>CM040741.1:39040685-42012838 GCA_022829145.1 Albula goreensis
AGTTTCAAGAAGAGGAACGTTGATATATGCCTTCAATTATCTGAACGGTAAGACTTTAAGCCATGTGTAGGGTGTTACTGTTTTGCATACAAGTGCTGAAGCATTAAATAACAGCATAAAAGATACATTCTAAAGGGCAGCATCCTGACATTGGTGAATTTTAGTTTTTTTTCCCCCTCTCTGTTGAAATATAGAGCCCATACTGGTGAAATACGCTTCATATGACTTTTACCATCCATATAACTTTAACGGGTGAACACTTTAAATGCTTCACGTTTCAGACTCCAGGCTGTAACCTGAAGACAAAAAAAGTTAGGTACAGTAGAATCAACCAGGGAAACTCTACCCATAGCAGGAAATGAATGGGGAAAATAACTGCAAGGATGGCGAGTTTGATTCAGCTGCGCAGGAGCACTTACCTAAATGCAAGGTGAGGTTGATGGACGTTGGGTGCTGTATTCCGTAAAACATTGACTGGCTCTGCCACCAGGTGGGCTCCTCGTCGCTGTGGAAATCAGTCAGGTAGGTGACGTTGTGATGGAGCTTGGGGTCGTATGCGTCGCAGCGGTGGCAGGAGCGCATGGCGCCTGCCTGCATGCAGTAGTCCTCTGGGGGCTGGCCACACACGTTGGAGGCCATCACAGTCTTGTTAAAGGCCGCGTTCTCAAACTTGGGCATGCAGCGACTGGGGAGGCCGTGGTCATCGTAGCAGGAGTCCATACCTGCAGAAACCAGGCGCGGGATGATAGAGATGAGGAGAAGCAGCGGCCTTAGCGGGGCGTCCTTCATGGTGGCTCAGGCAGACAGCCGGAAAGAGACAGAGAGCGACTGGAGGCTGACACACATGGAACGCAGGATTCTGCAACGATTCCGCTGCGAGTCTCGGTCTACCCATTCTCCCCCTGCTCTGCACTTCCATGCACCCTCCCACAGCGAACTTCAGAGGAGTTCCTCTGTGATTCTCCGACACAAGGGATAGGGCAAGAAATGGGACAGGAATGTTCCCCATGCTTGCCCTCTGCTGGTTGAAATGGTGAGTTGACTTGATGTAAATTGCATGCCATTAATTTAGCCAGGAGTAACAATTAGAGGGGGATTACATATACATATGACAGCCCTCTGTCAATGTTTTTATGTTTGAGGGAGCGATTCATGCCTTTGTTAGACAGTATGTTCCAGTTTCCTTTCTACACTGGACCAAACGCAAGAAGAATAGCCTTCCGCAGAAGTTACCTGAAAATGTTAATATTTATATATTTTTGTAATTAAAATAGGAGGTAGATTATAATGTATGGTAAGGCTGTTGTATAACTGTCAATTGCTGCATGTTATGACATTACATTCTGATGCATGATTTTCCTCATACAGGCATATCTGATGGAGCTGTGCTCGTAAAGCGGATTGTGTGCGGAGTACGATGGTTCTTGTGCCAGGACTCAGCACCACACAATAGCTGAAGTGGCCAGAGTGGATTACTGATTCAATCAGACCGGAGGCTCATTAGGTGGCAGGGCGGGAATGTTGCCAGGAACGCTCTTATTGTTTGTGATAAGTGCCATGGGATCTTTAATAGCCGCAGTCAATTGGAACATTGGCTTAATTTCTCATCTAGAGGATGACGTCTCTTCCAACACAGTTACCTGTTACAGCAGCGGAGTATGAGGGCGTCTTTGGTTCGGAGGGAAGACCAACCCCCTCCGGGCCCACCGACATCACTTCAAGCAAGAGCTGTGTCCCAGGAGGCCTTCCATTTATGGACTACCTGAGCGCACACCTGCTTGGCCTCAGCTATTCACCTGGAGTACATTTCTTCAAGAAATGGCTGCTGGTTGAACCGCGAATCGCAACACTATCTGCAAAGCAAGCACACACAGTGCCTTATAGGTGCATTTTTAGTGCCTTATGATGCACTTATAATGCACCATAAACACTGGTTTAGAGTCTAACAGCTCTTGGATATTTATATCAACCTTTATAATGTAAAATAAATCATTACAATGATAAACTATAAAACCAAATAGTATAACATAGCATGCCACTTGTTAACAAAATATGCAACGTAACTATGTTATGTGATAAAATGTATTACAACACACATCTTCTGTGAGGCTCTATGTTACAACAGAGTATCATAAAAATACTGTGAAAATGTTGGCATATACATATCATTATAAGATATGAAACAATTCGGCATACCAAAAACGTGATTATGCAAACTGAAAAATTCAAATTCTTTTCTTTGCTTGGTAGAACATACTGTAAATACTAGGCTTGGTTTTATGAGTATGATTAAGGTGTTTGGTTTAGCATTAGCAGCAAACAATTTGTGTCATTTTATACACTGGGCATAATCAGTTTTCTCCATCATGCTTCAAGAGATGCTAATCAGTTTAAAAATTGCATTTTTTTCTATTTAATATCACTCTCATGTATCATTGAATGGCTGCTAAAGGTCTTTGATGAAAGGTTTAGTTGCTGTGTGTCTATGCCAGGATTACAACAATGACAATAAAGGACTACATTTCATTTTTCAGGTTATGTTATGATTCAGAGGATCTCATTGTCCCACCAGTGCGTCTGCCTGACTGACAGTGGATGCAACACAGTCCATTTTGCTTGAAAATGTGACCATTTATCCTTGTGACTTTACACTTGAAATGCTTCACAATTTCAAAGAAGAACAGCCATCTGTGTTTGAAAAACCTTGTAAAACCATGTATTTTCCCATAGACAGTAGTTATAGACAGTTTTATAGACATTCATCAGCTGAATATAACTTATTAGAACTTAATTACAGCTGATTCATTCTGAGTTGTTTTTTTATTTTTTACAATGACAGGAGCTTATAGGCTAAAGTCTTCTTAATCCAATGAGGTGCAAACATGGGATTCATAGTAAAGGTTCATGAAGGCAAGGCAAGGTAAGGCACATTTATTTATACAGCACACTTGGTGCCTCAAACACCTTTCAGTTTGATCATTGTGTAAGAGGACCCCTGGAGATGCCCCAAACTCTTTATCCAGGAAAGAGACGGAACGAGACGGGGAGATAAAGCCGTGGAGTCAACTGGGAATGTGGTTCGAACTCCTGGTTGCAAAGGTAATGCTCATCTACAATACACAGGTGACTGGATGTTTGTTCTTGCTTTAAGGAAACGGGAACAATTTATCCATGGCAACGCTGCCTATGGTTTGCACGATATGCTAACAGTTTATGGTCAGTGTCCGTGTGGATACAGAGATGTGAAAAACTGGAACATGGACTAAAGATAAACAGGATATTGTGGATTATATAATAAACATTGAGAATAATGTAATATTAGGATGGCATATCCCTTAATTAGAGCCACATTCACAAGACAATTTGGTTTCTGTCATCAAGGAGGGCATTCCTGATCTAAAAAAGATAGCATATGAACAGGCTTTGAAGCTCTGGCCAATATTTTTGTGGCTGTGCAGAATAATTACTCAGATACCCTCATCATACATTTCAAAACAATCAGTTCTATGATTCAAAATACAATAGTCACATTGATGTACAATACCTGATAGAGCCAAGTGGCTTTCATTTTCTGGCAGTGTTATGCATGATTATACATCCGTCTGCCATCTGTCTGAAGTTTGAAATCATGGTCTTTAAATGATGTTTGTGAATGGCGAGGTGTGAATATTTGAAGAAAGTGGTAAAATTACCATTTGTGCTGAACTGCGCTGCCACGAATATCTGTCTGGTCTCAGTAAAAGGAGACAGAGGGGATATTTTGTGGCAGACAACAGAAGAAGCTATTTAAAGATAAGTGCTGTGGAAGGAACCTTGGGGCACATAAAGAAATTACATGGACTATCAAAAGAAATGCATCATTGTATTTTTCCATGAATGGTTTTAGAAAAAAAAAAAGGTTTGTGGATTTTAGAATATTGTTTCAATGACGTCAATGTGATTTACAATAACTCGTTGGCGTTAAAATTCTAGTGTCATTGACTGTTTCACATTCTTGATCAGCTTATGAAAAATAGAGGTGACCACACAAACAAGATAATTTTATATAATCAATACCATTCCTATTAAAAACTTTGACAGAAAAACTCAAGAAGGGGCCGGTATGCCTCACTATTCTATATGCCATCTGTACATTGTAGAACGGACTACAGCATGAGAAGTGCCCAAGGCCAAAGTTACTAAGTGGCAATGTTTTACATGCCGATACAAGGAGAAACACAATGCCTCACCAAGATGGTGAAGACAGCTTCATTTTGTGCAATATCCTTGAAGCTACTCGTTTCAGCACACCAGAATGTCCAGGCTTTGTGGGTCTACGCAACCGTGAGACAGCAACAGTAAACATTCATTGTTTGTGGCCAGACAGCCACACAGAAGGGCCGGTGCTCACAAATCTTCATTGAAGCGGCAGAATGAGATGGAGTCAGTGACACCTCAGGTGGACTCGCCAGAGACGGAGCCCGGTTCAGCGATGAATCAATGCTTTATGTAGGCCACCCCGCTGGACATCTTCAAGCATGGCTCAAACATGAGCACCCGCACATTAACTGTTGTGTGCAGCAGACCAAACGATGAAGAGGTCAAGGTATGATGGTCGTGAATTTTGGCTGCCTGACTGCATGACTGTAAGGTGACCACCCAGGGCTTCAGTTAGGACCCCTCCTCAAGGTACATCATGTTATGGACATGGTGATGTCAGCATCACATGCTACCTCTAGCATGACCCTCTGAGAGGATGATTAATGTCAAAAACACCCTATCTGCCACACTTGAGCTCAACTACAGAACAAGTTCTTTGAGGGGGCTGAGAAAATGGGTGGCACCTTGGCCTCCAAATAAGGAGTGGGAGTGGACGAGCAGCTCGGAGGAAAAATAAACCACGCAAAACATGTATCATGCTGGTGCACTTTTGTTGCTGTCATTGGTGGATGCACATTATACTTTCTTTGCAGATCACCTGTTGATTGTGTTTCAGTAGGCTCTTTCCCCTCAATACCATGCACATGCCACAGGTCACAAGAGCCAGATCAACCGACGGATTCGAGCAATGGAGCAAGGAATAACTTCTTTCCCCATACATCGCTGCACTATTCAGCATGTGCCTAGGAGCCCACCATCTTGTGAGTCAGGGACTCAAACAAAAGAGGAAATGTAGTTCAATCAAAGCAGACTTTATAACATAAGTTTATTTGAATATTTTCTATTGTAGTGGAGACAGGCAAATGTGTCTTTTGAAGCATGTTCCATTTCATAAACATTTCAGCATTTGGAAGACATTCTTATCCAGGGCGACCTGCAAAAAAATACTCTTTTCACTCTAAAATATAAAAGAACATGCTCTTAAAAAGACGAAATTCAATTTTGATTGACTTGAAAGTGCCCTTAAAGAGACTAAGTAAGTCTGACTGGGTCCCAGGCCAGACTGTTATGAAATGAACCACAATTATATTCCAGGCATGCCATGTGAAAGACGCTACCCATAATATTTGTTTTGCCTGTCTGTAGAAATGAGGGATTCTGTTAGTAATTATGTGTGACATTTAATTCTGTCGACAGGGGACGACCCTTCTCATTACGAGCAGAAAGAGTCTCTGTTTTCTTTTGTAAGCTGGCTCCATGTAAATGATTTTATTTTAAAAATGACTATATCCATTTCATTATTTCTCTCTGAACCGTTGTGAACTCCGGCCATACCTGGTGTGGGTTAACTTGTAATGGAAACAAGTATGGAGAGAAAAAGAAAGAGGTTAAGGTTAGTGAGAGAGAGCAGGGGAGAGGGAGTTTGAGAGAAAGATGGATAGATAGAATGGGAGAAGGGGGGAAGGCGGGGGCAAGAGTATAGAGCAGTCTAAGGCATTTGGGTGCACGGATATATGTGGGCCTAGATTTATAACAGGGCTGCTCCCATATCTCGCTTTGATTGCTTTGATTTATTAACACTATGTCACAGCTGAGGCAGGGACATTGTAAACGGGGCAGATCAATTTGCAATGAAATCCTCTGCTGACAGTGAGTGTGAGTGGGCTGGTTTGAATTCCTTCTGACTGCCTGTGGGTCCTGCATTACAATGAAAAATACCTAATGCTGCCAATAAGACAGGCTTATATTCTACAACTGTCATTCCAAAGCATCTGTTTATTGTATATCTCTACCAAGATCCACCAATATGCCGTACACCTCTACCAGAACAAGTTCGTAATTAGCAAAATATTTGAAGATAAACATCATTATAGTTGTATGGAAGTGATTAACTCATTGAATGCATCATTTCTGTCAATGGTCAATTTCAAATTAATAGTGGAGTAAAATTCTGTGTACATTTTTATTTGTGTATCATAAGAAACATGAAGATGTTGAGAAAAATGCAATGAATAATTAAAATAAATTAAGTAGAAATCCATTATTAGATATTTATTCCAGTTTATTCTGAGAAATGTTCAAAGCATCCCTTTGGGTACTGCTCTAGAAAGACAGCACTCTTGTGTATATCTATGCTTTTGTGAAAAAAATTACTAATCTTCCCATTTATTTTCCCCAAAGAAAATCAATCTGGAATCGAAGTGCAGTTTGTTTATTTTTTCAATTTTAGGAATATTACTTAAAGTAAGGACACATTAAGCAGTAATTTAAGACAGCACTGAATGATTTGAAGTGTAAAATAGACTCAGCATGGTATAGAGAGGCAGCGACAACTTGAGCAAACCATGATGGGTTTCAGTGCCTTTCTTCTCCCTCTGATTTAAGATTTTCTCTCTGGTGGGACTCGCTGTCGTTGTGTTTCTGTTGAGTTGTGTTAAAGGAGACTTGCCCGTGCTAATATTCACAAAGTGTTCCTGCAGACTCAAAATGGTAGATTGCACCGTTCTATTTTTGTGAAATATGTTATTTAAAAACCTATTTTCCCTACCCTGAATCATATATCATGGAGAATCAGGTGAATCGTTTGAATTATAATCATCCTGGTTTCAAAGGTAGTTCAGACTCAGAACATGAACATCACATATGACGACATGATTCTCCATGTGGCAGAGTAGGAGGGAATATAAATATGTGTTGGCACTAGTCAGGTTGACGAGGGTTGAATTGGCTCGTATGCCACCTCCTGCTTCTGACTTCACCCCATCATCGTAATTGTACTTTTAGTTGTGCTTCAATATTGTTACTTATCTTCCCACTACTAGCATTTGAAGATAAGACTATTTTTTTCCAGGTCTGCCATTTCAAATTTTCATTGCATGCATTGAAATGAATGCATGTTAAATGAATAAAATTCCATTGCAGCTAGCTTATGCCAATGTGTTTTTTCCTTTTTAGGAAAAATAACATTCTGGTATACAGGCTAGAAAACATTAGACTAGTTATCTAATGTCTGGAGGCTGTGTAAGCAAGTTAAACTAGCCAGAATCAAACTGGCTGACTGATATGTAGTTAGCACTAGGAGCTACATTCATTATCTATCTACTTGTAGTGAATTCGTTTAAATTGGTGGCTTTAAAGAAGTTAAAATGACAGTTAATGAAGATGTAATATATTTTACATGGTTATAAACCTCACCCTATACATAACCCCAGAATACTCAGTATGCCTGCATTATCCTTTTGAACTACCCTGTTGGGGCCATAGACAACTCTTTTGGAGGGACAGATGCTCAACTTGAACGGAATCCCTAATTCTGCATAGAATTGTAAACACAGAAATGTAAATGTGCGTCATCCGATTTTGACACCTAGTCACATGTACATTTGTGAAAATGTGAAGTCTGACATAAGATATCTACATCCACAGGACATCAAACTCACTAAAAAAACGTTTCACTTTGGAAGAATAATACATGTGTTATCATTACAGACTATTGTCAACTGATCCTGGTTTTGGCATGTAGATGTCAGTCAGTTAAGGATGATTCACTTAATGGCTGCTGTCAACAAAGTCTGTTAAGATAATTATACCTCATCTCTTCCAAAGCCTTAATCTTCATGAGGCAGCATGTGAATGGGTCTTCACATATGGGGTAAAAAGGTTACTTTTCTTGGATGGGTAAAGTACATTTGCTTCCTTCCACCTCATAGACTAAACTCCTTGTGCCCGTCACCAAAACAGGAAAGTATAAAACTGGGGTACTGGAACAGAGGCGGGAAGGGAGAATAATTTATTTTCTTTTTTTTGAGAAACTGAAAACCAACAAACGTTGAATTTACAAACCGCTACCACAGTATTTAAAATACTACAAAGTACACCCACCTCCCCCTCCCCCAAGAAAAACATGCATGCAAACAATAGATTACTAATGACAGGAGTAACTTGTCATTGCATATAATGATGAAGAACAGAATATCAACATCAGTACCAGAGACTGAAAACAAGAACTTCTTTCACTTGGTTAAGCCAGGAAGACTTTCAATAAGTAAAAAAAGTATGCTCAGTTTTAATGCACTAAGGGGGGAATTCAGACTTGAGGGCGCTCAGCGTTTCTTCCGCGTAAATAGTTACGCGGAAAATACTTATTCGTATTCTGACCTGGCTTGTGCGGCCACGCCCGGCCCGCGCAGGGCTGAAAAGTAGGAGGATCCATATAGGACCTTGAATAATGCTAATTTAGCCTGGAAAACGACACGCCCCCACGAAAACTTGATGGCCCACTAATGTTTTTCTCGGAGTTACGTTGTCTAGTACTAAGAGTCTGCAGCGAGGAGAAAACTTCAATTTTGAAAGTTAATCAGACAAACGAGTGACAGCCATGCGCAAACTCTACGTGTTCTCGAACTTCGACAGTGTCTGCTAAAAATAAGCGGTTTTAACGTATGTTATCAAATGCTGTAATAAAATTCTAAAAATCATGCAGTGCAATCCAAATGTAAGAGCTGAGTAGTTATATATAGTTATTTGTTTATTTTGAAAAAATACATTTAAATCAATTGGATTTCATTGTTATCATTGTTTCATTGATCTGATTATACTTATAAATGACTTGTCAAGGCCAGAAACTAGTTGTACTCCTAATGGGCAATACAATTAAAATTTTAATATGCACTTTTGTGAAGTAGCACTAGCACCAACGAACATGACTTATGACGAATTGTAATGCTGGATTTCTAATGTAAGGTAAACACTGTATCTGCTTCTCACATTTAGCTGTTATCTGCCTCTCAGTTCGTTATGTCAGTCTATCCAATAAACAAACAGTTAGTCGTGCTGAAAGATTATATTCATTCATTTCAGTCGTTGCTGGTTCGATTTTCGTGTATGCACTCCGTCCTGCCGAGACCACCTGGGTAATTTTGCTTGGCGAATCAGAGCGTGGCAGTGAGGAACGTGGATGAGGTAAAACACCATTGTCAGCATAACACTCCTGACCGTCTTTAAATTTGTTCAAGATGGAAAAAGCACGGTTAGATTTTCACGTGAAATAAACGACCTGTCTTGTAATTTGATAAATACACGGTAAACTACATGTTTATCGTACTGCACGCCTGCTGCTTGAGACCGCAGTTTCAACTACAGGGAAGTGATGTTTATTTGCACTGCAAAGTCGCCGGTGTTTTAACTGAACAACTTGCGTAACCCCGTTGATTATCTGTTTTGTGTCACCTCCCTTGATTAAACTGTCACCTCAGCTTCTTACTTTAGGTTAGCAAAATGTTTCATTCGATCTTATGTGAATGAAGTAAATAAAATCACTGAGGTCTGAAAAACAATAACGGTTTACTTAACTTGCATACATTTTACAGCATGATCCATCGTTAAACGATAAATATTGCTTGATATCATACTTTATAATGTACCGAGTATCTGAGGTGAATAATGAATTTGTTATAGAGTTAGTTTTACTTGACCTGATGATTATATTTGTATTGGCATATGGTAAGTCTTGAGATCTGTGAATTATTGTCCGTGGGTTTATAGAGTATAAAAAGTACAATACGCCAAAAGAGTTAATGAGTTTATATTTATTTGAGACGCGTGGACTGAGGAACAGGAACAGCTATGCATTTCAAATTCAACAACTCAATTGATGGCGATGGTGAAAGCCATACTTTTACGTGCGCCTGTTATCCAGAAATAATTTAAACAATTTCAAGAGTTATCCTACTCCATGCAAATACGGCAACACTGGAAAAAAAATGTAATTTTAAAGTCTGACCGATAGGAGTGCACGACTTAATACAGGGTTGTGATGCGCGTAAGATACGCACCCTGAAAATCCGCTTAAGTCAAAGTCTGAATCCGCGGAGAGGGTATTTTAATGAGAAACGCCCCGATTTCAATGAATCTCCACCCCTAACGCGCAAGTCTCCCAAGCACGCGTAAATGTTCAAGGTCAGAATACCAACAGACACTGAAAAGGCGCGCAGCGGGTCGAAAAAGCGCTTAAGTCGCGCTGAGCGCGGGTCTGAATAGACCCCTAAGTAATTAATGTCAGGAGAGGGGGAGAGAGGAAGAAAAGGGAAATAAAGGGGAAGGGGTGCAGTGTTTTCTGTTTTTTGCCAAAATAGGTATGCTCAAAAAAGGAAGGGCCAGCTGCAAACTAGAAAAACCGTGCAAAGAGCAAAGAATGAATTCAATTCTTTATTTTCCTTCAAGCTGAGTAGCGGCCCAGACCATGAACATGTGTTTTTTTTTTCAGTTTCTTTCAGCAAGAAGACTTTGTGGTCGTCTCTCCCCTTTCTCCTTGAATACCCATTCCAGAAGATTTTCTGTTTGCCATGTGAGATATTTTCATTAAAACTCTTCATTTAAAGCATTCCTATCTCTGTTGAAAAGGTCACGCACAAGAAATAACTTGATTCAACAAAGGAGGGCCAGAGGTGACAATGACACGCAACTGAGCCAATCAAAAGAGTTTATTCCATGGCAATAACTTGCAATAAGTACATATGGAAAGCTACATAGCTATTTAGCAAGATGAGATAAAAATGACAATAAAGTTGCCTTTTAACATGTGTAATTAGCTAAAGATAACCAATGCGTTTCAAAAAAATAATGATTCATAATGTAGAGCCAGATAATAATAATAATGTGTTTTAATAAAATAATTACAGTAATCATAAGGGAAACATTCAATTTAAAACTTATCTCAAAGTCCTCACATGAATTCTATCCAAAAAAAATGTCATGGACAAGACAGAATTCAATTTTACATTGCAGAAGGGACAGAAATATAAATGAAGACTCAAAATAATTAAAACTGATTATTTAATAGTCCAAGCATCATTGCAAATTGCTGTTAGTGACAGGCTGAGTTGGAACTTCTGATATTGTCAAACTACGGCTGACAGATGCCGCGTCGGGATCAGAGATGGATGGGATGTGGTTGGCACACTCTCTTCCCGGGCACTTTCCTGTACACCACACTGTTTATTCATCATACTCTTTGAGCCTGCAGCATTGGCACACCAAGCACACATTACAATCCAGTAAACATTTAACTGGAATATTGATTTGCAATTGACAGCTGGCACTGCGACGACTCAAAATGCATTGGAAAACACTTAACAAGAAAACTACCGTCGCCATTCATACAACTTCTATTACAGTTATATCCCGCATGATGAACATATCCATATTTTACAAGCATGGCCAATCGACTTTGCGGGCAATGGGTAAAACAGCAAGTGGCGCGTAGTCAAGTGCATTGGAGGACTCTGCACACATCAGCTATGGTTTTGCTTGTGCAGCTACAGATTACTTTAGAGGTGAAAAAACCTGAAATGTATAAGCAGCATTGTACATTTTAAAGTTGTGCTTCTCATGAAGGATAGTGCTTCATAAAAACACAAATTTAACAATATAGCTGCTATTAGTAATTATGGGTACTTGGACCCGCAAAGAAATCAATTAACATACTTACCGTCTCTTGAGCTTTTGGATGTCATCATTTTTCATCTTTTGGGGAAAATGCATTAACTGATTTTAAAGTAACTAGAGTTTCTATGCTGTAGTGCCTCCATGAAGTCAAGTGGTCGTATCTTTATTTGCTTTACAATCTTTGCTTTACAAGCTTTGTTATCATAAGTCAGAGTGAGACAGGAAGTAAAATTATTTGAAAGTCAGGAAAATTTGTTTACGACTATTTAAGCGTCAGCCTAGTAACCACTGAAGATTTTTGGAACAAACCTGTTGAAATTCAGAGGAACACATGACTGACTGAGTCTGCAGTTGTGGGTTTTGAAGTTATAATTTGTTAAGCTCTCTCAAAGAGGTACTTTATAACAGCATGCTGCTTCACATTGTGTTGCAGAAAGGCCTTGTTTTTTTAGGTGATTATTTTTTCAGGAGAGAGAAAGGATTAGTCAATCTAGTTGTCTGTTGCAGGTGAAAACACCTTCCTTAAATTAATGAGTCAATCATGAGACCTAAAACCATCATTTTCACTAAAATCACAAAGTTCATGCTACTGAGACAGCTGAAGTAAGCAAGATTTGGGATTTTTCACAAAAGTTTTGTCACATTCAGATTTAATGTTATGCAGACAATCAACAATTTGGGAGGCTGGGAGATTGGTAAAGATTTAGAGCAAACATAAATCTTCTTATTGTCTGCATAGTAATGGAAGCTAAACCCATCGTCTCTCACGATCTGCCCCTGAGGTAGTATATAAATAAGATCTGAGCCCCGGAGGGGTACTCTGAGTTTAAATCGCTGTTGCTGATTTAAAGCTGTCGAGGGTTGTGAACTGTTCCCTCCTAGTTTCCAGAACCTATACAACCCTATACCGTTCTTAATTGAACAGATGCTATTCCCTGGTTTTAGGGCTGGGTAGTGCTTGCATTAAACCCTAGCAGGCCAGGTTGCTACTGAAAGTGGAGCCGGAGGTCCGATAGGGAGACTCTGCATTGCTGTTATGGGACAACATGTAGTACATGGTGCCAGACTGCAGATGAGGTATTTGTCGACCCATAATTCATATGGTGATCGTTAAATAGGCAGCCTGTAGTCTTGTGGCAAAGGTGCATGACTGCGCCCCTTGAGGTTGGTGGTTCAAGCCGCAGTCCAGGCACAGCAAGAACGCCACTGCCGTTGGGCCCCTGAGCAAGACCCTTAATCCCACATTGCGCCCAGGGGGGATTGGCCCCTGGCCAGCCTAATCAACTGTAAGTCACTTTGGATAAAGGCATCAGCATGACTGTAATGTAATGTGAATAGCAAACATTAGGGATGGTAACTCTCGTGTCCCGGTTAAATCTAAAACAAGCATTTATTAATCCTTTATTATCTACATCTAAGACTTCATTACACCTAACCACCTGATCATCTGTCCCTTATAGCTGATTGGATAAATAGGGCTTACTCTCCATAGCAATTGTAATTCATCAGGTCACGGCAAAAAAGAACTGAATCAGCTCACGTTTTCAAAAGGTACACAACATGCTTTTTCTATACATATAGCTATTTGGATTATTTTGAAAGGTTCGTCCAAATCTACATGACATATTTATGTGTATGAGATATTTTATCCAGGCATAATTATAGCAGGTTTTGAATTATAACATTTGCAAGGGTGGTGCATTTAGGAATTAATTTTTTGGAAAATATATGCAAAATAAAAGCAAACACATCTGAAGTCAATCTGATGGCAATGCAAATGGTATGTTTTTGTATTTGCTTTCACTTTAGTGTCCCCGCGTTCTCCAAATATCACTCATAAATAATTTCCAAAAGAACAGTGTGTTCCAAGGATGCATCATTCTTCATGCAGCACTCTTTGAATAGATTCAGTTTCTGCTGCAGCTTATTCCTGAAAACACGTAATACTAGAGAAAAATTAAGAACACAGAACATAGTTTAGGCCTTTCTCACCATAGCTGAGCAATCTCCAGGGAATAACAACTGCAGATGGGGAATGGCAAGTTGTCTGAGCGCAGTAAAAAGTTTAAATGTGAACAGAAGTCGGCAAGTAGAAAAAGAAAAACAAAAACTTGAATTTGTTTTCAAATGAATTCAGTTTCACAGAATGTCTTACATTGGTAAAAGCGTAAAAACAGAAAAATGTTTCAAAGTAGAGCAGAATGTGAATCACAGCAAGTGAAGTAGATTTAAAAATGCTCTCAGACTTTCAACTGCTACCATTAAAGTGGAGCGCCATGATTTACAGGTTCAAATATGGCATAAGATCCAACAGGATATAAGTCGAAAGAGTTCCTGAATCAGCAAGCTGACATTATGAGGTCATTCACAGCTTGGACTGGGTCAGTCTCTCTTCTATGTTTGGAACTGAAATCATTCTGAATTACGATACTCTCTTACCAGCTGCAGGGGTTATTCCGGAATCAGCCAACAGTCGATACATCTGCTTATCTTTGGAACAGAAGATTAGAGGTTACAGCAAGCGTTACCAGAATATATAAACTGCAACAGATATCACACAAAAAATAACAGTTCTTAACTGTTCAACATTTATTTGCATAATATAGAAACAAAAGACAAAGCATTTTAGTAATGAGTAATGCTTGAAATAACTGATAATAACAGAATTCCCTTCTCAAAAGAGATTCACTGGCAAGCAATACTAATATCTTAGCTAACAACAACAGATGCTTTCAGCAACAAATGTGCAACCTTCAACCTTGCCAAATGAACAATTAACAATAGAAAAGTTGTCCCAGCTGAAGCCGTTCTCTGTCTGTCCTTGACATGCTATCACAGTCTCTCCTTAACAATGCAGCTCCCTGTGGCTAACTCCCTGACCACATGCAGAGCTATGGAGACATAAAAACAATTTACAGGCTGAAATGAATCATGAATGTAAGCTGAAAATTTTCCAACCATTCAATTTAAAATTCTGGTAAAGCCACTCTTCACTTATTCAATGTGACATGCACTGTCAACAGCTCTGCAGTTTAGTCCTCCATAAATACGTTTTAAGTGTTGCGATTCCCTGGACGTGCTGGCATGCATTGATGTGTGACAGTTACCTGCACACAAAACATGGGGCCAGGAAGTAGACATAAAGCAGATGTAAGCCAATAGCGGAACTATTTGCATAATGATTACGAGCGATTGACTGCATGATAAATGAGAGATAATCGGGGGAAGAAGGCTGCAGTTGGTGAGACACTATACTGTTCGTAAATTATGACACAAAACCATAGCGGACAAATGAACGACTCGCAAGGGACTGGTAATCCAAACAGGAGGGTAGATGACTGCGACCTACAGTAGCCCCATTCTCAGCCACCCTTGGGCAGAAGATGGACGTTTCCATTGACGGTCAGGCTCTCTTGAAAACAGGTGTCTTAACTGTGATTTTTTGAGCATCACCATGACTGCTCAGTTCTGATTTATATGTGACGCTGAACATGAAATAATTATCCATATTACATTGTTTAGGAGATAGCTGACCATATAGCTTAAATTCTGTAATAATATTGATGTTGTGAAGTGTCCCTCCACCCTTACTGCATCCCCCTATTTTACCCGTTATTCATTACAGGCAGTGTATGTGGCGATAATACATTATGTGACACCAGAAAATCGTAGAGCTCTCAACATAAGTATTTAGCTTGCTAGAACACACAGTATTCAAGTTATCCATTAATCTCATTGTAATACAGAACCATAAAAAATGGTGTATGAAAATTATGAAATCCACAACATTGTTTAGTATTTATCAAAACCCCAAGGATCGCAGCTGCCGGAATGGCATTTTGCATTTTCTGTTCATTAAAGAAGGTTGCAGCTATACTACTTTGTATGCAAAGGCTCTTTTATGGTACCTACAGTGATAGGGAACAAGTAGAAAGTTCTATATTACAACAGCAGTAGGTTGTTAACTCAGTGAGGCCCAGGTATGCATAGTTTTTGAGTACTTTAACACCTTATATTGTGTTACTAATGTTGCTTGAATGAACTCCACTGACTTATTGCTCAGAGTAAGGCTTAAGATGAAGTAGTATTCATAGCTGGCTGAAGGTAGTTATTAAGAATGGATAGAGAACTGTGGGACTAGCAGTAAAACTTGCAATTGTATTAATAACACCTAGACTGTGTCCTTGTAAATTAAAGGATGCCAGCAGGTATGTTTTTCTTTTGTCCATGTGACAGAGCACAATGGCACATTTGCTTCTTAATACTACTGTGCTCTCCAAAATAGATGTGAGAAAGCTGTTGAGCAGATGTAACGAGAGAATAATTCCAAGAAGTTAACCTGCAAAAATGAGTGTCAAAATATAATTGTCTTGAGTTGTTTTTCCCTCACACCTCTGTGATGGAATGTCAATTGTATTTCACAGAATTAGTCATAAGTATACTGAAAAGCTATATGATTTTACCGCCATTAATGGCTGTTTCAAAGGATGGATCAAGATGTATGAAAAAGTGGTGCGTTGGTGTATTGAACATACATATTTCATAGACATGCAATTCCTTATGTTTATGCGGTTGCAAAAATGACTTACAATTCCAAAATATAGATTGTCATGTCAAATAACTCACAGCTCAATCAACAATTGGGTAATAGTTTCTTCTGGTCCTGAAAAAACTCTCTGCTTGCAGAACAAACAATTTCAAAGTCATCCAAGATTTTTATAACAGCAAACACAAACAGACAAAGCATTGCTATTAATATTGGTCAGAATGAGTTGCATCACAGTTGAATAGATCTGTCAGGAATCAGAGAGATCTATTACCACCAAAGGTCATCTCAAACAGGACTCTCAATAGGTACTCCAGATTGCCCAATACAAAGGTGAAGAAAAGACAATGATAGGTACGTAAAATAAAGTTGTTTTGTATCACAAAAGAAGTGCTAACAATGTTACAGCATATGAGAAATAACAGGACAGAACATGAAATGTGATCTGGTCCACAGCTGTCGCTACAGGCCCATGCCAAGGACTGAATGGCTCTCATGGCATACACGTGACAGAGTTCATCTTCACCTTTGACCACTAGTGGAAATTTTCTCTAGTCTCAATTCATGCCAGTGGGGCTTCCGTTGTTGTCAGCCACCCAGAGTGTCATTAGTTACCAGGGTAATGCAGCATGAATGACACAATGTAAAATATCAGGAAATAAAAGAAGAGAGTGTTTTGATCTTATCCAGTAACTATACTGGTCCACAGCAGGTGTACGTGCAGGGGCTGTCTTCCTGGCTAAATAATGTCCTTTGTGCTGTTAGCCATCTGCTGGACCACTGGTTCAGACAGCGCCGACTCTCCACTGTAGGTGACATAAAATGCAATGACTGCACCCACAGAGCACCTGTTTGTCACATTCCGCCAAAATTGGAATTAAACTTGGCCGCTAGCTCGAAGGAGGGGAGCGGGTGCCCCTGAAACCAATGTCCTTACTTTGTTCTGTGTCCGTGGTTGATTTGCATCCGCCAGGCCGTGACCGAGCCCTACCTCTGGTCGCCTGATTGCCTCCCTAGTATTGCTTCTGCTCCCTGTCCATCAGCTCCACACTAATACAGGGCTATCATGCTAATCAAACCAAGCCTCTCTGTTCTCTAGGCAAGTCTGGGGATTTGCAGGCAGGCACAAAGCACCCACCCACACACTTGCATGTGGCGGGTAATTGACAGAGACAATAGGGATTGAAAATGCATGACTAACTACCGTGAAACTATTAACTAATTACCCACCACTGTATGCCCTTCTGCCTCTCCCCAGCCCTCTGACAAAGCATGGAAAAACAATGCTCACTTCTCCTTCTGTTTTAAAATCACCCTGTGCCACATACTCACTCCCATTTCATACTGAATTACATAGATCCTATTCTCTCTCACTATGCTGCCCACTTTACCTGTCATATTGTACTACATAGTTCCCTCTCTGCAATGTACATGACTTATTCAAACAAGAACACAAAATTTTATGCTATTGCAACTAATGTCAAAACATGGCTGGCTTTGAAAGGAAGGTTGTAAAAAATATGTCTTATTAGTAAGGTGCCATATGAAAGCTGGGACTCTGAACATAAAGCATTGTCATTTCTTCTGGCATATTTTAAATGTTTCTGCAGTGCATGAAATATGAATTTCTTGTGCAGTAAACCTAAGCAAACTTAATGTGAATGCATGTTTTTTTTCCTCTTCTACAACAACCCATATACATTGCAAGGATTAAAACAATGCTTTAGTTTTGTGTGCTGTTGTGTCATTGTTATATGCACCTACAGGCACTCAAGAATGACTTACTGTTTCATATAGAGCATCAATCAAATATTGACAAGATCCAGCAATGGTTAACACCTGCTGTTTCAATGATTTCAGTTTCATTTTGTACTTACTCTCTCTTTCAAAGATGGCTTGTATATTATCTTGATTTAGATAATGAGGATTGTGTTTGCATAACAGGTAGAATCTGTTGGAGGTCCACCACTAGGGGGCAATAAACACATTTCTACTTAGTTAGCACTTTTAAAAACACCACCCTATTAAGCAGGTAGCCATTTTGATGCTGGTTTATGTGTTTATATGTGTTTGTTTTAAGATTAAATGGATGAATGGATGAATGGATGAATGGATGACTGCTGCAACTGAAAATGGTGAAAACAGTCCTTCCATTTATGTAAGTTTGACTGCTTTTATTTTTATTTCTAGAAAGCAATAACAGGTGTTGTTCCCTCATTTTTCTGTACTGTTTGTTTAACTTTATTTGTAATTGCCACTTAATAAGATTAACATTTGAGCATAACACAAGCTAGTATATTGTATATGAATGACAGTCCATATTTTAAAACTTGCTTTCACGTGTGGAACATTGGTGTTGGTTATAAAACTTTTAAGGTGATGTGTGAGACACTGAAATTAATTTAACTGCATATGTAGGCTTGAGTTAGCTCTCTTTTAAAATGTATTTGTGGTTTTCTGAACCAAACAGAACTGTATCTGTGCTCAGGCCAAACTATATACGGGACATAAAAAACTCTAAAACTGTGTTTCTTTTATCATTTATTTCATAGCCTATGAGTGTGGAAGCCTGGTCTTGTTGGAGCTCCCTGCTGCAAGGGGTGCATAGTCTATCTTGTTAAATTTGCATTAATACATGGTTGTATCTGTAGCTGGTGTCAGTGTTTGGCTTTTTGTTTGTCTAATACATGCTTGGTGGCTGGCAATGGCAAATATGCTCTAATACAATACATCCCTTCCAGAAATATTTTCTACACTTGCTCTCTTGAAAGTGTACATTTTGCAAGCAGATTTTAGAGCAGTGCATTTGAGTAACTCCACCAAACATAACTATTAATCTGCATTTACTTGAGCGAATAGGAACATGGTTTAACTTGAGGTAGCTATTTAGTTCACAGGCACAGAACCCAATTTCAACTACTCAGTATTGGTATGACTACTATATACCTTGATATTGATATTGGAGATTTTGTAGATGCAGATTTGCAATATTTTTCAAAAAATTGTGTGACAAATGAAAAATAAATATTTTTGGCAAATCTGAATATAACAATTTAAATTATTTTATTATTATATATTTTCTTTCTCTCAGGTGACTTGGTTTGATCTGTAGCTATATCAAACTGAATAGCACCTGTCACAGTTACCACCAGTCTCTAATATGCACCTGGTGTAATTAGTTGTGGAAGCAAATAAGCACCTGAGCAGTTATTGGAAATGTTATGGTAAGCTTGTTTTTTTTTTAAATCCTGGGCACACTGTCCATCAGGCTGGTACTCTTTTTCTTTCCAAGAAAGAAAAACACTTCATTCTATTACCTACAATTAAAGAATGTAAGCCTGATATCAAAAACTGGTTTCAATTAGAAAATCAGACCAGCAAGCCTATACTGAAGAGAAGTGTGGGAAGCCCACAAGTTCCCTCAGCAAGAGCAGCAGTCAAATGGTATCACTCTGTTGCTTGGCCAGACACTTGACACTGGACAGAGAACATTACCCCAGCTGGGCCCTGAACAATTTTTAGCAACTCACCAGACCAATGGGGGAAAACAAGTCAAATGATAAAAGAAAAAAGATAACAATCGAGTTTGAGAAAAAAAAATGCTGATAGCTTTTTTCTAATAATTCTGTCTTTTTTAATGAAAGATAATTGTAAAAATGTTTCAAATTAGATTCTGGTGTTCCTCTATTTTACCAAGTGGGCTGTACTGATAAAAATTAAATCAAAGGTATCAGTAATTTTCCCTAAAGTTATGACTAATTGTTAATGCAAATTCATTAACTGGTATTTCATTATTGGTGGAAACCCCTCAATTCACCTCAGAGGTAGGAAACTCAGAAGAGCAGAATCATCTTTAATAGCAATCACCAATAAAATAATGTAAAACATTTTCTCATTCTAAGTATGAGTAAAGCCCTTTTTGGGAGAGGTGAAAATCACAATGGAGTGCAAAACAATGGATGACTGAAATCCTCTGCTGCAAATCTGAGCTCCTCTTTGAAAACCTCTGGGACCAGACATTCAAACATCAATGAGATTTTGGAGAATGGTTGACTATAATGTATTTCTGTTTAGTCATGCTTGCTATGGAGAGAGTGTGAAGAGTTCACTCCTTCACAGCACAATTGCCTGTTCCTCTGTTTACATACAGACAAGGTTAGTGGTCTATGGGGATGTAAGACCTTTTGAGTGAGGAAGCTTTCCATAAATGCAACAGTTGTTGATAAATCGCTCAGCTTAACACATCCATCAAAGATGATCTTCAGTAACACTGATTCTTCTAAAGAGTGTCAGTCTGGATGTGTGTGAGAAAGTTTAAACTGTTACCTTCCTTAAATGAATATATATTGTGAGAAGGTACACAATATAGCTGAACCAGTACCGCTTCGTCAGTGGGAGTTTCATTAATCGCCCATTTTAGAGGTTTTGCCAGCTATTTACTTGAATTTCAGTGTTTTCTCGATAATCCCAAAGGTAATTTGACAATACAACAGTAGTTCTACCCCAAAGTGACAATATAAACAATGGGTGTGTTACAAGTCTTTCTAAAGAAGTTTCTGGAAGCCACAGTGGAAAAATCATACTGTATTTAATAGAACTACCAAGTTGGCTCCAGGAAAATATGAAACAAATCAATTTCAAAATGTTTGAAATTTAACTCAAGTTTGATTTATTATAAGGTATTTGTACTCTAGGGGAAAAAACAATTAAATTTGTATACAACAAAAATACTAGTTTCTGTTAGTTGATACATTCTTAGTTGGCATATAAAATTGTCTTGCAAATTATGATGAAATAGAGCTGAGCTCCTCAGAGCTCATAGTGTAAAAATGTAAATGGTTTTGCATGTGCGCACAATTGTTTTATGAGCGAGGACGCCATACTTTTGCGAGTGCATGCAATACTTTTATTGGCCAAGATATTTTTATGTCTTAGCTCTTCAAAATGAATGAAAGTCTCAAGAAGACAAAGTACATTTCGCATTTGCTTGCTTGACGGATGATTTATCCACATTGCAGTTCCTGTTTAGACCCTACAGTGTCAATACCGCAGTGTTTGCTGTGTTAACATTCCTTTTAAATATGATTGAATTTCTGTTACTTGTCATAACATTATGGAACAAGAGCGTTGCCTTTGTGCTGAACCATCTGCACTGCTGATTAGAATGAACCGTTTTTAATTTTGTATAAAATAAAAATGGCTGAATTCTGTCGCGCTAAAGATGGTTTGCAGACACTCTCCTCACTGGCTTTGATAAGATCGCGGATTTTCTTTTATAGTCTTTCTAGTGCTTTCTGTGTATTTCCTCTATGGGACGTAGTTCAGACTTCCTGTGCTTGATATTATCGAAAGCTCATCATTTTTCGGTGGTCTGACAACCATATATGCTATATCTTTTTACTGTGACATCTGTGCTGCATTTTTATTATCTTTATTTTTCAGGCTTCTGCACCGATTATATAATCTGAACCTCCAGCCTGACTAATGTTCATGTGCTTATGTATCAGCAAAAAAAACGTCCCAGGAAAAGGAACTAAATATCATTTGTTCAGATCACTAGAAAACAAGCTGTGATTTCTTTTCTCATTCTCTATTCCCTCCATGACTGTACTCAATACATATTCCTGCACACCACCTGTTTTGGTTCTCTGTCATTATAACACTCTGTAGTAGAACAGAATTTGTACAGCTTTTCAGTCGAAGAGAGGGTGTGGTTTACATTCTGATTGCCATGTTTTGGACTTTCAGCCCAGTCAGATTGAACCTTGCACCCAGCACTGTTATACTGCTCCCTGATAAGGCAGTCAAAAGGGCAAACACATGGTTAAAAGAGTAGCTCATCTTTGAAGCAGACATCAAGGCATTGAGTGCATTAATAAAATGGCCTTCACCTATTTGCATTTCTTTTAACCCCTAGATTTTTAAAGAGATCTGTGAATATGATAATTAATTCTGAATATGTCCCTTGGTATATTTTTTACCATACAATATATGAATATCTTTTTAGTAGTAATATTCTCATTCCTCCCATTTAAGCATTTTTGCTTTTGTCTCTGGAACAAAGCCACTGATGGGTGTAGGCCCTGAAAATAAACCTGAATCACATTTCTCCCAAAGAAATCTGGATGTCTTGCCAAGTGACTTGTCTTGTATGAATTCTGTCTCTTGTCACAGAGGGTGTAGTCAGCGGTGGAGTAATGTGCTCGCCGGAGCAGGCTGGAGGTAGGGTTTCATGGTGGATTTGCTGGGCCTGTTGAAGTGGGGGAGTGGAGACCTGGGCCACTCATTATACTCTTGGCAGATCTGAAGATTCGTACTCTCAGAGCTTCTTTATATTTAATGAGGCGGTAATTTACTCACTTTTTCATCCCCCTGAACCTTCTCTCACTTCTGCTGTAGCGTCTCATGTCACAGTGGGAAGCCTGAGCAGCTACAGGATGTTTTGCGGCGAGGAAAACAGACCAGAGGCTACACTCGTACAATTCTATTTTCATATTTGTTTTAGCATCGCTGTAGATAATGAAATAATGAAAAGTTTATAAAGAGGCACAATCGGTGGCCCAAATTCATTAAAGTGGCTGTGCATGAGAACTGTTCTAAGATCAGATTTCCTCCGATCAATATCCTATAATCTTATCCATTTAGCCACAGGCAAAACTGATCCCAGATCAGCATTCTTACCCCAAAATGTTTTATGAATGTTACCCATTGTGTTGTGGTGTACATTTTGTGTAACTTCTGTATGTCACTGCCAGCAGAGCAACTAAGCATCAGTCTTTTTTTTTGTGACTTGTTGCATCACAAACAGGACCGCTGACACTTTCAGTTACATCAGCTCCTGCAGTTCGCTTTTGAATGTGCCTGTGCCCACGTCCTATCACACGCTATGGTGGCGCGTCGAATTCTGCCGTCTTTCAATAAGCAGTGTGAGGCCATCCTCCTCCTGTTATCTATGAACAGAAACAACACAGCGTACCTCAGTAAGTATCAACAGAATCCTTTCATCAGCTACTTGACGCGCTGCCTTGTGTCAACTTACACACGTAGAAATGTTACCGGAGAATAAATAAAACATGATGACAGTGGCAGAGTAAGGATTTTGATGACTCTCTGGAGGGTGACATGATTGATTTAGCTGTGGTTTATTGGAGGTTTACCAACCTCAAATTCAAGTGTTTTTGGATTCTCAGAGAAAGTCATCGTGTAAACTGTCGACAGGGTGGTAATCAGTGCTTACTTTCCTGAGTGGTAATTAATTTGTTGTCATATAGCAAACAAACTGTGGAAGTCTAGGCTCAATTTTAACAAAACTCAGTGGAACAATTGCACAAGAATTGCTCCATTTTATTGCTTATTACATACTATTTAAATTGCTAAGCAAATCCACTTTCAAAAAAACATCCTGAGTACAGATTCTGAAGGTGTATGTTATGTTGAAAATATTATTATTACTTGGCTTCTACCAGCTGTGTCTCTATGGCACTATATTAAGTGCACAATTAGTGCTACAATAACTATTTTTTGATGGAAAAGTTGCACCAACCAATGTTTAACTGCATTTGGAAATGGAAATTGCCTGCATCAGTCATTGTATTTCATCCTTGAATAGAACCACAATTTGGGAAACATCCTTACAGTAACAAGACCCATATATGCTTTTCATGTTAGTTGAGAAAAGTTTTAATGAGAATACCTCTATATGGGCACTGCTGAGTGATGATGGTATTTCCATGCATAATTTGATGTTAATTAAGTATAACCGACAGTGTCCACCAAAGTACTGTAGTGTACTGGAACCCATTATGTGCAAAGTAGAGAAAGCAGATGAAGTAATGGGATTATAGCTGTGACCTCTAACATTCATGTTGTTTCTATTACTCTTACATTGGGTATTGACAAGACAAACTAGCTTTCATGTGGTTTTGTTGTTGTCAAGCTACATATGTTGTATAAATAGTTTATTGCCCATTACATGTGAAATAGTGAACACAGTTAAGCTGTATGAGTGTTTATGTCTAATCCCCTCCATGGTTAATTTCAATAATGAGGGAATGCTGGCAATGGTTGTACTTAATGAATTGAGGGGAAATGGTACTATAAAAATGTATAATAATGAATGCAAGAATAAAAATATTAATTGGAGGTAATACAATATGCATGTTCAAGGAGATGCTGAACATTTAAAGCATTGCACACGTTTTATAATTCCTATTAATTCACGGGAACGTTAAACGAGGCACGATTAGGGAAAGACAGCAGGCTAGCAGCGGGAGGGGAACTTCCCTTGAACTCTTATCACTTTGCCAGCCTCGTCTTAGTGTAGTTCAAGCCCTTTTCACCTCGGGGGGGTCAGACCTCACAGTGAGATTCCATCCTCCCTCGGGACCTATAAGGCCGCTAGCAGTGCTCCTAATGTGTTGCCCTGGCAATGAACGGATGTGCTTAATTATCATGGTGATGAATATCTAGGCTTTCCCAGGGGACATTTTCAGTGCCACGTGGTCTCTGGGGAAGTCCCATGCTGTATACACACAACTTTAGCTCTCAAACAGAGGTGCAAACAACCCAACACAAATATAGAATAAATACATGAATTGAATACATGCCTTAATTGTATTTGCAATCCATGTAACTGGAATATGATTGTACGTTTTTTTTAGGTGTCTTAAATTGCCGAGCAATCCCATAGCTTGCAATAATTTATGCTGGTTAGATGTCATTACACACATACCCTATAGACTTTCCATATGGTGCTCCAAGAGCGAGATGGCAAACCCAAAACAAAAAGGACATAAAACTAATACTAGAAGCACAAAGTTGCAGGCCTGTAACAGGCATTGAAAAATATTTTCGTAGTCTTACTATCACCAGGCACGTGTCTTCAGATTTACACTGAACCCTTTAATCTTTTGGAAAAGAACATTCATTTTTACCATTCCTTTAGATACAGAGTACAGCGCAGGACCCAGGAAATACCCCTTGGAAGATTATTGATTGGATGCAGTTTGACAACCAGGGTGTGGTATTATGTGCTACTTCATAAATTGACAGTATAACGTAATTGCTATTGACCTTGGGCGAGAGCATCTGCAAGTAAATACATCCTTGGCAATGATTTTAGGGAAGTTGAAGCTGTTGCTAGTGTGGAGTTCAGGGGTCATAACCAAGCCGCTTGTGGCAGCAATCAATCGTAGAGCGATGAATTAAAAGACGCCATATTTCCCATCATGTAAATGCTTTCAGGTTGAACACAGCGATGTGAAGAAATTCTACCTCCTTGATCCCTGGATTTTGTAATTAGCTGACTGTTGATTAAAAAGGGCACTGGAGAAAGGAAGAGGGCCAGCAATTACTCCATGTATTAATCCAAGAGAATAGGCTCATTAACATGCTGAATGCTTCTTGCTTCAAGTTCAATTTAAATTTACTCTGTGATTTTTATACTGCAATTTGCACTTTTAATTTGTCTTTCCCATAATTGTGCATGCATGGATTACAGCTGAGCTGAGCTAAAATGGAGACGCCACGTTTATTTGCTCCAGTAACTTAGTCTCAGGGCTTGGCCAAATTTGCAACTTCAGTCTTTTCTTTTGGTTGACATGATAATAACTTTTTACCAGCAGCTGTTTCATTACGAACAACAAACCCGAAAATGCCACGATCTCTTTTGTTTTGTCCACATGAATGGCTTCTCAGCCTCGGATTGATATTGCAATACTCCATTACAACCATTGAAAAATTGATTTTGCTCTTCTCTTGGGCATTTGAATTCACCTAACAGCATCCCAAATGAATACCTAATGACTATAATTACGACATCACACTGACACACTGGGGATGAATCAACAGCTTTTATTTTGCCGTGTGTAATTTGAGTTTGTTGTGTTGATGCACCCTGATTACTGGAGTATTAGCACAACATTGGTGTACATCTTCATACTTTTTTCATTTTTTTTCCCTGAACTGTGATCTCATCCACAGGCATCCTTAGTAACCTTTCAATAGGGGTGTTATGTTGATTTTCATTGATTTTTTTTGTCTAAGCTGAAATGTTTTGGTGCAAAATGAATTAGACACAACTGCATGCATTTTGTACCATTCAGACACCATAGACATTTAAAACCATAGACAACATATGGTAATAATCAAATAATACATATAATAAAGGGTGTGGGGGTTGTAGCTTAGGTTAAGGGTGGTGTACAGTGAGATAAATAGCAAAGTAAATGTGTATACTTAAAAATTCAATCTTCATAACATTAGGACTAAATGGACCATACTCTCTTCACCACGCTGGAGGTAATGGTGTCCACTTAATGAACACTGTGATATATAAGGAGTTTTGCGTTCATTTAAGAACCAATGGGGGAGAGAGGAGCACATGGAGGGCTGGAGTAACATTGCAGATGCGGGCAGCTTGGCCAGACGCTTGGTCATTAATCCCCAGCAAGCTTGTCACTTAACAGGGATGCACAAACGAGGCTTGGGAACACACTCTGACAGATAGGGGCAAACGTGCAACACAGTGGCGCCATGACAGATCCAGGAGGAAGACTTCTAAACAAGGAGCAATTACAAAATGATTACTGTATGTGAAATGGCCCTTTGCATTCTGCAGCGTAAGGATCCATGCTGCGAGCTCCTGTTTTTGCATAAGTGCCATTTACTTAACGGGAATAAATGTAGAGAGACATTATATCTTTAAATTGACTGCAGAGTTAACATGTGCTTGCCTTCCTCTATTTTCACTTTTCAAAGGCTGGTTTAAGAATGCTTTTTGGTTTATGAGACCGAGGAATTTATTGTATCTTGAAACGTTATCTCATATCTTTCCTTTGATTTAAAGGGCTTTTTTCCTCTTCTAAGCCCTTATTATCTGCTGGTGTGCTTTTATTTTATTAGATAAATGGGAGCTGAATACAGTGGCTAAGAGCTGATGTTGGGAAAACCAACCGTCATCGAAATCTGACATCGAGCATGTTTGTACGGAGTGCATGCTAAGTTAGTGTTTTACACAAGTGTGTCGCCTCAATTTCTCATATCACTCAAGGTGACATCATCACCTGAAATAAATGATTTAATGGTTAATGTAAGCAATGCATACTGTAAACGTATATTCATGTAGAAGACGAAAATGAAAATAATTGATTCACTGTTTAAAAATGGAATCCTAATCATTCCTGCCACAGTAAAGTTTAAGTTAACCTGTTTTCAAAGACTGGCTGCAGTATGCAAATGCAATTCTGCAGTCAGTGTGGAAAGACTCCCCGCTGTCGCAGTCAGAGAGGAATGTGCACAGTGGCTTACAAGCCAAAAGCCATATGGACGATATGTGGAAAAAATGTACCCAAAGCCATCTCTGTCATGTATATTATTCCAACTATGATTTTATAAATTGTGATTAATAATAAAAGTACCACATTTATTTATAAATTATTTATACATCTTTCCTTCATTAGGCGCAGCACAAGGTATTTACAATAGACAAGAACAAATCAAGTATAAAAAAAATGTTGATAAATGAAAAAGAATAGTGATAGTTCAAAAAATATTTTATTAAAAATACACTACAATTGATATATGGGAAAATTAGATATTAACTGTTCTAATTAAAAGTCAAAGTAGAGACATTTTTATGACATTTTTAGATGCTAATCTCTGCCATTTTAGTGGAGAACAGTTCAGATGCAGGAGTCTACAGTGATACTGAAGGAGAGGAAAAGAAAGCCATTTAGGATGAATTATCATCCTGTATCTTACTAAATGTATTATCTGTATATCATATCAAAAAGTGTAGACTTTAAAGAAGACTGTTATGCTGTAATTTGAACCTGTTTTCAGAGTATATTGTTCCATGCATGAAACAAGCCCCAGGCATCAATACGTTTGGACGGTCGTTGATTTGGTCTTCTCTTCCCATGATGTAATGTAATGAGATGGGAGTACAGAAAAGTCCTTGGTCATGTGAAATATAATTGTTACTGTTCTCCTCTGTCACAATGTGTATGCAATCCTTTAGCTAACCCGGCCCAGGGCTCAGAAATATCATGTCGGTTCCCCATATCATATCGAGAAATGTCACATTATTTGTCACCTGTCACCTGGGCTATGCAGCATTTGTGGGGAAAAGAAATGTGGGAAAAAATTTTTACCTACAGTGTGCTCTGTTGGGAAATGGACATTTCAACATCAAGGTCAGAAGATCATGCAGAAAAGCATTTGCTTGTGTCAGCTTTAGACTCAGGGCAGTCAGGAACAAGTGGAGGTTATAAAAGAGCGAGTATAAACGGTTGCCTCAAGGCCAGTGAAGAATGATAAACATCAGTGGGCCCAATAAGCTCCAGTGAATCCTACACATATATTTATGACAGCAAGATGGACTGCTGAACTGGAGATCTCAAAAAGAGAGAGGGAGAGCTTGTCAAGGACATTCTAGGTTAATTCATAATATATGTTTTTGTTTGGAGAATTTTCAAAAGAATGTGCTGTCTGCCACAGTTTCTTCAAAACCCCACAATGACAAGAGGTTGGAACCCTGTTTCCACAAAAGAACAAATAGTTTTCATTCAGAACTTCATGCGACTATACAAACTTTTTGCATGGCCATGTAGCTGAGGCAAAGACTCCTGACTGTGATAAAGTCTTGACTTGCTGTACTGGATACTTTTTATTTGAATAGGCGAGCTTTGCTGGGCAGAATAGCCTGCTCCGGTTATTATATGTTCTTAGAATAATCGATATAAACATGTTTTTCTGGTTCACTTATAAATATTCTTCTTTAAGTTATTTTCTGTAGGCAAGTACACATGACATCAATATCAACAATAGCTATTTACATTCATTCACTAAATCCATACATGCCAGCAGGCCTCTCCATCTGTTAGATCACCTTTACGCCTACATATTAAGTGTGATATGACTGTATGTCAGAAGTATTATGTCAGTTTACTATGTTGGTTTTCTGTACAGAAAACTGTTGCACCTTGAACAAACACATCTACAAAATTTGTCAGGCTGTCAGATGGTGTGGTCAAGGCAGTTAGAGATCTGATAGCCTTCATGCCACAGTTTGAGTCAGGGCTGTGTCAAAGCTGACAATACCCCCTTTCACACATGCATTGCAACCCTGAACTTTTCCAGACATTACCCAGAGTAGCTGTATGTGAGAATGCGAATGTCCGAATCAGTAGCACCGGACATTATACAGACTTTATCCTGCTAGCTCCCTAGTATGAAGTCTAGGTAATGTCCGGTTGAGCCCATGTGTGAATACAGCAGGTAATTTTCTAGTGAATTGACAGCGAGGGAGTGGGTGCATTGATGATGTTTCTATCACGAGACTGGCACGAAACCGGAAGAATACAAGCATCTGTGGGTAGCTGCTCCGTACTCTTTTCTGCTTGCCTGTAATATTGCCTTCCTCTCTTCCATTCATATTGTGGGTAGGTCCAAATACATGTAGTATTGACATCAACACAAAAACAGTCATCATTACGGATGAGCCGGAACCTCGTTCACTATCTTTGATGCACTGTAAACAAAACACTGCGATATCCACCGCATACTTTTGCGTCATGTCTTGCCTCCTGCACGCTCTACTCAGGCACCACCCCTGGGTAGATTATTTCCATTCGGTGAGAACGTGTCTGACGTGGAAAGTCTCCGGTACAACTCCGGAAAGCGTCCAAGCCTGATTCTCCAGACATTTTCCAGAGTTCACATATGAAAATGGCTTATGACTGGGGATCTGCAGCAGCGGGACACATTTGGCTCTGTCCCAGGTTTGAGATGGCTGGGGTTCCTAAAATACTGCTGTACCATACTGTACGAACACCACCTGGCCCCTCACAAGGTGCCTTCTCGCCAGATGTTGTCAGTGAGAGATGCGTGTCTCCAAGGATTAGTATTGACTTTCCAGTCGTACACTTTGAGGGTTGTAGTGTGTAACATAGTGGGTCAATGGCCTGTGTGATGGATGCGTAGCATCAGCTGCAGGTCTATAATGGGCATTGGTGGTTTCATGTAAAATTGCAAATGACAAAAACCTCATGCTACCAAACTCAAGGACCTTATCTGTGTTGAAGTAAGATGAAGATAAGTGACAGATAAGTGAAGTATTATTTTGTCTTTTTTTTTTTTTTTAAATACAGCCCCACTTAGCATCCAGACATAGAAATTGATTTGCTTAGTGCTACTCAAATAGATATACTGAAAGTGTATTTCACTCAAAAATCTATTTTTCTTTTACTTTTCTTTCCTTCCCTCAATCAATATATATCACTATATGCATTTTGAGCCTAGAACATGTTGTATTTTTCACAAATGGAGTCATCTGTGATTATGAGTCAGCTAAGTTATTAAAAAAATGTGAAAAGCAATATTTAGCTATAGTTAATTCATATTAAATTGAAATGTGATGCCTGAAATCACCAAAAACAATTCCCCAGAGTACATAGAGTCTTGCATGTAAAACTGTACTCATGATATAATACAATCATTAATGTATCGCATAAGAACATTCTTTGCAGAGATTTGCAGCTGTCTCTGAAAATTGCTGAAGACAACGAATGTTGTTATTTTCACTCTTATAGAATAAGACTTCAAGGGGTAAAAACTTTAATTTGAAAATATATTTATAAATATTGTCAGATAAGATATTTCAGGTGTATTTAGTAACCTGCATGGTTAGTTTAGAGCATACCTGACCATACTTGTCTACATTTCATGTCACTATGACAAGCAACAGGTTTTAAGACATTCTTGCATAGGGTGGTTAGTGATGCACTGAAATGGAGCTATGTTGTTGTGGAAATTTTATGTGTATTTTATCTTGACAATTGTTGCATATTCAAAAATAATATACTCTTCCATTTATACTACAATAAGCATAAGGGACTTATAACTCAAAAGTAACTTTGGGGAACTCTGTGTCAGACAGTCCTCTTTTCGCAGGTGTGCAGTCAGAACAGTCTGTGATATAGATGTTATGAGGTGCTGTATTAGTTCAAAGGGGTGCTGCTACCCTGTCTCGGGCACTGTCCATTCAGCACCAACAGTATCTCAGGCCTTTCAAATTCCTGCAGCACCAAGGACAGCGGTGGACTTACACACAGACTCAGCTCCAGTTGCCTGCAATGAATTATTTGTAAAGCCGCTGCTTGTTGCCTGGGCAGTGGACCAGCAAAGACTCAGCCCCTTCAGTTTCCCAGGGGCTGAGCTCTAGGTGAGGGAAAGTTATTTAGTATTTACTATATGATCTCAGTAGTCGCACCAGCCTAGTAACGAATGTTTGTACCCTTAAATATAAATGCGCACAGTGGAACCTTGGAAGAGTTACAGAAACCCCAGTCAGCTGAATGTGGTATGAACAGTTCTGATTTTCAATTTGAAACATAGAGGAATAAGGCAATCATTAAGCATATAGCACAATTGCTAAAATGCACAATAATAAAACCTCAAAATAATCCTCCTTCCACGGTTTGTGCATACAGGTGTCTGTTGACCTGCAGAACATTTTCAAAGCAGTTGCATAATGAAACAGAAACACTGTTACCTCCTCATGTGCAGTAAAACTCAGAGTATCCTTTATATAGCACTTTTTCTTAGTTGACACATTTCAGTTTCTGCTCCCATATGCTGTTTAATTTAAGCTTCCAGTTCCAGTAAGACTTTCGCGCAAGAAAGGCAATATATACATATTTTGTAGATTTTACATACGTTTGGGTACCATGTGTGTATGTGCACATTCTTCTGTATCAATTGATGATTAGTTGATTTAATATTCTGTAAAACTATTCTGTAAAGTATTCTGGACTTCACATAGTAGTAGTGTAAACATTTCTGACAAGCAAGAACTCCGCTCCTTTAAGGTGTATTTTGACATCACTTTCAGCTTTATGGAGCTTTTACAGCTGTGAAAGACTCCTGTGTTCTCAGTACTTATTTAATATTGTGGCTCAACTTGTTATACATAGAAGATGCCATTGCTGTGTTCTTGCCCTTACTAAAGCCTATACATTTGTATTTTATAGTACCATAGAGACTCTTTGGAGAGTCAATATATCTTAGTCACACACAGGTTTGTACTTCTTGTATCCATCATAAGGGCACAATGCTATACCCTGTAGCTCACATACCCTGTGAATATAATATAATAATGATATGTGTTTTGAAAGCTCTAACTTTGTGTTATTCACTTTACCCAGTAGCACCAACAATCCTTACATAATCCGATTAGTGGATTACAGAGCTGTTTCATCACAGCGCCTCAGAACCTGTCTGAAAAGTACAAATATTTTGAGTTAGACAATTCTGTTTTATGGCTTCCCATTTTTTTCCATCAGATAATCAACAACAGTCTGAGAATCTTCTATTCAAAGCCATTGAGACAGGTATACCCCAGAGCAGTGCTCTGTCACCCCTGCTGTACACCCGCTACACTGCTAAGTGCATTTTATTTAAATGTATCTGGCTGCTCACTGTTTGTGGGACAAATATTGAATAGGAAAAAAAGTCAAGGAAGGCAATATGGTGTCCTGATGCTCAAATGTTCGTAGATGAGGTCGGGGGTGACATACGTCACAAATATGGCAAAGTCGCCTCTTCAAATGAAATAAAATATTTAGATCCTGAAAACTGATGGCAATAATGATGTCGATTGACACTCCAGAAATTGTGATTATTCAGTTCAATACAGCCATCATTGAGAGCGTTCACACACACACTGCATCGCTGTTTGGAAACAGCAGGTGCAACTTTGCATGCAAAGCATGCAAAACTGCTTTCCTAATCATCCCCTTAACAATATGTCTTCTAACAGCATACAAAAATACTGGGGGTGCAAGTATTCAGACCAAACAGTCCTTATCCACACTGTGAACCAATTAACTGAATTATTTTCCACTGGGTTAGAACTGATCGTGCACTGAGGTAATGTTAAGAAACACGGACATGCCTGCGCTGTTATATGCCTCTCAAGACCGAGTAAAGATATTGTATCGTTTATTCTGCCCTGCTGGAGCAATACACACCTGATCAAAGGTCACATCTCAATGACACATCATTTCAGATGTTAGCAAAGCACAGGCAGCTAACCAATTTCTCCACGACAGCAAGAGGAGGAGATAAGACTATGCTAGGGGGATCCTCCATCACAGCTTGTCATAGCTTTCCAGCTGATCCATAATGAAAGGTGCTTTTATTGTAGTCAACTGGGAAACCAAAAATGTTCCCAAACAGGAACATGTCTGCTTCCCAGCTGACTATGATAATAGTCCCTTTCCTACACTAATACTAGTACATTGCCGGATAACATTTTCTGGGATTTCTTGTTCCCTCAGCTAATGTTACGTGTCTGTAGCATTCTCGCACATCACCTCCACTCAGGCAAATAAGGGGACTACATAAAAGCTTAGCGGGCAAGCCAATAGTTTTTAGCTGAATTTTTTATAGCTCTAGCTAAGAAGAAAACTACTTGTTTATTTTATGTCATCTTTAATGTACATTTGTTACCTAAAACAGGAGTATGGTAACTTGCTAACAGTTTCATTTATTCATTCATTGGATGATTACAAGCATGAAATAGACAATCGAACTTAACTTTACTTGATTGGTTACTTAATATTAATTAATATGAATTAGCTGGTAGGCCAGGCAAGCTAGAGTCTTTGTTTCCCAATGTATGCAATCAGCCATTTTCAGGAGATTCTGACCAGGCCAAAGAGACGACAAGAGCGCATACGCTCCTACACACAGAATCTCATTAAACTAACTATGCATCCCAGTGCTTAATGGTCCTCTTCAGTCTATGCTGTTTCTAAACTGTACGCTGATGTGGAAATGGTTAGCTTATTTCATTTCTTTTGGGAAAAATCCTAGAGATATGCAGTGTATGAGCCTTATTTCCACACTGATTGCTCACTCATACTCACCTATTGCATTTTTCAGTGTTGAATAATCATGTGTTTTTACTCAAGCATTTGCCGTTAGAAGGGTTTGTACTCATTATGCTTTCAGCATGCATACTATGGCCCATGAGCTATCCGTTGTTGGTTTTGCCAAATAAACGCAAGTCCAATTTAGTATGGACATCTAGTTTTTTTTTTGCTATACTGAGTTGTGACCCAAATGTGAGAACAACAGGGGTAATGACCTGGCAAAAATACTAAAGCGCTGATGCAGGGGATCAGTAACACTGAGAAATACAAATCAGAAGTATATTTAAAAAGACATACATACCATACTGGTATATGCCATACAAAACCAAGAACCACTGAATGTGAATTAGTAAGTGCTAGAAGGAGAAGATGGGAAAAGAGATAAGTTGCAGTCTGCGGAGAGAGGTATTCTGTGTACATAGGATGACAGGCAGTGATTCAGTAGTCCTAAACACTTTGGGATGATAACACCATCCCTGAGTGGTTCGTACAAGCAAGCACTGTGACTCCGAAGAGTGACTAGTGTTTGAAATTAGTTTTGGCTGGAAGAAGACACACAGAACATTGGACAGTTAACTTGTAATTCTCTGTGCTTGACATTATACAAAAACACAGAAATAAACCTGTTGTAAATTAGAACTGCAGCAATTCCTTAACAGAAACAACGAAAATCATCTCTAAAACGTGGTATGTCTTCTATATGTTCAAAATTCATGACAATATTTAATTAATATAGTTAATATATTAAATATATAATATTTAATGAATTAGGTAGCTGAATTAGAAATTTTGTTGTAAGGGGTAGTTTTAGGGTGTGATTTAACAAGCTTCACTTCATTCCTAATAAAGATTAATATCTATGTTCTATCTCAACCTCATGCCTCATTGAGTTAACACTATAAATATATCTAAGTCTGCAATGCCACATGCATATTAAATATTCACATAATGCATTTAATAAAATGCATTACATATTCAGAGAATGCATGACATAAACTCCATTAAATAAAAACAATTAAATCCAAATTGAGCTGCATCAAGTCTGTATTGAAGTTCTATGGCACGGGATGCTTATAGCCTTGTAATAAACATGTAAAAATATTCAAATGCATGTAGTTTGCATAATAAAACCAAGAGAGGCTCCATTATTGATGGTTAATAAAATATTACTAGCTGAATAAATGAATTTTTCATGTATTATTTCATAAACTCATTGATAATGGTTTTGGAAATCTACTGCTGCTACGATTTATCATTTTCATTTGTATTGCTGTAATCACTCTAAGAACCATTTTTGATATTTTTGAAGAACAAGACAAGGTCATATAGACATAATCAAGTGCTTTGGTCTGCACTAATTTGTTCATCTGATCCACTGAATCTCAAATACATTATGAATTGCGCACTGCTTTTGATAATAAAATACATGAGTATGATTTTTTTTTCACTTGAGTGCAAAATGATGCACAAATGTAATGGTCCAGCTTCTGACTTAACTTTAGACTAGCAAACAGACAAGCTCTCATATTTTTGGCAGAGGATGAATATAATGGTAATAACAGGATTCATAGAATGATTGTGAAAAAGTGTGACATAGATTTTAAAAACTGAACTGAAAAACATCATGAATCAGAATGTCCGGGGCATGGTGCTCACCAAATTATTAACAGTTATTCATTGGTTGCGTTCTGACTGAGGCATGTTTGGAAAATCCTCAATAAACCTCACCAAACAGTTATAACAATGATAAAACCACAAGCAGCAATGTGGCTCTCAACAGTCTCATCAAGAGACTGGATTCATCTCATGTGGGCTAATATTACACGCATGAATGGCGGCTTGAACCCCTTTCACATCAAAGCAAGCTGCCAGAATGTTGTTTCATTTCCCAGCAAATTTACCCTCAATGTGAATGATTATGCTGGCATGTTCCAGCACCAAATTTCATCGACTGACAGAAGAAGCTTATTCACAGATTCCTCTTCCAACTATCTGACTCGATTTGTTTGTTTGTACACATACTATAAGAACAGCAGAAAACACTGTGTTATGAATGGCTTCGAGACATCAAGTGACAGTACCAAATACAGTATACCTGAATGTTTTTAGTAAGAGTATGACCTAATGCTTTGCTTTTAAGAAGCTTGGAAAGCACTATAATTGTCTACTGTCCAGTTCCTCCTAGTTTATAAACACCGAGGATGAAATTTGCTATACAGTGTAACTTTTGGTGGTAGGATGCATTAACAGTAAGGCTATTAACACTGACTTATATTAAGAATATAATAATATAAGAATAAAGTTATTCTAGCACGGCTAACACATTCCGCTTATTCCAACCTCTCACTGTCTGTAGATAGAGCTATTCCTGAAAATAAAGCTGCTGTGACATGAACCGTGATACTTTGCAACATCTGTGGTTATTTGTTTTGCATCACAACACCTGTACATTCAAGTGATATGACTTTGTCTATTTCTGAACACTTATTCATTGTATGATGGAACAATGCACCAGTAAGCCTCACAACTGTACTTTGAAAAGATCCAGCATCACCACAGCCGACAAAGAATTTGATCTTTCGGTGCGTGACTCAATTTCCTCCAGTAGTGCAATTATTCTGTGACTGTTTAACCTGTGCAATATCAAGTCAGTATTTGCTGTTATGTTAACTGACAGTGGGTAATTCTTGGACAGCAAAAAGATACCGCCTGTTTTCAGAAGCTGTAAAAATTCCCACGCAAAGACAGGAGTCACAGTTAGTAAATCGGACAGAATACTTGTGTGAACACTTTGCACAAAACTTTGACTTACTTTACAAAAAAAAAAAAAAAAGAAAAACTGGCTGAAATGTATACTGGAAACAAGTTTTTGGAACACTATAAGAATATACTGTTTAAAACAGGATTTCCCTTTTGCTGGAAGAACTCCACCAGGCTCCTAGGGCTGTAGCCTTGTCTCCATCTTTTGACATCTCTCTTGTATTCTTTTCTTTCGTCCTCACTGCCGAACTCCCCCAGATGCTGTTTCTGGGATAAAAAAACCCCACATACAGTACATTACGGTCATAGCAGCAATTCATCCTAAACCGTTAGCAGTCTCACCCACGTCCACATGTGGTTCCACCCATTGACACAGAACCAGAAAAAAAGGTTGCACAGATTAGTCTCGACGACTTACACATGAACACCATTAACATCATCAATAAACACCCTTAAAAGCATTTTGCGTTTGAAACACTTCCCACTGAAGAGCTATTAGGAAAAAAAAAAAACTGAGAAATCTGACATATTTAAATGAAATGCAGATCGTACACATTTGCCCTACCAAAGCAGTTTTCATACATTAATCTCTTGTATTATCCATGCTCAAGGCAAATTGAACCAATTATTAAATGTACTGCACTCAGAGTATTAATTCAGGAAGTGGGAATGTGACATGTGTTATATTATTACAGACTGCTGGTAAAGGAGCAAGAACAGCTGCATGAATTAGTGGTGAAACACTTATTTATCACTCCACAGGCAGAGAACAAAGCCTTCCGCAACGGACTGCAGTTGAAAAATAGCTTTTCACAAAAATGTCTGCCTCTTCATTAGCGCAGAAGGAGCATGCAGGAAGTGCTCTGATCTGGTTGAGTGGGGACTTTTGAAATGCTCAGCTCCTGAAAGAGCACAAAAAGACGGCGAACAAAAACCCAGAGCCCGAATGTGGCTGACGAAAATGTCAGAATTAACGTTAAATAAATTCAGGCAAAGCTTGATTGATGATGAGCAGATAGGCTTTCCGATTGTTGGACTTTTGATTGTGAAAGGGCAAGGCGAAAAAATGGCACTTCTTAGCATTTTACATGTTTGTCGAGAAGCTGTCACTCACTCTGGCTTAAAAAAAGGACACTCTTGGATTTCTTCTGTCCTCTAGACAAACGATATATGCCACTGAACCATCTCAGAGGGGTTAACCTCATTAGGGAGGCCAAAGCTTGGTATCAATGCTTCATGAAGGTGATGAATGCAATAATAGTCACTTTCACACACCCAGAACATTGCGGACCCGAGTACTGAAGGCTAAATTGATTGCAGAGCGGGTTAGTCAGATATAGGTTAATTGCAGGGTGTAAAAGAATCAGGGCTTACAACTCTGTTGTCCAAATCAAATACTGACTGTCACTCCTCTTGTCATTCTTTCATTATGTTTCTTTTTTGAGTTAGCAACGGTAACAGGCTCTCACTCAATACAGTACAGACTCTACTCCCACACTGTTTCATCCCACCCAATAACATTGAGAGGGTTTGTTGAGGGTTGTCTGCATCTTTAAATTGTAGTCAAATAGTAGTAATGTCTCAGGGTCTACTGAGGTGTTAGATGTGGTAGAGTGCATACCCTTCAGAGAACTTTGTTTAACACCTCTCTTTTTGATGTTTTGCTCCAAATTCTCCCAGGTATACTCTAGATCAAGTGTCAGTAGGTCACTGATACATAAGGTTTTGTTTATCCTAGTGTTTTATGATTCATGTGTTGAATATTTTGTCAATAAGTCAGAGAGTACTAGCTTTTGAAAGGACATTAATTCTTCAGAAAATATTTCTTTTATCCTTTTAATTATTATTGTTCAGGAATTGGCAGGAAATTTTTCTCTATTTTTCCCCACATATAAAAACATGAATATTTGCCACTTGTGCAATAATACACACCCTAGAACATATTCAACAATATAGGCCAAAATATATTCTGCTATATTTAAGTTTAATCACCTTTATTAATGGAATTTGCAAAACATTTTTTAAAACATGCATGAGTAGTTCGTAAACATGTATTCTCATAGTTTTTATTGGCTTTATATTTTACAAATGGAACGAGGGAACTATAACTTGTTAACCTTTGGATATAAGCACTAAATGGAACTGACTCTCTGCTCTCATCCTGGCAAATAGCCTCTCAGCTCAGATACGTACCGTCTCCCTGGTCTCCATCATTTTCTATGACTGTTCAACTCGACTTTGTGTCCCTTCCCAGTGGATCCATGGAGATTTGCGTGAAATACTCAAACAGCTAAGAGAGCTACAGGGGATGACAGGATGAGTAAATGTTTAAACTGGTTCAGTGTGTGTAAATGAAAATTTCCTTGACACAGCGGTAGCCAAGGAGCGTTGGTGCTTTCCAGCGCCGAGATCCTGAGACTGCTCATTTACTCAAGATTAGCTGAACACTGAGCAATCCTGTTTGACATTACACCCTCTCCGAGGGGAACGTCTGCACTCTGACTGCGGGAAGAATCCCATCCCATGCGAATACTTCAGTGTGCGATACATCATATGTACACAGTAAATGTTGGCAAAGCTCTTATATGGAGCGATCTATACATATTAAATGAGAAGTAATCAGACTAAGCACTGCTACCATTAACACTACTTGTTGTAAGTGTGGAAATGGTATCATTAATAATTAAACAAACAAATCTTGGGGGGGAAAACAAGCACTTGATTTTCCTTGATTCATACTGTTCCATGATTAAACTGTTCATTAATGTCAGTTGCCAATATTATAATGAAGTGGATGTTCCACTAACAGCATTGCCTGCATGTTTATTCCTACTTTTCAGTCTTCATAGACATTAATATAGCCTCTAATTATTCAGATACAAGAATAATAATATAATATAACAAGCTGAGGGGCTGGGTGTGTGATTGGTGCTACATCCCAGCATGCTGACTCCACTCAAAAGCTAAAGGAGGAGTCTAGGTAAGTGGAGTCTATTGAATCAGTCAGAGCTTGCATTAAAGCTGACTCACAGTATGTGTGGGTGTTGCACTGGGAGGAGGACGAAGGTATAATGGTGTCAAAGAACTGGAAAGCATTGTAACGGAATTGTTGTGAATGAACATTGTTTAGTAGAGAACCAGCACCAAAACCATTCTGCTAATCCCAACCACAAGAGAGACCCATCCTTTTTGGGCTATCTTATTATTTGTCCAGCTTACAGAGGGACACCTACAGTAGAGATAGAATCCAGAGAGGCTATTGTTTTTATACCTTCTGTTTGATTGCCTTGCGATTAAATGTTACTTCATCTAATTTCAATACAAGACTTTTTTCACCTCTAAAAAGCGTATTTTTTATATTTAATTCTTGAAATTACCATAAAGTCATTTTCTGGGTCACAGGACCACCCCCAGTTACAGTAGGAAAAACAAAATCAAACACTGTTTACTCTATATTACTGAGTAAATCTTGGCTTATTTTATAACAGTCATTTAGCAGATGACCTTATCCAAAGGAACACAGTGAAGTCCATGCAATAGTTTATCATACCCAGCTGAGACAATACCAGGTTGTTAGTGTCACATTGACAAAAATAGTCATTCCATGAACCTACAGGGTATCATTAAATACTTTAGAAGACAACACAGGAAGTATACGTTTGAGTATATACTCAAAGGTAGATGAAATGTTCAGAGTCCTGGGTTGATATGGGTCAAGCTTCAATTCAAAAAGATGTATTTTCAGTTTGAGTTGGAAGGTTGGCCAAGAATCTGCTGTCCTTATAGCTACGAGATGTGACCCGTGTCTCATGTATATCAGTTTATCAATTATTTAATATAAATGTAGACCTACCTGAAAAGCCCTTTAGATGCCAAACCTTTCCCATGTAAAAGATGAGAGCAGCTGTGGAAGCTGACAAAAAACTGTTAACGGTATGTTCTTATGTGATGGGTGTTACATGTGCAGTGTGAAAAGTAGAGAGGGCAAGAGGGCACATGTGACTGCTTCCTCCTCAGTCTACGGTGGAGGTTTTGGGTGACTGAGGCAGATTAGGTCATTAAACTGAGATGAGATGGAAAAATGGGATCATTTTAAAAATTAAATGAAAAGAGAGAATTAGGTTTTCAAAACATGGATGCCTTTTATGAATCTTTTATGTGACATGAGTAAAAATGCATACATGGCTTCATAATTTTGCTTCTCTGTTTGTGTTTAAGCAAGAACGTATAATGCAGCCAGAGGTACTGCCCTATAGTAAAGATGCACTTCTTCGCATGTACTGCTTAGAATTATGTCAATGCTTGCCATCGTCATTTCAGTTTATGTCGGAGTTTGTAGGGTGTTCCGTCTGCATCTCTTCATCTTCCAACCTTTGCTGGAATGGCGAAACAACGGTAAGGAACAACAAGAGTAGTGGAACGCGGCCCCTAATCCTTCACCATCAGTATCTTCATCCTCCTCTGTGTCTATGCCTGAGTAAAACGTGTTTGCTGGCCAAATGGTGAGGACGGTAACATGAGGTTGGACATCTGTCTTAGTTTGCTAGAAGCTTCATCTTTACGCCCCTTTGATTCTGAGCCCAGTGTTGATTGGCTAGCTGGAGGGACCTTCTTTTGCCTTAAAGTTTTTAAAAATCTACATTAATCATAAACCGTGTTAACATGTTTCTGGATTATTATGTTTCTGGATTATAGTGATCTACATGCAAAGCTCATCAACTGCACATGCAATTCAATAAAACCATAAGCACTTACTTTTATAACAAATGCCAGACCATTAAACGACTGTAAACTTTATGGTGCTGTCAGTCTGACTTCACTTCATCACTTCTCACTTCTCATCATTTCTCATAGGCTTAAGTATTCTTTCATACTGGATTATGAGAAGTTTCTTAGAGAAATGCAACTTTATTTGAATTCTCTTTTGGTAAAATGAAAACTACAGTAGATAAATCCTCCACTCCTGGTACAGGTTACCCTTTGCAATTTCAAATATTCAAACAGATTATGGAAAAAGCTCTTTTAATGATGTTTCCTAGTTTTTCAATTCTCTTCAATATAATATGAAAAAAATTAATTCATTTGGTTTTTATGAAGTTGTTTGACCAAGAGATACATTTGTTTTTGTTTTACACTCTCAGATTACAGAGAGATCATACCCATTTATTTACAATCCATTTTATAGTATAGAATTACATTTGTTATTTTTGCTGCGCACTGTCCTGTTAGCTTGTATTATTTGTTCAATATGTTAATGATTTTATTTTAGTGTTGAAACTGTTGATATCATTATTAGTTGGACAACTTGATTAAATACATGGACTACTCACCTGATCATAAAAAAAATAACTGGTTGTTGGGTTGATACATGGACCTAATCCCTCTGGTTCGTCAAGATTTCATAATCTAAATGATGGGGGGGCATTCTTAGTGGGATTTGTTGCATGCACATCAAATTCAGAGATGACTGCTTGAATGGAACAAGGTACTTAGGGCAGCCAAACACTCCCAAATGGACCCTATATTTGGGAAATGGACCCTACCTTCAATATAAGGTTTTTTGGGAGGTTTTCTGTCTATTGTCACATACACAAGACCTTCCACACCCGTACAAACAACTAAAAAGAATGAAAGTCAAAGTGAAACGGCCCCCAAAGGAGCAAAGGAAATTTAAGATGGCATTTACACACTGCCCAGAAGTTTGTTCTCCACCTTTTATTTTTTCCAAAGGTATGCCCTTTTCAGTTCTCCATGGCTGCTTACTCCACCCCCTCCTTTAATTAGCACAAGTGCCCCTTATTTCCCTGTTATCCTTCCCCTCCATGCTGACCACATGCTTTCTTAGGCAATGCCTGACAAATCCATGGGAATATATTTTCAGTCTTTTCTATCGTATTTTCCCTCTCCCCATTTTCCTCAGTAGTATTTTTGATCGGATTGAGGCAAAAAAGTCAGAACTTTGCAATAAGTGACCTTTAAAGATTTCTAAAGCTCATTATTCGTGATCCAGCTGCAGCAGACTCCGTGGAGAATGGAGCAAAGCAATGCTGGCGAATTACACACTGTCTGCTCTATTGAGAGACGCTGAGGAGGAAGTGAAAGGCTCAGCGTGGTTCTGTGGCCTAGGCTCCATCTCCAAGAGTGAGAGGAGTGGCTTCTGGCGAGAACCGTTCATCAAACTACCACTGTGGTTCCATAGCTTCAGATGTCCAGTGCACACTCAAACCACAGTGCTCACACCACAATGATTAATGTATTATAATTTAGACAAACAGCCTTGTGCATTCATTTTTGGCATGTGAATCTTTTTGAGGGACTTTTTTGACGTTTTTAGACGTTTAGACGTTTTTGTACCCTTTTGGGTACCTGGAAAAATATTTGGATCCACAATATCAAAATTAACCAATATTGAAAGGGTTAATTGAAACAGATGGCGCTGTACCACTGTCAATGGTTCACATGATTGGTGATTGCGCTCGCTGGTTTGATTCATTGCTGGGTTATTTCACACTGTTAAGTTGCAGTAATTTCAGAGGTTTGAAGCCCTTTAGCTGACATATTAATAAGGTATGGATGTTCTTTTCACCCAATTTCCTAAATCACTAGCAGACCTTTTCGAAAATGAAATAATGCTTAAATCTTACAGATGTGCTCCATTTATCCAATGGGTTTTGGCAGGGGTTGCAGTTTTTTCTATTGAATCATTTGTACTTATTGCAGTGATATACCCTATGGTCTGTGTTGAATCCTGACCTCGCTGGTGCCAGCCATAGATATAATATTATCTTGAGAGAGGGTTTCATTTAGGCGGCTAACATTCATTTAATCGTTCAATAGTGACATCTCTGCCTTTGATCTGCCTGCAGTTCAGTTGCACAGTAAATGTTCAGCTCGGCTAACGGACTGCGTTAACGGGGGTGGATGGAAAATTAGCAGTAGCTGGCTGTTGGCATTTTGGGGTGCCCTCCCAAACTGACAGCAGATACCACCCACAGTCTCTTCCACAATAGACCACAATCACTAGATTAATAGAAATATGGTGAAATCCTGTGAGAGTATGAATGAAAAACTGGTAATACTTTGTTTATTATTGTTTATATCTTTAGTCAAACAATTAACATATCAATCATATGTGTTTATCTATCAGGAATTTAATATTGTGTTTTCTTTTTTGGCTGTAATCACCCCATTTATTCAGTTCCATTGGAATAGTATTTTGTATAATACTTTCCATTTTCAGCATATTTTTATGATGGACAGTATAGCTAACATTAATGTTCACCGTAGATATTTCCACTACGATGATGGACGATTCTTGATAAATATGTAATAAATTCTAGTTAGTGTGTATTGACAATTTCATTGTGTGTATACAATGTGTAGCAGCTTTTCATTTCAACTAATTGGAAACATTGTTATTTTTATGATTTTTCCAGACAGTGCATACAGCTAAACACATTGCTAATAGGCTATTAGCTGAATTCCAATTAGTTAAATGTTTTTAGTTAAACTCTTCTAAATCTAAACGCACACATACAACTGTAATACTATTGTCTCAAAACAATAAAATGGTGATTTAATGTAAGTTCTGAATAATTTCTTGAACCAATCCTGGCAGTGCAGTCTCAGGGCTTCCCCTTAGGGCTGCATCACACCACCCTGTCACGGTTAATTTTACGACTGCACTGCCAACCGTGGTTTATTCCTTACATACAAATTCCATTCACTAATATTGACCTCTGTGGACTTCTAATTCTCTCACGCCTAGTAAATTACCAGCCATGGTCATTCAGTGACGCAAGCTTAGAGTCACAACGATCATAATAATTACAACAAATGTAGGTTTCAGGTGCACTTGGACCAAAGAGAGCGCTTATCGCATTGTGTGGACATTCCTGACTCTTCCATTGATGCACAAAGTTAATATGACACACAGAATTAACAAGCACATTAAACACATTTTTCATTAGTGATAACACCCATCTTTCAGAAATTATATGAAATATTTTGCATGAAAATAGTCAGAATTGTTTTGAACAATAAATTATTAATTTTTGGACCAGCTGTAATTCTCTCTTTGATCAATCTGATGGAATCTGTGTTATCTTCCAAAAATTAAACTTTGGTGGGCATAGGGGTATCAATAATGAGTATTCAATTTGCTCCTTTATGGTCCGCTAATCTTTCATCAGATCACCACCTTGTGCACCCCACTGTGTATAAAAGGCTGATAAGAAATGATAAGCGCATTTCATGGTTCACAAATTCAAGAGTCAGGACAAAACGCATCCTACAAAAGAAAAATTATTTTGAAATGTCAGTAACAGGACATTATCAGAAACATTTCATATTTTTTATTGTTAAAAATGTCCAATTTAATTTTCAATGTCCTGCCACAGAACAGAACTGCCCTTGCCCTCTACCACGAATATATATAAAGGCCAAAAATGAGGTAAAAATTAAAACCTGTCAATTTGTATATTAGATGGAAGACAAGGTTACATATTTTACTAATAAAAAGCAACGTGTTCACATATTTGCCCCCTCAAATTGTGCCCTCTCTAAATCTGTCAACTAATGAATTACATTTGAAAAGACATGTTAAGCTGCTTTCCAGAATATTCTCTGATAGCTCATAGCTAAGGTAATGTGAGGTGTCTGCTTTTCACAATCCATGACATGGTCACCTTCATTACATTTTTTGATAAGGAGATGTCAGAGTATTTTATCAATTCTACGATTAGATTTTTACAATTGTACTATTGTCATTTTGAATCAAGACACTTTCCCCTACCAATGAGATATGGGAAATCATATGTCGAGCCTGACCTACAGTAGTCAGTGCTATAATTTTGTTTGTATGCCCTTTATTTCTAACATTTGGAAGTGAATTTTTTTGGCGGCTAAGGATTTATCATCTGCATATGCCAGTCAAAGTGAAGACATGGATGAGGATATTGCCAGTGGACATTTTCCCCATTGTTTTTGGAACAACTGAAACCTTTGAGTCAAACAAAAAATCGACAAAGATGCATTTCACATGGTTATTCAGTGAATAAATTTCATTTTATCAAATGGTTAGAGGACATCCTTAATTCTTTGCTTGCTAAGTAAGCCTTCAAGCTTTTTGGGTGAAGTGCATTTTATGGGTGATTTGACTTTCACCTGGAGTCCCATCTAGACAAGCTTCTGCTTAATCGCACGATTTAACAGAAAATTGGTTTATTAGCAAACCCTACCCAAGCAAATAACTAAACTTACGCAGCTGTAAGATATCAGAGTGAGAGGTCTGATAGTTTTGAACATGGCAAGCGAAGCTACATTGATGGTAATTTCACCTCAATTTGCCTTTTACTTAAATCTCAAATTCCTTTGCGTTCAACCGGTAATTCCCTCTTGGCAGGCGCTGTTGATCAGTTGCTACCTGATATAATGCTGCCATTTCCACATTTTTTAATTTGTATGTCACTGGATTAACTTGTATTAAATGCATTTTCAGTGTCATGATTAACCTGTTTAAGGATATAAATTTAAAATTTTGGGTGGGGGTAAGAAAAGATTGACGTTTCTTGAATAGGGTGCTGGGTTTAGCACTCCCTCAGCAGCTAGGGATAATATTCTGTTGGTGTGAACAATGAGAATTCTGATAAAAACTGGCATTAAGATGCAAATTCTGGTTGAACAAAATATGCATATTTTTAATTTTGAATTAAATGGATAGATTAAGGAATAACACAACCCTTTCTCTATGACCAAAATACATTCCTTGAAATGTGGGTAGCTCAGAGGTGGTTATTTAATTTTACATGCACTTCCGGTCATTGTTTTCAGGTCACTGATACAGATAAATCTTGTTGGCTTTGAATCGTGGAAGAATGTAATGTGCCCATTTGTCTAGTGTCTCTTTTTCCAGCAGTACCCTTTATGCAATTCTACAGTCATCTCTCTCCCACTACACTCAATTAGAAAGCCAGTATTTCAACATTTTAAATGCTTGACTTTGAGCATTGAGAAGCCTGTATCACAATTTTGGTAGAAAAGGAAAATTAATTCAAAGGGAACCAATTATTGGTGGTACTGACATCAGATTGGATGGAATATCATCACAAACCACTTTAACTGTTGCAAAGGCAGTATAAGCCACTGTTAAGCAGATTGGATCTTGGAACGGATGTAGGGGTGAAAGATGTGATTGTTCCTTTTCAAAGCCTGTTAAACGTTATGCTTGTTAAATGATTCCTGAAATGTTGCTAAATACTTCCCTTCTAAAGATGAAGCGCACGGTTTAACAGTTTTCAGTTAAACGGTCTCAATTGTTGACGCACTATTTTTGGTGTTCTGAAAACAAAAATAGGGGAAAAAGGCATGATTCAAAAAGCTTGACCTCAGTTACCAACTGGACGTACTCGCTCCTGAAAGGGACAATTGCTAGTCATTGTAATGATTCACTCCCCAGTCACAGCAGTAGCACAAATGAGAGCCACAGGTGAGCTTTCCATTGTTTGAGGACAATGATGAAGAACAATGGAGGAGACAATATCAGGAGACTGAGTCAAAGGAAGGGTGGGGGAGGAGGAGGAGGAGGAGGAGGAGGGGGAAATGGAAGGGAAGGGCAAGAGAATTTGTCAGATGAAGTTTGACACGGCAGACATCAGAAACCATGGGGTCTTCTACACTCGGTTTCTACAGCACCTCTATCTTTATTTGTCTGGACACCCTCCATAATGGTCTAATTCCAGCAATCATATAGAGCTGCTTATGTTATTGTTGTTTTCTCTCTGGTCCTCAGTTGGTTTGACAATAATTTGTACTTCCCTCTATATTCACTGTGGCACAGTGGCAGGTACTGAGAGAAACAAACACATGAGGAACTGAATGAACAAAACTGGCCAATGGCTGTTTTCTCTTTTTTTGGCTGAAAGAAAATACAAAAATGACAAATAAGATGACACGGAAACATCTCAGAGCCAAGCAGAGGGACTAAGCCTAAGAGGGACCACTAAACCGAACCAAAAATCAGGATTCCTTGCAAGCTGGCAGGCTGTGCTTTTTAACAAGGCCTAATGAAGGCAATGGCTCAAACCTGGGTTGACTGCAAACTTCTGCAGGTGAGCCAGCCAATTAGCGAGACCCTGCTGTTCAAGATCCGATAGGCTCCCCAGGTTAAAGGAGGAAACGGGAACAATGGCAGAGACCAAATGGGAGGAGCAGACTGCTCTACCTCTCCCTTCACCTCACCTCACATCACATTGTTTGCGATGTCATTGCTTGTGGTGTCACATCACCCTCCTTCAGCCCAAAAGAGCCGTGTTTCCCCACATGAGGGTAGTAGATATATGATCAAAGCCTCTATTACAATGTGCCCCTAGTCCAAGCCATGGAGGAAAGCATGTGGTGCATGAGAGTCATGCCAGAGGTGGCTTCATCATTCTAGATGATATTTCCCCTGCTGTTTGACCAAGAAAAACATTGCTTGTGATGTCAATGAAAATGTCTGGCCTGACCCAGAACAGAGATGGGAGCCTGGATACTTTTTTTTCCTGTCTCCTGGCATATTATATTCCCCTGTTTCTTTTTCTCGTGAGTTTGTTAGAAACCTACTTCATTGTGGAAAAATAAAAACTCACAGTGTATGTGCTTTTGGGTAGGTCTGTCTAATCTATGATTTGGAGCAATGGGCTATTGTGTGTAAACTGTACGTTACAAAATTGAAAAAGCAACATAGAAAATTCTCACAAGCGTCTTTAATTTATCACACCTCTGTGTGATGTGGTAATCAGTAAAGTCTATTCATTTGATTGCTTGTATGTATTATTGTGCTGCAATATGTGATTTTAAGACAGAATACAAACGGTCCCAGAGCAGAGAACGGTCTGACTTACAATTTTTCAACTTCACAATGGTGTGATACAACCATTCTGTTTTTCACTTTCAGTTCAATATTTTTGCAAATGATTTTGCCCAATTGTAGTCTAATGTATGTGTTCTTAGCACGTTTCAGCTAGGCTAGGCTATGATGTTCAGTAGGTCAGGTGTATTAAAAGCATTTTCACCTTACAATATTTTCCATGTACAGTGGGTTTATCGGAACATAACCCCATCGTAAATCTGGGACCATCTGTCTGTGGTTAGATGTAGAGAGTTTTATTTTGACAGACTTCTAGAATTTTGCAGACATTTTGTGTTTTGTGTTTACAATTGAGAGCTAAGACATGGTTTCAAGAAATGTATGTGAAAGATTAAATCTCAGATTGGAATCCTTTGCTTTCCCTATTTCCAGATGAATTTAATTATGTTGTAAGCCCCACTTACTGTGAATGTACAGACCACATGTGATCCCACCAACTGACATGGTGACCAGGCTTTGCTCTCTTTCCACACAACAGCTACAACAACATTTCCATATCGCTTATGCTTCTGGGGGACAAAAAGTCAAGAACTCATGCAAGAACCACTTTTATCAATAAATTTGTTCTTATGTGCATATCTGAGAGAACTTGTCGCATTTAAAAATGTTCTTGTATCTAGAAGATTTCCTTAAGTATGAAGTGAATTCTCGAGAAGCCCTGACCTGTCATACAAACCATGCTGGCTATTTCCTAAACTTATGTTTTTGACTATTTGATGATGTATATCATGACAATTATTGAGTTTGAATACACACAAACACAGGCTATACATAAATCCTCTGTCATAATGTATACTCATGTTGAAATTATGTGGTTTCACAGAAGAATGGAGCAAATGCATAATGGACAGGACAAAGTGAAACGAATGAGAGGCCCATATTTAATTTTCAGCCAAATTTGTGGATACTTGAAAACATGTATGTTTTGCACACAGCCAGAGACCGACAGAACAATGTAACTTAGCAAGCTATTCTCATATCTATTCTGTATTAACATTCCGGAATCAAATCTCTGTCGTACAGTATTTTACAAAGGCTGATATTTTGCTTTTCACTCCCGTGTAGGACACAAATGAAAACTAAGTGCACAGATACAATCTGGGAATGGGGGCTCTTCCTTATAAATGTATTCTAAAATGGACGCCAGGCAATTAGCAGTTTAAAGGTTTAACATTTTTAGCCCCTCTTATCTCAGCTGCTCTCTAATAATGGCTTTATGAACCTAATTAAGGAAGAGCTTAGTTTCAACGAAACAGATCATTTTCAGCTCCATTGGCACAGCCTTTGGAGTATTTCAGTGTAAGGCTTTGTGTGAAGACCCCTAATGTGAGAACCCATGAGACCATCAGACATCTTCCTATCAAACACTGTGGGCCGGACAGTTCTGGAAGAATAAAGGAGTCAGAGTAGATTTATGGTCTAGCAGACACTTTAATTTGTCACTCTCAAAGCAATTGTTCTTGTGTCATGCTTAATGTGTCACAAAGCAATGGGCACACGATGCAGCAAAGGAGCATATTGATGAGTGACAATGCCAATTATAATATTCATGTTCATATCGCTATGTTCATTACTTTTTTAATACAACTGTAATCACTTCACTCTTCTCTGTAATGAAGGAAAATATGCATGTAATTTTAATTCGGCCTCAGAAGATGCTGGAATTGTAATTTTTTAATTACATTACATCCCAGGTCTGGATCGGAAGGATGTAATTCCAGGATACTTCCTTCATTGCCCTCTCTGTGGTGGGGCCACAATCAATACTTCTACCACTGATTTTCTATTTGCAAAGCGTTATCTCCACATGAGTGCCTTTTAAGCCCAGTTTTATTCATGGAATGATTTCTCTCTTAAATTTACAGAAGGCAAAGAGTAGGACTGGTAAGACATTTCAATTTGGATAACAGCATAGGTAAAAATATGGCTGAGTGGCTGGCTGAACAAAATGGATTCCCAGGTGTGAAACTGCTGAAGTGCATTCCGTTAAATTTGCACTGCGCTGATATAGTGGTGTACTTCAGGTATGTCACTTCAGCTGTTTCAATACATACATCGGTATGAAATTATATTTTGTTTGAAGGTGTATACAATTATACTTAACCCTGGATTCGGGCATCTGCTATGCAAATATTTATATTCGTGTATAATTCGGTGTAATATTATATTCTAAACTCCTTAACAAATAGTATGTCCTCCAACAGACTAGGAGCAAAAAGAAAAACGGTCAAGTTGTTTCTTTTGCTAAAAATCTTTTCCTGTTTTGATTGATGCAGCTTGATTTTTTTTTTCTCAATGTTTACTTTAGACTAATTTGTGAAATTCTTATGTTGTTCAGAATTGTAAGCTGACTGTACCAAGATGGAAGATATTAAAATATGATAAAATAAGTTAAAAAATATACCTTGCAAAGTTAATATTACCAAACTGTTTGATATCGTATTTGTAAAATATAAAATGAACCTACCTTTTAGTTGTTGTACATCCATGATGCAATGGCCAAGAAAAAAAAAATAATTATAATAAAATAACATTACCATTGTTCATTATCTACATTTTATATATAATATATAGTTGAGTTACATAATTGAGTGATATACATGAGTGGAGTTGTGACATCAGACAGATATGAAACGCCAACTTTTCACATCTCATGTTGTTAATGAAAGAAAATATTCTTCTTGGGATGAAAAAAAATCATTAACAACAATATTGACTTTACTGTCCCCATTGCTGTTTTATTTATGCTTTCAGATAATCAATGCATACTTCTATTGTGAGACAGCCTACAATGTAGCTATGTTCATTAATAAAGATTTTTAATGTGCACTGCAGTTTCAGCAGTATCTCAGACAATAACCAGAGAAATGCAAAATCAAAATATCGTCATTTATTTTCATCCGCCATCATTTCATCACACATGATCACACAGTGTGTTCTTCACACTTCAGCTGTTCGTCAGATTCAATGAAGTACATTGCCGTGTTTCAGTAGATCAAATTCTCAGACAACAGGAGTGCATTTAGGACGTATTTATTGACAAGGTAAAAGATGCAAACAGTATGATCTTGGGCTTGGAGTCCAAAGGGGGAGGTGTTTGGTTGAGACTGGGGAGAACAGTATTGGTTAGATTTTGTCTGAAATGGAGAGGAAAAGGAAGAAGGTGGAGATGGAGGAGGAGGAGGGATGCCATAAATGCTGAGCATGATGGGAGATGAGGTATGTGAAGTTTATATACTTGTATAGGACCAGAAAGGTTGGTTGTGATAGCCTTCTGAACACTTGTATCAAAATCCAGTCAAACAGATCAAATTCTTAGACAACAAAAGTACATGTAGGCTGTATTTAGCAATAAGAAATGGTATAAGATGCAAACAAGTATGATCTTGGGAGTCCAAAGGGGGAGGAGTGAGACCTGTCCTCATAGGTGAGGAGCAATCCCCCCAAAGACTGCCAGCCAAAAATATGAGAAATATTTTAATGTGGTTGCAATGTGTGTGCTATGTGAGCTTTTAATGGATCAAAGGAAGTGGACGGCATGGATGTCTGCGTTGATTAACTTGACGTAAATTTGGAAGAAATGAGTGACCAGGGACCCAGGCATTTATTTAGGTGGTCTGGTAGTCTGTTTCTACAGTGGTAGTTGCTGCTCCAGTTCTGAAAGAATGAGAAGAAAATTGTTAGTTGGGAAACCAAATGCGTACAAACAATTCTGTGACAATTCTGGTGGATTCGTCAGTGAACAGTGGATTTGTGGGGTGCGTGGAAGTACTGGAGCGGTACAGAAAGCATTTCATATGGGCCAGCAATTTTTTAAACTGTGTTTTAGAAAGAAGTGGATAGTTTCGTTTTAGTTGATTGTGTTAATAGAGTGCAGGTAATCGAGTGGATGGTCATGGAACAGTTAGAGTTAGAGACTAACTTGAATTGGATCTTGTCCGCCTATGGCCGGTTCAGAGAATATCCAGAACATAGGCTGCACGGATAATGGACAGATTATGTACTGAAACTCAAGTGGGACGGTGGAGTAGTGGTATTGTGGAATTACAGTGTGGATGGCGTGGATGGTGGCATCACAGTAGCAGTGAACAGGTTGTAGGCTTGGAAATGGGGGGCGTGGCGAGGCCAGGAGGACTGTGGATCTGTGTGAGAGAAGCAGCAACAGAAACAGCAGAGGTTGGAGGGTACTGGAAAGGATACTGATAAGGATATGGAGCAGAATCTGGGAGCAGCTGAACCAGTCCTCTGGGAGCATGCCAGAATGGGTCAGCAGGCAAGTGGTGCACTAGATGAAGCCCACTGGCTCCAGCCGGGATGGAAGCAGCTGGGGGGTGTAGTTCCACAGTGCCAGGTGCACTGAAGGGCAGGCGGGTGAGTGGTGCACTGGATGGAGCCCATCGGCTCCTGCAAAGGTGGTGCCTTGGGGGAAGGAGGGCCGCAGTGCTAAGGCAAGGCTGGGTCAGTGGGCATGTGGTGCGCTGGGTGGAGCCTGCCGGATCTGCCTGGGACCAGTGGCAGCTAGGGGGAGGGCTGCATGGCTGGGTCCTTGGAAGCATGCAGAGGCAAGTCAACTGGTGCCGAGGGCACCAGGTTGGGCCTAGCCGGCTCCTGCAGGATGATGACAGCTGCGGGGGATACAACCTTAGTGCTGGGTTCCCGGGAGCGTGTGGGGCAGGTCAGCTAGCGCCGAGGGCACCAGGTAGGAACTGCTGGCTCTGACCGGGTCGATGGCAGCTAGGGGGAAAGGTGGGGAAAGGGAAGGAAAAGAGAGTACCTGGGTTGGGGCTGTGGGGGAGCAGCGTTGCTGTGGGAAACGATCAGCTCAGTGGGCTGCCTCAGGGTCCATCGCAGGTCATCCAGGTGCAGAGCTATGTCATCTGTCACTCGGAGAGGGCGGTGGACAACTGGATCCTCAGAACGGAGGGAGTTGCCGTTTAGCCAGAACAGCTCGGCTTTCGTCGCGGTCTGAGGGAAAGACATGCCGCTTTGTTCGAGATTTTCTCTGCGGGGAAAACAGGGCTGTGGCAGGGCCAGCGTCTAGGCTGAAGGGAGGCATGGGAGGAGGAGGGCAACTGTTGAGATATGAGCACAACGGGAGATGAGGTATGTGACGTTGATATACTTGTGTAGGACCAGAAAGGTTGGTTGTGATAGGTTGAAGGGTTGTCTGAGAATAATCCTCTTTCTATACTCTTCTAAATTATCAAACTTAATTTGTGAAACACACCACAAACTACAGTGTACCATGAGGGAGAATTAATGCATATTGGCATCCTCATATTTATTCTATTAGCTAAATGGTCACCTTTTTCCTTCCAGCGTTCAAACACGACCTCTCAGTGTTTTTGTAGATGATACCATTTACATAAATTCAAACATTAAAACTTTCAGCCTAAATAAATTCCAAATGACAGCAAAAGTCATTTGATTTATGCAGCGTTGTCTCACCCGGGGCCTCATTTACCAGCCTTACATATGTGCAGATTTGTGAGAAAACTGTATATGCTATGTTCCACACCAAATTTGTGATTTATATTAAAAAAATATATTCAAAGCCATGCATATGCAAATCTGGCTTCTAAAAAGTCTATTATTTTTATAGCTTAAAATAGTGTAGGCCTGAAAAAGACTGTATGATGTATTCTTTTGTTAAAGTAATGACAGTGACAATGCAAATTAATCAGCCGTTGTCAGGCTGATGGTCAGCATTCTTCATGATAGTGTGTTACTTACAGAAGACTTGACAAATTGACCATTACATTGAGGAAGGTATTCTATAAATAGCCTCTATGAAATAAATGAATCAGCGTTTGTGACCAAGTATAATGTGATAATACAGAAGTCTAACAGGGTGATGTGATGAGCACGTCAAATGAATAGGAAATGATAATATTTCATCACTTTTCGCCAAATCAACACGTATTGCAGTGTCTGTGTAAGAAATTCAACTTTGATATAAGTATGCTTTGTTCTGTGCTGTTCTTAATGCCGCACAGCTGCACTTGCACCTTCTCACAGGCAAGCTCAGCGTTTTTGACGTCAACTTCTTGCTTCTTCTTCTGCAACCAAACAGACTTCTTTGTGTGCGATGATGAATGGCCTGTGAATGGTCCACCATATAAGGGAAATGCATGGCGCTCACTAGGTGTGGAAGTCTGTGTGCATGTGCACATTTAATGATAAGTGATTTATCAACAAAAGCGTGCACTTAAGGAGTGTATGCAGCTTTAATGAATGCCAAAATTTTCATGCGTATGCAGGATTTCGGATTGGTATATTCACGTTTAGAACAAAATATTTTCCAAGTTTGATTAATGAGACCCCTGGGCCAAAGAAAATAGTACTATACTAAGTCATTTACTATGGCTTAGTAAACCAACTACCTGTCTTAGTACAGCATTTTATTCTTATTTCAAAAATGGAAATAAGCTCTTGTTCATTATATAGGCTATAAACATGCTCATACTCCCATACTAGTTAGCCCTTGAAGCAGCACGCACATAGTATTGTGAGTTAGCACCGTGATTCCCCATTCACCTTTGTTGAGGAACTTCACACTCTGGGAAGTATGAGTAAAGAAAAGAGCCAGCATGCAGTACACCCCAGAAGACGGCGGCTCACTCTCCCCGAGGCTAAAACGCCTGAAGCTTTCTTCCGCCCTTCCCTGCTCTCTCTCTCTCTCTCTCTCTCTCTCTCTCTCTCTCTCTCTCTCTCTCTCTCTCTCTCTCTCCTTGTGTACATTTTCCTTGTAATGCTGTCAGAACACAAGATTAGTCATTCAATCATGCTGAAGAGGCATACGCTTATAGATAAGGACCGATGAAGGATCCCTGAAGAGTCTCTTCTCAACCTATTCCATATGTCAGGGGGAGATTGGATCGGGTCTTATCAATGCCGGAGGTTTGCATTACCTCCCCTATCTTCCCTTTCCGCGCTCGGCTCGGCTCCATTTGCACACCGCACTATTGTGGCTCACCATGCTCTCTTCAGCTGCATCCCCAAGAGCTTCGCCGTGATACCGCAGAGGAGCCTGTAATATATATGGGTAGTTTCTGATAGGCTTACCCAGCACAGGTAAATTAAAAACACCCCATGCGCAATGGGAAAGGGTATGAATTAATGCTCCTGGCTCGCGCCAATTTAAGGTCTGCCTTTTGTTTTGTTTTCTGGTCACACCACACAATTTCAATTTCAAAGATCCTTTAATCAATATGAATGTTTTATTTGAAAATGTATGGTACTCATTAAATGATCATGGATTCTCCTCTCTAAACTTTAAGATAGAATTCATTACTATACGATTTATGCAAGTTAATTACAAGAGTATTGACAAAATAAAAATTATTTTATTGAATGTGACTTGCCTAAATTGGAGATTCAGATGAGAACTTGGGATGTCATTACACAGGACACAATTCAAATATGATATTTTATCAAATATTCCCTGCATTTTCCTGGGATAATGCATGCTTTGTTTTCTGTGCTTGAAGGACAGAATCTGCACTCATCTTGTTCCTTGCTTAACAATATTTTGAGTATGGACGTGAGAGCTGACTGCCTCTATCTGAGCGGCAGTAGCGGTTTTAGCTAGGGCTCTGAGCTGTAGCAGTCACCCCAGGATGAAGAATGAGGCCTACGCCTTGCCAAATCTCAAGGACATTGCTAGATTACCACCATCGCTGTCTTTATTCATATCTGTCCAGAGGGAAAATAGCATTGTTAGCTGACTCAACAACAATGCTGAGGATGTCCAGTTCCCAGCAAGGGGTGAGGCGCTTACAGGTGCACTGTAGGTTGATGTGGTGCAATACAGGTTAACGAATACTTCCATTCCTTGTTTTGTGCAAATGTTGGATTCACTAGTATAATTTCCACTGCAGTAATACTGTTTGGTATGGGAAAAGAATGTATGATTTCTCTGTTGTCAGATAAAGATTCAGATATCAATTATGCCCATTGTACTTGCACATGTCAGACCATGCATTACAGTCTCAGGAATTCAATCAGGAGAGGAAAGAAGATAATGGCTTGCCTTCACAAAAATTAAGTAGATATTGATGGGTTTTTTTATCATACTGAAAACTGTTAAATATGTACAGGACAACTGCACACCTGCATATCTAAATAAGGTCAAATAACACTCTTGGATCCTTTTTATGGCACAATGGGTGGTGATGGTATATGCAGTTCTGAAATCAGATGTTTGATAAAACAATGACAAGATGTCTGGGGTATCTGGTCATTTTTAAGTATCTCTGTTGTGAGGTGATGGAAAAATCAAAATTTAATTTTTGTATAAACTTCCACAGCATCATGAGACAGTTTAGCTTTGTTCTTTTTGCCCTCACTGTTAAATTTGTGGTCAACTTTCTCTTCATGAGTCCACAAATATATTTCCAGTGTGTAAAGGCACATTCAATTTGACATTATGACTTCAGAACCTTTGAGTCATTTCCAAGACTACATTTATCCTCTGATTCCTCTAATCTTCTTCTCTGTTGTCATTTAGCAGACACCCTCACCCAGAGCAAACAGAAAAAAGAAGACACAACTGTCAGAGACTCAGGCCGCAAATATATATTAAGGGCTGAATCTCTCGAAGAGAAGGCTTTTTAAAGAGTCGAGCAATAAGCTCATTAAAGTACGCTTTGCCTCCTCAGGAATTCAGGCTCAGCTTTATCCAAGACATTGATGGTTAGAGTCAGAGGAAAGTCATTAGATGTTAATGACCAGGGAGTTCCATACTGTGTGGAATATAGGGTGTAAAACAGTCAGTGGTCCATGGGTATTGGTGTAACAGGGGTGCACTTGCCTCGGCAGCAGTGAATACAGGAAAATCACCAATTTGAAATGGGAGAAAAAATGATAAAGGGAAAGACGTTACGTTGACTTGGTATTATGTTGGTACGACTATCGATATGTGCCCATTAATTGCAATGATTATCAAAGAATGGATGCTGGAATCAAATGCACTTCCATTCTATGATGCAGTTTTGTTATTTGATTGTTTTTGCTCCAACACTAACAAATAGGGCTTTCTTAGTGAAGCAAGCCATACTTGTTTTGCCATAAACCTTCACAAGGAAAAACTCAGGAGAAAAAATAAATTCATTAGAAAAAATACATATGAGAAGTAGTGATCTATATTTTACACTACTGCTATATTTAAGCATTTTATGTAGGCACTACAGAAATATTATTTTAAGATGACCTTTTCATGTTTTGTTTTAGTAGGTAAACAAAAGCATACAGCAACAGTGCTTGATTACATAAGCTTAGTAACTCTCATTTGCAATATCCTGTGAGATTATCCAGGTGGTATCATAATTTTTGGAATTACTGAGTGGTATTTGACACATCAACAGCCCATTTCCAATTACCGATTGGAAAATCTGGGATAATTTTAAGACATGAGTAGCTTTGCTTTGACATCTCACAACTGATCTTTCTCCATACTGGTCATACATGAATATACACTAGCATGTCATCTTCAGATAATAATGTAAAGTCCAAAATGATTGCCTTTAAAGAGACTTAGGGCTCTGATGGAAGTTGGTTTGCTAGTTTGTTGGTTGGTTCGCTGAGATAGATGCTGTTGATGGCACTGTAGACTCAGAAACGTGTGGGGGCGCACACAACTTCTCTGTTACTCACTCAGATGAATGAGCTCAAACCTAGCTAAAATGAGACATTTTGTGAAGTATCAGGATTACATTGTGAAAGATTAAAGATCCATGATCTCTTGTCCTCTTGTCATGATATTGATCCGTATGAGATAATTGAACTCATGTCTGAAACTGAAATTGTGTGGGAAACATGGGGATTTGGGAGAGGCAGAGATACATAAAAAACACACATCTGCATTCATACCATCTATGACAAAAGTGACATAAAAGTCATTAAAAAATATGAATCCTTTATTGATTGGGTTTGTAACTTACACTTCAGTTGCCTCCTAGCCTTAAGGCTATTCATTTTGTGTAGCTATAAACCATACTTTAATTTAACCAAGAATCAAACCAGCAGTCAGAGGTCAGCAGTCAGAATCTGATTCGGTCATTCCTTTTACTAAATCTCCTATTAACAGTGATGTGTTATCCTCTGTCATACATTGTTGGTGGGTAAGGGCAGTGTGGTGCAACCGAGCTAATTAAATATAGCATTCTGTTGTAGAATTAAATGAATGCAGTCCAAATGACATGTGCTTGACTCTGTAGTCAATGTGGGATAATGTGAACAGGTAGCGATAAAACATGTCAATCATAACAGTCCTCCAGAAGTGGTTTTGGCCACTCCCAAAGGACCATGCCCTTCTGGGTTATCTACCTCAGGGGTGGATCAAGGCTTTCATTCAATAATAGGTTACCAGTTTTGAATGGTTAACTATTTCAGTAACCATGAATGCGTTTCACATTAACAATGAATACTTAAAAGTTAGTCATTCAGGAGGTATAGTATAGAATAGTCACTTAGGTCATATTTGTTGAACAAATAAAAATTGTATTAAAATGGTTTTTCTCATCAGAAAAACGGACAGATTTGGCTAAAAGGTTCACATGCATTATATCATACATCTCCAAACCATTTTTAAAACCGCTTAAGATATATGCTATATTTTTATGTCTTATCATTCCACAGTGAAATCCACAAATTATGTTTCACTATGCTTTTCATGACTAAAATCTTTGCATTATGTATGCGTTCAGCACCATTTTGGTCATGGTACAAAATGTGTGATTCATTTCATTTTTTCACCCGTTTAGAAATGCACTTGTGCTAATCTTCAATTCTGGTTTGACCAGAGCCTTAGAAGATGAGAACATAAGTTTGTGCGTTTCACATTTTCTTCTGCCTCATGACAGCTCTTTTTGATGTAAGCTTGTCCTCTTTTTGCAGGCTTGCCTTCAGATCTTGTGAAATAGATTTCCCAGATCCCATTCGATCCCCGCCTAGCTGCATTATCATAAAATATTGAACAAAATCCTCTGTATTGATCGAAATTTAACTAATGTACATAAATATATTAGATATTATAAATGGATCTGTTAGGAAATTACTATGCTCCTGTTTAAGAATAAATGCAAGAATAAATAAATTAGAAAAACTGCATAAAATTATGTGTTTGAAAAATACATGCTTAACGATTAAACGAACCAACAAGATGAATTGGCGTAGAAGAAATGCAGAGGAACCATTAGCCCTTACTGTATACACAGTGTATCCCATGCATCTTGATTTATGGATTGAGCGTACCAGGTAACCCACATTTTATACCTATACATTGCAGGCTTGTTAGGCAGGCCCTAAAGGGACAGTGCTCTCTGAAGGGGACAAGACATTCATTCACTGTAACGTTTGCCCCTTGAGCTGTAAATCAGAGCTGGGTTGTTTTATTCCATACTTCCTAGATTGCGGCTAATTTGTCTTTTTGGCAGTTATTAAAGAGACTGCATCTTGCTCAAATGTAAAAAAAAATAAAAAAATCTTAGGTGGAAGATTATCTGAATATCCACTTCTATCAGTTTTGCTGTTCCCAAACTCCCAGTCACTGCTTCACTTTTGGGATACATTCCAACTAGCAACATAAATACAACATATTTATGTATTTATATTATCTTTATATACATTCAGTCCACATTGAGTCCAAATAAATATATACCCTGAAAACTGACTAATTCCAGAACCGTGTTTGAGTGCTGGTTTAATATCATGGGAGGCCGGGGAGCCATTTTGAAGCCATTGAAAATCAATAGGCAGCTCCAGCACTGGGATAATTTGAATGCTGCTCTGCCATATTTGATCATAAATGTATGCTCCGCCGTACAAGATATGGGATGCTGGAGAGAATTTGATACTCCCTTAATGAAAACAGTGTAGAAGTATCCTCAGATCACAAGAATAATTCACAGGAATCTATGTAATTACAGTGAACGATATTTGCTTCAGTCAGTTTCATTCTCAACATCACTGTCACAGCCCAACAGCTGAAAGATTTGCTGACTTTTTTTAATACTCAACTTATTTGATTAACAATGTTTGTTGAAGTTTCTGTGTTTTAACCAGCAATGACTTACACTGCTCTGACAGGAAATCGGGCACAGCTAAGCTCAGCAAATTGCAATCGCAATTCATTTTTCAAAGTTTATTTTTGGATGTTTCTCCAGATAATGGATGACTATATATATACTTAGCTACTGCGACCAGTAATACCACAACTACTGCCACTACCACCAGCAATAATAAGGCATCAAGAGCTTAAACTTCTTCAGCTCACAGTTTCAGGTGACAGTGCAGCTTTTAATACCAATTATTGATAACACATTTGTAACATATGAATATATGAACTAACTTTCCTACAAAATGAAAAAGAGCAGTAGTCCTTTCTTTACTTTCAAATGATCTTATTAGAAAATGCTGATTTGGAATGAATTTAACATACACCGACAGTTAAAAATGGGCATTCACAAAACATGGATTCATGAGGAACAGAGATTAAACAAATTAAACTTGATCCACCCACAGTAATTTGACTGTCATTTAGTTCAGTTCATTCAGTTTTTCCAAAAAAAGTTAGGGTTAGAGGAGGAGAATGGAGGGAATGTATGTGCATCAAGTAAGGCAGAGATCTGCTAGCCCACTTCACATCAATAAAATCAGTGCCTCTATTGTTCTGTTATACACTAGACTGAATAAGAGCAAGATGGTCAACAAGTAAACCTTAGAACTGTAGTTCCCTCTCTGGCCCTCAATAAACTTACTGAATGGAAACTCTATTCAGGCCTCTCATGTGGGGCCTGCAACAGTGGACTGGAGGTTATGAGGATATGACTGTACATTAATTAAATGCATTCAAGTCTGACCGGTACTATAGAGGCAATATCTGCAAGTAGAATAAATGAAATGAACCTGAGAAGACTGTAGCCTTCGGCGGCGTTGGGGAGGTCTAAGCACTCTTGTTCAGCTGGTGCTGAGTCATGACCTTATTTCCTCTCTTCTAAGATGGAGGGCTCCATCATTTCCTCCTGAAAAGAAAAAGAATAGAAGCTGAAAGAACAGCCAGGCAGGGGTGAGTGTTAATTTAATACAGGAATTCTGTCGCACATCAGAAAATCATAAGCTTTTAGTCATGAATAACCATTTTTAATTATTTTTGTGAATGAGTGCAGAAGTAGAGATAAGTAATGGTATAGGAAGAGGAGTGGGTAACTAGAAGGAATAAGTATGTGAGGTATAAAAAAAATCTCACAAGATATAACTTAGTATGACAATCATTTCTATTTTCTGTGATTTAGAGATGGTAGTAACCAGTTTTATCAGACAAAAAAGGCAATGCATCGCACCACATAGTGAAGGACAGTGAAAATCAATATAGTCTGTATAATCTATAAAGTATCTGTGCCATTCTATCATGCATATAGTAGAGTGATCATTTTAATTCCAATATAGAAATTCAAGTGATAAAGTTGGTTCACTGTAGAGGGCTAATGTAACTTACTGTAGGACTGATTAAAAATGAACATCGCAATGTCTCTCAATAGAACTGAGGCCATATTTAACAATGACCTATTACTGTTATTTATATGTTAAATACAGAACTGCCTTACAATGCAAAGGCAACACCTTGGCCAAAAACCCCCTTTCTGTCCTCCTCTTACTCTCTATGCAATATTCTCTTTATGATCAACCATAACATTGGAAAAGGAAAGACTTTAGGAAGACAAACGAATGGAAAGTATAGATGAAAGCCTTCAGGAATATTCCTTTTCAACATAAAAGCACGAAACGGACAGTGCGGAAAATATACATTCAGTAGGGATTACCCCCACTTACGCCATCCACACACAGTTGCTCGTATTGAATCTTGTCTACCACAACATGAGTAAACTAGGCCATTTATCAAAGTTAAATTCAGATATGAACAGCCTAACCTTGGGAATACTTAATCAGAGATACCTCATCCCATATAGTTTTTTTTTTTTTTTCTTTCTCTCCATTGGGTCCATTTTTTGTGGTACCATTGGCTGTTCATCTCACCTTGCATACTGTGGCATTTTATCAAGCCAACACTCTGGGATGCTTTTCTATACATCAATATCCTAGACATGCTGTATAATAGGAATTGCAGTGCCACACTGATGACTGATGTTGTAAAGCTCCAGATGTTGCTGTATTCCAGAGTGCCACATGGCGATATATTCATCTTCATTGACATGGATCAAAAGACGGGAGGTAAAAAATTGTCAGAAAGTTATCATTTATCAGTAGAGAGGTTGAAATGGCTCCATATCAGGATGTGAATCTGCTGAAATGGAAAGTAATGTCTTGAATATTCCACAGGGTTACGCACCGTGCAGTGAATCATAGACTGTAGTATGGTGTGTGTGTGTTGTGGCACTCCGATAACAGGCTGGTGCTCCACAAAGCTGAGGCAGCATCTGCAGCACCATGGAGAGCGGTCATCCATGGCACAGGGCCTTAGGGAGGGTATTGGAGGGCCAGTATTATAGTCAGCTGAGTGTGGGTTCAGCACCATGGAGAGCACCATCCCCACACAGGTGAGCCACATTTTCCCCAACAGGCTGCAGCCCCAGGTGAATAGCATCAGCCTGCAGCACTCTTAAGCCAGGGCAGAAAGACACATCAGGAGACTGTCTAGGGCCTCAGAAGAGGAAGGAAGCAAACTCTCCTATGTGGTCAGGTGGTAGAGCTGCTGATGGCCTGGTAAAGACCCAAGGACAGGAGAACCTCAGTTTCATTTTTCCCACTACCCCCTCCCGGGCATATTTTTTTTCTCTCACAACATTTCTACCTCTGGAGCCTGTTTTTCAGTTGCCCTAACCTCGTGCTCGGTCAAGTTACCACAGTGTCTCTCTGGAGCAACTCAACCATTACCTTGAACGCTCTTGATTCTTTATAATTCACACGCATGCATGCACATAATGATGTGTACATTAACGACAGCATCAATATCAGTATTCTGTATCAGTATTCTGGCAGTTATTGAATGACTTGAGAGTTCAGCATGTATTTACTTCATAGAAATTTTAGGCTCAAGGTGATATATACAAAACTGTTAGTGCTTTGTATTACCTGGTGAAAACACTGTTTTCAGGGATGTTGTGCTGTATTTGGTTTATGTGTTGCTGACCCTTAAACTGTCACTGAAGGTCCAAAGTCTGAATGCTCAAGCTAAAATACAATTAATGGAACAATATAGTTTTAGTTGGTAAACATTTGCATTTGTATGTTAAATCAAATGCATTTGCATGTAAAGTAAAATGTTAATGTAGGCCTTATGAAATTTGACATTTCTGAGACATCTGAGAGAGATACATGTGAAAATGCATTGAGATCTAAAAATATTTAAAAACATTTAGAAAAACAGGTGAATTCTTCCATCTGCCAGAGGATGACATTTCCTGAAAAATCCCATAATCCCAGGTCTATGATGTCATAGAAGGAAAGAATGCACAATCGGAGCATGCTGCACTGTTCCAATTCTTAGGTACAAAAAAAAAATGTGTTTGCATAGAAGAGAATGCATTTCATTTAATTCAGTCACACTGTACACATTCCTGCAACATATTTACTCACCTCTTATGTAGCCATCTAAGTGACATTAGATTGCAGCTTTTCATATTTAATTAATGGTTGCTCCATCTTTTGTGTTATCAAAGCTTTGCCCATGTTCTCTTAAGATATTTACATAGTATAAAAATATGTGAAATGGCTTGATTGGTGTTGGTTTTAGAGCACTAATAAAATAATTATATTTTTCTCATAAAATGCCTTATGTAATTATAGATGGGTGTCAAAGATACACATTGCTATTAAATTAGTGAGCCATATTATAGCAATTAGTAAAGATATTCAGATGTTAGCTTCAGCATGTCAGATTGAATTAATGAAGATGTATGGCCAGGTAAAGAAAAGGGAAATAAATGTTCATTAATATAATTACTCATATAAGACAGCTTTCAGTTTAAAACTCTTGTCATTCCCTTCTGGGGAATGAAAGGTTTAGTGCAATGAAGTAAAGTTTCAGTAACACCTTTAAAGCTAATTTATTTAACATTTAGCATTCCAGTTTTTTGGAATAATTTGATAAAGTGGGTTAATTTGCAATTTAATGTGGATAAGAGACTGTAATTATCATTTGATTTTGAAACCCGCCCATGAATTCATCAAGATTATTCAGGCCAGTTTTCTTGTGGAATATTACAATTTGTACTTAGTTCACCCTGCTGCGAAAGAAAATTGGCTAATGAATTTGAATCACTTATAATTATTATCAAAAAGTTGTGTTTTTCAAGCTCAGCTCAACCTTGTAAAATGTGGATGAACGCTAAGGTGATTTCCTTTGTTAAAGAAAGAACTGAATGAAGAATGTGTGAGGATGTGAAGGTTCTGGGGGAGTACTTGCTTTTAGCTACCCAGTGAAGTGTAGCATAGCAGATAATGGTCACACTGTAACCTCTATGGTATTTCCTGCTAGCGGGTTACAAGTAAGAGCCAATAGCAGGGCTATGTGACTGAAGAGTAATGAATTGGCATCTCAAAGAGTCCTTACAATCTCCAGTTGACGAGTACCTGTGACCTACCATCCCATGAACCGGTACTGCTACCATCCAAAGGTCAGATCCCAACGGTCCAATTCCTTCTTGCCAAGGTTTAACAATTTCTATTTGCTTCTTGACCTCCTGCTGAGCTCATTGTGCTGTTCCAGGAAAGAAACGAAAAAGCTTATTAATGAAGGTTGAAATGGTATCGCTTTGGTTCATTGCATGTCTGTCATATTAAAAGGGCCCTCATATATTCCAGGTCCACTCGTTCTGAAAGTATGAGGTCCTCTCAGTTATATCGGATGTGATGTCCAGCTTGAGGTATTGCCGTCCACGGGATCAAATATGACTGCCGTGCATTGTTTTAATGCCGGACACGCTCTGTGCCCGCATGACGTTTCATCCATTATTGCTGAAATTATTTCACTCTGGGATTTGATGGCTGGGAGCTGGGCCTTGTGATCGACTCAATGTGTCAACGTAGAGGTCCTTCTCAATTACGCAGGAAACCCAAAGTTATTATAGTCTTTGAGACAAAAATGAGGAAAAAAACAGTCCCAATCCCTTTTGCCTGCCATTCTAGCTCAATGCTTTATTCTGAATCGCCAGCTGTTCTCGAATTCATCATTTTACTTGTTGTGTTCTTTCACATCAAAAGTGACGATGGACCTCGAAAGAACATGTCAAGCATTCAGAAAAGGGGGAGTGTTCGTGCCAACCGCCTCTGCGAGCGTTTCGAGCGTCGTCCGCCAGCTTTCATGCGCTCAGTGGTCATGTGCGGTCCCCAGCTGAGCTACTTTGGAAAAACACTTCTCTGAAGCAATCGCCTGCGGCACCCCTGGGCTTTGGGATAAAGAGCTGCTCTTAAACCCCGAGGAGAAGGCAAAGCAGGCGCCTTAAGGACACCTAATTCATCTGGAATTGTCAATAACTGCAGTTATTCCACATTGCTCATGTCCGAATGTACATGCCCCCCTCTGGGTAACTCTTAGTTACAGCCATGTATTGCCACAGATTTTGAGTTCCACTTTTTTTGTTTTGTTTTTACCATCCTTTTACCAGAAAGGAGAGGCGAGTTGAAGTGCTGTATAGACCATTTCTCCTTCACTTTCATAGATTATTTTCATAGATTTCATAGGTCTTTGCATCGATTAAACAATGCATTTTAACATATCCTATTGAGGAGTGGGTTTGAGAGGGTGAAGCATCCTACATGTAACCAGTGTCTTTAAAATTTTCAATTTTTCCATTCCCTCCCATGGCCTTTTAAACACAACTCAAAATAACACAATCGAGTAGTATCAACATTGCTGCTTTAAACCTTACCAAACAGATGGGCAGAAACCTTTTACTGAATGCATTTGTTAAGTGACAAAGAAATAAAAACTAGGTTCTGTCTAGATGCCTCTCTTATTCGTCTCACCTGTCAGAGTGTAAAAGCAGCACAAAGGTGTAAATGCTTTGCACAGAGGTTCATTTTTGGAGTGTTCTGAAGAATACACAATCCATCTTGCTTAAGCATCTCCTATTTATTTTTTATACGCATTTTCATTTTTAAAGCAAGTCATTGGGTGCATTGAGCCAAACGGGTGCTGCACTCTACAAATTGGAATATTATGTACTCATTTAAAACATCCTCTCAGAGTTTGAGGATTTCTGACATGCACCTCTGGTAGCTGATGCACTGTGTCACACTTATTTATTTTTACACAGAGCATTAAAAAGAGAAAGGGATGTGCGTACCATCTGCAGGAGCGTTCGAGATATCGAAATGAGTTTGATTCTGGTCACAGCACACGCGGTCCTTCTTGTGACCCACGTGACTAAAAATATATAGATGTGTCACACTCTTAATATGAAAACGCCTCAGGGTCTGAAAGATTAAAGTCACACAAACGAGAGGGAAACACAAGCTACTTCTCTCTTCACTTGTGCCGTGTGAAGCTTCACTGATGCTTTGCTTTAATATTTTACTTTACTATTCCTGTTAAGAACTCTCATCCATTGATCTGAGAGATCAGAGGGTAACGTGTGCGTGTTTCTCGGCAGAGGGGCAAAACACAGCCTTTGATCGATGATGTGATTCACGTGACCCCTCCCTTTGCTGTCCAGCTCTTGAGCCCGCCGACCTGAAAACAGACAAGTGGCACATTCGTTTCATAAGGGCAAAAGGTTTGCAAGCTCTTATGTATGAAGAATGGCTACAGGTCTGCAAAATACGGTCCTTACCTGGCAGTCTTTTGAATGTACCAGCTGCTTTCTGTCTCTCATAAATTGTACATCCCATTATATTTTGGAACAGATCCCAGCCTTTTGTCCCAAAGAAAAGAAGCCTTAAATGGTTTCTCAATAAGCCTGTCCATGCTTAGAGCAAATATTAGCGTAGTGCTAGGGAAATGAAAACATTCACAACATTGTCAATGTGTCAAGCGCACAAAGTGCTCTAACAAGCTAGTGTCTCACCTCAGTGCGGAACAGAAATAAAAAAACAAAAGACAAAGCCACATTGTCTCAAAGATAGCAAAATAAAATATGTTCCAAATGACCAACCCCGTTGACATGGTGGCATTTCTTTTCCTAAGCATCTGTGCTTTGCTGCTGGCCCCTTATAGCATGGCTAAGAGAGAATGTCAGCCACAGATGTGCTCACTTTTCTGTGTGAAAAATAATTCCTGAAAAAGATGACGTTCAATGGGCACTTGAAGCACTGGGTGAGGAGCTCATCATGGCAGCCTACAGGGCTATTTCTTTCGGCGCTGGCTGTTTTTACAGTCTCTCAGTGTGGGTTCTTCCGCATGCTGACATGCAAGCCAATAAAGGTGCTAGAGGCGATATATTGATGGCATTGCAACTGTTAATTCAAGCAACACCTGTTCAGGGTCACTTCTGCTCCACTCCTCAAACCAGTTGAGGGTCATTCTGCTCCCTTTCATTTAAAACGAAGGTTATTGAGAGGCAAGACTTTACAAACAATAATAATTCTATTTTGCAGATAAAACATGGACGCCGATTTGTTTGAGACAGGGACACAATAATATTCATCCGAGAAAACTGGATGTGGTGAGACTTGAAATTATATGGTTCTTATTGTCAAAGACACTAACAAGGAAGTCACTGCTGTTCTCATAGTTTGGTTATGGACATGGCGAAAAGGAGAAAATTTGAAGGGCTTATACAGTCATGAGAATGAGCTTTGAAACCACACTCCATGTTTTTTTCTGAACCACAAAATTCTGTTAGTTCAGCAGACTGTAAACAGACGTTTGTTTTCTTCCACATCAGGTCCTTCAAACCTTTACTATTTTCTGAGCTTAAGTTCACCACAAGGAGCGACACGGCGGCAATCTTGGCAGACTGAATGCGGTGTCTTGATTCATCAGAGGAGCTGCTGTCGTGAAATGAAACGGGAATAAATCAGTACATTTAACCCACACACCCAAAAGGATATGGTTTTGTAAAAAAAAAAAAAAAAACAAATGATGAAGTGAGGGCTGTAGCATTTTCACTTTTTATACCTATGCCCCACAATTCATGAGCTTCAATACTCATGAGTTTAGCCATCTTGGAGAAAAATATCAAGAGAATAGGTCTGATAATCAACTTCAGCTAAAAATAAGATCGGAAGAGGAATCAAAGTCCACCACCAGTCCCCCCCCAAAATTCTGCAATGCTCTAAAAGCATAATTAAATGAATTATTCATACAGCTCCTCTGGTAGTCAATCCAGCAGACATAAGCAGGGCCTTTTGAAATTCTTCACTTATTTCGTAACCATTTAGTCTCCTACCTCCAGCACTAGGTGGTCACTGTGGTATGTTTTACAATTGTTTCTCTGCGGAACATTAATAATAGCAATTTCATTATTTCAGGTGAATAGTCAACATGTGGATTGAGTCTGAAGTAAATTTGCAGCCCAACTTCCATTCAGTAGCATTGGCAGGCAATACACCAGATTAAAAGAAGAGTACGGCATACTTCCTGGGGTTAAACCTAATCCACTGTTTTACGGAAGGGCGACTGAATGACTTGTTGTACTCTTTCCTGACTCTCCAACATTAACAGGAACTGGGGAGCGCTTTTCCAAGACACATTTTGTCTGGCTTCACTCTCTGTACTTTTTAAAAGCACATTTTGCTTTTTAGTCCTTTTGAGTAATTTATACAAATTTCCCTCCTAGTGCTCAATGGAAAGTTACTTCAAGTGTGGCAGAAGAAAAGATATATATTACTAGCATTATTACTGTTATTATTACTACTATTATTCAGTGGTGCAGGAGAGATTTTTGAAGTGGGAGGGAGCAAACTGTGAGCAAAAGGTCTCAACTTTTAAGCGTACGCAATATTTTTTTCCCTCAAAAGTGGGGGGATTGGACCGGGGGCCCTATGAAACTGGAAACTATTATTATGGCCAATCCACAATTCTTCAACAGCACATTAGCTGTACACCTATACAATTCTTCTCCAAAGAATTAGCAGTGCATTTTAATTTATCTTTTGACAGAGTGAACTTCTGCTGTTCCGAAGGAACTCAACAACTAAACTTCAACTGCTCTGAATGAACTCGCGCTAATGTCACTTTCACTTCCTGCCCAATCGTTTTTTCACGTCTGATCATAATACTGCATTTATAAGATGCGAACAGATATCAACACCTGAAAATCATGTACAAACTGTTACTTCCAGTTCGTCTTACTGGGAACTCGCTGCATAATCAGCTCACGGTGCCTCTAGTCCTGCCATACTAATGAGCGCTGACTCAGGAAATGATACAAAATTGTTGCGGAATATGTGTGTGGTTACATGTTAACCAATCCTAAATGATCTCATTTCAAATTACATGTATACAGTCTGTTTCTAAACTAAGTTTTTCCCACAACTACTATTTAACACATTAAAACATGTTGGTCTTTATAAACACAATATATCATTAAATCTGTGTGGTATAGTTATATGATGTTATATGATATTAAATATATTTTTTTATCATTACTGAATATTTTCAATCCTCAGCTTGTTATAGTTGTGATTTAATGCACTATGACATCTTGTCTAGCTTTTCGCGCAAGGTTATGACCCGAATCTCCCCATCCCTTACGCTGGCACTCATTGCCCACTGCTGGAGCCTTATTAACGATCTGGAGGACTTTTTCCTCCTATTATATTCTCTGGATTGTCACTTCTTTTGGAAGTGTCTTCACCTCGCCCTTAGGTGACGTGATGGTTTTCCCATAGGGCTTACAGACAGAGCCTGCTAGGGCTAACCAGAGCCTGGGGCTCCATTTTAAGGTTTTGAATTCAGCATTTTCTTCCCTATACGAGGCAGGACACTCATACATTTTCAGTCAAGGGCACTGCTTAAGTTGGAAACTTGCTCTCTCTATTAATTGGTGAGTTATGAAGATGAAAGATGGGGGAGAAAATAGGAAAGCTTCTCTGTGAACTGAGCTGAAGCGTAATTGATAATTAGAAATAGGATTTGCACTATGGGTTTTTTAATAAAAATCAAAGAGATAAAAACAAACAGTGAGCCCCAAGCCATCCCTCTGCTACCATCCCAAACCAAACAAACAAAATGCTAAAACAGGCCAAGTGAAATCAAAGCAAATGGGACAGGATCCTGCAGCTTCTTCCACAGAAACCGAAATCTTTCATACATTTTTCAAACGGTGGCCATGTTGTTCGCGAAAGAGAACATGGGTTTTTGACGGGGGAGAAAGGGCCTGAGTGAGGGGAATGGGTACGGAGAAATCGTGGCGGTGCGGGCCGCAAATGAAACATGACAACGCTGCTGGATCTGTGCTTTAGCTCCGCGCTCAATCGCCATTTGATTAATGCTCCAGGATTGATTCTCTCCCCGTGCTGGCTGAGCATTGAGCCAATGCTCGTAGGCGGATGTTTTTCTAATCACAGGAACAATTTTCATATGGTGGAGTTCATTCTGGTTTATTTATCCCCTCTAATTGAGTCTAATCAGGGCTTCTTGTCTGCAATACGCTTGTGACTCCTAATATTTCTCACAGATTGAGGCGGGAGATTACATGGACAGACTGTGTCATTTCGTGACATGTGCCGGGGCATGTGTTTCCAGGAAATACTCCGCCTACCACTGTTACAGAGTGAACCCAACATGCCCTTTCTAAGGGAATAATGGGAATTCACCATATGGACTGTAGAACTAATTAATTCCTACCCATTTAAGCTCTAACTTCAAGTGCATTGATAACACTCAGAGTCAAGGAACCGGTTATCTTTAAGCTATGCTGCCTGAATCGAAAAAAGAAAAGACAAGCAATGTGAAAGAAGATTAAAATATGCCAATTATTTTGTATTCGGAGAAACAGCAATAACTTTTGACTGAAAATAACTGACAACATTAAAATTAATACAGACCAGATCTCTTCTAAACTGTTGTCCAAGTTGCTGCAATAATGACAGCCTCACTTTTCTGGGAGTTTAAAAGCTAAAAATATTGCTTTTCTTCACCAATTTGAGATGTTATTTTTATCCTGGTGGAAGGAATTATTAAATAGATTTAAACAGTAGCTTACCATCTTCAGTGAGTAATCTTGATTTTTATATCAGGCTGTAACATTTTCCGAGATGAGACCTGCTCAGTTTATAAAGTTTTGTATATATTTGTGTATACATTTCCTCCTCTCCGTAGATTTCTCATATGCTTATTTTGATAAGGATTATGATGAAGAGGAAGAACATTGAACCCTTGTTTCCATGAAACCCACAAGTGGTTTCCTTCCCAGCTCAGAGCAAAATGGGTGAGCAAAAGCAATATCAATAAAGATGATAAATGGGGAATGAGAGAAATTAGCTGAAAATGCCCCCCACCTAGTGTTTCCAGGCCTGCGCTGTGGACCCTCTCACCCAGCCTGCCAGTGTAAAATGAAGCAGCGCGGTAATTAAACACAGGGGACGCTCGGGTGAGTATTCATATACACTGAGCTGAGGTCCTAATAAAACCCCCTTTGATCTGAGAGTAGAGGACATTGTACATCACACAAACCTCAACAAAACGCTCCTGCGCGTTACCCTTTTCATGTTTCCAAGGAGACTGGTTTACAAAACATTTCAGGTTCTTAAAAAAAAAAAAAAAAAAATGCAGGTGTCAGTGTCACCACATGCCCTGCAGTGACACAAACGCACACTGAGCCGTGTGCTCAGAGGAACTGAAATTCACTAATGGCCTTTTGTCAATACGGGATTCATGGCCACTGGAACATACACTTCAAAAAGCCTTACTGCAGCCAGACATCCAGTATAAATGATCATATTTACAGGTAGGGAATGGGTGTGAATGTGGAGGAGAGCACACAGCAAATGTCTATGAGATGCTCAGAGTCTACTATATATGCATGCAGTGCATCAAGCTGAATTTGTCACTTTAACATCTGTTACAGCCAGTGACTAATACCCAGATTAAGTTCTGGTAATCACCTCGTAATGACTACTTGAACTGCCTTTTGATGTCACACATACATGTTTTATTGGAACTTTGTTATTCTACGCTCTGCGCTTAGCGCAATCGGGAGTAATGTTAGTTCAGTCTGTCTACCCTGGTTTGCCCTGTAATGGAATCAGATTAAGGAAAACTTCCCCCTGGCAAGGGCTTGGAGGGCAAGTCCCACTGTTCCCAGTACAGCTCCAGTTAATTGTCAGCTGTGTCTGGAGACCGACAGTGAAAAAATGTTTTAAAATTCAATTTCAGCAAAGCAAATACATTTTGAAACAAGTCTGAATTATTATCCTGGACCTATGGGTTTTTTTTTGTTAAGCTGTCATTCTCATCCATATTTAATGGGAAAAGGTAATCAATAACCAATTGCCAGAAATTCAAAAAAAAAATAAAAACTTGCTGAAGGGACCTAAAGCAAAAAAAAAAAAAAGATTAACCTTCCAATTCTCTCTGATTAAGGATGGAAAGCTGTTTTAAAAAAATATGATATTATCCAAAATATCAAGTCTACTCTGTAATTTAAATAATAAGACAACAGTTCCAAGTAGACTTAATAATAATAATGGGACAATAATGGGAAAGTTAATCGTGATAATTATATAATGCAATCATAATAACTGCCTTCATTGTGATTAATGACTTCCAAGGAAATATTGTTAGATAAAATTCTGAGACATGGTTTCAAACCACTAATGATGCAGTGGATTATTCTTCTCAAAAAAACTTTTTCAATCTCCTTCAGGGCATTCTTATGCTGAGCAAGCAGAGTAACTATGTCATCTACATGCAGTCTATTTACTAAATTAACATTTTAGGATTTGATATTTACTGTCATTGGATGTTCTTAATAAAACGACCACTGAATAACGAATCAGACCCACATTCTTTTTTCTCAGGGATTGTTTGCTGTATCCTCTCTGCTTTGTGGGAGATTTACCTAACCACGGCCCTTAAATTTTATAGTAAAAATGTCTGCTTATTTCCTACATACAGATTGTCTGATTTTGTGTAAGTCCATGTGCATATATATTATATTATATAATATATGTGTGGATAAAAAATATGCATAACAAGCCATATCAGCAAGGAAACAATATGGAAAACAGTAATAGGTTAAGATGAATAACTTCAAATTAGTCACCACTTTAATTATATGCCGTTTTATTATTCACTCTCCCTCCTTTTGCCTTTATACCATAGTCCCTTGTGTGTACATAACTTTTTAGCATTTTCAGAAACTGCAAGACTCAAAATCAAGCATTCAAGGGCTTAATTCCTTTCCTCCTTCTGTCCATTACTCTTCCTCCTGCCTACAACTCCTTGACCTATGCTCTTCCCCTCTGTGACCTCACGTCTTTACTTAACATGTCTTTCCTGATTCGCCCTTCAGTGGTGGAATGAGCCGCAGCAGAATCTCAGATGTACAAAAGTCAGGGTCATGGAACCACAGTTCAACCAAAGGCAGAATGAAGTAAGCCTCAAATTAGCAATCCAATTACATCTTTTCAGTTTCAAATCCCCATGCAAAAACGTGACCATAAAAGCTAAACACTGTCGCACTTTCCATTCATTAATAATTGCTATGTACTATTAAATCAGACAAAGGTTTTAACATTATTGTTCAAGAATACCATCATATGCTGTTACTGTAACAGGTAGGAGCTGTTGGAGGTCCACCACCAGGGGGCAAAAAACACATTTCTGGGTCTACTTGGGTTACCTATTTAGAGATGTCACCCTTTTAAGCAGGTAGCCCATTTTGACGATACATCTTGTGCTTTGGTGCGTGTGTTTTCAGTTAAATGAATGGATGACTGCTGCAACAAAATAATGGTGCCATAAAGAGGTCCTTTTGTGTAAGTGTGATATGTTACATTTGTAAATGTTTAAATGACTGTGTAATGGTTAAATGGTAATGGTAACAGGTTGGTATTCCCTCTCTTTCTAGAAAACGACACCAGCCGCTTTTTTGTTTGTTTTCTTGATTTTACTTGTTATTGTCAGTTCATTCGAGTAAAGCTTGAGTATACCATAAGCCAGTATAAAGTATATAATAGTATCATTCTGCATCTTAAAACTTGCCTTCATGTGTGTAACATTGGTACTGGTTATAAAAAAAAAAGGGTGACGTGTGTGATTTGTGCCCATGTTTGAATTGTGCCCATAGAAGAAGATTAAACAAAAAAAGGTTAAACAATATATAGCCAGAGACCAAATAAATAAGAGATTCCATATGTCTCAGCTGTCAATGTCCAGGGACACCGGCATCAGAGCCTTCATCCCAGAAATGACTCCCCATCATCACAATTGCCTTTCACTATGCAGATAAAGTAGGGATCATCAATTAGCAGCCATGATTTTCAAAGTAACTTTCAGAACTTTATTAAGGCAATAGAATGAACTCCCTCTCTTTTCCAGCTGAAACAGAACGTAAGTTGCCTCTCTGGGCATGCCAGTTTTGTTTTTCCATCAGAAGTTTATGCCTCCTTTTCTTCTGGATGTTCCAGCTGGCCTTTGTTTCTTTAGCATAGGATTAGATATATCTGTTGGTCCAGTTTGGCCCAAATTGTATTTGCTCTTTGGCCCCAGGTCAAATCTATTTGATGACCCTGGTCTACAGTGATTTAATTACTCATGTACCTTTTGCATAACCTACATAATGATGGATGGCTGTTGGATTGTGTGAAATGATTGCCTCCACCACTAGAAATGTGAAGAATTAATCTTTACATTTGGTAGAAGTGTTAATTTTCCCAAAATTTGTATTCTTGCTGATGAGTTACAAAAGGAAGAAGTAAGGGGAGCAGTTTCCTCACATTGAAATTGTATTCATGCCCCCTCTAGTCTACATCTGCATCACAGCTAACTATCCACTTGTTGTGACAGTGTGCAGGTTTTCTACATTACCACACAATATTTTAGAATTATAAAAGATGCATTAATATCTAAACAGTACGACACACTCTTTTTGTCTGTATTTGTGTGTGTATGCAAATGCACATGAGTTTCCAGAGTATTGGTGTATATTACCACACAATCATATCATATTTTGAAAATAATTGTATGGACTATTACTTCAAGTTGGTTTTCTTTACATGGGGTCACAATGTTGTTGTTGTTGTTGTTGTGGTCCCTAGACCACTAGAGACCACAACAACTGGTCTGGATGTGGGCCCCTAAGGTCACGGTCTGGCTCTTGGTCTTGGCCAAGACCACATTTTTGTTGAAATATAAGTGCAAAATTTTTTTGGAAAAATAAAAGTTGGTCTTGTTCTGGATCTGTACTTGCCCTGATCAGCCAGGTCTTGGTCTCAGTCTTGGTCTGGATAACCAGGGTCTTGGTCTTCATCTGAAACTTGAGAGGTCTGGTTTTGTGGCGCTATAGCTCTGTTCAGGGGTCATTGATGAGTTGCTATCGTTTACTGTTGCTTGCATAGCCTTACCTGTTGTCCCACTTCCTTTTTAATTACTCTCTTCACTCTGTCTGCCAAAAACACAAGCAAGAGCTGTAACGGTTAACTGTTTTCCAGTGAGTACACACAGTGTGCTTTTCTGATCTGATTAATGTACTAATTAAGATAGAGGAAACTTGCTTCCCAAGGGCAGTTTCCCAGGCAATACTAATTAAATCTCAGAAGAATGAGTGATCCGCACTGTGATCAGATGTGACGCTGTTTTGCGAAATGAAGTTGCCATGAGAGTAGCGCCCATCGCTGGTGTCAAAAAACCACACCCTGACCGCTCTACTTCCTCAGATCATAGATATCTACAGTTCTATTCCCATTCTCTGATGTCCACCTTTTGCTTTTCCAAGCATGTTTAAAAAAAAAAAAAAAAAAAAAAAAAGATTTCTACCATATTTGACACAATAAACATAACTGTTTTGTTTCCTTTAAAGGGTGGTTTCATTTTCATAATTCATTTAGACCATTGTTGTTTTGCTCAGGTGATTATTTGATTGGCCTATTTTTTTATCTGAGGTGTGGTTCTAGCTAATGTCCGTGAGTGAAGGCTCATAACACCATGTTTATTTGTGCGTTTTTGTTGTCGCATCAATTTGGGTACCATACATTTGTGTACACATTCCATATCTAAACTTTTATATATTTCATTTATAATAGTAGTATTTACACAGTTATGAGAACGGCTTAAATTCTACATACAGTTTATGTGAAAAATTTTTGGGGAAGTAATCTTGTAGTTTTGTCAGACCGCCAAATTTAAATTCACCAGCTGTAATCCTTTTATCAATCCTTGTTCACTCCATAAGGTACTGGATGAAAGTACATCTACCATAGTGATTAATCAATTTTAAATCTGTCCTGTTCATATTTTTAGTGAATGTAAGTGCCACTTAATGCTTGGCATATAATTTCTTTGGCTTTGATTACACTTGAACAAAAATGCAATTATATCACATCTCTGAGATTATGTACTTAAATCATGTAATTCAGAGGTTTAGAGCATTTTAAAGGGGCTATCTTAGGCCATCTTATTTTTAATGAGGCTCTTAATCTTTAATCCAATAACGCATGGGTATATGTTAACTACACTTAAGCAAAGTACAGCACAGTGTGCAAACAAACACATCAGAACTGGAAGCTGTTCATAACTCTTGACATTTTTCATAGATTTTAAAATAAGGTCAAAGCAAGAGTTTGATGACTTCACTGTTGACTGTCAACTGAAATCATTACATTACTGTAACTTTATGTTGCTCTTATTTCATAACCATAACCCCTATTTTAAGTACCTAATAATAAAAACATATGTGAGGGTCTCATTCAAAAATTGGGGCATGAAATATGAAACACATTTACACTGCCATCGCTCAAAGAACTGGAGGCTCTCTTCTTGAAGAATGGTCCAATATCTCAGCTTATACGCCTGTTAACAGCAATCCAAGATCTATTCATCTGAAGGCAAAGGTAGTCCAACATGTAATTGGTTAATATTATATATTATAATATTGATTAATGTTATCATTATTTTGTCTGCCTCCTGTTTATCTAAACCTTGGTGTGACTGGCTTTTATTCATTGCTTACCATCAGTGATAATAAGGAGGTTTTTATTGATAAGGCATTATGGCTTCAACTTCTGGGTTTGTACTCCTTCATTTGACTTGTATTTCCATAACTCTTAGCTTTACATAGCAGAGGTGCTGCTGTACATGCAATATAACAGTGTTTTTCTCTGGATTAAGAAAATGATTTATTTTCAATTTAAAATATCCGTGTAGAATTGTGAATATCAATGTCAGGATTTGGGGACTTGTGTTTTATGTGGAGGGTATCACTTTTCTGATTTGTTAAAGTTTATTATGGGCTATACACATGGCTAAACAAACAAGAAGTGATCAACAAGAATATGATGACGGCTGCATTTGTAAAATTTGAGCTGCAAGTTCAAAGACCTGAAGTAACACTGCAGCAGCAAAGCACTTTAACACATACACAAACAGCAACAAAGATTACCTTTGGGTCACATAAACCTCTTAGCAGACTGAGTATTTCTTTCAATATTACACACATGGTGTATGAAACACTGATGAAAACCCAAGGATTATTTGGTGCATTATAAGTAGCAGAACTAGTCTCAGCTTTACACACTTAATGTACTTTTAGGGTGAATTTAAGATTTTGTACAAAATTGCATTTTAAAAATAAAGTAATACAGCTTCAAAAATATATATATATAAATATATATGTGTGTGTGTGTGTTGAGATAAAAGGATGTTTTAACAACAAAGAAGAAGGCATAAATTATGAATTACAATACAGCAAATAATGGTGAAGGATGTATACTTCAGCTTTGATATAAGGTTAAATATTAATGTCATCCATTTTTTAGAGTCTAATTCAAATCAAAAATGGACTTATGTTGTGAAAAATGTGACCTAAAGCTTAATTTAATAATGGTATATGGCATTGGTCTGCAGTTCTGTGACATACATTCAAACGATTTGTATATTCTGTGCATAAAAAGCCATGAATAGAGATCACCCATGAAAATGCATTTTTTAAAAAAACCTAATTTCTTTAAATCCTTGCCTTTAGAGAATGCCAGGATTAACGAATACATTTTTCCTTCCAGTAGGAATAAATGTTTTCTAATCAATCCACAGAAAAGAGCCAAAAATACTTTGATTTACCTACTTTAGTGCTTTATTTCATGTGTACTGCAATTACTTACCCAGATTTCAAGATTTTGTCATTTAAAAAAAAAAATTGTCTGAGGGTCTGCAAAGATTCAGGGGTTTCAGCCAGCTCCAGACTTTGGAGTATGTAACCCAACGAGTTCAGTTTACTCAAATGACTTGAGGAACATGAATGACTTGACATGATTTCTTTGAATCATTTGAGTAAGACTGCTTAATCAGTTTAAGTTAATAGTTTTAAAGACTACAAGTAACTGTACTCAAATCAATCAGTTATGCCAAACCTTTAGTTGTTGGGTACAGCTGTGTGTGCATTTTGTAACGCACACACACACACACACACACACACACGCCCACACACGCACACACACGCACACACACATTATAATAGTATAATAGTATCCATGTATGGTGTGTTTATTAGATCATATTGAAATTCTTGTTCAAAGTTTTATTCTATGATTTGCATGTACAAAAAATGAGTGCCATTTAATGCAAAAAAGGAATGCATATGCCAAAATGGTGCACTCATGTTGCATCCAGTTTATGGTCCACTGTTTTCAGAAAGCACAATGTGTCTCACCTGTGAGAAAAGACAAGCCTGAGCCAGGTGTATCGAGACAAATGTACATATTCATAAGGCTGAGTTGTACTGGACTGCCAAATTTAAAAGCACTTTGGCGAACAGGCTTTTTCTCATTGAGTGGCATTCATGCTTTTACACTGGCAAACAACAGTGGTCTTGGAGAGAAAATCTCAAACATACAAAAACTGGAGATGTAAATTAACGAATTAATTCAATATGGAGGTAATGCAAAATTACATACATCCATAAAACAAAACACCAAGCCATCTCCCAAAACATTTACATACCCAAGTGACTTTGAATATCCATAAAACTATATTTAGCTAAATCTATCAAAACCCCCATTTAAACACCTACACAAATTGTATAGACTTGCCCTCATACCTTCTTCAGATATCCTACATTTCCCTATACTCCTCTTCTATTTTTAAGCATAGCTATTTTGGGGGAAATGCACTCAAATTTCTGAATTATGGTATTTGTCAAAACCAGAAGTACTGCACGGGTTTGCAGGTGAAGCCCTGAGTGAGCTAATTGCCAATTGATTCTAAAATATTTTCTCACAACGGGAGTGAAAAATAAGTGTGCGTTTCTTACAGTTTCTTGCAAGGCTACATTCTCTCACATCTAGCAGCTGAATTCTTCAGAGGGCTAGTGCACTTATTACCCATATTTTATGTGTGAGAATAGTGGGAGTCAATTAATATCTTATGAATGATTCATCTTTAATTCAAATTGTATAATAGCTATTTTTATCAGTTGGAAAGTAATGTGATAATTTGCCAAAACCATCAAACAAACAAACAAACAAGATATGGATTAATTTGCAGGCTGCTACATGGTAGACACCTCAAACTGCACTGGGCAAAGTTAGACATGTCATACTGCACTGCTTTAAGTTTATGAAAGTACTGTAAGATATTATTTCAGATACTACATTTCTGCCAGTATTTTTTTCCATGATATATGCATGTAAGAATCCCATCTACCCATAAAGTACTGGATTGAATGGCAGGAGTTTTATTGATGTGTTAATGTGTAAGTCAATACGCAAATTTGATTGTTATGATGCACACCAGCCTATTCACAAATCACTGCATAATAATGTCTTTGTTTGAGATGAGTCTATCAAGGAACTTGGTTAGGTTGAGGCTGTAAAACTGCTGCTCCAAATGTTTTGATGTTTTTCAGCTATAAAGATAAGACAAATGTGAAGACATCCATTCATTGTTTAGTTTGGAAGTTTGGAGCTTGATTGATGTGGGGGTGTCATGAATTGTTGAATTAATAGTGTCCTATGGAGAAGATTTTATTCCACATTTTTTTCTTAATAGTGTGGATTTTTAGAGAAATTTATGATCTGTGTTGTGGTACTGTGTTATTGACAAACTGCTTCCAAATCATCTAACTTATTGATTGTTGGAAACATACCATACATGGACAGAATATAGGCCCTGATTCCAAATGAATAGTCAATCTGAAGGAACACTTATCAGTGTATTGAGAAATATTAAACATGAGTTGGTTACCTGTCTTTTCATAGTCCCCTAAACAATTGTTATTTATGAAGTAAATACGAGGTGTGGCTTTTGAATAATGAGACTAATACTCAAGAAAATCACTTCTACTTCAAGCGATGCACAACACCACATGGTTCACACATGCCTGCTGTGGTTCGACTTACATAAGCTCAGTCTCGTTATTTAATAGCTACATCTTGTCTGTGTTTGAAAATGGGTATTAGTTACTACCTCCAGGTAAATACAACGTAAATACTTAGAAACACCTCTGCTATCAACCATCAGTTCAAGTAAATACTGTGGTACTCACATTTTAATTAATTGTTCTTCCACAGTAATGGTTCACTGGTATACCCATTTGTAACTGGTTTACGAGTTCAGCATGTGATAAGAACCATCTACGGACATCTATGTTATTACCAGATCTTTACCAAATCCTCCATAAGGTGCCATTTGCTTTTCCATACAATGAAAACAAACTTGTACCATGTAGTATGTAAGTGGAACCAATGTTTATGTTATTACTTTATAATTCTATGGTATTATGAGCTCTTTACCACAATAGGGTCTAAAAGGCTGAGAACACTAGTGGAAGTGTATTCTTTTATAATGTAGTACGAAATGTCTTATTACAGATTATAACAATACGATTTATGAGAGAAGTTGAATCTTTGAAAAATGTACATGAATTTCAGAGTGTCTTAGTTTTTGGTATTTCCTCCTTTTGCTTTTATGACAGCTGGCATGGACTCCACAGGTTTGTGCAAAACTTGATGATCCATGTTATGCCATGGTCTTTAAGCGTCCAAAAGCTTTCTTGGCATTTAAGTGCCCCCATAAGTGTTTGATGGGGTTTGACCTATTGTAAAAAGGAGGTAATGTGGTCAATGTCACAAATTTGCTTAAATATGACCCAGAAATAGTGCAGAATTTTAAATATTTTGTATTTAAATTTCTGTAATAAACATTTATTAAAGGTCATATCTTGTTTATGTAGGTTCTACAATATTACCATGTAAAACATTCATTTTTATTCAGTTTTCCACGATATGACAACAGCGATTATAGAAATTAAGACAGCTGTGTTCCTCTCCATTTAAGTTACTCCAGACTCTGGCTTACTCTGCTTATACAATGATGAACCTGTCGAAGTCCTCTGGACAGTGTACAACAAGACAAATCATGAAATAATAAAAAAAACATTAACAATTTATTAGATTAATCCTGGTATATAAAAAAGAAAAACAGTGAGCCTTCCATCTCCCCAATACCCACTTAACATCAGGTCAGACTTTCATGTTAAACAGAAAAAATAGCTGGCACAAGAAGGAGTTTGCAGGTTATTTTTAAAGTATTGTCTCCATTATCTCACAATGAATTAGCCATTTTAGGTTTATTAGCAGTTTGAGTAGGAACTGCAGATCTGCTAGTAAAAAGATGAGTAAAAAGCAGAAGTGCCACCATGTTCTTAGTTTCTACCTGTGGATTAAAATAGGTGGTTTCACTAATTGGCACATCTGCCTGCCTCTCTGAGGGTGTGGTTTTCCACCTCTGATATGAGGTTTCAGAGAAATGATTGGATGGGTATTTATAAAGCAGGGTTCCTCCAATGATTTTCAGGTTCAGCTCTGAAAAAGTATGAACTAGCAGTATATATTTGCACAGATGGTGTGTTTAAAGTGTTCTGGAGTCGTGGTTTTACTAGGACAATAAGCTTGGACCCATAAGTATTGTTAGTATCCACATGTTTTTCATAATCGGCATTTATTATCCCCCATATCCTGTTTGAATCTCCCCTGTATAAGCAAGGTTTGCTCAAAAGTATCTCATATGAATGCAGTGTTCTCCAGGATGTGCTGAAAATCTGTTATGTTTCTGTCACAAATTCTCTTAACTCATCAGAAGGACAAATCTTTCTTGTTCTGAATGCATCTCCAGAAAGAGTTGATTGAAATTGACTGTTAGAAAAATCCCCCGTAGTGTGCCATTTATGTCTTTGCCATTAGCTTCGATTTTGGAGACATAAACGGTGTAAGAATCAGTCCCAAATTGTCTAACCTGTTATGGGATTCAATCAGTAGTGGAAATATGCCTGTAAATGGATGCTTTTTAAGTATTCACGAGACAGGTAAGACCAAATAAGTTTAACAGAAAATAACCATCTTCTGTCAGTTAAAACAAGGATATTTAGTGTCAGCATCCCATGGGTTCTGCCAGGGTCATATGTGATGATCAGGAGAGCTATGGAGGGAATACATGAAGGACATTGTTAGGAATGACATAACAGGACAGTGGCCATTTCTTATGAGATTGTATGGTGGCCTTGTTTGATGGTGGTGTAGGGGGTGGGTTAGGGTTATACAGAGGTGCCTGATGGGAAGTTAATGAGGCCTACACAACCAGCTCACACAAAGCTACTATTGATTCCATATTCATCACAGAACTGACACAATAATAATGAGCCAAACACACCATGTTTGTGCAAAGCTTTTTTTTTTCCAGAGAAAACTGAAGCTGGGTCAGGTGTATTTTCCTCTGAAATCTGACAACAACAAAGGTGTGAGGTATGATGTTTGCACTGTAACAATGGAGCGCTAAGTTCAATCACACACCGAACGCAAGCTAACGAATGATTAGCTCCTTTGCAGGTTACAAACAAAAAAAACCCTAGGAGTGAATAAGATGAAATACATCACTCAAATGAGGCAGAAGTGCTTACTGAAGTAACTGAGAGTGACAGCAGGAAGCTGCTGCCATGGATGATCTGCAGGGTAGTTTATTAGCTGAATGCAAAATTCTTAAATGTATCACAACAGACGATCTACCCAGTCACTGGAAAACAGTTTAGATGGGTGAGCATGAAATAATCCTGGTATTAAGTTGATGTGTGAAAAACAATGCAATGTTATCACATTGTGAGATGAAGTTAGGGTGCAATGAGACCTTGAAAAGACTCCCTGAGAAATTACATCAAGCCACAACCTGAGCATTCTAAAGATTTTTAGCCTCCCTTAGCTTAATATTTCTAATTCCTCATGTATTTTCCTCTTTGCATATCAATGCTGAGAGTAAAAGAGTCAGCGGAGAGAAAACTCTAATGCCAATAGGTATGAATCTTAATGGGTGTAGACTAAACGAAACTAAGCCAGAGTGATCATACTTTCCTTATATCAGTTAAATAAATGCAAATCTATAGACCACATTCACATTGCTTATTAAAAATACGCTGTATCTGCCGCCCTTAAGAGGAAACAAGCTAACTGCAGAATATTAGAGAGGATATTTGGGGTGCTTTAAAATGCTTTAACACCAAAAGCTACATCCAGAATGTTTCATTATTTATGGTACACAAAGCCTTGTTAAATTCTGCAAAATTATAACTGCACTGGTGGCTAATAATTCATATGGTGTCATGCACTCACAAAATTGTAAAACAGGAAAGTGAATTTGAATGTATAACTTCAAGTACAGATTTGATTCCAGCCACCCTCTAACATTTTGAACTACCTCTAGAGGCGATTATCCCACAAATGCCTCCGAGGATTATAGATATTTTTTCCTCTTTTCAGGTGTATAGCAGTTGTGTGGCCGGGAAAATGGTTCAACTGAACAAAATGTTCTATGGACAAGCACAATCATATGGTGAAATAATGACAATTCTTGTGATAGAAATTTTGTGATGAGCTGGACGTGTGTTTTAGAAACCTGAGTGAAAAGCCAAATTCACAGTCCCAGCACTTTCTATTTTCGGTCTCAGTTGTTCAGCAAGTTTTAAATGCCAGAATCCTGACAGGCAGGCTAACATTTTCAGCAAACACTTGTCAAATCCCACCATTATAGCTTAAAAATCCCAGCTGATTGGTTGATTGTTTATTTTTTTCTTAAACCGATATCAGGCTCTTCTAACGTAAATCATGTTTTGTAGTTTACGCGGCAAGTAAAAATGGTGAATACATTAGAAAATGTACACGGCTGTAGCGAGCTCACTGTTGGAACACATCAACTAAGTAATATGGGAATTCTGATGAGTTTATTTATTGAAATGTATGGTGCCACTGGCCGTTATCCTTGAATACCTTGATGTTGAGGTGACAAATGAAGTTTTGTTGGGCATGTCCTGTCCCCTGAAGTAACACCTGTGAAAGTATACTGTGTAACCTATGAAATCATTGACCTTTTTTGTAGATCAGGTAGGCTTCCTATCTGAAGAGCTTCCAATTCTTGATTAATGTGAGCAGGATTTTTAATCAGTGTAAGGATAAGTGCCAAATTAGTCGAGGCACTCTGCTACGGCTATCGCAACATGCAACACGTCTTGAAAAACAGGAAGTGCAGGCAAAAATGTGTGCTGGCGCCAAACCTCAAAGAGGATCTTTAATAGAGGGATTTGCCTGGAAAATCTTACAGTTGCTCTTGGCCTCCTTCCTCCGGGCTTCCCTCCTCAGTACTGATGTTCTGAGTCCTTATTTCAAAGAAAGAGAACATTTGATCCTTCTACTTTGAAAGAGGTGTAAAGGGACATTGCCATGTGAGAATTCTAAAGAGGCACTGCACAGCAGTTTGAGAGCAATGTCAAGGTTTATTGGAATGTTACTTCCTCTTGACACAAAACCTGTCCGTGGCCTTCTCCATCAATTCATTCCTGCATGGACTCATCAGTATTCAAAATCAGTGTACTGAAAATCCCAGTAAATTAGCCAGTCAATTTAGGTCTACTTAAAAAAGGCTCAACATTTCTGAAACACGAATGCAAAAAGCATGGAACATCCCATTAACACGTCTATCCTTGCCCTCCGACCCAACGGCACATCCCTGTAAATTTTCCAACATAATTAGCAGACCCTTATATTTTCTGCATTTAAAAGTGAAAACATCTGCAGTTTACATTCCAGACATTCACGGTGGAGAAAGAGTATATTCAAAGCTTATTGGTGTGCAATTTCAGTGACAGTTGCTTTGAATAAGAGAAAAAAATTCCTTTTGGTCTTGCAATTAGATAAATTAATTCACTTGAATAGCCATATTTCTTAAAATGATATGAATGCCACACACACACACACACACACACACACACACACACACACACACACACACACACACACACACACACACACACAGATTTAGTTTTCATAAATTACCACAATTTAAAGCAAATAACCTAGTTTTTTTTCCTTCTTCCTTTGTTTCCTAACTAGCTAGTTAGACAGCTAAGCTTGGTAGGTTTGTCTAACTTGCCACCAAATGCACATTACATCCTAGGATAACATTCTATTCTATGAGTAAGGATTAGGATACTTTCCATTTTAAGATACACAGTACATGCCAGTATGTGAGGGCTCTCAATTTTGGAAAAATATGATAGTGAAGTAAAATCTAAAAGTGTTGCAGAACTCCAGCACACAATTTTATACATTCTAGGCATTGTTACAATATTTTGTATTTCATGGATTTTTACCTTGTTCATACTAATTAGTTATGGTTAATTTTTATTTGTAAATGAAAAAATCATATCTAATTTTTTTTTATTTATATGATTAAGCTCTGTAGATATTTATAAGTGAACTTTCATTTTGAAAATGTTTTGTTTTTAAGCCAACAAATATGTTTTAAATATGTCTGTGGTAGAGTGTAATACATTATATACTCACTTCTTCATTCATACTGTAATTTCTTTACTGTTTTATTATCCTCAATAAAAGTAACTCTTTAATAGTTTATATTCAAGAGAACATTAGCGATCAATGTGAGAATTCAGATACAAGAAAAACACTTTTGTATTAATGTTGAAACTGAAGTTCTCTGAAATGAGAATCATGGTAATAGAAGGGAAACAGCACTTGAACAAGTGCACAAGTACCCTATCTTTTCGATGTACTGTTTTTCAAGTACGCATGTACGTCATCACACAGAAATACCCTCTTCTCAGAAATACTTCAGTGCCAACACAGTCTGCTTATTAAAGTAGTTCAGAATGAAGAGAAGAAGTGATTATAGAGAAACTGCCTGAGATTAAAGCCAATAGTTATGGTCAATTTCATTTTATTGCACATGGTTTCCTGGCCACATAGGCAGTCATATTTTAAAAATTTCCATTTTATAAAAGCATTTTTTTTAGATTGAGCAAAACTCCAATCCAAATTATTGGGATTGCAGTCCTGTTGTTTGTAATGGAATTTGAAGAGTAATTTAAACACTTCACAAACAAACACTTACATGTTCAGTTAAAATGCAAAAGAGACAAAAGTGCTGTTAAAACTGGAAAATATGAAATCCCTTAAAATACATTTATGCATTTTAATTTTACAGCATCAAACAAGTTATAACAAAATAAGTAGTCACAAAACTATAGTATACACTATGCTGTCAGGAGACAATGGAAACATCAACATGAATACTGACTCAACATACAGGACAACTCTGACGAGTCTTCTCTCACACTGATAGTGATACTACCTGTTTTAATCCATCACCCTCACCTCCTCAATGAGTTTATTTCTTTTAAATTTTATTTTTGGAAATTATCCATATGATAGAATGATATACTGACCTTTCTATGTGCAATACATTTTTATAAAAATACCTCTTTTCTGGATCAATTATCTGAACAAAATGCATTTATTATTTTATACAAAGTGAGGAACAAGAATTGTAACTCACAGTTGTGCAATGAGCTATAAAATGGATTTATAGATCCTATATACAATGGTGTAATTGGTACATGGCAAAATATATTACACTTTTAATTGTAACTTTTTCAGTCATGTGGGCCATATTTTGTCATTCCATGATGGTACTGTATTCATTATTATTTTTTGCCTTTTCTGCCTGTAGGCATTGGCATAGATGAGCTAATCCATACTCATCTCAGCATACAAACACCACATGCATGTTAGTTATCTGTATAGCTTGTGCCCTACATCCAAGAATACACTATGGAGTAAAGTAAAAAAAAAAGGATAAAACTGAAATATCAGACAAGTTTGATGTACATGTCCCATAATACATCTTTGCCCATGAATTTTGTGCTCTTTAAGTATTCTTTAAATATCGCATGCTCAATAAAGTACCGCTTACAAACTGAAACTATAATTAATTTATAATTACATATTGTGGTTACATTGCAACAGGCTATGAACCACAGCCTGGCCATTATAAAAACAAGTCATGCACTGGGTACACTGCAGATATCTATAATACATGGATGTTCCATGAACTGCATGAAATAACTAGAGCACCTTCCATGAAAAGAATGCATTGGTGAATACACCATGCTGGAGTGCTGATTAGCTATTAATTTGCTAGCAGCATATGGGGAAAACTGCCTGAAGCAGGAGTTTCACTGTTCAGAGTTGTCTAAGTGAGAAACTATGCCTGGGGGATGTTGGAGCACCAACAATTCAGGAATTCAGGATTTCCTAAGATCCCACAGGAGTAACAAATCTGACTGAATCACAATGGAGACAGAGGGAGAAAAAAAAACAAAACAAAACATCACTGTGGTCATATTGAACATTGTGACAGAGAAGGGGCCTGTAACATACGCTGAAAACGGATCAGGTGTGCAAAGGTCTAGAGCATTGCCATTTCATTCCAACCCAAACTGTTGAGGAACTGAAAATACCAAATATAATAAGGAGGCAAAAGAAAATAAAAGCCAAGCCCAGCCAATTTTCCCAGTCAAGAATTGGAGTCCCCAAGGGAAAGATATACAGAAAGTTTGTCTGGGAGACTTCGAGGCCACAGCAGTCTTTTCATAACGCAGAAGAACAGCCAGCTGAATAAAAATGAGAGCACGGACTCCCTAGGAAGCAGAAACACAAGCTTCTGTTGGATGAGAACCAACTGAACCAACTTCATCAGTCCGCCGCGCCACTACTGGAAGTAAGCTCACGCATAACACACATCACCTGTATCAGTACAGTGCTGGATTCAAATGTCAGAAGCCAAGAAGAAATGTTTATGTTGAGTCAGACCCTGAATATAACTTTTGGGCAGTGACTATGTGGTGCAGTACCTTGATACTGGAGATGTGTCACACTCCATTTGGGCCTACAATTAAAATGTCTTTGCAATGAAATATTCCCCCTCCAGCAGTATCCCTCTATGACAGAGAGTTACTGATTCAAAGCAATAGCACTCTGCTATGCTGTCACTTGAGTCTCACAATAACCATAGCCGTAATATAATGTCCTCTATCACTGTTTATGCATGGAGGCACACTCAAACGTGCAGATCCTGAATTTCATTATGCTCCTGTAAACATACCTTGGTTTCCTGTCTCATTGCTGATAAGTTACTATTGGTATTCCCTGCCCCAAGAGTGTACAGCCTTCACCACGTTCTATGCCTGTCTCTTTCACCCAGTAGAGAAGAGGAAGCTACTTCACTAATCCATACTCATCCATACCTCCTGTCTTTCTGGGTATAGGTATCCAAAAATGCTGAGAATATGACCCCTGGCCATCTTGGCCTTCATTACCACAAAATGCATTCAAAAACTGCATACTCTCTCATTTAGTAATTTACTAGTTAAGAATTTTTTTTAAAAAAATGCTGTGACAAAACAAGGATAAATCAGTAAAGGAAATACATTTGGGGTTTTTTTCAGTCGTCTGTAGCTATCCCTTGCAAACTGTGAAACGTTACACTTTGGAAATGAATGCTGAGATCCTATCAATGTACCTTTGTCTCAGTAAGGACATATGTTATTCAAAACAGGCTTTATGTTACAGCATAGGTTTCTTTCAGTGTTATGCGTTTTCCCAGAAAGGAACAATCATGTCCTTTAGACCCTTTTCATTCTAAAACTAAACAACATATAACCTTCAAAAGATTCATGTACATAGTGATGAAATTACATATGCCCTGAAGAGACTAAGGTTTCTGGCCCTTAGCTCTAGCATTAATCTTCTGCTATATGGAAATGGGATGCTTAATGTATGTCCATATGTTTCCACAGCAAAGGAAGATATTTGACATTTGCATTACTTTGGTCTGGGCTTTTAGTCGACATTGTTATCCTGAGAGAATTATAGAAAAGTGGAACCGTAGCCATTTCATATCCATCTCGTATCAGTCATTAGCAGCATACACAGCATCCTATTGGTCAGATTGCATAACAAAACAGTTTTTGCTACATATAAGGCCCCAGAATTGATGTTTTATTGTGTGCTACTGATTATGTGGGTGGAACCTTCAATTTATACTCATTTATCATTTTTAATCCTAATTTACAGCACTTGAAACAATGGCTCAGGTTATTTTATATATTGCAGATAACTACATATTCATATAAACTGAAGTTACTGTGTCTTGGCCAGGTTCAGGAATTTTATTTTTAATGTGAATACTGTGCATGCAGGGATTTTATCCATTTCTACCTGATAGGAATAATTTCTTGGCACCTTTTCAGTCAGAAAATGTATTGTAATGTAATTCTCCATGAATGTTTCTGAACTTAACTTGTGCATTAAAGCTGCAGGAGAAACAGAACTAGAATTATGTCCCTTAAGAAAAAAAATCCTCCCTTCCGAATGTGTTAAATTGTCCTCGTACAGCCTACTGAGGTGAGAGAAGACAGCGTAGTCTTCAGTGTGAAGTGGTGACATGCCTGAGATTGCCAGTTAACCAGAACATGAGGGAGAGAGTATTCTTGAGAGAGATTTGATTTAAATTTCCAATTTGTAAATGTAGGTGTTGAACTGTTTTTGCAATTTGTATTTATATTGGTATTTATCTAAGCTTAATTAGATCAAGTTCGCTAGCCAGCCTTTGTTAGCCAGCTAGCAAAATCAGTTGTCATATGTCTGTGATGGCAAGCTCTGCTTCCTAACAGTATGTAACACAAACCACAATGTTATTACATTGTCCAGTCCAGACTGACTCTTATTAGCTAGTATTCTTTGAGCAGCTGGCTCTGACTCTGTATGTCACAATTACAGTCTCTTCTCTTTGATTAAGGTTACAGTTTCACAGGCTTATGTTGCTTATTGATGATGTCTTCTCAGGGCACCTCCTTTGATGCAGGTGAGAGTCATGCAAGAGAGTTGCAATACTTTATAGGACCTTAAATGGTGTCCGACCTCAACCCCACATTTGGACTCAAGGTTATGCAACCACTCTAGTTAGCACGTGAACTCATTATTTAAACTCGCCTATTTGACTGTGTCAGTGTACGTACTACTGTCCTGATATAGATAACGTAACGTGTGTGGTTCTGGGGCTTCGGTATGTAGATGTGACTTTTCAACAGCTACATGATTTCGACTTCCATTTTGCCTCTCCTCTTTCTCTCACAGTTGATTAACAACTTTAAAAGCTCCTGTAAAGTCCCTCTAGCCCACCCCCTCCTAACAACCACATGCTCACCCCATCTCCAAGAGCTGTGGAAGGAAATCAGCATGGTGTGGAGTACTCATCTTCTCCATGACTTCAAAGGGGGAGAGATTCCTGCTGACTTGAATCAGTGGGAAGGCTGAGCGTTTTCTGGATGTGCTGGATTGTCAATGACTCTCTAACAGTGTGGCTCTTGGGTGCCTTTCTGTCTGTCGATCCTACCTCTGGATCTAAGGTTGCTCCTGGTCTCAAGCTGCAGCGCTTCAGCTGTCTTTGCTGAACTGTCATGCTTTCATCCTCTCATTAAAACCATTGCCAAGGAACAGAGATAATTTTCTCCATAGCCATCATGGTTCGATGACAACATCTTTTGAGAAATTACATTTAAGAGAAGCATTCATTTTCAACTAAATGTTTTGCATCCAGGCTTTCATAACTTCCAGGCCTTACCTAATAAAAGTAGAGGTCCAGGGTGCTAATGCTACCCTTGTTACAAGGTGCATTTATTTTTTTCCTAATTAATTTCTCAGTCATGTCATGACATTTCATTGATAACCAAATAAGACTCCAACATGGCCATGTTTGGAGTCTATTAAACCTATATTGTGAGAGGATTATTAATTAAGGAGTTAAAAAATGTATTGGATCTCTTCATACTTGCGCTGCAACTTGATTCATTCGACCATTTCCTGAAAAAGAACCACGGAATTGCATTTATGTATGTACCATGGTACATGTATTTCATATATGTGCTTCTGGGCTGGAATTCACTCCTGTTTACAGTATATAGTCTGAAGCTTAAGTATTGTAGCTAATGAAAAAAAAGTATTTAAAAATGGTGGCCATATGGTTTTATAATATATATTAACGCCTGGCTCTTTCTACAGGTTCTTCATTAAAATATCTTTCTCTCATGTAAACTTGAATAAACCAACTGCCTAAGTTGTAGCAATGGGATCCAAATTAATGAATTTATGTCAAAGGTTTTTGACCATGGTAGATTTAAACATTTTGTAATGAATGCAGATAAGAGTGATTTATGTTCTTGCAAGCTGTGCCAGGAGATGATGTATGTCAAGTACCAGATTTATTATGTCACTCATACATTGTTTTAAAACATATGCAACCATTGCACAGCATTTCAGCGGAATGCATTCTCAGACAATAAGACCGGAAGAAAACTGGGAGAAACAGGAGTGGTTAGGTTGTTTTTTAAAGAAAGAGAAGGGAAGGAAGAGATGGGGGAGGAGGAGGGACACTGAAAATGCAGAACACGACCGGAAAGTTTGAGGTGATAAGTTGGGAGGTTATCTGAGAATAGTTTTCCCAAACTTTTGTTTTAACAAACTCAAATTAATGCAGTGTGCGTGCATGCGTGCGTGCGTGTTTGTGTGTGGTGGTGGGGGGCATTTTATTATAGTAACAGAAAACACATATTTCCATTTTTGATGTCCATTTACTGGCGATTTTCAGAGATGTAAGCATCAAACTACATTTATCATGCCAAAAGAGTCTGACCCACGCAAAGACATTTGGCACAAAAGGGTGAAACGGTATTTTTAGTACCCTGATCAATCGGACACAACCTATGGTGCCAATCACACAGTGAGTACAATTTGTCATTAGCCTGAAATCTTTTACTTCCTCTGCCATGGAGACACAGTCTTTTAAATGATTTCATTGAGATACATGGTATAAGTGGTGCAACAGTAATTCCAATTAATAACATAATTTACACTCTCACAAAATTAAATGACCACCATTTTAATGACATATTGAATAGTTTAGTGCTATAATATTCCCTTCTGGAAAAGTAACAACAGTGGATACTGTAAATGTATATGTCCCCTCTTGCCAGCCTATAGGGTTGAAAATCAATACATAAGTGGTTTCCTGAGTCTGCATTAAGATTTAACCATAACTGCTGGCTAGAGATGGGACAATATAGTTATTTCGCAATTCAGTTCAATATACGACAGAAGGTTCACAATTCGATATCACCACGATTCGATAGAGCCAAAAAACTGTTTGGAGACAAAGTGTGAATATTCAGAACTGATAAATGGATCAAGTGTTTTATGAATGTATGTGCTATCATTTGTAATGTAGTGTAATAGTTATATATGCCTTAAGTAATTGTTTTGTCAATGTTATTGCATTCTGGAAAATTGCTAGCTAGCTAGCTTCTGTGGACTCGGTCACTAAATTTTACACAACCCATTTGCGAGGTTAATGGCAAGTTAATGAAACCAACTGACAAAGTGTAAAATGGCTGCTGCATGAGTGCCGTCAAGCTAGTGGCTAACATTAGTGCTTTAGATATAATTCAATTCATGTGAAAGGGACTGAGAAAGATATGAAGATATGTACATGTATATAGGATACGCATCTGATGTGCAGACAGGTTTTTCTTTCTTTGGCCTGCCAGTTACCAGAGTGTGTGTGTGCAATAAACGTGCATGAACCTACAACTGCGTGATGGGTCATTTGCTGCTGCATAACACCCAGACGCAAGTTATTGCGCTACAATTGTTGTCTCTACAGTTCCAGTTGTAAGCTAATTGTTGTCTAAAGTGCGTAATTATGACAGATCGATTTTGGTGGTTGTAAGATCATCCCTGATCATCTCGTTTGTGGTTAAATACCACAATACAATTCAAAGTAGCAAATATGGATTATAATATTTTTCATTGCAATATACCGAATTTTGATGTATTGTCCCATCCCTACTGCTGGCTATATCATTAGATTACATTAAAATGCCAATGCACTGTTGTTTTGTTGCTGAAGGACTGAGACATAGATGTGTGTTTGACAATAAAAGTGTAACATTTAAAAGCTTATTCATGCATCTTTATGTAATTCTCATCAGTTTGTCCAACTGTATTTCCCAGTCTATCACAGGAATAGCTATATTATCTTTAATATTTTGACATGTCATAAATTTCTTGCTATTTTTGAAAACCTGTCTCTGTTTCAAGACAGCTCAATGTAAATATCAACTGACACAATTTCACTTAAAAAAATGTAAAAAAGGAAGTGTATGTTATTAAGATAAAAAATGAATTTGGATAGTTGTAAATGACTTGAATTAACTGACCAGTTTTTTCACTTTAAAACACCAACTTGCCCTTCAAAAGATATATGTCCTTTTGATTGAATTGTATATGCCTTAATCAACTATGTCAACAAAATCAACTATGTGTGGTTGATTGAATCTAGCTTGAAGCAGCTTTGATTAGGTTCTCACCTAAATTGTACTTGAATCAAGCCCAGAGTAATGGATAATAAGCATAAAATTAAATGAAATAAAGCAGTATTTTGTCCCATGTCCAAAGTCCCAAAATTTAACCATCTAAACAAATGGATTCATAAATTGTACATTTTAAATCAAATTCATACTTTTCCAACAGTAGGTTTAATATTACAAGTGGAAAAGCTATCTGGAGGAAGAGAAACAAAGTTTAATGTTTTGATTTTTTGAGCTTTCCATTAGGATTTAGTTTAGATATGAATTCATGACAAATTGCATTTAGAACTGAAGAGGTCTTGCCTCATGCTAAAAAAAAAAAAAAAAATCGAAGGTTGCTTCAAAGGCGGTTGACATGATGAACACAATGAATCCAAGTCTGCACTTACAAAAGACATTTATATCATGTGATTAAAATGTCAACTCATCCTGACATGACTTCCTGCCTGCATTGCCCAAAAAAATGCACCCCTTATCCTCAATGGCCCCTTGAGGTTTCCTAATCTACTTGCTACCATGAGAGAAGTGCAGATTTGCTAATGATGAGCCGACTCTGACTGAAGCACCACCTACTAAAACCTACATGTGAGTCTCTAGCTCTAGGAAGCATCCTTGATCCCTGACATTTCGGCTATTGTGAACTTCAGTGTAAAGATAATGGGTCTTATAGTTGCAGTTATTGTACTCCTGGGGTTATTTCTCTTTGTCTCTATGCGAGGCACTTTTATGCTATGTGATTAGGAAAGATCTTCCTTGCAATCATTTAAAATTAAGTATACACTTGTGAATAATTAGTTGTGTGCGTTTATTGCTACTGTTTAGCTTTATCACATTTTACTTACTGTTCTACATCCATTCCTTTGCTGTTGTAGCTTTTTGTGTGTATAATTTATCTGGTTGTGAAAGCACTGTGAGTTACACACACACACACTCACATATATATATAAGGAAAAAAGCACAGGAGCACAATAATTGGAAATTATCATGTTTAACACCAATGATACAAAAAGAAGTTTTATGATGCATAAAATGTAAAAATAGGAACACCAACTGCAGGCACCGTTTCTTCTGATGTGATGTCCCCACATGTCTCTTATCTCAATAGGATATCACAGTCAGTGTGAGGCGTGGAGTCTCCTTCTGGATTTTAAATACCAGGCACATTGATAGCTTGTCAAAGAATGCTGTCTTAATTACACATAAGTGTGATTTTTACCTTAAGTGAAAAGTCATTTTTTGTTTTCTTTATCACAGTATTCATATGAAAAAAATAACGCAATAAAACTTTGTCTTGAATATTACTTTATGGATATCATGAATAATGACACATGGGCTAGTCTGAAATTTGAACAGAGACTCAACAAATCCAGAGGACAATGGCACTTACTAAGATGGAAAATGCAAAACATGTCACAGACACTGTCATGCAAAATCTATGCTGGATGAAGAAAGCCCACATTTTAATTCCATAAGGTATTGCTCAGTTAATACGAAGCTACACAATTTCACTGACTATGTGCAAAGGAATCCGTTAAAGAAAGAGCATTTGAATGGAGGTCTATACAATGCAGGCTAGGGATAAGGCTATCATAAATAGAGTAACTCCCCATGGATACTGCTACACTTCTCCTGTAACCAGCTGACCTGGGGAAAAATATAGAAAATACCTGTTGTAAGGACATCCTAGGAATATAGACTCCTAGCTGTCATGGACTACATTCCTTTGTGTTTTTTCCTGTTTGTTTTTCCCTCTTATTTTATACACCTTATTATTCTTTTCTTTTGCTAAACCAGTGGAGCTCTTGTCAACTGCTGTTTGGCAGATTGCTTTGTTTTTTGGAAGCCAGGGGTTGGTATTGAGTCATCTCATGCTGTGCCGTTGAGTTTGTCAGGGTCTCTGTTCAAAGAGCATGCTGGGAAGGGTTTTCACTGCTAATTTACAAAGTCGAAAATTCTCTAAAGCACAGTCAGCCTTGGGTGAGGATGTGGCAATGCAGCAGACGCAGGGTGCATGTACTGTACGCTGGCGGGTATTGATTTGTTTTTCAGTAGCTGTGGTCCAGTGAAGATGTGGTCCACATCCCAGACTCATTCAGCCAATGAAATAGAGCAGGAAATTTGCACTCACAAATAAATGCAGAAAACGAAAGTCAATTAATCACCATTGTACCCTTCAGAAGCGCAAAATGCGATGGAATTCAAGCATGGCGGTTCATATTTTTGGAGTAAGTAGAGCACATCAAAACAGCACGAATAGAAATGACTGCACCTTCCGTTACACAAATTGCAGATAGTCACCCATCACAGCCATCAAAATCTAACAGCTTCATCCCCTGTGAGGTACTGACAGCAGAGAGAAATCTGCTGAATGCACTCACAATATTTTATTGTTTGATTATGTTGTAACTGTTTGTTTTCTTTGTGTTATATTTCCATCAGCAGGGCAGCCACTGAAAATAGTCAATTCCATGCTCACAGCCCAAATTACAAATTTATGGAGCTGGCTTTGTTTATCAGGAATTGAGAGAACATTTGGTAACAAAGAATTATAACAACTCTCCCATACACAGTGTATATCCATGCTTAAAGAAATGTATAATATTTATTAAAGCTTTGCAAAAACATTTCACTTCGAACATTTCAGACATCATTCTGTTCTGAGTTCTAATGATAGCCTCTGCTATCTGAGAAATATGTCTATTTATTACCCTCAGTTCCATAAACAAATTCAATCTTTGTTTGAATCAAAGTTCACTGCCTTGCATTAGTGTGTGACACCATGCAGTCACTGATGAAGAACATGAAGGTTTTTTAATGTACCCTTCAGTGGCCTCATTTATAAACCGTGCATACGCACACAAAAATGCTCCAGAACGTGTTTGGCTGATTTTCACACACATTTTGGGATTTATAAAACCTTTACTTGACATGAGAATGTGCGTACCAGTACAATACATTTGAACCATGTGTATGCACATATTTTCTCTAAATAGCACACCCTTGAGACCAAAAGAAATTTGCACTGTAGCTTCCTTATTCCTCATGATTAATTAGGATCACATTATTATTTGTAATTAATGTTGTTTTTAGCCATAAATAAGTGACAAATTAACAGATTAACGGATATGAGCCACCAGTGCATGATTTGAAAATGTATTTTGTTCACATAAATAGACCTAAAGCATGTGAAGACAGCAAGACAGCATGACCATGGCTACCTTGGCACTGTTAGAGGATATTGTAAATATTTTGCCCATGGTGATGACTAGCTCATGAGTCAGTTTTGCTTACCACGAGCTGTGCTCTTGGATCACTGTACTGAATTGGGGCCAGCGCTGGAGCACCCTGCACGTAGCCACCAGTCAATACCTGCCCATTTGCAAGTCCTGTCAACTCGGGGGTTCTCAGCCACGGGGGGTATCCTGCGGGAAATAGCGGACCGGTCTGGTATATCCCAACCCTCACTCTGTCATGTTATATCAAGAGTACTGGATGGCATCATTTCTCTGTGTTCAAGGTATGTCAGATTCCCCTATGCAGCCCGGCAAACATCAAAAAGCAATTTGCAGCGATGACCAGTTTTGCCTATGTAACCAGTGCAGTCAACTAAACTCACATTGCAATATAGGCACCTCAGTGGATGAATGTGTGTAGTAAGTTGTAAGGATTTCCATTCAATAAACGTGCAAGTGATTTGCACAAGGCACAAATGACACCAACAAATGTGTTTGCCTGATGGCCAGGGTCATTTCATGATTCGTTCAAACTGAAGAACAGTAATGTTGGAAATCACCTCCGATAGTCGTAGCCAGCCGCTCATCAAGGGAGCTCAATGGTGGCACTCCCATACCACAGTCCCTTGCTCATACACTTGAATGTTGAGTATACACCTGTTTGTCTAAACCTTGATGTCGGACCATTTTTCTTGATTTCGATCTGCGTTCAGCTCTCAATACCCAAGAAATTGACAGCCGCGGTAACTTCCTTCAATGCAAGATTTTTTTGTATTTTTACCTCGGTGACATGGCCACCTGACATTGTCTTTTTTCTAATTTCTCTTTTGGAGACTGAAGCTTCAATTTTGCACACAAAGTTTCTTTTTCCCCCTATTTGCTGTCATTATTGTGTTTAAAATGTATTGCTCTGTCCTACACATTATTGATAGATCTTGCTTACATTTGGCATACTCCAATTACATACACCATTAGGTTATAAGCAACATTCCCTCTCCTGGGCTGATTCTCCATAGGTTTGGCTATGACACAAATTTGGCCGAACAAAGACCACTCTCATCCAGCCGTTCCACCAGCATTCCACTCCACCGCTCTTCACTCTCAGTTTACATGTGGTGAGTGTTCTAGTGCTACGCTACCGCTATGCACCTGCTACTCAGGATGTCTGTACATGTTTTTAAATGGGGTTTTCCTTCCCATAGCTTTACATACTTTTGTACCTGCTTCTTCAGTCTGTTTAATGACCCTGTCCCCACCCACAACCACAAAAATAAATAAGGATATGATCTTAGACGTATGGCTTAGGATTGAATTACTTACATTTGTTCCTTGTCTTATCTCCCTCTTTATTTATTTATTTTTTTGAGTACATGGCTAGCTACAGTATACAATTTTGTGTTTGTCAGCATACTATTCATCAGATACCTCAGTAATAAGCTGGAAAAATGGGAGAGCTAATGAGAGCATTCATTTTGATTTTCTTTTACGACTCTCATTTATGACTGCACATGCTTCATCACTGGAAGGTATCTCAAGGCTGCAAGTGACAAAGAATGTGTACAAGCTCATCAGATGCTCTCAAGCCGTTATCTTACCTATGACAATTCTGAAATTGTTAAGCTGCTAGACATGCAGGAGAGGTATCTGTTGCTTCAGGAATTCTGACCATCATGTTTTGAAAGTGATGTGCTTATTGGCAGTTATACAATGCTGTGCAGGTGTTGCATAACTGTTCAAAATTGTGTTGAAAGAATGTGGTGTATACTGACATATATATAGACTTCCTGGCATGAAGGGCTCCTCTGTTTTTTTTTTTTTTTTTTTTTGCTTTCCATGTAGAAGGGCTGGAAAACTTTTTGGGCTATTCTGATTTGTTTTATAGGATTCCAAGCCAATCTTTTATTTTCAAGTTATTCCCAAAATTTTTTAATTTAATTTCTCAGTTTGACATTACAAAGCCTGGTAGGTGAAACTTGGTAAGCTTATTAGACACAGTGAATGGAAGCATGGGAAATATTTTACGCTGGTTGGCTTTTGGTCATGCTCATTTTGACAGATAGTGGCCAAGATTCAGTAAAACACATTTAGGGCTCTATTGTACCAGTCCAAACTCCAGGTGCAATGATAAAAAGATCAAATTATACAGAATATTTAGTGAACTGATTATTTAAAAACTTAAATTTGTGCTGTTTAAATCTGTTCTGGGCAAAGAAATCTGGTCTTGCAGCATGAACCCAATGTCATTTAATGCACTTGGGACTTTCACATTTTGTATTGGCCATACTAAACGCTGAAGTAAGGCTATGCATGAGGGAAATATTGTTTATTAGTTTGGTACAGTTTAATGTATTATACTGTATGTAATTGCAGATCATATTTTGATACCAAGAGCTTAATAGGCAATTACCTATTGTGATAATTACATTCATAACTGTATTGACTCATTAAAACAGACACAACTGAATTCATAACAATAACGTAGCTGGGTTAATTTTATATGAGACTGAATATCCACACCAGTTGTGTAATTTAAACCGTACATATATAAAGAGAAACTGTACAAAACAAACTAAAATGTACAGTGCAGGAGGCCAAAAATTTTGCTTCCTTATAGTGTTCCCAAGTTTCAAGACGATAATGCTCCCATGCAAACTCTCCCATACATCTTTCAAAGAAATCCTTCTTGAAGAATTGTCCGATATCCCTAACAACCTTACTTGTATGGCTTAACCTGATCTGAAGACGAATGATGGCCCTACTCCTCATTAATTACTTGATAATCGCATATTGTAAGGTGTTTCCCTTCATGTTTCGACCCCTGTGCCAGCCAAACATAAATGTAGCCAAAAAGGGCAAAAAATCTTAGATGTGTCCTCAAATATGTGGTTCAGAACGGCCGCATTCATCGTGGCAGTACGACGCACAATGTGATCTGTGCAGTGGTAGAATCAGAATTATATGGGTGACGTGGTTTTAGTGGCTTAGCCCTTTCTGTTGGGTCTATCATTAGTGGAGCAGAATTCAGACCATGTGATCATCCAATATCAAAGGTGTCATCAACCCCTTGATTCCTCTTGATCTTGAGAGTGCGATTGAGATTAGTTCTTCGCAGCCGGGGAGCATGGTCTTTAGTTTATGTGTTAATGCAGTCTTTTGTTGTTCTGTGTGAAACCAAAGCATATTTATCTTCGCTTTATCTCATTATTATACTCACAAATGGGACAGTGTCAGCTCAGTTAAATGACTAGTTATCTACTCATATATTATTTCCGAACACTGGAAGAATTTTTGTGTCATGACTTATGCAAATACTGTATTATAACTATATTATCTAAATTCTTCTCTTATATTTGTACATTTAAGACTGTGTTGATGGTAGTGACTTCTGATTGTGTTGTTGTTCATTTTTTAGAATAGTCTAAATTGGCTTTATGCACCCATACTCAAAATATATTTAGCCTTATTTTGACATATTTGGATAAGTGTGCAATATTTAAGAACATGCAAATTGACCATTTTCCTGCAGTAGTTTGGTATCTATTGTCGTGGTCAGTCTGAACACAGATTCTCAAGATTCATTGGGTTTTTCTTATAAAACAGTGATGTTCTTATTGTGCATAAATACACATCACTTACAAAACTAATGTATCAATCCTATGGCTCTTCACCAGGGGTACCTAACCTTTTTTGAGCCAAGGACCCCTTTGAGAGTCTGGTGAAAGTTATGGATGCCCTCCTTAGAAAAATGCACATAAGCACAACATTACATGCAATGAATGTACATTATTTTATTGAAAATTGATTGCCTCATAAAGTGTATGACATACAAAAAAGTATGAATAAAGTAAAAAATCAACAAAAAAACATTTATCCCTCTTTTTCATTGGAAAAAACCCCAAAAGCCCATCAATGGACCACAGGTTAATAAACCCTGTTCTATACCTTTGTGATTTATCTTTTTTTTCATACAATTTAAATAAGTATGACTTGTCGTGACCCAGTTCTCATGTTAACTTGGCTCATTTTAAAAGGGGAATTTTCTCTTTGCAAAGTATGCTGCACTGTTATGTCTCCCTATGTATTAATTAAAACACAGGAAGTGAAAAGAGGAGTCATTGCGATTCTGGCTGCTCCTGTCTTATTGCCATATTTCATTTACCAAGATATCTTGCTCTAGTGCACTGCTAGATTTATTTTAATTATTTATTTATTTATTGACTCATTCGTGATTCTAGTTACTGGTACCTCCAATCAAAGAGAGATTGATGGAAAGATACATCACCTGCTGTACAGTTGACAGCCTGCATTCCCTCTGTAAGGATTTAACTGAATCATTTTATGTTACAGATTCAGGCTCAGAGTAAGATGAAAGAAAAGTACAGAGGTTGTGGTTTTCCATTCTCTCAGCTCAGTTCTTCCAAAGGTCTTGTCTTAGTCCAACTATCAGGGATTGTTTTAAGAGGTTCATGTTTCTCCAGTGCTTAATTTTAGATACAGCCTAGACGCTTGTGTAGGAGGAGACATTCTCCAGACTGCTTCCCAGATTGTACCCCATGAGCTGTTGGGTCATGATGGGTCTGGTGCACACGGTACACGTTATGATGGATGAGAGCTCAGCCCGTTAGGGTGACGTAGTGACCCAGACGTGGAGGTTGTGACGGCTGGTTTATGGCGAGGGAAGCGGAGCGGCTCACTGTTATAGGTGGGTGTATTATTGCCAATAGACCAGTGATAAGTGCAGTCACATGCTTCTGGTCAATGGGATGCAGGACAGTAGCGCCAACCTTATCAAACAGTGTATTTGTTTTTACTAATATTATTATGAATTTGAATGTATATTGAGTTATACTGATTATACATGGGGATTGATATTCGGAAAACCTAAATGCTTATTGGGTTTATTTAAAATAGTTGCTTATAGGATGAGGCAAATAATTTGTATGTAAAGTCCTTGTCTTATGTATGTGGTCTTAATTTTCAAAACTATTTCCTTCACACATTAATTGTTCTGTTTCTGTGACTGATGCACCTGAAATTCAGACACATACACTCTATGAAAACCTCTTTCATCATGTGCAGATTTAAAAAGGAATCGTCTGTAGTAAAAAACCATGTGTTGTCCTTGTGATTTATTTCAAAGTCCTTTTTCTTGTTATGTTTCCAATATTTTGTCTATTTCCTGTGCAATGCAGAAACTATTTAAAAAGAAGGATCAAAATTCTTCCAATAAAATGTAAAGCCTCTGTATTCTTGCCACATAGTACAGTGTCACACACTGGTTAAAAATTTATAACCGAATACTGTAGACTGTGTTTGCAAAAGAATAGAAAAATGGATGTTGCATTATCTTCATTTGTAATGACAACTTCACAATGCTATTGGTCAGTTACATGCGGTAATATGCATATAGAATTTGAGGGAACTGTAGCAAATCAGCGGAGTGAAAAGGTTAGGTTTTTATGACTCACCTGCTTAGCCTCCGTATCGTGCGTACGTGTTTATGGCACATCCACCCACAAGTCTTGCATGGCCCTCTCATGGATATTACCACATATGCTGTCATTATTTAATGGTTTAATTTTTCAGCTGAGATGCTCAAGCAGGCAAGCTCATTGTCATTTTTACAGTACGTGTTTGATGAAACATTATTCTTTATACATCTCATTCTTATTTAGCCAAAAAAAATGATACGATACAAATAAAAACCGGGGGATTGAACAGTTGTTGTTTTTTAAATAATTTATTATTGTATTACTTTACCTTTGAAATTAAAGGACAATGATTGACCTCGTTTGAAAACAATCATGGCAAAAATATTGTTACTGTAAATACATAATTTATAGTAACATTACAAATGAATATTGAGCATTACATAATAAGCAGTTTTACATTTCATGAGGGATAAATATTGCCCCCTGCACATTTTGTTGTCTTCCCCCTGGATAGGGCCACGTGTGTAACTAAGTATGGCTTCAAGCCAGCTGTGAGATGCTGAACCTGCTCCTGCCAGCTACAATGGCAAGAAAGGGTCTTGCCCCAAGCTACATATGGAATTGGACCTACTGGCTTACGACCACCTTCACTTGCTAACCTCTTAAGCTTTCTGTATCCCCAGTTCCCCACATCACAATCACTAAACTCATTCGTCATACTGAACCCCAGGCTGTGAAATGGAGTGAACTACTGCCTTAAACAATGATGGTATACCGCATGCCAATAAAACAAGTTGTTTTTACACGTTAGTCTGATGCTGTGCTCTTACCTCTCAGTCTGCCTGGTTTACATCTGTCCAGATGAAAATAATTAATCACACCATCCACCACATAAAAAAACATTTATAACGTTTCATATTTTTGTCACCGTCTCCACATTTGCATATGATTTTTTTTTTTAATCATTTGTGCTGAGTTAAATAAAGCCATTGATTTTCCTAATATTTCAAGGCACTGGTGTATGCTAAAAGTTAGTTCAGCCACAAAAAATCATTATTTTGTGACTTTTTTTGTACCTCTAATCTTACCTGGTTTAATACAGATTAATATTTCATTTAATAATACCAATTGTATAAACACCTCTTATGATATGTGACATTACATCATCAATTATGTTTGATTATGAAGTAATGTCATTAGCAGGCATGAGGCAGATTGAATAATCTGTATATTATATGGATTCACCAACAGAATGGTCAATATGATCCAGGTGAGCACTGTATCTGTGCTGCACCTAATAAGATTTGGTGCCTTTAAACAAACATGTAAAGTATGAAATCAGTTTCCTCATATTTGTTTGGACAAAGTAGTGTTCAAGCGGAGAGCAAATAATTTTTGACAAAAAGTTTTGTTACCCAAGGTTAAAACATCCAGATGGTTTTTCAGAGAACATTCTTGTTAATTTGCAAGTTAAAATTGTTTACATGAAAAGCTCTAATGTATAAAATGCATACTCACATAAATTGTGAATGTTCCACATCTTTTGCAACTTTTCATTCCAATACTGCTACACATGATGGAGGCAGGGAGGGAATATTTGATTAAACTCAGCTAGCTACCTGTTGTTTAACAATGGAAATGTGGCTACTGAGTGAGAGGTAACAGAATATAATCTAGATTACTAAAATAATACATGGGTATGTTGTTCCAAATTTCAAAAGCTTAAGAGAGAGAAGCTTCTGGTATTTTCATACATAGGTTTACATAATCCAGACAGAGTTACTGGCGCTATGGAATTGACAGTATTTGCCACATTCTGTAGAATGGAACCATGCCAGTAAATGATAAAATATGCTCTGGTTTGGTCTTTGTTGTTCATTGAAGGGTATTTGCGCTCCACATCACCCAGATTTACTTACTGATTTTAATGAAGCTGGAGTTCAAAGAACTAATAGGAAAAACAACACTTTCTCATTTGCTCAGTGACTTTAAAACAAATGGCTTCGTAACATATGGAGCACATACAAAAACATAGCCAGAAATGTCTCACTTTGAATGAGTACGCAACTCTATTTTGAAACTACAGGATGAATAGGTGCCAGCTTACTGTTTTTTTTTTTCCAGTGGGTGCCCTCAAAAATGTGACGCCTACTCAAACTGGGCGATCAGTCCCAACGAAACAGAAACAGGCTGACACCTGTTCCCTGAACCGTAATATCAGTAGTTTCGTCAATTATCACTCATCATTCAATAACTTATTAAAATGAGTCTCGTCATCAGTCTTCCCTCCAATCGCTAAAGCCTCCTGTGTAAGGTAGTGAATAGAGGAGAGCACGTCAGTTACAGCTATTCTTGGCTCAGTCATCTGGTTTTTCTTGCCTAAAGAAAGAACACCTGCAACACTGACACCTGCAATTATTGCACATTTGATGCTAGCTGATGCATGGCACGGGTTTGACTTTTCATGGTGTCAGACGTTTCAAATGCTTTCCTCCAGCTATTAAATCTGTTTTTAATGATAGGAATTTTGGTTGTGCAAAATACCTGGGTGCAGTAGAACAAACTTCACCAAAAACTGTACCTTTAACAGTGTTTTGGACTATCAATGGAATCTATATTTCCAGCTAGCTTGTTATGTTTTGTTCTGGTGTTGGTTTTTTTTTTTAGCAGAGGCCACCGAACCACTGCTGCTATGAACCGGCTCCAACAACGAACCTGTATCACTTGAGACCGGTATACAGGTCTTTTTTCAAGCTTTACAACAGACTTGTTCATTTTCTTCTTTACTTCTGTCGTTTGATCTCACTCACTCTTACAGTCATGTGAGGTCACAGTCTCGCCCAGGTAGTGTAACAGAAGAAGCATCATGCGTTGTAATCCCCCAGGCACCCATTTGATCGGCGCCGAACCCATTTATTCTTGGTCAAATGCTCTGAACCAGGGGTGTCAAGCATACAGGCTGCGGGCCATATAAGACCCGATTGATGGTATAGTACAGCCTGCACGGTGACAAGATAAATCATACAATAAATTATAATAACAACAATAAAAACAATGCAAAGTTGCATTTCCAAGACAGGAGCAGTGAAGTCACTCATTGTCTTATCAGTTGCAATTGATGAAAACACTGATATGACTGACATGGCTCATTTAGCCAGTAAAATTAACATGACTACAGTAAACATGCATTCACCAGTGTGATTTATGTGACCATTTATTTCATCCATATTAAGTTATGGATATGTCTACTTAAACACGCTTATTTATGTAACAGACTTGTGTATTTGTATTATCATTGCTCTTTAGCAATAATCAGGCTACATCTAGTAAACTGACAAATAATAAGTTAACAATGTTAATAAGTTATCATTTATATGGGCACCTCCACTCAGAGAAATGTAGCCTATGATTTACGGAAAGGGTCAAATTTGATCGCTATCACAGCATATTTAGGCATGCCTGTGCGCAGGGTCAGCTGAGGTAGGAGCTAGGATAGGTAAAGTTAGTGGTAAGTAAGTAATAGGCTACTCATTCCCAGCTGAATGCTTTAAAGCGTTGCTGTCAGCATAAGTGTTTGTTCTTTGCAAACTAAGTTAAGGAACTGTTTTTTTTTTGTTGTTGTTCATTCAGAGAGAACACCAAAATGGAATACTTTTTAGTTGTTTAGAGAAAGTCCAAGTAGGGAATTTTGAGTGAAGAAATCAGTTTTTAAGAGTAAAGAAACTACAAATTTATGCTCACCTTTCCTTTCGCCTTGTATGTGTTTGAGAGCTGTATTTCAGTTTTGTTTTCTCCCTTGACTCGCCAATGTAGTGGACACCATAACAGTGTCTTTTAGACCCCCTTCCTACACATCTCATAATATTATATTTCATTTTTGTTACCTCCCAGTAGAACACTCACTCTTAGTGAAAAGTAAGAATGTAAAAGACTTGATGCTAAACCATTTCTGTATTCAGTTTCGAAGAAAGCACCTAGATGAATCAACAACACTCTATGTAAGTGGAGAATAGGAATTGTCACTTACAGTAGTGGCCAGGTGCTCTATTGTTCTATATGTCCCAGTTTTGATCAATTGTATGACCATAAGGATTGTTTTTGCCTGTGATACTGTCTTTGGCAAAAGGCAGATGACTCTTATCCTAGAGTGCTCTTTCATGCATTACGTTGGAGAAAGATGGTATCTTTGTTTCTTTGATGTTTAGCATATATGTATATGTTCCATTATGCCAGTTATTATTAATTGAAATTTGTAAAATACATATCTTAAATATATTAAAGCTACACAATATGTCTGACAATCTTGATTCAGTGTACGAATTTGATTTGAATCAAAATGCCAAACTCCTTATTTTCCTCATTTCACATTCTTAGGTGGTACACAAGGAAACATAATTCCAAATGGACTTGTGCTACAAAACATTAACCATTTAAATAGTCTTTTGGTCAATCGATTTCAATTGCCTTAAATCTAATGGCCTTACAATTGTTTCATTGGTCATTATGTACAAGAATTGCCCAAATATACAATTCTCCAGTGTCAGCCATGAGTGTCTGAATAACCGTTTGATGTCAACCCTGATGAGCGTATGTACCACGCATTGACCATTCTAATTAGCAAACCGGCTATGTCTGACAACAGCTGCTTCACAATCAATATCAGCAATGGCGAAATGACAGACGTGCTAACGGTCTCTTTAGTTTGAGGGCATGTAGATGTCAGTGGTTCAGAAAATGCCTTTAAAGATGTTGGCATGTCCATTATAGTCTGCGGTGTGGGGTCGTTTGGGTTTAAGGAGATTGGATGATACCCCATTGCTTGAGGAGTGGAGCTAGATGGGCGAGCAGTTTTTGAGATTATTTCCTTTTTGCATGAGGTTTGCCTCACTGACAGGGATAGACAGACAATTTAACACAATCTGTACATTGTGAGCTTTAAAAAGATTAAATGTACTGACAATTGGACACTGTTTTTTTTTTTTTTTTTAACCAAGGCCCACAACACATTATCTGGTGTAAATCGCACAAAACCAGCAAGTGAAGAAATTTAAATTCTGGGCAGGTTTATGTTTGAGGAAAGCAAGAGAAAGCATTGACCTGGCTGTTAAATATGGTGGTGGATCTGTTATAGACATCCACCACTAGTTAATGTCTCTGAATCAAGAACAAGCCTGTTTCCTTTTCACCAAAGCCTTTCCAGTGTTTAGTGTTGCCTGCTTTACCGCCAATAGATGATTTTTGTTTAAGCATGCAAGTGAACTTTTCAATGCTTCCCCTTTTTCTCTTGTAGCAATGGGGTATTGTTATTGCAGTAGCATGCCTGAATGTTTACCCAAGGTGAAAATGTGGACAAATGGAACAACTCTGCATTTTAAAAGTATTTTCTTTTATTTTTGACAGTTAAGAGAGTTGTGCTTCATTGCCTGCATTGCCATTTGGCTATTTTGTGGGAAGAACATTTTTCATTAAATGTTCAATATTATGCCATAGCTGCAAATAAAATGGTAAAAACAAGTTGAATAACAAATATTCTTCTTATTATTATTATTATCCAAGATATTCAGTAAGTAGTTCCAATAATTGGCTTCTGTAAGTGGCTCCACTGAAACTCTGTGCCACAACCAGGCAAAGAGTGTTGAATTGACAGAACATGCTGAATTGTGGCACTCTGTAAGTGAATGGAATCTGCACTACCCATTCCCAAGCAGTATTCCAGGAGAACTTCTCTGGATGACGCACCTACTCATAAAACTTCCAAACTTGTAAAAAATCTGACTGAATAGTGCACAGACATATTAAAATTTATCTCATGGATTTTTTTAATGTGACGGTGTTGATTTAAGTTTATATAAGACTTTGTATCTTGGGCTTGTATTATTTGAGAATTAATTTGTCTTGGTTTCAGTTTGGAGTGCTCCTCACTGGTGGTGTTTTTCTCCATTTTGGTTTTTCTTTTGCCAGATTTTCTTTCACCTTGACTGCTTTCACATACATTTGTCATTCTCCGTATTCCTCCATCTTGGGTCATGGGCACTCCTATTACACACTTCCCACTACTTTTACACGCTTCCCACTACTTTGGTGTCTCTCCCTAGTCCTACCACAGGACAGCATGTATTGCAGTCACCTTCTCCCTTCTCCTACAACATCCTAATACCACTGTGCTACATGTTAGCACCGATATCCTCCAATCAATAACCCAGGACCTGCCATAACCACAAAAAAGGGCAAATCCTGCAACCATTCTGCTGCAACAGTCCAAAAATAAAGAACCATATTACACCAACCAACTGCATTTGTTCATTGCACCTAAAATTGACTTTAGAATCATTGTAAGTGATAACAGAATTGGTTGTATATCCCACATGATCCAAAATTCCAGGAATGCTATAACTAAAGCTGTTGATATAATTCCATCAATGGTATATTTTTGTAATTACTCTATTCTTGTCCATAGACTACGTGACCACAGTTTACCCCTATTCTTTACATCTTAATCCATTGGCTTGCCTCTGTTCTCTCCTATTCCCCCTGGGGGTGGACATCAGCATCGACCAAAGTCTGACCCATCCATACAGGTTTTCAATTGGCAATTAAAAGTCAAGTAGTAAGTTTACATCAAGGCAAGACCAATTGTCAGAACTTGTAAGTAATCAATTAAAACACAAACAGGCTTATTTACCCTGTGACAGTGATAGGACAAGTAGACTTGTAAGTGCTATGCTGGTTCCAATGACAATTACAGAAGTATACTGTAAGAAGTGGATAAAAATGAAACATGGCAGACTGAAAAGATAACTCTCAGAGCCCTCATTCCCCATTATTCCCATGGAAGATTCTCAGATATAAAAAGACTATCTTTGTTTTAGAGTCTGAGGGGGTTATGAGTGGGAGCTAAATTGGCATATTAAGAAAAATCACAGACAAAAAGACATGCATGCAATTTAATTTTTTATGCATGAAAAGTGATTTGAATAAAAATCGTCTCAGTGGTTTTGAGGTCAATTGTTTTCAGATACTTTCAGCTTGGGCTTATTTACTAATGCTGCAGGTGATTCTGTTGGTCTGATTCCTCATTATTTTATCCAGGGCTTTGAGTATTTAGCATAGATGGCACACTATTCTATTTGGTTTCAAGTAAGTCCCCTGGAGGTATTTGATGGATTTTCACCTAAATTAAATGTTTTGTTGGAAGCATGTTGGCGGTATTTCTCATGAGGTCCAGACTTCCTGTTGTCCATTAATGATGTCACAGCAGGACGAAGTCACTTCTCTGATGTAAGTCAAAGGGAAATGAGGAGCTTAACAGAACCATGTTTTAGTGATACGCAGGTGGGGTGCCGAGTTGTAGATTAAACACGCTGGCTGGAAAAGGAAATTAATTAACCTCTTTAACGCTAGTCATCCTGCCTATAGGATAGCTCCCCTCAAACACATCACTGCCCTGCAGCAAAGTTCTGATGGTTTTTCCCAGCTTGACTTCCTCTTAGCATCTTATAGGTCCAAAATGTTCTCTCCTGGAAGGTGTAGAGCCTCGCTGTAACAAGGGGCTGTCTAATAAATAAATCTGTCGATTCAGAACTGTGGAAAGTACAAGTTTTTACTTTCCACCAATTTCTTGCAAATTTGGAGCAAAGCCTTCATAAAAAAATAAATAAACATTGGATTCTTACCTTTGAAATAAGATAAAAATGTGCCTGTTCTGTCTTGAGGTATCCATGTCTAAAACACTGTGTAAAATGGACTTTTGGGAATACAAAAATCCATCTTTGTCTGCAGAGGGACATGCTTTGAGAGGAAAGTAGATTTTTTAGGCAAGGAATAGGTAAAGAATAGCTGAGATTTGCATTTCAAAATCCAGGGACATCCTCTTCTTGTTGTGATCCTGAAGAACATGGGATAGCTATGATGTGTGTTGTGTGGACATTGTTAATGTAATTATGATGTGTGTGTGTGTGTGTGTATGTGTATGTGTATGTTATGTGTTTGTGTGTGTATGTGATGTGTGTGTGTGTGTGTGTGTGTGTGTGTGTGTGTGTGTGTGTGTGTGTGTGTGTGTGTGTGTGTGTGATTTCGATATCTCCCTCTGATCCCAACTTGATCTTTGAGGGCTTGGATTTAATCAACAATTACCCTTAACCTTGACTCAAAATTAAACCCAAAAGTTCTCCTCTTCACATAGGCCACCGCAAGTTTTAATTGCATTTAATTGAGAGTCTGATTTAATTCAGTCGCACGGGTGTAGAAGTGGATTTCTTTATTAACGGATAAAGATGTGCATTGTAAATGAATGCTCTTTTTCCCACCAGTATGTTCTTGCATTTTATATTATAATCTTGTTAAACGTGGTGGTTTAACACACTGCACACATTTGCAGTTATAAGTATATGTGATGACCTAGATGAAGGGGAGAGATGTGTAAATTGTTTAAAAAATAACTATGCATCCTGACAGGTGTTAAAACGAAGAGGTGGTGTCAACGCTAAATGATATTTTGCTGAAAAAAGAACTTTAAGTGCCTGGTTTGTACTGACACACTACATTAGTCTCCACTCTGCCTCCGTCTAACCCCCGAAGACCTGTCCTACCAATCGCAACGTCGAGGAAAAGATATTCCTCCAGGTCGCGGAAGACAGTATCTGAACTGTTCAGCCCTCATTTTCAAACCTTACAGCTCAAGCAGGGGTGCTGAAAGAGTGGGTTGAGATCTAACATACAATATGCATTGCATTTATTTCCAACCAAATATTCCCTGAGAGCAACTGCCAGCTGTCTGTGTCATGTATCATGTTATAAAATAATAACAAAAAAGCACATTAATTATTTGGAATTTTTTCTGTTACGTTCTGTGACTGCCCCATAAACAATATTATTTGTGTAAATTATAATTTTCACAGTATTTGCTAGTTTGACAGAAAACAGCAAACGTACTTGAGCCTAAATGATAGGGTGGACAGACTAGGTATATTTTATAGAATTTTAATAGATTTAACTATAAATCTGAGCATGCAACTAGTTCCTAAGTCGTGCGTTTTTTTATGATTTACAAAATCTATAAAATTGACTGAACATGAACAAACTTTAATGACTCAAGGAACACCCATTTATTTTATGACATGTTGTAATGACTTTTTCTATTTTCTTTGTTTTAATTTAGTTTATATTACTCTTTTTTTACTCATATTTATTTTAAACCATATTTTAAAACATTTCCCCACTTATGAATATGGAAGTGCTTATTCATCAGCTGTTTGTTTTTTTAGTATTCTGCTTTTTATTTGAAGGTGATAAAAAACCCACATTGATCTCAAATGGGCAGTAAAGCCATTTTGAATTTTTCAAAAATGATTTGTGAATTTATGTAACTGCACTGTTTCCATTATCCATGAACCATATTCACATAACACTCTTCCAGTACCCTTAAGGTCCCTTCATGTTGTCCTTCTACGACTAGGAAGATAATTAAAGTAAAACCTGGTGCTAGCGATGAAGTCAGTTGCTAGACATTATTTAAAATATGAATGACTGCTTAGAAAAAAGCTTCAGCATTTTTCACAGAAAAAGTGCCAATACACTACCATCTTGATAAATCACACCTTCTTAAGCAGAGAATTCAGATAACTGCTGGATGTGGCTTTGCTCCCAAACCTTCAGGCAAATGTCCAAAACAGAAAATAGAAGTGCAATATTAGATATAGAAGAAGTGCATGAAGTAAAGTTGAACAAACTTAAAGATCTGTCAAAGCATTAAATTACTGTGGTAGCAGTACATTACCATATGGGCGGTTCATAGATATTATCTATCTATAATAAATACATTAAGACTTTCAGCCCAATCAATCCTACTCATCAATCATTTCTTTACTGTATTTCTGATTATAGTGTGGTTTATTAATCATTGATCAGCATATTCTATCACTAGCATTACAAAGCTCACCAGTGTGTGAGGAATACAGATCCTGAAAGCTGGTCTTTTCCATAGCGGTTGTCAGGACGTTGCTAAGTCGGTCCCGAAGGTTATTTTCCAGATGCAAAACAAAGTCACAATCTCATGCCTTATTAACTCAAGACTTAATATTTTTACTTTGCCATAATTGCTTTTGAGTAGTTTTGTGATTCTTATTACATAGTCTGGTGTTAAATGGAGAGTAATGTTTCATAAATGATCTGACCTGTACAAAAAGCAAGGTGCAGATATGACATCCATGGGGTAATGACCACCTACCCAGTGGGAACACACGCCTGATCAGTTTTATGGAAAAAATATCAACTGACAAGCGCATATTTTCAATTTAATGTAAGCTATATCCTATTTGAATTTGTCCTTTTGCTGTCAATAGTCCGAATGCTCATTTCTAGCTTTTGTGTGGTCATTGTAAACAGAAGAAATAGCCTAATACATAATTTATAGTGAGCTTGAAGGCTAAATTGGTGAGCTGGTTTTACAACAGGTGCAGCTGAAGTGCAAAATCAGTGTTAAAGTACTTTAACAATGGGTGCAGCTAGATTGCAAGTAAATTTGTTGAATACATTAACCACTTAATGATGTGTATGAGACACAAGATGGACTGATGTTCACATTATTATTATTTATTAATATGCTCATTTAGCCACAGAAGACAATAAAATCACACAACATGACAAGCCAGGCTGGTGCATAAACCCCCCTGCCCTGAGATAGATGAATGCAGCACAACTACCGAGCGAGATTAAATCAGCTCAAGGGGTAGACATATAAACTTGGAAATAAAAGCACAAAATAAACATTGTAGCAGTCTGAAATTGGTTTTAGACACTTGGTGTTAGGACAGTATTTATACAAAGCCCACAGGCCTAAAAGGCATTTTAAAGTCTGTGCACATGTGCTTTTTTTTTTCCAGAGGAGGATATAGATTTCATCATCCCAAAAGAGCAACTTACATCAGCAAGTTGAGCTGCTGTGGTCACTAAGGTCCCCAGCACACACAGCCCAACAATCCCTCCTCTTTGAAAGCTGCTGATGTGTCTTCTGGAGCTATGTAAGCCATAACTGTAGGACAGCAGGTCTGGCCAGAATTTATAAAGAACCCTATGCATGCTAAGATGGTTGCCATATACTTACTGTAGCTCATTTACACACATATAGTACATATCATACAGAAGGTTGCCATTTCAGGTGAATCCTGTGTTGCAAACATTGATTCAACAAGATGCTCCAATGTTCAAAGATTATAATGCATACAATAAAGCAGATTCACAGATCTAAACATCATTTAATATTTGTGTATTTGCTATACGAATGCAGAGTGTACATTGTCGAGTAGATTTTCAACCTAATTAATGTCTCAACGAACTGGAGGCTTTCCCTGTGTACAAGTAGTCAGATATTGCATGCAAAACAGTTCAAGGCTTGCATAATTTCGTTATATAACAGCAGTTCTGAAGGCAAGGGGTGACCCAACTCTGTATTTGTTAAAAAATATTTTTTTTCATATACGTATTGTCTGGTATTCCAAAAATGTTTGTTTACCTCCTGCCTTTATTTACTCTAGCCTTTATTTCGTGTGGAAGTTCCTTAAGGTGTTTTGTGTGTGAGTGCGTGTGCATGTGCGTGTGTGTTTACAGGAGCAATCGTCAGTACATTCAAACTGAGGATACCTAACATGCATAGGTTCAAGTATGAGAATGTTGGACAGGCCTGATTAGGTAGAGGATGATACGATATGAGGGTAATTTGCTATAGGCTATGTCATGAAAAATAATAGAAAACAGATGGAATGTCTGGAGAGTAAAGGTCAGAGCAGAATTAATGCCCACTCAAAACATTTTGCACATAAAACCCTTGCTCGACCTTTTATATGTATATGAAATCATAAGATGAGGGATTTTGCATCTTGAATGGTTTTTGTCTCCACGTTTAATGAAGTTACAGTTTCAGAGTGGTGTTCCTCATTCCAGCCTTCAGAATGTTCATGTACACCCTGATGTGGAGTGTAATAAACTGATATTCCTCATGCTGAGTCTAATGTAAGGAAACCTGGAAGTATTAAGTTGAAAATATGGAAAAACAAAGGCAGATATCATGCTGTATTTACATAATGAAGGATATCACTTTATAGCAAGAGGCTAGGACACACAATTACAGATTGCATCCCTTCTTATACTATGTTCTACTACACAGTATAACCTGCAGAAGATAGAGGTTATGTTTAAAAGTAATTAAATGTTTGACTCTGAGCCCACTTTTATTTACATTGTGGCAAAGTAGATACTATATTATTTATATCTAATAAGTATATCCTCCATTCATTTTATGGAGCACATTCACTATCCTGGGATATTAAGTCAGCCAAAAGATGTCTCCCATTGCAGACTATTTCCTTCTGTAAATGAAGAGGATAACATAATCAGTACAACTGTTTGAGCTCAGTGGCCATCTAATAAAAAAACTGTGTTTAATGTATCCAGCAAAAAGGGCCATTGTACTTTGGACATTACTTATTCCCACTATTAATCGACAAATAATTTGTTATTTTAATGCAAAACTCCCTCTAAACCAGAGTATTAATATCAGTGGGATTTTACATTTATTGCCGGATTTCAGGATAAAAAAATCCAATTAAATGGCAAAATGATCATTTGCCCACACAAGTTAGGTGGTTATGTGGAGTTGTATTTTTATGATATTTTTTCCAACAAAGCTCATCATCATTTGCTGCAATTTTCAGATTTTACATGAAAAAAAAAAAACATTTACCCTTTCAGCATAGTCCTTCATAATTGCAGAGGGCTTCTGTTCGTTCTAAATTTAGAGAGCTGCCGCTATCCACAGTCTATTTTTGCTGTGCAGCTAACTACTTTTTGGCAATTTTCAACATCCCTCTCAGCATTGAAATGCAATATTGTGCCACTAGAAAGCAGCTGGCGTCAACACAAGGGGCAAAATTACCAAGGGCATGTCAAACGCATTTTTATATGTGCCACATAAAGCGGAATTATGTTTTTATATTGTGGTTATCATTTTGACCTGAGCCCAAAACAAAGGGAGTTTGTTCCAAGCTTCATCTGAACAGAAATTTGTACATTTATGTACCACACCAAAGCCCTAACTGTTTGGTGTCTGATCCATTTCAGGATTACTCTGAACTGTAATGAGGGCAGTACGGGCAGCAGGAGACATTCACATTGTAGCTCTTTCGAGCTGATTAGCAGAAAGGCTGGGGGCAGCACTATCCTTTCATTTCCTTTTGTGACCTGCCCTGCATGTCACATTACAAAGTCTCCTGATAAGGTGTCACATTTGAACAAAAGAAGTATATTACATCAATGAAAAACATGCTCCAGGCTCATGGTCATCTCGTACCCCACAACCCCCCTGGGTGATGTGGCCTTGGTGAGAGAAGTAAATAAATTCTATCAAGTGAATGGTCCTCTGTCCTTCTGTGACATACCTTTTAATTTTAACTGAAAGCATCTAGCCCCACAGACTCATAACGGTACAGGTAAGCAATATTAATAGAAAGGAAATGAAAATACAGAGTGTGTATTTTTATGACTTGAGTTTAGAGTCACATTTTCTTCCCTTTTGTACACATTGTTGCACTTTAAATACTGAATTAATTTAATCTTAGATATTTAAACTATATCGGTTCATAGTGCCAGAGGAACTGTAGTGTGAAGCAACCTGGGAAAACTTTGGGCCAAAAGATTCTCACGTGTTGATTCTTAAAATGTCAGACAAATTAAGTGCTCCCAGTATATGAAACCCACTATAAATCAGGGAATTTCACTGCACCCTGTTCCAACTTAGGATACCCATTTTTCTGACGATGAGGCGTTTTCTTTTAGAGGACCTCCAAGTTGGTTAATGTCTGTGTGAGTAGTTGAGATATAGCTCATGCATGTACAGGGTTTTGGATATAGAACCTATATTAGCGGCTTTTTGAATAACTGATTGTGTCTAGGCTGTCAGTTTATTCAGGCTCCATGAGAACACAAGATGCTACTGAAGTCTCCTGGCTGTCGTAATTGTCTTCTGTTTGTCCTGAGTTAGTCTCAGTTGAATTTATTCCTCTGCTACACTAAAAGCCTTTTGTACCTTTTCTGCCTGTCTATTTTAACCTCTGCCTGTTTCTTGTATTTCCCATTTGGTTTTGTGATTTCATCTGATTGCCGTGTCTGCCTGGTTTTTGACTTTTTTCTGTTTTCTCTTCTTCGAGTTTGGATTGTGTTTTTGTACCTTTTGCTAGTTTTGACTATGTTTTCTGGACTTGAATTTGGCTGCAATGAACTCAACCAATTGTGACTTCAAATTAAATCATAAAAATAATTTAATTAAATAAATTATATGTTTAAATTACCTGAGATAAAGCAAAAATCCTGCATTTTTTAGTTTGGTACAAGGCAGAGGTGTTTCTGTTATCTTAATTTTATGAAACATATTATGGACCTGAAAAAAATGATTTAATCCAATCTGTTGTTAATAGTTCATATTTGAGACAAGCATATAAAACATATAAGACATTAACTTGTGGCTTCCTGAGCCAGTTTTGTCTCGAGAAGTAATACGGGAAGGTTAAACAAAACATCAGATGAACAAGGTGTAAAAATAGGCAAAAATAGGCTGGCTCATATGCAGAATAAAAAAAAAATTCTTTTTCCTCAATAATTTATAATAATTGGAAAGAAAAAGAAGAATTCAGACTGCAACTCCATTTGCATTATTTAATCAAAACACAGTTGACGTTTTTTGGAGCAACGCTCCTTCATCAGAGTATAAACACAGTGACAATGATAGTATTGCATATTCAGACAATACTGTGATGGTATATTAATATACAATATTAATATACTGTGTATTGTATATTAAGACTTCATTAACTCTCAGTGGATACACCTGTGTATAAGACTCGCAAGAATGTATGTTCATGCTGCAGAGCCTTCATAGTCATGCAATAGAAACAGCTGTGCATTATAACCAAATAAAGACAGACAAACAATGCAAACCACAATTTCAGTAGAGAACACAAAAAAGCATAACTTACTACAATATATAATCTACAGCCTCACATCATCCCACCTTTCTTCACCACTACAGTGCTTAAAAACAGCTATCAAGTGCAGTAGATTCACAAACAGTGTTGTCACAAAGACGTTTTTGAATTACATGGTTAAGAATTCAAATTGTTATGTTACTGCATATAATGTTACTACATATAAGAACAAACAGCACAATCCATAGAGTATGAGTTCAGAGCCCATAATATTTAGTTAACATGGCTACAGCACCCCTTTTTCCTTATTTTTTCTTGTAAAATAAAATTATTAGACTTCTGTTTTGTGCGCTGGTACCCTCTATTTAAAATTTATAATCATATTTTATTTCATTTTGCAACAAAATCAACCATCCCCCCTCACCCCCCTCTCATGTCACGCAAGGTAGTCCAGACCATACTGTGAATATGCTTCCCTCCAAAACAGTACAGAAAAGGCGTAAACAACTTGCACAGACAGGTGAATTGTTTCACAGACAAGGGCAAAGAGGACCCAGTCTTCCTTCACTAACAGCTTACACCATTACACAGCTAATTACTGGAGAATGGAGACACCTAAGGAGCAGAGCTGGGATATTGGCACTTAATACAAGAGGTTGTGTACAGCCCGTGACAAATTTTAAAGTTTATAACTTGGTGATTATTTTATTGGTGCCATTATTCCCCCATTATACTTCTTTAGCAGGTGCAAGTCCTCTTCATCCCAAATTGAAAATTGCACAAAGAGATAATGTCACGCTAATGTCGGTATGTCACTGTAGTGTGATTTTGAAAATTAACACAAAATTGACATTTGTCATTTAAATCAAACTACTTCATTTCCTTCTCCATCCACCAATAAAGACTGGTTTTATGTCCTATCATGGTCGTAAAAGTGTTTGATGTTTATGATAAAACAGGTAGGTCTATTCCTTGTGTTTGATTGGTTATGTCATGTTCAACACTGGGAGAAATGTGCACCGGGAGAAATGGAGAATTGTGTAAGATAGTAACAAATTCTCAAACATCACTAGTAGTGGTGACCACGACATTAAGAATACATGCACCTGACTGTTGTCCACAAGGACAGTATGTGACATAAGTGGTTGTGAAGACAGAACTGAGATCAGAGTTAAAATCCTGCCTTGAAAGAGAAGATGACTGTGGTATATGTTTAAAGGTAGTGTTGGGAGTCGCCTAAGCTGGCCCCTGCTACCACACCATAGGTACAGTAATCCACCACCCCACGGACAACCAGGAAATGAAGTCACAGTTAGCGGAACGTTATTTAATTAAAGCAAAGCAGTTCATGCAGACAACTCAGGCAGTTTGCTTCCCTCACACTCAGCCTTCTCATCCTCCACCTGGCGGCCCTCCCAACCGTCCTCCCCAGCGCCATGAGAGCGGAGCCCTGGGGTGAGACTTACCACACAGCACACAAAACAAAACCCAGTAAATGTTCCCCCCATGCCCACACACACACCACACTGTGCCCACATGACTCTCACCTGGGACCACGTGTAGCATATGCGAGGACCTTCCTTGGTTGCCCAGGGAGCCCACACAAGTACCACTCACACAAGGCAAGACAGGTGCGCCAACCCTCCTCTGCGCCACAAAAAAACCAAAACCACAACAAAAACCAGGACAGACCAGCGCTCGTCGTTCTCTAGGCTGTCGCCTCCAGATGCCTTTCACCACCCAACATCTTCTCTGGCTGGGGTAGGCACCTCTAGGAAGAGCCAGAGAGTATCACCACTATAGTCTGGCTGGACAGAATAAAACATGGATGAGACGGTGGAGCTGAGCTCCACACGCACAGCTTGTTCAATTGGGTTACATCCCTTAATGAAAGGGGGCTGTGCCCCACCGCGCTTTTCGCCTAACCTGGGGCACTGCTGCCCTCTATTCCACCGTCTAATCCTCTTCACCTCTCCAGCTGGCCCTGCCTCCAGATCTCAGCGGTGTCCTCTCATTTGCGGCGGTGGTCCAGCAGCACTCCACCTGAAACACACAAGGACACGCAAACACACAAACACACAAACACAATAAAAAGAATCCCATCAGTGCACCCTTCCCCCGAACAAAAAACAATATAACAGAGAATAACCAAACCAAAAGATACCGATAACAAAACAAAACCAAAATAAATTTCAAGGAGGACAATGCTGCTCCAACCCAAAGAAAAGTAATAAAATGAATCAAATAAGCTGAACCAAACCAAAACAAAACCAAATCAAACCAAAGAAAAAGAAACTGAAATGTTTAAAAACAAAGCCGTGTCTTGGGCCGCACAACTTAACTTAAAATTATATTGGCATGTGCAACCCCTGGCAAAAATTATGGAATCACCACACTCAGGGGATGTTTACCATGCTTTTTTACATCGTAGTAAATCAAAAAAATCACAGATATGACACAAAACAATTTTTGTTTAATAGCTGAACATTCTGAAACATACCTCAAACAAATGAAATTATTTTAATTAATGGCGTATTTTTTTTCCACATTGAGTTGAGGAAAAAATATGGAATCACTCAATATTGAGCAAATAATTATGGAAACACCTTGTAATTTGCATTTCTAAAACAAATACCAGCACAAGTCTAAAAATGCAAATTAGTCTGCAGTTAAAACAGAGTGCTTGCTGACGTTAATGAGCTGTTGGCTAATTGAGAGGAAACATGGCCCCAACAAGACAGTTGACAATTGAAACAATGGAAAGGATGATAAAACTCATTCAAGAAGGAAATCCAACATGGAGTGTGGCAAAAGATGTTGGTTGCTCCCACTCAGCCGTGTCTAAAATTTGGTGCAAGTATAAACAAAATGGGAAGGTTGTAAAATGAAAGCATACGGGTAGACCACGGAACACATCAAAGCGTCAGGATAGAAAACTCAAAGCAATATGCCTTGAAAATAGAAAACGCACAACAAAACAAATGAAAAACAAATGGGTAGAAACAGGAGTCAATTTTTGTGACAGAACTGTAAGAAATTGGCTGAATGAAATAGGATTTACATACAGAAAAGCCAAACGAAAACCAGCACTAACACCTAAACAGAAGAAAACAAGGTGACAGTGGGCTAAAGAGAAGCAATCATGGAGTGCGGATGATTGGATGAAAGTGATATTCAGTGATAAATCACGAATCTGCACTGGCCAAGAAGATGATGCCGGAACTTTTGCCCGGTGCCGTTCTAATGAAACCGATAAAGACGACTGCCTGAAAAAACGATCAAATTTCCCCACTCATTTCTGAGAGGGGTTTGTATGTCAGTTAAAGGACCAGGGGAGATGGCAGTCATTACCTCAACAGTCAATGCACAGGTGTACTTTGAAATTTTGGACACTTTTCTCAGTCCATCAATAGATAAAAGGTTTGGTGATTTTTCAGGATGATAATGCATCTTGCCACAGAGCAAAGAGTGTTAAAAAAAAAATTTCCGGAAAGGCATACCAACTCAATGACATGGCCAGCAAACAGTCTGAATTTATGGTGGAAATTAAAAAAAATGGTCCATGACAAGGCTCCATCCTACAAAGCTGGTCTGTCAACCACTATTTGAGAAGTTGGAACCAGCTTGATGGAGAATATTATTTTTCATGAGTGAAGTCCATGCCTCAAAAAATTCAGACAATCATTAGAGCCTGAGGAGGAGCAACAAAGTACTAATTGTGATTTTTTTTGTTGATGATTCCATAATTATTTCGTTAACATTGAGCAACTCCATATTTTTTCCTCTACTTGATCTGGGTAAAAATATGCCATTAATTACAATAATTTAATTTAATTTGTTTGAGGCAAGTTTCACAAAGCAAGGGGATGTACTGACTTTGGTTTGAAAATCACAGTACAATGGCAAGCTACAGAGCTGTATGGTGTTGCAATGTTGACAGTACAATGTGAATTGCTATGCTTAGATGTCTTTTATAGAAGGTTATAAGGTAACAGGTGTGACTGTAAATTTTGCAGGAACACAGTTTGGGGACAGGAATCTGAGACATCAGAATTACGCAAATAATTGTTTTAACATCACGTTGCACCAGAGATCTACGTTAAAGGTGAAGGCTTGCATCTCTATCTTCTGGAAACTATGGGCAACAAAAGAGAAAAAACTGGTTTAAAAGGAAGCAGAAGCATGTCTAATGAAACATGACAGCATGAAGAAACCAAACATAGAGAAATGAAGGAGGATTTGAAAATAATGGAAATACTTAAGTACACTGCGTGGACTTCATTTTCCCTTATATATATATATCCCTTAAAATCACAAGGGCAGTGATTACTACTTAAAACAATACATATTTCTGATGAAAACTTAGGTCAATTACCACTAGTCTATGCATTTTCCATCTTTGCATTTTGGCTTCAAAATGCATTGCTGCCAATGGCACCACCCAAGCAAAGACACTTGGGAATTGCTACCAGGAAATGCCTCTGTAGATTCACTAATGTGTGCACTTATGTTCTGCTTTCCTTTAATACATGTTTCAGATAAATGTATTTTATTTTTTTGATGCCTGTTTAAGTGACAAGGTAATGTTGCTTTAAGAGAGCATGCTTTGTAGCCGGTTTGATTTTTAAGTGTAAACAAGCTGTAACATTGACTGTTTTATGTCTGTTAGCATTATATTAGCAACGGAGCCACATGACTTTCTAATCATGTTCTACTTTCTTCTTTCAGAATTTACATAAAAACTTTAGTTTGATTTTAATAAAAACTTAAACTTAATGCAGTCTGCCCCAGTTTTAACTGGAAATTCTTGATCATACACAGGCCTATTGACTATTGTTAGCCAGCTAACGTTAACTAGGTTAATTTTCACAGGAGGTATCTAGTGTTATTGGCTAGGCAACTAATTCAGCCATTATGATGAGTCTTACTTTTAGAACGAGGTTGTACAGCAAAATGTCAACTGCCAGTCGTGGAAGTACTGCATAGTGTTGTGGTGTGCTATACAGAGCAGCTGTGTGCTGGTAGGCAGAGTTAGAATATAGCATTAGCCCAAAAGTTCAGCAATTTTCACAAAGTGCAAATAGACACTCCACATTTTAATTCCCATATACTTTTCTCCAGTTTTGTTACTAATGTGGTTTTATTGGTCCATATAGCAAGGAGCCATTCCAGGAGTGTCCTGGAAATAAGAGAGCTTGTAGTATAATAGGGACAATGAATGTTTTGTAAATCACACTGCAGGGGATAGGTTTAAAAATCACATTGGAAATGTGAACTGGTAGAACTTAAAATTTAGCAGTACTCTGCCAGCTCATTGTTTTGCTCATTTTTGGTTTGGTGTTCAATATTTTATTCATACAAATTAGTTCTCCCATAAAAACGTCCTCAGCTTTGAATTAGGTTTACCCAAATGACCTGGAGGCCAGTTCTATTACGGATCTAATGAAATATATTTGAAGGAGAGGCTTGAATTTCACTGTAGAAATGCATTTCTTTAGGAAGGCTTGCATAACAAACCACCTATTCATGGTAACCTTGAACCTTTTGTAATGAGAATGAATGTGTTCACTAGATATTTTAGTAAAAGTGTTTATGCCAAAGTATATTTTCTGCCTGTTAATATCTATGATAAGTGACAACCCCACCTACAACCCCCTACATAAACAATATTTAATTTGACTGCTTGATTTCATATTAAACCATGAGATATGTTACATTTTCCAAAGCTGGTTCATCATTTTTATTCAGACATAATTGTGAGGTTCAGTTCAATCTTTTAACATCGTGCTTCATTTCAAATTGGACCAGGATGCAGCAATTCATTCAGTTTATGCTTTTTGCATATCTATTTTCTTTACATGAGTGTACCATCAGTTCAGCCATTTAGCTTTCTTCAGCCTTTTTGCTTTTTTCAAGTTTTTTGATGCACTCAACAAATTTCCTCCAAAAATAGTTGTAAGATTGTTGGAATTAGAAAATTGTCCAAGAGAATAGTCAGCATACCCCTTATCAATGGCATCTATTTTAAGTCCCTTTTCCCCTGTCTCATTTGTGAATTGGGTATGGCTACCATTTGGATTTGGCCAAGAGAGAAGGAAATGCAAGGAAAAGAGTCAGGTCAGGTAGGCACGGGAGGTGTTTTCAAATTTCTCTCGGGCTTGACGTTCGCTGCAAACGCTTCAGGTTGCTGGATTATGAAAGCAGAAAACCATATTATGCAAAATAGATAAACACATTGCTTTAGAGCGGGTTCTTTGGATCTCTGCTGTGTTCAGTTCAAAGGCAAAATAATCTGTGGGCAAACTCACTCATCAGTGGACTGATTTTTTTAGTTTTTTCTCTTCCTTTCTTTGTGTATGTATTTTAATGGTTGTATTGTTGTTATGGATGTATTGTTTGTTGCCTCTTGGCCAGGTCACCCTTGCAAAAGAGATATTTATCTCAATGGGACTTTCCCGGTAAAGTAAAGGGTAAATAAAATAAATAAATAAAATAAATCAGAGCAGGGGTGTGTCATCACAAACAATAAAACTTGACTCTCTCTGCAGCCGCTATACTCAGCCTGACACTGTCAAACCAAAACAAACTTACAGAAGTACCAGAGTAGCATTATTTCTGTCATCTTTTTCCTCTACAGCAGTGGTTCTTGCGAGGCTCGTCACAAGAAGGCCTCAGGTGGGTCTCGACACATGGCAAATAGTGACTTTTCATTGACCGATCAAATTATGAAACACTACGCTTGGCGCAAGTGCAGGTGTAATTTCAGTATAGATTCATTTTGGCACAGCTATACTTAAATAGCATTTTATATCCATGCTTGACACATGCTAAGCTAAGTAAGTATTGGGGTCATAGAATGTGGTCATTAAGTGGATCCTGGAAGCACTACTCTATAGTGATCACTGTATGATCCCTGTCCTCACTTGAAAAATGTATGTTCTCACTCTCCAAACAGTCAAATCTAAATCACTGCTGCTTTCAACTCCTTTGGTGAAAGGAATTCAGTTCTAATTGCTTAATATATTCTGTATGCCTCCTGCCCAGGGTAGCTGGTGGGTGATGCTTAAAGCGGTGGTATAAGGGTGAAGAGCGACTAGGTGTACTTTAATCTGAGCAAAATGGTGGGTATTAATCATTTAATTTAGCATGGATTTAAGGCATTTTTGAATTTGCAGGTTAGCAGACAAAGGGCTCTATTTTAATTTCGGCCCAGAACGGTGGTATTCCGAACAATTTGCTACTTTAATGCCCACATTTTGAATTTAAGCTTCAACTCAATATACTGCAGAGAGCATGCAAGCTAACATGAAATCACAGCACTGGAATGACATCGGCACCATTGCAGCTTCAAAGTAACATATTGTTGTTTAAATCTTACAATATTTGAGTCATGAGACATCAAGTCTTTAATGCTTTTCTGTACTTGTAAGTTATGCTTTTTCTATTAGCTGTTATAATTGAAATGCATGCTCTATGTTTGATAACATTTTATGTCTATGAGTCTGGTGACATTTTGCTTCGTTTGCCAGGGTGTGCAGATTGTAGGTATTCATGTACAGTATGTGTAGCTTTTTCTGGTCCATGGGACCTTTTATTAATGTGGTCTCCATTGGCACTTTGTATTGGTGTATAAGGCCTTTGGCCATTCTCCCACTGAGTTGAAGGTGATTCACGAGCTTGCTTACTGCTAATATAGTTAGCAAGGCTACTTTCAACCCCAGACCCGATCTGATTTTTTAGGTCCACCTCTACAATACATACATACATACGTACATGCACACACTCCCACACACACATACACACACTCCCACACACAAATAAAGCTTCATTTTATATCCTTTAAAACAACAACTTTCTGAAACCAAGGCTCTTAATATAATACCCACTCAGTTCCTTTGCTTTTTTCGCTGTTAAGAAGAAACTTTTTTTTTCTGAACAGAAGGTCTTTTTCTGAGCAGAGCGAAGGAGTGAAGGATCCTGATAATCACGTTAACTGAAGGTCATCAAGCTCTTAACACAGCAGTTTTGATAGGCTAAGAGACAGCACACATTCATCATTCCTCCCTTATAATCCTGTCTATTCAAGATTTAGAGACACACATCTCATGCTAGAAGCCCTTATTTAAGATATAAAGTGTCCATGCTGCTTTTTTGTGTTTCCAAAGCTGGCACATAAAATGTGGTTTTAAAATTCACACAAATAAAATTGTATCTTAAATAAAATTAACATTTTGTTAAAATTTAACATGTAATTTTTTAAACTGATAGCTTTATAACAGGGTTTAAATAATAATAGTATTTATTTCTGCATTGTAACACAAGCCACACAAGTCTTACTGAGCTTTACCCAAAACAAGTTAGCACGTAAAATTTATTAATGTATAACAGCATGATAACAGAACTGCATGCCGTCATCTGGAAGTTCTGTAAAAGTACAGAACAGCCGTGGGTAGGGGCAGACTGTAGCATTTCGGAAGAGTTGTCCAGAAGAGTTGATGCACTTTTGGGGCACCAGTTTCTTCAGAAAAAAAAAACAAAATTAAAGCTGACAACCTACTAGCAAATCACATCAGCCCTCTATGTGTAATTGGCCTGCCCGATTTCATTATGGGCGGGTGCTGGCCAATTATGGGGCCAGTTGTATTGGACCATAGTGGTTTGACCCAAAATGGAGAGACATGATAAAAAGAAAACAAATGAAGGTGCAGAAAAACAAAGAGATAAGAAAGAAAACAGACTTGAGGGTGATGCAGCTTTGTATGTAGAATTGATACAGTCCATTGCCAACACCAACGATAAAGCTAACAACGATAGTCTTCTTCACAAATGTGTGTGCTCTTTATATATTGAGTATTATTCAGTTATCATGGAAACCTGTAAGTGCGCCTGCTGGTGCCAACTCTAATCTGAATATGAACGTGGACGTACATGTCCTTTGCATAGTCCCTTTGTCAATTTAAATTTTATATATTCAGTTCTAAATTGATTTGCTGCTTACACCGGCCATGCCAGTAATAACAGGCTAGTTGTTAACACAGCTCGGGAGCAGCTGCTGTGCCGAGAAATTTGTAAAAATCAATTTAGGAAAACGCCTCTTAGGTTAGCGAGCCTAAGACTTGTTCGTTCTCGGGTGAGAGAACTACATACAGTACACAATGATATACACTGAAGTGGAGGCAACAGAGGAAATTAATTTCATAAAAATTGAAAATAATAAATAACTAAAGTTGTGGCAGACCACAATGGCATGCTTGAGTTGTACTGACATATGTACTGTATGAAAAGCAGGGGAAACATGGCTGCCAAAAAACACAAACAAAAAATGGTAGGGGCCACGTAGACTGGTTTTTTCACCTGCTCTGTTGGCTGTGCCAAGAAACAGAATGTTTAAATGGAACAGCGTTCTCCTTCATCCGATGTTGGCTAAAAAAACAATACAACCTATAAGTGACTGCTGAGAATAATTGGAAAACTGAACTATTCTACCTGGAGGGAAGCAGTTTAATTAAAACAAAAACATCTTTGGTAAATATACTGACTAGCTCGGCACAAGGGGGATTCCATCTCCTCCTGGTGGTTGGTTTTGGTTATTTTATTTTCATTTTTTTTTCTTTTGTTGGTTGTAGCTTACCACCTGGTACCCAAACATAATTCAAGACACACTCACTTTAACCCCAATACCTCCACAAAATGTTTGAGCAGGTAATAAGCTTACAAGCCACTTTTTGGATTGACCAATAGCAAAATCTTGTCACAGTGATGTCAGAGATCACGATCCGTGTCCTGGCATCCCCACTTCAAAACTCGTTACGGCACCCAATCTCCTGAATTGTCAGGGTTCAAGGACATTACACGCTCTTCCACTAAAAAACTGTATGGGTTTAATGGATTTTGTACACAATGAAGGAGTCAACAGTGAACATACATATGAAGGTCGTTGTATACTTTAAGAACAACTCAGGTACCTCAATAACACAATTATGATTGTAAGGGAAATCAACATACACTGACATCCCACGGCATCAAGTTTGGGAACCACTGAATGATAATAGATAAAAATTAGAACATCATTACTGTAGCCTGTTGTGTTTCTATGGAAGACATGGGAACTGAAGTTGTTTGAAACTCAGCAATATTCATAACATGAAATGTGACACACAAATACACCAATTTTGAAAGATGTACATACGTTGAATGGTTTTGTTACATTATTGTAGCCTTTCATGTTTCAACTTGCAGTTGTAAACCTTTTGAAAGTATAACCAACAATGAACCTTGACCTTGGAATCTTTGTATAAAACCCTTTACATTCATTCACTGGCTGCGTTCCAATACTTTTTCTCGTCTCCTCCTTTCCTTCCCTCCTTTCCTCCCCTCCTTTCCTACCCCGGAAATACGCCGGAAATATGTGGAGGAAAGGAGGGGAGGAAACGAGTGGAGGAAAGGAGGAAAGGAGGAGATGAATCGAATATTGGAACAGCTAATCCGATTCGCCCGTCATCAAAGTCGACGTCGGCTATTGATGAAGTAATAATTTCGACTGAATCTGACGATACCAAAGCCAATCAAAATATTCAGTGGGATGGTCTTTTAATCTGACTGGTCGTGAGCACAATGATGTCACGGAGAAAGGTGAAAAGACTTCCGCGGTAGTATACATCGATGTATCCTCCGTTTGGAGGAAACGAAAAAGGAGGAAAGGAGGAAAGGAGGAGGCGAGATTGCACTTTGGAACAGTGGAGGAAAGGAGGACACATAATCAGCTTCCGGGGCACGGAGGAAAGGAGGGGAGGAAAGGAGGAAAGGAGGAGACGAAATTGAGTATTGGAACGCAGCCACTGTATTCTTTAACAACAGACATGGCCATTAGTTTAATTTTCATTTCAGTTTGAATTGCCTATCAAGGGGCAATGAGTCTTGTTTATGCGTTTTACATTTTTCGCATCTTTGATAAGTAATATAATGATTCATGATTGTTAATGCAAATTCTGGGTTCATAATCTTTTTTTGTGACTGGTCTGTCAGATTATCTGATGTCCATATCTCTGAGGTTTTACTGTATCAGTATTTTGCTCTCTCCACCCAATATTTGCATTTAGTTTTGAATCCCCTGTTTTTGGTTGAAGTCTTCATGTTAGTCAGGCACAGGTAATTCATTTCTTTCCTCCTAACAGCACTTATGGGAAATCAGAAGTTGTGGACATTCCTTTGGGTCATTAGAATAATTTATTTTGACCTCATGAATAACTCTCACACATTCAAAGCACTTCTGTATCTGTAATGACAAAAACTCCTTTTTATATTGTTTCATTAAATATGTCACTCAAGGCAATGTTTGTGCTAACCTGATATCTCTCAATAGTCAGGTCAGCTTCTTAGCTGACCAACTTTGTTACTCTGCCCAACTTTGTATAAAAATGTCAAGAGGAGAAATCAGGCTTTTGTTTTATTATATTTAATTAATTAATATTATATTATGTTTTATTATACAATTATATACATTTTATTTATGGCTTGTTTGACAGAAACTAATGCTGTGCTTGTGCGGGCAGTTCAAACCAGAAAGAATAACTGCTTTGTATCAACCATGTGTAAAAATAAGCATCCAATACATAAAAAGAATGGTATGTCAGCTGTTATATGAGCTGGAATTCAGAAATAAAACTATTTTTGTCCAGTTATAGTTGGTAGGTAGTTATATTTACTTATAAAGTTATATCACTGTCTCAATGAGAGGTTTTAGATGAACAGAGAGGTGAAAGGCTGGCTGCTTGTGTTCATGCTTCACTAAAGGTCATGCAGAATTTGTGAATTTCAATTAATATTTCACATTTCATGCTCTGTCCTTTTAAAAAGGTACCCCTCTTTTCTTCCAGTTAGAAATTGCCCATTTTTGTGCATGCTCCCATCACTGCTAACACCTCTGTAAATTTGGTTTACGTGCAATGGGCAATTCTCCTCCAAAAAAATGTGATATGTCAGGCTGCCATTCTTTTCATTGCATAGTCCACCAGTCGTTGATAAAGAGTGAGACATTGAGTAAGAGGAGAAAACTACATGTGCGTTTTGAAGGCAGGTGGCCAGAAGGGGTCAATGATGGAAAATGAGACAAGGACTGATAGTCAATCTGACTGATCAATTCCTCCCTCGGTTGTGGCTGACACTCTGTCGGCCACAGGTAGCACTGGATATGACACCAGATTGTGGGTCCCATCCACACATTACATCCCCCCCCCCCCAATTTCATGCTTTTCTAAGAGACATGTGTTTAGTATCGATTCAACTCACTGGCAACCTTTTCTCCATGTTTTCTGGATAGAGCACATCCCTCTCTCCACATCCCTTTGCAGCTATACATGCTTTTATATTATAACAGCATATACAGTGCTTCACATATATACTGCTTCACACTCATATTTCACTGCATCACTCATCTCTCCACATTGTCTTGGACTTTCACATTCATTTGGATCAAAAACCTGAAATTTTACCACCCACAATCAGGGTGCCACTTCTAATCAGCATGTCACGGCATCTCAGGACATGTCCTTGACGCACAAGGGATGATGAGCTACATTTGAATAAAAATATGTTAACACAAAAAAAAAAAAAAACAAAAAGGATGATGAGCTACTAGCGTCGTGCTTACCCTGGGGGGCTGACCCGGCATGATCAAACACACTTGCAGTATCTAAAGGAGCGGCACCATGGTATCGAAAAAAAATACACCAGCAAGTGCCCTTGTTGACTTTCTGGAGTACTACGTTGACGGTGAATACTGTCATTTTATCTAATAGTACGGCTTTGTTGTCCAGCTGCTCATGTTATCATTGTCTGGAATACCTTGCAGGATTTGGTTATTCTCTGTGTGTTCCTCGAGTGGGTCATTTATGTGGTTCTAGTCTGGTATTATTGGACGGCACTGCTAAAATGAAACTGTGCAGTCATACAGTGTCTTTCCACACTGATTTGTAAATGTTGATTGTAAATGTTTCAATCATATGATATGTATTTGTATTTTTAAAGTTCTTTTCAGTTGTTAAATTGTCTTACTCCTAAAACTATAAAATATTTTCAAATACAGGTGGTCCTCGGATACGACGGTCTTGAGTTATGTCGTTTCGTGGTTACGACACACTCCCATAAATTACTTAAAAAACCTAGTTTCGACCTAAGCGATTTGGTTCGTAAATACAACCACAGAAATAAAGATAAGAAATTGTTCTCTCTTTTTTTTATTACTGTTTCATTTAATTACTGTATTTTATATGTCCTTCATGTGTTGTGTGTACAGTGTGAGTGACTTAAGGTGTTAACTTAGGTATAATTTAGGTATAAATTCCGACCTACGTCGAAAATCGGCTTACGACAAGTCGTAGGAACGGAACTCGTTCATAAGTCAAGGACCCCCTGTAATGTTTTTATATTTTTCAGTAAATTTCCAGTATATGAATTTGACTATACATAAAGTGGCAAAAAGAAGCATAAAAAATGTTTTAAAAAATAAATGCAGGGTAATTCAAAAAAAGGCACCGCGGCACACTTAATTGACCTATATCATGACAATGCTTTCCAACTCCCACTGCTTTTTAAAATGGTACGGTACCATATGTCTCTTCATTTCCAACAAAATGTGCTCAATATTCATCAGGGCAGCGGGGCTGTTGTTTGGAAACAGCTGAGCCCATTTATTATGGCGATGGGACACTGGGCACAGAGAAACTTCCTGCTGAACCCGACACACTACTGAGCTTGCAGGAATTCTGGGAAGTTACTGAAAACAAACAGGAGCGAGTACCTGATGAGCAGATGTATGACGAATTACTGCAAATTACATTATTTACAGTAATTCTTTTAATAAAAAAAAATACACAAGCATTTTTAAATTCTGTGTATCCAAACATATGCACCCAAAATCTATTCATTGTTCAAGTGTATTTTTCCCTCAACTTGTAAAAACTACCCGAACTTAATTTGCTAAAGCTGGGGCAAAAATTGTCTTGTGGCACAGGAATAACATTCAAATGTATTCAACCCATTCAAACCATGAATGGCTGAGAATGCATAACTTTCAAAATGTACTTATAATGTATAAAATCATCTGCCTCTCTTACTCACTTTATGTACATAAAGAAATAAACTGTACTTATTTATAACTTGGTATAGGCTTTTCACCAGGCCTTCTTCTTAATTGCCAGTTTTCACTCTTTTCAGTATTTTCATAGAAACTGACTGCTGTCTCTTTTTGAGCTTGTTTTTTGCCAATCACTGAACTTTTCGAAAACCTGTATTTTTGCTTGCTTCTCTTTTTCAGTCGGTTTTTCAGTCAATTTTTTTCCTTTGAAATATTCCAGGAAGCGATGCCTATGACAGGTTTTTGTAGGAACTCCAAACTTGTACCCAGGTGCAAATTGTTGGCTTAAATCAGTTTCCACTGACTATAGGACTATTATTTCCTCTAATTATAGACTGCAGTTAGTTCTTCATGGATGTTAGCACATTCATTTTAATCCTGAAACGTGCAATCCAAGACTTAATGATGGATTTGATGTATTCTTTATTCTTCATTACCTTCTCTGAACATGGCCCACCCCCATACATTTGGACTTAATCAGCGACACACCCGATCATTTATGTTCAACTGCACTCATAGTGTCTCTGTAGACCATGGAATATTACATACAGTGATCAGGAATGGGACTGTAATACCTTAAGTACCGCACAAAGGCAGCCCACAATTCTTAGTGCTGACAGTCTATACATCTTAACCCAAAAGTGACTCTTTAAATGACAAGAAAAACCAAGGTCAGTGGAGAGAAATAAAAAAAAATATTATTTATTATAAGAATGCATTCATGAGTTGAGTGCAGGGCTGAATTGCTCATCCAGAGATATGAATCCTGTTGTCATCCTACTTCAGATTCATTGTATTATTGGTGGATCTCATCCATGTTTTAGGAAAACAGTTTCTGGCATGGCTGGTGGGCTGGTAAATCACAGCTCGCTCATTGATGGTCATATGGCTGAAGTCCAGCAATCACATTGGTGATCAGTTCATCATGGATGGAGAGGACACAGCTGTTTGAGCGCACTTATGCGGCTCATTCCGCCATATTTCCCATCTTGTTTTGGGACATATGTCCACCTCCATCAGCCAGCTGGCATTCCCCTGTACTCCAGCTCCCCTGTTTCCCACTTCAGAACCTCATTGCCACAATAACCCATTTTCCCCCACTCCACCGCATTACACACATACAGGGTGAGAAGTAACAGGCAGGTACATTTCAGACTCATCGTCACCGAAAGGGTTGGGTGAGGATAGGTAATCTCACCCCCCTCCCCTCCATCACCTACTTGTCCTTTTCCATCAACAGAGAGGAACAGATGTTCACAAGCTGTGGTAGGCCCATCAATTAGGCTCTCCTATCATAATGGTGTGAAAAAAATTTTTTTTTTTTTGTTCGTATAGTTCTATCTTTTACTTTTTCGGTTGTTTCGGTTTCACTGACATTTTTGTGGCCTCAAAGCTGCGACAATTTGTTCTAAAGACAAATTGATTCATCATATTGGGATTCATGTAATCAGTAGAGGCCAACATAATGAAATATGAAAGATTTATATAAATAATAAACGATATGACATGGACTGAAATAATGATAAACATGTTATTCAACAAGAATATGCATAAATTAATTATGTAAAATAGGAATAAAATTGTTTAATGTGAATAAATAACAAATAAAGTAAGGAAAAAATAATATTAATTTATCAGTGTAAATTAGAATTTGATAACAGGTTAATATATTCGCTCACTACCTTTAACGGGCAAAGATAAGTTGATACTACAGATGAATGACAGAAAAAGACAATGCATTTCATTTATGAATTTGATTACTATCATGTACAAGCAACACGTACAAGTAAGACAATGAGAGAAATGAAATCTTGAAACACAGAGCGCAAATGAAAATAGTTGTCAAAATATATTAAAACAACACAAATCAGACTACTAATGGTCACTGTTATTATTAAACTGTTCCTTGATGTGGAGTGTTGATGAATTCAGTAATTAATATATCATTTGTAGAAGCTTGTTCCTGTTACTCTTAAGTAAAGCAAATGACAGCTCATCAGCTGGCGAAGCTGATTCCAGTCAAGAGAGAGGTGTATGCATACAAATCTACACTTGGATTCATGCTACAAGGAATACATAAACAGGAAAGGCAACTGGTAAACATTCTTTTTCTGAAGCAGCTTGATAACTTATGGAATCTTTATTGGTAGGTGAGCTGTGACTTTGATCCAGTAAGTTACAAGTCGGGGTGCATGTCACAGTTGCACTCCTCGTTCCTCATCTGGAATGAGATTCCTGCATGCCTGGGGCCATGCTATCATGCTGCCCACTCAGAGCAGTTTGGACAATGGGACTGCCGATAAGAGGGTGTCTGCCCCTTACTTTACAGAAGTTCTGCCTCAGCCCTTATATTTTGGTACAGCCATTTATAATCAACAGCATACTGCTTGCAAAGTGGCACACGACTCACTAATTCCTCATTCAAACATATCCAATACTACGATACTAGAGCACGAGTGTGGCTTCTCAGAAAAGTAAAGGAGGGTGGCAAAGGCTATTCCTTCAATTAGTGAGTGAGTGACTGAACAACCTCAAATGATTCTTTTCCTGTTTGGGTAATCATTAAAAGTTAATTAATTTAATTTGTTAACAAAAGGTGGATGTAGCAGACCTTGAATCCCGCTTTTTTTTCCTGTTTGCCCCCTTGGCAACTGCAGCTGTTGTTAAAATTGTTAACACGTAAAAAATAAATTGTCCCCTCACCTCTGCTTCAAGAACTCTAGAGGAATTAAGTTAAACTCACATTTTTAGCGAACACACAGTAGCCACTCCAGGTGATATATGTCTCTTACAGATTACTTTTAGCAGCTGATTGACACTTGGGAGAATGGCTGAACTTCCTCCCTCAGCAGCTGACATGAAAACCTGACTCCATGGGATCTGTTAGTGGACATCAAGCCACAGGAAAGAAACAACTCCTGGAAGAAAAATATATATATTGCTTTATATTGCACAGCTGAGCTGTCAGACTGAATGCAGAGAAAAGCAGTGGCTCCCATCGTGGGTCCTGGGAACCCACTGTGTATGCTCGTTTTTATTCCAAAAACCAGTACACACAGTGGGTTCCCAGGACCAACGTTGAGAGCCACTGCTTTACTCTGCATTCAGTCTGACAGCTCAGCCATGCATAGCCTTCCAAGGCTTTGCACAGGTTGCTCCACCAGCAGCAGGATGACTGGAATCTGACTCCTTGACCATTTGTATTCCACAAATTAGGATAGTCTCATGACTGAGTGTTCTGCACAGCCAGGAAACCCAGGGGTGCCTGCCTTCTGACAAGTGGTGTCGATGTAGTCGTTTGCCAGGAGGTAGCTGGTCATGAGCTTTGCCACCACTGAGAAGAATATCTACCCTTCCACATTTAGCAGGACGATGCCTCTGAACTGGCTGATGTTCTGGGAGTCCCTGTCCTTTGGGATGAAGGTGGTGAGCGCTCTGCACAAAGCTGATGGGATGGCTTGTTCTTGTATACCCTATAGGGTACGTCATTTGGTCCAGGTGCTGATGAAGCTCTCACTTTCACTAACCACCTGTTTGATTTCAGATAATTTGGTGTCAAACCGAAGACTCAGGGGGTCGAGGCACATGCCCTGGTGAACTGAGGGGGTTCTCCTTTTGGCTGTCACTGAGCTGGTTTTTGATGTCATCCTCCAGGTCCTGTTCAGAAGTCTGCAGTATCCCTGTCTTATTCTCCTCCTCCAGGCCAGGAAGTACTTGAAGGGGTCCCAGAGGGAGCTCACCCTTGCTTCTCCTTGCATCTTCTGTTTGCTGATCATTTCTGCTCAGCCTCAAGTTGCAAGTCATGCTTTAATCTGGTTCCAAAGGTTCTTCATCCCTGGCTTTCCTCCATGATCTCCGACGAAGGCGTCACTTCTTTGTCAACTGGAGGACTTCCCTCTCCCATCTCCCGCTCTGCTTGGGGATAATCCACCTCTGGGGCATCTCCCAAAATCTCTCTTTGTCTTCCTCATAGATGGTGTGACCAAAGATGTTGAGTTTGGAGGTTGTGCTGCCTCTTAGCACATTCTGGAGGGTGATGCGTAGGCTCTGGTTGAAGCTTCTCCATACTTCCTTGTCATTGGCTTTGGGCCACTTGACTTTGGTTCGTCTGATTGGCTCTCTGGTGTTCCTCTTGTGGATTTCCTGCCTGGAGTCTCATTGTGATGTTCATGCTGTGGGCTGCACTGCAGGGAAGGCTGGTCCTCCTCTCTCTCACCATCTGCAATTTTGGGATCAGGGCACTGTGGCCCTCAACCTGGCTATGATCCCTCCTTGTCTGGCCTGATGCTGCAGTGCAAGTTTGCACCTGGTTCCTGCCGCCACATTTTACCATCCCCTGATTGACTCGCAGGCCCAAGTAGGTCATCAATTTAGGCATGTACTGGATATGAAGTATAAGTACATTGATTCTGCAGCTCGACAATGTGTGTGATAAAATAAAATCTTGAGACATGGATTACCCTGCAATGATTAATCATTTTGCAATTTAAAATGAAAAGTCATTTTCATTTAGTGGAAAAGAACCAAACTAACAGGGTATGGTCATGATATGGCTTTCAAAACCTGAGGATGATGCTTTGTATTTTTAGTCACATTATCCTCAGGTAGACACATGCATGCAAGAGGGTCTCAATCAATTGAGACCCTCTCCAGACTGTTATCTTCTAATGATTGATCTAAGACTGATATCTTCTAATGATTCAAGCCATTTTAATATATTCTTTGGGTGGGTAATGCACAGATGGCATTTTTTAACTCTCAAACACCTCACAAGATATTCTATTCTGTAAGCCAGAATAAAAATAAATGAAAACAGCTTTTTGGAGTGTAAAAAATATTGTTCAGTTATCCTGAACCATTTTATAAGAGATTCATGAAATTTTTGAGAGATTGGCCAGAGGTGAGTGGACTACAGAAGTCTGTCTCCTGCTATGTTTCTCTGAAACAGTTTTTCTTTGAATAAAAGCATTAAAAGGTATGCTGGCTTCATGACATGTTTCAGCACAACTGAACATGAGTGAACATTACAGCATCAGCTGTTCTCATGGCAACAATAATGAAAAGGCTCAAGTCTGCAGTCTATACATAGAGGCAGTGATACTAATGTTTTATCAATTTGCAAATATATTGGAACCTTTCACCAGTTACCTAAAGTTTTCATTCATGGACCTGTTGTTTGGATAATTTTGATTCAGTTGATTTCCTATATGTGTGAGGCTGCAGTCACATACAGACCACTTGAACAGTTTCAAAATTTTGCACCGTGGAAAGTTGAAGCTGAATGTTCAATCATGTCAGCTTTAATAAAATCAAGAAACAGAGTACAGCTGACATTTTACTTTTTTAATCTGTAATTTGAAAGACAATGCACCAGCTCATTTGTGCAAGGCATTCTGTTTTTTTTATTTTTAATAGACAAAAATCTAGAAGGACATCATCTTCTACTTGTGACCACATCTGCAAAGACAGACACGATGACAATGTGTGGTACTTTAAAAAGTTTCCCTTCGATAAATGAATAGCTGCTGGGTATCCATGTTCAGTCAGTGGTCCAATGGGGATACACCCTACGGTTTGGTATTGAGTCTGTACCATGCCAGCTGCAGCTGGTGGCCAGCAGCCCCTCTGGGTCATACTGGCTGTGTTGCCACCCAGGGAGGTTGGGGGGGTGTTAATGCTGGCAGTGAAGAACATAATTCACAGCCCACCACCAATCCCTAGCCACAGGCCCAAAGTTTGCCAGCCCAAGTTATATATAAACAGTCTGGCTCATGTCTGCTGAACTGATCATCTTGTAGACTGTAATGTGAAAAGAAGCATTGGTTATATTACACTGCATCAAAGAAACATAAGAGAAACATACAATGGAAAGTATTGCTCCTAATTGTGCACCAAAATGTGTTATACAACATTCTATGTTTAAACAATAATACCATAAAATATACAAATGAAAAGATTAAATAAAAAAAAAATTAAATGTTCATTTTGTTTTGTAATGGATAATGAATCCAGGGAATATAAATCAAATGTACAAAACAATAGTTGCACTCCCATATATTACATACATACAAAAAACTACACTAAAAGAATAATTTACAGAGTTGCTTTTAAGGTTACTCATTTACACATTGCTTTATAATTACAGCATATACATCATATACAAACGCAGTTTTGACAGCTAAACCATTTACAAGAAGCACTAAAAATGTACAAAACGATGTACCAATGTACAGAAAACAAAAGCCAGTTTCAAAACCAACAAAGGTGTGCTTTAATGCAACTACAATGGAAAAGCACAATCATACACTCTTCACTGAAGTGTTCATTTTTCAACTCTCAATTGATTAGGCTTAACAATTCTTTGTTGAACAAGCCATTGATCTCACAAATTAGGAAGCACAGAGATAGGAAACTCTCAGAGCATGCAAAAACAATGCATGAATCTTGCATTATGAGATGTGGAAAGAATTCATCATGGATTGGGATAAAAGTAGGTTTAAGAAATCCCTCTGCCTACCTTTACGTGTTTAAATCTGAGCTACACATCTCAGATCAGCAGAAATCAATTAGGAAGAACATCAGTTATCCTGAACTCACTGATATGGAAACGCAAGTAATCCAACACGAATATTTCACACTGCTGGCAAATCACCAATCACACTCCGCCTATGTCTGAGTGAGGATTACACAGTCAGTTTATGTTGAGTTAATGCACCTGCAGGCACCTAACCAACAAGGAGGGGTCGCTAGAGAGTGATGAATTACCAAGCAGTTAACAAGCCTACACCCCTACCATCCCTGGCGAGGTTAGGCTAATTGTTGCCTTGCCACTGTGGCCCTCCAATTGTGGAATGTTAAGGGTAATAACTTACTCTTGCAAATACTAAAATAAATGAGACTTAAATTTCTCGCAAAACTTGATAAAAATGTACCGAGAAGGTGATTAAAATCTAATTATGAACTAGCTATTATGTATGTATCTCTACACATCTAATAAATTCTGCATATCTGTTTTAGTATTTAATGTTATCAGGAACTTGGACTATTTTGAGCATTATTATTTCTAAATGCATGATTGTGTTCTTCACACACACATGAATTCACTTGATAAACTAGAATGTGTTCAAAAATAGTCCATTCAGATCTAAATATCCATTTGAAACTCTGAATATTTTTTATTATTCTTCACAATCAAACTCCTTATTTACAAAGACAAAGCATGATTATTGGTTTGGACTTTCCTAGAGTTGATATATCATTCTTTATAGGCTGGTGGCCTTTATAGGCTCAAGAGTTAATGATAGCCTGACCTCAGATAAGCTAAATGTATTATAGAGAGAAACCTTTATTCAGAGGCCTTTAACTAGATTGATTGATATATTGTAAACATATTATTTTTGTGAGAAAAACAAATGAAATGTGAGTAAAATCTTAGTATGACAAAAAATAAGATTTGTGGGCATAATCAGTCAATTGCTACTGATAAATATCAGGTCATGACTGAGCTGAGTTGTGAACCACATTAGGTTGAAAATGTATTTTCTATCATATTCACCAGTTGTCATTTTTAATTCATCTTCTCAATAAGCATGTAAAACTTTAAAAATACAGGCTGTGGATTTATAGAGGTGCTCGGAGCAATAAAAGTCGGGTAGCTGTAGCAAAGCTAACATCAACATTTGTTAATGTCAATTCTAAACAAGTGTGCATGCCACAATAGGTGCATGTTTTTGAGATAAAATTTGTGAAAACATTTAAGTTCTTTTAAGAACATGACCCTAACTTAGGAGCTTTGGTGCTAAAAAGCCATTTGGGGCCTTGGGGCCTTAGAGACACCCATAAAAATTACCATATTGACAGTTATTGTATCTTTCTGAGCTAAAAAAAAAAAAGGAACTATTTATGTTAACATAAATTTATAAAACCAAGAATGGAGGTTCTCTTTCATCATCTTGTGTTGAGATCCACCTATGGGGAATGACATCCAGTCATGACCTCTGCAGAAGTATCCGATTGTACCAAGTCTGGCTCTGACAGACAGCAGTGCTCATCTAATGTCCCCACAGGCCCCGCCCTCCTGAGGGAGCCACACAAGACGGTGCAGGGCTGCTCCTCCCCAGTTGACATTCGCTTCTCGCATCCTTTGAGTGGTCCACTCAGCTCACACCTGGATTTTTCCTTGGCCTTGGCACTTAACTGCCCACAGGAGCATGTGGTGGCCGACTCGGCTTCACTCAACTCACATCAATTATCTGGAGCTCCTGACCATATGGATAGTTCTCAGACATTTTCTCCCCTGCCTAAGGGGACACCTTGTGCTAGTACACTGTGACAACACAACAGCAGCAGTATATGTAAACCGCCAGGGCAGTATGCGCTCGCCTCAACTCCACAGCTTAGTTCACAAGCTATTGGCATGGGGCAGCCACCACATTCTGTCGTAACGTGCCACCCGTGTTCCGGGCAACCTGAACATGGGGTTGGATCTCATCAAGGGGAAGCCCTCTTTTCAGGGAATGGTGACTGCATCCCCAGGTTGTGGGAATGCTATGGCAGAGATTTGGTCATCCAAATATCTCTGTGCCTTGCATGAACACGCCCACTGTCGTATGTTCTTCTCGCTACAGGACAACCCATGGCCCAGTGTATTCCTGTATGCATTTCCCTTGCTTGCTCTGATTTCTCCCACTCTGGCCAGAGTGAGAGAGCAGAGATTGACATTGATCCTAATAGCACCCAGGTGGCCGAAGTCACCTTGGATAGCAGAGATAATCCCTCTCTTTTATGCTCGGGTGCTTCTGTTCCACACAGACCTCCTGTCTCAGGCGAACAGGGAGCTATACCACCCCTGTCCAGAGCAGGTGGATCTCTGGGCTTGGCCATGAGAGGCACAACCTCTGTGTTCTAGGGCTCCCTCCTTGCATGGTGGCAACCATGCAGAATGTGAGGTCATTCTCCACCCACTCACATTGTGATAATAACTGGCAGGTGTTTGAAGCATGGTGTTCCTCCCATTGGATAGTGCAATACCAGTGCTCTGTCCCTGAAGTGTTGAGCTTTCTACAAAACCTAATGGGTAAAGGAGATCCTTTTCTACCATTATGGTTTACCTGGCAGCTATCGCTGCTTGTCACATTGGGTTCCCTGACCATGTTGTTGGGCAACTTAACTTATTCGCAGGTTCATGAAGGGGGCTTGCTGCTCTCTGCCTGTCGTTAAAAAGCTCATCCTCTTGGGGCATCTCGCGTTGGTACTGGAGGCTCTATCCCGATGGCTATTTGAGCCTATAAATGGGATAGATATTAAGTCGCTGTCTCTCAAGACAGCGTTGTTGCTTGCACCTGCCTTTGGTAAGTGTGTCAGAGACCTGCAATTTTCACCCCTAACGTGGATAAGGTTTCAGTCAAATCCAATCCAGCATTTATGCCTAAAAGCTTCCTTGCCTTTACATGTGAGGTGTTGGAGCTTGCTGCTTTTCACCCACCGCCCTTCTCTTTGAACGAGGAGTGAAGGCTTCACATTTTATGTCCTGAATGCATTCTCCACACGTACATTTGCAAGGACTAAAGCTTTCAGAAAGAGCTACCAGCTCTTTGTGGCTTGGGGCCCCGCTTGCAAAGGGAAAGTCATCTCTAAGCAGTGACTGTCCCACTGGCTTGTGGAAGCTATCGCTATGGCATATGCTAAGGGGATTACGCCTCCCCTGGGCCTGAGGGCTCACTCTACCAGGGGAACGGCTACATCATGAGGTCTGTTCCACAGTGCCTCATTGCAGGAGATCTGTGCAGCCACAGGCTGGACTCCTCCTCACACGTTTGCGAGGTTCTACTGCCTGGATGTTACCAGGATGCTGGTAGCACACTTGGTGCTGGGGGTAGGCTCTGCATGAGCTTGGGGATTGTGCATTACATTGTTCCTGAGTCCCATTCATTTGTCTGGACAGTGGACTGCATTTTTGGTTCCTCCCCCTTGTGGGTTGCTAAGCACCGCAGGTGGCAACCCTTGCTGTCTTGATGGAATCTCAGCTGTGAGCATAAGGGAAATCTGGGAGTTGTCTACATCTCCTCATTGGTGGATCTTGAACATGAAATGATAAAAGAGAACTTAAGGTTACTATCGTAACCCCAGTTCTCTGAAACATAGAGTGGAGAGATCCACCAAGACTCCCCTGCGCTGCGCTCGAGACATGAATATGTTAATATGAGCAGCGCTGCACCATCTTGTGTGGCTCCCTCAGGAGGGCGGGGCCTCTGGGAGCATTGGACGAGCACTACTGTCTGTCAAAGCCAGACTTGGTGCAATTGGATGCAATTGGATTAAGCAGAGGTCATGACAGGATGTCATTCCCCATAGGTGGATCTCCCCACTTGATGTTTCTGAGAACCAGCGTTATGATAGTAACCTTAAGTTTCACACAAAGAGATGATTGCAAACGCTATATATATAAATTACACAAAGGGAATATACATTGTGCTACTGGCATCAAAGAGTGTTTTCAGCTGACAAGAAAACTTTGTGATAACAGCTACAGAACAATAACATTTCTAAGTCAGAAAATCTACCGTTATGATTGTAACCTTAAGTTTCACACAAAGAGATGATTGCAAACGCTATATATATAAATTACACAAAGGGAATATACATTGTGCTACTGGCAGCAAAGAGTGTTTTCAGCTGACTAGAAAACTTTGTGATAACAGCTACAGAACAATTACATTTCTAAGTCAGAAAATCTACTGTTTATAAATACTCCAGGTTTAACAGGGTTTTGTTTGCTTTGATGAATATGATTTGATGAATAGTACAAACAGTATCTATGGCTGGAAAGAGAGACAAGTATTTATAACAATGAACCATATCAAATGGTTATGAATAACAGTACAGTAAAAATAGGCACAAATAAAGCATATATGCATAAAATGTTATGCCATGTATTATAGTTTAAATGCCAACATTACCTGTAAAGTACATTCATTGTATTCTTTATACACTGAGCAACCTAATTCTATGCCTTGCATAGCTTACAGACTTACTGTTTGTGAGTAATGCTGATTTTTATCAAAGAACCCTTGTTAATGCTGCAACTCTATCTTCTTCATGGGGCAATGTAAGATTACCCAATGGTAATGAAATGACTGCATTTTAAACAGTTTTTGGCAAAAAAGTTGGCCATTTATTTTCTCCTTTGAGCAGGTGGCCCATTGGATGTATGACAAACTAAGATCCATCTAAGGCTATCCAAAACGTATGCTTCCCTCCAACTTTCTGCAAAGCAGAGAACTTGTTTACATGCTAACAGTTTAAAAGCAGGGAATTTGTATAACAATAGATGGAGGCATGTGCAGCTGTTGTGGCAAGAGGTGTCATTTTATTATATGTTAATAATCAATGTTAATGAGGTCAAATCTGGTTTTCAGCTGATATGTGCTCTCAGAATAGAGAGTTTTCGGTTTCAGAACAGCTGATCAGAGTTCATTCAATCAACTTGGGGTATGGTGAACCCGAATGACGCACTTTCACAGTGAACATAAAAAGCCGCCATGAATGGAGCACGGATTATTGGATTCGACATGGCAGCAAAGAGAAATAGAGCTTCCTATTTTACTTCTGTAGAACTAGAAATAGTAATGACTGCGTATGCGGAATATGAGCACATATTCTGGAAAAAAAGTAACACGGCAGCAGCAGCCAAAGCGCATGAGCTGGCGTGGGAGAAAATCGCTGAGCGATTCAATGCGTAAGTTTCTGACACAATGCAGTTCTTGAAGTGTCGTTCATTAATTCAACATCCATTTGACTTGCGTGTGCCATTAAAAATAATGCGTATAAAAAAGTCATATCGAATATAATGATATATCTCCTGCACAATATTTCCAACTTCCCACCAAATTGCCATCACTTTAGGAAATCAAAGTCAATTGAATTACATAATTTAAAAATTGTGTGCATGTTTTGTCCTCTTCAGCTGTAATCCAACTGTGTCCAAGCGCGCTTGGCAGCAATTAAAGATGAAACACAAAAATATAGTTCAAAATGGTAAGACATATTGCTTATAGTCCATTCTCTTAACCATAGCCTCATGTCAGTCCTAGGTTACTAGACCTCCACCTAGCCAACAGGCAGAAGGCTGAGGCTCACAGACATTGAAAGACAGAACAGTGGAAGACCCATTGCTGAATGGCCTGGTGTTACACTAGGGTCACCAACAAATAAACTCACAGAGATTGCAAAATGCAAAAAGATTAAAGGAAATATTAAACATAAAAAAGAATAACAATTGTAAACAAGACAGAGAATTAAACCTAAGAGTAGCTACAAAACAGTGAACAAAAGCCCACATTGTCTCTCATCAGAGACCAAATGAAAAGTAGCCTCCACCCCCTTACAGCCCCGACCTCTTCTCCTCTTGAAGTCGGCCATGCTGCTTACAAACTTGTCGCTCTCCAACCCGCAGCCAAGCCCGGCGAAACAGGCGGAGCCCACTACTTCATGGTCCTAGGAAGGACTCGTACACACAAAAAGGGAGGGGGAGAAGAAACATACCATACAGACGTAACACCTGGTGGTAGCTCATCATAACCCACGACCCACAGGACACAAATGCCGACATAATGGGTACATTTATCATTCATACTTTTGCTGGTTGTCAGGGGGTCAAGGCCTCCTGAACCCCCAAATATTTTTGACATAATTTGGAGCACAGGTTTTGTGTTTAACCTTGCTCATCTTGCCACAGTTACTGATGGGGTATTTGGCCCAGTGGAGCCTCCTGCCACATTGTCATTTCCTGTAGCTGTAACTAATGTAAATCTCCACATTTTTAATGTTTTTGTGTGGCCTGAATCAAATATGTATTTTCATCTTCACCACAGGAGGAGGAGGAGGGATGGCGATGAGGAGACTTGCTGCCACTGGGAGGGAGGACACAGTGAAGCCTACAGAGGTACACAACTTGAATATCATGTATGGCAATCTGATTGTTTTGTCCCACATTAGAATTTAAATCCTGTCCTTATCATCTAACAGACCATGTATAGTCTTAACCATGAAGAGGGTCCATCCACCTCACAGCACACCTTGATTCTGTAAGATGGTCCAGGCTCAGGATTGAGGTAAGGGGTCATCAGAGAAGGCAGGCAGGGGTACCTCCTGTCCCCAAGTAACATGCTTTCAAATTGCCTTATAATAAAATGGGGGGTGGGGGGACAATTTGTAGAATTAAAGTTCAACAAGGAGTTCAAACATTGTCCTTAATGAAATTTCACTTACCTTGTGCAAATCTATTGCTCAGTGTGGACTCATGATAAATCTGTGAGTCATGGACAGAGCCTGGCCACTTTGCTTCAACATTTGTGATGACACAGGCTGCATCACATATCATCTTACCAGTGCAGAAGAATAATTGATTAGTTACAGTATATTCTGATGTGAAGTGTTTTAAGGACAATACTGTCTTACCTGCACATTAATGTTGTGCAATGGCTTCCTATTCACAAAATCTCCTTCATTGACTGATGGAGCTATGATAGGAATGTGGGTTCCATCAATGCAGCCAATCACTCCACAAAACCCTTCAATATAAGATTATCCATGAACCATTGCCTGACATCTTCACATAGATTGATTTCTTGAAATAACTGACCTGCGTCCTGCGAAACCTGCAATCCTGTGAATTTCTTCTTTTATTTGCCTTACTGGTTTATGGCAAGGAAAGGCCACATATGAATGCAAAAGCCATTTCAGCACAAGGCTAACTTCTCTGACTGCCCGACCTACGGTTGCCTTACTTATATGTTCTGCAAATCTGATACTGTACAGGAAACTACCAGTGGCAAAAAAACTAAGGGCAATGCATACAATTTGTACCGATGACAGGGCAAATCCTCGATTGGTGATATTTGATACGTCTGGCCAGAGTATGATATTCAGATAGACTATTGTCTGAGAAGTGAAACGAGATCGTTCGTAAAAATACTCCTCAGGGAACAATAAAATATCAAACCGGGGTCTGATAACCCTCTCTCGACATAGAGATCTCCGAATAATTTTGCATTCGATGTCCACCACGTCTTGCAGGAAAGGACACATCATGCTTGACAAGTCACTCCTTTCATACGCAGTGTTGCAGGCTCAACAGGTGTTCTGATAAGTAGCCTAACTCAAGGTTACTTCAGGTAAACCTGCTCCCGAGCAGGTTAGCTTCAGAACAAAAGTTTCCATAGTAAGTGACCTCCAGTTAATCTGATCTCACTTTTTGAAACCGAAAACCCCAAATTTCCTTTCATTCTGAGTTAGCAAACATAGATTTTTTTGCTAAACCTGCTTTCCGTAACAACCCCAGATGATTTATCTGTTTTGTGGGCACTGAATTTATAGTTGAGTGCTCTCAATTGACCTGTAAACAAGCACTCCAATTACCTCTGGTTGTCTCATACTACAGTGCAATTGATGAAATGAAGATCCAACGCTGTGAACACCAACTGCCAATCAGCCCTAGTAGTTTAGAAACGAAGTCGGAAAAACACAACACTTTGTGGGGGAATGTGCAGTTACATAGTCTGTCTATAGTGGCGCAGACTGTGGCAGTGGTTGCAGGATATGAGTGCTCTGTCTGTCTTTTTACTGTGTTTTTGGTAGAACCTGCCTTTGGTTTGTGGCCTATTTACTGTTAACTTTCACAGGCAACATTGGTAGCAGTTTTGGGACAGGCCTCAGCTTCTGGGCCAGTTTTAAGGGCTTATATGGAAAAGTGATTCCTTCATCGTTAGAAAAACTTATCTTATTTTATGTAGTATGACATTTGCTTATATATTATTTATAACACTATTATGTTCTGTTTATGAAGGCATTATATATGCAATATAAAGCCTTTATAAGAAAACATAGCATAAAGTATAAATAGTGTCGCTAATTACATCCATTTACAATAAAAGCGATAACTTGTTTTAGGAAATTGACCATGTAGATCACAGAGTAGGTAAGCAGAGAAACAATGATCTTTATTTCAGAAATATAGATCTATAACAGCAAAGTCCCCATAGCGCATATTCACAGATTCCACAGCCCAGTTAGATATACTCGTTCCTCAAGGTAGGTACAGAAAGATCTGGAAAAACACCCCACAGCATCACACTTTTGCACTTTGTATTCAGCGCTTTCAACCTTCCTCTCACTTTCTCTCTTCAGGACTTCTTCACCTCATTGGTTGGTTCTCCCAGCTAACTAGGCTTATGGGAAAAGTCAAGGGGGTATTGCTGGACTTTAAATCTGAGTTTTCCCTAGCGTGCCGCTGCACTCTGTTATTTTAAAATAGGCGGGGGATTGAAACGCACATACAACACGCCCCTTGGCATAACACGGCAAATGGGCATCACAGAGGTGTCTGACCTTCGCTAACAGTCACTGCTGGAAAACATTTAGCACATTGTCACACCCCCTCTCTCTCCCACAGCCACCTTTTTCTCATCTGTCCCCGGCAGATTCACTTATTTTCACTGTGCTGTCCGCAAGCTCAGCTGTACAGTCATTGTGTCAAAGGAGCACATTTCAGCGGCCGCTGCTAAACACAGACCTTAAGTGCCTGTTTTACAAGAAGAGTCACTCTTATATCATGAGTTGGAGACAAACCTCCCAACTAAATCCATCCCTGCCTGGATAAGACAATGGCGATCCTGGTCACAGCTGCCACTGGCTTGGTCAAGATTACATTTTAAACCATGGGTCTTTTATTGCATTATGGACTGGCACATTAAGTGGGTAAACCACAAGGGTGGTGGTTGTCCTTCTTCAGTAAATCCAAAGTAATTTCTAAGCCAGTGTCCCTGTGTTGTCACTTCATTACATAATGAGAATCAGTGAGGTGTGGGGACTAGCATTTCCCTCCTCCACCACTGTCTCTCCTGAACCTGGCAGATTATTGATTTGTAAATATTCCATTAGGAGGCCCCTGGTTTTTAAATGCAGCCAGTCTTGACAGAGGGAGGCAACAGCAGGAGCACTGAGTGGATTAAGCCAGCACCCTGGTGATTTGAGTGCAAATGGAGGTGGAAACCTAACAACTGAGAGTCACTGCATGTATTTTGTATGTGTGTGTGTGTATGTGTGTATATGCATTTTCATTAGGGGTGCGAAGGTCTGGCTTGATGCTTGCAGCCACAACATAACAACTAAAAGTGACAGTAAATTTGTGAATGTGCCATGTCCATGCATGTGTGTGTGTGTGTGTGTGTGTGTATGTGTATTACAAAAATTACAGACTGTTCTGTCCACAGCAACTGTTATACATAACTCACAAGTTTATGCCTCAAATACAATAGCACATATGCATGAATAGCCTCTGTGAAAAGTATCAAAATGGATTTCCAGGCAACAAGTGCCTTCCATTACCGTAGAGATAGCAGTAAACATTCTCCCTGCCTGATGAAATTCTAATTAAGCTTCATCACGCCTCATCAACCCTTTTTACTGCCTTGCACCATCTGTATTGTCACAAAACTTGTTCATACAAACACACACTATTGAATACAGGCAGATATTTTAGTTAAAGAAAGGCTCAGAGCTATATATTTCCCTTCATTAATACAAAGAATGAAAAGTTGATTTTGTACGATAGACTGAAAAAAGTTATTATGGCTGAGTCTGACGTCCCTGTATGAAACATGTCCACACGTTCCCCCTGCCATCTTGTATAGTTTGCAGGTAGCAATGCATCAATATTTTAAAAGAGGACACTTGCTAGTTGCAATTGATGATCTGGGAAGGGAAATGTATAAGCACTAAATGGATGATTGTCTGCTCAGAGTGCTAGAAGGCAGGGGACACATTTTTAACTTTGAGCTCTATTATTGTATTATAGCGGGTTTGTGACTATGAGTGCATACACATCAGCTGGTGTGTGCGTTGGAAAAAGTCAGGAAATACAGACCAAAGCTCCCCGAGTCCCCGGCAGACATTGCACCATGGCTGCCCTCCTGAGACGCACTAGCCTACATGCAAATGTTCTCAGCGGAAGGTATTTAAAGTATTTTTCCTCCCACCACTTAGCTGTAAAGATAGCAGTCGACAATATCCCTGCCTGATACTACAGTAATTATGTTCCATCATGCCTCATCAACTGCATTTTATAGCTCATGCCATTTGTATCATCACACAATTGGTTTATCTTTTCCCTCTGTACCAAATGCATGAGCAGCCTCCCGCTGGCAAAATTTCAAAAAGCTCCCAGCAATGGAGTTTCCAGCATTACAGTATCTGTATTTTATTAGTATAGGGCAGAGATATATATGTGTGTGTGTGTATGTATGTGTGTGTGTGTTTGTAGCTATATGTATGTATGTATGTATGTATATGTACATCTCAGGTATCCCCCCACACATAACATTGATCCATAGTCTACAGTTTTTAATCATTTACTCTTTTGGGATATACTTTTCTTCTGAATTCCGGGGCTTATTTGACCTTGGTTTTTGCAAAAGTAAACAAGGCGGTATACCTCGCCCAATGGTGAAACAGACCCATTTATGGATCTCATACGCACAATCCTCCCAAAACCATTCATACACAAAGTACTCCTCTGCAGACATCAATGTATAGGGTCTGCTTTTGAAGCCATTATACTGAGGAATGTCACTCTACTCTCGGTATGGGTCATGTACTGTTTTTACAGCTACCAGGAAAGCCCGAATACCCCTGCTGACACACGAGATGTGAAGCAGCTTGAGGGTGTCTAACTCCATTAGCTCACATTAGGAACATCGGCTTGTCTGTCCAGTCTGATCAAGTTTGTCTCAGGCCCAGACATGTTGCACTCTTTGGCCAGTTTAGAGGAAGCATATTGTAATATGAATGAGGTTGTGTTGACATAATAGGGCCACCTTTTAGGCAGGAGGTCAGAAATGTATACAGTATCAGCGTGACAGTTGGCACTCTAGCTTTATAGACAGCAGAGCTTAGATTTAACCCATTAATCACTCCTGCTTGTGGACATAACGCCTTTCATTTTCTTTAGTGGTGGGATTAGTACAAATCTTGTTGATATTTTGTTATCCAGTTGCATTCTATATGAATTTACCCTGTCAAAGGTTTAACCTCAATCCCTCTTGGTTGTGCAATTCTCTATATCTGCTCTCACTTCTTCCAGCTTTTCAGCTTTCACTCACAAGGTAAGGGCACCTTGGTGCTTTGGAGTGATATCCAACATTATGTCACTCCATATCACTTGCCTTTTTTCCCTTTAACTGGAGGAACTTTTACCCTATGTCGAAACTGCGTTTACAATCTTGAGCGCTGTAGCCATTGGAGAGTACAGACAGTCTGAGCCATGTTGTTCAAACCTGGCTGATCGGAGTCTGAACTACAAAACAATCTTGCTTAAGCCAGGATTCAGCAACAGTACACAACTGGCCTTTTGTGTCATTGTATAGTGTACTTATTTGGCTTGGCCTTATGGTTCCCCCTCTTCGGTGTAGGCTGGTAGTAGTCCGCTTAGCACCAGCAGGTTACAGACTGTCATCGGCGGAAGATGTGCCTCTCTTCCCTTTGGCTTGTAGTGTTGAAAATCGCATACGCTTCACCCGCAGTGCTCCCTGAATGGATGTGTGTGACAAAGCTGTGAGACCATCATTCTATTGACGTTTCCAAATGGCAGAAAAAAAGGAGAGAAAAAAGCTTTTCCCACAGGTGGAAAATGTACAATTTGTCACAAACCAGTAAGATCATGTTCCATATTTTTTTAAGTCACACATCCAAACAAGTGATAATAACAACAACAAAATAATAAAAATAATAATAATACTCTATATAATAATAATCTAAATTACAACCTAAATATGGAACAATGTACTTTTTTATTGCAACCATTTTAATGCTTTTATAATTATGATTTGCCGATTTGCCCTTTGTCGGCTCAGACCGTCTCTATAGTTGACAGCTGTTGTGAAGCTGATTAATCAACTAATGTCCTCATCCAAACAAGAATCAAGGGCACTCAGGCAGTGAAAAAAAATCATTCTGAGATGCCTTTTGTAATTAGATAGTTCCTAAAAAAAAATGAGTTTACTGACTAAATGCAAATGCATGTTTGCTTCCAAGCATTCATCAGTGCATCAGGTGCAATTGAGAAAATGATGCATATAAAATGATCACATGCATCAATTATTGTGGAATCCCTGATTGCAAACACTCGCCCCAAAAACCTCTCTGTAAATAGCAAGGGTACTTTCATCAGACAGGAAGTAATGATGCACTTTAAGTCTCTTGTGTAAATATCTTTTTTATGAGGACAATATTATTTTTTCATTTAGACATTACCCTATTATTCTTGCACTTTGTCTAAATGCAATTTAAAGTGCTCAGAAGTCAAATATTCTTTTTAAAAGGTATGGTTAAAAATGTATTATATACCAACTTTATGATAGGAGTGGGTGACAGAATAAGTTTTGAATGATAGGGACTTTATATATGTCATAGATACAACACCAAAATTAATATTTTGGTTATTTGAGGGTGCTATTTAAATTGCTGCATCCTCTTTCCTTCCAATACCAGCCAATCAACTTGCTGAAAGATGACATGAAACCAATCACTTGCATCTTTGTGGGCCCATATAGCCTAAAACAGTCTGCCATAGCCACACAGCATGTAAGATATAAAAACTCAGTTTTTATATTTACAGCTTCAGTATTCAATTTCAAAGGTCATTGTTTGAGAAAACAGAGAAGAACTGAGAAGAACAGATGTTACATTTAAATTGCATTCATACAGCTGGTTAAACTCACTGGCCTAACTACAAAATGAGTTTAAAACTAGTAAGAAATGAGTGAACATCTGAGGCTGAAGAAGAAGGAATTCTATAAAAATACATGACAGCCTGAATAATTTGGACCTTGTTTAGGTTTAAGAAGTTGGATAAATTCATTGTCAGTTGAAAATTCTGAGGAAGTGAAGTTTAAAGACATAGAATACAACAAACCTGTGCTGCCATTTAAACCAGAACCAGCAGCTGTCCCAAGGTAATGTTGGCCCTCCTGAATGGGAATTTGCATCATAAAATAATTCCCTTTTATCTCTGCAAAATAATAGTTTATTTATGAAAGTAGAAATCTTTGTTGGATGTTATACACCATTGTTGTTTCCAATAACACAGAAGTCTGACTGTGATCTGAAGAGATTTGATTTCTTTTCACCAATGACAAGCTCCAGAAACTAAAATAATGGATTTTAGTCTGATTTCCTGCTGCAGCTCTAATTTACAGTTTGACTGAACAGTTGAAAAATATCATAGCCGAAGGAACTCGGATAAAAGCAGAAGTCTGCTAAGGTGGTGGAGTCTACACCTCGCTCACTCAGTCTAAAGCTAAAGGTTGTGCCCATCACAGTCAATCAGTGTCATGGTAATACTCTCATTCACACTGGTGCTGCTTACACCTTGCTGAACGTCTGTCTATGGAATAAAAGCAAAGGGCCTAATGAATCCCTGGTGTCCTGGCAGGATGGGCCAATGTACCAATGAATGGTTAGGGAGAAAGTTCATACATGGGAGGGATGTCAGAGTGCATTCCTCTCCACTTTTACACCCAAGGACAGTGTTGATGTGTTGGAAGAAAATATTTGAACAAGAGAGCAAGGCATAAACGAATCCCTTCATTCTCTTCTTGACTTTGCTTCTTCCTTCCAGGCACTCATTAAATGTTGACACCCTTCTGCCACAAATGATGAGACCTTGAAAAGGATATTAAAGGCTTATGAATCCTTGTCTGGCTTGTCAGCTGTGTGGTCGAGTTAGCTCTGTTGAGGAGATGATCCACATTAGGAGTCAAATTGAGAAAGATTACGAAAACCAAAAAAAGTATAAGAAGGCTCTAAAAGAATCCAGCAAAGCTAATGGTGTGAACGAGAAGGCAACAAAGAAGTGCAAAACTCTTCTGTGCTGGTGTTGCCATGGTGAGCATGCACCAGGGTCCTGCCCTCAGTTTCCTGCCCTCTTCCTCCAGCTCAAAAACTGGAAAAGCACAACACTGGTGCTGCTTACACCTTGCTGCATGTCAGTGGATTAAAATCAAAGGGCCTACTGAATCCCTGGTATCTTTGCAGGGTGGGCCAAGTATTCTGGTTCCTAAAAAAGCTGATGGGTCCCGGTTTTGTGTTAGCTATCGCCGAGTTACTGAGTATAGTGAGGGAGATGCATATCCACTCCCCTCCATCTCTGAAATGTTGGAATCTTTAGCAGGTGCGGCTGTATTTACCACTTTAGATCTTAATACTGGGCACTGGCAGGTGGAAATGGATCCAGACAGCCAGGACATCACAGCATTTGTCACATGCTTTGGGTTATTCCATTTCTTGGTCATGCCTTTTGGATTAAAGGGAGCCCCGGCTACATTCCAAAGGCTGATGACTCAGGTGCTCAGGGGTTGTCTGGGAGATTGTTGCATGGTGTACAGACACATCCAAATTCATTTTGGGGGTATACAGAGAGTGTTTGATTGTCTCCAACAGGTTGGTCTCACCCTCAAGCTCAAGAAGTGCCACTTTTGCCAGCCAGAGCTCAAATTCCTGGGACTTATAGTGAGCAAAGAGGATCTGAGGGCAGACGGTAGATGGTCACTGACATGAGCAGAGCAGAAGTACTCCACCACAGAACTTGAGTGTCTGGTTGTAGTGTGGAGTTCAGAAAAATGGAGACACTACTTAGAGGGGACCCTTTTTGTGGTGGTCAATGACCACTCTTCATTGCTGTGGGTCTTTAATACCACCAAAGCAAGCTTCAGATTTATATGCTGGGTGCTTCGTCTACAGGAGTTCTCTTTTACTATTGATTATCACAAGAGTAAATTGAATAATGCACCCACCCAGGCAACTGTGTTGACCTCTCTGGCACTATACACACCTCCCAAGAGATGTGTTAAGGTAGTGGTACCTTTTCCTCTCACAGATGAAGACATCTGGAAAACTCAGATGAGTGATCCTGAAGTATAAAAGATATACCAGACCATATTTATGAACATGTCTCTGGCTGAGGCAGAATCTGGTTTTATGATATTGGAGGACAAGGTTCACATGAAGCTTAAGGATACTAATCATGATGTCCTTCATCAGGTGTACATACCTTGGTCTCTTCACTCTGCTGTCCTGCGTGTATACTATAACAATCCTTTGAGTGGCTATTTTGGGCGATATAAAACAAAAAAAATTGTTGGATATTGGCTAAAAATATGGATAGTCACAGAAACCGGCTGGCCTGCTCCCACCAACTGAGGTAACCAAGTTGTTGAAACACCTGGCATCATTCCTTACCATAGGCAGTGTCATAGCTTGCTTATGGGAAGCTACAGAAGCATGCCTGCCATGATGCCATTGGCCCCACCAGCAGTCTGTGACACAGCCAAAGAGTGTGAGTCCTGAAGAGAAAACTGAGACATAGTTTGTCAGTGTAGCGCCCTTGTGACCTTCATGGGCTGAACTATGTGATCTGTATATTTATCTTAATCACCATGGAAATCACATATATAGGTTTTTCTACATATTTAATGGTTTGTTTTGCCTTTGGAATCATGAGATAGACACTGACAGAGCATGCAAGGGTTTCTGAGTTCACAGTGGTTAATTGTAGTTTGGATGCGGTATCCTTTATTTTTCATGGATTGCACTGAAGATTAGTTCTGGTGACTATGACTTCTACTGAATACATCTAAACAATGCAATTACACAAACAAATCAATAAAGGTTAAAAATAGGGTTATGTGAAAATCAAAACCAATCAATGCCAATCAATACCATAAAACTTCTAATTGGGTAACAGTACATATTCTCTGGTTTGCTGTTGGTACTATTATTGGTAATAAGGCTACTGAAGATAGATACTCAATTAAAATAACAAAATTTGGTGGGAAACTGATGTGTCCCACACTTCTTGGAGAACCATCAAGCCATTATCTAAGTTGTTTTATCTAAAGTCAAATCCAACTTAAATGACACACAGAGACTGGGATCCCATACACATCAGTATAGAATATGTTAAATGTTAAAGACCTTGCATATGTTTATATAACCCTATGCTTTAAAGGGTAGATCACAGGACACACATCACAGATATACAGACTGACACAAACACTTTTGGGGATTTTGGGGATATGTACATATGAAATAAATGGACTGGCCACAATGCAATACAAGCAACTGGAACAAAAGGAACAGTGCCAGGATCTCATGTGGGGCTAGCTTTCACCATTGACCAGTTCAGTGGTTCACTGGTTAGTTTTGAGCAACAGAAATTCTGTGAACACCTCATAGTTCAATGTAATTTGCTGTGCACACTCCAGGGCTGTAAAGCCACTTAACTGTGTTAAAGACTGCGCTCCCAAACTGAGATTTCGCTGTCATTCCTGGAGCCGAAAAACCACAGTGACATCTCGTCCCATGATGCTGGACTCAACCCAATTTCCTTCCTTGCCCTGGCACTACATAACAATTCATGCTGTCCTGGGAACATTTCTGAAGGTACTGCAATCAATGTATCCCATTTTGAAAAAAAGAAACCATATAACTTTCTTGTATTTGGAAAAAAAAATTCTCTGCTTAAATTAATTTCTTTGTTGTCAATGACTTTCATACCCACAAATTAAATGCATCTCAAATAGGTCAAATTTCGCTGGGAGGTGGATGCAATTAGAACCCATCCCAGACAAGTCAAACGCCTCTCTCCATGCCACCAGAGATCAATAAGTCAGATAAAAAGTATTATTTTCACTGTTTGCCGAATCAGCGCAACCACCCCCAGATCCTTGACCCGGCCTTGAGTCTGTTAGAAAGCCTGTCTCACCATCCTTTTGCTGTCTGATTTTTATTTTGATTTTATCCCTTTGAGCGCAACCCATATCAGACGGTGCCATTTGGACTGTTCAGGTATTTCGCTTTTTGAATCTCCTGCCTCAGAGCTATACAGAACAAAGTAGTAGCATCTGTGAGCCATGACCCTGTGAATATCACCAGGGAAGATGTTTTGAGTAAATTAGCATCCCCATCTGACAGCATTAATTGGGATGTATTCCTGTGGACATGACTAGAGGGAACACGCTGTAATAACAATGCGCAAGGGGCAATCAGGAGAGTTTACAGTTATAACCTTGTCAAAACATTGTCCTTTTCAAACATCAACAACAAATTAATCTTTCCTCCTTTCTTGATGGAGTGTTGCAGGCACCACGTTAACTCATTTCATGGTCTATTTTAAGAATTTGAATCTTAACGTAGTGCACTGTTTAATGGTTGCCTTCATTTTGCCATGATTTCTTCTGGGACGCTACACTACGACACTCTGTGAATTCCTAGCATGTTAAAGAAAAGCATGTATCACAAATGCACAATTGTTGATGTCACTACTACCAGGTGAAAGTTATGAAAACTCCAGTGCTGACTTTTCCTTCGCCCTTCGAATGGTTTACTGTAGATCAGCACACAGCTATGAACCTACACTCCTGTAGACTGCTCATAAGATCTGAGTCCCTTTTTTATTTATTCTGCATCTTAAAGCAGAATATCATTAGTAGAAGCAGAAAAACATGTCGAAAGCGATGTAAACAAAGGTAACATGGGATATGTTTCTAATAAAGTGATGCAGCTTTACTGGGACTCAGGAGCCATCTGAACAAATGCAGGGATCACAACGAGAACGAGCTGAAGCAGCTGGTCTGATGCTTGTCTCCATGAGATCCGCAGGAGACGAGAGAGAGCTTTGAATTATGAATTTAAGGATGGTTGCATTTAAAGCGAGAGACAGCCCAAGATTTGCACAGCAAGTCTGCCGTAAGGTAGCTGCTCTTCAACACTTACTAGCCCGAAGCAACTGATCCAGAATGATACTGTTCTTTTTAATGAAGGTCTCAAAAGACCCCCAAAGCTGGCATGTGACTGGTGCTTTCTTTTTGTATGGAGCTTACTTCAAAGCAGGTAACGCAAGCACAAAACTTTAATAGTGCTGAGTTGTAAACTTTCGGGATGGAGATATGCAAATAAGACAATGTTTTTTCTTCAATAGATAAGGTAACCCAAGAGTCTCAGTGCTGGAACCAGCAGAGCCTCATTCTGAAACGTAGCATATGAAAGCCATCACACCATATATGGAAAATACTCCACTGAAACTTACATTTCACAATAAAAGTGCACACATCCTTTAACGTACTGATCAACCAATAGATTGCATGTGCAATTAGGTACAAATGAAAATATATCTGAATTTTTCATTAGAAGCCAAATGTATCACCATATCATTCTTTTTTTCCCCCAACAGCTTTTCCAAAAAATGGATGTGCTTGAATTACCTATATACCTTGAATATTGAAAGGTCATTGCTTTTAGATGGAAAATGTACTATGTGCTCAGCTGCAAGAAATATGGTGCTTAATATAAGTACATTTCTGTATTATATAACAGTTATTCAACATATAAATATCTCTGATGTGCTCATTTATTCATGCTACTGATTTTTGTACTTGGGAAATACAGGGTGGTCGGTTGGTCGGTATTTTATCCATTGTGTTCACCAGTGCCATTGCAACAAAATGTGAGAAGCAAAAGTACACTACCATTGAAAACAATTATAGAAAATGGAGCAGTCAATGATGTGCCTAACAGATGATTGTTAAAAACTACAGCATTTAGTGCATTTAAATGCGTGTTGGTCACTAGTCAGCATCTAAGGCAATGATGAATGGTTAGTTGAGATTTAAACATATATCTATGACACAACACATAAAAATTAGGAATGCTTTCAAAAGTGTGAAATGATCTTTGCAGAAAATCTGTACATATCCTTTCTGTTTACGGTTTGTTTTTATATCATTCTGTTTATTGTAGTATCATCCAGAAATGAGCTGACTACCTATGACCTTGAAGTAACCCACTCCCAAGATGTGATATTAAAGGTCTGCAAAAGGACTGACACAGTGCTGAATAATTCCTCTGCATTAGTGTAAGAAAGAGCCTTATTTAGCTGTATCTCTATGTTACCCTCAGTGTAGGCACCAGAGTATCTACAGTCTGCTCAGAGTCGTGGGTCAAAAGGAGTTAGAGCATGTCTCCGCACACTGGATTTTGTATCATTGCCTTTTTTGTTGGATGCTAGTTTCTAGTTCACAGTGATAGAAACGATTAACAAGGGCTCTGGTCTGTTTTATAAGTGACAAGCCTATGAGTTGGATTTAAAGCGAGTCTTGGGACTTTGGTTAGCTCAAAGTGCATGTTCCTGGTGCAGCTGTCGGTCCCATGGCTGAGTGGTCAAGCTTTAGCTGCATCATTACTGGCTATTGGGAGAGGTCTGCTCCAGTGAGGCAGCAATTGGATTTGGCTCACTGGGGAAGGACATGGGTTAAGCTTATTAAGATACCCTGTTTCCTAACTGTCTAGCGGCCCCTTGTGGCCAGCTGGGTGTCTGCATGTTTTGTGAGCTGACCATTCCTCTGATAGCACAGAAATGTGTGATTGGTGTCACATCTGAAGTGTACAAAGAAACAAAGAATAACAGTAGTTAATAAGATTCTCCCAACTAGCAGAAACAGCAGTCACATTGAAAGAGCGGTTTAGCTAGTAACTGTAGGGCAAAAATTCTTTCCATGTGTTTGATGATATTTCTGATGAATTTACACCCAAGCCGTATGTAAGTCTAGTAATTTATATTTGTATAAATTATGCCAATCTATGTTCCCTTATGTACGGATATCTGTTTTGTATGGACTCAAGCATGAGTGGCAAACTTGACTGTCATCCCACTTGATAATGTCATTGATAAAATGATAAAAACACCCATAAACACCCAAAAAAAAGTCTTAAAAGGTCAGCTTGACTCATTTGATGTTTCAGCTGATATTCAGCTGATATATCCCATCATGTAGTTTGACAATATGACAGTGATACACAATGGATGAAAGTTAATAGTAAAATTTGATTTGAGTATTGTTGCTTTCCTTACTCCATCCTAAAATAATTTTCCATGTTCACATTCTTGCCCATTAGACGGATGTGATGTAGCTATTCTGTTTGTAAAGTTAAAACAATGGGTTGTTATATTTGTTTTGTGAATTACTATAACACTGCTTTACTTCCATTTTTTGAATATTGTATATATTTTATAAAAACCTGGAAATAAAATTGAAGGTGACCTTTAATGAAAATATACAAAGCCTCCCCTTTGCCTCTAAGTGCTACCCAAAATGCATTTTTAAAAACAAATCTATATTGGTTAACTTTGCAGATTAACATATATTCTACTGAATATCATACTGTCAGTTGCACATATATTGTGGTATTAACTTCTGAGCAGCTGAAGAAGTAATATTCTGAGACTCAATTCTAATGATGCTGAGCAAGGGCTATGGGCACTTCTGAGTCAGTATTTCCCATTAGGTGCTTACAACAGTCCAGAGCACCTATGAGATACTTGTGTTCACGTGCCATGGTTGTAATTTCATTCCAGACTCCCTTGATTTGATTAAAAGTGTTTTGGGGAAAAAACCTAAAAGAAATAATTCATTACCTCTAACCACAGCTTTGTGCTGCTGTCTCAGTCACAAGTAGATGTTTCTTGTTATCCAAACACCTCCAAATTGTATCGATCACACTGATCTCAGATCAACAGTGCAGCTCGGGTCCCAGGTCAAAATGTGTTGGTTTGTACAGTTACCCACAAATATGAGGCGAGTAATTCTCTTTGACCACCAGTGAGTAATGCAATAACTGTTGGAGCCTTGGTCCCAAGGACTCCAAACAATGAAATAGCTGCAGAGTTTCTTTAAAAAAAATGTTCCACTTTGCTTGTTGAACAGCATGATGCCATGCCTTAGGGGAAAAGGATTTATTTGATGTTTGATCTGTTTGTATCTTTCTGTCTTCTTCTTCTTCTTTTTTTTTGGCACGACAGTGTCCCACCATTTCTCCGTTTGATGACTCTTCCTATTTGGATTTCCCCTTGAGTCTTTCACCGTCCACTCAAATACATTTTGACTTTGGCAGCAGATATTTTTTTTCTTTTTTTAACGTGGAAGGTAAACTCCAATAAAGTCACAACTCAGAAACTTTTCATTTTCAGGACAAGCACTCAGCTCCTAAACATGTTCAAAACAGCTGTGAACCTGAGAAAACATCTACTCCATCCCTTGCGTGTATGTGCAACAATTATTTTTACATTTGTTCTACTTTAGGGGACAGAAAAACAGCGGTAAACCTGTAATTTTCACTTACAGTTGTATCATTTATCCATCCATCCATGCCTGTATTTTATCTATTTTGAATCAATTCAATTTGTTTTGAGAAGTATTGAGTTGCTAATTTAAACTTTAGTGAATACAATGTTTCTACAATATCTCTTTGGGCTGCTTATTCACAAGTAATTACTACTATTTTTTCAAATAAAACAGGGGCATAAATCCAACAAATGCATTTTTGCTATATTTTTCAGTTCCACATAATTATGCTTTAGCCTCTACTTAATACAGAAGCAATTGGTAATTGTAAACTTTTTTCAGTAGTACATTCAATAGATACGAACACTTAAATGTCATGATCGATAAAATGTTTTTCATTTTCCAACCAAAACAGAAAGAAAAAATCATGAATGCATTTGTGTGTTTATTTTCAGCAAAGATGGATTGGTAATAATAGATATGGTTCTCTCTCATTTTCCTCCCCAAACAAGTTTGTATGCCTCATACTCCCTGTGTGCTCTGCTTCAGGAATTGTTGTAGGACTCGTATTTCATCCGCATCAGGAAATAGAACCTTGCTTGTCTATTGAAGCCAGTGTCTGAAGCTTTTCAGCAGGCTCTATGGTTCCGTTTTCTCACTGAAATCTGACGGTGTGGGTTTAGCGTATGAGCTCCAAATTACATGGATTAATTGCTCTGAATAATAATTAGACTAAAGTAAACAATGGGGTCAGTCATTTTCACAGGAGGTGCTTTGTCTTATTTTGTTGCGTCATCAAAAATCGGTGATGAAAACTGCATGCACAGGCAAAAAGAGCCACATTCTGCTGATATTAAAACATTATTGGGCTTTTTTCCCCACCCTTTTATTAAAACTGGATCGCTCCAGACCCCCCGGCCCCTGCAAAGCTTCCAGCCTACGGCAGCTGCAGGAGATGAAGACGTTACACAGGCCATGAACCAAAAACCAAAAAAAAAAAAAAATTAAAATAGATTTGCTGAATGAAGTGATCCCATTTACTTACGCCCAGAGATTGCCAGGAGAAACCTCTTCATAGTGCTTTCAATTGAGGGGAGTCTCTCAAGTGATCGCTGCCTGCTCAGGGGTTGCACGGGCACAACCTCCTTGATCTGCATGGGCAGGTGGGTGAGTGTACACCCTCCCCAGAACCCCGCACCCCCCTCTACACACACACACACACACACACACACACACAGAACTTCTCCTCTCTGGTTCTTTATCAGATTCCCGAGACACAACCTCATGGTCCTTTGCATTTTTCTTTTTTTTTCATTTATGCTGCAGACTTTTTTCATCAGAGGAACAGTGGGTACTCAGACCAAAAGGTCCAGCCTAAAAAAGCTCTGCCATTACTCCAGCTGATGCAATCTATTAAGGCTGTTTTAAAATCTTCCTGCAGGTTTGTGAGGTGGAGGAGCAGGGAGCAGCCTGATAGATGGGGGTACTTCGCTCACATCGTCCCTCTCTTGGGCACTGACTCCCTGAGAGACCATATCCTTCTGTGCAGCATATTAGCATATGATAATACAAAGCGTTGACCCACTTGCCAATACTAAATTAGTATTCGGAAGCCCTCTGACAAGTGAAAAATGGTATTAGTACAGGGCTTGCCATTAGGAAGGCATATATGTGTCAGTTGACTTCCAGCCTTAGGCCATGTTTTACCTGGTTCTGTGCACAGCCCAGCTCACTCTGTTCAGGATAATGAGTCTGTCAAATTGATAAGGGGCACACGGAAACATAATGGGCAAATAAGTGGTCTGTTCTCTTGAAAAGTGTTGAAAAGAGAATCGGCAGTATCTGTCTGTCTGGGTTACTTGCTTACATGTGTGTGTGCACGTGTGTGTGTGTGTGTGTGTGTGTGTGTGTGTGTGTGTGTGTGTGTGTGTGTGTGTGTATTTATGCTCATGGAGAAGTTATTTAGGCAATCCCAGCTCTCTCAACTACATGATAGAGAAATGTAATGTAATTAAATGTAATTTATGTACTGTATAGAAGTGCTTTGTGACTCATCCTGTTAAAATACTGATCTAATTGTTTTGATATGTCCTGGTATCCAATCCACACTGCAGAGATCATTGTAGCTGTCAGCCCAAGGTGATGCATAATTAAAATCAATTCGAACTAAATTTATTTGTAAAGCACACTGCACAAGCATTTCCTACAAGATGCTTTACAATACACCCCAGCCTCAACCCCCACAAAAGCAAGCTTGAGACAACAGTAGCAAGGAAAAACAGGCAGGAGGAAACTTTGGGAGGAACCAGGCTGGAGATAGGTATCCCATCATCCTCTGGCTGTGTGTAAGGACCAACAACGTTCATCAGTCAAACATCAATGCAGAGTATGTAATGACAATTAGACTCAGTGTTTTAAGACAGCTGACGGTATTCACCCTGGGTGAAGTGTCAGGTTGGGATGGAGGTGGAGGCCGGACAGCGACAGGCCTCCACCTCCAGCGACAGCAGTGGAAACGGTAGCAACATGCTACGGGGAAGGAAGTCCACAGGTGACATGGGGTGACAGAACCAAGATCAGGTAATTAGGAAAGAGCAGAGTAGTAGCAACAACACAGTTTATGGATTTTGTAACTGGTGACCCCACTGTGAGTCTTCTGTGGCAGCATAACTACTGGGAGAGAGAGAGAGCATCAATTCAGGAATTAGAGGCAAGAAATCTACCCACTTACCAACAGCCTGCTCAAGGGAAAATAGTCACAGCTGTTGAGAAGTGACAGTAAGGAGAGGTTTTCACCCTAAAATACTCTATAGCTACAGGCCTCTCCAACCCTGTCTCCACACTATAACTGATTGTAAAGGTGCATTTTTAATCCAGCCTTAAATATTGAGACTGTGTTTGACTCCCTTACAAATTCTGGTAGAGTGTTAGATAGGAATGGAGCTCTGTTGGAGAAAGCTCTTCCAAATAAAAAGACTTTTAAAATTTATTCATAATGAAAATAAAGAGTCCTTATGAGCTGATAAGAAAGAAGCAGGTAGGTCAAGTATTCAGGTGCAAATCTCTGCAAATTCGTGAGCAGTGTCATTAGAAAACCTTAACACACAATGGCCAGTCCCTGATATGATCCTAGCATTAGGGTGTATGTTTGTAATTGCAATTTAATGAAAGGTAATCAATGGCTACAGCACTGCCCAGGGAGGAAGGGATTCAGTAGGGTGATTAAAAAGCAGCAGCCAAACATATGATGCATTTTGGAGGAGAGTACCTGCTTGCACAGATGCTGTAAAGGAGTGAAAGTACTGCATGCGTCAGGGCCCAGACTTAGCCAGGGGCACACGCAATGTGTTCATGGGACCTGGGACTCCAGGTAGCACTAGTGTATAGTTTTATGTACAATGGAATAGGGAACAACAACAGAATACAATCATTAATATGGTGGCATATTATAATTTGTCAGAAGAAATAAATATTTTAAAAACTCACATTGTATGCCATGTGATGTGACCATGCCTGTTATTGCTTTGATGATGTGTCATCATTCTGCAGTTTTCATTGGTGTAAGGAGGTTGGCGTGCTGGTGGAGGTGGTGATCATACGCCTGCCACCTCCAGGCAGATAGGAACTCCACAGAAGGGTTGGGGATATCACTTACATTACACCATCCCGTATGAAAATTATACCTCCTGGTGAGATTGGCCCATGCTACTGTGCAGTTCATCCAAGAAATTCAGAAGGAGTGGGAACCAACTGAATGCCTGCAGCCAAACATGCAACCATCTGCTATGGCAACACATAATGTGATGTAATATCGCTTCTGCCTTGGGATTTGGATGATTACACATTAGTGAGTGATATCCTGTCCATGTCATTTGTTTCTGGCCAAGCTAAACCCTAGCATCCACAAAAAAGACATTTGTACAGATTGGCGACTCTATCTCTGGCTATTACCCTCTTAAAAAGATGTTCATGTGGAGTTTGCGTATTCATACTGTGTGCTCACCAGGTTTATCTGACATGAATACAAGGAACAATTGTGGAGCTCTCACACAAGAGTAATGGGCTCACTCTCTGCTGGACTACTTCTTTCAAAAGATCAAGGACCAGGTAAGATTGCTTCTTTGTTACTTATGGTCTTAAGAGTAAGGACTATGAAATATAAACCAATGCTGTGATGCCCCTGAAAAGGTAATAGCAAACACTTTTTTTGTCTTAAAGCTCTCTTATCCATAGCCAAGGCCTCACTGACAAGTAACCTGTTGGTCACTGAGATCTTGAGTCAGGGAGCTGTCTAAACTGTGACTACAGGGTGCAATTTTTCACTTCTATAAAAAAGAGAAATAGAACTTCCAGTTCATTGACCTACCAGTATATAGTTAGTATCTCTGAGTTTCTCCTACAGCTACTGAGTAAATTTATCAAGACCAACAGAATATTACATTCAGTGGTTTCACACCCTACCAGTCAATAAGGGCAATTAAGGTATGCCTAACTAGATTAAAACAACAGATATTCCATTTGACATTTTTTGTACAGCAAGTTATCATCACAAGTTTACTGATGTCCTTACATTTTTCTAAATGGAGTCTTTCATCTATCTACCAGGAAACAAAAAAGTATTTGTCTCTTATAACCCTAATATTCTGTTTGGGATCTTGGAGAGTCCAGACCCCATACAATGAGATAGAAAAGGTGATATCAACAAAACATGAGAGGAAAGTCCCTCCTACTGTAAAATCTAACCAATGGCCTAAAATATTGCCTTGAACACATTCCCCTAAACTCAGTAAATGTGAGCCATAACAAAATTACCCCTGAGTCAGGAACCTCCACACATGTCTATTCATTTTAAAGGAAAATACACCGCTACATAGAATCCCAGAGCAGAGGGACTTGGTGTCCCACACACAACAAGGCTCAAACAAATGAGACCGTGACAACTGGATGACACAAAATCCCAGCCCCTTTTTTTCTTGGAGGTCTATTAAAGGAGGGACAAATGAATTCCTTCAGTGCTGACCTTGCCTTCACTGCTTTTGCGCTAAGCGCTAAACATGCTGGCTACCCCATAGGTGATCACATGGTTTAACTTCCCTCTTGTATTAAGCCTCCTTATATGAATCATCTCACCGCTTAATACAATGTTGCAGTATGAGTCAGATAATGGCAATGGTATTTGAACAATTGTGCTTCCATTGAGGCAAAATGTTAATCCTTAAAAAGCTTTCAGAAATGTTAATGCTTCTTTATTCTTGTTCTCTCTCATTGATCAAGCAAGGATGGTGTATTATGTTTTATTCAGACAGAAGACAAGCATATTAATGTTGCATTTTGACACAAGGGCAGGCTATTAAATTTTTTTTTAAAGCTTCCTTTTCATGAGCAGTTGACATGATAGGGAGTCGACAGGGAGTGAGTCAGCAGCCTTTCTCCAAGCGGGGAGATTTTTGGAGAGAACAGAAGCTTATCTTGGTCAAACCAAAGACCCCTCGAGAATCATAAGCCCCGGCACCCTGCGAAGGAGAAGGATGATGTGTACGATAAGCTGGATTTGCACCTCATCCCTGCATGGGTGCGATCCCCTGACGCTGCATCATCAGGGAGCGAGGGCCATTGAGGACACAGCCAATGACCCTCAGGACCACCAGTTAGCACATTTCCAGAGCTGAGAGGAACTCAGGCTGCGTTTGGAATCAATCACCTGTGTTTGTAGACCAAGTCTTACATACCACATATTCTATCGACTTTATGTAGACCGTCTTTCACCTGCATGTTGTTTATAATTCTTCAGTTATGATTAACTGAATAACACTCTGGGCCAGATTGACTAAAGGATTGCGAATGCTTTTCGAGCCTAAAAGCAGCTGCTAAAACACATTTATTTACATGTGAATTACTAAACAGTTGCAGTGGGTGAAAATTGCTATTAAAATGGGATTTGCTGTGACTTTGTCACTTTGCGACTTTCCTCTTGATACATGTTAAAATCTGTTCATGCATATGTATACCTGGGGTGAAGGTGCTATAATAGGGTGGAGATTTTTCAAATGAGGTCAGTTAAGTATTCTGTCCAATTTCCTAACCTTGCAATAACTATAACTCCCATCTTTGAGTGGGAATTTTTACAACTCCTGAAACCAGGCAGTAGGTTCTGCACCATTCGAGAGTTACCCTGTTTCAGTAAACCTAACTGCAAAAACTCACGTGATATTACACAGGTTACACAGTCAGGTATAAACGCTCTACTAGAGGAGTTTGAGCTTCACACCCAAAGAAAATGTTCTGTGGGCTGTGGTAATGCTGTTATCTGTTAACTACATGTCCTCCCCTGCGGATCTTTTCAGTAGAGTTCCATAGCTTACAGGTGGGTTGTTCCATCATACAAAAAACAAGTGTCCATAAACAGAAAACACACATATTCCATGAATGTGCAGGTTGTGATTCTAAACAAATAATCCCAAATGTTGTAGCAAGGTACAGTGGTTCACATCACGGCAGCTTTATTTTCAGGAGCAGCTCTATCTACAGGAAGTGAGGGGATGGGACAAGTGGAATGTATTAGCCATGCTGCAATTACCTTATTCCAACTGATGTTAATATTCTGTCTGTTGTTCTGTTGTTAGACCACCAGCTATGTTTTTGCCCTTATTATGTTGTAGGCAAGCTTTTTGTATGCCTAACATCATGTCATATTTTCTTTACTTCCTATGCTGTTCATTTTGTTACTCTATACCCAGTAAATTCATTTTGAACATGATGCCATTCCAAAACGTACGTCTCTCGGTTGGTGTTTAATTTACATACTGTAATACAGCATTACGAAGCTGTGCCGTGCTAGGCGTTATACCTATTACCTCATCTGTAAATATTAATTTTAGTTTTCTTATGGTTCCCTCTCAACTTGCGCCTGGTTGCTCCGTATCCATCTCGGAGCATCTTGTTATATGAATGTGTAAGCATGCCATATATGGCCTTTTTATGGGCGTCTACTACCGGAAAAAATTGCGACATGAGGATGTTTCATGTTTTGATTGTGTCGCTATATAGCTAATAGTTTTGCGCTGTGACTATTCCTTCGTAAATTTGGCACTCATTATTGTATGCCACATAGTACACAATGTAAGCCCATTATGTACTTCATCAGTGTGTCATTTTTGGTTGATTATTATAATATTTTTTTTCATCCAGCAGTATATTGACAGCACTTAACATACAACATGATGCTGTTTATCATTAAAAAGAGGAAGAAGCTGAAGTATTTTTTAGCGGTAAAGTAATAAGCATTTCGACTCCAGATTCATTGACTACAAAGTGTGTGCCATGGGGTGACTGTCCTTCAGTCCCTCTTACGCCTGAGTCTACATTCTCCCTGTTCACTCCAACGCCACTCTTTCATGAAATAGTCAATCATATAAGCTTAGTTCATGGAAGTGCAAAACACTGCCTGAGGCCGTCCAGGACATCCCATAAAAGCTTGATTGGGTTCAGATCAGGTTAGCGAAAAGGCCGTGACATATAGATAATGTCAGTGTCACGGTCCTGAAAACTACTGGGTGACTACCCTGCGCTATTTGGATGGAGACACTGGCATCTTGAATGATATCTCGCTCTGTGGCAAAGTAATGCTTATACATAGCACAAAGACGATCGCTTAATATCATTAAGTAGCAATTCACATGAAATTTCTTATGGGCACTAATGGGGGGCAATTAAAATGTTCCAGGGAAATGTATTCAGCATTATAAGAGACCATCCAGACCCCTTCATCCAACGTTTTGCTCACTATTTGCAAGTATTGTAATTTTGTGAACTGCAGACTGTGAATTCCTGGCTGGGCACCAGCATTCTTTTTGTTAAATCTCTCACACACATCATACTGCTGATTTAATCAGCTGTAAAGAAATATAAAGTTTTGTTGTAAATATAACAGAGTCAGTAAAGAAAAACTTTGATTGCTTCCATAAATACAGCATAAGCACAATGGCATGGGTTAAAAGGCCATTAATTTGAGGTCTGGAAGAATTGTATTTAATGGAAATTGCTGGAATTAACATGTAATTCATGAAGCACAATGGGGCTTTACCTGTAAATACGTCCAGTTGGTGATGAAAAGAATACCGAATAAAAGGTATAATTTGAGCTACAAAGAAATTGGACGTACTGAAAGGGAAGGGCAAATACAATGCAAAACTGAAAAAGACATGCTGAAAGTAAGGGCTGTTGGTCAGTTTCTCTGTCAGTTTGAACTAGTTCAACATTGCTTTCATCTCCAGGTAAAAAAAAATCTCTTTTGCATTACCAGTAAGCATGAATCTGTGTACCAGCTGGCTTGCAACCCATTTGCATGCATTGTTTGTTTAAGTGACTTTGATATGGCTGGCTATCTCCAGATTGTCTATGCGATTAAAGCAGATCAAAAGTAAATTTAAGGTCTTTTATTATTTGCACCTCAAGGCTGCTAGCTTTTGTACGTATGTGTATTGCACATTAGGTCCCCTTGTTCTGTATATTTCAGTGTTGCAATTCTGGGCATTAAGGTTTTTTTCTTTCTTTTTTGGTCATTTTTATATAAATGAAACCATATGGCAAAATACAAGTATGCACATAATCATATTTTTAACTAAAACAATTGTGCATGTAGCATAAACCAATATGGATGATGCTGTGTAAAAAGTGACAGCAAATTTGAAGCTGGTGTTTGATGAAAATGTCCCAATATAAGAGCTTGTCTGAGATTCCTTCACCACAAGGAATAAGCAATGACAGGTATCCCCAAGATTTGTTTAAAAAGTCAGGTGTAAGAGTGATGCTTTCATGTTCAAACGACCTTAGGTACATCTGTCTTAACGGCAAAATACTCAAGAATGACCAGCTCAGACAGATATCCCACAAGATTATCAATCAGCTAGATTCTGGCACATACACATAAAAATACAATTTGTAGTGTCATGTCCCATCACAATTTATCACCACACAGTTTTAAATGAGTAGGGAGATTGTAGTATGACTTCAGAAAAATACGAACACTGCTTCTAGTGAAAGCTAAAACACTGAGGACAGATATAGCCATTTGAGAGACTAAGAACTGGACATACGCAAAAGACATTATATTTAGTGTTCTTTACATTGTGTTCATTAAAACCAATAATGTGCTTTCTTATGTCGGTTATTCATTCATCTGTATTTATTTATCATGTGTGTTTTTAAACAGTAAAATATGAATGTCTTCAATGGAGTAGTTATATGAATATTCTCAGATTGTGAAATCATGTGTATTATGTCTATCAACTCTTTTCATATGGCAGGCAACACTCTGCTTCAGATGTCAGGTTTATTTTAACACAGCTGATCACTGGTTAAAATGTGGCTGTGGGTGAATGGTAAAATAAGGTGGCACTTGATAAAAATGGACAATGCCAAATATGTCAGTAAAGTTTATTGACTCGATTTGATCTTACAACTGGCTAAATACAACATCACCTTTTCCAGGAAAAAAATGACATTTGTAGAAATGCTTGTTTTGGAAACCAAAGGGTGAGGTCTAGTTGCACCTTATGGCCAGAGGTGTGCATTGACAAGGCAACAACTGGCCCAGCCTAACCAGGGCATAATAGCTGTAAGTCGGTTAAATTCTGTTTGTCTCGTTGCTTTCTAGCATGGTCAGGCCAGGCACCTGCAAGCACACAAACTGAGAGTACGCCGGCCTCACGTTCCTCCAACAAGATGAACAGCATGTGAGTGGTGGTACATCTGCAGTGTGGAAAGAAGCGAGGGCTCGTTGTGACTTGAATCGGAGGAGTCACATGCTCACGGCCAACTAGAGCCAGCAAGCAGGGTTGCCATAGGAGACCAAACCATTCGGCAGAGCCGGGTTGAAAAACAGAGAAAAATCAAGGTTAAAAAAATAGATCAACCTAGAGATTGTTACCATCTGGGACAGTAGGTGTTGCTTGGGCTGGTGTAAGAGCAGACTTTTTTGTAAGCAGCTCTCCGATTCAAATGGTCCGCTCATCACAGTTTATAGCAATGGGCTTTATTAGCTGATCTCAGCATTTTTTTCTGGGCTACAACAAAAGCCTGCACTTACAACAGCCCTTTTGAAGAAGTCCTGACATCCTGTGCTCTAAATAGTATGCAGAGGCTGATCTAGTTTCTAACACAAACACACATATGCTCAGTTTTGATAAAATGGATGTCAGTCAGGAAGAATTACATTATTTAGTGAGTCTAGTTACACTTTTCTGTAAAATGTACTTTTGATATTCATTTTAGAGTGGATCTGAGTTACACAGCTAATGAAAATAAGTAACCAGCAACAAAGTACTCATGCATAATTGACTGGCACTGCTCTGTGACATACAATTCCAAAAAATGTGATAGAACCTTGCAGATAATTTTTTTTTTTAAATCATTTATGTACATCAACTTTTGTGAGTTACAGTTTATATTTTATGCAAAACAACCTGACCTAACAGTACAGATGGACATGTTAAATATAAAGCATTGATTGTGGAATGTTTTATCTTATATATTTATTTATAAGGGACTTGTCATAATGGCCATTTTGTGCTTTTGTGAGCTGTGCTTGAAATGCTTACCAGAGTACTGTTCAGGCCATAGAAGTGCTTGGTGTGTTCAATCCTGAATTTCTGATCCAGCCTCTTTTAAATCCTCTCAGAGAAAACCCACTTACAAATGTAATTTCTTTCACTTTTAGTGGTTTGTAATGGCAGTGTCTGCTAACTAAACCTGTTCGCCTTACATTACCTTTTCTGCGCTGTCAAAATAGAACCCTTTGTGAAGTAAATGTCTAACTTTTTCAAATGCTTAGGTTCTCTTTTCTTCCTGTGGGAAGTATTCAGCAGTTGAAACGATCAGATTCATGCAGATTTTAGCCTTCATTCCCCAGTTCCAAATGCCCGTCATTAATACCCCATAAGAATTTCATATCTGTTTGGCTCAAGCATGCCCAATAAAGCTTTACAATTCTATATATAAACTCTTGGCATGGTACTCCCTGCTAGTCTATTACTGTATGTTAGCCAGTCAGTGTTGGGGAATCAATGGCCTTGATGATTCTGAGGGTCAGTTATATCAGAGCCATTAGCAGATGGTCGCACTCTTGCACATACAATGTCAGTGACATGATATGCTCGCTTTAGTCTTTTTGCACCAGCAAAATCGTTTTGCATGCGCTTCATGCTTTAGTAAATGAGGCCCTGAATGGTGTTTTTTTTTTCTTTTGGGCTCTTGAGAAACATAACTGCATACATTTTCAAGTGTTGTTTAAAGTATGAATTTGGCAGAAGTCTGTTAATTCCCATTATCTTTCCATCGGCATTCTTGCACTGTGAAAAGGTGCTAAGTAACAGTTTTAACAGTTAAAGTTTTCCTTTTAAATTAAATGCACATGGATTTTGCTTCTGGTTTTCCTGTTTTTGCTGCTGCTGTAATATCCTCAAATTCCCCCGTTTTGCCTCTGTATTGTGGTATCATTCGGCAAGGTTGTTTTTGCACCACTAACTACTCCAATATGATAGCCTGGTATGGTACTAGCAATTAAAATGAATTGGCTGCAAATGCTGTTACGTTTTAATGGGCCAATGAGCCTCCTTCATCTCCCTTTGTGGACCCCATGACAATTCAGCACTGATACTTTTTCCGTTAGCTAATATTAATCCAATCACAAATTCCCCTTGACATAAATGAAGGCCAAATACGAACAACATTACTGCTGCCTTTTACAGCGACAGTGAATTTGTATTCACCATAAAACATAAAATACATGCCACAAAACAAAATACAACTTAAACTGAAGGCTGTTTTTATCAGAACATCGGCAGCCGTACAGAAAATGTCTCATATTGCTGGTTTTGAAGTCAAGGGTGCGTGATGTGCACCTTAAGGTTCTCCACAACCTCTGCCATTAATAGCAAAATCCGTCAACTGCCCATCTCTCATTCCGAGGTGGTAGCTGCTTGACAGATATTTGTTTTTGTACAAGTAGTACTGACCTTGATGGACAGTTGCGAAATCTATCAGACACAACCATGTGCAGTCATATATGAAAGAAAATCATTATGTCACCTTATAGTTCTTCAGGTTTTTCAGTTTTTATTCTTTATATATTATTTATATGCATATGTCGATTCCTGAGGATGAGATTTTTCAATAAGTCAATATTTATGGAACTTATGGATCCATATGAATATGAATACAACAGTTCAGTTCATTTTCTCATAGAGTGGACCCATTATAGTAAAAAGTTTTAACTGAAAGGTATTGGCAATATATTAATAATGAACATTTATTATTTATCACCTAAACTCTGCTATGTCTTTTGGAAATATATCTGACCACAGGATGTCTATGTGGTGGGCTGTAATGTTACTGGTGATATCTCTTTCTGCTGTCTTTCCTGTAGCTGTCAGGGTACAGTATGGATTCAGGCGCAGACAGAGTAAAATAAACCAATGTTTATTTCAGCCAAATGAAATGTCCAAAAACGAGGTCAAGGCAAGCACGGGTCAAAACCAGGAGATCAAAAACAGCACCAAAACACAATCCAAAAACACGGTAGGGAAAACAGGCAAAAGTCGTAATCAGGCAGACACAGCAATAAGGTACAAATCAGGATCCAAAATCAGAAAAACGGGTAAACAGGCAAAAGTCAGGACAGGCAGGTCAGAACAGGAAAAAGGCTTGTAGCGCAACTGGAAACAAAGTAACAGAGACGAACTCGCGACGAACAAAGAAACACAAGGGATATAAATGCAACAGTAACGAAGTGAAACAGGGAACAGGTGAACTAATGGGCAGGTGAAACAGATCAGTAGTTAGCAATGAATCAATTAAACAATCAAGCTGTAACAAGGGACGGGACAAGGACATGCAGGAAACAATTAAGCACATAGACAGGGAAAACAAAATGAAACAGAACTAAGCCACCGGTTTACTGACAGTACCCCCTTACGACCGCCACCAGGCGGTCCAACAGACCCCAGGATGCTGCTTATGAAAGTCACTGATGAGCATGGGGTCAAGAATGTCCCGGGCTGGGACCCAGCAGCGCTCCTCAGGGCCATAGCCCTCCCAATCCACGAGGTATTGAAGTCCACGACCCCGACGTCGCACGTCCAGCAGGCGGCGCACAGTGTACGCCTCAGTGCCATCTATTAGGCGTGGGGAGGAGGGGCTTTGGGAGCGGGACACAGGGGCTGCGGCGGACGGGCTTGATCCGGGACACATGGAATGTGGGGTGGATGCGGCGGGAGGGGGCGGGGTAGCTGAAGACGAACAGCTGCAGGACTGAGCACCTTGGCGATGGGGAAGGGACCAATGAACCGAGGAGTCAGCTTACGGGACTCCACCCTGAGGGGAAGGTCCCGGGTGGATAGCCAAACTCGTTGCCCCTGCAGGTAACGCGGTGCTCGGGAACGGTGGCGGTCAGCTGCTCGCTTGATCCGGCGGGTGGCACGGGCAGGGCAGCCCGAGCACGTCTCCAGGTCCTCCGGCAGCGCCGCAAATGCCTCCGCTGACGGAACCCCCACCTCCTCCTCCTGAGAGGGAAAGAGAGGAGGCTGGTAGCCCAAGCAGCACTGGAAGGAGACAGCCCGGTGGATGTGGAGGAAGAGAGTTTATGGAATATTCCACCCACGGCAACTGCTGGCTCCAGGACCCTGGCTCCTGTGACGTGAGGCACCAGGACAGTCTCCATCTGCTGGTTGGCCCGCTCGGCCTGCCCATTGGACTGTGGGTGGAAACCTGAAGAGAGACTCACAGTAGCACCCAACAATTTACAAAATGCCTTCCAAAAGTGAGAGGTAAACTGGGGCCCCTATCAGAAACCACATCAACAGGAAGACCATGTAAGCGAAACACATTAGAAATTAACAGTTCTGCAGTTTCCTTAGCCGATGGCAGTTTGGGAGAGCCAGGAGATGGACCGCCTTGGAAAAGCGGTCCACCACAGTCAAAATAGTGGTGTTACCATCAGATGGAGGTAGGCCAGTGACAAAGTCCAGGGCGATGTGTGACCATGGTCTCCTGGGAACAGGCAGGGGGTGCAGCAGACCCACTGGAGGGGCAGTGGAGGGCTTATTCTGGGCACAGACAGAGCAGGCAGATATATACTTATGGATGTCCTCCTCCATAGATGGCCACCAGAAGCGCTGAGCGAGAAGGGCCTTGGTACGGCGGACTCCAGGGTGACACGCGAGCCGAGAGGAATGCCCCCACTGCAGGACCTGGGCACGGACAGACTGCGGAACAAAGAGACGGTTAACAGGACAAGCACTGGGTGCAGCACCTACCCTCCGCGCTGAGCGAACCACCGCCTCAATGTCCCACAGAGCCGCCGACACCCAGCAGCGAGGGGGCAGGATGGTGTCGCCCTCAGCGGGCCCTTCTGTGGCTGCAGACTGTCTGGACAGGGCATCGGGCTTGCCGTTCTTGGAGCCAGGTCGGTAGGAGAGGACAAAGTTAAAGCGAGCGAAGAACAAGGACCATCGAGCTTGGCGGGGTTGAGGCGTTTGGCTGACCGCAGGTATTCCAGATTTTTGTGGTCAGTCCAGACCAGGAACGGAACCTCCGAGCCCTCCAGCCAGTGTCTCCATTCCTCCAGAGCCAACTTGACAGCCAACAGCTCCCGGTCCCCGATGTTGTAATTCCTTTCCGTGGGGGTCAGGCGGTGTGAGAAGAAGGCGCATGGGTGTAACTTGGCATCTGCAGGCGAGACTTGTGACAACACAGCTCCTACCCCCACATCCGAGGCATCCACCTCCACAACAAATTGCCGCGAGGGGTCTGGCTGAACCAGAATGGGTGCTGTGGTGAAACGTACCTTGAGCTCCCGGAAGGCAGTATCAGCAGATGAGGTCCAGGTAAACCTCTTAGTGGTGGCAGTGAGAGCAGTGAGGGGAGCCGCCACCGAGCCGTAGTTCGAATGAATCGGCGATAGAAATTAGCAAAGCCCAGAAAGCGTTGGAGGTCTCTACGGGATCCAGGCTGGGGCCAGTCTACCACTGCCTGGACCTTCTTCTGGTCCATCTGGATGCCCCCTGCTGAAATCACAAATCCCAGAAATGAAACAGATTGCTTATTAAACTCACATTTCTCGGCCTTCACAAAGAGCTGGTTCTCCAACAGCCTCTGAAGCACCTGGCGGACATGGTGGGTATGTTCTGTGTTGGATCGAGAGAAGATCAGGATATCATCCAGGTAGACATATGTGAACTGGCCAATCATGTCCCGGAGTATGTCATTAACCAGGGCCTGGAACACAGCTGGAGCATTGGTGAGTCCAAAAGGCATAACCAGATATTCATAATGTCCTGTGGGCGTGTTGAATGCTGTCTTCCACTCATCCCCCTCCCGAATACGGACCAGGTGATAGGCATTGCGGAGATCCAGCTTCGTGAAGACAGTTGCCCCCTGCAGAGACTCAAAAGCAGTGGACATGAGTGGCAAGGGATAGCGGTTCTTAATGGTGATGGCATTGAGACCTCGGTAGTCGATGCACGGCCGCAGTCCGCCATCCTTCTTACCCACAAAGAAGAAGCCGGCCCCAGCAGGAGAGGAGGAAGGTCGGATGATGCCCGCTGCCAGTGACTCCTGAATGTATTTGTCCATGGCCCCCATCTCAGGACGGGAGAGAGAGAACAGGCGACCCCTGGGAGGCGCGTACCCGGCAGCAGGTCTATAGCACAGTCATAGGGGCGGTGAGGTGGCAGCGAGGTAGCACGGGACTTACTGAAGACCTCCTTCAGATCCAGGTACGGGCGGCACAGCAGACAGGTCTGTAGACTCCTCCGGAGCAGCAGCAGGGCTGGCAGGAACCTGGGCGTCACGGAGACAGTGTGACAAGCAGAAGGAACTCCACTTCAGGATCCGGTTGCTGGTCCAGTCAATCCAGGGGTTATGTTTGACGAGCCAGGGTGTCCTAGCACCACCGCTGCTTGAGGAGAGTGGATGAGGTAAAACACAATAGTCTCTCGATGGTTGCCAGAAAGGAGCAAACTCACCGGCGGTGTGACATGCGTGATGCGGACGAGAGGAGCGGCTGTGATGGCTAGCACCTCCAGGGGTTCCTGAAGAGGAAGGCTGGGCAGGTGGAGCTGGGAGGCAAACTCAGTGTCCATGAAGTTCCCATCTGCTCCTGAGTCCAGAAGAACGGTGACAACCTGGCGAACACCATCCACTAGGAGGGATGCAGTCAATAAAGAGCGGGCATTAGTGGATTGACAAAAAGGGGTTGCGCTCACCTGTACTCCCCCAGCTATGACGGAGCGTTGGCCCTTTAACGGACAGTTCACAACAAAGTGGCCAGGGTCCCGCAGTAAAGGCAGGCTTTGGATCTGATGCGGCGTTGTCGCTCAGCAGGAGTAAGATGAGTGCGGTTACTTGGCCTGGGCTCCGGGGTGGTGTCAGAAGTGCTCCGAACTGCTTGGGACCTCTCCAGCCTCTCCCTGCGTCGCCAGGTCAGACGGTGGTCAATGCGGATGGCCATTTCTATCAAGGTATTGAAATCCTCAGGCAGGTCATGGGAGATGAGTTCATCCTTGATGTCATCAGCTAGGCCATGGAGGAAGGCATCATACTGGGCTTCTTGGTTCCAGCCGCTGGTGGTTGCCAGGGTACGGAAGTTGATGGCGTAATCTGAGACTGTACTGCTTCCCTGCTGACTCCGGAGCATCTCCTGGGCGGCCTCCCGTCCGTGGCGAGAGCGGTCAAACACCCTTCTCATCTCCTCCATGAACATGGCGACTGATTTGCAGAATGATGATTGGGCCTCCCACACCACTGTTCCCCACTCTCTTGCTCTGCCAGTGAGTAGGGTAATGATGTAGGCGATCTTGGCCTGGTCTGAGGGAAGGTAGAGGGCTGGAGTTCAAACACCAAAGAGCATTGCAACAGAAAGGAGCGGCAGGCGCCCGACTCCCCAGCATAGGCCTCTGGAGGTGGTAGGAGGGGCTCTCTGGTTGGGACAGCAGCAAGACTCCGAGAAGTTGTCAATGGAGTGGCAGCAGTAGACTCTCGCCCCAGCTGGAACTGTTGAAGCTGGACTGACAGGTTGCTCATATTGTCAGCAAAAGATATGAGAGTCTGTTTGACCGAGTCCAGTTGGGACTGGTGTTGCGCCAAAACTGCTCCTTGCTGGTCCAAAAGTGACCCGATCTGGCTGCTGTCTGCTGAATCCATGTCTGGCGAGTTCGTACTGTCAGGGTACAGTATGGATTCAGGCGCAGACAGAGTAAAATAAACCAATGTTTATTTCAGCCAAATGAAATGTCCAAAAACGAGGTCAAGGCAAGCACGGGTCAAAACCAGGAGATCAAAAACAGCACCAAAACACAATCCAAAAACACGGTAGGGAAAACAGGCAAAAGTCGTAATCAGGCAGACACAGCAATAAGGTACAAATCAGGATCCAAAATCAGAAAAACGGGTAAACAGGCAAAAGTCAGGACAGGCAGGTCAGAACAGGAAAAAAGGCTTGTAGCGCAACTGGAAACAAAGTAACAGAGACGAACTCATGACGAACAAAGAAACACAAGGGATATAAATGCAACAGTAACGAAGTGAAACAGGGAACAGGTGAACTAATGGGCAGGTGAAACAGATCAGTAGTTAGCAATGAATCAATTAAACAATCAAGCTGTAACAAGGGGACGGGACAAGGACATGCAGGAAACAATTAAGCACATAGACAGGGAAAACAAAATGAAACAGAACTAAGCCACCGGTTTACTGACAGTAGCAACCTATATTTTATATGACTGATGATCAGCACACCAGCCGTTAATGAAGTTGATTGTGTATTCACAGATATTTCGTGTTCCCAGCAGTTTTAATGACAAACTGAAAAAGGAAGGTTGAGTCTTAAAGCACTGGCGGTAGAAACCTTCACATTAATGCTTTTTTAATGTTTTCCTTTATATATTCGAGATGTTCATTGAAACAGCAGCTGTAATGACTTCTTTATATGCAAATGTTGTATCTGTTATTGAACAGTGTGCTTAAACTAAACGCAGAAACTAATCTAAATACAGAAAGCGAATATGGCAAAAGTTATTTCTGCAACTAGTTAAAGAAAAAAGCTTCATTGTTATGGGTGATGTTGACTTAACTACCCACATCTTCAGCCCATGCGAATTCTGTCATCAGAGATATGCCCCAAAAGTACATAGAAGGTATTTTTTTATTATTGCTGCAGTTATTATTGTTATCATCACAGACAACAGAAGCTAGAAGGCCTCCTTTTGTACTAAATAATCTGAAAAGAAAAATGCAAATAGCTGGTAGACTCAAACATGAAACAGGTCAAGAATCTGAGACTTAAGAAAAGTATGCTAATGTGAATTCAAAAAGCAAACAAAAAAATTGTTGGGCGCATGAATTCATAAATATCAGAATTAACACTGACGCTGAGGTTAAATTAAGACAGTTTCATTAACATATCGTGGTTTAACCAAGGGTATAATGTCACACCATTTTTGACACCGATCAATCGTGATGAAAAACACATTAAACATCACAGTTAAAATGATTGGAGTTCTGGGTGTTTAAGTACATTAAATTCCATATTTGCAACTGTAAATATATACACTTAATGCTGTATGAAAAATTTACTTACTGTAGTATAAAACACAGATTCGATACTTGAAAAGTGTTTGTTTGTGGAAATGAGCCGCAACCTGGTTTGTAAATTATCCATCCACCCTCCCTTAGCCTCCTCTGCATGTATGGATTAATAGAATTAATCTATTTTGATCCCAGCACATATATAAAACCAACCCAGCAAACATACATTCCTAAATATACATAATTGCAATTTCTTAAGTGTAACTACCAATGTGAGAGGGTTCTTTGGGGTCCACACCATGTTCCCAGGGCCCAAAGGTTGTTAATCCTGCATATTAAAAATTGATCTTGTCTTAAATTTGTGCCAATCATCATAATTATATTCGAATTAATTTTTCAAATTAAGTTCAAATAAAATGACATGTAAAAACCTTCATTTTAAACATTCCTATTGCTACATTTTTCTTGTGTGTTTGAAGAACAGAGTACCTTTGGAAGCAGCTTGTCCAAAATCATCATTTCAGGTATTATTTACTGATCATTTACAATCAGGTTATAACATTTTGTTAATATACCAGAGGTATAGACATTATTGTAATAATATTATTATTATTATTATTTGTTGAGGGTCCATAGGATTGAAGTAACATGTGGCTGTTTTCAGTTTAAAAAATATAAAAATGTCACTGAGGGAACAAAGGACCTTGAAAAAACAGAACCCAGGAAACAAAGTTACACTTGTGTTTCTTGCAACTGTTATCATGAGTCCTGCTCTCCTCAGTTACTGTTTTCTTTGGTAACTGGCAGCTTTTTAGAAACATAGCAATGCACTCTTGTTGTCATGCATTGAAACATACTACATATCCCAATCTCCACCTCCCTCACCTTTGACACATATTTTAAGCCAATCAAGAAGAGGTAGGATTTACATCATCCTCCTGCCATGGGTGGCCTTGTTCAAGAATTACAGCTTTCATGTCACACAGCTGCTTTAACAACAGCAAATGGTTGACACTCTGAAATGCCCTGAACAAATAGAAACAGAAATCTCTGCAGCTATATATACTGACAAATCATTCGTAATGACTGGGCCTGGAAATGATGTGATATTTTCAAGAAAAATGCTGTATACCATGCCTTTACCTGCTTTATATTACTGTTATTTAGAATAAATATAATACACAAACATGGAATTGAGGTAGATGGTTTTAGGAATGGCTCTCTATTCCAGCTTTTCCCCTCCTCCCCTGTGTCAGTATCAGGTGAAACGTGGTGAGCATTGGGTGTGTTTAACTCTTTTAAAAGGTAGACATTCCTCTGTCATAAATTAAATTGACAAATAAATCTGGCAAAGCTTTCATAGCTCTCAGAATTGGGTTTGGAAACTCAGGGATGACGAAACTAAAATAGCCTAAGCTGCCACTAGTTAGATTATTTATTAATATTTACAAATGTGTGCAGCTGAGCAGAAATACATATTAACATTGACAGTAACACTGGCTATACAGTTTGTTTTGGGTAATTAGGTAGTTTGAATTCATACCAATTACTTAGCAAGGGTCACAAAACCCATCCATGTGCTTTTCATTTCTGTTTGTTCATTCAAGAGAAATATGAAAATCATCTGAACAATCCACCAGACAGTCTCCGCCTGTTATCAAATCACATTACAGTCCATGTGGTCTTCAGGGAACCCAATCTAGCTCTAATCAAAGGGAAATCTTACAGTGAGACCAAACCAATACCTCGCTTGCATCAAGAGTAATAAACTAGAACATTTCTCTATTCAGGAACTTTTAAAGAGAACAGAGCTAAAGCTACCATCTCTGCATTTTATTGATTAATTCAACAAGATCTTAAAAACTCTTTTTAAGCATATTTGACATGACACGGGAACTCTGAATTACTTGGAATGATATACAATGTAGTTGCTGCAACAGGCACAGTTGTACAAGTTAAAATAATTTATACAGATGCAAATTACATGTCATGATTGCTGTTTTACGCATTCATCCTAATTTAACACAATCATGTGATGTTTATTCATTTGTTTAAAACAAAAAAGTGGGAAAAGCTATAATTTTACACCAGGTGTTAATGAGTTTCAATGGCTTCAAGTAATTGTCTGATAAGGGATTTCATAAAATTTTGGATTTATGTGAAAAAACAACACTCTTTCATCCGTTGAAGATCTTAGGCATGAATTTAATGTACAACTAAATACTGTGTAAAAATTCCTGCAGATCCTACAGAAGTTTTCTGTTGAAAACAAAATTTGTAAACCTACCCAGACCACTTTAGAATTTGCAACTCTAGAACATCAGCATGGCAGCAGCCAAAGTTTCATATTTACAGAACAACTGCCACTGGAGCACATTAATCCTCAATAAAAAAAAAAAAAAATGGCACAGTGTGAAGACTTTCGTGGAGATATAACCCTGGATGAGTAGGCGGAGGTATGCTGATATGCCCAAGTATAAACTATTAAAACATGTTTTAAAATGCTTCAATATATATGGTTTATTATTTTTATATTTCGCCATCATAAAGGCACCATCATTAATGCATGCAAATATCTCCAACTTGAGTTACATATGGGAAATAGGGGATAGCCTCTTCATTACTCTTGGGAATGCATTAAAATTCAAGTGTTTTGGAGAGATGAAGTGAGGCTTCTGTCATCTTCTACTAACAAGAAAATACCATTATGCCCTTAGCTGAATTTGAGGTCTTTTCCCCACAGAGAGTCATTTAGACAATAAGGCAATAGAAATAAGAATATTATTGTTTTTTGCTTACTTCACCTGATAGCTCAGTTTTGGAAGAGTTTTAATACACCAAGCAGTGTAAGTCAGCTATTCAGTTATGAAGAATCAGTCTGCTTTCCAAAAAGTATGAAATTTATTTATGGATTCTTTTCAAAAGTGAACATTTTGCTGCAGCATTGAATTAATATATCCTAACCATTCAGTAAAAAAAAGGTACTGCTGTCAAAGGAAATAAAAAGTACCTTGTCCCTTTGTTCTCATGTGCATTAATGTTTTTGTATGATATATTGTATGTTATTTTATACTGAATTTTTGTGTTTGTTCCGATGCCTAAGAAAATTAAAACTTACTTGTTAAGAAGGACACAATTCTGAGAGCATGCTGGCATACTTTTCAACAGGTTCATACTATTATATCTCCATTTTTGAGTTTGATACATGCATATTAAGCCTTTGCTATCATTTGTGCCATGTTAAGTCACTCTGTGAGTATTACTGTTCATTGAAATTATGCTGTGACTAAAACTTACATAAATGACTGTAATGATGAAACTGTTTTCCACTTAGTGACAATCTTTTTTTAGAGGTTTATGATTTTTTCTTTTTAATGACATTGATTATACGTTTTTGTTGGTATTTCTATTACTATGTTAAAAATGTATGTTTTCAATGTATGATTGCTTTTACAGTGACAGGTTCCATGCTGCGTTCTCATTTTAGTTTACTGCTGTTTGTAGAAATAAAAATAGAAATGATTGATTGTAAAATTGCAAGGAACAGTAGTGGTGTGACAATGCTGATGATTATCATTATGAGGATAAGTATAGTTGGACATGTTCCTTTGAAATATTTCTCATGATATTATTGAATGTTTTCGATGTATTAGGCTGAATTGTGACGTGTAGGCTCACTGTATGAGACTGACTAACTAATCATGGATGTGTTTCTCAAAAGCATCGCTGTTAACAATGGTTGTAACCTCCGTTGTGAGAACTGTAGTTAGCAGTTATGGTGTTTCTGAAAACCGTAGTTCCAATGAACGTTTGCAACCACCTTTGTAAAGCTGTGTTGTTGGAATGACAGCTCTGGAGCTGTAGTTAGAAGTGTAATTCATGTTCTATCATGGATACAGAAAATCCACATTTCTCATTGGCTGGCAGGTGTTGATTAAATTTGTAAATCATGGACACCTTGAACAAAGGCACGGCCAAAAGTTTTATCACCGTCCTTCAATATGCTGTGTCGATACAATGGTTATTGTGCCAGCCATAGCCTTGTCAATAACAGTCAGCTGTTTCATTCACTTATGAACACTTTAAGTAATTTGTTAGCTAATATTAAAACTTCAAAGTATAAAAACCACAATGGACCATTTTCACATTAATTTTAATTTATTTGGCGAGGATTAAACGTTTGAGGATACTATTTATAGTGACAGGATATGATTTTTGAGCCGAAAAAAGTGACCATTTATTGAAATGACCACACCTCACAAGTAACTGTGATATAAGCGACATAACACCCTCCAGGGTGTCTGCTGTATCTTTGGGAATATTTTCTGTGTTGTCTACTAGTTGCGATCAACGGGCATTTCGAACCATGACAGTTCTTGACATTAATGGTTGCCTACTCCAGCGCAAAGTAGTGCTGATCATCTATAGTGACAGGATATGTCTTAAAATAATCATATTTTGAGCCTAAAAAGTGAAAATATATTGAAATGACCACACCTAGCAAGGAACCATTATATAAGGGGCATAACACCTCCATTGAGTGTCCATTGTACGAATGTGAGGGACTTAGAGTAAGTTTTGCGTCGTGGAGTTCTTTGCCTCAACCTCATCCCCTACATTTGTATAACGGACACCTCATCGGGTGTCATACCTTCTTTTGTTCCTCCCGACCGAGTCTTACCAATATGACACAGGAGAGTCTCTCAGCTGTTGTTAGTAAAGCTGCATTAAATAAGACTTTTTTCTCTGAATCTCTTAGTTATAACAAGATCTTGTTGATGTAGCAGGTTTGTGTTTATAGGTGTTGTATTCGCAATTTGCACCTCAACTTCCCTATCTACTGAGCTACCTCTGCCCAACTTTAGCTGTTAGCATATCTACAACTTGAGGAATGTAGATAGTGAGCTACACATATAAAGACCAAATGTTTTACCTAGAATTAACATGCAATGTGACATGTTTAAAACATTCAGTGATCATCTTTGTCTTTGTTTATGACACTACTTGAGTTTAGGAACTGGTCCCTGTATTTTGAGAAAGTGAAACACTCCAAATGCTGAATCGTGTCATTAACAACATAGTTCAATTTATTGTGGTTTGTACAACCGTGGTTCCCATTTGCGACATACTCTCTGTGGTTTTGCCATGAACACTTTATTCCTCCAGTTCATACGATAATGAGCCTTTTCTTCTTCCTACACTGCAGACACACAAATCCTACACTGCCTGTGCCATAGAGGCAAACAAAGTCAGCATACACTTTATTCATGCATAACCAGATACCTGGCTGTCCAGGAGAGGCCACTAGAGACCAATAAGACTAACATACATAACCAGTTTAACTGCATCTTAGCCCCATTGAGACCGAGCAAGCTGTTGCCTTGCCAATGCAGGCCTCCGGCCATGGCCAGTAATGGTATGGCTGGGATTTGAATGCCCAGTCACAGGGCTCACACTTGCTTCCCAAATAAATGCCGTACTGCATGAGCCAACTGGACGCATCCCTAAAGCTTTGTCGGAGATTGAAGTTGAGACTATGTGATCCGTACAGTGACCTTGATACAACCTAGCGTATGATACTGTATCCCAAAGAATTGTGAAAATATATCTTATCATGAGTTTGGTGTACTGTCTCATCTGAACTGCAAGACATATTGTTTACAGTGTTTTAATTACCATTCCTGCACACTTTGTCCTCAGGGACATTGTAAAATAAAATACTGACGGCTGCAAAGTTGTCACTGGGCTTTATGGACTCTCGTGTGGCCATTGAGCTGCTTTTGGCTGGTGTGATGGTTTATAGTTATTGATAAGGTCAATACTGTGATGCTTGGGCATGCAGTGGATGGATTAGGTTAAAGTCGAAAATCTCTAAGGAGCAAAGGCTGCAAATATTAGCTCTCCGCAAGCGTGTCTGATCAGTGAAAGCTTCCAGCGGGGAGGATTTTTTTCTGTTTCTTTTGCTTTCATGCTTTTTTTGTTCTCTCAGTTTAACAGTTTCCTACCCTCTCTCTTCATCTCAGTCAGGTTTCAGCAGACCTTCATCTTCGCACTGCCTATCCGATCTCTTCACCAAAGGTGTATAGGAAGGGGACAAGGCATCATTTTTCACTGGACGGCTAGATGAGGCACCATCTGTTGTCCTTGTGTATTATGTATGAGACACACGCCCGTCTCAGGTGAATTATGCTGAGCGAAGCCACTTGAACTTTCATGATATTCATTTAGAACGAATATTACAAACTGCGTCGCCGTTTAGAAGAAATTTTTCATTACAGCTTTGTCCAAAACGTGACCTCCTAATCTTCACACAATGAAATCACGTGGGCTGCTCTTCTTAAAATCCATTATTGAGAGACTGGAGGCATGTGTCTCAGGTTCACATGGGTGAAGAACTAACCCAAGCCTTTCATAAGACGAGAATGGCTGTCGATCTCTCAAATAGGCATTTCTTAAACTCCTTAGGATGACTACCAATCCAACACCTCTCCGTTTTAATGTTTTTCTATTGATATATTACTGTACAGAGAGAGGTGTTTTACAGAGTTGAACAAAATACTGGTAAGCTTTTATACAACATTAAAATCATCAGGTGTTGAGCTTTTGCTGTCTGTCTGCACTAAGTCATGTGGGATGTACGCGCTGCGTAAGAGCTTTAATGGTGCACATTAATCACGGCCTGTCTTAATCACGAGAAACGCTCTTTCATATCGGTGATCAAGTGAGTGTCAGGCCAGCCACCCCCCCCAACTCCTCTGGCTTTGAGATATGAAGCAGTGTCAGCTTTCAGAATGATCATCTCCGATAATTCGGACACTGCGGCGGCAGGTATTATCTGTCCTGACTCGGACAACAAGCTGTGGGGGGTATTTGATTGAGTGGCGGCAGAAACAGAGGGGGCGGGGCAGTCTCTCGAGCTCCCCAGCCTGCAGACTTGATTGATCGGCTGTGTTCCAGTGCAGTACCTCACATTCGTCAATAAATATTAACCTGGTTAGCATTGAATGAAATCCAAATCCACTGTGGTTCTTCTCCCCCCCCCCTCTCTCTCTGTCTCTGTCATTGGGGTGGTGACATGTGCCTTCACACCTCAGATTCTCATCTGGCCTTCCAATGTCATTTGTCAGATCCAGGATCCCCTCCCCCCATTCAGACCTAAGGGATAAAAGCTTTATTTATGCTCTTAAATAAGGCAACATACATACAGCTGGTCCGTTGGAGGGCAAACCAGCTCCACAAGAAAACAACAACGACTGACACAGACCCACATATACATAGAGGCATCTGAGATTCCACCACTATAAGCCTCACATTTGTGACATCACACACACACACACACACACACACACACACACATATATATAATCCTTGAGTTAAAAGCACTTGGACGGCATCTGTCACTGGTGTTAATTCTCTTTCTAATATTGCATAGCAGGAGATTGCCCTGTTAATCCTCTTGACATGCTTATTCCGCCTGGTAGCATCCCTTATATCCTAGATAGACCCTTTTAAGTGCCTGGACATGTGTTCTGAAGCCCCATCTCATTTTAACACACAGGCAAGGACACATACGGTTCGCATATTCAAACCCACCAGGCAGCGTTTCACAAAATCTATTCACAAAATTAACTAATTACAAACCTTAATTACAGTGACAGCTGTTGGTGTGTGAATGTATGGAGAATAAATATATTCTATGTGGTTTGTAGTGGAAAACCCTTAAATATCTTCAAACCATTCAAGTAATGATGGATTTCCATATGAACAACAGGCATATTATTAGACAAGGGAGATTTAAACTCTGGACCACAAGCCACACAGTACTATATGAATTCCATCAAAAACATATTATTTCTAATAGACGTAAGACTGCCAGAAAAGGCAGAACAATCGTACAATTTCTAGCTTGCCAAAAGTTCTCAGACAACAAATATTCCATTATTTGGTTGGTATCTCTTTTGCAGTGACATTTATACAAGGTTTAAACCATCTTTCTCCCTCATTCATCTTTCAGTAAATTTTTACTGGAATAATAACCCATGTTACAACATTTTATTTTCCCTCTGTTTGCATTCTTGTGATAACTATCTAATTCAAATATTCACAGCCTACATCTCTTTCCTGTGCAATATAAGAGGCCATGCCCATACATGAATATGATTAGATGATGATTCATACTTTATTGTTCACTATAAATAGAATGCTGATCATTACATTCAAGATGTTGCTGTTGTTGCCTATGTGAAATGAAAAAACAATGAAAAGAAAGGAATTAAATATTGCGGCAAAGCAATGTCCACGTTCAGTTGCCTGTAATGAATATGTGTATATTGTATCCTCAAAGCAAAGATAAATTAATTGACATTATCATATTGCTTATCATGAGTTCAGACATTTCAAATATGATCTATTACCAATTTTTCAGCGCGCAGGAAACAATCTGTAAATTGGCAATAGTCTAAAGGACAACTAAGCATTTTATATAAATTATCTCAGTTATGTCGTATTCCATTATGTGTCAATTATAAACTTGCTTCATTAACTTCTCAAATGTAACGAATGGCATAGAGTTTTGGGAGCAAATCATTATAATTTTGTCCAAAATATGACCTTGCAGTTTTCATGTCATAATCAAATAACAGAAAGCGGGTTCGAGGATAGGCAGGGGGTGCGAAGGCTTGCTGTGTCTCCTGGATCTGGAACAACTGCAACTCTGTATGAAAGGTATACTCTGAATGTGAAGAGAAGCCATTTTAGACCCCCTGTACAGAAGCTCTGCATTCTCATATTGCTTAAATGACTTTAATCAAAGGGACAATTAGCCATTAAATATAAAACAATGTAGCTATTTAGCATTTCATAATGTGCCATTTATAAATATGCAGTTTTCGCGGATTAGATGCCATATGCCTGTATAACTGCACCCTGTGCAATAATTAATTGATATTTATTCTAATGAATTATAAGAGATTAAAATGAATAATTGCTACAGACACTTTTGCAGTATTCATATTGCATCTGCAAACATATTTTGCTTTCATCATTCTAACTTATTGATGGAGAATGCGGTTTCATCTAAGCTTGTGGTGTAATATTAAAGAACTCATTTTCTAAAAAGTTCTTGAGTTTACAATATCTTGTTTGTAAGTTATTTTTTCCTATTATCCCAGTGTATTTCCAGCACTTTTCGCAGCCTCCAGTGTCAAGCTTTGATCTGGGTTTACTGTCAGGCAGCCCTGAACCGATTCGCATGCCAGCAGAGCGATCAAGTCCTCTGTGAATGTTTTCTGGGGTCTCCGCTCATATCATTTCTCAGTTATGTGTCATTGTGTACAAAAGCCTACCATGTTCTAGGTTGTCATTAGGATAACTGAGTGGATCAAAGGTTTGGCTTTTAGTCTTTACTATTTTACTCTTATATTACTGGTGTTATCACAGATTGACCACCTGTGGAAGTTTACATTGTCTTGTGAGACCATTTATTGTTTTTATCAGGTTACACTTTTTAGGCCACGATGAAATAACATTTCAGACAGTGACCCCCTGAAGGATGAACCTCATTCTCCAGTCAACCCACGCTTCCTTACCTTGCATGCCATCTTCTTTGATTTATCCACTGGCTGACCTACTTAAAAGGGCAAAATGGTAATTTTCCAATAAACATCGTTTGAAATGCTTTAGAAATCTTTATCAAAATTCTGTACAATGTGGCTCGTGGGATAAATTGCTGCCCACAGGTCCTGAGGTCGGGGGTTCAATTCCTGGCTTTGCCATTCCCGGCCATGGCCAGAGGTCCCTTGGCAAGTCAAAAATTGGCCAGCCTCGCTGGGGTCCGATACGGGGTAGGTTGGCCTAACTCCCGTTGGCCTCATCACAATAGCACTCTCCTTGTCATGCTTGGGCGTCTGCAGCGCCATGAACCGAGTGTCCACTGACTACGTCTTCCTCCAACGTCATAGGCAGTGTGCAGTCGGTGGTGCGACCACAACATGAAAAGAAGCGAGGGTGTCATCACGTGAATCAGAGGAGTCACATGCACGACTTCTCCTCCCACAGCTGTCAGGGTGAGTGCTGCGGTGAGGTCAGCAAGTTCGGTTGAACATTCGGGTTGGAAAAATCAAGGTAAAAAAAAAAAAAAATTCTGTACAATATATTATTCACTTTTAGTGAAAAAGAGGTTAAGAACCCATCACTGGAGAGAGACTGAACTGCTGGCACCCAGAATTTTGGAGACAAAACTCCTGGATACTCAAACTGAGCCCCATTCAGTTTGTGATATGTCCCCAGGCAAGCGATTCAACTGTAGCCCATTGTTATTCAGAACTGGATGTAGACAGGTGCATCAAATTCTAAATCCTCTGCTATTCTGTTATTGGTTGTCATTGTTTTCTGACTTGTTGGGTTGATGTCATTGTACCCAGTGATTTGTGTAAATAACAGTGGCTTCATGGTTCCTCAGCTTTAAAAAGAGAAATAAAAATATTTCAGTTACTTTCCTAATGCTAGCTATTTTACAGACCCTCATACCAGGTTAGCTAATGGATCTAATGGTATTTCAACAAAACTTAAGAGTGCTTTATCTACCTCTTCATTACTACACTACCTACTGCTGCATTATGCAACAGTGAATGGAACAGCTTGCAACCTAGTTAGCAGTCAATATACACCCCTAATCTTGCTGGCAGTCAGTCAGTCTTCGCCTCCAGACAGGTGGCGATTTAGATATATTCCCCCTTCATCATAATTACAAAGGGGTCCCTCAAGGCCTCATCCTGGGTCTGGTATTATTTACTATTTCTATCAATAATGTTGCACCAACTAATACCCATTTAAATGCTCTATACTGCTCTACTCCTTCCCTTGCCAGAGCCTTCCAGTTGCTCCAGAATGCTTGTATTCAGTCTACACTCCTTATGGTACACCTTACAGTTACACATCCTACACAGTTAACTTAGTTTTGCTACACTATGTATAAGAAAGGGAATATGTGCAATTAAGCCTGACTGCAGTTTTGTTTCCTTGTTTATTTCTTGGAATATGGTAGTTCTTTATTTTACCTGAGGTGTTAAATTTTAATAAACTTGGATATGTGTAATGGGTGTATTTAATATACAATTGGTATCATTTCTTGAGAGCTGTTAGTTTTTTTTATTAGCGATCTGGTTGACTCTAACTCCCATAATGATTGTAAATTCAAGAGCTGAAATATTCTGAGCAGGATTTGATATATAAGTGTAAAAAGGAATTCAACCAAATATTCAAGTCTTTACTTAATAGTTAATAATGTTACCATATGAGAGTATCTAATTAGAAATGTATATTTGAAAGAATACAGAAAGTATATAATATTGATTTTGCTATGCTTAGCTCACCCACACAATCAATTTTACCATTCAGCACCCACCAATGGTTTGAGCCAATTTCATCTCACCAGGCAGTTGTGAGAACACTGAGTAACCTTATGCACTAGTCAAAACACATTTTGTGAAAAGTGTCAAGACCAATAGCCCTATGCTGGGAAATTGTAATAACTCTTACTTGCTCTAGGGTGACCCACGGTTGACACATAATGAACAAATGAGCTGTAAACAAGAAGCAAGCTACAGTATGTATCTGAGATGAGGAGTATGTACATTAAAATAATGACCACCTTCCCTCACAGTTTGAGCTTTTTTAAGTTTTCATCATACTTTTTGCTGAGAAGCCATTCCCATGCATTTTATCACACGCTGTTGGGCGTTGTCTCAACATTGGTCTAGTCGTTCTTCAACAAAGCCTTTCAGATTATGCACTCTAATCTTTGAACTGCTTAGAGGCAACTGTAAACCTCTTCCCTTTGGAGACCGAGCAGCTTGCTGTCTCAGATAATTATCATGACAGCTGCAGCTGTGTGCAAGTGTGTATGAACATTAGGGGTTAGGAGGGGGTCAATAAGGGACCTACAACTTCTACAACACATTGCAAATTACACCGCTCAACTTCTCTTTATGTTCTATGCACCTTCTGGTTCGTTGACCGATGTCGTAAGAACGCTCCGTCTCTCTCACCCCTGAGGAATAAGGCAGGTTCAGGCCAAAGTGGTTCTGGGCTGTCAATTTGAGTTTTAAGCAGGAGATGTAATCGAAGATGGGGGTTTAGTGTAGGATTTACTCCTAAAGCATCCGTCTTTCACTTAACTAATGCAGTGGACGTGCCGTAATCTTCAGCCGTCTCTGTGATTAACGGTGAGCTGGGTTATGCTTTCAAGCACCCAGGCTCCATGGCGTACAGCGTTGAAAATAGCCCTGCGCAGGGAGTCCAAGCTCCTCCCAAACCTCTGCTTTGCCCTATCCACATGCTGGCCATCTTCCAATACCCAGAAAATGGGGCATACCTTCTAGGGCATTCACATCTCCTCTTTCTCTCTCATACACACCTAATCTCCTCCTCTTTTCCCCTCAGAACATGATGTTCACAAGTTGCGTAGCCGCTCCGTTTCACTGCCACCCTGCAGTGATGAGGACTGCTCTGTCTTGGCATGGGGACAAATAACTTGTTCAGCGATTGTGCTGACGAGACTGGGTCAAAATCTCAGTTATAAAAGAAAATTTGAAACTCTTTAATTAAGCACTTGCCACATGGTTTCTTGGGTACAGACTGACATGGCAGCTAGGTTCACCCCACCTGTCTAATTCTCTACACACCCCTCCCTAATCTCATCGCCTCCCCTCTTCCTAACTCAGACTCCACCTGTTCCCCTTATCCTCTGTGGTGCAAGATAGGGCACGCTCACAGCGCTGCCAGTAGATAATTAGAGGAGTGGTTTGCCTTGACTAAGAATGGTGAGTTCATACAGGACAGACCTGTCCTCCTATCCGTTTTAGCTTTTACTCAGGGATCTGCAGCAGATGCTTTCTGGGCACAGATCTGGGTGGATTACAGTCTCTAACAGATGCTGGTAATATTATCACGAGTCAGGGCACTGAGCCCATCCTTGTGTGCATATGTGTGTGTGTGTGCATGTGTGTGTGTGTGTGTGTGTGTGTGAGCGAGAGAGAGAGAGAGAGTCTGAGCCCATATAAATGTATGTGTGTTCAAGAGACAGAGAGAGAGAAGGAGAGAAGCAGGGGAGGCTTTGCGCTTAGGCAACCTGCTCAGCGCTCAACCCTTTGCCATTTTCCATTTTGAACAAGATAAAACTCTGACTCTGACAACTGAATAGAGGAACGATTGTAAATTATAACGAGCAAACTCTCGACAAACCCCCTGTTCAAGTCATGATACAGTAGGCAGAACAGTCTTCGCATCAAATATATGGGGAAAAATACCTTGGTCTTCATTCAGTGAGACAACGGAAGAAATAATGCAGTGCCGCAGGATGTGGTGATAATGTTAATGTTGCAGAGTTTCGTCAGACCGTATTCTGCCTCCTCTCTGAAGGAGTCTGCTGTGCTTGTGTTATATGGCTCTGGGCGGTCCAGTCAGTGGGAGATGCTGTGAAGCTGAGCAGGACACAGGCACACAGGACCCCTCTAGAGAGGAACTGCAAGTGTCTTCCCCAGCTGCGATGCACATTACTCAGGCCCTCACTTTATGGCACATGGCATTTTCCCAGTATTCCCTCTGACTGGTCAATATCAACCAAGATGTCCGGTATAGCCTATAATTTATTTTTCATGGCCTGAACAGATTTAATCACATCTCTTATTTTTAATACTGATATGCAGTAATATAAATTGATATGTACAACAAATATGCATGCAGACTCACACACAGACAAGCAAACATGTACATCCATGTGCACACCTTGCTGCAACATATGCGCATGTACGCAGACACACGCTCACTTAATGAGACACAAACTGATACAGACATGAATGTGTCAGAAATGATGCAGACATTCCCCTTGCTGTAGCACAGTGCAGTAGTTTTCATCAGGAATGAGAGACAGACAGCACAGCAGGCAGGTTTGGTCTTGAATCTCAATGCATCTGTCTGTAAGCCCCCCTCTACCATACCTGAAAACACTGATCATATTTAAAAAAAACTCCCCTACCACCCACCTCCTCTCCGCCCTCCTCTATTTCACTGTCTACCGACCCTTTTCTCCTGGCTACCAACCCTCTCTTTACAGCGGTTCCCTCCTTCCCTCCACATCTAGTTAACATTTCTTTCACTGACCAGAGAAGGCATCTCAACAGTGCGTTTCTGGGATTCGACTCAAGTCCTTAAACTGCACTGCCACATTCTCGCTCAGAAAAGGGCATCACTTATAGCTGGCTATATGTACGACTACGTCCGAGCGGCACATTGAGCAAGTTGCAGGTGTTTCCATGACAACTGTGACGCATATCTTCGGTCACTGTCTGTGTACTTAATTGCTTTGGGGTGCCTTCACATACCATTAGCAAGGTTTTCTTTTATCCAAAACATGAAGTAGATAGAAAGATGCATGGTAAGACACTGACTAGACACTATATGAATCATATATAGGTACTGTACATATGTTTATATTTATTAGATATTACAAGAAAGTCTTCTTTGTTCGAAAGTTTGCATAACTTCTGAACTCCTGACATTTAAATATAATTAAGCAATATCACATGAGAGGGAGTGCTCTTATACTAAATACCAGCATGGCTGTGATTTGGTCGTAGGTACGAGTTCGCAGGCTGAGTGTTGAAGATAATCACAGCCGTGCTGATATTCAGTATAGCAGCTCTCCCTCTTGTGTTATATTGCTTAATTATACCTGAAGTGTGACATTGCTTTTATATAACAGCTCTAAAAACAAGGTTGTTTATCAAGTAATGATAATTTGAGACAACAAATGATGTTTTGTCTTGCTGTTTATTTGGCTCTGCCAGCAAAAATAGTTCCTTCAGGATTACATTTACACGTTATATTTACACACTGTTAGTAAACACTAAAATTCTCTAAATGAGTAAAACAACCATGTTGTTAATGAAGAGACGGATCCCATGTTCGCAGTTGAAGACAGAGACTTTACTTACACAGCCGGCCGTGGGAACACAAGCATGGAGCAAAATGTTCAATGATTACAATGTGTGGTCAACATTTATACAGTTTAAGGCAAATACATTAGCATGTGATGGGTCAGATATGGTAATGGGGAACCCTACGTTCCGCAGACGGCAGATAAGAGGTCATTAACAGGAGGCGCCATTTGGCCCTGGTCGGATGCGGCAACATCCCTTTGTAATTCTAATACACATTATCAAACACTGTGCTGCTCTCCAAAACTGTCTCCCAACACACACATAAACAGTTTCTTGACTGTCGATTAGTTAGCTAGCCAGCTAGCTACCTGCTAGCTACTTTCTTTCATACCCGACAGCATGCTCACCAGCTACTTTTTATCATACTTGTAAAGGCTAGCAATACGGTGGGCAAGCAAGCCACTTTTAAACATAGCCCATTACAGGCTAGAGAGCTACTTTTCAACATACATGAATGGGCCAGATATACGGTTGGCTTGCTGCTGTTTATCATACCCAACTGCAGGCTACCTAGGTTCCTTTTTTATCACACACGGAAGTGTATCCACATTTGCGCTGTCGGTAGATGCGAATTAAGTTTGCATTGATGTAATCAATGGTTTCATCGGGAACATCTGTCAAGTGAAGTGATACATAATAGTAAACTGTCCCAGTGCTGTTATACTCAGTATCAGCACTCATCGAATGCCTCTTGTCCAATCAAATTACTTCATAGGAACTAACTGCTGTATAATAAGGGCTGACTAATGGTACAATATTTTTATCATTCTTTGTAGTATGAAACATGAACAAATGATTGTTGGATGAAGTTCAACATGAAGTTTACCATAAAAAAGCTATCATAGGGCTTAGGAGGATTTTATACATGAAATATTGTTTATAGTTTCATAATTATGTGTAATGCAATTTTGTATTGCATTTCTTGAATTCATGAATTAACAGAAAGTGTTTGAGCTCAAAGAGATCTGATGATAACACTTCATTCTTATTTTTCATTTTTGCATATGACAGACTTTTTTAATAAAGTAAATAGAATGTTTATTTTACTGCATTAAAGTGAATGAATAAAATGTTAATTAGCTGCATTAGAGCTGCAGGATATGGAGAAAAAAAATTCAATATGCAATAAACATATAGATTATCGTGATACAGTAAACCAAAGATTAATGTGTCTAATCAGTTTCCGTATATACATATATATGAATCTGAAACTGATTAAACACACACACACACACACACACACACACACATATATATTTAAATAATATTTAAAACCTGAAACAATGACATTTCCAATATGCATGTTTCCTGTTCTTCCTGGGTAAAAAAACATCACTTTCAACCCCTCAATGATCAGTAAATCTTATCTGCATATCACTTGATTGAGTGTGGTCGTCATGTGTAAAACTGAAATTAAAGTATGATGGTAAGGCCACTACAAAGTATCTTTCTGCTGCTTCTGAAATCCCTCAGCATCAAATGGAGTTAGACCTTTGGCACAGTACAACAATACACCAATAACCAACTTAAATTAACATTGCAGAAAAAACATGAAATTTAACTTCCATGAAAACTAGCCAATCATTATATGGTAAACTATTGGCAGGAGCATGGCAAAGTCACCGTTTGCCACTTCTTAATGTGGGTGTAAATGGATTGGTTTGAGGGCACACATTCTGTGTGAGTATTTGTATTTGAGTATTTGTGCAAAGTAATAGACAAGATAGCAGCTAATGTAGTTTCCTTGAGCATTGCCATTGCTGTGTGCAGTTGAGGAGTAGAGCATATGAGGGGAACTAAAGCGTAAAGAACTGTAACATAGAGGAAAGAGAAGAAACTGGGAATAAGCTAACAAATTAGATTGTGTCCCTCTTTCTTACATGTGCTATGATATAATAACTCTTTAGGAATTATATCATAGATTCTCCTTGGTGCACTGATTGACTCACTTGTTCATAGATTTTTCATATAAAGTTCTCAAACTTAAATTAGCTCATCCTATGTGTATTAAATGGTTGACAATGACAAATCTTTGTCTAAGAGAGGTCCATCAATGTCTTGAGGACAGGATGAATCCTTAATGATGTCGATATTTCCTGCACATTCAAAACAGCTTGAAATATCTCGTTACTTGCACTGATTTGAAATACCAAGTATTCGTCGGCTGAGAAACTGATGGCAGGACGTGGACTCACATTAACAGCTGTTTTAGTTAGCTGCTATAATTTGGCAGTGTAAGAGTTGTAAGAGGTAGGATCTGTTGGAAGACCACCACTGTGCGGTGATAGCTTAATTTCTGGGCTTACCTGGGTTGCCCCTTTAAAAACTCCTCCCTGTTAAGTAGGTAGCCATTTTGATGATGCAACATAACTGTGGTCATGTGTTTGGAAAAAAAATGATGGTGAATGGATGAATGGTTGCTGTGGCATAAAATGTGACATAAAACAGCTCATCCTTGTTTTGTAAGTTTGTATTATATTTCTTATACATTTGAATGATTGTTTAATAGTTAAATGATCTCATTCAAAGGTAATGGACTGGTGTTACCTCTGTTTCTAGAAAGCAATACCAGCTGTTGTTCTTTGTTTGATATTTATGAGTAACGGCCACAGTGAGAGTAATGCAAGCCAGTACAGTGTCTATCAGTGTCAGTTTGTATCTTAAAATTTGCCATCAGGTGTGGAAAAGTGGTCTTGGTTATAGAAACTTGAGAGTGATGTGTACTGAAGGCCACATATAACGGTTTGCTGTTACATTACACTCCAATTGTGTATCCACCTTGAGCCATATCATGCATTCAGTATTTATGTACTTGTGGACTGTTATATATTTTTGTACTTTTGTAACAATACAGAAGCAACGAAGAAGCCCACATTTGTATAGCATGTTCCCTGTGCTACCCAAAACAGCACCCCTTTTTGTTCAAGCATCAGGTGATTTCATGATTACATTTTCACAATCATTTATATCCCACATTTCTATCTAGCTAAGAAGCCAATTTAGGAAAACACTACAAACAAATAAACAATAATTATCAGTTGCTATTTTCAGAGGCAAGGTGCCTGTATCCTTATGTCCTCTGATGGATATCTATTTGGAGGTTGAGGAGAAATTATGAACAGTCACCAGTGTGAGATGATCACATGTATTCTTTACAGTGGCCTAAGCTCATAACAGCTGGAGTATCATGGACATAATGGTCAATGTGCTGAAAAGATATGGAAACATAAAGCTTTTCAGTTTCACAAATTTCATGTCTTTTCAAAAGAACATCAACACAGCTTTTGGAGTAGAATTTAATATAGATTTATTATTAGATGTTTAGTGATATATACAGTACAGAAGAGTGTTTAAATGAGTTGAGAGGAGATACTGTTTGAATTTTAGTGTGAAGACCTCCTTTTGAGAAATTAATGGTACTGTCACAGATGCAATGTCATGTTTGTGAATCATGCCAACTCCCTTAATTAACTTCAGATGTGTATTGATCCCAATTACACTTTTTCTTCTGAAATAAGTCAATTGAAGCCATGTGCCAGACACAAGATGGTGTAATTAACAGGTATCTCAGATAAAACCCTGAGTTATGAGGTGCAGATAAGAAAACAGCTACAGCCATGAAACATGAGAGATTAAGTGAGATGCGATGGCTACTTCTCAAACAAAAATACAATTTTAATGCTAGACTTGGAAGTAACATTTATTGGGAAAATAACAGTTCATACATGTACAAGCCCCAATATAAATATCACAATGTCTATGGCTTGAAAAATGCTAGAATTTGATGGATGGGACAAGAATGCCATTCAATATTCCTACAAGTGTGTCTCCTCTCTAGTGATAACATGTTTCCATTAGCATCATGTTATCAATTTTATGTTAAGTTCCAAATTTATTTGACCAAAGGCATTTTAATACATATACTGAAGCAAACTTACGTCAAAACAAAGTATGTATTATCTGCAATTTCTTGACTAAAACGTACACAACACAACAGAATAGCAAACGACCAATTATAAAGATTAACATTCAGCCCTCACCCATAAGCTATGGTTATAAGACAACTCAACTGGAAGACTGAAAAATAACAGAAGTATTTCATCATGTCCGGTCTTTGTAGTATGAGTAAGCACTGCCATCTTTGAAACCCCTCTGTAAAAAATGTACTGAGAGGCCTGAAAAATCCTGCTTCACAGCAACCCTCCAGGGCCTGGACTGGGCGGCTCGGCTTTATGCAGTTTGTCATGGGTTCGGCAGAGATGAGAGCCGGCGCTCCTCACATGGGGGAGCCGAGAGTGTTCCTGCAGACGGAAATGTTATGTTTTGTGACTTGCATCACAGGACCCTGACCCCGCTGGGTCATGAGCACAGTAATGCTTGGATCAGTATGTCAGCCCAATCTCAGCTGTGGAGAAGGCATGCATCACACACTATCCCCACTCCTCCCACCCCCAAATATGGTTTGCACTTTTAACACTCTGGCACTGGCAGAAAGTGCATCATATCGCATTATAACATATAGGGTAGGCACTGGGTTACCCTGCTGTGAGGGCTCCTTTGGTTTTTAAGTTTTATGTGGAAAGAATATGTGCTCATGGTCTGTTAAAGAAAATCATAAGTCATCGGTAGCTAGAAGGCCTCTACCAATATCACCGTAGGGGATAGTCTGGGCTAGAGGCCAGAGAAAGACTTTTCATTTGAGTGGGTGTGCGCATACACATCTGTGTGAGTGTGTGTGTGTTTTGTGTGTGTGCAATCAGTTAGTAATGCTAATGAGGTGGAAAATACTCTAAATATTTGTGAAAGTATTTTTTTACAGTATTTTCTTGAGTATGAAAGAGAGTTCACGGTGGAGGTTTATGGGTGTACTGTGTATATACAGTAGAACATCATAGAATCTGCAAGTTTTACTTATATTTCATTCTAATATATTTGTAGAGCAAATAATACCATTTATAAGACCAAGCACATCTAGGACAGTTTCAACTTTGACAATATGTGCAATGAAAAAAAATACCCAACAGAATAACATAGAACACTACTAACAAAAATAAAAGGTGCCATGTCTGTCCACCACTGATATTAAATCCATATGTATTTCTAAGAAATTTCTAAATGACAATATCCAGTTGGTTGAATAGCTTCCACTAGAAAAATTAATAAACCAATGTTAGGAAATAAGCTTCTTTTTGGCCCTTTTTGTTATTCCTATAATGATTATAAAATTATTTAAAGAGCAGTCCATACATTTTTGGTTGCTAAAAATTTAGATGGATACCCTACCACAGTACTGATGAAATTTCCAGGTAAAGCAGCTAACTAACTTGTGTAGCAACTCAACATAAACAGGTGCAAAAAGCGAAATTGTGTAGACAAGAAGTTTTAACATTCATCATGTAACATTAGTCTCACAACACATACAGCTGGTTAGCTGGAAACAAAACCAGATGGAGAGAAAAGAAAAAAATATCTTACATAATTTTAACCTGCCAACTAATATCAACCAGTTAAAATTGAATAGACTGAGTGGATTAGGTATGGAAATTACATTACAAATTATGTTAGCTGAGAAGATAAATTTTGGAAAAAGTCTGGCAGATTTTGATTGGCAAGTAATGTTTTTACATACTTTTTTCAATCAGCATGCTAAGATGAAACCAACTGACAAAGGAACATAGCAACCATTGTTTGAAGTGCCATAAACTATAAATAAAGAATGGTGTAATGAAATGTGATGTGTGATGTTTTTAATTAAAGTGTATCCTTGGCATTGTTTTAGAAATAGTAACTTGTTTATAAAGGTAGTAAGGCACTTCAGGCCATGTTATATTGTAGATGGATAGCAGAAATCCAGCCCTATTGTCAATATATATGACAATATTCACAATATAGTACTGGCCCTCATTACATATTGCTTAATTACAGGATACTCATTTTCCAAAAACATAAACCTTTTGAAGTAAAGCTGCCTCTTCACAAAACACAGTGGAGACTGAAGGTGTGAGCTTGGCAGTGATATCAGTCTTACAATATATCATAGTATATCATAGTCATATTTCTTATTTCATTTTCATGGTCAATATCAATGACAAAAAACAAGGTAGTTTTTCATGCAGTGTAACAATTATATTTCTTCTCTCTATCTCACTGTAATCAAATTTGTTTTAAACATCTAGCTAGTTATCTTTTCTTACTGGTTACTGATTTCCTCACTAGGCACCGGAATTACTGTCTTCATTGTGATCATGACATGTATCTCTGCAACTGTTTCTGGAATTTTCCTCATTTAGGTAATGGATGTCAAGCTACAGCCTGCATAGTGTTCCACAAAACTAATCATGAAGACCAAAGAGCTTTTGCATCTAGTCAAGGATAAAACGGTAGAGAAGCAAAGATTAGGAGAGGGTTATAAGAGAATTTCAAAGTCCTTTTGTAAACCGTTTGAGCATACAAAGGATCATCATGAATACGTGGAGCCCCAGTCTCCGTCAGAACAGACTGCCCTTAGAAACTGAACACTTGGGCAAGCGGGAAGATGGTTGGGCAGACCGCTTTGAGGTCAACAGTCAATTTGAAAGACTTCTGTTCCTGTCGTGTATCGTGCAAGGAAATGTAATTGTTTTAAGATGCTCTTTTTTAATCTCATATTGAGCGTCTGAAAATCCATGTGAATGCTACTACAGATATATGGCGGAGGATTCATTTGATTTATTTAGTTCAGTTAAACAGCAATGATTGTGTTCCTTGTCAGCTGAGACCGGGATTTATGTCAAGACTGAGAAGGACATGGATGGGACAGAGTACAAAGGAGCCCTGGAGGACAACCTGCTTGACTCAGCCAAGAATATGAAACTGGGTTGAAGCGTTCACATTTCAGCTGGACAAAGGGTGGAAGCACATGGTGTACAGCAAAGTTGAATGGTTTCAAAGGAATGGCCCTGAATAACCCACTCAAAGTTTGGACTTGAATCCAGTACTAAATTCATATTGAGCCACGATGATTGAAGTCGATCAGCAATTCCAAACCAGCATTTTAGAGTTGAAGTAATTTTATCCAGAAGTGTAAAAATAACATTTATTTTGTAAATATATTTCAGATATCAATCCAACATAGACTTTAGGTTGTTTATGGATCAGTATCCAGTCTCATTTGACATTAAGTAGCCATATTATTTCTAAACATTTGCAGTATCAATGGAAGTACAGTGCATTTTACTCATCATATTCAATATGAAATATGAAATCCCACTCAGTATTTTATCAACAATTAAGATCTTTCATCAAAGTTTTGTAACTCAGCTATATGGTACTCAAGATAAAACATGTTCAAGATTGGTTGGAGAAATTCCTTATCTAACAATCCTTTTATATTTCCATTAAAACCACATTAAACAAATCTTGAGAATCAATCCAAATATCATTACAAGCTCTTAAGATAAAATTATGTCAGCCAACAATTTATGAATTGGCACAGTTCATTTATTTTCATACCTAGTGCCTGCTATTGTTGAAACTATTTCAGCAGAGCAAACAAAGGCAGCAATGCTGTGATTGAATGTGCATTCATACACTTCCCCCTGTTGTGTCTGTTATCAATACAAGTGCATAATCACTCACAACAGGTTTTTCCCAGGACCCCTACATAGAGCCATCTCACACCAGTCACTGCATAAGACTGCTATTCATACATTTCTGATTGCTGGTTTGTTGAGTAATTTGACAGTCCGCTTTTCAGGCTCATTATTCCCTAAACAGGGGATTTCTGTTTTAATTTCAGATTTAGGGAAAGAAATCAGTGCTCTGGCATGCTGCAGAGGAGCAATCAGTAATTAAAACACATTTTTTAAAAAGCAATGCATTGTTAGTGGGATTACGTTTTCGACAGCAGACGTGGTGTGAACCGTGTTCATCTCTTTGACTTTGACTTTTGAGCTGAGGATTGATTTCCAATTCTGTATGTAGATACTCAAGTCAAAGAGTGACAGCCACAGAATATGTGATGGTGGTTAGACTGTATTCTAATGGGCCTTTGTGTTGGGGAAATGTATGAAGAACAATTATAGACAAGGGCGTTTATCAATCTCATTCTGCTTGTGTCTGAGCTTCCTTTTTTCTGCTTAAAAATTTATAAGTATGTAACAGGCAACAGAATTAGCAATGGGTTGGCTTGTTTTCATCTGCTTGCTGGTTGTTTTCCTTTCTGTTTTCTCTCCCTGTTATCTCACTCATGGCTCCTCCTTTGGTCTCTTCATTAAACACACATCTTGTCTGCTTGATGAAGAATATACCTGCAATATTTTACAAAATGAAACCTTTAATAAACATGCTCAAGAAACAAAAATCATATAATTGGAATGCCTGGAAATCTAGCAGGCATTGTATATAGTCTACCATGGTAAAATTGCTCAAAAAGGAAGATGGAAAAATTAAGATTTGTATTAACATATGTACAGAGTGTAGCAGTATGCCACAAAAAGACATGGATGGCCAAAAATAACATGCTATGTAGTCGCTGTAACCTGGCAGAGGTGGAAACAGTTCTCATTACTTGCCCCCAAGTACCTCTTCACCAGAGATTAATACTCTCTCAAATTCTCAGCCCAGATTAATCAGGTTTAGTACTCCAGAATAAGATAAATAAAAAAATTCTTCTTGGTAAACAGGCTGACACAATGGACTTGGTGGACCAATACACTTCTGCTCTTATTTAAGAAAGTGTGTGGGCTAGGAACTGTTTGCATTTACATGTATTTAATCAGTGATCCTCATTAATTCTGAGACCGTGGTTTTCAAGATGAGTTTGTTTGTTTTTATAGATGGGGGAGGTACCAAGGTTATTTTCCTCAGGTGTGCATTGATGTCATCAATTTAATCGAATATATGTTTCTAAAATCTTCATTAACATGTATTCTCATGTCATACAAACAAAGCCTATTAGCATTTTCAATTTAGGATAAAGAGACATGCAATTATCCATGCTTAGACTTTCAAATAAGGGATGGCCAAATATGGTTTCTTCATATAATGCAGCAAGAACATATAATATGATTATACAGTGGAATATACAAAAACATTTCATTAAAAAATGTTTTATACCCTGCACTACATTTACAGTTCCTTAAAGGTCATAATCAAGCAACCTGGTATTGCAATGGTGTTTCTTCATTTTCAGGCTTACTTGGTTACTTGTGATTGTGGGTACATACTGTATTTGGATTATCTTTCCTTTTCAACATTTCATTTTGAGTTCAGTTTTTTTTTTTAGATTGTACAATCATTTGTGCAATTATTTAGTTGAGGGATAGACTCATTCAAGAATATATTATCCACTTAATTTGCTTTTTAAATTATTACATATTTTCTCCATTGTCAGAGTGGGTTTTGGCTTTAGTGACACATCTGCACTACACATCTACCGCACTTATTTTTTTGACTCATTAAAGCTACACTCAGTCCTGTAAGCTTTGTCTGAGTGTCACCAGATCTCCTATATCCTGCAGCATCTCTTTGAATCAGCACTCCTTTTCCTGGTCAAACATTCTCTCTCTCTCTCTCCCCTCTCCCTCTGAGTCATTGCATGCCTTCACACTTTAAAGGTAGGCACATCATGCTCTTGTTTCCCCAAGCCCTGGCGAAAATCCAAATGGAATATATAGCCAATCAATATGTGCATATCCTTCCTGAGCCACCACATCGCTGCATACTCTGAGAATAAGAATAAAAAACAAAGATTTTTTTAAAACGGAAAAAAAAATCACATTTTCACTTATCAAGTATTGATGCACATCAGCAGATTCAGCCATAAGAGCCGCTATTTCTGGAAATAAAACTCCTTTCTTTCCTGAGATAAGCCATTAGAATCAGAGAAAACATCCAAAGTGCAAGAGCCTTCAAAAGTAAAGAAATACGCATCTGCTGCATCTGCACTTAATGCATTTTGACGAGTGAATAAATGCAGTACAAATGCATGTTCATGGTCTGGAACCAGAGCCGTGCTGAGCCCAGATGCACAATCTCTTGAACATTCATTGAAGTTCTCTAAAAGGCAACCACGATTTGCCCCTTTTTGTCAGTAAAACGTTAATGATACCTATTAGGAACTAATATTAGGTATTAGGCAGTTTTACTCATCATAATTATCATACCCATAATGTACATGGTAACTTGTTTTAGCAGTCGGTGAGATTATACAGCTTAATGCAGTTTTTGCTTTCATTTGGTTAGACTTACGATGAATGAATATATGTTTTACGTAAGGGATAATCCATGATGGTTGGTACTGTTCTTGGGAAATAAACAATGACAGGGTGATGTGATGCAGTCCCCAGGGCAAAGCTGTTGGACCGTTAACCACCCTGAAGGGGTTTATTTTCACAGAACTGCATTACACAGAATGGTTTATTCTGTGTATACCTTCACTACTTATCAAAGAAATAATTTGAAATTTAATCTTTATTATTTTGAGAAATGGGTATTACAGTTATAAATGTCCAAACCCACAAAATTTAGCTGATCTCATATCAACTAATATCAGAGACTGGCTGTTTAAATTGTTGTCTTTGAGGTGGACCATGTTTTACTGAACTGCTCAGCAGGTTAACTGTCATAACCTGCCCAATGAGATCACACAACATTTACATTTAGCATGTAGCTCCTTAACCATTATACAACACTTTGTTGACACGTCATGTTGTTGCTGTTAGATAACCCAATGCATACTGGTATGTTCACTTGTAAAGGAAATCTTGCATAAACTTGAATGAACTTGTGAATTACTTTAGAGAGCTGATAAGACCAATTTCATTGCCAAAACATAGCCATGTGTGAAACTTTATACTGCTGTGAGGTTATCAAAAAATAATGTGCACCCTCCAGCCAACTAGAAGTGAATATTTAACCAAGCGTTGGCATGATTATAAATAAACGTAGGATGTCACTATGCTTTAAAGTATATACAATGCATATGTTTTTGAAGCTTGTGGCTTTATTCTAAAGGTGTGAGTCTGCAACATATTACAGTCGACTACACATTAAGGGGGAGCTTGTGCAAAAAAACAGAAAATCTCAGATTCCTTGTACCCTGTCGCAGACAAAACATACTGAGCGAATTGTGCTGTGAATTGTGGGAAATAAATCTCAGCTTATCTCATGGATGGGGAGGTGAGAAGAAGCTCTATAATCGGACAATGAATTCATAATTATCTTTATTATTCCCGTGCCATTCACGCAGACATTTCACAGAGTATTATTCACTGAATAGGAATCACAGGGCCTGCCACAATGAAAGCACTTATCCCTTTCCAGTAATGGACTTTTGATGTAGAAATGGGATAACATGGAAAATGCAAGTGACACAAAATGTGCATTTAAAGCTTAATTTCCATCTGTCATGACGAGGAGGCTGTGATGTGAGGGGCGAGCGTTCGTTTGCATCCTGCAGCCACATGACCAGTGAACTCCTCACATCAGATTCTTGTATACAAAGTGAGAGATAGGAGGAATTTTGGGGAAGACTATTTTCAGGTTCTTTGTTTTCATTTAAACTGCATCAGGAGCTTCGGCCCCTCCTACTTGTCTGGACTGGTGAATTACACAGGCTGTGTATCTTGAGGAAGACATACAAGTGCAATCCATGGGGAAACGCAAACACACACACCCACACACACAGACACACACCATTATTGTTCAGCAGGGAGCCTCTCAGTAATAACATTCCCAAGTGAGATGATCTATCTTTGTTTAGTAAAATTATTTTTATTCCTCTTTTCCAAGTGCTACTGGTGAATCATTCTTTAAATGAACAATGTTCAGTAATAATAACAGTGTAACCATTTCAACACACTCTCCCTCCTTCCTTCATTTCTCCCACATTCTCTCTCACCTGGACCTCTTCTCTCACAATTCTCGCCTCTCTCTTTCTCTGTTTCTTTCTCTACTCTGTTTCTGTTTCTTTGTCCATCTTCTCTTTCATTTATCTTATTCTCTCTATTTCTCAGTTTAGTCTCTCTATCAAAGGTGGGCAATAGAAGGTTCTTTTTGCATGTGAAAGAGGAGGGATTTGGGTTGCACCTTTAGAATTCCATTCAAGGCTAGGATTAGGATGGATTGCAATTATTACAGATTGATGAAGAACTGCCAACGTTTGTACAAATTTGGCAAACTGGTGGTGCAATCTGTCCTGGGTTTTCATTTAAATTGTCATGTTTTTCAACAATACGTGGCTCTTTTGCCACGTTTTGTTCGACGTTCAGAATCACTATGAAGTAGTTTTATTATGTGTCTCCAAGTGTCATTGGTCAATTATTCATCCTGTAAATGGTCAATGTACTGTAATCAAAATCTCTCTCTCTCTTTCTCTCTCTCTCTCACTCTCTGGAGCCTTGGACACAATAGGTGCCCAGCTTCCAGTCCATCTGTGTTAATATCACCTGGACCAACACTGGTAGTGGCACTGGGCGCCCAGTCCTGTCCTGTCATGAGCAGCCAACTGGAATCAAAAGGAGGCCCACAGCAGCAGAGAAAGCCAGATGGAACCGCTATATGGGGAAAAAGAGCTGGGGCTGTCATGCAGCCAGCCTGTTTAAGGCTAACATTTCGCACAGCCTAACTCCACCTCATGCTGCCTCACACACAGGCTGGCTAGCCCATCCACCATGCTTGTGTGGATGAGCCTTTTTCAGGGGGCCCAAGCTGCGTGTGACGCACATCTTCAGCTTGCCCGCTCTCTGAATTGGTTTTGAGGATTACGCTATATTTTGATCCAGGCTATAAATAGAGAAGTTCTTAAAATCAAAGACTTGGGCTGTACTTTCATAGTTCTCATTCTAACAGGAAATAAACAAGCAGTAAGCAACCAGGCTCATGGTGTAAATAATAATGACTTTTCATGGACTTTTTTGTTGGAAACCGCAGGTATGTAGTTTCAAATACTCAGAAAGAACAACAAATCTGTTGAGCTGCATAGATGCAGATTTCACAAGTTAGCCAGGTAATACATGTTAGTGACGATCCAGAAATGTATATTTAAATAATCATAGTATTTCTGTTCATTAGAGGCCCTATTATAAAGATCTGAAACCAGTGAACGGCACAAAGGAACAATATGATATATGGCTCTGAGGAAGTTCTGTAGAAGTGCAATATTAAGAAATACACACGTACGTTGAAAATTTTGATTCTGCTCTACAATTCAGTTTTAGATGATATTTACAGCTGAAAACAATGTCAACTGTTGTGGCATATTGTTTTTAACATGTTTTTTTAAGTTTTTTTAATGTAGTTTAATGTGAGGGGTAGAGAAATATGCTTGCATCTGGGTTGGTAAGAAGTTACAGAAAAAATTCCCAGGTAAGGCAATGAATTGCATCCTTTACAAAGTACTTCACCTTAAATTGTTTTAAGCAAATATCCGGTTAGATACATTGATAGTGTATAAATATATAACTGCGGCTTTGGCTAAATTAAATAGACACAAACTCTTCAAGTCCTTGTTTTGCAGATACTTCTGTTATCCACAGACTATTCTATCATACTTGTGACTGTATGAATTGGCTCACCCTCAAAAAGACCCCATAACACCTGAAAGGTGGGAATTGAAGCAACCAAAATCAACAAGATACTGAAGAAGAATACCAAGAAACATAAAATCAGCTTTCCACCACTTTATCTTGGGTAGTAGTTGGCTGAGCTCACTGAGCTAATTTAATCTCCTACTCAGAAATCCCTCTGAAAGTAGGCTGGATGTGATTATATTTAAAATTGATGTATAAAGTAGTTGTTATATTAATAATATAAAGGAGTTGTAACTCAGCACATGCTACAGAGTGTCTTTTACATGAATGAAAAAAGATGAGGTAACACCCAGAAACAGCTAAGAGTGCAGAGTGAAAAAAACAAACTAGTAAGGATTAACGATAACCCACAAGAGCTTACTTCCATTGTAGTCCTTAAGTGGGGTGGTGACAACAATAGATGAACAGATGACAATAGTATTAGCACATACATATGCATAATAAGAGCATGTGATTGCTGTGTAGGAATTATTTAAGCCTTACACATGACACCAGTTACGTTAAGTGGTACCAGTTATGTATAGAACAATTAATATCATGTATATTCTCAAAAGGGGCATGTCTAATTTATGCATGCATAAATTACATGGGACGGCAGATGATATGAGGATAATGTGAGGATAAGGTGCTACATTGTTGTACTGTAGCACACATAGGCAGTCTTAAGTAGACAGTTGAAAACATGCGCTCACAAATGATGTCAGGGTGAGCGTGTGCACATAGCCGCTCGCTATGGACCATACAGCTGGAAGATTACTACATGAACTTAATGGGAATGCTTACTGTTTGAAATGGAAGAGGAGAGATAGAGAGGCATCTGTCACCCTGCTTGCCTGGGGGGAAGAACAACTTCTGCAGATCTCCATGTGGCCGATTGTTTGACTCCATGCTGCCCCCCCCATTTCACAGCTCTGCTGCAGTTCTGAACAGCCTCCAATCCGAAAGGATTACCTAGGAATAGGTTTTGGAAGCGGGGGTCTCTAAGAGACGTAAAATTCCATTTGTGGAAATATTGTCGGAAGATATCTGTCCTTTTTTTCCCTCCCCACTGAACAAGCAGTAAAACATTTGCCTTGACACTGTACAGTACTCAGCAAGAGGATTTTTTTAAATGTTATATGTCAGAACAATTATATGTACAAGATACATAAAGGCGAGTCAAGTAATTTATTCAAGTTTGCAAACCAAGTCTGGAATTCAATCAAATGCCCTTAATGTCTTCTTTTAGGCCATCTGCTATTCAATCACAAGCATCCACTTTATGCCCAAAGAGACTCAAAATCCAATAGGTGTAGCTTAAAGATGTTTTTAATTTTAAAATGAAGAGAACTTGTTCCAGAGAACATGTTTGCTTGTCTCGATCTTCTTACTAAAGGTTTTAGGAATAAACAGTTTTTATTATCATTGCATGGCATTTTGTCAAAAGTAGTGAAATGCAACCCACTTCAAAACAAAAATATATCTTCTATCACTGTCTACCAATTTGTTTTGAAGCCTCTGTAGCCTTCTGTACTTTTGGAGTATTCATGATTTCTCTACCAAGGAACAGATTGTGAGAGTGTGTTATTACTTTACATGTTTAAGTTACCACCAATGACCATTCCAAGCCAAAACACATTGGTTACTTGGGTTTGGTGTTCATTGTCACTTGTAATATGTATATACTGAGATTTTAAATTTATAAATTGCTAAGGTTGGTCAAATCTTCATTTCTCAGTTTTAAATTTGCTTTTATATATTTGGGTATATTTGTTTGTATGTGATGATTGAATACCCACCAAATGTACATACGTTGTATATATTCTCCATTCCACATGGGCAAGGCAACAATTTGACCACACCCACTAGGGGTTACTCCTCAGTCTCATCTCTTGGTACTTTCCAGACCAAGTCTATGCAGATTGACCACAAATGCCTCACTGCTACCCTGTTCATCGGCAGATGGTCTCAAGTGGTCTCTGTCCTGGTGGATTCTGGAGCTGATGGCAACTTTATGGACTATGGGCTGGTCTCCCAACTCCAACTGCCACGGATCCCTCTTCAGACGCCTCTGATGGCTCTCGCCATCACCGGGGCTGCCACATATCAGGATCATGCACATTACTCCTCTGTCGATCCATCCTCAAAACCCCTCAGACACCTCTAGTGTTGGGACACCTTTACTCAGTAAACATAACCCTTGGATAGATTGGGAGACTAATAAGATCTTGGAATGGAGCTCCTTTTGCCTGACTCTCTGTCTGAGAGATGCCCAGGTTCCTGTTGGCAGCCTCCAAAGAGTTCCCAGACCTGACTGGAGTTCCCCCGGAGTACATGGACCTCAATGGGGTGTTCAGCAAATCCTGTGCCTCCTCCCTGCCTCACTGTCCGTAATACGGTTTCATAGACCTTCTTCCTGGCAGTTCTCTGCCTCGGGGTTGACTGTTCTCTGTCACCACCTGAGACCGAGACCATGAAATACATCCAGGAGTCATTAGTGGCCAGCATTATTCCAGCCATCATCCTCTCCTCCCACCGTGGGCTTCTTCTTTGTGGCCAAGAAAGAGGGCTCCCTCTGCTCTTGCATTGACTACAGAGGGCTCAATAACATCACGGTAAAGAACCGCTGTCCACTTCCTCCAATGTAATCTGCCTTTGAGTCTCTGCTGGAAGACTCCATCTTTACCAGACTGGACCGCTGTAATGCCTATCACCTAGCGCACATCAGAGAGGGGGACAAGTGAAAGACAGCATTTAACACGTCTACCGGGAACTATGAGTATTTGGTAATGTCCTTCGGCCTTACTAATGCCCCTTCTGTATTCCAGGTCCTCGTCAATTATGTGCGCAGGGACATGCTTGGTTTTTTCTTTGGCTCCCGGTGAACCACCTGTATTTCAAGGCCGAGAAATTTGAATTTCAAGACATGGTGTCTTTCCTGGGGTATGTCATTTCTGCTGGAGGGGTACAGATGGATCGGCGCAAGGTGCAGGTGGTGGGAGAGTGGTCCCGACCCACGTCTCGGCATGAGCTGCAGTGTTTCCAATTTCTATAGGTGGTTCATCAGCAGTTACAGTACTGTTGCTGCACCACTTATCTCTCTCACTTCCCCTGCTAGATGGTTCTCCTGGTCCCCGGCCACCGAAGAGGCATTTCGGGATCTCAAACAGTGCTTTACCAATGCTCCTGTGCTCGTCCAGCCTGATCCTGCTCACCAGTTTGTGGTGGAGATGGAAAAAAAAAAAAAAACTCCATCACTGTGTGTTCTTATCTCGCTACTCATCGTCCTTAGAACGCAATTATGAAATTGGTGATCGGAAGCTCCTGGCCGTTAAGCTGGCATTGGAGAAGTGGCGCCATTGGTTGGAGGTGCTAAATACTTCATTCCTAGTCAGGACCAACAATAAAAAGCTGGAATACCTGCACATGGCCAAGCGCCTCAACTCTCGTCAAGCTCAGTGATCCCTGTTTTTTGCCCAATTCAATTTTATCCTGTCTTATCGCCCAGGGTCCAAGAATGGGGAACCTGACACCCTCTCTAGAATAATTTAATCATGTATTCCTCCTGATCATGGAGTATACTTATTCACTGTCATTACCATTTATGCCATTACAGCAATATTTTATGAAAAATATGAAATGTTCACATTATTTATATGTATTTAAGGTGCGTCTTATACTAGCTGTTGAGTAGCGTTAGTGAATCCATGACCTACTGTCTTTTTTCCTGAAAACGTGAAAATTGTCATTACCACAACACATCACGACCACTACATAACTTGTACCATATCATGCCACTTGGCAAATAAATATTAAATATTTAAATTCTATAGAAGCTCAGTTTTTGGCCATCATTAGGTCTTTACTTCAAAGCATTTAAACATTGTCTTGACACACTTAAAGCAAAATTATTACAAATTTTATTCATCAAAAGTTAATATGGTAAAAAGGACCCCCAACTGAAGAATCACCCATATAGATACAGGACCTCAAACAGCCTTTATCTTCATAAGGTGCCAGGAGCTAAAGTCTGCTCTGATTGAATAGCATATGCTCTGAAAGAGATGAAGTGCATTTTATTGAATCCTAGCCCGAGTGCATTTGATTGAATCCTGGTCTTTGTCTCCACTGCCAAGCTTCAGTGTACCAGATTATTGATAACTTATGCTGCTACCTCTACAACTGCGACTGCTACTGCAATTGCACCTCTCTCACTATGGAGGTGAGCATACACCTGTGGGTTACAAGATTATCAGCAGCTACAATTATTTCAAGCACTGGAGTGTGCATATTTCATGAAATGTGTGTCATAATTTCAACTTTTAAACATTTATTTCACCAGCTTGGCCTGAATGAGATTTAAAATCTCTTTTGCATAAGAGATCTGGTCAAAACAGCTGAAATACATGTTACAGACAATACTCTGAAACATATCATCCACCATTAGTGTGAATGTAAAAAAAAACTGTAAATTGCTGGAATGTCCACTTATACATTGAAACATAAATTGGAGAATCTTGGCTGAACGCTATAATCCATGTAAATTGCACTGGATAAGAGCATCTGCTAAATGTTTAAATGTAAATGCAGAAAACAGGCCATACAAAAGTCAAGGAGCACAATGGCCGTTGCAGCTTGTGCGATGTTTTGTGCTATGGCTCTGGGTTTAAATTCAGTACATAGCTTCAATGCATTACATGCATGCCTCAAACCGTACACAATACAAATACAAATCAATCACAATATATGCATTTGCTATCACATGGTTACAGGAAAAAGTAACATATTTCAGAGAAGAAACGTCTTGTTTTAGGGAAAAGCGGCTTTAACTGTTGTGTGTTTCCCTAGATTTATCTGTAACAGGGAAGGAGAACCATTTTATTTATTGATATCTAAATTTGCAGCACCATGAATCTGTGGTTATTCCTGACTTTGTTCATGCTTCATATCGATATCAACACCCTTGCCAAAGATGTACGATTGTGAGTGAGTCTGATAATGTGTCATTTAATTTCAAAATTGAGAGGAAAAGAGGAAGAAAAGGGCATTTGACAGGATGTGCAAATGATCTATGTGGTAATTAAAAGAGAAAATGCTGTGCTCTGGATTTTTGGACTTTTATCTGCATTTAAATGATACTGCTCCACAGTGCGACTCCCGCAGGTATCCACTCTGCAGGTAGCTGGTCTTCTGCCATGTGGCTGCTTTCTCCAGTTCTCCAGAACTGTCAAAATGATTGACATATTCCCAGTCATTGAAGGGAAGCTGAAAAATCATTTTCATTCTGAAACACCTGTCTTTTTAATAAGTGCAATTTTATTTTTATACTCCTGTAATGTTTATGTAAAAGCTTATGGGGCTTGTAATGGTAATACTAGCAAGAAATTACCCTTAAATATTACATATATCAGAATACGAGAGACCAAGTGCTAGGAATTATATGTACTATTTTTTTTGTTTATTGTGTTTTTTTTTCGACCTGGATTTTTTTTTATATTACCACATCTTTATTATGCCCCCCTAATTTTATCTCCCCTTTCCGGTGAGCTGTTTTTCGCTGAAGATAAAAAGTACATTAATATTTGTTACATTCATGCAGCAGACCTCTCCAAATGTATAGCTGAAAAATTGTTCAGTCTTGTCTTCGTGTTAACAGCTGTTAGATAGTACTTGTGAGAGGAAAGATCTGCACCATAATCCATTATTACCATTTTTATCATCTGTTCAATGTGGTTACTAATCTGCTAATGAATGTAGCCTGTGGACAAAACTGAATAATGTTTTCTCAAGATGAGTCTACAACTACAGCTGCTGTAGATTGAAGATTAAATGCCACACTATCATTAGTATTGTTTGGCAAAATGTATATACCCAATTAGCCAAAAGCCTTAAATGTAAGGATATGTAATAAGAATATGTGAATTGAAATGAATTGCAAATAGTTTATATTTTATGATCGTTGAGCGATCAGGTGTCTGCTCTTTTATGAACATGTGTAAGTAAAGTGTTGTAGATATATAGATTCATGCTGCATGTTAAAGACTGCATATCAGATCTAAGTATAAGGAATGTTCCATTACAGAAGTAATCTTTATTAAAAGAAATTACAAACTGCAATAATATATGTGATTTCAAGGTGTATAAATTAAGCCACTCTGTGACAGACATATTTCATAGATGTCTGTCATTTATGCATATTTTTAATATTTCTCTCATGGTTACCTACTGCTGTGTCGAATGCTTAACAGCTAAACTGGTACATGCTGTTCTAAATGGTCTGTTTTACTCAGGAACAGCAAAGAAGTAGAAATGTAAAAAAAGTTTTACATTTAGGCATCCAGTATCAAGTAAATGAAAATAGATTTTACTGCATAGAATACTGACTGTAGAGGAACTGAAAAATGTAGTTTTTGGGCATTAATAGCAGTATAATTCATGAGCATGATGTCCATCTGAAAATATTAATGTGGTTGACCAGAAGAGTTCAAATTTCAGAAATAATGCTACCTCACAAACTGATCTAATTTGTTTTGAAACAGGAAAGCCACTAAATAGACATTGCCGGATATTGTGTTTTCAAAGAAAAAATTAAGTTTTTTTCATAATTTGTTGACCTCTGCTCACTTTGGATGGATGGAGTCCTTTTAAATTTCTCCTAGTAAGAGAGTGCAAATAACCGCAGAGTACAGCAGAACTAAACGAAGAAGCTTTCGACAGGAAAGCAAAACATTTCATACCAATACGTGGTGTACATGTCATAACCAATATAAGGTCTACATTTATTATACGATTTATTCTAATACATTCTTTTATATAATTCATTCATTTATGAATGTGTTTATGTGTGCATCTGTTTATGTGATTAATTGTGTATTTTGAGGTTTTTTGTTTGATGTTTGCTGGTTTAATGTAGAGTGGTTCTCTGAATGAGGTCAGCTGCCAATCACAGTTAGGTGGTAGACAGGGGAATATGACTAACTGTTTGGACGGCCAAGTCAGGGCAATCCGAATGAACAGCAACTCAACAACAGCACGTTTTTTTTTTATAGGCAGATACCAGAGATGAAGATATGGGTGTTTTATAGTTTTTCTGCAGAACCATATCGATATGCTTCCTTTGAGCACCGACTACTGAAAGTGTAGATTGTCAAGTTCGGGTATGCGAGACCACAGCTGAAGAGAGTGGTACGTATGGGCGGAGTGGAGTTACTTTGAGGCGCAGTGATCCAGAAGAGCTGATCATTGCAAGGAGAGGCTGGATGTGACATAAGGTTAAGTAAATGTGGCATTGACATAGTGTGGGAGATGGGGTGCAGCCACCAGAAAGACACCATAAATGTGAGGGTTCATCTGTGTGGCTGAGTGGGTCTCCTCAATTAGGATCCTGCCTGCAGACTATTACTAACGTATCTGTGGGTAGTTTTTCAGATTTGCTGTTGTCAGGACCTCAGTACCATATTGGATAAGGAAGGAGGACTGCAATATAATTCTTTTTTTATTTTCTTGATTTTGCACATTGTGGCACTTCTCTGTGGTACTTTCAGTGTGCTCAATGTTTTGTAATCATGGATCTCAACCCAGAAGGGTATCATGATAGTCACTTCTGAAATGGATGCAATCAAGGCCATTGACACAATGAATGCTATATTAGAAGAAAAATGAGAGCAGGGTTTAAAATGACAAAGTTACTCTAACTGTTTGGAAAAGAGTTCTATATTACTATAGAACTATAGTACTATATTATAGCAAGTGAAACTGAGTGATATATTGTTAAATGGTTAAAGGTAATGACATACCATCCATTTATAAGCTGCCATAATACATATTTTTTTCCCAGTGGGAGTTTTTTTTTTTTTTTTCAAGAAGAGAGACTAATTTGAAATCTATTCTGAATTATGTGTGCTAGAACTTAATATAAAAGCCCAATGTTGTTCAGATTTTGGTAATTGAGGAGGCCATGAAAGATGTTTGACCTGGTGTTAATAAATCCTCTATAACCAAAATATATTGATAGTGATAATTCAATTAATTTAATATGAAACAAAAGTACACTGTTACAACTGTAAACTCCCTTTTAATTGTCATTGAATTATGGGGCCGTACTGAGTGCTTCAGCATGCTATGCAGAGCTCACATCCTGTGCTGTATTGAGCACTTCAGCATGCTATGCAGAGCTCACTTCCTGTGCTGTACTGAGGGATTCAGCATGCTATGCAGAGCAGAGCTCACTTCCTGTGCTGTACGGAGGGATTCAGCATGCTATGCAGAGCTCACATCCTATGCTGTACGGAGGGATTCAGCATGCTATGCAGAGCTCACTTCCTGTGCTGTACTGAGGATTCAGCATGCTATGCAGAGCTCACATCCTGTGCTGTACTGAGGTATTCAGCATGCTATGCAGAGCTCACATCCTGTGCTGTATGGAGGGATTCAGCATGCTATGCAGAGCTCACATCCAGTGCTGTACTGAGGGATTCAGCATGCTATGCAGAGCTCACTTCCTGTGCTGTACTGAGGGATTCAGCATGCTATGCAGAGCTCACATCCTGTGCTGTATGGAGGGATTCAGCATGCTATGCAGAGCTCACAGCCTGTGCTTTATTGAATGCTTCAGTCAATGAGTTCTCAGGCTTAGCTTTCCATTTAATCTCCAGTTATGCTCCCAGTTTGTAAAGCACATGGAAATATCAGTATAAAAATCACATCACAAAGATGAAAAACATCAGAACAAGCCAATAGTTTGTGAGCTATCCAATTGCTCATGTCTCTACCAATATGAAATAAAACTCTCTGCTGTCTAAGCAAGTAGCTATATCTCAACTGTCACACACTGATTGGAAACCATTGAGACTGAAGCCTTAAGGTGAGATAATCTCTTAATTTAATTTGACACTGTGCAGCTAGTGTTCTGCGAATTCTGCTCTTGGAAGTGACTTTGCTGTCTTCTGCCGGTGGGCCTCTCATCTTCTCCATAATACAATGAAAAAGGCCTACAGCTGTATGTCATCAAAGTAATTATTATAATTACAATCCTGAGCGATTAACAATTGCCCTTCAGTTAACATAATAAGTCTTTATTCAAATATCATGTTTTCAAACTCAGAGATTTGTACTATTCAGTGACATTTTTGTCTTGCCGAAAAGGAGACGATAATGCTATTTGTGTGGCTCATTGTGTTCATGCTGTTATTACTTTATAATACTGTCCATTGAAGGGGTGGAGATGTTGCAATTTAATTTAATTCCAATTCCATTTTTGCTATTCATTTTTCCTTTCAATACTGGCAGTGGTTTACCATGGTTACTATAAGAGACTGGCAGAAGAGAAAAGGATGGTGAGATAACAGAAAGAGACACAGGAGGGGAGGCTGGAGAGGAAGTCAAGAAAAAACTGGAGTGAAACAAAGGAAAAATGGAGTGGCTGGACTTTGCCTGGAGAGGGACTGCAAGGCTCTCAGTCCGCGAGAGCATACGCGTCGCGTCCTCCACCTCGACTGCCAATCCTAAACATGGCTCATTGTGCAGGATGTGTTGAATATGCACCGCCATACACACACTGTCAGTAATAATCAGAAAACTAACAGCGCTTTCTGTGGAGCGTTCAACCCTTATCTCACACCAGTGACCTCCGATTTACTAAGTCCTCATTTGCAGCCGCAAGGCAGATAATTATGCATCACGCCGAAATGCTTCCAGTTTTCAAAGCGAAGCCATAGCGGAGTTGGCCCACTTTCCTACAGTTAAGAGAAGTCTTCTTGTCCCTTAAGATAAGATATGTAAACATGGAATTCAAAACATGAGATATATGGTGTATAAACAGGGAGTAAACAAAATAATAAAAAGACCTTGTATTTGTATTTTTGCAAATAAATCACAATTAAAAAGGACAAGACACGATGTCAATACTAACTAGCAATATGTTTATGATGAAATCCAGGGCTTTAATAATCATGTTTCTAAAGCAAAATGAACAAGGTAAAATGGTTGGTGCTGCAATTGTAGGTGGATCGGTCAGAGAAACTGTGGAGTTATTATAATTGTGTCAAGAAAAACCAGGCAGCAATGCAAGACACTAGGAAACCTGCATTAGGAAAAAATGAACAGTGTATGTAAAATGAACAGTGTATGTAAGTGGTAAGTGGAAATTTAACAAGATTGTTGCAAAAAACCACAAAACTATGGATACAGACATCATCACAGAAGTGAATCTGCACCTCTGGGACCCAGTCTCAACAAAAACTGAAGGTTGAAAGCTTCATAAGGCTGATATTTATGGCAGGGCTGCCATTCGGAAATAGCTTGTAGCCAAGGCCGATGTGCAACAAAGCATAACTTGGTTTAATGAGCACAAAACCTGGACTTCTGCTCAATGTAAGAAAATAATATGGTCTGAAGAGTAGTCTTTTATGCTTTTAACTTCATTTGGATGGGTTTATGTTTGCGGAAAGCCAAAAGCAAAACTTAAATTTAGATGTAATATATCTAAGATTGGTTATGTGATGAATCATACCCTATGACGATATTGTTATGATGATTGGTGTGATTTTAAACACAGAAGTTCAAACATGAGTGCTGTTAAAGCACTTCAGAAAAGATGATTGCATATTTGGTTTATCTGTTTACACAATGTACATGATGTATCAGCACAGGAGTGATCAGGATTGAAATGGTTATAAATTTCAATGACTTAAATAAAGGTCAAAACTGAAGATACACCCCCTATGGGTTTGGAATGGCATTACACTGTTGTCAGTGGTATGAACCTTATATTTCTGCATGGTTTCTTTACATGCATAGGAGTAGCTGGACATGAAAAGCAGAGAGGATGTAGTGGGGACTCTGACTGACCTCAGACAGAATGACTCATGCTATATGGAATAAATTACTTTGCATGTGCTTGTGTTGTATGGGTGTTGTATAACCTACAATTACAGATTGGTTTTTTTGTATTTATTGCTGCCTTTGTGTAACAAAAAATAATAATTCAGAGCTTTTCATGCGGCTCCAACTTGCTCAGCAGGGCTTGAGAGTGTATGTGGCAAAAATAAAAATTCCTTTTTTGAGCACTGGTATTGCTCTCTTATTCTATATATGCTTTGCATTATAGCCAATCATCGTGACATCACCATTACGGAAACACAATCTCCAATCTCCCAGCAGGCAGACATTAGAATACAAGGTCAAAGAATTTTTAGGTGTTTCCAGAAAGCATGCATCAAGAGATGTTAAAGTTGCAGTATACGGCAACATGTTTTGAATGAATTGAAGATTTTGTACTTTGATGTTTTCATCTGAAAAGTTTGTAATCAGTTTATCTGTGCTTTAAGCCATAAAGTTAAGTCTCTCAAGACTCAACTTTACGGTCAATCAGTTTGTTGGGTCTCCCAAGTCTCCAAAGGGCACTAGATGTGACATTAGTTGGAATATTTATTGAGAAATAGAAAAAATGTGAGCTGTACTAAACATTTTCCCCATAAACAACAGCTGCTATACCTGTTCTCCCTAAAATGGCCAGATTTGGTAATAAATATCCATTATTAGGTCACACAATATCACATATACAAATTCATACATCATTCCCATCTACTAATTAGTGAGGGAGGAAAAGCATTTTGGGAGAATCCAGTCATTGATGTGAATAATATTCACTCTCAGCGCTGTATCTGGCAAGCAATCTGCTATTACCTCATCTACTAATAGCTTTCTGCTCATGTTGAATGTAAGCTGTTTATTTTTCTCAGAGATGAAGAGGTACAGACATTAGCATATCATTATAACTAGCAGCGAGGAATTAAGTGATAAATTTAATAGCTTTTCATGGTGTGCATAAACGTTAGGGCCCAGTGCGCTACCCATCGATCTCCATTATGAGCGTGGCACGGGACAAGGCTCCGTACCCTCCGAGAACTCCCAGGGGAGAAAACAGAGGGACTGAAACATGTGGAGGCCTGCCAAGTTTGAGTGACAGGCCGCCTCTCCATAATAAATCAGCTCATTTCCTCTTCCCGTGCTCGCCACTCCACAAAAATCTGCATTAGCATGTTTGGGATCCCTTCTATAAACGCCTTCTTTCAGATTTTATTGAGTTCTTTATTTGTTGCATATCATCCAAAGGGAAAATGACATGGTGCCGCTCATGTGAGGGACCGGGAGGTTTGGAATTCTCAACCGTCTGCAGCAGGGGAAAAATGTCTGCTTAAATTAGAACAGCGGAATTGGAGATGCTGGCTGCCGGAGCTTGATAAAAGCATGGGTATGGGATTATTTGATTTTTTTCCCCCTGATCCTGCAGTAAAGCATGACCCTTTTATGTCTGTACCTCAGAGCTTTTTAGGATGAGTGGACATACTTGGGGGGCCTTTAAAGAAAAGTCAATCTTGATTCTGAGATGGAAAAAAAAATACAATTTAGAATTATTTGAGAATTTGCTGTATCCTCTTAGCGCTGAAGTACTTTGGTACTCAAAGACGAGGCTTTAAGCTCTCTGCTGAGACCGGCAAGCGTTCAGGAGGGGAAAAGGCTCTACAAGAGCAAATTCCCCATTGTTTTTCTTTCTTGGTATAATTTCTCACTTAAATTCAGAGTGGAATGCAAATGCACACTGGCACACAAGGAATGTGCAGTCAGGATAGACTCTATCCGCATGGTTTCCCTTTCCATCATGCAGAATAAATATATTTGTCCTATTTATATATTTTGATTTTGTATACACTTCATAAGTGAAACATCCCACCCTGTGGACAGTATTCAGATCTTTTTTGTTTATCATAATTTTCACTAAATGTTTTCAGTTTTTGATAGAGACCTGGGTTAACCAGATGATCATATGGTCAACCTGGATGATAATGATTCAGTGACAATTATGTTAATATAATCACTGCAAATATAAACTATTCTATTTTTTAAGATGTTTGAATAAATGTAAATGTTTCATTTTACTGTAAATGCAAATGTATTATTTTACATTTATATAATTGAAACCTTTTAAATATCATATTAATGTCAGTTTGGCATGTCCACATCAGTGTTTATTTTCTGTAATGATTAAATTGAAGATAATATATCACTCATTTTTCCTTGTGACATAAAAATTTGTATATTTCCATTCTTCTTCAGACATTGAAATGCCATCATTATATGTAGTCATTAATATTTTATATTAGTATCATAATAGTGCCCACTTCACAAACCTGATGTATTGTGTTGTATAGGGTATACATTAGCATAGATGGTGTAACTACCAAAACTGGGGATTTACACTGTACCCATCTGTTAGACTTATGACTATTCATGTGAGCTTTGGAGCTACAGTGTGCTCACCACCTTGCCCAGTATACTCATCCTGTTAGTTACCACAACACCACTGGTAACAAGTGATCTTATGAGTGAGTCGCCGAGTACTTTGAGCTGCATTAACATTACATTTTAAATGCTTTAAAATTGTTCTTCATCGAGGGAGTTGTATTTTTAAAACAGTCTTCAGAAATAAGCCTTCTCAATATTATTTTGGTAAAGATTGATATCCAACATTAGATACATATTTCATAAATAATAGCTAGCTTGTGTTATTACTGTACCAGCTTTGATGTTTCACATGTAGCTGGTTAACTAAATAGCAAGCAAGTCCCCATACCATGTTTACAAATTGTTAGTATGAATTTTCTAAAATAAATTAGCAAAACATGGTTGTGCTTAGCTAATTAACATTACATCATCATAATTACCTATCTATCTTTCTTTCAGTGAACATTAGTCAGTAATCTCAATAATTAGCATTATCTTGCTTATTAATTAAAAGACAATCTATAGCAGCCAGTCATATCAGCTTAACTACCTTTTATTCATTATTTATTAATGATGTATTAATTAGTAGCCACTAATATTTCATTTTTAACTTTTTCATCAATTTGAGTGAAAAGGTCATCATTTGGTGCCACATAAATAGAGATAGGTACCAAACATCTGAATTTTACAGGTACTGACTGATTCTGGATTTAACTAATTGTGACTCAATGCTTTGAAAAATGTGGTATCAAAGTTCATTTCCAATGAGGGTGGATGACATTAAAATGTGGGGAAAAGCAAAAGAGATAAAAATGAAATTAGTGGATAATCAAATAATATAATTAAATGAGTGTATCAGTGGGTGGCAAATTAAGCTGACATAAATTTGTCTTTCTGCGTTTTGGGGTTTTGGGGGTGCCCAATTATTACTTCAGACATGAGGAGGCTCTGTTAGTACCTTCCCACTGGAGGACTGAATTAAAGCATGTCATGACTGAACACTGAAAATGCCAGACACTAATCCTAACAATGCATGATTGGTAAAAAGATGAATCTCCAATGTTCTCCTCTTATATTACATTGCTTTTGTTCTAAATGGCATGTCCAAAAAAGTAAAATCATTAATAAAGATCACTGATGTGGTTCAGCTCTTTTGAGCCTTCGTTGGGAAATGATCTGATAGACAAAATTGCAGTGCTTAAACCATTCTTAATTAGCAAGAATAAGTTAATGCAAATTCGACCCTATGAAAAAGTACTGCCAATTAATCTTTACAGTGAAATCAATGTTCTCGACATGTAACGAGTTAATTACTTTTTCAGAACTGACATTTTACTCTATAAGCTTTCCATGTTTCTTTCACTATATTTTTTAGTTTATTTTTTATTTTTTTTGGGCTCAATACATCACTGTTGATTCAGAACCGGGTTCTGCTTCAGCACTGGGTATTTGTTCAATAGCCATGAAATCAGAATACTAAAAACTTCTCCAATGCATAATCATTTTCCCATTCAAATTCATGTGTTTGGCATCACAGGTTGTGCTCGGTGAAAGTCAGAAAAGCCTCTGGTGATGCAATTTTTTATGATTTTTTTATGACTGGAGGCAATACATCAAGAACCAAATGCATTGTGGGATCTTGAAACTCCCAGCCCAAGAGGCAGGCATATCAAAGAAGAAAACTCAAAAGAATAGGTGTTTTTGGATCATGACTTGTGTAAACCTAGACCAGTCATCAAATTACCATGCTAGAGGATCGATTTCCTAAGATCCGAAATAACAGATGTCATTTTGTATGCACACTCAAAGTATTTGCATGTGTTATTATACCATCCTTTGCAAGTAATAAAAAGTAATAATGTGATTTATTCCACTCACATCGTCTACATGGAAGGGATCTTGGAAGATGTCATAATAGGATTGCCACCCCTGTCTTGTAAAAATAGGGAATGTGGAGGGTGTTAAATGTTTAGTTTTTAGCTACAGTTGAAACTAAGGGCCAGATTAACAAAAGGATTGCAACTGATTTTCAGGAATAAAAGCAGCTGCTAAAACATCTTGGTATTTACGTGTGAATTACTAAACAGTTGCAATGGGTGAAAATCGCTTTTAAAATGGAATTCGTGGTCACTTTGTCACTTTCCACTTGATACAGTAAAATCTGTTTATGCATATGTATACCTGGGATGAAAGCGCTAAAACAGGGTGGAGATTTTGTAAATGATGCTAATCAAGTATTCAGTCTGATTTACTAAACCTTGCTGTAACTGCAACTCCCGTCATTGTGTGAGAGTTTTTGAAAGACTTCTGAAAGAAAGCAGAAATTTTGCACCGTCCAAGAATTACCATCTGTCAGTTAATAGCAAATACTGATGTGATATTACACAGGTTACACAGTCACAGGATAGTCACAGGACACTATTGTAGGAACTTGAGCCAAGCACCCAAAGATCAAATTCTCTGTCAGCTGTGGTGATGTTGGATCTTTTCAAAGTGCAGTTGTGTGGCTCAGAGGTGCATTGTTCCATCATACAGCAAAAAAGTGTTCAGAAATAGAAAACAGACATATACCAGGAATGTACAGGTAATAACCACAACTGTTGTTGTAAAGTGCATCACGGCAGCTTTATTTTTAGGAATATCCCTATCAACAGACAATAAGAGGGTGGAACAAGTGGAATGTGTTTGCAGCACTGTAGTAATCTTATTGAAATTGGGGTTTGTATTCTTCCTTTTGTTAGATCACCAACTGTGTTGGTAGCCCTCATTATTTTGTAGCTTTTTGTATGCCACCAAACAACATGCCATATTTTTTTACTTCCTACACTGTTCATTGTGTTAGCCCTATAGGTAATACAGGGCATTTAATTTTTTGATTGTGTAATTAGACCAAGTCTTAGTAAATTGGGGAGTTAATATGTTGATGATTGCAACCTCAACAGTGTCGCTATTGAGCAAATATTTTTGCACTGTGACTATTCGGTTGTAAATTTGGCCCTAAATGTTTTAATTTTCTGTTCTTTGTATTGAAAATTACTGTAATGATTACATCTGCCTAAAAAATTTCCCAAAATCATGAGGGAGCAGTTACAGGTTGCCTTACTTAATGACAAATTGAAGATTTGGAAATTGGATCCTCTGACTTGCTTCCTGACTTTGCTCCTTTTGCCAGTCAAGTCTGACCTTTACCAAAATAAAGTTCTAAAAACATAAAAACAAATCAACGTTTGTTGAACATCGGCTACATCGACACATTATATGATTACACGTGTTACTGTTTTCAAAACCACTTCTATTGTAGCCTCAAAACAACCACTTCTCACCTACCGTGTTCTGCGCCTGGTATAATTGTCACCAGCGTGTGCCACATCTCAGGTGTACAGAGTTGCTATGAGAGACACAATGAGTCTTTTTATTGAAATTATTTCATTGGGTAAAGTGAAAATGGTCACGTTCACAACAAGTGTATTATTTCTCACTGACTAAAATAAAAAAAGATCAGAATTGATTAAAATCCAGGACATTTTGTGTCCTGGGAAGAAATTTTCCTGGACAGAAAATCCAGGACAAGTGGCAACCCTAGATCATAATTATAGTCACTAAGACTACTCACACCCTTAATGTCACATAAACTCCCAATAAGATAATTGCTTTTATTTTGATAAAGATGTTATTTGCTTTGTTATTCAGTAGTTGTCGCAATACATGTATTGTTTGTTTGACTCAAATGCTAGTGACGCTTTTATTTTTGTAACACATTTGATTAAGGTGTATTTGTTCGTACCAAGAAATTAGCTCCAATTGTTACTTAGTAATTCAAAATGTTAAGTTATTCAGATTCTAAACACAATCAATTATCTGTATTTGGTAATGTTAAGAATAAAATTGACACAATGTTGTGTCCTAACACATGAAATGGATAGCAACCAGGGACAGCACACCAGGACAGCTGGACTGGGAGATCAGCAGCTGGCAATGCTTGGCTGGAAATTTGGCCAATGCTTTTATGTCTTTGCTTCTTCCAGTGACTTGCTCAAAGGCATCGCTATATAGGTTATTTGTATTTTTTTATTTTATTTTTGCCTCTGACATTTATAAAAGATACACCAGTGGAAAATACCCATACAAAAAGTAAATATGTTTCCTACTTGCGCGCCATCATTTTGATTGCCTGATGCCTCCAAGTTGCTCTCGGGCTTAGCAAATCACATTACATGCGCTAAAGTAATCTATTTGCATGACCTCCTCCCACTATATTGTGAACTAACATGGGGACACACAATGTTGCATATTTGTTCAAAATGAACACTCCATGTATATTCCAATTTTAAGACACACAGTTTTCCTTGCAACTTGGAAATCGATCAGCTCAGACATTAATTCGCACACAGTAACAGTTTTGCATATTTATATGCACAATCCTTTAGAAAATTGACCCCTGGATATTATTTTTGTCAATAATAAATAGTTGCTTGCTTAGGACAGACTACAAGTTCTGGAGAGGTGCTATCCTACATTGGAGCAAATATAAATATACGTGTACTGACTCAACCAGTCATAACACTGGAATTGTATAAAATGAAAAATACTATTTATTCAAATTGATGGGTATGTGTGCATTGCTGAAATTCAAATGCATGTTTGATAATGACTTTGCATTTGAAATTTTTAGTGGGTACATTGTTACTAATCTCAGCAGAAATGTTTTCATTTAAAAAAATAAACTTGTTAACACAAAGCATAATTTCTAGACATCATAAACATTATCCCTAAAATGTGGCTGTATACCAAAATGCTACCATCCCCAAGACTACACCATAGAAATCTGTGTACTGTATGGAATGGACATGTATACACTTGTTTTCAGCAAGTATGTACTCATTTGCTTAAAATAACAGTTAGCCAGGAACATATCAGTTCTCATTCAAGATGGTCAAAATGGGAGAAAAACAATTATCTAGCCAAGTGGATGGTTATTCTGATGGCAATGATGGACAAGTGGATATGATGTACCAGGCAGATTCAATTTGAAAACCATAGAAATTATGTACTATCAAGTCTTGGAGAGGAAAATGTGGTTGTATAACTGAGGAAGGAAGTTAGAGTACAAGAAACGGGAAACCCAGCTAGATTCATTTACATGTTCAGTGTTCAATCGTTTGTTACTCTTCCGTAAGTTTGTAAAAGCAAAGCTTTTCTGCTGAGACTCAAGAGAATAAGAGATTTTTCCAAATGGCAAAGTTCTGACAATAATTTTTCCTTTATGAGTGTTTGCGGAACATTTTCTCCATTTCAGCCATCTCCCCTGGGTCATGGGTCATGGCTCTTCTGTGGGTATCCTCAGCATTTCTCAGTGTTGCCAATCTCGATCAATTCTGTTTACAGATCCCATGTCTTCTAATGGGCCTTCAAAGAACACGCCAGCAGTAATGGCGTTCTACTTGAGTGAGCAGCCTCCATCTGCCCGCATGGAGACAGGTCTTTCCTCATTTTCATGTTGCAACAGACTGATTGCACAATAAACACACACTGGCGTTTATTGGACTTAAAAAAAATCACAAACAATTTATTTCTATATTGTTGAACTCAAGAGCAGAGAAATAACGGACACTAAATCAAAATCTCATACATACACAACGTCTGCCTCATTCGCTGTTGAAACTATTGAAACACACAGGTATTTGTTTCCCTTTCCAAAGTGGTCTCATAATAATTCTGTTTGTGCTTTCCTCCTTTCTACCCAGTCTGGTGACATGAAAGGTACAAGACACACAGCTCTCCAAAAAGGAAATCACTGTTTTGTAACATCAGCCTTCTGCGTGACCTGGGTAAGATTAATTGGGGATCATTTTTTTTACCACAGGGATAAATTTCCTTTGTTTCTCAAACAGGCAGAACAATAGGGCATAAATTTGTATATAAATAATTGTCTGTTTGTTGTATGTGTGTGTGTGTGTGTGTGTAAAGAAAAGAGTGCGTGGATGAGCAAGTGAATATGTGAGAGAGAAAGAGAGTGAGAAAGACAATGAGAAAGAATGAAATTGCTATGATTATAACATATTGTACATTTACAGAAATGATTATCTAATGACACAGTTTCCTGACATAGACATTCTGGTACTGATGGCTTTCTAAATGGAAGTCTATATTGCAAGGAAATTAATTGTAAATGTCATTCAGCCATTTAAAGTGTGGTCGAGAATATTGCCTTCTTTTACTGCCTTGTTTATGAGATGTGCAGAACCTGATTCTAAAAAATTTTTATTTTGAATTAGTCGTTCTTCGTTCTTCACAGGGGTAAATGTGACAACCTTCGGAATGACAATTCAGGCAGGTTTTGAACTTGTGAATTACATTTTCAATGTCTGCTGTGTACATTTTGATGTCCAGTTAGGCTACCAAATTTAGATAAACACAGTCTACATTTTAAATTGTTGAAGCGGAAATGTCTGTTTATTATTCTGTCCAGCTATTACTCTCTCAGGACGGGTAAAACTCACTCCCAGTTCAGGAGAAAGTTTCTTTCTCACTTTTCTATAAACCGTTGTGACTCAGCATACCCAGCAGGTATTTTCCCAGAATTCTTTGCCAAGAATATTCTGTTTTATAAGGAAACGGGATGACTTTTTCCAGGCCATTTTGGGTTTCTGTGAACTACAGGCCTTTTTAAGGGTCCTTATAAAACTCACAGAGCCCCTCCTCTTACAAATCCCCATTGATGTGTGCAGCAGTTGAATCATTCCACAGGTACCATGGGAAACATGTCCGCCACTGCGGGATGTTAATCTCTTTACAAACCAAGACAGATTTTGTGTCTCTGTGACAAAAATAGGCCTCACTCGCTAATACTTGCATTAACCGTTTCTCCATTAGAATTTACTGAGACCCTGGCATGGACATTAAAGCCTGGCAGCACCAAACCATTTAATGAAACAGGGTACACTACTGCCATTGCCAAATCATAATCTCGTTTTGCATAACTGAATAAAAATAAAATATTCTTATCAGAAACAAACAGGAGACATGTATGAAATACCCAAAAGACTGCCAGCGCTTCCTGAATTTTGTTTATTTTACTAATAGTTTCTTTGGCCTTTTTTTTTTTTTTTTTTTTTTTTTTACCAATGAAAGCTCTGAATTATCGTCAGTAGTGGGCAGCTGTGACTCAGGATCTTGGCAATTTTCTTCCCAATGTAAGTGTTTTAAGTGACATTAAAACCAAAATGAAATTGCAGATGGTGTTGTGTACATCAGTACCATCTTTTGAGTTGTTTTACGACAGTTGACGGATTTACGTGTGTGTGTTTGCGTTGTAGAAAAAGGAGAATGAAGCAGGTAAAGAAAAAAGTCTGTTGCATCTAGCTATCTTGTGGACCTCCAGTTATTTTGTGGGCTCTCTCAATACAACAGATGGTATAACAGCACTAAGTGCTACAAGCCATTTTAATTTGAAATTAGTTGAATCACACACTTCTGATCCAAATGCCAAATGTTCCACTCATTACGTGAACGTACAGCAAATCTTTTGAAAGTATTGACAAATTCACAAATCAATCACTGACAATGCAAAATAAAAACATAACAAAAATACAGGTGCCCAAGACTGGTGCCAAATAAGGTTCGTTTCCACTCCATTTATGGCAGCTACCATGGCAAGTTAGCACTTTCTAGTTATTAATGTTTTACGTATAACATATTATAATGTAACAGTTCAGCAGAAACTAGTACCGAGGTAATAGCCCATGAATGACCATACACATTGGTAGCTAAATGAAATTTACAATCATCTTTGCATAACAAATGCTTTGCAAAAGAACTGTTCACCTGTTTGCATTATTCAGTCATTTGTAAGCCATCTATCAATTAAAATTAAAAGTGTGACTGCCAAATGAAACTAAAAGGTAAATATAATTATGTCAGTATTGTATTGTATTGCTAAAATGTTCGCTATTTAGCTAGCAAGTTCACCTATCAGAGAAACTAGAAAAAGCAACATACCAGAAGACTTCTTACAGTTGTCTCAGATATAAGGGTTGAGACGACTCAGTTGGGGCAATGTTTGTTTTAAGGCCTTTGAGAAACCCATTCTTCTGACCCCCAGATACGAACAGAAAGTGCACAATACATATATATGCTGATAATAATAATGATTGCAATTTAAGCTTGACTTAGTGATGTTTTGTACTTTTATGGATATTTATTTGTTGCATGTGTTCTCACATGCACCCCTCAATCTTGCTGAATTGGTTTCTGTGGAACCTTAGTCTCTGTTCATGTTCAAGTGCACAGTGTGTCTGAGAATGTTTTTGTATTTATGATTTACCCTCTTAGAATACATAGTGTCATTTAAAAAAACACTTCCTTCGCAGACTGAAAAAGCATTTTCATATCCGGGTGTTATGTGTTCACAAAAGACTTCATGGGAGAAAAGAAGAAACAACCATTTCTACCAACTGCAAATGAAAGTTTCTCATTCTGTCCGCTATCTGAAGTCATATATCACTTCTTCAACTTATTCTCCCATGATACTTCTTCATTGTATTCATGCCGTTGCTTGTCTGCCTGGATTTTCTCAATATACATATACAAACTAGAATTTAGGGGCCTCCCATGTGGTGCTGAAATGACCTTGATGTAGTAAAGCACGGCTATAGAAAAGCCAGTTCTGACAGTGTCGACTGAGGCTGGTTGTCCCATGGGGAGTGGAATAATTGGCCATAACGCTGCCCCAGGGATAGGAGATTTTCGATCAGCAGAGCTCCCTTCCCATCGCAGCAGCGACTCCTGTGGTCTGTGCCTGTCTGATGGTGCACATGAGCAAGATTCCAATTAATTGGGAATTCCAAATCCAAAAGATACAAAATAAAACAGGAAGGCATATTCCCTGAGAAAGATTAATTTCATTTTTGATTGAATGGCATTTGCCCTTACAGAGACGAAGGCCAGGATTCAGTCAATAGCTCTCCTTAACCTTGGCTCTCAATTAAATGCAAGTGTTCATTTTTATCTTCACCGCTACAGTTTGGCGAGTTCAGCAATCATGAAAGTGAAATGAAGGCATAACAGCCTTATTAAATTGAAATTATTCTATTTTAAAAGGAAAAGAAAACATGCCAAAGGACTATTTTGCTTGCCTCCAGTAGAGTAACATATTTGCTGAAGTACATAAGAATTGCATATGCGCTTAAGTAGACCAAGTACATTTGATTGAATCTAATCAAATATATTTAATCAAATGTCTGCTACCAGAGTCGAGTCTCCAAAGTTCATTGTTTGCGTTAAACTTGATCAAGTCACAAATGGTATTCAATGTATATCTTGATTATATACATAGTTTCTCGCTTCACTACTTTTACTGTATAGACTGCGCTTTTCATACTTCTAATGACAATGGTACCATCCCAACTATCTGTATTGGTACAGCAGATGATTATGTGCAGTGATATGGTTCATTCTGTTGAAACACTTGGTCTCACCACAGAGTGTAATTCCTGACAATGTCAGTGTTGACATGAGTTCCAATGAAAGGAGGGTTTCTGTTGATGGGATTTTCCTTGCCTTATTGCAAACCAGTACCTCCACTGTTGCCAGCTTTTACTACTTGTCCACAAAGTGTAAACCTTGTATGCAATGACTCCGCTGCTTGTGTGGCTGACTAAGGAATGAAAAGAAGCACACCACTTCTTTTCTTTTTATATAAATATATAAATTCCATATTGTATAATTCACAAACATAAATTTACTCTCTTTTCATCTCTTAATGTCTCAGGTAAGTAACACAGAAAATAGTTCTGCAACATGCAGAATTCATAATTAGCAGAGCTGCTGCCAACCTTTGCGTTTCACCAGTATTTTTAAAAAAGTATCTTAGTACTGTTGTTTGTGCTTCAAATGCCACTTAATATTTAAATGTGTCTGTTTCTGTTCTGTTCCATGTTGTTTATATACTCCATAAGACATCTTGTTTGTCTGTTTAATATATTTCTAGTGTTGAAAAAGTTTGATACACTGTGCCTGTTAACTATTTAGTTTATACCAACATACAAAAATACATTCATACAGCTCATACATATACACACACATGCATGCATACATCCATTCCTAAATATTGTCACTGGGAAGAATGGCGCATGCATGCTTATGACAGTGCAAGCATACATACTGCACTGCTTAACTTTAGGGCTTTTGTAGCTTTAGTCATTACTGCCCTGCCATTTTCCATTGGTGATTTGGGACCTATTATAAACGCATTGACAGTTATTACTATTCAGTATATAGTGTTATGTGGCTGAAGCGTTGTTTTACATGGGTTGTTGGCTTGATTTCCTTTAATTTTCCCCCCATCCAGATTGAGTCTTATCAGCCCCATTGAGCAAGGTTCTCTCACAGACTCCACAGCAAAGGACAAAAACATGATGCCTCCGATACTTGTGAAATTATACCCTTGCTCTGTTTTAAGCATAGCAGATACAGCACAAATTACACAGGGCCAGAATCAGAACTGCACGCAAGTGAATTGTTCACATAACTCAGCATTGAAAGACTGAGACACTTTTGTGGTGAGTGCACTTGAGCGCAGGTTTGGATCCGGCCCATATTTCCTGAGTGAATGGAGGAGCACAAAGTCACCATATAACCACTTCACAAACCTACAGGCGCTTTGCCAGCCAGAAGCTATTGGATAGCTGTGAGCAAAGTGGACCTCCTGAGCAAAAGACAGGATATGTGACTCCTCCCATTCATGTGGGAACAGCATTATTTCAACTGCAAGTGCAGAGGCAGAGAGATCGATCCATGTAAGCAGTACACAGTGGACTTCCACATGTCAGATCAAACAAAAGAAATAACTCCCAGTCTATGGTCCAGAATCAAATCTGTCCGAGTAGCCCACTGAATGCCCAGGAGTCCATTTCATAAGAGTTAGTTGGAGAGTAAAAAGAAGTAGCTGCTCACTGCGTATGCTTTGAAGGACTTAGTAGAAGTATGGAGGACTTAGTAAAGCTCTCACAGATGTGATTTCATTAGGCTAAATTGAAGAATACACATAAAACATATGAGAATAAAAGTAGTTAAATTAAACATTGTATGGTATATGTCTCCCTGTCACGGTGTCTCTTCCTACATCTATTGCCGTATGTTACGTTACAATATCTTTAAAGCAGATGCTATTGTACATAATGTTCACAGTCAAAATTGTACTCCCTGCATTTTTTACAGTCTCCTAATTTGGAATGCCCTCGTGTTTTCATCATTTGTCAGTCTTATTGATGCGTTGTCCTCCACAGCCCGTGCTGCCAGCTGCAGCATCTTTTCACCCCAGTCCAGTCTCTGACCTTTGCAGTCATGGCATCAGAGGACTGTACTTAAAGTCCAGTGTGTGCAGACAGACTGTAGTGGTCTGACCACCATAAAAAGTTACTGATGGAGCAAGAAAAAAATCTCACCAATTGAAATGTTCTCAGGAAGCCCTATCAGTGATTCTGCACCTCTCTGTGAGGTTGCATGCCATAGCTGGTACCGACACACTCAAAAACCAATACCTCGCCATGGGAGTCTGTAATAGTTGGGATCATTTTATAAATATATATTCTCATTGAAGCGCGACACTTGTTTTAAAATTAAAACGGCAATGGGTTGTAAAAAAGAAAAATGGCATATGAAAAAAATGACTTGACATTGAGGGAAATGTAGCCTGTTCCAGGAAACGAACAGTAAGCAGCTCACTAGCTCTTAATGCATTCTGATAGTAAGTATTATCGGCTGCCAGCTAGCACAGTAAAGCCTGGGGAAGCTGTCAGATGGCCTGTTGGTTATCGTATTAGCTGGCCCATCCGGTGCATGGCCTCCATATCCATTTCCTCTGACCTTTGTGGTATATTCCCTATAAACCAGGGGGAATGTTACGTTGGTTGATGTGTTAAAACCAAACTATTGCTATGTTGCGTGATCGCTACCACGATATTAATGACTGGGGCTTACCAGAGAACACACTCTTAGAATGTTCCATGTTTAGATTTTTTACAATTTAATTGAAAATTTAATCGAAAGTATGACTGTGCTCATCAAATTTGCATCAAATATATGTTGAATAACAGATTTAAAAAAAGTGTTAGGTCCGGTCCAGACCTGCGTTTGAGTTTATTTTCTGCTTAACTCATCGTTCCTGGAGTGAGACCCTTACACATAAAATGCACTTAAGAGCAGGTCTGGATTCGGCCATTAATGAATGAATGCTTTATTAAAATTACATATGATGGAAGGCACATCACATCGTTAGCAGTTAAATATGTCACATAAAATGAAGCCAATTTCAAATTCTTGCCCTTTTGAAGTATGGCTGTATTCTGTCAGCAATGAAAAAGGCGGTGGATCAAGCTGTGCTAACATGGTCATTCTGTTTCCAAGGGTATTTTTTTCCCATTTAGAAGGTAGTGTTTTTGAATGACTCACTTGAAAAACTAGTCTGATTTTTGCACTTAGATATTATTGTTTTTAAAACTGTACTTTGAGAATTTTTAAGTTATGTAAACTTTCAAGTAACTTTTGTATAATAATATATGTAATACATATAAAATATGACATATTTGAGGGAAGGTATGTGAAGATATACATTTGAAAGAACTGCATTTTTGTATTAATGAGTAAGACTCTTTATTGTCCCTTTTGTAGAATCGTATTTTTTCAGTCTCTAAAATGAGTCTGTTGCAGAAAAATTGACATGTTTAACAACAGCTTCAGTTTGGTTAGATTAGGCTGAATAGTACCCTAACATTCCAAACAGATCCACCCCCCTTTCATAAGATGAACAACTTCCACCAATTTAACACAAAGACACACAATCAGTTAATCAATCTATCATTCTGAATTCAGGCCTCTCAAAGCTGTTATTGAGCTGTTGTCGCTGGTGCGTGGGAAGCAATTACTGTGAGTCTTTTAATCAGGGTCATTACATTTTTTTTATTTACATGATTATTTTACCGTACCAGTGACTCACATTGCATAATTAATATTCTGCATACATGGCACATTTTGATGTGTATAAGCAGTATGGGTTCAAAGTGAATATATTTAGAAAGGCATTGGTGAAAGTTCTGTGAGATGTCTACAGTTCTAATGTATCTTAACTGTCATTTAGAAGAGTTGTTATTCAAGGCTAACCAGCAATATTTTATGTGACCCATCTGCTATATGTGTTTCAGTGTATCTGCCAGCGTTGCGTCAGAAGAAACAAGCAGAGTACGATGTCTTTATTACCCATTAAACCTCTCCCTCTTTGTGATTGACACTATCAGTATAGCCAGGGAATCCAACTCATGTAATGGCTACCCAGGCATTTTCTTTCCCAGTAACTATGTCTATATTTAAGTATTGGTGAAGAAGCCACAGGATAGTCATTGGATAGGCAAAATGTGTAACCAAATATATATCAAACCACACAACAAAAACAGTGGTACAGGGGTTTGTCACATTGTTTTGTGTCAGTTTTGAACAGGTAGAGGCGGTTCATGACAAGGGACATTTCTGCAGATCAAGAACCCGACTCTTTCAAACATTATCTCCATCACTGAGACCAATGAGGAGTACCCAGTTAATAACTCAGTTAGTACAATTCAGGGATCATGTGACCATGACCATATTGACTTGTATGGCTGTTCTCCCATACAAGGTCAATGCATTTTGTTGTTGGAAAAGGACCTCAAATTAAATTTGGAAGTATGCACCTCTGCTGATTCTTCTATCCCCCAATATTTTATTCAGTTCTGTCTTGGTTTCTCATTTTAATAATTTAGTGTGGATTGATATTCTGAAACCATCCACAAATCAGCTATACAGAGAGTGCAGTCTATTTCCTCATTAGTTGTGGGTAAGTAAATGTGTTTACCTGAATTAATGTGGGTCACAGTCAGAATCTAAAAAGAATGATAATGCACTATGGGTAAGCAGGCTATGTCAGGATAAATACTTATTTAAAGTGAAAATGCTTGGCTGGGAAAAGAGAATCATAAAATATACTCAAGTTCTGAATTACTCCAATAACTTTTACTACAGAGAACTTACAGACCATGTCATTTTACTGTTTTCTGCTTTAACTTCCCATCCTCCTGTTCCTCTCAGTAATTTCTACCTTTGACAATTCATCTCTGTGTTCCAAGATGAAAGTGTGCCTGCCTCTTTCATCTGTGCCCCTCTTCACACCACTCCAGCCCCACACCTCCCTCCCCGCCTATGAAGAATTCATTCGGCTCATTGACAAAATACCCCCAAGGTAAATCAGATCTCTGTTCAATTGAAATTGATATTTCTACAATAAGAGAATTTCCCCCGCCTTTTCATCCAGCAGACTGTTGCAGCAAAGTGACAGTGTATTTGGAATTACAGAATGAAGTCCTACTCTTATGCCTTCTTCCCCAGCTCCAACAGTAGTGCCGTCCTCATCCCCTTTCATACGAATAGGGACATGTAACACAATGAACTCTATGGGCTGTAACTGTGGCCCTTGACCTCCAGAGGCTGTCATTAGAACCGTAATTTACAGACGGTGATCAACCTTTCAGTCTTGCTAACTTTCACGCTAGCCAGCAAACTTATTGTATTTCATTTACATTGCATGACAAACTGATTTTGGGTGAACCAGGAATCTTTATTGGGCTCCAGTCCAATGTTTTGTGTGGTTGGATATTTCTATATGTTGATATTTTCATTCTGTTTATCATAGCGCTGCTCTCTGGCTGAATATTTAACTGGGTGCACAGTAGCATGTCTTTATTTTGGAAAACATATCCAAATTGTGTCAATTCTGTGTTACAATTAGGCCACTTCTCTTCAGAAATGTTACCTTTGACTAAAGTCTAGGTGTTTTCCACAGCATTGGTTTGTCAGACAGCATCATTCATCATTCAGACAGAATAACGTGCTCCTACAGAACACCACTGCTTCTGAATTCATAACCTGATTAAAATGTTCCACGAAAGTCTTGAAAGTATAGTATTGTTCTTTTAGTATTGCCACAATGTCTCGATGAAGCAGGGGTTGATGCCTTCGGGCTCAAAGTCAACACAAGAGAATGAAAGTAACAAAACTTAATATACATAATAGAGAATGTTGGACTGTGGAGTATGCCTTATGTATTAGTAATTGCATGATTTAAGTTCTGCTTTAGATCATTTTATTTGAAGTACTGCTTCCACCTCCCTCCCCTTCCACTGACAAATCTCCTGCATTACACTGTCGGAGTATCTTCAATTACTTTTACAGATTGTGAATATAAAATGACTGGTGAAAAATGAAATTGCAATGTATAGTGATTTACAGCAGGAATATAGCCTTTCAGTTCCCTGTTTGCAATAACAGTAAGTTAAGTAAAATACAACAAGCTAGTTTATAATCATGATATAAAAAATGTTGATCAATGTTTACTTTTGCACCCCTTTGCTCAGTATCTGAAAGTTCAAGAGAATCCATTTTGCTACATCTGTGATCAGACATCAAACATTGTGAAATTCAAAGCATAGACTTTCTGAGTCTTACTCTGGGTCTCTTGCAAGGCTTTTGTTGGAAGGCTGTTGTTAAAACATCCTAAACACTGCAAAGAGCAGTTTTTTACCATTGAGTTGAACCCATATCTTGGGTCGAAATGCCAGTTTCCTCACTACTACAACACTACTACTGCAAGATCAGTATCGATTTGGTTTGTCAACATAATCCAAATAAGTATCAAGAGTGAAATTAATGTCATATTCAGAGGCCATGGCAGGGCTATTTTTTATCTCTGTGAACATGCCTTGCTTACCTGAACTTCGCCAGCCTGCCGAATTAATGTCCTGCCTCTCTGTTTATCTCATTTATTTGTTTTCTTTTTAATATCAGCTCCATTAATTTTGTCACATCTCCCTTGTCTATTCAAATAACTGGAATGCCAGCTCAAGTTTTCTATAGAGGGAATATTTTCTCCTGATTTATAGCATTCAAACCCTTTAGCGAACAAATATTGTAGTCCACAAAACTGAGAGACTGTTCAATTAAAAGGAAAAAGATGACATCACGATATGGGGTGAATAAAAGCCATATTAACTGTACATCCAAAATGGAAGTGTTGCACAACAAGAGAAAAATACGAGTAATCACTCATTCGTTGTACCCTTCAGAAGTAAATGTTACAATGATTGCTTTCGTGTAATCATGAGCCTTAGCCACAGTCAATTGGATGTATATTGAGAATAAGAATGATAGTGTGAGGATTTACTTTGTTCCAATAATATTAACTCTGCTGTCTCTGAGTGATAACAGATTCATTGTTGAAAAAAGAATTGACCTTTAAGTATTTTAGAAGATGTAATACTTAATAAAAGGTATATGAAGGCTTGTGTGCTCATAAGAGAGAGGCTGGAATTCAGTCAATATTTGAATTTTACTTTCAACTGAATAAAGGTGCTGTTTCTCCACAGGAATGGTGAGTTAATTTTCATGATTACTGAACTTGCCAAACTGTGTCAGTGAAGATAAACACGAATGCTTGAGAGCCAATGTTGAGGAAAAATGTTGGATTTTGATTGAATCCTGGCCATTATCATATTTAAAACAGGTAGTGAATTGTATTACACTTGCTGAAGTTGAAATTAATTAGAAACAGACAAAGGATGTGAATGTGTGTCATTTTTTAAAGAAGCTTTGTCATTTTCAACCGTTTGAGTTTTGCAATGTTTTTTTCCCCCGAGGAAATCTGAGACATTTACACCAATGGATACTAAAGCAGAAAATAAGCACAGGGGTTCGTTTCTACAATATAAAATTAAACAATTAAAATCATCAGCTTACATCTTATAGTAAAATTGATTCATATGAATAATTTCATGTCCAGTTTCTACAATAGTTACCCTGTTTTATGAATTTTAATTTATATAAGCTTAAATTTTACAGAACAACATATTTATACGTATTTATAATAGAAAAGCCTGTTGCCTTTGACACTATAGATTCGATTCAAAACAGACAGATTCACTGTGGGTTTTCAAGGCTGTTTTACTAAGGCAGAGGTATCCAGGCACTCACATTTCAATATTAAATGGCACTGGAATTTATTTTAAATTTTTTTTCATGATTGTTCTTATGGTCTGGTCATTATCCCAAATTGCACAAAAAAACATGCACATTTCACCAGTGGAAACTAGACAGATGTTAATGCTTCTGCAAGCTCATGCTGTATCCTGGTAGAGCAGGCAGCTGTGTGTTACCTTGCTGTTTTTAAAATTATCCAGGCCAACACCAAAGAGCATTTCACCCTCTGGTTCCCCCCAGTGACTGTGTTGCAGATATGTGCTAATGTGGCTGTGATTTACGATTAGGGTGCATGTGCAGTCACGGTCTAGTTTCCTGCCTTGTGAGAACACATGCATTACGAGCCAAAACTGGGGACCTGTGGACCAAGCGAACTGGGGCGTGGGGCTGCCATAGTGCTGCACCTCTTCTTAACAAGCTAAGCTTTTCCGTCTTACCCTCTCACAGATAACCCCAATTTCATCCTCTCCCTCCTCTTTTCTAAAGAAGTAAGTCAGAAGTTTCAGGTATTCCAGGGGAAGCAAGGCCCAGCAGGGGCAAAAAAAAGAAAGGGAGGAGAAAGAAGAAATATGGATGAAAAGAAAGGAAATGATTTTTTTTTTTCCAATTTGTAGCCAAATGCTTGGCTCCCAGAATCCCTCTGTCAATGCAGGAGATGGAAGATGGGTTGAATCACAACAGGAGGGAAGGTTTCTTAAAAGAAGCGTTAAATAACTATTTTCTTCCCTGTGCACAGTTTGGTTGTAAATGGAAGCCTACTTATGTTATTGTCTGGTGAATGTGTTGTAACACTCTTCTATAACAAGAGAGGGGTGGGATACCTGAGAGAGAACACAGCGAGTCTAGGGGAGGGAGTTTGCACAATGTCTTTTGTTTTGTGTCAGCCATAATGAATAATGACTTTGGCAATTAGCGTCTTAATATATTTATTTACAAATTCGTTTATGTGTATATTGCCGATTTTCCTTTGGCCTTTATGTTGTCAGACAGGAACTTGGCGGCAAATGCAGTCCACACACTGGAAGTGTGGAGCTGGGCTTAGGGGAGACCTGAGGATAATTACAAACCATTCAAAAAAATAATGCCAGTCAGCAATGCAACACCTGAGTCGCACAGACAGGCAGGGGAAAGAGCAATGTTGAAGAGTGCCAGGGCAACAGAAATGTACGCTCAAATGGAACACAGGTTGAGTATCCCTTATCCGAAATGCCTGGGACCAGAAGTGTTTTCGATTTTGGATTTTTTTTTGGATTCTGGAATATTTGCATATACGGCCATCCCCTGACATATGTCTGAGTGTCGTTCTGACCGACCGGTTGTATCTTGGAATGGATATAAGTTAGCATGGCATGCAGAAGTACACATGTAGCATGTAGAAGACGTGCACAATATCGTGTGACGGTCACTATCGTACACACGCAGCTGTTAGCACTGGTGGACGTACAACCAAGCATAATTTTTATATTTACATGTATTTTTTAATTTTTTTAAATTTATACAGCCTTTTCAGTTGTATGTACAGATGGTTGTAAGTCGCATAGGTCAGGTGTGGAATTTTCCACTTGCGATGTCATGTCGGGCTTAAAAAGTTTCAGATTTTGGGGCATTTCGGATTTCGGATTAGGGATGCTCAACCTGTATAATAAAGTTAATAGATAACAAAATGAATAAAGACAGGAGAGAGGTAAGGAGTCTTAAATGGGCCTATGAGATCTGAATTAGCCTCTGTTTCATAAAGAGCAGAGAGCACACATCTTTGTTCTCACTACTGTTTTGCAGTTCATCTCTATCCATGGCAATATGATATCCTTTCAGGGCATACTACAAGGATGTTTGTATAAAATCCATGTTTTGATTGTTTGTTGCATTTGCCATTTGCTATAGTTCACAGGATTGTTTAGCAGCCTTTTCCCTCAGGTCAGTAAATCATTTTCTATTATTCTTATATTGCACTGGTCATTGTGCTTTTTCAATTTCCTCTGGACAACTCACAGTTTTGTTGCTTTTGGACAATTTCATTGTAAAAAAGCAACATACAAATTACATTTTGATTGATTGTGCTATCCTTAAAAACTATTATGTCCCCTTGCCATCATTTGCATAGGGCCTACAGAAATTTTCCACAGCTTGAGCAGTTTTTACATGTTGTTGCTTCAGACCCTCTTGTGTGTATGGAATAATATCTAGCAGATTTACACTTGAACTAATCAGAAAGTGGCTAGATACGTATCCAATCAAGAAATCTCCACTTTTGCTTTGTTAGAGTAAAGTTGCTCATGAAGGTCACTCTCTCCCTGTCTGGAACATCTTTATATAATCTTTAAAACTATGTGACATGTTATCTATATCACATGTAATATTTCAAAATTGGCTGCATAATCATTTTCTCTCATTTCACTGCTACCTCATGGCATGGAAATGGTTTTTATTTAAAACATTTTAATACAAGTTGAGCATCCTTGATTCGAAAAACAAAATATGAAAATCCAAAATCTGAAATGCTTCAAAATCTGAAAATTTTCTGACTGCTGACATATGCCACAAGTGAAAATTTCACACCTGACCTATGCGACTTATGACCATACATACAACCAAAAAATTACTGTATAAATTTAAAAAATAAAGAAAAAATATATGCAAATATATTTACGTAGAAATTACACTTGGTCATAAATCCACGAGTACCAACGGCTGCATGAGTACACTGTAAAAACTATCCGTCTTCTTCTGAGTAATCGTTCCCTAAAACTCAAATAGATTTTTCCTATTTCATTGTTCCACAGTAATTTATCTGTATTCCAATGCACGCATTGGATGTTGGGTAACATAACCATCACCTGCCTTCACTTGAACTTGCAGTACTTTGTGTTAAAGTAGCAGTCAGAGAGACACAAGACAAGAGAGCGCAAAAGCGGCACTGGGTGATATTCTTGCTTATATATTTTGCTTTTGTGGTATAACGTGTTGGTTAAGAAAGTGTTATGTCTCACTTTATGGAGTATGACATTTGCTTATGTATGGTTTATGAAGGCATTATGTTGTGTTTATGAAGGCTTTATGTATGCTTCATAAAGCCTTTATAAGCAACACTTTGTTAAAGTGTGACCGATATTTCAAATTGATATTGCTACCTGGGTTGCTTGCTACTTGCAAGACAAAGTTGTATGAGTATTGATGATACCAAAAGTGGTTTCAGCTTGCTAGCTTTTGCAACAGTCCATCAATATTTCTTTTATTTAAATTTTACCATAACCTGAATTGATTTTATAAGTGACCTTGCGTAGTTTAAACGTTCAGGAGGCAACTACAATTTATCAAATTAAAATTAGGAGCACTGGCTTCCTGTGCCTTGCTGAATCCTGAATTTCATCCAAGAGTGGGATTAGTACATGACAGACAGATATCTGAGATCCGGAGGGAGGACTGACAGCCAGGGAATACCAGAGAGCAAGACTTATCATTCATCTGATTCTTTTTGCAGGCTGCAATAGCAAACATTAGTAAGAGGAGGACCACATGCTGTTAAGCAAAGACAGAAGCGGGGGCATGTGAACAGACAGTTGGCTCCTTGAGAGCTACACTTTTAGGCTATCAGCATACCACCTAGTCACCATTGTGTATGTTAGTTTTTTTACGGTCCCTGTTCATAGTTCTTGTTTGTTTTTATAATCTTTTTGGTTTATGCTCTGTAAGGAAAAATGATATTACTGCGTAAGTGTTTTTGGATGGTCACCAAATACAAATGAAGCACTGTAATGATTGAGGGGGGGTTAAAATCAAAGGGAATTGATTAGCATGCCTTTTCCGGAATGATCATCTGGCTGCCTTCCACACCACACCGTTTGTTCCTGAGACTGAGGGAAACAGGGGTGTGAACCCAAGTTTGCTTGAGTGATTGAGATACTGCATGAGGTGTGATAGCTCTGTCCATTCCAGTGAAGTAGAGGAAGGATGAGACTCTGTGGAATCCCAAACCATTGATATTCAACAATGTCCATTTGTCTCCTTGTTAGCAAATCAGGGACAGGAGTCTGCATTTTATTTCAGCATTTTATTTCAAGTTAGGGGTATAAAGCTTGTACCTACACCACACCATTTTTTAACTGATCTGCCTTCCCTTTACCCGGTATGATTCATACTGTAGACGCATCACTTTTTTTTCTTTGTTATAAAATTGCTTTTAACCTAAACTTCAGAATTACAAGTCTTGCTAGAAGGAAAAATCCCTACAGCACCTTCACTTGTTTATTCTATTGTATACATGTCCATTCCTTCCCACTCTAAATTCGATTGGTGTTGTCTGCAAGTAAATCTCTACGAATTTCTGTACTCCATGTTGTCCTCCTGAGCATACTTTCACTAACTCACAGAGTACATATCTCATTGTAATGAAACTTCCTTTTCATATTATGGAAATACACAATAACATACAGCATACCCAACAGTAGAAATTACAGCTATCTGTCTGTCTGAAGAACACAGCAATACCTATTGTAAACATCATAGCAGTACACTATATATATATACATGTCAAACAGAAAAAGATTGGAAGGTTTGAAAATGCTGAAATGGATACAGTGATTTCTTATGGTGTAACACCATTTGGTAGGATTACAACATAATATAAACAATAACTAGATAACAGAAACAGTAATATCGTAACTGCTGACATTTATTATTATTTAATTACTGTAATTGTTATTGAAAAAACTTTACAGTTCCATGCTCCAGATATGCCCAGACCAATCCATCATTGTCTTTGGCAGTTTGTCATTTGTAATAAGGAGCGATACATTTTTATTATTATGAATAATGTCTATGTAGTGCCATGTATTTCTACATGATACTCCCTAAAGTGGTGTAAAGGCTTTGATTAAGTTCTAATATACTCATTTACTCATTAATCTTCACATTTTCCTTGTCCTGACATTTTGCTTATATCCGTGAGTAACATGTAGACCTGCTCTTGGTGTGTGTTTGCTGTTTGCTGCCTTGTCATTTTGTAAACCTGGTTATTACCCTTGTTTTTGCTTTTGAAGTGCCTCTTTTTTGTTTTGTTTTTTTTTACGTTGTAATGGGAATCACCAAGCTGTCATTTGGGATGAGGCTGGTCTTTCCAGGGGATAATCAGTTGCTTAAAATATGACCTAATGCTAAGCTATGCATACCGAAACATACAGCTTTAAAATCCAACCACTCAGATCATATTGACACTGTTTTTCTACACACAAAGGTACAAGTGAACGATTGTTTGAAATAATGTCATAATTATACCAGGCAACAAGGTTCCGTTATTTTTTTTCCATGCATCTAGCTGAAATAATGAGTGCCACATGAACAATGTGGTTTCAGAGAAACGCTGTGGTCTACACTACTCGATATTGTCAATATTTGAATAATGGCTCACTAGCAACTCTTTTATCCTGCACAATCCATTGAAGTAATTTTTGAATTCAGAATGAAGACTTTTTATTTCCATTTTCCAGTTGTAGTCATGTACACACATATTACTGATCCCAATATTCTTTATCCTACAATCAGTTATTATTATTGATGTTGTCATTATTGTTGTTGTTGTTATTCTTATTTTAAAAATAAATACAAGATTAGCTATATCTGTAGGGTTTATTTGTTCTGATGTATACTCTATGTACAAGTTCTGGAATGTAATTTTAGTTACAATTTAGTCAATTTTGTGAATTTAAATCTGTCAAAGTGACTTATGTATCATGGATTTTGGATTCCAGTGGTGCATGTGCAGTTGAGTACAAAAACCAGGTGCAACCAATTTTCAATACAACATTGTAATTTTATGAACACTGCAAACTTTTCAGTGTCTCATATGTGAGGGATACATAACATCTTTGCTTTCTTTGTATCAGTTTATAGTACAATAAATTAGCTATGTTCTATCTTCATTTCAGTTTAACTTCATAATGCTTCAAACAATCTATCATACACCACCAATACTTTTGTACAGTTATATGAGGCCATCAACAATTGAAACTAAGGCAAAATTATTCAGACCATTCTTTTATTCTTACATTAAATACATCTTACAACTACAAATCATTTATACATATGCACGTACAAGTACTCAATAAAAAAGGTAACTGGCTAAAATTAGGGATAATGAGTGCCTTAGAGACTTCCACGCAGGTATGCGTTATTCACTGATGGCAATTAATATCCTAGCATGAATAGGTCATGTATAAAATCATGGGCCGGCCCAGTTGTCTATAATTACGACAAACAGGGCTACAGGAGGACTGATTGTTGGAGTGTGTTTGGCAGGGGTTTCAGTGACCAAGACCTCTCAATTTGTTGATGTTTTCACAGAAACGGTGTCTAAGGTGATGTTAGTATGGAAGCGATATGCGTTATAAGCATATGGGTGGAAGCGCATACTCCAGGAGTGTGATGTTTGTGCATTAATACAAAGTACAAGGCAAAACTAGCAAATCATATGCCTGAAAACATATATCCTACAAACCAACTGTAAGCACCTTTATAATATCATGGCTCACCTTACTAAGAACATAATGGTTACACATTTTACAACTACAACAAAGTAACATCAATGTGGATTTCCTGATTAATATCCATAATATGAGATGAGCAGTTAAGGAGAAAACAACTTTGTTCAAGGGAGTTTATGACCTTAAAAACCACCTATGACCTCAAAAAACTACCTGTTAGCTACCATGCTACCTCCAAGGAAGGTTTGAAAGGGGTGGGGCAGTAAAAATAAAGACAGCAGTATCCAAATCGTACACTGCTTAAAGAAGCTATAAGAATAAGTGAACGGTGGGGCCTCTAGACCATTGGCATTGGACGGCTGAACCAGAGAAGCCATCTTAATTCCATCTGAATCTAGTATTGGATGTAATCCTTACAATGGGGTGATAGCTAGAATCACATTTTAATCTATTTACAGACTTGCTTATTACCTTCGGGAATCAAAATAGTCTGCACCGAGGCAGGGCTGAGAGACAGAGAGATGACCAGGGGAGCGGTGCGTCACTGGTGTGTGCATGAGTGATGCGTGCCTCCCAAGAGAGGAGGATGAAGGATATGGTTTGGCTGGTAGCACTATAAGCTTTCTTTGAAATGTTAAACAATTTTTTTTTTCATTGCATATGGTTGTCATTGTCTGAAAATTGTCAGAAGTCTTAAAAATTAATTGGGATATAATAACAACGATGCATGTACCCTTCATGGAGATCCTGTCGTTTTATTTTCAAAATTGCCGACAAGCCACTGCGTTAGCATCATATAAAGATAGGAGGAAATAACACTTCAGAGGGTTGTTTTATCAGAGATAGCCATGTAAATGCCATTTCTCTCAAGACAATTCTTGTGGGGAATCTTGGTCAAGTCTGAGAAATCAGAACACTAAAGCGCTTTTAAAGGGGTAATTCATTTTAGTAACACATGAGCTCTACAGATTCTTTATCTTTGATGTGTCTTCAAGAATACAGTAGGTTCATTTTTGCTGTCTTCCAAATGCACTCAATCTTGTGATGGTTCATTTGGCCTCATCCTAACTTTCAATTCTCCACCATTCATTTCACATAACAAACTAGAAAAGGTACCCCTAGCATATGTATGGACACAATTGATGCCATGTTTTATAATATGCATTTTTGCCAAAAGATATTTTGCTTAAAAGTATTGAAATGAGAACCAACAGGCAAAATGATACAAGTTCTCCAAGTTTTTTCATAAAATAAATGTAGGTTACTTGGAAAATATAATAAGGAATAAATGGAATGGCACAAGATTCAATGCATTCAGAATCCAGGGCAAACAGAAAATGACTGTATTCCTTTTATGAGGACATACCAGATGTAAGGAAACAATAGAGTTTAAGGTGTAACTATTGTGCTATGCCCCTTTAGACTTGCAGGCAAGCTGTTAATAGCTTAGTGCTGGGTTGGAAATAAATGTAGACTGCCATTTTATATGTAGTAGGCATTGCTTGAGATGAAACATTAAGGGCATCTCCAGACTTTGTTGAAGGGCTAGTTCTTGCCAAATTCCTTTCAAGTATTTACATGTTTTATATGCTGGCAGGTATTTCAATGTGCTGTATTGTAATGACCATGAGTGGACTGAATTCAGTAAATGGTAGAGTGTATGAATTTTAATTTTTGGAATTGCTTGTATCACTGATGTGAGTACAACTGTGAGGTGCCAATGCACAATGGCAGTGCGGTAAGCCGCTGATGACTGATCTATGCATGTGTGGTGAATTAATGTTTGATTGAACACAATATTTAATATTTCCATATTTGTGTGCCAGATATAAATTAGAAGTTGAGAAGTGATAAACAATAATTATGCATGAGGCAGCAATGTTTCCTGCTGCAGAAGGTTTTTTTTTTTGAGCTATCAGCTGTCAGGGTTCACCAATGGAATGTGTACCTTTAAGGAAGAACAATTTGAAGACATTGTTTGCAAGATGCTATTGCCATTTCACCCACATAGACAAAATAACCATGTGTTGTTGTCCCTACGTCTTATTTCTCAATTCATTTACAGTCATATTTAAATGAAATTTAAAACTCTCTATTTTGTTTTACATCAGGAGATAATTCAAAGCTCAATTGCAGTATAATATAATAAAGGAGTCTGACTTTATTATTTCATCTCATTAAGGTACACCTCAAGCCAAGGATTAAACACTAAAACCTTATTTTAGTACTTGTTTACAATCCCAAAATGAAATGCATAATAAAATATGTAATTACACAACCTAATAGTATGTTGAAACATACCCGTTAATCTACTTGCCTTGTGGATAACCCAGTGTCATTTTTTTCAAAGGAGGAACATTCCCAGGAAGGATGGCGCTACAATGCTCTATCATTACTTTCCTTGGTTTATTTGTGGATCTTTATTGTGCATGAGTGTACTAGAACTAGCGGAGTATGCATTTCACTCAATCCAGCACTTATAGCCAATGGAACCAAAAAACTTGCTATTATTTCTTCAGATTTACCTTTACCTAGTTCAGGGATGTTTGTTCAATTTAGCATTAAGATAAAAGGTTGTAGTTCACAGACATAAGCAAACATATTTGTGACTTGGGAGGTGAATCATGTTTTGATCAATTGATTTTGAAGATGAAAACTGTTTCTGAACGTAGTTAAATTATACATTGAAGTGGAACTGTAAATATTTCAAATACGTTTCAGTAATTTCATTTTTTGAGTGTATCAATCACATTTTAAAAGATGCATTTTATGGATCATAGATATAAACTATAGGGCTACCAACTCATGTTTTGTATGTCCTAGAATCAAGTAGACTTTACAAATGCTTTTACTGTGTTCAACTTGACTTGACGCTGAGTACTTAAAAATGCAGTTAAACATGTGTTACCATTGTTAGAATTTTTAAATAAAACACAGAAAATATATTTATTGATGGTTCATTCATTTTAAATGCAGAAGTGATCTAAAGAAAAAACACCTGTTTGATATAAATAACTATACTGGAGCTCAGTCAGACAGAAATAACAGTAATCTAATAGGATAATCACCTGAAAGTATCAGCCTGGCTTATTAATTTCAGACATTGAGCTGTCACACTAAAACTCAAATTACAGTCATATAACTGTAATTTTTTTTTTGAGGTTACAAATTGGACATCACACCAGGTTGAAAAAAATACTGACAAAATAAAAAGCAAATCTTTTTATTCTTATAAATCAAACATGCATTATAGACTATGGAAATGTAACAACATAATCAATCATTTGGTTTACGGAGTGTCCCATTCAAACCTGCAACTAGCAAAAATTAAATACGTTCAGTTCTAAAATACATACCGTGACACCTCTATTTATATATGTCAACCAGTTCCCATCCACTTTCTTCAAAAAAAAAAATTTGGATAGAAGACGACAAAATGAACAGTTCTGGACCCCTGCTGATGTTTCTGATTGAATGTGGTCTTGGCAGTTTTCAGCATGCTCACTGGATCAGGTAGTATTTGTTAAAGACATGTGATGAAACATTATAATTTAGTCTTAGTTAACCACAGTTTGTCATTTCGCAACTTACACACAACATAATTATCTACGAAGTAAAATAAGTAAACGTAAAATAGTTTAAAAAATGTCCTGTTTCTGATCCTCTGCAGCCAAAAATAAGACATTTATGTCTTAAAGAAAGTTATGCAACATATGTGAGAGGTTAGTGACTTTTTAAAATGTTTAAGATGTCATCATTCTAATATAAACAATCTTAAATTGCTGAAAATAAAAACAAAGTTAAATAAAGTTTGTGGTTTAAAAATTACCCAGTTCCACCATGAGGCACATTAATTGCCCCATGAGATTGTATAACAGGTCACGGCTCCTTTAGCAGCAAGACACTGTACCTAAATGCTCCTTTTAGTTATTGATGATCAGTCTCTTACAGCAAATGGAGGAATTTTGGCTCACTTCTCCATACAGAACCATTCATGATATTTTTGGGTTTTCAAGAATAATTCATCCATGTCAGATCCTGCCACGAACATCTCAATGAGGGTTTAAGTCTGAACTTTGACTACGTCACTCCAGAACTTTCAAATTAAAGTTGACAAGTGCCGATGCAGCAAAGCCTCCACAAACCATGGTACTCACACCGCCATGTTTGAGGAATGAGGTTCTTTCTGTGGACCGCAGTGTTTGATTTTTGCAAGAAATAACAGGGCTCCTGCTGCCCAAAAAGTTCTACTTTTGACTCATCTGTGCAAAGAACATTGTTTGGATCTACGTGCCTTTTAGCAAACCTGAGATGACCTCCTTGTTCTTCATACTGAGCAGTGGCTTCTGCCATCATTTCTATCTCTCTCAGACATGCTTATTACTTCTGTATACTCACTCTGACTGAATTCACTGTGAAAAACGTACAAACAAATACAGTGAAACTTAAAGGATACAAATACTTTTGAGTGGTACATTAATGTTCTTGTTTATGAGTGCAAGCATGGTGAGAAGCATGGTTCGATCATAAAATGACTGTACATTTGACCTGTGCTTGGGCTTTCATCTGGTTATTTTGACTCTACAGCCATTTTATTAACATGTGTATAGGACCATTTAAGACATGTTAAATATTCATAAACAGCTTTCATAAATAGTTATTCCACATGAATACAGTTTCTGAATTAAATATAGAGTAGAATGCCACGTGAAACTAGATATGTTATATTGTAAACTGAGGTATGAAAGTCTGTATAACCCTCCTTTCAAATACAATTTTACTAAAACACACTATCCTTGCATGATTCAGACTTTGGTGCACACATATGCAACAGGTTGACCTCTTTCTCAATTAAGTGATCCTTACCTCCCAGAAATGGCACAAGTTATATTTATGGGTCACACATCAACTAAAATATGTTAAGATGAAGCAGTTAGCTCTTTAAAACTGTATTATCTGTATTTGTTTGGTAAGTAATCGTACCCATGGACTGTTCTATCAATCATGTAAAATGAGGAAAACAAACTAAATTATGTGGAAATAATTTAGTCTGAAATAATTTAAATCTGTAAGAATGTTGGAATCCTCAGCATCTAACTTCTCTGACCTGCTGAATATGGTTTGTCTTGAGACAGTTTTTCTTAAATGAAGTCATATACCATAGCTGAACACCTTGTAAATGATGCGGTTTACATAGCACTGTCAAGGCCTTCTAAAAGACATAGTATACGAGTTCTTTGGTGGTCTAACTCATGTTTTTCTGCTTAGAAAATACAAAAATCTAAAATGTTAACTATCAACACTGCACAGACAGAATACGAAATGAATTCACAAATAAATTAGTTCAAATTTCCACATTTGATTTTGTACCTCAAAGATTCCTACACCTGTGTTACCACTGCATAAAAAACTGTGAACAACAGAAGATATCCATTATTGCCACTCATTTTCATGGTCAGACAGCAATTGGAAACAAACTAATATATGGGACATTGATATCCACAAAGCATACAAATGTCCAATTTGTATGAGTTAAGTGCTATTGGGTTACTAAATATCTTAGCAGGAAGAGAATTCCATTATCCAACATGAAGTAAGAAAAGTCAATTGAAATGCTCACCCGTAAGGCTTCTCATTTGAACAAATCACCAACAATGTTCATCGAGTGTCAATATCGGCCCCATATTACTGGACTACTGGATTTACAGTATATATTGATTCTGCCATTCCAATTATTTAACCATAATATGTCTAACTACTGAAAACAATTGTACACATTTTAATTATGAGTATATAGATTTGGCATCCATTTAATTCTGGTGATGCAAGTTATCACGTAAGTAATATGTAAGTAAGTTATGTAAGAGTGATAGCAAGTTATTTCGTAATGTAGCCAACCTGCTACAACACTTGAGTTTGTTAGCTTGCTATCCCATATTTTTGGAGTATCCCTATCATTTCCAGGTCTCATTTCCAACAGCTCTGTGAACTCTGACAATATTTAAATGTTAAAATAAGATGAAAAAGTTAAAAGCTGCTCAACACAGACAGCAGTAGCTAAAAAACCCTGCAGCTAGCAGCCAAAGTTCTTCCATTGAAAGCATTGGAACAACAGCAGTGCCGCTTATATGCACCCAACAAGAAAATTAAATAACTTAGGTAAGCTAAATGCTTTTGTGTGGAGTTAAATTTAAATTTTTACTTAAACAAGTACGGGACATATGACTTTTGTTTACCTGCCCGGCATCTGAAAACAGCACAAATCGCAAAATTTCTGTTCTCTAAATAAAGCAACTGCACTTTCTACAAATGTGAATTAACTGTTTAGTCCACTGCGGTGACCTGCTAATGGTGACTCAGAGGGAATATACTGTGACCTATGGCTCCTCTAATCTCTAATTCATATGAAAACCAGCCCATGTTTCTTTACACATCGCGGATGCACAACCAGTTATGTACTGCCTGCTATTGTATACAGTGTATATTGATATTTTTGGAAAGAGTAATGGTAGATTGACAAATTTGTGTCCAGTAGTGCCGGCATCTATTTTGAGATCTTTTCTCCTTTTTGTATTGGGAGTGATATGCTAGAATCTGAGGTCGAAAGATTTCTGTAAAATGTAAGGAGTTGTTTGGAGGAGTCTGCTATTTTGTTCACAGTTGGGGGGGGTGGTTGTAGGGTATTACATGTGTTGATATTTGCTTTGACAGCATTTGTCACTTGCATGTATTGTAAATATTGTGTCTGACTGAATGGTTTGGTAAAAATGTTGAAGGGTGAGGATAGTGTTGTTTTCTTAAAGGTGGTGAAGGTGAGTGATACCCTTTTCTTTCCATTTGGTGCATTTTAATGGTTGATTGTTACCTAATACATTTGGATTGTTCCAAATTGGGGTCAGTATGCTTGATGTAAGTGTGGGTTTTATTTGTTTTTAATTTGCTGTAAGGGTATTGGATTTTTAAACTTGTGATACCGGATTTTTAAAGTTGCATTTAGTTTGGTTTTGCTAAGGACTTGGAACATCTTACAACATGAGCCACCCAGAGGCCCTTCTGCTATTTTTATTGCAAAAATAATCTAATCAGAAGAAATATCACTAGAAATGCCTAAGTCTTAGCGCCTTGCTGTTGTCTGTCTCGAAAAAGCCACATCGTTGTTAACCCTCGACTGGCTCCAACATTTTTCACTGTGCAAGCCAGACCTTTAATTCTCTTCAGCTTCACCACTGAAAATGTAGAAAGACTTACAAGTCTCTGATTGTTTTGCATGTAAACATTTTATAATAAGCTCCCACTACCCCTCATACTTGCGGTTACAAAATAAACAATGACCATCTGTCAATAGTACAGTCTAGCTACTGTGTATTGAAAACCAAATTTAAGAACTATAAATATAGGCTGCAATGGGAGACTACATGTCAATGACCATTTTTAACTGATAGGTATCTATCTTATAGTCTGGTTATTATATGTGAACACAGAAATTCAACCTGTTCTGACTTTAAATTGACCTGACCATCTGGATGTCGGCAGTTTTGAGCGCTTAACGCGCTGTCTCTGTGTTCTTTTGACGGCACAGACAACATGTAACTGGTCTCGCATCTGCGGTGTGTGGAAAGGTAAGAATAATCACCATGTAACTCAGAAGAATCATGTCTGCAGCTGCTTCCTCTCAGTGTGTGTTGTAGGTGCATTGTGGGACTGATTGCATTATTTCACACATTTGGTACACCAATGAAAAATGCTGACATTTCAACACTTACATAACTTACAAACTCCTGCTCAAAAATCATGTACACATTTCACACATTAAAAGTTCCTGAATAAACTAACCTGAGGGCAGATTCCTTGCCCACAGTAAAGCGTAGACACCCAGAAACTTCCAAAACACTTTTGAATGACAAATACAGGCAGAAGGGTGTGGTCTTAGCAAGTATACACACTGACACTGCTAATAAATAATTTTTGATAATTGATATTTACCCATATTTTAAAGGAACATGCGACATGATATGTCTTTCATTCATGCCACGGATTCAGCCAAAACTGCATCATCATTTTTTTTCCAAGCACAATGGTGAATGTGTGTTCCCTGATGAAAAGGCACAGAGCTATGAATGTATACAGAAGAGCCAAGCAACCCATATTACGTGTAAAATGTTTGCTGTTTATTACTGACCAATCTAGATCTCGGCCACCACTACTTGAAGAAGAAAAAATGTAAAAGAATGCTTTGCTGCATACCACAATGAGAGCAGCAGGCTTCAATAGCGCAATGGCCTTACTTAAAGCACTATGGAAATCTAGTGGTCTGAGGACCATGGACCATTGTTGTCAATTCACCATGTCCATCTCTGTTAAATGTGACATTATATTTCACAATGTCAGACTCAGCTTTTTAGCATCAATTAACTTGAGGGCCAAATTCAGACCTGCACAAGTGCATTTTCTCACGAATTTCATCGCTATGGAAATGAGACGCTTACACGGAAAATGCACTTAAATGCATGTATGAATTTGGCCTTACGGTAAAATAATTTAATTGTGCATGCCATGGGAATGTTCAACGGTATACATAACGTGATCAGTTGTCCTCATCAGAACCTGTCTTCACTATTATGTGAATGAAGTGAGTTTAATTTCTACCCTGAAAGCCAGGATCTTTCAATTTAACTGTAGGTTGCCCTTTGATGAGTCATTATGAGGTTTGCCGTCCCCTGGAGCCTTCTCATTGTGTCTATTGGGGATTCTCAGCAAGTGGTTTCTATTTTTCCAACCCGCCATAAACAGTTGCTAGACTGACAGCTTCAAGAAGTGGAAAAGTACAATTGCTTTGTGTATTTGAAGACTTGTTTGAAGAATTTATTTTTATTATTTGGCATTTCATAATTTTTTTAAAATCTATATTTATGTATATATTGTTTTATGAACGCTCATTTTGAAGACAAGCTCATTCATTAGACTAAAATATAATCACAATAATTTGCAAAAAGTGGGGAATGAAAAACATAGCTTTGAACCAAAGCACATTAATCAATGAAAAAGCATGAAGGCAATATGTATATTTACTTGTTATAAAAAGTACACAAATCACTTTTGATAACTCACATCTAAACAACAAATCAAACCAGATGTTAATTAAGTTTGCTCATACAAAGGTTCAGATATGGCAATGTTTTACATCCTATGTCTGACAAAAATGGATTTTCATTTGACAAGTTAAAGCTAAAATGACAACTCAAGGCTTTCATAAGCACATAATACAAAAACAAAAAAATCAATCAAAAAAATGTGTTTGTTTTGAACTGTCCCCAGTCCAAAGAAGAAAAAAATGTCACATTAAAACGGAGTCCTTTTTCCAACTGCTTTCATGTGACTTTTAAGTAACAAGAGGCAATCACATCAGGCCCTAGAAGCACCAGAAATTACATACAGCACATCACATCCTTAAAGTTTTTCTTCCAGGCACAGGCAAACTAGGACACGCAATGAAAATTGCTCAAATGTTTTGTTGTTTGTTCCTTTTACAGACACTTTGCACTTCAGTCAGAAGCTGGATTCTGAAAGGGCTCAGGCCATGCAGTGATGTCTTTGTATTTAAGGAAGGAATTGAGTTGTCCTAAAGATGCACTTGGCGTGTGCTTTTCTGAATAAAAGGGATAACCACTTCTGTTCTGTGACAGGTGCATGCAGTTCCAAACAGCACATAGAAGGCAAATGATTGTCACTTTCTCAGTACTCCAGTGCCAGCTATGTTGTTCTTAGTAGGGCATCTTCCACCAAATAAACTTTAACATTACCAATAACAAGTGCACACATTTCCAGCCAGTTTCGTGGTATGAATGTGCCTGGCAAAAAGTTTAACATATTGCAATGGTCAATGCTATGAGTTTTACAGATTGACTCATTTCCATCATCCTGTTTCACTTTACTGAAGGCGACATACATCAACTATTAGCCCTCCATGTAAAATGAAATCCTGAATAGCCAATGTATCTCTATGTCATTGGAACCTGCAGGTACAAGGTATTAGTTTCATTCTTTATCTTGCTATAATTTGGTTATTGATTTGTTTAATGTTGGTCTTTTCTCATTTTTTTATTGCAAGGTAAATGGATGATTTTAAGCTGCGGCATTTATTTGTCTTGTACTTTCTAGCATGTTTATTGGGGGCCAAGCAGCGAACCTTCATAGGCACCCATTGAGTTTCTACCTTTTCTTATTATTATGCATAATCATCTTCTTCTTCTGACACTGAAGTCTATGGCAACCAATTGGGGACAGGCCCCTCATTCTTTTCACCAAGTTTCATGTCTGCTCCTCAAGCACTCTAGCACCACCAGAGGGTCAAAGTTGAAGGTGCATTTATGCATGTAACTTTTCAACCGTATGCCTGATTTTCAAAAATGACATCTGGATTCCTTGGATCAAGCTGAGTTCAACACACCCCATGATACCAATCTCCGCCGAATTGGATTTTATGAAAACATTTTTTAAATTTTCACCGGCCACAAATTTTGTCCAATCTTCCCCACAGATGACCTTCAGACCAAGCGTCACAAATGTTACAGCCAATCAAAATCGGCGACGAAGCTGCCAAACAGGAAGTGAAGTCATATCTCAGCAACTCTTGGATGCATTGACACCAAACTTGGTAATATGGACTCAGAACCCTATTCTGAGGATGCCCAAATTATCGCAATAAGCAAAAATGCATTCTGGCAAATAACTGTTAATGTGTTCGCGTTGAAAAAAAGTCACTCCTGTGTCTTGTGATATCTTGTGAGATCCTGAGGCTGACACATGACATTGTCAACCTAATTGATGCGGCCATCAGATTGGATTTTATCAAAAGGCCTCAAATTTTGGTCAATGTTCACCAAATTTGGCACTGATAATCTTCAGACCGAGCCTCACAAAAGTTATTAAAATGGCTTTTGATTTTCAAAGCCATATGTCTGTTACAGGCAATTGAAATCGGTGATGAAGCCGCCAAACAGGAAATGAAGTCATATCTGAACAACGCTTTGATGTATTGATTTGAACCTTGGTACATGGACTCGGGACCCCCTCTTGAGGATGTGCAAAAAATTGGCTTCATTGGCAGTTGGCAATTTGACCTCTGGGGGGCAATTTTTGATTTTCAAAAGTATTCATCCATTACAGCCAAATCAAAGGCAAATGACCCAAGCAGGACGTGAGCTCATATCTCAGTAACACCCAATCTTTGGTCAGCTGACATAAAACTTCTTATCAGAACTTACAGCCATGCTTTAAACATGATCAGATCAAGTTGCCATGGTGACTCTGCCCTGCTGGACTGCTTGGCCCCCTCATCACTGCTTGCAGCTATATTTACCCATTGTTTCTTTTTTGTTTGGGGAATACATGTGGGAATACAAAGTGTCTCAAATAAATTCTTATGTTATAATTATGTTATAATCTTTTGAGTTATGACAATCAAATTTAATTGGTTCATATCATTAAATATATGTTCTAATCCTATTCTCATTGATTTGTTGCCATATCAGCTGATTTGATTTGGTCAACAAGAGGTTATATATTCACTGTAATAGGGAGGCTCCTTGACAATGTATTTTAACAAAGGTATTTTAAACAAAATGTATGATATAGATCATATGATCCCTATGACTACGTGTATTTTTGTTTATAACTTGCTCCCTGACAAGTCATAAAGACAGATGTTTATAAACAAGACAGGTTCATTAAAAACTAAAAGGAAATATTTTGGACTGTTATCAGTTTAAGCAGGCGCTAGCTAATGACTGATCAGGTATAACGTTTTACCTGGTACACTTACTAAAACTGGCTGAAGCCATCATTTACAAAAGATCAATCGACGGTATACCCAATATATAATTCAGTCTCTTGCCTTCAGATCATGTTCCTTGAATCCTTAAACACCGTGTACGTATTATTTTATTTATTTATTTATTTATTTATTTCTCGGGGGTGTAGACTTTGAGAGAAAACTGCACCGGTAGCTCCTGCTCCGCTTCTAAGAACCTATTGGTATGTAGGCACCCGTACAGCGCGTCTCTCGGATCGTTGAATGCATTTGCTCGGGCTGCCGCAGCAGACACTCGCTCCGAGAGGCAGCAGTGGCAGCACTCTGGGCAAGCACACGCGCACTTGGACTCGCTGATTGACAGCTTCGGAGGCACGAAGTGTGGTTCAGTACGCAACCGGAGCCCGTTAATCGGCTATTGCACTGGTCTTGTTGAGGCATCTGTGTGAAATACCGTCCCCATGCAGATCAGCTTCTAACTAGGGCAAGCGAGAGGAGTCTTTATCCCTTCACCACGGTACTGGAGCCTTCCAGTCCGTGACAAGGAATCAAGGACGCTGCGTTGCAATACGCTGTAGATTTATGCTTTTTCATAAGGAGGCTAAGAAATGAAGTAATCAACATAACATGGGAACAAAATCTGTGTATTAAACTTCTTTCAATGGGCGGCTTTGAGGAAGAGGACAAATAAATTAAATTACCGAGTAACTCGGTGGATTTCCTTTTTTGTTTGATTTTGAGAAACATTTAAGAAAGACCTCTACTGCAAAGCAACGGTCTTAGGGATTGCATCCCGCGTCAATCTCGCGTCAACCAATCGTTCACACGCGCTTTTGTTTTTGGACTTTTTATTTTGCAATACAACTAAATAATCAAAGAGAATACAGTTTAATTGAAATTACGTTCTCTGGGGAAATATACTAAGAGGAAATACGACAAAAATTGGACCAGCAGTGGTATAAGTACGTATGAGATCACAATGTATGTAGTACTAGCCTTCCTGTCGGACCTAGCCTACTAGTGTAGATTCCCGTGTGCGCTAGAATAGTTTAGCTTCTGAATGTAAGCGTTTATTTTTTCTGTCTATGGAGTTACTTTAAAGGAGGGAAAGTAAAAGACTCTTTCCCTTGCCTGTGGCACCTACAGGCGATTTTTAAAGGTTTCCATAGAATGGTAAATGATCAATGGGGAATCATGAACAGCGTTTCAGAACTCGAAGATGGACAACGGCACAAATCCCAGGTAGGCATCAAACGCTTAGGAACACCTTTCGCGTAGCGATGTTCTCTTTTGCACTTGTTTAAAGATTCAGGTGCTTGGGTAGTAGCAATGCTTTGATCTTTGATTTTTAAACCGGGTTTAGACATGCATTTTGTTCGAATTTGAGCCTGAGCTCCGTGGGGCTTTTATGCAGCACGGGTTTTTACCCGGCTCAGTTTTTATAAGTTCACTGAAAAAATTACCAGTTTGCTATGTGCATTTCGCAAGACATAGAAGACAGGATCTCTTTATTTTGAGCGGTATTGTAATACGTGTTCACAGCTATCAGCTATGTATTGGCTTGAGGATTTTGATAGTGGTTTACTGTTGGGAGTCGCATTCTGTCTAATAGTCGCAGTAAAGATATGCTTCCATAAAATTCTGCTGATATCCAATTCCGCAATGTTTTGCTGTGTACGTACCTGTATATGTGTATATATATTATTAGTCCCACTTTATGTGCTCATTTGTGGAACGGAATCAGGCATTTTCTCATTAGGTTATTCTTTTCCTTTTCAACTGATTTACGTTACTCTAGCTCAAGGTATATCGTTCACAGAGGCACTCAGGTAATTTGTCAATTGTTAATCAAAAATCAATGAAGAATAATCTTACAGAAAATGTAATTGGCAGAGATTGTGCTGCTCAAGGATTCTTGAGAAAGACGGTCTGATAATTCTGAGATACATGTAAAAATCAGTACATCACTGTCGAAATATAACTCCTTGGAAAATAATTTGATGGCTAATTATTTTAAATCAGAAGGGATGGCTTTACTGCAGTTTTATTATATTCTCACGGGCAGATTTATCTCGATAATAGCGGTACTCCCTTTCCCCCTTCACAAAGCCATGCAGCACAACAGAGTGGAATAAAGTTAGCCGTAGCCAGTGTAAGATTAAAAGAAATAAGTGAAAAAAACACACAAAGGATATTTTCAGCCATGTGTTTTATTTTACATCTTTATGTAATTATAAAGCAGAGGTCATTCTGTGGCCAAACTATGCGCACATACACGTTTTCTCTGTCTCCCTCTCACTCTCTCTCTCTCTCGCTCTCTTAATTTCTCTCTCTGTCTCTCTCTCACTCTCTCTCGCTCACATTCAGGCGCAAATCTGAGAGAAAATACGAATCAGTTTTCTATGCAATAATTGATTAAATATCTAATGTGGATAGATAGTGTCTTGTAAGGATGAACACAGAGTGAGACCCACTTTGGTTGGGTGTGAAGATTTTGGTCTCTGGCTTATTGGTTCTCTATGAGGTTGATGATGAGAGACTGTATATTGGCAGAAGTGCTCTAAAAATGTGAAGTCCTTTTTGTTGCTGTTAACAGAGCTAATTTGTTGTCATTTTAATGAAGTTATTTTTATTTTGATTCCTTTTATGATGTGTAAGTTTTCTCTGCTCTTTATGGCTGTGCTGTCTGTGTTTATTTTAAGGTTGCAATGGGATTTTTAAAACCATTACAAGCCTTCATTTGAAATATGTAATTAATCTGGTTGTTGATAATGTATTCCAGAAAAAAGTGAATTAATGTTGTTTTATTGCATTGATTACTTAATTTTTCTGTTGATGATAAAGTAGCCATTGTTCGGATATGACATCAACTCTGCACCAAAACCCTACGATTTTCTCCCGAATCAGGTTGAGCTTCTCCAGTACAAATTGTGTGAATTACAGTCTGACCACACACACACACACAGGAGCACAGATACAACGCACACACAACGAAGATATGGACATGACACTCAGAAGCTGTTGAATTCTGAATGATATCTCATGGGTAATAATCCTATGCATATAATTCATTTCAGGTCGAATGAAAAAAAAAAACAGTGCGTTTCCATTTATCTGAGGTTCTCTTGTGTGGAGCCCTGTTGCACACATTTTTACACAAACAAAAGAGAAGGTGACATGTTAAATGCAAATCAGACACACTTTAGCCCTCAGCTATCTCCCCCTGAGAAATGGTAGTAAAATATGTCAAAACCATTACAATATTATTAAAAATGGCTACCTTGTTGTGACATCAGTCATACAAGTGTAAGTAATTTACTCCTTTTTTCTTCTGACTAACTTCCTGAAGTGAAGCATTTGTTTTTTATCCCCTAAAGCCTAACTATATGTGCCCCGATTGTGATTTGGTAGTACACGTGTAACAGCACTTGATGGAGGCAGCAGTGGTGACACTTAGCCCACGCAGAGCACAGAAGCTCACGTTCAGCACTGGTGAGGGACGCGTTTGGTAATCCTCTTTCTGTGCCGCTCTCGGTGGCTTGATTTCCCAGCAGAGTGTAATTGGTAGAAACGGCTGGCTCTCCTCCAATAAGAACTATACTTGTGATCATAAAAAAAGGTTCAGTTTGAAGTTGTTATAGTCCAGGTGGAGAGCGCAGAGCTGTCAGATACCCTCCCGTAATCTGTCCGTGGGGAGAGGGCGGGACTCTTTTTCCGACCCTTCCCCTTGCTCATCCTCTTTTCCTCGACTCTGCCGAAGCCTGTGTGTGCCACAGCAAGGGAGCAGAGGGATGAGCAGACGGCCGTCGCGCTGTCCTCAGCATCAGCTGTGCTCCAGTCGCTATGACAAATCTCAGAGCACACACGCGCACACACATGCTCATTTGTGCACGCGTTCTCTCACAGACACATATACATGCACCCACATATGCACACATAAATGCACATACAAATTGCCTCAAAAAAACACAGCATGCAGAAACGGCTTTGCGTTTTGGGAGAGACAGAGAGATAAATATGGGATAGCAGAGGGATGGGGCTTAATGAACTCAGCACCTGAGTGATACTCAGACAGAGGTCTGGAATTCAAGCACACCACACCCTTGGGTGTTTGGGGGTGGGGGTGGTTGTGGAGGGATTTGTGTCCCCTCATTCAGAGGAATGGTGATCAGTCCAAATATTGAAACCACAGACATTGATCGCCTGGAAGCAGTGCCTCTGGTCAACACCAGGGGGCTCATCCATCCCTGAGTCTTAATGAGAATAAGGGATTAGAGTGTTTCTGTATGCAGCTAGACTCACACTCTCATAAATGCACACACACATGCACACATACCACTACTGCATGTATTCACCCACATACATCGGCAACATACAAGTTGAAGCTACATTAATCGGGTTAGCAGCCGATTCAGAAATCAGGATGATCCTATTGCCAGTTTATATCCTTATTGATCTCCTGGTGTTATACCTTGGAACAAGGTGCTTACCTGGATTGCTAAAGTAAAACCCCAGCTGTAGAAAGGGTTTAATCCTTGTGAGTTGTTCCAGAAATTATATTCGCCAAGCCGCTATTATTGTGTAATTTCTTTAATTATCAGTCTCTAAATCAGTTTGGGAATATATCAACGGAATACGTTATTTTAAATTTTGACATATTATCCATTTATTCTGATAAATACTCCCTGAAACATTTCAGGTCTTGCTCAAAATGCATAGGGAACCAAACAAAAGGAACCAAAGAAAATCATAGGGTAATGAGGTTTCATTGAAGCAATGGGCTGCCATGTAGAATCACTGGCTCAATTATTTGGACCAATGACTGCAATGAACATGGAGAGAAAAACACCTTTGATTGGTTCAAACAAATAAATGATTGACAACTGGGTGCAGCTCCACCCTAACATGGTTAATAACACTTCATTTCAACCATTATTAAATCGTTGCAACTTTCAAAATCCAAGCAGGGAGTAATATGGATTTGCCATATCTTTGGAAGCAATACTCTTGATTAGTTTCCGTTAAAAGATGGGTACTTAAAGGTAAAACAAAATGAAATACAAATGCAGTGTGCAGTTCCTCTGGGATTTTTAATGGGGTTCCACATACAATGGAGAGGTGTGGTTTCTTTATCATACACCACACTGCGTCCTCTTAATATCCCCAATTCTGACAACTCCTCTTTCTCTGTGTCTCAAGGGAACTATGTGAAATATTTCACATCTTGAAATGGAAGACCAAATAACTTAAAAAGTTGGTTGATGTGTGAATGCTACATGTTGGCTCATTCGCTCATAATCTGTCAATATATTCTTGCTGGTTTAATGGCCCCTATGGTAAGTATTTTGTGTTTCTTGGTATGTCTTGATGGCATCTACTCCAATAAATGAATAAAGATAAGTTACGAATGCATTTTCAATTTCTTTGTTGGCAGAATTCTAATTTGTTCATGGAAAACTTGGTAGCAGTGGTCACATAACACACCAAGGCAAACACCTGTCCCTGCAGGTGTATTTGACCAACCTATGGGATTCCACAGTGCCTATGTTTTTAGAAAAATGCATTCAAGAAAGTGCACTGAAGAAAATATTTTTCTTAAATAAATCCCCATATGGTTCTACAAGACTGCATCAAAATATTGCAGGATTTGAATTTAAATACAAAAATGTAATAAATCAAATGCTATCAGGGATATCACCCTCAGAAACTCTTTAATGATTTGTGAGACTGAAGTTCAAAACGCTACAAATTCTCACTTTAAATTGCAGGCTCCATTCAAGTAGTTTGTGGTCAGTTTGGCCGTGGGTGGTGTGCAGGGCTGTAGGTAACCTTGTCCAGCTAATGAAGCTTCTGAGGAGAGAGTTACCAGGGTGGGGAACCATGCGTGGAGTTTTCTGGTCGACTGACTCCCTGATTTCCCACAGGGGCCAGAAGCTAGTGCTGAGCGAGTTCTCTCTGCCCAGAGTTTGCATCGTCAGTGGTCAGTGGAGAGGGACTTCCTTTGGGTCTCTCTCTCTCTGTTGTTCACATTAAATTAAAGCTTTGACCTGCCCTCTAATCACAAGGTGTACATCCATAATGTATCCCTCAGAGACCGAGGCGGGTAGCGGGCTGACAAACTGCCATCAATACCAAGACTTGTTATATGGGATAAGCTGGACAGGTAGGAGTATTGATGTTTTTCAGTCACTGCTTCTGGAGCCGAGGCCATGGGTGTCTCAGTGACAGCAGTGACTGTACATGTCTCAGACTGGTATCTTCACAACTGGGATTTCTCAATCTCTGAGGAGGCTCTGCTTTGACAGCTGTCCCTTGGTGTACGTGTCCTGTATCTATGAAAGCATTCACAATGAAGTAGTCATAGGTAGGTCTGGGTACAGTGTATAACCTATGGCTAAACTGTAATTATGTCTTTCACAAATGTCAACCGGTTGAATTTTGTCAAATATTACGATACACTTGAAATTCTGTTATGGAATATGAACTAAACTAAGCAACACACCAACTAGGTAGAAACAAAATAAAATTTTAAAAAAGCCCTTGGTCATATATGTAGAATATATCCTAATATTTGTACTAAAGTCTTTACTCATATCTTATGCATTGTGTATACTTGTTCTAGATACATGACCAAGGGCTTTTTAAAATTCTCCATGAGGAATATCAGATGATCTATCAGATGAAACAAGTTGTGCTGTTTCTACCCAGTTGGTGTTTTGCTTTGTTTGAAAACAGTTTATATTCAGTATGGACACCAGAAGGGCTGAAAAGAACAGGGTGTAATCGTATGGTTGCAGAATTTTGTTGTTTGGAGAACTGCATCTTTTCATGAGTTCATGTCAGTGACTATGCATGCGTGAACATGCATCCATGGAACTGACTTGCTCAATGAGTGAATAATATGACTTATGCATTTCATTGTCTTTATGATTCATGATTTATAGAGCGCAAATGAAGGGCTTTTGTTAAGTGTACTTGTGATATATAGCCTTGGTAGAACCCTACTTACCCACAATATTGCGATACTTTCTATTAAATTCAATGACTTACAATGACTATAGATCCAAGGCTGATTAGTGTCAGGGGAAGCATGAAGAGATTACATAGTTTTATATGATTGTACTGTACATATACATTCATACACGGTTCAGTGTGTATGTGTGTGTTTATATATACATGGTTATATATATTATTACATGTACGTATGGTTATATACATGTAATAATGCAAATTAAGTTTTATGTTTTTGTGTTTTGCATTAGTTTTGAGTTTCATTTAATTGCATTGAAAGAATTTACTTTTCAAAGTTTCACTGACATTCTGTGTGATCCAGACATCTCATGACAGGCTTCATGACCTACAAGTCATGTGTAATAGAATTTGTATTTCTTTGTGCGTTTGAGCTCCTCAACATCAAGATTTGTAGGGGTGAATAAGAGGAGTTACAGGTTGGAGCCAGAAGGGGGGATGGGCATTGTAGTTATAGCCATCGGATGATCTCTCCTAAAGTTAACAAGCAGAATGATGGAAATCATACTTAAGAGGGGTTATCGTTAACTGAAAATTTGGATGGATACATTCAATCATATTTAGCTAACAATGGGGAAAGCCATTCCCCATTATCTTAGTCATTATATCAGAATATTCACAGGTCACTGAATTGTTTCAAAACCATCCAGTTAATAGAATGGAACGTACACGTGTGAGGGAAAGGGGAGGGAAGGATAGAGAGAGAGAGATCGGTCCACCTGATGGATTGAGATATTGGTTTTGTGCTGAGTAAACTCCTTCCCTGCAGTGCTTCTGTAGATGAATGTTGTGAGGGAGTTGATTGTGGTGAGATCAATGTGATAATGTTGTGTTGCAGAGCACACACTGTGTGAATGTATAATTTTTCTAGATAGGCTTTGCCAGAGCCTTTTGGGCACAATGTTCCTGGAAAGTTTCTGCTGCTCTCCTTCCTTTTTTCCTCCTCTGTGTTGGCTTACTTTGATTCATGGTTCTCCCCTTGCTTTGAACCTAGAACTGGTTCACATCATTGTATACTCTATGTTAGGGATTTTCGATTAATGTTGTTGGTGGGCCACTTTTACACTTGTGAATAGAGTGGCGGGCCAGTTGGGCATGAGGCATATGATAATATTATATATCATAGGTCTATTATATGATTGAACATAATAGAGATTAATATCATGTAAAGGATTATATTACAATGCTAATACTTTTATTGATAGGCCATAAACTGTAGTAAATGTGGGCTTGTAGCTTATCATCAGGTTCATAAAATGAGATGTGTGCATTATGATTGAGAAAACAGGAGATTTGAATTAATCTGACGATGGTATTTGTCTGATAAGTTCTGTGGCTGTGTTTTTTTGTTTTGGGGTCAGGGCTAAGTACGTCATTTAATATATCGATTGCACACATCTTCACCAATTCCGAGTCAACAAAAGGCTTTTTGCTTTTGGCGAGATGCCAGGCCACCTGGAGAGACACAGCCACCGCGTTGTCTTGAGCTGATGAGGTTTTTGTGGATGGTGAGCACTGGTTGTAAGAGGTTTACAGAGTCTCAGTTTTACCTTTACGTACCGCACACTTGGGAGGGCATTGAAACTTGTGTGTTTGTCTCGGACCGCCACTCTACGTTTGCATGTACTCGCAATTACATTCATTTTACTTTCACTGTCAAAATAAAAGTTTATTCAGTCTGTGCATAGCATTCGCTGCTCGGTATAGCTCCGTCACCGTAGCACTTGGAATCGCCAAATTTATACAGGATAGTTTCAGGATACTAGAAGGAAAAGAGGCTGCACAAATATGGGGGCATGTGAAACGCCCGCCGGCCGGATGAGGCCCTCAGGCCGCCGATTGAAAATTATCGTTCTATATGGATGCATTCAGTACTGGTGTGAAAATCTTAGCCACCTTATACTGAGGGAAATGTTGCATAAATAAAGAGGCATCCCATAGATGTCCTCGGGCAGTGGAAACAGAGTAGTGACTCCCAATGCTCAGAACACATAAATGCGCTCCAGGAGTTGGCCAGTCGCTCCTATCAAAGGTGAAGGGAGATAAATCCATCGCTGGCTGCCTATCAAATCGAAGGTCTCATGTGGTTGGATTGTACTTGCTGGAGCCACTGTATACTGTATATGAAAACAGCAAATGCCAAAATGTGCCTGGCTCCAATCATTTATCAGGTTACCATATTTCTGTAACTCCATCCCTCCCGTCATTCTTTGTCCTCTGATGGTTGCCTGAAAAAGAATAAACCTCTTCTACCTACATTGCTTTTGCTTTAAGGCTTTGTGCTGCTTGAATAACAAGTATTATATGGTAGGTTAGCATCAATGCCATAATCAGTGTTTGGAGTGGTTGTTAGGGCAACCTAGGACAGTAAGATGGCTGATTCTTAGTCAAGTTGGAACATTGCAGTTGTGCCTTTGTAACTGGTAATTATTGTTCAATTGTCCAAGGGTCATAATTGTTCAATTCAACTTTGAAATCTTATTTTACAATCTTAAAAGTATGGCAAATTCATAGTCTTGACTCTAGATTCTCAATCTATGAATGAAAACTAGAACAAGTGTATCTGTTTTTTTTGGCATAGGCTGCCTTCAACCTCATCGGTGCCCTCTGGTTTTTCATCGGCTGGGGAAGTTATTGTTTCTTATATCCACCCCTTACTTGTGGTTAGGAGATTTAGCAGAAATGGTATTGGTGGATGATAATAGCTCAGCTGTGATTACATGTTTGAAGGAAATGGATGTGTCAGAGGTATATTGGTGAAAGCACAGATGTAGATGAAGATTTTGCAGGTGAGCATTTTGTATGCATTTTACTGTCATTTGCTTAGCATGGAAATGGGTGAAGTTCACAAACTGATATGTTTTGTGAAATTGTTAGACTGCTTTTAGTGCAAAGACATTCTGTACAACTATAGACAGACAACCCATCAGAGAAGTATTGATTTATCTTTTTTTTGTTAGCGAAGTACATCCTCTGAGCATGGTGGCGTTATCGCAGAACCAAGACAGTTACGCTTCTTAGGCTTGTAGTTATTTGGCTAAGGAGTGAGATTATGACATAAATCACTAAAAATAAGGGGCTAATGATTTATTATTAATAACTAAAAATAAACACGACAGAATAATGACATGCTCTTTCATGTTACAGCTATCACACATGACGAGGACATTTTGTTGTTGAGGTTCCAACATGACATAGCGTTTCAAAGATGCCAGGAAGTCAGTCATCTGTGTACAATTACTTTACGTTTCCTTGGATTAGGAATAGTTCATTTGTGAAAATGCCACAGCCACACACAAGAACAATTATATTAGTGTAGTAATGCACTGTCATTAGTGCATGTTTGTGGACCCTTTGCTGTAATGCTGTTGAATTGCTATAGAATTTCTTTCTGTCAAGCATGGCCACCTGTACTTTTTTGTTTGAGTCCTTTTTAAAATATGACGGCGACAGAACATAAGATGTTAATGACAATAGGCTCTTAAACCTCCCAGAGTTATTCACCATCGGCATTGTATATGGCAGACAAGAAATCAGCTTCTGTGTCTCTCAGGGACTGTTGTTATGGTAAAAGGCCACATGTGAGCAGTCCACATTCAGTCACTGCCTTGTAGCGCTTATGTCACCATAAATCTTGACTGACCTGACAACAGATACTTAAAGCACTTTATAATCTTTTTTCCTCCTCTAAACATTGAATTACTCTGTGCCTCCACCACTTCCGCTCATGCACATTTTAATTCTTAACAGCGACAGAGCATCTGGTTCTGCAATGAAGTCTCTTGAGAACAGAAATCTGAGATCTAGCAGTCCGATGCCAAAGAGAGATATGGCCGCTATGCTGTGATTCTGTGATCCTTCAGAATAAAAGATCTCAGCAGGGCTGCCACTGTTGCATGGGTACAGCTAAAGCATGGCCTGTCTCATTGTGCTGGGAGTGGAAGGAAGGTTCATTCCTTTGCAGGAGCAGTCAGAATATCCAGGCTGGGGTTCAATCAAAACCACTTATTCACATATAAGAGTATACTCCAGCTGAATCAAAACAGACTTTAGTTCCTGGGATATTAGGATATTTTAACATGCTTTTCTCTCTATGGTTGATGAGGGAGAAAACATTGTTGATGAAAATGTTTATTCACTAAGTGATTGGAACTGTGGAAGAGACTAACCCATAACATTTTAAACAGCATATTGATGGCAGCAATTGAAAAAGCTTTTACTCTGGAAAGCATATTTAGTCTTAAAAATGTGTTGCCCTCCTGTTTATTATTGCATAAAATATCCTTCTCAGTTTCATGTTCCGCACATATCAAGTAAATATTTCTAACACAATGTAATAAACATTCATGATATTCCTAAGTATTTATTTTGTACATGTTCTATATTATTGATTTTATTTAAATGGTGGACATTTGATAACTGGCAGGCAAGTTATTTTTTTTTTTATTAAAAACTTATACTGACCTTTTACTTTTTTACTTAGATTTTCAATTCTAATGAGCATGACGTGTATCCTTATGAATGTAGATGATTGTTTTTAGCCTTAGAAAGATTTAAGTATGCTTTGATTGAATAGCATATATTTTTGAAGAGACAGAGTGTATTTGATTGAATCCCACCCCCAGCCTTGGAAGGAGCCCATAAAGACTTAGAATGGATGAGAATTCATCCTGACTATAACGAGAAGGTCACGAGACAGCAATGGTGCTCTCATCACTCAGTGACAGTAAAAGAGGGTGTTGTGGACCATGATTAAAAGAAGAAGGGATACCTCTCGCCCTAGCACCAGGGACATCAGTGACAATCAGTGACATTCTCCCAGACGCAACATTAATGAGAAGTCAAATGAAGGGAATCGATGCATTCACCTGGAGCAGAGGACTATCTATTTCAGTTTTCCCTGGCTGAGGTGCTGTGTCCATCTTTCTGTGTGTCTATCCCATCAGCACAGGGAAATGCTCACATCAATATGGTGGAGGGCCATTAAAACTGCAATGCCAAAGGAATTCCTTTAAAGACAGGGAACAGACATTGTGCTACAAAAACACCTTTCTGCTTTGAAGTTGTAGCTGTGTGTGAACTAATCACAGGATGAATTTTCCGATGTGATGGAGGTTCTTTCATTGAACATTCAAGAGTATTAGAAGTACAAGAATATGAACAGAGAAAACAACCCCTAACACTCACAGACCTATCTTATTCTTAGTCTCTTGTAGGGATGACAATATAGTCTCTCTGTATTTTAATCTGTTCCTTCACTCATGAGAACATGTAGTATAACCTCACTACTAAAACATATCTCAAACTCTTTTACTGTTTTGGATTCACTGCCAATCATTGGTGCTAAGAAGTAGCTAGTGTCATGCTCTGAGTATTTTGTATTTTTACACTGGAGTTTATATGGCCTAATTTGGGTGTATTACGACATATCCCTGTCATTACCTAGTCAGTCCTCAAAACTGCTGTAGGACCATTTTCACTTGACAATCTGATGTTTGAGATACCTGTCTTGCAGTCAACAGGGTATAATAAAAATGTTTTCCGTCCAATCTTTCACAAACATAAAGTCACATTTTTTTGCAGCTGGAAACTGGCAAATGACATTGCAATTATCCATTGTTATGCTAACTGCATTGTGATAATTGATTGGGGAAAGTTTTTAATTAAGGACAACTTGCTGAAGGAGTGCTCATCTCTGGTAAACACCACAGGAATGATGACCTTGTAGCTTTGCTATCAGAGCACAACCAAATAAAAAAAAAACTAATACACATATCAAATAATTAAACAGAATATTATTGGACGAAGGTGGCCTGCATGTGTTGTATCACCATGTCCTGACCTCACCAAAAAAACAATGGCAGGATCTGAGTTGAAAGGATATTCAATAGGGTCATCACTATTAGTAAGTATTGATCTTCACGTAGCGTACATTTGGACCACTTGCTTCTGAGCTGCAGCAGGACCTAGTGACCAAGGACAAACTGTTTTCATAAATAATCATCCAAAAAGCACTAATAATGTGGAGAACACTTCTTTTCATACACTGTGGACATGTCTCTCCTGTTGAAAGAATTTCCTAAGGACATGTGCATGTTGTTGTCAGTCTCACCAGAGGTACAAAACACAACTCCATCTCCACTTTGTCATTATGATAATGCAGTAAGGATCCTTAATTGAGCCGTGTCTCCCAAATCATATAGTGTGTTCTCTCAAGGTTCTCAATTCCTAAATTGGATGCAGCATTTGCCAACCTATGTCATATTTTAAACACTAATGAGTTCAGTTTAGTTAACAGAAAGGGATAATGGCATCATTATGGAGTAGATGCAATCAGGTGTTTCAAGGTTAATGGCTGTTTTAATTGACTTGGGAGGGTGGGGGATATTTTTGCTGTTTTGCTTTGATGCAGTTTGGAGGGCCCTTGTACATTGTTGTATAATTTATTCCAGCAAAAAAGTCAGAGAAAGTCTGATTTTGTACTCTCTGATACCCAAAGCCATACAACCTTGTGTTTAATTTGCAAACACAAGAATACACAGACGCGCACACGCACATACACAAACGGGTTTAACTGTGGACTGGAAATTTGCACCTGGATTTTTGCTTTGCTTTCTTCTTTTCAAAATTACCTACACGCTTTGGTATTCTGTGGACTCTGTCAAACAGGCCAACATTATTCTTCAGCTTGCTTTGCTTTTTGGTGTTTTCTTTCACCTCTTCCTCATACTCAGGACACCTTCATTAATGACATGTATAATTTAAAGCAACTCGCTGTGCTTGTCAACGAAAACCCAAGTTGAAAGTAAGAAAGGTTAGTCATGCTCCAACCTCTCATCTCTTTGTCAGATGGTAACCTGGGGAGGGTGGTGGGGAGCGCGGGGGGGGGCGCTCATTATTGCAGTCTGCTGCTGCTTCATTCAAAGAGCCTATCACATCTGTGTGCAACACTGGGAGCCATTAAGACACTTCCACTTGTCCACCAATGTCGTCAAACTGAAATACTGCCATCAAACAAACAGCAGTTTCACTATTTCAGCATCTGCTGGTCTACATCCATAGCATTGAGTCTCAGCTTTGTTTGGCTGGGCTGCCTGTAAGAGGTGATTGGTGAGAAGACTGGAAATGATTGTGCAGAATCAGTGTCACATATGTAGGGGTGGAGCAGGCAATGGTTCTTTATTCATTAGCTTGACACTCCACAAGTCTGATGATTATAAATTATACATACCGAGCAAGCAGATAAATGATATCATGGAAGAAATGTGACCAATCAAATTGACTGTAAGAGCAGTGATATGTCCTCCTCAAGTTGCCCATAAACACTTATGACGAACTCACTGCTAATACATTAACAGAGTTATCCTCCAGGATAAATTATTTATAATGCATCAAAAATTCAATTTCCCAGACTCAAAACCATTATTCACTGCGGCTTGAGGAAGAAAGTCATGTTTGAATAAAAAGGAGGGGGGTTTTAGGAAGTGGTCTCAAAGCTTGAAGTTATATTAAATGTAAGCTGTAAATTATTTAAGATTTAAAATCGATCAAGAAAATTTTGGAAAAGGATAACAAAATCTACTTTTTGTGATGACTGTGTTACAGGCTAAAAACAGTATTTGGACAAAGGCTGGCCAAAGTTGTTGTCTGTGTGAAACAATTTAGATTTTCTTTCAAAATCAATATCACAGTAGGGAAATCAAACAGAGTTGCTTCCTTTTTTTACTACTTATTTGCCAAGTATTGTTGCCTTGGCTATAGAAGCAGCAGAATAAGCAGCCCATCATAACCTTCGGGAATAAAAAAAGACTATTCACTGAAATAGGCTTTCACTATCACATGCACATACTGTCTCACAGATTCATGATTGTCATTGAAGGGAACAGCTAGATTTTCGAACAGATTCAGATCCCTGGTGCTGACTCTGTTCACACTCATCATAGGATGTCTTTTGTCACCAACTGAAAAACAAGAACAAACAAGCTATTTGTGGGACTCTTCCCTACACAGGTAATTCTACATCAAGGAAATTCGGTGAAGAAAAGAGCTGAAGCCCCCTAAATTGCATTTCTCAGTCACAGAGTCACATACGAACCTCCCCGTGAAGAATTAAGAATCGAACGTTCTTTGAGAAACTCTTGCACCAGCCATCAAAGAGGGCTTCACTGTTTTCCATTTGTCAAAATTGCAAATAGGAATAGAGAAGCAAGGATGTTGTCAAAAGGTGTTGTGTGCGGACAGCCTCAAAAAATCCTTATATAGATGAATTCTTGTACTGAAGGGACATTGATTTCTGTTCTGATGCTGTTTTTTGAAGGCAGACACCATTCTTACAATATGTTTATCTTTCAGGATGCAATTCGTCTGCCTCACTCCCATTTGCTGCAGGATTGTTTTATTGTGAGTGGAAGGAATATCATAACCGTGCTCTGCTGTAGGGGGGAAAACCGCAAGCCTTCTCTTCACTATTGTCTCATAAGTCACTTAGACTCTGCATGGTGTCTCAGTCTCAGTCAAAGAAGCAACAACAGAATGTGTAATTAGCATCACTTCTTAGACGCCTGTAAAGCTGCTGTGTGAACACACAACTACATTAGCTAATCTGTAATTTGCCACGAGGAAGTTCTTTACTGCAGGACTTTTTTCCCCTTTGTCTTGAAATGAGGTTCTTCCGTCTGAGACAATATTTCCCTATTAATTATTTCCCATATTGCATTAAAACTTATTCATTTGTTTCCAAATTGAACTCACCTGCATGAGGAAGTCAAACGGTTAGAAGCTGCACTTCGAAGTTATTGTGCACCTGCAATCTGAATTGCAGCAAACCGTAACACAGAGCTCGTCTCCAGCTGCATACTAAAATTCCTCCTGACTGCAACAACTGCAGTGCCTAGAGGATAACAAAATATGTGGTTTACAGAGATGCACCTTTTTAAAGATGCACTGCAGTAATGCAGAGAACATATCAGTAATGCATTTTAGTTAAACGCAATGCAATATTTTAAGACAGAGAAATATGTTCGTTTTGGGGAGGGTATACGTGTAAAACATTCATGAAATTCATGTGATATGAATTTACCAGCAGTTAGCCAACAGGCTAATTTCCATTGATAATAATTCTGAATTTATCATCAAAAGAGGTTTTGGTCATTCTATGACAGAGGATTGAAACCCGCACAGCCAATTATAACTCATGGAGACCTCTTCTCAGATGTAGCTTTGATTTGCCTTGAACTACCAAAAAAAGACTGCTGTGAGAGACAGAGGAAGCACAGATCCAGTCAAGCTTGCGGAAAAGTCACTTAAGAAGATGTCATTAAGCATGCTTTCTGTTGAGGTACTGCTGCATTCTGGCTACCAGGCTAGAAACTTGCAGGTGCTTAATGAGAGCGTTTATGGAACGCTCCGACTCCCCCGCTGTCCAGATGGAGACGGCGTCGTGCCGGGGGAGCACGATCTAGTTCTGTGGTCTGATCCTGCATATTTTTCCGAATGTTTTCTCTCCCGGAATAAGGAGGAAAAGTGGAAAAGTGATCTCAAAGGTTACACGGTGAAGGTTGCGGTTCCTCACTTCTCCCATTTGTCGAAGAAACGGGTGCTGAGCCAACAGACTGGCGCAGCGTACTGTAATGTGTTAACATAAGAAATCAATCAGGGTCTCACGATTCTAACAGCAAAAATTGATTTACTCTAAAATGTGGAAGGAAAAAAAAACAATGCGGCAATATTTTTCTTATCCTTGTTTGTGTCTGAAAACCACAGACATTTCATACATCAGAGGCCAGGTCCCTGCCCTTTTGTCTAATTGGATAAGAGGGCTGACCAGTCATCAGACCCGCATTCACTAGCCTATTTTCCAGATATTTTCATATTCCATCTGCAGTGTTTTATTTATTCATTTAGCTTATTTAAAGAGGTGTAACAGCATTGCAATGCGCTAGTCTCGTATGGCTAATGGGTCTGATCATATGCAATGCCTCCCTCCTACTGTGCGGTGTGGACACAAGCTCCTTCCTCATCTCAGTCCACATCGGCCTGTTTACTCCAGGCAAGTCGAAATGAAGAGTTCTGCCCAGAGGCCAAAGAAATTTAGCATTCTGACTCAGAATGCTGACATTTTCTGCTGCTCCCCTTCATCTCCATGGAACCCTCAGTGAAATAATAAATTGTCAATACCAAAGACTGTGAATCAGCTTAAAATGGCTGAATTATGATAAAAAATTCATCCATGAAACCACACAGAAAAAAAATCCAATGTCTGGACCGACTCCATATACAACCCCTGAAAACAATTCCAGCAATTTACCTTGCATTTATCAGGAAAGTAGCACTTCTCACCTCATCATATAGCTCTTTATATGTATACACATCTACTAGATGTTTACAGAGAATTGTGATCAATGAAATATTTTTATATTATACATGTCATTCGGAAAATGCATTGCATTTCAGTTTCAATAAAGGAACATGAATGCGCTACCAGTTCATTCACAATAAATTTCAACTATGTCTGGAAAAAAATACTTACACCAGGGTCAGTTGATCTGACTCAATGACTAAATCAAGCTGTGTGCAAAAACCATGAATGTACTAGCCCAATAAATAGACAAATTAAGTATTGCATAGTAGATGAAACTTGTACAAGGCAATTCAAGCTGCTACAATTGTACATCAAGCCCGGAATTGAATAAATCTTCCAAATGAAGAGTATTACTTACAGTTTAATGAATCTCATTAATTAAGAAAAACACCTTTGCTTATTTTGTTTCATAACCCAAAGCTATAATTAAAGTTTAAAATCTGTGAAACAGTTGAAAAATAATTTTGTAATTCCAAGTTTTTAATAGGTAGCGTGATTAATGAGGCGATTCAGTACACCAGCAATTAAAAATCAGTTGGAATTATTGTATCTACTGTTCTATTTCATTAAACACATTGACATACAAAAGGTCAACTCACATAAACCAAAATACCAAACAGTAAATGAATATAGACCTGGGTGGCCCCTTCCTTCCAGAATGTTTTCAGTTATTCCTGGAATGCTGTTATACTGTGTCCTAGTTGGAATGTGGAATCCCTCGTGTTAGGGTCTTGGTTACAAAAGGTTACCGTACCAAATTCCTTAACATAAATTTCAGCTGTGTGAAGCTCTGAACAGAGTGTCATTTCTGAGATTGTGTCATAGATGTGTAGCTGAGTTTCTACCTGTATTTGTCTTTCCTGATGTACTTTTCCTGTTTTGACATGTGCCATCGTAATTTGCAGGCACCAGTTCACCTCTACTGCTTTATGAAGTCGCATGTTAAAGTACTCATTCTATACATTTTTATAGAAAAATAAATACAGCCAATTAGTGCTGACCTTAAAATGAAACACACATGCACACTCCTTATAGATTCATTAAATTAACTTGAATTAATTCAAAATATGACATGTAATTAATTAAAATAAAAGAAATGCAAGCTTGTGTAATTAACAAGCTTGACTCACACAGTATTTGAGTTACAAACAACATACAAAATCATTCCTAAAGCAAATAATACTTGACTCACTCTGAGTCATAGTGCTAAAGTAGGCTTATGTAAAATACAAATAACAATATGTCAATATTTAACCTCAGCTATTGAACTTGAAAATGTATAGAGATCAAATGTATAATAAAATAATGATGAATACTATTGTGAATTAAAAGAATTCAAAATCGTATCATTTGTTCAGTTTGGACGTTTAATGAATGCCAATGAGTTGTTGTGTCTATGCAAAATTTTTGCTTGTGTACAGAAAAAGTAAAAAAGAACGAACAGGCTGCCCTCCTAATATCAAATGCTAAAGCACACTGAAGAAGGCCTGTGAGCCAAAACGCGTCTGTGCTGGTGTGTGAGACCAATTAAATTAAATTTTATTTAGCAAGTGCTGTGCAACTCTTTCTATTTATTATGCTTGTATATAGAGAAATACATTCTTCATCCATAAATTCAAATATCTCAAATAAAAATTAGAACTAACATTACTGCTGTAACTACATCTTTCTCTTGTATATGTGTGGGTCAGAAATTTGTTATTCTGCAATTCATGGCTTTGTTTTATGTTGCAAGAAGGAAAGAAAGACAAACTACTGTTGATACATGTGTCAATGGGGTATCTGTATCCATGAGTGGATGACTTGTTTAACTAATTACTATGTGATTTACTATGTGATATAAAAATAGTCTGAAATCCACTGTGGGACAAACATTTCTCAGTGTTTGTTTCTCACTGCCTTCTAGCTAGTGTTAGTCTAACTACTGAGTCAGTTAACTATCTAGCAAGGTGTTTTCAGATACTGTTTGTTCATCATCACAGCACAGCCTGTGGTTGGGGTTAGGGTTGAAAGTGGTTGAAAATCTGTATTTGTGACATTCATTTTTTAAATGTCTAAAATATAGTGGAATAATATAATTGTTATACATTTATAATGAATCTGTATTTTAGCTTTGATACTTGATTCGGCATCTGGTCATCATATATATGAAATCGCATAAATGACATAAGATCAGACAATAGTAAAATTTTGCTAAATCATAAAATGAAACAAAAATCAAAGGTGAAATGTCATTGATAATTTAGAGATGTTGGTACAAAGCAGCTGAGTGCTCGCATCACATTTTAAAGAGATTGTGTGACAAATTCATAGCCTTGTATTAAAACAAAAATGGATTATGTTAAAAATATGTAATATTCACCCTGTCATGTAGTATTTTTTACCAAACAAATTGGCATAGCATAGTATTTTAGTGTTTGCCTCTGCCACCATTGTAATTGTACAGAGGCCAGAGTGCAAATACAGTATTTTCATTAAACTTAATTTGCAAAGGTTTATGGGTATGATGGAGAAGATGATCAGCAGGCATGTGAGTGTGAAAACAAGGTCAAATGTACATGTCAAAAGTGAGATGTGTGAGAGCTGACAGCTACTACTCTTTCCCCATGAGTGCTCTGAAATATTCAAGTCCATCAAAGTGACATTAGTAGTTCACTCCTTTAGTGTTGTGTTTTCCTCCAGTTGACAATCCTGTAAAATTTCCAACATTGCAGAAAGAATTTGTTTCTGCTCAGAATTAGGCTAGTGTGTGCGTGCGTACATGTGAGTGTGGGTGAGTGTGTGTTTTTTTCGTGGGCTGTGGCCTAAATGAGCTCTCTGTTTTTTATCTTATTGCAAGGTATTCCTGTAGGAGAACCTTTAGTTCTCCTGCACTTCTGTCCACACTGGCACTCTGTTAAACCACCTACAGAACGTGTAAAGAGGTTTGTGTCTCTTTGGGAGATACGTTGCCAGTGGCTAGGGACGGAAGCACTCAACAGAGGTCAGAAAACAAAGACAAAGGCTATCAGTGATGATTGAAAACAGCGGACTTGCATGTGCATATACCATATGTATATGCATATCAAAAATGTTATTAAATCTAACATATTCATGATAACCAAACTCAATATCTGATTTTCGCTCATTTTTATTATGGAACGTTCAATTATCATGCCAGCTTGAAAGACACTTTTGGAAAAGCAAGAAATGTAAAGCTCTTTATTCAACATGACAGTGAGGAAAGCTGTTGATCAAGATTACCCCTGAGTGGATTTGTCATGTGTCAGCCAAGATCATAGACTGTCAAACAATAGATCTGTGTGATAGAGCATTGTAGCCCAAGATAAGCTGAACTTATTACAGGCTTTATACTCATGACAATGTCTGTTAACCACCCATTAAAACTTCAGTATTAATACTTTCAGGACTCTAAACATACTCAACCTTAGAACACACGTCATGATCAATGACAAAGAAGCAACAGTAACCTTAGCGCACCCATTTAGCGAAAGTATCAAGCATAATTAACCAATTTCTGTTCTAGCAGTGAGTGATGCAGCATAACTTATGTGTCTACACCAGAAACACATGCAACACATGTTGAGAGAATTCTTTCATTGCTTGTATTTAATTAGCATGTTTTTCTTTTTTTATATAAGGTAGGGAGTCACTTCAGGAATAGGTGTGAGTACAACATTCATCCACAGTAGGTGCTGTTTTGTCATTGCATGTCAGTTTAAGGCATTCATCTCTAGCATCAACAAAGCAGGACTACTTCCCTACATTAATGAGCCACATGATTCTGTAGACTTCTGTACATCATTTTAAGCCAAAGCTACACCCATAACAATATCACAAATTCAATGGAGAGGCACCTCTCAGTGTGTGTGATATTTTTACCAACATATACCTTTTCTACCTTGTGTCAGAAACTATTGTATTCTTAGAAGTGTAGTACAATTAGAAGTGGAGTGTGTTCAAATTAACATATTGTTCAAATCTGGGTCAAGATAAATTGAAACATAAACATAAATTAATGGTTTGTAATTTTGCACTTATCACATTGCAAAGTTACTATTTGATAAACATGCAAAGTGTTCCTTATATCATTACACTGTCCACTATATTGCTAACTTCTCTTTAAGTTGTCATGTTGAAGAGTTCTCACTTGATTCATGTGGTCTTGTTTACCAAAACATTTTACATTAGGCCATGAGATATTCAGTTCACTGGAGAGTATGTGGATTTCAAGCTATGATGTCTTTCACCTCCTAATTTATTATGTAAAAAATAAATAATTACTTGGCAGTAATAGACAGTGCATTGTATGAATATTTCATGTTTTAACTGAGCCAGAAATCATTCTTAGAAACCCAGTGCTTCATTACTGTGTATGGAGTATTTAAAACAGCACTTGAATTGGAATTATGCAATCCTAAGATGTTTCATAACTACATCCAAGTATGCCTACTTAGAGGTAGTAGTGTGTTTGAATATTTGTAATAATATCTGTCTGTATGCATGGCTGCCTTTGGAAATAATTATTTTCTTTTTAAGAATATCTTTTCTTGTTTTTCTTTGTCAAGCACAGAAACATGGGAGGCCTGCATACATTCCACAGAATGGTTATGCATGCAAGAAACGATAAGTTGAAAGATATATGAATAATTGTTGCTTTCAGTGGGAGAAGCCATTATGCAGAATAATTCCTGTATCCCCTAATCCTTAGGAAACTGTATGATACTGGTTCCCATGGAGTGTAGCTTGTTAGGTCGATAATCTCTAACCTTGTACAGTGCATGTTTCCTTATTCATATGGATGGTTACTGATATTGGATGAAACCATTACAATGGTATGTCACTCTGTTGCTGAGCACTGTCTCTGTGTCTCCCTATTATGTGCGACTGGTTGTAAGAAAAGACTGACAGAAGCCCTGTGGACGGTGGTATTGGCAGGAGACATTATTTATTTGACAGATAAAGAGAGGAGTAAACCCACAGCATGCAGGGAGCTATTGATAACAGTCACTTGCATGGCGTATGAAGTGGTGCGATAGTACAAACAGTCATTTGAGTCTCTTCCATTGCTCCAACGCGCACGGCATCCAGAGAAACAAGCGACTGTCAGGAGATTGCCGCAGAGCTGTGTGAATTTTTTTTTTCTAAATAACTGGTTCAGTAAATGTGGTTTTAAGAGCTATTGAGACTACAGTTATTCCACATTCACCTGGTGGGCTTGAGTGTTTTTACAAATGTTAATTCAGCGTGGTTCCCAGCTGACAAGCAAAAAGCTCTTGCTGCTCCAAATGACTTCTCAATGGGAATGGGGAGACCAGTTCGACTACGGGAGCCTATTGTTCTTGACATATGGGTATCCTCAGTCTTTTACCTGCAATCTCACACAGAGCAACAGAGGAAATTATTGATCAAGCAAGACATCGAGATGAAAATGTTTTATTACCGGGAAGGTTTCAGCTGCACCGTTCCATCTTGAAGGTCATTGGCTTAGAAAAACCCCATCAGTTATCATCTTCCTCTTTTTCTGGAATTTATTTTTCATATTATTTATTGTATTGTTATTATTTATGTTGTGGCTAACATATTCAGCTCCTGCTGATGAATCTAGATCCAAAGATAATTGGTTTAAGGGACTGTAATGGATTACACACGTTTTCCTTTACCCCTCTTTATTCCCCTTGTTTTCCCTCTCTTTTTGAAATGTGACCATGTAGTCCATTTATCTCCTAGCTTGGGAGGTTGTGAAGGGATGAAATGCATTACCCTTTTATCTCTTCTAGGCTAAATCAGGACAGCCCTTCTGCACACAGGATAAGTGACCCAACTGAAGAGTCCATACAATCAATTTACAGGTGCCTCCTCTAACCCACAAATGCCCCTGGATATCGAAGGGGCTGAGCAACTTTCTACTTCACACAGTCCTTTCCCCCTCGTTCCATCCAAAAGCACTTAGCACCCTGTAACGCGGGCAAAGTCTCCGGGTCCATGTACAGGAACGGCTGCTATCAAGGGCACAAACCCTGTCAGGAATACATACTGGCACTGCATGCTACAGCATGGCACAGGGGACTTTAAAGTGCCTGCACCATATGCAGGTATGTGTTCGCAAACAAAGGAGTAGGGCTGGATCAGACAGAGGGCTAAGCTGTGCTCGTGTGAGAGTGGCATTGGAAAAAAAGCACAAAACGCTGCAGAAATTGCCACATGAATTGTTCCCACAAGTGTGCCTTTCTGTGGTGATTCAGTCAGCCCTGTCTCACTATTCTCAGTCACACTTTCTGTAGAACAGAGGTGGTTGGAGACAATTATGATGAAACTGTTGAAAACCATTGAAAAAATTGAATTTTTCCTTTTAATGTAACATTAAAATTTAGCATGAGTCCAGCTGAGTTTTTCAGCAAGTCTAAAACTTTATGAAAGAAGGTAGGAACGGATAAAGGATAAAGGTAAATGCACAGTAAAGGATGTCCTTTTTACTGTTAAATTCTCCATAAATATGATTTCAATTTAAATATGCTATAACGCATCTCATGTCTGCAGTTGCCAGTTGTTCAGCACCATGCAGGTTAAACTTCATTGCATAGAAAAGCTTATGTTTTGTTCCATAGCCCTGATCTCAAGTGGTGATATTTCACTGCATTTGTTTCCTATGAAAGTCTTGATGGCTCCTTCTAGCTCAAAACCTCTTGAGCAATGCACTCTGATTCCGCTAACAAACATCTGTGCAGTAATGGTCATTGCAAGCACATTCACAAAAGAAGGAGTTCAAAACTCTATGACTCACACCATTTGCCTTGATGAAATTAGATATTTTAGTTTCACTGCCTATTATAAGTTCCACCATGGCATTCTCACAGTACCTTCCTGAAGCATAACAGACTGACATGTTCAGAGTGACCCGGGACTATTTTTGATCCTTTTATTTCCCATCAGAGCAAGCCAGCCTATTCTTTCACAACACAAGATGGGGTCAGTCCAGCTATTGTATTGCCACATCATTAGTACAGACTCAGCCAGGTTTCAACCTTTCTGATATGACATGTCAAGCATGGCGATGGTAACTGGTGCAGTAAAAAAAAACTACAGTATATGGCTTCTTACACTGATGGGAGACAAGTGATTAGTGCTAATAATCATTCTGAATCTACCAGTATTTCTTTAAAAGGTAGATTTCAAGCAAAATATAAATATCCTAAAAATTTCCATGCATGTACATTATAAATTCTAGATAGTTAATACAATATCTTAATTGGAATTTACTCTTAAGAATAAACAGAACTACTGTATCTTAATATGTATGTGCCGTATGATTAAGGGTGCAGGTGTATAATGTTGAGAAAAGGACAGCATATCCTATTTGTTCAAATGTTTTTGTCGAGATATGCCATTCTTTTCCTTCAGAACAGCATCATTTCTTTTTGGCATGCTGTTGTACATGTTTTGAATTGATGGATATGTGACCATTCTTCAAAAGGTAAAGCTTTTAGTTCTTTGTGAGATAAGGGAGGTTTACATTTCCTCAGCCATGAAAGGTGTTTGACTTCATACTGTTTTTCATGAATCCATTCAGCAGTGTATACAGGAAATTACCATCTTGGAACAGGGCAACACCTTGATGAAGTATTTACATCAAAAGGATGCATCGAGTTTCCTAAAATGGCTTCTTATTCTTTGGCTGTAAATCTACCACGCGGAGTAGCAATCAGACCTAATGACCCCCACCAGATGGCTGCCAGTACCGTAGTATATTCACCATGATTTTTAACCATGACAGGGGTTGATGGCTTCCTTTAGGCTTTTTGGAAAAAATGAAAGATGACTCATGAGACCATATTACTTTCTTCCACTGCTAAAAGATAAGGTTTTGTTTTTATTTAATCAGGTTGCATTTTGGCCCTGGTTACTCTTATACTGATGGCTCAACCATAAATACCAGCTTTGTGAAACACAACTTTCAAATTATTATTATTACTTAAGCGCAGAATAATTTATGTGGTAACCATTTTTGTGACTGGCACAGACGGCCTAAAAATCAAGGGGCAACGACAAATCCTTCTAAAAGGATTTTGTTTAATCTGGAAAGACATGTTAACATTCAAGGAATGGCTTATGGGCCATAGCATGTCTGCTAATATCATAATCAGGAATACAAGCAATTTCCTATTGTGAAAAATGCACCACTACTTGTTCACCTGCTTATCTATGCCCAAATGACTGGTAAAAGATATAGTCACTCCACCCTGCTGTGTCAGCACAATTATGTCACAATGCCTTTTTGTTTCATATTCACACGCTGAACATACACATATTACTCCTTACTTAAATCAAAACAGTGTTTGTGAGGCAGTACCAATTGCTGACACTGTTTCTGCATGCATTAAATCTGTTTAGCATGTCGGATAGGGAATGTATGTAATTTATAAAGGTTACTCACAGCATAGAACTTTGTCCTGTTCCCTAGCTCCACAGTTGGTCAGATACAAGCAGAAATGCATTCTTGTTTGCCACTGCATGGCCAGTAGTATTACAATATGGATGGTATGGGTGACAGCACCATAATATTATAATTTTGTATTAATTTTTGATTTCAAAAGTCAAATATTGTAAAGACAAATGCATGCAATAATAATTATTATTATTTGTTACATTCAATTCAATATTTTGTGTTTCAGTAGTGTTGATGTTATGATAAAGTATGCCAGCTCATGTGGCCACCTGGAGCAAATGGATTAGACCTGTCAGGCTTGAAGAAAATGGCATGAGACAGTGAATCAAATAGTAAACAGTGTAACCTGAGTAATCTGAATCCCTTGGGACCAGGTGGGGTTTGTTTTCCAGAAACTTCTGCACTTTGCTAACAGATTGAAATCACTGTTAAGGAGAATTAACAAAGGAAATAAATTGGACTACTTTTTTATTGCCACAAGACACAGTTAATGAATCATTTCAATTGATAAAATATTGAGTTATTGAAGTTAAAGATTTTGATGAAACAGAAGAGACTAAAGACAAAACAAGGGAAAAACAATTAGCAGTAAGCTATCACTTACTGCTAATGAGATGTTTCACCTAAGGCTGTCATACTTTGAATACTGAGATCCTCAGCCCTCTTGTCAGATAGCATAGTTACCTCAGTTTACGCTTCTAATAAAAATATTATGTTTATTTATTTATATATTTTACCTGATTTAAATTTAGCAGCCTCCCTGAAGCTAGCTAGATTGATTGGAAATTGTATCAGGAAAATTGAGGTGAAATAAACAAAAATGACTATTTTCTTAACAATGAAGACAACAGGAGAGATAGTGAACCAGCACAAGAGGAACAAGAAACTATTTTTGAAGAGAGTGTGGCCGTAGATTTCATATAATGAATTTGTGCTTGACAGCAGGAGGTACCGAATGTCAACTTTAAAATACTTTGAGATCTTAAATTATGCCCCTTCATGATTATTCATAATTATCCAATAATCAGAGCCCTTTGAAGTTCAGCTATGACAAGACAGAACATTTAGTGTATACTACATAGAGCTGATGATCTGGTCAGTAAGGATTATGATCAGGACACAAGTTTAGCGTTTAGTTTAAAAGCTATTAAAAGCTTATCTTACTGCCACAGAGCCAATAATTATCATTTAGGGATTTGTGCATTTGCACTGTATTGTACTATGGTAGACATTTGACTCTTTGAAATGTGTTCAAAGATAATAAACAAGTAGTTGACTGCTATTTAATACATAACTGACTTTAACATTAGAACGGCTGGTTTCATTTAGGTGACATCAAGACAAATGGTGTTCCTATACAAGGCAAGTTAAATATGACATGTGCACCTAATTACGCAAGACACAGGAACCTTAAAGTGGGGAAAAGTGTAATGGTATTGGACATTTATTGTTGTGATTGAATTAATATTGTTGCTTTGGAGGTTTGATGGAGAGGCAGGTAATTCAGGGCAGCTTCCATGACCCTTTCATGATTATTGAAACAGTATTTGGTCAGTTGGTCAGTCTTGCTAATTTTGTATACAGTAGCTAATGCATATGCATAAATAATCCTAAAAATGTAAGGATGAGTCAGCAAAATTGTTGATTATTTATCATGAAAAATAATACTCTTTTTGCATATCATGATAAACTTAAGATATGTCTTGTGCTTTGGAATGAACGAAAATGCACCTAATTAACATACCCAACATCATAGCCTAGCCTTGCCTACCTTAACACACTTAGAACACGCTATCGCACCATTGTAAAGTTGAAAAATCATAAGTCGGACCATCATAACGTTGTGTATATATATAGGATATGTTTTATAAGATGATATGGTTTAATGGTTGTGCTTACGTCTATTGCATATCATATGCAAATACCATATATTAATTTTCGGTGAGGAAAAGGAATGAGCTGTGTTGTTATGACTAAATCTCATCACTGCATTATACTATGCATAATTGGAATGGACATGTGATAATGTTCTGCCAGACACTGGCACATTTTGCTCTGCAGTCCATCTGATCTGTCGCAGTCATTGCATTAAAGGGGTGAGAGCAGGCTGACTGCAGGCAGGTAGTCATTCGGTCAGCGGAGTCATGGTTGGACAAAAGTAATCCTACCAACTGAAACAGCCGGTGCAGGGCTTTCAGCCATAGTCGACAAGAGCAAGGCCAGGATTTGATGTTGTGGCCAAAGGACAAGTCATGCACCAAAACCAAGTGTTATAATAGGATAAGCTACCTGGCAACCCCAAAATTTTGGATGCTTTATTTTTCTTCTCTATCTTACTGTTCATAGCCCCCACAAGTAACCCATTTTCAATGTCCCCACAAGTAACCCCTTTCAATTTTTTCAGTTTGTTTTTTTAAAAACACTGATTTGGTCAATAAAATTGAATTACACTGTAGGAATCAGTCCTACCACAAGTTAAACAAATTATTTTTTTCATATTATGTTTATTCAACATTGCCATGTGTGTCTGTCATGAAAGGCTGTTGTATGTCCTGTATAAAACAGTAATTAAAATGAAAAATGAAATTAAAAGTCCAATTATCAGTAACGACACATAACCCTTACAATCCACAGAACAGATCTGGCAACCACAGGAAAAACTGTGGATAGATTAAACTCAAGGCAATAAAGGCTTAGTTGGAGATGACACCTTTACTGTCTTAGAAATATGGCTGCTGCTAAACACAGTATTCACAACAGAGCAAAATTAACCAGCATTTTACCTATTAAAAGGTATGTTGTTTTGCAGCATCCTCATTCACAATTTGCATTTGCAAAATGTATCAGTTTTATTACACTGCTGTCTATTGAAGCGATTGCAAGGTTGCTAAACTGGCAGATTCTACACTGCAACTGCATCACGGCAGATTCCCATCACTTTTTATGAGCAAGGCGTTCTGGGAAATAATTTTATAATGGGTCATTATGAATAAAGGTATAGTAAATGTTTACAAAGACATTTATTGTATTTATTGTGGTTTTTTATATATCTATGTATATTTATGTATATCTATGTGTATGTGCAATATTGGCAATTCTGTAGGTAGAAGCACAGTCGTCATTAATGTATATCCATCATTTTTGGGTCTTCTGGGGACTGGGCAGAAGATACATCCCTTTGAAAAGTCTAGGTATTCTTGGAATTTCAGATACAATGAAACAAACACATAACTTTGGCTTGTGTATGTATGTATGTATGTCTATAACAAAGCACTTCTCTGAAATTCAAAAGCATTGTACAGACTTTCCTTCAAGAGAAAATCCTCAAATCTGTCCTTGTTTTGTGTGATGTGGTTCTCAAGTGAATTGATTCATTGGCAACCTTCTCATATTTAACCAACTGACACTTTGTTCTATCTGCTTCACAAACTAACAGCATGGCTCCGGCAAAGCAATTTATGACTTATAAAAACTGTAAGGATGTAAAACGACTCATGAAAAAAGCCAGCTTCATAAATTCAAATAGATCTTCATGAGTTAATCCATAAATATCATTCACAGTAGCAGTTGTGTACTTATGATGAGAGTAGTCTTTCCTAGTATGAAAGCAATTTTTGTCATTCAAAGAAAAAAAAACTAAATGGTGACTGTCATAACAACAGGAAACATTATTATGTTTATTATTATGTTATAATGTGACACTATTTCTACAGTAATTTATAAGTAACTGATGGTCTTTCTCAGTGTCGCTGATGCTATCAGGAGTGTTTTTATACACTTTGAGAAAGAATAAAATACAGCCTGGACAAACTCAAGAATTGATGTTGAAATTGAAGAACAGAAGGGGTGAGAGTTCATTCTCCCAACTGCAGAAATCAGTCTTAAAAGTTTTGTTCTGTTTTTAGCCTGTATAATTAAAAAAAAAACATTGCATTATGCAGCATGAAATACAAATTTTTAGTCTTGCATACATTTTCATTCTGATCAAATCCAGTCAAACCAGAGTTTTTGGCAATTACTTGAATCACTCAAATGCCTCATTCACCTCAAACAGGAACATAATTTACCTTTTCTGGAAAGATCACTTCCAATATTCCTTTTTTTTGTTTGAAATATTTACTTTTGCTACTAAACATATTCACTGAGAGTAATTTGTGATGCACTACTCTATTTGAACACATGTATGATATGTTTTAGCGCCTAAAGGATTTAATGCAGTTTCCAAGTCAACAAATCACCCCAGCCAAATTATATGTATGACGAATCTCTACAGGAGCCAAATGGAGTCCAAGGAGGGCCATATTTAGTCCTGAGGCTATGGATTTTGACATTCGTATTTCTCACAAATGAACCCTGTGATGTTCATACCGTGATTCATGGCTTATAAATACATTTTGTGAGTGAAATCATTCTAATCTCTTGCACACAGCTCTTCACAATCTATAGAACACACTCAGCTCTTCACAAGTACAAATACGGTTTCTACAAAACAGAATTGTATCTGGATCAGCATTGAAATCTCATCTCATGCTTACGGCCACTTGCACTGTCAAATTTTGCAACCTGCAAATTTTGTTTTAGTCTGGATTATTGATGTCCATTATGTTGTTTGGATTTCTCTGTTTGAACCACTAGCCCTTCTACAGGTGTAGATTCTGCAGGTGATTCTCGCAACTGACCACAGGTGATTTTATGTATCCCTGGCAGAATAATGAATTCATCAATTAATACAAATAGAAACAAATGAATTAATTAATGCTGAAAGAGGATTTAGCACATCTACAACCCATAGGATGGTCAAAGGATGGCCTATAGTTTAGCATTCTTAGCGCCTTGCCTAAATTACATGTTCAATTCATCTTTGCAAGATAGTGAAAAAACTGATCACAATAGCAAGTATAAGTGGTGAATGGATGAACCTCCATATTTAATTTGATAAAGGAGTCTCTTGGGTGTAACATGCAATAAACAAATAAGAGTATCATCTTACATTCCTTTTAAAAGCTACCAGCAATATCACTGAGATACATTGCAAGTTTCACTGAATCATCTGCACCTTTGTGCAGGAATACATGTGAAATAAATAAAATAATGACACTACTTTGCTGGCGTGATGAATATTATAGTTTAGTATAATTTTTATTAAAACATTTTATAGTCTTGTATTGTGTGTTTGCAGCTCCAAAATGCATAATTTAAGCATCGGCGGGTTATTGTTGCTGCTGCTTGTGAGGACAATAAACAGCACATGCCATTAAGAAACAGCAGATTGAGACTCCTGAGGACTGGTCAATTACTAAAACAATACAGTGCAGAGTAAAAGGCAGAAAAGCACACCACAACACTTAGGCAGCCATGAAGCCATTAAGTCCTACTAATAATGGTCCACAATGCAGGTGCATCAATTCTCTTCTGAGCTGTGTTTCTAACTAGGCTTTTCTGTCAAAAAGGGGATAGAGAAAGGTAAGAATATGGATACATTTAAACAAGGTTTCAGTTTTTACTTCTTGTATTTGTGGTGATACGATGATTAACTTGATAATCTATGAATCATCAAATCAAATGCTACATATGTGGCTAACAGTGACAATGAGGGACCGGTTTTGCTTGCGAAACTTGTTTCTTCTTACAACCACCTCAAAAAACCAAGAATTAATGGCTCTCAATAGGGGGCAGTAGTAGTTTCAATTCCCCAAATCGCTTTAGTTTTACATTGGTTTCTTCATTAATTGCACTTTGCTGGTTTTTATTTGCATACAGTAAGATTCCTAGCAGTGCTGTAATCTAATCTGCAGCATGCTTACATCAAAGGAATGTGCTTTTTTTATTGGATTTAGCTGATTGCATTCAAGTCCATATCTGACCAATGCTAACACATATTTAAACACTTATTACCTAATTTACACAATATATGCAGTTACAAAAATGATGAATAATCTTGCATACATGGGATATTTCAGATCTATATGTGACAGAGGGTTCTTGTGCCACACATCACCCATGTAGGGGTGATCATATTCAACATGCCCTCAATTTAACAACAAAACAACTGTGACATGAAAACAAACACGCTGAAAGCAATTATGTATTTTTTTATGTTCATGCAATGGCTTTGAGCTTCAGGAAAATAGAAATAGGCCAATAATGCATCGTAAGACCAACCTGCTCAGATGGGTTCAAGTTCATTTGGTAATGAACATGGCGTGGGAACTAGGTAGTAAAATGATAACTTTGTTGTTCTGAAACTAGCAGAGATACGTGCATTTGGATTACTGCTGCTCAGTGCCGAGTGTAAGATAGAGCCCGTTTTGTAGCAACATGTAATGGTTGTATGAAACATCAGAGATTATTTAAGACTACACCTCAAGTCTTCTTGCACCAGTAATTGAATGTGACTTAAAAGAGAAATTTCCCAACATGGAAGATGATTGATGGAAATCATAACCCAAGAGGACCTAATGCGATTTACTTAAATTTAAGAACATACCTGTGGCACAAAACAGTTATATATTGCATCAGGTGATAGATTTTAGGCTTTTCATATCCTTTCTCGCATAAAGCAAATAAAGCTTCACGCTTTTGGGTGAAGCTATATGGGACTTGGGCAACATAAAACTGTCCCAGGATATTACTTGAGTCATTTTCGGAAAGTCTTGGAAGAGGTGTAGAATATTATCGTACCAAGTTTCATTTTTTCAAGTGTAAACAAAGACGATGCGCTTTCCCAGTGTAGGTGCAGCCAAGTGCTTTGCCTTTTGCTTCAGTAGTCTTTTGAGATGTTTTGTGTTGCTTGGCCTAAACATATGTAGCTCTACACATGAGAGCTATTGAGCTGAGCAAGGGGAATGGTCAATATTACCTGTGGTCTTGATTTCATGCTGCGTTTGCCCCACCTCCATTAGTTTACTGAACCTTTCTGATGCAGCTACCAGGCCGTAGATGACTCTTCGCCATCAGAGACATGTACTCTTCACATAGTCTTCTAACAAGCAGAGTCTCCAAGTGCAGTCATTGCAATACGGTTGTCTGCTGTATACGCACTATGTCAGACCTTTAAGGTTTTTTTTCTTTTTACAGTTTTTCCTGATTAAAGTATAGAGTATAGTTTTTTTTTTTTTTTTTTTTTTTTTAACGTTGGGATGCCAGACTACTACTTCTAAAGACTGTGCTGACAACTTTTGCTTTGTGCTGATTCTTCTCTCCCCGTGGGCTAATCGAACTGCAATGATTATTTACAGCTGTTTAATGCTGATTTCATGAAAAATTCAAACATAAAAAAAGGAATTAACATGTCAGGCTCCAGTCACTGACTCCCAGTGTGGAACTTCTACAAAGAAACAGAGAAGCGTTTTTATGATCGAAATAAAACTGTGTCATAAGGACACCTTATTAGCATTCAAAGGTAACTAGCAGTGAAGGGCGAAAACACTGAAAATGGCAGGGCCTAATTGTATCAGTTGGAAGAAAGAAGAGTGGTCTGATGAATAATAATGGGGGATGATAGAAAATCCAAGTGTGTTGCATGAATTATAATTTGTTTAATTCTCTCAGACAACGTTAAGGCAGAAAAGGCATCGCAGTTGGATGGAATCTGGTTTCATAGCTTGCACAAAGATGCTGATTACTTTTAATGGGATTTTCCCTTCCGAAGCTGTGACACACCTGCGGTGGCATAGCAAGACCTCAGTTACAGACTTCACTTTCATGCGTGCGTCTTTTGCATTTCAAATGAGGCGATTGTACGAATGGCGAATGTTGAATCCTCCCGCCTGATACTAGCGGACCAGCTAAGGGAAGGCGAGGGTTGCTTGAGTCGAGCAAGTGCCGTTAGGTGAGCTCTCCAGGTGATTGCTCCCCCTTTCATCCCCAGCCTCTCTCTGGGAATTGTAGAAATCAGTGCTCACCACGCCCGTCTCTCCCCATTAACGTCAAGCTATCTCCTGCTTAGCTTGGACAGGGGTGCCTCCACCACAGGCCACACAAGTCCATCTGTGTAAGCATCCCAGATTAGAGACATATAGAGCTGTATTCAGCAACAACTTATATTTATGGTGTTGTTTTCCAACAATGAGCATGTGCAATAGAGTGGAAGGCACATAAATGCTTAAGCCCTGTTTCAGTCTATTTTTAAAAGCAAATATTTAAAAGGGAATATATATTGGAATAAAAGGGATGAATCCGAGTTTCCATTGATGTGTACATATTCCGATTCAGCTTGAGGGTAAGCCAAGGGCTGTTTCCCCCAGTAATGCACATACAATGACAGACTACCCAGCACAAATGGTTTGGTCCTCATATAGCTTGGCTACCATGGTTACCTAATGTACTGGAAAAGATTCAAACCTTCTTCAACCCTTTGACTTTTTTCAAAATATTGAAACATTTTAATAAGTGAACTTTAATTATGTTGAATAGCAAATGGATTGCATACATTAAACAAAAGTACAAGAAAAATGATCAAAAATTCAGAGGGAAATGAATGCTTGCTGGTTGCAAACTTATTTCGCAATTGTTCTTTGTTCTTTTCTTTACTGTTGCGATCGTGGTGTTAAAATTCAATTCTGTCATCAAGGTCAAATGGATAAATTGACTAAATTGGTAAATAAGGGGCTAAACTGGCATTGTGCCTGTGGAGACAGGATACAGGATACACTCATGGATACAGCTGTGGTGATCGACAGGTTACTTGCTTGAAATTAAGATACGGAATTAGCAACAGATTGGTTCATTTAATGTTTACAAGGGTGTACGTGACACGAATGGAAATGGTTTATTAACATATAATAGAACGGCCAGTTGAAGTGTCTGTGTTATGGGAATTTTTCAGCATGTTTATTAATGCTCTGCACATTGCAGGAAGGTGGATTTCAGACGCAAACAGGCTGGAGGAGCTATTGCTTCCACCGGTATTCAGAGGAGAACAAGAAAGGAAATATGACGGAGGGACATAATTTTGTGAAAATGGAGGACCTCATCTCTGTCTTATCTTTTCTTCCCTCAAATCATATGTACAATTACATACAATGAAAGCTGTAATCATGAATGTGATGGGTAGTAGGAAGTCAGCAATTGCACAGGAAATTGAATTGAATTATCAAGTGCAGATGTAGTGTATGAATGTGTGTGTGTGTATGTATGTATGTGTGTATGTGTGTATACATATATACTTTTTTAAAAATTAATTTTATTCATTTTATTTATTTGTATATGTTTTGCAACACCATCTTTGAAAAAGTGATTGGAAAAAGAAAATCCAGTTTTAATTGCAGTATGCATTTTCCAATTACATGAGCGGACATTGTACATTCTGAATTGGAGGATTGTTGCAAACTCTTCTGAAGAGCCCTTATAGAGAAATGTGCAGTTTTCAGCTGAAGAAGTGCTGCTATTTGCATTTATATTGCACCACTTGTGACTGAGTGAGGTGTGCGTATGTGTGTGAGTGTGTGTGTGTGTGTGTGTGTGTGTGTGTGTGTGTGTGTGTGTGTGTGTGTGTGTGTGTGTGTGTGTGTGTGTTTGGGGTTATTTTCTGGACACTGTTACGCTGTTATTCCCTGCATTTCCGTACCTTTTCTCTCTGCACCTTTGATTGCTTTTTTTGAGAGCTTGGCCCACACAGATACAGGAAGTGTACAGACCTGTCCCTCATACGTTTTTGATCATATACCTCTTCTGATCCTTTTATTCCTTTGAACTGACGTTGGCAGAAATGTGACTGCTTTCTGTCCCTCATACACACAGGCTTGCACATACGGGCACACACAGACACACAAGGCACACACTGAGATAAGATACTCTCCTTGGAAAATTTCCATTTCTAAGTATTGCTGATCTCAGCAATTGCAAAGCATAGTTACAAAGTGGTTCAGCCCAATACAGAATATCACAGTTCTCTGAACAGATTTCTGCATAACTTTATTAAGTTATAATTTAAGATTTCTATCTAAGTGGAGATCATACATAATTCCATGTATTCATGGAATATATTCTACAGAATGTATTTTCGTTAAAGCTCATACTAAGCAACTCCATAACATTTTTTAACATCCATGCAAATAACTCTGCAATATGAAAATGGCAGTACATAATAGAGATTGAAATAATTGCAATATAAGTTCTTATACTTTGAAATGGCTTCATTTTAATATGGATGGTTGTTCTGGGGTTGTACTCCCTTTTGGCTGATACACAATCATGCACATTGACAGCCCTGTCTCTGTCCTTATCAGCTTCCTCCTATCTGTACTTATAAAGTCAACAAAGCCCTTCTCAAGTGACTATCCTTATTGTGTTTGGCAGCATAATGTCTTTTCTTTATTTCTGCTAGCCTCTACACAGAGGAACAAATTATTGCAAAAACACACAGTGATGCATAGTCCTGAGGGAAAGAGAATTGTTTGGGGATGTGTGGTGGTATGTGCCTCCAATGCAGCACCTCCTCCCAACACTCTCCCACTGTGAAATCAAAAGGGTTTCTTGGGATATGGTTTCTAATACTAACATTTATTTATTATTATTTCCACCACATTAATAGTAATTCTCTGTCAGTTTTTTTTTATCTGATCTTGATTGTATGTGTATGTGTGGGTTGCTGTCTGTCTGTGTAGGGGAGAGTGACACCGTTTGGTGTCAGAGATACCCCCCCCCACCCATCCCCTAAGCTCTGCAGGCTCCAAGGACAGCCATCCATGTGTGGAGACTGTGATTTGTCTCCTAGGATCAGACTGCGTTCCTCACGCCATTAGGAGAAAGCTGCTATAGCTCAGCAAGCCTCCTCAGACTGACTGAACCTGGGTACAGCATCATACGGAGCACCAGGCACTCACACACACACACACACACACACACACACACACACACACACACACACACACACACAACTGTACCAGCATCAGGGGAGTAAAAAATGACTGTTCTCGTTCTAGAGGCACGAACAGACCTTTGTGCGTGTCACAGTTATGTGTTCGGATGAAAGAAATGACAAGGCCTGGAGAAGATTCAGAGAGTCATCAAGATCTCTCCACCACTTTCATGGCAATAACAAACACGAGTACAAAATAAAAATCTGTGCTCATTAAGCAAAAGTCATTTACGGCGTTGTGCAGCAGGCAGCTGTTTTAGTTTTCTTAATTTTTTTGTTTTGTACCCTGCAGACAAAGTAACTAAAATATGTCCCCAGCATTGAGAATTGCTTATTGTAGGGGAACAGATTTTTTACACAGCTCTGAACTGATGTAAGGTATCAAAGGGAAACAAGTTGAACCACGAGAATAAGAATGTCAATGTATGACAAACAGCCAGCTGCAGGAAGGCAATCATATGTTCTTTCATGAGTCTTTCTGCTAATTGCTTTGAACCACCTCACAAAACGGTGTCGTGACCGCTGAGGTTCTAACACCATGTTGCGTTGAGAAAGGTTCTCATACACTGAAAGAGGGATTCTTTCCAATTGATTTCCATAGGGTAGGAGGTAGAACAGACGTGTAGCCCTTGCATTGCCCAACGCCCCATCTGTTTCACTCTTCCGCTCAGGCGGCAGACAGTTTCCCAGAGCCAAGGGAACACCAGAACCAGGAGGCCGTGCCTCACGGAGGGCCAGTGTAGGGGGGAGCGGGGGGGCGGAGGACAAGATGAATTGTCCTGCCACCCTGTCAATCACAGCTCGTGGTCCGTTTCCAGCAGCTGCTCAACATCAGAAATTCCCCTGCAGGCCGTTCCATTTGTATTCGTGTTCGTATTTCTCCTCTACCTCTCTGGGAATATCATGATTGGAGACAGCTGAGGGAGGATGTTAATGATGTCACTGCGTAGGTTCAGCACACCCTGCCTAACGCATGAAAACGTAGTCACACTGAGTCACAGAAGCCCTTATGCCACTTAAATGTACAAAAATTCAGGCTGCCAAACTCTCTCCTACGCCCTTCGTCCATGGTGTGGAAAAGGAGTTGAGTAATTAAAATATCATGGGAGGGAGTGATTCACTCCGGATGGTCCAGAGGCATGTGCCCAATACCTCTTCTTCATTAGGAGGATTGTTACTCATGAACATGCGTTCATGGTAATCGGCCAACCAGCAATTCATGCTGTAAGCAAACGAGAGTCTTGTGACACACTGTGACACGGGAAGTTCCCATTGCCTATTCATTTATATGTTTACATATTTAAAACCCTTAACGAAGACGATTGTCTGAGCAAACTCTGCTAATGTAAACATTGCTTTGTATTACGTTGGCCTGTATCACGTCGACACTAAGTAGCTTTGAGAGGAGGAAAGCTCGCGGTTGCCTTTTTGACGGCGCCAATAAATTATTTGCAAGCCCAGGAGGCAATGTGTGCAAAGCCCTTCTTACAGATCAGCTTAATGCGGAGTAAGCCTCTACCTACCTTACTAACCCGCTGGTTGTCTCACGTAGCGAGGCACTATCCAATGCTAACAAGGAAGGCTGGAACCAAAGTGTGCACATGCTAATCTTTATCATGTGTGGACCCATGCCATGTGCATGGAACATCTCATTGCCATTCAGCACTCATAATCCCAAGATCGTGTAGCATTAGTGCACATACTTACACATTTTCAGAGAACATGGGTCCAATCCCAAGCATGGTACGAGTACGCAACTATTACTCAGTAATTTCATGGGTTTTGTATTCTTGACTGAAAGCTTGTGTCTGATAATTCCCTTGAAGAGAGTTGAACACGCTTCTGTCATGACAAACGAGCCATAATTGCTTTAACTGCATTTTTGCAGACATTTGAGATTTGCTGCAATGACGATAAGATACCCCATACAATAATACTCCTAATAATGTGGCACACCAGAAATTTTTACTTAAAATGTATGCTTTCAGTATAAAGTATGAGCAATGTTGAGCCTTGTTGAGGATCCTTGTCCCCTTTTGTTAATGTGTTAACAGAGTACTTGCTCACTCTTGTATCTGCTACTATTGCTTGCCTCTTTAGGCTAGCTGTCCTTGCTCTATGGCCCAGATTTATGTCTGAGTGTTAATTGTGTATCACTACAGCTACCTCTCTCCCAAAACAAGTACACCTTACACCAAGAGAAGTACTCTTACAAAAAAATTAGCATTATGTCAATATATGGTAAAATATGAAATCTATTCAGAGCAGTGTTCACCTTGGGTATAATTATAGGACCTAGCCTTTCATAGGAGCTCAAAACAAAAAAAGAATTAAAATGCAGAGGAGCATTTCCTCTTTAGTTCCTCATCTTACTTGTATTCCATTCACAGTCCTTTGAAATGCATTTTTCATTTTCTGTTCAGGTTTTCAATCTTGATTTCCCACCAAAACACTAAAGATCTGCAGCAGCTTGTGCCTTCCCCGGATGCATTTTTCAAAGCTTATATTCAATTAAAAATATACAAATTGGCAGAATGAATACTTTACATAGTCAGTATGTTCTGGGTATTGCTCAGGTCAAGTGCTTTATATTTCATGTTTTACCATATGTTACTTTTTTTGCATGCATGTTTAAATGGCCATTATATTCAGCACATTCCTTTGCCACAGGGGCTACATATCCATAGATTTTACAACGATCTTACAAAGATGTTTGGTTATTTTATAAAAGGATTTGAATTGGATTATAGTGTAGTCTCTATAACCACTTGGCCCAAGATGTGCTTCAAGACTTTCTGCTACCATCCCCTTGAAATGAAGCATTTTGGAATGAGAAAAGCAAAAACATCAGTTTTTGTTGTCTTTCTTTCTTTCTTTTTTTTTTGCCCCCCCCCACCATCCTTCCCTTTGCAGACATTCTGTGAGTGTGTGCCAAACTCTTCTCAGCTCAAGCACCGGTGGTCAGACTCTGACACGGTCACACAGACGCCCCCTAAGGTAAGGGCTGGACCACACCCCAAAATATGCTCGATCCCTGGGTGAGATTTAGGCTGTTGACCAAATCCCGGACAGACCTCCAGTTTAATGCCTACTTTGGCCGGCGAGAACCAATTACGTGTGGTGAGCAATGGTTTTAGAAGCTCCTGGCTCTGCTACACTGTAATACACAGAACCCTAATCAATCGTGACATGGTAATATGGGTTTGAATCTCTTCGTACATGGTGAGCTCTCTTGGCAGTCCAGACTGCGTGAGGGAATAAAAAAAATAAAAAGGCTGGTCACATGATTTATTCTTATCTTGCGGGTCACAGTTTTTGATTCAGTCCCAGCCTCAGGCATTAAAAATATATTTGAGACAACGAGCTTCTGCCCGGTTGAATGTCTTCCCGCTGTGATTGATGTGTCTCCATCTCAATAGCTGAGACATGCCATTAACATTAACAGCGAGATCAGCTGAAATCCAGAGGAAAAAAAAATACTCATTGAGGGTTGGTTTCATGAGCTATTTCATAGGGGAAATGTTTTGAACATTTCCGAATGTAAAAATGGTGGGCTTTTCATTATCCAGGCCATTTGTTTCATTTTTTACAGGGACACTGGCCTTTTTTTATGCATTTCGTTTTCTCCTGGGGAAATAATGGACCGGAGACAAACTGCATCCATATAGGATTACAACACAGACAGGGAGGTGGCTGTATCCAGGGATCACCTGTTTGATCTAATGGATTAGCACTCATTACAGGTCACATTCAGGTTTAAGCTGTGAGGTGTTATGCCACAGCTTCACACTTCTACTCTGAAACCTTGGGAATCGTAAATAGCTTTCCCTTTCAGGGCTCTGTAGATAAAATAAAAAGGCGAGAACATAGGACAGTAAGAGAAAATCCCATGGTAAAACTCAGCATAAACACTTTAGCTGGGGGAAAAAGGGATATATTGCTCTTAACAGTTTGCTAATTTACTAATTTTGACAGTTACTTTGCTTACCTTTTAAGTGCTACCAGAAATCATGATTGCCAAAGATTACTGCATTTGCATTATTATTCATTTCAAACACCCATTTATCAGGGATTACAGACAGAGGAAATGGTGTTGAAATGACTGCAGAATGCAGACAGTAAATAACTGAGTAAAATAAAAGCATGTGGTACAACTCAGTTCAAAAAGCAATGTAGAACCACCTTTTCACAAATCCTTATATTCAGCTCCTGTACAAACGTGTTAAGTGCATTCCAGCTAATGGCAGCACTGAAAGACTGCCGGAAAATGGAATCCGCTTATTTTTTTAAACCAACAGAGGTGTTAACTCTGCGTTAAATAAACCCAGGTGTGGTCTGAAGATGCGAGTGTAGAGATGATGAGGGAATGCAGTGAGTGACTCACTCCATCACTGGAGGAGGGGAGAAGATAATTCTCTCTTTTTTTTTTTACCTCAGCTGGCTGCTCAGTCCTTTTGCAGACCCCTAGATATTTATTTCCACTGCTGCATCACTACATCATCGCCAGGACGTCTGACTGGGGCAATTTGCTCATTCTTATTTTCAAAACCGGTCCCTAGCTCCTTGGCTTTATTAGCATTTAGCTCCAAATAGATGTTGTCACACCGTGATGCAAAGCTCTCAGTATCCTTCCTGCAGTCCATGTCCCTTTAGGATGAAACCAAGAATAGAGAGGTTGTCTGAAAATCCTGCAGCTACTTGGCAAGGATCCTATTGTTCCATGCAGTCTCCACTACAAAATGAGACAATGGTGTACCTTGGGCCACCGGTGCAGGTTGTTAGCAACTCTGTGGGACGCTTATTAGTGAGTCGCAGCCCGAGGCCAAGTGCATGCGCTTAGCTGTCCAGTTTGTGGTAGATGGATATTGGGTCAGGCCTTTTAGTTTATATGTGAGCGGGTGAGGGTCAACTGTTCTAAAGTGCTATCTCATGCAGTACTCTCAAAATGGCCATATACCTTGTTTGGCATAAATGGAATAGCTTTCTTCATTCTCCAAAATTGCATTTCCCCAGTAAACAAACTGTAGTCTCTCTACTTGCCTTGCTTTGACCTCTGAGGTGACACAAAATAGCTTGGAAAATGTAAGTAGACACATTAAGAGTAAAGTGGAGGTTTAAAATGGGTCCAAAAATAGGACTAGAAAGTTGTAAAAGAACGATGATTTCTTGCCTTGGAGCCTGGTGCTTTTCAAATACTTGATGTTTTCCAAATACGTAGAGGTATTTTAGACAGAGATTAAGCGCTAAAAAGAATTAAAACCAACTGCATCGCTGGAGGCAGATGAAGTAAGGCATGAAGGTATTTGAGGACAAAGAAATATGGCTGGGCTGCTGAAATCTTTTTGGAAATTTAACAGAAGCAGCCAGTAAAGTGTAAAAATTGACAGGGAGGAAAAGATAGGGAAGGTCAGAGGTTTCAGCCTGGAGAAAGCTAAAGCAGATCTTATCAGTATGTGGTGAGTTTTCTGAGTCAGGAGTGGTCCATATCTAATAGTGAGTAAACAGTGGGGGGCATGTGATGAAATTGTTGCCATCCAGAGATTTAGCCAGTGAGTTTTATTTTGGCAAAGAGATACATTGCCTTCCAATACCACAGCCAAAATCAATAGTTAAATGGTTAATTGCATAATGAAGAGTAAAATGTTTTCACTTCAGTAAAAATTGGTATCACTGGACCAAAGCAACGGAGGTTGGACCAACGGGGTATCTGTGTTTGAAATCAATCCACATATTTTTTGTGTTCCCTAGACATCTGGTTGATCCCCAATTGATTCTCACCTAACACAATCAACAGCTGTATTTTAGGAAAAATCAGTTTAATGTGTCCTTTATATCAAACTGATGAACATTTTTGTTTGCAAATATTACTGTGTTGGATGATTTTACATATATGCACCATTTGTTATATATATATCAATCTTACAACTGGTCAATAAATGTATTAGACTACAAATCATTATCAGTGTACATTTTTAACCCTTCACAGCTCACAAAGGCATATATTGTACACACATACACGCACACACGAGCACACATACACACACACACACACACACACACACACACACACACACACAGTATAAATCTACCCTAGTGACCTCTCACGGGTCCAGCAGTGATAGATATCAGTGTCGATTTGGAGAGATAATGGGGTGGGAGCTTGGGGTATGTGAAACCCCTAGCTGAGTGAGCATTTTGCTTGTCTTTTGTTTCTGGCTACATTGCAGTCTATCCTCGTTCAGTACCCCCAGAACCTCAGTCACACTCTGGGTCAGTCACACCAACAGATAAGCAGCAATATGAATCATGGCCTGCCATGAAGAAAAAAATTCCACAGGAGCAGATGCACTGTTGCGCCGCACCAAGCCGCAGATCAGTGCAGCCCTGAAACACAGGGGTGTCGGAGCGCTGTGGACCAGCCAGGTTCACACGTGATCATCTCTTTAGGTTTCCGATGCAGGGGAAAGACAGGAGGGATGCGGAATTCATACAAGCTACGCGCGACCGTTCGCTGCTTCAGTAGGTGTAGCTGTTTGGCATGGCTGGGTTTTGGCTGGAGGGAGGAGGGAACAGAGCGTTCCCAGCTCCAGATGCACCTCTCCTGTTCCCTCAATCAGGTCTGAGTGGAAGGTGTGCACAGTGAAATAAACCCTGTTAATTCCTGCATGCTGGAGGCTTAGCTGCTTTATTGTAACAAATCGGTCTGGGACCGCTTCCACTTCAGCGGCATTGTAAAGTAGGCCGAAGTCTTTGTGCATATTAATTTTGTTTAAAATAAATATGACTGCGCCTTTCAGAGGGGGCCACAGGGACCGGAAGAATTAGCCCTCGTGGTGATTTGTCACTGGGATCTGATATCTTGCCAACGTGCTGACACGCTTGTGGCAGTCAGGTCAGGAACAGACTGAGTCGCACAGGACCACACTAAAGAAGCCAGCTTCCCCCTGGAAGCTTATCCCGCCATCCCCCCGAACACCTCCTAAAGTAAGCCATCCAGAATGAAGAAGATAATTAACATTGCTGCTAATTACAACTTGGCGCCACGCTGGGAGCCAGAGAGGCTATTGCATCGTGTCTGCATGAACCGTTCACGTGTTTGTTGACTTACTTGTGACTTCTCAGACAGAAAACTCAGGTGAGACATCACCTTGCTCGTCCTGATCACGAATGAGACCGTAAAACCGTTGAGGGAATCAATGAGACCCTGCTCTACAGGTGACGCCTATAAATCCTTTTATTAACACCAGGATGGAGCAGAGAGACAGATATAGAAAACTGTGCACTGATGTGTAAGATATATGCAAATATAAAAACCAGTACGGCATTAAAACAGATTCAGTAGCACAAAAGCAGAAATACAGTGAGACAAGTCCAGGTACATAAATCCAAAATTCCATTGGGACCTAAAGGTGACAAAATAATGGAAGCATGAAGCAACACAGGAAAATGTATTTATTAAATAATAAGGGGTTGGGCCACCATTTGCCTGCTGAATGCCTCCAATCCATCTGGAATGCAGTTACAGATGTTTTTTTAATGTGATGTTAATATTTTTTAAAGGGATATCAGCCCATTCTTCAAGAAGGAAAGCGTCCAGTTCTCTGTGAGATGGAGTAGAAAATCTACTATGCATTCTAGTTACCAGCACTTCCTGTTAAGATTCAATGATGTTTGGATCTGGTGACCCACCAGGCCATGGTGGGAATTTGGCTCCATCCTGGTGGTCATGTAACCACTCTTGAATCTGTTTAGCCATGTGTATGGTGGAATTATTGTCTAGAAATACAGGAACATCTTGAAGAAACAACATTTGTTCCATAGAGTACACCTGGTTGCCTTCAATTACTGTGCATTTCTTGGCCATAATTCTAGTAATTAAAGTAATAATTAGAAACAATGACGGGGATCTATACTATAAGGTATTCACCACCATGTTTAGCAGCTGGGAAAAGATAGTGTTGGTTCATGGATTCCTTTGGCTTTCTCTGAGTCTAAACCAATCCACTGTTCATTCCACCAGGCTATGCATCGATGTGAGCTGTGAGCTGTTTCGAAATGGCAGCTAATCCATAAATATCACCATACTGAAGCTCATGACGTCCAGTTTTTCTTGAGACTGGGTCATGGAGTTTTGTGGTAATTTTTAATGCTGTTGCTTTGTGGTTTTTAGTGACTGCCATGTTAACTGTCCATCTGTTTGTGTTGGTGAGCTGTAAATATGTAAATGCCATCATGATTTTGGCCACTGTTCCCCTTCACACATTCGATAATTTTTCAATTTCTATGACTTCTATGCACCTGCAATCTGGCTACTATTACCAGACCTCTCTCAAAATATGTGAGATATCTCAAATTAGCTTTATAGCATTTTTTACAGCTGAAGTATATTGATAATTAGTGTGGCATTGGTAATATTGACATATTTAGAGTCCTTTTTAATTGTGATTTCGTTACTTTGAAATATGAGTCGTTTTTCTTTTTTTTGTACTATCAGATCCTCCTCTGTAGATCCATACATACAAAACCAGTGTTACGCTGGGACATGTTTTTAGGCGGCATATTTTGATGTGAAAACGGTGGGTGCTGCAGTGGGGCATAGATCAAGCGCAAACACGATTTCATGGGGGAGCCGGCATCGAATATCTTAGCTTCGGCGGATATTCTTGGTATTTACCTGCACAGATGTTCCATTTAGATGTGCAGATTTAGATCCAGCACATTCATTATCCTCCTGAATCAGACCTTTTTATTAAATCATTTACCACATTCTCTCTGTGTGTAATCAGGGATAAAAGGCAGACGCCCTCAAAGCGACGCTCACACTCTGGCTGTGGGTGAGGCAGGGATTTATAGAGCCCCCTGTCAGCAAACCTGGGGGGTTCTAAAGCCAGAGCATTACTGTATGTGTACAGCTCCCATGAATATTTAGGAAGGGATGTTATTCATGAACACTGGCTTCTTAATGCAGCCGCCATACCCGCTGGCTGTTCTCCGTAAATCGGAATTAAAATGTTATATCACTGACGGTTTACACGCAGCAAGCGACTTTATTTTAAAGTCCTTGCTGGCAGGGGCAGGGGAAGAGACACTGAAAGCGGATGTATGAAAATCTGTTTTGGGATCAGCAAGTGGTTTCTTCTTTTGAGGCAGAATGGAAAACAGCAATCATGTGGCTGCTAGAGCAACAGTCAAAAAAAAAAAAGAAAACACGATAAATGCAGCAGGGGCCTTCTAGAAAAAGAAAGCTCGTAGCATAGTCAAATAATACCTATCCATATGTCTGGGTTGTCTCCTGTCAGTGCGACTTGTCAGCGCCTTTGCGGCACGTGACACTGTTTTCCATGAGTCCTTTTATCACGTGTGAAAGTCCATTGTCTTTCAGTGTCTCCCTGCAGGCTGTGTTTTTTGGTCGAGGCAGTGCGCATTGCTAACGCAGCGATACAGACTCCTGCTGCCTGAGCTGCAGCTTTGTTTTTTCTTCTCTCCTCCCGTCAACCCTTTCCCTGTGTGGCCTGTGTTTCACCTAAATGGGATGAACTGTGTAAACATGCTCTCAAACACGTACACGTACACATGCTCAAACACACACAGATACACAAGCTTTGACCTGCCGCGGCCACTAAACAACAAACAAAATAAAGACAAGGCAGCTGGGGGCATCCTTTCTGTCTTGATTCACTTTTCCCATTCTGTGTACAGCAAGGCTGGATCACTTTGGTGCAGAGACTATGGAGAAACACTGCGTCCGAGAGATTCCTGGAAAACTAGTTCACATTCTGGTCCAGTCTCCAGCCCAAAGCAGCTATAAAAAAGCATAAACTAGAACATTAGGCGCCCATTAGCATGGATGCAAGTGCTGATGTAACCGATTTGCATAGTGATTTACTGCAAAGCACACAACAACATGCACAGATACATGCATGTACACCTCAGACCGTTCCTTATCTCGTGCACACCTGAAAACAAGGCAAACACATAAAACCACGGTCCTTTTAAAACAATACATTTAAAGCGTATGTGATTAACTAAAGCTGTGCAAAACAAAGTGCATTCAACATTAACTGTTTCTAACCATGATGCACCTCGTGCCGTTTTGAAGGCCTCCTTCTTCTCTCGTACTTCGGCGGTAATGGAATTATTCACAATTAACTTCTATTAAGGGCCCTTTGGGACGACAATTGAGGGTAGAAATGCAAAGACACAACAAAAGTAACAGCCTCGGGAGGTGTTTTGGAAAATTCTAATTGGTGCAATGTCTTGTTATCAAAGGTGATATATTGTTATTCCAAAGTATGCAACACAAATTGGGCTCAGTGCTGAAAAAGATGGGCCACAAAGAATCTTTAATAGACCGCTATAAGGTTTCACTGAAAGCACAGACCTGTCGGGTGCGGGGAAGAAATAATTACTGCAATGTGCATTATGCTCCCTTTGTTCAAAACCACCATGAGAAGCGCGCTGATTATTAAAAAAAGTGATTAACTTTTAGCTTGTAATTATTGGGTAGGTCGCTCTGTTTCATTCAAGCAGCCCCTAAGGGAGTCAGAATGGGGATGCCCACAGATTCAGTGAAATACGTAACGTCTTTCTCTCTCTCTCTCTCTCTTTCTCTCTTAATTTGCTATTCCAGAGGATGAGCTGCAGTTACCTCCTCTGTACAATCCTGCTCTTTGTGGCGGTCCTACTGGCTGTCACGGTAACAGGCACTATCCTCTTCATGAACCACTACCAGGCTCCACCAGGGCCTGACGGCCCCCCTCTCATCAGCACCAACCAGGACGAGAGCAACGCCCTAGTGACAGTCGAGCGAGGCGATGGCTCTCGCATCAACATCTTCGTCGACCCCAACTGCCCGGACTACAACAACAACTTCCTGCGTTTGGAAGGCGTGCAGACCTCCCTGCTCCACTCGCTCACCGATCACGACTCCGACCTCAAGTCCGTCAAGGGCCAGGATCACGCCCTCCTGGTCAATCTCGCGGAGGAGGTGGCGAAGCTCTCCGCCCATGCCAGTCAGCTGAGGATGGATTACGAAGCTCTGCGGCGCGGCCAGGGGAACCTCGGCCAGGACCTTAACACCCTGCAGACAGAGCAGGGCCGACTCATCCAGGTAATCCTCTCCACCAACCATGCCCTGCCACCCCCACTGGGGCTCACAGCACACCTGCTTTCGTACCAGTTAATTACTCCCAGTGTAGCCCCTATGCCCGTCTCTGGTTTCCATGGGGATATGCTGGAAGCAAGGACTCAGAAGTTTTGTAGTCCCATAGTTTTCCTATCAGCTCAACTCAATTGACAGGGCAGTCAAGAGAGCAGCGCAGGCAATATTTTTAGACTGGGCTGTTAAATATCAAGCCATTGATGTGAAGCGAACAGAGACCTGGTACCTCAAACTGACACCCAGTCCCTGTTCTTAGAGAGTGTTGGTGCTGATTTGATAGATGTTGCTCTGTCACCTCGATGCTAATCACTCAGTCCTCACTAAGACAAGGTGCATAATGAGAGGATTAATGAGAGTTGACTGTTCCCATTTTTTGGCGAATTAGTTTGGGTTTTTTTTCTCACTTGCTGCTTCTGGCAGGCAATCTGACAGAATGAGAAGTATTAAATCTCGCCCTCCTGACTGAGGAAGAAGTGCGTGCTTATCACGGTGGTGTGGCTGTAATGAAAGAACACAAGGAAAAAAGCCCCCAAAAAACAAAATCAAATTTGCCCTGGAACCGTAAGCACGTATACACACTTTTGCTGACCCCCGAGTTTTTGGTTAATAGGCCTCTCTAAAGTGCAGAACAAAGGCAAGGCTGTTTTCGAGCTACTGCCGATGTGTCAGACAAGGGTATGACACTCCCGTCAGGCAGAGGGGTGTGGTTGAAAAATGCTGGTCGGACACCGCTGATGGTTCCCTGACTTGTTCACCATTATAGAGAATCTAATGGGAGTACAGACACAGTTTGTCAGATTAGTGTCTTTTTTTTTCGATATTTAACGTTTCTTGTAATCAAGGTCGTCTCTACCTCATTAGATCCAGCGCTAATGATGCCATCGGTGGTGGCCATAGCGGGCAGGGTGGGGGCACATTCAGCGGTCTCAATGCAACAGAAGAGATGTCAAACTTGCGAAAAAAAAGTGACACTTCCGCTGTATGCTGCCATTATTTCTTCATCGCACGTTCTTCTATAAATCTTCAGGAAGGAAGTGCTGGTCATAAATACATTGAGATGCATTCATAGGCTGAAAGCCATGCAGATTTATCTCCTATCGTAACAACGATATCACATACTCAGACGCAGCAGGCCTTCTTTCACTGAAGCGAGGGAAAATTAGCATGTTTATGAATGTCACTATTAAACATATGAAGAGGTTTTTGCTCCTCCTCTTCTATGTATTTATCCTTCCAGTATTTATATCCCATCGGATTCAGTATCTAAAAACTACTCATGGGTCTTTGGGGTGTAAATATTTGCAGTACCTTACCTTACTACTAATTATTTTGCCCACTGTATCTTGAAATTAACGTTAACTTTTAAAACTAAAGGGCAAATGAATTAATTATTTGAAAGGAAACCCATGGGGAAATATTTTTGCAGTTGGAGCACACACCAAGCCGAATGACTTTTTTTTTCAGAAGTGAAGCCAAATACTTCTCTTGAGTAGTACTTGCCCTTGAATCACCATGGGCACCTGCAGTAAATGGATAGAGCTGTTAATTTGTGAACTTGCAGGCTTCGTCCCTTAGAACATCAGTGCCTTCAACACACGTTCATTTTTTTTCCTGGGCCTAAGACTCAGAACTAACTTTCAATTTCATGTCATAGTGTTCTTGGCCTGAGGTTAAGCAGCAGTTATCCCTGAAATTAAAAGTTAATTCTTTAGGGGTGGAAAGCAGGAGGAACATGTAATTGGTGTCAAGGACATAAACCCTCATTCACAACTTAAGGCACAAACACTTCTGGGCTTAAGCACAAAGAATATATGGCTACAGGCAGAGCTGCCGGTACATAAGGCACATGTCGAGGCAAATCGTGAGTAAGCAGACAAATTCACTCTGTCACAAACCCAGGGATTGTACATAAATACATGTGCTTGTTTTCCTGTTCATTCCAGAAGAAACCTTTGGTTTTTTTTTTTTTTTTTTTTTTTTTTTTTTTTGCCCTCCCTGCGGGTTATTAGTATATCTTCTTCCTTTGGCGCTTGCTAAAACCGCATATCTGGGACAGAGTACTGGTGTTTTTAAAGGATGACTTGAGCTTGGGCATCATTAGTACTGTCAGTGTATGTTTACATTTTTATCACAATTCTCACTTCCTCTGAATGCCCTCCAAGAGTCTTTAGACACAGTAAAGACTCTAGAGTCATCCCCCCACAGTCAGTGGTGAATTTCCCAAGTCTCGATAAAGCAGAGCGTCGTTAGCGAGCCCACAGGATGCCCCAAGCTCCTCTCTTGTTATCTCCGCTGACAGCTCTGTACACAATAAGAACCTTCTAGAAGAACCCTGGTGAAGTTGGAGCTGTAGAAGAAATAAAAAACCAAAATAGAAATAACGGTGCGGTATAAGAGGATTCTTCAGTCTCTTAGATTTTCAACAAGAAAAGATTCCTATAAAACTGTCAAGAAGCTCAGACTTGACCAAAAGCAGTAACACTTGTGTAGAATAAAGTTTAAAAAGTAATATTTGGAGAGCAAGTCAGGAACATTTACAACATAGTCACTTTTATTTTGGAACACATATCATAGTACTGTATATAACTTGGATTGTTTGTAAATTTCAGTTGGTTCTTAGAGATGATAGGACCATTTAAATGAATTTAAAATTTACAATACATGCAGGGATTGTCTACTGGGATTGTCTACTGAATGCATTAACTATAACAAAGATTCATTGTGTTATACCAGCCAATTCATCTAAAAAATGATTCCTTCTGCATATACAAAATCTCACACAGGAAAATTTTCACCTTAAACTCTGCAGGCTGGAGTAGAAGGAAGGAGACAGACATTGTATTGCTTTGATCAGGACCCCCTCCTTCTTCTGAACTCCCTCACAATTTTCCCGCGTCAGCGTCTAATGGCCCATTTGAACTGGCAAAGTCCGCTGTTTGATGGGTCACTACATCCGCAACAAATTTGAAAATCAAAAAGAGCCAGAAGTGCACGTGTGAGCACACCAGCACACTCGCATTCATACGCACACGCAAACACACGCGCTTGATTAACCTCTGGCGCCCCACAGAGTGGCCTTATTGAACCTTGGCTGGCACTTAATTGCACTTTAATTGATGTGTCCGCCTCTGTGTGGCGATAAGACCATACACTTTCGCGGCCCTTGCTCTTTCATTGGCTCGAGAAGTCAGTGAAATCAAGGAGCGGGGTGACTCATTTGCTGGCTCAGAAGTGAAGCTAATGCTTGCTGACACTTCTTCCTTCTTCCCAAATGTGGACTTGCTCTGAGAGAGGCATCTGCTTCCTGCTCAAGAACTCTGCTGAAGGGATGGCATTATTTAAGCATAGGCCTCAGACCACAAACAATGGCATGCCAAAGCTCAGATTATGTGGCTGCACTTTATCATAGATTAAACAGCTGCTCTTAACGATGCCTTACAAACACATGAGACTTTTTTTGCATTTTTATGTAAAAACATAGACTGTTAGCTCTGGTATTCTTGAACTCACAAAGGCTGTAATTTTGTATTTCCGTTTTATGTCAATGCTAAGGATAAATGATGATTGAATGTAGGCCTGTGTCCTTCATTGTACAAATATATAAACCGACCAGGCAATGTTGTATTCTGGGACTATTACTGTCATGTCCTGGCTGTAATGGAAAACTGGTGTTTTTTATAGATTTTATCCACAGGTATGATTAAAAAGTACAGCAAATTACAATGTAAACCGAATAAAGAAACCAACACAAAAGAGAAACGTTCAGTTTTGAATTACATTTCCACTATGCATTGATAATAATCAAAAGTCAGTGCAATCTTCCTCTTTGCAGAGTTTCACTCGATACGCTCATCAATCTTTCCTTCTGGGGCGAATATTTTCCCTTCTTTAAAACGGTGAACCGCCGAAACAGCTGTGAGTTCTCCATTCCAGCTCAGAGGACGGATCGTTTATTATGTGTACAGCGTAACGCAATAGCGTGCGAATATCTCTTTGATTAACGAGGGCACTAGCGTGCGGTTATGGGAAAAAAACAAAACCTTTTACAGAGACTGAAAGGTTTGCAGAGGGAAGGAAACGTTGTGTCCTGATACCGATTTCAGTGGTGAATTTTCCACGGACCCACGCAAGCCCACAGTGATTCACACCAAAAAAGTGGGTCAGTGCTTTCATTCGTCAAGAGAAACACCACTGCTGTGTAATCTAATTACTCTGGTGTTTTGTTGGCGAGGTCAGAGAGGACATCAGAGAAGCTGTAGGGCTATGGAGATTCTTGGCGCTTCTACTTCACTCATTGCGGTGGTAGGAGGAGAGTGGAGATGAAAGGAAAGAGTGAGTCGGTTTGAATTCCCTGGCAGTGATCTTTTTGACGTTTAAGAAGGGGTACTGAGACCCGACTGCAGGATTTTCTATGTCAGTGCAGACAAAAGACGCTTGTTTTTCCAACACAAACTTGTTTCTTATCACTCCAAAAGCACCAAAATAAATTAATTGCTCTACTTTCAAAGGATTAAAGGAGTTTTGGTATCAACTTAATTCCTTGATCATTAACAGCCGGCGATGATGTATACCAGTTTGCTGTTGCATAAACACTATATTACTTTGTTTTACAGAAAGGTGATTGGACACAATTGATGTGATACTGTGACTTAACCAATGCTACGGCTGGTTAAAATCAAGACAAAAACATTTAAAAGAAAACAGATTGTAATGTAATACACTTCATAGTATATCGAGAAGATATCATGTCTTTTAATGTTGGAAGGGGCCAAGACCCCCCCAACACTTTTATTACTTTTAAATTAGATAGATCCTGAATTGAGTGTGTTATCAAAATCTCAATTATTGGTCTAAAAATACTGTAACTTCCTAGGCAAGGAAGGAAAGTGCAAACCAAAGTGATTATTTCTCAATTTAGTTCAATAGTAGAAGACTGTGATGTAAAATTGAATTCAATTAGTGACATTAAGTTCTTTATAATTTTAAATGAGTGTTATTCCACTCTTTTAGGGGAGTCATTGGAAAGGTAAAGCATGAAAATATAGCTGTTTTTAAGCTCAAGTTATTACTTGAGTTTAAAAATGTCCAGTAGCATTTCAGACTTTCAGTTAATAATTTAACAATTCATAATCCAGCATTCATATGCTTATTGCTGTCCATCCAGGTTACCCTGTAAAATCTCATTGAAGCTTGATCTATAATGTTCTGGAGACAGCCTTTATTGACATTCAGAACAGGTTAACATGCTAACAAGCTCTTTCATGGCAGCAAATTATTCTCCATAATCTGCAAATGTTGCTTTGTTTGTCTTTTTCATCTTCACATAGGGCAGGTTCAAGCAAATCCTCAATACAATCTACATACATAAACATACAGACATTTGTATGACATGTATATCATTGAAACTTGCCGAATTAGAAATGTACACAAGAATTAAGTGTGAGGATGACTACAGCTGAGCCTATGTGTGTTTCTGCAGCTTCTTTCGGAGAGCCAGGTCAACATGGTGAAGGTGGTGGACTCAGTCAGCGATGCCATCAATTCCATGCAGAAGGAGACCGGAGGCTTCAAGACCCGGCTGAAGGCAGACCTCCAGAGGGCTCCTGTCCGCGGGGCTCGGCTCAAAGGCTGCGCCAATGGTGAGGACGCCCGTACAGGGGCACAATGTGCTTTTGACCGGATTTAATTAAGCTGTCCTGCTGGGCAGTTAATGCCATATTGTGTTTTTTTTTTTTTTTTTGTATAAGGGCTCCAATCAAATCACAGCAATAATGCCCACCTGCTGATCAGGAAAGCAGGATCCAGAAGTAACAGGTGCATGTTTTATGTGGACCAGCTGTTTTCCACTCTTGCCTTTTGTACATTTTTTTTTCTTGCAAACGTTTGTCTCGGCATAATGTAGTCTTGATTTTTGTAGCAATGTTTACCTCCAAAATTACACAACCAAATTGTAATTATAGCCCCAGCCCATTACCACAATGTCCTCTGCAGAATCTCCTTTGGAAGAATGCAGGCATTGTTTTCACGTTTCACGGGATAGTCTCGCCAAATGATGCCTCCGAGAATGACACAATGGGCGTTCATGCACTGTTCTGCATAGCTTTCATGGTCAAGATTTTTCACTTGAATATACAATACAACACCACACTAATGTAGTGCTTTAGCAGGAAGGTTCACTTAATAGTCCCTAAATTGACCTTTTCCCTTAAATTTTAATTGGAGATCATAGACTAGAGCATTGTGCAATATGTACTGTGGTCATTGGCTCAAAAAAGGCTTCTCACCTGAAACTGTAATTTCCAGTCCAACCCCCACAACACAACACATCTGTGGGTCTTTTGACAACAAAAAGGCTATGAGGCAGCCAGTGAGTGGATATACCTGTGGATGACCACACCCTAATTTTCATCTTCAATAAATTGTTTGCATGTGGCCGTTTGAGGTTACAGGTTTCATTGCAGTTTTACTGTCAACTCCATGGCCTATTCAAAATGCCAGCTAACATTTGGTCTCCTGGTAAAGTGCTAAATGTCTCCAGCGAATAAAGCCACAGGATTCAGGCCTTCATGTGGGTAGACTACATCTAAACTTAATTGGAATCGAGGTGAGAAACCACTGCTGTTTCCTGCAGATGTATTCTGTGTAAACTGTGTGAAAATCCTTTGGCAATTTCACACTCTGTCAATGCCTGACTGTCAAGAAGTGAGCAGGAAGCCAATGACAATGTACTTGCAGGTGTTGACACAGAGACTAAGTGCCCCCATCTTTATCTGTTCAGCTTATAGCACATGTTTATTGTTAAAATAATGAAGCTGTGAGCACTGTGATCCTGCCTGCGGATTAAGCAGGAACTGGCAATGAAAAAGTTGGAGTCTGTGTCTTTCAGTCGAGCCGCTTATTTTAAAGAGCGAAGGGAGTAGGTGCACCGTATAATGGGTCCTCCTAGAATAACACGTGCAAAAAAAAAGATTGACGAGGAAAAAACCCAGCGGCAAACATATGGCACTTAAACGTCCATAACATGTAAATTTATACGTTCGACATGTCAGAGGACATCCCTATTTTGCATTCCTGATCTTGACCCACTGCGAGCGGTTATGCATAATCCATTAGACCATGCCGTTTGCGGCATTCCTTCATTTGCCCCCCCTCCCTCCCACAACCCCCCACCCCCACCACCTCGTCCTCCCCAACCCCTCAACTGCACACACCTCTTCCTCAATTCCTTTGGGCGATTCCCCCGGGACATCGTTAGTGCTTGGCTGTGCTGGCGGGAGCTATCACAGGGAACTTTGGAGGTAGGGGGGGGGGGGCTAGGTATCGATGGGAGGATGACAGGTAGAGTATGGGCGGTGCGTGGGGGTGGCAAGGCTTTGACAGTAAGAGGAAATGCTGTGACAGAGCGCAGCAGGTCATGGTGACACGGTTTTAATTATCAGTAAATTCTGTTTTCCCCAAAAAAATCTTCGAAGACAGAGAGTGTCATCTGCATTTATGCATTACTCAGGAGTTTATTTTTCTCCTCCTTTGCATTTTTTTGGCTCTCTCAGGCTCCAGGCCAAGAGACTGCAGCGACATATACACCAATGGACAGAGGGAGGATGGGATCTACTCCGTTTTCCCCACCCACTACCCCGCTGGGTTCCAGGTCTTCTGTGACATGACCACGGATGGAGGCGGCTGGACGGTGAGCATCACCGTTCCACTGAGTCATGAACTCCGCTCGCTCGCGCTCCCACTCACACAGACTTTTCACACACTCCACAGCATCCTGCACAAGCAGGCTAACACTCCCTCTCACACTAACACGCACGCACACACACACACACACACACATTTTCACATGAGAATGTGCCATGACTGTGTCAGATGTGTCACATGGCGCAATCCAAATGCAAACCCACAAAGCTGACTCAATGATGAAACACTTTAGGGTAAACATTATGTGTTTCATTATGCAACCCATCTATGTACAGTAGGAATACTGTAATACAGTATATTATGTGCAGTGCAGTCAGATGTAATAAGACTTTAATGTTTTATTCACTGTCAAATATTGGACGTTAATGGCTGTGGACATCCTTAAATGAGCAAACTGGAAACATAAAGCTCTACACACGCATATGCATCCACACGCACACATATACACACGCACATCCCTTCCCAGCTATAATACATTGTAGAGCTGGACTATGAAAATACCATCACAAGTTAACGAGTTCGAATATACGGTCTGCTCTGCAGTAGTTGTTGTTTCATTATCACTTTCCTGCATATAAACATATATTTCATAGGAAGAATACGTCTTGCTGTGCTGTTGTCTCATACATCAAAAGGAGAAAGGATATCATGGTGTTTTGCTCTGTATTCCTATTGTCTAGGTGATCAGAATCAGCCCATTCCTTTACACTGCCATACCAGGAATTGAAAAAATGAATTCCTGGCAAGGATCATTTTTCAACGATTATCATAAACTGCCATGGCTGTGGTGAAATTCTGCATTTTCGCTTTGTACTGTATTCTGGGCCAGGCAGCATTTCTTCTGTTTACAGCAATTAAATTTGACTGCTTACTTTAATCTTTTCTTATTTTTGAAAGATGAATGGTGTCATGTGTTGTGAATTGTCCTCTAAGCATTCAGATGGAAAGTACAGCGTCCCTCCTATAAACAACCAAGTGATTGGTAACATGTTTTTGAGGCTTAGATAACAATTTTGGCACAGTTACCCTACAGCAATCTGTCATGATGTCAAACAATCCATTATATCTGAGACTACAAAACCCAAGAGGTAATTGAGCTGCGCACTTGCACAATCAACCTCTGTGTTCATCGTGTCCATTAAAACAACCGCACATCACCACACTGGACATAAACTAAAGTATATTATATTATATATTTATAAAAATTATGTAATAGCATAGTATTTGAATCCACATATAGACTTATTAATGCATTCATTAGACCTGTAGATTTGATTGTAGAAATAAAAAACCTGATATGCATTTGGGTATTTTACAAATGGCATCAGGTGAGATCCAGTGTATCACCTGTGTTTACATATATACAATCTCTGTCTGTTTCAGAATGTTGTGTAGGAGATTCAAATGGCAGTATAGAGTTTCATTTTCTTAGTGTTTTATCTCAAATGTAAAAGATAGACCTCATCACCAGGTTATTTCAATATATTGGTATAGCAAAATCGTAATGAGGCTCCTGTGATAATATTATTGTTCATTGTCTTTTTTTATCGATTTTAATATTTGGATATGAGTCATAAGGAAGTCTAATGGGTGCTTTTCAGAGTGACAGGCATATGAAGGCTCGTTTTCTCATTCAGATGGAAATGGGAGTTTTACCATTTCATATAGAAATTTACAATTATATATCGCTGATTACAGTTTCCTCGCTCGTGACATAGCTTCCATTCAGAGTGGTGAAACATGTCAGCGTTTTTGTTTGAACCTGACATAGATGAAACGGTTACAGCTGCAGAAACTGCTCACCCCCTGTAACCTGTCTCAGGCAGGAAAAGTTTCTGTATGCAGCAAGTGCTCACCATAACTGATCTATAAAACATTATATCACTTGGTAACACTGAAGTTCAGAGGAAAAGAGACTTTGTTACGTTCTTTTTTCTCCACAATCATTTTATTGTTGAACCTTTACATAAGATCGGGAACAAAGAAGATTCACATGAGACATTTTGAAATGTCTCCTGCCATTCAAAAACTGGCCAAAACAAATTGATGCTGGCCCCATTGAGCTTACAAACTGCCTAATATTTTGTTGCGGATTTTGGTTTGACATTTGTAAATATCAACTGCAAGCATGACCTCGTTACAGCTTTACCTTGAGGTAAATAACAGCATGCAAATTTGGCCAGTGAGACAGAGCACTGCTGGTTTTGGGTATGATTTTTGTTTGGAAGTTTCCATGTAACCTGATCACAATTATAGTTCCTGTTTTTGTGTGTCCTCTTGTGGTGTTACTTAAGACAGTGAGCCAGTAGTTTAATCCTTTGTTCAATAGAACAGACTCCAGTCACTAATTTCTTATCAAGACCATTTGGTAGCTTCGTGTCTCCATGATAATTTACAGAAAACTTCCAGATGTTTCTGTGGATTTTATCGGTGTTCAGATACACAAATCAGGGAATCGAGAAGAAGACTAATGGCAACTGTCCATAGGCTTAATTAAGGATAAAATATTGCTGGGACTAATGAGGTCTAAAAGCCAATACTCAGTTTCATTTAGATCCGAAATGGAAATTAATAACAAGTTACTGCAAAGAGACCAGATTTTTTCCGAATCACAAAGCCATCATATCTATTCAAAGAGAGAAAGCAGCATACAAAGTGAAGGGGCACTGAACTAAAGAGCCTTATTTGACTTATCTGAAATTGCAACAACAATAATCTGGTGGTAAGCTTAATGTGGAGCACCACTGAAATAACTAACACATAGATGGCTGCTCTCAACCAGATCTAAATGACAGATATTCTTTATCTGAGTCCTTGTGGTGATAGCATATGATTCAAAAAGAGACATATTGTACTCCCTGATTACAGTCAAAGCTGCTTTCCTTGGATGAGAGACATTGCTCCGTGAGTTTTTAATAGAGTTGAATCTTCTTTTCCTCCTCCCCCCCCATCCCAACCCCCTTTTTAGTCTTTTTTATTCACCAAGCACATTCCAACATCAGGAGTCCCGAGAGACATGAAAGTGGAGCTGTTAGGGCGAGCTAATAATTTTTGGGACTTTATACATCATCTCTTGCCTCAAGCAGTTTTCTGTTGAAGACGTAGTCTTGGCCACTGATGGGAATGGTGGCAGTGGAGCTGTGTGGTCTACCGTTTCCCAATTTCTGTCTCTCATGAACACTCACAATCACACATACACTTAGCTGAATGCACACCCCTCTCTCTCTCTCTCTCTCTCGCTCTCTCTCTCAGTATCTCTCTCCCCCTTATATGACTGTGTTTCTCTGTCCGTCTCTCAAAAAGCAAAATGCTCCAACATTCAAATGCGGCACTAAAACAATAACACATGAACATGCATTTTACCCTCACACACGCACAAAGACATAAACAGACGCTCACGCACAGAAAGACAAACACACATGTGCACAAAAACATACAAACACACACACAGATACGCACACAAATGCCCAGACTGCTGGGAGGCAGTGGAAGGCTAGTGATTAGCATGGTAATCAGAGAAGCCGGGAGGATCTCTCTCCCACACTGCCTCCCACTGTACCGGAGGGGAGTGGATCTGAAAGGGGTGGGGGGGCTAAAGAGGCCGGAAAATTCTGGAGCAGACTGCAGAGAAATGAAGCAGATCGCACATTCCCAACCGTCATCAGAAGCACAAACATCTGCGAGGCAGCTGTGGGAGTTGTGTGTTCGGAAACAAGCGTGACGTCCCCAGCAGGACTTCGTACCTCAGCTGAGTGAAATCTGAGAAAATGTCACATTTAGCCAAAGGGCCATTTACTGTATTCGGAGCCTGATCTCTGCAGTGCATCACAATGTGTGACTCTGTCGCCGTAGCTGTAGCTGTAGCTCCAACTCAATGGCAGTGTCCTCATTTGAGAGGCGCTTCTAAACCGAAACGGAAAGATGTCCCCTGCAATCAGCCAGTATGCTGATGCAGCGCAATGCTTAGGGCACTGGCTGGTATGACCAGGGTGCCATATGCCCCACTGGGGGTGTGTTTACGCTGTTCATATGATTTCCTGCAGGACGAGATGCAGCTGTATAACAGGATTACAAAGTATGAACAATGTTCGTCCTTCTGACAAAAGGCTTCTGCTTGGCATATGTACAGAGCAAAATATGTATAAAAAGATGTCAGTGGGATCATTACTGCCTGGAGCTGCATATCCTTTGGGGAGGGGGGGGTTGGGGGGTTTGGGTTATGTCCAATTTGCACCAAAGACTTTTATAGTTGTGAAAAATTGATTTTCACTGAAATAATATTCATGTAATTCTGCAAGTAAGTCAAAGACTATCATTGCTCTGGTAAATTGTGAATTAGAGGACAGCGTGATTTGTTTGACCGAGAAAGACGGGAAATTAAAAGTGAGGAAAATTCAAAGTTTCATAGCTATCGGTCACGTTTTATGCTAAAGGCTAGTGCCATACTGTGGATTCCATTAGCAGAGCTAACATGCAATGCTCCGCTGCAGTTTTTCAATGGAGCTCCAGCAGCCCACACTAGCACGATTACACGGGTGTCTCGGTGACTGCAGATTACAGAAGTGAACAAAAACAAAATAAGGTAGCGGAATTTAAGAGGCAAGCGAACCATATGCTGTTTTTTTCATCTGAAGAGTTCAAACCATTCAGTGATGTTGTATGAATGTGAAGGAAAATTGAAAATATAAAAAGAACAGATTGAAATGCTTGGCTTTTTTCACCTGTCACGAAACATGCCAACATCAGCTTTACACATTGTCTTTTTTTATTCTTGAATTTTTTGGCCTTTTTCCCCTGATATTGTCCATCCAGACTGCCACATCTATACTAGCTATTTAAAAAACCCTATTATCAGAGTGTCCTTTCTATTGAGAATCCCACCTGACATTAGTATTAGTTTGTAGTAGTTTGTGGGTGTGCACTCAAAATATCCTTATGCAGGCCAGAATATGTTTTTATGCCACAAAAAGATGAGAACATATGATTCAAAAAGGCTTTGCAGCTCAGAGAGGCCTGGGAAAAATTTCACAGAGTGCCAACTCCTGTGAAAGTACAGCATACAAGGATTGCATTATATTGACAGACCCAAGTGCAACTGGGATATAGCATACAGTAATGGTTAAAGATGGTGGTCAGCCATTGCAGGGAACCAATACATTCATCTTAAAACAGTCGGGTACAAATCAAGTGGCATAAATTGATCATTTGATCGATGAAAGTAGCTTGGGTTTCCCCAGCCATTGGCGTAAGCTGTATAAAGAACTTCTGTGTAGTTCTGCAAAGTGTCAAGACACATATACAACTAAGTTAAACTGAAGTGCAACTTTTATGAAAAATTGTGTCAAATGATCAATAGTGTTGATGTTGGTAATATTGTTTCTTTTTTAATATAATGCACAATCACAGTGATATATGGCATCGGCAGCGCTGCGTTTTGTGTTTATTCACCGACGTGAATCTGGAAAGAAATCGAGCCCCGGCTCCTTGAGTCCATTTCCCGGTGGGAAACGGGGGGGAAATAAACGTGCATTTTAATTTAACTGCCACACAACGCACAGCATTCTGCAAAGATCTGTGCCTTGCTACAGAAAAATTCAATATTTTCTCTCTATCCTCAGTTTCCTATTTTTTGAATATAAGAAAACAAATGCATAGAAACATTATTTTAATACATGATGTGATATGATTCTAGCATTTAGATAGCAAAAATACTTTCTTGATAGCAGCAGGGAAGCGTTTTGGCCATTCCACATCAGAACAATTCTCCCAGGTCCTGTCTATACATGGTATTCACATGTGACTTCTGTTTGCGTGTTTCTGACAGGTGTAGCAGCACAATAGACATGCTGTTATCTGGTTGACCAGCCCCAGAGGTGGAAGGGAATATTCTGAGTTCACTTCCTCAGACTGTAGATGCAATCTAGCCCCCAAAAAGGCAAAGTGGACTAGTTCATGTTGAGATGGATAGAAATGAGCAAGGGGAAAGTTAATCCAGACAGCAGTGTGGGCACTGGAGATAAATAAGGGCCATATTTAATACAATGTGTAGACACAAGGCTCTGTGATCATGGTTAGAAAAATCACAAGTTAATATCAGGTCTAAATACAGCGTTAGATGATTTCAGAAGGTCCAACACATTTCACCTATTTTTGAACAACAGTTGAAATGTATGAAATGATGATTTGATAAGTGAAAAATAATGTAATAGCGAGCTCGGTCAATCAAATATGGTTGTCAGTGTGAATATTTTCCTCAGGTGTTACCTCAATAATAGAGACATTTATCGACTTTTGCAAAACTCAGAAGTGTAAATCTAACATAAGAGTTGGTATCATATGGTATGACCCTGTAGGAATAATAATTTTACCAAAAACACCCTCCTTTTCTCAGCCTTTATCCATACGAGTGACAGTATTTATTTTTTTCTTTTCTGTCGACAGTTGTCTGGAGGGAACATGACAAGGGAGTAGAATATTTTAGTCGATCAGGAGGCAGCAGTTGAAAAGTCTAGTTTGACGCTTGCTTTCTCATTTCAGCTACTTTCAGCCTCTGCCGGTGCACAGAGCTCCCTTAGTACGATCGGGTTTCCGAGTAATTGCTATGTTTTTCTGCACTCATAACTCTGCGCGTGGTAGAAAAAAAAGCGGACTCATTCTGATGGCAGGTTTTAAAAAGATGGCGAAAGATAAAAGTAATATTAATGCTTGAAGGGTGAAAGCCTTTTCACATGGTTCTTCCTCTATGCTTCCCTCCTCGGCTTGAATTTTACATGACCACTGAAGGTCTGGAGCGCGGCAATTTCTTCAAGTCACTCTATTTATATTCCAATGGACGAGATGTTTCTCTCGGATTGTTTTAAATGACTGACCGCAGCACAGTAAGAGAACCAGGCTAGGCAATTGATCCTGGAGCAAGTAATGATTTTCTGTGATTACAGACAGGCTTGAATTTCAATAGCATTCTCCGTGGAGAAAATAACGTATTAATTCGTAGAACTTGCAGCATCTACCTTTGGGGAATTTCATATTCTAATAGAATACGTGGCCCGGGCATAGGGTAATGTATTCTATTATTATTATTTTATTTGGTAAAAGGAACAGACTAAAAATGAATAGTTTATTCATAATTGATGGAAGCAGATATATCCTACTGCTACAGTACGTGAGGTTGCATTATCAAATGGTGCTTTTATCAGAAGTACGACTATTGCTCTAAAATATTAACTCCCGGAATAAAGTGAAATGTAAAAGTTTGGGCTTGAATGTACGATTGTGTGCATTTTGTATAGTTTTGATGCCAAGTGCATTTAGAATGTGCAGAATGTTTTTTAATGCTCAAAAAGGATTTTTCACATTCCCGCTCTAAGTGCGGTGAACTTGTGGTAAAAACACATCTTCAATGGATTCAGAATTGAAGGTACCCTTGGGTTTTGTTTTATGTAAAAGTTTATTTACCAGAGGTCTATATATAAATCAGAATAAAGTTTTTATATGATTCTGTGAAGTATCAGTCATGAATAGTAGCCTTACTGTAGTTGTAGTTGTGAAAATTATTTTTTTTATTATTATTATTATTATTATTATTATTATTATTATTGCATTCCATTTCACTGGAGGAAATTATTATTTTGGTATGACGGAAAACAAATAAATACATACAATATCTATACCAAAAATCTATACAATACAAGTGACATATATGAAGGTTGCCATTGTGCTGAACTAGCTACAGTATGTAGGCAGCAATCAATGGTTGGATCATCTTTAGTTAGTGAGTGAATGTCAGCCAGGTTTTTAAAGTTATTACATAAATATACATTGTATGGATAGAGATATGTTAGTAGCTAGGATCACTGGTCAGTAAATCAACATACAGTTGCACTGAATGTTAATAATAATTAAATGTTGAAATAATTACAGTACTATAATTTGATGATTGCTTAACATTAGGATTTCATGGTAAAATCAGCATTTTGTTGGTGGATGACAAAATTATTTTCTAAAGATGTCAGTCATGGAAACACATAAAAATTATATGAATTAAAGCAGATTCTATGGTTTTCCATGTTTCTGCTTTTGCTGAATTTATCCTATAAATTGACCTCAACCACAAAGTCGACTGCACCGGCAGAATGTGGACTTTGTCCCAGAGTCTCTCTTCTCATTAGGATGTAATGTGCATTTGTTAGCAATGTAGACATTGTTACTGAGCTAAGGTGACTAGCTAACAAGGCAGGAAAACAAAACTCAGAGTCAAGTTATTTAAATTCAATGAATTTATGGAGGTGTCCTTGTATGACACCCTACAATCCTGTGTCCAGGTTTTAGAAACAGGGTTAACCAAGTCAAAAGTCATTATGACTAAATTATTACAGGAATGCATATTATAATATACAGGTTTGTTGTTTATTTTTTGTGTTGACTTGGGTATGGTAGACAAGGAGTCACTTCTTGAAAGACAGTTTGAAGGGATGGAATGTGATCTCTACTGACTGTTCATCCTAAATAACCTGAAGAGAGAAAAACAAAACATTGATTGGGTAGTATGCCATTTCTGTAGAAAGAATGACTCAATAGGACCATAATAACTTTTCTCGGTTCTTGGCAGTGCTGGCACTGTGCTAAGTTGGCACGGCTTAGTATCTTTCAATGTATATACCTGCTAAGCAGATGCACTTATCCAGAGAAGCTTACCGACCGTGCATTTTATCTCTTCAGCCAAAAGTCTATCAAAGTAATTTAGGTCAGGGACCTTGCTCTGGTTATCAACTATCTGAAGCCTTTAAGTTTGTTTGGTTCCTTAACCGTTCTGCCACAGTGTTTCTAGTTGGCTGACCATACGTTGGCTGACCACGTTGACATGGCCCTATAATTGGCTGTGACATCTCTATTGGCGTTAAACTGCATTTCCTCTGCATTTCCTTTCTGTCAAATGGAATATTCTCAGGAGCAATACTTTTTCTCAGCAGGGTAATTCACCCAAGATGCTCCTGTAAAACCCATCTGTATAAATAATTAATATGTAAACTGGAAATGCGGAGATACTATCGGGGTCGCTGCTCATCGTATCATTTAGAAGGAATATATGTCAACACATGGTATAATTTTATATGCTTTCTAAAGTACATAAGAAGTACTTCAACCTTTGGCGGCTGGTGAGCTCAAAACAGGGAAGGAATAAACGTGACCTTTAAACCTACCATTACCTCCAACCTGTTCCCATTTATTCTCAATTAACAATAAAACTAATTATTCACAGAGTAATCAACACCAGCTAATGTGAAGAGAGTTAATGGTTATCAATTTAATTTTGTAGTAGAATTGCTGTTGTTTGCTAACGAGTGTTATGTTTGTTATATTTATGGATTTTTTTAACTATTTACATCAATTCGTATTGATTACATCAGTTGGTGTTGATTGGTGTTAAAGTTCCTCCCCTGTTTTGAGTTCACCAGCCGCCACTGACTTCAATGTATTGTCGCAAATCTTTTGTAGAAAATATCCTTATTGTCACCCTCCTTATCTATGGTACTTTATCTGAATTCTGTACTATATGAAATGCATGGATAATAACAATATATATTTGTACAATTGGCTAGCCTCTTCAATGTAATACACTGATTTTTAGAGGTAGTTGTCAGGAGATGTTGAACAAAACTTTGTTCTATTTACATGAGATTTTTCACTGATTTTTCATTTTCTCACTTCACTGGAGGAACTTATTATTTTGGCATGACAGAAGACAAATAAGTTTACAAACAAATCTGTAAATGAAAGTTGCAGTTTTGCTAAACTAGCTAGCTAGGCAGAAAGCAAAGGTTGGATCAGAAAGTTTAGTTAGTAAGTGAATGTCAGCCAGGTTTTTAAAGTTATTATATAAATATACATTGTTATGGATAGAGAATGGAGTTTAGAATGGAGTGAATAGTGAAAATATGGAGGAGGGTCATTTTTTTTTTTTTTTTGAATAAGGAGGTAAAGCATTACGTTTCTGAGTGCTTTTGGAAGGAATGTGATAGTCAACTGGCTGCTCAGGGGCAGATGTTTCTCTTCCATTGCCTTCACAACTACAATCACTGCTTCTCATGGGGCTCAGTGTGTAGGTGTGGGGGTACTGTCAGGGTTTGGGGGGGGTGGGGGTGGATCGGTGATGGAGGTGGAAAAGAACTCTCCATAACGCACACTCTGCGACACGAGCCATTTCTGCCTTTGCCAGCATTGACAAGGACAAGCATTTTAGTCTTTTTTTCTTGCTCGCCAAGATTCTTTTTAACTGGGGAGTGAAAATAGGGTGGAAAATGGCCACGTTTCTGGGCCTCCTGTTGGGATGAGTGTTTGAGGATGGAAAAGATTTGTCCTACTGCGCTTAATTAAGGTTCCAAAGCTGTCTGTATATCTACAGGAGGTTTAGGAGAGGACTTGAGCATCTGGCAAAGGAGGATTCGGATCTCTAAGGCTTCAGTCTAGTGGGGGATTTACTGCTGCCGGATGGCATAAAGCGAGCTCTGAGGAAGTGGGTGGGGGGTACACAGTCAATGAACACATAGACTGCAGAGGAATAATTGTCTAAGGAGACATTCCAGCTGGAGTGAATACATGCACCAGGCTAACGTTCAACAATTGGCCGGGCAAACTGACAACACAGCCTGATCTGAGCCTGATTCAGAGGGAAGGAGGAGGTTAGTAAGTTGTGAAATTGGAGCCCAAGACACAAGATGCGGGGGTGGTGGCTAGGTTTAGAGAGAGGGAAACAAAACCGTCCAAACAACCTCTGGTTAGAGAAGTCTTGACCTACTTGTCAACATACTTCTATACTCAAAGGGCCTGTAAGCTTGTGTTGCTTGGTGAAGATTAAGAGAGAGTGTTATTCAGTCCGAAATACCAGCCAGTGAAATCTGGTCCGCAGTAGCCAGGGACTACATGTGTATTGTCATTACGGCGCCTGACCGAAAAGGTCACTTTGGATGGCCAGAAGTCTTTAAGAGTAGAGAGATTACACAGATAAGAGAGAAGGGAATGTTCTTGTGTGGTGCAGCTGAATCGCCCAGGTATGCCAAGATGTGGCTTTCAGTAATAAGCCTCCATTAGCAGCAGCCAAGGGCAAAGGGCACACAAGCTCTTACGTTCCCCTGTCTGTTTCACCAGCGAGTGCATTAGCGAAAGATGGACCTAGCGTATACTTGCCATCACACACACCGAACCCTTTCCCATAAGGATTCAGCATGGTAATTCTTTAATCTGAAGATTAAACATCAAACATGTGACTGTCTCCCTATTGATCAGTGTCAGGCAGATCCAGTAATTCTCAGTCCCAAGAGAGCAAGCAACAGGGGGCCATAAAATCCCCCAGTGTTTAAAAATAAAACTCTATATCTGCTTGAATGTCAAAATCTCCCTCATGGTTTGTGTTTGTGTTGTTTTTATGGCTTTGCATCCATAATGCCTAACTGAAATGCTGTATATCACTAAATTGCACATGCTTGTAAACATTCCATACATACTTGTAATCCAGTAGCCGTCATAGTCTGGAAGCCAAGATTTCATTTTTATGCAAAATACTTGCACAGTATTTTTTGAGGGTGACTCATTAAGACCACTGTGAAATTATATTAATTGTTACCCATATAAAATGGTAAATCTTGAGGACGAACGATGCACAGTTTCTCATTATTATACAAACAAAATTTTATTTTGATATCAAGGAATATTGAACTTGAGTTTGTCTCAAATCCATAAAATATTTGAAGATGTCCAAATATTTGTAACGCAGGAAGTTAATTGGCTAATGTTTACCATGCACTTACCTGTCGGAATTTTAATGCTTGAAATTTACCATTGCTCATGAAGTACAACATAAAATAATATTTTGGAGGACTTAACACAAATTATAATCCTCAGGATTTAGAATTTTTACCAAAATTCAAATCAGAAGGTCATGATATGAATTAAACAAGAGTGGTGTCACAACAGGGCAGTGTATCCTAATCAGCCCTAAACATGTCTTTACAAGGTCAAACCTGTTTAACATATATAATGAACACTATGTTGTCCAATCGCAGATGAGGATCTAAATCTGCTCCAATCGGCTTGTGGAATCCCTTCAAGCACTCTGCCGCTTTGTGTCCAGCAGTGAAGGCAAAGCCTTTTGACCGGCTTATGGCAGCTTGTTAAGTAGTTCTTTAGTTAATACAAGGATTACAGGGACTTAATTTGCAGAGGTAAGAAAAACATTTCTTCACAGGTGGCGCAGAGGAGCTTGCCACCGAGGCAGGAGTGTGAGGACTGCTGGGTGCCGCTGCGACAGCGCGGTGATCCGTGAACTGTGTCACAGGAGAGTGTGTCTGTTTTCACAAATGAAGCTTACAAGAGGCCTCACTGCAGGGCCGCTTAGGGGAACGAGATGAAGACGAGTCTAAAGCCGGGGAAAAAAGCATAAGGAGCAAGGAGCACCCACCAGAGGCACATCACAGCCTCTTATTGTTATTTCTACTGTTATTTATTTGCTCTGCAGAAGCCATTATCTGGGGTGAATTGCACTGCTTATACTTTCTGAATTTTCTTTTTTTATCGCACCACTGTATACCCGCTAGAGCAATAGAGTCAAAGTAAGCTGCTCAAGGGTACAACAGCTGGGTCCTGCCTGGGAGTCGAACCTGAGGTCAAGGAACTAGTTCCAGAGTATCCATCACTCCCTATAACATGGCTGCCAGATTCCCATTACTGCTGTAATGACTGTGGTGACACAAATTTCTTACTTTATTTGTGCATGTCACAGAACTTTGCCAGGCAATAAAATTTGCAAATGATAAACTATTTCTCAGGAATCAGTTTCCTTTCCCTGTGAATGAATAACGCTGGTGGATTGTAACTGAGCCAGGCTCAACCATGGTTTCTGCCCGGGGGAAAACTGAAAACACAGCACCCATTTACATTAATTTTCTTTCTTGTTACCATTCTTTGTCCTTCCATTGGTGTGAGATTCTTGTATTCAAGACATCAATAAGAGCAGTGTGAAGATGTGATTTTCATTACATTTTTTGTGACTTGTAGTCAGTGCCTGTAAAATTGAAATGTCACAGTTTTATGACTAAATTGAGATATTTGAAAGAGCAAGTGTTTTATTGTGCCTGACAGGATTATCAATTGCTCCATGTAACACTTCACATTATTTTCTGTTGCTCAGTTTAAATATGAGAACGTGATGGAGGAATAGCGGTTGATGAGTTGATTTATTGCACTATATCTGTGATTTTAAGCAGGCGCAGTCACATGACCGGGGGAAATCTGATGTTGGGGGGGTGGGGGTTGAAGTGGATTTGTTTAACTTGTGCCTGCAACATTTAACCAGACAATGACCAAGGCTGGTCCAGGAGAGCTATAAGGGTCTGCTTGTTGTTACGTAGCACTTAATTGATCAAAACCGTTTCACCTTGTCTTGTTTCTTTGGTCCGAACTGGGTAGTGATTTTTACAGTGAAATCAAACACCAGCAGTGACTGTAGCCCCCTAGGGTAATGGTAGTCCACTCCATTAGTGGGCTACATTAATGACTTCTTGAAAAGTAACTTTTAGTAAAGAAATTGAAGATAATACATTTGTAAATGGAAATGAATTGTACATAAATTATGATTCTGATATTAAATGTTTTATCAGGTGGAATGCATTGTCCCAGGTATGCTGGGAAATGTAAGGTCGGTCAACAGTCTGAATTGTCATGGCTTAAAATGTAATAGAACAGCAGGTTTTACAGCAGTAGTTCTTTTTCACTCAGGTGTCGGCGACAGAATACAGACAAATGAAACAACATCCCTCTGTTTTTATTAAGAGCCCGGATTTAGCATCGTCTCACGTTTTTAGCAACAAAAGGGAGGGTGCCACTGTCGATGGAGATTCTTCTGTGGGAGAGGAATAGTTGCTCTTGGAGACAAATTTAACACGAAAAGCTGGAGACAAATTTCAAGGAGAAAGCACGCCCGTTCCACTGGAGAAACATTTCTGAAAAAGAGCTGGATCATGTTGTTGGTGAAAGATTCAGAAAGGCAGCAGGATCCCACTGTTGGAGACAGATTTAAGAAATACAGCGGGATTGTGCTGCTGGAGACAGATTTAAGAAGGAGAGAGGAATTGTATTGTTGAAGACAGATTTAAGAGGGCGAGCAGGATTTTCTTGTAGACAGTGCAATCCTGCTCTTTCTTGAATTTGTTTCCCACCGAACTCGGTCTTACTTCCAACAGAAGCGTCCTTCTCTCATTCTTAAATCCCTCCCCTGCAGAAGCACCTCGCTCCCTTCTTGAATTGCTCTGCACCTGATACCGGAAAAAGCATTATTGTGCTGTTGAAGACAGATTTGAAGGAGACATGTTGGAGCCTATCGGTCATATTCAGTCGGTTTGTTATTGACTGCATTCATTAATAATAAGCTCATTTTCACTCCAAGTAAGCGGAATACAAGAATGTGTCATTATTATTACAATGCACCTCTTGTCTGTTCTTTATTTTGGATATCTGCAAAAATGATGACTTTCATTAAGGCTATATATATATTCTCAAAAGCGTATTAGTATATATATATATATTTTTTTTTTTTTTGAAAATATATGCTTGGAAAGGAGTTTGTTTTACATATGTCGTTGACTCCTGAAAAAGCAACATCTGAATAATGTCAGTTTGGCATAAATAATTACGAATTCAAAGTTAAATATTTTACCTTATTATTATAAATATTTCACCTCAGTAACACAGATGTGGTTGTCAGTAAACCATTCGCTGTGTGAAAAGTGGTAGCCAAAAGAGGGAAAATCTTTTCGGATTTCTCATGCTATTTCTGAAAAGTATATTTACCTTGTGTTGTTAGATAATGCATGTGTTGTAATTAGAAGCTTAATTTTTATGAAGTTTAATCCTTTTTCAGGTGCCATTGACATTTATAGCTTGCATGCTAGCATTTAGTGGAAATGTCAGGCAAAGTAAAGCAATAAGGTGGAGAACAAGGACAGGTACAGAGAAAGGGTACACGCTCTTTTGGCTTTAGATGTAATTCACAAGATATTAGAATATTACAATATACAATCCAAGCTCCTCTTCTTCTCCTTCTTATTAATCATAATAATATTAATAATAATAATAATATATAAGTGATTTCTGTGGCCAGTCAAAACAATGACACAACAACTCACACTGCTGTTGAAATGGGATGAGCAGAGAGCTAAGATACAATTCCCTTCAAGTACCAATGTGATAGATTGATGGATAAAAAAGTATTGGTGCAGAAGTACTCTCCCTACAACCATTCATACCTTGAGAGACAAGTTGAATGTCCTCCTAATTCCGCCACCATGGCCTGGTGATGGATTCAGCTCGGGGAGACAGCCAATCGTCCTGAGCTGTCAGAGTCTGAGGTTGTCACTGAGGTCTCTCAGATTGCCGATGGGTAGTGACCCCCGCGGCCCCTGCTTCTAGCGTCCACTTCACCAATAATCTATGGCTTCCATTTCCGTGGGTGTGAGGATGACCCTGGGGGGTAGGGGGGGCGGGCCGTTGGGGCAGAGGTTAGGGGGTTGCTGGCGGAGGGTCTTATTCCTCCCTGCTGACAGACAGATCTCAGAGTACGTGCTGTTGAGCGCATCTCCTGGCCTCTCGGAGTAGTTGCATTCCCAGCATTCTGTTCCCTGTCAGACTGGGGAGGTTGGGGCATCTTCCCTGGCACGAACGGGCCTCTGCTCTTCCAAGACAGCACACTGAAATCCGCAATCTGTTTCTCCGCTATTCTTGGCTGTGATGTAAAGGGGGCCGTTGGGGTGTTTGAGTGAGCGTTGTGTCTGTTTCTACCCCACTCACCCTCCCTTGCAACATCACGCTGTTTATTTTCAAACGCTGTTGAAACTTAGCCCAAAACAGCTCAGCCAGGGTCCCCTCAATCCCTCTTAATCCTTCTCCAACCCCCACCATCCCAACCCCCCTTCCCCACACACACACACACACACACACACACACACACACACACACACACACACACACACACACATACGTGCATGGAGACTCCTCTGAGCACAATTCCTACATAACAACAATCTAGTAGAAAACAACACTGAAAACTAATGCTACCACAGAGCAATATCAAGCAACACAGTGACCCCCGGACATTGAGTGTGGGGGTCAATAGCCAATTAAATTTGAGGAGACTGGGGGAGAGATCATTGGGCAGGGTGCCTCTGTGGATGCTGCAAGTTAATCTGCTGTAAATTTGGGCCCGACTGAATGGGATAGAATGTTTGGCTTGGCTCTCTACAGTGTCATGATGAAAGATTCGTCACCTCATTATCATAGTTAGATTTTTTATTTTAAAAAATCCTCCGTAATAGGCATAACAGTGACCCAAACTAGAAGTAAAAGAAACATATTTTGCATTTTTAAGTAGAAACAACATGTACAGTCCTTCTCTTGGAGAATGATCTATAGTTCAATTTCCAATTAGCATTTAACATGTGGTTCTAATTGGAACTTGGAATTCAGTTTAATGTCTTTTTAAATGCTTGAAAGGTGAGAGCTAGCTGACTTTGCAATTATTAATTTGCACTCTGTTTATGAAACAGGATATTATAAGGATGTAATATGATAAGGATGACTAAGGAGCAGCGATCAAGCTGACATATTTGATAAAATAATTAATTCCACTAATTATCTTTTTGCTCATGCTTGCTCATTTTTGTTTCTCATGCATGGAAGTAGGTTATTGTATACACAGCACTATTTTTACTATGAAAATATATCACTTTGTGTAGAGTTGAAGTAAGAACAGAACTGGCACAGTAATGTCGCCCCCTGCAGGGAGTAAAATATTTGTACCAGAAGTCTGGGTTTTTTAGCACAGCGGGCTAAAATACCTTATTGGAGAATGCATGTGGTCTTGATGCAAAGGTCGCTTAAATCTTAAGTAACACGGCCAGCCAGTTGTGTAAAATTTATGACATTCAACTTGCAGTAAGGACAATCTGCATAAATGTAAGAACACTCAGATGCATTTCTGCTCTGCAGTGACCAAGATATTCTGCTTCAGTCTCATAAATAACATCATTTGCACCACTTACAAAAACAAATTGCCTATAACCATCCTTTACCCAGCTACATTTATATCTATATATTTTGTATATGCATCTAATTTTAAATATCCTCTGGGCATTTGAGGTGGAACTAACAGTATAATGGAATTCAGCACATAGATGGAAAAAAAAATCCCTGTCATACTGATTTGTCTTCCATTTCAGTAAAACAGTATTATGACTGAAAGGAGCGCTGCCCCTGAGAACTTACTGAAACAGTTATTAATTTGCTGCCACCATACAAGTGGCAGTTCTTCAAATCCCTTCTCCCACTGTTTCATGTGTGAGGCAGCTCCACAAATCAGAAGGCAGTTAATGAAGGTATAACAAGAGACCTGTGCAGTTTACCGAGGGGAGGTTTCACACCCTCTAAGTGGCTAATTGTGAGAATCAAAACAGAGGCTGCAGCGGCACATACTCCAGGCAAAACCGGCATAACCTGGCAGTTACAGCAAACATCGAAGAGGTGCAATTCATTAACTGAGTTTCTTGAAATATTCAAATGAAAACTCGTCTGTTGCCCAGAATCATGTGATACGTTAGACTTTTGGCATGTTTTGCACATGGAGATCTCTTGGCACTGCGGTTTGACATTCACTTGAAGGGAAACAGCTGTTGAAAATCTCTGTTGCGAGAAGTAAATAATTTAAAAAGAGTATGAGGAGGGAGAGGCATGGAGATAGGAAGACAAAACAGTGCAGGACATGGCTGCCCTTGATTTCGGCATGTGCCTATCAAAGTACGGTAGATATTCTGTGCCAAAATCAATCAATCGCACACACTGGTGATAGCTGGTGTAGTGGGAAAATTGTGGACTATAAGTTATATTTAAACCGGTTGTACTTCTCAACCTGTTCTGATGTTTCATCTGGTCTTTCTTTGATTCACAACCAAGCAATTATTTAGATGAATAACTGATACCCTTAGGTACTCATCATTATTATCTTATAATCACTGTATATTTTATTTTATGATAGTACTGTGTTTCCTTAGCCAGCATCACAACATTTTTGCAGAATTGGCATATTTCATAGTTCACATTTGCTGATTATTTGAATTTGTAGATAAATTTATTCTTTGTTCTCACATTCAGGGAGTATTGACAATTAAAGAACCGTTCATCTGATTTGGATTCTGCGGTTTGAATCCTAATGAAAAAGCACAGTTTCTGAATTATTCTCCTAGCCTTTATTTTGGGCTGCACTCAGAGCTGTTGTGATATAGACTCAACTAATTGATTTATCTCTTTGAATTAAAAGTGTATTCTTTCTAACAAGAACATTGATTTTACTAAATTGAACTCAGCCTTTTCACTGACATTCTCTACCATGATGTTCGGAAAGAATATGCTGCAGCATGTGACACAATTACAGAAAGCTTCGAGAGTAATTGGTAAGCATGTTAATCAAGCAAGCTAAATGAAAACTGGTTGAGACCAATGATGAGTTCAAAAGTAAGATTTATGCCTCCTTTATCTCGGGCCTTCTGCTTCTGGTGCCCATACATCGTCTGCTGTCCTGGTGACACTGATGATGATGATGACAGCGATGGCGAGGAGGAGGGGGACAAAGAAGGCGATGATTAAGAAAGGTGTAGGGTGATGATGAGGAAAATGACAGATGTTCATCGTTATGATATGAATATGGGGGTGATAGAGGTGGAGATGAGGGTTATAGTGAAGATTTAGAAGCATGCGATGGCGAAGAAGATGGTGGTCATGAGAGAAGATGGTGCTTCTAGTGGTTAAGTGATGATCATGTCACAGAGGTTGACATATATGCTTTGTACACCACACACTCACCCTTTCCAGACATGTAGGCAACATGCTGTGGCGTCCTTACCTAAAGTTAAAGTCAAAGCTGCAACATGGTAATGAGAATTGTGGCAGCTAATCTCAAAAATAGCGTTTGGGTATGAGCACTGCAGCCATGTCATTGTGATTCTGCATTGACTGTAGATATATCTTATTATGATTATCGATGACGGTCCCATTTTGGGCAGACGCGATTTGTGTTCGTCTGCATGGGGTGCAAGTGAAGCAGTCTACATTACACGAGGAGAAATGCCTGTGCCGTGTTAACATAAGCAAAGCACCAGACCCGAAATGCTTTCGTTCTCCCCTTACTTTTGCATTTTCCATTGCTGTAACACATTTCCAATTTTTGTTTACCCAGCGTTTGGGTCTTGCGAATCAGCAGTTTTGCTTGGGGGTTATTACACATCGTACACAAGCATGCACATCACTCTTCCCCAAATTTCCAATTTCCCCCTTTGCGAGGGTGCCCTGGAGTGCACCTGGCACAGGTTATAAAACTGATTGTCAACTATTGAAGCTCTTTCAAGTCCGCAGCCAGTGTTTCACACTCTGTTGGAATATTCACGGCCTTCTCAGTGAAATATTAATAGAAACAACAGAAATTGTCTGTATTTTTAATTGCGTGCTTGATACACCAGACACAGTAATGACTGGCTGAGGTTGCCTTCTAAAGGGAACTGTGAGCTTTGGCTTTAATAGTGGTAAATAATTAAAAGCTGTCTGGTTGTGCTTTGGCATGAGAGAAGAGAGTGTGACCGAGAAGGCGAGGGGAGAGGTTGGGGGGAGGGGTGACGGCGAATTAACTTTGAATGATGTCCAATGGCGCTTAGAGTACTGGCACGTCTTATCAGGAGACGGCAATGGATTTCAAAGATCATGTGCCAGGGGTCTTCCCAGAAAAGGTTTCCAGGGGCCAGTCACCGATTGAGTAGCACTTCACAGAGGGAAAGAAAAGGGGGAAGAGGAACAGAAGCGTGGCCCTGCTGAGTTGTGATCATCCTTTGATTGCATTAATGAACTCTGCCGTCCAGATGAGGTTGTGTTTCCTGGGAAAGCCTCTTCCGAGAAAGGCAAGCCGTGGGCAAAGGTGCCCTTGGGGCACCTGGGCCCGTGGAGAAGACCTCTCCTAGCAGCGGAGCAGGGGCGAGCACTCGCCTCTAATTTACATGGGCAGAAGCTCCTGCTGGTATTCACAGCTCTCATTGATCCCCGGCCTCCTGATTAATCTCCTATGATGGGATCGGGACTCAATTAGTGTCTGAGTTTCTATTCCCACAATGCCCTGCCATGGCCAGAACATCGAGAAAGAGTCAGCATCGCGGTTTACCCGCTCATTCCCAAATGACCAACCTATGAGTCGCTCTTTATTTATGATCACGCTATTATGGTCACCATGACACCATCGATATACAATATTTATGTATACAAGGCTACAACAGGGCATGGCAAGCACCTGGGGGGAAGAGTGTTTTATTTTACACACAGGAGAATGTTTCCTGTTAATGTAGCATTTGTGGCAAAGGCTAAATAAATGTGATTGTTGGTTAAAATGGTAAGCGAATGCCTTCGGGGCTGCTTTCAAGCCACCACCCAGCCAATGTGCTCAATTAATTCAGCGGAGTAATATGTCCCTGTGATGCTGTACGCTTGCCATGGCCAAAGACTAATGTGGCTGAGGCGGCCATTTTGAATACATCTTTCTGTGTGGTCTCAATCTGTCGAAGCTGCAGGACTCAAAACCTATGGAGTCTCATGATGTCCGTCTATCCCCTTCAGGTTATCCAGCGCAGAGAGGACGGATCGGTCAATTTTTTCCGTGGCTGGGACTCGTACCGCGAAGGGTTCGGGAAGATCACTGGAGAGCACTGGCTAGGTAAGTCACAAATTGGTACTTACCGATTCTCTTTCTGCACTGTCGTTCCTTTCGATCGCTCATTGCTCGGTGGTCCAAAGTGGGCACTGGCAGTTTAGCTTTTTCTCTTGGTTGATGGGTACCGATAACGCAGAGGGCATAATCAGTGTGCCAAAGCATAAAATGCAAAACAATGAGCGCCATACAACATTGCAACTGCAGTCTCAATATGAGGAGTTTGGAAACGCATGCAAATTTCTCCCCAACAGAGCGCAAATCAGAGAAGTAGAGTCGCTTTAGAAAGGAAAGAACAGAAGCTTCGAAGGACATAAAGTCAGTCGAGAGAAGGAAGTAGAAGCTTGTTGTTGTTTTTTATTGCCGCTGCCTCTTCAGCCCCAATCTTTGTTTACTCTACAAACAGGACGAATCACAATCTGATAAGTCGACCACAAAGTGGATCTGTAGTCTGCTGCACCCGCTTTCCCTCTCTCTCTTTTGAGGTTTCTTTTCCTCTCTCTCAGGGTCTTTCTCATGCTCTCCATTTTAGAGCCAGAAAGGAGCTTTATTTATAGAACTGCGTAGTGCAAAAAGGACCTGCTTCCTGTGAGTACCTGACAAATCTCTCAAGTCGTTTTCCTCATACACTGTTTGGGTTGGCCCCCACTTCTATAGAGGGACGCAACTACCAGCCTGAAAAGGATGAGTGGTAGTTTTTTACGGTCACTTCCTTTTACTGTTGAATGTCAAAAATTGTAATGAAAACATACAGAAAATCGTTGTGGTTATCATTTCATATGTTGTTCGCTCTTTGACAGCCAACAACATTATTTGTGCCATAATTGAGCTTTTAGTCCCAAAAGCGGCATAAGAACATGTGATTACAGCAAGGGTGAAAGCAAAAGGCACCCACGGTGCAGGAAGTGGCCCTATAATTCAGAAATGGGCGATTTGCCGTGACAGGCCTGTCACTCATGATCACGGTACAAAGATTGAGAAGTTTTCACAAAGAAAAGCAGGGGAGAAGTCTGAGCTGATCTTCAAAATTTCGGTTCCAGGTAAAATCTCCTTCATGGTTTTAGCAAGGCTGTACGCCTCCCTTTTTGTTGTGTCTGGGAGACCAGGCATCTGTTGAGGTTTTGCAGGGTCCCTGAACAAACTGTTCATCCCCAGGGTGGGAGAGTCACACAGTGCTCCAAGTGGTTGATTGTGTCCCCGTCTTTGTGCTGCACTGCCACTGGCGAACAGTGACCTGCTTCTGCCCACACACTGAATCAATAAGAGGCACCCCAGAATCGGCAGCAATTAACTTCAGGGGGCCTGAGAGATGTGTCTCACATCAGACAGGCTCTCCACAGCAGCACCGGAGGTGACAGCATTCTGCATTGCTGTGTGTTTAACATCAGCGCCCACAGTTGTAGTTATATTAAGTGCAACAGAGGTAGAAATAGCTGCTCCGCAACACTGAACGAGCTGCTGGAAATGTATTTTTCGATGTATTGCAGCTTGAATATTTATGAATAAGACAGCACACTACCACCAAAATAATTCTATATACGCTGGCATTTTCAATATCGGAGGAAGACATTAAATGTGATGTGAGCATATCAAGTCATTGATAATTTTCCTGGTTTATATTTTATTTGCCAGGCAAAGCCAGGTTATCATAGAGCCATAAAATATCTAGTTTCTGTGTGTAGTTTGTAAGGGAATTTACATGGACTGGTAATTTTTTAAAACAGTGCTCTTTCCCATCACTTGCCCCACACTTACACTTGTTCCTCAGGCTTCAAACTGATAGTACAGTACCTACACAAATCAGGCTCAGCTCTCCACCCGCACACCCACGCTCTCTTTTCCCTCTGGCCCAACTGGTGCTGAGGACTACGTAAGTGAGGGGAATCTCAAAAGACTCACTCTTAGCAGAGTATGGATTCTACCCACAAAGCTCAAATGGGATCGAGAAAGGGTTGCGTTTTTATGGTTGGCTGAATGAAAGAAAAGACATTCTTTTCCTTGTTCTGAGCAAAAGATGTTGTGTTTATTCTGTTTTTGTTCTACGGACATCCTATCTACATACAACCACTCTGCATGTTGCTTTTCATACACATGTTAAGAATGGTTAAACAAGGTCATACAATCAAATGGCATTCAGTGTGTTTGGTCTTTTGAGTCGAATGTGTGTTTGTCACAAAAGGTTAGAGTTTGTATATTTGCTGTTTCACGTGTTGTATAAGAGAAGGTAATTTAGTGTCACCTCTTTACCAAAAACCTCACCTCTTGCAACACGCATAATGATTTAATATTAGCGTATCACATATATTGTTCTTAGTTTCTTTATAAATGAAGCTTATCTAAAATACGTCACTACAACACAGTGGCATAAACGGGACAGATCTGCCCCCATACTTCAAACCATTACCCTCTAATATAAAATTCCTGCACTCAGATCAAATGTGCCCTTAACTGCACAGTTAAATTATAACGTAGCCAACTCTATGATGCAGACAGTGGAGCAGGTAACAGCATTCCCCCCAAATAGAAAATGGGATGGCTGCTCATTCACATGTAAATAGATGTTGCAAGACTTACAGATGATTTATTTAACGTGCATGTATTTTCCTGTTGTATGAATAGGTGACATCCACATTTAGTAAATACTTTCATGCAAGCGCATGCAATCTGCAGCTAATTTAATGTCACACCTGTATCACAGTTCTATGACCTTGTAACTATCTTGTCTTGTACTATTATGGAAATAATGACTGTACAAAGTCATGCCTTTATAACAGCTTTATACTCCAATAAAGCTATATGAAGACAAATTTTATACATGATATACAGAATGAAAAGTTGTCTGTAACATTGGTTTAAATGGCACAAAAATTCCCACAATGAAGATCAATTGAGATGGTAAACTCTTTGTACACAAATTAAAGATTTTTATATGTCGATATGCAAAAAAAAAATAAACTTTTAGAGCTCGTCCACCTTTCCAGTGCCCTAACATTGATCTGATCGGAGCCATCTATGTCGTCGAACAGCCTTCCCAGAAAACCTCAAGTCCCACATCAGCAATAACGCTTGTAATATGTTATTGAGCTGACCAGAAGCTTGGCCAGCCCAAGACTACAAAGTAATGTCAGAGGCCAGGATCTTGCACAAATTACAGTGAGGGGTGGGTTCACTAAATCAATGTGGCCCTGCAGTTTTTTCCTCATCTTTTTTATGAGGAGATTTTAACAGGCAGGCGATCCTGTCACCTCATTAGCAGGAAACGTTAAGGTTTGGGGTGCAGTGGTGATCCGCATGCCAACTCTCTCCTGCTCAGAGCAGGGAGCACAGTGTCATAAGAGAAATTGCTAATAATTGCATTCTGGGAGGCAGGCTCAGTCAACACCTGTGAAACTCTGGCTCGCTAATTAATTCATGGCATGAAGCATGCCTATCCATGCCTTATAGGGTATTGATCTACATCTGAGATGTGATGGCTGAATTGTTAGCAATCGAGAAATTCTCACGGGAGACAGAGGCCTGTTTTTCACTATGAGATATGCGTTTAAAATACATAAGGATACACACACACACACAGCAGGGTCCGCTGTGTGCCGCAGCAACAAAAGAGAATCACAGAGTCAACACACTAGAATCTTTGGACACTAGCACCCTTTTCACAGTGTGTGTACAATCTCCCCACAGAGTTCAGAATATGGTCAACTTGCCAAGTTCTGTGTTGATGCAACTTAAATACAGTTTCAAACAGGGTTTTTTTTTTTCTATTGGTGTCAATGTTTTAACAGGCCCTGATGATAAGAATTCATGCCTCTAAGGTTTTTTGGAGACGAAGGTCATTCAGTAAAGAAAGGCTTCTGAAGTGGAACGCTTTGCTAGGGCTTTCTTTGTTGCCTTCATGGTACAGAGCATCCCTCCTCTCTTGCATAATTCATTTAGCGAAGGTGCTGACGGCATACAGCGCACATAAAAGAAGCGACGAGTCGAGGATATGAGGTCAAGTGTTTCAATTCGCTCTTTCTGATTTATAATTTTTTAATTGCATTTTAATAAATGAGCATGCATGGCTGAGTAGCAGGAACTGAGATATAGACACCGCGGTTTTTCCTCATTCGAGCTGACGTTGCCGGGGATTAAGGTATTGTTGCTGCAAAAATGAAACCAAGGTGAAGCATTTGATTGGACGTGCAATACATTCATATATCTGGCTTGAAAGGGCCATAGACTTACCTTTTGCTTGATTGACCCTCAGCATACTTTCTCTGAGGTTCATTTTCAAACACCTCTTGAATTTATTTTCCCTGAAAACATAAAACTGGCCCACAGGTATGTTGTGATATGAAGAAGAATCTCTGGGATAAACTGTGAACCCCTTGTTACAGACTTCCCAGTAAACCAGAATCAGAATATGTAATTACATCTTATCAGGATCCCTATTACTACTGATGCAAAAAGGCAAGCTTTAAATGGAAACAAGTCACGCTTTCTATTGATAAAAAAAACTCAATACTATCAATATTAGACAAAGAGGCATGTCTTGGCCCTACTGTTGAACAATACAGTGTGGGAAAGTCAACAGTGCTTGATACAAAATCAAGAAGGTTCATGAAAAGAGGCCAAAGACAATAAGTCCCTGGAAAGGTTTCATCTAAAATGGTGACAGACAAAAATACAATTGGTTTAGTCATTTAAACTTTGATTTAAAAATACAAATGAGATAATTCTGCTAAAAAATAAGGCTCCTGTAGGTGCACAACTGCAATCAGTAAAGCACTGAGGTTCTTGAAATGTCTCAATTTGCATGACCCTTTCAAAGTTACAAACATTTTAGTGCTTAAACAACCATAATTCTCAATTTGTTCAAGGTTCTTCTGTACCAGGTGAATGTCAAAAATTCATAGTAATGCAACAAAGAAAACATTGTATATGTTTCAGTAAACAAATCCATATGCCAAATAAAGAGTAAATAGAGGGACCTCTGGTTCAGGAGGAGCCAAGCTGATAAGGGAGGGGGTCTGCAATGACTCTCAGAGAATTTCACTCTTCTCAGACAAAGATGGTACAGAGGCATAACTTATGGGTGTGAAACTCTACTAACCTATTTTTATTCACTTTTCTTCTTTGTTTTTCTCTCTCTTTCTATCTCTAGAACACACCTATACACATAGAGATATGTGCACACCCCCTCTATCTTTCCTACTCTGTCTTTTTGTTTTACATTCAAATTTCGAGCCCCGTCGATTTCCATAAGCTTAGATAAGCAATTTCGCCCTTGATGTATGCTACACAGTGGCTGCACATCTCGGCCCATTTGAATTTTAAAAAGTGCGCCGATAATGTGGAGCCTGTTCTGGGGTTTTCTTCAAACCGACGCTCGGAGGTTCTGGAAAAACAGCGACCTTCCCCCGTCTGTGGGAACTGACGCTTTGAGGGTCAGAGCTCAGATTTGCTTGCCGTGCCCCAGTTTCACGGAAACGTGAACCCAGACAAACGTTTGAAATTTTGCAGAGCGCCAGCCGCTCTGAAGAGAGCAAGAGATGAAGAGAAGCCTCTCGTGGTTACATCTCTTATGGGTGGCATTCCCTGCCATCGCAGCAGTGAGATCTGACACTGGGGCATGAATGATTTCATACCCTCTTCATTCAAGCTATATGCTTCATGTCTGTTGATTCAAGGTTCTCTAATAGCAGGGCAACATTGTAGAACAGTAACATTGCAAACACAACCTGTATATTTTAACACTCCTTACTCCTTCTCAGTTTCACTGGGTCATATCCACTGTATGTCTACTTTTGAATTGGCACATTTGTCTGCTTGATAAATGAAAGCCACCATCAAAATCCCATACAGTCAGAATGCATATGTGTATGTATGTGTGGGGAGACAGAGAAAAATGTCACATTCTTTGTGTGTGTGGGGGTAGGGACAGAAATACAAAGAAATGGAAAGTGAAATAAACAGACATAGACAAAGGGCACTCCCCATATCACATGACAGAGTGATGTATACCCCTGATTCGTTTAGATCTCTGCTGGGAAGCTTTTACCATCGAAGTCCAGCCACCTGAAGGACATCGCTGAGCACCTCCAAAGCACGTTATCCCGTAGTATTTTCAAGTCCTAATTCCTACCAATATGTGTAATTCATGTTTCTTCAGCAGCTGGACGTTAAAAGGCCCTGGTTGTCCGTTCGGGGAAAAACAATGCATCTTGTCGCTGTGAGGCATTGTCCTGAGACACATGAACAATGGAATTTCTGTGGCTTTCCTATCCCCCTGGAAGTGGTCATGGGTGTGAAATATGATGGCAGCGTATTGTGCAGGGGTTTATCCAGGAATGAAAAGGCACCCCACAGACATCCATAAATAAGCTCCTCTCCTAAATAAATAAAGAACAAAACCCTGACTCTCCTCCCCAATTTTCCTCCAAAACGTCAGGAACCTTTAGAGATTTGTGACCAAAGCCTTTCGGTCCTCCAGGACAAAAAAAAATTATAATTATTGTAGTGATATTGCCCGGCATGCTGATGGTAATCTATCTCCCACCAGGCACTGCTCTCTCCCTCCTGTCTTAACAGCATTCTGTCCTCTCGCTCTTAATCCCCTGCGTCTGTTTCCGGATTCAATTGATGTTTCGTAGAGATTTATAATAAAAAATACTGCTGACAAATGCATTCCGTTTTTCCATGCCATGCTCTGCCTCTCCGCTCCTGCTCATGTTGTTTAAGACTCTTAAAGACTATTTCACGGACATTAAGCATAAAGCGCACAGCTGGCCAATCGCATTGTCCAAATGTGCAATTAAATCCAAGATTACGGCTAATCAGAGCCTATGAAATGTCTCCTTTGTGTGTGGTATACGTGTGAATATGTGTATGCCAACATGCATAGACAGTATACTTTGCATAGTTTTTTTTTTTAAATAACACATCACAACACAAATAAGGCATCACTATTTTAAAGGTAAGCACATGTTAATTGACATAATTTTTCAGGCATTCCTTTAAACCTAAGAACCTGCAGTGATATCTAAGAGACTTATAAATATATAACTCTTCATAGAATGAAAATACAATTCAGAGATTAATTATTTAAGGAAAGCAGTCATGTTTTCAGTCAGGGTTTGCCAGAAAAAATCAAATCTTGAATGAATTATTAAGCATTCAAAAGCACCCTCCTAGATTCCCAACACTTTCAGTCAGGCAAGCCTGAATGTAGCTACAACCACAGAGAACTGCAGGATCTGCAGTGATTGAGACTTGAGCGGGAAGCTCACCAAAATTCTTATGTATTATATATTAGGTTTTGGCAAAAGGAATTAGAGGTATGGGAAAAAAAACATCTAATTTCAAGTAATCACAAGTAATCTTGACACGTACGGAAATTTCTGAAATTCAAATGTACAATCTTAAAGGCATAGGTTTTCTATTTATACGGTTTCATGTTATTTTGTAGCTGGAGGTTTCTAAACCATAACATTATTTTTATGATGAAATAACAATGAGAGTACCCTTTTTGCATTTAAACTTTGCATTTTGTGGCCACGTTATGAGATTTTCAATAAAACAACACAGGTTAATAAAAATATGTGTACAGTGCCAAAATAAGCCCATTAGCTGGGAAATATACTAACAAGCACAATCTTGAGTATACAGAAGCATATTCAACAACACAGTGTTATGCTGATGTTATCTATCTATTTGATAAGCAAATATGCAACAGTTTTCATCAATGCATTCAAATAAGCAAACAATTGCATATTTTAGGATTGATGTACCATCTAAAGTATATCTGGGGACAATATCATTCCTGTTTTGAAAATAATGGAATTATATGCTTGAATTGACTGTCATCTGTGACATTACCAAAGTCTCCCTTTCATATAATCTCATTTGTTTGAATTGTCATGGACTGAGGCAAAATGTGTGGACAGTCTTGCATGTCAGAAGTCTCAATGAATTAGACTGAATGTGTATGTTTTCCCAATTCAACCAGAATCAATCCCACTGTTGCAGATCCCACCTCCTCAGTCGATGGATAAAGATGGCTTGTCACATTTAGAGCTCACAGATGAAGAAAAACAATGGCTGTACAATAAGATAGATGCAATCCTAGGAACAGTTTTGATCCTAAACCTACCTTTTGCCAATTCATATATATATATGTACACACACACACACACACACACACACACCTTGTTCACAGTCTTTCATATGAGTCCCTCAAGGTGTTTAAGAGCACTGGACCGTTCAGCTAACCATTATTTCACCTTATTATGGCTTAATGATCCTAAAGTTTATCATCGTGAGATGAAAAACCGCTCTTGACCATGGGATGAGTATGTAGATATTAGCTAATCGGTGATTAGATCAAGGTTGCCAACTCTCACGCTTCTGGTGTGAGACACATGCTTTCAGGCTCTGTCTCATGCTCTCACACCGCCCAGGCAAATGTCACGCCATGTGACACGGCACCATTGTTCCTCCGTCACTGATATGGAAAACGTGCTGAAAAGGTCTTCAGCGTCTTGGCCTTCCATCGACACAACAGAGTAATTTGTGTAAATAGCCACAGATTCTTGATTAGACCACCTCGAGGTTTTCCACCAATCAAGTTTCATCTCTCCTCTCACTCACGTTAGCGGTTTACATTCGTGTACATGCTGCGTTGGTAGCAGAAGATCATGTCCACGCCACAGTGTAACGGTAAACTCATTTTCCGAGCTTTCTAAATTTAGGCTGAACCCTCGACTTGTATTAAGACGGATGTTCTTCATCCTTTCAGAGTGACGTAATGGGGCTTGCAAGGGATAAATTGATCCGCTGAATGTGTACCTTCTTGATGATGAAGTGATGAGAAAGTGTTCAATGAGTAGCTAATGTTAGCTAGCTAGCTGTTTAGCAACAACTAGCTAGCTTTGCAAGTAATAGTCGCTAGAAACTCAACTTCTGTGCAATGCCATCATGTACATGTACAGTGCAGTGAAGCCGGGGTAACATATTTGGAATGATATTTGTTTGCTGTGTGCTTTTGTACTCTTTTGTTTTCTTATCACTTCTGTTTACTAAAATATATATGATGTTTACTATTTTGGCAACCCCTGCCAAACTGTGTTATCTATAAACATTCTTACATCAAAGAGCTGTGCTCTGAATTTTTCCTGCATAATATCAGCTATACCAGAGGACATTGTAGACATTGGAAGTCTATTATTTATGACATATGCATTTATGATGTGCATGTCTTATTGACTACTATAGTATGTATTCATGACATAATGAACAGAAGTGCTAGGTGATAGGGTGAAAGTCTCATGGTTGAAATATCATGTGCAAGCTGCAAACTGTGGTAAACCCTGATGGTGAATTGAGTCCAAATATGTGTGTGTGATTTATTAAGCCCATGGCATCAAAACCTCACTCCAGTCAAGTACCCAAAGTTGCAAACCGATTGTTTTAACATGATGCATAAAGATTAGCTTGCTAGGTAGCTGTGTTAACAGTAGTTAACATTAATAGCTTGCTAAAAGCGAGATGTAAAAATAGCTAACTGGTTTCATTTTAAAAGCCACAAAGTCATTCATTAACTTGCTAATGTCTATGTACAATTACTATGATGAAGACATTTTTTCTTCATTTATAAATTATGAGCTTTGAGACCATTAGCCCATCCTGAAGTGAAATAATGGTACGGTTCAGTGCTGAAACCTTGAGGGATTCTCAAGAACAGAAGGAATGTGAACAAGGTAGATAGATATCAGCAGAAGACACATTTGGCAGATTTACAGTGGATTTAAGAGGGGTCAGAAGCTCACAAGGAAGTAAATAAGGATCACAGCCTGCAGCATCTATCTTAGTGAAATATGATTTCAACTGTAAGTCCTGAATAGTTGCCCATGTCATTGGGTATCCTTTACAGACAAAGCACATGAATTGCACACCTTAAAATGTCCAAAAAACACATCTATTTTTATGCTATAAGAGACATGTTCTCTTACAATCCAGCTCCACCCCCTAGGCATTAGCTACAGGATGTTCCATTATTCCCAACCATACATTATTGGACACATGATAGGCACCATGAAGATGAAGGTCTATTTTATGCCTCGAAGATGAATGGCAACAACATAAAATATATTTAGATCGGGAATGCAGACTGAAAGCTTTTATGTATGAGCAGCAAATAAAAGCTCGGGATCTGAAACCAGTATTGAGTATTGCCAATCCCGTTTCAAATATAAATGGACTTGATTCACTCGATAGCCCCAAATCATTTTGAACTGAAATCTAGTTCTGCAGAATATATTTTATGTATTAGCAGAAAGCACATTTGTTTAATAAAGTTAGTTTTTCTCCAGGGATGGTTATATATTGCATATTCCATATAACCACTTTCTGGGGTTTTATGATCACATGGGAAAGTTCCTTTGTACCTTGTCACCTATACCTTTGAAAGAGGAGTGCAAGTACAACACAAGTAACAACGAGCAATTTATTTATGGTAAAATATTCATCTTAATTGCATAGTACTGAGAAATATAGTGAAAGTAGGTCTGAACATACATATTGTAAGGGGGGTTGTTCAATTTTGAGATTTGAAGGTCACTCTATGGTACTTCATCCCTCTTGGGAACTCTTTAAACTGCTCTGAGGCCAGATTCCCTCTGTGGCTTTGTACTTTCTGGGGCTTTGATTCAGTTTTTACCCATGTAGATTTAGAATCAAAATGCACAATTTGCTACCCAAAACGCAGACAGGTTGTTTTATCTTTTAACACATACATCGAGTGCCTTTGTTTTGATAATTGTTCGTTTTGTTAGAGGAATTAAAAATTCCATTATTTCTGAGAAGAATTTCAAATTATTTATTGCAGTATAATATTCAAAATGTGTTTTAGATAAATACAAAGACGGCTTTATGTTTCTGATCTTCTGGGTCTTTCCAAAGCATGCCGTTTTCTTTCTACTACATGACGTAAAACATTGGCTACGGTCTTTCTTATGAGTTCCTGGTAATTCCTCTAATAGTTTTATGAATATGACTATTATTAATAGTAATCATAATAATAACCACAATAATAATAATCATCATCAACATCTTCATCATAATAATATGACATTCTATATAGTCTTCATTTTTTCATGTTCTACTTTTCAGGACAATGTGTAATCCTTGACATAATGCAATACACAGGTGAATTATGAGAAAGCTAGCTGCATGTTGACACCATTCAAATTCAAAGAATGACCAGTTGCCACAAACAAATGAGTAATTTTGTCGGCAGCCTAATTTCTGTGCATCTCCAAGCAAATATCAGAAACACAATGCCAGACAGGCCTCGTTGCGCGCTACGGTACTGTAAATCTATTGCCAATTCTTTCAACCAGAGAGATTTATCTCCAAGCAACATGCTTCTGTGGTGTTGAATAAAACATCGCCGCACCCTGCGTCTGGAATGCATTTCATTAATAGCTGCTCTGATTGTCTTTGCAGGAGAATTACTGTTTATCTTCTGCTAACAGATAGCTCCGCGCTGGTTCTGTACGCGCAGACAAATCTTTATGTAGACGAGCCAAAACGTATCGAGGCCACAACTGCTTCTCCGTCTGTATATAGATTGAGATTCTATCGGGCCGGCACTATTACACATGCTGGGGAAGCTGCTGTTTTTTTTAATGCAGGTAACCATAGAGTGATGACATTGCACTCTTAGGAAAGCAAGGGAGGAATTCTGCTTTTGGAACCATTCTTCAAAATGGACATGTTAACCTTATCAGAGGAAAAGTGGGGGAAAAACTTTACTGTATTTTGGGTTGCTTTGGATAGAAATTGGTCCTTGTGCTTTGCTCTTTGAATGAGAACGAGTGAATACAGTCTATATTTCTGGAATAAGTCTGCTGGTTTCAGCTGGAACACTGTTACATTTATGATAGTTTTGAGTATTTTTATATTTAATTTCTGTTATTTTATATCTTTCTCTTATTTTGTATTTGTGAATCTTTCATATTTTGAATGTAACTTTCACAAAGATGAGAATGGAGTTTCTACTCCTTGCAAGTACATACTGCAATAATGAGAAAGAAGAGACTGTGCTTGAAAATATGCAATGTTCCAAAAGTGGCTTTTTCATTTTTTACACTCATTATCACTTTTTTGTAAGTAATCAAAGACTGCCACTGAGTGCTTCATAAAGTAAATTCTATGCATATGAAAGTGTTATGCTTTATTACTGCCTCATGAAGTTAGCCTTAATGTAATGTGTGGCCCCTACTTCTCATTGATTTTGTGTTGTTATTTCAGCTGGCTTCAGCTAGGCACATCATTTTCAGGACATAATGCTGAATGAAAGCTTTGAGGAAGAATTGAATCAGTTTGTTTGCATTATGTTGCATAAGAGAATTACACTGAATTTGTATTGGAAAATGTAATCAAAACCTCGTCCAAGATTTGTCCTAACCATTTCCTTACTCTACAGATCAGCTTATTAGACAGGAAAAAAAAAAAACAATTTAATGGGGAATGATTTTTGAATTCTTCAGTCATTTTATACAGTAATATTGCTGCCACCCACATTCACTGCAGTGAGTCCTTTAAAAAAATAGTCAAATCCAATTGCCATGAAATCAGACAGTCAGTTTTCTGCAACATTTTTAGTCAATCCCTTGGAACATTGTCAATCAGTGCTGTTGAACAATCAATCGCATGGAACAAAATTGTGTCTTTAATCCCTGTGGAAAGGCACCAGTCAGTCTTTTCAGCTGTCAGTGTATCTTATGGAATATCTTTAACCAACCATACAGAATAATTTTCATAAATCGTACTGAGCAAACGGCATCAGTCGTTCCTGTGAAACGGTATCGATCAGGTGTTTCAGAGCGTCAGTAAGTCCTGTCTCAATTCTGACGGCCTGTGTTGTTTAATAGTGTAAGGCAAGCTGTGGTGTTTTTGGATGCTAGCGTTTTAATCGCTCACACTTTGGCCTGGTCACACAATTCATTTCACAGCTGTGTCCCTGTAGCTTTCTAAATTCCCATCTGCAGTCTGTTCCCAATCATCTGTGTCATGAGCTGCATGTTCATTTTGTTTTACCTGAGAGCTGGATTGAATATTAATGTGTGTTTTGCGTTGCATGAACTGCAGTAGATAAGTGTGCCAGTTTCATCTTTTCTGTTCTCTCTCTCTAGGTTTCTGTCTCTCTCTCTCTCTCTCTCTCTCTCTCTCTCGCTCTCCCTCCCTCCCTCCCTCCCCATTCCGTCTTTCTCTCTTAGGGGTTAAATCCTGATGATCTCTTGCAAAGCAATCTGTTGAGGTCCCTGTGAGCATTTAATTTGATTTTATCAATTTGATACTATCAAATGCACCCTTTCATATCATCCTATTAAAGTCCCAGACCAAAGTGGGATTCTTGTTGTTTATAGCATATGTGCAAAAACAAGAGATTTCATCAAGCTATCTTGTTAAATCAGACACATGAGCCAGAAAGACAGATAAAGTGGTTGATTGACGTGGGAGATGTGGAGATGGTGAAGAAACAGAGCGGCACAAAAGAATAGCAGGAAATGCGAAAGATGTGATTTTTACTTGTAAAATAACAGGCATAACACCTCTGTTAATTATACTGCATTTCACTATAAAACCAGAACCCTTTTAACAAATTTTTCTATTTTTCATGTATTATCTCGCTTTGCTTTTTCAGTTGAATTGGTGCTGCTTTAATTCTCCTATTACTGAAAATGGTTTGTAATAAAATAATACAGATTACACAGTGACAAAATCAATTAACATTTATGCAGCAGACATTAAGAGATATGCAATGGCAGGCTAGAAAATATTGATGAGTCATTCAGTATTGTTAAGAGCGCTAGTCCTGTTTCTTGCTTGGCATTATTGCAGGCACAGGAGAGAAGATGTAGGAAAGAGGTTTTCTATTTTGTTGTGTGAAACTGATGCAACAGAAAGATGACATCTGTGGAACTCATAGAGTACCACTTAAGATATCATGGTGTGAACTTCCTGCCTTTTCCTTATCTACCGATTTTGTGATTCAGTACCCTAGGCTGCTCTGGTAGAGGGCAGGACAGCTTAGCTGTGTCGTTCAAATACAGGTCTTTACATCTTAAATGAAGTCATTATTTGGCTATGAGATTGAATCATTTTCTTCCCCAGGTATTGACTGACTACAAAGGAGAAATCACTTTTGAATCCTGAGGGAAGTTGTCCTCAGCTCAACTTTAGAAGAAGAAAAAGAAAAAAACTGTTTTCACCTTCTACCCTTTCCTGTGATGAGTAACATGCACATGAATATTCTGCAGATGGTGTGAAATGCCATGCTACTTGTTATACATTATGCAGTATGTATATTTGTTGTTATGATTTCAGGCTGCACAGTCCGCGGACGGTCTTTGTTGTGTCATTTCTCATCACAAGATGATTGCTATGGAATACAGTATGGGAGTTAATAAGCGAAGGATCACAGGGCGCGTGAGCAAGTTAGCAAAGATAGTAATTTAATGGTTGGCGGTACGGCGTGCTGGAGGGTAGGACTTTTACGGGCCTCTGGGATGAAGGAGAGTGTTGCCTCATTCGCCGGTAGGCCAGGTGTGTTAGCGACCCGAGTCTGACTCACCGCGGGATAATGGGTCTGGCATGTTTATCATCATCTCTGTCGAACACGCCAACGAAGGAGGAATGGGAGCGGAAAAAAAAAATGAAACAAAGCTAAGCGTCCGCCAAGGTCAAGCTCCCGCTCTGATAATGGTCTCATCAGACAGGTTATCCCACATCCTGTTTACCGCCTCCCTGTCCGCGTTTCAGTGTAATGCATGGCCGGCTATCAACATTAGATGCGATTTTCCCCTTCCATTGGCTTTTGGTGTTAACAGCTCAGCAACCTTTCCTCCCACACAGTGGGTCCCATGAGCCTCTGAGTGTTGAGGGGTCTGAAGTGAGCGGGGCGGGGGAGTGGATCGTGTGATGTCTCCTCTCCTGTCGGTTCGGAGCCCCCAAGAATCCTCTCTCACTTTTTAATTGGAAACTTTCGCTCCGGCATCGAGAGGGCGGCCCCAGGGATGTGGAGCGAGAGGGGTTGGGTAAACGTTGAGTAAACACCCTCAGGATAATCTCTTTGAATCATTGATTTGAGGAGCTATTTTCACTTAGCAAATAATAAAAAAGTAATAAAAATACTTGCCTAATTCGACCTTTTCTTTTGCACATGCTGAGCACAGGACCTGAGGAATGGCTATACTGAGAAACCCCTGTAAATAGACCCTCAATGTGCATGTACTGACACATACTCCCTGTATATATGAAGCATCAGAAAGATGTGTAGTCACCAAGATTGTTTACGGCAAAATTTCAAAATCCGATTTTGAACATTGATTAATCTTTTTTTTTCTTTGCTCTCAGTTTAATTAATCGATCACTCATGACTGATCTTTGAATATTTGAGTGACTTTATCTGCACGAGAAATTCATGATCTTGTTAGTCAGTCTGGTGATTCAGACACAGGTGATGAGGTGGATAAACCTGGTGATTTTTGAAATAGGGGAAATTCAAGAATGGAAAAATACACAAATGAACTCATATTCAGATCAGATGACAGAAGACAAAGGACAGCAAAATGGATTGTAATGCACATCTACTACATCAAATAATTAATTAAATAATCAAATAATAATAAAAAAGATATAAGAATGATCAGAGGCTAAATGTATTAAATAAATTTGGGTTAAAAGATGCAGATCAGGCTCTTCAGATGAGAGAAAGGTTGATGAAGGTACAACTCATGCTTATAGGTATGCTTGTAGTCCGTTTCTGCACTTTCCACCACACCCACCACAGCTGGGACGGCCTCACCTGTCAAACCTACTTGTTAATCAAAACAAAAAGTTGAGATTTTCTCAGGTAACGCACCTACCAACAGATCTGTTTTGTGGACTGAATTACAAATACCGTAATAGTGGCTGGGGAGATGGGCTAGAATCCCCAACCTTGGGCCCTGTGGTTGTACCCTTCAGCAAGTTACTTCACCTGAATTGCTGTAGTACATGTCGAGCTGTATAAACAGATGGTGCATAGAAAAGTAAAAACAGTGTAAGTCACAGTGGATGAAGAGAATCTGATAAAGGGCTGCAGTGAAATGTAAACACCATAGCGCCTGCTGTCTGTCACCTCTCAGCTTTTCAAAAGAAGCGATATAGCACTTATGCGAAAGTGAGCATCACTTTCGTGAATCACAGTCAGTCACCAACGTTTGAGATTCAGTAGTGTCCGTAATTCAGGGCTCAGATATAAACTTTGCATTGTGTATTTGACACAGGCGGAAAATAGTGGGAGCATTTGTTCACTGCACCTTAACCGTATAACAGTTTTTCAAAGACCTACCCCGCTCTCCACAACCCCTGCTGTTTTCTGGGGATGACAGCAGCAATAGCAGTCAGTCCTCTCCACGGTAACCAGGCCTTTCCCATCCCTCACTTTACTCCCCTTTTCTGTAATTTTTTGCTCAGACACCGCGGAGGAAAGGTTGTGGTGCGAGTTTGGTTACCAAGAACAACCGCAGACAAGCGAAGCCCTGCAGCAATGTAGAGAGAGAAAAGCATTATTAATAATTAACTCAGAGAAATGTCACAAGTGAAAAAAGAAGTGTAATCATTTCTCTGCCGAGTTTAGAGATCTGGTTTTTTTTTTATTTCTTCTCCACTCTGCCCCAAAGGCACAATGGAAGACAGTGGGGATGGGATTTTAACCGTTGCCTTAAAAGCATCAAATAGATTTCCCCAAATACTCTCTGAATCAAAGCAGATAAATCATTAATATTTGAACCTTTTAGTAGCACTGCAAACTTCCAACTGAGATTTTAAATTTTTAATCACAGAGACATTGATTTCAGTCTCATTAGTCGTTAAATAAAATCTTAGGGAAAAAAAACACAAATATGTTTCGCTAATGATTTAATCAATGTCAAGTGTGAAAGTTTTGTCTCTGAACATGATTCACCCTGATATAGCTCAGCCTAGTCAAAAACTGACAAATTGCATATTTTGCTGAAGTATGAAATTTGTCTTGGGCTGATGAAGGTCCCCAGCCTTCAAATGAGTTATGGATTCTAAATGCTCAATTTTAATGAGATAATTGTTCAATTACTCATTTTTTAGAACACAATGTTTGAATCTGCACCCATTCTCCACTGAGCCATACATGCATATACCAGACAGAATATTTGGTTGTGGTTCATTGTAAGAGGTTACCAACTGTAATCATTCATGTACTTTATTAGATATGAAATTCATTTCATGAAGCAATGATCTTTGATATAATGTATGGTTTATAATTTGATAATTGTGTAGTCAATATGATTAATCCAAGTATGGGTTAAAATTTATGATCACAAAGATTCGTGCTGAGCTAAAATAATCTCAAAGGGGCTTCACACTGTATCATAAAATGAATCCATAGTAAAAGTAAACAACATTAAAATGATGAATATTAAAATCTAATCTGAACACTGGAGGGACATTTCACTATGATTTTTCCCAGTCTAATGTACCCTGTTAGCTGAGTGCTAGCCAAACCCTTTATTAAGCATGGACTCAAACCAGCTCCAGTAATACCAGTATAGTCATGGATGGCATGACTTCCAAACCAACAGCATGGCAGAAAAGCAGACACAGATACACACACAATCCTGCTTATAAACATGTATCATGCATCCAAACTGATGCTAAGGTTAGTGATAATGGAAAACCTGGAAATGCATACGCTGTAGGGCACAAGTTAATTGGAAATGCTTATGTATTTCATCACTACACAGGCCAAAAGAACAGGAAACAAGAAAATAAGAAGCATCAAAACAAGAGCGCTGACTCGTTATGGCTCAGTAAGCAAAGGAAGGTAGAGATGGGAAATTGAGATGAAAAGTGAGGATGTGATAAAGAGAGGGGAAGAGAAGAGGTGAGTTAAATATGAACTGTGCATGTACTTTTTTGGAGAGAACATAAAGTGACTGCTTCCTTCAAAGTACACTAAATACTTGCCAAACACCATCCATTAGTCATGGTAATTGATAACAGACTGGATGAACCTTGTATAACAAAAAGTACATCCATGCTTTTGTCAGATACTACAGCAATAAATCAACCTTTCCAAGGAAGGCCTGAACACCTCTCAATTTCACGAATCCCTTCCTTTGAACGCTGGAATTAAGCATATCCGTATCATCATTGTAATACAAATGACTTTATATCTTAATTTGCATATATGGGGAGTTTAAATAGCCTGGCAATAATGTTTAATTAACTGCTGACTATACCTGAACATTTAAGTTTAACTTAGGCAAAGCAGTCTGTTGTCTAAAAGTCTCTGCAATAAATTATTCTAAATCACAGCCTCTAGGAAATTCTCCCGGGGTTTAATTAAAGCTTAAATTAAAGTTATGTAAATTCAGAGGGAAACCGACATTTAACATCAAGTAGTAGACACATGGGGTATTTTATTTCCCAAAAATCTTCTTTTGATGTTCGCAAAGTTAAGTAGTTATCCCAGAGATGTATAAATTGCCACTGCAACAGCTGTGAATAACTTCAGTGAAACCAATATGGCAGAAGTGCATGTTGTTTAGAGGGATGGAACTGTTTGAAATATGGAAATGCCTTGGTGAAGAAGATTTATTTTGGAAAGTACAAAATAGTGCTGTAGTACAGGACAGAAGTTAACATTTTTTCCAGCTTAAAATAGACGTTTGAGTTATTCTGCTTTGAATGATCTTCAGACTCAAAACAATTTTGCTAATTATTTTCTTCTTAGAATTCCCACACATCAAAGGTTTTCAATCAGAAGTTGAAGAATCCCAAGAGCTCCCAAATGGCTAGTGGGGGGTCCTTTATGTCGACCATACTATCATACTATACAACTTGTCATTATATTTTTAATTAGAGACACATATTAAATTTAGGACTATAGTATACTACTGAAACCTGTAGCAATTTTTATCAGTGGAACCAGGGTTATAAGCAATAAGAAATGGAAATACACTGATAGTCATAGAAATATGTTTGCCTTATTTTTAAACTTTTTTGCTGACATTTTGCAGTGCCTTTCCATGAATTGTACATTTTGTTTCAGTCTTAAAAAATACAATCAAGTGCACCCACTTTAGGTTTCAAAACAAAGCAAAAAACGTTATAGTGTTAACAATGCATTCCAAACATTTAATGTTAGCGTTCCAAACTTACCAAATGTAGTGAAAGCTTTGCATGATACTAAAATTGCTGACTAAGTTACATATAATACGGTCATTCTAAATCAATGCACATGTAATGTATAGTGACTATGACAAATATATATGAAGTAAATATAAAATGTGAGCCTCCTAGCATAAACATGTTTTGTGTTATGTTCTTTTAAACTCCAGGGGGTGCCTTTGATTCTGACCCCTTTTCAGTGGATGACATATGAGCCCTGATTAGTCCCTTGCTGGTAGACTTTCTGCTAAGAAATTTGCAGCAGTGAAACAATGGGTTGGGTATTTCACATACAGTAAATAAATACAAAGAATATTTAAACATCACTACAATATGTGAAGTGAAAGTCCTACATTTCATTGAAACACTTTTTTTTTGCACTATTTCTAAATTTCGTTTTCAAAATCAAAATCACAAGACCTATGATGGCCAAGTTGACATACAGTGATTCCATAGAACCTACATTAATGTACACATATACTGTGAACAATCTCCTGCAGTTTCTTCTCTGGCAATTTATAGTTGATATCAGGAAAAATGCCATTTTGTATTGAGTCTATACAATTTTATAAGGCCTGTATTAGCAGGTTCTGTATGTAAGAAAATATTACAAATGATAGGCATACTTTGCTCAAATTTTAATTTCTGAACTCATCCAGCCAAGACTCCTCCTACTTTAACCAGCCAGTCATATATGCCACTTATGTCCACTGATCCAAAATCAGGAAAAAAATATGTTTGGGGCTGTCTATTGGCATTTCAGTTATATGCATGGGACTGTATGGCATAGCACATGTAAGACCCTCTCTTTATCTCCAGTTTGATTCCCAGGTTAGCATTTAGCCATGATTTTTATTATTATGTTTTTATTTTTTTTTTTTTTGCTTCAGTAAAAAGACTGCTAAATGTGTCAGCACAGTTAAGACGTTCAGACTCCCATGAATGCAAAAACAAGGATATGTTTGTAGCTCCATAGCAGCTTCAAGTGAACATCTGCTCCAAAATCCCTCAGCAAATTATCTGGCAGAAGCTAGACTCTGGCAAACAGGCTTTTCGTTTTTTTTTTTTAGTAGTCCACAGTATGTACTTCCACATAAACGACTATATACCAGAAGATCCAAGTATGATTGTTAAATGTTACATTAAATGTTTTGGAAACCAAATTTATTGTGCATAAAATAAATACAGCACATTTGTGATATATCACCGAGTTCATTTAATTGAGTCAACACTGTTTTTATTGTTTTGTATCGTGTTATCATTGAAAACTAAAAACTGTAACCTCCACAATCAATGTGGTATTACATATTTATAAGAGTATTAAGGTACATTTGAACTGTAATTTCATTGTAAAAGTAAGAAATTTGATTAAATGCAAATTTTATATTCTACCAGTGGCACACTTTCATAACAGTGCTGAGGTAAAATTACATACAGTGCAGTTATAGCTTTCCCCAGCACTTAAACATCATTTTAAAATAAAAACCTCAGACTGGTAGCTTGCTGTCTGTCATCTGTCATAACTTATTTTTTTTGAGACCAGAAAGAACTGAACTTTTCTCAGGCACTGATAAACAGAATGTTGTTATTATGACTGTTTCCTCTGAAACCTGATGTCACATTTAGTGACGAGAGACAAATAAGTGTCACCTATAGTCAGAATCACCTCTGTGTCAGATCTTCTAAAGCTACTGTCATAAACAGGATAATTTGCACCATTTTTGCCTCAAAGAGTTTTAAATAGGAGCTTTAAAAATGGAGACATATTTGCCTTCGGGTGGTTAATATTCCACCAATTGTTTATATGGTTGTTAGACTCACAGTACATGGATAATCCACCCTTTTATGTCTAAGACAGACAAGTACAATAAGACATTTTTGACACCAAAGCACTAGATGACTTCATGAAGGGAATGCAGAATTGTTTGCGTTAAAAGGAGCAGGAATCGAAACATTAGGCGCTCCTTATTTATTTCCGTCTTTGATTCAAATACAGAGTCAGATTCTGGAAACTGCTGCCAGCTGAAAAATCTGCCAATGGTAATGAGTGCGGTCTGGAGAAAATGTTAGACTGTTATCACACATGTATTTCAATCCTCCGCCACCAAGGGGTCAATGGAGCCTCTATTTCAAGCCATGCAAAAAGCAATCGTTCAGTTAACTGTGGAAACCATCTCAGTCAATAAATCACCCACTTAATTAGGAAAATGACAGGAATTACAGCATAATATGTATGTCCACAGACACTTATCATGTTTCAGACTTAGTGCGGTACATTAGATAAGCAATAGTACATTAAAATGAAAAATACATAAATTGTTTTCTCTCACATTTGTACATGTACACTCTTACTGTCTTTCATTTAACTAAAGAAAGCTCTATATTGTGTAGTTCATATGAATAATGTTCATTTGTTTCACTCTCTTCTTTGATGAATTGATATTGATGTGTGAAAACCTGTCCATAAGAAGATATACTTCTCTTGGTATCAAAGGAATGAGGACAAAAGGCAAGTAGCCTTTGGCTTTCTATGTAATTTTGTTTTTTTTTTTCAGCTATATTTCAATATTATTCAATCTTAATACCATCTGTCATCTGTTGTATTGAAGTTCATAGTAACAGTCATCATCAAAACATGGAACAGAATCAAATGGGAGGTGTCCACACCCAAACTATTAACTCATTTTATGTTTCAAATTGTCGCACTCAACTGACATTCGTGTAACTGACTTTAAAAGTCTGGATTTCATTCAATTTCGTCTTACTAAATTAAAAATACGGACAAAATTTAGCTAGCTAACATGTTCACCACACTCTCTTTTGGTGTGTTTTCTTTTCAGTACACTTATGAGTTATTCAACGTATGGATACACTAAATCAAGCATCATCTGCAAACCATTTTATGTATTTACATCTGTGATTTATCAATGACAAGAGACACGCTGTCAGCTGTTTTGATCAGATTTCATCTCAGAATGGTTAAAGAGCTGGGCCTGTAACTCAGATTTGGTTGATTCAGCTCCCAGATTCCCACTGCCGTTGTATCCTTGAGCAAAGTACTTCACCTGAATAGTAAATATCCAGCCAGACAGTGTGTGAAAACATGAGCTGTGTCACTCTGAATAGCGGTGTCAGCTAAAACACTAAATGTAAATGTACAAGTTAAAAACTCCTTTTGTAGTGAAGTAGATGCTATGCTTGCCCCTCCATTTACCACATGGCTTTTGTACATTTTGGGTGATCTAGTTTTATTAGAGTATTTGTCTTTTTTAAATCTTAGACTATCTCTACACTTTATGATTTGAGTTGTCTCCCTCTTGCTCATATCTGTCTCAGGCAGTTTTTATTTTGTATTTAACTGCAGGCCTGATATAATTCTGTTGTGTGCCCTGAAGGCAATTAGAAATATGTGCAAAATAAATGAAATCCATCAGTATGCAGTGTATTAGACGGATATTGCTTTACTCTTATACTTAACCTGTAACCTGTAACTGTATCATTTTTATTACTTTTCATTGATGAACACTATGCAATTAATCCTTAATTGCATAATTAGCCACAAGTCTGTGATAATTGCCAAACAATGACTGAACTCAAACTGCCTTGTGGGACACTTGGAGGATAAGTGCTGAAATTCAATGTGACAGTACAGATGGTCACATGCTGATGATTAACTCACAGCTTTTGTAATGAATTCCGAATAGAAATGGCAAAGACTTAAGAGTCAATATTGACACACTCATTTATCCAGAGTTCTTTTCTCTCCCACAAATCCATCTGAATGACGGTTCCCTGTCAGCCTCGCAGAGGGTGTGTTCCAATATGTGTGTGTTCCAAAGTCTCAAATTTGTCTCCTCCTTTCCTCCTTTCCTCTCCTCCTTTCCTCCAAGCCCAGGAAACTGACCTATGTGTCCTCTTTTCCTCCAAATGAAGATTACATCGATGTATCCTACCGCGGAAGTCTTTCCACATTTCCAGGTGACATCATCGTGCTGACAGCCAGTTAGATTAAAAGACCATCCCACTGAATATTTCACCATCGAAAAGTTCTGAAACATGGCAGGGGATTTACTAACACTTAAGTATACATGCCAAACAGCAAATGGATAATTCACATAAACAGGGAAACATTACTGTTTGCTTTTTCAAACATATCCACATTGACTCGATATATTCTCGTTTTTGATTTGCAAGTAGTAATTTTACCAATGTAAAATTCAGCAAGTTACTGTAGAGGCAGGTTTATTTATTTCCTTGTACATATGTTTATGTTAAACCATGAACAAAATGTGAATAACTGACATTCATATTTCAATGTGATATTAAAATATTTTATACTTAAGTGTTGGTAAATCCCTTGTCATGTTTTATAACTTTGCGATGGTGAAATATTCAGTGGGATGGTCTTTTAATCTGACTGGTCATGAGCACAATGATCTCACCCAGAAATGTGAAAAGACTTCCATGGTAGGATATATCAATGTATCCTTCTTTTGGAGGAAAAGAGGAAACGAGAACGGAGGAAAGGAGGAGGCGAGATTTCGTTTTGAAACAGTGGAGGGAAGGAGGACACATGGAGGAAAGGGGGGAGGAAAGGAGGAAATTAGGATATACATTTGAGTATTGGAAAGCAGCCAGAGTGACCCTGTCCACCTGACGTGAAGAGGCCCATGTGACTCCAACAATCACATGACATGGAGCCCTCACTTTGTTTTCACACTGCAGATGCAACACCAGTTGAAACATATGTAACATATTGCCTATGCTATCTGAGGAAGACAAAGTCAACACATGATCAGTTCACAAACCGGGAGGCACCCTGCCAGCAAAGAGAAACCACTAGAGAGCAATATAACTGAACACTTTTAACTATCTTAACCATTATTTCTCCTGGTGAGGCTGAATAGCCTCACCATAGTGGACCCCTAGCTATATTATTTAATGCCACAGCTTGAATTCAAACACTCAACCACGGGGCATATAGCTGCTCCACAAACATGTGCTTTTACTCCATAAGACACCCAAGGGCACAACTTTCACACAGTGCTTAATTAGATGCTAATTAGCATGCCAATGTTACAATGAATATTTCAGGCAAAACTCGGAAACCTGGTGAGATATGAGATAAGATAAATCCTTAGTGGGTTTCAGCATTGTCAAAAATCCAGGTTTATAATGTTTTTTAGGAGCGACAGTATACAAAGACAGTGTACTATCTATGACTTACAAAGAAAGCCATTTAAGAACTAATTTATGAACATATAAACATGTTTCATAAAATCAGGATTAGCTGATTCACTGAGTAACAGTAGCTGGATGACCACAACTGTAGATAGACTACAGCTTGTGCAAATAGACTGTGATTATCACAACTAAGGTTAGGCTGGGTAACCGTCACTATTGACTACACACTGAGAGCTGGAAAGCTATCTGTCATGTTTCATATATTCCCTCACTTTACTGCATGGCAATCTTCATTGCACTGTTTCAATTACGGTTTTGTCATTGCTTATTGATTTTTGCTAGAGGGATAAAGTGTATTCATCTTCAAAATTGAAGATGTCCTGTTTGTGTTTTATTACTTCTACCCCAATATTCTCTTTTTGAGTTGTTCACCCACTAAAACATTTGAGGTGTCACAAAGAATCTCATGTCAGTGAGTTGCGGTTTTAAATGTCATTCACTCAGTTTGAGTAGACAGTTAAGTGATTGAAGCTACACTCAGCGTTCAAAAAGTGCTTTCTCTACCCTTGCTGTTGCTGGTTTGCCCTGTAGTCCTTTCTGTTGTGCTCTGCAATGTTCCAGAAAGTCACTTGTATTACGCCTAGAGAAAGATCCCATAAATATAACAACATTAGATTTGTTGCATTGTAAATGTGCTTTGACTCTGTCTGAAAGCACTGCATTAACAGACAGCTTGAACAGTATATAATGGGAATATGCCTTATTAAAACGTTTTAAGGAAACGGCAAAATGTTCACTTGCATTTTGTTACAATACAGTCTATATCTTGTTCTCTCTATTACTATGGGTAAAATAAACTGAAAGCTAATTCATATTATATTGACACAATTATTGACACAATGCCAACAACTCAATTTGTTTGCTCTGGTCTATGGAGAGAGACAGAAACAGTGTATTATATTGCTTGACAGCCTTCATATAACTTCACTTGAATACTGACCATTTTAAAAAATCGGTTTATCTGGTAATTCTTTTGATGAGCAATAGACTTTGTCAATATGAATATGACAAAAGAACTAAGCAGAGATGTGTCCACATTTCTTCATATCTTTGAATGGTTGATATCATCAATTATATCTAACTTCTAAGGTTGTCAAGCATTTTTGTCAAATGCAAGTAGGTTTAGATCAGGAGTTTGCTGGACCCTAAACAAACGTTTTTGCTTCTTTAACTTCTTACGCAGGAATGCATGTATTTTGCACGTTTCCTTACAACAAACACTTTTGAAGAATTTTTTTTTCTATAAGACTGCTAGCTTGGTACTGGCGTTAGTGCAGAAAAAGTACTAAGAGAGGTTGAAAAATTTCCATTTGTGTCCTTAAAATCTCTGGCCACTTTCTCTCTACCCTGTGGTAATGCTGGCATTTATTTTCAGTCATAATTACTGTGTTTTTATCACTGTATTGAGCTTTGGATGTCCATGGTCAAAGGTGTGAAAATACTGCATTATAAAGTTTCCATGATCACGGTAGCATTTGCATTAATCATTTTCAATACTTCAGGGGAACAATTGGATTTAAAATAGTTTTAACCTTTCCGTGCCTCTCAGTAAAGTATATACTACATCCGTATTGGACAACTGTGAAATGCAGAAACAGATCAATTCAGTTTTCACAGCAATGGGGTTCTTAAACAAAATGCTTATTTAAAAAATAAAAACATTTTGGTCACAAGTCAGGACCGACTGCTAATTGTGGCTCAGCACATTGTTTCCATGAGATCTTATTTACCCATTACTTCTGTACCATGTCTGGAAAGGGCACCCACTACATATGAGCAAAATGATTGGCTGTAGAAAGATTTAGTGTCTGTTATACTGTAGGTCAGTGCATGAAATGATTGAATCACCACTTCCAATTGGAGCCCCACTGACAGAGTATAATGATATGTCGGAAAAAAGTAACTGAACAATGGTTAATTGGGAAAGTATGTTTCTTGAAGCTGGGTGGAGTTTTCTGACCAAGCATCAACTTGGTCAGACCAAAATTACCCTGTTTTTGAGTCTCACATATGAGGTTAACTGGGTTAGAACTAAAAACAAGCTCTGCAGAGGTTATTGTAGTGTCCTGTGTGAATTGTATAAGATTTAGCAAATGTCTTCAAGAAAATTTTTGGATTTTCCTCTGATATTTAACCCTTTGACATGTATAAATTCTGTGACTGGATGTATTTTTCCTCAAACTTAAATCTTTCTGGTTATCTTGAAGACCCTTTTCCAAGCCTTTGTTTTTTCAAAGCACGGTTTTCTTCTTTACAGCTTAGATGTAGTTTTTCCACTAAACTAGGGCAGACAACTTTTAATTTCAAATTTGTTAACAGTGATTCTGTGTCTCTGCTAAGATCCTGTAAGGATCACAAGATATATCCCATGTTGACTAAATCATTCAACACAAAATGGATTCTCACACTGTAAAGTTACACAGTTGTATGTTGTACAACAACATGATTATCTTTTACAGTAACAGGGTATATCAGTTATTATAGAGACCATTAAATTAAAGATTATTTATACTTTGGCCATACACACACAGATAAACAAGAATAATACATTTTAACAATTGGCAAGTAGTAAAATCTCAGCTGCAGAGCTATTATAACATGCTGTGTTAATGCTGTCAAAATTTAGCAAGCTAGTTTACAACCTCTTAAAATCATTGCCTTCCATCAACCTAAGGGTCATGCTGCACTATTCCAGTTTTATAATCCAATGTACAGCCCAGCTTTTTGTAGTGCCAATTTGTTGTACCAACATTGTTAAATTCATAGATCAGAATGTTGTAACAACACTTATTTTCAACAGTGTTTGCCATTGCTGGAAACATTATTATCATACAGATATGTATTCTTCAGTGTCATCTTGAACAAGAATGTATACGCTTGTGGCTGTTTGCATAGCCAATTTCATCACATCACTCAAAGTCAGAGATGTCACACATATAAAGTTTGTTTGTTTCCAAAATGGTGCTCTATTTACTAAATTACCTTATTTTTTGTTAACCAGGAATTAATGAGGATTCATTGCCATAGTCATTTGCTGTACCACTGTGTGTATTCTGTCATTACTGTCCAAAATTATTTGCAGTAATTGATGTGACTTGCAGTCTTGGTACTTTTTGAAATGTGTAGCCATTATATCATGTTGCAAATATTATTATGCAGTTTACCATATTGTTGGTAAGCTGCTTTTAGTTTCATGGTGGTAATGAAAACTTCACATTCAAATGTAAAGTTGCAAATGATCATTAGCGTATACAGTTAATACCAAAGTCTAATGTCTTGGTATATGCAATGATTTAATGTTTTTTAGAGGTGACAGTGCACTGTCAGCTACTTGCATTCCATTTGTGCTAGTAAACACAAACTAGTTTTGCTTTACAGAAAATGATAGATTACAGTAAGTAGGTTAGTACCATAAGCATTACGATAATGTGCTGAAGGTTTGTTTGTTTTTGTGCGTCCATGTTCCCTTTGGTACAGAGATACCAGAACCCTTATGCAATTCAGTGTGTCACTGCATTACCCTCCACAATGTCTTAAAAACCTTTCCTCTCAGTTAAAGTGACTGAGAAGTGTTCCTGTACATCTGGACATGTATTTATCCTGAAGCAGCATTGCCAGTATTTTTGGGATAAAATTGGTTGTAATTGGGTTATCTGCTAAATATTCATGAATAAAAAAAATGTCTGAATGTAGAAATGCATAGGTCGAGAAATATGAATACATAAAGTATTAATGTTGTTGAATTCATTCATCTCATGCGTTTACAGCTATCACGATAAATGTGCAACTTCTGATCTTGATTTAAAGAGCTACGTAACCAAGTTTGAAATGTTTGGCAAACTCACAGCGGACTAAAGTGTGAAGCTGTGGAACACGGTTTCAGTTTTAATAGTTACCTGTCTATTTGTGAGGCCTGAAGGTGCTATGACTTTACACTGTAGATTGGTCCTCAGTGGGCTCCAGGATAACCCAATTAGAGGCATGTCCCTGCCTGACGGACTCCGGTAGCATGCCCTGCAATGGCACACCGTATCATGCTGATCCCCAGCGATAAGGGCTATCTTAAATGTCCTTTTAATTACCCCTTTAGCTGTGGAACAAATGTGTTCCTTTAACAGGAGTGTGCAGAAAGGTGGATAACATGCTGCTGCACTTGATGTCCTGTTGGAATCTGATACCAAGGTTATTTCCCTGTCCTGGTCCCATGGAACTAAAGCTTAATCTTAAATCAATCCATGTGGCTCCTTTGGCTCTCAGTGTAATTGTTGTAATGTATTTCTAATTGAGTGTTTTAAAAAACCATGTAAATAATATAAACCCTGTATAAAATCATGTTCTGTAAGTTCATATATAATCATATCCGATACATTAAAAATACTCTGCATCAATTCTTTTCAGAGCATAGGCGCCTCCAGATTGATTTGTATGTGTGCATATTTACATATGTGCTGTATATGTACACAGTAATGGTAATATGATACGTCTGATATACACAGAGGTAGATGTTTATGTTATTATGTCTGTGCATCTCTTCAAATGGTCTTTAAACGTCTTCCATCAATAGCAGTATTTTTTCAATGCAAAATAAGGGAATAAAAGTGATGTGGTCTTTTACTAATGCTCTGAAAATATCTTCAACTGGTGGCCATCTGCAGCATGGAAGGCCTCCTAGAATAAAGGCCACAAACCTTTGCGAATCCAATTTTCAGTCTTTGTAGAACAAAACCAGCAGTACCACTTTGCTATGTTGCTGTACCATACACAGTGCACAATATGCAGGATCTATCTTGGAAAAACTTACCTAGATCATTGTGGTACGATCCAAAACTGCATCAAACTGGAACGATTAATCGACCATCTAAAACCACTGACACAAACTGTAATTTTAATCAAATGCATAGAATTGCATTTTGTTATTGTATATCATTTTCACTTTGTTTTAGTTTGCCATTTGTTTATGGTCATCACTCCTTTTCCCATTTTCATGGTTCAAACTTTCTGAGTACACAATTATTGCTTTCAGACCAAAAATTTGAAATTTAAATGTTTGTTATACCACTGCAATTTTGTTTTAACACCTGTTTTGGTGTTTCTGCATTATAATGTTTTCTCTTTTCATTCTTCAACTTCTTACCATTCTGTTCAGCCTGCTCTTTGGTAAAATATTATTATTCATTTTCATCTCTGCTAATACCCCTATTACCTGTTATCTTGTATCAATATTTGCACCATGCCAATTATTTCGCCAGCAATGCAAAGCTTCCTTTGACAACTCAATAATGATGAGGGCAATTGTAAATCTAACTTGAAAGTCTGATGAATTTAAATTCTGTGTCATCAACTAAGAATGTCATAACCAATAAACACTGCAGACATGGACATACTACGGTATCAAGAAAAGCAGAGGACATGGTGAGTAATTGTGCACTCTTCACAAAGTGGACTCAAGGACAGGGCATTCAAATGACAGAAAGGGTGCAGTCTGGTTGCTTACAGGGACATTCAGTCTAACTGCTGTGGCTTATTGTCCGTGAGCAAGCATGACTTTTTGAACTTATGGATGAATATAAGAATATAAAAACTGCCATTTTTAATGTAATGTTGTATCAAATTCTCCCTTGGGAAACTAAACTGTGGTCTTTGTGTTTCTTGCTGTCTTTGTCATTTTTTTCTTCAGGCATATCAGAGATATTTATTACACGTTAGACATAACTTGTCCTCTATACATGACAGTGTAATAGTGTCGTGGTTATAGAATTGAATGCAGAGTAATGCAAGTCTGAATCTTAGGTGGGATGCTGGTATACCACGGAGTGCATTTCACTACATAAATAACTTACACAAAACATTAATAACAGAGATGTATTCATGTGTTGTGTGTGCCTGTATCTTTCAGTACCAATTATCGATAAATAATTGAATGGCATTGTTTTTGTTTACTTTTTTCTCTTTTTTTGTTTTACCATCTTGACAAGCTGCAATTCACCTTCAGCCATTCTGAGCATGCTCAGAATGAACTCTGCTTTACAGCATGCTCTCACTTTGAAGAATCAACCACACGCTAAATGCCCTCCTGCCAGCTGGATACACTCTGACCTGCTGTCCATCTCTGTCTATATCCCAGGTATGAAGCACATCCATGCCCTCACCATCCAGGCTAACTACGAGCTGCGCATTGATCTGGAGGATTTCGAGAACAGCACAGCCTATGCACAGTATGGAACCTTCGGCGTGGGCCTCTTCTCCGTAGATCCAGACGATGACGGATATCCACTGACCATCGGCGACTATTCTGGCACTGCAGGTCTGGAAAATATGACTCTTTTCCCTCACTCTGAATTGCATTATGAAACATGGCATGTCCAAGAATAAAAAGATAGCTGTTGGAACTAAGATCTGCCACTCTCCATGGACCACCTCATACTGATAAACCACACAATCTCTTTACACTTCAAACTGAACAGCTAATTCGCAGTGAGAGGAACATTTTCAGCATACTGTTGCTGTTTCTAATTTTGCCCATATGTCTTATGAATATGTATGACCTTGTCAATAAAAAAGACCATATAAGCAAGAAAGTGACACACCGCTGTGCTGGGTAAGAAAGATTGCACAAGAAGTACTGTATATCACATAATTTACAGAATATATGTATTGTGGCTTATTAGTTCCTTGAATCACTCAATAGGACAACAAAAAATAATAGTGTATTATCTTTTTTTCTTAAATAGCTTTTTAAGCTATTCATTTTTCATGTTGTATTGACTGATTGAAGAAACAAACAAACCACATTACACATAAATATTAAAATATTTTTAATGAATTAATAATTGATATGAATTACTAGAACTAAACAAGTAAACAGCACAAACAAGTGTGCTTTCACAGTGTCTGACAACTGACTGATATATTTACAAACACATTGAACCATAGGCAGTACTTAAAGAATAGTTGTTAAAAGAATAAGGGGTGTAATGCATTTTCAATTTATATGAACAAACACCCCACCAACTATTTTAAAAGCATTATGATCAGTACTAAGTGTACATATCACTGTTCTCTGAAATTACTAGAAAGAAATTACCAACTCTTTCAAAGGCATACATCACAGTGGCTCCTGTCATGATGATTAAATTACTCCAATTAATTACTCCATTGACCTGGAGCATAAACAAATTCTCCTCTTGACAAAGAAGCAATTTGAATCAGCTTTGGGGGGGAAGTGCAGGACGGGAAAACAATAGATGTGTGAGATAGCATGGAAGAGGTGACAAAAGCCACCTTTATCGGGTCCATGAGGCGAGGCCAGTTTAGAGAGGGGTTTTTAATCATGTTTCTGAGCGGTTGTGTTGCCCTTGGAGTGCCATGTCACGGCTCACCAGGGTTACCGGTTCGACTGAGAATGTTGAGACTATTGCTGCGACTCATTTAGACTCACCGAAGTTCTTGCTTCCTGTACAACCACTTAGCTAAAAAGGCGCTCATTTGTCCCAGTGAGCAGGAATTTAATCATCTGGGCGGAAGCATGCGTCTTCAGCACCAAGGTGACACAGAGTTTGATTTAAATGAGGTCTAAGTGCTGGGTTGCGCAGGGGTCATCTCCATCACACTGTTTGTTATATTGTCTGGCCTTGGGAGTCCCTCAACCTGAAACATCAGTTCTCCAAGTTGCCATGGAAACAAAGGAATAAAAAACCTAAACCAGTGAGATTAATGAACAGCAGTGATGTCACAATGGGCAGCTGGGCATCTAAGGCATCTTGAGTACTGCCCTTCTGCTTTCTGCTGGTGGGACCAGGAAATTAACAGATTAACACATATTGTGTGCCTCTGCTCGAGCCTCGAAGTGCAGGTCGACCTCTGTCCACGGTTTTGAAAATAACCCCCAGAGTTTCCTTGAACTGAAAGCAATCAATAAATAACATTGGCTGCGAATTGAATTGGCAATGCCATGAGATAGTGTTTGGTTGTTATATTCGAGAGTTGTCAGCCCATAATTCCAGATCATCCATGGTTGCTCCATTTCTGGAAACCGGCCTTTGTAGCAGAGATTTTTCTTGCTCGGTTCTGGCTGCATGCCCTGCATTTTAAACAGCTCAACACTCTTCACTGGAGAGGCAATTCGCATTTTAATTCTCCATGGCTCACCCCTCCTGTAACCTGAAGCACATCTTCACATCACTTGGGGAACTTTTTATGATTGCTCCAAGGTTCACATAGGTGTACAAGCCCTGTACCATGAAGCTTCAAAAAACCAGAGAACACGGGAACACAGGTCCTGGGGCCTCACTCTTGGCTTTATAACAAAGCAGGAATTACCTGAAGTATACAAAAGTTAGTTTTAAAATGAGTTATGAGGCATTACGCTGCAAAATGAATGTGAAACACAGCTGCTTCTGCACACCTCAGTAGCTAAATTTACATGCCAAGTATATTGGGGATATCTGAGAATTTCAAATCATGCTTCCAAAACTGGCATTCTGCATATCCTATTTGCATGCACACAAAATGTATTATTCAGTTCACACTACCTGTTTACACCAGAAGACCTGTTTTTCAACTTTCAGTTTGGACAAGCATTGTGCCTCATCTTCTATTGCATATACAGACAGGGGGAACATGTCAGAATGTTTCCTTTCCCTTGAGCAATGTTTTTGTTCCTCGTTCTTGTCAACTGCAAAATAAGCTAATTCTACAGCACATATGAACAACAGAACGTTGGAGGCCAAATCAAAGGCGCCCCCGTACTGCCTGATTTAAATTACAGCCTTGAATTCACAACATGCTGAAACATCCAGACTATAGTTCAGTCAGTCTTAAAAAGCCATTATAACAATGCCATCAATTCAGAACATTCATTTTCTTTTCATTTTTTTCTGATCATCATATTCACACAATATTAGTAGTGTCATCATTTCTACTATCTAAACAGAAGGCGACACAAGGCTTTCACTTTGAAAGCCTTGGAAATGGAAATTTCTAGTCCTGACATTATTATATTATACCAGTCAGTCCATGCATGCTTTATGCTTTATACATTTCATTTTAATCTCATTTTATGTTAAAGTAATTTGTGGGGACCTCAGAGATGAATGTAACTGAATTGTTTATATAGGAGTTTACAGTAAAAACACAAAACTTTTTTCTAAGCCTTCATCACCACAGTGGAAAGGATAAAAATTCTAATTGCAAAGGATATGTCCTTGACAGCTACTGTTTGGAATTATTGCACCACACTGCAATTGAACAAAAACATTGCCTTTTTATGAATATGCATTTTTTTTCCTGGTTCCATTGAATTTTGTCTAAAATATCCTTCTCAAGAGTTTTTTGGAAATGTAAGCACTGTTTAAAATAACACTTCACAATAGCTGATTCTATGATATTATTATATCTGTTGTGTCGACAGTTTAGACTCCACAGTTGACAAGTCCGGGGCGGGTGGTGGGTTTTCAGCTATTTTCAGCTGAAATGCAGAAGCTGAGTAAAACTGTAGTAGCTGTCAAATTTACTCAGTGTGTTTAAATTTGTATGTGGAACTGTTTGTGTAATAGTGTAAATGTTAACAAAAAGAATAACATTTTTAAAGAAAAGATATCTTAACTATATATTATATATTGTTATGCCAAGGTATTTTATAGTTTATTTATTCCTGATTTTAAAAATTCATTTGATGTCAGTAGTTTTATTTAATCTAAACTGAAGTTCATCATTATAGCTTGCACTATTATCCATGTGTTTTCATTCAGTTTTAGAATTCCTCTGTGTGTGAAGTGCAGAGACACATTTTTAGATCCTAACAATTATTGGAAAGTGCATAATGTTGTACTTCAAAGTAATGAAAATCTGCCCATAAAAAGGTTTATGCAGGTGTTATCCTGCTTAGATGGCATGTTTTAAATTGGATGTTTATTCCAAGTTGCACTTAATGGTCTCAAATGGCCTGCAATGTCAATGATACAAAGGATAAATTGTGAAAAGATAAATGAAGATACAGAAAACTAAGCTAAAAAAAATCTGGTATAGACATATCAACCACTAACCATGGCCTTCATTTCAGTACATGGATACATTTAGGAAACATAACATAATATTGCTATGGAATCGTGGTCTGTGTCGTTTCAATGGAACATATTGGACAACTTGTTTGTCATAAGTTGGTGTCAGTTTGATATTAATAATTTTGTTGACAGGTCAATGTTAGTAAAAATTAATTTTAGATGTGTTGCCCATATAGTTTTGTTTTCTATATAATTTATTTGAGAATAACTCATTCATATTGAAAATATTTTTACTGCAACTGAAATACAATCCCATTTGTTTATATGAACCTGAGAGAACAAGTCTCATGGCTCTGTGTATTCAAGTCCCTGACATAATGCTTTGCTGTGTGCCTGTGTTTGCCTGTCATATTTTTCAATTTGCATTTTCTTTTACTTACATACTGTTGACCACATGGGTATTTCCAGAATGTAAAACAATACATTCTGTCACACCGGTTACTCTGCCTATAACATAAAATGCTTTTCCATAGTTGCATTGGGAAAGTGAAAATCTGCTTTTGTCAACAAATTACATTGTACACAACCATCTGCTATCTGGTGGTTTATAGATATGCAGCTATAAAAAAGTTATTTTGAATTAATTTCCTGTTTGACAATAATGAAATAGCCTAAAATATATTGATTGTCCATTTGCCATTATCGTAAGAGTTCATATTGGGTTTTGGCACCCAAAGTGGCTGTACAATGTAAAAAATGATGCAACATCAGGCCTCCAGGTGGCTAACACAAGTAAGATGTTCATTTTTGATTCCCTGTAACTGGGTGTTCAAGTCCCTATTGTACTCTTACTGTCTTTGGCTGGAGCTTGACATCAGGAAGTCAACATTTGGCTAAGCCTTGCTGGAGAAATTTAGGGTGTGAGCGAGTTAATTTCATCACTCTTTAGCTGCCACTGCTGGTCAGCCTTACAGGCAGACAAACAAAATATATGCTGACTTCGTCATCCTCTGACGACCTGGGCAGAATGTAATCACTGGGGTAAAGAAGCAAGGGAATCTCATAAGATGAATTGGAAGAGTCAAGTGTGCATGGATGCCTCCTGCTGAGTCAGCAAAAGACTAAACAGTTTGGAGAAAAACAGTTTGGTTGAGTTTGGATGAGAAAAATAAAAGAGAATAAAAAAGGCAACTTATGTATGGACATATGTAAACTGAATTTAGGTATGCTTTTTGAGCAGAATAAATACATTTCATATACTGAGTTGACTTTATGTGACTGACAATAAATTGGCTTGAATTTATCAAAAAAATTCACAACTTGAAATACATTCATAAAATTGGTTTTCATTTATCAAAAATAAATTCCCTCTTCCATTTCCAATGCAAATTTACAGAGTCCCATTCGAAAAGATGTAAGGGGGGCACAACTAAAATATCTTGTGTCAAAAACTAATAAGAAACTGTATATTAAACTGGTTTGTGGGTGTAAGCAGCCATAAATTCCTTCAGTAAAAACAATAAGCAAGCAAGAGTCACCACAAGCTCTGAGCTAACCACACGAACGAAGTTCATTCCCTTCACAATATAAAGTGCCCACAGAGACCACATTAAAAGGTGGTCCCATGAGCCAGCCAGGCTACGGCTACACACACAAAGAGCCCACACTCAGCGCACATTCACTGACACAGCGAAGTGTGACAGGACTGCTAAACAGAATAGCATACATGCATAAAATAGCATACATAAAAGAAATGCATGTATCAGAGCATGACAGGACACACCATGTGATGGCATTCACATGACACAGACAGGAAAACAACTGAAAAAAATGTGTCCTTGTAGAATCCTTGCTACCAAGAGGTGGCTGTTAAACTGGGCTAACTAGTCACCATTATACTATTTTGGTGGAAAAGGCTAAAGCTAACTTATTATAATAACATAATTATTTTAATTATTTTATCAGGGACCCATAAATGTAAAAGTTATGGTAGAGTATGCCGCCCTCATGTTACTTTTGTACAATATACAGTGGAGTCCAAAGGTCTGAGAATACTAGTGGAAGAACTTCTATTTTGCATTATTTTACAATTTTATACATTTTGTTAATTACAGATTATTTTGATAATTTAAGTGTAAGTGTAGTTCAATCTGAAAAATGTACATGAATTTCAAGAATGTCTTAGTTTTTGGTATATATTTTGCTTCAATGACAGGGTGCACTGGAGCTGGCATGGACTCCAAAAGGTGGTGCAAAACCAGATGACCCATGTGATCCTATGATCTTTCAGTTCAACAAACTTTCTTGGCCTTTAAGTATCCCAGTAAATGTTTGATGGGGTCTGACCTTTTCTACAAAGGGATTGATAGGGTCAGTGTCACACATTTGCTTAAATTTGACCTAGAGATTGTGCAGTATCTTCAATATGTCGTCTTCATTTTAAATGTCATAACTCATTGTTTTAAATGTTTCAAAATCCTAAAACCTTCTTTGAGATGCGGTGTTAGAGTTTTGGAACACCCTGTATAGTTTCCATAGCTGGTTTTGGTATCACCTTCAGTAACAATACATATGAAGTGTGAGATGTGATGTGTGGCCAGCAGATCTTGGCTGAGACTGAGCATGAGTGTTCAGCTTTATAGAGCTTGATAACATTAATTACATAAACTCAATTTATTATGCTTTTTAATTACTTTGAGTTAAATCCTTACATTTAAGCAACAACATTAAGATAGATGCGTTCTTTCATTATTATGTAAAAGGCACTCACAAATGTTTGGAAAATAAAGAAGAGTGTTTTTTATTATGCAAATTTAACTAAACTATTTGATTGCAAGAGACAGCTCAGTGGAATTATTTATACACTGTGTGTTACTGTCTTCAACAACAGTGCTGACTATTAAGTCTGGTTCAAAGATGTACACAATTGTATTATCCCAATCATACACTCAGTCTGTGGATGAGAAAAGAAGTGTTTTCTTCGCTCGTCTAATTAGCTGAGTTTTTAAATATCTCTATTGCGAGTCTTTGCTTGCATCATTGATTCCCAATCTTATCAATTAAGACCGTGTGCTTATTATTTGATAAAGTCTGATGAGAGCTCCGAATTAATGAGATACAAAGCATAAACATACAGTAAACAACAGATCACAACAGTAAACAACACGATCGTGAATGCGCCGAGTACGGGCCCATGAAAACGCCTTGAGGGACGTGGCAGTCAGGTTTCCGCAACGATGTGTATACGTGTGCGTACCTGAGTGAAGACAGATGTGTCTGAATCTGTGTTCTGTTTTACTGTAGAAATAGATTTTTTAATTCTGTTTACAGTGATAAGGTGCTCCACGGTGTCCTGTACTCAGTAAACACCTCAGTGGTTGCTCCCAGAACTTCAAAAGAGATCTTAAATGACAGTTTGTTACCAAACAGAAATGTTTTAATCTTATCATTAGGGAGGTTAAGAAGGAAAAAAAAAGATTATGCTTGAGTCTTTGATAAATTCACAACAAAGCTTCACACCCACAGTATGTATTAATGAATGCAGTTACACAAAGTGGGGGGCCACATAATTTCTCTCTGATCTTTGCATTTTTTAATTATTAATGAGATCTTAAATTTATATTCATACTTTAAATTGCACACAACTATCATGGCTAGTTATTTCCCAAGGGTTACCTAACAGAAATAAAAATACAGTATCCATTAACATTTAGTATTTGTGTCGTAGGATATTGCAGATGAGCAGTAAAAGGAAGCATTACTTTTCCTCAGACCAAATATGAGTAATATTGATGAACCATATTCAAAACCAATTAATTGTTTTTAGGCTCATTTTTCTTCCTGTCAATTTGGGCCAATTTGGTACACTGGCAAGATTGTTAAATGGTAACTGAACAAATTTTGATGTATGGTCCAGACACTGAATAGGAATATTGATAGAGATTAACAAGAAGCGAGTTTTATTCAGTGAATCACATACCTTTTTCAATACCTGCAGAGGCAATGGGATGTGCTGGCCGATTGAAAAACTGTATATGTATTATTCAACCTTGGATAAACAAAAACCTCAATGTTCTGAAAACTCTGACTCTGAAAGTGATGTTAAAAATACATGTTATATGGGAGTCACACCAAATTTTTGTGCTAGCATTATGCTTTATCGATTGCATGGTAAGAAATGTCATAAAAACATCCATATGAAAGAAAAAACAAATTAAGTACAAAGACATTAAAATGATTAAATGTTTAAATAAATATATTAATTTTTTTCTCACATGGTCTTAGAAACCAGATCATGAAGCTACATATTGCTCTGATCTCTTTACTCTTTTTATCTTTAGAATTTTATAATTAAGTAAAGCCATTGGTTTTCTGTGATTCTATGATCATAAAATGCATGCCATAACTAGAGAAACTACTACCACTCAAGTTTGTTGTTGTTCGATTAAGCCACCCTGGCAGCAGGTGCATCCTCTAGTCTGAATAGCACTGCCCTAAAAATGGCTAAACATGGCACTTCATATAAGGACTTAAAATATGATTAATATCATTATATACTATTCATATCCAATAGAATGAAAAAGTGTAGAAAATGTCGTGTTTTAAAAAGAAAGGATAATGATGGACAAAGGCTCTGTAAATGCAAGGAGAAATAAAAACTAATTATACAGGCAGGACTTAGAGACAACACTTTTGCAAACTGAACAAATGTTTTAAAACTTTCTACAATATGAATCAACCATGAGAAACAAATCACCAGAAAAATGCAGAGCAATAGTATTGTGTCCTCTGAAACAGGTTTCCCCTACATACAATGAGACAGTTTTTTCATGTATGTGTTATTACATTAAAAGCAAATTAGAGGTTAGAAAGCTTAAACTGCCATGTGGGTAATAAAAGCATATTTTTTTCCAGTGACAAAGCCCACAAAACAGGTGCCTCAAGAGTAAACTCATGTAGGAAAGAGATTAAGTTAACACAGCCTCTTGCTATAGCATTACGTCCATGAAACATACATCACAGAGCTTAATAAGGGCATATTAGAGACAGGTCCACGTGTTTTCCCTGTCCTCCGTCCTTTTTCCAGAAACCGGAAGGCCTGAATCCCCTCCACCGCCTCGCCGATCTACCGCCCTCACTGATGTGATTTCATTTCACAATGCAATAAATCACGTTTCTCCCACTCTGCCGTTCTTTTTTCCCCCTTCTTCTCTGTGATGCACTTGAGCGATACCACGGGTAAAATTTCATTTCCCTGTCCTGTAACCCAGCCCTCGCACAAGAGCTTTCTCACTACTCCTCCTCATCCTTTACTGTTAGCGGAGACCAGAGACACTGGAGCTCAGTGTGGGTCTCAGTGGAGCACGGAGGGATACGTGATTTTGGGGATGTGGGTTCCTCTGCCGCGAGGGAGGACACGGAACGGGGGGATGTGTCGGTATATCGTGGAGAAACACAGTCACCGGGGGGCAGGGGGAAGGGGGGGTACTCATTGTCTACACAAAAATAGGTTTCAGTGGGGTGCATTTATAATTGGTTTGTCCTTTTTCTCAGGCTTTTTTTTGTGAGCTTAAAACAGTTTTGTCTGATAAGCCCAGCCCCCAAAACCGATTAACGCAGTCTTTGAATATTACCTTAGTCTTCTTATTTCATTAAGAGCTGCATTTAAGTCTTTTATCTGTCTGTTCTGTCTGTGTGTGCATTTACGTGTGTGTCTGTGTGTCTGGTTTTGTAGGCGACTCCCTGCTGAAGCACAACGGGATGAAGTTCACCACGAAGGACAAGGACAACGACCACTCGGAGAACAACTGTGCCTCCTTCTACCACGGTGCCTGGTGGTACCGTAACTGCCACACGTCCAACCTGAACGGACAGTACCTGAGGGGCCAGCACACCTCCTATGCCGACGGCATCGAGTGGTCATCCTGGACAGGCTGGCAGTACTCCCTCAAGTTCACCGAGATGAAGATCCGGCCCTCCAGGGAGGAGAACAAGTGAGCCGTGCCACCTCCAGGCAGATGATGCTGACAACTAGGCCTTAGTTGTTGAAGCTAACTCTTTTTTCTGAATAATGAGGACTATTCAATTAATTTTTCGTATTCTCTCTCTTTCCTCTTGAACCCTAATCCCAATCCCCCTCCCCTCCCCTCCCACCTGCCCAGCCCTGCTCCCCTGCAAAGTCTGCAGCCCACCCCCCTTTTCCTATGAAGTTTCCCAAACACCCAGTAATGTTGCGATGAAGCCCTCTGGGCGATATGTCAGTCCGTGTTACTCTTTCTGTGCTGATTAGATCTCCAAACGTTATCATCAATAATTGGAGTTATTCTTATGACCTTTCCTCCTTGTTGTTTTTTCCGAGTGGTTCTCCAAACGAGTGAGGATACGCTTGGCCGTGAATGAAAAAAAAAAAAACTGCTTCTCCGAACTGCAAACACTGGTCAGATTTTGTTCCCGAGTCGAGTCCTCTCTTCTGGGGAAACCTCCTTACGGTTTCTCTCATTTTGATATGTGTGTATTTGCTTAAATGTTCATTTCTTCATTGTGGAGTTGCTTTATGTGAAATCCTGCTACCACCAGCTGCACCCTGACTGGGCTATCCAGTTAGTCTGCTCCTCCCCCTTCCCATGGTGCCCTTCTTGAGTGTTTGAGGCAGACTTTGATAAGAGGCAGCATCGCTCAGAGACTACCACACTCATTGACACCTTCAGAGGCATACCAGTAAGTAAGAAGGAAAAGGTGTTCTTCTGGGAGTTTGCGTTACAGAGAGTTGAAAGAGGGCTGTAGCAAGGTTGAGAGGAATCATTTTGGCACCAGACACAGGAGACGTAGAGCGGAGGCAGCATATATACGGCTCCCCATACGCGACTGAAATGGAGCTTCGTGCCGAGAGGGCTTTTATTAGTATTGTTTTTGTGGGTGGAGAAGTGGATCCATCAGCAAACCGACACCCACCCCACCTGTCAGGCGTCAGTGGCCGATTCTTCTCCGTGTGGGGTGGCGAGCCCTGACAGAGGTGAGTAGGATGAATCAACAGGAGTGGCAAACAAGATGTCAGGAATCAAAGCGCTCAGATTGCATTCATTTGACACCGGCCATTAATGAGCATATTGGGCACTTTGTCTGAGCAGCTGTGCCAGCTGATCGCTGGCCAAGCGATGCAGCAGCTACAGATGGCACTGCGGTGTCTATACGTGAGTGTGAACATCTCTCTCTCCCTTTCTCTTTCTCTCTCTCTCTCTCTTTCTCTCTGTCGGTGCGGAGCCAGGCAGATACGGCCTCGCTCCAAATGAGCTCATTCGCACCCTTTCCCCGCTGCATGGCCGTCAGAGCGCGAGATAAAAATCAATCCGGTGACAGTCTTGAGGCCGCTCGGCTGAAAGGAAATGGCAGGGAGACGGAGGACGCCTCCCGCCTCAGAAAGAACTCTGTCGAATGTCATCTGACGTTTGTAATTCAGCTCAGCCAAATCAAACGCCGCAGCCCATGACACCCTGCCCCCACCAACCCGACACCTCCCCCATCCCTGCCTGCGATGTGCGTCGACTCAAGGACACGCGCAGACGCAGCCGCCAAATGGAACAGGCAGATTTTTCTACGGCCGCACGCTATCCACCTGAGTAATAGTCCGTATGTCAGTGAGTATGTGACAGCCTGAGTGATTACGATATATCAAAGTGATATATTACTTCTGACCGAGACCCTGTCATGGAGAACAAAATATCCAGGGGGCTTTCCAATATTCAAGTGTGCAGTCTGTAGAGATCAGTGGTATTTGTTTCACTGCAGTCTGTCCGATTATTACCTCGGACTGGGAATAGCAATCTTGTAGATCCACTCCTTCTTCGGGAGTATACATAATTTAAACGGTGGGAAAGGGCTGTATCACTCTACTCCTCATTTGGAGTTACACAGTGCACTGAGTGCACAGCAGTACAGGCATTTCAAACAGGCAGGCTGCCACTGACTCATATCTTCATGGGGATCCAAAAACGCACCGCGGCGGTAGTAAGAACCGTGCACTTTTCCAGCTATTCAGCATTCTTAAGCTCCGCCCATGCCACTCCCCCATTCCCTGATATGGTGAAAAAAAAACATTGACAAACATCATGTCACAAAGCCCCGCCCATGCCATCGAGATGTGGGAAGGGGAAGTCGCATCACCACGTGTCACAACACACTGCAGCCAATGAGAGCAACCTATTGTCCTTTCCTCTTCATATGTTTGTATTTTCAGTTATTTAATGCAGTTTATTGTTCACTTTTCATGCCAAATCTCCTTATGTTTTCATCCTTTTGCCCTCGCTGTAAGTAACATTCGTTCTGTCTGCTTTATGATTCCGCGTACCATCAGTATGAGATCTGACATTGATTCATCAAGGTCTGGGAGCATGAGAAGCAGGCTGCTACAGCAGAAAGTTTTCATACATACTGCAAAAATGTGTCATAATGTTTTTTTTATATTTCTTGTTCTTTCTGTCTTTTCTTCCTTTTATAAGTGTGCACTGTGACGCACAGTAGTATTTTACTTATGATAGATATTAAAAACCAGTATTTGTAAAAGCTGCAGTGATGGCCTGAAAACCAAACGTGTACCTCATTTAATTCTGAATAGGAACTCAAAAGTGTATCACCTGTGCGTAAAAGAGGAAAAAGTAATCCTGATGTGTTAATGTACAGTATTTTGGAAAAAAAAGAAAAATGTTTCGCTAATTTATTGTGGGGATGGACTTGTGCAATTATATATACTTTTTTTCAAGTTATGTATGTATTAATGTATCTATTTCTTCATTGATTTACTTTTGATGTTCTGAAAAGCTTTAAAATAAGTGTAGATTCATTGTACAGTGTGTACATTTTAGAGACTTTTAGAGCATGTTGAACCGTTTTCATACTATGCGGAAAGATTATACAACTATAAGCACATTGGCCATAAAAAAGAAGAAGAATAAGAAAAAAAAACAAGCTCAATGGCAGTGTGAACTGAAGTCTTAAATTATTATACTGTTTATTTTCATTTTTCTCTGGTGCCCTTTTGGGATCTAAGGAGGAGTATCCACCTCTCCTATGAGGATTGTGAGAGTAAAAGGGGGAACAAATGGACTTTTATTACCCCACACAAAGACCTAATTATAGGAGCCGTGCGTATTCCAGAAATGAAAAAGGCAGATGGGAGAGATTCAGGTCTACTGTATCCACCTGTTAGCGAATGCATGTCAAATGAAAGCCTGTTCCTCCTGAGACACAGGGCCCGAAATAAAAGCACGCAGACGAAGCATGGAGTGCAGGGAAAGTTAAAGAAAGAGTCTTTTTACATTCCTCTCCTCTCGCCATTCAAGCAAACAGCCTCAGAGCCGGCTCAACCTTTCCCTCTCTGGGGCAGCGCTTCGCGTAGCTGCTGATTCTAGCCATTAGCAGAGCGAGGGATTAATACAGTGTGAGGAGTGTTTTTATTCATAAGGATTTGTGATTCGTGTGGACAAGAATAGCGAGTGTCAGCACAATTTTGTCCATCCAGCACACCGTCCGTAATACACCTCCCTGTTTAACTGATAACAGTTGTCTGATTTAGACAAAATTTATGTTACGACAACAACGATGAAATGGGATTGTTTCATATAAATGGAAAAACAATTGATGGAATAAAATGTGTAAATAAACGTGCGAACATGGTCCCGTTTTTAAAAAAAAAAAGGACAAAAAAATGTCGGACTAAATCAGGGTCTTATCTTGTAAGTAAAAGTGTAGGTTTTGCCCAAACAAAGATTGGTTGGTGCGTTTGTTTGTGTTTGTGTATGTGTGTGTGTGTGTGTGTGTGTGTGCGTGTGTGTGTGAGAGAGAAAGGGAGAGAGAGAGATTAAAGAGAGCAGGCGAAAGATACATTGTGTGTTGTTTGAAAAGAGAAAAGTAAAATTCATTTCCTGAGCATGACTTGGCCCCTTTATATTTGTAATGCCAAAAAAAGACAAAAATGAACTTTAAAGATGTCAGCATCCCCTACTGGCAATCTGTTGAACTGTGGCCACATCCTGTAGGCTCTACCACTATGTAAAACCCACTTAAGCGTGAAATTGTGCACGTCCTTCAATATAACAACCCCCTGGGACTAAGAATGACAGTCATTATATCTCCCTCCTTCTCCCATAAATGCTTTGAAGAGCAGTTTCTCCGTTTGTTTGTTTTACAGTTCTGTGACTAAAAATAATAATAAAGAAAAAAAAAACAAAGAAAAAAAGCTGTTGAATATTCAGAGCTTTAGTTCTCTCCCTCTTTCATTTTGGATCATTAAAGATTTCCTTTCCTGGCTAAAAATGTTTATTTTTTTTCCTCAGTCAAGTATAGATTGTTTTGCTGAATCTTGATACTGTGTTTTAATGTTCTTGTGGACATTTAATAAACATTCACATTTTATACATGAGCAGCCTTGATGTCTTAGCCCCATGCGGGTGACTTGGTTCATAGATCCTTGCCTGATAATTAATGTACCAGTCAGACAGAATCGGGCAAGTGAGGGTCAATGAATACATAAGCCTGGAAAATACAACGGCCTTTCGCGGCAGGCTGAGTGTGAAGATTGTGTTGAGCATATCTGCAGCTACACATCAAAAACATAAGGTCAGACAATAGAAAACATTTCTGACATCAAAAAAATGTCAAAAATACATATTGTGTTTAGTTATAAATAGTTTCTGACAAATTGGAATTTTAATCGGCTCTGTCTCTTTGAAGTAAAGGTGACATCAAAATGTTTTCCATGGCGATATTGATCTCCATGTAAATTACTTTCTTGGAGTGACAAGACGTTGGCTCGAAATAGCCCATTTCTTGGCATGTATAATATTAGCTATCCTAAACATGTGATATTTTAATATAAGCCGATGAACTCTATGCAAAATGCATGGCTTTACCCATCTATGCTCTTTCCAACAGGAATTAATTTATATCTTGACACAGACTGAATTTGGCAGCCAGTGTTTGGCAGGTCTGAGGATCTACTTTGATTGCCTTTACTGACAGATGACTGTCACATCAGAAGATTTCATTTGATGTAGAAATAATTCCTCAAGCACAGGGAGGGTTTTGTGTGTTTTTTTGTTTTTTTTTTTCATTTGAGGCTTTCAAATTTTGGATGTAGAAAGTGAAAGGTCATGAACAAGCCACTCATTTTCTGACAGCTTTAGCATTGCAGGCCACCAGGCAGAACACCCACAACCATTTAATATCAACAAAATAGCAGCTCAAACTGATTCTGAATATATATGCACTTTAATTTGGATTGGATGGCACTTAAGGTTTAGCTTAGGTTTTAGCTTAGTGGAAATGTAAGTTATTAGCGGTCTCCCGGTGGCTAATGCAAAAAGAGGTTCGTGTTTGTGATGCAACTAAGAGCTCTGTTACCTGGTGTTCAAGTCCCAGCTGCACTTGGTGCTGGAGATCCACATTGGCAAAGCAATAGTTGGCTCTGCTTCACTGGGCAAAGATAGGGGTTAAGCCAGGTAATATTCATCAGTGTCATTGCTCTCAAAAGGCCACTCCTGGCCAGCTGGACACCGTGGCAAGTGTGTGAACTGAGGATATGCTGGCCTCCTTTTCCTGTAATTTCATAGGCAGTATAAGCAACTGCAGGTGGAATCTGAGGAAATACATGTCCATGGCTTCTTCCTCCTGAGCTGCAGAGAGGGATTGCTGTGGGGGACTGAACAGTTCTTTTTGAGGTGAGTAACATGTAGGGAAATCATTTTTAAAAATGTTAGCATGCTAACTGTGATAAGTACCATTAAGAAAACAGTCATAGTCTTACTGCAAAACAATTTAAAAGTCAATTATTTATTTTCTATTATGCTCTTTTGTTACATTCTGGTATGAAAGACACCAATTTAGAGCATAATTTTAAAGTTTAAACACACCCAAACTCAGTTCGTTTCACATTGTATTTGCAATCAAGAAAAAAACCAAAAACTAAATGCAAACAGGCAAATATACAAGAATGGTCACAAACTGGAATCGTTTTAAAGCTGCACTAGCCTCTCTCTGGGATGAGTGAGAATTAAGCTGTTGCACAACTGAGAAGTGTGTACCTTCCTCCAGTCGTCTCAAGAGGGTCCTAAAATGAAAATATCCAGGAACATTAAAGCAGTTCTGTCCCCGTAATATCACATATTATCCTCACCAAAACCAGAGACCCTCTCATGTGCATTGAAAAGCTGAGTAAATATAGGGTATGGGTAAAAATAGTGCATGTAATATCTGTTGTTTCTCTAACCTGACTGGGCCCTCTCCGCTGATTCCGATATCATATTTGGCTCTCAGTAAGTCCTCATATGAATTGGTTCCATGGCATGTGATGCCATGTACATGTGTCAGGCTAACACAAAATCGCTGGCCTTATGGAGCTAATTGACTGCTGTGTGATTGCTAATCTGGCAGCCGTGGTTTAGAGTGGATGTCTGATTAAATTTGTTCATAAAGAGGCAACAGAGATGGAATTTCATGCATCGTCGAGGCTTCTCCAAGCCAATACAATCAGCTGCCTCTCGTATTAAGTGCCTAATTGATTGCAGCACTGGTGTGATTTCGATGGCCCCCAATAAACAGAGTGCAGCTGAACAAGCCTCATGTTTTAGATATTGCCCCTGACAAGACACACTAGAGAATGGTGGGTCCACTTATTATAAGTGACAATGAACAGATACAGAACAACAGCAAATCGAATGGCAGGAGAAGGGGACGCTTCTTGATTCAGGGGGCAGTTCGTTGTACTGTACGCTGTCGGGTGACAAGCGTCTTGCCTTTGTTTATTCAGTCACTGTCCCAGCCGGTCTCGTAGTATGTCATGTACAACTCAATTCTCCAAATCAACCCATGTCTCCTCCTCCAGATCATTACTTTATCATTTTGTCTTATTACAATCACGAAACAGACTGGTGAAAACGTCATCCTCTGGAAACTGTGGTTTATAATAAAGCTTACCACTAGTCACCAGAGGCCATATTGTGTGGAACAGATAGGCAGGAATAGGGCTTTTGGCTCAGTCGTGTATACACAAAGGAAATGGCTGGCAAGTAGTGGGACATGTTTTCATTCTGCAGCACAGTACGCAGTAAACTCACATTGAATGTCTAAGCTGGCTGCCGTGTAAGTGCTTAGAAAAACAAAAAACAAGTAATTTTTTTTGCTGAGCGTAATTACAGGCAGCGAAATAACTTTGCAGAAGTGGATTGCAAAAGTGTTTATTTTAGTGCTCTTAATATATCAATAATTAACTCCAACTGCCAAAATGTCACCACTTCCTCAATAATGACAAGTCAGTCTTGTTTCTTGTATATTTGCCAGTCTGTGCTGGCATACAGTAATACAGATGGTCATCGCTGTTTCAGAGTTTTTATCCGCCACTATGTATTTTCTCATGCTTCAGAAGAACTGCCTAGCATACCTCAGGACGAAATAGGTTTGAAGGGGGCCATCAGAAATCACATTACATTTCCTTGTCCTAAAAGTAGAAAATAAAATATTTTACCAGGTCTCAGAATCATGGCTCGAATTCAGACCACCTGAGATTCATACACACACAAACATAAATGCTGGATGAATCTGTGAATGCTGAATTTATGAAGTAGGATGTTTTTTATGCTTTAAGATGTTTTTTTAATGCGCAACGGAGGCGGTGATCAGTGACTGACACAAGCAGGACACCGTATTTCAGGGACATATGTATCACCACTGTGGACGTTTTACCAGTGTCAACGTATATCAATTCTGATTGTGAAAACAGTAATGTCAAAGCTGTCATTATGATTTATTGAAGTAGTACAGTTAAAATGTCTGTTGCTACCTGGTTTTATGTTGTTAACAGTGCAAGACACATCCAATCCATTGATGATAACATATAAGCATGTGTTGACATCATTTCAAATAATGCATATTGTATTTACATTCAAATGTTTGGATGATCTGTGGAAAAAATAATATAAGAGCCACTTACCAACACTTGCTACTGCGCCTTTGTCCTCATGGGATCTGAGAGAAAAAGGAATTCCAATTACTCTCATATTAAGAGGTATGATCCACCTGCCAGAAACTTACACGTCAAAAGTGTTTATATCTAAAGGCAAAATAAGGGTAAGTGGGGCCTTAATGTCAAAAGAGGATCAGAGATTCATAAGGGGGTCTATGGATAAACAAAGCCTTTATTTGAAGGCCTCCATCACAACAAGGGGATACATTCAATTTTTCAAAGAAGCTTTAATGCAACAAATCTCATAGATACCAAGGCGCCCTTAGACACAAAGCCCCAGCAGAGCTTCAAGGAGGTAAAGGGTAAAATAGGGCTTTGAAGTAGAAGGTCTTGTTCAAAAACAGTGTTTTAAGGTCATATGTATTGTGTACTGGGTCAAAATTAGAACTCTTTTCTCTGGTGATTGAGTGAAGTGCTACCCTCTTGAACTCATATCCAGTGTACAGATTGGTAGCAACTACGGAACCGTCATTTAAGTGCGAATAACTAACATATGCTGAGATTCAGTAAAAGTATGTGCGTCGTCAGACTGCGTAGTGATATGGATGGAAGGTGTTAAATTGTGAGGAGGATATGTTCAGTTCTCTGGGGGTTGAGAAATTGTTTTGAGGAAATGGGACAGGCAGCTGCCACTACACTGCCACAGCGGTTATAGGTTCATGAGAGGGTCAACCTTATCTACCAACAAGGCGATCCTGATTCCCTCACGCTTGAGAAATCCCCCTCGCGTGCCCAACTCAGCGCTCCACATGACAACACCAGTCATGTCTCACATCACCCGCACCTACCCACAACCCCCTGCCACCACCACCACCTTATACACGAAGAAAAAATAACATTCTCTAACACCCCAACCCCCAACATCTTCTTGCTAACTCATCAAGTGCGAGACGCGCTGCTGCTGTCATTTGCTAGTACGAGGCCCCCTGCTTCTGATGTAGTAACTGTCACGCCACCATCATTTTCTGTTTCCTGTTCAACTTGTGCATTATACCTACATCTTTATTTAAACTGTCTCTGTGTGTCATTTTATCATGTGAATCTCCTGGAAAAACGCCACCCTGTTTTAATGCTGCAATCCCACACCTTCCACAGGACGAGCAAAAATTACGAAAAGGTATACAAAAAGGACCAGTTTTCTAGATCCCAAATCCTATGACTTGTCCATTTGCAAGATGTTACACCAAACAGACATTTATTGCATTAAAAATATTTTTTTTTAATCATTCTGAGATATCATTGATCCATCCCAGGGACTGTGAGCTACTAACAGTTTTCAGTCTACTTATGAATCACTAACTAAAATAGCTCATTTTAAAAACTGAAATTAAAAGTAAAAAAAATACATAATTTTTTGTTACTTTGAGCTGCCCAACATAAATCTTTTAAGCCTAGATTTCTATTATTCAACAGATTTCTCGAAATCTTCTAAAAACAAAACATCTCTCTTGTAGAAAAGATGAGAGGTCCATGATTTTCCCCGTTTAGCAGAAGAAAGCACGGAGGAGGATGAGAGTGAACCGCCATCGTACTGTCTGCACTGAGAAAACACCGGAAACACTGTCATCCAGGTTGAGCCCTTGGAGTGAGCACCCCATGATGATGCCAATAAAGACAGATTATAGAGGACGTAATTCAATACCTTTGTAATTTCACCTCCACCACAGAGCTGTTTGTTTATGGACGTGGAAAGGAGACTGGGCTCTACTAGCCAAGTGTGATAGATAACCACCGTCACGGTGCATATTTGTTCACTTCTGCAACCTGATGGAAAAAAACTTGCTAGTGAAATCCATTATTTCACTGCAGCACAGAGTCGTGATTGTTAGCAGCCGGCACTGTGATAAGCCGATTTTTATGTATTTTCTGATAAGCTGATTTCTACAAGCCCCATCCTACAAGCCCCACAGAGTGTCAATGGGGAAAATAAGGCACAGGTATTCAAGCCTACACAATGCAAAAGCGCCATGCAGGTCCCATAAATTACTATCCAGGTTACCTAATCACTCACTCATTATTCTTAAAAATGTTTAGATTAACAGAGATGTGTTTGGCGGTTGCTGCTTTTGGCCTCTCTTTCGAAATGAAATGAAGCAGGTGAAAGATCCATTCTCCCTCAAGCTCCAGAAACGACCACACAGGCTATGAGTGAGCTGAAAACGAGTTCTGAGCTTCATTAGGTACAAGCAGCTTCAATTTGCCCAGTAGGGTGCTGCTGCAGGCATATAGCAGTATAGGATTGTACAACCATTCAGAAGACAATGCAACACATTTCTTTAATTATCTAAGCCTCAATTATCACAGAGGGATAGACTCTCAAGGTATATAATTAATCTGCAGTCAAAACATAGGTACACACAAAACAAATAAATGGAAGTTTTTTCTTACATCCCTCTTGACTTTTTTCTTCGTTTTTAATCATTCTATTTTGTGAATGTTAATTTGATCCGTGGTTGAATTCAAAATGTACTTCCCATACCTGGGTGATGCACATGCAGTAGTCATTGACTTATATACTCACTCCTGTTCTAAAACTCTATATTGCCGAATTTCATACACTGTCTAAATTTTCCTGTTACATCAAGCCTTTTTTCTTCTGGGAATGAGAACTGTGAGGCACATGATGCTTTGATTCAAACTCTCAATTCACATGGCGGCCCCTCCATTGATTGAGACCAAGTCTAATCACATTTGGCTGTCTGCATAATTTGCTGCTTTAACATTAGCAATTTTGTCATCTGCTAATTTTTAATGTTGGCTTTCTGTGGACAGTGTTTAGTCACACAAATGGCAAAGAAAATGTGTTTCCCGAGTTCTCTAGTACAATTTTACTCCATTATTCCACACAAATCAAATTCTTTTTAAATTGTATTTAATCATAGTCTCCCACTTACTTACACTTGCTGAGATTACTGATGTGTTTTCAAGAGAAGCATGCCACCTAAGAAAGATTTAAAAAAAAAAACATCCACAACATATGGCTATTTCGCACATGTTGGAGAAGAGCTGTACAGATATATTATTGATTTCCTTTCATTTTAAATAAGGTGAGAAGAAATCTATGTTCGCTGTTATTTACAGAAAGGTCAAAGGACATTTTTCCACCTCACATGTTAGCATTGGCATTCTAAAATAATTCCTGTACAGTATTCAGCTCATCAGTCTGACTTCATGTCAAGAGCTCTTCCAAACCATATGGTGAAAATTAAAATCATGATGACTCATCTTACAGGAATGATAAAACAATGAAAACAGTCATAAGCTGCTTTCTCAGGACACTTCCATGTACAGTGCATTCATAATGTTTTGCAGCCAAGTTTGATGAAATATATCTCATTTCATGCAAGGAAAAGTATGATCACATTTGAATTCATTTCAGAAGTTAATTTGCATGATGTGATTCCCAGGATACATGATCTCAGTTCTATCATATACAACAGGGGAAGATTCTGCACTAGCTTAATTTATCACATTTTTTGATGTACTTTGTGCAGTGAAATATTGCTCATAATTTGATAGATTTTCCTTTATTTTCTTTACCTTGGTATGACACCATAAGCTGAAGCAATATGAAAGTTTTACAAAACTGAGTTCATTCATTGCGGCTTCTTTTGAATTTACACATCCTCCATTTTGAACTGTTCTCTCCATTTTGGCTGCAGTTCAAAAAAGGTGCTTTTGACACGGTTCAACAAAAAACACTGCCAGTGCATTGTGTTTCACTGTCATTTTCTGGTGATGCATGCTCATTTGTGGCAGTGTGTTTCTGATCGATCTTGGATGTTTTTGACAGAGCCGTCTGATTTCCCTTGCAAAAGGACTGAGAGCACGTCTCCCTCGTATTCCTTCCTATTTTGTTTGATATAATTGGATTTGTCCTGTAAGTTTATCCACAGAGCATCATGTAAAAACAGGACTAATCTTAGATAATAATTTAGTGTTAACTGTATTTATATAGCAATCGCCTGGCATCTACACATACATTTCATTGAGTTCACAGTGTTTTTATCACAAGAGCATGAATGAATTTGCTTTGAAGTCTGTTTTTAAACCATGCGCATGCCCTGTACCATTGTACTTTGTAGGCTGTGCCAACAGACGAAGCCAAGTTCTGTTTCAGAGCTAACGTTTTCACTGTCTGTTTTCTTTTCCATGGTGGTAATCACTGAATTACATCACCTAAAAGCAATAACTTAATATGGGGAGCAGGGAAGGAAAGTGCCTGCGATGGAGTCATCTCTGCTCTGTCACCCTCTCACTGTCACCTTGGATGCCAGGACGTCAGTCATCCTGTTTTTGTAGAGGCGCCCGTGAGAAGCACATCTTATTTGTCCTTTGGGGGTCATAAAGCACAAAAACAGATATTGCAATGTGTCTGGATATTACTGTGAAATATCACTGTTAATACAAGCATAAGGGTAGCTGTAAGTAAAATATAGCAGACTGTATTTTTATTGGTAGTTTACCCACCCCCCCCAATAATTTATGTTTTAAACAGCACATCATTTCACTCCTCAGTCTTCTCCTTAAACAACCCCTTCCACAATCAACCCAAACCCATCCAAAAATGTGTGGAGACCTGATCGATTTTATCTGTTTGCTGAATATTTATACATAAAAATATATTTAAATGCATTTGATAAAGTCGCTTAATTTCAGCTTTCATTTAATTACATTGCTTTGAACATATGCAGCCAACAAAAATCTACTGATTCCCCTTTTGTCATTTGTATCTATTTTATCCTCTGAATATATAGGATAGTGAGTCCAGTTTGGTCTTTTAGGAAAGTATATCCAAGGGCTTCACTTGGTCTTGAGGATGTCATGGCTAAACAGCGAGTCTATATATTTCTCAAACAGGGGAGATAATGTAAAATGCATGAAGCGGAAGCAGCCCTAAGAGTTTGTGTCAAATTACATGCCTTTTCTTCCAAGATGTTCTAGCGTGAGGAAAAAGATGTTATTGAATAGAAATAGGTGTTCATTCAAAAAAAAATAATTTAACTAAATCTACAAGAAAATTAATCTATAACTGAAGTACAGCTACTCTTAAGCATTGTGTAATTATATCACCATGCAAAGTCAAACAAAGGTAACAAAAACAATACCCTCTGTTAATGCAAGGGGTTTACATTCTGCCTATTAGTGAATAATACATGCTAAATTGAGCCCAGCTCTCAGACCTTCACTTGGGAAGGAATACATTTATCTTACAGGTAATTGATGCTGCTCAGATATTCATAAGATGTCTGTCGTATGACCGTTGTCCCATGTTGGCGGTCAAGAAGAGGCGCTTTGTAATTGTTTTCGATGAAGGTCATGATCAGGAAGCATTTACTTTGTATGGGCGAAGACTGAGACAGGCTGGGATTGACTAAATTATGGACGTGAGCAGTCGCCTGTGTGTGAATTCATGGATGTGTAATATCATAAAATGGGTGCCACATGAACCAGTTGTGGCAAATACCACTAATGTTTATATACCATCCATATGCAATACCATTATTTTTCTCTGTGATCAAAGGCATACTGCATCAAATATTTTCTTCTTCTACTTCATCAATTATATTACATACAACACATTATAGATCAATAGGATCTATATATGTCTTAAAATAAATGTCTTAAAACTGGCTATATATAGCTATATATTAAGATACAAATACCTTGGAATATTAATAATATTGCTGCATATTTGCAACAGTTTGATATGCTGTATATCATTCTTTTTATTTGCCTAGTTTTAAATAACATAACTGTCCTACCCTCACATGGATCCCATCTCTCCCCCTTCCCTGAATCCTCTTCAAAACACTAATATGTTCCATTTCCTGTGATTGGATTATTGTCATCACCTGTGCCTTGTTTGCTGTTACACCTATATAAACTCCCAGTATCGTGTTTGTTGTGAGGTCTTGATTCTATTTTCAATCAATTGGAGCATGGTTGGGTTGTGCAGTTTCTGGTTTATGACAATTCTTTGTGCTTTCTCTCCGGATTGTAAGATATACTAGTTTCCCAGTTTTTTTCCCATGGCCTTTTGGTTTTGATTGCAGTTCCTGAACATGTGTTTTGATGGTCTTTTCAATTAACTCTGCACCAGGGTTCACTTCCTGGGAGTTTGTCTCCTTACAAGAGATATTCTAGATAAGTAACAGTGGCTGCATAGGTTATGATGATGCCTGAAAACACAGGACTAGAAATATCAAGCAAAAGTTAGCAAGCTTAATTAAAAGAGAAACGTTTTTAAAACATGCTGTTTAAATGAAAATTCAGGAGAATGAACCCTCAGACAACATGAATGCGTTTTTTAAGGAGTTTACTATGATTCAGCGAGTTATATTGGTACCGACATTGATCTTGGGCTTGGAGTCCAGGGGGGCAGTGTCATGCCACACTATTTTTTAGGAAGAAGTTAACCCCCCTTGACTGTTAAAAGAGGATGAAAAAACAGACACAAGGGAAGTAGACTTGAAGGTGGAGATGGGGAGGGGGAGGGATGCCGGAAACAGAGAGCATGATGGGAGAGAAGGTACGTGGTAAATTAATACCTGCGTAGGCAACCGGATTGGTTGGATACTGGTGTTTGAGTGAAGGGTTGTCCGAAGGTTGCCTCTCCTGAAATTTTTTATCAACAAACTCCAATATAAGGAGAAAACATTGGCATATTGGTGTTCAGCTGGACACCTTCATATCCCTGTTGTCATCTGGCCACTTCAATGTAAACAATTCACTTTAATTCAAATCAATTATAGATAAAGTGCATTTTACAACAATGACATCACATCATCAACCTTACAAGGAAACAAAAGGTGAAAGGTTAAGATCAGTTTACTTGCATTTCATTTTCAATCATTATTACTATTAATTTATTAATGTTATAATACATTTGAAATATACAGTGCATCATTTAAAAATGTGGATTTAGCTAGGTCATTCTCACTCGTATTTTAAGCACATGCAAAAATGTTAAAACTTTAAAAGGATTATCCCAAAACATTTTACAGATTGCTGCTGTACAGAATCTGCTCTTAAACTTTAGCTGTAAGCAAATCAAAGACAATTGTTTCAGCTTTTGTGTCAACCACCAGAGCACCATGTAGGCAAAACCACTTCTCAATAAATGTTTTCCCCATCAAAATCTGGATTCCAGTCATGATCAGAGTGACTTTTATGATGTTCTTGCTGTTATTTAGTCTTTCTCTGTGTTTTTTTTTATGTTGTTTAAAATGCAACCTTGCAGAGCTGTTTGCCAACACTCTAGCATTATGCTGTGTTGCAATGTGCCATTGCAGTACAATCTCTTATTCATCTGGGGATTTTCACAATTAATTCTACCCAGACAATACAGATTCTTCAAAACCACAGTAGAATGAACAATGAGAGTACTGCTGACTCTTGATGCATGTCAGACTCTTGATTTCTGACACCTTTACTCACTGTTCATCAATTTTGAATCATTTTCTGTACACGATTCACTTCACAGACAAAAGATGGACATACCACCATGAACTATGAATAGCACGTACGGTATTTTAAAAAAAGAAGAAAAAAAAACATTCAAGGCTGAATGTAATTCCAGTTCTTTTGCAGGGTAAAATATTTCTGCAATTTATTTATTATTTAATTGTGCTCTCATTCTCAAAAGAAAAAGAAAAACACATCATGTTCTATTTTCAAAACATACCCAATAGGCGTTTTGCAGGTGTGCTCCATGTCTGGCCATTTCTTCATCTATCTGTTGGCAGGTGTCTGACAGTTATGTGCAATTATTTTTGATGAGCAAGACAGTGAATCACAGATGTGTGGTCACCAATAGCATGTTTCTGTGTGTGTGTGTGTGTGTGTGTGTGTGTTCATCAAAGATGTTTTACACGGCCTTATGCAAATGGAGGGTCAACAATCAATAAGGCCATCTGTGTGGGAGAGAGACGGAAATGGCCAATTGTCTCATTGTGACTGTGATTGTCAGCTACATTAAGAAATATACTTTTATTAATAATTATTTCATATTTGCCATCATGAGTTTCTAACAAAGCTTGACTTATTGCTCATAATCAAATATCTCCTTAACACATAAATCCAGCTCTTTGGCTGCATTTTGTCGTTTTAGTGTTCAATACAGAGCATATTATCTGGAGTAATTATTTTTGCATTTATTTAATAAAAATTGTTACGACCCGAAAATCCAACAGTGTTACAATAACAAAGAGGATGAAGATAGTTGTAACAGTATGCCAGCACAACACAGCTAAAAGAATAACCAGTTAGAACAACCAGGCAGTGGCTTTATAAAAAACAAACTTGTGTCTCTTATTTACAAGGTGACATTTTATTATCTATATCTGCCTTATTTTCTATAGATTTGCTGCTGAGGAGGCATGCAGTGCAATCCCTGACCAGCGCTTCAATGTCATGGTCTGCTGGAGGTCTGCTACCACGTTATCCCTCCCCAACACGTAGTTATACTGTTTTAGGTGGTAACTGTGCTATGTAGGAGTCAGGGCCCTAGAGGCGAAGGCGACGGGTCTCTTGACTCCGTGCTGCTGCTGAGAAAGTACGGCTCCCACTGCTCCGGTGGAGGCATCGCAGGTGACCATAGTAGGGCATGACAGGAAAAGTGCTCGAGCAGTGCTGTCTTCCGCTTGTTGGTAATATCGGAAAAGTTTATAGCGTCCAGATGGGTCTCAAATCTATCCAACCAGGTGGTCCACAAGACTGGAGGGTCACCAGCAACAGCAATGTTGATGTCTCCTCACATCTTCTAAGCTTGTTCCTCAGCGATGGTCCTCGACATCCTCCACTGCATTTTCTGGTCAGCTTTCCTAGCAACGTGATGCGTTCCTTCAACCACCTGTATTGAAGCAAACAAACACGACAACAAATATACCAAAAAGGGAGCTATAATAATTAATATAGCTAGATGTGTGAATGGTGGATGCATGACTGGTGTTAATTTCTGTGAAGTACAACATAGTTGTGTGTTTTTAATTATCATTGTGGTGCAAATTTGAACCATCAACATGTGGGCCATGGTCACATACTCCAAGATCAGAGCATATGGACATTAGACATAAAACACATGCAAGCTGAGAGGAATGTCATTTTAATGTGTTTAAAATGGATAATATGCCACCACTTCAGATAGGATGCCACAACTATATCACCATGTAATTAATTCAAAGCAGGCTGCAGTTTAGTCAATCACATTAAAATACCTGGATCCCTACCACCAGAAAAAGTCAGGTTTTTTTCCCTCTGGAGGGTGACTTCACTGCAACATATTTGATGCCAACAAAATTCGCCTATTGCATTTTTAAGACAAGGTCATTCCACAGATGTCACCTCTTGCTGATGTGACGAACAAAACACATTCTACAACCGAACAGCAACCCCTGCAGCCCTCAGGGGTTGCTTCTTGGTCTTGGAGAGGTGCATATCTGGTCTCTTGCTGTTAGGCATTAACAAAGCCAAAAAGAGGCAAATTAACTGCCTTCTCGACTTTGCAAAGAGACTTTCTTTTGGGCTGTATGAATGTCGTGACAATACAGCAATGTCAGTTTTTGTCAGGATATGCTGTTCAGATATAAAGACATGTCCCTGACATGTTTAAAGGACCCGCCCTCTTATGTCATTGGTGTGCCCTACTGCCTGTGTCTTCACATATAAAAACAATTCTGAAAAACCTCTATTACTTGGAATCAGTTTCATTTGTGTATTATAAATGCAAATAATATATTATAATTATAAATAAAACTTTTCATTACTAAAGATTCGCAATATATCACATGCTGTTTTCATTAAAGAGCTGAATTTACTTCCCGAAGATATACTTATAATGCAGAAACAGAGAGCAACAACTTCACCTGATGATTCAGAGAAATAACGCCTCTTCATTTGTTCTGCAACATAACAACCAGGACAATTTTGTGACAGTTTTGATATATGCAAGGATATATATTACATGGTCCGATCACTTCTGCTTTCACTGACATGTCAGTTTTCAGACTTGGATCACTGTTTACCAATGTATGAAAAGCTGAGACAGGTCTTTGTCCCTGATACTTCACAGTCACAGTAAGTAACATTCTGCCCTTTGCCTGTAACAACTTATCACAGTTTCCCTCCATACACAGTGAATCTCCATACACTGACCATGGAGAAACTGGGTCAAGTTTGACCTCCTGCTACAGTTTGTTCCATTTTTTCAGCTGTTCAATAAAACATATTTAGAGGATATTTTGCCAGCACATCTTGATTTAAAAAGTGCCCTGGAAAACCTTCAAATGCCACATTTTCTTTTTTTAGTTCATCTTATGGTTGCACTTTCACAGAAGAAAAGTGAATCTAAGGGATGTAATCCCTTTTTGTAACTTGTTGTTTGCATGTGTTTTATCTGTATATAGCTCTGCTCTATCATGGTATTAGTCTGATTTATTGCATGAAGCAATTTCTAGGAATAACTTGCAAGAATTGGTTCTGGACAAGATAGGAGGTCCTATGGAAAATAGATCATTCGGCCAAGTTCTAAGAACAGAATGTACAGAATAACACCAAAAAATACCTCCTGGAATAAATCATTGCCATTTAGTTATTTCTATTGGAGAACAAATACAAGTAACACTGCACATGGCATGACCATGTTAACACTGACCCAAGAGTTCTATTTATGGGCAAAACCGGCACAGGGTAAGGTTCCGTCACAAAGCTGATGATTGATAGAAATGTTGGGTCAGAAGGTTCTGGAACAAATTCATGCATTATATAAGAAGGAAGACGTGAGTTCAGGTCGTCAAAAATTAGTGACAAATAAATTCCCCTGGACTTCTATTCTCTCTCTATGGATTACAAATATACAATCTTGAGTTGGGTTCCTCCAAACAAATTGAGATTAATCATCTCTGAAAAAGAATATTTTCCCCCAGCTAGCCATGAGTTTAGCTTTATCTTTATGGTGTTACAAAAGGGAATTGTTGGTTGGGAATTAGGAAGTCGTAAAATGATGGTTAAGGCATCATTAAGGGGCAAAAAATGAGTTGGTACTGAGCTGTGAATCTGGATTTCGTAATGTTAACAGGGTGGTTTGTGTCACAGTTTTAAAAAAATTAGAATCACATTTCACAAGTTCTAAGACCAAGTCGATATGGTTCCGGTTACCCTGAGAAAAACTTTTTCCTGAAGCAACACCTTTCAGAAGCAGGGAGGTTCATTTGGTGTTGAAGTTTTTCAATGACACTGCTTGTTTGTGACAGGAAAGTAAAGGATTTCCTCTGTTTTTCAGTGAGAGTAGAGTGCTTGCCTGATAACCTGGCAGCACTGCAGCACCTGCAGATGCTGGTAGTCTGTGTATGCATTTCCTCTGTATACATGAGGACATTTTCTTATGTAAATGACAAGCTGGCAGTGGCAACTGCTGAAAGCTGAAAATGTTTTCAGATGTAATATTTGAAATATGATAATTGTAACATATTTGTACTAGTCTATACATAATTTTGTGAGGTATAGGGTGAGAATTGAAAAAATACACTTACAAATCACACTAACCGGAAAATGAGCTATTGCAAAATAATAGTATTTAAAGAAGACATACTGCCATCATGTTAAATCACCATATTTTATTCATTGATATACTGATAACTGAAAAAATACTTTCACCAGTTAAAAGATGATTTTCATATTTTGAACAAAATATGTATGTAGTATATAAATACAGGAAACTATGAATACTGATTCATACAAATGAAAGGAGTAATAACACAACAAGATAAGCATGCAGGGACACTAATGCGGTAAGAATCATGCTAAATCCTCACAAACTTAAAGAAAATATATTAGCGCTTAAAAACTACATCTCAGTACTGTATAATGTCCCCATAACACCACGAATCGCAGCACTTAATGACTCATGCTGCAATCACTTATTTCCTATTGACCATGCAACATTAGTGATGGTACTACCTTGAAGAGATATCAGGGGAAAGGGAATATTTCAATTTAATGTCAGAAGATAAGAAAGTTAATGTGATTATTGTGGGCATTTGGGAAGTGCTCATAGAAACATTTTTTGAAAGTATCCTCTTTTCAATCTCTTTTGTTTACAACAACCACATGTGCATGTCTGTAGCTAGTGCGAATTAACGTGTTACATGTTCTGTTCTGTGAAAATTAAAGACAACACCATAAAAAAACATCTTATAAGTTGGTTTGAACTTCAGTATGCTGGGAGTAAGTATAGTTGGACAATATAAGGAAGAAGAAATGAGAGTCTTCAAGAAGAAGCCCACAGGTCAAGATTGTCAGTCTATTTAAGACATTAATGGAAGTAACCCGATTTTGTCATTTCTTTTGTACTGAAATGTAATGGAAACTTTTTCCATTTGCAATCAATATCGTCCACTTCAGTACCACAGTCATTCATTACTGCAAACAGCCATGCAGGGTTTACCGTGCTGAAAGCACACAATGCCGCAAGGCTGAAACAGGAAGAGAATTATAATTTACCAAGAGGTACTATGCCTAAAACCTGGAGCATTCATCAAGCTTACAAATCAGACATGCAAAGCAGATGGAGAATGTAATTGGAACAACTAAGCACTTACATTTGAATAAGAAATATAGTGTAAACAATGTAATCAAAATAAATGAGGTATTATACAGCATGTCGAGAGCTGCATGTCAATAATGCACCACATGAAGTATTCGGATCTATTGTGTAAAAACACTGTGGGCAAATGAAGAGTCTATGAAGTGGACATAATGCAAAGCCGGTTTTAAATTCAAGGTTTCATTCAAAAGAGTTATGAGAGCTGATCTTGCCGGTTGCCCCGAGAACAGCCTGAAGCACATGTCCTTGTGCCACTCCTATGCCTTTGCTGAGGATCCCTGTAGATCGGCTTCAAACATGATGCCAGTTTTCAAAGGATGCAGTTTAAGGAATCACTCAATGTATCATTCAGAAAGATAACACATAGTGTATTTAATGAAATTCGTATTTAACGTGTAACAACTCCAGCTTATTCAGTGGGATTTTGAAGTTTGTTTTGTCATCATGGCATTTTGCCACACTGACATTTTTCTAGAAGTGTGCATAAATATTTATGTTTCATACTTTCTAGCATTCAGAGCTTTGCCTGAGGTGATGAAAGTATTTCCTTTCATGGCTTTTGTTCTGTGGCTACCACCCTGTTAACGTCCATCACAATTTAATTCAAAGCAATGTCATTTTGCCCTCATGGTCAGAAATATTCCTTGTCTAATCTTGAATGGAGTCACTAAAGATTAAGCATTATCTGTATAATTTATGTTTCAGGGACTTCAAAGAGAAGATTACAAAAGTTGACATAATCGGGGATTTTTCACATTTCCCACTGACAGCTCCCGTAGACATTATTAGTGTTCTGCCAGTCCTTTCTATTGAAGTGACGTTTGTAGAATTCTGGTCTCTGTTTATCATTTGAGTATAAATATTTACACCCCCTGCTCTGGACTGGACACATCACACTGGCATCAGAACAAAGTCTCCTCCTTCCAGTCAATCACCTTTATGGAAGGAAGCGTTCAGCTCGAGGGCATCCAGAGTAGCGAAACGAGGAATTACGATAACTCAGCCAACTTGTTCACATGCAAGAACTAATTCAGCCATTTAAGCTCAGAAAATCAACATCTGTGTGTCAGAAAACCCCGCTTCTCGCCCCGCATGTAATTTGAATTAATATTATATCCCTGTAAATATTTGATTCATTTTTATGCTGACTAATTAGCAAAGACATCAACATAAACTCTGCCTGGCGAAAGATGCGGACTGGAATGAAGTGAGGTATATGGGAGAGGTGAGACATCTGTGACTAATGAACTGGAATGAAAAGGAATGAATAAGTAATGCGCGCCAAGTCCACTGTAATTCGTCCACTAGCTTTCCTTGAACTCAAAAAGACCCCTGTCTTGGTTTTATGCTTTCCTTGTTTGTGATTTAGTATTTATATGTTTGCAGTGCCCTCATTGGTATGTGTTCTGTTGCATACACAGGGGAATGAAGACTTCTACTGAAATACTGAAGCATGGTATCAACCAACTTTACCTTACTGATGTATCATGAATTTGATGAATATTCATGACAGGATGACAACTAATTACTACACCTGGACATTGACTATGAATTGCCAATGGAAACAAAAAAATAAACATCTTTGCTAAATTGTTGCCCTTGTGTGTCCCCTGTCTATTTGTCCTGCTCAGCCTAAATAAGAATCAGATTCTACCCATGAATCTTAATGAGGACCTTAACTCACAGAGGTGACATGCACAGACAGGTACCGATTTACTCTACTCATTTATAAGCATATTGGGCTGCAAGACTTCAGTTCTCTTCATCAGCCACTCTATAAAATGAGTATTGTTAAAGAATAAATTTAATTTTCCTCTGGTTTCAGAGAGAAGACACTTTTACTTATATGAAAGAACAGATTGTCCAATGAAAATCTTTCCTTGTCAATGATCATTACACTCTGTTTAATTCCCTGGCCATGGCCTTTTCTGAAATCTCCAAATACTTGAAACCTCATTTAAATGAATAACCAATTTTCTCTATAACCCTTGCACTTTCGTGGAGATCTTCATAAATGCTGTCCAGTGACAGACTTGGCGATCGACTTCAGCCTCAAATAATCACAAGGTAAATAATATAAATAAATCAAATAAAATGATAAACTAAAAAACCTCATCCACTAAGAATATTATTTCCCAATACCCATGAAATGATATTATGGACGTTGCATAATATAAATGTAATTTGGCTAAACCGATGCAATGCAGAACGTAGTCTTAAATTTGTCATTCTCCCCTCCTAAGACTTAATTAACCCCATTCTGAACATCCAAACATTTCTCTTTCCCTTAGTAAACACAAATCCTTGAAACATTTACATTTCATTTTCAATAGTGTACACAAATAAAGTATAACCAATTACCTTTCTAACAGATTGGAAAATGCATAGGGACTGTTGTTCTCCTTCATCGTTGCATGCAGAACCAGTCTTTGTATGTAAATGCTGCTCAGCTTCTTGTGACTAACTAGTTGGTACTGTATTTAGTGGCCCTGCTTCCCTGCGGTGCAGTACCTGCCAATACTTCTCCAGCTTAATTCTATCATTAATTTATATTGTCATCATCACAATTACCTTGTACTATCTAACTCCCCAAACAACAAGCAGTGTGTATCAATGAATTCGACCCTGTTTCTGACTATTACCCTTTAAAGTGTCTTCGTTCGTTACCAATGGAAATTAAAACCTTATTTACCAAAAAAGCATCTGGTAGATTTCTGTGTTCCTTTCAGTTGGGGGATTAGCATAGGTTTTATTCAAGGCTTTTTGCATTCCCCATGTCTCGAGCAAGATTAGCGCCAAACTGTCTCAGTCCTGATTGCAGTGTGCCCATCAGCTTGTTAGTCTAGTCTCCTGTCAGTCGTAATCACGGTGTGCTTTAAATGGTTCCTGTGAGACATGGAGGACAGGTAGAATCTAACCCTGTGACTGACCAGCTTTTTCTTTCCTTCCAAAACTGTTCTTTTGGGTTACATAAAATTTAAAATATTATTTTTAAATTAGAATGTTGTATTACATTGCTACTATTAAAGTGTTAATATATAATTGCAGATTTCATTGCTGTAATTTAAAAAACCTACCATTAGTGGCTCAAATATATTAATTCATTTACCTTTTATGTAATATCTCCACAGTTTCATATGAATAATGAATATGATTTCATATTCCTCTTATTCATTATTAATCCAATAACTTAATTAAATATATGGTGATATACAGTATACAGTATATGTTCGCTCCTGTCCTGCAAAACAAAGAATAATCTTGACATCAAAATGCTGTAACGAGATGACTACCTTTTTCCTGAAGGATAACAGGAATTACTATCATCAATTCATTCTTTCTCAGGTGTTGGCATGGCTTTAATTAATTGGACCAGCGCCATTCTGTGGTAATGTTGATTGCACTTTGATATGTTTTAAGGCATTTCTAGTTCCTTTCCAGTTTTCCAGCATTATCACAGCTATGTATCTGTTCTCTCTGTGTACGTTATCTTTGATAGCACAGCTTTAAAGAGATGTTGGACACTGATTCCAAACTTGGTAGTCATGAGCATTTCTTCTGAGTTCTAGTAAAATATCTGATGGTTACATGAGCGATCTCTGACAGTTCGTGAGTGAACTCAGTATGAGTGCAATTCTTGTAAGGTATGGATGGTTCTATTAGGAATTATGAATGAATGCAGGATCAGCAAGAATCAAATTGTTCAAAAAGATGGAGTTTGCATCACCTGTAGGTGAATGACAGGCATAATTAAAAAGAGAAATGTCATGCCACCATGCAAATGCATTCTGGTCTACATGCAACAGCACGTGGACAAAATAAAATAGTCACATCCGACAGTATTATGCTTGTCTGTGATGAGGTGTGCATAAATTCGACAACATTAAATTTGCTTTAAAGTGCACTGGGCTATAAATAATTTCAAGCTGAGTTGGAGTGAAAGTGCTTCTCTGTCTTCTGAATTAAATGTACGTTTTATTGCATTGTGTGTTTTCTGCATGATGGTTCATCACTGTCCACAGAAACAGTGCCTTTTTCTCAGTTAAATCCTTTCATATGTCATATTCTAGCAGTTAGTTGATCCATTATAGACAGCATAGATAGCACTTTGCGACCCCTATTCTCATTCAAACATCATGTGTACGCTGTGAATTTCCATTTAATTGTCATGGTGATGGGTTTCGTAATTTTGTCCTGGTTACAACTTATGCAACATTCGAAAGAATGATCGGGCTCCTTATATAAAGGACAAAGAACGCCAATGTTTGAACCGCTGCCCTTGCGCACACAGAAGCATCCACCTTCAATCTCTGAAAAACCTTTTATCAGTCTTCTAGAATTGATTGTGTGCTCAAGGTAGTCTGGTAGTTTTCTTATTGCAGATTATAGCATTCTTGCCAGTGTCCTTCTTTGATGGAAGATATGTTGCTGTTACCGTGTAGAGCATTTTTAAAATCACTCCCTGTCAGTACTAATTACATGTTGTGCTGGTATTTGAAAATTCATTCCAAGCACCAGGAGCACTACGGCGTGTTATCGGCCACTTTCAGCTGCGGTTACAAGCTTCTGGTGACCTTCAAAGTCTCTTTGCTGATTTTCAAATGCAGCACCAGATTTCTGTCTGTGGTTTCCACTGGTGGGGGTTTGTTATGTTCTGGCCAGTCAATTCAAATGGCTTATTTGCCACATTGCTAGTAACAGTAATCAGAATGAGGTGACTGCAAGACCAGCAAAAATAACTATTAGCTTTATGTTACAGAAAAAAAAACACCAACCCTGCATAATTATGAAGGCCAGTGTGCAGTCACTAATTGTGATCATTAGATACTTAACCTACAAATTACCAAACACCTGATTCGTTCATGGTAAGTATATTACCTGGGCTTATTCTATATTATGAAATGGATAACAAAGGAGAAACTATGCAAAAATAATTTCAGTAGAATGCATTGTCATACAACATGAACCCATTTATAAGAGGTTTATTATTAAATTGTGGGTAGTACAGACATTGTTACTTGAATTGAAGAAACTGGGTTAAAGTAACCTGAAGAGGAAAAAGGGGGTGAAAGGGGTAAAGGTGAAGATGGGGAGGAGGAGGAATGACGGAAACGGATAGCAAGATTGTTAGTGAGGTGCATGGCATTTATATACCTGTATAAAAACCAACTTGACATATATGGGTGATGGATTTCCTGAAAATATCTCTTTCAAACGTTTGTTTCATCAAACTCCAATTGTAAATTATTACCTACTGCTAACAAAAGTAACATCCATATTTCGCCTTTTTATTCCCAGTCCTGAACTCAGCTGAACTGTGTGTTCACCTGCTGCAGTTCTCTCCTGCCAGCTCAGGAAGAAGAAGCTGTCAACACATAACTCCTACAATACACATGATAACCAGTCCTCACTTCATCCCACACTGCAGATGCACATACATACAGTCCATTTCTTTGAAAGATATTTGAGTCAGCATGTAGTTGATTCGTACACTCACAGGTGGCCAGCCAAACAGGAATGGTAGCTTAAGAGCGTTATTCTCCAACGCCCAGTCACATCCAGGGTTCAAGCCTGCTTCCTGGAGGTGCATCTTAATGTGTGAGCCACCCAGAGGCCCAAAATATTTCATCAGACAGAGTATTTTCTGCATGCAGCTAAAGACGGCTCATGTTATTCTTCTTGCTGCGTTCACACTTCCCCATGTCATCCTCCACGGCCACCACTGATGAGGACAACGGTCTTTAGCTACAGCCAGAGAAGAAGGTGTCATGTGCTTTTACTGAACGGACACCAAAGCAGATGTTAACAAGCAGTCATTTTATTTTATTAGCTGGCACTGCATAAAACTGACAGATGAACATAACATTTACCCAATTTTCCCCATCTGCTTCACTGTATTATGTCACTGTAGTCCTACACATCAAATTGTAGTTTTTTAACATATCATCACAGAAGGGTATAGGATATCAAGAGATTCCGATGGACTCCCATGATCCTCCAGTGAGAGGTGGGAAATTAAAGATAACTAAGAAACATTTAGAGGTGAACAGCATGAAATTATGAAGAACTACTGAGCATGCATAACCATGAGCTGTTGTAGAAGCAAGCTTTTCAGGAGTGAATTTACCAGATGGCATATGAACAAAGACAAAAAACAACTTCAGATTTTTTTATATGCAAGTTCAAGTATCAGGTTAAAAGACAATTCAGCTGCAAAATGATTTCAGTATTTGCAATAGGTTCTCAAAAGCTGAATGCCCAATGTATATTTTAGTGTTTTCTATTGTTCGATCTGCAATGTGACCTTATGTCTTCGATTGACTCAAGCAATAACTGCGAAAGCTAATCTCACAGTGTCTGAAATCCCCATGGCATCAAATTCGGCCTCATGCCACAGCAAGAATATATATCTCCTAAAGTGATAAGCTGTGATTCGCATCTTGCTGTGACCTAACCTCATTGCAGTCTTTATTGGATGGCCCCACTGGAGAGTAACTTAATTTTGTCCAGGACCTTGGAGTCAGCTGTTTGCTCATATACACACTCTGTGGTCTTAAGTGCCCGTTAGTTGAAATACCAGTGCATATGAGGATGCTATTCACAAAGTGGTACTCTCACTCTGTGGTCAACTTTTGTCTGAGAGGCAGAGCTAGCTCCAGAAATAGATTACAACTTCTATGATGATGTAAAATGTGCTGCATCCGGAGAAATATGACAAAAACACACCACAATTTGCTGACTGTCGCTGGCCAAAAAAGCAAGACGATGGAAAATGAGCGTGCTGATTTGGACAAACCAGGATGTTCCAACTGTGGAGGAAAAATGGAAAAAGAAAAACACCAAGCAAAATATCTGACCCAAATGTTACTTTCACATGGGAAAATGGACATGTGACAGAAATAACTCTTGTTTTCCAGATGAAAGGATTCCATTTTGTTCTGTTGAGCACAAGAAGACTGCTTTCCTATTTGATCTTCCAGCACTTTCTGTGAGTTATGTCAGTGTCTATGTTTTTGCCCCAATGAGGCAAAACGGCCGTGTCCCAGATCATTGTGTTGCATTAGCTACACACCCTCTTTCACTAGAATCACAGACCTTTCTATGAGGTACTCATTTTTCACTGTCAGAAATGATATAAAAAATTAAGTTTAGCGATCACAGTAGTGACCCCTGTATGAGTTAATGCAGTTTGGATTGCAGCCAATACAACCCAGTAACACGCCCTTACCCAGTTATTAAAGCTGATCAAGAATTGCCTGTTTCTTCTTGAATGGGAGTACTTTTTGAAAGGGGGCAAGGTGACTGTAAGGGTCTATAGTGCACAACATCCCAGTGCAGACTGCATATTAATTAAGTGTTAAATTCATACTGCCAATTAATCAAGACCAGGTCAATTTTGTCTGTGTTTATGAACAGGTGATTTGATCATGATAATTGCATTGCTACACAGAGATAGTTACGGCAAGCTTTACCTGTGGGCTTTCACTGCAGCGCTTTTGAAGTCACGTGCCGATGCCGTCTTCATTTCCATTTGGGAGTACACCATTTCAGCAAGACTCTTGCTTCAGGCATTTTTGCTAATTGTTGAAATAATGAAAATCCCCATTGCTATTTTACACTATTATTTTTTGTATTGATAAATTGCAACTTTCCTCTTTAATTTGTAAATATACAAATTAATCACAGAAAAATATGCAGGTCATTGAGCAGGTCATTATTGAACGCTGTAGGACATTTTTCTGCAGTAAAAAATGTCAAGAAAGCAAAAATCAAGTTGCCCACAACCCAAACATCTACCGTACACTCACGAAAAGTCTCATATCATCTTTTTATTGGTCGGGATGAATACTGCAGAAGAAAATGAAAGATCTTCTCGATACAGTATTTTTGTACAAGAGGCACTCTGAACAAATGACCTGATGCCAATTGTTAAAATGGAAGATGGAGTGGATGTGTCAAGACATTTATACTTTGAAGCCCGGTTTGACTGATTTTCCCCTTTTCTCTCCCCAGTATGAAATCACCAGTTGTGCTTCTCGAGTCACCATTCTGTCAACCAATCCTGTGCTGGGAGCGCTGACACTGATGCACATGCACTCCTAAGATGTAGCGAATCTTACACACCCTAGAGGCGACAGAGCACTGACGGAGCGAAAGAGAGCGTGCCAATTTTTAAAAGACCCATCGGAAAGGCTGGCTGTTTTACTACCTGTTAGAAACTCAATATGTTTTACCCTGTACTTCAAGACAGCAAGCTTTCAATCAATGGCTTTCAGTGTGCTGAGCAATCAGTTGAGATGGTCAATATGTGTTTTAGATATCTTGACAGGTGAAGCACTGCAAAACTGCCTTGACATGAAAATTTCAGTTGTCCATGGTAATTAATTCAAAAGGACATCCAAAAGTGTTCTATTTGTTTATAGTGTGTTTTAACATAGCACACAAGAGCACCAATTAAATTAATCGAATATTTTCAAAAAAAAAAAGCATGCACCAATGAACAACCTTAATCTGTGATTAGGAATTCATTGTCAGAAACCATTTGAAAGGCACGGCCAACAAAAGCGGTCGTTTTTTGGTGAATTGATTTGCCCAGATGACTGGAAATGAATATTGACATTGCTGGCTGCAGCTGGGAGGCTTGCTGGATGGCACATACACCATAATGCTTTCCAGAGAGTGAGGACTTTACGCAGCAGGTTATTGCTAAGCTCATCAAGGAAAAGCGGCTTCACAGATCAGCCACTCTGCTGCTCTCCAGCACAGGTCTCCAGTCCTGACGATGCTGCTCAGCTGGTAGATGGTACCAGTTCAAATCATCGAATAATGATAAGGCCATCTCACTGTAAACTACATAAATTGAAATGACTGTTTTCAAAGGGATTTAGCCTTCTCTCAACATAAGATATGCTCATATAATTTATATTACAATGACATTTACCACAATGGGCTTACAATTACAGTTCTATTTATTTCTCATTTTTTGCTGCAGTTTGTTCATCTGCTGTAACAAAGGCTTTTCTACGCTGCACATTAAGCATGTTTTGAAGCAGTAACCTAAGAAAGCCTTATTGATTTACATCCACCCAATGCGGAAAGCCACACATAGTTGGCAAAAGACGCAGCTGAAGCTAAAACCTGGAACTAGAAGGCCCAGGCGGAACTCTGTCAGTGCTGTTAAGAAGAGTCATTCATTCTCTCTGTATCTGTGTCTTTATTATGCAGCTTCATTTCCTGGATTGCCTACTCTGACCAGATTTATTTACCAGAAAGTTCTCCAAAACTATGATATGAAAAGTTTGCAAAAAGCATGGAGTTAAAAGTTTGAACACTTTCCATCAGCATTTACAAATGTATGTTAATATTTATTTTATGACCCTAATTTTTTAAACAAAGATTGTTTGGGTCTTCATATACATTCTCTGTGCTTTCAGAGAAAATTAAATTCCGTAAACTACAGTCAGCATTTATTTAATATTTAAAATCTATTACAGATCTTCTCCTTTTATCTTAAGTGGCTTCAAGAAAGAGAATGGGAAAAGACTGGAGTTCACTCGCCTTCAAAATACATTTATTTTTCTCTCTTAACATTCAATTCTAGAAATCTCTCTTTGTAGTCACTCTGTTCGCTAAATTAGAAACCAAGTGAGGAAGAGGTCAGATAAGCAGCTAAGTCTGCCTTGCTGTTAGTCCCCATAATATATTTTAATAAATCTTTGCACATTTAAGTTTTGGAATGGGCAAATGTCTGGCCAGAGCATTGTGGTCTGCCACTCTTTATTTTCTGTTTGTTGTAATTTTCCCACATTTCTTTTATCTGTCGGAGATTGAAATTTTCCACTTAGTGGGTAGAAATAAGTTTGTGATCAAGGTTGCGGGAGCTGCTTACCAGAGGCTTACAGTGCAGACTGAACGAATGCCATTGTTATTCAGGTTTCCTGGTGTTACGGAAACTTGGACTGTAGCGCTTGCCTTTTAATGGCCATCTTAATTAATTAATGGGGAATGATGATGATAAGTGCCGTTACAAGACTGTTTATGAGAAATTAGACAGACATAAACAAGCACCAATTGCCACCCACAGCCACTCAGGATAGATCCCAAGACACTTATTGTGAAGAGTCGGTCAGGTGTCGTTTCCTGCCGGCTAATAATAACCGCTCATTTTCACTGTTTTACATGCAGTTTTTGCTGTTTATATTGGATTTACACAGAAGGTTGATTACATAAGAATTAAATGGACATCATATAAAACGTAGTGAAGTGGTTGAATGCTGACTAAGAGTGCCAAATTGTGCCCACTGACATATCTAAGTTGCCATGTTAGTGGCCCGATTGTCACTGTTTCAGTAAGTGCTGTTCTCAGATTTGATTGAAAGGCAATTTGATAGCTCTTGAGATGTGACCATTTGAATTCTAATGCTATTTAAAAGTCAGCAAGCTAAACATCAGCATAATTAGTAATGTCATTTAGCTTCAGCTTTACTTTTCTTTTATCTTTTGGATAGCTAACTAGGTATTAAAATAGACATTAAGAGTTAAACACCTTGTTAATCAGACAGCTACCTATTTGTTCCTTACTAATCCAGCCAGCCCAGCAAGATTTCTCCATTTACTCTCACCAGCCAATCTTTTATGTTTGGGGCCTCCGCATCTAATAAAAACGCATTATTATTTGTAACAAGACTCAATACCTAGACATTCCTTTGCCAAGTTAATTCATAACAATGTTCAATACATGATTTCTGGGGAAGAAAGGGACCAGAATTGCTAAAGTCAACAGCTAGTAAGCAAGCAAGCTAACGCCTAAAGAACCTTTAATAAGATTCTCATTGCATCTAATACAGCTGATGAAAAATACCCCTGTAGATCATACTTGACTAGAATATCAAAGGTCTACAGCTTTTGCATTCCAGAAAACTGAATTCCTCAAGTTTAATAGCCTAAGGGGTATGCAGAAATGGCATGGCTTTCTTCCTTCCCCTGTAAAGGATTGGTCTTTGAGAGGTTTGATTAAATGTGAATGATAAATCTGGCTGTAAATGAGTCTGGCAGTTGAAGAGGAAAGGAGAGAGAACCCAACAAATCAGTTATATAGTTGAGACAATAGCTTTACAGCCCCGTGGTATTGGAACTGCACTGCACTGTGCTGCATAATAACTCTTACTGTTACTATACTCTTACTGTATCCTGGCAAGAAACACCCTTGCAGCATATTGACTGTGTCCCTTTTCTTGTAAATGTTCTAAGATGACCGTTCATTTGAAAACCTCTGATAGTACTACCACTGATGCACTGCTTAGCATTCAAGATTCAAGGTTTATGTTGTAAACTTTAAAGATAATTTTAAAACAAGAGGTAATCTGTGTGTGAAAAGGATGGGCTGCAACTTTGAGGCCTGGTTTTCTGCGTTTTGAATTTGTAGGAGCCCACAAACACGATGTCTCCCTCTTGTTTTATCATATATTTAGAGGCAAAACTCATTGATAATGAGGTCACAAACTGAATGAGAAAACAAACTCTCACATGCATGTGCATCTCTGCCACAGACATCTACAACTGCCATTGTTCAATACTGCAATAGTATTCAGATCTAGTCATGGGAGATGCCTGTGTATGCAAATAGGTTTCATTTAAAGTCTTGAGGAATGATTCACCTTCAGGCCACATTACACAAGAAACAGCGAGGTTCACCACAAAGAATACACACTCCACAGTCATATCCCAGAGCTTGATCAGTCATCAGCTACTCAGGGTCATTGTAAACCATTTGTTATTTAAAGAGGAATTCAAAAACAAAGCAAATAGCAACGACCCAAAACCCTGTATGGTGCTAATATGCTAAAGTGTATGTGTATAAAGGAGCTGTAGAACATGTCGGCCTATTTAACCTTAATTGATTAAGATGTTGGCTATAACAAAGTAAGAGCATATGTAGGGGGTTCCCTCCGGGCTACAGTTGAATGCCACTGCACTTGGAAGAACAAGTACAATATCTCAAATTACAATCTGGCAGCTGTTAACGTGATGCTTTTAAAGGGAGAATGTCCATTCCTGTGTAACCTTAGAATTGTGGTCCCGATAAGACAAGGCAAAAGTTGCTTGCCTAAGGACTAACAGTTCTACGACAAGGAACATTGCCAATATTAAACAACATCGTTTGATGTCACCCCTCGCTGTTTCCTATCCCTCTAAATAGGGTCAATGAGTAAGGAAATACACTTATCAGCTTATATATCCTGACATATAGCTAATACTGTAAAAAAAAAAAAAACTACTGGAAAATGTTGTCTTATCAGTCCACAACACAAAGTTTAGGAAACTGCAACTTTAGATTTCTCAAACACTCAAGAAAGATTTATTTTCCATCTGGATAACATGAATAATGCAATGCTTTTTTTTCCCCCAAACTTATTTTATTTTAAAGATGCCAATGGTCCATTACATTAGTGAATGTTCTTCAAGATAAATGATTCACAACTTAGGCTTCGATGGCCATTTGCCCATTTAATCAACGTTCAAGTCTGGGAAGTGGAAGATGTTTTATTATTTCCTGTTATAAATGCACCATGTATTAAGCCACCAAATAACTTCTTTGTTTTTTTGTGGCGTTTTTTGGGGTGGGGGGGAGGGGTTCCATAAACCTGTTTATCACTTGCATTTTCATTGTCAGTTTGCTCCAGGCAATGGCCAGCCTGTGGGAGTCACGAACTAACATCCCTTAGAGAAAACTCTAATGGGGAAGGTGGTCCAGTGAGAATGAGACTTGGAGGGAATCCCTGTGTTTATTAGCATGGCAGCTTTCCAATGGTCCAGATTCTGTCTGGTGCAGGTATACCTGCCATTAATGCAGGAACACAAGGTGTTTGCCATGATCCATCATCATTGGAATTTAAAAAATAGGACCATGTTGATTGAAGTATTAAATCCCCATGTGATGCGATTGCCAGCAGCTGCAAACCACCTAACCGGTTATCATCCACAGCATGTTGGCTGATGACCCCCACTAAGCTGTCCCATGAAGCAGTTTGATGCTTATTGGACTTAGGCGGTTACATGCATCAAGGGAAAGTAGCAGTTAAATTACACTGAAACTAATTGACTGCAAACACATAAGACAATGTCACAAGAGATATGTGATTCCTTGAGTGTTTTAAAAAGCCTATTATTGCACTTGTTTCTGAAATATATTTGCTCTTCCCTTTCCAGAACTAGAAAATGAAGCCCGTAAAGGGTAATCATTACTGTATCTAAAATTACACAACTGCTATGACCTCGTTCCAAAAAGTTTGCTTCGTTTCAGGGAACGAATGAGTAATGCTTTGTTTCTGCTCTTTGCTCAGAATAAAGTGATTGTTCATTGTTTATATTTCTCAAATTTCGCTCTGTCCTTTAGAGACACATGACCCATATCATTTAACTACAACCTTGACATCCTGTTCAACCATTAGTGAAATAATCTTTGGTTTGTATAGTGCTTTTCTGTTGTGATTTTTAAGAGCAGAGGCTAGAGGAAAAGAGGGACAAGGGTTGCTTCAACAAAATATCAAAACTAGAGAGCAAGCACAGTGCCATTCTCCATGGGGACCCTGTATAACCTGTGAGATAAGTGAATCTAATTTCACGTCACAGAGAGTTTAAAAGGAAGATTATAATGAAAAATGTTTGCTCATCAGGTAATAGAAGAAGTATATTCCAACCAATATGTTTTGGTTTTTCAGTGTGTCAAGGCATCTTTGTTGGTTTTTGTTACTGCTACTCACCACATATCCCTACAGTATTTACTCAGATTTGAATCTTAAATCATTTGTGTGCCCCATGTTCAGAATCAAATCCAAATTGTGCCAGTCCTCGAACAGCAAAATGTCCAGTGTTCACTTGACACTAACAGTGTACAAAGTCCGGTTGTTTTCATATGTACACTCTTTAGTGTTAAATTAACACTGGACATTTTGCTGTGCAGACATCAACCAGGTAGGGACTGTGGTTTGAGGACATTGTACTCTCCCACTCTCCACTCTCCCACTGTTCAACAGCATCTCCCAACCAGTTTTGTAGCCCTCCAGTCCAGTACCATTATAGAATGTGCCCAACCCAGTTTTGTAGTCCTCCAGTCCAGTACCATTATAGAATGTGCCCAACCCAGTTTTGTAGCCCTCCAGTCCAGTACCAATATAGCATGTGCCCAACCCAGTTTTGTAGTCCTCCAGTCCAGTACCATTATAGCATGTGCCCAACCAAGTTTTGTAGTCCTCCAGTCCAGTACCAATATAGCATGTGCCCAACCCAGTTTTGTAGTCCTCCAGTCCAGTACCATTATAGCATGTGCCCAACCAAGTTTTGTAGTCCTCTTGTCCAGTACTATTATACCATGTGCCCAACCCAGTTTTGTAGTCCTCCAGTCCAGTACCATTATGGCTTACCTTTTTGATCATAGTATTTAAAGACATGCCCTTGCACACTCCATCAAATCGACAGAGAACGTTACCCTGATGATACAGTTCTGCAGTTTTCATATTATTTTGGACATGTATCAATGTTTCTGTTGCTGTATTTCATTTCAAAAATATTATGAAATGAAAGTAAGCCTGTACCATACGGGCAAAACATGGACTTTTATCTTTCATTTCATACTTATTGACAGCGAGTAGCTGGAAAGAATGTTAAATAATACATTTAAATAAAAGTGATGCTGGACATATTTTGTTCTATGAAGATTTTGATTATGTCTGGTTTGATTATTAATTTAGTTTAAAATAAATAATTTATGACTAAAAAAGGCAGTCAAGAAGAATGCTTGATATTTGTGTTGTTGAGGTTTGCTTGAAATTTTGCACAGGTTTCTTTAGCATGCTGCAATGTTACACATTACATAATAATTTCTTTTCCTCATAGTCTTTTGCAATTGGTAGGGGCATGTATCCCACAAACTCAATGAGATTAACATTAATAACAAATATTAATAACTACACACGTGAATTACATGGGTAAAATCACAGCTCAGAAAAACAAAAACGCTGACACACCCTAGACTTTAAGAGCTGAAACTTAAAGCTGTTTACTGGGAAACTGGTGGGTAAATTTAGATTTCTTAAAGTCGTGTGGTGAGCTGCTTAGTCAGCATCAGTGTTTGTCCTCAAAGTTTTGGCAGCAGTTTCAATGGAAAGTTTGGGAACCAGCATGCTAGCCTCCATGTTTTTAAACTGACCATTTGGTAAACCATTCAAGAGTCCAATGTCATTGTTTCAAAATAAAGACATTCATTTGTAGCTGAGAAGCTTCCTTGTGTATCTATTGTACATGATTGATTCCTGTTAGTTTTGCCATTGATTGATTATTGTAGTCTTTTCTGATGTCTCAAAAATAGTTTCTTGGTTTCGGTTGGAGTTTCCTGGAGTTTTGGTTTCACAGGAAGAGGAGAGGCGAACTTGACAAGTTTACATCAAACTTTAAAAAAATAAAGCTGTGCGTTGGGGAAGATATGGTCAGAAGGGAATATGTTTTGTGTATCACACTGACAGACAGAAGGAAGATAGCATTTATTGCTAATGGGCTCATGAATGTGCTCTTTAACTCACTTAGCATTAATAACATTTAATGAATTCTATAAGCTATAAGTTAAGATTCTTATCTGTGTCCTTGAGGGTATTGGCAGTGTCAGCTTTAACTAAATAATCAGTCTGCTTCCTGAGAACTAATTTCCCCAGTCAAAACAAATTTTATACCATGTAAGAGTTTTGGGAATTTGAATGGTGAATTTTTACACACCGTGTATGTTTGAAATTGTTGTTCAGTATTGAAGTAACGTCATGAAACATTAACTTGTGTGAAAGTGTGCATGGTACAATAATTAATATTATTAATTCTATATTTAACTACAGTTTCAATAAAGGAGTTATATCATGCAGAGTATGAAACACTTCAACTTGCGAAATCAGACTGATCTCTCACATCCCCTTTCACACCAAGGTGAAACAGTGGAAGGTGACAGTGAAGCAACTGAGAGTGTGAAAGCGCCCTCATTTTTGCCATGCACACCTTTTTACAAGGATTTACAAATGGCAAGTAACAGAATAATAACAGTACATGTGTTGACAGTAATCCTTAATTTTTCCTTTTTTTCCTATTTTGCATTAAGTAGCTTAGTAGTAATAGCTCTTATTGGCGGTGATAATTTCAGCAAATCATACTACACTCTATTATTAATTTTGAATAAAAGCCAAGCATTGAATAGACAGCTGCCAAGCTGAGGCTGCTTTAGCTGTAGTTGAGTCACCAGTTCAGACCTGTTCTGACCCCTGAAATCCTTAAATGACCAAATTTAATTAACTTTCTAATTACTTTTCGTCAGCTGCACCGCATGTAAGTTTGAATGTTTGTGAGGCGTCAATCCAAAAAAAAAGTTTTTTCTTTTTCTTCTTCAAGGGTGTGCAAGTTTTCGCGTATATGTGTGTGTGTGTGTGTGTGTGTGTGTGTGTGTGTGTGTGTGTGTGTGTGTGTGTGTGTGTGTGTGTGTGTGTGCGTGCGTGTGTGTTTCAGGGTTTATATTCCAATGTTTACATCACTGTTGGGAAAGGTGCAGACAGCAGGGCAGACAGAGGGGCATGAAGAGAGTTAGAGAAGCATGAAACTGCCAGCCAGTCACGCTGTTGTATAGTTAGGTCAGTGACTACACTGATCTATTCTTAGACCCAATGAGATCCTTTGATGACCCTGGCATTTGTCATCCACGGATGAGGCAAATATTGTCAAAGCTTGCTCAGTTTGTATTCCTTTTGCAATACCCTCAGAGGTATTAAGTTTTATAGCAGAGCTGATGAATATTAGATGTACATGTTGTGACATTGTGTGGTTTGGCCTCAAGCTGAGCAACAGATATTAATCATTACAAATTTCTAGTCTGACACTCAAGCATGCAATGAATAGAAAAACAGTCCAAAAAATTCAGCTTTCAAAGTTGAACTGATACAGACCTTATGGGGGTAGCTTTTATAAAGTATTTAGGGAGTATTTTAAAACATGTATCATGGTTACAAAGCAAAATGAAATTCATACATTCTGGCTGACTAAAATGTGCTCTTTCATCAGATTTTACAACAAATTTTACTTTAAAAAATAAAGCAAATATACTCTTGTAATTCCTTGTTAAAAATCAATGGGAAGAGTAGAACCAGTGCACATTGTACTGTATTGATAAAGATGTTCTGTGAAATTACCCTGGAAAGAGTGCTGTAATATATATATACATATGACTAAATTTATATATATAGCATATAGTATGTAATTCCCAGGATGTTGTAGTGTTTCCATATATTCCATATAATTCCCTTCCATATACTTTTGCATTTTGCATGAAGAGTTGCTTACAATCGATAATTGAGGATTTCAGTTAATTACTTTTGTGACTTTAGTATCAATGCAATGGATTAAATGAAAAGGAAGACATGTCTAAATTTGATTTCTGTCAGATGATCAATGGACCTACAGTGATAACCAGACAGACCCAAACACAAATCGATTAAGTAACTTAAAAATATTAATTGGATTGTCTGACTTACCCTAACATTACCCTAATTGCTGGGAAGTGAACCTAAAACATCATCACGGATATTCTAGTTGGAGGCGTGGCCCAAAGCCAATGACTATTACGTATACTAAAATTCATGGCTGATGTCTTTAAAGACTTTTTCTTAAAGAAGAAAAATAAGACTTATCAGTTATAGAACAGAAACTCTTCAGCTATTACCAAATATTGTTCAGTATAAAATCTAATTATAATCATAAGACTCACTAGTTGTAATGTTATGGATTTTCATTACGGTCCAGATTTGTTGTCAACAACTAATTTAGGAGGACTTAAGCTTTACAAAGGGTGCCAATAATTTTGACCACCATCTTCTATAGACTAACGATTATAACTAAATAGATAAAAAAGTATTTGTAAATAAATGTAAGAGTTTTAGATTAACATTTCTAAAAACATTTTAACATAGAATATAGGTCATTACATGTGTTTGTTCATTTGTATAGTTTTGCTGGCACCCTTTGCTGTGAAGCTAATCAAGTCAAGTTTGTTGTTTGTTATTTATTTATTTATTTACTTACTTACTTACTTATTTATTAGACAGAAATAAATTTATCACGGATGTAATGAAGACCGGCATGCACCTCTCTCTTACGCATTTAATTTTAATTTAGCCTAATGCCACAAATTTATATGGATAGATGATTCCTATCAGCTATCAGCTCTCGATCCCTGGATGATACTATGGTAGCTTACCATAGTCTTCACTGGTGCTGTGTAGATTTGATATAGAACCAAAAGGCTCAATGCTCACACTTGAAGCAGTACCCTAATGGAATGAACTACAGAGCAGTCTCACAAACCGACCCTATAGATTCATCCTATACATGAAAATGTGTAAGGATAAGGCTAAATGCTCCTTAGCAGTTGAGGCAGGGGTGAAGTCCATACCTCCTCAGCCACATTTTATCTGCTTGGCAGGCAGCTCTCTCTAATGATATAAAAACAAAGTTTGCATATTTTAAAACTTACTGGCTGTGTCCCAATATGAAGTCAGATTCCAGCATCCTGCAGCCTTAGTAGTAAGCTCCCTCTGAGGGTAGCATTCTAAAGGTAAAAGGACCTCAAAAGATAACAAGTCTGGGATGCGCCTGATGTCACATAGCCAAATATGGAGTCTTACATCCAGTGCACAACTTCCAGACAGTGCAGACTCACACTAGGAAACCGCTGAAGATAAAACAGGGTATTCCATTGTTCTGGAAGCCACCGATAGTATTTTGGCGGTAAACAACAAAACACTGTAGGGAACACTCACATATTTTGAATACGGGAGCAGGTTACAGAACCTTCAAATGTCGGGGGCATCTGAATCAGCAGTTGTCTGTCTAACTTTCTCTCCAACTTCCTTGTTGAATCATCTCCAGATCAAGGAGCTGATGCATGGAGAAGTGCATTCCTGTCACGTATCAGGGACAAAAGATTAAAATTTCTCGGGATGTCAGTGCTTAAGTCACCTGTCGCAGAGCAGAATTCGCAGATGTAATATCCTAGTTTCACAAAGAGGGAGAACGGCCTGCTCTGAGGAAGCCTGCCCAGGAGTGTATTTTACAATAAAGGGAGAGGATGATTTCTTTTCTCAATCCAAAAGAGGGTTAATGCCAGGGCCTTTTTCTTAGTGTAAAATGCACCAGAACTTTGATACAGATTCAGACAAAAACAGACTCTTGTTAGTTGATTGTTATTTGCACAGCAAGAAAAATAGATCCTGGTAGATTGCAGTTCGTACTTAGGTTTTTATTTTTACTGCCTGTTTTTTTTTTCACTGCACGTTTGCAGTTCCTGTTGTAGTGTGATGGTACAGGCTGTCATCAAGTTATCCACAGCTGTTTGTTACTATATTTGCTGGCTAGTTAGTTCATGTTCATGTGCATGGGAGCAAGACTTTGATGAGGCATGTTTGGATGACTTGTCTGAATTATAATGCCAATGGTTCATTCCTCTTCCATTTGTATGGCTATGATCCTATTCAGTTTCAAGTTAAACACAGACTTAAATGTATCCATCCTAGTTTCAGCACTATAGAGGTTATACACTGGATTAGTTGAACGTTCAATTCTTGGCAGATAATATTGAGCCCTCCCTATCATTAGGACACCTTGCAACTGCTTCAATAGCTTTTCACGTACCGAAGGCACAATTAGACGTCTGGTCTTTACCTTATTACTGGCCCATACCCTGCTGTTACTAAATTGGACGAAGCCATATTTTGCATTCATTAGAGTGGTAGCAGTGTGATACTTTGAGCCTTCTAGGGCCCCTGAGACAATTACCAGGCCATTCTTCCTCTGTCTTCTTGATTTAATTTTTCATTGTTATTTCAGTTTGTTTGTTTACTATTTACCCTTATTGGGTTGGTCTGTGTTGGGATGGAGGGAAAGGCACAGGTGGGGTGAAGAGAGAGTGTAGAGATTTTTGGCAATGCTGCCAGGAGGAGGTGGAGGTGAAGGTTTGGTGCATGTTTGGGGAAGGGGGCTTAAAGATGGATGCTGGGGGGGTGGGAATTGGTTGTCGGTTGCCATTATTGTTGAAAAAAGCTACAAAACCGATTTCACAAAAAGAAAAAAATGTGACACTATGGCACAACTTGTACTCGAGGTCATGAATTATTGCACATATTCTCAAGGCCAACATCAGCCACATAACAGAACACATTATACCAAATGCAACTTTCATAATTACCATGTGGTTTGAATCAAGCTGTGCAGCTAAAATGGTTTGCAAAGGAATTTGCTTTCCTGTACTGTCATGGCTTTTTTTATGCATAAACATTTTGTTGAGGATTAAACCAAGAAAATTTTGACTCAAATACAATGAATAAAATGTAGCTTTCTGACTTTAACTTTGTGTCCTTGAGGTTATTTTAGTGTCATGTGCTGGTTTTACTCTCACGCTGCTCTCATACCTCTATTTTTGAAACAGGATCCTATAGTTACAATTCACCATGACTCAACTTACTCATTACTTAGACTTCCACAATGTGCTCATCTTTCAAGGTGATAAAATGAAATGAAAACTGCGTTCGCTGTTATAAAAAAGTCCAGATGATTTAAATTCACTGCTGGAGTGACGTTCTGCGGCTTATTTTTAGGAGTAGATTTTGGCAGCGTTGTTTCATCAAAGCGGAGCATCTAATCCAAACATTGTCTGTCGCTTGAGAAACACAGCATTTTGCCCTTTGAAAGGCTTGCTCAAGAAAAAAAGAAACATAATGACTGTGACCTGGGTGCCTTCTGTGAGGACACAGAACAAGAAGGCATTCTGCTCTTAACTTACTGCATCGTCTCTTTCGGCTGTGTGGCTGTCGTGGCTGTGGAATTCAGTGTGAACACGCAGCATGTGTGATTGTTACACATTTCACTACCATATTCACTCTTCTTCTGCTGGCATCTATGATGTATATTCTGGCACAGCAATTGACACATCTGATTGGTGCTGCTGTCGAGAGTGGCTGGACGACAGCTTGGGCAAGTTTGTAACACAATCAACACTAGGACAGAGGGAGCGGCTTCTCAGCACTCCCTTTGGATCCTAGGCCGTATTTCTGCGCAAATAAAGCCACAACAAGGGAAGCAGATTCCAGCAGATTACTTTCAATTGGACATGCCAGCAAAAACAATGTTCAAAACAGAAGGAAGCCAAGAAGAGTCACAGCAGGGTAAAGTTCTTTCCACAGAATGAGTTATACCCAGAGAGCAGTTGCACACTGAATATGTAATTTGATAAAGCCCCGAAAGTGAATTTGCTTTGCAGCTTTCTCTCCAGCCATGTGTGGATATTCTCTGTTGTGTCTCACATGCGCAGTTGGTGCAAACGAAAGTCAATGATTGAATGAAAGGGATTCAGAGGCACCGATTTTTACATCACGTTTGTCACAGTTAGTTTTCCGCTTGCTGCATCATGTAAACATATACATATTTACACTAAACTGTAGATATATACTTGGAAACTTAAATGTAATTATATTCCCACCTTCTCCTCACACGGGTTTACATTTCAGCAAAGTGAAAACTGTGAATTTGTGGGAATATTGCATTGATAAACTGTTGTGGTCTGTGTAAGGCCGGCCTCCGTAAACACACAGCATGCTCCCATTAATATAGGAATGCACAGTATGCATGTGATTACTTTGTATACTCATATGCATCTTGTATGGACAATGACACTGTTTATATTCCTTTGTTTACAAAGACTGATTGCATTCTCTTTAGTGCTTGTCATACCGATTCATTGCAGAATGTCCAGGTCATCAACCAGCTTTCATCCACAGAAGAGGGGGTGGAATATGCCTGGTGGTAACTACATTTTTCTTGTGCTTACTAACAGCTTTTGCATTGAAATACAAGCAGACTTTATTGTTAGTGATAACCTGTTTTTTATTATACTTACAAAAGCGCATTTAAATGTCATTAATAGTTTCCAGATGTCATTTTCAGTTATGCTTATCAGATTCTTCTATGATACCTTCAAAACCCTCATTTTCAGTTTCCATTTGTCTCAGTGATACGGACACCTACCAGTTTTCTTTCACATTACTTTTTCACAATGCTTACTCTTTCACACTACTTACCAGACAGACTCGAATGGAACTCCATTCCTAGCAGATACAGTGAAACAGGTGCAGCATGTGTTAGATATCTGAGATATAATTCAGCTATAGAATCAAGTGTGAAACCCTGTACTGCTGCTCTATACATTGAATGTTAATTAACACAATACTGCAGGTACCACAGAGGGACTATGATAAGGAAATCACATGTAATCTGTGCACAGTGTGATCTCAAATATTTGATTGTTTAACCAATTCTAAGTAATTCAGCAGTTGCAAAATATTTCAACTCCACCTGTTCTAAAAGGGATACCAAATATGAACCTCTGAAACAGACACTCTGGAGGGTCAGTGTGGATCCAGGTAGAACAATGATATCGTGTGTATGTGTGATTGTGGGGTAACTCGGTGAATCTCTCAATTGAGGACATGTTTTATAAAATCTACACTTATGATAATTCCCATGTATCTCTATTAAAATCTGGGGCTTCTGGATAGGTCACCTTCTTTGTGTTCTCGCATTTGGCTTTGTGAATTCTATGGCAGGTTGTGGCCGCTGACCATGGGCAGCACATAATTGGCTGCAGCACCACCTGGTGAGAGAGGGATTTCAGCCAGCACGCTTATCCAGTCTCATTGTACATCAATGAGCCCCTCGGGTCCGTCCGGTAGCCATAGTCTACCTGCAAAAACCACAAGGGAAGTGTTCTCCTCCAACCCAATGCCAACGTTTAACTGTGGAGGGAATAGAAGCAGTGACTGACGTATGTATTTTGGGGGAGATTGTGAATTTGATTAGTCATAATCAGAGGGGACTGCAGTGGGAAAGGGGGTTTGCAGTGATGCTCTTGGATTAGGAATACAGTTTGGCATTGCGGTTTGATGAACTCTGCTGTGTGTCTGCTCTGCTGCCTTGTACTGCTGCATGGTCTGACAGCTCCAAAGTCAATTCCCTTCCTCCCCTCTCTGAACCAAGTGATAATGTCCCCACCAAAATGTATTTTGTGTGCAGTGATGTCTGTCTTTTTTATGCCTTTTTTGGATATATCAAAAATATTAAATCACATGCTAATATCAAAACAGATTACACTGAAAAAGTCACATTAGGGGAATATTATGTGTTTCACCTGTAGTTACGAGACTACTTTCTGACTTTGACGGCATATATGACTTAAGGAGTTAAATAGTCTTTTACAATGTGTACAGAAAAAAGGCAATTACAGTTGAGATGAAACTGAAACAGAACTGATTCTTCCATTAGAAAAACAATATGCAAGCTTTCTCCCTCCAGAAATCTACTGAGAACATTTGAAGATTAAGACTGAATTTGATCTTGTCAGCATCCAAGAAAATAAAAGCCAACTAATTAGCACAAGATGCTCATTTTAGAAACAAGGTGAGAAGACAGAATAAAATGGTAGGTAACTAGATGATTGGATCTAAGCCTGCACCCAGGTTTTTTACAAAATCTTGTTCAAGTAATTGGAGCTGAATTAGCATGTTTATTAATTTTTTACCCTTGTACTTAGAGACTATGAAATAGCTGGAAACCAAAAATTAACTGAAAACTTGCCTCTGAATTTTCCCTCATTGCCAACTGACCTACAAGCAGAGCTTGTGGAGAATTTTACCCTTGATGAAGTGTTAAAAACTATCTCATCAATGCAGTCTGGAAAGTCACCTGGTCCAGACAGTTTTCCATCAGATGCTTTTCAAAACATTCTCTGCCAAATTCTCCCTGGTTTTGAGTCTGTTCTATTCTGAATTGCTACAGCTGAAATCACTTCTTCCGCCATTCTACAAGATCTGTATCGCTTTGATATTGAAAAAAGATAAAGATGCCATAGAATCCGACTCTTACAGTCCAATTTCCCTGATAAATGCGGAAGCAATGATCCTGGAAAAAGCTCAAGCACATAAATTGGAATCTGTCCTCCCTTTACTACATGCCCTGATCAGACTGGATATATTCAAGAAAACCTCTGCTATTTGAACAAATGTTACTTATTTCACTTATCAAACTATAAATAACAACATTTGACAATTAAATAATTTTCGCAGCTTTTGTTATTTCTTTATTTTTGTCTTTCTTTATTAAAGTCATCGTTTCAATGAACTAATAGCCAATATACTGGCAGAATCTTCGCAGGTGTGATGTCAGATTGTCAAAAACAGCAAAAACATGAGCAACCTGACCGTTAACTGTCACAGTTTCCCGAAGAATAACAAGGGTAGAGATGCCTGAAGAAATGCTGTTGGATGAACATCAGTGCCTAAAGATCCCTGATTTCTTTGATGATTGCGTAAGATTCACCAGAGAACTTTTGAATCTAACAAATGTATAGAAATCAAAGCCAGATGCTACTCTCACTGCATTCCTTTGTAAACAGTAGTGCTATGCAACACTCTTTCCTTAATACAGTATATGGCATCTAGTTAATATGACATACAGCTTCATGAATTTCATTGCACGAGCCTATCTTTCAAGATAGTAAAGACCAAAATCGTATATCTTGGAATTTCAGTAACTAAGGCATACACAGATACTTTCCAACAGAACTTCACTGTACTCTCTGATCCAGTTAAACGGGACTCAAGAAGATGGTGAAGTCTGCCCTTATTACTGTCTGCCTTTATTACTAATTATGTACATTTAAAATGAACGTGTTCTCCAAATTTCTTTATCTCTTACAGTATATTCAAATCTATATACTCAAATCATTTTTAAGACCCTTGCCTTGATAATTATAGCACATGTAAGGAATGGGAAATACCCTCATATATAAAAGTTTTTCCCGAGAGACTCAAACAAACAGCGGGACTGGGCCTATATAATCTCCAAACTTACCACTGGTCTGCTTTGATTCACTGAATTTTAGTCTGAAATAGCCTTCACTTACAGTTTACAAGCCCTTTATGGGTCACCATGGAGCTCTAGGTCATGCCATTCAGCTTCTTTATTGGGGCATATATGTGGTTCAATTGCCCTTAATATTCCAAACTTTCGCAAGAACCTTCTGGTGAAAAATTGGCCTCAAGTCAGGCTGAAATCTGAGTCACTTTTTTCCCGTAATTTCTTTCCCAGGTGCTGCACACTGATTTTGCTCCATTGTTATAAGATCCTTCGTTCAATGATTGACACAGAAAGGGGTTTCTGGGCCTGAAAGATGTTTACTGATAAACCCTTTGACCAATTACCTCATCAGTATCACAATCGAATTTCTTACTTATTTACTTTCTTGTGGGCTGAAGACTTTGAGTACAGTCAAATCCCTCAATTCCCTCCCAATAAGCCATTTCAGGCCATTCTTTGTGCATATGTGAAAACACATTGTGCGATACCAAAGCTGTATGACTGTGTTTTGACAACAATTACCCATCTATGTCTACTGTGAAAACTGCATGGTAGCAAGACCTTCGTATGGCGATGTCAGATGAATTATGGGACTGTGTGTTTACAGAAGACGGTCTTCTCCTCCATCCATACTCATGCTGTCATTCAGTTTAAAGCTGACTTCATATCTTATTCACAAAGAGCCCATGGATCTTACATGTGACAGCTGTCAAACTAACCCTGCCTCTTTTTACAGGTGTTGGTCATGGCTGGGTTTAGCTGTTCTGGGGATCTGTTTTTCAAACTCTTTCACAAATTATGAGATTTATCAAATGCTCCAGAAAGCCTCTCCACTCTTGGGACTCTTTGGAATGTACCAATGATTTTAAACCTACCTAAGCCACAGCTGGACTCTCTGGCATAGACCCTGTACAGCCCAGTGTGTTGTGGTGATGAAGTAGAAGGGAGCTGTTTCACCTTCCCATATCAATCTGCACCACCTCATTTAGCTAACGTGCAAACATGTATATTGGACAGAGGCTGATTATTATGAGTAGAACCCGATCAAAACACACCCATAAAATCCAGATACAGGACACAGCAGTATGAACTACTGGACAGATACGGATTGACAAATCCTCTCGTGTGGAGCATGAAAACCTGGTAGTCACTCCCACTTTTTCATAGGTAAATACCTTGTGTTTTTCCTTTTCTGTTTATTTATAATTAGTTTTTAAATGTCTTTTCCCCTTTTTGACTGGGATGGCTGTAATGGGAAAGTGGAGGATGGAGATCGGTGAGATGGCAGTGCTCATGCCTGGTTGAGGTGGTGGGGGACTTGGGTGTTTAAGGGTAGTAATGAGAGGGGCGTGGCAGAGATGGTATTATGATTGTGCTGTAGGCCACTAAATGTGTGGGGAATAAAGCAAGCAAGCATTCATATTAAAACACAGTTTGCTCAGGGTATGGATGGGTCCTGCAGTCTGGTACAGAATCCAGACTGTGCAAGTGCAGACTGTGGCTGGCAGCCCCATAGGACACTCATAACAGTGCCACAGGGAGGAGGGGATTTAGTGAGCAAAGATGCCTGTGTCTACTTGCTAAACAGCAACCCCTACAGGTGTCAACTGTCTGCATTGACAAATCGGCACAAGCTCAACTTTTGGCCAATAGGGAGAAAGTAAGTAGCTACTGACATCATTTCTTTCAGAAGTGAGCACCGTCATACTTCTCTGTGCTCTGATTGATTGATAGCAGAGGTTGCAGTGAAGAGTGTGGCTTTTAAGATAATTGAGTATTCCAACTCTGGAGAAAAAAAAACTTTATAAAAGAACATTTCTTTTTTTATTGAATCTAAAAGACAATTACTTAGCTAACATAAAAATAGCTTGTTGATGAATGGATTTCACTTTTTACATTTTTGCCCTTTAAAACTTTTGTTATGACCCATGTATAGGTTTCAGTACAGATGACTCTGTATTAACTGACAGCTGTCTTCATGACAATACAATAAAGATGGGAGGTTTTATACTGTAAATTTTAATCTAGACCTGTGCAGGAGGTATTTAGTTACATCTAAAAATCAATCAATTATAGATAAACAACTAAGTCATGTCAGCTGTAAATAAAAGAACACTGTGATTAAACAAAAATGGTAATAGCAATTTTCCACTACCATTTACAGCTGATTTAAGCTCTAGTCACCTGCAACAATAACGTGAGTAAAGTTTTAGATTTCTCACTGATATTTGCCTCCCTCCTGCCACACTGCATTGAACCTCATTTCATTCACAGCACTTGACATTTCTACTTTTACTAAGCTCCAACATTCTGCAATAACTGAAGAAATATATTGTGTCATTTCCAAAATATTTCAAATTTCATGGAACTGATTTCTGCTTTGCTGATTTGTGTGTGGAGGTGAGGAATTTGAATTACCCAAGGCAACATGAATTGAAAGCAGACAAAGGGCTTTACTCAATCTGTCCAAATGCTTTTTGAACTTTTTGAATTGAGTAGCAACCACTTTTCCCCCAAATTTTCTTTGCAGTGTTATATGTTGATGTGATCTATTACAATAGAAAATAATAAAAACAATTGAACCCCAAACGAACACATGAATACTGTGGACAAAGTGCAGTGTGTTAAAAATTATCAGAGGCCAATGAGTGATTTGAAAGCTGTTTCTTAGTGAAACCAGAGCAAAGAACATACCATGACTGACTATAATCTGGTTACAAGAAGCCTAGCTTTCATATTGATTTCACTCAGCAGGGAGTTATCTCCGTTATACATAAAAGTGAATCCTATGTAGACAGGTGACAGGATTGTAAATAAAAAAATGCCTCTGTTCAGCCGTCATTACATAAAAACAGCAGCGTATTTTTCTTGGATCTCTTGCTGTGTTTAACCATCTCTCTCACGATAATATACAGCATGGAATTTGCAAAGATCAAAAACTATTCTGTGTAGAGCCTTCACAGCTCAGAGTTCTTCAGCAATACAACACTACCTATGTTTACTTGCACTGTTTTGGTCTCCAGGTAGTGATACAGTGTTAAACACTGAAGAAATGTGTATGCATTAATAACTGTGGATATTAAGGAAAGAATATAATTTATTACATTGTGAATCTTTATTCCCAGAGATGATCTTGCATGAGCCTGGTCATTCATATTGTGGTATTTGCCTGCAGCAATGAGCATTCTAGTTCAGACTTATAAATTGAACCAGCCCTTGAGAACTCTTGTTGCTGTTTTCTCTTTGAAAAAGTGTCTGACAGAAAGTGACCAAAATCCTGATTACAGCCCTTGGCTTCAACCTTAAGGCTGTATCCAGCCGGAGTGTCTCTGGACAGACTATGCTGGAACTTAACTCTGCATTAACAAAAGGCTCAGTCATGATGACAAAATTGAAAATGATGCTTGTTTGTATTTGTGATTAGACACAGAAGTCACATTTTAGTGAACTATGAAGAAAAAAAAGAAAAAAAATATTATTATTACTTAAATATTCCCATATGCAACATTACCAAACTAAAAAAAAGACTGACCAATAATTTTAAACCTCATTTTTGCCTTAGACATGCCTCCTGCATGTACACAGCCATTTAATTATTTTATATAAAACAAATTATATAAAACTTATATAATCTGCATCTCTCTGTCTCCCCATGTTTTCTGTATCAGTTATCCTCCTGCTACTTTCCTTTCAAATGTATCATACATTTATTTACTTGTTGATTCTATTACTTGGATATTACCAGAATGTGTACAGTGAAGCGTTCAGTACATCAAACAAGAAGTGAACAATGTGTTTCCTGATTGCTGCTGTTTTAATTGATAGCTATAAGGCAATTGGCTTTGTGAAGGCCAGTGTCTATGATGTGACATTTTCATGATCCAGCACCACTACCATTCCACTTGCTTGGGGAAAAGAAAGCTTTGTTTTCATTCTTCCCTTCTACTGCATCTGCACAATGGTACAGCAGTTTATCCTAGAGATTACATGTAACCATGGTCCCATTGCAGCAAAACAGGGTTTCATTAAAAAAAAAAAAATCCTGATAAAGTAAACATCATGCTTGGCTAGAGAGAGAGAGATCTATCAATGATTTGTATTTGCACAGCCTAAATCCTAAAATCAAATGAAAATGGTTTAAATGGCAGATTGACAACAGCAGACTAAAACCTAGACTTCATATGATAGCATGCCAATGAAAACCAAGAAATAGAATAACTGGTGAGTTTCACAGAGAAAGAAGGCTGGGCAAATAATTTTCATAAGGAATGGAGACTTGAATAACACTGCACATTTCTACATATCCACTCTGAATAATGCACTTCAAAAAGCAACAAAGATGGTTGTTTATAGCCACTATTTAAAATCAATATAGTTTATTAATTCACATTAATTACTCAACTTAATTTGTGTGTATGTGTGCGTTCTGTTCCAGATACTATATTGATGAAATCTAAAACTAAACTTTCTGACTGACACTTCTGTGAAGAGAGTGTGTTAAATGTTGACTGTTCTACCCAAGTAATTACATGAGTTAAAACATTATAAACATTATATTAGTTATGACTACAATAGGCTATTCATGAAACGTAATCCCGCTAAACACATTTGGACCTTCCTCAGCCTACCTGGTAGAGATTTAATAACTCTAAGCAGTACCACACACTCAAGTACACATATCAGACACGTTTGCATCTGGTTTACGAACACAGTTGATCTGTACTGACAGCTGACATGAAAATACAATGAATATGAGGGAGTTTGTGCTGTGTGTATTAATAAAGACCTACACTGGTAGTTACATCTATAATATTTATCTTGACAGATGAAGCTGGTCCACGACGAGGTCATGTCAACTGTAACAAAATAAAACTGTAATTAACGTAAACAAACATACTGATAGCAAATAGGTCGGCAGCTAATGACAGCATGATACTATATATATATATTTTTGCGCGTCATACCCTCAATGGCTGTTTCCTGTAATTTAAAATATTATTTTGCTAAAATTATTAACAGATTATGTCATCTGCCCCATTATTAATTGGCATATTGATAATGCACTTCTTGTAGGCAACAACAAATACAGTCTAACAACAAGTATACAGCTTGCAGCCCGCTGTATTGCCCCTAAGTACAGGAGACTTCAGGACACTTTACTGTTACTTGTCTGCTGAATTACAATCCCGGGCAACGTTAATGTACAGACGCACCTATCTGACTTCCTGAATTATGACGGGGCTAAAACGTAAATGCTTCGCGGGAAAAGGCAAAAAATGGCGAAATGCACAACTTAAAACTTGGAGAGCTTAACAGTTGCAGTAGCCGTATGCATTGACTTACAACACAACTTTGTAAACAAATGCAACCACACTAAAATAAAGGACAACTTTCTTGTTTGTTTCCTAGTTCTGCATTGAAGGCCAATCTGAACGGTAAGTGAAGCTACAAGTTCGCTACAGCTATCTACAAATTTTAGCCATCTACTCAACTAGCTACTTCATACGATGAAACAGTTTTCTTCTCACTTCGTATTTCATGTTAACTTGCAAAGTTTTACAAGCTAAATGCAAATGAACAAATGTTGCAGGCAGCTACTGTTAGTCCTCTTAAGATAAATCATTCTTTTGACCAATGTTATATAGCCGTTAAGGTTGATGTAACAGTATGCGCTTGATTCCTGTCAGTTCGTGCAGCTAACACAAGTTAGCTTGCAATTTCTGTCCATTTAGCTAACTGCTAGCTATGCACAGCTAGAGCGGATGCATGAGAACGAGCCGCCAAGTTTAGAACTACGGTGCTTGTTTTGATGAGCACGTTTACCGACAGTATAGCATGCCTATAAACTTAAGTCAAGTTTGGGGGTATTTGTTATTTTGATGTCTACTGTTATTTCGAATGTAAAATAGCCTGCAACGTGGCGTTCACATTGTAAGTTAGCAGCTTCTGGTCAGTCGCGTTAGCAAGCTGTCCTCACAAATGTCCCATAAGTAGCTAGCTTGTAACGGTTTCACTTGTTGTATTTGCTGCTCAAGTGTCCCGATAGAAGTAACATTGATAAATTCAGCTAGCTCTCGTTTGGCAGTTGCATGAGTTAGTCCTACAATCATCACAAATATTGCTTGGGATTTTGTAGCCGCATGCCTGGAGGGAGTATAAATAGTAAATACATAAATGATCTCGCTGGAGTATTTAGCGCGCAGTAATCTGTCATTCAGATTAAACCGACTCGTTAACATGTTTGTGAGAAATCGTGTTTATACAGCGTTTCGTTGTTCCATTTTTGCACTTTTGAAAGACAGGTTTGTTAGACCGTTCCATGGAAATGAAGGTTGACAACTCGGTGAAGCGGTGATTCTTCCTCCCCCTGTGCACAGTGCTGTTGTGATTGACAGTTGCGTCCCTGGAGCTCCGAGGAGGGGCGGGGTTCCCGTAAATAGTGCCATGCATTTTACAGGATACAAGCTTGTTACAGATCAACCACATTCAAATACATTAACTGTTACGCATAAAATAGAAATATGTATGTAATGAATATCTAGGCCCAGCAGATTAAAGACTCAAAAAGTGTAAGCAACCATTATGCAGACAAGGAATATGCAGGCCTGGTAGATTAACGGAAAGTATAAATAGCTAGGTGGTTAGCTTGCTACCTCGTGAAGCTTGGGGTTTTGAGCTGTTTCATACTGTACTATGAAGGAATGGTTTCCAAATGAGTAATTTGCCGTTATTGAGGCGAAGTAGGCCTTCCGTGCAGTTAAAATCTGTTGGTGTTTTTTTTTATTGGCGGTGTCTGTGGTAGGTGCTCTGATTCAGGCTAACGTCTTCTTGACTTGGGTCTGACGCATTTGTTTGTACGATGCTCTAATGTTATGCATTTTTCATAAAAACCAAGGCAGACTTTAAACTTTATTGAAAGCGCTGCATTGGTGATAATGTGTTCGAATCTGGCAATCAGTATGTGTTTCATTTTTCATAAAAGGTGTCATTTTATCGTCTTATGATTTTCACAACCTCACTTAAAACCCGTCATTTATTATGGCCAAAACATTACATAAGAGCACATGTTACTGATAAAAAAGAGCAAAGAAAAGACCCTTTGTGATTCAGTTTGTAAGTATCTAGGCATTGTTTTAAAGGAGTTAGTCAGAATGGGACCAGGAAGTCAGAAATGACTGTTTTTTCCTTTCTAGTCCCTTAAAAGATCAGCTCACAGTCATACTGCTACTGACAATCATGGCGCAATGACTAAATAATTTACAGAATGACTGTATAGTGAGCATCTTCCAGCGCTTTCGAGTTGTATGTCATCCTTTAGCATCTCACAGAAGCTTTTTAGTCAAGTGTATTATGTTAAACATATCAGCAGTGTTTCACCGTTATTTGAACTTGATACATTTAGTTTCATTTTAGTTCCCCCCAAAAAATGTTTTATTAGAAATGATACATTTTTATATAAGCCAGTTTCTAGCTGTGTGTACTGTTGTATTAACAAGTCCATACACCATGGCAGAAAGTCTTTGATTTTTTTTTTTTTTTTTTTACTTAAGGTCTCCAGGGTCAAACAGGTTTGTCGATGTGAAAAGAAAATTACAAACTACATTCGTTAAAGGTCCATTCTGAATGCTACCCAATGAAACAATGGACTAAGAAGACCCAAACGCTTTGGCAAACTGCTTTAATCAGTTAATGGTATCCTGGTGGCAGTGTTTAGCCAGCAGCCTTGTCATCTAATAGTATCCTGCCAAGTAGTGATGGGTTTGATTAGCACTTTGATGGGAGACATAATGAATTAAATGAAGTATTTAAAGCAAACCAAAACCAGGATACTGTCACAAGTGTTGGATCAGAAAAAAGCAGCAGAAAAACACACATCTCACAGTGATACTGCTATAGGAGGTCTTCATTATAATACAGTAGACTTGTATTCATTAAAGATCTCATGACATTTACCAGGAAGAGGTGTTCAGTGCAATTTTGTTTTATAAAGCATCTCTTCTAATAATCAGTAAAATTGGCTGAAAATGTAAAAATCTCTCAAATAGACATTTTAGATGTGTGAGAATTGTATATGGCTGTATATTGTGATTATTAATATACAAAATGTTCACAATAAATGAACATCTTACGAGGTATAATGTACAGTGTGTTAGAGAGAATTTGATGGGTTTTTCCATCAAAGAGTGTCATTGCAATGGATTGTACCTAAAAACCTTCGACAAATAAGGTAGCGGGCCACAATGGAATATACTCAGGAGTTCCCAGACAACTATCAGAAATTGTTTAGCAATCTCTTAACCTGGTAAAATACCAGATAACAGGAAACATGCCAGTGTAATGCTAATTTATAAGGAAGCAGACTGTATTGACCCTGAAAAGTACAGACTTGTCAGCTTAATTTATATCACATGTAAAACACTGGAATCTATTATTAGAGACCAAGTAGAATTATTATTATAAACAAAACAGTATCTTAGATGGTTTGCACAGAGGGAGGTCATGTCTAGCAAACCTCTTTTACTTTTTTGAGAAAGCTACCATGTGTCCAGACTCAAACAAAGCTTTTGATATTAAGTATTTGACCTTCCAAAAGGCATATGACAAAGTACCGTGTTAGAGGCTCATAGCCAAAATAAAACTGTTAGAAGTTAGTGGGGTTACAGTTGGTTGACTGTATAAAATGTGAGTCCCACAGGGATGAGGGTTGGGACCTGTGCTCCTCCTTATCTACGTCCATCGCTTTATTTCAGAGGTTAGTAACACAATAGTACATTCGCAGGTGATGTAAAATTAGGGAATCAAGCCCAAAGATTAGAATCAAGGTGAGGTAAAACAGAAAGACCTGAATAATATTCAGAAGTGGAGAGATACCTGGGTGATGATATTCAGTGCATCTGAATGTTTAATCCTGCATGTGGGAAATAACAAGACGAGACAATTTCATGAGGAACAAAATTAGAATGTGTTCAGCTTGAGTAATAACTGACCAGAGCTTAACTGGATGTAGGCGTTGCGCTGTAGCAATGAAAAAGGCCAACAGGATGCTTGTTTCCCTATTTATTTCACCTTTCCCATTTCTGTGTTTTTCTCTTGATGCAGGAAACCTTAATGTATGGTGTTCAATCTTGTTTCAGTCCTAACAATGTTACACAGTGTAATCACAACACTTTCTACAACCCAATGGAAGTAACTTGTAATTGAAGAAAATGTATAGACTGCTGGAGGCGCTGAGATGGGATATTCCTTCAATCACTTACATTGTTGTGTGAAAACAGTTCTATAGAGATAAACATAACAGATATTATCTGGTGAAATATTCCATAAATAATTAAAATCTGTCAAGTGTGAAAACTGACTTTTCTTGGAGTTAATGCATCTTTTTGAAGCACATAGCCCTTTGAGAGCATATGTACATGCTGTACAAGAGGTTTCATTTCAACAGTACCAAGTCCCACCCCCGGCAGCACCATCTTGGTTCCACACAGAACTTCCCAATTCAAAAATAGTGTTAACTTTTTTAGTTAGAATAGTTAGAATAAAACATCTGTGTCATGAGAATTTCTTCACCATTACACAGGTTCTGTATAAAGACTAATTCTTTGTGGTTCATGATATTTTGTTACTATTATTTTAGTCTGTGGATGGTACAGATCTAATTTATAATTAACGATAATGAAAATTAAACTACTCTTAATCACTGCCACCAGACATGCATCATGTCAGTGTGTGGCCATCCATATACAGTCATGATGTAGGTCACACAATATAATATAAAATTTAATATTCCATAATAATCAATTAATTACTGTATAATTTTTGACTTCAGCTGAGTGTGAAGTGCGGTTATGTGGTAACCAGTAGCAAAGTATGTTGCATGTGCACTCCGTTAACAGACATTACATTGACTTTGTGTACATCTACGTACATTACTTTGACAGTATTGTTAACAAGTTAAGAATCTAAGGTTACTGTTGAGAAATCGTGCTGAAAGTGAACTCACTCATTTTTCTATCAGGAAATTAGTGAAGAAATAAGGGGCAGAGGTCAAACAAGGCCACAGTGACACATATACTTCGATACTCTGCTATCTTTGCCTTCACACAGTCTATATGAATCAGTCTATACAACATTCTGACCTCTCTTAAGTATTAGTTATCACACCAAATATGGCCCTAAAAAATGACCTATGGCCTTTCAAAACTGTGAAGTACCTGGTACTGATGGGCTTGAGCAAAATGTTGGAGAATGATACCTTCTGCTTTTTTGATTAACACTAACATTTTTATGATAAAATAGAGAACAATCTTCAATAGTCAGGACTCACCTTCTGCTTTTGTACACTGTTACCATGGCAGAAATTCATGAACTACTATAACATTATAAACACCATCACCATTGTAATTCTTTGTGTAACAGTCTCACTTTTATATAACTGAAAAAAGCGCAACACGGAACATCAAAGAGGCTGAGATCAAGGAAGTTTGTAATTTAGATATTAAAGATAAATACATCGTTTTGTTCTTTTAATGAATTGCTTAGTGTTAAGTCACCTCCTTGCCATGGCATTATTTTGTGAAAATCAGAGGGCTAAGAACCCTTAGTGCACATGAAATCATATTCCATAGATACTACTATGTGAGAATTTTTTTTCTTTACTTGTGCAGCTTTTTAAAACATTGTCATGAATCCAGGCAATTTATTCAAAACTTGAAATTTAAGAAGTTTACATGGGGCTATATTATGAATTGTCAATGGATCTGCCATGACTTTGCTTTGGCCCCATGGTGGCACTATAACAGTTGTTTTTTATAGTGATTATTAAGCATACATTGCATTTTGTGGCCAAAATTAGCTGCTTTTGCATTACTCTAACATTGTTATAATATTGTTATAACATCAGAATCACACCATATATTAATTATTCTTTTAATGTTACTCTCAGTTTGGATTGCCCAGTTTGTGTGTTATTGCTCATTTTTTGTTGTCAAACCCACCATTCATGCTTGCAGTGTCATTGAATCAAATAAGTCAATTCTCTGTGTTTTGTGCTGGCAGCCTGTGGGTGCCTTATTGCCCAGAGGGGGTTGCTGGGATTCCATGAGACACAGTTTACCTGCCGGCTTGTCCTCAGGCCACTTTATGGTCAATTGTTCAGCAGCCTGTGTGGCTGACACGGTCCAGTTTCAGAATACTTACTTACGAGACTATGGGGCCGATCAACACTGTTCCTTAAGAACAGTTTCTTATCAGGATGAGCCAACCAACAGACACCTTTGGATTTTATTAATATGTAGAGAAAATTGATAATAGATCTCTTCATATGCTCAGAATCTAATACATGCTTCAAAACAGCCAAAAACATGTTTGAATTTTAATGGTGATGCACACAAAAATATACTGAATTTTAGATATTTTTGGGTCAGTGTCATGTTGCAAGGTCCACTTACGGTTCACCCTCAGGTTTTTGACAGATGGCCTCACATTCTTCTCAAGTGCTCTCTGGTACAGTAAGGAATTAATCATTAACTTTGGGATGGAAAAGCTGGGAAGGTCCTGAGGCTGCAAGTAGCCCCAAACCTTAATGCCCCTCACCATCCTTTATGATTAGAGTAAGGTTCTTCTTTTTCAAGACAGTTTTTGGTTTTGTCAAACATAACATCTGTTGTTGTGCCCAAACAACTATCCTTGACTCATCTTTCAGAGCACATTTTGTAAGTGGTCATGTGCTTCACCACTGTGCTGTTTGGTAAAATTTGTGCTTTTAACAGTTGACTCTGACTGTGACAAATGACTGTGGAAGGAGTTGCCTGCAGATCTCTTAATAGGGCATTCTCAGAGACTTCCCTAAGCATCTTCTGGTTAGCACTTGAGTGTGAGAGCCTCTCCTGGATATATTTATGATGGTCCATAAATTGAACCCCCTCCAGACTCTTGGGCATCAAATGCCTTCCTTCTGAGGGCCTTAAAGATTTCCATTAAAGATTACCATGCACCTCAATGTTTAAGACCAAATATGAACAGATTCCTGAACTCTACATAAAGCAGGGCCATCAAATTGCTCTCTAATGCTGTTCTAATCATTTGTGTATATTTTGTTGCAAATGGAGGTTATCCATTTGATGGCATGGTGAAGGTAGGCGTGTACAGGCTTTTCTGCTGATTTAAATTCTACAAATGATTGCAAAGTGTGACTTTTAAATGTTTTTTTTAAATTTGTTTATTACCTTAGTATATCTATCAATACCATTGAAATGAAAATCAAACATCCAAATGTCTGAATATATCAGAAAGGAAAAAACAAAATTCAGAGGGTCTACTCACCTTTTCACATCATTGTAGCTCATGAGGGCAGTGTTCCAATGTATTGAGTCGTAAATCTCAACTGTAAAAAATAAATATTTTGTGCAGATCATTGACTGCTGATACTTTGGGGCTGAACCTCGAGAATTGCACTGTGTCAACACAAATCACTGCTTCTGAATGAATGTGAAAGAGTAATGTGTATAACTCTTTCTGGGGTTTCAGATGTACTTTTTTGGCTAAGAAAGCATTTTATTGTAGTATTGATTAATGTGCCACTAACAGAAATGTGGCAGCTTTACACAGTGCCAACTTACAGTGCATCAGCAAGCCTCGAGTTGACTGAGCATTCATTGGAACTATGGGATGTGGAATAGACCACATCTCTGGTTCCAGTTCTCTGACTTAATTTCCACTGAGTTTTTTTATTGTGGGAAAACACAAGACTAAAATGGAATTGTTTTTCTTCACCCAGGACTTGTTAAGGTTAGAAGACACCATGCTGGAGTCATCGTACAGGGATATATACTGCCCCGGCGGACACGAGCAGCTGGATCCCAAACGATCGCCGCAGAAAAGAGGGAGGACCTCTGTTGACATGGAGACAAATCTGACTGAGGGACAGTACGTCCTGTGTCGCTGGTCTGATGGGCTTTACTACCTTGGCAAGATCCAGAGAGTGAGTCTCATGTAGTATACAACACACTGCATGGTCCATATAGTCAGTGAAAAATGCTGTCCACCACTTGAAGCTTTAGTTGCTTTGGTCCCCAGAATAGCATAACTGTTTTTAACTCTGTTGTTTTTTGTTCATTTTATTAATGTTTTACTTTATGCTTTTCAGCCTTTGTGGACAAAATGTGATATAGATTAAGTGGATCGGAAGAACATAGTGCAGGAATATGTGCATGCAGTATGCCTAGTAAAGGGCTGAATAGATTCTACTACTCTTACCAAAGGCAAACCTGGTTTACCAGTACTAGTATACAGACTTTTTGCTTCAGAATATCTTGAGACATATGTCTCACCTTCAAACAACCACTTTTATCCCCTGGGGTTCTTCAAAACATAGAAAGAAAAATCTTGAGGGCCATATCTTACGCTCAGCACCAAGTGAAATCAGTGCCTTTGCAAACTTCAGAAAAACACAGAACTGAAATTCTTAAAATCATTTCAGTTAAGTTCTTCAAAAAAGGGATATGGCAGTGATGGAAGTGTGCTGAAGTGTGTATTACTGCAGTGCCAGATTTGATTTTTTGCAAGTAAAATTCTGCATGTGCCGTTATTAAGAAACCAGAGTCAAAATAAAGTAAGTTCATTGAAAAACACTTCATTGAAACTGGAAACCTATAGTGAACTTGCAGGCGGCATTTGAAGGGGAGATAAGATATTTGTGACTCATTACATTTCTTTATCTCATTAAAGTCCACCCACATTAATACTTGTGTTTGGGGTTATGATCCATTTTTACTACTATAACCAGAAAAAATGGATTTGGAAATACTGTCACAAGCGAGCATAAGAGGTAAACTAGAAGCCAGACAAGGCCATAGGCATCCGTTTGCTAGGGGTAATGAAGTGTACTCAGTGGAAAACCTCTCATGCCACACCCTAACATTCCCTGCACGGCTCTCATAGACCCATGAAAGATATTCCGAAGATTTATCCTGGGCTTGAAATGGCAGCCAACAAAGGCAAAGGTGCTTACCAGGTCCAGGCACTACAATACCCACAGCACGATATCTCTCACGTGTCCTTGTCCAACTCCAGCGTACAGTCCTCCACTTTGGCCGGCCAGCTCAGTCTGCATTTTCTTTGTTTGTTAAGTGTTTAAGTGGTTTTCTAACAGGTAGCTGTAGTCCTTCTTCCGATGGTTGGTCTCCAGTTGTGGCGTCCGAGTCTTGGCAACTCTCTGCCCTCTCAAGACAGCCCTTACCAACCATGTTTATCTGCTAGCATTCAATGACTCCGCCCCCTTCCCATGAGACCCAACCAAACAATTAAAGGGACAGGCGCACCTTTTCCATGACTCCATCTCAAGCCCAAGGATAATTACGACTACATGGATAATATTCTGCAACTAACCACTAAATAAATATTTATACATCTTTATTAATTTTAACAAATTTAAAACAAATTTCATCCTAGACCTAAGGGGTGGACCTAAATGTGCACACAGGATCCAGAGCGGCAACCATGGCAGTAACAACACCCTAAATGCATTTGTGATTTAGACAACGCAATAAGATTGTTAAAATAGCCCTAAAAGTTCACAGAACTCTCAAAAGGAAGAATTGAATGGTCTGAGTAGAATTTTTATTAGATATCTCAAACTGAAATTTAAATGGAAATGCTGATGCAAATGTGAGGTTTTTTTAGGAAACGTATTCCATGGGTGCACAGAGTAAAATACGAATGGTTTAGCAGTAAGTGTGAGTTTGAACAGCATTGGCTATGGATATAATTGCCCTTTTGTGAATGACACAAAAGCACTTTTCCAGTCCTTAAGGGAAATATTTATTGAGTAAAGGGCCGAAGAACCGTACCCAGGCATGATTTACTGTTATTAAATATTTTTGAAATGTCACATTCAGCACATTATCGGGCTAATGAATTACCAAGACTAAAGGTTACAAAGGAAACCCTCCAGGGTTTGAGCTTGGCACTTAATAGCCTATTGTTGCAGGTAAAGTTTACCCAACCGGTGGCCAGTGTCATCAAATAGTGCTTTCCTATGCCTAATTAAAACCAGCTTCTGAGGATGGATTGAAATGCTAAGTAACCCAAGTCATTCAGATCAGAATGAGAAAAGAACAAAATATGTCTCTTCCCACATATTTTATAGCTATGTTACAGCCAAAAATTGACACAAGTTATTCGTTACAGAATCAAACTGAGTGACGAGAATTGGTAAAAGAACAATTTACTTTATACATCTTGTCCTCAAATTACTGTTCATGTTTTATTTTTATGGAAATTATAGCAGTATTAAACATGTCTGCATTTTAAAATCTATCCTAGACATTAAAGGAATTACAGAATATTTTTGCCTGCTGTAAAAAAATACACTGTGCTCTGTGCCAATTTCTGTACATCCTGTCTGACAGTATATTTCCCAGAAATATGAGTCACAGTACAGTCTATCAAATTAACATTTTGTCAGGGTAGTTTATGTAAAGTTATGGTATGTATTTTGACTTGAGGGAGGAAGATTTATTTAGTATTTTTAGATGAAAAATAGACAGCCCTTAGATACATCAGTTGATGTTCCCTGGACAGCTAGATTAACTCTCTGAAGGAGCTTAAATCATGCTCTGTGACATTTGTCTGGAAGAAGAGGTTTATCACATCATTGCAGATACCCGTGACATGACGGAACTTGTCCACAACCTGTCCGCTGTCCATTTTTTATTAAATTGCATTTCCTGTGTGTAGGTTAGCCCCTCCAAGCAGAGCTGCTTTGTCACCTTTGAGGACAACTCCAAGTTCTGGGTGCTCTGGAAGGATATCCAGCATGGTGAGCATTGAGCATCTGCCTGGAAATCAATAATCAATGTCTTACAATTCTTATATGGGAAGAACTTAATGTGTATAGGCAGCATTGATTTTCTCTTCACATAGTCACTTTGAGATGAGGTCAGTCATACAGATTTGGACATTATTGTTTCATTATACGTTAAACGATGTATTATGCTGTCGTTAACTGTCAGGTTAGGTGTTCAAAACAAACCTCCACACGTCTATCACTATATATGCACCGTATTTGTCTGATGAGTCATCGTGTGAAATTGAAAGTTGCACATCAATGTAGGGAGGTTGTGTTAGATATAAGGTTTGAGGCGTAGCCCTGTCATTGCTTTGTCCACAGCCGGAGTTCCGGGTGAGGAGCCCAAATGTTCTGTGTGCTCTGGCAGGACGTTGGTGGCTGACAATGAGATCCTTATCTGTGGAAAGTGTGGAATAGGTAAGTACTGGGTTTAACTAAAGCTAAGAGTGATTTTAAAGTAGGAAATTCTACAGTGTCAATTTTAATGTGCACACGGTAGTACAAAGAAAGCGTTTACCGATCTTTCAGTGCTGTCTGGTTTTATTGCTGGGAGAGAAACATAATTGATCAGTTGTAGAAAAAAATTCTCCTCCCTCATTGTCTTCTGTTATGCCCTGAAAGAGTTCAGTGAAAATTTCAGTGAAAGTTCAGTGAAAATTTAATGTTCATTGAAAGTGTGACAGTTGTCCAGTTGGGCACAGATATAAGGGGGTCGAAACCGAAGTATCAATGTAGAGATTATTGTTTCAGACATTCTGATGGTTTACGGATTTTTGGACAGAACAGTTATTAGATATGGTATTGTACTCCAGTTTGTATTGTCTATTTTAAAATATATATATACCTTGCCATTGATTTAGTTACTAATCCTTTTGCTGCCAGCAAATCTTGGCAATATTTATATGATCAGCAGTCTTTAATACCTAAAACATCACCATATGTGTAACTTCATTCGACTGACTGATTGACAAATCTGTGATAAGGTTTTATGTATTAAGATTGCCATTTGAAGGGCTTACTCAACAATGAAGGAAATGTTGAAATATTTTAGCTTCGCATGTATAGAAATAAACATTGAATGCGTAATGCTGTCATTTACCAGCTTGCTAGTCATTTGCAAAGCAAGATGCAGTAATTAGCTTGCCAAGCCATCACAAAGCTTGATAGCAAGATCCACCATAGCGACATTATATGTCTTTCTGAAATAACACATTTCCTGCACGCAAGCGTGCGCGCGTGCATACCTTTGCATACTTGCATGCTCATTAGAATTAGGGAAAGGTTTGTACAGAAAGATTGTTGTACCAGTTAGCCAGATATAATTTATTTATTTGTTTGTTTATGTAGATGTACACAAATATCATTCATATCTTACTTCAATGTATAGGACTGCACAAAATGTTGCACTTCACATGTACTACTGCACAGGTATATGTTTTGAAATGTGAATGGAGCTTAGTAGAACCACATTACTTCCTGAACTGTTCTGAAGTGCCATTGTAAACTAAGAGCCAGTTTTTTTTTTTCGCTGGAACCAATTCCCTTGTTACTAAGCTTGTTACGAGGAACTGCAAGGGGGATGAAGAAAGCACATTCTTGGAATTGGCCTACTCAAGAGCACACAATGTTTACACATGTTGGTTAAATTCTCAAACTGCAGGGTATGTTACCTGCTGCACTATAATACACTGACCCACCTAATAAAAACATTGAGTATTGAACATGCATATTAGATCCTTCAGTGTTGAAGATACAGAAGCCTTTGATATGCATTTGGGTGCTTTGAGAAGGGAGCAAAATGTTCCTATCTGAATGCTGGCATTGAATAATGATTCAGCGGTGTTCTAGTGTACAGGTGAGGATGTGGAGTATGAGTGTGAGTATGATAGACACTGTGTCTTACAAGATGGTGACATTAAAGAAGCCATTTAATTAAAAAAAACTAGAAGCAGACCCTCTTTACCTATTTGCCACACTGTTCATCAGTCATTTTGATCAGTGAAATTCTGTCTGATTTACTGTTTTTGCAATTTCCGTATAGATTTATAAGTGAGAAGGTTGGTACCTTTTGGAATTAAGATTGAAAATGGAACCACATTTAAGATGTATTTTATGTTAGTAATCGACAGCTTTAGCATGAGAGTGGTGATCCTCTGCTTTGAAATAAGCCCAAATTCCAGATGAAAACAAAGCACAGATTCGAGATGAAAACATATAATTGGCTTAGAGCACAAAATTACGCTCCAAATTAGCCGATGTTTGTGGTAGCACCTGTCGTGCCACAGTAGCATTTGTCTCTTTCTCCTCTGTTTATCCGAGCCAGACTGGGAGCCTCCAGAGTTTGCAGTTTACAGTGTTGTGTAGTCCCAGCAGACACGGAGAGTAAATTAAGAAAAATGGGCTGAGATGACTCTTTGATGGTTGTAATTAATTTTCATGAGACTGCAGCAGCGGAGTGATTGAGTGGGGATGAGAAGGATGTGCTCCAGTCCCCAGAGTTTAAATTAGTCCACGGCTCGCCATGCGAAGCAAGGCGCCCCTGTTCCGATCCGGTTCAGAGACGTTTCCACTAATCCAAACCCATGTTTCGCTTGTCACCTTGCCTCCGCCAGGTTACCACCAGCAGTGTCACCTGCCGCAGGTGGAGAACACGTTGGACTCGTCCCCTTGGTTCTGCAGGAGGTGCATCTTTGCTTTAGCTGTGCGGGTGAGTTCAGTCAACGGTGGTCTTTTGGACCGGACCCCCATGCTCCTCAAACCTGAAGTTCTCCCGGCCCTTCAGTGCACAGGAGAAACCCCCATGTTCCCTGCAGTGGACAGCAGATCATTGCCAAGTCCCAAGTCATGTCAACAGTGATGCATAACGAGGCCCGTAATATGAGAGTGATTAGTTTAAGTGTGTGCTCAATAAATATAAGGAGGTTTTAGAGTGCTAAGCTAACAGCAGAAATTGTGTTGGACATGACCCTTTTTGCTATTATACATATTAAGTTTGAGGACCATATTAGAAGTAAATTGGCATTTTAAACATGAATTATTCATTATGTCTAGGCGTCCGGCAAAATGTCTAATACGCCATAAAAATTCAACCACTGGACAAAATTAGCATCAACAAAGTGACAAGTTAAACACTACTCATCCGATTTGTTTTTTTGATTTTAAGGCCTTATAGAAACAAATATCTGAAATGTTAGCATACTTAGGAATTATGAAAAATCCGTGCAATACAAAATAAAACAATGACAAATAAGGCTATCAAGTTTTTCAAGTTAATAAGTAAGTTAATAAATGATTAACAAACCAAGGCTTTTCTTTCATTTGGATATGTCAATTTCCTTTTAGTGAATTTTATCAAAAAAATTTTCTCATTTTTCTCATTGTCAGAATGAGGAATCCATACAAATGACTCTTCTAATTCATGTGACAGTTAGCCCTCGCCTTTTTCCTCACTGCAGGTTTAACACCAATCAAATATTGCCAATGCCGTCAGAGAACACAAAGTTAACTTTTGAACTGCTTGCAAATCTTGAAGAGAATTGCCCAACCAGTACATTGAGGCGGTTAAAGAGTGATGAGGATTTTATAATGACTTACCTCCTATTCTTTGCTGGCGTAGCTGGGCCTTGAACACCTGTACCTATAAGTGCACCAAAAACAGGTCCTTTTTCTCTGTGAGCCGCTGTATTTTAATTGGCTCACAGTCGCAGCAAGAGAAGTAAATGGTCGGCTGCATCGGATTTATTATCCTGTCCAGCATGCCCTTTTTGGCTTTCAGATTTTAACTCAAACTTTTTAGTTATCTAAGTAGTTATGCCAGCCAGTTCTTTACTATGACACACCTGATGTCACTGAATTCCAGTCATCCTTCCAAAAACATTTCTCTCCTATTTGAAATATGCACAATTCCTCTCCAGATTTTTTTAAAATTGTCGTGAATCTTATTGTAGTGATTTCAGCAGCTTGTCCGCTGCAGACAACTACGTTTCAAGTCAGCATATGCTTGGGTTTGTGTTCGTTTGGTGGATGCACAGTCTTAAGATAACTGAATGGGAAACACTGATTTTCAACAATTTAGTTTCTTTGTTCTCCAAAGTAGAGCACCCATGAACGTATTTGATGTAAATATTGCATATCATAACATACATAAGTTATTTGAGGGAATCTCAAATTAGGATTGTATTTTGTGAAATGTGGCTCAGGGAAAAGAAGCTCTTTGTTTAATGTCTGACAGATTTCTGATTTGATGGTGCTTTTACAAAGATGAAAACGGCACACCTGCCCTGTGGGGATGGGGTGTTGTACTGACAGGAAGCTCTCCAGGTGTCTGTCTTCTTTGTATTTAGCTTGGAATTCAGTCAAGCCTCAGTTATTTTACTCCACTAAATTCTATTTATTTCACTGCACAACGGTAAAAGTATTATAGAAATCACAAATACTGTCATTTAATAAATATTATTATGGAATTAGACTTGTCACTCCAAGGAAATGCAAAAATGTAAATAATATGGTAATTAATATCAGTATTATCAGTGTCACATTCTCGCTGTTTTGTTATTTTCTCTTTTTCTGCTAGCTTGGACATATGATTTTTTTCCCTCGTTTTCAGCAAAAAATACCACACAAAATTTTTACGCTGAGATGCAAATATAATGAGGCACTCTGATTGTATCCTATAAATTATCTTCTTAATCATTTATAAGCGTTTTTTTACTTGGAGCCTCAATTTAAGTTCTTTCCATAGAAAAATGTGTAAAATTTACACTGTTGATTTTAATAACATCAGTTGCTTTTTTGCCAGTTTTTCCAGGCTTGTCCTGATAACTTGTGAAAATATACGTGAAACAATATAGTTACTGCAAGTTTTATCTACTGCTTAACGTAGGGAGAGCTACCAAACCTTGTTAGCTATGCAGGTTATCAGCAACATCAGAGTCATGAAATTAAAGTCAAAATACGATTTTTATCACATTATAAGACATTCCGTGAAACAGGTTTTGAGTCCGATGATACATTTTGTCAAGCTGCCAACACTATAATGGAATTTATCCTTATGTCGAGTGAACTCTCTCTCAGCTCTTCTCTCAAATTCTTTCAAGTTTTTAATTAAAACCAGTTTTTTTAATTTCTTATTGAAAGTGTCTTATTGAGTTATGCTGATATGGACATTTTTACTCCCAACTTAACAGTGTACTTTTGTAGACCATTATCAAATGAAAAGAAGAATATGATCTTTTTCACTGAAGAGTGACAACATGGTACAGCCAGGGAGGTAGTTGCATGGGCATAGGAAATAAATATATTATATAGACATATATTTAATGTCTGTATTTAGCATCTTCTTAGTTGATGGAAATATGATGAAAGACATTTGATCAACACAGGTTAACATTTAGAGAATACAGAAAAATGATACAACACATATAATGCAGCTATCCAAAAATGTGGTCTTGGAGAGCTAGAATGGTTTGTTTTATATTGTCAGTATCTGAAGAGAAAGGAGAATTTCAGTTAGGTGAATAAGAGCCTGAATGAAATGAGACTGACAATAAATGTTCCTGCATTGCAGTGTTCACCTCTCAGATGGAGTAGACCTCACAACCTTAGATCCCTCTGACCCACTCCTTGAAACTTCTTTAATTTGCTTCATTAATACCTGAATTAATTATGTAATTAAAATGAGAGATTGAATACCTGTTCACAGAGAGTTCACTTCAAGCTGGCAACCAGCAACATTTCTGGAGCCAGTCCAGTTGGCAGTGTATTTTTACCTGACTTCAGGAAGAAACATAGTAATGGGCCAATTTTAACCTCATGGTTTTGTAATGATCTAGCATTAAGAACAAAACTACTGAAGACAATTCAAGTCCCATTAGAGATCATTTTTTAAAATTCTTAATTGAGTAGCAGAGCTTTGAATAGGCCATTTTTCATAAAAAAATTACAGTTCTGTACTTTGTACAGCACCCAGAATTTCTTACAATGTTTTCAAAAGGTATTTTTCAAGAGAAAGACAAGATATATCATTTCATTAGTTTGAAGGCTCTAGCCAGACAACACCTGTACTTAAACCTTCTTTTAGTTATAAAAATGACACAATGCTGTTTCTCTTTATAGTCATAAACTATTTTGAACACCCATATCCCTCCAGAAATATCCAGTATAATGGCTTGAGATTTTTATTTTACACTAAAAGCACTTTTTTTGTTTCACATAAAAGTAAAGATAAAACCACCTGTTATCAAAAATAAAATGGTCATGCAAGAGAGGTGAGAAAATCCTCCACTGAGCAAAATGTGCCAAACAGAGTTAGTGTCACTGGGGGGGATTCTGACTTCTTCTGAAGTAGTTACACGGAAAACACTTATTCATATTCTGACCTGGCTTGCATGGCCACGGCCTGCATGTGCTGGGCAGAAAAGTAGGGGGACCCATGTAACATCTTGAATAATGCTAATTCATCCTGGAAAATGACACGCCCCCCCATGAAAAATTGATGGCCAAGTTATTTTTTTTCTCGTGAGTTACGTTACCTCGTGCTAAAAGTCTGTGGCATAGCACAGAAAACTCCAACTTTGAAAGTTGATTAGACAAAAGGGTGGCATAGCCAGGCACAAACTCAACTTTGTAATTCATGAACTTGGATAGTTTCTGCTGAAACAGCAGTGGCTTCAACATATTTTATCTGATACAGTAATTATATTCTAAAAAAAAAGCATGTAGCAGAATCTACATGTAAGAGCAAAGTAGTTTGGTTAAATGTAGTTATTCATTTTTAATATATTGAAAACAAATAGATTTCATTCTTATCCGATTGATCAGGTTAAAATGACTAGTCAAGACCAGGTACTAGTTGTAATATGAATGGGCAATGCAATTCAAATGTTAATATTTACTTCTGTGAAGTAGGAGTAATACCAACGATCACAAATTGCAATTCTATGATATTGAATGTAGGGTGAACACAGTAGCCACTCATATTTTGAATTTCTCATATTTAGCTGTAATCAGCATCTCAGTCTGTCCAGTAAATCTATCCCGACATCCAATAAACAAACAGTAAGTCGTGCTGAAAGATTATATTCATTCATTTGAGTCGAACCAGGAACCAATTTCGTGTATGTACTCTGTCCTGTCGAGAACACCTGGGTTATTTTGTTTGGCAATTCAGAGCGTGGCAGTGGGGAACTTGAATGAGGTAAAACACGAATGGTAGCGTAACAGCCACAACATGTCCTGACAGCCTTTGAAATTGGTCAAGACGGCACGTTTATGTTTTAATGTGAAATAAAATGCCTATCTTGTAAATTGAAAAATACACAGTAAACTACATGTTCATCATACTGAACGCCTGCTGCTGGAGACCACAGTTTAACCTATAGTACAAGGAAGCGATGTATCTTTGCAGTGCAACATCACTGGTGTTTTAACTGAACAGCTTGAGTAACCCTGTTGCGTTTCTGTTTTGTGTCATTAAATTGAGTGTCATCTCAGCTTCTTACTTTTGGTTAGCATAATGTTTCATTAGATTTTAGGTGAATGAAGTAAATAAAATAATTAAGGTTTGATAAACAACAAAGGTTTAATTAACTGGCATTCAATTTTTACAGCGTGATTTATCGTTGAACGATAAACATTGCGTGATATCATATTTTATAGTGTATTGAGGATCTTAGGTGAATAATAAATTTTCTCTAGAGTTAATTTTACTTGACCTGATGATTACATCTGTATTGGCATATGGTAAGTCTTGAGATCTGTGAGTTATTGCCCTTGGGTTCATAGAGTTAAAAAAGCACAACACTCCAAAAGCATTATTGAGTTTTTATTTATTTGAGATGTGAGGACAGAGGAGCACAGACTGCTCCATGCAATATGGTAACACTAAACAAAATGTTAGATCAAAGTCTGATCGATAGGAGTGCCCAACTTAATACATGGTTGTGATCTCCGTAGGATATGCACCTTGAAAATCCACTTAAGTCAAAGTCTGAACCTGCATAGAGAGTATTTTAATGAGACACGGCCCAATTTCTATGAATCTCCACCCTAGTCGCGCAAGTCTCCTAAGCACGTGTAAAGGTTCAAGGTCAGAAATTCGAACAGACACTGAAAAGGTCTGAAAAAAGCACTTAAGTCGCGCTGAGCGTGGGTCTGAATAGACCTCAGTATGAGGAAGCACTGCTTGAAGTCAAAACAATAGCTGCAATGCACAGAGGACAAAGTGGAGACAGTGAATCTCCAGTCACAGTGGCTAAAGGTATATCTATGGCTGAGATGTGATGGTTTTAAAGTAAGTTGATCTCAGGAACATTTACTAGTTGACCCTATAAAACTACCCATTAAGAGTTAATGAGACACTCAAATTTAGGTATTGGCAGTGTTATTTTGGAAGTAAAGCATTGAACCGCACAGTGATATTTAATCTGAAAAATCAATTTAACCAATCTTGACAAATCTGACATTGATTGTAAAAACGTGGGCTTTCAGATGAAGAGATAACAAGAGAGAAAATAATGGTAGTCTACAATAATGGGGAGAGCCTGAGGAATTTGGAAAGTGTGCTGCTTTTAAGAAATCTTCTAGTTATCTGAACATCAGACAACATTTACTCTTAATTAATGTTGATGGTGGAGCCTACACTTCAGAGGGAAAACTCAACACACACTCTCCCTCTTTGCAGGAGTATATTTCTACCTGGTTCAACACATTCTTCATCAGCTGTCCCATTTTAAAAATATATTTTATAACTGCATCTTAATTTAAAGCACATTTGAAGTGAGGTATGAACATTTGCAGGTCTGAAATTCTGTTTCTGTGTTGGCTTAGTTTAGCATGCATCACAGAAAGCAAAAACTTGAGTGAGACCCAGCTGATAGTGGGTCCCATTTGCTTGAGTTTATTAAAGCTCAAGTTATTCACTAATAACAGAGCATAGTCTTTCTTCAGTTTGTTGTTTTTCAGAAGTTAGAAAAACTATGCACCAACAGTATGTTAAACTGCTGACTCGGATTAAGGATATTTGTAATATAAAATAAATAAATGAATAAATAAATAACACTCTTTTTGGGAGTGTGAGTGGTGCATGGAGTATTGTCACATGTTTATGTTGCAGCTGTGTTCCCCATAGTAGGGAGTTCAAGTCCTGCGCTATTGTCAGCTATGGACCAATTTGACTATTCACCACTTGAATTGAAGGATTTCCAGGTGCAGCTGCTTCCTTCTGAGTGGGGGGTCTTCACTGATTCATTTGGATGGAGAAACAATTCTAATACAATGAACATTGATGGCACATGTTGCACACAAGTTTACTTAAGAAGCAATTCACATACATTTGTATGCTTAAATTGTGTTACTGTTCTGTCTACCTTGATGTAAGGATCCTGTCTCCTGCTGTAATATATTACGGACAGAGCACACAGCATTCTAGTGACCCAGCATATTAGACATTACAGTAAATATCAATGTTGATGCATGGCCAGGGTTCAATTCCCAGTCCTGCAGTTTCTAGAACTGTCATCCTTCTTCACTTCTTCACTACTTATTCTACTCTACCTTCCACCTGCCTGATAAATAAAAGAAAAAAAACCTTTCAATATTTAAGAAAATTTGGCAATCAATAAAAGTATGTGTTAAAACTGATTCACGGTTTTGGAAGTTCAAACTCGAGTTCATGTAGCAGCCCTATTCCATTATCAGATCTCTAAAAAAGAGCCGTTGTTTCTGGTGCTTCAGGGTTTCAGCCATAACCACTACAGACTTGACTCTATGCTACAGCTCAATGTGTGAATGCTGTGAATACAGCAGATGTGAATTACACTGGAAGTACCTGTATAGAACTTCTTGTGTGAGCATTAAATCAGATTAGTCCATAAATTTTCCATTTTAAAAGCAGAGCTTGTTTATTTTAGGGTCATAGTTAGGCTAAACGGCATTGTCTTCAGCGGTAATACTAGCGACCACTTGGAAGGTGTTCTCTTTTGAATCATTTCCAAGTGGTCGCTAGTTGTATGACTATGGTTGGTCGCTACAACCATAGTCATACAACTCTGTAGATATGAATAACTAATGATCTGTCTGACAACTAACCACCTCTTTTACCTGAAGTGAGTATATAATGTTATTTTATGCTTTTATTTTTGTCTAACACTGGCATCAGTGTCAATAAGAAATGTAGTTGTAGGCCTGTTTGTATCAGAGTGGGAGATGCTTCTAAGTTTTCAGCCCTGAACTGAATTCTCTAATGACTTGGCAGTACTGTATTTCAGGACGTCATACATATTGTGATGTAAGTGTTTCTCATAAATATTGTGATTTCAGTGTTTCTCAAAGGGTCATTGCAGTGTTCATAACCTCCTTTGAGTGCCTTCTTTGAAGGCAGTACAACCTCTCAACACTTGCCTGACCCTTCAGAATAACATTAAATTAAGTCTGACCTGTGGTATGTTTCTTGTTGTTTCATTCTCGTGTGATAAAACACCAAAAAAGAAAAATAAAGTCCTTTTTCAATTTGAAGTAGTTTTAAATAAAGTAGATTTAAACAAGTAACAAGCTAACACATGTTTCTCTCTTTTTTTGAATATTGAGAAGATATACTAGCAAGCTAACATGGTAGCTAACAAAACCAGGCCAAGTACACAAGGCTAGCTAGGTAACAGAAGACTAATTTACAAACGTATGGATAATAGTAGAGTTTACATTTACTAGCTAGCTACTAACTGATTCACATTTAATTAGCTACCAAGGTAGGTGAATTGTGTTTGAATTTCTGCTCTAATTGGAGCCCCACCTGCTTGAGATCACGATTTATTAAAAGAAATACCCGACCATTGGCTGTTAAGCAAAACACATTGCAAGAACTTTGGTCTGCTAATCTCACATCAGAGTGTCAAACTCGTAGTGTCGTAGGCCATAAGCTGGACTTGTCATGGTTATGTTGTCTCGCCTGCTTTACAGTGCTAGGATTTGAATGTGCTGTTGCTAGGTTTTTTTTTTTTTTTTTTTTTTTTTTTATTTTTACCCTTATCACTGAGGTTTGCCTTGCACAATTTTGGCATCTCTTACAGTTGATTACATTTAAATGCTGCTACCACTGTCACTCTCGCTTTCGCTCCCTCTCTCACCAGTGCCAAAGTGAGCCTTTATCCGATATGAATTACTGTCCATTCTATGAAATATTCTCATGTCTCATGAGTGACATGGTGTGTTTCCTTCTGGAGCACTGTACTCTGTACTCATCTATACAGTGACCAGGCCTTGGTTTTTAACTGACATTGTTTTAATTGTGTGATTATAGAAAGGGGGCGCTCTGAAAAAGGGCCCCATTGCTAAGGCCCTGCAGGCCATGAAGCAGGTTCTGACCTACAACCCGGACGAGCTGGAGTGGGACTCTCTGCACCGAACCAACCACCAACAGTGCTATTGCTACTGCGGTGGACCCGGGGAGTGAGTATGCTTTTTCTGTTTTCTCTCCTGTTCTGTACAATGTGCCTAATGTCCTATCACTTGTAAATGTTCTCTTCTTATTTTCCGTATCTTTTCCATTGTTTTCTCTGTTACTGTTTATCTCTGTAAAGAAGTAATTGTGATTCAAAGCCAGGCTGCAGCAGTGACTGAAGGCTGAAAGTACATTTTTCTTTTTGACTGCAATCAAAAGCAAGAATAGGGAGAACACTATCCAAAGATTCTAAAGCATTATTAGTTGCCCACAGATATTTTTACAATTTGTATAATATTGTGTCCCTCAAGATACACATATCTGTGAAAAGTTTTTACATGCGTGACAACAATGTGTGGCTTGTCTCTTTTGATTTGCACAGACTTTATAAAAATACTTAGAGACCGAGGCAGTGGAGTGAAATGTATATATGTGTATTTGTGTGTGTGTGTGTGTGTGTGTGTGTGTGTGTGTGTGTGTGTGTGTGTGTGTGTGTGTGTGTGTGTGTGTGTGTGTGTGTGTGTGTGTGTGTGAATTTACTACAATATAAACTGTACAGTTATGAATCTGAGACAAGTAATATTGTTTTTAAATGTAATTTTGTCATTTCAGCATATGACTGGGCAATGTATAGAGGAGCAGAACGATTTTTTTGAGTAGGCAAATGCACATTATAAATATAGGCTGTCAATAAGCCAAGGATATGTACAGTACTGGTAATGCATCTCAAGTTAAGTACATAAAATTTATGATGCAATTTCAAAGCTGTAGTTGAAAAATAGTAATATCCTACAACACATGGTTGGCCAGTTGGATATCTGCTGCCATCACCCAGTTGCAGAGCTGTCTTTTGGCAGTTAGGAAGCTTATTTCCAGTGGTTCCCATTTATGTTCTTGGCTTTCAAAATCTGAGATTAAATCATTTTAACATTCAGTATCAGTCCAGCAGGATTAGGTGGTAGTTGGCCAGTGAGATAAAAAGCAGAAGTGCTAAATTAAGTTCAGTATAGTATGTGATAAAAATGTACACAAGTTTCATTACCGATTTTATGTATGTGGAATAAAATATGTACATCTGATTGTAAATGAATGCATTAACTGTACTTTTTTTCAGACAACAATGCATTAGTAGTTGAAATGTGTAAAAGTCTTGGTTGTTTAACACAGATACCGCCTCAATTAGTCAATAAACCTTACCATGAATAACTAATGTAATTATTTCAGGTAGTATAATTTTGAGTTGATTATAAACAAGGATATATTCTGTTCAAGGTAGATAAGCAGTAATTAAAATGCTCAAACTTGCTAATAACTTGACCGAACAAGCAATTTCCGTGTATGTTACAGGACAGTGACTTTTTAACTGTGCTTTATAACAGCATGCAATCAAATAGAACTCTGGAGAACATTAATTCACTTATTAAATGTCAGACTGACACAGCATTTAACACACCTAGGGTTGTAACCAACTTCCCCATCATTTCCCAGAACTGATACAACCACAGTACCACAGTACAACCACAGCAGTGCACAGTATACTGCCACTTTGCAGTGACCTCTATGCTTTGCTGTTTCCTCAAGGCACACTTGAGTTGTCTTAGTTATTGTATTTTAGTCATTTTTATTTAGTTATTTAGGCTTGTATTTAGAGTAACAGCAATTCTAGAGGATTTATATACTTTTTGTCTCCCTCTCTATTTCTTTCTTGTTCAAAATTTGTAATATCTTCCATGTTTAGTATATTAAGTTGTTTATCTAACATGGTCTGAATCATGGAAACATGTTGGTGATTATCATTGACATTTCAATATATGTTTGCTCACAGCACAATGGTGTATGACTGCCACCTCTCGTGGTGGCAGTTACAGTGGGTCCAATGCCTTGAGTTGTGGTTGGCTGTTCTGAAGATTTTCTCAGTCCAGGCCCTCTCTCTCTCTCTCTCTCTCTCTCCCTCCCCCCCTTTACTGCCCAGGTGGTACCTTAAGATGTTGCAGTGCTTTCGATGTCGGCAATGGTTCCATGAAGCATGCATCCAGTGTTTGCAGGAGTCCATGATGTTCGGAGACAGGTACAGGTGACACACTTCAATGACAGAAATCAGAAACAAGCTAAAAGAAGAATGCTTTATGGTGGCGTCATTATATCGTATACACCTATATATCTGAAGGATAACAGCCCTTATGTTACCCACCATTGCAGGACTGTTTCGGATAAAAAGGCTTTTTTCTAGTTTTATTCTGATCCTTTTATCTTACAGAAAAGATTTTCCTGCTCAGGGAAATCTGAGGAAGTTAACTGACGCAATCTCAGCCACAGCTGAGGCTATCACATCAGTAGCTAACTTACAGTTAACTCCTAGTGCCAGTTTTTCAAAGTGCAATACAAAACAAATTACTTGTAGCTCAATCTGTATTGATGGTTCATGGTACCACATCGGGCAAAGACATCATTTTCCCTAAGAACAAATACAGGGATGTTTATGCTGAATTCCAATTTCTAAGTTATTGAATCTGTTTTGTGATCAGTATACTGTCAACGAATGGAATTCTTATATACATTTCTATTGTACATGGTGTATTGATGGCAGAAATGTATTCATTTCAGTAGGAGAATAAGGAAGACATCTGTCTTCAGTGAAACTCTCTTCAACAAGTTTTTGTTGTGAGTCAAGCTCGTATGGCCAAGGGCTGCCCACCTACGGTACGCCATCCAGATGAAAGCCTCTAGCTAGATTATCACAAAATATATTTGTGTGCATAAGTTATCATACTCATTAGTGAAGTGTGGTTTAATCAACCACAGTAACAATCAAAGAAAATGCATGTTCGGGGGTGGTTCTCAGTTTCCGTGCCTATTATTTATTAATTTTGTTTACCGCGTTACTGGAATGTAGCCCAAGCTAGGAGATGTACTTCTGACAACATACAGGAAGCGATTGGGTAAAGATGCGGAATTTTTATTGCTTAATGAGGGTAAGCACAGCTGCATTCTTTACAATGAGAAGCAATTAGACATTTTGATTAATCATTCTGAATTCCCCATGGGCTTGGCACGATTTGTTTTATGAGGTAGCAGATCTCTGCAAAGTTCATCCTGAGGTTACGGTACTTTGAACAGGCTCCGTGGCATGAAGGCGAGCCAATGTTCAGCAGCACCACAAACTTGTTGAAATGAATTTGGTTCACACAGGCTTGAGTTTTGCAAGGTGTGCCAAACCTCTTGTGGTTGTTCAGGGAAATTGTGTTTTCACTGTATGTTTTTTTTTTCTCCTTTCAGATTTTATTTGTTCATCTGTGCTGTGTGCAATAAAGGAGTGGAGTACATCAAGCGCTTGGCACTGAGATGGTAAATAACAGCCTCTTTCATTATGTCGAGTCCCACATATTTCCATGTGACATGTCTAGACCATACATTGATTGCCGTGGTATAATGAGGGCCTGTGGTGTAATTCTCGCTGCGCTGCTTGACAGATTGATGTAATATTCAATGCAGGTAAAAAAAAAAAAAAACACTGAATTTTTTTTTTTTTTTAGTATCAAGGTAAGAGCATTTAGCAAGTCAGACTGACTGAGATGCTGAAACAAATTCAAGTTCTGTTTATTATCTGAGGAAAACACATTTCAGAAGTCATAAGTGGTTTACAAAAAAAAAACACTTGGATTGCCATCCAAGAATGTTTTGGATTGTGTTCTTTGCAGGTTTTTCCTCCTCAAAAACACAACACTTGAGACTCTGATTGGGTTTTATGATGTGATTCAGGTGCATAACTGAATGTGAAATAATCATACTATGTTTCTCAAAATAAATATTTAGCTATGTATTTCAGATATACCAAATCTGGCAAAATGACAGAAATTATTTGTCATTACATTTGGATGACCTGTGACAATGACTGTAATAGATTGTGTAATAACAGCTAGTTGATTCAGCTTTAGCTCCAGTAATTTGGTCTTGCAGATCAGTAATTTATGGTTTTAGACAAAATATGGCAATTTGTATTCCTTTTTCTTCCTGCACCATTTTATGGTGAAGTTCACTGCCACCATGTCACTCCATGCCCCTCTTCCCTCCCTGGAAAACTATGAAATATTGATTTCCAGTGGATGCACTTGCCTCTTCGCATCACCTTGCAACTTCTCCAGCCAGGTTTATAGATTTTCTGTTCCTGGTTACAGCTCTCTCTAGTTTTTGACAAAGATCTACCCATACAGCTACATGACCCAGGCCAGTTTCACCACTGATTGTAATTACAACTTTATTGAAATCAACTTAATTGAAGTAATGGAAATATATATCCAAAACCAGTTCTGTACACATTTTTAGCTGTCATTTTGGAGTGTCCTATATATACTCCTCAGTGCTGTCAATGGTTGCAACAATAGATTGAGTATATAATAAACAATAAACTCTCAATAAGAGAGTTGTATTGATAAGGGCGGGATGATCGGGGAAATGTTCTTGGATTCATAAGAGATCATCCTTTGTGAAAATCTCTCGGTATGGTGTTAAGGAGCAATCGTTACCCTTGTTTAAATCTTGTTCGTCCGAGTCCGCAGAGCGGTGAATGGTGTCTAATCAATTTACTGCCTAATAAAAGATAGTGTCCCTCAAGGGTTGATTTCAGGGCCTCTGCTGTTCCTGATTTATATCAATGACCTGCCTCTAAGCATTCTTTTCTTTGTAAATGCCTCATGTTTGCTAATGATCCTGTCATCTGTGTAGCTGGTAATGTGTTTGTGACATCAGGAAAGAACCTTAGTCTGACCTGAAAATGATCGACATCTCTCTTCAGGCCAACAGTCTAAAATATTTCTGAAAAATGAATCTATTCTCACTGGCATGATATATTGCTTAAAAAATAGATCATTAAGAGGTCAGACTGAAGACCACATTAATTAACAAGGTATATTGTTTCAAATAACAATGTGTTATTGTTGAGTTACTACTCCCCTTGAGAAACCATGTAGGGAAATTCTGTCTGAAATGGGATGGTTATATTGTGTTTAAAAATAAGAATATTGATTGATATTAAGGATCAATAATTATACATGTATATGTACATCACAAAATATGCAGCCACCATTCATTGGTTTTCACATTCTAACATGGCTGGTCAACCTTAAGCTCCTGCAGTGTAATATGTGTAAAAGAGTTACCGCTTGCTCATATGATTTCGTAAATTATGCTTGTAACCAAAGCAGCATGCATGGACCAGATCAGCAATGAGTCATGTGTATGTTCCTACTGCATGCAGTGAATTTACATGGGGCGCCCTACGATACTGGATTAATAAAAAGCAGATGTTGACTTTTCCCTATCTGTTTTGGCCTTTATAAACAGCACGCACAGCCAAATTATTGTTAGATGGGTTCACATGTAGATTTAATGAATTGTGATTACTGATGAGATGTGCTGTTACTCGGTATGAATTCTGAGTATAGCTACAGCATGTTTGTGCTATTTGTAGATGTCATTTTATGCAAAGAGAGAGGAGAACAGGACCTGCTTCAGAGGCTTAGTAAGGCAGGATAATAAACCATTGAAATCATACTTTAAATGTGTATATCAGTACAGTACAATACCTTATTATAAATAAATGATAGACTGTTGTTGAAGCAACTGCATCGATTAGCTGCTTTTTGTTATTAAATCTGAATGTATCGATTTTAACGTTAAGTTTGATGCAGAGTTTATCCATTTTCAGATAAAAAAATTTGCTGGAGTGAACTACTTGAAATTGAGAGGCAGTATTGATCTTAATGAAACAGGGCATCTTAAGTGGTAAAATATGAGTTACTGTGTAAAATGTGCAGGGCTGCATGACAGCTTCATTGAGAACAGTGTGAACAAATGACATCCTCTCATGCCTCAGAATACAATTACACTATGCTGCCCTGCATTTGCATAAAAAGCCTGTTCATTTTCCTGGATGGCAACAGTATTATAAATGTGGATGGCAACTGCATTATAAATTGCCAGCAGCCATAACACCCTGAACCCTTCTCATGAAAAACTGCTGAAGCTAAGCAGGTGTAGATTGGTCAGCACTTGGATGAGAATCCTGCACTAGGAGGATGTTGCTGGCAAATGTGTTGGTGGTCCACTTCAGGGCATTATTCCACATAGACCCAAAGGAAATCCAGTGCTGCATCACAGGATGGGGCAGAATAATCTAGAAGCTGTCATCCTTTGAGAGTGTAAACTGACTCCCGGTCAGTAAAAATGCCATGGTAGTGTTTCTCTTCTGAATGTACTCTTCAAGTGAGTGAACTAGTCTTGGCAAGGGTGAGGATGGGTACCACCCCCTTGAAAAACCCCCAAGATTAAAACTCAGCATAATGGAAGGGCCACCAGGTGGCACACACAGTAAGATGTTGACAAGGTATGAGCCTTGCAACTGGCTACAGTCAGTGGTCCACATTAGCAGTGCACCAGCTGGTCCAGCTTCTCAAGGGAAAGATGTTGATCAAGCCAGTTAAAGTTTGTTAGTTGCATTGCTCTCTGCCGCCCACTCCTGGTTGGCTAGGCACCTCTGGAGGTACAAAGCAATTATATACTGGATGTCATCCTCCAGAAACATAGGCGGAGTGTAATTGCCTTACTCTGTAGTGTGGGAAGAAGCAAGGGTTTGTTTATATGCATAATGTTACTCAGAGGAGACACATGCTTATGGCTGTCTGCATGTGGTTGCCTCGTAAGACTTAAGAATTTGTGGTGGGAAAAATGGGGGTGAAAGACCAAAAAAAAACTAACCATGATGGAGTATTTAAAAAAACCAAGCTAATGAGGTCCAGTTTTCAAAGACTTGCACAAAATTTGTGATTTTGCTCAAAATCAGGTCTTTAGTAACAAATATGTCTATGTGGACAAAATGTAGTTTTTACAGCCCAGCTTGAGACTCATGTTACATTATCTCTATAGGTCTGGTTTGAGCAGTTCTCCTCAGCCCCTGTATACCTGCATTGTCTCCCTTCATTTCAGGGTGGATGTGGTGCACCTTGCCCTCTACAACCTGGGCGTTCAGAGTAAGAAGAAGTATTTCGAGCTGGAGGAGATCCTCAACTTTGTCAGCAACAATTGGGAGCACTTCCAGCTGGGAAAGGTTAGAGGCTGCACCGTGGACATTAGGTGTTATGGGATTGAAAATGTAGGCCAAACATAGCTGTTACGCTGGGACAGGGTGATATATTGTACAGTATAATATATGCATGCATAATTCCCATGAATTTTTCTCTAATTTTATGAGCACACACATATATAAATCAAACATACATATACATAATCAAAATGCAATATTCATTCATTAAAACCACAGTATTATTACATTAAAAAAGAGAAAAGTGGAACTGAGTAATAATAATAGAATAATAATAGCTGCACTGTTTAATCTCTAAATTTAGTTCTGTATGTATTTGTGTTACCCCTTTTGTATTGCCTTTTGTCACTTGGATCTGCCTCTCCATGTTCTCTGTAGAATTGCGCTCATATAATGTAAGTCCCTGCAATCCTAAACTGCATGTACCACCCGCTACCGCAGCTGCCACGTGAATTGGTCATAAATTAGACCAGTTCCATTTGGCCTTGAGAACGTGGAGGAAATCGATGCTAGAAATGCCAGCAAGTCAAACTCTCAGCCCCGCACAGTAACATAGCAGCAAGTACAATACAGAATAGGAAAAAAAAGAAAGTAAAAGGAATATAATTTCCACTAAACATATCTTTTTGAAAATTAAAAGACTATGGATTCTGTGTGATTCTGTATACTGATGGCATATTTTATGTGGTGATTTGATTAATTGATCATTCATTATACAGTCATGATACAGTCAAACAGCTTTATATTTTGCATTAGCAATGCATCTCATTAGTCACAAAGGTGATTGCAAGAGGTGATTTTGTCTGTTCAATGTCAGTGTGACAGGAAGTAACTAATATGCCCTGCTTATCAGGAGAACAACACCTTTTTGCAACCAATATGTTTGAGACCGGAATAAGTAAGTGTAATTCATTCCCAGCATTAGTATGCGTCAGCATCCTTCTACTGTATCATTAAAAAATGAAATATGCATCTATATGGGAAAAGTGTGACAGTTCTACACCACTATCAGACATTTATTATAATTCATAGCCTATGGACAAAACTCAGACAATAAGGCTTGACACAGTACTGGATGAACTCCGACATTAGGGAAATGACGGTCTTAGATAGGCCGAAATGCTTCTTCTGAGCAACAATGCGCCTTTGTTCTTTCTCAGAGAAATCTGAACTAAACATTAGAAAATACATTTTCTCAGTTATTAGATAAGTTACTCAGTTTTTATTTTTTTACAGGGCTTGACAGTAAGCAGGTTAAATCACCTCACCTCTACCCATAGGTTAGCCACTACTCAGACTAATGGGCTGAGGCTATGGATATGCAAGTGAATTATACGCGCACGCATTTGAAAAATTCTTATCAAACCGAGCGGTTAGTTTGAGGAGTCAATCATTGAACCAAGTGGTACATTTAGCAAATGGAGCTTGGTAGCTGCGCTAATAAATGTGCACTGTATATGGACCATGCGAAATGAATATACATGCACAACATCATGCTTGTTAAGCCTTTTGTGTGTCTTTGTTAATATCGTCTGTGTCACAGTTTGACCCGATTAAAAAGATCGCATTGATATTTTACTTATCGTTCTCGTAAGTAAAAGCTGCACCCCAAAACTAAAATATAAGATTAAATGTTGTTTATATAATGGCTTGGATGCTGTGATACGTTTGTAAAGCCAGTTGTTTCCATCAACAAGGTGGTGTGCTGTAGGTGATTGGAAAAATCCACCCAATAAATTGGGTGTGTTTGGGAAATACCCTATATGGTTACATGAGACTGGTGTGCAGAGCAAAGACTGCTGAGCAGAGCAGAGTCAGCCACTGTGCTTTTAATCTCTGCCTTATTTTTGGGGGGTTGTCAGGACAGATAAACAATCGGCCACTTGTTCAGGCTTCTTGTGCTGCGATGCCACTTGTCTGTCCCCCTCATTTGTCCTCATGTCCTGGAAAGCGCCTGAGAAATATTGTTGTTGATGGCTACATTTAAAGCGGGGTGCCTGCAGAAAGTCTGGAAACCCACAGAGAGCAGGGAGAGTTGCAAGCCTCATTCATCTTCATTCAGCGGCGACGGTCCAGCAGTCCAGCGAATCGAAGGAGGCCAATTTGCACAATACGGAGAACAAAGACTTTCCCTCATTTGTACCTTGTTATCCATCGTTTCTTTGTCTTCTGTGCAGCTTTTCAACACGCCGCTTCACGAGAGAAGCCAGTACCTCCTGGATGCTCTCAACAACTACAAAAGCAAGTAAGACAGATCCTCTTGTCCTTGTTTTTAGAAGAGATATTGGTAGCAGTATGTATGTATACATACACACACACACTTTCGTCAATGTTATCATTAAGGGGATGTTGATGCTAGGGGGGTGTTTGAAAATATGTCTCAAACTTGAATAGGTGTTACAGCGTAACTGATGTGTTTCTTGGATTCTGTTGCTTTTCCTAATCAATTTGTCTGGACTGCAGGATGGCACTCCAGTGAATGATAAATGAAGCGAGCTCCGTTCTTCCCGAAGCCAAGTTGCCTTTTCATTGGGTCTCTTGTTAAATCCGTTCAGGTTTCTCTGCGGGAAAGAGATCAAAAAGAGGAAATGTATCTTTCGGCTGAGGTCACGGGTTCCCCCCAACCCCCCATCAAAACTCTTCCCAGAGAGGGCGCAGAACTGCGAGGGACGGGATGGACGCAAGAGAGGCCGGGGCAGGAACAGGTCAGCTCGCAGTTTGAGCACCGTTGTTTTTTTTTTTTTGACAAGAATAATCTCAATATCTTCATACAGCACAAATCACAATACAAGTTTCAAAACATTCCAGTACATTATGAGGCACCTCATTCTGTTTCATCAGGCAAAATCAAGCGATTAAAAAAATATGATTGTTCTGCATAGATGGAACCTTCCTTTGATGTTGGCTCAAAGTTGATTGAAAGATAAGCTTGGTGTTTAGCTGTGTGGTGAAAAAGGTTGCCTTGATTTACAATATAATATATGCAATGAGTGAGAGTTGCACATGTTTTATTAAAAAAAAGATGAAGGCGTGCTTGGCCAAAATGAAAATTTTCCATAAAAATAGTATATTCCCAGACAAGACTATATTATCAATTTCCACAGTGCTGAATTGGTATGTATAGGAGTCTACCCAAAGCAGACTCTTATTATCATTCATGACTTTTGGATGACACTCAGGCCATCAAGCCGTATTTAAAAAAAAGTGAGCGAATACATTTTCCATTTGATCAAGCATTAGCATTCACCTTCAGCGAAAGCAGAGGCGTACGTGGAATCCTGTGAAAACCCTGTGCTTATGTATCCTTGCCAACATTTGTATGTCAGCTCTGAGGTACAGAACTGGGCACTTGATGTGCATTTTTTTTTGACAGAGAATTCACACAAGTAGGCCATTTTTCAGAAGGATGATTCATACTCTCGTGGGTGTTTGTTTGTCAAACCTTTGATTGGTAAAAGAAATCCAGCTTGGTATTGGCTGGAGTAATCCACCGCTATATGACGGTTGATTTAGAGAGAATTCAAAGGAAACCGAACTAGACAGCTGATCCCAGTGGTGGGGTTAGTTTAACCTTTCGAGTAAATCATTAAAGATGAGACTGAACTGTCTATGATGAAAATAACTTAGGGAATACGGCCGTTAATATTTCCCCTCATACCTCCGTTTGCAGGCTCTAGCGCCACCAAATCGCCCGGTACCAGATACCTCAGTATCATTATCCTCTTTATACATGGATTATACAAACATTAATTTTGATTAATAGAGCATGCTTCGTTTGTTTGCCTAGTGTTTGCAGACCACAAATCCCATCTCTGTGGTAACTAAACATGCCATTTGAGCTAGAGATAGGTGAGGATGCATGTGTGCGATTGGCTGCTGTTTCATAGCTGGCAGGCTTGCCGCTTGGGCCTTGTTGGAAGTCTTCTTTGTCTGACCCAGTGTCCTTCTGTGTGGGTCAGCTCCCGCCACGCAGAGTCCCTGCCCCAGAAGAGGATGAAGAAGAAGAGATCTAAATGGCTGCTGGAGGATGCCATTCCCAATGTGAGTGTGACGCGCGGTATCCAAACATATCGATCCCATTTCCGAGAAGTCCGCGGCATTAACACCGGTCACTGACATCGCCCACACGGTCGCAAATTGTTGTTTTAGCCATTGTTGTCCTCTCGGTCTCCCTCCCATGGTGGCCTTCTCACTGGCCCTATGAATCAGTCTGTTCACCGGCTGCTTTTGTCATCACTCACTAGTATCTGCCCATCGGCCACTGTAATTCTTATCTCTGCCAGCTTGCCTGACTCCTGAAAGTCCCTCTGTTCGTGTGTCTGTCCGTGTCTGTCTGTGTGTCTATCTGCCTGCCCTCCTGATTCTCTATCCCCCCACCAGTCACTGCACTTCTCACCTCAGCCTTTGTGTTCGTCCTTATTTCTGGATTTTTCTGTCTGCCTGTCTGTTCCTATATCTGAATGTCCTGCGGAATTTCACCAGCCAGTGACCCCCCCCAACCCCCATCTCACCCGCACATCCATTAGTCTGTCTGTCTGTTCTCCCTGTCAGTGACACCCAGCCGTGTGTCAGTCTGTGACTCTGGCGTGCCCTTGTATGTCATTGCTCTCAGCTCTCCTTTCTGTTCACTTCCACTGAAAGGGATTGCTTTTTTCTCCTCTTCTTTTTTTTTTTTGCCACGGGAGCTTTTTAACTGACAGATCCCTCCGAGCAGTCAAATCCCCAGACCTGATCAGATTTAAGAGCAACATACCTCTGACATGCCTTAGAGTGGAAAAAATGAAAGCACAATGTCTCATCCTAGCTATGGCTGTTTCTCCTGAAGAGCAATGCATATTAATGTCTGTAATGAATGTGATTGTGAAGATGGCCATGTGTTTTCTTTCATTTGTGCCTTAATTATATGTAATTATCAGTGTTGTCTTGGGGGAAAACAATGATATGTGCTGTCTGCAGAATGAACTTACTACTTCCTGGAGTACAAACCACCACATGGCCAGTATATTTGACTTCACCCTGGATGAGCTGCAGAGCTTAAAAAGGTACGTTTTTTTGTTTGGAGGAGGGTGAAGAGGAGGAGTAGGTGGGTGAGGTTTTTCTTATATCTAACCAGAATGGTGTTTTTGGCTCCATCTGCCTGCACATATCTTACTTCCACAAATTATTGTCACTGCTTGGGTTTTTACCCGAAGTCAACAAATCCAAACCTCAAATCCACTTCTCTCTCATCAAAGCGTGTTGTGCTTGGCAGGGCATCAGTGTCGGTTCGCCGGAAAGGACGTCGCTGTTAACTCGGAGGCATAACTCAGAGAGCGTTCTCCGTCAGGTTTCATTTTCCATGTTCACTTCTGGATTTTGACTTTCCTGGCAGGGCAACACTCCCTCCTTTCAAGCATGTTGCCATTTCCTGCACTAAAGTGAGTCAGTTAGCTTGAAAAAACAGCCGTTCCAGTAATGGTCTAAATGCTCGTAAAGCACTTATTTTACCCCTTACTGGAAGCACAGCAGCCTCTTCAACTTGAAAGAAAAGACCGACCTAGTTGAAACAGCAAGGTATACCCATGTCTGAATGTGCTTTTCTTAGGTCAAGTCAAGCCTTTGAAATCCAGAAGTGAAGGCCATTAGCCACGTTCAAGTGCTCTAAAGACTATCGCTCAAAGTGTCCTGAATGCTTCAGTTGCCCTCTTGATTCCCATTGTTTATTTATAACGCAGTTGGTGTGTCATGTAGCAGCGTCTTTTCAAGACAATACTCCACCACGCTGAGGGGACCCTGTTGATAAATATTTCAAAAGGGCAAAAGTAAAAAACAAAGAGGGAAATCGGAATCTGGAGCACAATTCCCGGATGGGAGGGAAAAAATAGCATCAAAATAATCACAATAACCCTTAACAATGAAATAAGTCTTTTGATCTTTTTTTTTTGCCACCTCCTTTTGATCCGTTTTTGTGCAGTTTGTATTTAACATTGTGCTTAAACATTGGTACAATCAAGCTAATCTTACTTACACTGAAGCTCACAACGGCACGATTAAAATTGAACTTCATAATCATCTTACCTCCATCTTTCGTAATCTAAACTTTGCCAAAGTACTTATCGCAAAACACTTTGGCATTTGTGAATACTACTACCATTTCACCATACTCTATAAGCACAGAAACCGAGGATCGCTTTACTTTTGCGCTTTCAGCTGAGATGTAGCGCTAGCCCATTCTGTTTCTGCAGCTGTGAATCATTTCTTCACGCTGTTCTGAAGTCTGCTACCACTGTGGGCGATGTCCTTATCGCTGGGCATAGAACAATCACATGAATTTGCATTGATTTGCCTTTGAAAAACTGTAAGTAAGGCCCTGCAGCGATTCGTTTTTCTCCTCCAAAGTTTTTTTTTTTTCTCCATTCAAAGAGGAAGGTGAAGTGTTTTAATTATGCACCACAGAAAGGTTATCAGCCCCTAAACAGCTCTGTTTGAATAATAAATTAATGCCAAATGTGGCACATTGGGGACAGTTAAAACCAGAAACAGCTTTTATGTAAACGGAGGTAGTCTTGGGGTGAAGTTTTTGCAGAGGGGAACCTTTTTGGCGCCTGGAGTCAGCTCAAGGCAGGGAGCTGTACATCGTCTAAGTCAGTCATTTCAATCACATCGCTTACAGCTACCTCAGATCTTTAACCCTCACCCTGGAGTGTTTTTTGGGGGGATGCAGGTGAGTATTGGATTAGTGAGGTATATGTTTAAGACAGAGGGCCACTTCATTCAAGAGGAGTAGATGGAATAGTGGAAGGTAATTCATATTTTGGTCAAATCTTTGTCTGGTTCAACTTTAACACAAAGCCATTTGTAGCCAGGAGCGTTTTAGCCAGTTTGTAATAAAAACAAGATCATATATTGCTGTGGCGATTTGGATGTACCTGCATATATAGCCTCTGATTTATTCATAGTGCCATTCTTTTTTTTTTTGTATTATGGAGAGATTTTAATTAGTGAAATCTTGTACTTATTTCCTTTGATTTTGAAGGCTTTTTTGAACCACTCAAGCCTGGACACAGAGACTGCCAAGAGACATAATTTTCAAGGTGCTAAAATGAACAAAATAGCCTTCATTTTTTGGGTGAACTATTAAACTATGGAACTTAAAAATCAACATTGATGGCTAACTGCAAGAAAAATCAATTTCAGGGCTAATTATAATTCAGTGATGGCAGGATCTTATTCCTGATTCACATTTGCTTTTCTACATTTACATAATTCTTGACCAAGCTGTCTCACCCTAAAAGGTTCACATTGACTGAAGAGTCTGGAACTGATGCTGAACCTGTATTCATAAAGAAGGAGTTACGCTTCATGCCAATTGGATTAGCAAAAAGAATATAACCAAACTTATTTTATCTTGAAAGAGAGCAAGCCCCAGCTTTCCACCCACCTACTGGGGGAAGAAAAAAAAAAACTTTTATGGATAAACTAGTCAGTGTACCTGTCCACAACCAAGTATTGCTTCAATGACAGCAAAAAAGAACCGCATCAGATCTAATGCGCACTTAGCCATGCTAATTTAACACATGGTATGACTTCCAGTTTGATCCCACCCAGCAGTAGAACCTCTTTCTGTATAACCGTCTTGACCACCTGTTATAATACAGGGCTTGTAACCACTCATTAGCCCGAGTTGTGCTTTTACAGAGCCCGATTATCATGCTTTTTCCCCAACATATTCTTTGATACAGGAAACAGAAGGTGGGAATTATAAGACCTGCTAAAATAGTTGGGCAGTACATTGAGAGACTCATTCAAAAGCTTTAATACTAGGCCACTGACAGGACAGTGCAGTGCTTTTCTGAGGCCGTCTCATCAGTGCACTTTTCACAGAATAGCAGCCAAATCGTTTAAGAGGAATTACAATCAATTGTCAGTGTGATTCAAGCATGGTCTCAATGTTCGGGTCTTCACTGATGAAGGGACAGACGGATGACATTTCAGAAGGAGAAATATTGGGAAGACACTGAACTCCTGGATATTGCCATGTTTGAATTTAACATCTGATACTTCGGCACAATAATTCTTAAACTATTATTCTTTTATTCGTACAATGCCCTTGTTGAAATGCAATGTTGTTTATTAATCAGTTTACCTAACATTGTTTGAACTTAACCCCGCTGTGTGTAAGTGCAAAATGTAATTACTGAAATAGGAATGCCTAACATGAGAATACTTTGCAAGTATTGTCTAATATCGTTAGCTATTTATGCTTTGTAAGAACTGGCAATTGCAGCTATATTTTGACTACACCACATTCAGGTAACCAGCAGTACTTGGTAGCTGATCTTTGGCAGGGTCTGAACAGGTTTACAGCAGTAGAAATGGACTTTTTTCCTTACTTTGGGTCCCTATAATGCTGAGCTGATTTGGGTCATTATTTTCTGCAGCACGAGCTCCGGACGGACCTTCAGCTTGGACCTGGACTCCACCGACGCAGCCAGCACCTCTGGATCCGCCACCACTAGCGTCTCCTACGATTTCCGGTATGTCTCCCATCCAAGACCCAAGATCTTGAATCCCCCAGCACCCCCCACCCCCCCAAAAAAAACTACTGCCACTGACACTCAGTTTTAAGATTGTCGGACAAAGGTACGCCCATGTCAGGGGTGGGCAGGACAGCAGCAACTGTAGTGGGCTGCGTGGGCGTTGAAATGTCAGTAATCTGAAGGATTTAGGGTGTGGGTAAGAGTGTGTTGGACTTCAGGCTCAGGATGAATTGAACAATTCTCGGTAGGTCAGAGGTGTTAACTGAAGCTAGGAATGAAGATGTGAGAAAGGCCTTATCATTTTCTCTATCTCCTAGTCTCTTTCCCTATCTCTCTTCCTTTTTTTTTTTTTTACCGTAGTGCCCGTTGTTGCGTAGCAAATGATCAATAACTCAGCGGAGTGAAAACTTTCCAGGAGTAGCTGTCAGAGGTGATTTTCTCCCATCATGCTTACCTTTAGACAGGGCTTCTCTTGAGCAGAAGGGGAATGAAATTGTTTCGCTGTGTGGTGATGGAGGAATGGAGTATCCACAACTCGTACTGCAAGACTACGCTGAGCGATTATGGATTTTCCATTTTAGCTGTTGTGTATCCACAGTCTGTCTTTTCAGTACTTGACCAATCAACCATGATTTGATGTAAGCCTAATAACCAAGGTTTGAACTAATGTTTATTTGTAATACATATGTATGTAATGTATGTAGTGTTATTAACTCCACAAATATTGGCACACTTGGAGATGGATAAAAAAGGCTATACTGAAGTATTTTATGCTGAAACATGGGAAAGACAGCCTTTTTTTCTTCTTACAGACTGCCATATGTATATATGAATCCACAGACACACACGCAAACACACACACACACATATATAGCACTCTCATTTCTCTCATCAATACCTGTCCTAGTACTCCCGCGTCCTAGTTCTGTGAGCTAATCATTGGTGTCCATCTAGTCTTAATCCGGAGCTTCCGTAAGAGCGCGTGACAAATTGCAAGTGTGGATCTTTCCAGAAGGTTGGGTCAGTTTCACAGCAAACATTCGGAGAGGGAAAGCGATAATGCCAAGGCTGAAGAAACAAATGTACGAGTGCCCCTGAATCCGCTGATGGATGGCTCTCTTTGTGCTGCCCGTCCTTCCCGTCTGTGCGGAGCCCCCTCGCCCAAGCATCTGGGTCAGCGGATTGATACAAACTCCTCGCAGTAGCTCTTTAATTAACCTTTGAGGAGCACCCAACGGGGGGTATCAGCAGCCATCACTGCTGGGGGAAGTCTTTTCATTAGGCCCTCTGATCCCTCTGACCCCCTCTGCCCAGCCACCAGAGGGAAATAGAGACCCTGGGTGGCAGCGGATGTGGGTGGCTTCCACAGAACTTTGCAACGCCCCCTCCCCCTGGCCCCCCCACCACTCCTCCCCACCCCGATCAATTTGTCTCTCCATTTTTATTTTTAGAGTTGTGTTCTCATTTCCATCTCAAAGTATGTTTGAGTGTGGATTTTTCTCTCTTTTTTTTAAAGAAAGGAATAAATACGTATTTTTGTGTGGATAAGAATTCCTAGGGACAACGGCGCAGTCCTATGAAAGGGGAGAGAGTGTTCCCTACTGTGCGACACCACTGAGGAGGAGATCAAACACGCTGCTTGAACTCCTCTTTCTCCCTTCTTCTTCCTCGCCTTTCATGTTGCAGTGCCGTGGCTTAAGTGTCTATCTGGGATTTCCGATGGCTTCTCAAATGAAGGCTCCCAACATTGGAAAAATAAATTGGTTCGTTCTATGGTTATGGCCCCCATGGCGCCCCCTGCTGCGAGAGGTTTGATCTGCGCAGTCGCAGCCTCAGGGAACTGCTCGAAGGATTAGAATTGTGAGTCGAGTGCAGGCAAAACTCGACACTGGTGCTGAAGGGGAGAAGGTTACACTGGTTTGTTCTGGTTTATGGTTTGTTTTAGTTTTGAAGGGGTTTCTTGTTTAGTTGACCCAAACCAAAGTTCTCACAATTGGAGAAGAAAAACATAATTGGAAGGAAAACCACAGCACCATCTAGTGTTAGAGAGATGTAAATTTTTCCACTGATGGAGGTGTGCAAGAGTGATCATAATTTCCAAATAAATGTTAATGTGGCTATTTTCAGCCATGCTTCTCTGGTCACTTTCAGTGTTGCACTATGCTATAGATGCTTAGGTGGTCAAGGTCAGGCAGTGTGATTGCTTTTGTCTCCATCTGCCATAATGTCTGGTCAAATACTTAAAGCATGTAATATGGTTTTGTCTTATATTTGGTCTTCTATTAATTATATTTGTATAAGTCGGCATAATTTCCTCCTCCTTTTTTAGTTTATAAGTTTGTGCATTTTATACAGGAATGCACGAGTGGGAGTAGGAGTGCATTTTAAGAGGCGATGAGCCTACATGAAGGGCATATTTATCCAAAAAAATCAGTTCTGAATTTGTTTTATCAAATCATGGTAATCATGTGTGGAAATGAAAACAATGCAACTAATAATAAAAATATTAGGCTCACCATTGAACTAGTTCGCGTCACCAAGCGTTTCTATTTAAAGAAGGAGCATATGATCAGTATTCCAGTTCAGCAAAAATGTACAGCTCTGAATGTGCTCTTCTTGCTTGAAAAACGAAAGATCGCTTAAGTGCAGTGCTCATGTACGTGCGGTTATGCTGATTGAATCAGGATATTTAAATCTCAAGGAAAACATCAATATCTTGCATCATTTTATGCAAAATGGGACAGTATCTATTTTTCTTCTTTTGTCCCCATTGCTTCATTCTCCCTGAGTGTAAAGCGTGACTTTGTTTAGCTGTGGGCAAAAGAAAGGAAGAAATGCATGTAGGAGATTGTAGTTTAAAGAAAAGACATTTTGTACATGTATTTTGATATCACTGGTCCAAACCACAGCATGAACATGTTAAGTTCTTCCTGTTTTAAATATGTCTTAGCTGTCTGAAAACAGTCCCTGAGTGACAGTCACCAAAAATGCTGATGCCTGTTAGTGCTGACTCAAGTCTGTTGTCAACCGTATGAGTAGTTCATCATCCAGGAGAAACCAACTCGGTGAAAATATTTTGGTTTGATTAAGTTTTCCTTCTCCTGACTAGTCTGACTGTTACTTTTGGGGAGATACATATATATTTATAGTTTTTTTTTTTCGTTTGTATGTACCTCATTGACCCGTCTAGAAATGTGTTTATGTTGTTTATTAATATTTCTTGAAGTCTTCATATTTCTGCAGCCTACCAAACATGAAATAATTACAAATGCTTCTTTGGCGCAGTGTGTCATTTAATCTGAAAATATATGATTTTTATTTCAATGACATTTGAGACATTATTCTCCCTTATTCAGCAGTAAGTCGATGTATGTATCCTTCATTTACCCACACACGTACAAAATCCATTGTATTTTAATGGTTAAGATAATGTTGGAGTTGAGAAAGAAAAAAAATAGGTAGAATTGCCTGCATGTAAAATCAAATGCATATGGATATACGATGCCTGTGTTGATATTTACATTTGCAGGATGGAGAATGGTAGCATTCCCAGTTTGTGGGCTTAGAAATTGACAGGTGCAGGGATTGTCTCGTTGGAGTGTTTTGTGGTGTGCGTCAACACTCTGAGCCAGTATTGGGAAAAAAAAAGGTCCCGCTGAGCCTTCTGTGCTGTGGGAGTCCATTAACAGCCATGCCAAGTTTGACCGGAGCTCGGGGGGTGTGATCACACAAGCGCCGGTAGTGCTAAAGGATATTCTGGTGGTGACGATATCTTGGAAGCAGCAGTCTACAGCCCCAAGTGACCGGAAGGCATTTCTAGTTTCAGCGTTACATGCTGGCGTAATTACCAAATTTAAAGTGATAAGTCGCTTAATTGAGAACATTTAAGTGGCCTTAAATGTGAAGACGTGGATTTTATGGCTTTGCCCGCAGGAAGAACGTGGGCAGCCGGAAGAGGAAGCTGCGCACCTCGGCCTATGCTCCGCTGGCGAGCCGGGTGGCGGTTCCGGAGAGCGACCTGGGGCAGGGCGGCCTGGAGGCGGAGGAGGCCCCCGAGGTGCTGGACAATGGCATCGACAGCCACACCTTCGAGAGCATCAACGAGGATGACTCCTCCCTCTCTCACCTCAAGTCCTCCATCACCAGCTACTTCGGAGCGGCCGGGCGTCTCAACTGTGGGGAGAAGTACCAGGTACTGGCCCGCAGGGTCACCCCGGAGGGCAAGGTCCAGTACCTGGTGGAGTGGGAGGGCACCACCCCCTACTGACCCATGTCAGGCAGACAGCAAGGGCAGAGGGCGAGAGATTTGGAAGACTCAGGAATAGATCCCAGTTGTAACTTTGTCTCCAAACTCTCTCCCTCTCCCAGCCTCTTGGGGCTACGTATGGTCATTTCATTTTAATTTCTCTTTTTTCATTGTTCAGTTTCCACCCACTCTTAACACAGAATTTTGTAATAACCTTGCGTGTAGTCACACTTAGAAATGTGGATCAATACTGAAACTATCATGTTAAATAAGCAGTGTTGAGATATTGAACTTAGCAGTGTATCCTTGAAGTGTCAGTGCTTCCACAATGTGCTTTAAAGTGCACAGCTCTTTTGGATATGCCCCCTTTTCATATTTCCTCCACTTATCTATGAGTAGTGTATTCTTACCAAGTCGGCACAAACATGAAAAGGACTTTTTATTTTGAGATGTCAGGATGTACTGTTGGTTTGGCTCTGAAGAGTCACATAACGTTAACATTTTAGAGTTGTATTCCTCAGCGCGGTACTTAAAGGGGGCACACAAACAAACACATTTCATGTTTATTGAATTTACGTATTAGCTGACAGGCTCACAGCCAACACGTCGAGAGGAAGTTACCAACATTTCTTAAACAAAACATGATTTACAGTTGCTTCCATTCAACATACCTCCCATTCTAACAGCTATTCAGGACAGTACATTTAGGACAGTATGCTCCTCAATATCTGTATCTCTGCTTCCCTGCCGTAATTAATCCAAAATATAACAGACCTACAGTCCTCACGTAAGACAAATTCCTTGCACCACACATTCTGACATGCACATTTCCCTGATTAATGTACTTTTGCTTTTTTCTCCTTAATCGCACTTTAGTTTTGTTTTAGTAGGTTTAGATAACCATTCCATGCTCTTTCTGTGCCAGAGGTAGACATTTGATCTTCTCTCTTTTTTCCTTTCTGCTTTATTTTTGAATAGATCTAACAAATCCGTATTGCTGCTCCTGTTGAGAAACTTGGTTTTTATTTACTGCTAGTCAATGATCTGCTTCAGTCACCCCGGGAGCAGGTCAGAAGTGATATCAAGGAAATAAGTAGCTCTAAAAATAATTTATAGCCAAGCTCACAAAGTAGTTTGTCGAGCTGTCACTAGACAGGTCTTTTACTGCACCAAGACCAGACTGCCCTCCCATGTATGCGTAAGGGAAGTGACATTTACAACACATCTGTAGTGAATACTTTGTAGCAAAATGAAGTATCAGATAACTTGTGTTTATTTCAAGACAAAAAAAAACATACTTAGTAGATGTAACAGTAGATTTTCCTACTATTTCAGCTTTCACTGATTTTAATAGTCTGTTTTTCTTACAGAAAGAAAAAAGAATGATTCCATATGACCCTTTAAAATGATCTCCATTTTATTCCACACATTTCCCGTCAAGCATTTCCAAAAAAAAAAATCATGGTGTTTTTTTTGTAGCTTTTTTTTTCTTACTGTTTTATAGATTACAGCTCGTAAATGTTCTCCGAAGGCCCTGGTCTGGGATTTCACCAATGCTTACAGACAGAAATATGCTATAGGTTTAACGTTTTTGAATAACCAGATGCAGTCCAGACCTCCACTGTCAGCTGTGACAAGCCCATTTAAAACCTTTGTAGCGGGAAGGGCTTCTCAGGGCTGCTCTGTTAATGAAGAATGGCTGCTCTGATTTCAATTGATTTAATGGCCCAGCTGAAATTTCCTCCTGTTTCATATCTGAAGTATATGTACATTGTAAAAGCTATAGGCCTAACAACATTTTTGTTTCATAATTAACATTATGTTATTAGATCTGCTTACTAGGCCACTCTCTTGCTTTGTTGCACTATTAACACAAGCCTTCGTCTATGCAATCTGTAATCATTTTGTAAATTGATGATACTTATTCGACCAAAGTATTATTTGCTGTTAGTATTTTTTAAACCAGCACCAAAACTTTTTTGTGTATAAATACTATAAGCTCTATGTTGACTCAAAGTCATTATTAATAAATGTATACATTATATATCATTTCAAAATAGTGGATGATGTTGCATCTTTAACAATGCAGTTTTCCTCTATAACTTTTTAGGCACTTAATTTGCAAGGAAAAAAATTACAGTACAACTGTTCAAAGCAAAAGAGTGTAGAATTCCATCTTAGTAGTTTATTTTGATCATCTAATGGAAGTTTTTTTCAGATATACTGTATTTCAGTCTGGCAGTGGTGGATGAAAAATAAAAGTCATTTAAATAAAGTAAATGAAGTTGTTTAAATCCTGAATTTCCAATATTATACTGGGGTGCGCAATAAATGTTTCCTCAGCTCTGTTTGTCATATTTAAATTTAGGCTAATCAAAAGATGTTAAGTTTTCTTTGTTTTTTGTTTTTTTTTTCTCCTTTCACTGAATTAAGCTGCAAACAAGTTGTGGAAGTTGTTTGTGCGTGTGTGAGTATGTGTGCACACGTGTGTGTGTGTATGCGCGTGTCTGTGTGTATGTGTGGACTATCAACAGCAGTTAAAATCAGGAACAGTCACACAACAGCCAATCCAGGACTGGTGAGCCAATCTCCAGTTTACTGTTTTTTTAAGGCCTACATGATGTAAAATAAATGGTATCGGAGCCCATTGTTAAGAGAGGCTTAAAATATTTTTTTTCTGCTGTGCCAAAATGAGCAACCAATCAGACAAAAACGAAAATATAATTTTTCCCACTCAGCTAAGTGTTGAAGTGATTTTGCACTTCATATCAATGGTGTGAATGATGTTAACATACCCAGTTGATATTCTGATTATTTTGCCTTCTGTTTGGATCTTCCCATATCTTGATCCTCATAGCATATTGTGTGTAACAGACTGTAAAAAAAAACTATTTGATCAACATTTGTTCTTAAGTTTGGGCAACAGTTACATGCTAGTGCACAATTACATGTCAATGCATTTTTATGTTCGCCAACACAGTTTTGTGAATTCAGCAATCATAATTTTTCATTTCTCATAGAGAAAGGCATAACATTTATTCAGATGTAAGTGAAATTTAAGGACAAATGTTGAGTGAATTCCAGTCTGAGCAGTACTGGCTTTACAAACATGTGGCATACAGGTATCAATGTCACACAGTTATTTCTTAACAAATATTTATGCCCTTGAATTGGCAACCGCTTGACCTGTCAGTCATAGCAGAATTTCCCAATACAATACCAAAGAAAGGCAGTTTTCAGGGATTGCAGCTAGCTATTCCATTCAACTTTAGATTTAACATTGTTTTCTGCCTTCTACATAAATAGACCATTTATACATTTTTGGGCCTGCGTCTTCATGAAACGTTTTTTTCAAAATGTGACATCCCCACAGTTTCGAAGATATATTTATGAGGCACACACACCTGCCTTATTTTTTGCTGCTGTCCTTGGCTCTCAAAACAGCTGTATGAACACTCGCAACCAGTGCTCTACCTGTTTATGCTGATTGGCTGGGTGAGAAAGTCCATGTCTTTTACTGTTGATTTTTTTCCTCCCTTTTTGGCACTGTTTTATAAAAATGTGAACCATCTGCATTATGCAGTTCTGTTGTCAATTGAATATTTGATGCTTGTTTTTGTTGAAATGCTACCTTCTGGGTTTAATTCAAAGAAACAGCTATGCATATATGGCTGTGTTGTACTTCTAGAACTGATAGACAATTAACCAAATATTTAGCTGCTTCCACATTTTCTGTTTGTATAACCAATATTCTGTAGAGTTTGTACACATAGATGTCAATCGAGAGTGATCTCTGTTAAGATCTAACATATGTAATATGGTGTGATATTATGTACACTATTGTCATGGCCAAAACAAATGCTGTTTCTGTCTGTCAGTTTCTCTTTTGTAGAGCTTCCTTCTACCCTATTTCATGACAGTGCAAAAGAAAATAGGAGTTTGGCATCAGAAAAGGTCATGCAAATTGGGTAGTTGACTGCAGTGGAGAATGTCGTGTTTTAATCTTATCATTGAAGATTTACCAAAGGAGTAAAATGCAAAAGAGACATTGGGATCTGTAATCGTGTATACTGTTATCTTAACAGGTGTACTGTAATAGATTTACTGACAAATACTTATTGTGAGCAGGTATAGCTGTCCAGCTTCTTTTCTTCTGTTAAGTTTTATTATCATTGCAATACTGCATCTAGTCTTTTTTTCTGACCTACTTTTTTTTGATGACTAACCCACAGTGCATAAAAATGACAGCCTGTAACCATGCCATTTTAATGAAAGTTTCCCTTCAGAATCAGTGTGAAGTATCCTGAAGTCACAGCAGTATGACATTATATTCAGGTAGACTTGATGTGTCATCATTATCACAGGTAAAATAAAGTTCATTCTCACACTCAGTGTTTCTTTGTACGGTAACTACCAGGACGTTCATTTCAAGGCTTGGTAAAGTGTGCATGGTGTGGCAGTCATGATATTACAGCACTTGCAGAGTAAGTGTTTGATTGGGACAGAAACTGTTAATGCCATGCTACTGGTGTTGTGAGTAGTCTTAAGGTAGTAGGAGGTAAATACATTTTATGAACCATACTGTGGAGTGGATAATTATACATACATACATATATACTTTGCATAAACATAAGTGTATAAACAGGTAAAGCTAAGAATAGGGTCAAATAATGACTACATACAATACCTGTACAAAATTGCTGTGGTACTACAGTACTGATATTGCACAATATTGACTATTACCAAATTTTTATATAAGGATTGCATGACTCTTATAATATTTATCTTTACACGTTTTAGTTTTAGAAATAATTAAAAGTCACTGATAAATTTCCTCCAGTTAAATATATTGAATTGCCCTGGTACTTCTGAATGTATTGACCAAAAAAATACATTTGGTCATTAGCAAAGAAGATTTTTAGAAAAAGTTTTTTCACTGAAAATATTGGAGTAATTCACACAAAAATACAAAACCCCACCCCATAGTAGGAGGGGATTAAAATTAAATTGGGATCCATGGGGTGCCACTCAAGACTGCCTTCAAATTTGTGTATATTCTTGCCAGCAGGGGGCACCACAATGCAACTTTGCTTTCAGCCAGCAGTCTGACAATAACCCTACAGGCTACAGCATAATTATGTGCATTTGATTGGATGACTGTTTTTGCTTCCCATCCAATTAAAAACAAAGCCAGTAATGTTAGTATTAGATTCACTGGAGCAACAGAGGGGCACACAGTGTAACAACATATCCATGAGAAAAGGCAATAGTGAGCCAAGTGTGCCACAGTGAGATGTACAGGTTGAATTATAGAGCTGCTTGCAGGTTGCACTTTATTCCAAACCGTGTGCACTTAGAAAAATACTTAGTGATTGACTTAATCGCTGAATGGTTGAATGGTCTGGTTTGGCAACACCATGGAAGTCATTTTAAAACCTTACAATTACATCAAAATCAAATGAGACAAACCTTTGATAAAATTACATGTAGAGAAGTACTTTATATATAATAAAATCAGTGTTGGTTTGGTCATTTCTGTGAAAGGGAAAATGTGTTGTTCAATGAGCACTAAATGTCTGCATTTTAGTCTTCTTAATTTTTTCCGTATACAAAGGTTTTCAAGTCACAGTTTAACCTGACAAGGTATCAGCTATGATGCAAGCCACTGAGTAAAATGTGACTTTATTACACCTCTGCTTCTACAAGCCCTACATCCTTCAGTAAATAAAACCAGAGACAACTATTTTTCCACTGTAAATCTATATTTTACCTATTGCACCTTTGTTATTGTGTCAGTCCATTGCATAATATTTTTTCGTTCTGCAAGGCGCAGTTTGACAAAAGTTGAATGTTCTTGTGCAGGAAGTTGCCTCGCCCAGCGATAAGGTCAGGACACACAGGCGCAGCGACAGCAGGTGGTGGAGTGTGATACCCTGTTTCCCCACTGCAGCCCGTCCTATCAGCGGGAGGACCACTGCCCATTCTCCTGAACAAACGCTCTTGCATGTGTCTGCACTTTCCTTTGTGTGCCCATTGTGGCGTCCTAAGGCAGAGGGGATGGAAACTGGGCGCCCCGACCACCCGGGAGCTGTGTGTCTGAATTGCTCGCGACGAGCCGCGAACGAAATCGGACTTTGGCTCTAACTCCCAGTCCCATCCTGAACAAGAGTTTGTCTGTTCAACAATGGATAGTGATGCGTTATTCAGCTAAGTTGTTTTTAGTGCCCTGTCAATGCTTCGCCACGCAACGACAGAGAAAGCGCTCGGCCCTGCGCTACTGCAAACCAGAGCACATGCATCAGCATTCTGCAGTCCCACTCTGTCCAGTCTAAAACAGAGAGCATTGTTACAAATGGAGCCTGCCTCCGCATTGCACCATTCCTGCACTGTGATCCCAGTAAACCAGACCACATGATTGCTGTTTATGAGGGAATGAACTAGGAATGAGGCTAAAAATTTTATTCGAGGCAAACAACAACAGGAGAGATTCTATTTTCATGGAAATGTTAGAGGAGGTCCCACATGGTTAATAATTTGACACTGGAGTTTGGGTTCATGTAAGAAGGTCAGCAGAATTCATGAACATGTTATTTATGGAATGGCATACACACTGTTGACCATTGTTGAAAATAGATTGAATCTCCAGTAATTCCATTTTTGGAATAAAACGATGCACTGAAAAAAAGTTGCATAATATACAAAATACAAAATATATCAACTCAACAGTCCATTTTAAAATAAATAGTGACAGATTCCTGCCATAATACTTTTTAAGTTATTACCTTGATATTATTGGAATGCATGTCCAAGCCCTTCAGATAACTAACTCTCCCCTCCTCAGAAATCAAAACCTGAATATACAAGCGCGTACTTGTACCTGGGTTTGTTGGGCCAGTGTAGAATAAATATTGACTCCCAACTTTTTTGTGGGCCCTAGCTACAGGATGTGGTTTCTTCGAGCCTGTCTGCCTGTGCTCAGAACAGGTGTGGCTTTATTCACGTAAATCAAAAGTCAGTGCAGTCACACAGTTTCCACATTTCTCACTCTGAATAACAAAGAGCCACAGAGAGCAGAGAGCGATTCCTGTGGCAAAGCCTGCAGTCTGCACGCAGAGACGCTAACAAAAACCCTCCAGCACCCCTCCCCACCGACCAGCTGCACTCAACTGTGCAGTCCTTCCGTTTCGCAAACTGAGCGATACTCAATACAAACGTAACAAATTTAAATCATGCAACTTTTTATGAAATCCCCAGCTAAATCCAAGCTAAATTACCACAGTAAAACTATTCTTCTGTTTTTGACAATTTTGTAACTTGCAACAAAGAACACTGAAATTACTTAGCAATAATTTAAAGGTGTCGATAAAGAAGTCCTTACTTAAATCTTTCGTTTTAATAAAAGTATGTAAATATACAATTATATTTACATTAAAGTCAAAAGACTAAACATGTATAAATATAAACATGCACAGCATCACTGTTAATTCAGAGTTGAATATTAGCAGGTTCATCTAGTGCAGTTGCAACTTCTATTTTACCCATCTGCCCTGAGGATTATGCCTTGCCTGAAATGACCCTGAAGAGACGGGGCAGGCAAATGCTAAATTCACCACTGATATGACAAACGTCAAGGCCACAGAATGGACAGCCTATGTAGGAAATCCAGGAAGATCCCAAACGCCCTGGACTTTGTGCTTTTTGGTACCTACATCTGACACGGTCAGGATTGCCAGTTCCTGGCTAATGTTTAACAACTGTGATTTTGATACTTGAATTCTGAGTCTTAATCTAGACCTATCCTGGGTTTATGGATCTAGTTAATCGAACCAGTCAGCTTCAATGCATTTCATCATTGTTTAGCCAACCTTTATCAAAGGGAAAATCACGTTACTGTTGATTCTGTATAATAAAATTTGTGACAATAATACTAATCACACAAATTCCATAAGACTCAACACAAATGTGTAACTTAAAAACAAGTGAGTCTTATTACTGAGCAAGTTATTGGGTGAACCGACTGAAAACATGGACTTAAATGCTAGCATAAAGCACCACTGACCACAGAGGAAAACAAAATGAACCAAAACAAAATGAATGGTACTCTCAAAGATGGGACAGGGATTACTGAACTGTATTTATCAAAATGAAATTCTGCTGTGATTGTAGATCCACCTAAACCCAGAGCTCCTAATTAAGAATGTGTATTTTCAAACGCCAGGCCGGGTCAGTCATCTGGTACAGCATCATCGATCCACTTCATGTACGATAGACTCCCGTCCTCTACAGGGAAGCTCAAAACCTCAGGAACATCATACGGGTGAACAGACCTGCAGGGAAAATAAGGCATCCAGAACATCATACCATTAAAACATCACCAGAACAACCAAAGATGTGCGCTTCAGACAAATGTACAAATGTAGGCGATTAAACAAACTAGATGGATGACTTTCCCAGCTCGCTGAACAATCTGAAATAACTGAGACAAGCTGGTACTCTGTTTTGTGAACATGATTTCTGTTTCTTAAATGTGCCATTTGAGATTAAATGTGTTGGTGTTGTAAAGCAGTATATTTGGTGTTTTGTTGAAGGTCACCAAGACCAACTCACTTTATAAAGTTTGTAATCTTCTGTATTTTGGAAGTTCTTGTCTTCGCCAACTGTTAGTGAAAGAAAGACGATTCATTTATGGTTTCAGTATATAATTCTTGTAATTGACAAAAAAACATCTCAGGACAGTTTTTAAACTTACTAGAACGACTTCTGTGGAATCCTGTATTTCACCCTTCCAGTAGTACCTACAGTGCAAAAAAAAATAGGGTTGAAATGCGAAAGACAATCCCGTTTTGGACTTTGGTTTGTTGTTATGTAGACATGCCGAGGCTTTTGTTTTCTCTTCTGCAGTCATTAGACTTGATGGTGTTGCCAGTAGATGTGACTTCCTGATCAGACTAGGAAAACATGTCTGGCATCTCAATTACATCCTGGTCTTCCCCGTTGCACATGTTCCACATTGACAAACCTATGGCATAGTTTCACGAGCAACTTCCTTTCCTCCACACAATCAATTCACCAGGCGAAAACTTCAGAATCTCACTCGACATAATGTCATGCATTCTACTCTCTGTTTTATTTTAGCAGTTGGAAAAAGGAAAATCATTAACATACTGGTAATGGAACAAAACGGTGGTTTCCAAGGAAACTGAAAGCAATCAGGAAGTTAGGCAGGTTAAACTTCATAGATTTTCTGTCAAATGGTCGGCAGCACAAGTCTTGCCTCACTTACATAGTGTAACTCTTGGGGAATATGTTGACACATGCAGCCAGCCTCCTCTCCATTATGGCTCTAGAGGGACAAAATGAAATGGACACTTAATCGCATCTTGCTTTTTAAAACTCCCATTCTCCATTATATTACATTAGTTTGCCATTCCCATTGCATTTTTGAATTACAAATATCCCTGTTGTTATCACATATAGCAGTGACCACATTCTGTGCAGAGGTCATTTTCTTGCAACAAAAAGACTTAATTTCCTTTTAGAGGATGTGTTTATCGTGATGCAAAAGTACTTTCTCTTCATTTATGTATTGTTACAGATTAAGGCTGGTAAATGCAATGGATGTATGTCTTGAGGATTTTGTGCCAAATGACAAGTTGTATAAGTTGTATATATTGCAATATATTGTATTGCAATATATATTGGAACATATTCTGCGATGCTGTTAGTTCCTGTTTCATAGTTCATGAGAAAAAGGATAAAGAGCAGTACTTTGAGAATTATTCCAGGGGGAATTCCCCTACAAAATCAATATGCAAAACTTTTAAATTTCATTCCAAATTAGCATGTATTTATGTACCTAACAACTGTGTAATTTTCATTTTTGTCAATATGTTAAATGTACAGTATATACTCACGTATTCCTGACTTCCAACGTGTGAAATTGTTGGGGGTGTACAGTTGAACTTAAAAAAAGGTCACCAATTTCACTTCACTAAATTAATTTCACTACCTGAATAATAATATTCATAGCAACTCGCAAGCTACATTTTTACCGAAATAATGGAAAGATAAATTAAGCTGACATAGCAAAACACAGGTCTGATTTTTAATGAGGTAGCCTACTGTACGTTACTATAATGAGGGAAACAAGTTTTTACTTTATTGAGCTTTCTTTCAAGAGTCATTGAAAATATGAATTCATAATCGTGCCCGGAATGTTTCAGACTTGGCTACCTCTGATCCCTTACAGAAAATATCACTGATGTTTTACCCTCCTTGAGAAGGCTTGGTAGTAAAATTTATTTCCCATTTGTGTTTTACTTCTCTTTTTTGGTATTACTATAGCAGTTTGAACAGCTGTTTATTTCTTAATTTAACAGAGAGCAAAAGAAACTAGACTGATTTGCATTCAGCTGTCAACTGCTGCAGCTGCCAACACTGCAGCCAATGTTCCAGTCTTTCAACCTTTTTTCTTTAGTGCTGCTGATTTTATTTCTTTTTATTAATGTAAAAATTAAAACACACCCACAAATCTTCTCAGAATATTGACATATAGTAACACTGGATTATATAACTGAAGAGTATTAGATCATAATAGAAGCCATGTCAAAGGTAAATGCATTTGACTACACCGCTGTACATGTTCACAAGGGGAAGTTCACCCCATCATCAAGCCATAAATACTTTGCCACTGTTACTAAATACTATTTCAGTGAGTCGGGAGAATGAGAAGTTGTGGCTTTGTGACAGTTTAAAATATGTCAAGCCACTTGTTGCAAGCCACTTCTTACAATTAAGAGGCAAAATTGGGCAACCCAACACAAAATATGTTCTTAAAAAAGTCAGAATTTTCCTGACAATGAGGAGTTAGCCATCTACATTCTACAGTCTACATTTTTGGAGGGTTCTCCATGCTGTTTCTTCCTCTATCGATTGCAGAGCACTTTCTTTTTAATGCATGCTGCTGGCTGGCACTTCTATTCACTTGGCAGACCACCAGCTAATCCCTGCTTTCAATGCTTTGGAGGAGCACACTTCATATAGTAAACACAGAATGCAGGTGTCTAATCGACAAACAGAGGTTTCCAGTGCACAGTGATACACGGGCTGAAATGGAGGACTGGAACCCTCCCCTTCCTACAGGGCAGTTGTCACAGTCTGTAAGAGCAAATTTTGAGGGTGTATTTTATTTCAAAGCACAGGCAATCTGTCCTATACTGGCTCTAATGCTTCCCATGAAACTGGATGATGGTGCATCTCTGCTCCATATAGCATGTTCCATATCGTTCCACAGATGCTTGACTCGATTGAGATAAGGTGACTGAAGAGGCCATTGCAGTAAAATGAATTCACTGACATGTCCCCCGAACTGTCACAGAATGTTATTGTCATGCAGCATTCTCCTTCTGAAGAAGCCTATTTGCTGATTAATACACCGCTGCCATGAAGGGATACACCTGATCAACAGTTACATTCAGATGTGCTGTAGAACTCAAATGTTGCAGTGCATCAAGAGACCCAATGTTTGCCCCAGAAATACAACCCACAGCATTATACCATGACCACTACCAGTCAGGAAGGCTTGTGAAAGTAGAGTGTAAAATGAATGCAGCTAAGTACATGGAATACTAGGAAAACTTTCAGGTGACTTGGGAAAATATATATTTTCCAGCAGGAAAATGACCTGAAACACAGCCAAAATCATACAGGAGTGGCTTGAAAACAAAAATGTTAATGTCCTGGAAGGGCAAAGTTCAAATTCTCAACTGGTGATAGGACCTGAAAACTAATGTTCACTCACATTCCCAATGCAACTCAATAGAGCTTTGGCAATTTTGCAAAGACGTATAGGGAAAACAGCAGTGTACAAAAGTTAATACCGGCCTATCAAAATAAAATTAAGACTGTAATTGCTGCCAAAGGTGCCTAAACTAAATATAAACTTGAACGGGAACACTTATGCAATCAGATATTTTGTCTTTTCTATTTAATTAAGTTGTATTTTTTGTTCTATTATGAAAGTAAATTCCACTAATTTAATTTGTAGAGGTTTGTCTTCACTTTGTCTCTTTCTGTTGTTCAGTGTCAAAAAAGCCTAATTAAACCCACTATCATTCAATGTTGTTACACAACAAAATATGAAAAAGTCAGTGGGGTTGAATACCTTTTTATAAGCACTGTAGAGCAATGTCCAAAAGCAATCTAACAATCTACTGACTCCTTATGTTGCAAACGAGGGAATAGACCCGATTCCCACTGGCTACACATACTATTGCTAGCTTTACACCCAGTGGACCACTCTGTTGTGTTTCTGTTCTCACAGAGCTACCAACAATATCCCCGGCTCAGACAAAGAGTTCTGAAAGCCTAGTGGCTGGCAGGCTCATTATGCAGTTCCGCTGCGTGACCTGCTTTTTCATGCCCTGACACCTGAAGCATGTGCACTTTCATTCCACCGCTTTGTTACTGTCAGGCAGGAAAGGTAGGGAAAAGGGAACATGTGGCATCCGAGTAAGAAGTTGAGCTACACGCACACTGCCCAAAGTCTCATGAAGGGTATTTCTCATGGACAGAAGTTCCACATCAAGGCAAGACAAATGAAAAAAGACAAACGTGAAGGGTGGGCTTTTAGAGTGTAATATTGATTCCTTGGTCAGTACGTGTGCCACCAGATATTTTCCATAATATATTTTGTAAATAAAATTTGACATAGCTTTCCTGTTGTTATATGAATGACCCAACCAACGCACATTTTCAATCACTGTCCAATGTAAAACCTTTTACTGCTTTTGAGGGTAGGCTTTGTTAATGTAACACTTCATTCTGTGCATTTCAGGAGAGTGGAGACCTTCCGCCTGATAGTGTGCATCGGCACATTTAATAACATTAGCTCAATGGTATATTAAACGATATATCCAAAGAAATAACATACCTGTCATTCTAATACAGAAGACTATGGAAATCTGTTTAAAACGTTTTAAAGAGAATAGTTTCACTGAGAAGGAGTGTGTCAGGGGTTTCGTCAAAGCTTATAGAGCTGACAATATTTTCAACTAGTCTTTCTTTGATTTTTTTTAGCCAGGGACATCGTGTTTCTTTGACATAGTTTTGTGAGGTTTGCACCATTTAGCAGAGTCTTTGAAGCAGCTGCTGTGAGGATACAAAGAGTTTTGTAGGTGTTAAACGTTTTGAGAGAAGTGGTTAAGTGCAAAAACAAATTCATTTCAACCGTCTTGTTAGTCTTGCATGTGCAGAGATGGTTGAGAATGATCACTAAGTTTTTTCAGTGTGCTCAATGTGCAATCAGAACACAAAACCTATTTTACTGCACACAGTTTTCAGAGGAAAACATTCCAGCTATCTCACCATGTCTTATTTTTTCACCTCAAGTTCACCTGACCCATTACTTGCGCAATTTCTCCTAATTTTCCTGAAAGTCAAAATAAGAGCTTTTTTTGTGGATCCAAATTGTCATTTTTTAAAAATCAAAGGAGCTTTGGAGGGGAAAACAGTAAAAAACCAACTAGGATTAGCCTTATATATAGCTACTTAGCTTTTGTGTGCTGGATAGCGATACATCAGTAGGAGGCTTAGCAGTTAAATATGACAATTAAACAATTACCAATTACGAACAATCAGGCACAGGCTCTTAAAGCCGCCCAATTAAGAATGCTATCCAATGTTACTCAAATTTTTTCTTGCTTCCGAGCAAAAATATTAGGGATGCACAGATTGATCGGGCGTGATCAGATCGATCACTAACATTCCAGGTTGTGTAACTTAAAATATTAAGTTGAAAATGTATTCTTGGTTAAGTTGTTTTAACAGAATTCTTGCCAAATGTAAGATTTGTTTAAAAATTAGATCCTGTAAACTCAGTCTTTGTTTCACTTTTGGATTGTGCTAGTTCAGTTATGATTTATATTACAGATAAAGGTTTTTTTCATGTTCGGTACTGTTGTGAAAGGCAGACATAACCATATTATACTTGCAGTAGAAGGAGCTGAAAAATGCTGTTATCTCTGGTGTTGTATGCAAATGAGCACGAGGTTATACACTGGAAACAGTAGATAACCACAACTGTAGAGACTACTTAAAGCGAATGACCAGCAAAATCAGAGTGACTTATTTAATAATAATTATTGTGATCAAAGTACTAAAATTCTTTAAACTGGTGTATGTTCACTTTCCTTTCGAAGTTAAGAATTCTTCAAGGTCTCCATTCAACTCCAGTGTCGTGCATGTTGGCACACACATCTGAAGGACAGTTATACTGACCAACTTGTGAAGCAACTTTAACCACTCTAATGCTTTATGCTTCCTGTTTAGGGTGGGTAGTGGTTATATGGACAGCATAACTGAGTTTTCATAAGTACATTATCTTGTAAACTATACATTACTGTTTAAGGAATTAGACACCAAAACCAAAAATAACATATTGAAAATAAAAACTTCCCATCAGACAAAAAACAACAGATATAGAACAAAAAGACACCAATGTGTTCACAATTATAACAGTGAGGAGGTTCACATGAGTCCAGCAGCTAAATAATCTCAGTACCAATAAAGGTATTCCATGCAACACCATAAGAGTGCCAATACATTAAACAGGATTACCCAAGCATCCATGAAGGACACCAAACCCCACAAGAGTCAACATTTATAGATATGGGCTGACAGATTTACTCGGGTTACTATAGATACAGTTATGAGCTAATAGCATTCTCTAGCCATAGCTTCCTATGCTGTGTGTGTGTGGTCCATCATGTGGTCACACTTAAACTAAAAAAGCATTCAAAAATAATTACAGAAAGCCATGTGATTCATAAAACAGTGTATAAATGAAATATTTTACAGTAGCACATGAACAGTTTTTCTGTGTAAACTATCTCAAAATATTACATGGACTACAGCATGAAGCATCTGTTGAGCATCTGTTGCCTGCACCCTCTATCTCTGTACATTTTCATTTTTTACAGTCACAGAAATCACATGACAGTCCCTCAGCGATCGCTGAACCTCTACAATATCACTATTTTAACCTCCGTAAATTTTATTGCACTTGAGGTCTATGTGAAAAATACTTGGACACCAGGTCACCTGGCCTGGCAGCCGATGGCAGACACTGAGCTTTCACACACTGGGGAAATTCTTTCCTCAAGAAAACACCCACACTGTGAGACTTGGCGTAGCCCTCTGTATTGGATCAAGCCTAGGAGCTTCACAGGCGTAGAAATGCCAGTGAGGCTAAAATGCAAGATGGGTTGTTCAGTAGTTTAGCACAGTAAATGAGATGGGAGACGTAGAGGGAAATACCTGCTTACATCCTTGGCAGCTTGTTCGTTGGGGCAGTTAATGAGGATAACTGAGTGATGGCCTGAAATGTAGCTCCCTGTTAATGCAGAGTGTAGCTGAAAGCCAAGAGTCCTCAGCAAGGGGTACATCACAAGAGTCAACAGCATCGTCTGTCACAGAGAAAATAATAGGGAATATATGTTTTTTGTGGTATAGTGAAAACCTGAGTGAACCTCAGATAGAACAGAACTATGATGAATCTCCAAATCAGGTGTAAACTGACTGAGCAAACAGTCTTTAGAAATGGATTGGTTGAAAAGCGTGAATACCATTACTGTTGATCCATCTGGTGCCTGTTGTTTAATCGGTCAGGCAAACGTGGGGACATACAGTAATATGTCTGCATATTTAATGCTATATGACAAGCCTTATGTAGTTTATTATATTTTGACCAGCAGTCGCATTCTGGTCAGGGTGATCGATGGTAACAAGACGACAAAGACAGTCGACTTAGAAGAGAGTCGAAATGTTACCGAGTTGCAAATTGTGCAGTTTATACAGGTTATTCTAATTTTCCGATTCAGTGCGATATGGCCATCATAACTAAATGGCTCGGGTTAAATTGCCTGATTTATAATCCGCTCTGGTGGTTTTAGCAGTGTTTCATCAAAATGAGGATGGGATTCTGAGTTTTGCTCATTATGGAGAAAGCTTTTATGTGAACAAATTCAAAACCCCGGCAGAGTACTTTGACCCCAGGCATACGGCTAAGATGGTTATGCAGCTAGTACTAGCCGACAGATCACGGCAAAATAAATAAAAACTACGTTCATTTTTATTTTCAATGCATGTCCCAGACCAAATGGTACATAAACAAACAGGTTTATCGTTCATGTCTTGCGCGGGAATTAAAAAGTGTGCAGATAACAATCTGATTTTAGTTTTAAAACATTCAGAACCTCGCCTGTTTCATGTAGTGTAGCAACTTGTTTTGAAGTATACCCGACAACAACAGGAGATCATTTTAACTAGGTAGTGATAAATAATTTAGATCAGATTATTGATTTAGCACGGCAGGCACTGTAAACAGCAACTTTCCAAACTATTATAATATCTGTCTACCTCACGATACGAACTTCACGCGTTTTAGCCAGTCAATAGTGTTAAAATGTAAGACAGCCTAACCTTAGCTAACTTCCAAAATTATGACGACACCGACAAGTATAGCTACAGATATTCAGTTACCCAGCTAATGTAACAAATTTGTCATTTCAAAAACTAGAATCGCATTAGCCTACAATAAGAAAAAAGCTATCCAAAAACAATTAGTCTAACTTACCAGACAAATTATTAAAAATCCAGGCCGGAAGACAGACTGGACAATTGACTCCCTGTGACATCGTTGACACAGCCAGTCAATTTTTCCGTTCAGTACGAAAGTCATTCTCTTGCAAACTCACAGCTACATAACAGGTGAAGTTCTCGTACAGAAGACTTTATGAGAAGAACGTCCAGGGGTCCTGCAGCGCACAGGTTCCACACTCGCGTTTGTCAGTCCTCTCTGTACACTGTTACGGGACAGTACCTGCGACCTTTACAGTCGATTCACATGTCAATAGCTCCGTCAGGAAAAGGAACAGTTACACTGCACATGCTCATATTTAGAACTTCAAAACTTGACATCGCAACCCGTCTGTAACCATTGGGGTTGCTGGAGTAGGATGTGGTCGCTTGTCCGTCTGAGAGTTTCTTTTCTATGTAGTCCACTCAACACATTCAGATGTCGGAAAGTCGCAGCACTACCCAGCCGCAGCCGGTGTGTTGTCTCTTAACCCTCTCGCGATAAGCAGCTTTTGGATTTGTAGCCTAATGAATTACTGTGCTGGATTTAACTAGACAATGGCTACCTACCATACCTTGTTTTTGGAGGGAGGGTTGGGTGTGGGGTGGGGTAGAGGAAGGGGATTTTAATGTACTCTGCTGTGTCACAAATTTTGGTTAGGAGTTGGAAACCCACAAGTAAATCATTAACTACAGTTAGCTGACTTTCAAGTGTTGTCTTGTGGATCAAAAATATAACATTGATCTGTTGTAACACATAATTTAGTGGCCTTTTTATTTTTAAGGAGTAAGTAATGCTTTGAGTGGTTTTTATGAACTGCATGAAGTGGCCTGTTGTATAAACAACATATTTTTACTGTACAAGATAACAATACATCCCTCACAGAATATTGATAAACTTGTAGATATCACATACCAAATTTTTAATCAAAACAAACAATGGTTAGTGCATGCTAAGATAGCTATTTAGAAGACCATAAACAAGAACTTCAGAGCACAATTGGAAGATGAAGAGACATTTTCACTAATGCCACACAAATTGCCAGATGAATGGTATTATCCTTGTTTATTGACATATTGCCCCCAGGCGCATAAAGTTAATGCATTATTTAGCGCGTCACCCACTTCAGTCAAGTTCTGCAAAATCTGTTGAAAGACTAACAGAGAACAAATATGTATTAATAATTCAGTGTGGAGCATAATGAACATAATTGTAATGCTTTACAACAGTGTTACTACAGACACTAAAAGAAAAAAAAAATTCTGATGTCATAGTTAGAAAAAATTGAGAAAGATGAGATATTGTGGGAAACAGTAGATACAGATGTGTCAGTATTATCATTTGTTTTTATATGTTATTTGGAAAGATACTACAGCATCCAATTTACCTCATGCCCTCTATTTTTGGAGCTGTAATCCACATACTCTTTTACTTTTCACCTTGAAATACATTTCAATTAGCAGTTTAAACTTTTTTTTTGCAGAAAACATGTAAATATCATCATATTTATAACCTCAATGACTGTTAATTTATTACACTTGCCTCTATAATATTTTTTCCATGTGATAACTGAGTCTTAAAAAAGTCAAACATACCTATGATGTGCACTTTTCTGCCTTTAAATGTACCATTGAAGTAATAATTTACAGGCTGTATGATATTATCAGGCACCACTAGAGGGCAATATTAGTAAATATATACATGATTTACTTCACAAAAGTATAACACGACAAGAATAGCTTGCAAACTCACTCAAAAATTGGGAATATATTAAATATATAATATAATGTTATAACTGGAATATATTGTTAAGATTTTGAGCATTAGCAGATTCCTGAAGTAACTGAATTGTGATTTTTAAAATGATAACCTAGTTTAAACAAACCGGTTTTATGTCATTGTAGTGTAGCTTCTGTACCATGTTCTTGTCCTCCTTAATCTGGTAACTGTAATTAAAGCAAAGATGCTTCAACGGTAAGTCTAGGAGAATGTAAGTAGTGTAGTTCTGGTGTAAGTATAAGTCATCTCATTTTTTATTTGTTGTTTCTCTGCTGGTGTTTGATAGTATTACTTTCCCCCTAAGCTTTTACTGACTTTTGATCACTTTATGGCATCCAATGTGCAGATTTTGCCTCTGAATATACAAATATAAATGGCAAAGTCTGGGGCAAAGTTTTTTTAGAGCCACACTAGCAGTTCAAACTTTGTCAAACCATGCAGAAGTTACAGTCACTTAAATATTAGAATGTCACGTTACTAGTGTGGTGCCACCATGTGGCCAGTCTCATCCAAATGTTTTCATGAGCCACTGGGAATTTGTCAACTTAGTTCATAAGAATAAATGAACTGGTTAGCAATAACAGAAAAGAGAAACTGGAAATGTTAAATATGTACTCAAATGATATGCTAATTCAGGATGGCAGCAATCCACAGGGACATATACAGTAGGTGTTTGTGATGATGGGATTTAAGGCTTCATCGGCCAGTTTTCAACTGAACATTTCTATTTCAGAGATCAGAAAAGAAAAACAAGTTTTAAATACAAACAGATAAAAATCTAAATAACAAAGGCAAGATCTATAAATGGATTGTGCATGCATTTTGTTACATTTACTGGTCAGTCATAATTTCTGAAATTTCCAAAATTATTGTTTGATTGGAATTGTATCACTGTGTGAGAGATAAATGGACAAAAACAGCAGTAAGAGTGGACATGTACAAATGATATCCATTCAGAGTCCCATTTAGTCTGATCTTCCTATTGTCCTAATGATCAACCTTCTAGTCAAATAAAAAATATCATTCATGATTATTCATGATACGTAAACAGATAGGTAGACAGATAATTTTCAGTTGCAAAAAGATTAATCTGTATGCTAGGTAAAACAAACAAAACAAAAGAAAAAAAAAACAATTTAAACATAGCACAGTGAATGATAAAAGTAATGATAGTTGGAAAGATAGATGTTACGGTTTTAATTGTATTTTAGAATTTTTGACAGTCTAATTAGCAAATCCAGATTGGTTGCAAATAGCTTTGATGGTGAAAATATGCACCCTGACAACAATCCAGAGGCCACAAATTAATTCCAAGCATTCCTCCTCTTGCCTGGTGCATAAACATTTTTATGATAACAGTATTCTCCTGGTCAGTGAGAGACAGAGGGAAATAAATGTCACTCATTGACTTATGGTACTGCCTGCTTCCTGTGCTTGCTGTAGAAATGCTACAGAAGAGGAGACAATCATTGCACCCACTCCTCAGATTAAATGTCACTCTTAACAACTATGGCTCATTTTACGGGGAGAGAACATGTCCTATTTCCTCCACAGTTGAGGGTGCCCTCTATTTTTAAGTGTCTGGAACATTCTCTGTGATTACCTTACCTTTCATTAGTAACAGGTCAGAGTTTGGACCACTTGTCTTGGAGTTGTATTTCTTTTGAATGATTCCTGACTAAAACAATACATTATTTGTGTGAAAAGTGAAGGGTTACAAAGAAACATAGTCTAAATATCCATAAATATATAGCATGTGTTAAATATATAATAAAATTGATCTTAATTCTAATATAATTATCATAGTGTCGTATGGCAGACATTTTAAATAACTACATACTAAAGTATACTGTATTCAATAAGTAACAACATAGATAATATTCATCTATTTTGGTCATATTGGTTGGTTAATATTTAACTATAACAACCCAGTTAATATTAATCTATTTTAAATTAATATTAAAAGTTAATATTTAATCTGTTTGGACCTCCTAGTGTGGTCTGCATAGCAAATATGTAGCAATCCTACCATAACTTTCCAAAAACATTGAAGGATGACACTACACATTTATGAATGTCATTATCTTTTACAGTTTAGACCACTGTAACTGTCCTGTTTTCTAACAGTTATAGTTACTGCAAGTATATGTTTGTGATTGGATAGCCTGTAGTCAAAAGATGGGCGCTTAAAACTTCACCAGGGTAAACAGAGGTTTTACATTATCAATATGTTTATCTTTACATTGAGTATCACTGGTTATTGATTAAATTTAGGTTTTATTCAGATCACTTGCTCTTCAGGTGGCACCCCTGAGAATTGGTACTCTAATCCCATTATACCCCTTTTTCACCTTCAAGATTTCCGTGTGTCCTCCGCACACAAATTAGAATCCCTCTTTTACATTCAGATCCTCAGATTAGGAATACCTTCATGAGCCCTTCTCGAAAGAACAGACCATGTATGTAATCCATAAATGTGTGACATTTACACAGGTTCTCAACAATGTTCGGTGCAGTCCTGTTGAAGAAGCCACTGTGCTGTGCTACCACAATGGTAGAGGAGCAGTGGAAGCCATGTTGACTCCTTTCTGGCAGAATCTGGCAGTTTTTCATGAATTTAATCATGGAAACTGAGGCTGCTGTCATGAGTCTCCATTCACACAAAAAGGTCACTGTGGTCATTATGGAGAAAGGCCAATGTGACCATTTCTTTGCAACAGCAATTAGATTGTCAGTCCTGCAATACTTTCACTTGTTATAGCAGAGCTAACAAGCTCAATGATTATTCATAGATGCACAGAGCTTCAAAGGACTATAATACATTTTTGTCCATTCAGTTTTAATAAACCATGTAAAAGGGCAGGATTTGTAATCTCTTTTTTTACACTTTTTGTGATTCTCACATTTCGTATTGAGCTCATCCTTTCAGAACCGTTTCAATAGCTCACATCTTTACAATGTGCACCTTTCTGACTTTTCTGAAGTATTATTCTTCTTTCTGTTTCATGTTGATATGATATTATGTGCTGACAGGCAACCAGACTCCAGCACCATAGTTACTATTCCCTGTTTCTTTGACGATTGCATAAAATCCAGCCAGGCATGCTGGTATTGGAGTCTTAACGAGCCAAACTCCAGTTTAAATAACGGTTCATTAATCACCTCAACTGCAGATCATTTTTCTGACAATAATATGTGATTCCTCAAGCATTACTCAAAACCATTGCCATCTGATCACATTATCTAACACATCTATGTATATAGATTATGTAATAAAGCTTATTGCGATTTTCAAACGGTCAACATGCAAAAACCACAGCTTCACTGATATGATAGGACCCAGAATTATTCTGCTTCAAGAGGCTGGCCTACATAATAGAATGATATCCTCCCAATAGGGAACCATGTTATTTTGGATGTTATGAAAGAAAAAAAATGTATTATGAAAGCCAATTCATTGTTATGAGAGCCAACTGTTCAAGAATGTGTGCTCTACAATCACCTCTTTGTTCTGGTTACAGGATTAAGTTGAACTGCAACGATAACATGACCACTGACTGTCTAATTGGAAAGGAAAGTACTCAAGATGTTGGCAAATACAACAAAATGTACAGAAAATATAACTTTAAAATCAATGTCCTAATATTTAATATTGATATAAAATAAGCATAAAAACTCTATGAAGAGACAGCCACAATGCACTACTTATCATGCTGCAAACTGTCCACTTAGGAGATTGATTGTGGCACTGAATAATCTTCATGACACAATGAACTAAATTGATAGTGTGTAGTATTATTAGACCATATCACAGTCAGCCAAGTGCATTTCTCCCTTACTTTCTCTGCTATCACTGCTCTCTCATTCTGAACCCACTGCCTTATCCTGTGTAAGATATCTGGCTAAATCTGGGGCTGTCATTATTATAGTCATAACAATGTAGCCATTCATGGAAATATAACAAGACCTTGTGTTGCAAATTCATTTGAGACAATGTATATCATGTTGCAGACTGAAGCCATGAATAACAGTGATGTACATGTTATCCCACAAAGCTAATGAATAGTGGAAGTGCTAAAGCTGAGAGAATAGGGAATATACATCTTGCTTTTAAACCTCAGTATAGCCAGTTTTTTTTTTCCATACAGTGCTGATTGTGATATACAGTTGAAAAACATGGACACAGATGTGTTCATTAACTTAAAATGAATGTGTCATTTTATTTTTCTTACCAGCCCCACCAATTAATGTTTCAGCATCCCTACTGCTGTCTGCAAAGATTAGAATTTTACTTTTGTAAATAAAACTGTTTTTCTGTTTATCATTATAATTAACTATTCAGTATACCCAGAATCAAATGCTCAACCCAGAATCAAACCTAGAGTCTTGTGATAACTCTGTGTAATTCTGTGTGACCACAACTGAGTAGGCTGTTCGGACAATAAGGTTTTATTCGCGAAATATTTAGTTCGCTTATGTTTTTCTCCATCTGAATACACATGAATATGGTGACAGAAACATCATAGTGAAATATTGTTTGTGGTCGAGAAATCAGTTGTAATCCATGGGAAAATTTTCTCAGAGCAATTGAAGGCTCACTGCAACGTTTCCTGTTCTGGGTTTGGAATCTTTTAGTGCCAATAAACCATTTAGTTTGAGGCTTTAGATACATTAACTCTCTCCAAAGAAATCTTGTAAAGAATGGAAGAAACAGCTGACCTCAGAACAGCTTGTAAATGGATTATACAGGGAGGATGGAAAGTTGTTATAAATAAATAAAATAATAAAAATGAATAATAATGAATTCATTGCAAAACCCTCAAAAATGTGATCAGAATTATTTTCTTTTTTCAGCCAGACAATTCATAATGCTTTCACAGGGTGACAATCATACCCATACAAAGACCATACTTTCTGCTACCACAGTTCATGCACATTGAAAAATTGCCACTCTCTATATAGCACTCACTGCAAATTTGGATATTATGTCTAGTTAATGATTCAGTCAACCCCAAAATTATTGGCACCCTGGGTAAATAGACCTATATATAAGAAAATCTTATATCCCCATAGATACGGGAGTACTTTGTAACAGGATACCACCTAGTTAGTGTTTCATTTGGGTCAAAAGGAAGGTAGCTAGAAGGAGCCCTTAATTAAAGTAAACTGCTTTCTGTGGCGATACACAATGGCAGGAAGGTGACAGAGACTCAACGGCATTCACTGATCCCATTAACAGCTAAGAATGGCATGGAGATACAATAAAATGCAAGAAGCTTGAACAGCTAGGTAACCCGCTCTAAGGGAAGTGTCATGAGTCTGATGGTTCAGACAGGTGATTCTTATTGCAGCTGTATTGCTTTGGTTTGGTTTCTTTTCTGTAATGTTATGTGTTGGTTGAAGATCTGGTAACTCTCAATATCAAAATTTGCAAAAATGAGAGCAAATCAGAAAAGCGGTTAATAATGGTCACCATGTTTTATGTTTTTGATTTTTATGTGATTTTACTTAATTATTTATTATGAATATTAAGTAAGACCTTATTATGTAGACAATGTTTGAAAACCAGTGAAGGAGATTAGTCAAAATAAATTTGCTATACGTATATTGTGAATGCACATGTATGACTATTTTATTTTCATTTGCAAGATTCAAGTTGAAAATGCAAACTAGACTTAATTATTTTGCTCACGACACTGACACAGTACTTTTTGCTTGTAATTTTTCAACAGTAACTACCTAAGAGCAGTAACGAATTGTTAGGTTGCTACGTAACAGCAGGTAAGTTTGTCTTTATTTATGAAGCGCATTTTAACACAATGTACACAGGAACACAAATGTAGATGTGGTAATAATATTTTGAGATGTATTATGATATGCACAATGCTCAACCAACAATCTGTTTTTATATTGTAGAAAAAAAAAAGTTATGTCCCTCTTTTATATTTTTAAGAGATTAAATTAATAACCGTTTTTGAACCCTGGCTGCTCAGGTGCTGAAAGGCATTAAGTCATGAAATTGAGAGTTTTTTGGGGCCTGATAATGGCCTGCTGCCACTTTTGGATGAAAGAATCTGCATTGCTACAGCAAGGCTTCAGGTTGTTTTACATAAGGTAAATAAGTAAACTAAGTACACAAGCATGTTTCCAATGTGTGAACCCAATGTATATATATATGTGTGTGTGTGTGTGTGTGTGTGTGTGTGAGAGAGAGAGAGTGTGTGTGGAAAGGAGAGTCAACATCTGGCTGACTTTAACAAACCTGTCAAACATTTGCCCACTCATCAGAAATCTACAGGCATACCATGCTTTGGGGTCTGTCTAGACAGGTGGTATATCCACAAACAAACATGAAAGAGTCACTGTTTAGGCCTCCAGGTGGCTCCTACACTAAAGGCACCTGTTCGTGGTGCAGATGTGAGTCCGACAGCAGGGTGTATGAATCACAGCCGTGCCTTCACCAGCTATGACGCATCTGACAGTGATGGGAGGGGCATGTGACAGCTCCCCTTTGGCAAGTCAATAATTAGCTAAGACTCAAGTCTCATTGCTTACTAGCATCCTCTCCTGGCCAGCCATGTGTCAAGTGTGAGGGTGTGTTTCTCTGATGGAAAAGTCAGTATGTTATCCGTGATGTGTTTGCAGTGCAGATAGTGGCAGGGTTGACTCAATGAGTCTCAGACTACACCTGCCTGTTTCTGCCAGGAAACAGTCACTTTGATGGGGCTGATAAGATTGGATTGGGTGGGGAAAATGCAGGCAACAGGACTGCCAAATGTATGAATACTGACAATAAATAACAAAAAGTTGTATGCTGTTTAAAAATATATATATAAAAATATATACCTATTTGGAGGAATGGAAAGGCTGTTTTGCTGCCATTAAGTACCTCAGATGGAAATTTTTTTGTATAAAATTTAGCTCTTTTCAAAACATCTAGAATCGATATGCCCGCCATGTGCCATACAACTAAAAACTGTAGAGAAATTGTGGAGTAAGGCTCCCTACTGACATGTATGTGACAGGCACTTGGTTTTGGAAAGTTATGTAAAACCAGTCAGTGCATAACACATAATGACTAGATATTACATTACATATCAATTACAAACAATTACAAAAAAGCTGCTCAAAGATGAAGAAGAAAAGTGGCAGTTTAAATTTCGATAAATCTGTCAGAAAAGGCGAGCTCACTGTATTTATTACCCTCGTTTGATGTCTACACATTACTCTTGTATCTGATATCTGTATTTCCTTATTCTAGTAATTCAGTTGTTGTTTTGTTTATGTTCCTTCCATAACTCTATATTGTTTTTTATCATCTGGAACAGGTGCTGTTACTTTTAAATGGCATTCTTTGTCATGTTCAATTTATTTTTGCACTGTTCAAAGCCCTTTAATGCAGCCATAAAAACTGATGAATGTCTGGCGTATTTCATTTCTGTTCTGGCAAAATGTCCAAGTAATTAAAAAAGTTACAGTTCCAAAGCCACTGACGCAGCTATACTGATATATTGTTTATTTTTTATTTATGTTCACATCTTCATCTATCTCCATGGTGAAGGGGTAGAATGGGTGTTTGTTTAGAATTGTGAAATTAGATTTTTTATAAATATCTGTTGTATAGCTGTGGTTGTCGTTGTTCTTACATACCAAGAAAACCAGAGGCAAGGGTGGGCATCTGGCTGATTTTCAACGGTATTACCAGGGGCATTTCAGATATTACTAATGTGGATTATCCATTGGTTAGCATAGCCCCTCTGTCTCAAATTTCCTTATTAAATTTAAACTAGGGAATTTTAGGCCTGTCAGGAATAACTGTGGAAGAGCCTTTTTAATTCCTCCATTGCGTTGTCACTTTTTAACCAAGCGTTTTTCAACAAAACTATAGTGACCTTGAACGTCAAGAAGCACCCTGAGCTTGTTTTTAACGCTGCAGTTATGCATAGCACCTTGTCTGACTGATAATGAACTGAGATTCCCACATAACAACATGGGACTGAAGCTGACACAAAACCTGTCAATTCCCCCCATGTCAGTGTCTGAAAAGTATGTTTGGAGCTGCTCTCCAATCCAGGTGAATAAGCAATGTGTGAGCCCTTTTGCCACATAACATATTACCTCTGTCACACACAGCATGGCCAATACATAATGAATTCATGAAGGAGAAAAGGTGAAAATAATTGGGTATATGTGGGGAGATAGAATGAGAGTGACTTGAGAAACATGAAAACTAAAGAAGAGGTCTACAGAGGAATACCTTTTGCTAGATGAGTAGCAAGGAGAGGTGTGGCCACGCTGCCAGTTTTTAAGTGGATAAATATGAGCCAGAAAAGGCTAGAGGCAACCCTTTTAAAGATTGAAAAACATTTTCCCAAAAAAAGACTTGCTCTGATTGGTTAATAGGTTAGCAGGTGATTAAAATACTGAACAATACTGAAGGCCGATTGAGGTATCCCAAGTATGTGAGTTGTCAAAGGGATGTATTGGAAAAGGGTATGTAGATAAATAAATTTAATTGGCAATTAAGCATATTGAGCTTACATAAACAGAGTTTTTACTGCTGACAACCAGATCAAATGTGTTCAACCAAATGTTCACCCCTGCGCTCAGAATTCTAGAAAAAGATAGAAAACATTAAAAATCATTCATTCCCAATTTATAGGGAGTATGTGAAGATGTTTCTCTGTGCTTTTTCAGAAGTGCCTTCCATTTACATAACCAGCTGCTACACTACTACACAAATGCACACAAATATTGCCATTGTCATTACATGTAAATTCTTCACATGTCAACAAAATAAGAAATCTCAATGAAATGAGAGGTCATTATGTTTCATACCAATTGTGTTGGCAATCTGATTGCTCTTGAGGTCTGGCAAATGTTATCTGCAGAAGCATATATCTGAAAACATGCTATATTAAAGATCATAGCAATCAGGAGTTTTATTGCCATAAAAACTTAATTTATGAAGGAAATCATTTTATATTCACTTTCAAAACATAATGGCAGCTGAAAGCCTGACTGCATAATTGGACTTCAAAAACTTCCTGTAAATGCGTGATCTCATAATGTCTCAATTTCTGTTCTTCTTCATTATCTTCAGACTTCGTCTCTGCTTTCTTCTGTGTACTCAGTGCCTTTCTCATCACTTAGGGCTTAATCAGCTCCCACCTTTGTAGACACTGCGGGCTGTCATGTTATGACATAAATTGCTTTTATAATAATACATGCCATGATCTATATTTATTATTGCTATGATTCAGTCTAACATTTAATGATGTTACTATGTGAATGGACCCCCTTCTTGTCGACCAGTCATTTCTTCTGGTAACCATGTCTACAACCCTCTGCGTGATAATTTAGATGTACTTGTTAAAAACCTTTACATGTCAAAACATTGCTTATTGTCTAAATTTGTTCAGGTGCTTAAGTTGTTCAGGAGCAGTCAATAGTGAATGTGCCTCCCTTCTCCAACAATCCAATGTACTCCATACCATGTCATGAGGTATCATGTTACCATAGAATGAGGTGTTCTTTTTACCAAAGAATGAGGTTTCATTTTAGCAAAAATTAGCTGTCTGACCCATTCAAAAAAAATGTGCACTTCACAACACATAATTATTGGGCACAAATATGGAGCATACGAAAGCCCATCCATTTTTGGCATCATTTTACCTCATTCTGCCATCATAAATGTACAAACAAAACAAAGTAACTCAATTATTGAAGATCTGCAACAAGATACACTGAGGTTGACTGGCAGCTGGCTTTCCTGCAGGTGAGCCCATCACAGCATGAAGGTATTGCAGGCTTTTTGACACAGCAGGAACAAGTCACAGGGACCAAAAAATGAGTGAAGTCCTCTGTTCTTTCCTCATCTTTTGCATTTCCTCATCTTTTGCATTTCACACCTTTTTATAATAATTATAATAAATAGGAAATAAATTTTATCAATAAAATTGATTGAAAATTTAATAAATTAATCCATTTCACAAATAGCAGCTCTAATTCAGGTTAGAATAGAATAGAAAAGAAAAGAAAAGAAAAGAAAAGAATAGAATAGAATAGAATAGAATAGAATAGAATAGAATAGAATAGAATATTACAGAAAGAAGTGAGAAGAAATACATCTTTGCCAGAATCAGGTTCTACAGACATCTGTCAACATTTCATTTCGGTTGATTTTTAGCAAGGATATAATGCAAGCAGGAAAAATATTTTAGGAAACTATCATTTCTGAACACAGCATGTACACAAGCCCCATGGCAAATTTTGAAAGTAAAATATGAGACAGGTGGACTATCAGCCTTCTGCACTTGGCAAGAAATTCATATGCATTTCACACTGTACTTAAATATATATTTGACATAGGTTGATTCCATAGAAAGATCTTATTTCAGCTTTCACATCAACTTCCATTCATACTGGAAGTGTTTGTGAAAATTAAACCTCAACAGTATTGTAACAAACACTGTCATTTCAATGGTAACATAAGCATATGGTGTCTGAATAGTGACTGAAGTAGCACATTTATAGGGCCAAATGTAACACCTCACCAAAACATTTCATCTCAGTAATACAGCATGTCATTAATGTGTGTTACTGCAGATACTATGTGACCTGTTATGAATTTGCTATGGTAAGTCATGCAGTGCATTCTGGGAACAGTGATGGAAACAAGCTGAAGACTCAGGAGGCTCTTCAGCGCTCCTTCCTCAGCTGACGGTTATTTACCTTGGATGGTCCAAAGAGGAAACAATAAAGTGTGATTACTTTCTTGATGGGAGTGGACCTTTGGTGAACACTGGAATTAAATATAGAGTCACCTCCCACGTCTCCGCCACACACTCCCACAGAGACGGTTAATAAAAACAGGATGAATAAACAGACAGATCAATTACTGGCCGCACTGAGACGAGCTGCCCATGGCGCGAACAACAAACAGATCGGCACAGAAGGAGACTTGTTGGCTGTTGGAAGATTTTTTTTATCCACAGTATTCTCAAAATAAGTAGACAGCCAGGAAAGCCCCCATGGTGCCTTCAATTTTCCATCAGTTTTCTGTCAGACGTATTCGCGTAAGGATACCTACAGGCCTCCCTAAAAACATACAAGCCTACGTACGTTTTTTTTTTTATTTTTATTTGAGTTTTATTTTGTGATCATAAAGTGTTCCTGATACTGGTGAAATACATTCTTATTTTTCTGTTGCATGATTGTGGATATTCTCTTGACACAGTTTTACTTACAGGTCCTTACTGGTAGACCAAAAAGTTGCCAACAAAAAAACATTATCACAGTACATCTCATTAATCTGTAAATTTTCATTTGAAAGCCCTGCAGGAGGAGGAGCTATTTTCATCATCTCATGGTCAAGTAAGCAGTGAAAGCCAAATACTTGCATGTTGAATGAATGTAATGTTCTGTATGGAAACATTTGTTTATATGCACATACCTGTATGTATTAATTACTGTGAATTTTTTTTTTGCTTAAAATAAATCCACAACTGAATGCATTCAACTGAAGGTCTGGTAGCTGGATGTCTTGCGATGCCCTGTGACTGAAGGAAGGTCCAATGGGCAGTGTCCACCAGGGGGCAGTCATGTGAAAAGACCCTCCATCAGACATCAAATTCAGATATGAACCCACAATCTTTGGCAATGAGAATTTTATTGATGGTTCCAAGGCATGGTCATTATAAATGACACATGCAGATAGTAAAGGAAAGAAAATATTACAAAATACACAATAAATTGTTAAAATAAAGTGTTCTGGAAACAACAGTGGTGAGAACCATAAACTCTCATGAAGTTAGGGGACTTGACACACTCCCAGCACCAGTTCTCACATGACACTCAATAACATCTCTTTTAATGACACAAATGCTGAAACAGATGTATCACTTTTTTTTACAGTGCAGCGCAGGTTATCGAACGTCTTTCGAACGATATAAATACGATTGAATAACGGTTTAATTTTGCTTGAAGAGGCAGGACATCAACAGTCAGTCATGCGTGGGTAAATCTCTTAATGCAATGAAAGCTAATCATCCTAACATAAAGGATTACATGGAAAGACCAAATCTTATACCATGCCATTATCAAATCAGTAAGTCTTGTTGACTTAACATGTACGTCAAAGCAGCATTAGGAAATGCTGTGCTAAACAGGGATTTAGGACTCCACCACTCCATAAGATTCTGGATTGTGAAATAGTAATAGAAGTGGCTGTTTGGCTGCTTTGCTCAGCTTTGCCTCATTCAATGACTGAATGTAAAAAAAAGAGAAAAGAAAGAAAAAAACCTGGGACAGTCAATTTAATATCCATGCTACTTAATGAAATATAATTCAACCTCCAGGCCTCGTTTCTTTAGGTAAGACATTCATGAGTACTTTAACAAAAAAACTGTCTGCCTACTTTTGATGGCTAATCTATAATATGTTTCATGTCTGTAGTTTTTAGTAGCCTAGTAAATGTCATTAAATATGTTTACCACATTAATATTATTGTCTGATACTGTTACATTATACTGCATTTATCTGTCAGATATTCAAATCATTACACTCAAAATATGTTGTACAATCTTGTTTGAATGTAACAAGGGTGGAAACCAAGAGAAATTCATTTAGCTATATTTCATCTGCATGGTTTTGTCACCAGTCAAAATATCTGCTGAAAGGCCCAGCATTTCCAAGGCAACTAACATTGAAGGGAAATGTTCTAAGAACATTGAAGGGAAATGTTCTAATGGGTCAGTACTGTCAGTGTCTGTAAAACAGACCAGCGAGTGAAATTTCTGATTAAACGTTGCCTAAAAACCGACTTCACTGAAATATTTTCTTCTCGTTTTATACTACAGGTCTCTATTGTATCTGTGTCGTAAAAATATGAATGCACCGCAGTATGGTGTTCACAATTATTAGACAATTTATCAACAGTACTATTTGTCAACAAATACAAGCTGTTTCGTTGGTATATGTTATCTTGGGAGTTATAATGATAATAAGGCAAGAGAATACCGTTAGGTTGCTAAATCTAACGTTAAGATTTATGTTACTGCGGAGTACTTAGTTAGTCTTTGATTTAATTAGAGTATGACGTTCAACCGTTGATGGGCATGCGACCCGGGGTTGAAAATTCTGACCAAATTCTGCATGATCCATATAACACACGCTTGCTCTGTCAACTCCAGCGGCATGTCGCTGACCAGGCAGTTCTCGGTAGGGCTCGCCGCGCTTTCTCCATTGGATACTCTAGTGGAAACAGGAACGTCCCTTTCTTGCTCTAAGCTGGGACCGCCAATGTTACTGGTCGACGCGGGTGTCAGGCATGCACTAGCGAGCTTCTAGTAGGGGTGGATGGGGGTGCGGAGTGCTACCCGCAGTTGGAGATATTCAAAAAGCTGCCCTTGGTGAACGCCGGGACGACACGTAGGCGTTGCACTGTGCGGTAAAATGCGAGAATGAATAAATAAGCAAAGGCTAATTAGATGTCAGGCAACAGGTGCACGAATTTCGAGCTTTTCCATTAATGCATGGGATTGTTTGTGTCGCTCTCCTTTTTCGTGTGCTAATTAAATTTAAATTTCCGATGCAAATGCTTGCTGCGCTTATATTAGCACAATATAAAAATAATGGCACTGCCATGTAAAACTTAGCAAATAATTTACATTGGTCATGTTTTTTTTTCACTCAAAGTAAAGGAGGAAAGCTTTCTTCCGTTTTCCCATCTCAGTTAAATACAGCCAGTATTTACAGCGTTATTGCTGAAAAGTTCTTTAGTCCTTGTAAACAAATGCGGCGTAATGAATCAACGAAATCATTTTCTCTCAGTTTTACCGCCACAGAAAGCGGAAAAGCAAGCCTCATAAACTTACTGCACATGAAATGCGAACGTTGACTGTGTGTATGCAGCATAAACGCTGCAGTTTCACCTGTCCAGCTAGCTCTGGGACAAGACGGTTTGCACAGGGACTTCTCTGTCGTTTTATCGAGAGTAAATTATCGTCTGTTTCGGTTGGCCGTGACAATGAACTTAAAGGAGGACAACGTACTGCTTTATTTGTCCCAAAGTCAGCACCAAGGATGGATAAGGGTGTCCGGTGAGTACAGCTTTACATCTGCCTCACATTTAAAAGTTGGAAAGAATCAGACTTAACGGTTGTCAATATTGAGCTTCCGTTATCCAATTAAACGCTTGCTCGTTCAAAAGAACTGCATGTTGTGCCTGCATATATATTGACATTAATATTTCCTCCCCTTTAAACGAATGACAAGGTTGACGTTATTTAAATTATTCTTAGGATGCAAGGGGGTAACAGAGTGTCAATGGGATTCTCCTTTTGAAGCAATGTAAAAATTGGCTCAATGTTGCGTTTTTATCTGAGTTGGGAGTTTTTTCATGACTTTTCAGGAATTTTCAGTAATGAGATGATAGTCTATCAACTTGCATTTTCTCATAGCCCGCTAATTTGTAGACTTGTTTGCCTAGACATTAATTTGCTCATAATTTATGTACACTGAAATGGTTTTAAATGTGTGACTTGTTTTTCCTCATATCAATAATATATTGTCTGTATTATGTTGTCACTGAGGGAATGGTTTTTCATTAGTTGTGAAACAAGCACCACATGTTCTTTTGAGTGATAAAAATACAGTGTGAAACACAATTCTACTGTTTACAAACACTTCAGCCAAAATAAACTCATATTTGAATTTCAAATAGCTTCACATTTAAGTACTGTGGGTTTTTAAGCATTCACTTGAACTGTGCAAGCATGTATGACCGTGCTAGCAGGGAGGACTAAGGAAACATCACTGTTTAACATAGGCTACATTTTGTCCTGGAAGTGTAAATTAAGCTTACAGCATCAGAAATAATACACTGCAAAAAAAAAAATGTCCATGAATCAGATTTTCATTGTTGCAATTTCATTTGAATTGCACTCATCGTTCATAGGCTGGAACCTGCAGAAGATTAAATTAAATAAAATACATTTTTCCATATTCCTAAAATAAATCTAGGGCCTGTAAACTTCACGTAAACTCAGCCTTGGTATAGTCATAACCTTCACACTTCACAAAGTTTATCTCTCATCTGGAGCTCCTGTTTTCTTACCACCACCGCTCTGCCTTAAGAGAACTTAACGTCACATTCTAGAAAAAACACATTTGTTACATTGGGGTCAAAGCACATTTGTGACCGTTCTGGAAATAATTCCATGTCTTGGAGAGTAGTATGGAAGATACACTTTCATATGTTTTTTTTTTACAACATTGCTTTTGTAATTTTCACTTTCTCCTTATTTTTTGAACATTTTTCTGAGATGTTTTGTTTTGGTATGACAGTGCATGTCATTGGAAAAAAATGTCTTATTTACTGTCATATTAACCAAGATGTGATGGAGACCTCCTGTATTGCAAGAAATGGTTGTCCCAAGTAAATTAATTGCACCATGAACTTTTGACTTCTCTAACTGCTGGCCTGAGCTTCTGCCCACAACAGAGATGGATCAAGAATTTCATTCTAACTGTGTTAGAGAAACATAAAATCAGCTTGTTCTTGGCTCATGAACTTGAAGTTACCTGGCCAGCCAGCAGTGGCCGCTAGAGAGCAATGAGATTGATGATTTAGAACAGGCTTAATCCCTACCATTCCCCAGCGAGAATAAACAGGGTTCTCCCTAAATAATGTAACAGTGGCAGTGGTCCATTTTGCTCCCTAACAATTTTCTTCTCCATGGAAACAGGAAATGTTTTTATTTTCCTTTTTATGTTAACTTTATTTTCAAAAAATATTTTTAATAATCCACAGTTAAAATGTTCAAAGTAAGAAAAGAAAGAGCAATACTCTGGGATATGATCTTGGAATGGGATGCGCCCCTTCTGTGACCTGCAGAAATAGTAGTCTGTGTCACTTCCTGTTGTTGGCTAGTCATGCACTCTGAGGTGAGAGATGACCATGACTTTTGAGAAGTGGCTACAGAAATGGCAGCTGTCATTGAATCAAAAAAGTACCACCACATACTTTAAGATCAGGTCAGAAAAATTTGTACCCAGGATTCTCCCAGCCAATAATACAGTAGTGCTGCACCATGATGTTACCATTCTACTTGCCACATAGTGAAAGTAGGCAGGTCATTTGCTTTGACTGCAGGCGTGAAACAACATCAGCATTAAAGTAAAACAGCACTTTTTAATCACAGCATTGAATTAGCAGTCTTAATTTACATTTTACACAATGCAGCACACTTACCTAAGGGTGATACTTTAATTCCACTCCCGGCTTTCAGGGATATGAAATGCCACTTTGTAAAACATTTCTGGGGGAGAAAACTACCAAACCAATTATTGCCACACCAAAATGGATCTCTTTTAAAAGTTTTTACCTTGCAAAACATTTTAATAAATGAATAAAACTTTTTTTTTTCTACAGTAAGATGACCTACCTTCTTTGATTTTTACACACAATGGACCAAATTCAGACTTATGCTTAAGTGTATTTTCTACTGAAGTCTTTCCGTATTGCAATGAAGAGTAAAAAATGAACTTAAGCACAGGTGTGAGTTCTGCCCAATGACATTCTATCAATGCAAAGAGTATAAGAAGATGTGAAGTAGGATTTTATATGTCAAAAATTCATATTTCTTAAAATGAACCTTTGCCATTAACCCTCAGAACAATTCCACAATGCATTCTTGAATCCCCTGTGTGAATCAGAGTGTACATAAGGTGATAGATGGTTTTGTTTTAGTACTGAGTAACCAGTCCATCCCAAAGGTACTGCAGGTTGTCATTCCTTGAACATGATTTTATTGAATATCTTCAGTCGCTGGTTTAATGTTTGCCAATAAAATAATTGAATCTCTGAGGTTACAGTCATAGTGAAGTGAAAAATTAGTGTGAAGGATACTTCATTGTCTAGCACATTTTCTTAAATTTGCATAAACTCCCATGTCTGTTGAATCCAGTTATATTGATGACAACTAGCAATTAACTCATATGGTTACCATCTGCACTTTTGCTTTGCTGTCTCGCTGCCTGCGCATTTTCTGTTGTTGTGGTCTGAGGGTTTCCTGAGCTTATCTGCCAACCATTTTAAAGAGAGTTCAGGTCCACAACAGCCCTTGCTCATAGAAATAGCCTCCTTCTGGCAGTGTCTCTCTATTACATTTCCCTATTTGCTCTTGTTTCTCTTTTCATCATGCCTATATTGGACATTCACAAAGAAAACAGTCTTAATTATGAATCTTGAGTCTTTTCTGGCACTCCTACTGATAACAATACAGTTATGCAGTTAATGATGTTGATTAAATACTCTTTTCACCATGACTTAAACTGAATCTAGAAGAAATAATAATGATGTCCACTTTTGTATCATTTAGCCGACTGTTTTGTGTCACAAGACAGGTCACTTATTTCACAACACATGAAGAAAAATTTTTAGAATCTGAAAGCCTTAGCCCTTTACTTAGCACTTAGTTATCCAGTGAGTAATGTCTATGGAGTGAAAAAAGAATGCAAGTTAGGCTAAACTGTTATTCTGAACTAAAGGGGAATAATATCCAAAAATACATTATCTTATATTCTAGTCCTCATCTTCAATGAGATTACTGGTGAAATTGTGTCTTTGTCCCATCGTTGAACCATTGCTGCCATGAGGTTGAGCACAGTAATTGTATGGAATGTACAGTATAGCCTAACACCACAACCAGACTCAATTTTAATCAAACAGAATTCAGTTCCTCTCAATCTGAGTTTTGCTCCTCACAACCAATATACATGTTCAGAGACATCTTAGAAATAACTAGACAGGAAGAGTGGATTTTTATCCACCCTCAGCAATCCCGTATCCGGTGTTTGCTGCAGTAGGTTTCATTCTGCCTTCTGTCAGTCACAACATTAAACAAGCAGCATTAAGTGAATAATTTTTTGCTGCTAAAAACAGAATGCTTCAAGAATAATTTATATACCCGATTTATAAAATGTCACATGTACTACTTCAGCCCAGAAAAGAGAAAATATGCCTAATTCTAAATATTGTTACTACTCGGGGGTAACGTCTATCTTTTCCCCCTTGTAGAGAATGGATATAGGAAATGGTGCCTGTGGTTCTGATGAAATTAAACCAGGATTCCCAACCATCATTTATGTCTTTGATTGTGAGTTTAGAAATGTAGTAAAAACTAAAGCCTTTCCATAATGGGGTAATGAGATAATACTACAATATTTTCCCATTCAAAAGACATTTCCAATCATAATGATGAGAGCATGGCAAATAATGGGTTTTTGTGTAATTCCCCTTTAATGCTTATCTTACTGGAATCATATTTCTTTAAATGCACATATGATCAGTGAAAGTGCATTTTGAAAATTTGATTGATGTGTACTACTGCATAGGTAGTGCTGCCATTACACATATACTGTAAATTACATCTCTGAATGAAGTCCAACATCACATATGTTCCCATGTGTAATGACTCACAAGTCAGAGAATCTGGATGGGCATAACTAATTGGATTTTTGCTGACACATAAACTACCAATCTTGCAGGAAATTACCTTCTGCAACAGGGGCTTTGTGCTTTGAATTCACAATGCACTGCCTTTAATGTCCAGATAAATTCAGCAAATGCCGTCTGCCTACAGTTGAGTTTTACTGGTCTGCAAAGCTCAAGAACCCATATAAATGATAAAGATCTTATGATGAACTACAAGATGTTTCCATAAGGAAATAATTTATGATGTAGTCAAGCTGTTGTGTGTAAAATTATAAAACATTACAGAACTAAAACAGGTTTTTATGAGAGCGGCTGTCGTTATGCATATATTTGTGTATATACCCATATATTTTGCTGGATACTTGCTTGAGGGTGACTTTATTTTGCGTTCCCATACAGGGAACTGAAGAGCACAGTTCTGACTTGCATTACAACAGTGAAGTACTTCACCAAATTATATTCCACTATAAAGTTAGTGTTACATAATATGCAAAGACAGGAAAAGAAAAAGAAAAGCTCAGCCAATGCATACCACTACTAAATAATAATAACTATTACACTTTTACTTACCTCTACTGTAATTAAATATATGTTTTTTACAAGGTTGTGAAAGTTTGAAGATGGAAAATTGTAGACCTCAGTGGGACATTATATGATCTCAGCACCCGCTGTGAAATTGTATATGATGTGGAAATGTAATTTCTTATACTGTAAGTATATGGGCTGCAGAGTTTTCAGACTGTGCCTGTACTGTGTGTGTGGCTGAAATGTATATCCTAGCATTGATGTCTTCAGCATCTTCAGTCTCTTTCACGTTTGAAAGGACATCCAAGGACAGGTGACACTGAAGTCAAGTTGACGCATTTGTTCATTTTCTGTTTATAAATGAGATGCCAATCAAGACTGTGTACTCTTTTATCTCCCTTGTATAGCTCACCTCATTACATGCATAGAAAGAGCCTTTATTTGTTGTAAGAGCTGATAGACTTCCAGCCTCCTGGTAATCTACTTCCTGCAGAATGCATGAAATCATATAACAGAAAGACTAGAGGCTGCAGGTAACCATGACTTCCACGCTCTCTTCCACAGATTGTCTTTTGAAACACCTGGGAATGTCAGCGTGATGTCACAATTCCAAAATTTATCAAACCTGCAGTATGTTTTCAAAATTTGACATAAAGAAGCGAATCAGTGAGACATTGCTTTCAATAGTTGAGGGTGTATGTGTCACACCTATCGTGGCTGCCACCACATGGCTTTAAAATGTTTTTTGTGTGCAGTCTGGTTTAGAGTCTATGTAAAGCCCATAGCATGGGCTAGTTCAATCTATGATTGGTTAAAATACTTGACTTGGCTGTAAATTAAAACAGCAACGGGTTAACATACCTGCCTGTAACAGGAAACAAATGAGCCTACATTTTGTCATAACTCCCAAAACATACTCCATTCTTCCAAATTGTAACGTAACAGAGTTTGTCATTTTTGAGCCTTCAGGATTATTGCCTCCGAATCAAGTTACTACAGCGCTGAATATACATCATTTGACGTGTAAAGTATTTTAAGTGAAGTTAATGTACCACTAATTTTTGTGAAACTGAAGATGTCATAATCCCATCGGGGAGGGAGTTCATCAAAACGACAAGTCAGCATCAACGTCTTCTGGTTGGTCAATATGCTTTACTCTTTTCTGTAAGATAATGAATTGATTTAATTATCATTGATGTTGATGATACGGAGATGCATTACATGGGGAGATACCTGGTTTGTAAAGGTGTGTTGTGCCGTGATGAGAGTAAAGAACAGAGGTAGATTATTAAAGAAGTGGTTGAGAATCAGATCTGTCTGAACGTTTTTGCAGTCCTTCTTTTATCTATTGATTTAGCAGGTAATCTGTAAAAATGGAAGGGTCACACTGAGCACTCAGAAACGAAAAGACATTGTAATTTCAGATGGTGTAGCCATTAAACGTGTTAAATATATAACTATGTCCTTACTCTGCAGAATAGCCCGTTAAATCATGCTTTTATATGACATTCATACAGTGGAATTATATTTTATTGGGGGGTTTAGTACCAATTATGTGAAGTTGTACTGGATGATAAAAAAATTTTCACTGACACTGGCATTTCATTTATTGTACCGACATAATCTGAGGAACGTTGGTGATTTCAGGAATCACCATGTTATAATGTTCTCCTTGTTAGATCTGAGTGAGGTACACCCTCATTTTTATTTCCCATCATTTTCCCAAAGTTCATCCCAAAAATGCATTCTCCCCTCCTCCACTACCATCATATATCCTCCCTCCCTTGAATTCTGGGACATTGGAGGGAGGGAGGAGATGAGGTAGTATGAGGTAGTTGGATCAACAATGGTCATTTTCCAAAAAAAAAAAAAAATGCAAATTACAAAAAGCTCATTCAGAATGGTTGGGCTAAATTGAGCAGTGCTGCAAACATCAAACAAATTGTACATGAACCCTTTGGTACCTTGTCAGTGGAGTAATCCTTCACACCATTCAAATGTTGTTAGCTCGTCTATAAAATATTGAAAAGTACTATTTAAAAGCACTAGCTAATATTTAATGTGGCATATGTTTTCTTCTTTTTATATTTTTTGGAATTGGCAAATGTACTATGCTTACACATTACTTCTTCTCTAATGAGCCGACTTGGTCAGACTGGGCATTTGAGTATAGAACCATTCCCTAACCTCTCCCAGATATCTCAGCACCTTTGGGCATCCTTGAGTTTGAAGGTTTTGCACAGATCGAAATTGAAGGGCCTAGGATGAGGGTTTGGAAATTGACTCAGTGCTGTTCTGTGCTCATAGCAACTGTGCTCACCGAGTCACAGGGGAGCGTGGCGTGTTTTTCACATGAGACGAGTCAAGGGTGCGCTAAAATATGCTAAACAAGCCATGGAAGTTGAGTCTAAGTGAATTTGTGTGTCTGGAGAACACTGTTACCAAATTTAAATCAATAAGACGTGTGCTTACAGTTAACTTATTCAGGTTATTTGCATGCGTGGTACTGACACAGACTGCATTAATAATCATTGCTCTAAGCCTCTTTGGTGTACTCCTGTCAAGTGGAGAGATGATGGATATAGATGGATATGTGTAATTATGAGAACTTGTCAGTGTAAGCAAGATGTATTTTCTGCAGCTTTTAACCTAATGTTGACCCCTGCCGTCTCCTCCCCCCCCCCCAACCCCCACCTGATGTGGGCAAACCAGCATTTTGTAACATGTCACCATCTGTGACTGTATGGAATGTAGGAATTGCTGAATTGACAGAAGGATGCGGAAACATTTAATGAAGAGGTTAAAATAATCAACATAAAAGACTTAAAAATTGAAAGTTTAACAGAAAAAAATTCAAAGTTCTCTATTTGTTTTCTTCTAACCAACAAAATTTGAAATGTATTCGTTGCAGCTGAAATTAATCCATAGCAGTGCTACTCCCTATATACATGTGCCATTTGTATTGCGGTTTATTTCTTGAATATGACAGAAATTGACTCCCTGGGCTTTAGGCTCAAATTGAATTTTGCCTCTGTAGTTTTAGCTCCCGCCTTCAACTTAATTGAAAAAATGTTATAATCCTGAAACAGACACTGGATTGTCCGCTGTCTCTGCTTTTAAGGTAGACACGTGTTCGTAATACCTAACAATGCTCTTTTTTCGAATGTTTGGCCAGGTCATAGAGAAACAACACACTACAGACTGTTTTAACCTGACCTTATTATGCTATGTTAATTATGGTACATAATACCGCTGTATTGTAATTGTATTCACTTTTACCCTTGGAGAGCCACATGCTGTGCAGGATTTATTTTAAGTTACATTGTACTGTATGTCTACACTGAAAATAATTAATTAAAGCATAATATACCTTTACTGGTATAAATATCATCCTCTGATGATATAAATGATGATGGAATGTACAGCACAAACATTTGCAGAAATTATTTGTAAAAGACAGGCATCCTAAACATTCCTTCACTTCAGGTTTGTTAGAGTAGTTGCTGCACACACAGAACAAGTTCATACTGCTCAGAGAATTGAGCTGAGGAAGGTTGCGTGACTAATGGAACATTGTGTTGTAGAACTGCCTCAAACATTTTTATTACATTCATGGAGATTCAGTTATCTGTTTGTCATATTTGCATTCAATTACCTGCCAGCTCTATGACTTGCATAGCTAGGGCACATTTTAATTGCCTCTCAGTATGGTGCAGTAAGGTGGTTTAAATTTTTCTTACCGTGTGTCTTGGCTATGTGAATTGAAGAAGAATTTATCTGAATCACTCTGTCTCCGTGTATAATTGGCATACGTCACCAAACCGTGCAGAGCTTTGAGATGTAATAATAGAGTCAGTATCTTATGTTTAGTGTAATTATTTGCTTGTTTTGATTTCATCCATGGCTGTGGTTCATCAGTGACAACATATATTTGCATTTTTCATTTGAGCTTTTCGGTAAAATGCTGCTGCAGTGTTTGATTGAACCATCAGTGACATTTGCTGTCAGTTCCCTGTTTTGTTTATATCTAAAAACTAAGCCTAAATCAACCAAAGAGAGCAACTGTCCATGGATTATCCTCACTGTAGCCACACTTCTGTAATCCTTCAGTAAATCTCCAGATTCAGAGAGTGGGTTTGGAGTGTAAGAGGTAAAAATATCCTTACACTCTGTCCACTGGTTGACTGTCAGAAGCTCTTTTGCAACTTAGTCCAAATTGAATTGATCTTCTGTGTTTGAACTTTTGCGCTGATGTGTCAGTCCACTAAACCCGAAATGGGCGAGGCCGTAAAAACACATAAGTGGATAGTCACACATCATTCTTCTTATTTAGCATATTTTGTCTTCATTCCTTTTTAAAATTGCCATGAATTTGTTAAATTAATGCAGCGCTTAGCAGATGGATTCAGGGCTTGTATGAAGACTTAGGGCTCATTGCAATGCAGAAATGAATTTCTTCCCATGAAATTGGATCCTCAACTCCAGTAGCTACCACTGGCCTCTGTTTCATTGCTTTTTAATTTTGTTTTACAGAATGTGGACTTCCTACAGGCTCTCATGAGTCACTTGTTTGCATTGTTTTAGCATTTGTGCTTTTAATATGTAAAGTATCAAAATAATTTTACATGTCAGTTCAGTTAAAATAGGTTGATAATATGACTGTCTTGTCCTCCCTTGTTTCTTTAGCTTTTTTGCTTTTCCTGTAGGCCTGCTAGTTAGAAAAACATTAATACTTAATAAGTGGAGGATAAACAAGTAATGTTGAAATACAAAAGTAGATATTTATTTTTTAATTTGTTTATAAATGAAACATTGATATTTATGCTGTTGTATAATTTATATTAATTATTTTTCTTCATTGCGCTGTAGCGAATATTCTGATGCTTCATTGTTTTGATAGGCGGATGGCACCGAATTTAAACAAATGTTGTTTGTCTCCAGTCTGTTCCAGCGCATGGCCAGGGCAGTGGTTTCACAGAGGTGAGAAGGGATTAGAGAAATGGCTGTTTGATCCCATTACCGCGCCATTATGCTGCATTGTCAGCTCTGGAGAGCAGGCTTGCCGTATCTCCTCAGACGGTGGTACAAGGCATTAAGTTGGGAATACTGAGCCCCCTCTGAAAATGGCGTATCGATTAAGTCATCCATCTGCAGCCTCAGAGATGCCTGAACTGCAAACCGCCTGATCAATGAGGCATAGGAAGACAGCACGGCCCTCTGCGGAAGATGCAACCTTTTGACTAAAAATTTGAAATCAATTAAGGTCACTGCTTCTGGATGACTTCCAAGAGCACATATATTCATGGCTGGGGATAGTGAAGAAGGACAGGGCAAAAAGTGAGGGCTAAGTGCAGCTCGCAATTAACCATTACCATTCGTTTACCCGATTGTTGTGAAGTGGTTTGGGACTTGTGGTTCCTATATGGAAAGTTAAAATGATTTGTTTGTACATTAGGCACATCCATTACATTTAATTGGATTACAACACAAGAGCTAGCTGTGGAAATATATAAAATTATATCATACTTATAGCTGGGAATAAAATAGGTCTGTTGTAACCAGCAAGCCTTGTGGAGTAGCATCCTTATGGAGTGGTTGTAAATTTTTTACATACACTATTCCTGTGCCTTAAAGCAGTTATATATCAAGGGAGGAGTAATTGATTAGTCTACCATCTATAGCTACAATATAGTACAGGGCTGACAAGGTGGTTTAAGTTACAACTGCGATGGCAACCACTGATACTCAGCAAACTAGCCTGCTAGTTAAGTTTAAAAATAAAAAGAAATGGAAAGTGGTATCATGACAATCCATTTTCTGTCTCAGACCTGTCTTTTCCATCTAGTCAGCGTTCAGATTTAACAGTGTTTAACAAATAGATCCTGGCTGCCTCAGGCTGTGGATCCCACAGTATGTGGGTTTAGTGGGCCTCAGAGACCAGGTAGATTATCCCTGTTACAGAGGGACATCATGGTCATTGCACATGCTCCGGAGGCTTTTTGTGCAAACGCCCTGCTTTCATCTTTAATGGGGTGGTGAAGAGTTAACACTTCGCTGTCTGGAGTTGGGCATATGCTCTGTCCTGCTCCTAATTCATTATGAACATTCAGCCAGATCTCCGTAGCCTCTTCCACAGGTTTTATTGTAGTCTTATATTAAGGTGACCACCGTCAAAAAATTGCAGTCAAAACAGGTTTTCCAGTACTATACATTTTATAACTCAGACATCCCACCCTGCAACAACTCATTTCAGGGAGGTAGCACCACAACCCCCACATAAGGTGTATCCTTATTATATTGTCTTATGTTATACTTTATTCAGTGATTTTGTGTAATCTGTAAACCAAGTGAGGTATATACAGAAGCTGTGACATTAAAATATGTACTTATATCATGCAACTCATGGAGTTGTTCTTTTATTGTATTACAACCCTAAGGTCTACTGGGAGTTTGGCCTCATCACGTAGGTCATCAGTAGAGTTGCTTCTTAGCAGCTGGCCAGCTAGTTTAAATAATGTTAGCTATGCTAATCATGCTTTTAAAAAAAATTTTATTTTTTATTTTGTGTAACAAAATTGTGAGCCTTACCCTTTGATATTATGCTGAGACAAGATGCTAATCATAAAGCATGTTGAAATTAAAACAACTAAAACTATGGCTGTGCTGCACAGTGTGTTAGGCCTATGCTGAAACTCCCTCCTGCACTGCTAATCCATACTAGGTTATTGATGTCTCAGCCATTCAGAAAAATTATGTAATAGGTGTGCTGCTAGCAACAACACAAAGGGCTGATTTACGTTTTGATGCAGCCTGCCTTTGTGTTCTTTAATTGACCTTCTCCCTCAATTTAAGATTGAAAACTTTACATGAGTGCATACTACAGTTGTCTCATCTTTGTTTGAAGGATGGATGAATGGGAACTCCTGCAATTTGTCATTAAAATGGAGCTTACAAACTTTTAATAAGGCCATGGTCAACGTTACCTATGCCGTTGTAGGTAGAATCGTGAGTGTATACGAGACAGGAATTTGATTTGATTAAGTAGCTAGGTTTATGCGACAACACTGACTTTGTGGAGTGGCTTTTCCATCATTTTAGATGTAAATAAAACATTCTCTGATGTAAGTTCTATGCGTAAATGTTTCAGAATGAATGAATTATCCATTTCCCAGAGGCCAAACTGGGGACACTTCCGGAGACAGTGGCAGCCAGGGACAAGTCAGCCAATCTGGGGGTTTGTCCCCGGAAAACAGGGACGTCTGGTCACTGTATCTTATATCAGCCTAACTTCTGATATTTGTGCTTGTCAGCCTTCACTAGTTGCACAGCTGTTAAACATTTAAATCTCAGCATCTTTTCAAGATGGATGCCATGACAGGAAGATAAATACAGCTCTAAGTGATGTTGTCAGGATAATAGGATTTTGTTGAATTTAGTGTGGGGCGCTACTGAACTCAGTTCTTGTCTGCTATGGATAATTTACCTTATACGAGGTAACCAACATTAAACCAATGCAGCATGGAACTGAAGACTGATTAGTAAACTGATCCCCAATTCTGGTTAGTACCAGATTTGGCAATATGATAGAAGGATATAGAGTCCTGGTCTGATTAATGAGTGTGTCTCCAACTCATAACTAAAAGCAGCCAAAATAGAAATTGAACTGAAATTATGAGAGAGAGAGAAGGAGAGATCATTAGCTATACCAGAAACTGGGTGATGCCAAGTGAGAGCAGTGAAAAGTTGGGTTGATCCATAGAAAGGATTGGCTTAGCTAAGGACTGACAAAACTTTTTCATGAGTATCTCTTATATTATTCTGTAACTTATTCACTGTTTACTCCTGGTTTCAGCCATATGGCTTATATTGAATAAATAATAATGCTTACGTTCAATAATGAAATCTATATTTCCTTTTTCTTTCTATTTTTTTCTGCCAAGTTTTGTTAACCTCCTTTTTCTCAAACTTGACAGAACTAGCTGGCTAACTTCAGCAAAAATCCTGCCAGCTTCAGGAGGAGAGCTGTGGGCACAAGATTTCTCAGAGTCACATGGGGTCTCGCTTTTTTCTCCACCGCTAATCACACTCTGCATATGTTCATCAGTGAATGACGACGTCAGCATATGTACACAGTTTGTGCCACTAAAGGTGCCAGTGAAACCAGCAAAGTTAAAATCCTGGCATCCCCGACGAGGCTGGGGCAGTTGCTGACCTCTGGCCATAGCTGGTAATGGTATGACCGGGATTCAAGCTACAGTCTCAGGCAAACATTTTACTCTATTAACTACCCAGGGGTCCCCTGGGTGGTTAATAGGGTAATCTCCATTTTTAATAGGGTAAAGTTAATAGGGTAATCTCCATTTTCATGCAAGGAATTTCACTACCATGTGATGGAGGCCAACCAAAAATTGGTCTAACTTTAAAATGGTACATTCCAAAATGGGAATTTTAACTGAGAATTAAGACATTCAATTTATATTCTCATCATTAATGAGAATAACTCATTCTCAGATTAACATTTCAGATTGTGTTTTACTTAATCATGAGTTCAGACTCTACATTGGAAATACTGTTCCTCGTCAGGGTCATGCTGAGCTCTACCACAAATACCCTTGAATTTCGGGAGTTGCTTCAGAGAAGTAATAAAACCTCTCAGCATGCCTTAATTGCCCCTTGAGTGCCAATTGATAAATGGGTAGAGGGGAGAGAGAAACACATCATCTCTCTCATACGCTGTAATGTAAAAACTAGGCTGACAGCGTATAGATAATAAATGTAGGTGACCGTTGGGAACAAACATTATTTTAATAAATGATTTCAGTAAATACATTCCATAGTATCAAATGCATGTAATCAGTGTGTGTAACAGGACTGCATTGGTTGCATATGCTGTCTATGGCTGAACTGTTTAATACTTAAGGAAGGCAATGAGAAGGTCATTCTATATACCGAATTCTCAGCTGTTCCAGGCTGCATAGGAAGGCAGGTGTGTTAAAACAGAAGCATATTATCTGAATAGGAATCATGATAATAATTATAATTTCATACCTGTTCATAACAGTACACTGATAAGCTGTGAGCAACATCAATAAAATGAATGTTTGTATTTATATCCTTTTTTGACTTGGTAGAAGACAGTTTTAAGTGTTAGCTACTGTGTAATCGTTTGGCTACAGTATGCAGCTTTGGTGATTAATTTTTTCAGCCACTTTACTTTTTTTTTCTCCCACATCTCTTATGAAGGGCTGATAATCAGGGTTGAGATTTGGTGCTTAAGTTGCAGGGGGCCTGGGGATGGAGGAGGAGTAGGAGCAGGGATTTAGGATAATGCCCTGTACATCCTGAGAACTGCGTCCTGGAACTTTGGGATGCTGTGAGGTGAACATGGGGATGGAAAGGGATGGGGGATAAAACTGCATTCTCAGCAGTCTATAAGTTATGTAACACTCATTAACTACATTTGCTACTTTACACAGTTTTTGTTATGTGCCTTTAAACTAAACACTGTTACGCCACAAAAACTTTACACAGGTCATCTTCCAGTTAATAAATCAGTTTCCTGGATTCAGTCAACTTCACCAGTTTGACAAATAAATTATGTTTTTTTTTCTTCACAGATGCAGTTATCTTGCCATAGTACTTGTAAAAAATGTATAGTGAGTTGTTGGTTAGTGTCAGATTTTGATTTTGTCAATTCACATTTTGTCTTGGGTTCCTGAGAGCTCCTACAACATCATTACCTGTCTTTTTTTCATTGGGTGTCAGCAGCCCTAAGGCTGAGGACTACTCAGATTTTGGGACCACCTCAACAATAAGTGCAATGTGTGCACACAAAAAAAAAAATATATTCACTATGGTCACTGGTGCTAGATTGGTGTATGGAGCACAGAGCATAGGTCTTGTCATGACATGTTGCTGGGGTATTGACAGGCATGTGGGAAGGTTTTTCTGCTTCTATCTGAATCAAAATAGCCAGGATGATTGGAATGTCATAAAGAACACTGTGACATCATCAAAGCAAATCACCACAGTAGTAGAACCTGTCCTGATGGAAATTTGTGAAAGTGCATAAACAATTGCCTGTTGGTTCAGATCAATCATGCCATAATTCAGGTTCACGATATTTTCATCCCAGCGTGGTCTATCGCTTCTAATTTGGCGTTGGTGATGGATTAGCGATGACAGTATTCTCAGTAGAGAGGTTTTTAATCAGGGAATATACGGAAGGCTGTCAGACTCGCTCTCACTCTGACATCTGTTCGTGATGCTGCAATGAAGCTTCGCATACGCAGCCAATGCTCCAGCGCCACCACTTTAATCTACTGCTCAGAGGCCGGAGCAACGCAGGAAGAGTCATCAAGAATTTATCACGCCAGGCTGTCACACAAGGCTGTGTGGAGGCAGCGTAATTTGGGGGTGGAGACAGTGTAAAAAAAGGCTTTGTATGTAAAAGGCTCAGGCGTATAGGAAAAAAAAAACGACAACGCAGCCAACCAGTTAGAAGCACAGAGCTTGAGATAAAGACCTCAGTTGTAACTGACTTTGAAACTGGCTTCTGACTTCATCAAAGGTCAACACTGCTGGAAAAGGGCTGGAAAGCGTGGGGACAGTCAGAATTGCTGTAGACCGTAAAGCCCTTTTCTGGCAATGTGATGATCTGTGAAAGAGGGCGGTTTGGAATAATGGGTTGAATAATCTGAACTCAAGCATCACTGACTACTCTGGACCATCTGTCTCGGTGGCTCTCCCTCTGTTCACCATGTGAGCCTCTACAGCATATAAAGTTTTCCCATCTGTCATTTTACTATCCGCCCTGTCTAAGTCTTACTTCATTCTACTGTAAGACTAAATGTTGCCTTTACTAGAGGAAAAAAAGAGTTTGTTGAAACAGTAGAGTTTTGGTAGACACTAATAGGGAGCACAGGGAGATGGGTAGATAGTTGAAGCAATTGATTTAGAGAACAATTCAGGGATGCATCGGTACTATAAATGTATAGTATAGATGAGTATATATTTAAACCAGCCAGTATTCTCATTGGGATATGATTTTCATTTGAAAGCATATCATTTTTTTACACACAGTTACAGCAGCTCAAGAGTGAATGTTGTTGTACCACAGTATGCTGTCAATTATTTGAACTGATTCAAGGGAAACAGATATTGCAGATGAAAATGTTTTTTTTTTTTTTTGGATAGTTTTTTTTTTTTAAATTCACTAATATTTGTGAGATTCATTCTGTGAAGACACCTAATTTTTGCTTACCCATGTGCATCTAATGATGATTTCCCCTGGCTCCATTTATAGTTATAGCAGAAGTTATAGCCCCGAAAATCCCATGAAGCTGAACTGACCTCACTCATCATCTGCAAACAAACCACATGAAAAAGAGAGGTTAGAAAACACACCATCCAAATAAAACAAGAACAAAACTATGTTTCCTAATTCTGAGATAGAGGTATTGCTGTCCAGAGTAAAAATGCAATTGTTAATTTTCAAAAATATGATGTGGACAAAAGGTGGTGCCCTTCCCTGTAGTCCTTCTTCAAATCAGGCCAGCTTTTGGGATTTTAATACTGTAGTCATGAAAAATAAACATTCATAAGACACATCATTTTGTGGAAAATGTAAAACTGATTCCGGAGGCAACGTTGAACAGCAATGCCCCATCCAACCCATGCGTTCTCAATGCATGGTTTCACGGATCAGATCCCTAACGTAACAAGGGAATGACAGCAGAACTGGGGGAATGAATACTATCCGTAATGAGTATCCATAATGTCACTTCACAATCAATTTCTCTTCCCACAGCGTCAGCATGTTGTGACAGCAAAACATGGCGGGAATTTTAATCAACCATGTTGTGTGAAGGTCTGTACAATCATGTCACATATACCTGTTTGTATAAAAAACGTCCAAAGATCTTTTATGACATGCTGCATTCAGTTTAATATTATGTGGCCAAGCTCATCACCAAAGAATGGCTATAATGCAGTGAAATTAAATCTGTCATTGAGCGCCAGTCATTCTCTGATGGAATATGTCTACATGACATTTTTTTCTCTTAGTAACTCATGAAGAGCGTATAGGTGTTCAGGTTTCTCTTATACTTCCCTGTGACTTCATAAAGTATCCATTGATTGGTCATCCATCATCCCCTGACAGATCACAGACACTGAATAGTGTAAGTTATTACAACGCTTTCTCACATTACAGCTCAAAAAGGTATATGCCTGTAACTGTATAGTGTTCATAATTTTAGCTTTTTTCATTGTGTTCTCTTATTATCCATGTAAATGGAAAAATCTTACAGTTTCAAATACTCAAACCACAGCATTTTATTCTCTGATCCTCTGTCTATACTCCGGGCTTTTGTGAACGTCATCACATGTGCTGTGGGCCGTGAAATACCCAATCTCTGCATTGGTTGTACCGAGTCTTTTGTGTTGAAGAAAGAAAACACACTATACATGTATGGAACATACATCAAACCCAGGTCAATCCTGAATTGCTGGAGCACAGATAACATATGAGTTGTATCTTTTGTTGCGGTTTTTATTATAGTACAGGATATTAGCTGGTTCTGAGTGCACAGCCTTATCTCCTTGTGATTTGTTTTGCCTTGTTCTCAGGACTCACTGTGTAAGCTAAATTTTCTACTACACAGCATTTCCTGATCAGCTAGATTGACTGGAGTTTTTCTTGATAAATGGTCTTTTAAGCAGTTTGTGTCACAAGTTAGCTTTGCTTCATTACCCTGTGCCTTTCTCATGTTTATCTGTTTGGCATCCACGCAGTTCTAAGAACATACTCCTGCAAAAAAGAAATTAGAGTAGGCTGACATCCAGATAGCAGTAGCGCTGATGCAGGTTTCTATGAACATTAGCCGAAACAGCTGAAATCATGATGATATTCTCTTACGCTACCCTTAATTGACAAATAAATAAATGCATTGATGATTTCATAGGGACAAGGTATCAGGAATAACATACAGTGAGTAGAGTTATTATAGCAATAACAAGAAGCAGGCTGATCCAAACACTGTCATAATAACTGCCACAGCATCATTGCACAGTGTGGCTTTGGCTGGTGATTGTCTTATAAAATGCTGATGTTTTTTAATGTGTGTTTGAGGCAGATGATCATGTCTGTGTTTGCAGTCAAGCTGTTGCATCATTTGTAAAGTAATCCATCCATGTAGTAATTCATGACAATGTGGAGATGATGTCCAATGGTGTTGCATACAATGGATTTTCAGCAAAACTAGAATATTGTATCCTTTCCCAGTATCTAGTATCGGCAGTGGCCATTTCAGATATAAACATCTTGAACTCATGGTATAATAAAGGCATTTGCTTTTGTGAGTTATATTCTTCTTTTTCTTCTTCTTCATCATCTTCTTATATTTAATGTATTTAATCAATATGGTCCATATTGTAGGGGGACGCTAGGAAGGGGAAGGAGAAGAATGCAAGAGTTATCATCATGAGTGATCTACTTTGAAACCGAAAGTTGTCTATTAAGTGTTTCTGTGATGATTGCTAAGTTGCTCCCACCCCTGGGTGGTAATTCTGTTCTATTTATTATTTTGGTGTACTACAAACAGTTAACCCACATGTTAATCTGGGCAGCCACTCCAAATTTGAAAGAGGATACAGTATTTGAATTCATCATGTGGGCCTATAAATATGATATGGCGAAAATTAAAGTGTACAAAATGTATTGTAAAAAGTCCAATGTCCCATTTAGAAGTCCTTTACCATTATGACACACCACTTTTATGTATTTGGCAAAGTTTCTGTCCCTTGGTATAATAAAATTGTGCAGTTTATCTTGGTCTACTTCACTATGAATTGGCCCTTTTGGTCTGCAGGCATTGCATAAAAAATTGGTCTTAAAGGCTGTTACCTGCAAAGGCAGATTAATAATTTAGATGAATTGTAATTCGTGGCTGTTCAGTACCAACAATGACATCATCAAATCAGTTCAGTAGTCATTTGGTTTTAGGTTAGTGATCTGTTGTGACACCACCATGTTATTCATTGTCAAGCAGACTCATGCTTAAGACTTCATCAAATATAAATAGTTTGAATTGTTCCTTTTGCATCTTTTTTCATGTACCCCTTTGCATTTTTCATGGGCTTGAATTGTGAGGTGGTGGGAAAGTGACATCACAAGCTGGAATGACCCAAGGCTCCTCTCTTGAGAACTGAGCTTGGGTGTGAAAAATGAGAGGGCAAGAGTAATTTTGTTGCTCAGTCACTCAGTGTCTCTGCCACATACTTGCAGCAGTGGACAGCCAGGGTCACATAAGATTCTGAGCATGCTCTATGTCTAGGACTTGTAGAGAAAATGTACTGTTTAAAAAATGATCAAGCTGATGCTCTTGGACTGCTGAGATAAACGAGAATTATTCAAACTATGTGTATGTATCAGCCTTCTGATAAGAAAAGAACGTCTTCCTTTCCTTTTGGAATAGCTATCGCATGAAACATTGTAATGTTGTTTTCAGGGTGTGCTTTGGAGTTTCTTTCCAACGGTTAGTTAATGAGTGGACTAATTAAATCGATAAATAATTTAAGATGTCGCACAGTAGACTGCCCATCTATGTCACTCTTCGTGGCAGCCATAATCATTTCCTTCCTGATCTCCAAGCCAATAATTAAACCAAGTTTCATCTCACAGGCATCCATAACTTTTCCAGTCATTCTGTTCACAGACAGACAGGCAGAGGGACAGACCGGGGCAATCACATAACCTTCACTATATCTACTGCTGGCAGATGTAATGTAAAAATGGCCATCTATCAAAAGTATCGTATTTATCTTTTCCCAGGTTGCAACCGTTTCCCTTGCTGCCTCTCCCTGCATTAGGGGCATGGTAGACAGTATATATATTATAAATAAAGCTAAAAGGAACTTACCCATTGAGCAAGTACAAGTAATGTTTTACTTACCCTACGGTAATGGTCACTTGCCTGAAATTTAAATGATGACATCGGTCTGCACGCATCTGCATCAAGAGCCAATTGTGTGGGTGTGACTATTCTCTGCTCTCTACATTTCTATAGTTTATTTAATTAAACAACTTATTAAATTAAAATAATTACATCATCACAACACATTGTGATATGCTTATCACAAAATTTTTTCATTTTTAAAAATGCGATACATCTTGCTGCCCTAAACTGCATTTTCTAGTTGTTGTATTTTTATTACAGTAAACTGCCTTTAGTACGCTACAACATTTCTCTTGCCTGATTGGGTCACCAGAGAGTAGAGTGCACTGCTGGACTGTCTATTACCCCATGGTATTTGGACAACTATTACTTTCAATCAGTTTATGCCTGATGCAGCATGGCCATTATGCATTGACTGCAGGTGCAGTAAGAATAATGCTAATTTCAAGCAACACATATTAGCTTCAGAGGTTTGTCTCCATCCAGCAATTATACTTAAATTATACATCTGTTTGCACCCTTATGTATCAGAGCGTGTAGTGCTCATGAGACTGTGTTTGTTTTCTTCTGCCTGCCTCCATGTCCCCCTATCTGCTCCAAAACCATTCACCACTCACAAAACAAGACTGTCATTCAAACTTTGCTTAGTTTCATCTCCTTTATTTGTTTGTTTCGAAGCATCATTTAACTTAGGCCTGTCTAATCATGCAAATTTTTACCATTTTGAGTCTAAAATAGGCTAATGATGAAACAGACCATTTGTTCAATAATGAAATTTCTGTAATACACATAGGTCATAGGCTATCCAGCCCTAAGAAAAGGTCTCTTTTTCATTATGACAATACAATTAGACTATAATGGCACAATTAAGCATAATTAGTAAATTAAATAGCCTAATAAAGAAACAAAAAAGGCTTACCAAGCAGTGATTCTGTTAAATGAGTTTTCCATCATTAACCCAATTTTATGAGTGGTAATTCCAAAAGTCACATTTCATTCTCATGGATAAATATGTTGACTCTTTAAAAATGAAGAATTCACAAATGACAGGTAACTATCATGTGCCAACCATTGAAATATTCGTGGGCCACTCCATGACAACTCAAATGAAGTGCTCCATAGCGTCTCTTCAATTTAATTTTTAGCTGTGACCAGGAACTCTATAGGTCGCTCTGTCGGTTGGTTGGTTTATTGGTTGGTTGGGCTGCAGTTTTCGCCCCAGGAAATTTGGCATGGAGATAAAGTGTGTGTGTGTGAAGGTGTGTGTTTCTGTTTATGCCAATTGCCTAAAAGGGGGTGTGACAGTGGGAGTGGCCTGTAACAAAAAGGCGCATAACTTTTAAACAGATCCACTTAACAGATAGACAGACATACACATACACACAGACACTTTCATTGGTGACAGGTTGCCCCGCTCCTACACTTTGGCCACGCCTCCTTTCATAATTCATGAATCGTATGTTGTAGACTCTTGTGGGAGGCATCATTGAACTCAGCAGAGAGTAGTTTTTCTTTCTTCACTTTCTTCTTTGTGTGTGTGTGAATGCATGCATGCGTAGATATATTAGTGTCTGTGGTTGCAGCTATTGTGAATTCGCGCTTGCTTATGAGGTGGTAGGCAATGATGAGGAATAGAAATCTTGCTTCATATGTTGCTTTGTTTTTGTGCTACAGCCCTCTGAAATTTAAGGCCGGACATCCGTTAAGAAAGCATGAAATCCAATTTTTAAATGTTCAGAATTTATATTTCGTATCTTGTAGACTACAAATCTGATTTGTTGTCAAAAAACATCTAGACTCATCATACCTGCCATCCTATATGATTGGTTTATGCAGATTTGGAATCTGCAGAATTTCATCTTTTGTACTTTCTGAAATATTAGGAGAAAAAGGGTCCAAGAACCAACAATCTGTATGCCTATAGGTCAAAATGAATTTGACTGAGTTTTCCAGAAAGCTGAAGGCCTCCACTTGAATGTAAGGCACGAGGCTAATTGTTGCATCATTAAATGTTGAATTCTTTGGAGTATTCGAATCCTTGACCATTCAAACCAATAGGAGCGTCTTTGGCCTCTTTTCGCCAAAACGAAGCCATGACAAAATCTGAAATGTTGTCTCCACATAAAGACCAGTAAGCAGGTGGCAAGATGAATCTGCTTGAAAAAATTAATAAAATTAATGTACCAACACAGGATTGGGAAACTCACATACTTTATGTATTATAGGAAAAAATAGATTCATGATGATGGGTGTGACCTGCCTGTTACCATTGGTAATGTTAAATCTCCATATTTCCCTTCATATTAATCTGACCCTATTCAATACCAAATACAGAACCTCAAAAATATGCATTCATGGAAACGGGTCTTTCTTAGAAATCTCGTTAAAAACTCAAAGATGGTCGCAAGTCTAATTTTGCTCTGGAAAGATAGAAATTGAAACAATTATTTTACTTGAGTAAGAGTAAAATACAAGCATCTCCTTTCCCCAAGAGGAACCTCTGACAAGGGCCATTGTTTCCAGGGTTTGATTTATATATGACCGACTTATCAAGATTCCATTTAGCTGTTCTGCTGGTGATTTCGTCCAAGCCGTGGAAGTGTGAACATGATTTATTGTTCAGCTTCTAAGGCATAGGCTAGAAGCTTTTGTTTTAAGAATTGTATAAAGAGTCAGTTTCAGGTTTAAAGATATTGTGCTTTCATCTAAAAATAGTATAGACCCCTTTGTACTGAGAAATAACAGATGTAAATATTAAAAATGATGGTGAAAACTGTGATAAGCACAAAATGTATTTTGTAGATGCTGATAAATCAATTTATCAAGTTAGGTCAATGCTTTTAGCATTTAGTGCACATTTCACATTTATCCAGTTAGACACAATTTAAGGTGACTTTGTCAAATAGGCAGCCGAGGCCATCTTAATACGGAATCAAATAAATATCTGAGTATGCCAGGAATAAAACTCACCCCAATTTCTTCAGAGACCAGTCTTCAAGAAGACACTCATTACTCTTAGGCTAAGAATTGCTCTGCAAAAATGCCATGGCTTAATTACAACTTCTATGTGATGTGATGGCATGATGGTATTTTGAGAATAATGTGGTGATAATATGAACAGAGTGAAGGCTTATTCTATCCAACTTCCAATAAAGACCTTGTGAAGCCATTGCAATGACCGAGACTCTATCTTCAGACAGTCTCCAAAGCTTCTACATTGATCTTTCTGTTTCAGGACAAGTGACTTACATTTAAACTCTTAGTTGAAATGTTGACAAAACTGCCCTTATTAGGGCGTACTACTAAAGCATTCACGCAGATCTAATGCATTTTAATGTTACTGTCTTCCTTACAGCCTTTTAGAAGGTCATTAGGGCAGCTAATACAAACTCTTCTCACAGGTGAACAACACAAAACTGCCTTCTCTGGAGATGTTGGTACAAAGAGAGGTAAATTAAGATGGCATTGGTTCAGTGACCCGGAGCAGGTTTTTATTTATTTGTATTTGTTCTTAAATATGCAAATACAGCAACTCCTTTTGCACTGTGAGGACATGGTGAGTCTCTGCATCATGCAGTCACAATGTTATCACTGCGGTGAGCTTTCCTGAATCTGCTTTCAGCTGTGATTGAATGTTTTAGGAGAATTTTTCCATTTAATGTTAAATTCAATGACCATTATCCAATGGTGTTTTACTAGAAAATTCCCCCAGAGGTGACTTGCAAAAATGTATTCACAAATGCTGCATATATGTGAGTGAAGAGGAAAATGGCATGAACTGTATGAAACTAGTAACCAGTGTCAGCACCAAAAACAGTACAGAGGGCAGGAAAGTCCTTGTGCATGAGTAGTTACTAGTTATGTAAATTGTTACATAGTGAAATTCAATACATGGCGATATTCATCAGCTAATATTAGGGCTGTGTCTGTCCCGATTCTCCAAATCCACATTTTGGTTTAAACCTCAATTTTTGAGTCACAGTTCAGGTGATTGCCCATTCTCCCCATCTACACTGATTTTTGGTCTTCACTTGTTTTCCTTTCTTTATCCTTGAGTAGCAATACAACAATGAATTCACAAAGTACTCATTTCCATCAGAAACAACCAACTGACACAATCTTGAAGCACAGGATTTGTTCGGTAGCAGTATTGCAGGTCAAATGAAGGCTAATGCGGTAGTTAACAAAGTGGTGTTTTGTTTTTGTTTTTCATTGGGTGTATCCTTAGTGTTTATATTTTTTTTATTTCAATTTTAATCTGTGGAGCATGATGTGGAGAAAAGGGTTGTGTGTTTATATGCAATGGATAATCTGCAATGGACAGAGTGTCAGTTCAAATAAACAGCAGGGGATGACAGTGTCTTAAGGTATATAATTAAGTTGAAATAACATGTTTTGTAACATTTATCTTTATTTTAACTTTTAGTTGTTGCTGGTTTCATATTGCAAAAGAAGTTAAGGCTGGCTTTTAATAAGATAGTTGCATATAATAGCCATATGTTTCATTAACATTGGCTAGTTGTCATCATGAGTCAACCGGCAAGCTAAATGAATGCATTAATAAATAAATGGTTCAGTAACACTAGCTAGACTAACTAGTTATCAGCAATTAATGTGCCTTTTAAAGGAAAGTCCAACATCCCATCTCTGGATTTTGAGGGGAGCAACCACATAGGAAAGCAATGGTGGACTGAGATGTGAGTAAGATGAAGGTTCATGTGAAAACAAAACCAGCAGACAGCCAACTTCTCTTTGACAAATTTGGCAAATGGTTTAGATCTGGTTGTTATTGTGTAGGTTATACTGTATGTTGGTGGTGAAGTATAGTCTTGTGAATATGTAAATCCATTCATTATGTATGCATCAGCTTTCAAGATTGCACATTTGTGATTGGACACAACTGTGAAATAAACCTTTTTTTTTCTGAATTCACTGTATTTTTCTCACAGGTAAAGTGAGAAACTTTTCTCAAACCTGCCTTTGGTCATCTAACAACATAGACTTTACTATAAAAAACCTTACTATGGGGACCCATTTTAAAAACAGTACCGACGTCTCTCTTTTCTCTCTTGTATTAGGATTAGCTAATACAGGAGCAGGAAGAGGTAATTTGTCCTAGAGGGTGCCTTTGCACTGGTGGAAAAGAACTAATTTTCTGTTATACTTCATTTTCATTCAATATTTTTTTTTCATCCAGTATATTTCTCAGCCATGCTCCATTCTTAGTCACAATAAGAAGTGACCTTTGTAATATATTCTTAAAATGAGTTTTGTGTTTCATTCATATTTATTTTACTTTGTAATGAGCCCTGCATATTTCTGCTCTTGATTGCACCATTGGCACTGTGTTCTTTGCAGGTGTTGAGCTGTCTTTCCGAACTAGGCCAGTAGCAACCAGGATTGATCTAAAGAACAGTGCTGGCTTAGAAAAGAATATCTTTTTAGCAGTGTTGCCATAAATTATGTGATTTTTGAGTCTGTAGACGCTGTGTGATACTGCATATTACATCATTCTGTTTGGAGAGGTCATGTAGCTCATATGAAAAAAAAAAGCATAGAGCAAACAGCATATTTACCCTAGTGATTAACAACTGGGAAAACTTGCTGTTCTGTAATTCGCTGAGGATATTGCTGGAGGTTTCCCGATAATTAGTGATGTTATGATTAAACATGTCTGATGAAAATGTTTTATGTGTGCCAGTTATGCAAATAAAAGATGAGCCCTTTGTAGTTTCTCACCCTTTTGAGTGTCTGAGCACTGTGAGTTGATTATTAGTCTTTTAGCAATTTCAAGACCTGTAGAACATTTCTTTGCTTGTTGTCAATGTGTATCGATGCTGAACTGGAAATAATATAGATAAATGCTATTATTTGATGAATAATACATGTTAATTTTATCTAATAAAAAACAGAAAAGTTATCCTTTCAGGTCTAGTTATACATATAGCCTAAAATGTTAACAGTATTGGAATTTGGTTTTGTTGGGGTAATTTTCTCATGGAGTGTAACAAATCTTCCATGGACAGGATATAGATGCAGGCTTAGCTTTTATGAGACAAATCTTAGAGGAAGTAACTTTCACAGAGCCAACCAAACACAAACTCTGCTTCTAAAAGAAACAGAAACGGGGGCTTAAATACACACCTAAGGACAATCACTACCAGGCGTGCAAAACTTGTGAAAACTGATTGCAGGTGAGATGCGCACACAGTAGGACCCTTTTGGACCCTACTGTGTGTGTGTGTGTATAGAGAACAATATTTACAAGCAACAACTTCTATAACACAGTACCATATTCTCTAGAGATAGTAATGTTTTTCTATTTTTGAATCAGTGACAACAGGCCCTTAATGTCCTATCCTGGAACATTTTTCTTGTAAAACAATTGAATGTGTGTTATTTCACTGGTCCTGGCCACAGCCCCTACATTGCCCTAGTTTTATTGGCCCAACTGTATTTGATCTTAAGGCGTTGGATTTCCTATTCATTAGGGTGGCCATTTTTGTATCCCAAACTAAGGATGTTTTTGACCTTGAATAAATATAACTGAGCCTTCCTTTGAATTAAGCCTGTATGTTGGCTAGAGTCCTACACCAATGCCTTAATTTATTGTTCTGATGCTGGTACAGGATTTGGAAAGTCTGCTGGTTACAGATATATAAATTGGTGATTTTTATATTGGTAAATGCAAAGTTTTCAAATGTTTTTGAAAGTTTTCAGTTTATAAGTAGTCTGCTAGTTCACAAGTTACACTAATGAGCAAAACTAATATACTATATATTTAAATTTAAAATTAACTATGGACAGGAAAACCTCTCATGGATTGCTTTCAGTGGTCCTCAGAAATATAAATCTGACTTAAATCGGCTGCATTCATTGTTAGACAGCCATCCCATTTTTAAATAATTAAAAAACCAGCTGCTATCCCAGTTCTGACTTTTGTCCATGTGATAAAATAGCAGGGGTGCTGTTTACGTGGGGCTGACAGAGAGCAGAAGTGTGATTTAATACACATATTTAATTCAGCGCCTTCTTCTGTGACTGGTGCTCTGTAGCCATATTTACCCGTATTACACCAGGGCACTAAATGAGCTGTATGTAGAGGCAACGTGGCAGAATGAAGTCTTATCTGTTGATGCCCCGAGTGAGGAAAATTTAAAGTGAGGGATGTTGAATATTTACAATGAGCACACTTGGGAGAGTTTGGGACACACACGCAAACACACACTTTGAGAGAGACACACACACACAGAAAAGCTGGGGCTGTGAGAGTGCGAGCAAAGGCTTAGCATTCTGCCGGCACAGCAAGGTTATGTAGAGGGGAAGGAAGAGTAATGGCTAAACGCTGAATGTGTAACCGTGCACTAAAGGTGATTGCTTTCTCCCTCTCCTCCCTCTCTGCCTCACTCTCTCTCCCCCTCGCTGCTCTGCTGTTGATTTCTTTAATATGTGTTAAACAGCTTGTGTGCGGTGTATCATGCGAACAGACACAGGCTAATATTGCCCCTGTAATAAAACGAGCATCACTTGGCTGTCATCGCAGCTCCAGCAAGACGCTCACTCTGCTGCTCTGAAGCCTTCATTAAAAAACACGAACATACACTGTAACGCACACTCATGCACGCACAGGCACACACACAAGGAGCCTGGAAGGAGATGCAGAAGCAGGAAAGCACATCTTCTGACTCCATGGCAGGTAAATTTCTTCCTTTTCCCACCACTGCTTTCATCCTTTTACCTTTTCCTCTGTCTGTTTCTTGCTCTGTGGTGTCTGTCTCTTAAGTAGCATTTGTAATCTGTCTCGTTGGTCCGGGGAAAGAAAACAAGTTCTGTTGTGCTGCACACAAGGTGGAAGAGACTACCATGCAAAATGAACTGTGACAGTACAATAAATTACTAGAGCCTAACCTACTTATATGGCATGCATATATCACTTTGTTGTTTTCTTTTCTATATGCTTTTTTGTGAGGTTTTGCTTGCAGTGGCACACCGTTACTTCCTTAAGTTTGATGCTGACACATTGACTGTCAGGAGCATACAGAAGCCTTGCAAGAAACCAGCAAGAGAATGTGCAAGAAATTAAAAGTAAACGATTGTCATTACTAGGTGAAAGTGGGTGTTTTGGCTGCCTCAGGCTACGCTATTAAATGTCTTGCACATCCCAGCAGAATTGTACTAGACATCGCATGCGTTACAGTGCTGGCTCTCCAGAACGTGGACAGACAAATGGACACAGAAATGTTTTTCAGGCTGTGTGAAAATCACAGACTGAATCTAATTACAGTTTAGAATGGAAAAGAAATAATGGTTCTATTGCAGTTCCCCCCGGAATATTGTTTCTGTTTCCCCTTACAAAAGTTACTTTCCTTTAATTTCATAAATGGAAACACCAGCTGTAAACAGTCTTTTGAGTATACTCAATTGGGCTGAAGGATTATCATCTTAATTAATGGCTGGGTAATTATCCTGTGGCTGTCTTAGCGTTAAGAGCCGCTGAGGACTTACCAGAGTTGAGTTGCCTTATTATATTTCATATAGTATCAACAAGGGATGATCTTGCGGTTACTGTACAACTGCATAATAAATGGATGTATTGGTTTTCATCAACATAACAGACCATGGTGTCCTTCAGTGAGCCCAACTGATTATAAATCATTAAAATGCATCTTTTTTGATTGTCCAAATCTACTTTTAATGGTTTCAGCTATCAAACTGACACTTTGCAGTGCACATATTGAAAGTAATGTTCAAATCGCATTTAATTTAACAAGTGAATTTACTTTCAAGCATCAGTTTTCCTTCAGGAAATATGTAATTGTGTAAAATGCCTCTGGGATATAATTGTTTTTTAGACTTTAAAGTGCTAAGTTTATCATTTAATTTTCTCAGACTTAAAAGTATTTTTTTTAGCTTTAGTACTAAATTTCATTTTGTATAATCCATGTTAATTAATGTTTAATCTCTAGTTTCTCACATTTCTGACAACCTATATTTTTCTTATTTAATTGAATATTTTGTCATACTAAACAACTAGCTAGCAGCATTTGCCAAGGAGGAGCTGTTCTCCAAACTCAATATGCACTTTTCTCTGTTGTAATTTCTGTTCATTTTATAAAGGACTGTGTGTAAGGTTTAGTTTTATACTGGGCAACCTCATACCAATCCGCAAAATAGATTATAAATGCAGTCGTATTTGTTTCAATGGGGCCACCAATGGCACTTGAGGTATTTAGGTCCTGAAACTTGAGTAAAGTCTCAACGGCTGTGAATTCTCTCAGCCCTTCAGTCTTTTTCAGCAGTCTACAGTTAATTAATGGTGTACCATGCTAACATGAGACACAATGGGAAATGTTTTTTTTTCTTGTAGTTTCTAAAGATACAGAATTAACAGCATTTCGGAGTCTCATCAACCTCCACATACGTATAACAACCACCTGTGTGGGGACGGCAGCCATTTTGCAGCAAAAGGCTCATATAAACTCAGGTAGAAAAGGTGTTATGGTTGAATAAAGTAGCCTTTTGAGTCTCCATGCCAACATGAAGCCACATGTTAGTAAAACTGTAGAAGTGGGCCTCATAGCAGTCATATGATGTGAGCAGAGAAAACTATCACAAACAGTAGAAACTCAATTCAAATAGCACCATTTAATTTAATTTCTACTTTTTTGGGTATAGATTTTTTGATATTTATTTATGTAGTCATTTGAAAACTTATAGCAATCTTAGTGTCTCCTGATGGCATTATGGCTAGGTCTACTGTTTCTGCAGTAGGTGGTGTGTCCATACTGCAAAGCAATAGTAATCCTTTGGATTTTGTGGGACACATTATGCATCATACCCATCCACAGAGCTATTGAATGTTAACTGTGAAGTGATCGGACAAAATAACATTACAGAATAATTTTAATGATTTAGGTTTGCTGAAAGAAAGTATCTAGCTTGCTAGCTTAATAAAGACTACTTTTGAATAAATACAACTTTTTTTTTTCTTTTTTGCTGTCAGGCCATAAACTCTCAGCTGTCACTGTTTGTACACTGATCTAATGTCTGCCACGTAAATGCTGTCTTGTGTAATTCTACCTTCTAAGCTCATCTCAAATTCATATCCTTGTGAAGAACCTTTTGCATTACTACACTGTCCTCAAAAGATGCATAGAGCAGACCACTGCCTTGCAGTTGAGACACAGGCATAGAAAGTTTATGCTTTTTCTTTCATGTGTCCTTGCTTAGTGGAATCAGCTTAAATTTCAGCCCATAATGGACAGTTATGAAAATATGGAGTCTTCAGGTATCGTGAGGAACAGTTTTTGTAAATCCGTCATAAGTCACAGTAGTTCGACATAAGTACAGTCGTTAGACATTGAGTTGTACTTCATTAATGCACTCAATGACTGGAGGTCTGCCCAGGTCCTCATGACAGGACCAACAGCAGTTGGCAGGTTTATGTTTGCTCCAAATCTGGGAACAGAGAACATGTTAACACTGTTCTGGGACAGGAATACTGTTTTTCTGTGACGTCCCATATTGATTTCAGGATCCTCCTCCTGACCTACAAAGCCATATTTGGTCAAGTCACATCATACTTACGTTGACCTCTCAACCTCTTTTTCTCCAGCATGGCTTCTCCAGTCCTGGTCATTTTAGCACCCTCACAAACTGTGTGAGAACATATTGCCTGTAGGTCAGTCAGTTGTCAGGTAGCACAGCTTTGGAATTCTAAGTTATGACATTGAATTTATAACACAGGAAAAAGTCTTCATGCTCTTCTACAGGCAGCTATGCAGCATGACTCCTGCTGTCTGTGGCAAACTGAGGACTGTACCGACTTAATGATATTTCATGACTGTATGAATATGACTTCATCACCATTGTGTGATTTTATTCATGTGTATTAAACGTAATACCAAAACAATCCAAAGCTTCATATTGTATCACATGAAAATCAACTAAATTTTGACCATTTCCGAAATCCTTAGTGACTGTCATATTTCTCGAACAGAATTCAGTTTGCAAGTGCAGTGTTTACTTCATTGCATGATCAGCATTGTTTGGACATCTGTTAGTTTTGTCAAGCTTGTGCAAAATGTTCATCAAATGAAGCAATAAAAAAGCATATTGTGAAGGTGAGTCTCATAACTATTGAGAAGTTATTTCCATGTGCTTATAAAAAACAACATTTTATGTGTTGCATTCAGATAGGAAATTGTTTACTCAGACAGAATTGCATAAAATAAATTGAAAAGTTTCCTTTTGACCTGAGATGTGATTTTACTTTATTTAAGTTAGCAGTTGGTACTATTTATGGGAAGTAGCAAGCAGCGAAGAGAAGTTTTCAAGGATGAAATCTAGGTTCCCCTACTTTGAATGGGTTCTTTTGCACTGAAAGAGGAATGGAGAAGTGACACAGTAGGGAGGCACACTTAATGGGCCTCAAAGGATATCTTTAGAATGGCACATTGGGTACTCCTTTGACCAATCAGGGTTCAGTATATGCGTGATGTTTGTTACCTGAGCTATGCTTTATAGAGTTAGTTGTTAGTTGTTGTCTGCTGCAGGGTTCTTCAGCTGCTTCTTGTTGGAAGCCAAATTCTTTTTAAAAATGGTACATGCAGACCAATATTTTTACATTATTTATAATTCCATGTATGGAAAAATGTATTTCATATCTGTGTAAACAAACTAGATGTTTGCTTAAAATATGTGACCTGTACAATACTGTAGGTCTCTCCAATCTCTAATACGTAGTCATAATTATATATATTGGCCAGGATTCAATCAGCATTTGTCTTTTTACTTAAAATTGAATAAGACTGCTTTTTCAGTACAGTAACAGTTTGACAGGTTAATTTTTATGATTTCTGAATTTGCCAAACTTTGTTGATGAAGATAAAAATGAACAATTTAATTGTGAGCCAATGGTAAGGACAGATGTTGATTGGATATGATTGAACTGATTGTCTTCTGAATAACCAATATACAAGGAGTTGGCCAGACATATGCAAAAGTAAACTATACCAGGGAAAATCAAACAGAATGAACAGCTCATAGTCTGAAAAAAATGTGTAGTTTCAGTTAACCTGTATACCCTGAATATAAGGATAGTGTGCAAACACTTTCAAAAAGAAAATATGTATTTGAATAATACATTAAAATTGAGAAAGATCTGACTAGTATCTAGACAGAACTGATGCATAAGGTAAAGATATCTCAATGTATGTGCGATTATCTGAAATTTCCCTTTGTTTTGGAAAGTAATTCATGTTTTTATTCATTTCCGCATTTATTTTCCACCTCCATTGTTTAGGGTTGATAGAATAGCAGCATGGATTCTCCAATCACATTGCAGTTCTGTTTGTGACGTTCTTTGCAGGTTCTGTCTATTAGGAATACCTCAAAATGGTCTGTGTGTGAGTGTGTGTGCGTATTTGGGGACAAAGGCTATAGTCTGGATGAACTGGGTGTGAAGCCATCTGTAATATGCTAGGTCTGTTCATTGTAGAAACTTGGAAATACTGCCTTCTCTTGGGGTTCCAGGCTCAGGCATGTCTCAGGTCTCTCTGGGTACTAGAGGCAGGTCCAGCAGTGTATCTGTGTGCCCTGGCCTGCCCGTGAGAGGGTGGAAGCAGGTGCAGCCACTCTGCATCAGTCTGGTGGCAAGATTACAGGTCAAGGAACACTTTGTGGGGATTAAAAATGATTTATTTTGCCAAGAGGCCATATGGAGAAAGTTTAGCCAAGCTTTACATTTATATTGTGAAAACCAAACAAAAAGGTTTTCATATAAAGAACAGAAATGTTTAAAAATAACAGTGTGTACATGTGCGTGTAAAGTCATCACTAATCATCAACTTCCAGTAAACTGAGCCACCCCTGCTCCCATTGGGCTTTGATTACGTAGGTTTTACTTTTTCTTTATGAACAGTAAAGATTTTCAGGAAATGACTGAGTGCTCATTGAACTGGGAACCTGCCAAACTGGGACCTCTACAGGCCTCTAATGTGATGTGCTGATGTTGACTATGTGAGCCCATTTGTCTGAGAGGCAACAGTGTCTGATATCTCCCTGGAAATATTCTGCATCCAAAGAGTAAACGTTCAGACTCCCGTGGTTTAAACAAGGTAAACACCTGCGGAGCCTGCAGTGTGGCCCTTAATATCATGCCTCAGGGGTTCCGGTGTCTGTCATCCTGAGATATGTCGGAGTTTGAATTTCAACAAGCTGACTGTGGCCTTTCTGGAACAAACTCAAACAAACTAAATGAAACCTTTCATCTCCCAGATCAACACTGTGGACCGCGCCACACAGCTGACACATTTACGGCCTTCCGCAGCGTTTTGGTCTCCACAGGTAGATTAATCAGAGTTTGTTTACTGCCATTTTCATCTTTATTCATGACTTGTTGAAGCGTCAAAAAAGCAAGTGAGGTTTGTTGCCCGCGAGACCAACATAAATTCCGCAGAAATAAAACGCCTTTATTATCAACAAGATCAAGGTTCCCACCTGCTTCAGAAACACATCTGCATGGACCCTGGAGTTGCCACTGCGTTACCTATAGCACAGCTGTGTGCGAAATGTCTTTTATGCCACTCGTCGCCTTTTGGGATGGTCATTAAGATGCTTGGACACTGCTGAGCACTGAGGCACTCTCCCTCTCACTGCCGTATCGCCCAGGCCGTCTGTTGAGCGTGACCCCGGTCCTCAGTGGTTTCCCCCGAGGGCATGACGGCACAGCGGTCACCGCAAGGGAGACAGAATTACGTGAGCCAGTGTTCCCTTTACCCTCTCAAAATCTCTGTCAGGAGAGAGAATACTGCAAACCCTGCCATAGAATCACCTGCCTTGTCATGAAATGTCTGGTAGTTTTGTCCTGGGGCGAACACTGTTGGAGACTTTTTATCCCAAGCTGCCCAGCCTGGGGCTCATAAGAGGGAAAGCTGCGGCTCGCTGTGAGAATCTGCGTGAAGGAGACTGGACTGGAAAGGAGACTGAATGATTTCAGTAAATGGCATTTGGGGAAAAATTGGATAAAATGACTTCGTTCACCCTTAGGCGCTCGTTGCTCAGGAAGCGGTGCCACGTAACCAACTAAAACCTCCAGATCTTGCAGCTGCCACTCACTTGATAATAAGTAAAATGTCATAGTAAATACCAAACTGTATTCGATTGATACGATGTTCTTGACATCTGCGATTGAGAAAAATCATTTTTACAAATGGGTCCATTTTGTGATTGTCAACCGAAGTCCTGAAATATATTTGAGATGCTGTCACTGATCACTTTAATCTGTTATAATATTCACTCTGATGTTTAGGCTGGGTTAGCCAAGTCGTATTTTTCATCCTCTGAGAGAGGAATATTTGTGTTGAGGTGCCTGCAAATTGACTCAATGCATTAGAAATAAGTCGAAGTGCATTATATTTTACTGTGAATATAGTGGAAGCAGAATTAGATTTCTGCTAAGCACTAGAGACTTACGCCCCTTTTTACGTTACTTATTGGCTAAAGGGAACCAGAAATCTTTTGAAAAACACCTGTAAAAAGCAGTATTGATCTTTTTCTTTACTGTCGGACCCGTTCATTCTGTTTGAGTATCGATTTTTCTCACTTATAGTGGTGTTATATAGTTTCTGTCTAGACACAAATAAAGGTAGCACAATTAAGACCATAGACATAGATTTGTATGCTCATAAATCAGGCTAGCATTTTTATATTTTGTTTATCTCCTATGAAACAACAGAAACAAAATGTTGACATTCATTTCAGACGTATTGATTTTTGTCTTAATTAACTTGCGGAGATGAAAACATATATTGATGGATACAGATCTTACTGGGATGGTTGCTATCTTTGTCATTTAAACAACCTATCTACTCTTTGCCATGGTTAGCCATTATCTTATGTCTTCCCACATGGCACAGGAAATTGACATTGGAAATGTAAATACATTGCCATTGAGGTTAACTGATAACGCCATAAACCAAACATGTAACGTTTACCTTTCTTTTGGTCTGAACAAGTGAGACTAATAAACAGAGCAGACTTGCAATTTCCTTTTTTTATATTGCATCATAGTTATTGTTAATGAATACAGTTCCATAATTTATGACAAAAATTTACACTGTACTAAACAGGTAGTTATTATGTTCACCTTTGAATTCAGTTTCACCAAACTTAATGTTGTTCCTTATCTTTAGTCAAAATGTATCCTAGGGATGGAAACGATGACATCACTTATTAAACTTGTTCTTTGTCTGTAAGTGTGCATCCCTGCGAAACAAAAGTAACAAACCACAGGGTTATCTTTAGCCCCAGTCCAGCCTGATCTCCAGCTCAGTTGAAATTAAACTATAATGACTGGGCTGTGTTCTTGTCTGTGTTCCCCTTAATTACCTACTGTTTCCTTGCCTTAACCTTACCCCTACGTCTTAATTTCCTATTCTGGAAACTGGGAACAAAATTGGGTCCACTCTGAGTTCAGCTCCATTTAGTGAGAAGATAAATGAAGGAGGAGTCATCAGTCCTTGTGGTTTGTCCATTGTAATGAATCTATGTAGTTTTGTATACAGTATAGCACTGGACAAATGGGGTTGTTCTTAATAGCAGACCTCTTTTGAGCTACTGTAAACAGAAACTGGTTGATGAATGTCCTTTAAATGGCCTGTATAGTGGAATGGCTAACTCATACTTGTCAGATTCGATCAGTTTACAGATGCAGCATTAATACATTTTTATGCCAACTCAAATTTTCTATGAAATAGGATATTGTTATGAGAACTAAAATTTGCTAAGAATGTTATTATAAAATGCCAACTTATTTACTTTTATTATTGTCTGAAGAGAATGTTATTGTACTGTAAGAGCCATGATGATTCTGATGCATTAACATTTTCTATACTCATATTTGTAAGTGTTGAGCTGGGTCATCTTATTTTGGGCACTAATTATGAAATTAATCTTACTTCCATGTAAAGGTCAATATAGGATCAAGTTAACTAGTTCCATCATTTTTCTGTTTGTTTCAGCATTGTCCAATACAGGCTAGTCTTGCATGTACTTTTCTAGCTGCCCAGCCATACCTTTCATTAATTTAAAAAACAGAAGTCTAGTTGTTTCTGTATGGTGAATTGTATAGCGAATATGCGTGTCCGAAGTTAAACATTAAGCCTAACCCACAGGAATGCTTCCATAGTCCCTCCCATGAGTTAAGTATGGACGGTGAAATCATTATTTGAATTGCAATACATCAGGCAATTTTAATGTTCAAATGGGATCAAATATATTGCTAATTGGTGATTGGGACAGAGCTTCTGTGGTTTAAATTTCTGTTTTAAAGATCTGATTTTTTAGCCAGTGTATTTTCATTTGGTTCTTTACAATACTTGGTTTATCCATTTCCATTTTAAATTCTTGGAGGTAATTTGTTTCCAGGAGGTAGGTCAGTGAGCTTTGATTTGTGAGACTGCCTTGATTTAGTGCACTGCTAAACTGTGGGGGTATTTATGAGGCTATTCATAACCCGGAGACTGATTTGTGTATATTATTATATCCCCCCCTCCAATGTAATAGATTCTGAAAAGCCTACAGGTCATGTGATCCGGTGACAGACAGCTTTTCAAATTAGCTTTGAGTTCTATTCCATTTGATGGAATGGAGGCTCACTCCGGAACCAAAGCTCGTTCTGGGGCCCCCCCGTGTTCTCTCCCAACGTGCTGCTTCAGTCCAGCAGGCGAAGGGCTTATGATTCTGTCTGCGCCGTGATGGATCTGCCAACGGAAGGGCTACCGTACCTGATCTCGAAAACACTGTGATCAAAGAGACAGCATTGACAGGCGGGACGATTAAGAAACACATTCAGGCACGGATTTAACCCAGCTTTCCTTCATGTATAAAAAAATAGCCACTGGAGAAAACCATTGGTGGTTGTGTGTGGTGTGAGGACACTTTTAATCTATTCAGTGTTAGACAGAACGGTCTGAATGTTTGAACCAGAACACTTAGGAGTGCACAGATTTTCAGGTGTGTGGAGGACCATATCCGAGAAAGAGCCTGCTTCACAAGATAACTATCTGTTCTTTCAACGGCTCACTTTCATGGCCTATTTTTTATTGTGCAGTGCCTCAGCTATTTAAAAATGAACCAGTGCAGTGCTCGGAGAGAAATGTAAAATTGGGTTGCCAGAGAGGAAACTTTTGGCTGTGTTTCTGTAAAAATGTGTGTTGCCATTGTCCTACTGTGAGTCTTTATGGCTTTATTGCATGTTTTAAAAACAAATTTCCTCAAGACCCCATTAAACATCATATACACCAGGTAACCAGGACATTTTGTCATTTAGCCTAGGCATGAGGGCAGTGAAAGGTTCAGTATGTAAATGTGTTTATACATTTCTAACTTTAAGGATTATGCAGCTCAATATTTAACAGTGAAAGACGAGTTCACCGCTTCGAGAAATAATACACTCAATACATTTTTCACATCATCCTGTCATGGTGAGCAGAAAGAGTGCACTTTATCTGCATTGTGACATTGCAAATATTGTAGCGGTGCAGGTTCCACAAGAATGGAAATGAGAGGAAACAGAAATGTAGCTTTATCAGTTTGAAGCGTGTTCATTTCCCTCAAGGTTCCTGTTATCCTGGACCACAGTGCCATGGCTCTCTACAGAAATAGAAGAAAATAGCTATTTTACATTTGAGGTCGATATTAGGCTCATCCACTTAATTTATGAAGTGTATAAATTAGGCTGCCCCCACCTGCTCAGAGCTTATCATGTCCACAGGCCTATCCAGTATCATGACTGTTCTCATAAATCAGATTAGAAAAATTAAAATGATTAGGATTATGATTCTACACAGCTGTGTGAATAAACTGCAGCATGCATATGGTCTGTTTTTTCTAAGCGGGTGCTTTGATTATATAATCTGAAAACCTTTTACCCTCCTTCCCCCTCCAGTTTATGTTGAAAATACTGACCTCTAATGGGGAACCTTGATAAATTGCACCTTTCACGGAGCAGTACTTGTATTAATCCCTAAACCATGAAGTTTTACCGGTTACCAGCTATACCACACAATACCTGGATAGACATTAACACCCTCTGTTGCAGCTGCAGTTTCTCAAGCATTCCACCAAAAGTATTCTGAGCTGTTCTATGGAACAGCTCTGTTACCCTCTACTGCATCTTCATTCTCTGATCCTCCAGCCTCCTTCCTTAGCAGTAAAGTGGAACAGAGATTAGAGAACTGGACCAGAAAGTTGTTGCTCTGCCCTTGACCAGGAGGTTGTTGCTCAGCCTTGGCATTTAAACCAAAATGCTTCTGTAAAACTAATATGATCTCTTCTGAAACTCCCTTGCATAGTTTAACACATAATCCCAGTAAATTATCCTCACTTCATATCCTTGTTTTCTGCATGGTGACACTATCAAGACGTTTGTACACATAAGTGATTCCCTGACACAGTTTAAAGGCCAAATCAGTATTTGTGTTTTAAAATTCTTTGATGTCCAAAATGCTGTTCACATTAACAACTTTTCCCTTTTTTTGTGATTTGATGTTTCAGACATGGCGGGCCCCCCAACACACTGGATTTCCTGTGGCCACCCTTTTACTGAGCGAACGGTATGGAACCCCAAGTTCTGCGTAGTTACTGACTGTCAGCTGCTTTTACTGGACAAAGAAGAGGTATTTACTCCCAGAGGGTCAGCATTAGGTTTCTGGAAAACATTTTATGCAAGGCAACATGGGTGGGAAAGGAGAAAGGGGGGTCTGGTCTTTGGCAACTTCAGTCGCTGCATTTCAGTGCCGCGATGAAGCGTCACTGGTCCCGCTAGTCACCATTAGCACATTTTTCCACGGTAAGAAGCTGAGCAAAGGGGAACTGCAGCCGTGACCTATGCATCAAAAAGCTGGCAGAATTCCTGCCGATGTTTCCACTGCATTATCTCTCACAGAGCTCTCCACACCCTTGCCTGGCCAGGCCAGTCTGACAAACATCTGCTATCAGTTTGCTCGCCATGTATTAAATGTCTATATTTTATATATCCAAAGATTATCCAACTAAAATTCATGCTAATAAATCACTGTGATTAGTAAAATTTCCATTCACTAGTCAATTTACCCTGACTAATGCAGAGCTTCCTTCATTCTCTTGGCTTTGCTCTTTCAGCGTAATTGCACACTGATTAATCAGATTTGTTTTTATTATTTATTTATTTATTTATTTGTTGAGCTGACATTTAGTGAATATTTCCAGAAGTGTGAAAATTACCCTCTGCTAGCACGAGTGAAAAGGGTTTAAGAGGTTACATTTTCTACTGTCTTCACAGCATAGTAGATAACATTTCATGTAAAACAGTCACTTTAAAATGTGCAACTGCCATGTTTTATAAGGAATTTGAAATCTTACTTTTATGAAATACTATTCCTGGGGAGAGGATTGACTGCCCATCGTTCTGGCTCCGCTCACCAGACATAATTCCTCATTGCACTGTTCTTATTCGGCCAGACATAACATATACAGAAGTATATGATCCAGCCTTGCTCTAGTTCTGACAATGGGAAGGTCTCCACTGGAAATAACCAAAGGTTCTGTCCCAAAGGGTGCTAACAGTGCAGCTACTGTGATAGTCTTGGGGCTACTTTTCTCTGCTCAAGGCAGTAAAAAGGCATGAAACTGAGACAATAACTTTACGGTGTTTCAGCTCTCCCCCGTGAGGGATAATGACATTTTAATTGTACTATATTACTTTTTAATTTTCATTTCTGTGTTCACCTTCACAACTTGCCAGTTTCTGTTAATGACTGTTAAACCTCGGACCCTCAAGATTAAAGGTCACAGAGATGAACTAATTTGAGCTCAGAATAGTGACCTGTGGTATATCCTTCTCTGAAATACTTTTTATGACATTCGGTAGAATGTTCCATTTGTTCCACCTTCCATGTATTCTCCTCTTCATCCCTCTTCAGCTCCCACTCTCAGCTCCACATTTTCCTACCATCCCTTTCTCGATCTTTCCCTCAACCCATTTCTCCTTCTCCATCTCTCATTCCTTCTCTTGCTCTGTCTCCTGCTGTTCTTTTTTTCTTCCTTCGCTTCATTTCCCCTCTTTTTATTCCTCTCTCAAATAGCCTTTCTCATTTTTTTCATTTTCCAAGGTAGTGAAACAGATCCAGTACTGAAACCTTTCCTGTGCTGTAGTTTATCATAGTGACACATTGGCACACATCGCCCCTCTCGAACACACAAATCTCCCTTTTTCTTTTCTCACTATATTGGAAAATCTGTAATGCAGCTAACGATACTTTATACCTGTGAGTCTTGGATATCATTTTTTGTCCCTTTTTCGGTAACTGACATCACTGGATGCTTGAAGACTTGCGGAAAATTGAAATACTGCTTTTGAGCAAGACATTCTTTTTTATTGATTTCCACTCAATCTAAGTTGCCACGTATTAAGAGGCTACGTAGACGAAGTGGTTTTCTATGCATCTGTTGGGTGGGGAGAATCCACACATCGGCACCCATTCTGTAGCTGGAAATCAGCAGGACTTGTATTTGGAGTGAGTGAGTGCATTTGGGTGAAAGTGAAAGAGACAGTGAAAGAGAGACAGTGAGAGCGAGGGAATATGTGAGAGAGGGTTCACTGAGCGAGTGTGAGAGACACTGTGAATGCTGTCGGTTATGGGAGTCATAAGCGAGCATGCGTATTCCTTTTCCAATACAGTAATTAGCCCAGCATCTATCTCTCCACTTCTGTCATGCGTACTGTAATAACTTTTAACCCATTTCATTTGCTGATTTGCCTGCTACCCCATTGGCATTTCAATAAAAGGCCTCAATATGTCAAATATTTCAAGGTCTCAGTAACAGGATTTTCATTTGCATGCTACATATGAGTTCTGAAATATTTAAAAGTGCTGCAGTCCACAATGACTGTATTCAATTTAATTATTTATATGCATGCTCGTTATCCAGGACTGTCATAACATTCATTTTAACACTGATACATACAGTTTTAAATGATAAAAGTGGAAAAACGAACTTGACTCCTCACAGCGGTCTCTAGGGTGTTGTTGTCGGTTGTGAAGAAACTGAACCTTTTCTCATGAATTTCTTTATATAAACGGATGGAAGTGCCAGAAAAGAAAATTGACAGAGTGTTGAAAACCTACAGCATAATATGTTCTACTGCTGTGATAATGTATGCAGCTGTAACATATGCACTGCTTTGTTTTTAGTTATAAAATAATTTGTGTCAGTGACTACTTTTTTATGCTTGCGTTGCTTCCTGTATTTGCACCACAGCCCAGGTACAACAAATATGTATTTCATGAGTCTTCATTTGTCGTTTACCCACCACAGTGAAGTGTGGCTTCGTAAGAAAACAAGACATTAACTGAGATATGACCCCCGTGCAGCTGCAAGTACTCAGAGGAAATTAATCAGCACAGAAAAAACAACGCTCTGAGCTCCCAGGCAACCTGACAGTCTTTCTACCTGAGCAAAGATGCAAATTGCCCGTACAGCAGAATACCCAAACTGATGTTTTTAAAAATGTGCCACTAAAGGAAATCAAACTGCAGAGTCGCCATTTGTTGGGAAAACCAATCTTGCATATGAATGTAGAGATTTACTTGGAGGGAGGGAAAAAAACCTCTAATACCCTGCAAAAAGACAGGGAATCTGTGTCGGAAGATTTACTAACGAAGATTTGTGACTGTGGCATGTGAAGTGGTAGCCGTGCACGAGCTTTGTCCCGTGGATTATCATTTATGTGGCACCCTCCCACATCCAGTTCAACTTGAATGCCATTTTCAAGGACAACCATCACAAAACATGAAATGTAATGTGATATCAAATTGTGAAATTATATGTGATTTGTGATGTAACACATGTGTTGTGGGACCAACTGCCAAACTAGATGAGTGATGTCTGTTGCCATGTGTGTAGGTTGTTTTTAATGGCCCAAGTGGGTGTGGCTTATGGATTTGGCCTTGAGTCACCATCTATAGGCCATGGGCGAAATCCAGCTCTATGAAAATTTTGGGACTGCATGCTAATGCATGGCACATTGAACAAGTAACTGTCTTTAGCTACGGAGCTGTATCTGGAAATTGATGGTTGAAGTGGTGCAACAATACTTAAGTGGAGATGGGACACGAATTGCACTTCAGGATGATGCCCAAGCAATTAGCTGGGACCAGATGTTAAAACCAAACCATAGCCCAGTCTTAACCATTGGTTGAATCAAACTGATTCAGGATCTGCATCATTTAGCATTAAGCACCTGAGACACCTGCAGTAGTCCAATAGAAAAACTCTTCCAAAACCGTAGGTATTTTCAATAAATGTGTCAAAAATGGATAACATGAAAAGAAGTGAAACATTTTTTTGGGGGAATATCTGAATTTTGTTGGAATGTGGCCACAGACCAAGAACCATGGCCTTGTAAAGTCCATGATTCAGATTAGCCATTTGGAGGTTTGAGCAGTTTTAACCATATCCATAATAATAAATAAGCCAAACGTTTGATGAATTGGTGAGAACAATCATTGATGTGTGAAAACAGATCTGATGGCAGCATGGGGCATTGCATTGGATTTATGGTGACAGCATTTCAAACATAAATGCTGGGACTACTAAGTGTGCCAAGATCAAGCAAAATTAGGTTATACATTCTGGAATTACACACTGAGCTAAAATCAAAAAAAAAAAACAAAGAAACAAAATAAACAGGACAGCTTTTAGTTGAAACCGGAAACCAGAAACAGTATATCTGAGGATCAGTGTTACTAATGTCTGATCAGAAGTGGTGATGGTGAATGCGGTTATACGCTACCCTTCCATTTGTGGAGCTTAGCCACTGGTTGGCCGGTGCTGAAAGAGACAAGAGTAGTAGGGTTGTAGGGAAAATAATGATTAAAATTTGGAAGGGACAGCGATATTTATGTGAGGGCCTTTCCCTCAGTGATACTGAACTTTAAAACCAGAATGACTGAGGTTGCTCTGGAATTGGGAACCTCACAGATGAAGGCCAGTCCTGCTCAGTGTAGTAGGGCCAGAGATCTTGACTCAGATAATGTGCTGTTACTGGTGGAGAGATGCTATGACTGGGGAGGCTTAGTCATTGGAAAATATCTGGGATAAAGATGCATGGGATAGCTGGTTTGGGTTCCAGGTCACATCAGAAGAGACCAAACCTCAGTATTCACAGTAACACAGGAAAGAAATGAGCTTGTATTTGTCATTTGAATAGAGAAAACACTAAATGGTTATAATACAGTTATTAGTTTTTAATTTACACTTTATACTACAGTTATTAAAACTGAACTAGTTTGTTTTTATTTCAAAACACTACTGCCTAAGAAAGTTTTAGTTTGAATTTTGAAGATGGGCAAAAAAATAAAACAACAAACAACTCAATTTCCACTCTATCTTTGCTTGCTCATCCACCTGCAATGGACACAAATTGCTGTTTAAACTTTATACTTGCATTTGGCTTGTGTCAATCTGATATTTAGCACCGCCTTTGATGGTAAGAAGCTCAGCCGTGTCTCAACAGACACAATTCATAAAGCCCAATTAATACTCAAGTCGCGATGATAGTGCCGCCCCTGTTAGTTGGTCGTGTCTTCCAAGAGGCAGGCGGACAGTGGCACCGGGCGGTGTGTTGTTTTTAATGACAGTCGTAGTGAGAGTCTGACAGCTGCCAAGTAGGTGCGGCCTCCGCACTCGGCCGCCTTATCTGTGTCTTGGAGCGGCCGATTCCGTAAACCTCCTGCCACCAGAGCAGCGGCAGTGGACAGACAGGCCCTTAATGAAATTTCCACAAGCAGGCAGTAGACTGGCAGGCAACAGAACCATCTGCAATTCATTTACAAGGCGCTGTTGCAAATGTGACAGCCTGTGACAGCTTTCTGGATTAATCCAAAAAAGAAAAAAAAATCTATATATAGCAGAAGAAAGGCTCATTGCACTAAAATCACTGAAGTTTTCAATTCTGTATTATCAGCAAATGCTGATTTTCATACCTGTTAGTGGGTCTCACAGCTAATGTTTGGATTTAAATCTTGCTGGAGTAATTTAAAGTTGGCGATCTATCCCTTGGGTCCTTAGCTACTGTGAACAGAGCAATTACAGAGTCTGCCACCATCTTATCTTAAGACAAACGGGTGGGGGTGGGGGGGTGGGTGAAAGATGGAGGGGGGAGTCAAAAGGTAAGACAGGACTGGACTCCGTCAGGGTCAGCGCACGATGACTCCATCCCCGAGAGGCACAGGATTCTGGGAAAGAAGCAGTGGCCGTATCGACGTTCCCGGCTCGCCGCTTCCTCACCTTCCAGAAGCACCGCAGAGGACGCGGGCCGCTCGTTTCACAAAATTCGATTTTCCTTCAGTCAACGCTCGGCTTCTCTAATGGAGGGCTGTGAAGGGAGAGAGGGAAATTGCTCCCGACGACCGCTCCTCTCCGCCCTCCCTGACTCTCCCAAACACTGTGAGCTGTCAGGGGAACAATGTGAAAGTTAAACTTTCAGAAGATACTCACCAACTAAAATATTATAGACACATGCCATGGTTATCTCTAATACAGATCTTTACCTGATTCTTGATGAAAGCTGGGTGGTAGCAGAACTGTATGTTCTAATTGTAAAAAACCTGAACCTCTCCCTAATTTGTCATTTTCTGTTATGTGTGACATTTTCAGTATATATACTTCTTTTTTGGAAGTTTATGTCAGGAAAGAAAATATAAACTGTATTCATTTTTATACAGTGAAAAATTCAGGGCAGCAGTATCTTCTGTACACCAGTAGAGGGCTCCTGCAGCATGAGGAAAATCAGTATGTGATACTGAGTGTATGTATGTCAAAGGAAAAAATTGACTGAATAAAAGTGTTTTTATATTTTATATAATAACAGATCTGTTCTCAAAAACTGATGTTTTTGATATCAGAACATGTCGTGTTTATACATGTTTACAATAGCATTGATCATGAAAATAAGAGTGGCTACTATAATACAGTGACTCATATTTTCATCATTAAGAAAGATCAAATAAACATGGTTTTCTCCCACATTAGGATAATTAATAGAGTTACCTAGTGAACACCTGAAGGGAATTCACTGTGTTGTGCTCTGAAACTCCTTGACAGAGTATTCATTAATCTTGCAGAGCAAATGAATGTATGTTTTAAGTAGTTCATGAGAAAATGTACTTTTTGGACCAGTGCTTTGGGGAGAAAAGGAGAATGAGTTTGACCAGCAGCTGGCTAGAATATAATTCCTTTGTGTGAGTGTGTGTGTGTGCGTGAGTGTGCGTGTTTGGTGACATTGGCAAAAAGTGTTAAATTAAGCCCAGGATTGTTCAGAGGATTCATATCCACACAAAATCAAAGACAGCCTGGGACTGAATTGTGTTAAACTATTAAATAAAGATTGTAGTAATATGAAACCATCCATGATTGTTTCATTTTCATTTAAACAATTTGCCTTTTGTGAAGCTGTAGCAGGAATACGTTGACGGGGCTGCAGCACCACTCAGTTGTTCGAGACTCTTGACATGTTCAGGTATCAGATGCGGTGATCATGTCATTTGGTTTTTTGTTTTTGCCAAGCCATTTCTGTTAATCACCCAGAATACCTCCTCCCTCTCTCTCCCTCCTCCTGTCCTCCCCCACCTGCCGTGAGCAGGCCTGTTCAGTGTTGTTATCTGCAGTGGAAGTCAATTAAGCAATTATGGAGGTGATTTGGTGTCCCACGGCGTAGAGGATTGGAGCGGGCCAGGTATCGAGCCAGCCCGTGTGAATGGGGTTCAATAAGCAATTATGGCACTCACTGTAAAGCATCAGAACCCTCCCCGATCGATGCGAGCGCAGTTGTCAGCAGCTGGCGTGGAAGAGGGACCACTCGACAGCTCCCAGCCACACGCTTATCCCCCTGCAGTCACGCCATGCATACTTCCTGCAGGTCCATTTACTGCACATGCCCCACTCTCTGTGTTATTTGCCATGCAAATGCTGCATACACAGAAAAGGGAAGGTTGTGAACAATTGTTTGTTGACTAATGGTTAGAAACAATTGTGGGAATTGTTTCTAACAATCAGTCATATTTTTATTTGGCCACATGATGTATTTTTATTGCAACAGCTTTTTCTGGAACAGTAGTGAATTATATAGCAAGCAAACATATTTTGTACAAATATTTTAATATTAAATTCAGGCAATTTCAAATAATTGCACATCATCGTCCTTAGCATCATCAACATAAACGTGTTGTCATGTTTGAATGCTGTCACATCGATACATTGAAACCTGAAGTGACAGAAATTAGACTGACATGTGAGGGGTCTGCTCTGTGTTCTGCCAGTGAAATCCTGTGTGCATTTTTAAACAGGTGCATGTGAGTCAATATGGTATGCATAGAATGTAATGAAATATGACATAAAATGCACTTGTCTTTCTCAGATACACCCCTTGCTGTTGCAGGAGCGACGGGCTGAGTCATGCAAGGTGCGGCTTCTTCGCCGCACCATCAGTGTGCCAGCCGAGAGCCAGTTCCCCGAATACCATGCCGAACTGTCCACAGAGAGCGGTGAGTAGAGGGCACTCAAAGCACAATTCTGGCTGTACCAGCCATAATGCCAACCCCCCCACCCCCTCCCCTCTGCTTCCTGCTTGCCAGACTCTGTACTGACCTCTGACCTTTTTTTTTTTTTGGGGGGGGTCTGTGAGAGCAGCGTCCAGAACAGCATACTGCCTTCTGTTTCAGGAGCTTAATTTTTTTTGTTGTCTTTAATTTATCCTTTATTCATCCATGGTATGCATTAACATTAAAAGCCCATTTACAAAGTGAGACCTCTTCAACAAACGAGCAGAGATACAGAGATTGAAATATAGCCATGTAAGACAAAAGTTATTAATACATACAGTTAGTGCATTACCTTAGCAGTGCATTATGAGCATTTGTCATTTGCCATGGCAACATCAGTGTTCCTCACTCTCATACATTTCTGTTAAGTGTATGCATTTGTTTACTCACCTCTGAAATAGTACCATCCTCCTGTTTTCTTTGGAATACTGGAACAAATTGGGCACATATCTGGGAATCTTGTAGGTACAGATTTTGTAAGTAAAGACTGACAAGGTCATGCTTTCCATTTTCAGACTCATGCCGCTATGGAAGAGTCACTTGGCTTTGCTTGTTGTGATGGTGAGGTGTGAGCCTCCTAACGGCAGAATAGCAAATGAGGCAGCTCTACAGAACCCGCTTAGCCAGCAGAGGGGGAGCTTGTCTTTATGATAGGAGAGGTCTAAGCTTCCAAATCAGTGTTGTGCAGCTGTGGGATTCTGTCAGGCTAGCGCGGTCTCTTAGGCCTCATGATTGTGTTTGGTGTGTGCGTGCATATCTGCCGGTTGAATGTTCTTGTAACTGGGGTGTAAATCAGATGTATGCCAGGAAGTGTTTTTTCCCTCTTTATTTATGCAAAGCACCACTGGAATCCAGTTCTCTCCAAGAGAGAGCGCACCACAAGTCCCAATGGATATTCAGTTTGCATGAGGAAGAATTTTTGATTGCCATTTTTCTTTGTTTAAATCATCACCTTAAATGTATATGTTGGTGGCTGCACTCTAATACGCCTACAATCTTCATATTCCGGGACAAATTATGCCTACATAGTCCCTTAGCTGTATTCTAAAGATTTATGCTTTAAGCTGAAGCAATGAAATGAAGTGCACACGCTCTGAAACACAAGAGAAAGGAACCCAACTGAGTTATTCTCTAAAACATAATTTTGCCTTTCCCACAGTATTTGCTGCTATTGGAGAATATTTAATAAGAACTGAAAGTGGTTTATAAAGACATTTTGGTTTAAATTTAGTCAACATTGTAACAGAATTTCTCACAGTAATGGTAAAAATTATTTTGCATCAAATCACCCGGCATAAACTGATTTAGGCATCCTGAAATTATGATTCTAATATGAATATTAAGACCGGAATTAACAGAACCGGTTTGCCAGTAGTTCTGACTGGTATATCCTGTCTTCTGTTTTGGAAAATTAATTATATTGTTTTCCTCCTCTTTTATATACATCACTGAACATTATGCAAGAGTCGTATATTAATGATGTGTCATTACCGCTGGGATTTTAAGCAGTGGAATGAGCACCGATGTTGTGAAGGAAGAGGAGATAATGAAGGAGCAGAATGTGTTTGAGTCTTGCCTCTCTTAAATATAATGAGCTGCATATTTCATAAGATGGACTGTAAAACCCATCAGTTAAAACAAAAAAGGCCTGTTTTATCAAGGGTGGGTTTTAACAGGCACACTGTTTTACTCCATAGTGTTTATGATTCCTTTATAATTTCCAAAACAGATACCTTTCATGTTGGAAGGTTTGCCTGGTTACAGCCTTTGTATGCTTCTCAATAACCTGAAGTAATTTTCCATGGCAGTGTTCAAGAGGTGTTTTTGCTCACGCTTTCATAAAGCTGTCAATTTTATGTAATATCTTTGAAAGTTTTCTGTAACTTATCAAGTACTGTGCAGACATACACTGTCACGTAACCTGACAGGAACATAAAAGGCAAGGGATTAGACTGACGTTTAAGGCTTTATGGTTTAAGGGTTTTTGAGGGTAATGACACCAAAATTATTAAAGGTTTTGTATTTCAAATGTTTTTTTTTTTTAGGAAAATGTTAAACACATCACAGACTACCGGTTCAACTGTTTCTGATAAATTTGTGAGTAGTTAATGAAGATCTTTTAGAGTAGACATGTTGCAACCTATGTTTCATGTTTTAAAGTGGACACATTCACTTGCAACAAAGATGGACAAAGCAGTGACTGCTAATCTTATAATGGATTATTCTTTACTTGTTGAAATTTAAGGCAACCTGGCCTCAAGGCTGAAGCGTCAGTTTGGATGGTGGCGCAATTTTTTTTGTGGTACTGCATCTGCACAGTCTAAATACATTTTGCTGAAGGAAGAACCGATCAGATTTATTTTGGTACACCAAGAAAACTGCCTCTCAGAATAGAAACAAATATATACTGCTGTATTTGCAAGCTAGCTAGCTAACATAGAATTAGCTGGAGAAAGTCTTTGGCTGGCAGTCTCGAGCTAGTATGTGGATTTTTGCTACCTAGCTCGTTACCTGTAAATAGTTACAGTTACACATTTGTTCTTCACATACTTCTGAGTAACTTTCATAAATCTTCAGTTTTAATGACTGGTATTTTGTAACCTGTTTTCCATAATCTTCTGGGGGCAGTCATAATTTAAGAATCATACATTAGCAGGAATCATAAATTAGCTGTTCAGCCAGCTCTAGCTTGCTAAATAATTATAGTCAGCCTGTGCTAGCTGGCTAACAAGCTAACATCTGTGCAAACATCTGCAAAAAAAAAAATTTCAAAAACTTTTGTTGGATTAGCTGGCTAGTTGCCAAAGTAACAGCAATGTATAAAATTGTTTTGTGGTTTACATGTTTACCTCTCCATATAAACAGGCAAGGCAGTTAAGTTATATCACTGGCTAGTCAATGCTAGTTTTCCAATTCAGCCACTGTAGGAACTGATCAGCTATATTTTGGCATAACAGGAAAACCTCTCAAAAGAAAACAAGCTACATACTTTAGGTATTATCATTTAAGCTGAGACTAGTTTCTCTGATAAATGTTGCTTTGAATAAATTTAAGGTATGTGAACACTTTAGAATAGGGAAAAAAATTGTACTATTGATGACTTATTTTGCCTTTCTTGTGAATTTAAGGGCACGAATAACTGCATTATAGCCAATGAATTATATCATAATTTAAATAAAGCAATGTAAAGTGGTAGTCTGTAACTTTGTCTAACACGTTCTGGTTAGAGTTAGGGTAAAATATAATTACATGAATTGCAGAGGGGTGGGTGACTAACTTTTAAGGCAAAGATGTGTGATACTGCAGTTACGCACGACTTCCACTGTAGCACGAACGTTATTACCCAGAAAATGGTATGAAAATTTTCCTCATCATCAACAACCCAATGACCCACGAAGGTCCCTGACCACACCCAAAACTATGCACCCCGAACCGCTGCAGTGTGATGCAGTGCATACCATGTGCCTCACGGTATGGTAAAGCTGCATTTCTCTCAGGAGAGCTATGGCACCACTCTTTCCTACCCTGGCTGTCCACTGATATTCTGTGTTTTATGCTAAACTGTATAACAGATGGCAGAGAAATCTTTAAAACCCAGTGTAAAAAAAGCAAGATATTTATAGCACAAAGAGGTTAGTCTTTTATGAGCTTTTATGAGTTTGTTATTGTGATTCCAGGGCAGTAATGAACACTTCAGATTGCAAGGCGGTAAAACAGAACCTATGAAGCACAGTAAATGCACAGTATAAGAACAGTTAAAACACTTAGTAGACCATGAGCCCTCAAATAACATGTCTCTCGCTTTTCTCTTTTATACCTCTGATCCATTTTCCTCATCATTGTATTTTTTCATGGTTTTAAACTTTATTGTTAAAAGTTTGAAGTTATAAACCTAGCAGAAGTAGTTGCTCGGGGCTGTATGTCACAGAGGCAGGTATGTGCAGTTATGGGCCTTATTTACATTAAAACTGAGCCTTTTCTATTAAATGCCCATGCTGTGTTTACTCACCCATTGCATGTCTATTTTTGATAAAGTTAAGAGGTGTAGTCTGCCCTCTGGCAGTAGGTGGAATAATTAAGAGTTGCTTGAGTCCTTACTGCTTGTGTAGTCTACATGCATTATTTGGAATTGACCTAATTGGACCTGTTCTCTCAATGTAATTGTAGGTATTGCTGTACACTATGAGTCAATTTCCTAAATGGCTAGAGAGTGAATACATGTAGGAGGAGTACAGAGAACGTATGTGATCTGCCTGGTGATGCTCAGTAAGTCAGTTATGAGAGAGAGCCAGTTTTGACTGCACAGGTTTTGATAAATCCATGAAAAGAGAAGAGCATTATTTTCTATTCAGATCAGATTTTAGGTGCAAGTAGGTCAATTAAAGGCTAATGTTAAAGATTTAAAAATGTAAATATTTGATAGGAGCAATGTAAAAAGTGTAAACTGAAAGAATAATGACTGAATGTCTAATTGATGTTTAATGTCCCTTGTTATACACTTTCTCCTCTCAAAAACTTTTTAGACCCAGTTGCAGTTCTCATAATCATGCATGATGATTGGTTTGAAATGTAAGTTGGGTTGCTAGCTCAAAGGAATGGAATCCTGTTTCCTCAGGTTTGTTGTACAATAATTCAGTAACAGTAAAAGTGGCATAAATTTTAAACATATATTCTGTCTACTCTAATAAATATACCAAGCCAGTTTTATGTCATTTTTTGTTGTATTTACTCTGAGAACTACAGCAAATGGAATGGCCTGCAAGCTTTTCTTGTCGTTTCATCACTCTTGAGCTGGAGTACTGGTTGAGGGAGACAGCCTCTAACAGGGAGTCACAGAATGATGCTTCCACTGCTAAATCAGTGTTGTTTGTCTGCGTGTAATATTTTCTCTTCATTGCAGTGAATGTTTTTGAAGGACTGTACAGTTTTAGGCGGTCTGACATTTGTATTTTTCGGGTGTGAAACAAAAACACCAGGCCAAAAATGTTTCTCCACGTACATATTCTTTGTTTCCCAAGTTCCAATAATGTAGTTGTCTTTATTTTAAGGAATGCCAATACGATCCTCTCGTACTAAGGCTAAGTAGAAAACTTTTGAAAACCATCTCCCTCTAAAAATAGCAGTGGAGGCGCATTTCTTGCCTTTTGATTCTTTGTTCAACACAGACAATCGTGGCACTGCAGTGCCTTTAAACGTTCATCAACCTTCCGAAACCCAGCATAACCCCACAATGTCTGGTAAACGCAATTATTCATTGCATGTGTGGCCGGTCAGCTATCTCAGTCCCATAGAATTTCTCTCCTGGGATGCCAGCAGTGGTCAAGCCCAATTGGTGACGACCTCTGTCAGCCAGTCAGGTCCTTTAACAGCTATGCACTTAGCCTTTGAGGTCAAGTTGCATTAACATTGCTACAGGACCTCACAGAGAGTTTCATTTTCGATGTGAGGACTCTCAGGGCTGCTGTAGAGAGGCGTTTTTTTGTCCCATTTGAGCGAATCTGTTTTGGCTTTTGGTCATTCTGAGCAGCTCAACGCCTAACTTGCTAGTCATCTCCTGTGTCCCTCTTTAGCTGTACACTGCTGTATGAGAGGGTGCGAGAGAGAGGAGCCCATGGCTGGCCGGATGCAGGGCAGCTCTAAATGAGAACGCATCAGGAGAAGAGCTTGTTATTAGGAGAGGCTGAGCTGAGAGGCTTTTCTGGTAATTCAGGGCTCCTACGGATAATAGGCTTAGAGCTATCATAGTATGAGGAACATGGCTCTCTGTGTCCTGTGTATGGCCTAACAGCCTTTAAAAACATGTCCTTGTGCACTCCTGAGAATCCTGTACTGAGGGGTCTTAGCTGTTTTCTGTTGTGTGTGTGTGTGCGCATGCAAGACTTTGTGTGTGTGTGTGTGTGTTTATGTGTTGTATTATAGCTCTGGGAGAGTGCGGTTTCATTCACCCCATAATGGATGGAGCCACAAGAGTCGTGAATCACTGACTTTTGAACCAATGAGAAGGAATCGATATCCACAGAAAAACCCATTAACTGGTTCACACTGAGCACATGATACCTACATCCATTTTGAGTTTTATGAATCCTCACTTTCCCACCACTAATGCTGGGTTCTAAACTGTGTGTAAGTGTTGTGTTGCTTCCTGGAATGTTTTTGTGTGTGTATGTCCTTTTTTCCTCCATGTGTGTAGTGTTGTTATAATTGAACCCAATGTTATGTGGAAATTAAAGCACCCATAAAACAGAAGCAGATAGTAGTGTCACTTGACTTTTCCTTATTCATTAGAAATAAGCCTTGATACCTTAAAAACAAGATTGCTATGTCAAACCAAATGATAACCGTACATCATGGTATGTGGTACAGTGTCTATTACTGCATTTCTAATACTTGTCAATTTTCGTACTTCAGTCATTGTGTTACACTGTTCAAGCTGCAAGGTGGAAAATATATCTGAAAATATTTCAGATATTAAAATATTTAAATTAGCATTGCTGTGAAATATATTTATCTTTATATTTTCCAAAAAGTCTTGCATCACCACCCCTTTCCACTTGAGCACATCGCACCTCTTCTGTGATAAAATAAAAATCAACAAGGGTCCCCCTCTCTGCTCCTGTTCTCCCATATTCCCCATGACAGGCTCCAGTAAGCAGGACCACTGGTCTGCAGAAAACACTGTGCTCCACAGATACAGACCTGACCCACTTTCCCAGCCTTTAAACTCTGCTGGAAAGAGAACTGTGCATAACCCCAGGTGTGCATGTGTACTTGTCCAAAAAGACAAAAATGCTCCACAATATTTAACCCTTAGCCTCAGATTCCTTTCCCTGAATTTCTGGTTCTTTTGCTTTAATCAGTGTTGCTCAAAACTGATATTACATGGAGTTGCATTTCATTTTTCACTGCCTCTGTTTTAAGCTAAATCAAAAGCAAAGGCATTAAAAAAAGAAAGGTCAAAAAGCCACCATACAAAAATAGAAGAAACATTGAAGAGTCACTCACATATACAAAGTGTATACTCTTGATACACCAGTAAAAAAAAGGAAACAATTCATAAAATCTGTCCATCTACTTAAGTATTGATACCAAAACACAAAATGAATGATGTTTTGCAGATCTTTATATCTTAATTATTTCTGTTTTCATGTGTTTTTACTGAGGGATTGGTTATAGAGAATTTAATGTTAAAGGCTGAGAGTCATTTTACCATGAGTGTCATTATATTCTGTAAACAAAAAAGGTGTGTTGTATAGGTATGGTGCATGTGCTGATAACGCCTAACTTTGTGTGGCAGACCTTCCATCCCAATAAAAAATGTGACTTCTATGTGCTTTGTGACATGTCAATCTTTTTGCAGAATCATGAGTTGCAAGACTGCATCTACTTCGCATAGTAAAATTTTTGCATCTGAAAGCAGAATGCTGTACCCATGCCTTGTCATTTAATGTCCGATTAATTACCTTATAATGCTCATTCAGGTGTTGGAATGCTCTTATGAAGTCATTGGCTAAGTAAGTGAATGGGTGATTCAGCACGAATGACTGACTCCTGTTATTACTTGAATTGAGACATTCAGACTGGAATGAATCATGCACTCTTACATTTGGATGAAATTTGATTTTGATGGCCTCTCATGTCCATAGATTTCACGTTGCTGTTTTTCATAACTACAGTTGCCATGGCCTGCCTTGGGTCAGTGCTCACAGCTGAGATATAAACTGAGGTGTGTTCAGTCATCTAAATGTTTGTGAACACTCACATAAATAGTTCTTGTTTTTTTTTTTTTTCTGGCAGCACTGTATTTGCTGCAGACATTTCCAAAAATAAGCAAAGGGCTTGAAAAAATGTTGTGTGGTTGCCACCCGAAAATGACAAATGACAGGAGTGGCTATGTTTGCAGACAGGTTGATGTTAAGACTTTATTGTTTCCTTGCACTGTGAAAGTAGCCAAGACATTTTGCTTGTCTGCGTTTTAAGACCAGCCCCATCATATTTCTTGTTAGTGAGAGGTCATGCTTCCAGTCCACGTGTCATTACCATTTCTTGGGTGAATTCTTAATGAGGATTGGCTCAATTTTCAAAGTGTTTGCAACACTTTGCTGTATGGTACTGATTATTACATTAACAAAGAGGCCATAAACAGTGTAGAAAAAAAACAATGCTGCTAGCAACAGCTACAGTAACTGTTCCTCTCATTGAAATTGTGCATCTCGCTAGTTGCTATTTACATGGAATTATTTACTTAACTTAAACCCCCAAGTTAACTCACATGCCCAGTGTCGCCAAATGATTCTGATTCTGCTCCATCCAATGCTTTTTCTTTTTTTTTTTTTTTTTTTTAATCCATGATGTTTAGTTACAGACAGCATGGTTTGTAGTGAACCTTTGTAAATTTTAACACACCTCAGAGAATATAGGTATGTTCAGCAATGGTGATGACCTTTTGTGTTTTGAATTCTGCTTCTGTGAGGAAGGCAGAAACATCTTAAAACAGCCTTAAAATCATATTTATTTAATGATGGGAATTAGATGCTGTATCTGCAATAAAAATGAAAGAAGAAGAAGAACAAAAACAGAAAACAGAAGAACAAAATGATAGGTACATCTTCTAACTTTGAAAAAGAAGAAAATTACTAGGAAAGTACCACAAACTCTTAAATAGCCTTAGCCACGCCTGCCAAAATACACAACATATTTTATGCGGAGTCTAGAGCATAAAGTAGGCTCCAAGATTTTGAAACAGGACAGAAACATTACATTTCCATTTACTACAGTATTTAGGCTACTTGTGAGAAGAAAAAGAAACAAAAGACAAGCTTTTGCTGGATTATTCCACTTATATGTAGGTTAATTACCATTTTTTTGAATGAGCATACAAATAATAGGCTATGCTTGTGTCAGTTTTTAGAAAATAATATAATTCTTTTTCTGTATCAGAGGATATCATCAGTGTGTTGAATGTGATTTGAATATTTTTATTCAAAATGTTTAATGGATATTGACTAGAAAGAGCTATTTCATATCTCATGCTTGGAGATAATTCAGAGGTGTTAATTATAATAACATCCAGTGTTTTAGCACTGTCAAGGTCGTTACCCCAGAATAATCTGTACAGAGTTCTACAGTTCTGTTTTGACCAGTGTGAGAAATTCCGTCGTCTGGCCACAAAAATGAATAAATATGTAAATGCAGGAATTTACATTTTTTTGTAATGCAAATGTAAAAACTCAATTAACAATAGAGTGACAGGCCCAAAAGTTCAACGTTTAAAACAATATTTTCTCGCTTCCCCATAGTAATCTCTTCCGTATGCGGTGTTTCACAGTCCTCACCTGTACTGTGACTAGATCTGGACTGTGCCTGTGGTGTCAGACCTTGCTCTGCTCAGGCCTAGGGGCACAAAGCCATATATCTTTCAGCACTCCCTTTAAGTCATGGAAAATGGCAGTTTCAGAAAAAGTTATACCACGAATCCACTTCACAGAGGGTTATTTAAAGTCACTCTCCAGCCCCATAAAAAGCCTTTGGTATTGTTTATATGCCCTAACCTTACAGACAATGCATTCGTACCTCCTGTGTCTGCGCTCCAGTCAGTGTAAGAGGGCAAGGGGAGAGAAAAATCAACCGCACCGAGAGGCCTGTTTTTCTGTAGCTCCCCACAGAAAGGCAAACTCGTCACTCAACGCAACTGTCCCACTCTCTCCAGCGGTCCCCTTGATGCAGAAGTAAAGCAGGCTTGTTTTTGCTGTTTCATGCTTGGCCTGAAGCTAGGTGTGTTGAACTTTCTTCCCCCTTGCACCAGCTGTCTGTAAGGAATTCTCATGAGAACAAACGGATCTGTGAGAGCAAAAACAAAACAGACCCTAAAGGGCTTTAAAGGGCCACTCTAGTGCCTCCTTTTCCTCTTGTTCCACCCCAGAAACAAATTATTTTAAAGTTATTTTGGAATGGGCGTATCCGTGGTTATGTAATTATGTAATAAATGTTCAAAGGATTTGGATAAGGAATATTCTATAGCAAGTTTTCTTGCTGTTTCACAAGCAGACATGGATAGTTTCAAATAACATCCATGGAGTTAAGGCTGACTGTCATATTTTCTCAACCTCTCAGCTCTTCATACAGCAATCCTTAGTCAACCCAATACTTCTGTTGAAACATTAAAGACAGCAGATCTGTCTGCTGTCAGTCTGGGAGACCAGCTCACTCTTTTCTTCGTAATATTGGTTGTCAGCAGTTACCTTGAGTAGGCAGACTATGGATACACCACTGGCAAGCTTGGGCTCCTGTGGGAAAACAGGAACACGGAAATCCCTCCCCCTGTGGCAAAATCCCTGTAGCCAGTTATCTGTCACATCACAGGGCTACCAGCTACAGTTAGCACTGTTATAGCTTGCATGCTGATATAGGGTCTTAACAGGATAAGCCACCCAGCAGCCCCTATGCACAGGTTTAAAGTGAATCATAATGCCTTACTTTCACCAGTCAATCAGGTGGAACCCTATCACATACCGGGCTGCCTCGGAATCATTCAAAATGTTGGCTTGTGCTTTTGTTGAATTTTGCTGGTCCTTTTCAGCAATGTTAAAGGACAACCCCACCCCTTCATACTAGCTAATATGCAGTATGAGTTCTCCTTATACTTGAACACTGAACAAAACATTGAACACTAAGCACTCAATAATGAAACTGAAGCAGACTTTTTTTTTTTTTGTTTGCACAGGGTGTTTTGTCTTTATTGATTTTGTCTTTATGTACCTCTGCTACATAAAAAAAACAAAGATCTAGTTATCTGTAGTTAAATACTGACAGAAGTTTAATTCATTATAGTAACTGTGCCTTCAGGAATAATGAATGACCTTTCAATGACCATGCACTAACAAATATCTGCAGCACTGCTGTAGAAAAGCTGTCTCAGGGAAGCCTCTTGCATTGCATTACAGCTCTGGTATAATAAGACTAATGTAGTCCTTATTGCTCAACTGGGGCTGGGAGTTTCATTGAATGATACCATGTTTGCCATGGGAAGGAAGGACCTCCACAGCAGGTCGGTCTCTGCTTTGTCATATAAGACCAACTCATCTGGTCAGCTACACAACTGCAGTCCTGATTTGACAAACATTGTTGCAGTTATGGTTTTGAAATAAGATTTAGCAGTCAATAGTGGTAAAAAAAATATATTTTTTCAAATAAAAATAGCAAATTTAAAATGTATTTTGCACCCCCTGGTTTTTGTTGTGTCTTACAGTTATGTAATGTAAGCCCTTCGTTGCTATGTTTAAGAGAGGCATATATAAGTATGAATGAACAAATGCAAATACAGTATTGTTTCAATGGCCATGCAAAAACAGTTCCACCTCCATTTAGCCATCATTTTGGCTATTTAACAGTAATATACAATTAAGAGCAGACCTTTTGGAATTGTGGGTGTTGTAAAAGTGACTAAAAGTGTACTGTAGAAGAACTCAGGCTGCCTGCTGTGAAGGTAATTCAAATACACATGCATTTTCCCTCGGAGAAAATGAAAGACAATGAGATGTTCTGATGTCGCTGTTGCTGTGTTTTTTTGTGTCCCTGCCTGGTTGCCAAGGTTGTGCAGTGTCATATTGGGAAACATTCATTTTCATTTTGTTTGTTGTGTGTGTGTGGAACGTTAACCGAACAGCTGGTTCAGTGACTCATGTATACGAAATGCAGAGCCCTTTCATGATTCGTGATTGGACAGGTAATGGCGATGTTTATGTAATCACGAAACCTCTTTCGACAGATCTGAGAGCAGCGCTTGCACAAAGAATGCTCTCTCTGCTCGGGCTAATGAAGCAGGGGACACTGTGTTCAATTAGCCGGCCAACTCAGTGGCTGTGAAGGTTGGCCATCAATGAGTTATTTCGGGTGAAGGTTGTGTAGGAGAAAGAGGCTAAGCTGCATATGCTGAGATGATTTTATTATTTTAGTATAGGACTGGGCTCTGGAATCCTAACCAGGTGGCGATGGGCCCAGATTCCACTGTCTCTGAAGCCATTTATCATACAGTATCTCATCATTGTATTAAAGATCCAGCTGAAGGCTATATGTTGTGGAGCTACGAGTTGCTCACAGATTAGAGGCAAACAGCTAATATGAATGAAACGCATACAACTCTACATAAGGGGCAAAGAGGTGCATCCGAAAAGCAAGCATCACTTTAGAGCTTGTGGTTGTTGTAGGGTGCTTGAGAGGTTGTGGACTTATTGTCCTATAATAGCTGAGAAATCAATAATCTACATTCTGTTAACAATAATTCATGACTGTTATGCCAAAGCATACTACATGACTGAAACTTAATTCTCAGCATTTCATAGTCATGACGTGGCTTATAAAAATTTTAGTCCCCAAAATTTTCCACTTATTTCTCAACCCAATCTCAGCCACAATATTGATCTCCTGTGAGCACATGACTCCTCCAATCCATGTGATAACGAATTTTGCTTATTTCCACATGGCAGATGCACCACCAATTACATACAGTCCTAGACCTCGGAGGATTACAAGGTCAGCATGTACTCGGTTTGTGCATCCATAGGTGCCCAGCCTGACCGATGTCGTGGCCGTTAGAAAGCTATAAGCCCAGTGAAACCGGCTGGCTTACCCTGTGTCCTTGCCCAGCGAGGCTGAACCAACTGAAGCCTTGCCAATGCAGACCTCCAGCCATAGCTGGCAATAGTCAGGCTGGGTCTCAAGCATCCAGTTGCACTCACTTGCTTTCAGAATGAGCAGAATGTTTCTTTACCGTGTTAGCCACCCAGATGCCCCTTAACTATTTTAAGTATTTGCCCTATTTGATACTTTGCAAAGCACTTAGTGGCGCCTTGTTAAATGTACCTCGTACTTAAGGCTATTTACATTTTTTAGACTCAGAGTTACAGATTTGAGAAAGGGTTCCTTTTTCATTTATAAGACATGAGTCATTTGTTTCTGTGTCCACCAAAATGGGAGAAATCCATTTTTCAGTCAGATACACAGAAAGACGGACATGAGCTATGATCAAATGTTTCCCCTTCTTTCACTGGCAGCTTAGAGAACATGAATATCCGTTACTGTTTTAGGCTGTAATCAGTGATAACATGGAACTGCTGCCTCGATTTTATCCAAGTGCCAGATGTAAATGCATGATCCAGCATTTCCCCAGCATCCAAGTCATTTCTTATTTCATAAACACCATGGGTATAACAGAAAAAAAACCGCTGGTGCCACATTGCAGTTTTTGCTTCCTGCTTCACAGTCTTTTACATTGATTTGGAGTAATGCTGTAGTGGGAGGTTGACTACCCATCCAGGCATGCTTTTATTAACATTGTGTAGGCAGTCTCTCTTCAGATTCCAATAATAAAAAAAAAAAAAAATCCCCAAAATTGAAAGTGAAAAATGTGCAGGGGGACCAAATTGCATAGCAGGCAGACTGGACAGTAAATACCATGCACATAATGATATTTACTTAAGCTATATCATTCTGCTGAGTGCCAGATGCTCTGTATACCCAAATTGCATCTTTGCCCCATCCCCTCCCTTGTGTTTTTGCAGTACACTGCACTGCGTCTGCCGCTTTTGTCAAGACCATAAAAGCAGGGGCCAGCGTGTGGGTTCTCTCCCGAGTCAGAAATGAAACGGCAGTGAGTTGGTTTGGCACTATCCGTCTATCTTTAATTCTGTTCTCTGGTGTCTGTCAGGCTAACTGTGCTGACGCAGCGGCAACTTGCACGACCGCGGCCCACGCTGTGTATCGTGGCACAGGATGAAATGTTGATCCTGGTCTCCCCGAGTCCATACGTACTCTGATGCGTATGTTCCTGGGACACGCTCCAACTTCAACACCAAAAATATGCACTTTTTTTCCCTTCCCAATGAGCTTGGAAAGCAAGATGGTTGCTCGCAAGTCGACTTGAGCATGTTCTGGCTTCCGTCCCTTTCCATAGGTTTGCGGTGGAGAGTGGTTCGTTTTCACATTGTCATCAGTGATTTCTAATTTGTTATCCTGATGTGTGGTCTGTTTTACTTCTGTATTTATGTTTTCTTCATTCTCTAGCTCTTTCTTCAGAGGAGCTGTTTTTCTTACGTAAGTGAATTCATGATGCAGATCTAATTTCCTGATACCATGGACTGTAGTTGAATGGTCTAAACTTATGGCGCAACAATCAAAACAGACTCTGTACTACCTTGACTAATAGCTGCTTTGTTTATTTCAAAACCATGTGGTGTCGATCTCAAGCTAGTTGAATGCGACAGTTACGTGGCGAGAATGGTTGCGTTCCAAACTGCTACTAAGTACTCTACCCTGATAAAGCTGTTATACACATCTGGGCTGGCAAATAAATGATGCATCAATTATTCTGTACAATGTGTATGTTTTTTCATTGTGTAACAAATTGGGACTATCAAAAGAGAGCCCCATGTCTTTCAGTAAGTTGTACTGTGTAATTTGATCAGGTCCACCTTCCTGAAAGGGGAGGGAATGTTTTCTGAGTCTGTATTATGCCTGTGGCCTAGAAGCAGATTACCGAAAAGGGGTGACTATCCCACAAACATTTTAATTCAGTAGCATCATAATAGAAGACAGAGGAATTCACTGCTTCAGACCAGTTAAGCAGCCTTGTTTTGAATTGTATAAGAGATTTTTTCCTGTTCCTGTGAATATGCAAAAAAAAAAAACTGTTTGGGGCAGTCATGAAGTGCAGGTTATACATAGCCAGCAGAACATAATTTCCCCACAGAAGAAAATAGAATTTTTTTGATTAAGTGTAATTTATCTGAAATGAAGTGTTACATTTTGTGTGCAACCAACAAGGGTGTTTTATTTGCTTTTCCACTGTGGTTCCCTCCAGTGCCTATGTCGGTGCTTTGGGCTGGCCAGATTAGCTCTTTATTAAGTTTGCTTTGTTCTCATTTTCTTTTGCCCTTGTAAGCAAAGGATTAACTCCTGATCTGTGGCTGAGAAAGGCAGGGTAGAGCGACCCTGTCCTCGCTCCTCCCCCCTCGGGAAGCAGAGGAGCTTCGCCACGGAGTTTGATATGCTCAGGGAACTAGACCTTCAAAGCAAGCCGTGTGTCATCATTGTATTAATGTTACGTGGCACAAAAATATCATGTGGAAGACCTGTTTGTTTGACTGACAATGCCAAATACCTGTTTATACATTTTTTTCCTGTGGAGCTTTCTCTTCTTTACTATATATCTTTAACGAAATCAAAAGAAACATGCATGCTCCTCCGTTCTCTTTGTAAGGCACATAGTAGAAACGTGATTGCAGATCAAAGAAATTGTACCTGCACTCTGATCTGTAGCTCTCAAAGAGTCACTTCAGTTGGGCTAAAAAAAAACATTCCACAGCTAGCCAACTACACCGAGTAGGCCAAGATACTGTTAATTAAACAGCTCGGAGATCATTATGGGAATCTTTGTGGTACTGGATGCAGAATGCTAATTCCTCCTGCTGTTGCTTTGCACAATTCATTTTTACAGTTGTATTACATTGCTCTATATTGCAGTATTATAAAAAGTATTTTTTGTAACTACTTTTACCTTTCAGAGGATAATTCAGTTTTTGTAGTTCCATAGCACTATGGGTATTTGAGCACTCCTCTCATGAGAAATGTAACATTTTTCGTGTATGAAAATGTATTTTATATGAATATTTTAAAATATCGCTGGTTTTTGGGTTTTCTTGTTTGGTTCTTGCTGCATTTGTAGCTTTACTTGATTTTCCCCTGGATATTTGGAAGCAAACCTCTGAGTACTAATCTGATTTATCACTATTGACAACACTGTCCTGTTGGCTGGACAGTATATGATCTGACTTTCCCTCCCTCTTCCTTGAAGCCTTTATCCTTGCTGTCCTTCCAAAGTGAGATATTTTCATAGTTAAAGCGGTTGCAGAAGTCCATTAGTTAAATCAGGCTGAATAAAACCAGGGAATGGGTTCAGTGCCAAAGACTATAAAAGGTAATAGTGAGGGGAGGTTTTCACAAGGCCCTGTGTGAGCCTTCAGTTCTGCTTATGTCACCATAGCGTGAGCGAGCTATGGTCCTCAGGGACTGTCCTTCGCTTGTGTCCCTTGCTTTGTTTCTGTGTTCTGTGTGACCCTGCATTCCCCTTTCCTAATATCGTTCTGTATTCTTTACTATACGACTCTGTTTCTGTCTGTTTGGCTTTCTCTATGCTGATTCTCATTCTGTCTGTCTGTGAGTCTGCCTTTTCTGGCCCTCATTGTAAAACTCACTTCCTCTCTCTCTCTCCATTCCTCTCATTGTTTCCATCTTTATGTCATGTTCTCTCTGTTCCTGTTTCTTTTCTCTTTTTGTACTTTCTACGTCCCCATCTCTCTATCCATATATCCATCTCCCGGTTCACTTGTTAATGTGCCTGGTGTCACAGTACGTTCTTAGACTGATGGTCCATTTTGCTGTGAAGTCTTATCAGCTGCAACACAGAATCTTATTCTGCCCCCAACTCCAGTTCTTAAAAAGACACGGAATATCTGCATAAACATATAACTTATGCATAAATCTGGACACCTCCCAAAAAGACCTGCGGTACCAAGCAGAAACAGCGAGAGCAAAAGTTTCAGAGTGAAGTACTGAAAAATGTTGCAATCTGTTCTCAATACATATCAGCAGATTCAGTCTACATGAGATGAGATGTATTGACAGTTAAACACATTAAAGTCCAACAGTACAATTGCATCAGGTGATTATTTTCTGTGTGTTACTGGGGCCGCACCATTTGTCCCATTCAAATGTTCAAAATGCTCAGGTGCTTATCTGGGATATTATCTTAGGCATGACTCTAATTATTGTTTCTCCAGACCTTATTGCTAAGATTAAGATACACAGAGGCTACAGCACCATCGCCGTAGTCTCTCCTGGCATCTGATGTCTGATCTGCTGGCATTTCGATTCCTTATATCAGGAGTAAGTCGTTTTGAAGGGCCTTGCACCAACAAATGTATCTATATGCTAAACATTTTGAAAAGAGTCCCAGTTGTTCTGTTTTAACCTACTTATTGGGTTTGGAGTCAGCACTGTTTGTCTTCATTGAGGTCAGGGAATTAATTGAAATCCGATTCATTAGTTGAAAAATACCCTCAACCTTTTGAAGCACAATTTCTTCATGATGATTTTTCAATTAAGGAAGTGAATTTCAGTACATTTCCTCAACTAACTGCACTGAAATTGAATTTGCCACCAGCCATGGAGAACAACAGAATAGTTTTATGGGTAGGACAGTTGACTCTTGACTAGAGGGTTGCAAGAAACTATATGAATATTAATATTAAAAAAACCTGCATGCTTTAATCTGTTGTGCTTGTAATGTGCAATAAAATATCAAGAGCAGCATAACAGCAGGTTGCAGGTACTAGTTGTCCTTATTATTTACCGTGTATTAACACTGAATTTACTGTACCTTTCACTATTTTGAGTGAGCAGAGCACTGATGCTCATAACACTTTTTCCACCTGAAACCTAGCTTTCTGGATATGATGTAGATTTCATAAAAATGACTCAGCATCGAGTATGAGCATGCTTTTCAACCAATTATTGGTTGCTGTGGTTAACGTCCATCCGCAATTTCGAGAGTGATTCAGAGCAAGCATGATATAAATAAGAGTGCAATGCACCTGCTGTTTCATCCACAGGAATGCAGAGGAAAGTGTGCTCCTTTTTATGTTTGAAGTTCAAGGCTGAGCACAAATACCTGAAATTGCTGGCAGTTATGTCAGTCTACTGAAAGGGAAAATGAGCTCTTCCCAAACTGAATAAATGCTGAATTATCTGAATGAGCCGTTTTCCGATGAACATAAAGGGAACAATGCTCATCGATCCCCTTTCAACGAGATTTGAGAGCGACCCTGCTTGTTTCATTTACGTTGCCCTGGTGATGAAGATTGACAGCGATTGAAGCTCCGTAACTCAATTTCTGTCGAAGCAGTGCTGACAGGATGTTTTTTGTCACCTGGAAGGGCTTCTCTTTTCTCACATGTAAAATACATGCTTTTGAGCTGGCACAATCTAATAAAAGGAGAAATAATGTGTAATCAGACTCATAATTGTAGCCATTGAAACCAGTGGGGGAATTTTTAACCTCAGTTTTAAGACATGGAATGTAATATTTTATCATACCAACCCTGAAGTTGTGTATCCTTGTCTAAGGAGCAAAATTTAGCATTTGATCAAAAATTAGCGAGTTTGCTGGCAGTAGGCTTCACTGTGCTCCAGTCTTTAGTGTGCATTTAAAGTGTACCTATACTGATGGCTGTCTCTTAACTTGTTTTTGGTACATGGTATCATCCACACTTTTTGTATCCACACTGTGTCGCACCAACATAGGGGAGAGGTCCTGTGTGTAATTCACAAAAGTAAAATCATTAAACAAAATGATGAATGCAAAGCAGGAGTAAGGTATGCATCCGCTTGGGAAGTAGCTTCAGTTGCGCGATTGCAGTTTTAAGTGGGAACCAGCATTCCTCCCGTGGGCTGTATGCCACAGTGCCAGAGTCTCCCACGTGCGTGTGGCGTTCAGTGGCTGCTATTAGCAGTGAGCGTCCAGCCCCCTTATAAAGAAAAACTCCTGCAGAGAGCCAGTGATTAACTCCACACCCAAAACCAAGGCTCAGTCAGACAGACTGACAGGATCACAGGCTTAACACCAGCTGTGACAGACTGATTATTCTACACACCCCCATCCACCTCCACCTCTACCCCAAAGGCCTAGGGCAGGTCCGCTGCACCTCTGTCCCTTTTTCCCCGGAGCACAGGGGAAGTGCCTCGGCGCGGAGGAGCCGTGAACGAGGGGGCTGGAGCGAGCCAGCCAGGGGAATAAAGGGATGCTGTGTCTTTAAGAACGGAGAGACGCGAGGATCTGGAAAAGGGCCTGCGTGAGACTCGAGCCAGTCATCTCAGCCGGAGCGGGAGCCAGATGTATCACAGCAGCCTGAGAGCACAACCAGAGCTTGGCCAGCCCCGCGGAGCAGAACCAGGCGAAGAGGCTCCGGACCTCGGCAACACGTCCCCACTCCCAGCCGGAACATGTACCACCCCACTCTCTGAAGTTATGGAGCCCGACAACACAGCCGAACAAGACAGCCATAATGGTAAGGAGAACTGGGGGTGGTGGGGGGGTTTCTCTTCTTTAGTTAGACTGAGGGAGGGACGGAGACTGTTCACTACCAGTGAACTTGAGTGCTGCTGCTCCTCTGTGGTCAGGCAACTGGAGAGAGCTGATGAGACTAACAGACCGCTGTATTCCAGCACACATCTTTTTCTCTCCGCGCGCTGTGTTGTCATAGCAGTGCACTGGACATTGTGCTCGTTGTATCGTCAGGCTATTTAAAGGAAACTAAGGCTTTGAAACTTCCTGTGAACATGCCTTTGAGCAGTTGGTTGAGGAGAGCCTCTTTTGGAGATGGGGGGTGGAGAGGGTAGGTGGGTCTTTTCGGGTTTATAGAGTTCCTTGATGAACACTTCCACCCCTCTGTGAGCTGGTCTAATGTGGAAAAGTACTCAGAAAGAAGGAATGCTACAGCTTTTGAATGTGTAACATTTTTAGGTGAAAAACATTCTTTAAAAAAGTGAACAGTCCTTCAGTGTTGGTGGATGCAGTGAATTGCTGTTTTTCTATCATGGATGTTTGAACTTTCATGTAAAGTTACAATCCATCACAAATGCTGTACGATTTCAGAAACCACGATCTGTCACATAAGAACAGATGTCCTCCGTTGTCATGAGAGAGAACACGGTAACAAGGTCTAATGGTATAAAGAAGAAAAGCTTGGCAAATAGAATGTGTGTGTGTGTGTAGCTATGTGCGTGTGTTTGTATGTGTGCTTGTGGTTGAGTATGCATACATTTTTCTGACCAATGTATTCAGGGATGTAGTCTACACATCACTATCAATATGGTCTTTCTGAGCACGTTTGGTCAAGATTTATGCTATTTTAAATCAAAAAGTTTGAAAGTAGACTAAGTCTTGTTTTTTTTCTTCTGGAGTGACCATAGAATGGCCTAGCGGTGAGGGCTGTATATTCTTCAGGAAGAATGTGGTTAACAGAGTGAGTCAACGTCTAAAATATTTCAGAAGGGTTAGCTCGGCTTGCCAGCTCTTGGTAGGCTGTACTACTTTATTTGTTGGGCTTTGTGCCATATCCACGAGGGTAAATAAAAGGGAGGTTTCATTGGAGGTTTTCATTGTGGATTCTGCTCGACACAGGAATTTCTGCTTATTCTTTTTGTTTGTAGTTCTTGGTAGTTGTGTGATTGAAGAGGGTGGTACTGGGAAATTGAGGAGGAGGAGCAGAAATAAGTCCTCTTGGAAAAGCATCCGTGCTTTCCATAATACCCATTATATTCACATTCGCTGTCCTTTCTGCCGCTGTTTAAAGTCCTTTGGGGTATTGTAAATATGTAAGAATTGGGAAGAAAATGATCAAGATGATCACTCTTGCATTGTCCTCATACACTGTTGGCTTTGATCCCAAGTTGTATAATTATATGTATGCAAATTGTTTCTTGCATTGTGGGACTTGCAGTTTAACTGATAAGACAAATTGTTTGCGCAACATCAATGAGCTTGAACCCAGTTAAGGTGACCTCTGTGGCATATAGGCTAATCAAATGAGGGCCTTGTGACCCTCATGGACTAGGGGGTTGCAGGGTGACGTCTGACCCGATTTCTTTTTTTTTTTTAGTATTTAATCCAGCTTTTTTTGTGCTGTAAGGGACAGCAAATGGGAGTGACGTTAAAGGACCGTGACCTGCAATACATCACAGCAGGCTTCATCTGGGCCAACTTAGACTTTCAATTCCATGTTCAATTACTCGACCGTCACTCGCCGTCATTTATCTGCGGGGCCGGAGGAGAGCTCTGGCCCCTGCTCAGCGGATGCAGCGTGATGGAGCAGGAGAAAGGCACGCTGTGCTTTCAAAGGAGCATGTGCCTATGCAGGTGGCTTTCAAAAACATCAGCCTTAAGGCTAAAGTGTTTGTGAATAGAACAAACCTCTATTCCCCCCTCCCTGGGACTCAAGGTATATAGCTACCTCAGCTTTAGTCACAGTACACTGAAAAGAAAGATGGATGATTTCTAAAAGGAGGGGGTTTGGAGGGGCCAGTTATTTAATGCCAAGAATTGCATTACCTTATCAAAATGGAGCCATTGAAGTTTTTATTGTGATGACAATCTGGGACAGATGAGATTGATTTTTTAATGAAAAATGTATAAAGGCACCTCTCAGGTGTCACACAGGACTGACCGAGAATGAGCTCGGTTTCACCTTATGATGTCATTATGATGTCAGGCAAGCTTGAAGATATCAGTTGCACTGTGTATTTTAATCATAAATACAAATAAATAGCAAAAAGAATATATGTATCCACTGATGATGCGTTAATATAACATTTGTTAAGAGCAGATAATGCAGCACACTCAAAATAAGCTATGGGCATGCTCAGTATAGGCTATGCCTCAGTGAAAGATGCTTCTCAAGTATTGTGTTCCGTCACCACTTAGCAATCTTTCAATCTCAGATCCAACAGACCCGGGATGTCTGCCATACTTCCATGATCATATTATCCTGCGTTTATCAAATCAATGGCAGGATTGCTTGACGCACACTCTTTTCCAGGCCACTCTTACTTACCAAAGTTCTTTAAAACCGGAATGCCGCGCAACTAACAAATCACTTTCGATGAGCCAGTCTTGTAAATAATAGAAAAAAAAGACGGTCTGTGGAACGTAATGTAGGGAAAATCCAGAGCTTGTTATGGAACAGCGGGGATGTTCTTGACTCCTCGTTGGAAAAAGAGTTCTCCCAACCATTGCGGAAACCACGCAGGCGCTTGGCCTCATCCAGAAACAGGACGCTGCAGACTCTCTGTCTGCCGTTCTGCCCCCAGACTTACAGCTGCAGTATTCCCGGGGCTGTGGAGCGCTGCGATGCGCAGAATGGCTATCCCAGGCTTTTTCCAGTCAGAACAAGGTCAGGCCCATTTAGGAAGGAGAATTAGGTCTTTATGTACGAGGACTGAGAGGAAGAGCTCTAAAAATAATGTGTTTTTCAGGTCAGCCAATGGAGATGTTTACAGGTTGTATCCGCACGTGGTATACTTAGACCTGTAGAGGAAGAACTTCTGTATCACGGGGTGGGTTCAGGTGGGGGGCGGGATGATATCATGGTGTTGTGGTTAACCCACTGGATGCTGGTACACTGTCATTACATTACCAAAGTACCTAACATACATTTCTATGATACTCAATATCCAGCTATATTAAAGGATACATGTAGCCACAAACTTGATAATAGCATATTCTGTGAAAATGTATTCTGCGTATATGGGAAATTCAGTGGTTTTTTACTCTGTGAGCTTGTTCCACAGCTCCTTGGAGCAAGTCATGTGGAAGGGTTTTGTTTTTGTACCCTCCCACGTGGGAGCCTCCGTACACAAAGGACAAGTGGTCATTGCCGATCATTAAAATTCCAGGCAGTATGAGCAAATGGTATGAAGTTAAATTGAAGGTACATTTGAATCCTTTCTCTGCATTAGACATTTAGCCTGTAAATGAAAACTTTGAACAGAAAGTGCACTTCTTTGCATCCAAATGTCACAGTATTTTTTATTGGGTTATAAAAGAGAGAATGGGGCAAGTTTTTAACAATCAGAATTTTATCAGTGGTGTGGTACTGCTCTGCTCATGACATTCAGGGTTAACCTCAAACATTGTTGGAGCAGCAGCTCATTTCTGGACAAGCAGCACAAGTGCGTATTCTAAGACATACTTAAGCTTGCAAAGGATCCGAGCCCAGAATTGCAGTGGAGAAAAACAAAACAATCCAAAACTGCCATTGACATGTAAATGCGTCCCTATGTCTTCCGTTGTGTTTGAGGAGAGCTGAATTCTTGTTTAAGAGGGCAGTGGGTGGAGTGTTGGAACAATAGCGGTCTCTTGGGTCGGACTTTGTGGGAGGACAGATTTAATGTAGAATCTGATTTAAAGAATCGTAGAAATGTAGTTTGAAGTCATGAACGTATTTTTCCATAATTCCCATTTCTGAACATAAGCGGTTAAGAGAACAATGAATTTAGTACACTAACCAATTTTTAAGCATAAAGTGAGTACAGTGTTTTGTAAGGAAGGAGTCTTGAAGGCCAAACAGACAGAAGACCTTATGTTAGCCGCTCTACAGTAGACACAGTGCATGTCTCTTCCCACTTCCTGTCAGAGGCTGCAGGAAAATGCAGACATTCTATGGCTTGTTCAGCTCCATGAGTCTCCATTCCAGCTTTGCGGGCCCTTTTGTGTGATCGCGGATGAAAAACCTTCAAGATGAAGCAGCACCTCACAAAGTTTGTGCCGTCCGCCTCGGCGAGTCCATTGTTAAATCTGTGAATGGGCCCTCGCTCTGGAGGGGTTCCCGAAACGTGTTCGTTCCACGCGTTCATCTGCCGCAGTTCACTGGCTCTGTCTCGGTCTGGCAGTCGCTCCTGTTTTGAATCCTCATTCTGTTTTCAGCTCTCTCTGAGGCTGTGTGCGTGTGTGCGCACAAACGCGGGTGTCTGTTTATGTGTTGTGCATGTGTGGATTTGGAAAATGGAATATTCTTTAGATGCTGAGGTTGAATATTTAAATAAATACCCCTTCCCCTGCTTTCCCTCCCATGAAAGCAAGAATATGTAGGATTCTGCCTGTGAAACAAGAGATCTATATACTCTGTTGTTCCAGCTTCAAAAAGGATAATGAATAATATGAATGAAACACCTGTTTTAGACAGGTTTATTATGGCCTTGATATTCATGACAGAACTCTGTATCCCCATGATGGAATATCCTGTCACATGTGCTAATGCGTTTGAGCACAGGTGTGTGTGCCATCACATATTTAGCATGTTATTGATGTATTACTGTATTTGCTCTGTGAAGGTGTGGGTGATGATATTCAACAGCGTGTGTGCGTGCATGCATGCACATGCTTGCAGTGACTGTTTGAAGATATTCTGCATATGTGAGACCAATCACCTGTGCGCTGTTCTTGTAAATTGCATTTCCTTTGATTGGATTTAGTCTGTGGAAAAACACAAAGCCTTTGCAAGCGATATTGCTTCTGGGTAACATGTGTAGATCCAGCTGCATGCACCGTGCCCTGCATATGCACCCAGCACTCACATGACCAGCCAAATGAGTTTATACGGCACATTGTGTGTGTGACAATCACTGCATGGCAGGGACGGCTATCTCCCTCGAATAAAAATCCCCTATCCATCCTCTGAGGTTGAAATGGCCATAGGCTTTCATATTGCATTACTTCCCCCAGCTGAGTTGAGTTAGGGAAAATAAAAGCAAGCTTCCACTGTCCACTAATCAACTCATCGCGGAAAAGAGAAGTGTGCAACTGTTTGGACTTTAAGTGGTACGACACACAGAATCTGAGAACGACAGTCAGAGATTCCAATTCTAATCCTATTTACAAGCCTTGGCAATGAATTCAGTTACTTCCCCGGTGAGTAAAAATTAAGAATTGAACCGGACCTCAGGTGCTTTTAGGTAGTACACTGTCTCTTGTTAGAGTGTGATTAAAACTGAATTTACTGAGAAGTGGATTGGAATTGCATTTGTTCAGGCATAATTATGTATTTGGTATAGATGGATGAATGATTTAATAGGATATTAACGAAGGGAGTGAACAGCACAGCTGGGCATTGAAGTTGCCACTGAGTAGCAGCACAGATGCTGAGTATAGATGTGTTGCCTGTCTGTACTGCCTCCTAGTGGTGGATTGAACCTCCCAAGATGATCAGAACAGCTTAATCACTGGTTATCTTCCCACACAGAGAACACCCCGCTGCATGGTGCCTCCTCTGCTATCTTCTAGCACTTGCTAATTTCTCTACAGTAAGAAAATATAATTGTGATGGAATTGTATGGTATACATCATTATGGCATGTGTCTTGGCTTGAACCTGGTTTACAGGGTGGCATAGGTAATTACCATTGCTGCACCTGCAACTTTCCTTCTAGAAGTGCTGTTAGCCAAGCCTGTAACAGAGGTGCTCATAACTCTTGAGGATGCATTGCATTCTATTGCATTGTAAGTCGCTGTAGATAAGCCTGCCTGCTAAATGACTGTAATGTAATATAATGTAATGAATTTTTCCTCTATTCTCATTTCACCTGCTCTTTCTCCTCTGCTCAGTCCAGCCCTGGACAATCAGCTGTGTTTTTCAGAACATGGAACATGAGGGCTCAGTACTTCAGTGTGTATTATGTTGTTGGCTTCCCAGACAGAGAGCAGTGGCTTCAGATGAAGCTTATCCCCATGTCTTGGTCATTCCAAACTGCGTGACTGTCTTGATGGGCCAGATACAGATATGACCTCACAGCCATAACCAGGGCACCTTACGAAAAGCACCAACCTAATATGGCTATGGACCTATCCGACAGCAGATGATACACCAAAAGCGGATGAGCTTATGTCCAAAGTTAAGAGAAAAATGTTTTGTTTATTTCTGGTAAATAGAGCTTTCTTTCATCATGGCTTTACTTTTAATGTTTGTTTTTTTGACATAATTCTGTATGTAGTAACTGAAGAAAATACTTTGACAAGGGTGTGCTCAAATTTAGGTTTAAGAGCAGTGCGTGTCCCTTTGTGAATGCCTTCAGAATTTTTCCAAAAGATTTCATCCCTGATTCGCAATAATACAGATACTTATTTTACAGCGGCTTCATCTGGACTGACTTCAGGGTGCAGTGATCATCCGCATGGAGTGTTGACCGAGCGCATCGATGCGCCTGGGCCTGATTTGGCTGGTTACAGGTCTTTGATACACTATGAATGTGGGGACCCAAGAGGCAGTGGGCTTAAAAGGACAGGGCCCCGCTGTGAAGCGCAGTCCCCTGGCTGATTTCATCCCTGATTAGGGAATCTAACCGGAGGCCCGTGGCCGAGCCTCGGTCGTTAGGCAGCACTGATCCCTCGCTCGGCACGGCTAAAGAATCACTTATGACGGTGCGCTTGAGGGCCGTGCGGCAGAATGTGATTTGCATGAATCATTGCAGAGGAGAATCATTCCGCGGCAGGCATTCTGCATCGCTCAAATGGGAACCGCCTGTAATTTAGGGCCCTCCCATCAGCGCTAAATCACTGCCTTAAATTTACCTGCCTGATGAGAACTGTCGGCGCAAAAACATCATAAAGGCTGACCAAATCAGTTGTTTGATTTCCATGACAACTCTGTGCCTCACACTCTAGTGCTGCAGAAAGGGTATTCCGTACACCGACTGCACCCCGACTGCATTTTTCAAGGAGACAATGAACAGGGTTGTTGAGCATGAGAAAAAGCTTCAGAATAGCATGAGCTGAAAAAGTTATTTACCTGGATTAGGGAACCATGCTTTGTCAGAAATGTTACAATTCTCCATGAGCCAGCATTAAAATGAGTTAATGCCTCTCAGCCCATGTGTTACATAGTGGTAGGTGAAAATGGGACTTAGAGGGAGAGAGTGTAAATTTTACAGTCTGCTGGTTTGGATTCTGGACTTGGAACTTGGAGGACATTAAATCCTATGTGGCACGCTTGTATTAATATGTCAATTTCAGCTCCCATTTCAAATCCAGCTCCATCCAATACTCAGTAAAGAGGTGAGCACCACACACTGAAAATAAATTATGTAATAGTGGTAAGTGCTAGATGTAAATGCAATGTAACACTTTGGATCAGGGGGCGTACAAATTGGCTGCTTGTGAATTAACAAAGAGACCTGATCTGAGTGGAGCTCAGCAGGGATCCAGTTTTCCCCATTTGTTCTCAGCAGAGCCCCCGCTGTGTGCGTGCGCGCGCGCGTGTCTGTGTGTGTGTGTGGGTCGACAGTGTCTCGGAGGTACTGAGAGACACAGCGTGCGACGAGGGCCTTCGTCTCTGTTTACCATGGCATTTGTTTACCATTCACGGCACTGTTTGTTTGTCTTTGAATTTCTTATGCACTCACAAGCTGTCCTTGTCCTTTTGGCAAGCTCTGCTGTTAGCATGACATCTTATTCTTGGACTCCAGTATTATGCCCATCGGCGACCTGACCATTTTCCTGGCTTCTTTATGTTATTTTCTTCCTTGACAACTAGGTGAATGATAAATAATGAAAGCATGTGTTCAGATGTGCCCCCCCCCACTCATTGAATGCCTGTGTGAATTTGCATGGTACACATAAGTCCTTGCCATGTGCAGTGGTCAAACTGTACTTTTCAGGTCTAGTGTGGGAATAGTTTCAGCAAGACAAGAAGGCTGAAGATATGAGCTCAGAGCCAGACTGATATCTCTGTGCAGCAAGCAGCAATGGCTGCTGTACAGTATGTGTATTGGCTTTCATTCCAACCTCCCAAGTGGCCAAATTAGTGCAATTATTCATTTTGCTGTTAATATATTTGAATCCCATCCAGACGCAAGATTTTCTTCACATAGTATATTGCGCATGTTAAGGGTTTATTATTGATGTTCAGCTGTAAATTGATGTCCTTAAAAGTGTTGCTAATGTTGTACTTAGTCACCAGGGACATATGTAATGAGTGAAAACCAGCACCACCAGGGTCACCGTCTGGGACCAGAGTCAAATACTCTGCCTGGTGTTGGGAACATTTACAGGAAGGAATGAAAAAATTGCTCCAGAGAAAAACTGAGCCAGAACACGTTAGAAATCCCAAGCAAATGCGCTGAAGGAGCGAGCTCCATAACCCTTGCAATTTTGATGCAAATGAGCCAACAACTTTATTGAAGCCAGCAAATATGTGTGAACCCATGTGAATATGCAAAAACAGTTCAGCTGCTGATCCAAACAGAATCTTCTACAGAATCAAAGTCTATAGAGTTGAAAGAAAAAGTACGGCTGTTTCTGCTCAGGTTTCTTTGAGTTTGCCTAATGCTTTCCCCATGTTCATTCATACCTCAGTTTGATTTGAAGGTCACATTAAAGGGCATCAGGAAAAAAACCACAAAAACACAAAGATGTTTTGTTGTACTTTGAAGGAAAGTATGCAAAATGCTTCCTTCTTTACAGAGAGCTTAAAATCATTTAAAGCTCCCTGAGGCGTATTTGTTTATAACAGCTGGTTCAGCTATTGATAGATTTTCTGTGAAGGCACCTTTAAATATAATGCCTGGATATAAAATGCTTTTTTAATATTCTCAACAGAAGTCACCCTGGTCAATAACTTTAAGGTTCCCCCAGGAAAAGTAGTGTTGCACCTTAACCCTGACACTGACACAGTGAATAACAGTGTTTTTTTCAGAACCAGCTTGTGACGCTGTAAGATGGAAACATACAGTTTGAGACTGAGATCCATACTGTAAATAGCGTACAGTAGTGTGCTCCTTGCTGCAGCAGTGTTTAATTTTTAATAGCATGCGCTATGCACAGTAGACATTATCACAGGATTCATTCAAGGCTTCTCCTGTCTGCTGTACAATGCCAACGGTATGCTGAACATGGCAGTTTAATTTCAGTCATGATTCCTGGGTACATTCTGACCCCAGGGATCCGAAGCAAGGGCTTCTGCAGACTGGAGGAAGTTGATTTCAGCCATATGTCGGAGTCTGACATCTGACCAGCTGTGACAGTGTGAGTGACATAGATATCACATTGCCAAGGAGGGAAAATGGACAGATGAACCTTCCTTACCATGGCTGATAGGCCAGCAATATCACATTTTAACATGCATATATATACATAGGCCTGTGTAAAGGTTGAAATAACCTTGAAGAAGAGAAGGACAAGAAATCTTTGTTCATGGTTCATGCATTAGGTGTGTGCATTCCATCTCTATTGGTCTGCATATGTAGTCATAGCAACTTCATTCTGTCGATCTTCTGCTGTATGGTACTTAAGAAATTGAAAAGGGACGACTCCAATACATAGACGCTGTTGTTTCGGTGCAAAATAGCAGAATTAATAGAGTTAATTTTTGCAGATGTATATCAGATGGAAATAAATCATATCACTCACGCACATTTTGCTGCCAGTTTTTCCTAATGTGCACATCGATAACATCGATCGCAAATATGAGAACAAAAGAAACTGTTGTTAGTAAATCTTTTTTTTTTTTTTTTTTTTTTTATGAGCAAATCTGGAAAAAAATGCAGATTATTTTTGAACAAGGTTGTTATGTCAAATGTTGGGTGCAGTCAGTACTTCAAAAAAAACTGGAGTGTGTTTTTCTCTGGTTTTAATGGCAAGAATATGCTTCACATCTGCATCAGACTCCTGTCTTCAATCGGCTCTTTTTGCAGAATCAACGTGACATTAGAGACTTCTGCAGTCCACAGTACATGCTTTTTATCATGAGCTGGGCCTATATGATATCTTTTACAGTAAAGGCGCCTGTGTGGGTATGGCAGATTTGTTTGTTTATCTGCTGGTATCATTGTAGCAGGACTACAGCATCTGGTCTACAGCAGAAAAATGCACTTACATGCTAAGCTTGAACCTATTTAATATAATGCTAGGTGTCATGAGTGTATGCTTTTGATTAAACAAAATAATTTTACACACATGGCCTTTCCTCAAGGGCAAAAAAAAAGCCCTGAACAGTTACAGAAAGGGAATGGTTGCCTGGTCTTTCTAGTAGTCTGGTGTGCATTTGGTCTGTTGTTTCTTTCCAAGTACTCTATCGTGATAGAGTATTGAAAACTGTCATGGGTGAAAGATATATTTGGACATACAGGTTTTCTATTTCATTTATTTGTTTTCCTTTTCTATTGTAAAAGCTGCTCTGTTGTTTAATTGACCTTGGCCAGGATTGATTAGTTATTTACGGTAAAGTGTATCCCTGCTGTATGACCCAGGAGGGGGAAGTGTGAGATGAATCGGGAGGTACTGCTTTGAAATGTTTACCAATGGGAGAAGTGAAAACAGTCTGAGCCCATTAAGGATACACAAATAAAACCATTGCATCAAATTACCTGATTTGTATGTCATGATAAATTTGTGTGAGCCTACTTCTCAGTCCGTCTTATCTGTGTGTCATGTATGAGTGTCAGATATTATCAATAGTGCTTTTCCAAAAATATAACATATGGAATCAGTCAATAATTGTTCATTGAAATGTGAAAATGCACATTTATTTGTTATTGATTTTTCAGATAAATAGCCATAATCTCATGCATAAGGGCATGCCTACATGTGGCCCTCAGGCCACCCTCATGGTTGAATGTATGTGTGTGTGTGTGTGTGTGTGTGTGTGTGTGTGTGTGTGTATACCACAGAAATCAGATTCTTATTGAAATGGCATATTTCCATTATGCAAACCGGTTAAAGAATACAGCCAGTCATGTAAAATTGCATATTTAGTCAACGTTTGAACCTGTATCTTGGTATCTATCAAAGCTCACATCTGTTAATGTTTTCAACAGTGTGTTTAGTCCGTAAAAACAACATGCTTCGTTGTCTTCTGAAAACATTCACCAGAGTCTTAATGGTATAACAGCCAGCAGGAATCAAGGGTATAAACAGGCTGTTTCAAACAAGATGGAAGGCTAAAGAGTTCTGTTTCAAGTGTTCACCCACAGCTCTTTATCCATTAATGAAAATGTATTTTAAACCTGGCCCCAAGGGGGCCACAGAATGTGCTTTTTGGTTTCACCCTAAAATCAGTAACCAGTGCAGATCAGAAACCAGGAAACTTGAGTGCACTGTTTAATTATTGCTTCAATTAACCAGGACCAGGACCGGTCCCTCCACTCTATGATATGACAGATCAGTGAAAATGACGCATAGCATGACTGTGATATTAGGTACAATACTACAGGCTAACTATATGTTTCAGGTGTTAAAAAAATGTGTTTTTTTCCCATATGAATATTTAGCTTGCTGTAACCAATGAACACACCTACAACAAACCAACAGCACATACCTATGATTCTTACACATTCTTATAACAGTTTGAACACACCCTGATACCAGCTTGCATAAGAAAAGAGGAAAATAATTGTGTAGGACACAGGATTGTTGGTGGTGAAATCTATGGCAAACCTCTCCAGTGAGATACTGTGAATGAACATTAATGAAGCCATTGTAGCATTTTATTAAAATGCAGCTGTATGGGTGGATCACAAAAATATTATAAGTGCCGCCTTTAATGAAGTGCATTTTTACTGTGAATAAATTGCTGTGAATACAGATTTTAAATTCAACCTTCTGTGGTGTTAGGAACAGAGAATTTAATTTTCAGGATGTGTATGAGCTTGATGACTTACAGCATAGCACTACTGGTGGGCCTGTGATGTTTTGAGTATGAACTCCCTCAGAAAGGAACTTGGCTGAGCTTGTCTTTGTATGGCGGAGCAGTTCGCTGACCCCTCATCGCACACTGTGTCTTTGTCTGTGAGACAGCAGCTGTCCAAATCCCTGATCTCCAAAATCCCCTGTCCCGAGAGCTTGGATGGGGAAGGGGGAGGGTGGGAACTTATGATCAGGAAGTGATATTTTACATTTTATTTTTTATTTAATCTGTCAAATTTTCTGACATCTGTCTGGAGAAAGCAAATGGTTATTTTTTTGCATTTCACTGCTCAGCATTCAAAATTGTTGCATTATTCCATGCTCAACACCGGGTCTTCTGTAATTTAAGTTTGCATAGTGTTTACGCAGGTCTCTCTCTTTCTAGTTGCCTTATAAAACCTAATCAAATCTGCTCAAAACCCACAACTCGCTGAGTTGCAGTTTAGCGTGAACGTTTTATGAGGGTGAACCCATTGAAATGATAGATTTCATGTCAGTGGCTGTCAGGTTGGACCACTCAAGCTCTGTCTCTCAGGGCAAATTCATTAATAACAACATAGACAAAGGTTAGACAGAGGTTAAGTATTAGCCTATTGGTACTACTTGCACGTAGCAATAATCTGTTTTGTTTTCCGCTGTATTTATAAACAATATTCATGTTGCAAAGTCACAGTAGATGCTGTGTCAGGTTTTTAGGCGTAAACGTAGAATGGGATTTTAAGACTTTGTGGATGGTGGTCAAGTTGTCCCAAACAAGAAAACATGTTATTGGGTCTGGCCTGATGTTGCTGTGGCTTTTGGATTGACTTTGACGACAGAGGGAAAGGACTGGTGTAAGATTGGGAAATGGGAAGCGATCATTATTAAAGATTAGGCAGATACTTGCCCTAAAGAGGGCTTAGTAATATTGCATAATATGGTTCTGGTACCCACCACACAGATTTGCCAACCGTGGAAGCCCTATTGCAGATGAACACATCAACACAATTTTTATGTTCACGTCCTGTTGTCAGTATTTTTTTTACTAAACGAGGCGTCTAATTGGTTTTGCTTCCTGAAATCTGAAAATGCATTTGTAGGTCTCGCTGCATTTGGGCAATCAGTGTAGTGTTTTTTTAAGACCGTTAAGCATGAAAGAAGCAAACATCATGTCGCAACTGATATGGGTGCTGTGACAGTGCACCTAGATAATTGCAGTTGTTTGAGGTTCAGGTTTTATCCATTCGCACAGGGCCATGAATTTGGGTGTGCAATTGGGAATGGAACGTCTTTGCACAGAAGCACAATGTAGTCCCTTGCAGTCAGACCAGGGAATAGGACAAGGCAAATCCTGTTTTCTTCCCCTGAATGCATAGAGGGAATATGTTCCTTTCTGTCAAGCACCTGGCCTTAAACAGACAGGTCATCTCTTGTTTGTAGGCAGTGGGTTTATGAGAGCGAACACATAATTTGGCGTGGCACACATCTGTTGTTCAGAGCACTGTCTGAATAGGAGGAGCCACATTGCATGGTATCCTGAGCAGTTGGAGAAGGAAGCTTTAAATTCCTCCCTTTAGCACCAGGCTTTAGATAATTGACTTCACATAATGGTGTGTTGTCTGTCTCCTGGCCAGTCATGCAAATTTCCCAACTAAAACTTGAGGGGAGACACAAGAACACAGCACTTCCTGTGCCCAGATGTGCTTCCTGCTCAGCTTGGCCCCCATCCTCTGAGTGTGACACAGACAGTGCGATTCAGGAGCAGTCCTTCATTCTGTCAGCCAAGGACAGGCCTCACGGCTCACACTGCAGTCATCAGCGCAAGAGACTCAAGTTATAAATAATCTCCACAATGAGGACACTCTTTTTGCCACAGGTAGCAGAGCCCTTTCCCTGCCTCTCCTAAGGTCCTACATTTCTAATCTTTCTGGTCTGTTTTTCTGACACTGAGCCTTTATGAACAAATGAAAAAGAGCCTGAAAGGAAACAATCTGACTCCATATGACTGTACAATTTTAACTTGTTCGTTAATAGATGTTACTTAGATTGTTAAGGTCTGTGTTGATTCTAATAGTTTAATTTTGGGGGTAATGTGAGTTGGGGGTATAGGGGTAATGTAGGCTTCGTACAAACTTTAACTCACACATTTATCATCATTTCAGCATAAGAATGCCACAATAGTAGCAGATAGGAATTGAGGAATTAGAGGCTTTTGAAAAGCATTGTTTTATGTCTTCTGCCCCTAAATTATAAAATATTCAACAGAATGATGTGGCAATGGGAAGATAACAGCTATTCAGATTATGACTAATCTGTGATTAATGTAAATACAAATCCTTATACTGCTCAGTATCTTTACATGTCTTTGTAGGAAAAGTAATGGAAATTTAGGTTATAACTATTTAACACATTTTATAATTTTCAACTATATCATAATTAAATGTGAGTCCAGCATATGTAGGGGGCCAAATCATCCATGATAATTCTTTTACTCTCCCCTAAGTAAAGGATGGATCATATTGTTGTATTCAAAGCTTCAGTGGAGAACACTGAAGCCGTTCCTGTGCTCATCCCACTCAGATGTCTTGCCTTTCGTTGCCTGGTGACAGCGATCAGTTTTCAGACTTTGTTGTTATAGCCCTGTAGTCATTAGCAATATATACAATTAGGCTAATTGGTATGGAGGAAGATATTCACAGATACTCTACCGAGTTCACAGTGCTCCAATTTACAAGTTTATATCCTCAGTTTCAGAACATTTGTGTTTTATAATCAGTTTGTCCAGATGACCTGCATGGAGAAATTTTAATGTCACCTAGCTGTTCTGCCCCATCAAATTTCCAGCTAAAATTCTGGCTGGACTCAGAAGAGTTACGTTCTCAAATTAGAGAGCTACTGTTTATTAAAAGGTTGCATCAAGAGCCTATAAAATAAAGAAAATTTGACTTTAGTTCATGTTAATGGTTGGAAATATTAAACATTACTTTCACGTAATGCTCCAGTTTACATTTTTGTTGTGTTTTCCCCAAGTTTTCGTTGTTTGAAAGTTGCTATGACTTTCATTGAAAATATCTGTCAGAGACCTGTGTTAAAGTGCTAGATGAAGATCAAAGATGCCTGCAGCAAAGCAGCCAGACAGTATTTGTCTCTCCAAGTGGGAAAGTCAAGGATAGTTTTATGGACTCTCCCATACACCTACCCCATGGGAACATATTTATTGAATATTTATACTAATGAATATTAAGATGTCTGTCCTGCGTCAAATGGCCAGAAGCAATTTTCGTAGTTCTCTCAGGCTGTCAGAAGTCTTTTTGCTTTTATCAGGCAAGGTGAGTGGTTAAAAACTATGCAACTTATTGTGTGTAACCTCCTCCTAAAACTTGCAAGGGTAAAAATGATAGTGTTTTTAATAAGTGAAATGTCAATCCCAAACACTGGAAAGCCAGAGCTATGACATTTAATAACCTTTATTTACTGAAAATTGCAATGTTTTGAATTTTTTTAATGTTTTAGGGATATTTCTTCTGCAGAAACAGTCCAGATTAAGTTCTTTGCTCAAGGGTTTAACAGTAGTGTCTCTTTATTTTGCAACCTGAAATCTTATAGTTGCAAGTTCAGGCTCCATCCTGGTCCCCTAACTACTTCACAGGTCTCCTTTCCTGGATGTTTCCTGTAGGTGGATTGTGGAAGTTCAGAGTGCCCTTTAATCACATGCCCTTTTCACCATGATACAGCTGATACAGTTTTTGAGTCTATCTAGCTAAACTACTCGCCTTATTAGGTCTCCACACAACATTATTCAAGGGATATTTCACTCTGAAAAGTAAGGTTATTCATTGATTTTCCTTACCTTGAGAAATTGTTTTGACGTGACAGTGACCGCTACTCTCAGCATTGTTTGTAGGTTAGCAACCTTCTAATGAAAGTGCGTTCTTATAAGAGGTTACATCTTTATGTTTATGGTTAAAACCACACAAACAAATTAGGGCATTTTTTTAATTTGATATTTCAGACATTTCGAAATTCGACATTCAAGATATTTTGAAATGGAAACGTTTACTGGGGCCTCCTTAAGTATCGCCACCCATTCATTTTAAAATGTGGCCTTGAGGAACCTTTAGAATCCTTTTTGATAGAAAGCCTTAAAAAAAGCTAGTGAGGTGTACAGGCCCTGAATCAACACTAATATTTGATAAAACTGAAACGCTCTTAAATGTGATATCAAAGGTCAATGGATTTTGCAATGTGCAGTAAATACATATAAGCTTTCTTGTTTGTTTGGAGCGAATCCACAAACAGCTGACATGGTTAGCTTTGATGTCCAAAGGCAATGGAAGTGAATGCACTCGCAATTACCATGCTCAAAATTAGTATGCTCAAATTACCTCCCACTAACTTCCAACCAGGTCACTTAGCCAAATAGGTAATCCGGACGTTGAACATACTATTGTGACATACTATTTTGAACATGTTAAGCACATTATTTTTGGACATTGATGCTAATGATGATTAATGCTCTTTCTGGAATGCTATTCATGTCGCATCAAAAGGCTGAAAACTCGTCTTTAGAAGCCTCTAACATCATATTGAAAGGAAAAAAAATCATAAATCAATACTGTGTGAACTAACTTTCAAACAGTGCGTGCAGAATAATATTTAGGATGCAGTTAAGATCTGCAGCGTAGTCTTCATAAAACATTAACTTTTGTTCTATCCTTGATGTAACATAATATCTGTTACAATGGAAAAAACAAAGAATGCAACCTCATTCAACTGATATCTCTTTTACGGTCATTTTAGGTATTTCTCAGTAGTTTGAAATTATACTTCTCACTACTGTATTTTCTCAATAACAAGTTGTGTTGCAGTCAGTCTGGTTCATATTGTTCACATCAGCTTTTTCTACAGAACAAGAAGATCACATTTAAGAAATAAATCAATCAAAGATCAGGAGAATTAGCATGTATCTATGCCCCCGGTTTAGTGTTAGAATTGATTGTAGTGATACTGCACTGAAAAGCAAAAAAGGAAAGCTCTAGATCCACGGTCAGGTCATGAAATATGAGCTCTGTATTGATTGACTGGTATTTCGTTCTCCTGACAGCAAGGCCACATTATAATTGCCATGGTATTAAAATGGTGGTTCTGCTGGAGTACAGGTGATCAGGGTCTATCAGAGATGGAACGTGTTTGCAGAGGCATGGAGTAGCAGAGGACCTCCTCAGAGCTCCGCTCTTCCCAGGTCAGGGACTCCAATGAGAATTAGGGTGGAAATTCTAAATGGAGCACAACTGTTGCACCTTTAAGCAAAGTACCTCATCCAGTATAATTCACCATGTAATGCAGTGCAGTCAAAGCACATTCAACGAGGCTCTTAACTGTCACATTCAAGTTTAGCTTCAACCACTTTCACATATACCCACAGTTCTCAACTGCCAACGTGCGTGCCTAGTGTACAGATACTGGATCTACTCTGAAATGTGAGAGAATTGCAAGGCCTCTGCCTCTTTGGTACTTTTGTGAGCAAAATCTGAAGCCTAGTCTTGGTGGGAAGAAGTTTGCAGCAGCTGAATATGTTTCATGTGTGACTAGCCAAATAGATCCATTGAAGAGCAGGATGCTCTTAAATACCCCCTTCTTGTCATTCATTTCCCCAATTCCGATGTCTTACTTCAAAAACAAACAGTAAGGTTTAGAAAAATTGGTCATTCCTGCCATTATGTCCCAATATACAGCAAAAAAGGACTGCATTTTGTATTTGCTAATTTGGTTGTAGTGTGATTGTCTTTGAGTTATATAGTCAAAAATGTGCAATAAATGGTTGTAACTTAATGTACCTGCATAACACATGCAGCAGAGTCTGTGTTAAGTTCTTGGCTGCATTTCCTCTTTTGATGTTTTGTCAGGCACATTTTCCATAAACAAAAAAACCTGCCTTAAGTGAGTTATTTGCTAACACCCTAACATAAAAGTCAAATTCTTCAGGAATGCCATAATGCATTTCATTAACGTTGTATTCGTTTATTACATGCAGCATGTATGCGCTATCCATAATTCTCAACAATTTTTTAAACCCCACAAAGGAATGGCATGTGCTTATTGATCCTGACTAAAATGTTTGCATGCTGGATATTGTAGTTTGCAACGGAAGGTACACAACATATTTCTGTGGAAATGAATAGCTCTTAACTGACGTTAAGCCAAACACATTTTTCACACCTAGTTGATGCATCGAGCGTTGAAAGGGTTGTAGTGGATTTCTAAATGTGAAATTGCTCTTTAAGCCTTGTGAGCACATTATGGGTTTTGAAAATAACAAGTGAGTGCACTCCAGGTGAACCTTACACACCGTACAATGGGATATTGTTGGTGGAGTCAGGGCTTACATGCCACTCTGCATTGCAATAACTTCCCCATCTCCCACCACTGTCCAGCATTTGATTGAGTCAGGCATTTACATGTTTTGCTATTGTGTTGCACTTCTTCAACAGACGTCGCTGCGTTTCTGTGGTATGGGAAAGAGCTTACAAAAAAAGAATCTGTTATTTTGTTATTGAATTGCTGTTTTTCATTGGTTTCCTTGAGACAAGACAGTCCACAGATTCTTATGAAATTTCTCACCTGTTGGAACTTCTCACTGCTTGTATGTGTTTATAAGTGTTATTCTTCATTATCATTGCTTGTAAGCATTGGACATCACATGTACTGGCAATGTGTGATTTGTAAATTTCACCTGAGGTGGCAAGATTGCATTTTGTGGTGTGCGGGCTGGTCTAATATGACAAAAGATGAGAAAATATCTTTTTAAGGTGCTTGATAAACCTGAGAATGATTTACACTCACCATTTATATATTTGCATCTTTACTGAAGCACATACCATGCTCAAGAGTACAAATGGCAGTATTCTATCTGGGTGTTGAACCTACAACCTGCTGAGTTATAAGACCACCCCCTACCAATATTGTATGTGCTGAAAGTAACCAGTAGATAGTGTTACTGAAATAAAATAATGAATTATGGCTAATTCTAAGCAGTGCAATACAAATGGGTAACATTGTTATGTAGCTGGCTACAGCAACAGCTACAGATTACACTTATTATTGATTTGATGTTACATTTTAATATGGCTTATTTAATCTATGACTCTGGCTATAGTTGGGTATTGATCGGTTTGACAAGCCATGTAATGCCGTGATTAATGACACTGGCTATTAGTGAAATAAAATGACAATGTAAATGCAAACTTTGTAAACACAGATGCTAAATACCACTGCTAGTAGTGATGTAGATGTAACTAAGGTCTAAAAGTGGTTGTGAACATGATTGTTAGTATGTACCAGACAACCAGCCTTATCCATTCCTGGGGAAATGTGATGTCAGAAAATCCTAGAAGAGGTTTGGAGTTTTGGATTATTGGTGGAAGGCCCAAACGTTTGGTGAGATAACTGCCAAGTTATCTTGTACTGTAAGTTACCAAAAAAAGGTCCATTGTTCTTTTGCTCTCTGTGGTGTTAAATAGAACATGATTAATAGAAATTGTTATTTTAATGGGCCATCCCCTTTAACAAATTGTTTGGGCTGACCATTTTATAAACTTGACAATTGTGAGACAGGCAGCGCGGGTCATTGCAGTCTGTCCAGGGTCAAGTAGTGTGCCATGTCCCCTGATTGTACAAAGAGTCTTGGCCAGTGGTCAGCAAAGGGCCATTAAATATTGACACAATCAGGGAGCAGGATGATACATTTCAAGGATCATTTGCGCTTGAGTGCGAAGTAAACACCATATTATACTCTGTACATGGCTGCGCTTTTGAAATGTGCTTTCTAAAAACGAGCCAAAGCAAGCATGTATTGTTTTATAATACAATCACATCATATGAGTTAATGTATAGACACTTGAGCAGAAAGGTGAGCAGGTTAACCTCAGGTTCTCAACAGTAAAAATTAAACAGTAGTACAAATAACTTATAGTGATTCCTGGTAATTGTGAGAAGTGGCTCCTCTGTGTCTCCCATACCTTGGCCATTAATTCTTGGGTATGAAGTGTGGACAGCGTTCATCCAAAATTTTATTTCTCCCTGGTTTTGAAAATGAAAGCAAGAACTACTTCTTTCCCTCCCTGAGTGTTTATTTTCTTTTCTTTATGTAGAGGGAATTTAGTAAAGGACAGGTCATGTGAGTGTCAGGGCACTTTTCCCTGGTGTGTCTTGAAAGGAAAGAGTAATGCACGTTTTGTAAGAGCCAGTACTGGTGACTCACTGCTTACATTTTGTTTGATTTGCAGAGAATCATAGTTGCTCACAATGACAAGGTGTGCATTCATTGAGAAGTTAGACAGTTATTTTCCATTAAGTGGAAGCGAGGAGATCATCTTATCGAGACATGGAGCGTTGCATCACAGCCATAATGAAACAGTCGATACATCCACAGATAAGGAATATTCAATATATTTTCTTAATTACTGCCAGTAATTAGCAATTAAAAAGTAATTAAGGAAAGGTGGCACAAGCCTTCACTTGCCTTCAAGATAATCTTACTTACATTTTCTTTATGTGGCAAAGTTGGTAAAATGCATTTCCATTCAGTGTTTTTCAAAATAATGGTTTTGTGATGAAAGCACATTTGTAATAAATACATGAATTATGTTCAAACTACATTACCTTTCCCATAAATACATTGGTTTTTCAGTCACTTGGTCAAAGGTCAAGATCAAATAGGCTCTAAGACATTTTTTATTTATTGTAATGACCAAAATTCACTATAGGGTTCCCCTCTCTCTTCATGGAACGGGTGCAGCCCATTTGACTGAGCTGTGGCCCACAAAAGAGAAAGTATCAAACCGGTGTAGCCAAGGGAATGAAGACAGTGACAGCGTGGAGGCGCTGCCACCCACTCTTCTCTTTGTCTCCGCTACCACCTGCTAAACTCGCAAGGATAATTGCAATTAGGACCTCCAGGACAGCTCTTAACAACGGCATTCTTTCTCACATCAGGAGCTGCAATAGATCCACCCTGGGCACGAGGTTACGACCTCTGGCCTTCAGTCTGAGATGTGTCACCTTTTTGTCTGCTCCGGGTTGCCTTAGTGTATTCAACCTGTGGATAGAATGCCTGATTGACCCCCACTCTTTCAGGGTTTAATGGACCTTTTACACACACACAACGCACACACACACAACACAGGGAAAGAGAAGAAGGATGGGTTTCTGTGTAATAGAGAAAGATAAAGCGACAGGTCAACAGAGCTATAGGTGGAAAAAGTTCACCACTCCTCTTTGGCTGTTGTAACACAATAGCCTTATACCTAGGCTGACCATTGTCCAGTAATGGCTTTTTTTTCACAATATCACCTAAGCAACATCGAGTCCCTATCCTGGAATTCCCCTCCCCAAAAATCAGGGCCAGCTTTTGTTTAACTGCAATGCTGTTGTTGTAAGTAACAAGGCTAAACAAGTCACACATTTACTTTTCTTTCATGATAGTTATCGCCAAGCCTCCAAAGTCTGTGAAAGTAGCTTAAAAATGTAAGACATGAATGTGTTGCCCAAAGTTAATTGCAAAGTGTATTGTTTAAAGGACAATAAAATAAACAGCACAAACGTCTTCTCTAGCCTAAGCTGCTAATGTAGATTTCATTGATAGATTTCAAAGGTGAGAAAGTCTCTCACCCGTGAACATAAAGAGTCTTCCACTATTAATTATCAGGCAGCAGTTGAAACTGGAGAAGATTGATCTCTTTTCCATTCTGCGGTAGAAGGAAACAGAGGGATTCTCCCACGCTATGAAAACAGGACAGACCCCACAAAACGCACAGTGGCCATTAAAGTCATGACTTTGTTTTAAAAGGTGCTGCTACCAGGAATGGGAGATTTTGCCATCCTGTGAAACTGCCCTAAAACCTCCCGAGGGAGGGCCGGTTGATCCTCCCGTTTAAGCCTCAGAGGGGACCAGGCATAACTAACGTTCCCGTCCTCCCGTCTGAGCGCTGCGCTCTCCATGCTGCGTGCTGAAGGGGAGGTGTAGCGAGTTGGGGTGAGTCAGGGCCCCTGCAGCTCGCCGGTCCCCACAGCCCGCTCTCTGATTGGCCCTCCCTCTGCCAGGAATTCAGCTCTGAGCAGCTCTCTCATCCCCCCCTGCCTGAGGGCGTTACAGCTGAGAGCACAACCGCGTGGAGTCCTTCCTTTGAGAAAGGGAGGAGGGAAAGAGGGAGATACAGAGGGGAGGAGGAGGGGGGGCCGCTACTACTCTACTGCACTCCAGTCCCTCTCGCTTTCAGTGAAACTCCTCTTTACTTTGAGCTTGAAAGGGGGAGGATCTGAACTCCACTCAGACTGGGTGCCCTGTAGGAGTCTATGGTGAACAGGGATTTCTGTGGCTGCCTGGCTGATTTAGCAGAGCAGGGGAGGAGAAAAAAGAGAGAGAGGAGGAGGAAAAGAGAGAGAGGGGGAACTACAAGTCGCTACAACTTGTTGCTTTTGAGTTTTTAGCTTGAAGGATGAGAATCTCAGTCTGTTTCAGGCCGAAGCAGGAGTACGTCTGAGGTAAGAGCTCTGCGTTTTTTTTTCCTATGCCGGGACTAGGGGGTCTTGGGGAACGTTTATCTCTAGGCTGTGAGAAAGGGGCTTCTCCCCCTGAGTCTGTGCATTCTCCACGTCTGCTTTGTGCGGGGGAGGGAGGTGTTGAACCAACTGTTTCACGTGCTAGTGAGATTCACAGGCAGCCTTGTTCTACAGAGTGGGAGAATGTGTGAATGAGAGGCTTGCGTTCAGAAAAAAAGTTTTGGAGCCTTCACAGATGCATTATAAATGAAATTTTTTATCAGGATTGTTGGACTTCAGCACAATCATTTAGGCCTCACTGCAATGTGGTTAGAATAAGAATGGGTGTACAACAGTACTCTTGAAAGCTTTCATTTTCACTGTAGTGTTATCATACCTTTTGTGTGTATGCACAGCACTGATTGCAGTGGTGTGTGGCATATGGCAGCTAGTAGCCGGTTTAAATGTGACAATCATGTATATTCTCATGTGAGGAGTCACATTCCAATAGTCTGAAGCAAGTAATATCTAAGTGTTAGAACGGTCTGCACATTCATGTGGAAACATGGGGGTTATTTAGATCTCAGTAGCATGTTTTCAAGTTAAAATAACCTTTCAAGATTCAGTGTTTTTGTCCTTAGTTATTTTCTTGTGTAGTTCTAATTATATAAAGGTTCTTTGTGTTGTTTTGCATCCTTTTTTAGTATGTTTACTTGTTGTCCATTACTGCTTGTGGTGTGATCACTGTGCCCCTCTGTGCTTGGAGCGTGGCGGGGGGCGGGGGGGTGGGGGGTTTGGCAGTTTAGGGTTCAGTTGTGCAGCGTGGCTGTGGGTTCGCCCTAAGTTTCGTGGTATTGTTGTTCTATAAATAGTCTGCGGACAGCAGCCGGTGGAAGGAAATGCCCTTGGAAGTGGTTTTAGTGGGGATGTGGAGTGGGCAGCGCAAAGAGGGCTGACGGAGCTGCTCCGACCCTGGCACAGATCATGCCGTACCTGCCAGCTGTCTGGCTGCAGCCATGTTATTCCCCCCAGCAGACCACGGAGCCACCGTCAGCCAGACGACAACAGACCTGTCGGAGAGTTGTACATGAGCCAGGACTTGCGTTCAAACCATTGTAGCATTTTTACATTTAAATGAACATTATATATAACGGGATTGTTATTGTTTACTTATTGGATTACGAAGCATGTGATGTCAGCTGTTTCGATGCTCCCGATTTACTTGCATATATTGTTACTAAATCATTTCAGCACGAGAACAATCTCTTGGTTGCTCTCATGCTGCGTCCTGTCCACGTTGGAAGGTACAACAGAAATCCTGTTAGACTTTTCTCCAAGTCCCTTTTATTTCTTTTAACTGTAGTCTAAAAGTCAGTTTGTGACAGCCTGCTTCCTGTTATGCTGTAATGAAACATACTGATTAGGTTGCTCTGCAAAACAACACCGGCCATTGTAAATTATGTAAGCATTCTGAATGTATGCTTTAGTTTAATACACTATCATGCCATAAATACTTTTTTTATCTGCATAATACACACAACGTATGTATGATGTACGTGCCTAACTTTTATATTTTTGTTCGCGTCGTTAATGGCTTAGTGGTGTTGCCAGATTTGTGTTGCATAGAAATAATTTATCCAACGCATTTATCTGCACATTTATTATTGTGTTTATAAATTGTTCCCTGCTGCTCTTGACCATGACTTGAGTGTAGAGTTTCTGGACAGAAGGAAGTAGCTTACTTTACTGGTACACCTGAGTCCCTGTGGTACACCCGTCCTCTGTTGCATTTCCCTGTATTTCTCCAGCAGCAACAAAAGCACCAGAGTGATCAGGGCCAAACATTCAATGAGTCTGAGGTTATGTTAGAAAATGTAGTTATTCCTATTCATGTTGTCCCAGCTCTTGTCACTTGTCTATCATTTTGAGAGAGCGCTCCTCTCCAGAAATGTTACCTTGAAGATTATTTTCTTCATAAAGGCTTGTAATAATCAAGATAAAAAGTGACAATTCTTCCCCCACCGCTCTTCTCACCAAGGTCGAGGACTGTGTGTTTAAATAGCCTGTGCGCTGATGTGCGGTGACGTCTGGACTTGATAAACAGGAGGTCTCTGTCTGACCTCACTGCCTGTTTGCCCTAACAAAAGGTAATTACATTACAGCTGTAAACTACTGTGGGACTGTGAGAGAAAGCCGCTTTCTGTCAAATACACACGGGAATAAAGGGCAGTATAGTCTGTGTGCACACACAAACTGCATGTGTGTTTCTCGAGAGGACTGGAATTGCCGTATTCATTAAAACCCATCAATTAGCCATTTCACAACACCATGCCTCATTACCATGCTCTTTCAAACGAACTCCTCACGTAAATACTCAAGCGAGGGCAGGTCGTTAGCATTTACTAACCTTGCATTGTCTGAGCGTTGTGTAATGTCGTGTGCAGTTTAGCAATTCAGGAGAGGGCATTGAGCGGGTGAGGTAATGGCAGTCTTTGTAAGCGCAGGAATGCGTTGTTTTTGCAGATGCGTCACGCTGTGAGGGATGTATGTTTGGCTGGTAACCTCCACTCCGCACAATGCCCGCATCGGCAACACTTTGTCCTCCGGATTGTTCAGCTGTTCAGATTCAAGAAAACAGGAAACGGCAGTGGAGGTTTCCCCTCACTGAACTAGAAACTTTGTCGACACCCTGCAGGCCAAAACCTGTGAGACTTCGTGAAGGACAGCTCAACCCAAGTTCAAACACATTTTTGACACGTTGATCAAATGCCCATAAAACCCTACACAGACATGTTCTTACCAAGATCTACAAATCTGGTTCTCGCTGGTATATTTCTCAAAGTGATCCCACCTTTCTGTGTACAACACACCCATACTGAATGCTTTATCTTCATTTTAAAAATCTCTTTGGCCTCTCTGCCCCCAAGATGATAACTTAGCATGACATCATCTGTTGTAAATGGGATTCTGGTAGTTGGGTGGAATCTGACTGCAGGTTAACATGAGCTTTGTAGTGTGCTTAATGCGCAGAAGATGTCTGTCACAGCTGATTTATACGCAGTACACCTGGTGTACAGCTGTAGGGCACTATCTGCTGTCTATGCATGTAAGACAAACATGGGCAATAGAAAAAAACAAAATCCTCTGGGCTTTGGTGACCGACAGAAAGGAATATTAATGATGCAAAATTACACTGCACCAGGAGCAGAATGGCCTGTGTGGTGTGTGTGTGTCTGTGCATGTGCTTTGTATCTGTAAGTTTGTATCTGTGAATGTGAGGGGAGAACCTGTTGGGAACTTGGCAGACTGATAAAATCCTCTTATTTATCTCTGAAAGAGAAAGAATCTGAAAATCCCTCCCTGGACTCAGCAATGAGGACCATAGGAGTGGAGAAACTTTTCTTTGTCTTATTGAGAACTTTGCCACATTAAGTTGGCAGTCCCAGGTAGAAATCCCTCCTTGATCCCTATCTGTCCAGACTCTGATAGACCAAAGCGAGGAGAGTGCGGGCTGGATACATCTAGTCTCTTACTGCTTGCTGACTCCTGCTGATAGACATGCTCTGTGAGTCTGTCAGTGTTTCTGTTTGTGAGTAAGGTGGGATTTAGGACCATTTTGGAGGGTGTTTTGCTAACTCAGACCTGCACAGGGTGGGGTTGTGCGGATGGTCTCATGTGGTCACACGTGTGGCGTGTTTTGACCTCTGTCCGATGGCGTGTGGAACACTGAGCCGTTATAGCAGGCCAGGTGTGCCTTGCGAAGCTCCAGGTCGGGAAGCCGAAGAGAGTGCCAGAGCACCGCCGGGATTGGAGTTAATTTGCTGCGTTTCCTGTTTGGCTCGCGACCGAGCGCTGGAGATCAGGAATGGCTGATTTTTATTTCTGACCGGGAATCTAAAGATAGCTCACCTCGGTGTTTTTGTTCACGGATGGTTTCTGGGACAGGGACCTGAGATTCAGAGAGCTCTGTGGTGTAAATGTTCACGACAAACTGTTGTAAAGAGTTAGGGAGACATGGTAAAAAAAAAAAAAACATGCAAAAGGAGACTGTATTTCAGTGGATGCAGACAATCTGACTTATACTGCTCTTCTGCCACAATCACTCCCTGCATATTTGAGGCCTGGAGAAAACAGTCTTTTAAAGGTGTTCGCCTGAGATTACCCTTCGATGTCAAAAGGAAAATCTGCCTGAAGTCAGAAGAAGTGATGTAATGCCAGGAAACAGGGAATCTCAATGTGCCTCCTAAATTTAACTTGTTTTTATTTATATTAGATTCATTGCCACTTAACAGGGGAACTAGAGAGCAGGGAAAATAGACATTAGGTGTATGGCGGTGAACTCTAACCTAGTTTATTACTGTTTTGTTTTCAGAAATAGAAAAAGGCGACTCCCTACCTTGGGAGTGTCCTCGTGGAACCTCCTGGATTGTCCCTAACGGGGGGCCTGGGACACTTCCCAGGTTTGTTGTTCCAGTCGACAGGAATGTGTAAAATCCAGAGGACAAGCTGTCGAGGTCACAGCGAGGCGCTCAGGGCTCACTGAGCATTTAGCATCACAATAGAAAATCTGAATTAGTCATGGTCTGGGCGCACGGGGCTGGGGGGGGCGGGAGAGGCGTTTGCGACAGTGCACTTCCTGGATACCGTACCCGCTCTCACTGCGCCCATTGTCTGCCCGATCCCCTGTCGGGGCGACACAACCAGTGGGGTGGGGAGAAGCAGAGGGGGTATGCTCTTGGTGAATTTTGAAAACCTTTTGAAAATCACAGTCTTAACCCCTCCAGTGCATGTTTTTCCTTAGTGATTGGAGGTGCCTCTCCCTTCATTGTGGTATTCACATTACTGTACAATGATGTGCAGTGAACTCATATAATATAATACATTGTTGTACCAGAGATACCTGCTTGGCTATAGTTAGTATGTATGCGGGAGATATGTTGACAGCCTCTGTTGACAGCCTGTCTTCAGTAGCCCAAGTGAACAGCAACCAGTTCTGTCCATACAGAAGCCACTGTTTGTTGCCAGAAGGCCCTCCATCCTGGGTTCTGCTGTTTATGTGCAAAAAGATGCCCAGTACTCCAAAGGTGGCACCCCTGACTCCGACCCCCCTCCCCTCCTCCCAACAGGAAGGTCTTTCATGTGGCACGTGCTGGGAGAGTGAGTGGGTGTCACTCTCTCCCCCTCTCCAAACATAGCCTGGGTTTTGAGAGAGGAATTGATACGCGTCGAAAAGGGATCAGCCGGCCCCTGCACACAGCTCCTCGCCTCTCTGTGAAATATTCATCAGAGTGGAGTACAGTTAGTTTCCCTCAATAATTTATACAGCCTTTGAATACGCTGGCCCGACCCGAGATCCATCTGAAATCAGAATTTTATGAGTTACACATCAAAACACGCTGTATTAATATTTATACAAGATGCTGTCTATATTAAATGGTGCCGTTTAGATCCAGGCTGTTTGATGAATTTTTGGATGCAGAGGGAAGCATTGTTAAATTTTTTTTCGTTTCATTTTCCTCTGCTGTGGACTGACCCCAGTGTCCTGACCTCTGAAGAATAACCGTTGACTCACTATGAAACAGATCAACACACTGGACTTGTTCTGAACATCTGATTCCTTGAATGATTTCTTTAATATAAACATTTAATTTATAGGTCTGTCATACTGTACTTTTACCTTCTCTCGAAATACATTAAGGAGGTGGTTTGTTTACTTCAAGGTTCTGCTGCTTAGAGCGTTACTATATGTTTTATTGTGGGGTTTGAAATTACTTCAGTGGAATAATATTCACATTTAATGTTGCTGAAAAGAAAATCATTCCTATGTGCTCCAGCACGTCTTGTCACATTTGCATAAGGACTTTCCGACGCTGAGAATGTCTTTTGAAGTCAAACCTTTCCCGTCCTATCTCCCCCGGTGGAACAGCTTCCCACCTACTCCTCTCTCCCACGTGAACACTCCCACTCTCGCACGCACTCGAAAACTTTGCCACACTCCCCACAGAATGCTGAAGCAGGTGCCCCGTATTCTTCATGCAGAAGTTGTGAGCAACACCTGGCTACCGTTGGCGGCTGCCACGCACAGCATCCTGATTGGCTTTTCCACAAGCTTTTCTTCAGGCGTTTGCGTCTCACAGGATCCTTTAGTTCCCGTTTCCCCTGGCACTCCTTTTTGTGGCATATTAAGTCTTAAAAAGGGATTAATTTTAGTTAGCTTTGCGGCTGTGAGGCATCTCACAGCAAACTTGAGAAATGTGGTCAAAACCACTGGAGACACACTTTGTTCATCTGTAGATTTGCTAATGCCAGTGAAAGTGTATTTCAGATGGCAAATGGATGCAGAGAAGTCATCTACTGTTATGCTATGGAAGCTAATCACATATCAAAGGAACTTCACCAAGGTGACTTTGAAGTGGTATGACTAAGGCCAACCACATTCCCTGCTCCCTGCATTTTCACTCTGTCATGCTGTTGATTCTTTATGGATATAAGGATGGGAGATACAGTGCTAAAAATTCTTCACAGTGGATGTAAATAAAAGGATTTCTGTTCAAGGGGAAAGTTTTTTCTATCCAGTATGAGAGACTGATGAAGTACAACATCAAGCAAGTTTGTCTTGTGTTAAAGCATTACATACAGTATATTTTACTCCAGGCCTGCTGTTGGTCTGTCTTGCCCCTGAGTATTTTTAGAAATGGATCTTGGTGCTTTGATTAATGACTTGCCTTTGAAAAAGAGTCTCTTTTGTAAGGAACTCGAAGCTCTGTGTGAGCTGGAGGAGAGACAGAGTCAACAGTACTTTAGGACCCTGCTCTTTTATTCCATAGGGTGTCTTTCTTCTCTCTTCTCTTATCTGCGCAGTGATGAAGGGAATGTTTTGGCTGCGAAGACTTTTTCATTGTTCTACACATTGTCAAACTTCCCCTCTGTTCATGGGGCGAAAGGAAGCCAAAGGAGAGCTTAACAGGTCGTTATGCGTGTCTATATGTGAGTGTGTGTGTGTACTTTGATTGTTTATGCAGTCACTAGTGTGTCTGTGCGTATGGAACGTTCTTAAATGTTGTTTTCTGGTTTGCAGATGTGAATTCTGACACAGTTTGTCCCAGCGGGTTTGTGTGTGTGTGTGTGAAGTGTGTTTGTGTGTGCATGCATGTTTGAGTCTTTGTGCATGAGGTGGTTATTAGCGTATGCTGTGTGTGAAAGCGCATGTGTATGCGTATGTATCATACAGACCTCTGTGCATGTGCATGTCCACATGTTCTGCCTTCCCGTGTCTTATTGATTGATAATGATCCCAGACCGTGCTGGTGTCTGCACTGCACTTTATCTGCAGCTCACATTAGCCTGATGTAATGAGCTGTCCCCAGCTTTCTATCTTTCCTTCTCCACTTTATGAGTTGTAATTAAATTTGGTCTCTAGCCTCACCCCTCTGTTTCCTTGCTCCAGCACTGCACTGCCTATGTGGGCTCCCTGTTATTTGCCAATGATATTTACACTGATATACCACGCCAGCCCAGCAGAGGAACCTGCGTCTCACAGTCACTACACAACTCTTATTGCAAAGCAACATTATGAGTTCTGACAAAGCAAACAGTCACCTGTTTAGACATCTCTCCCCTGTTGCATTGTTTAATTGGAATGTTCTCTTAATTTTGTGCCAGACTGCTTTTTTTTCATGAAAGTTGAACAGCCCTTGCCATTCTCAGCATTCCTGTGCACAAAAGGATTAGATATAATATTACTCAGAGCGAAGTTTTACCAGATGAAGTACCAGCGTTTGATATACGAGCAGGACCACCAAGGGTGTACAGAGGGGGTCTGTGCAGACGTTGAATAGATGCTCTGGTAATGTTCGAGGATACAACCTCAGCTTCTACCTTTCTCTTTGCACAAATTTTCTCAGGAGATTTCTGCTGGAATTCCTATGCCTCCTCCTCCACCCTGTCTTTCTCTAGTCAATTCATATCACCTGTGTAGATACACAGCATGACGCTAATTAATGTGTTCTTGACTGAGCATATAGTTTCTGAGATTTTCCACCTTCTAGAATATTCTAGTCATGGACCTTAAATTACATGTTTACAAGTGTTTCTCTCCCTGAGAAGCTCTTTATTTTGTATGAGTATGGTGAGGAATAAGACGTTATGCCTGGCATCATGTCTCCTGACAGCTTGCTGCAGTGCCCAGCATTTAAAACTCAGAGTGACGCTTTTTTTTTACGAGGCCCATGATGCTTAAAGGACTGGATCGTGTTGAATTGGTGAAGAGGCCTTAATGTGCATCCTGGCAGAGAGAGGCACCGCTGTCGGGAGCAGCAGCAGGTGTTGTTTGTCGTATTTCTTTCCTGGCACAATGGCGGCGAGATCCCATTGTGAGGGGATTGTTCAATGTGTTCACATACCGGAGAGAAACGAAAAGGGAAAAGAAACAACAGAAAAGAGCAAGAGAGACAGAGCGAGGCTAGTTAGCATGGAGAACACAGGATCAGGAATTCAGTCTGCAGATGGCATCATGGGCAGCCCATCTTTGACGCTTGAGTCAAGTCCAGCTTTTCTTTTCCTGAACATGACAATAGAGCATTTACCCCCATCTCGTTGGTGTAACTCAATGTCATGAACCAAGAATGGGTCTTCTTCACTCGCTGTGTGCACAGTGCTGTGTGTATTTTCAATTTGGTGTTTGGGCAATTTAAATACTTAAGTTCATTGCAGTGGTTTTTGTGAATGTCTTCATCTACTCCTCTTCGTCTTATTAAATTACACATAATAAGGACTCACTCAGCACCCACAGCACCTGAGGCACCTACGAGTCTCCTTGTATTTTTACCAAATGGCTGTTTTTCCTGACTCTTGTATCCATCCTGGAATAATCTGTGTAGGTTTTTCACACCTTATAGGAGTGTTTTTCGTTCGTAGTCTTATCATTTGCATAGAATTATGCAACCATCAAATAACTCTGCCGAAGCGTAGGAGAGCTTGGATCCTGGCTTCTGGGTCGCGCCACAAGGGTGACTTGAGCATATAAAGGAGGATTAATTCTTTTCCTTGACAAATTACTGGGGCTGTCGAGCATCTGGCCCTGGAGGGCTGAGAGCTTATGGATTCCCATCAGGACCCTGAATGGCGTCAAACAGAAGGTATCAAATGCATGCTAGACTCAACCAAGCCGCTAACGCAGGAAAGATTGTCACATCCCACATTTAATTTGTGTTATTCTGGAATTGTTTCTGTCTTTTCAGTTGCAGGTTTGTACAAAGCAAAAAATACAGAAGCTGAACATAATTGTGCTTCTTGTTTATACCATTGCCTTGTGCTCGTGTGTAATTTATTTTTTGCTGGAAGACGCAGTGATCTTGCAGCACTGCGATAGTGGTATAATGTGAGCTGTCTATGAGAGTGATGCATGATTTGTATATTCTGAGGCCTCTCGCTGTGGCACTCTGTGGCTTCCCTCTGTTCTGATATGTAGAGAAGTGAGAGACGAAAGAGGAACAGCCATCAGAAGTATTGTCATCCGAAAGGTAAAGGCTTCAGAGATGGCTCCTCCATGAAAGGTGCTATGGGTATAAGGCTGGTTCGTGCTCAACACATGTTTTTCTGTGCAGGGTTGAAAATCCAAACCTTTGTTGCAGCATCCCTTCATATTTCAGTAGAGTTCCACTGTTGAAAGTACAATCTTTTGTGTAAGTTCTTGGGCGGCTCTGTCAGTGAAGGCATTTGTCGCGAGCACAGACCAGGCCTGGGGCTTTGTCATTAGCTGAATAAGACCAAGAAATTCGTAGTGGCAACAGTATGATTTTTTCCCCCCATATCATGGTCATGGTAGGTAACTGCTAGATGGGTTATCACTCCAACAAGCTGCAACTGCCCTACATATTGTCAGGGAAGGTTAGGGGGCTGATCAACCATAATGCAGTAATGCTGATTTCCAAATGCAGAGTTTTGTTTTCACTAATAGTCTATAATGTAAAAATGTCTGTAATGTAATGTAGATATAATGTAATAGCTTGTATAATGTAAAATCTAAAAAAGATGAAACATTAAACTAACAATAAATACAAGCTTATTGTGTATTATGTGAGCTTATTGGCTTAAGAATAAAAAAAAAATTAAAAACTAAATTGCTCCTAAAGGCATTGTCATGAGTTTACTATCTGGAAATCTGAACCCTAATTCCAACATACCAATAGCTACTATTTTCAATAATAATTCAATCATAATTTTTTCTTTAGGCCAGTATAGAGTGACTTCAGTTATAAGACTTCAGTTATAAGTGCTTGTTGTACAATTATATATGATAATATTGTATATTGGCCCAGATCTGATGAGAGATGCCCCCTACACCCCCCCCCCCCCAACCCCCCACCGATCGGTTTGCGTGGGAAAAGGTCGTTGACCTGTGGATGAGGTCATCTGCTCTGAGATCACTGACTCCAAGGAAAGGGTTACACCAAACTTGGGAGAAAAGCTTTGAAATCTGAACAGTGGTACAATTCGTCTTTAATGGCAGTTACAGCAATGGACTCTTTGACCCGAGGATAAATATCGGGTCTGAAATCTTAATCAAAGAAAAGATTTTAAAATGTATCGATCCTTGGCCTGTGTCCTCCAGCTGCTGGAGGAGCTCCAGTCCTCCTCTTGTTCCTCCAGGATTAGGAATCAGGCCAGTTTACTCCCTCTGGAAGATAATCCCTCATGTCCGTCTCCTGTCACTGAACTGACATTCAATCACTGCATGAACCATAATCTGCATCGGCGAATATGGCGGGTCTCTGTAAGAGTCAACGGTAGCAGACTTAATCACTCCCGAATGTTAGAAGAGGTGTAAGGTGAGACAATATATATTCTCTAGGGGTGGTCTAAACTTTGCTGTGGTGCAGTGATTTTAGGGAATGTGGTTTGGGGAGTTGGGTGCATATCAGTTTACAGATCTTTTTGGTGTTATGGTGAGGGTGGCCTGTCACTATGTTTTGCACAGGGGTTACAATGACAACCACTGTAACATTGCCCAGAACGGCATCTCTTGTGCTACAAAGTCCAAGAAAGTTATCTGTGTATCACTGCTTGAATGTCTCCAAACGTCACTGCCTTCTAGTCATAAGCTCAACCTTCTTAAGGGGAATTAAAGAGCTCACAGTAGGACTGATTACATACATGCTGCATACATGAAAGGGTCAAAGTGTTTCTTACCCTGGCCTCATTTGAATTGCTCAGAGAGAGAGAGAGAGAGAGAGGAGTTGTGTTTTTCCACTATGGTAATACCGGCCACATTGCTGGCAGAATGGAAGTGTCGCTACTTCTTCGGGATCCATCTGGAGCATCATCGATAACGGCAGAGCAGGGCTCAGAGGAGCTCACACGGAGCAGACCTTTTTGAAGAGCGGCGGTTGATTTGTCACTCATCAAGACTCTTTAATAAATAATTGACAGCACTTCCTGCGCCGGGGTGAGGTGCAGCTCCGTGGTTGATTGATAGGAGCCTGTGGAGACTGCGGAGCAAACAAGGAGCAAGCGTTTCCTCCGATTGGGATGGCAGAGCTTGGCGAAGGCAGGCGGGCTGAGCCGTGAATAACTGGGTCAGTCCAAACAGCACATCAGAGGATTTTTAATTCCGGTTCAGTTTGCCTCAGGATCCTTCCCCCACTCTTGGCACGGATTTGGAATTGTTGTGGGAACTGGATTTGGATGCTTAAGTACGCTAAAGGAGACAGGAGTAAACAAAACAGGAAAAGTGTGAGTCCTTTTTTTTTCATAGTTTCAGGCTCGTCAGCAAAAATCCGCCCCCTCTGTGGCAATTTGCACTCTATGGTAAGAGACACAATCACACACAGTTCACTGTCGCTGTGAACAATTGGAAACATGCTCTGAAACTGACATACATTTATTTATATAATCACTGATTTCTGCATCCCGCTTTGATGAGGGATTTAGTTGATAGCCATAGATGAAATGCAAACCAGCTTAACGGTGCTTGCAAGCACAGAATGAATAGCTGGCACAATATTATGATATGTTTTAGATGTAGTTGAATGTGGATTAGAACTGAATGTTTTATTAAAGAGTCGGCGGAATGCTCAACCTGAATGCGGCAGCAAAGAAATGCGCGTTGTTTTCTTGCGATTACTTTTGTGAAGGTGGCACTAAGGTGTTCTAAACTTGAAAAAGAGAATTACCTTAAAGGCCGTGTATGAATCCCATTCAGTACAAAGTGGTGTTGCATCCAACATTTGTCTTTTCATTCCTGTATGTTCTTTTTTGTTGCAGTGGGTTTCTTTAGGCTCCCCCAAGCACCCCAAAATCAAATCCCCCTCACCACAGAGATGGTTATATTCATCCACACTTCCCTGTTCCAGTGGGGGAGCAGCCTAAGAAGCACAATTAGGACAATAATTCACAGATAAATGTGCTTTTTGTGCCTGTCAGTTTTAATTAGTAAAATGGCCTATGCATCCTGATTATCTTTGGCTGCATTTGGTGGCTATCAATGTGCTGTACTGTCCAAAGAAACTCTGTTCTGGAGGTTTGTCAACAGTCTGTCATTTATATAACCATGCTGATTCCAAATCAATTTATGGAGCTGCTGATAGAACCTGGCTCTGGGTGCTGGCACCCTTCTGGATCCCTGAAATAATGGGCTTGGCTGGTGGGGGTCTTTGGTTTACGTAACCGTTAGGGCCTTGGTTCTGGACCCCGGTCCAGTGCTGAGGCTCCATGCACGACTGAGTCGAGCCGACGATGGACAGGCACAGGTACCGCAGAGGAGGCCCGATGATCAAGCTACGGTGTGAGACAAGCTGGATCTCCCACCCTCACCTGCAGGCACTCGCACACTGACCGTGCTGCACCAGCTGTTTGTCAGGCCTGGCAGTCCATCTGGTGACCACTGCGTTCTAAACTGAGTCGATGTATTCACGAAGGCGAAGCTGTCAAAAGCAGGCTATGCTTCTCCACCTCTCACTCACTGCAGTAGGGGTTTCATTCTCTGTACATAAAGGAGAAGCAGTTAAGAAGCACTCTTCTCTGCATGCATATCTCAGTTAAGTTCACAGTTGTCAACAGGCACATGTAAGGCTTGCTGAAGTTAGCTGGTGGGACAGGCAGACTCACAGGGTCTCACCCTCAGACGATGAGGGGCAGAGATTATGCAGACGCAGCTCCTGGTGTCGGGTACCGTGTTCAGGTTTTAGCCTCATGGTTTAGGCACCTGCTATGACTCAGGCGTTTGGCGTGAAGGGCTGCTTGTCTCTCAGATTAAGACAGGTGTTTGGACCCATGTCTCCTCTTAAAATCTCACTGGGAAGGAGTCTTCATCAAAAGAGAACCTACTATGATTGTTTCAGTCATTTTAGATTTTGTTTTGTCATACTTTCTATAATTTCTTATTTACTGTACTTTTGGATTTTGGTTACCGCTGCTTGTGCGTGCAGGCATTGCGGGGGTAAGAGGGAGGTTTTGGACGTACAGTTTGTGCCATAATAGGATTTCCCCAGCTTTACATATTAAATCAATGCGCTGGTTGTGAGTGTATATAAATCACAATGCTTTTTCTCTGTCTTCCTGCGACTTCATTTTCAGCAAAAGACTCTGATATTCAAAAGTAAGAGATTTGAATAAAAAAAACATTGTTTGCAAAGTGTATTTCTGCCAAAGCTTAACTGCTCATTACCACTTGTTCAGAGGCTCTGGATGTGTTAGCGTCTGTGTTTGCTTTCATAAGAACCTGGCTTGGGTCGAATGTTCAGTCACAGAAGTGCATTGCTGGGAGAAGTCATAGACCAGCCCTGGATGTTGACGTGCGCGCTTGCTTGGATGTCACATTATGTCAGCGCAGGTTAGTTTATTTATCAAAGGCCAGTCTCTGAATGTGTCAATGGCAGCCATTGGCTTGCTTTTCAAGCTGAAATCCTCTACTGGCCCATGAAAACATCTCTTTCCTGTATGACTCGAGGTCAATTTAATTAAGTTTCAGTCTAAGAATGAGGCGCTCAAGGGGAGGACAGGGAACAGCGGACGTGACTTTGCAGGCAGTCTCAGATCAGAGTCATCTTCAGAGCATCAATATTTCAACACTACAGAACTGCCACTGAAGTCATTTTAGGTCTCTTATTAAACTGCACTTTCTATGCACTGTTAAACCTATCGGCCTTGCAATTAATCAGGATGCTTTTTCCTTTAAATATAAAAAGGAATCTATATTAGCTCAATTATGGAAACTGCTCTGTGCTCTTTGTATTGTACATTGAAAATAAACAAATGGCCAGAAATAAGAGATTCTAAAACTACACATGGAAGCTGATAGTTTTGTTGCTCAGTAGCACATATGTAGTCGTGTCATATTACTTTCAACCACAACAAGATCTTTGTTATCTGAAATATAAGCGTAACAGTAAAATGTGATTGCCTAAGTGTGGTAGTTTTCTAATAATGGATGAAATTGCAATTACAGATGACAAATTGCACACTGTTCTCTATTCTTGCTTACCAGGTAAAATATTGCGCCAGTTGAAATATTTTTCCAAGTGTTCTGGGTGTGAAAATCCAATGTTTGAAAAATGAAATGGAACACAAGTTCTTATCTTGGACAATGATTTTTGTGACAGTGAGGCTGAAATCTGTCATGCTTGCGGCTACAATTCTGTACTTTGAGCTGGAATGTTGCAACTTCACATCCCAGGATGAAAATTGCTATCTGGAACAGATGTAGAACCATCTTGACTCACTCAGGTTCTGGGTGATTTTCCACTAACTGCTCTGTCTTGCCAAATTAGCATTAGCCAGGCAAAATTGGCTCCACTATCTACAGCATCCGGTGCTGACTTGTTCATACATGAGACTCAGGTGGGTTTGATAAACTGCACTGAGATATTGCATCAAGCACAGAGCACCTATAAGTGAACATAGTCTGTGTTCTGGATTCACAGTATATTCTGAACATATGCTTTATACCCTATACATATCCTGTTTATAAAAGCATTTGGACAGTACATTGTCAGCCAATGAAAAAGCAGTTTACAGTTCATGCCTATCTCTGATTGGAAGGAGATTCCTTCATGCTTGTAAACTGCCTGGGCTTCACATACATGACACGAGCAGCAAGATAGGTGACTGGGGCCATCAGACTAATTGCTTGTAGCGCTGCCTCAGCACATTCATGATAGTTCACGCTTCACTGCAGACCACAGAACAGCCAACACCATTCAGGCCTGACTTACCCAGCCTCTGTCATAACAGTAGTTTTTCATTTTTATTTTGTTGACCTGACAGTCTTCTGAGAGATCCAGCGCCAACTAACAAGTCAGCAGTCTTTCTTCTTTCAAGAAGGGAAGAGGCAAAACATGGTTATTCTTTCCATTTAGCATGAGTCAAATTCATTAGACAGTGCGACTGTGAGTAGTGCCATGAGGCTATTCCTTCTCCTTTCTGACCTGGCTTGAGTCTGTGCTGGTCTGTCAGGTGACCTGTTCTGTGAGGTGTGATTTGCCCAGAGTGTGGCTGGTGGTAAACATCGAGTTTAAAGGAGTCTTTTAACCCACAGTAATGTAGCAGTGCCATTCCACCTTCCTTGGTGATCACTGAGATGTACCTGGGAGGTGTTGGGCTCAGGTGACAAGACTAAAACCCTCATGAATACTCAACTGAGACCAACACAAAGCACACCAGACAAGAGGCAGCCGATAGGTAGAAACTAGAGAAACCAGATAGAAACGGTTCCTCTCTAATTTCACTGAGGCATGAATTCAGAATAGTATCACCATCCCCCATAAAAAGTGCGCAGTATATTCACATATCCTATTTGAATGTTAAATTATTAAATCATATTACTTTTATGGCTGTTTTTAGAAAACTGTTTTGAAAGGTTTTTTTTTTTAATCAGAATTTTGTAGTGACTGTGTTTATACGATTTAAGTACAAATCTTCAGTCATTCATGAATTCCATCTTGAGTGAACAACCAATCATTTTTTTGGTCTATTTGACTGACCTCTGAGCTGTTGTGTAAGTCTGCTGTGAGAAAGTAGTTCTCCGATTTTTTTATCTGTAACGCAAAGCAGTTTGATGTTGGCTAGGGGGCATTCTGCAATGTTGCAAATTATTGCAGTCAGATAGGCAGATTGTTTTCATTTTGATTCCCATGGTGTTTTTTTTCTCTGTGTTTTCTTCCCTGCATAATGTTTGAATTTCGAGAAGCATCTTGATGGTCCTCATAATAAACACCTCAGATCTGCGGCACAGGGATTTGAAGTATGATAGCAGTCTCAACTTTGTTTGAAAGCCTTTCGTGTTTGCGCATATGTATCTAGTGGAGGTTTTGTAATTTGGTGGGATCCAGCGAGCTGAGCCTTGTAAAAAGAGAGCTGTAGATAGACCTCAGACAGGATACCTTTCATATGGCATTGCAGTTCTTTGCTTTCAGCTCTGTTAGTAGTCAAATTAGCAATTTTAATGTGCTCTTCTGTGCATCTACTTAAAACAGCCTTGGGTGAAGACGCATCTTTCCTGTCATGCTCGCACATGTCCACATCTCATCAGTGTTTGTTCTTGTTCTTGCTGCAGACACCAGCGGTAAATATGTGGCAATGTAGACAGACCTGTGACTCAGGGGGTGCAGGAGCTTTCACTGTGCATGGAATTCGAAACGTTCCGTTCCAAAGAAAACGTACGTCAGGTCTAATGTTATTTGAGAACATCCCAGGTCCAAACCTGCATTCTGTAAGGTCAGTGTAATTGCAGGGCACTGTTGAATCTCAGCATGCACGCTGCACTGTCTAGGTGGCTGCTGTGATTAAAGTAATCAGCAGGTTCTTTGCCTTGGGGACAGGGGTACTAATGAAGGAGGAAACAAGGTTCCCGAGCCACACATGGACCCGCATGTTATCACCAGGTTTTTGACCAGGTGCTGGCACAGTTCATTTCCCAGAGTCTGTCTGAATAAAGTTCCTCATTATCGTCCTCCGGTCACCTGGAACTGCTGAATCAAATATGGATTCTAAAGAATTCTACATTTTCAGGATGTCTGTAATGTTCTTGCTTCACCAGTCCTGGCTGTTTAGTGTTATATTACAGGAGTGTAACATTATGTATTTAAACACAGTCATTAAAATTTTTGTCTGCCTTCATTCAACATTCGCCTTCCTCTTATAATCTCTTCTTCCTGTTTGTCCAGAGTGCTGGTATTTGGAAAAAGAAATGTTCAAATCTGTTTTTCACAGTGTTAAAACTCAAACTTTCAGCCAACTGTGTTTAGCTTGGTTTTATTTATATGTCGCTGTGCTCATATATAGAAAGTGGAACACTTTTACATTAATAAAATACATCTGACATTATACTGCATCTGTATAAGTATTTGTGCAGTATTTTGGAACTGAAAGGCTTTAATTTTTTTTTTTCTGGAATTAATTACATGAAATGTAACCTGGTTTAGGTTTTAATGTCATTCAAACACTTTAGACAGTGAGATTAAGAGGTCATGTGAGAGGTTAAGAGAATAGATCATTTTTGTCTGACCAGAATTAAAATGAAAGTCAAGACAACACTGACTTGATATATCATAAGAGCATCATGAAGAAGTTAAAAAGAAGTCCTCTTCAACCAAGACTTGAGGGATCCATTCAGCAACAGTTATAACAGATATTCTTGGAATTATGTAGCCATGTTCTGTTTTTACCCCTTACCTGAATTAAAGAACACAAGTCTTTTAAATAACTGAATATTCTGGAGCATATGCCAAAATTATTTGATTAACGTCTAAATAATTTTAAACTTAACAGGAGGTTGTGACGTCTTGGGGAATATTTTATGGTCTTCACTCAGGGTTGATTTTACAGACATGAGATCTTGGGAGTCAAACACTGGATTTTAGAATTAAATGCTACAAGCTTGCCAACCCATCTGTGGGTAAAGTACTGCAATGTGTGCCTTTTAGAACTGTGTTTCCAGTCACTGAAATAAAGTGTGGGTAGGAATACAACATTTTTGGTTCTGTGAATTAAAAGGGGACTGTTGAAATTTTGTGACTTTTGACTCTGGCATTATGCTGTATGCTGCTGGTAATCTGTGACAGAAGTACTGTTATGCAATCTTGTTTTATAAAAAAGAAGTGAAGGATTTATTGTAGTTTACCTGACAGTCGAGTTTGTATTTGGTGTATTGTGTAACACATTTATGTAATGTTTTAAAAGATATGCTTTCTTTGTCCGGCCTCACATAAGCTTGTCACTCAATAGAGATTCGGCAGACCTATCTGCATGCCGTTAGATCTTTGTCGACAGCAGACGAGCTGGGTCCACTTTTATGATCTGAAAAGCCTTGCATTGAAAACTAGCATGAAGTGGTGAAATTAACCAGAAAGCAAGCGCTACAATGCCAGCTGGCAATGCGAAAACTCAAAAGTGTTAACTATGAATGAAGGAGTTCTCACGGTTAAAGCCTCACAACACTGCTTGCTTGAGCTTTCAACAGTGGTTTGTGCTTACATTGCCAGGGGTGGCTGGCAACAATTTGTATTCAAAGTTTTAAGCAGCATTATTTATTGTGCTGTATGTGGCAGTGTTTGAATCCACCAATTTAACCATTTTAATGATAGACCCATCTGAATTTGCCCCCTGGTATTTATCTGAATCCTTTTCAGCTGGGCCTAAAAAGGAATCTATGACCAGTAAAAGTTTTTTTTTATTTGTTTACAGCATTCTGCCTCATCATATTGACATATTTACATTTTTTAAAATTAAAATCTGTATTCTTGTTACGTGGACATGGAAAATGGTGAGAAAGACTTTATCTAAATTCTGCCAGGAGGTGTCTTGCTCATAGGTGAAATTCTGAACTGACTGCATTTTGTGATTTTTGTTTCCCAGGCTGCAATAAATACAAGTGTTTGATCTCAGCTCTCACGGTAGTCATCTCTCTCCCTCTCTCCCTCTCAATCTCTCTTTTATGAGTTCTCTGTTGCGAGATGTGTCTTGTATGCATGGAATTTCTGTGTGTGTGTGGAAAGTTCAGGCAGACCTGTATGATTTTACAGTTAAATGCCTTCCCGTTTGTGTGTTTTTTATTTATTTATTATTTTTTAAACTTTTGCACTGAATATGAACTGAGTGTGCCACAGGCCTTTTATGGGCACAGAGAACAAGAGGCACTATGCAATCCTTAGTTATGGATGCTTGGTATTCTTGGGTTTTAGTGAAGCAAGCCCTTTTTGTTCTCTTCATAACCGCTCTGCATAGGGAACTATGAGTTCAGCTTTTCTCATCAGCTGCTACGTCTGATGATTGTTTTCTGTGTTGTTGTTGCCGCCGCTCTTGTGGGTCTACAGCTGAACCTCTGTTCTGTATTATGATGAAAACTCGCCTTATTCTGCCCTCCATGAATCGATTGACCATTTTCTTCACATGTGATGGGAGGAACTGTTTGGCCCTGTGGCTGCTCTGTTTCAAACACAACGATACATGATGCAAACTTTATGAAACTCTGTCATCCACCTTCCCCTCAGCAGGAGGGAAGCTGAATATGCACCTGGAGTGGACTGACATGCGTTTTTAATTATAAAGCTCAATTAGAGGAACTCCACTCCTAACTCAGTGCTTCACAGGTCCATGTGTCAAGGCTTATTTGTTGTTGTTTTATCATTTCTGTCTTCCGTATCCAATTTGAAAGTTAATTGTATCACTAAAACACCAGATGGTCACTGGCAACCATAGTAATAATTATCTTCTAGGCTACATTATATGAGTGTGAAAAAGTACAGCAACATTAAAGGAAAACCACATGAACACTTAATGTGATGCATCCTCCAAAGATCCAAGGAAGAATTAAGATATAATTACATTAGAAATATGATAACTTGTATGTGGGGGTGTTTAGTAGTCATCACTGCACTGTCAGGTATATACTAAGAATTTTTCTTTGTATATGTTTGCAATGTAGCCTGAAAATACCAAAAGAGATAACAGATCACAAGGTCTAGCTGACAAAAGGTAATACTGGAGTGAAGAAGACTCAAATGATGACTTAACTCTTCGAGGCCAGTTAATGGTGATCAACTGAAATGTTCAGTGAAACGATGCTACCTCTTATCTTGAGAAAGTTAAAAAGTATGATTGTCGAGCTGGCTTGAAGATTTTCATGTGGTGTGCTTTCAAATGACCAATTCCATCGAAAATATCAAACCATATATCGCTGAAATATATACATGTGTGAGAAAATAAATTTACTGTGGGATACATACCACCTGGTACCAACCAAGCCTAGTACTTGTTTTTAAAAGCAATATTGTCATACCACTTTGTCCTTTTATATGTCACTTTAGCAGAATGTGAATAAAGGGATCAACAAGAAGTGAATCAGGGCAGTTTATTTCAATACCTAAATTTAACTACTGTCCTATCAGCCCCACTAAGCCCCGCAGACTCAGTGAGAAGTAACAGAATACTCGTGACTCCTCTGATCTGCATAACGTCTAGCTCTTGCTTCTACTCACACTGCAGATGCAACATTCAGCTCATATTTCCCATGCCATCGGAGTGACACAAAGTCAGCCTCTGATCATTCTTGAATCATGCAAACGTCCAGTTGACCAGGAGGGTGACCAGACTGAGGATGTTGACCATCCTGACCCCTGCGGCACAGAGTCAGCCATTGCCTTGCCAATGTGGACCTCCGGCCGTGGGTGGTAATGGAGAGCTGCGGGACGCACAGCTGCACCACAGTCAGGCAGTTTGAGTCCATGACCCTTATGAGGGTCTGAAACAGTGGCAGCTTTGACTGTGACTGTCTTTGATGTGGGTCGATGTGGTCATGGGTAAAGCCTGAGCAACGATATCTGCATTTTTAAGGCAAAAAATATGATAAAATAGTTTTGTTCCCATGGCATATGTATTAAATTAATGCTTCTCTTTCTGTTTAGAAGCTCATCCTCCCACCCTTCCACCTAAACCATGACACTAAACTATTGCCTTGAAATATATCACTAATATATATATATACTGAATAAATATATATATAACTGTTGTCTCTCCATATAGTTTCTTGTGTGAATAGTTTTTGACCAATCTCTTTATACTGCATATATGGTGCTGCAGAAGTTCTGATATTCATAATATTGCTGGCTCAGCTATTTGCAAAGGGAATGAAACAGAATATATGTGGAGCAGAGACATGCAGCTCAAAGGTTGTTTTTTTTTTTTTTTCCCTCTTCTCAGTGGAAAGGAAGATGTGTCGTGCGTTAATCTGAATGGATGCACCAAGCAACGTATCCTTCATCGAAATGAGGGATTCCCTATGGAGACAGACTTCAGAACAGGGTGCTCCATGCTAGCTGCGCTGCCAGGATAGAGAGCCTGCTTTCTCAACCAGAGTCATGGGAATTTATTAATCCGCAGCAGCCCCTAAACGCATGAATTACAATTTTCCCTGTCTTTCACTCCTGGCTTATTTTATATTCTCTCCTTTTTTTGCCAGAATGAGGGATAAATAAGTGTTGTCAGGGCAGTGAGCTTCGTTTGCCAGACTTCTTTTGTGCGAAATTCTCAAGTGTTGGATTTTAATCAGCAGGGCTTCATTAGTCAAACCCAATGGTCCTCTTCGGAGGGTTACCCTCTTTCCCCCCATTGTTGTTTTTTTATTATTTGTGGAAAAAGCCTTGTTCTGCAGCCAGTATCATACAAAACCTCCATTCTTTCCCCCTTAATGAGGTTCATTTATTTCCATGCTTTAACTTGCACAAAGCCAGTTTGCAGCAGCCCTGTCTTTTTTTTTGAGCTGGGTTCACACAGATACCAGGGGGAGAAGGTAAGAATTTAACAGTGGTAAAGACACTTTGACTGACTTGTTCTTAATAAGGCAAAAGCACTAGATTACCAAGGCCCTCTAACCCTTGAAGATGTGTTAAATATGTTTCACCCTCAGTTGTCTGCTGTTGTTATCTGTCTTTGTAAGGCTAAGACAACCGGCTATGCAAAGTGTTAGACCAGAGCTCTCTCCTGCTATTCAGTTCAAGCCTTCTGGAACCATGGTTTTAAAGCCTCTCCGATCCTTGTCCAATGTTTTCATTGTGTTCTCTTTCGGTGCGTCAGGCTGATATGTTAGTCCTATGCATTCAGGGTACTCCTCTAAGACCGCCTAGCTCACCTGCCTATTTTTTTCCCTCATTGGCTACGCTCAGCCAGCCAGGTACAGGCTTGTTTACCATTGGATAGTGCACCCTCCTTACTTTTTGTTATTTCTGTCAGCCTGCCTCTGCCCCGGCTGGGTTTTGCCAGAAGGAGCATTTAGTGTAGGAAGGCAATTGTAACCAGTTGTGTGTGCTTTTGTAGCCATGCTCAGATGAGCCTGAAATAAACTGACACGTGTGTGGATGGTGACAGCATTCAGCCACTGCTAGGTTTCTCTTTTAGGGAAGCAATACTCTGAGTGTCCGATTCAGTGGTGCCGCACATTGGGCGGTGGACACTGTTTTCTCAGGACTGTGACTGATAACTAAAGGACCGATGCCACAAGGCAGGTAAGATAACTATGGGATGTACAAGGTCTGTAACGGCCTGGTTTGCTGACTTCTACAGCGTGTGAATGGGGTAGCTGAGGTACACGGAGGTGTTTGGTAAGTCTTACTTTTCCTGTTCCAGTATTTAGAGTGCAAGTTGGGACATGGCCCAGGAGTATGAAAAAGAAACAGTCTCTCAAATGAAACAGGTGCGGTGTGCATTTGTATATTCCCTTATTTCTATGCGAGAATTTTCTTTTGGCATTTCTGATTTTGGGTTAACATCTACTGCTTTTTTTAATCCAAAACCTTTTGAAATTGAATTGTGTGTGTGTGAGTCGCTGTGATTTACAGCAGCACAAGTGCAATGACTGGCAGCCTGGAACAGGATGATCCTTAAGTTGAAGGGAAGTATTTTGGAGAATGTAAACTTTGCCTGCAATCTCATTCCAACACAGTTCAATATTTTTGCAGAGTTACCAGAAACTTTATAAAAGTATACATATGGAATGCAGTCTCTATACTATATAACACTCTTGGCTCTAAATGTCAATTAAAAGGCTTGCTTTCTGTTGATAACTTGGCTTTGCTATTGCGTAGTGAGCAAGGGCTGAGACAACCTATAGATCAATGCTTATTTTAGATCAGCGCAGTCAAACTTCAGTGTTAAACTTAAAGACTTACCCAGCACTGTTCCAAAACAATCCTCCTGTAGTCGAGTCATGCTAATGTTTTTATGGGGACAAATGCCAACACAGACCAACACAAACCAACCCCCATAATGGACATAATTATCGGTCTTGTTCTGTGGTAGGTTCAGTGTTACCAGAACATGGAACAGGTGTTGATCGGAAAAAAGATTGAGACACCTGTAACTGTTTATGATTGATGTTTATGGGAATTATATCTATTGGAGTAATGCTGAGGTGAAAGTGGTATAGAGAAAGTCTTACTATGTTTGCGGTATCATAACCGTATCCACATAAAATGAAGACTAGGATATACAGACATGGTTTTATGAAAAGGAAGTAGCCACCGACACTACACAACACCCTGCCGATTTCTGTTTTAAGCTGCCCTGTCAAACGTTTGCAAATATACAGATCCTGGATCTGCCTAGTGCGTTTTTATCTCTCAAGCAGTTACGTGCTTATAACATGGAGTAACGACATGCAAGGTAGCAACTTACATGTCCCCTCCAAAAGATGCAAAACACTACCCAGCGTAGTCAAAATAACAGTCAGCTTTGTCACGTACACTGGTAAAACTTTATATCTCATATGCTTAGCGTAATTGTTTAATCACGGGTACAGGTGTTCTGTGCTGGCTACATTGGACTTTATTATCACGTGCGGGACATTTCCAGTGGGGTGTGTCTTTTCCGTGATTTTGGTTTGCAACTGTTTATATATAGTCGGCACCACAGTATCTGAAGTTTTCAGGATATTACCCGCCTCAGATGTACAGGCCTTGGAGCGTTCTGCTCGCTGGCAATTTTCTCTGCATTTAATGTGAGGTTAAAAAAAGATCTCTGGCCATATTGCAAACCAATGCATTTATAACTTTGCAAAAAAGGGAAGAAAGTTTCTTCTGGACAGAAGTGCCACGTCGGTTGCAGTTCAGATGTTTGGCGTCAAATTTATGCACTTCTGTTTGCTTTATATCCTCTTGTAATAACTGAGAATGAATGCATTTCCTTACTAGATCAAAGCTGACATTACTTTATTTAAATCGTTGCATATATTCACAATATAATAAATTAAACTCACATTGTTACGCATAGGTTTGAGCTAAGCCTCTGAATTCCACCCTTTCTGTAGATTAAAATAAAAGATAAATATATGATCTTTAATCACAGTGCTTTCCAAGTGTATATTCATAGACCTTCATCACAGACGTTTCATGCCCTTCAGTGAGAATACTTAATGCATTATTTTAGCCAATATTTCTTTATATTGATTTGCATATTTGATTGATGGATGTTATTTGTCCTGCCACATAGCTTTTTAACACTAACAAAGCCTTATGTGGGTGCATGCTTCTGGCTCGGTTCTGGTGTTTTTTCAGTTTGTTATTTAGTCAACGTGTTTGATTTAAAAAATCGAGGGTGCAGAATTTGCTGTTGTTTAATAGCATGGAGAGGAGTGAAGACACAGGCATGCCCAGGCTTTGACCTTCGATGTGAATGACCCAGCAGTTGATTGTCTGCAGAGGTTTATGATGGCTTTATTTTTTCAAAACTCCATATGTAATGTAGTCTTTACACTTTCCCTGTCTGTCAGGCACATAAACTCTATTTCTGTAGCATGAAACTGCTAATCAGAACACATTAGCACAATCATTCCTTTCATCCACACTTCATGTTTTGCCCAAGAATGCATGATGGATAGCTACAAGATACCAGTTAGCTATAATAAATCGCAAACCCATTATATAGGATCTTATGTTCGTTAATAGTCCAGGGGGATGGTTCATATGAATTCAAACTATTTTCGACATCAATTGATCTTTCCATGCTATAAAGTGGAGAATGCACAGCCTGAAAGCTTGTCATGCTCACTTGCATGTCTTATCACTGTTGGATTTCAGTTCATCTGCTGTAGCAGCAAGATGGTAATGCAGACTCTGCAGCTAGAGTCAGGGATGGCTTATGAGGTAAGAATGGCAAGCCTTGAGTTATGTGTCAGTGGGGTTGAGAGGATTTGCTCATGGGCTATGGGCTCACGGTTACCCAGGTGATTGATGGGGACTTGTTTGGCTCTTTGAGAGGAACATTGAGCCCTGTCCGCTGCTTCCAAAGCCCCACCCCTGCTGCATGGAAGCAGGACCAGGATGGCGTGGCGATTTGGGGCTTGTTAATGTGCACCCAGTTGTTGTTGGCTCATAAAACATGTGGAGGGATCTGGAAGGGATTAGTAGGCAGTTCTGGGAGCATTGTTCCTGGCCTGCTCTCCAAGGTCCCTCCTCGCTCTTGGCGGGACCCGCTTTGCTCTCAGTGTCTCGAGCCTAACGGCGTCTGAGCTGTAATTATGTGAGCGAGGACCTTTCGGGAATTAACAGAGTTTACTGGCAGAAGAGCCAGTGATTGGGTACAGCACACAAAAATACCCAGGGCCTTTGTCCACATGTTATTTTCTTTGGTATGTTAGTTTCCCCTCTCTCTTTTTATCTGTCTATTCCTCCCTCCCTTGTACATCTCTCTGTCCACTGAAATAGTATAGAACTTCAGAATTCAGGATAGCAGATCAGAAATGGTCCATTTCTGACCTCTTTAGCCACAGGCCCCACACAGGCAGCACAGAGGTGCGAAGACCAGTCTCTTCCACACATGGACACCAAGCTTCCTCACATCGTGACTTATACACTAAATGCATTTACAAACTAATTTCAGGTGCCAGGCTTGGCTGAATGTTTGAATTAGGCTAATTTAGTAGCCAGATTTCTCTCACACTCTCTATTACTTATTCATTGTGCTAGAGGGGAGGGAAAACATCGTTTCAATTTCTGGGGATCATGATTCCTATTCATTAAGTGGCTACAGTGTTTCTTATTTGGGTAATTGAATGATAATATTAAGCAATGCAATCTGACAAAGCTTTTGCTTTGTGGTTGGAATTGCTAAATGAATCCAGCTTGCTGAAAAGATCATCAGAGGACAGTGCAAATGAAACACACCCAACATCTCAGCAGATTCTCATAACTACAGCATCATGTATTTGTCATCCTGGTATCTTAATACTTTTCATAAATTTAATATTGAAATTAAATGAATGCCGTTTGTAAAGGTTTTTTTTTTATTTCAGGTCACGAAAACAAATGGACTTATTACTTGAGCAGTTCAATTTATGCACCAGTGTAGGCCACAGGGTCTGAAACCCTGTAGTTCAAAGTTCAGGGCTTGGACCAATAAGCTAATCAGTGTTCTTGTTTTCCCTGTCCGTGATGTGAAACAGTAGTATAGTAAACAATAAACAATAGTCCCCTTTGCATTTCTCTTGCCATAACAGTGATGTAAAGTTCCAGTAGCTGCAGGCTGTAGGCGGCAGGAATCCCAGGCTCCCTGTGAGAACGGAGGAACGGCGCTGCGTCCTGGTCTTGCCTCGTTTCATGTCTGCACAGCAGATACCCAGCAGAGATCCACAGACCTCAGATCAGCGCCGCGCTTAATTTGAAAGGGTGCTGAGGCATGCCTCTAAAAGACTCTCAGACTGAAAGAGACAGGGCCATCTGTCTCTCATGGCAGAAGCTGCTCCACTTTTCCCCCTCAAACTGTTTGCTAACTTTTCAACCCCCCGCTCCCCCTTCCCAACATTCAACACGCACTCAAACTGAATGTACCAGCTTTGATGACTGATGGTTTACACACCATCTGAGGGCATAACTACATAAAAGTGAAGTTGTTTATTCCTCAGTCTTTTTTTAATATTGATAACGCGTTGCAAACGCTGGAGTTAAGCCGTTAGAGCAGACATTGGCGTTATGACCGTCTTTTTTTTTTTTTTAAAGGCAACCGGCCATGTCCTGGTATCACCTCTTCTGACAAGCTCCCAGCAGGAAGCTGAGGCGTGACTTTAGGCCTCAGCAGGCCCTTTGCTTTCTCATTTTTATCTCATGTGTCTAGGTGAAGGGGGGCTTTTGTGCATCTTACTCAATAGTCAAGCCAATTCTGTTTAGGTAACTCTCTTTTATGTGTGCTTTGAAATTTCTGTATGCACTAGGTCTATAGCGTATACAGCAGGCCTGGCGATTATAGCAATGCTTCAGTCTTTATACTCGCATTAATGGTAAATCAATTTATAAAGGATCAAAATAAATATTTTATAAAATCAAAATAAAGGAGACATCAATTGCTGAATAAAAATCTTATCTGGTATCCTGCAAAATGACTTTTTTCTCATCGCATCAGTATAGAAATCAAGCTAGCTGTATGTTTATGTGTACATGTTAACATATTTCCGTTGAAAAAATTGTAAAGCTGCATGTATTTAGCCCCATTTCATTGTGAGCTGTCACTTGGAGATCAGACGGCTTATCCTAAATTATAAAATGTTTGATTTTATAAAAAATACTATCTTATATGTGTTGGTAGGGGGTTTGGGGCTAAGGGTTGAAACTGCTCCATGACGGCGGTCATGCTCTCTCTCCTTTTCTCTTATAGAAAGCCCAGGTTTCATGCTATCTCTCCTCACATTAACATTACAGCTTGACCTCACTACTGGCTCCCTCTGCATTCCATGAGTATGCATTCAAAGTGGTTAAGTCTTAATCTCGAAAGTTTTGTGGATGAATATAAACAAGCAAAGTATTCCCTTTAGTGTCTACGCAGATTATCAGCTGCAGGATGTGCCTCATTAAGGGAATAAAGTGGACTGTTTAGATATTTCCTCTCCTTCCACTGAGAAATAAAGTAATTGAGATCAGTCCATCTGCTCAAACAAGGCAGCAAGCTAAAGGAATCGTCCTGATATCATTGATCTGATCCAGTGTACCAAATAATGAGTGTTTCCCGTCTCGTTAATGCGATACCTCTGTTTAGGCAGCTTAACCAATAACTTAAAGGCTTCTCGTCTCAGCCGTACCACCTGTGAGGAGGCTTGGGTGTGTAATCGTTTTGGAAGTTCCATTTATACTCAGCGGTCTGTGTTTTTTCATGCTGTAAAATTCCCTCTGTTCATCAGTAGGTGTTGTATATGGAGATTATCTCATTCCATGCTATGTTTTACTCTATGTTCTGAGAAATCAAGGACAATGAAATAGATCAAATACAATAGAAAATCTTCACCATCTGCTACGTTCCCCATTTGGGGATATATGGAGAATAAAAAGTAATGAAAATGTGAAAATGGAGTCTTCAAGAAGTATGTTGAAGTAACCAATTCACAATTAAAAAAGAATCTATGCATTCTTATTTATAATATATGTATATATTATGTTTATATGTATATGAAATGTGGAGGTGTTTAAGTTCTGGGAAAATTAGAAGGAATCCTCAAACCTGCATTTCTTGTTCTCTGCTGATAAAAATGTTGGTGGGTCTGAATCCCTTATCACGGGATGAATGATACAGCTTTACGGTTTCCTTCTTGCCTACCCAAGTAATATTTTAGCCATTAGCCCACTATAGCTTTCATAATAATCCTAGATTTAGAGGAGATGATTACTGTTCATATTACTCATAAAATAAGCATCATATATTATTATCAAATTAAGACAGAGAAATTCAGTCTCATCTTCATTTTATGTTAAATTCCACTCTGCGACTGCCAGATAATTGTCGGGTTTACTGTCGAAGGAAGCTATCAGAATGATTTTTTGCTTGAAAATTGATAGAAGCGTGGTTTTATGGAGAAGAGGTACTAAGAGCAATTCTGTTTGACCTATCAATCAATCCTTTTAGTGGATACTTAATCCCTTTCTTCTGATTCTGAAAGCAAGAATGAGCCCTGCTACTTAGTGGTAAGACTACAACTGGCCAAATGATGGGGGTAAGCCAGCTAGGTCCATCCATTACTCTCTAATGGCTACTGCTGGTCAGGCTGGGTGCATGTTAGAACTGAGAACATGCTGACCTTGTAGTCCTCTTAAGACATGGGCAGTATGTGGTTTGTGATGTGTCCACAGTGTGGAAAGAAGTGAGATTATGTGTGTCCCAATACTCAAGAAAGTATCCTCCTTTCCTCCACTATCACATTTTCTCCTCCCTTCCTTCAGTACCAGCACATTTGAGGAAGGGAGGAGACGAGGAGGCAGTGGAGGAAAGGAAGAGACCTTTTTTGAGTATTGGGACACACCCTAGTTGGCATGTGAATTTGAGAAGTCACATGCTTACAGCTCTCTCCTCCTGAAGTCAGCAGAAAGGGCTGTTAGTTGGAGATCGTCAAGTTTGTTTGGATTCGGGTTGAGGAAGAATCAGGGATAAAAATTTAAAAATGAAAAAGGGCAGTGTAATTTAAGTTAGGTTTTATGAAATTTATGAAAATTCCATTTATGAAATGCAAATCTGTGGTACAGGTTATACCCCCAGTCAAGTTTCCTGAGATTGACAAAAGATAGAGAAAACACACAAAAGCGTGTGTACATGATAAGCAGAAGATTCTGGTCACATCTATGCAACAGTATAAGTATATACTCCACAAATGTTTGACCCATCAAGCATTATTTTTATATTGAGCTTTTTATATTGTGCTTTTCATGAAGTATTAATGGCTTTGAATTCTAAATCTTGGAAAGTGTTGAAGGCTGTTCAGTGGTCTGGTTTCAAAGGTTTGTGTGGCCAGGCACAGAACAGTTAGGTGCCTTCTGTTTCGGTGAGGATATATGGTGCTGTGGTGACTGGCAGCACAATGCGTGGTGATGCTAAATAGAGTTCCACAGGGAGACAAGGCCACTGGTGGGGCCCAGACACAGGGGAAGGTAACGCCATTCACCAGACTGGGACCGACACTGCTCATTACAATGTGGGTATATGAATCAACCATGCAGATCTATTATAGTTCTGACCTTGTGCTTCATTGTGACCGTTCTTTCAGATCTCCTGGAGGAGCATTAATGCATGCTAGCTGTGCCACATGAATGTATGAATTGAAAGCAAAACCAGGGAGGCAGGAGGAGGGAGGAGAGAGAGAAAAAATAAAGAAAGAGAACGAGAGACCTGTAATTACTGAAAATGTATCCTAGCGTCAGGCCTGTAGCCCTGCCACAAAGGCCTGCAACTGTCACACAGCCTGCTCTCTCTCGCGGTCTTTCACACAAAAATCCACACTGGAAAATCTTTTCAATGACTCAGGGAAAACCAGAGGGGGAGATGGAGGAGAAGTAATGAGCATTTGATGATGGTAACGTTCAATTACTCTGGCCCTGCGCAAGCGCATATTCTGCATTGCTGTTTTGGAGTAGCTGCCTACGTGCAAGGAGTTGTTCCTCCCTTGCTGCTTCCTAGCTTCTCTGGCTGCTCTCTGAAGGTCCCTGCTCTAATTTTAGACTATAAACTCTTTCAGTTACACCTTAATTTGTTCGCTCTGAGACCACAGTGTTTTGGGGGCAAAACCGGCTGTGGCTCCAACACCAATCTGAGCCTGACCTGTGCGAGGCACACCATGTCTTCTGTTGTGAACAGACGGCCGCGGGCTCCTTCCTGATTGGATTCCGAACACATAATGGGACAACTCGATTTTCCACCTCGAATCCCTAATGCAGTTATGATATAGGTGAAGAGGCCAGTGTCATAACTCTCTCCTTCTTTACAGCAATCTGCTGGTGAAATGGCACTGGCACAGTGCAGGCGAGTGCAATCCCTCTGCTGGTGAATGTGAGGAAGTGCATGCTGAATCCCTCAATTCAGTGAAAGAATTTACCATATATATAAACCGTAAACTTGGATTTGTCTTGAAAAATTATCATTGTTTTGTATGATTTCAAACAGTAATATGGCATCATGTTTATGATATATATGAGTATATACATATATATATATCCATACATAGAATAGTTTACTTAAATGCCAGACTAAATGTACTTTTAGTATTTTCAGATGCATCAGTTTGCTCCTAAGAAGTAAGAGACATCACAGGCTAATCTATGAGAAGTATGCTCAAAAGGAGAATAACAGATATGAAACTTTCTTGTTATCAGTCTTTTACTGACGATCTCTGAGGGTGGAATGTAAAGATCAATGATGCAATGTATTCCTTGTATGGGGATGGAAAGGGAATGTTTTAAAGTCTACATGAGCTCCGGTAGGAAAATAGGATTTGTCTGGGTGAATGGTATGTACCATTTGGGGGATGGGGGGTGGGGTGGATAGAGGTACACCTCTGTGCTAGAGTGAAGGGGCTCTTCTCAACAAAAAAACACCTTCATGGAATGGCAGTTTGAAGCCTTTATTATTTTTGAAGGAGTAAATTGATTTGTCGACGCTTTGGATTTATGACTCGGCTGGAGGGTATTAAAGGTAGTAGTCAATTTTAATTGTGAATTACAATCTGATTTTCTCTATTTGGTAGCTTGTAATTTGTATTTAGATTGCATTTCTTTGCCCTGCTCCTCAACCCACTCATGCTCTGTGGATTTGGAGTATTACTGACCATGGCTTGCAGCCTATTTGAAAATGAAATACTATTTGCTGCACTTAAGCTTGGCTAATTGTTATTTGCTTTTTAATTATTTGAATTTTGGTCCGCAGTGTACTCGTCTTGGACAGGACCACTTGCCAAATAAGATACTGTGCTTAATAAGGCTTATGATGAAGATAGCAGGAACAGAAAACTGTTGCATCTCTTGGGGGTGTTCTGGACCGGTTTTTCCCACTTTCTTTGAAGGGGTTCCCTCCCTCCTACGCTTTTGGCATGGACCAGGGTGTTTTAATCTGTGTGTGTGCGCACTGCTCCCCCTCATCCCCTCTGAAACATCTCTCTGATCCACAGAAAACACCGTTCTCCTTTTAATGAAAATATTTGTTTTAGAGCTGAAAGAATTGAGCATTTCAGCTGCCCGCCCGCTAAGTCTCTGGCTTCCCACTCCCAGCCGGACAATCTGCTCACAATTTTGTCTCGGAATTGTCCCCGTCTCCGTGATGATATTGATTTGTGTTTGCCGAGAGAGATTACAGCGGGCGAACAGGGATTATTGGGTACAGAATGTGTGGCCTTTCCTCGACATGATAAAGGAGACAACTGCGCTTGTCATTGCCAGAACCAGACCGCGGCCCCCTGATCCAATCAGAGCAGGGGAACTGCTCAGGAGTGCGTGTCCACACTCCACTAATGTGATCAGTGGTTTTATTCCCAACACAAATTCCCTCTAATGGAATGGCACAACTCACTGCCTTCAGGGCTGAAACCCCCTCCCTGAAAATCTCATAGGTTTCATTATGTCTGTCTCTCCTCCAAAGACATTTAGGGTTGCTTATGTGCCAGGGCTGCTGCAAACTTAAAAGGGGTATCAGGTTGAAGAATACGGGGTGGTCTGGCTGCATGGACAGGGGTCAGGCACATTTAAATTCCATCTCTTTTTCAGTATGTGCAGAGTTACATATGGTTTTGGTTGGGTTCAGTAATATGCAGTAAGTCACCCCATTAATGTCACAGGTATTTCTATTTCTCAGGGGCCCAGTGTCCTCTCCTTCCATTGTGTGCCGCAGTTCCTCAAATTTCCAGATGAGGGCAGGCCATATACACTTTTCATAGCAGGGCCTGCACTGTGTTCTGTATTAAGGCTTGCATTACATTGCATGTTCCCCATTTAGCATGATACTTCACATAAGCCTCATTACTTTATTCTGAAAGAATGCACTGAGTGTATCTGGGCCATACATGAGCCCTCCACACAGGCTGGCTTTTACATTGGCCAGATTCAGCTGATAGAGTTGGATGGGTAGAAGCAATAATGCAGTTTGTGCAGGATCCCTTTTGTAATTAGAAGTGGGAGCACGTCGCTCGTCCATCACAGGTTTGAAAAAATTAGTCCGGAGATTAATGTAGTCCGCTGGCTGTACATCCCAGCCTCCTGCTGTCTCCTGCATGCCCCACCTTTTCAGTCCCATTGGACGTTACTGCAATTGGCTTTATCATTATTACCATTTTACGATTGATTTCTTATTTGTATAACCAAAAGCTTGTTCAATGGCTAACCTGATCCGTTTGATAAAGCGCAGTCTGCATTTCAACAGGAAGTCGTATATTTCTGTTAAAACGGAAGGGTGCTTCATCCAAGGACCATACTGAAAACCATTAAAATAGAAACCTGTGTCACCATAATGGTTCTAGCTACTCAAGAAGACTAACAATAAGGTAAATGTTTTACTGACACTCTGAGAAACAGTCCTCAAAAGACATTTCTCAAGTCTCTGAGAAGCTGTAACGTAACAGGTGAACTGTTAATAGCTTCTCACTTACATCACTTTAACCAAACCACTTTATAACACAATTTTATTTTATAAAAAGCCTTATTTCTTTTTAATGTGTGCTCTCTGGTGTGTGTGCTTATGTGGATAATATTCTGGATGTGTTTTTTGTGCCCTCAAGCTTCTTGAGGAGCTTTAATGTAACGAGAGTGTGCAGACGCGAGGACTGGTGGAAGAGAAGCGTTCTGAAGCGTGACGCGACACCAGCGGGTCTCTGGCCCTGGTGCGCCCCCTGCGCAGCCGTCCTTTTGAACAGCGGATAAAAACAGAGAGAAACGAGTAATGGAGATAAACTCATCATATCCGTACGAAAGGAGCACGGAGGAACAGGAAGGTGAGACGGGGACCATGCACGGGTGAGCCTTCCTGCCATGGTACAAGGTCACGCGTGGAAGATGGAGGTCTGTCATGGTTCGACGAGCGCGGAAGGGAAAGGAGCCGCAAAAGCAAACAAGCAAATGAAGAAACCATACAGGAAGCCTATAACCAAATGCTGCCAATTATTGTACGGCCTTGCGTCTTGCTTTGAAGTATATAGCCATTCCTTTTTTTTTTTTTTTTTTTTTTTTTTTTTTGACTGATTCTTGTTTAATAGCTCCAAGCGTCTTCCTGCTAACAGTGAGGCTCAGAACTTGTCCAGGCATGGTAACTGTTTGCATGTGATCAGGGCCCCTGCACATTAAAATAAGAAGAAAGCATGCCCGCTAACTTTGAAGATGGAGCAATTGCACGTCCGTGTTGGGGCATTGCCGTCTCCATATGTCGGTGTCCCCGATTCTATGTGCCCGTATTGTCAGTGAGGAGTGGGTTGGAGTTCTGGAATGGGGATCTGGACTGGCTTCTGAGAGGAATGTGGCTGCTTCTTATTATGGGAGCTCGTGGTTAGTCTGGTGTGAAATAAGGAATGCCTTTATAGGGAGGAAGTGGGGTCTCTCTCCTCTCTCTTCTCTCTCACTATGAGACTGAAAGCAGAATCCTATAGAAGCACTTAGTGCCTTGTGCTTCAGCCACTGTGCTGTATTTCTGTTGCCTGTTCCCCTGTTGAAGTCAAGTTCTTACATTTTGCTCTGGAAAACAACCTCAGGAGAGTTTTGAGTGAATTTGATCCACTATGCAGTATCAAGTATTTTGAGATTCTCTTTAAATGTCTGAATTCTCTGACTCGCTTGTCTTGCACATGTCTATACATGTGCCTAGTCAGTAATTATTCTAAACATGGCTCACTTATTAGATTCGCAGTTTAATATAAACAGGAAGGGAGTTTGGCTTGTGTTTGTGATCAAGATTCCATTAGAGAACTGGGTCAGATAGGACATGTATGGGAGTGGTTTGAGAGTAGGGGAGGGCATATCAGTGCTCCCGGTGCAAACGGAGCAAGACTTCAGATAAGAGCTTTGAGGCCGAGCGCCACGGGTAGAGCAATTCAAGGCCTTGTTAGCGTCTCAGATGCCAGCTCGGTTGGAGAAGTATCTGAAAACAAACAGTACCAGCTGCTGCCTCCCCCCTTTCTCTCTGGCGCAGAGATGAGAGTTCACACAGAGGTCAGGATGCCTGCATGTCATCAGACAGGAGAAAGAGTGTCACTGCCTCTCGCTATTCATTATCTGTGACTCCCAGTGATGACATCACGCCATACCTTTCCCTCCCCTAAGGATATCATATCCATAGAAACCTAGTTACTATAACATAATGGCAACATTTGAATGCAGACAACAGCAAGTGGAAGTGGCTCTACACACAGGATCATCCAATCAAAATCATTGTTCCAATTAATTTATGCATAGATGAATTGAGTTTTTTTTTCAATTTGAGCTTTATTGTGATTATTAGTCACCAAATGTTAACAAGACATTTTTTTAGAAAAAATATGTTAATGTGAATCCTTCATATGCAGTAATAGTGAATGCAATTTCAGAACACAAAGCTGCTATGACCATTCTGTACATCCATACATATACTGGTTAGCTTGTTTAATGCAATACAGTATAATTAACAAAAAAGAAATAAAAATGCAAACCACAGCCCTGGGAAAACCAAGCCACACTGCATTTTACATAGCTGGATACCATATCACCATTAAATCCTCAACAAATGGGTTAAGAAAGGAGCCAGCCTTCCTTTGTTCAGACAGATTGATGCTTCCAAGTCTCACATTTGCCCAGCATGAAATGTTCCCTGTACTAATATTGATGGCAACAATTTTTTTTGTCATTTATTAGTATGGGGAGAGGGTTTGGACGGGGTCATGCCACATCCGTAACAATGCCTTATTGTTTACCATCCCTTTGATTTCGTTTTGTAGCCAATGCAAAGCAGACTCAGGAGTGCATGTGACGGGCTTCGGAGCGTTATGTAGGATCAATGCAGAGATAAATTACTGTGCTCGGAATTGATTTTTTCAGTTGCCCTGCAATCTGCTTGCTTTTGTACCAATGGAAACATTTTAATTCGGTTAGTTTAGGAGGCGCCAGAGATAGCTTTATAAGGAGCGCAAGTCTCAGGGAAAAGCAATACAAAACCTATTGGACTCATTGACTTTGTGTTGGCTGGTTTTAATGGAATCGGTGCAGTATGTTAAACCACTCAGGCATGTTTATGGACGCTCAGTGCAGAAGCCTTTCCATTGTCCGTGCTTTTTTCTTCTCGCTGGTTCTCAGACCTGGGCTTGTTTTGATGTGTTTGGATGATCTGAGCATGAGTAGATGAGTGGAGATGTTTGAAGGTTACAGAGGTATGCAGCTGATTCTATCATCTATGTAGCAATGCCTTCAATGAGGCAAGACCTGGCCTGCCTTACATTCAGAGAGGACGATGTACCGGAGAAGAGAACACAATGCTCCTCCTTTCCTTTTCAGCCAGTCAGAAGCTCTTGCTTATGGCCTCCCTCGACATCGCCCCCCTGTCCTATATGGACAGTGGGAAAAGGGTTGTATGTCTCCATTAAGATTATATGTGTTTTATCTTGTATCTTCTATCTTTATCGGATTGCATTTATTCTTCTGGCACAAGTGCTATCAGCTGGAATACTTAGAATTTTCACTCCGTCAGAACAGGCCACATTATTAATCAACCACAGCAATCAATCTTAAATATTGTCTCACATTATGTATGTAGAAGTTTTGAGTACTGGAGAACATTACGCAGAACAGCACAGAAACAGGCCTCGTTTTACTGCCATCACTGAGAGTCAGTGGGTCAGAGCCAGGGCACCTCCCAAAGCACAGTCTCCCACCTGACTGTGCCCTGCCCCACAACTATATCTTTGTTCCAACCGATTCGTTCAGATTTCTGCGTCACCTGCTCACGATCACTATCAGACAGCTGACCTAAAGGGTTTACTCCTACTATTCTTTGTGGCCGCATTTGTTCTTAGCCTACTCAGGAAGCGTTCGACAGTGTGCCCCGTGAGCGCTGCTCTGCTCTTGTATCCACTCACGCTCCCGCAGGTCGTGACTGCGTTATGAATGGATGATTATAATCAGCAATAATCCCTCGGTAAATGCTGATGGAGGAAGCGCAGGTGACCCCTGACGGTGTGAAGCTGGGATCGGGGGATGTAGCTGAGAGCGTCCTGTTCTCGTGCTCCTGTACAGATTAGCTCACGGGGTCAAGTGCCATACAGGGGCACAATAACACACCCCGAGTAAAAACAAGAGGGTGCTCTGGGGACACTCCAACAAAGAGGCACATGGTATTACTCATTACGTGCCGCAGTTAAGTCTGTCTGTATAGATTCACTCCACTTATTCAGTGCATCAGATGAATATTTCATAAAGAGGAACCAGGTTTCCAGCCCTATTGCTCTCTCAGTACCCGAGCTCTGGTTTGGCCTTCTTGTAAGTGACCCCTGTCGTCAACATTCGGGTGCCTTATCATGAACGCAGGGAACCATCAGCAGATGCTAACGCCGCACAGGGGTGGCTGATCCTCGTGATGGCCCTCATGCTCAGTTAAGCACCGAGGCATATGTCCATCCAAGCGACCCTTAGCGCAGGCCCAGATTAGAGCAGGGAGAGATTTGGAAGGCTCAGACTGGCATACTGGTTTGACATTCGCAGTCTGAGCAGTGCTCACCAGTGCTCAGCGTCTCCATGATAACCTTTAGAGCCGCCTAGGAAGCTGCAAATGTTTTTTTGTTTTAGTTTTTTTTTTTCTGAAGGAGAATCACAGAGCTGAGGGCCGCATGTCAGAATGCGGCAGTGTTGACGAGGGTACGGCACAGCGAAACAAGATTGGTGTTTACGACCAAAACACAAATAGCTACTATCGGGACGGCAACCCACATGCTGAGCGCACTGCCCAAAACGTTAAAGGGCCCCCACGGAGCCCTATTCACCGTCAATCATCATAACAAGGTGCCAAATTACCGTCAAGCAACGTCAATCAAGCAAGTGAAGCAGAGAATACAAAGCAACCAACAAACAGCCCAGCAGCAAGCATAATTACCATGCAGGCAAAAAAATTGCAAAGCTCAACTGAACTGAATGGGGCGCTCATTGCATTTATCTTACATGATGCTTACTGCAATTATGAGAATAATCAAGGCTAAGCACTAAGTCATTCAGTTACACAAGCTAACACACTTTCACTCACTTGCATACTGCATACACACAGACTCAGTGGCGCCATTATCCACATGGAGGCTGGTTTCTTTCTCTCTCCAGTGTTTTCATGTTTCCCAGTGGAGCCATGAGAACAGGAAGTGACCTTGTCTCGAAGACTGACCTGCTCTTTCTCACTTTGACCTTAAAAAAACTTGCTCGTGCCACCGTTTCCACAGTGCCCCAATCCTCTATCCAGGGCTTCAACATCACTTGTACAGCACAAGTGACAAATATGACTGGGGACGTTCAGAGATTGAATGTCATTGTGGCACTGGATCAACTGTCACAGAGCCTTATGGAGTTATTTCATGTAAAACACTTTGCAGAAGAACACCCTCACTAAAGATGTCTGACAGAGGAAATGCGTACCATACATTATTTTGATGGCTTTGGTTGTTATTTTGAGTTGCGTAATACTGTCTTTCCTAGTGACAGAGGCCCACACCAGGCCTTACATGAGAGAAGTGTCTTCAATATCCATTCAGCCACAGTTATGATATTGCAGTGACTCTTGTATTTGATTACTTTTCCCACCAGCTGTAATTATTATAATATAAAGCAACCTGTATGTTAAATCAACTTGGGTAGGAGTGCCTGCTGAAGTAATGAATGCGAATATAGATCCACAACAGAGAGGCTGACCAGGGCATGGTTCTGTGGTCACTATGGTGATAGCAATGAACAATCACTGTCAATCTGGCCTGGTGGAGGGAGAAAAAAACTGACAAGCAATAAGCCTTTCACCAGGGGTCTACCCTGAGAACACAAGAGTACGAATGAAAAGGGGTGGTGGGGGGGCTGAAAAAGGCCACAGTATTGAGAGCACCCTCTGGAAGAGGTCCAAGGAAAGATTGATAGGGAGGGCCTCTCTAACTTATTCTAGCGGGAAAAGCGAGGAAGAAATCCATGTTTTTATTGACCCGCGGGGAGTGATTCATGCACTCCGCTCATAAGGAACAAGTCCAGCTTTTGTTGTCCATACAATGATGTTCCAAACATCGTATTTTACCTAATGAATCAGGCATTCACGCTAGGTATCAGGGGTTAGTTCATTGTGGCACAAAAAGATGCTGATATCCTGAAACAGTGCATGCTGTGTTTGAGATTAGTTTTTAATTTAAAGTTTGTTTTTGAAGATACTTTGTATTGAAATGTATCCCTGCCAGACTCTGTGTCATGTCCGTTTTCTGTAGCTCAGTTCATCCTTCTGTTTATATGCTCTCTGACATTCACTTCACTGACAGGTCCCCTTTGGTTTAAAATAATAATTTCCTATTTCTCTATTTATACATTTTCTGTTTTTCACTGTCTGAATAGATAGTATTATCCAGGGCAACTTCAATGGCTATGCCAAAAACATCTCTGCATACAGCAGTACATTAACTGAATCATTTAAAGGATTTCAGGAACTAAACCGCACAAGAGAACAATAGCAGTGCCTCTTTTTTAAACAAACCTGAAAACCTAAGTGCGCAGCATTAAGTTCCCTAACCACAATTCCACTTTTCCACCTACGCCAGTTTCAGTCATTCCTATTTTAGACCGGTGTTTCTGACAAATATTTTGAAATGTGAACCTGAATTTGAGTCATGCCTGCAGCTCAACCATCTCATCACAAACATGTTTATTTTTTGCCTTTTCTTGACATTAATCATGAGTAAAGCGGTACAGGCTCTTTACCCTAACCAGCTAGAGGCTTCAGAGTTTTAATCTGAATGCAGCCCTTCAAGCGGAATGACATGTGTCGATATTCCTGACTTTATGGCTCTGCAAACATATCTCAGCACAAAGAGAGGAAGCTTCAAAGTTGGAGTCTAAATTTGAAGGTCGCTTCACGGCCATGATTAAAATGTAGGCCCTGCTCTAAATAACATGTCCGTAGCACCACTACTGACTACTGCCGGCTTGTTTTCCAGCCAGGTCACAATGGTTTATGCTAAGCAACAGTCAAATCACAGGTTAGCTGTGTTAATAGCATGTTTAAAGTGGTAGTTAAGCTGAATTGTAAGGCCTTGTTCAGAAGCCGTTGGATCTGCAGTGGTAATGGGTATGTTATTATAACCATGAACGGAGCCAAAATTGGAGAGCAGTAAAGATATGTAAAAAAATATCATAAAAGTAGCAGAGCTCCCATGGATGATATATTTCCAAAGTTTACCCAGTCCAAAGACCCCTTCAACTGTGAATGCATCATTCCTTAGGTCATATTAAATCTTTCATGGCCCAGCACTGTTTGTATGGTTAAGAAAATAACTCAGAACTATCAGGTACTGAAATAACTCAGAGTGCCATGGGGCATTCTGGGAGGAGACTGATACAGTAGTTCCCTGCTTCTCTTTGAATACAGTTCAAAACCGTAGAATCAACTCAAGTGTTGTCAAAGCGGTTGACACTCTTCCAGTGCTGTTTCTAATGGCCTCCAGGGGACAATGCCATCCCTACTACCCAGTACATGCTCGCAAGTGACCTGACGTGCTGCATTTGTCGATCCAAGAAGACAAGGCAAGTGAGAGGCTGTGACAAGCAGCTCTCCTATCCTCATTGCCGCGTTGCTAGGGGGGTTGGGGGTTGATGTTGGGGGAGCTGTGCTTTCTGCGAAAGCTGCCGTCCTTCTTTGTTTTCATCCAGCAGCAAGTTACGACCCGTCTGCCTCCCAGCTGCTTGACCCTCACGTAAGGGGCACTCCCCCCATTTTGTGCAATCTGCTCTGACTGCATACAAGCACGGCCCCCCCGAGGGAGCACCTCCAAAAACCTGGATAACCGTAGGGCCCGGGTGCAACAACCAGCAAGGCGCCGGTAGGGGGAGGCTTTCAAAGAACAGTAAAATGTGTCACAGTCGGGGGTCTGTCATCACCTCCCTAACTGTCACCTTGATCACACATAGCTCTGCTGCCTGTTAGCAGCGTTCAATCTTTTCAGAACTTTTGGTAACATTCTTTGTGTGACCTCAGCCTTTTGGAATGAGTGGCAGCAAAACACTCTGAGTACTTATTAAGGCTTGTTGATTTTACACAGGATCGTTAACAGAGCTATTCTGCCAATGACAAGTTTAATTTTCGCCCCACCTCTCCAACAGCCCGCATTTATGCAGTGTGTGCTTCAGAGTCAAACACATCTGACTCACACAAAAGGCAGTCAGAATTCACTTAGGACACAAGTGATGCATGCAGCATCAAACAATCTCCACATATTAATTTAATAAGAGGATTTTTTTAGCTGTACAATGTATGCCCCCTTACTCCTTTTGGGAGAAAAAAGTCTGGTTTGTTTGTTTTTTTTTTATCTGTGAAGTGGAGACAAGTCAAGTCATTCATCTTTCCCTTCAGCCCTCTTCTGATAGTGAGCTCACAGAAAATGGTTTGCATATGTCTGAGGGAACACTGAACATGCTCCAAATCCAGATCCCCTCCCCTGCACAGGGGAGATCCATGCCAGGTTTTGCCCCAAGCACAACTTTTGTTCTCTCCTCAATGGCATACCAACTGCCTCTGCTCCACTCCAAGTAGAGCACACTTATCTGCTGGGAAAGAGGCCACAGTGTTTGTTTCCTCTCAGAGTGAAACCGGAGCGCTGTTTTCCCAGCGTTCCCGAGCCGTCCTGACTTGCAGGATCTGCTGTCGGATCGTCCCTCCAGACATGGAACAGGGAGCAGCTTCCTTCTGAGTCAGGCGCAGAGCAACAGAAGGATCCACAACTTTTTCTCTGTCTCCCACTCTGGGAGTTTGTCCACCTCTGTAACTCTCGAAGCAAGACAAGACAGAGCACAGCTGCCAAAGGAGAGTCTCTTTCTGATTGGGAGACCATGTCGGGCACGGCCAGGAAAAGCTCAGGGAGACCCTCCTATTACTACAGGCTGCTGGGCCGGACCAGGCTGCAGAGACAGCGCAGCCGATCGCGCAGCCGAACCCGACCCGCTAACAGGGGTAACTGTCACTCTCTCCTCTCCACCTTCAGTTCTCTCTCCAAGCTCTCGTCTGAACAGCCAACATTTCTCCTGTCAAGTCCTTTGCAAGCTTGTTCTGTCACTTTCTGCCCTCTTAGGCAATGCCTTTTATACACGTGTGCATTTTTAACCTCTCAAATGTGATGGAATGACTGCCCCATCTGACTCTGCAAGTGGGGACTTGTGTGTGGAGAACACAGTAGATTCATGTTCGGTTTATAATTGGATTATCTTTGCTGTAGCCTCAAATAAGTACGAATCTAAGATGAAGTTTCAAATAGAACTGACAGTCAAATATAATACTTTTAACATGCTCTCTTCTGCACTATGTGCTGCCTTATTCATGAATACATGCGGCTGAAGTGGATTCTCATGTACTAAGCAACTTCTGCAGGACTTCAGATTAGTGTAAAGCAAACACAACAGTCGGAACACCTCTCCTGTACTCAGTTAGTGTAAAGGTGTCACAGTCTTTCCCTGCAAAGAGAGGAAGAAATACAATCTTATCTTTCCCATAATGATATACTTTGCCTACAGAGGTGTTGCACAGATACTGTGCGTGTCACAGCTAGCTTCAACTGCAGTGGCCCGGGTTAGCATGGTGAGCAACAGCCTGTTGAAAATCTTCCATGAGCTGAACTCTGCACTGCATGAGTTTGAGAAAGTTTCTGTACATTGTTTTACAATGCCAAGCATGTGACCTGTTTGCTGTCTCTGCCAGTCCGTCTATGATTCTGTGGGGTCAACAGCTTTCTCCCGCTTGCCTTTTTTCTGCTCAAAAACACCTACAGTGTTTCTGTAAGAGAACCAAGGGAAGGTATTTTTGGATGCACATCCCTATGCATTTATGAACAATATGCCTTGTAGGGGCCATTGATTTGGTGCATGTTTGTTTTGCCCAACTAATCACATTCCCAGGGGTGTATTGTAAAAGCTTCACCGATTCTCCAGTAGAAAACCCGAAAGTTAGTTGATTAACATACTACTGTTATTTACGTCAGAGAAAGACACTGGGTGGCCTTTTGGTCTGCATTTTATTTCTGATGCATTCCACGGAATTCTTTCTTGACTTTAACACCACTGTGGCAATGGATGAGTCCACAGTTTGGAGCGCGGGGGCCTTGTGCAATCTTTCCACACATAGCATGTCTCCAGGCTGAGCTCTTCCAATTAGCAGAATATGCTTTTGTGTGCACGGAGAAGGCTAATGGTCTGTGAAGACGAGTTTGCTAAATAATTATCTATTCAAAGCACTATTAAAACAAGTGCTTTTAAATATGACCTTCCAGGCGATGAATGACACAGATAATACGAAATGACTTATGCTGCCGAGTCTTGGGCGACTGCCACCGAGGAGTCCTCCTAGAATGCCTGACTAAAAAGATGAAAACAAAAAGGGATTAAGGAAAGAAAGCGACAGGGATGTGTTGTTGAGGAAGAGCTCATAAATGCCAGTGACTCTTATCATAGGGAAGTGGCAGTTCTGCATGACGCACAGTGCACCGCGGGCTCATTACAATGGATGGGATTACCTCATGTTTTTGCCATGTCTTGTGTCAGTTGCTATGGAAAGCCCGTACATCTGATTGTGTTATCAGGTCAGGGCAAACAATGAGCGGCATCAGGTTGAATTTGAATGTTCACAAACAGAAGAGAAGATTCAGTTCTGCTTCCCTGATCTCACCTCGGTAATCACAGTGCTTGTGTTGTCTGTAAACTCCACTGACACCAGAAAAGAAGAATAGTGGAGATGAGATAGTTGCTTGGTGTATTTGCTTCAGTGCTACTCGGTGTAGTGCTGTAAGCTGTTTGTCATGATCAAAACAGGAGGTTTTTGGGTGAGGAGATCATTTCACTTGTGTTGTGGTATACATGTCCATAAATCAACACTTTGTTCTAGTGGCTAAGGTACATGACTGGGACCCCTTGATGTTGGTGGTTCAAGCCCCAGTCTAGCCACAGCAAGAATACCATTGCTGTTGGGCCCTTGAGTGAGGCCCTTAACCCCACATTTCTCCCAGGAGGATTGGCCCTTGGTTAGCCTAATCAACTTGAAGTCACTTTGGATAAAAGTGGAAAAGGGGAATGTATCTTTATTCTATACTCTTTGGGTCCAGGAATCGCAACGGCAGGTGGCCCTCAGGGCTTTTACTGTCACCAAAGTCCTCCGACAAAACGGCGTTACGTCACTAACTCCCAGCTGCTGAGGGTGCCTGTTTGTATCCCACACACAGAAGAGTTCCCGCTTTGATGGGGCGACAGCTGTTGGGGCAGTTCAGATGATTCTGTGGTTTTGAAACTCCTACAGCGTCGGGCCCCCTTTCGATTATTCTTTTGAAATCCATTGTGAAATATATACGGCACACTCTCTCCCCTCACAAAACAGGGACAGATGAAGCTTTGATGTTGCTCTTTTTAGTGTAACAGCCAGCTGTCTTACTTACTCCTCAGTGGAGAAACACAGTGCATTCACAATTGGTTATGGGTTTTGACCATTTGTCGAGCAGGAAAATCTCCTTCTATCTCTCTTTCTTTATGCCTTTCTCAAGCACATACTGAAAAACATGAATTCTCAAGAAAGAAACAAAGGGTCTGGCCACATGAGAAAGCTTGCCTGCGTGTTTAAATGCAAAAAGCTACCATTCAAGCAGCGATTAACCTGGAGTACAGTCATTTGAATGGTTCCACTGATTAGTGTATGGCTTGTCAGTAAACCTTCTCAACAACTGCCAAAAGATAGACCCCCAAGGCGGGCTTTGAAACATGATTTGGGAGTTAAGAATTGTTCAAAGGTGCATGCTGGATGTAATATGATATAACTATTCTAAAGGTTCCGATTAGGTCTAACAGCGATGTAGGTGGGGATATGTGTATGGGCTGATCTAGTGAAGTACACCTGGGAGAGACAGCTACTGCACTGCTCTCTCTGCAGAACCTGCTCTAGCAGAGCAAGCTAAGGCCCTCAGTAACGTTTGCGCCGCGCATCTGTGATCTCGGTCCTTTTGTGGGGTTTTATTCTATTTTTGTTATTAAAAAAGTGTAATGGGAAAGTTCCAGAAAGGGGATTAAGAGCCGTCTTGGCTGTGCAAAGCATCGCCTAAGCCGGCTAAAACTCTGTCAAATGTGTCCTGTTTATCTCTGAGGTTTCAGCACACATGAGGCGCTGTCATTTTTAATCACTCAGCGGCATGGGCACAGAAAGGGAGACAGAAGCATCTCCCGGTACAGTGAAAGCCTTTGAGGAGGAGTGCAAAGTGTATACACGGCTAAAATGGGAGATCCAGCATCAGCAGCAGGGGGCGAGCGGGGGGAGGGAACAAATAAAGGAGAGTTCTTTGCCGGAATCTTCACAGGCTCCCCAGAGACCCCTGTGAGCCAGTTTGCTCTCAAGCCTGCGAGATTTTCACTAAGATCTTGGGGGCGAGAGGCTTGTTTTGTGTTCATCAGAGGAGCGCAGCCTCGACAAGAGGAAGTCTTTACTCTGATCTCTCGTTCTTCAAAGCCTCCTGTCGATGGGCCTTTAAAGTGATGAGCACTCCTCCACAGGCCAATCAAACAAGTCAAACAGAATATTTCTGGTTGTGACTAAACAGCCAAAGAGGCTGCAGTGTCCCTCTCTCACCCCCTCACCCTCAGTCACTGGCTGACTGAGTGTGCTGCTTCCCGAATAGTAGTAAATTCATTGTACCTCTAGCTGCAGGACAGTGCACTAATCAGATCTACCAAAGCCAGAGTCAGATCCTTTCTCCTGTTTGAATCGTACTTGATGAAACGCAAAAATTGGCTAAGATGGTAATATGTACTGCGGAATATCATTTGCTGCTTGTACCCTTGATTACACTAAGTGTATACGTATTTGATGTGAGAACTTTCGCACTACAGCGGTGAGCTGTAAAAAACATGGAGACACTGTAGTCATGACTGTTCCAGGAATGCCAGGGTCCATTTCACCCTCTACGAAAACAGCCGTTTCCTTCTCCAAACTGTTCCCACAAATACTTTCGAGACAAAAGAAACGATTTGCCAAACCAAACAAGAACCAACTTTTTTTTGTTCATCAGGAAGCACAACACAGATTTTTTTCTTAACTAATAAAAACACACTGAAAGGGGAAACTGGACATTCAGCAATGACATGACAAAACTGCACACAGCTCTACTGAACCTGTGGCCCTGTTTTTCAGATCATCAAAAATGTATACTGAATTTGAATAAAGTCTTGTTCACAATATGGGGTAGCTTGACAAGAATGCCAATCTCTGACTACTTGACAGGAGGTCAGAAGACTTTTCACAAGGTTGACAGTGGAACTGTGTAAATACAGGTGTATGGGAATTTGCTCTTTTACTCAATCAATCAAGTCAATAAAACGCGTATGACACTAGTTTTCGAGTGTTATCTAGACGTTAAGGTTACAGTGATGATAAAGACGAGCAGGAATTAAAGCCCAGCTGTGGCTGCGGTTGTTTTTGGAAGCACAAGCGTGCCTGCCTGGTCCGTTATCTGCGGGTCACCTCCGAGCAATAATGAGGTCGCCAGTGGAGAATGTCATCGCACACACAGCACCCGTCTCAAAGTCACTGCGCTGATTGGAATTAGTGTGCTCCAACACCACGGTGTCTTTGTCAACAGTGGCATCAAACTGAGCGTGACCCAAAGAAAACAGTGCTCCTATTCAAATACAGGGGAGACGCAACGAGATATGAAGGCTGGAATCACTATTAAATAAAGATGAATACAGGAGAAGGCTGTGCAATTTCCTGTTGGAATCGCTTTGTCTCCCACAAAATCAGATGGCCGATTATATGCACTTTGCTGGGCTATTTATCTGCAGCAGTGTAAATTAATTGAAGACTGCCAGCTTCCTAATGCCGAGATGGATGGTGCGTTGCTTCGCTTCACAGCACTGCTAAAATTTATTAACTAGCATGTATCATCATTTGTTTGTCTTTTCACCCTGCAAGAAATAGCAATCATTCTGAAAAATCATTGGAAAATTAGGCTCCTCCCCCTCTCTTTTGTGGATGAAGGTGGAGGACATACACAATCAATCGGTAACCGAGGAGAAACAATCTCACGCAGCAGAACGTACAACCTGCACAGAGGCCCCATCCAGCTTGATTTTTCTTCCCCACACCAACAAAAACTGCTTGCAGGTTGCATTGTATAATATTGTATCAAATTACTGAATTGATTGAAAAATGAATAAGTGCTTTTTCAGTAATGTATCAAAGAGAGAACATCTCTATATTTAGTTAATTCTTTTTTAATAGCTCACCCAGTAAGCAAGTGAAGTTTATTCCTGGTTTCTCCTGAATTTAAGTGTTCTCAGCTTTGGCTGGGAAGTATTTCCTAAGGGAAGCAGAGAGCAAAAACTCCTCTCTCTCTTTCACTTAGTCCTGTGACTGTTTGTGAAGGGCAAATATCTTACAGCCAGTCAAAAGTTCAGGGTGAATTTTGCAGGTCCATGTCGGAGAAATCGCTCCTGTGGGGTCTTAACGAAGTGGCTGAGAACAGATGGGCTCATCTCTCTGAGATGAATGGTGGCCATTGTGTGGGGTCACATCTCAGCAATGTTCCATAAGATTGGAGGAGAGACAAGGGGCCATCCATGCCGTTGGGGGCCTCTGTACGTCAGCTCTCCCGCACGTCAGCGTGATGCACACACTCGGATGAGGTTAGACACAAACGCACATCAGGTACTGGTGACAGCTTTTTAGCTTGCCAGAGAGTTCTTGGATCTACCCAGTAATTAGCTGCTTAGTCACTAGATTCATGCCAGAGCTGTCTCCTCTTCCCTTGTTATGCCTTAGAGATACAGTTATTTAGAAATCTCTCTTTTGATTGATACTTGTTTTCAATCAAAGATGTCTAGTTTTTGGAAGGTTTTCTGGTTCTTCATTTCTTTAATGTTTGTTAATTCCTTTTAGTACCCTCAGTTTGCACTGCACTTTTTGAGGTATGGGCAGAGTGAGATTTGGGAAAGGGAGAGAAAAGGTGATAGATGTTTCCCTAAAGGAGGAAATAAAAAAAGAACAAATAAAAAAACTAATACAAGAGTGTTCTTTGATTGACATGAAACAACATTTATATTCCAACCAAGAAAGCCCTTTGAAAGAATGTCAGCTAGTTGGAGACAAACGTCGGTTGTATGTTAAAGCAAAAATGGAAAAAAGGAAACGGTATCCCTTAAGACAAAAATTACACTGTAAACATGTTCCAAACTTCTGACAGGCTGTGATTTTTTTGCCATCATTTCAACCCACTTTGACAGTGTTTTTACCTGCTGATTTGAAACCGTATTTTCTTTTTTTTCTTCTTTCTTGACAAGAGAGCAATGCGCTCCTCTGTAAAAAAAAAAAAAAAAAAAAAAAGTTCTGGAGAAAACCTTAAATTCACTCTTGTTTGTTTTGGTCAAGCTGAGGGAAATAAGTGGTAACTATATACTTGAGTTTCTTGATTTAGACTTGTGCACTGCTAATGATCCAAATTGGCAAGAAATGCATTTGTTTGGTCAAGAAGACATGGGAAACGGCAGGCGGTTCATTCAGATTGAACAAAGGCGCACCACAGACTTGGGTTATTTATGCGACGGGCAATGAAAAGTCCTCCAGAAGCTACACGCCAGTGGCCCTTTATTTAAATCCTAAGAATAAAAAGCAGACCCTGCCGAGCTTTCAGCTCCCTTCCCAGGCTGCAGGTTGAAGCGCGAGTGCCAGGTTTGGAGTAATTAGGCTGCAGAGATACCGGATTTTACAGTGTTGTTCAGCGGAGTGCGTTGAGCCTGTGACGCAGGCTGCAGATGAGATGATTAAATGTCAAAAGGCTCATTTGGGGATAATGATTCCATTATGGTGATGTCACCGCCCCCTGCAGTGGGGAAGAGCAGCAGCATTCTGCTATGTCAGTGACCAAGGTCCTTCGACATGACTGCTCTGCAGTGTGTCATGCGGTTATGGAGGTTGCAGCTGAGCGTTTGACTCAGGCCGTGTGGGAAAGAGCTTAGCATTCAGGAGCCTTTTTTGATGTGGGGTTCAGAGTCATCTCAGTTTCACAGATCCTCTATATTGGCATGAATCTGCAATTATTTACCCATTTCAGTCATGGTACACATTAGTAATTTGTATCACAGAAATCATAATTTGTTCTTTAATGTCATACTGATGTTATGTTCTCTAGTCCCCACAGGCAATTGGGTCATTATTGGAGAAACTCCAGTTTTACAGTTTCAACGACATTCATCCATAAAGGATTCATACCCATATGTTATGACCACTCAACTGTCTCAGCAGCTGGAAAACATGCCTGCACACTTTCAGTTTATTTTGAACGCTTCATGTGCGTGCAGTTCAAGAGTTCTGCCAGCACAGAACTGTGACAGGTAGAGCACATCGTATTGCTGGAGCGTATCTTTTTGTTGATGCACCGCGTTGCTGAACTCCTTAATGAGGCATGAATGACATTGTTCCAGGAATCCAATTGTTTTTTTTTTTCTTCTTTTCTGTTTCTATCGATTGTGTTGTGTGAGTGATGGGGAGAGGGGATTCTGGCAACTGCCACAATTCATCTGTCAGTCATTGCTCAGCGCTGTGGCAACAGACACACCCATGAGAGCATTGACAACCACAGCAGCAGTGCAGATAGGGCAAATATTGACCTTAAGGCACTCCCCAGTGACAGAGTGGAGACCTCTGCCATTAACAGGTTTTGGCATAACACTGGGCCCTTCGAGAGAGTAGTTTTTAAGCAAGATTGAAGCAAGAAGGTTGAATAAGGGGAGAGGATAAATGAGATTGGTGGTACATGACACTTTTTACCTGAGATATCTCTTTAAATTTAGAATATATTGGAATTTAAATGGGGAGGGGGGATAGACTGTCTGGTTTCATCACGACATTCAGGATCCTGGCCTTTTCAGTCAGCGTCTGGGTCATGTTGACAATTGCAAAAGATTTCAGAAAGACTGCACCCACTTATTGAAGAAGTTCACAAACACAGATCCAGAGACGGAATATAATGAGACAATAATGAGACAGATAACACAAGGTCAGAGAATTGAAATCACCTCCAAACACTAATAGCTTTATGTCGCATATTCTCACTTTTCAAAATTAGGATTAAAATGGCTTGACCCTCTTTGACACAACTCGCCTTCCATCACAAACAAGCTCGGTCTCTGAGGATGCGGTTCTTGCTCAGTAACCAGCGCAGAGATTCTGAAACAAGCAGATATTATTTAAGTGTGCTTTTTGATGCAGTAATAAGCAGCTTTATTTTGGGTGCACCACTGCAGCAAAGGAAGGGATTAGCATTTGTCAACACAGACAGACCTGCAGCACGTCGACACCCCGGTCGCGTGGCATTCATCTGTTACCCCGCCCATGAGTTTAGAAGTTTCCGGAAAGTTTGGCTGCCAAGCAACAGGAGGTATGCAAGCAGGCACAGACACGCAGCGCCCAGAGAAGAAGGGCTGTGGCCTGGCCAGTGGCCCTTAATGGAAGGCAAATTGTTCCGTTAGCGTTAAGGTAATTACGCAGACAGTGTCCTCTTCATTTGTACTTGAATTAGTTATTGTCCTCTTTGTTCTGTGGGGGCTTAAAAGTCCATTCCACTGAGTGGGGTTTATGTAAATCTCTTATAATTGTAAAGGCTTTATCTAGGCATTTCACACAACTTGCTAATTTGCGGACATGAGGATTTTGCATAACATAGAACAAAACCATTTGGGAAAAATGTACTCTTAGCTTTAAGAGTCACTTCCAAGAATAGCTTCAAATTGGGGAAAATTTTCCGCATTTGCATTCGAAGGAAATAAGGTGTTTGCATGACAGCAGCAATCAGACGTGAATGGAGGTTGAGCATTTTTGATTAGCCTCGCAACACAATCAAAATACCCATTGTTAATCACGTCTTGTGTTTCCACTAAAGTGCCATAAATACCATCCCATGCACACATATGTACAGTCAATGTTTATTTAATTGAAGGACAAAGTTGAGAAGAGTATGGAGCTTCCATCAGTTTGCAATTCATGTATCCATAAAGGCAATGGTTATGCTCCAGGTCTCCCATTTCCTCATGCTTTTCATAGGTTTTCTTGAGTAGCCAGTGCTAGACTGTTAAAATAAGTGAGACTGTAACATATTTCGCTAGCTCTATGATTGTCTCACAGTCAAGAGTTCCTTCCCTCAAAGTAGAACAAAAACAGGGTTCCGCTCTGATGCACCTTGTGCTTTCTCGGCAAGTTCTGACGCTATCTTTGGAGGATTAGCCAGACGGCGACTGTCTCCTTGCACGAGCGCTGTCTCCCTCTCGTATCAATTCTGAGCAGACTGCCAGGCGGGAAGAGAGGGAGGGAGAGGAAGAAGGGAAAAAGTTTCAAATGCAGAGTTTATGTTCTTTCCAACTGGCTGCTCACTGCCGCTCATTTGCTTTCTGTTTGAAATTTGCTTCTTCCTCTCCAACTCTCTGATTGGGACCCGCGCACGCGGTTAGACAGAGCAGCACGTGCGCCCGAAATGCAAAGCTGTCTCATTTAGCCTGAGCCACGTCTCCATGTGTGACAGAGAACTGTTTGATTGACGAGGACAAAGTATGGAAGCTTCCAGTCCTGTGATGGCTTCGACAGTTAAACTAGGAAAATTAGGATGGGGCACTTGCATAAGGAAGGGGCGGGAAGTAAAAAAAAAAGGTCATTTGAACAGTTGGAGTGGTATTTGAATAAAGCTGGCTCTGTTGGTTCCTAACCCAAATGCTCCTGGCTCTAGAGGGTTTGAGTTGAGCAGGGCTGCAGCCCACAGCTGTGCTTTGATCCAGGGAAAGGAGGTTCGCACAACATGACTTAACATGCAGAGCACATCTCGACTTCTCCCTCTTTACTGTCTCAGCTTAATGCAGACACTGTCAACCCCTGCACCCCCTTATGAGATGCAAAGACAGCATCGCACAGACATGGCATTTCAGGGAGGCCTTTCGGAGCAGAGTTTCAGGGGGTCAACAGCAAAGCAACAGACGCTTCCTACACACGGCTCGTCACCTCCGCTCCCCTCCCAACCCGCGTGTGGAAACTCTGTCGATTCGTGTTAAATTGGATCCCTCCGTACCATGGCCCAGAGCGAGATAAGCTGAAACCAATTTACCTGTGTGTGCCGACAGCTGTGTGTGTTGCAATGCAGAGGGGCTCCTGGGGTGTGCAACCACTTCAGCCGCCCAGAAGTGTGGCGTGGGTTAACTGCGCTTGTGTCTGGAATGTTCTGGAATGGAAGGGGTAACCTTCCTGGATGGAAAGGTTGTGGACACTCACAGGAAGTGTGTTATGTGACCCTGTACTAAGAAAGGTTAATGCGGCATCAGACTTTTTTAGAAAAGTGTGCGAAAAGGAGAGGTGGGGTTCTAAATGCTGACAAAGTGAACATAATTTAAGTTGACAAATAATTGTGCGATGCTAGTGTAAGTGTTTATGGTCATATGCATTATCGTTAAATGGAAAACATTATCCAGAGTGACAGTTAGGAAGGGTGTCATTGTTCACATTCAGTGATGGGCAAAATATTTTGTCAGCTGTTGAGACATTGGGCCTCATTAGCAAACTGTATGTAAGGGTATGAGTGCTGTTTGAGTCAAGTTCAGTCTTATATTTGTTGTTCAAAGTCCTGCTGCGAATCATTGATGTTTGACTCCATTCATGGTTAAATACATAATTTACAACTTTGCAATCTCCTGTTTGCCTGTGAAACAAAATATCAGGCTTTTCAAAGATACCATTAGTAGTAAGATGTGTGCTTTTGAAACTGTTAGGTCGTATTGTAAATGCCTAAGTAGATCTTTTTGTTCTGTTTTGCATTTGTGTTGTGTTCATAGTCAGTTGGGGTTTGTTTATGAAAATCGGTCCACTGTTTTAGAACTCATTTGTATATTGTGGTTCCCCTTGCCATCAATAATATTTACAGCATGTCTGTGTTTTTAAAGCCACATTTGTCCTTAACAATTTTGCTTGTTTTCAGAAAATAATGAAAAAGCACTTACATTTTAACCTGGCTTACCACTGTGAAAAAATAATTCCAAAGCCTGTGTGTATCAGATTAAGGATGTCCCCTTATTGCTACTGAGTAATTTTGAATTGTGTGCTCAGTGTATGCACACATGAATACAAACTCACTTGTGAGCCCACATGCATGCATAGATATATGTAGATAAAAAGATTTGAAAATGTATACTGCACATTTACACATTCATACACAAATGCCAACATACATAAATATGAATATGCCTCTAATGTGGCATACGGAGTATACTGGAATGTAAAGAGTAGGATTTGAGGTGCTAAGTTGGCAAGAGGGAGATGAACTGAGCCCCATAAAGTCGGGTAAATGGAAATACATGAGGGGAAAAGGCTGGTCAGTCGTCTTTTGGCCGGCGTAAAATGCTCCCAGTCTCATCGTCAGATAGGGACAGAGACTGGAATCTGCAGATGAGCCGCCTGCGTTGCCATGGGAACAGTATACAGTATAAATTGTCCTTCATCACCAAGAGAACAGTGGCTGACACCAAAGTGGGCGGTGCTGTCTATGACCTGTGGAAAGGCATATGTGATATGGCAGAAGATGAAAATCGCTTTTCTTATTCGCTCTTTTCAATTGTCATTTCCAGCGGAGATGAAGAATAAATGGGTTTTATATTTGCGGCCTGCATTCAAGGACAAGTTGGAGTAATGAATGTTCCAAAGGTGACTTTGTCATTCCATTCTCCGAGCCTTCCACATTGCACCTGTGCACAGTTTGGAGGAGAGTGATTTTCTGTGTCTCTGAGATGCATTTTCTGAAGTCAGTCTTTGTTTTAGTCCTCATTGAACCTGTACCTGGATGCTGGATGTTCTAATGATAATTACAGTCTTATTATCAGTTAAGTGTATCTGGCTCAGTGAAAGCCCGGGAGGATATTTAGGGATGAGAGTGGAAGCTTATGGTTGACAGCCGGCAGTGAAAGCCTAAACACACCTCTACCTTCTCTCATGCCACTGTGTAATGTGCTGTAAAAGAAAAGGGGGTTGGGAACAGAGATGGAAAACAGCTTCAGACAGAAAAAGTGTTTCCATGTATTTGTTCTACCTATGCACTAAAACAGGTGATTTCACTAATTAGCTCGTCTACCCGGCTGAAGAGCTGTGCTAATTTAAATTAGCTGTGCATGGATGGAACAAAAATGTGGCAGTACCTCTACTTTCTGAAGCTGAGGTTTTCCACCACAAGTCAGGAACAACAGGTGAAGTGGTCCTTTTGCAAAAAACAATAAATATCAAAATATGGTATGTCTAAAAGAACGTAGACAGAGTTTTCAATGGTATATTGTAGAATATAAAAAAATCTTGCAGCATGTGTAATTTAGTGTTCTGTCACACGTTGCCCACATAATATTACATAAAAATGCAATAATTTATGTGTATGATTATTATTAGCTGAACAGCTGGGATTGCAAATGTTGTTGGTAATATAAATATCAAAAGAGATGTGAACGGGGCAATGTGGGAAATATGTATATTTGAGCGGAAGATGCAAAGAGAATTTTTATTTTTGTTCCTGATTGTACTGTTATCAGTATGTTTTCTTTTTTTTGCTCTGGCGGTATAATACCCAGCATTTGTGATGTGATTTGAGAGAGGGCAGGGGGTAGGGAGAGAGGGAAATAGAGAGAACTTTTCCATAACAGACAGGAAGAGAACTACAGATGGCCTGTACTGAGTCATGAAGAAAGCCCAGTATAACTTTTTAATTACTCAATGATGAGAGCATCTGCTCCTGGACCTTGTGTGTTATACTTGTTTTTGATTGAGTCTTGTGAAGGCCACAACAAACTGATTTATTGAAGGAAGACAGTGGTTTTGTATCCATGTTGCCCTATATTGACAGTGCTTTTTTTGTGTCAAAGCATGGTATAAAATGCAGATGTAGCTTAAAACCTCATCTAATGTTTGCCCATAAACTTTACAACTTCCTTGTGATTTTTTCCTGCTGCAGTAGGTTTTTTCCCCCATGTCTCTGATTAGGTAAATATAGTATAAATAACTGATGAGGGTGGTAATCTTATAATGTAAGAGACTGCTGTATTATAGGACTATGATTCTGCACATCTCAGACATCTTGATATCTGCCCATATTGTCACTGAAAGAGGATTGAGCATCTTCCTGGAAAGAGCATTTCTGTGGCATTTGAGAAGATCAAGACTTCATACTAGGGGATCACAAGTTGTAATCTCTTGAGTGGACACTTGTACACTATGCTGAACATACGTGATGAAGGATTAGGATGAAGGAGAAGTTGTACTAAGAAATTGAATCTTTGAACATTTTTACAGTTCACTGTTTTGGGAAAAGCATAAAAAACAGAAAAGTCTTGTCTGTGGCAGCGAAAATCATGCTTGCTAGCTACAGCATGATTTCCTCCCACATCTATCTTTATTGACGAAGTGTGTGTCCAATTTAAGACAGTCGACTATTCTTCGCTCACTTCTGAATGAAAGTTCTTCATGTGCTGTGCTGTGAAAGCTCACTTTGGCTGGCAGTCATGCATTCTGACCAAGTACGCTGTCAGAAATGAACTGACTGTCAGAAATGACTATCAATTTCAGAAACAAAGAAAGGCCCTCAGTTGTATTTATCTTCTCACACTTATAAATCAGTTTGTTTCCGAATTCAGCCTTGTATACTTGTGTACCTTGTTGTAGTGGCTGTTTATTTGCAGTTGGTCAGTGTTAAGGCTATGGCAGAGAATTTGGACACACGTTTTTTTATTTGTCTTAATAGCTTGTGAGTACTAATGCTGTTTTGTGTCTTATCCCTCCAACAGATTATGACTAGCAGAGTTGATAGGATGGTTTAATACACAACAACCATAACGGTGTTATTTCCTTGGAAATTATTTTTTCATCACTGTAAAAAAGAGAAGGTATCTGTTTGTTTTTCATTTGTGAAATTATAATGCCCTCTCCCCTTATCTCTGTCTCTCCCTCTCTGTTATGCCTGTAATCACAATGTTAGCAATGCATTTCTTTTCATGGATCATCTATCATTTCTGTTTCTGATGGAGAATGTTTGTTTCTTTTGGTGTTTTGATGTGCACCTTGCATGAGCTCTGTTGTGATGTGTCATGGAAGCAATAGAAGTAGTATATCTGAAAAAAGGGTAAACAATTGAAAGTGTAGGGGCGATGTTGAGTACATGCAGGATGTGGCTTAATGACAAGGAGGTGTGCGGGGTTTCCTACTAACAGATGCGGGCCTCCTCATAAGGCACATGCAACCTGAATTGTTCCATGGCAGCTGTTCAAAACAGTAAATGTTGAATGTATTACACATTGCTGCTGCCTCCCAAATGACAGGTAAAATAGCCTGCTTTATAGATTTGTAACAGTGAACTAATCGCTACTGCAAACTCAACAGGCCTGCTGCTTTTAATATAGCTGTGAGGCTTCCCTTAAATAGTTGATGCAGTAAAGAAACACTGTATCACTGGTTGTTGTACTACCAAAGTGCCCTGGTGGAGGAGAGGGAAGGTCACATGACCCTGTGGAATGCCATTTATCTAGTCGCTGTCATGCTCTTGTTGTTTCGTACAGTCATGGACCATTGGTCTGTGTCTTTATTATTAATGCTGAAAATCTTTATTGAATTTGTCTACTATGGGTTCTGCACAGGGCTCTCTGTGCTTGTTGGATGTTCCCATGAAGGTCTGAGCGTACCAATTTCTACTTTTCATTTCTGCATTCACAAAAGACAGACACTGTGCTGCTACTTCCCCCTCCGGGCCTACCCGCAAATAAAGCACGAAACAATGAAATATAGCAGAGTCCAGAGTCCCCTGCTAATCGCATTGTACTACCGCTTTGAATTCTGGGAAGATACACAAGCTTGTAGAAGTTAATCTTTTTCCTGCTGATAGAGCAGGTCCCTCTCATTTGTGTTATTTCTGATCCCTTTTCCAAGCCTGTGTCTGCCAAGCACATTTTGTCCACCCAGCCAGGGAATTGTAGTAGTTGCACCACAGATGTAGTATAGACATTGGTTGCGCACTATAGGACACCTGTGCTGGATACCTTTCAGTTATGTGGCTAAGTACAAAGGCCATGAGATCAGTCAGAGGCAAAATTGTTCATTTTAAGGGATAAAGATAGAGGTTGAGGATTAATCAGAGGGTGGAGAATTATTTGTCTTGGGTGAGGTTTTCGGTGTTGTGTATGTCAATATGGTTTGTTCATCCGAACAGAGAGAAAATGGGAGCACAGATGATGAATGAGAGCTCTTACAGGCCAGAGTGATCCTTGTTCCCTTCCTGAGCATCCACTCAGAGAACTGTGCTCCTTACCATTTCCACCAATAGAGGGTGCTGCATTTCTGACCCACACACAAAACAGAGGGACTACTGTGTCCTTAATCATCTTTTAGGAGAAGGAGGAGAGGATGACAGGATGGGGGAGGTCATAACTCTTTTAGCGTGGGAAAGAGCAATCTTGGACCTAATGGTTTCAGTACCTAGAAATATTAGCTTGTTTACAACAGAATCAACTGCAGGTTTACAACACATTTCTGAAGTCCTGAAAACGATCTAGGATCAAGGAAACAGCATTCCTATTGTCCTAATGTTCCCTAATGAATTTGATGACTCTAGTAATGATAGCTATTTGCCCGCTGGCTGGTTTTCCCTAAATCTTGTGAGACTAGTGAAAGTTTGTAATGAGTTTATAATAATGTGATGGCTACTGTGTTTCTCTGTTAAGAGACATTAATGAGTTAATCAAAGAGGAGCGCATTATAATTTGCATTAATTAGGGTTAATTAGCTAGAACGAAGCTAATTCTGCGTGATGTCTCTTCGGTCCTGTGGAACCTCTCTCATTGCAGACCTGAACTAAAAGGCCTAATCTTTCGAACGGTAGACATCTATATTTCAGTAACAGGGGCTAGCCTTTGTGACAGCTTGGCCGCAGGTGTAGCCAATGTCACTGTGCCAACGTTCAGCACCTGTATTTCCCGGTAACGATGTTGATGCTACTTGACGCCAAAGGTAAAATAACAAACAAAAGTGTCAGCCTGGTAAGGCGTACCAGATAATGTCATCTGTTAACCACCAAATAAAACAATAGGTTTGTAATTAAGATGAAGCTTTAATTTAGGAAGCAGCTCACAGTGGTTTCAGTGAATTAGAGCTGACGCTTCCTACTTTTTGATGGACCTTTTTGGGTTTGTTTATTGATTAGAAAGCGAGAGAGCAGCAATGTTGTGTCTGTTTTGTGGCATGCCTTCTGACATCCAGCAGAAACAAGGCTCGCTGACGCACTCCAACATCCGGTTTTAATCCTCAGATTGTCTCGTATCTCTTAACTTCCCTTCCCCTACGGCTCTCCCATCTCGGCTGTTACGCGCTGGAGTTCAGTCTTTTTTCACCCCCCATCCATCACACTGACATCCCTTCTCCTCTTCCTCTGAAACGTTCTCCCTTTCTTCCTTCAATGCAATGCAATTTAATTTGTCTGCATTCTGGAATTCACAATTAGGTTATGCCAATTTTTTTTATTCCTCCCAGCATTTTCTCATGGGCAAATTTCACCTGTAACCTGAAACCGTTTCCAGGTATATTCAAAAACACAAGTTATGTCAAATTTTTTTGGGAAGTGTGAGTTGCACATAATTGTTGAAATTTTGGGGGGATTTTTCATCATGACAGTCTGCTGCTCTGTGGTTTCTGAGGGGGGAGGATTGTACATATATTCTTAATAATATTAATACTAATAATTAATAATATGTTGATAATATTTGTCCCAAAGACCTGTCTTAGTTACACTATAATTCCTTATTGTAGATGTATTTCAAAGGCGGTTTGCAATAGGTTTGGCTGCTGCACCTGCACCATCTATGTGTCTTTTTCTATGCTTTTTTATTCTGTTCTTCACACCAATATGAATCATGGCACACATTCAGACAGTGCTCTGAATTAAAAATCATGTCTATTTTATCCCATCTCTCCCCACATGTTCTCACACCATCACTTCCTGTGGTGGTGCTTTTGGGAAAAGCACATTAGTCACAACAACAACAACGGGCCAGGGTATCGCAAGGCAAGTGCGTGCTGAACATAATGAAATTATTTAATGTGTGAAATTCTAAAATGAATCTCATACGAGGCGTAGTCAGAGATTTACACATGCCGAGGAGTCAGTAGAGTTGTCTGCAAAACGTACAGTGCTGCAAACCGATGTGTAATTTTCTTCAGTACTTCCCGTCACATTGGGAGTGCTAGATTTAAATCAAGGGCCCTTTGTTGCGAGGCACAATTTATGTAAGGTTGGCTGACAACAGCAACTGATAGTGAAGTCAGTTTCTCAAAATTATCTCTGGGTTTGTGTTTGAAAATGTTCTCACTGTATAAGTGTGGTTTTAACTGGCAAATCCATATATTAAGATGCTAAATAACAATGTTGGTATTCATTGTGAATCTCTGCAATAAGATTCTGTTAGGAAAGACAACAGGCTTGGGTTACTGAAGCTCACCTAGCCCCATGAGTGGAAATTAGAGGCTAGAACATTTTCATATGATTCCCATGGATGCATGTTAACATGTACATATTTGATAGCATTCCAAGCTCAAATGTGTAGTAGATTCTCAGGTGGTCGATAATGGAAAACACATGAGAGTTCTTCTTCACCATTTTCTTTATCTTGGTTTAAATAAGATATAATCACACAGTGTGCTTGATGTGAGCATTCCCACTGCTACCATGGAATGTAACCTGCTCTTACATGATAGGCACCCTCTTAATGTATGTGTTTAGATCAAATATTACTAGTGCGCAGTGAGAAAGCACTTTGCAGTGTGCGCACCCTTGTGCTAACTGTTTGTTTTTCGGTGCTGTCCAGATTCCCCCCCTGAGCGTGCTGGCCGGAGACGCAGTATGCCCGGCAGCGCCACAGAGAAGACCCCCACCCTGGAGCCTGCCACCTCCACACCCTTCCGGGTAACGGTGAGCCCCCGACATGAGTGTGTGTGCGTGCATCTGCGTGTGTATGGATCCCAAATGGCATCCGACCATCCTGTCAGAGCTATTGATCTGAGTTGCTCCTACTCTACAGAAAGAAATTTAGTCCTGTATTACACAGCACTGATTTGACTGTGAATGATTAGACTGAACTAACTTTGCTGAGGTGATAATCTGCCTTTTCTTCAGATGCAAAAATTTATACAGTGTACAGTTCACATATAAAGATTTAATTAGAAATAAGTGCAGATCTTCTTGATACCTAATGAGACTGAAAACAGTCAATATACCAACCTCAGAATCTTAATTATAAGCATCACTGTTGTTCCCTAACATGGTCTTATTATGCTGTACAGTTTTTTTTTCTGTCGAGCGTTATATTACAACATATTTACAAGATCTATAAAAACAATAACTGCTTCCAACTTTGAGGGGTTGTAGCCTGAGACAAATAAAAACAAATGAATGTTAACAGAACCTTCCCAGACCTCCCACAGTCTGAATCAATTCATTTTTTATGAACTTAAAATTCTGTGAACTAGGTTTAGGAGCAGATGATCATTAAACAGTGAACAGTAAAGCTTGATCTGGTTTGAATTAGGGACGCTGAGGGCCGCGCGAGCCTATCCCCAGCAACGCTCTGATCAAAGCGGAGCCCACATCGCAGGGTGTCAGGGATTGTTGGAGGGGTCTGCTCAGATGGGAACTTTGCCTGGGTTATTCGACGATAAAGCGCGGTATTTCAAAGGGGCGCTGATTATAAACAAATGCCATACGCAAATCAGCCGCACATGCTAACCTTTCCGAGACACCAGCCCGCGGTGGGACTTAGCATCGATGGAAATGTGTGTTTATAATCTTTAGCCACGTGCTGCAGTCTCCATTTCCATCTGGAGTGAAGGCAGTTTCATTCAAACAACGTCATACTCAATCTTAGCTCAGAATGAGATCTGCCTGCCCACTGTCAGGCCACAGCACCCTGATGGCGCCCCCTGCTGTATGGAGAGGTTGTGCTTCCTGATTGAATTTTTTGTGTCAAGGTTAGAGCGGGGTGTGGAGGCATCATGCAGTCATGATGAATGTTGGCGTTAGTCGGCGGAGCGAGTCAGGACGCGGCGCCACGAGGTGTCGGAATCGCTGAGCCGGGGCCCCCAGGGAGAACTCACTCGGGTCCCACGTTCCCACTAACGAAGCCTGAGAGGGGAAAGTCGAGCTATCGATTACGTGCCACTCACCTGCAGCTCGTGGAGGAGCCGGCCAACATGCCACGCCAGCCATGGCAGAGCCGGGCGTCCCGTTCCCACCCTGCATGAGAAATCAGCCCCCGAACCGTAACACCTCTCCTGGAGGAAGCTGCAGCACACCGAAAAACAACAACCGGGTGTCGGTGCCCACCGGAATTAATCGGATAGCGACGGTCGGACCCACAGCCCGCTGTGGGCGCCGCTTGTTTGTATTCCATGCTGCGCGGGCCTCTGAGAGAGGCAGAGCGGAGGGCCGAGGTGAATTAATGACAGCAGCAATTGCTCCTGACAGAACAGAACCACGGCGTTACGGACCCAGCCTGAGCCCGCAGGATGACTAATACAAGTGTCTCTCCCTCCTGAGAAATGAACAGATGAACGCAGTGGGGAGAGCGAGAGGGCGAGAGAGAGGTTTGGGGAAAGTGTCAGAGGACAGAGGAGCCAGGTGGAGAGGTGAAACCTCGCCCCCTGAAGCAATAGGGGCATTTTTACAGCCTGCTACGGTTACCCACAGATCAGCATTATGCAGTTACGCATGGTGTAGAATAACCACAAAACACTGCAACAAGTCTGATTCTGTTTCAGCTGAGGGGACGGCAAAGAATAACCTCTGCAATATGGAAAATTATTCATTATTGGCAGTATGTTGTGTGACAGTTTATACATACACAACATATGAAACCAATGAAGTGTACACTGTAGTCATTCCTGTGACTGCTCCCGTCTGTCTCAAGTGACATCACAGAAATACCCATCATGCCCCCCTTCCCCCAACATGGGAAAATAGCTTTGCTTGCTATCTCCAGAGACCTTGAGTCATAGATGCCCAGATCAGTGTCATGAATACATGTTGTCATGGTGACAAGGCTCCAGTTCCTACTTCCTTTCTCACAGGGTGTCTTTGGTAGACAGCGAGTTTATTCAAATTGTTAATCATAATATCTGTGATGATAATCATGGTGGTGAGATGTTGAAGGGGATGATGGAGGTGATGAAGATAATGGTGATTGCATTGCCCGGCTCCTTCAAATCACTGATGAAACAGTCAATCGCTTACCATGGTCAAATCATTTGTGGCAAGCCAACATAAAGTGCAACACTAACAAGATTCAAATCATGTTTAACCAAATTAGATTTCTTTTTCCAAGGGAATGTGCACTGTAATTATTGTTTATATTATTATAATTTATTACTTATTGGATATCCTTATCATCTTTATTATCCTTTTTTTTATTTTGTGGTTGTTTATGCCCTCTGAACAGCAGTTAATTACTGGAGAGCTAAAATCCGCTTAATCCAGAATTAACTGAAGACCTTGAACAGAATTATTTTGTCTAATTGGGCCAAATAATCAATAGAATTAAGTAATTAAGATTGTTGATTAAATATTAATGAAAAGACCCTGTGGCTCTCCATGACAAGAGATGCAGACCCTGCTCCAGCTTATAGCCTATCTAGTTATTATTATATTGCCATCTACTGGCCACTGGCAGTACTAGATATTTACAATTTAAATACACATTAAATGTAAGCACCTCCAACAAACTAGAACGTCACCTCAGATACACATATGGATGCATTCTCCTCATAGTGCCATAAGTTGAGAGGGCAGTTAAGGTAAAGGGCAGGTGTAAATGTAGGTTCAGACTTACAAGTACATTTATTATTGGATGACCTTAAGACAAGCTTGCAGTTACCCAGTAGTAGAACAGAAAAGCATTCAGGTTGCTTTGTATTCTCATGTACTTACAGTGCCAAGCCGGCCTCAGTGCATGACCGAGATGGTTACCTGTGCCTTGATGTGAGCCATAATCATTTGCACATAGAGGAAGAGGACATAAAATTGCAGTCGGCAACGATTAGTGGATGCTGATAGTGGTGCGGAAAGGATAGGTCTATTTTATAACGAAGGAAGAAATGGAAAAATGGCCAACCCCTATATTTGAACTAATAATACAGGTTTCACATCGTGTATTAAATAAGCATGCAAAAAGAAGATGTCAAAAATGAATATTCCAAGAGCGTATTTTTTTCTGCATGTTTACTTCAGAATGCATTGGATACTGTTGCTAATAATCTGTTATTTTTTTTACAATATTTTTTGCCATTATTATTTAGTCGTCTTTGTCCTGTAAGTGACATAAGGCTTGAACAGATTGCAGTAGAAATGTTTGTCTCCACTCAAGTTTTTGTGCCAAGCTGGTGTTTTCAGCACTGCCAAGCTCACATCCAGCCCCCAACCTGAAGGTCCACCTCTCCCTGAGTCCAGTCCGACAAATGATTTAATTATAGATTTGAGAGGAGTTGTAAAAGCAAATTATTGTTAAACTGAAAAAACACACTGTATGTGTTAACCTAAATGGCAACAAGCAGTAGTCCACTGAAATATACTCCCATTGATTATTTAAAAATATTTTTCTATATAAACCATTAGACTTGTGTCTGTTCCCTGCTATTCACTTACAGCTTACTACATCTACTACTACCATCCTGATTTGGATATGTTTAACGGATGTATAGTCCATAGAAAGATAGCAGTGATGGGCATGCTGAATAAAGACGCAGAAGAACAGGGCGGTGGAAGGCCCAGTGTAGCGCGTGCCAGTTCCTCTCTGTGGAGCTGTGCACCTCCAGTCACATCTCTCTCTGCCTGTTGGGCACCTGCTGAGATTGATGCGTTGGGTCTGCCGGCAGCAGGAGGCCTTGTGTATCCCATTAGCTCCCTGTTTGGTCAAATTCTCAGCGCTCTGCACTGATTAATAAGCCTGATTTTCACTTAGGCTGGTCTGTCTCTCTCTCTCTCTCTCTCCCTGCTGTCCCTCTCCGTCATTCACTGTCTATTGCTTTTAAATTCATAATCAAACGGAGCTTAATTTGCACATTAACAATGTACAGTATTGCAATCACACTTTGTGCAAAAAAATCTCTCTCGTTCTCTCGCTCTCTCTCTCTTTTGTGTTGGCTTCGCTACCCCACTTAGTCATCTGCCGCGTTCACCAGCATCCAGCCTCAGACCCCAAAGGAGGTGATGTCATGGAGTGGTGTCATGCAACAGCGATGTCAGCGATCGGGTTACCGGAGCGCTCCCCTCCTGTCCACCCCGCCGCAGAACGGGGACGGCAGCAGGACTGCCCTGGCCGACTGCTCCCCTCTCTGGGACTGTCAGTCACCTTCCCAGCTCATGTCAGCCCGGGACAGGAGGGAGCTTATTTCAGTCATCACTCAGCCATCTGCGGCCGCTTGGCTGCTATTTGTAATTGAGTCTAAGATAGAGAGCTCTCCACAGAGGCCCTAAGTGCCGAAAAGGATGCTACATCCGAAATGTGCTTTGGTCTCTGTTTATAGAGGTGTGGTATAAGCAGGCCGGGCTAAAAGGCAATGTGAATATAATTTGTATGTGGGTATGTATTTGCTTTTATTAACTTGGCATATTCCATATCTGGGTGCTTAGTTAGTATAGATACTGTTTTTCCAATTACCATAAAAGGCTGGATACTATTATGACAATGTCAAAGGGGTAGTACACTGTTAGGATGTCCTGTTGTGATACTGTCCTTTTGTCACATGGCTTCAGATCTTTGTCGGGGTCCATTATCCATGTAACATGGATTGCAATGAAAGTTGACACAATATGTTATCCTCTAAGTCCCTGGAAGGTCAGAAGTCAAGGTCACAAAGCACTCCTTTGCTGTTTTTATTTTTTTCGATCTCCAATCTCAAACACTAAAATGCATTATTAGAGAGAATCCAATACAAACATTGTCCTTGCTGTTCTCCTAAAAATCCAATACATTTTAGTGCACAAGTTACAAGGTCAGAGTCACCATAGTCACTCTTTTTGATTTTCTGTCTATACATATGTCCTTTTGTACATACATTTTAATAAAATTTGATATAAGTGTTGTCCTCACTTTCCCCTAGAGGTCTGTTGATCTTCAGGTTGAAAGGTCAAACATCAAGGTCACTGAGGCCGCTGATAAATTTTTCAGGTACGAGTCTCATGTTATGTGTGCATTTAATATTCTCCTTCAACTAGCCTGGCAGGCGGCATAATTCATGCTGAAACTTGCTGCTATAAAAAGAGTATGATTTTAGTCTATTTGGTATATACTTTTAGAAGGAATCCCCAACAATTCAAAGGGAATACATGAAAGAGAGGCTACAGTCTAGAAGTGGTTTCAAACATCTTCATTTCAAAAGTGATGTAGAGGAGGACTAGTCTGTGTATGCTCTTGTATGTGGCAAAGCATACACTATGCTCTTCTTCGTGGGTTTTGTTTGCAAATGATTTTTCAGGAGGCATTGTGTTTGATGATGTTTCCCTTTTACCAGAGAGAGAATGGTGGTTGGCAGTGATTTCTTACTAAAGGAAACATTAAATTCATTGTGTAGTGATGGGTGCTGACAGGTTTCACCATTTTAATTGTGCAGTAAGTGTTATTGCATTATTAGCATTACCAATTATGTTGATACAAGGACAATGATGATGTGATGGTAATTGTGAAGGTAGGTGTTGGAGTAAAGCCTGCAGAGTTTTCATTTGCAGTGTTCTTTGTTATTAATCCATATATGGAAGTATTTGCTGTGACCTTATGATCACACAGTGAGGACTGAACACTGTATTTGTTTGTATCTATATTGTTGTCTGTGTCAAATCTTCTGTGAATCTAATGGTAAGGTGAATTCTCCTAATGTCATAGAGGAAATTAGCAACAGCCACTCTCTTTGGCAGTCATTTGGTGGATAATCTGGTGTTTGCCGTGTGATAACAATCAATACGCGCTGGCGTACCCACGCCTGGTGATGTATGGGGCAGATCTCTGGTGACTCAGGGCTGAGCGCTTAGTGTGGGGGGCCAGAGGTAATTTCGTAACAGTCAGAAAAAGGAGGAGAATGTGAAAGTCAGGACCCTTCGCCATGAAGATGTATCAAAGCTAACTGGGAGAAATCCAAAAATACTGTGGCAGGAGACACGGGCAAAGATAAAAATCCCACTCTTATGCAGGGCGAGCTGGGCCTGTCAGTGCTCTACATCTGAACGACATCACTGAACCCGTCCCAAGGTCTTTAATAGAGTACTCCTTACAGAGAGAGGCAGACCTGCCAAGACTTTACAACTGAGGCAAAATCATTGAACCCTTTATCAAGTCTTTAAATGTCTCCTACGTCCTTACAGAGTCCTTACAGGGCAAGAGTTAGTCCTGCCAACGCCCCTCAAAAGAAAACTTTACAAGGCCGTTCCCTACTTCGCCAAGCAAGGTGCTGTCAGCATGTGATGGCGTCCATAGGCAACATTCCTAAATTTGGGGCCCTGGGGTACCAAAAGGATAGTAATGATAGCTGTAACAGATTTTTGGAAGAGCACATTTTTGTTAGATATGAATTCTATTTATTGCAACAATTAGACTTTTCTAGGAAGAAACTGACTTTTCAGATGTACTAAGGATATAAAATAATCTGTGACTTTATTCCTTAACCTAAAATCCAGACCTCTGCTGTTTGTCATTTAAAATTAGTCTTAGAAGAACTGTGAATCAAAAACCTAAAACACTTCATAGCAAACTAGCTAAACTCCAAAAGAAATCCAAAGACATCAAGTAATCTGTAAAGGTATTTGAAACTGCCTATGCAACAAGCAAGTTCCAAGGGAAGCAGAAAATCAGCAATACATTAAAAAAATTGAGTAGATCAAATAACCAATTACCTTAAAATAATTCTACTCTGTGCACAACTCAAATACCATCATTACTCATCTGGGTGTGACCTGCCCTTGATCATTTTACTTGTAATGAACTACTTCAATAAATCAATTAAAGTAGTTAATTACAAGGTTAGGTCACATTACCAGGTTCTTGGGTCTGAGTGAGCTGCTTTTGTTGTCCAAGCAATCTGGACTGCCATTTTGTCTGCGCAGCTAATTCATGGCGGTGTTCTGTGCTGCATACTTGCATACTAGTTTGTCATTAGGTGCTTTCCGAACCGCAAGTATGCACACAGAATGCTCTTCACTCTCAGACCTCATTGTGCAGAACATAGCGACAGTCATTAACCTTAGCAACCACAGATGAAACAACAGAGAAATACTGTTTACAAATTGACTGTATTTATTAGTACCAAGTACTAAGTTTGGCTGTTTCTCATACTATTTCTAATCGATATATCCCAAGTGAATAAAACAGTGTGACAGATATTCTGTCACTAGCAATGACACTTTCAAGTTTGTTCCAAATGTTCTGCCTCGGACCCCTTGAAGAATGTATTACCAAGTATGGAAGCATGCAGAACCAAACACAGCTCATGAGTAATAAACAGTCACTTGATTTTTCCCCATCCTGCTCAGCTCCATTAGAATCTCCAGAACATGTGAGGGTAGCCATCTTGAGCCTTTTATATTGTTTAAACCTCAGAAATATGTGCCATTCTTGAATTGTACCGGTTATACATGCATAATTGATCATGGAATGGCTTTGTTATGGTATTAAACATCCAAATTCATGATAAGTGTGTATTTGAATAGTTGATTCACCATGTATCAAGTATGACACGCAGCCTTAGATGACAGTGAGCTCAGTGACTGGTTCTGTGTGCGCGGAGGCTGTGAGTCCCGTCTGGCCAGTTTAATTTCTGTCTTACGTTCCTGTCTGAATGATCCACCATGACTTTCTCCTGCACATTCTGTATCACACCTTTTCTACATTTTTAGCTTGGTGCTCTGGGCAGGAGCATGATAACTTTTCCAGTATCTGTGCTTCATGTCTCTTTTTTTCTGATCATGTGATGTACAGCACTGGGGGGACCCACTTTAATAAAACCCACCTGAGGCTAAACTTCCAGATGATACATTTAAGTTATTCAGCGATAATTAAATATTGTGAAAATTAATTATATTTCATTTGCAAGGCTGCTCACTTTCTATCTGCCTCCAGGACCCTGTGTAGCTGGTCATTTTCAATTAGCATTTTAGCACACATCGAAATTCATAAAGTAAAACACAAACTGTCTGAGCACTTTACTACAGCAAATGGTGTGCTTGTTTTTAAACAAACCTCGACTGAGTGGTGGAGATGACTAAAACTGATACCAAGCAATGTGAATCTAAACATAGTCTACTGCTCACTTTAAGTTAAAGGCAAAACCTTCTCCATTCTAGAAATGAGGCTGGGGCTCTTAAGGGGTTCAATCAGCTGAGGGTCTCACTACAAGTGCAGCCTGTGCTCTTAAGTTTACATATCACAAATCTAAGCTGACATATGGCAGTAGTTAATTACATATGCAAGCCCATGTGTTTAAGTTGGGCTCCTCAGGGTTCCCGTCTAGGGTGTCTCAATGCCCGTGTCATTAGCCCTTTATTGGTGCACCAGGTCATTTTAGGCTACCAGTTATTATCAGTGAAGGATGTGCCTGTCGTTCAGTTGACATCACTTTTGATGTAGTATGTTGTTAGATGTGGAGTGGTGCTAATCACTGTCTCATAGGTGAGCGTATTGAAGGAGTATACATCTCCATTGCAGTGCTCCTTATGGGTGTGGGTGGCACAGTAGTCAGCTGAAAGACACAGCTGACAATTCCAAACTGAGAGGAAACGGGAGGGAGCTGCCAGCTCCTTCTCTCCAGAACAAAAGCTTTCACCAAGTATTATGTAACTGCCGAGTATCACATAATTACCTGGCAGGGAGTTTAGGGCGATTTGCGGAGCTTACATGTTACGTATAACCTATTACCACAGCTCTATTGTTCGAGATTTCGCAGGTGAATTATACAATGCGCATGTAATGACCTCCCACCCACCAATCAAACCCTCAGACTTCCTGTTGTGTCTCCATGCAGACACTTTGCCCTGCCGTCTGAGCAGAGCCACCCCTTTTCCAAAGAGAGGCATCCCACTGCCTGTGCGGAGCAGCGTGGAAACATAGCGGTACACTGCCTCATCACTAAACACCCCTATCTCCAGCGCTGACAGCCACAATAAGTATACACCCTGGCAGTCCTCCTGCCACACCATGTGACCAGCCGGCTAAAAATAGAGGAAGTAAAAAATGCAAAACCCACAAAAGAGCAGTGTAGAAAGCCAGGCATCTGCCAGGCCCACAGCAAACCCACAGAAGCGTTCCAGTTAACTGGAAATAGAGGGGATTTAGTTTCTGCTGGTTCATTTATCAATCAGCCGTAGAGGGCTGCAGCGCGTACAAGGGAGGGTAGGCTAACAGGAGAAGCCTGCACACAGTGTTTTCTGTGGCACCGTGCCCCGAGGGCGGGGTGGAGAGCAACCCATCTCAGGACTGGCACGGCTCCTCAGAGCCCACTGTCCTCTGGTAAGTGCTCTCACCGTAATTCAATTAAAGGGCACGGCACCGGCTCCGTTTGGAGTCTCCAATTCCTAAATGGAGGGAGGGAACACATTGTAATGGAATTGTGCCCGGGCTTCCTGCAGCTGCTGTCTGGTTGGGCTCTCTCACCGGAAAGCTAATGAGCGATTAGCAACCTGTAAAGCTGTCTCAGTGTCTCTGGTGTAATACCACTACATTCTGGCGCTGTGTCTCTCCAACCAGAGCAGACGCCCAGCGCTGGTCCCGGATCAGGGCATCGGCATAGGTAGAAACATGTATCACAACTGAGCTTTCAGACAGCTGTGGTTAACACATACTTTAGGTACGGAAGTCCATAATCAAGTGTTCACTGGTGTCACTGGCCATTTTTGAAGTGGGGGTTTATCTGTCAAGGCAGTGGATTTTGGAGATGGCTTATATGTAATATATATTTGGCTTAATTTACCCCTGATTATCTGTTCTGTAATGGAATTTCTAAGATAATCCAAACCTGGCAATGGGGTTCTCCCTGTTAAAGCCTACAAGTGATTCAGTATGTTATGTGCATGCAGCATTTGTGAAACATGGCTTTCAGTTTTAGTAATGTTTATGTTTCATCTTTTGAAGTTATGTTTCAATCCATTAAAGTCTTTGTCTGGACCACAGTAATAAAGTATTTTTCATAACATGAGCTTATTATATGTGTATTGACTGTGTACTAATCAGAAAACCAGATGCTTCAGGGTGTTTTAAATCATTGCCGAATGACTGATTCCACTCCTTCCGAGTTAAAGAAATGGGACGGCATACAATGCGATTGCAGAGCATTCCACAAAATGCCCATCGACCTTTTTAGGAGCTCACAAGGTGCAGTTTTGCAGATTTAAGTGATAAACCTCAAGAAAAGAAACCTCTGGTCTTTTCATTTTTTTAAACTTTCGATTCCATTTCATTTCTAAAAGTGAAAACACACACCTCCAAAACTTTCTTTCTAAAAGGATGCCCTCTCGGACACGCTGAGATGAAGCTGCAGAATAAGCGTTGGATGGTGAGGGGAGAAGGAAAAGTATACAAGTTCTTATGCAGAGAGAGGGGAGGGGAGAGATAGACAGAACAATTGTTTTAATCCCTCAGCCTGTCTGAGCGCCAAGCAATTCACAGATAGCAATTACATGCCGACCCCACTATTGCAGCTCTTTGGATGCACAGCCTCTATTCCACAATAAATGGAAAGCAATGACTGAAAAAACTGGTAATGAATATTTAATAGGCCGGTCTAATCCCCATGGATCAGTCTGTTGTGGTCCGTGTTTACATCCCAAAATGAAGGAGACTTTCGGTGGCGTGTCTCATTTGTTTAGAGGACACTTTGTCGCGCTCCACTCCCGAAGCAGACCAGTTCGTCTGCTATTCTGGGATTCAACGGCGGTTGGCGAAGGCTGCGCATATGATGAACAACTCTTGAAGTCGATGCCAGATCTTGTGCGGTTGTCTCAGCTCTTTCTACAAACGCGACGAGACGATGGTCTGGTCTGTCGTGCATTATAGAGGCAGTCCAATTGGCTGACACTGTTAAGGGGCGGGGCGGGTTCAGGGCCCAGCATGCACCCTCACTCTGGTACAGAGGTACGTGACCCTTCTTGCTGTTTCGCCATGGCTTCACTTCTGCAACACTGCCCGCCATGTGTCGGCAGACACATCCTCACCTCATCCAAGCTCCCACAGAAACCTGACAATTGGCTTCTCTGGCTTCCTCTGCTCCTCCTGCTCAGTCTTGTAGCGACATCCAACGCAGCCCCTAGGCGCTGATCTGAATCTGTCAGAATATCTCTCTCTCACTCTCTCACTCTCCTTGCTCTTGCTCTCACTCATTCTCTTGCTTGTTCTCTTTCTACATTACCCTTGCGCTCTCTCTCTCTCTCTCTCTCTCTCTCTCTCTCTCTCTCTCCATACTGGGCTTGAGTCAGGCCTTTATCAGTTGGAGGCCTTGTTTGTGCCTCTGGCCAAAGATACACTCTTGTCTCACTCACAGCAATGTCAAAACATCTGAACACACAGAACAGCAGCAGGGGGTGATGGTATTGGTTAAGCAGGCGAATGCTTCCTTGAAAATCTTGCAAAACTTTGCTATGTTCAAGTCTACTAGCTTCTCTTTTTGCATCATCTCAGACTAAAAAATTGTATTTCGTTTACTTTAAAAAACAGCTGTTTTCAAAAATGGAAAATGGTTTTAAAAGAGAAAATGGAATGTAACCATTTGTTGTCGGCCTCTTGATGATTAGACATCTCAGCTCAAGGAGTGCACTTAATCTCTCTCCCAGTATCTGAATGCGAAGCAAATACAAGTATCCTGTTAACTGAGTGTACATGAAGAATTTAACAATGAAAGAGGTTACTAAATACTTTTCCAGCATGTGATGTGGCTGCAATGACCTCAGTCTGTTTGAATAGGTAAAACAGAATAGTCCTTCTGATAGTTGTCAGGAAGGTTTCTAGGCTTAGAAAGCCAATAGAGTCCTTTTATGATCTGAATGGTGTAATATGGCTGTCTATTACAGGACATCCATGTCTGTTTTGACTATCACTCCATCTTCAATCTTTATTGTCAAGCAGCAGTCATTTCCAAAATATGAATCATACTTGTTAAGGATTTAAAACGCAATATCCAAATTTTCAAATACCCTACCTTGAGATCAATTACTTGGATCAGAGATCTGAGTGCTTGTTAATTACCTAAAAAAAGAGGAAGAATTCAGCTATAGCCTACTCTTTTTCATTAATATTCATGAGGCAGACAGCCCTGCATAAAATAACAGATAATAAATTGATATTCTTAATTTTCCTGCTGCAAAGTTGGAATGGGGGCAGCAGATCTTGTTGCAATGAGTCATTTTTTGAGCAGGAATAAATAGTACCTGGGATAAAGGGGGAAGGGGTTGATTAATTGAACATTTGGGATATTTGAATATCAAATGAATGGAAAATCTTCTCCTTAGTACATGCACTCACAACTGTGTGGCATCGCTGCTGCCTCCAGGCCATCAGGCAGCTCTGTGTTAAACTCTGTGTCACGCGGCGTGATCACTTTGATCAGCTGCTTGTTTACTCCACCACACATTCTCTGTATGCTGATCATTAAATTGGAGCATTAAGCATTAAGGATTTTTGTCTTTCATAGATACAATACTGTAAAATGCTTTGTATCACTTAAAGTCTGTCAAATGAGAGAAAGACGTAGTCCTATGTTATTTCAACAAGGCTTTTTGACACACAATATCCAAACAAAAGCCAATGCCAGCTAATGGGCTCCTAGTGGACAGTGGAACTCCATTCTGTGGTAATGGTATGTTTCTGTTTTTAATGACATGAGTGTATGAAGCGGTTTACTGTAACGGGATAGTGCCTGCAAATGCTGGTCCAGGATCATTTTTCACTGAATGCTCAGTATTAGGATCGTCTCTGCTTAAGACAGGGCTTTTTAGGATACGATCACCATGGAATTTTGATTTCAGGCGTAACATAATGTAGGCCCAATCCGATTTTTATTGAAAACAATAAAACGGTGTTGTGATAAAGTGAGGCACAGAAGTGGGGTGGGGGGCATAATTCACTCAGCTCAGAGGGCCCTCTGGCAGCACTGGCCGTGTCTCCCAGGTCAGGTGTCAGAGCCAGCTGAAGGATGGGGCCGATATGAAAGATGAGCAAACACTGCACAGCGCAGAGCAGAGGTGAGGAGTATAAGGTCAGCCCTGTCAGGGGTAATGTATACAGTGTCGTCCTTGCTCTTCTGAGCATGTGCGGGATCGTCACTCCCAGCGTCTCCAAGGAAATGCAGGGAATGTGCCCCTCGGTTGGCCGCCACCCAGGGGGTCCATCTTTGTGCAAATGTGGAGGAGAGGAAACCTCACAGACGTGTGCTGAAAAACAGGAGCATTTTTCAGCCTATCTGTGCTCAAGCCGACATGGTCGCGGGGGCGGAAGACCACAGGCCCATAATTCCATGGCTGTCAAGGAAACCCTGCTCAGGTCCGCCCACCAGTCTCCCCTTTCGTGCGCCTTCCCTCGCACCCCTTTCTCCAAACTGAAACATTGTTCTGTCAGTCCTGCTGCTCCCCCTTTTTCTTTCTTTCTCTCGATTGCCAATTTTTCAAGAACTCAGAGCAAAGGACAGCAGAAAAAGAAGGTGGAACAGACATGATGGGTCTGCCCATTATCCAATGAAAATAGACTTCCCAACACTGAAAAAATAAAATAAACCTAATCTAATAGTGCTGCAGTTGTGTCACAGTGAGAGGAATTAGCAATCAAGGGTTGGGGGGAGGGTATTGCTTGGGTGTATTGATTCAGAATTAGCAGTTATCTTTCTCTCTCTGTTAGTCTTTCTCTGTACACCGGGACTGTTTGTTCTGATGGCTTTGATTGGATTAGCCGGGCCGGTTTTCATTAAAAAGAAGACGGAGAGGAACATTGATGTGGTGTGCACACGGCCTGGTTCATTATTGGAGACCGATTCCATCTCGCTCCATTAGAGCTGCCTTTTCTCGGAGCATCAGCAGCAAAATGAGTCGCTCCATCAGGGCTGTGCTGCAGAAATCGGTGCCCTCTCAACTGCTCGGAATTTGTTCCAGATGTGTCATCAGAAGGCCACAGAATGAGTATTGACTCCCCCCTCCTTCACCTTAGCCAGGGTCATCTATGTACCTAAAACTGTCACTGGCACTTGGCTCAATTGTGTCGCTCTGACACGGTACGTGGTATCACACTTATGAATCCTAATTAAGTGTCAGCAACGGTGTCCTCTTCTAATTAATGGCACCATTTCAATGCGCACCAGCTCATCTTTTTTTTTTTTTTTTTACAGCACACCGTTCTGCCCCACCTTGGGCCTCGATAACCTTATCTTGTCCCACCGCATGTTTTATAACAGCTTTTATGGTAGCCTGACAAAAGGCTGGATGACCGCGAATTCCACCGCGTATGTTTTATGAATGGAGTCATATTGCCATTAATTGTGTTTCCTTAGGTGATAATGAGCCCGCATGGGGCGGTTCTTGCCCCCCGTGCAAAGTCATTAAGAGCATGCTTGGAGCAGCCAGGCGGCACAAAGGCGCGTGAGGTGCGTGTCAGTCGGTCACTGCAGTTGCACGGTGACCCAGGTGCCAGGTTGTACCACGACTTCACAGGGACATCCGCAATGACCCTCTGCTATCATGGCCACAAACTTATGTGGCAAGTCAGGGCCAGGTACAGGACATCTTTGAAACAGAGACAGATTTGCTATCCCAGCTGTCCTCTTCATTATGGTGTGTCTCTGTCTATCGTCACTGTACACGGGCACTGGTCTGCTATTGTACTGTTACCGCTAGCAGTCATACCACCCTGGAGCCCTGTCATACCAAACAGCTGAGACTAAGCAGGGTCAGGCTTGTTTACCATGTTGAAAAGAGACCTGGGAAATCAGAGGGAGTGTTGGATGTCCAGCAGTGGGTACTCTTCCCTCTGGACCAAATCGAAAACTCACATTTTCCAGCACAGCGGTTGGGTTCTGTGCTGAAGGAGAAGCTATTTTCTGGATGAGATGGCAAACCAAGGATCCAGACTCACTTTGGTTGTTTAAGATCCACGCCAATTTTCAAAAGAGTCAGAATGGGTCTTGGTCAAATTCCCAGAATTAACTGGGGAATGAGATGACCTGCCTGATCAGAAAAGATAAACAGCAGGTGTTATATATAATGAATTAATGATAATGTGATTTTTCTACTCCTTGCCATAAAGTACAATGAAGGCATTAGCAATGTCACTTACCTTATGGGTATATTTTCATTTGCCATGTTGCTCCATGATCTCTCATGAGCATACTGTTTCATATGGAAATCACACCGATCTGACACCACTGAAGGTCCGTCAGTATGGATAAACCCAGAAGTTTGGGTTGAGTTTTCAGAGCACTGGAGCAACACCAGCCTTGGAGTGATGTTGATATCATTGTCACGCCAGTCTGGTTATCCGCTTTTAAATCGCACGCACCACCTTTCAAAGAGGTGGATTCACAGAGTCTGGGTGCAAATGGGGCAAAGATGTCAACGTGTCATGCATCAAATGCAACATCTGTGTGCTGTACTGTTAATCAAAACCCAGGGTGCAGGAGCTGGTGAGAAACCGGCAATGACAGGCTCTACACAATGTTAATGAGCGCAGAGATCAATTAACAAACAGGGACAAGCAACAGAACCCGTTTGAGACACTGTATCTCTCCCTCTCTCCCTCCCTCTCTCTCTCTCTCCTTTTTCCCAGAATCATGTTTGATTTCTGAGGGAGGTTATTAATAAATTATTAACCATGGTCGTTTGTAACTCTGACATTGATTATCCTGAAGCTCAGCGAGGAGGAATACCAAGATGTACATCAGAGCATGGAGAGAATAAGCCAATATCACACTACAGTAGGCTCTTTACTGTAGCTCTTTCTTCACCGAACAATACAGTAGCTGCAAGCCCTCAATGATCTCCATTTTTAAAGGAGCCCGGAAAAAAGGCAGAAGGAGCCGTCTGTAAAGAGACTGGCAGAACAGGCGCTGGTCTATTTTTCTGCTCCCTGTGAAGTTTGCTGTGTTGGTAATGCGCTTCTCAAAATAGCCCTGAGCCCTGGCTTTGCTGTTAGGTCCATTTGTCTGGGGAATGAAAAACCTAACCCAAAACCACAAGCTGTCTGTAATCCTCACTATGCAACGCACACCATTCTTCACTTTTGCCGCTTTCTAAAAAGGAGTTTATTTGTCAGTTAGATGTGCCGTTGGAAACCAACAGGAAGATATTCTCGGTCTGGATATTCCAGGCTTCTGCTCTTCCCTTTGAACTCCATGGCAGGCTGCAAAAAAGGCTCTTTGGTCATGTCCAATTTGCAAGCTACTATGTAGCTGTTCCTCATCCAAGGAGTGGGTGTGGGGCCAGTGCTACTGAAGGTGACACACACACACACACACACACGCATAAACAGTGAAGCATGCATACACACTTAAGTGTTTAGAAAATGATATTTAACTTGGTACCCTTCTTGCATTTTGACGTCACTGCAGTATGAATGCTGGCTTTGTGCTCAGCCAACTCGTGAGCTGAGTTTTGAAGACAAGCATGTCACATTATACCAAATTAAACACGGCACAACATTTTCAGCCGTGTATGAGAATGTAGGTCCTGGAATATTTACAGTCTCTCTCCTCTCTAATTTACATGTCCATTTTTACATGGGTCCATGTCTTACTTAGTCCAAGTAATATCTAACTATTGGTAAGTAGGTTACATTGAATTTAACTCTGCTCTGCATTCACTAAAAAGCGTTTCAGTCCAGTGGGTAATAAACATTGTTGATTGATTTATAAAATTATGAGCAACAGTGTAAACATAACTCTCACTTGGGAGCTGCTATCTGGACTGTGATATCAGGATTAAATTAGATCTCATGTGATCTGAAGGAGATGGGTCTGTTGTGGATACACAGCTGCAACTCGAGGAGAGCGAAAGGAGTTTGAGGGAAGCACGCAATAATTCATTCAGATAAAGTTTTGTGGCATTTTCTTGTCAAAAATAATCTCGGAGTTCTGCACTTTGGATGGATGATTAACACTATCCCTTTAACAGCACGTATGCAATAATAGAAGTAGCAGCGAGGGTTACAGTAAATAAAGCAGTGAGAAAAATACCAGGGGAAGATGGAGAACCTGAACTAATCACTCAGTGGAAGGAGCTGAATAGACTTCAGTCAGTAAGTCTCCACGAGAGTTGAGCCACTATATTTCCTGTTCAAACCTTAAAATGCGTGCATGTGCCTGTGAGTATTCGTGTTTGTTTGTCTGTGATATGCTTTTTATGTAAAAATCCATCTGCCAGGACTTCCTCCTCTGTTTTGCTGTATAGTGCTCATTCTTACCTGCATTTCATTGCATTAACTTGGTTAATGCTGCACCTTCCGGTAACTGCATTTTAAAAGCACTCACCGAAACAAACCAGGCAGTCCAATCGTATGAGTGTCCTACTCAAGGCTAATGCTAAACTCAGAGCCCACTGGTCTCATGTGCAAGGCCGTAACCACCAGTCCCCTGGCTCAGACAGGGTCAGGAGCAGAGGCGGAACGGAGAAGAGGCACGTTGTTTTGTTTTATTATATGTCGGGACGGCGGTGACAGATGACAGCAGGAAATGCGAGCGTGTTGATGGCACCGAGTGCGGCGCTCTCGTCGGCGCGCGTTATTAGATGTTTCCCTTGGCACCTCCTCTGTTGTACATCTCCAATCTTATCTGGAAGGAATAATTGCCAGAGCCATACCCTGAAATTATTTTCTGGGTGTTAATTATGGGGATAGGTTAATTGCGAGGAGGAAGGCCTGTTTACGTTGTGTTTGCGGTGCCACAACACCGTTATTATCTCAGTGTCAGTGTCTGTGCCTTTGGCGCAGCTTTGTCTTCACGGAGTGATGTTGTTGCAAAAACCTTCACAGGGTGCAGCTTCCCTTATTTTCCCCTGTGACTTTTATTTTAACCCCCCCTTCCCCCATTAACTCATAGACAGACCCAGAGCAATTGAAAATATGTTTACGTTCTTACTAATCTGGTCCTGTTTTACATAAGAATTCTTTTTGCTATGCAAGCATACCAGCACGGGTTTGAAAATAAAGAGACCCCGATCTTCCTTCTTCTTCTGAACTTGTGTTAGTCCTGTCTTCTACTCTGAGCCTTTTTTTAATGCCAGCCAACAGTTTCCATGGTAACAGGTGCTTATGGGAGTCTCGCATCGACGTTGATGCTCTGGCTGCGCGCGCTGCTAGCAGATGTGGCAGCAAGATCCTGACAACAATGCACATTGCTGCGAGCTGCCATGGATGAGGAGAGAGAGTGAGAGATGAGAGTTAGAGAGAGGAGTGAGAGTGGAGTGTGTGTGTGTGTGAGAGAGAGAGAGAGAGAGAGAGAAAGAGAGAGAGAAATCAGTGTAACATTCCTCCAATATCCAGGCTCTGTTGGCCCCTCTGTACTCTGTGTAATGAATCTGTGAATTAAACATCTCTCTCACCTCCTGCCTCTTCCTGTCCAGGGGTTCCTGAGCCGGAGGCTGAAGGGCTCCATCAAACGCACCAAGAGCCAGCCCAAGCTCGACCGCAACAGCAGCTTCCGACACATCCTGCCCGGCTTCAGGAGCGTGGACAATGAAAGGTAGGATGACCCCCCGCTGCCCTCCTCCCCTGCCCTGCCCTCCCAATCACCTGAGTGGCGCACTGCGTGAGCGCTGTATGAGTGTTTTGCTTTTAGTTTTTTTTTTTTTGGGTGGGGAGGTGTTGAGGGGGTTCGCAGCCATAGGAACACACTGGGTCTCAGAGAGCCGTTTCAGGACCAGTGTGTTTGACTGATGGCTGGGTTTCCAGGTCACTGTTGACACGCTCCTGTTGTCAGTGAAAACCAGCAGAGCTTCGCTTTCCAATCTGTCATGTCTCTGCTTTCTCCCTCTCCCTCTCTCTCTCTCTTTCCCTCTCCCTCTTCCTCACCCCCCCGCCCCCAACCCCATAACTGAAAGTGATGTATCTCCTATTATTCTGATGTCTGCAGAGTCACTCAGGCTGCTCTCTCTTTCACTTTGGTTTATTACATTCAAAGCTCTGCGGTGGCTTCATATCGATGCTTTTGTGTAAGGGCCGTTTCGGGTATTTTGTTAGAGCATTCAGCCCGCACACACAAACACCTCATTCAGGGGGCATTGTTGCCTTTTTTTGTTAAATGTCATATCAGTGACATCCTCCAAGTATGATTCAATAGAGTTTCCGTTTTCATCTTGAGGGAAAAAAAACTTGCTGCAGGTAAATTTTAATATTTTAAATCCAAATCCCAGAAAGCAGGAGATGGCTGAGGCAGGGTGTGTCTTTGAACGCATCATCGGAAATGCTTTTCAGCCGAACAAACCCAAACTCGAAATGCAATCTACTTTTTACTGTTTGACTGCCTCTGGCAGCATATGGAAATCCTTTCCCAAAAGCCTCCCGCGATAAAGTTCACAGTGAGGAGATGTATTAAAAGCTTAAATAACAGATAATGTATACTGTTCTGGACATTATTTAAAAGGAATAAAATATATTTGCAATACCAGCTTTCGTATTCATCGGTGATTAATGAGTCGTTCTTTCTTCACTTCTCAAATTCAAAGAGTGAAGCTCTTGATATTTGTTTGCAGATGAAAGGAAATGTCTTCACATGTATATTTTTAGAAAATCTGCTTTGATTTTTTCATACACTGCTCTCAGGTTCAGTCCACTGCAAAATAAAAACAGCAATATTGGCCAGTCACACTTCGGCCCGTGATGGACAACCAAGGCTTGGAGGCTTAAGAACATATGCACGTGTATTGGCATGAGTAACAGCTAATACATGCATAATTTAGAAATACACTCATATCTGGATTTTGGTCAGCGATGTGCTAAATATCTTTACAATATGCATAATGCAGGTTAAAACTTGACATTCTTTGTAAGGACTGGTTAGTAATATGGGCCGATCTTTGATGGAATCCAAGACATTTCGCAACGGCGCAGCTAAATCCTAAACAGAGATGCGATTAGCTCGTTGCACAAAAGCCCTTTCGGAATGCAGCCCTCGATGTCCACATGGCACAACTCACGACAGGAAATGGAGTTCATTCACCCCAAATGCACAATATCTGGATACTTACTCAGGTATCACACGACTCACAGCTATACCACACATACATAACCATTCAATTTGTCACAGCACAGATTTCTTTCTTACCCTCTCATAGAGAGTAATATTCTGGCTGATAATATTTCACCATGCAGACTCCCTGTACTTAGTGCAGCTCCTCTAAAGATTAGTTGTAGGTCATTCTGTTTTTCCTCCTCCCCGCTAAATCTGTATGCCAGTGTGCAGGTGCTGTGAATACCACTCCTGTCCTCCAGCCCCACGCAAATTGATGACACTTAATTCAGCCATAAAGTATTAGGAGCCTACCGCTCAGGGTAAAAACATCACTCATGTCAATGTGATGCCCCATTCTCATCCAGTGGCATTTAATAATGGATCGTACATCGCCTCGGCTGTACGGCATGAAGGAGGGCCCGGAGGATAAGCGACCGACGGCTCGGTTTGTGTGGAAAACGCATTCCACATACACCCCATCCCCCCCCTCGCCATTTGTTTTCCAGTCCCCTTTGACTGCACTCTGGCGTCTGACAGCTACAGCTGCAAAAGACGTTTGCACAATCAAAAAAGGGAAAAGAATAAACGGTACTAACTATTTTCATGCAAAATTATCCTTTGCATCAACTTAATTTGCAGGAACGTACTGGTCTGGTGGCAGGCAGCGTATCATGCAAATGCCTTTTAGAATGAGCTGTCATTGAAATTATACAGTGGTAATAACAAGGCATCCACAATAACATGACTTATGCTGAGAAGCAGTGTGTACATCAGTGCCCCTGAAATGTACCATAGTCAGGGGGACATTGCATGAGGATTATGGGAAATGGATCAGGTGAATGCCGAAGTATTCAAAGAGTGCATCATTATGGCAAGCAGATGAGTTGTTATTGTTCCAGAAATGGAAATTGTAGGGTTCAGAGAAAGTCCAGCAAATCTTGAGTAGTGCTTAGCGTCCCTCACTGTGATGTTAGACTGTTTCTCACACAGTGAGCTAATTTTAAAAATACCCAAGTGCATATTCAATCTTCCCCTGAATTCAATCTCTGACATTTTTATTAGGATTATTATTGTACCACTGAATTTGTAATGTCTGACATGTTTCCAGCATCTTGTGCGTTGTGGTCTTTGCATTTGACCTCAAGGAGCTGCGTTTTTGAAACCCTGTGACTTAATATTTCCAAAATGTAATGTAGCATTGTTACTGGCATTGACTACGTTTTGGGATGGTGAGCACCACCAGAAGTGGTTTGAATTTTACCCTGTGCTGTTTTGATTCCACAGTAGATTTGTGCAGAGGTCCCCCTAAATGGTGGGTCCTTCCCACTGCAGCCCCTCCCCCCATTCCATTGCTGCACCTCTCAGCTGGTTGCAGGCAGCTCAGACATCAGCTGGAGCGGCAGGGGGCCAAGCTCCTGCTTCTCCCCAGTCTCCCAATTCCAGGTTTACACGCCTCCCGGGGCCTCTGTCTCACCTCCACAGGAGGGGGGAAGGAGCTTCAGAGATCACAGGGAGACTTTGCAAGTGAAAAAGCCTCCGTTCGTCCCTGTAAACATCCCTAAGACTAGCACCACACTACCGGCTCCTCCGCACTGCTCCCCCGCCCCCCTCCCGCCCCCGTCTGCCCCCCATGGGACATCTTTACCTGAGCTGAGGTTCAGCCAGATCCGTCACACAGATGATAGCACGGCCGGGCCCTGACTGAGTCCGTGGAAGTTGACCGGCCGTGCGCGAGGTCAGTCACACTCACCGTCCGAGGAAGGCCAGCCAACACTGTCGTTGTGCGGCGGGGGAGACGGCTGGCTTGTGCCGGAGATTTCATACCTCATTTCACCCGTGTATTATCCAGGAGGGGAACCGAATACCCTCCCAAGGACACGCGGTGTAATCACAGAGCTCTCGTACCGTGACCGGCCCCTGTCGCCAGTACGCTTCCTGGGCAGCCCCTCGGCCTCCTGGGTAAACAGGTGTTGCCCACCGGCCTCTCGGACGAGCAGGTGTTGCCCGGCAGCTTTCGAGGCGAGCATGTGTCAGGCTTGGCCACGGGGCGGCCGTCGCATTGACACTCCACGCGACACATGGGCAGACTCGCTGAACCGGGCTGCAGGCCAGACTCTGCCGCTGGGGTGAGTAGCCACCGCGTATTGCATAGGTGTGTGGACTGCGTGTGAGCATATTGTATGTGCAGACTGTGTGTGGGGGCCTTGTGCGGCATATGTGTGTGAGTGTATGCGTGTGTGTGCGTGTGTGTTTGCTTGCGTGTGACTGTGTGTGTCTGTGCATGCAGTCTGCTTGCGATGGGAGTTTAGAGGTGCGAAGCCCGCCCTGCTGTGGTAACAGGCTGGTAGAGCCGCGGTTCAGCAGGATTCTGGATTGCAGTGCCGCTCTGTAGGGACTGGTGCCAGTATGCTGTGCCTGGTTAACTCCACTGACCTCGCCTAGGGCAATTTTCAGGACCGGGGACCACTGAACCGTAATGAACTCACCAGCACCGGTGCTTTGCAGCGGAAACTTTTATGATATTTTAATGCTCGATTTCATGGCTTATTGATAGCTTTACGCTCCACACAGAAGTACCCGCAGAGTCTGCCAAACAGCCCCACCCGCATACATAATGCTCTATGGGTCGCGTGTATGGTTCCTTTTTTTGTGACCTGAATCGGCGTCACTCAGAGACTGTCCTCCGCTCAAAGCATTCCAAGCTGACATTGTGTGACGGGAATGACATCTGATGACAACACCATCAAGAGCCACAGGATTATTCCCTGAGGATAGTTCTCTTTCTGCGCTTTTCTTGAGCAGCATCAGAAAAACATGAAATGAATCAAGATTTACCTTGCAAAGGATTAGGACTGAGTCCCTCCCCTCCCACCACCCTGTCCTACCCACAGTTTTAATCCACCCAAAGAAATGGACATTGTCCATTCAGTTCACATTCAGCACAGTACAAGTATATGGCAATCTTCTGCACTGCTTTAAACATCCACCCTTTGGAACAGTATCAAGTAACATATCCCCAGAAAGCCTGGCGCACGGATGGCTAATCTCTCTCATGTTCCTTTCTCCATGTGTTGTCTTTGTCGCCTTCTTAGATGAGCGTGCTCTAACCAGAGTGCATAGCGAGCAAACGCACATGCGTATGTTTGCTCAGCCCTGTGCCGTCCACGTATCATCTCACCAAGGGGGTTGTGGAGTCCCTGAATAACACATAGCTCCACCAGTGGGCTGCCTCTTGTAATAATCTGTTACCCTAATGCAACTCCTTACTCCTAAGGTGTAATGGTAGTGGGACTTAAATCCCAGTCTACTAATGCAGTACATTACAACTACAGATTCCTATGACCTAGAACAGTTGAAATGCACTGTATGTGTCTGAACTCATTCCAAAAAAACTATTTACGTCTTAAATCTGCAGGAATCAGCTGTATCAACATTCAGATAACCAACATTCTGCTTTGCCTGTGGGGGGAAAACATAATGGCATTTCGATGGAAATAGTACATGCTTCAGTCCTGACGAACAGCAGCAAATGTTTTCATCTATTGACAGCTCTTTTTGCATGTCATGCTCTGCTGTATTGCCATCTTGTACATCACATCTTATAAAATTATTCACAATTACTCCGTAACTCCTCTTTTCACCCACGTATCATACATATTTGTTTGTATCACTCCTCAGCCTCAGCCAATCATATTGTGTGTCTGCTTGGAATGTTCCGACCACTGCTCCACCCACAATGCAATGTTACCCACAGGGGATAGCGATAGATTTTACCTGGACATTGCAGTGGAACGCTGCCAGCTACACTGACATTTTTAGAGTGTATCTGAATGAGATATCAAGTCCAACGATGGCAATAAACGAATCCCTTTGGTGTCAGGAGTGGCATTCGTTAGTCCTGCAGCACTCTCCAGGGTTGGGAGGAAAGGAAAATATTTCACTCAAAGAGATAAATCTCCCCACTCCGCATGCGCTCTGAAAAGGAAAAGCAGGTAGGCCTATTTGGTGTGCGTTCCCATTCACCTGATGGTCCATCTCCTTGCCCTAATGCCGCACGTGGAGCGAAAGGCTCTCACACATTCAAGCTGCTGATTGGTCATTTCACCCCTAGTCATCTGTCAACCAATCGCTGTGACTGGCTGGAGCTGCTCCCTGCAGCAGGAACGACTCAAGTTGCAGAAACACGGCCTGGAAAAGATTTATCTCTGCTTAGGGAAGGCATCTAAAAGCAGGCGGCTTATGTGCCTACTTAATAAGGTGTAAACAAGCAAAGTTGTACCATATCTTTTACTGTTTACAGTCATTATATTATGATCCATTTAAGAAAAATGGCATTGCACAGGCTTTTGGTAATTCTACCATATTATTTATGAAGTGATCTACAGCTAGGCAGCTGTTTTATTCGCTTATATATGGATTTGCGCAACCATTGTCAAACAATGACTAATACGGGCAGTAAAAAACAAGGGGCCCCTGCAGTTTTTCCTCTGGCGCACATGTGCAGAGTGCCAGTACACGTTCCGCTGTTTCATCACCTGGTCACAGGTGCATTGTGAGTCATCGGCTCCACTGTTCTTTCAGAGGGGACGGACAAGGGGGCACAGCGGGGGGAGCCTTTGAAGACCGAGCCTCTAATGGGGTCTTATGACAAAGGATGACTTCCAGGTCATCTGTATAGCTCCAGGCAGTACTTGAGTGTCCTATTTAATTACAGAGCAGAAAGCCGAGTAAGAGGGTGGATGCAAGGCCTTTGAGACATTGTGACGGTGCTGCGAGTCCTCGACACCGAGATTGACTTTGGCAGGCAATCGCGGTCACGTGATCCCGCACTGCAGAGGAAGGGGAAAGGGAACATGTGCGCATGTTTGACAGAAAAATGATTCTGCACAAAGCACTATAATTATTAAATGATTACAGGAACAAAACTTTTGAAATGCTGAACCATGTATAGTTTCACTTTTGAAATATCTGCCTATGAGAATATTTCTCATGAGGATTTATCCCTGAGGATTTGTTGGTCTTATTGAAACCTCAGCAGGACACAAAAAGATTGCATCCCTCCGACATCTGCTTTTTCACATGGTTAAGAAATGAAATTTTGGTACGTTCTGTTTATTAGGCACAAAATATGCTTCCGTATACCATATACCATACCATTATACTGTAGCTGAACGACAGTACATCACTCCTCAGTTTCCTGTCTGCAGGTCCCTCCAATGTGGGATACCTTGACCTAGAGTTGGAGCTGGGATTACAGGCTGTTGGTGCTGGCCAGCATCTGAATTAAATAATATATGAAGTATTAAATGTGGGGACATGAGAAAGGGCTCATGGCTCACTCCAGGTTCTATGCCTGTGGTAGACATAAAACGACTGTTTGAACAGTTCTATTGGGAAAGTAGACAGAATGGAAGGAGAGTTTGGCTTTTTAGTTTCGTAGATAAGACTGCAGTAATTGCTGCAATTAGCTTGTGGATTAGTGAACATGTTAATTCCGCTTTGCTGCTTCTCATGACAGTTGCTTTCCTTTCTTGTGGCGCTCGCATGGATACACACACCGCTATTCCATACTCTGCCCATCACTCAAGCTTATCTAACCTACAAAGCAATATCCCTGAATCATAAATACATGCCTTTGCCCACATTTTGGCAATCTCTGTTTGTTTGTCTGTCTGGTTTTCCCTTATCCAATCTCCCGATGTTATTGTTATATGCAGAAATAAAACAGTGTTCACAGGAGAAAAGCAACAGTCTTGGGCCCTGTTCAGACAAACAGAGTTTCATAGCACTTCTGTACTGAAACTGACAGAAAAAGAAAGAGAAACAGTGGAAATTTTATCATTGTGTATAAAAAGAATAATAAATGCATTTTCAAATAAAGATGTCTTTCAGTGGATTTCATTGCTGGCTTGGGAGGATAAGAGTATTTAGTTCATAGAGGTATTGGACTTGGAATAGAATTAAAAGGGAGTGAAACAGAACGCCAGATAGGGGCATACTGATTTAAAATGATTTTCCTCATAATCATTTTTCGGGACAGTGTAAGAATTGTTTAATATTCGTCATGTTATGTATTACATAGGGTTTGATTGGTGGTCATTGGTATAGACCACATGTGTAGGTACTGTATTGTATATTTATTGTATAGGTGTATTGTATGCTGGTTTGGTGTGTGTGTGTGTGTTTGTGTGCGCGTGCGTGCGTGTGTGTGTGTGTTTGTTTGTGCTGTCCAGTTATGATCAATGTCTTCTCCCGTCCATGTGAGTAGTGAGGTTGTCAGGACACCCTCCCCACCCTTGATGAGGGCTGACACACCACCTGTTCTCAGGACAGCCTCATTGGCCAACAGCACCTGTCTGCTTTGTAACACAATGAACCGGCAAGGCATCTGCTATTATTCCTCCCCCATAGCCTTAGTCAGTACACACTTTCTAGTGCAAAACAGTGGGTTAGGTTTCTACATCTTAGTCCTTAAAAATGATGTAGTTTCTTTTTGTAGAGTCACAAGGCTGTTATTTAGGGAGTAAACATGAACAGCTAGCCTAATTTTGTCTTCCTAATTCATTGGCTAACCCAAAAGGTGAGTAAAGCCTTGTGACAAACACCATGAATGTGGGTGAACCCACATTGGTAAATGACATAAGCAATGACTGACCTTTTGTAACACACCATTATCTGACCAATGCAGGCTACCAACTGCTAATCAGCTTTTGGTTAAAATGACATCATCCAGAAAGGGGCAATTGTCTGGAGACAGATGCAGGATTGTTGGTAAATTGTTAAGCGCACATCGGTGTGCCAGTGCTGGTAGCTGACACAGGTCCAGTTTGAGTTTGCCTTCAGCCACAGTTGGCTCCCAGCTCAAACGTTGTGGAATTGATTAGGACCGTCATGCTAGTAGTGGTCACTACCAGATAAACTGGGGTTATGTAATTTTGCATTAGCGGACCAGCATTGACTTCTGATAGATTAGCAATAGTCAAACACAAAAAGCCCAGCAATATTCCGGCGTTAGTTTCCGATGGTCACATTCACCCACCATGTCCACCAATATCCAATATGTGTTCAATTACCCCCACAGAGTGGTTTTCCAACCATTAGAATGAACCACAAAGCGCCTGTTGAAATTGATAAAATAGTTTTCCATTAATAGCGCATGAGGGTTTCAATTAGCTGCGGGTCATTGCAGAAAAAGCGTTGCCAATGGAAACAAATCTGCTCATGGCAACTGATTAGACTGTAAAAAGAGTCCCTGCCTTGCATGCTGGTCCACTCCAGCCAAGGCAGCATGGGTCAGATCAGTCACTGAAGGAACACAAGGTTTCCTCTGCCAGAAGCAGTACTGCACCCTCTGCTTAGGAAAGAAAGGAGCCTCAGGCTGGTCATTAAAAATATTTAACCGATCACCCTCCAAGTTCTCCCTTTGATTTCTTTCTGCTTGAGAAGCATTCTGGGGGTTCTGGAACACATTCACAACATCCATACCTAGTTTTTTAGTTGTGACTGCAATTATCACTGAATTATCTCCCTGAATTGGCCCCCTCCCAGTGTGTTTATTTTTTGTAAGTATTGCTTCTCCATTCACATTATATGTGCAATACATCCAGAGAATCACAGGGTGGGAGGTCAGCAGTAAAACATCATGAAATGGTCGTTTTCATTTGAGACCCAATAGAGAAACAGGGATTAGGGGTGCAGCAAGGTTACATCCATCCCAAAGTCACCAGTCATATCCCTGAGTCAAATTATTTCCTGCACAGGCCCTACACCAAAACCCTGGTCTACAAGTAATGGGCTGTTTGTATTTTCTGCAAAAGGTCAGAGCCACTACTGCAACATTATTCCCCCTCAGTGATGTGCTGCTGAACTTTGCTTTAAAAATGGACAGCCTCCGGTTCTCCTCCATGACCCCATGCTGGAGGAACCTGGCTGTGAAGCCGAGTGCAGGGAATGTAAAGGGAGATATGCAGCTTTCTCGTTTTGCAGATCTGCCATTGTCTCCATTGGCCATCCCGACGCTTGTGGAGAGGGCGCTGCTGATCTCAGCTGGGGGTGAGTGCACTCTGTACCGCCATGCTGCCTCCATCCTGTCACAAAGCCACCTAAGCCAAGTCCACTGCCTGTTACACCACCCCGTCCTCCTCTCCTATACACTGTTAATCAGTCTTTCCCGCTCCTACAGCCTCCCTTCTCCCCCTCACATTGTTTATCACACTACCCTGTGCTCCCCTGCTCCATCTTGTTTTCACTCTTGCTCCTATTCCTCATTCAGCTCTGTCCTCTCCTCTAATCCCCATTTTATCCTCTTGCTTCTATTTGTCATTCATCTTCTCCTCTTCCTCTCACTATTTTCCCTCTTTATACCCCTCTCTCTATCTCCCACTCTCTCTCTCTCTCTCTTATTCTTGTTTTTGCTCATTGTGTCTTTGTCATTGCATTTTCCTACTCCTGTTACTCTTCGTCACGCTCCTGTCTTTCTGCAGGAGAACCTTTCATAAATATGCAGAAGCAGGAATCTCAATTCCTAATGCATTTACTGGTTAAGCAGAACTCGTACAGCAAGGCCTACATTTTATCTGCAGCTCTGATTTAGGAACCAATTTATACAGCGGGAGTTTTACTGGAACAATTCAAATTAAGCAGCCTGCTCAAGGCTACAATAGCAGTGTCTCAGCCTGGATTTGAATCAGCTTTCTGGTGGAGGCCATACCCCTACTCCATTCTACTGAAGCATTGCTCTGGGATATGCTGTAGTGCCGGACACACATGACAGACCAATATGTAGGGAGCTAGTTACAGTGTTTCACTGGGGAAAAGAGCGGTGATATCCCCTCTTTTAATAGCTTCTCTTATATGTTGAAAATTCAATTCTAACCGCACATCCCAAGCACACTATTAACTATTAACAGAGGCCTTCCTTTGATAAAGGTTTAAATAAATTCACATGCAGTAGAGGTGCATGTAAAATTCAACATCACACACGCACACGTAGTTAACATGATATGAATATTACATACACAACATGCTGTCTTGAATTACAGTATGACTGTCATTACATTGTATTCACACTCGTTCCTCGCAGAGTATGAAAACTGTCTGCCGTTTATATCAGTCAGACCAAGAAATCAAGCGGCTGCTGCAGAAATGCCATTCAGGGTTCAAGTGCTCTCGGCTCATTTCAGTTTACCAGCTGATTGGCCCCAGTTACCACGGCAACAGACTCTAGCAAACCCCTGAGAAGTGCTCACTGGCTCCATATTTAATGCATATTTTGATGCTATCTAGCAATGATTGAAAAGGGTCAAGGTTCGCTTGCAACAAGGAAGTGGCCAAGCACCAAGTGGTCAGGTGGGAAGTGGGGCACTGTCAACCCCCGTTGTAGAATTCTGGGAGAAATCGAATTGGCGGATCACAGTTGACCTGAATGAGGATCCAGGATTCAGGGTAAGCATTCTTAGGCTACAGTCGTAGAGGTATTGAAATGCCTAGTTTGGCAGAGAGTGAAAGGTGCCAGTCACCCCTGGGTGACTATTGATGCTCATGACTTGTGACACACAAGGATGCTGGGATTCCGGGTCAAGTACTGGATAGATTGCAAAAGCAAGGAACCAGCAAGGCGCCGTTGAAACAATGGGCTGTCTGTATTGATCCTGACTCTGGGTCTGAGAAAGAGGCACTCGCTCTCCACATGGATGATGGGAAGCATAATGAAGCCAGCCTGTAGGAGATCAGCATGGATCCAGCACAGCAACAAAGACAATGACCTCATAGATGGACCAACCAGCATGGCTTTTCCCCGAGGCTACTGGGAAATTATATTTTGAAAATAAAAGTCCAGCATCCCAGCTTACTTTATCCCATCCAGGAGTGACACAGAGGTGTATGGACACTGTTCCACCTCACCCCCCTCCCCACCCCCCGCCCCAGGTTGCGGCCTGTGCCTGACCCTTGCCTTTCAATGTACATCAAGTTTTTATAAGGGGAGATGGTGGGGAAAATATGAAGACTGATGTGAAAATATCGAAGCTCAACTCCTTTATTGTGTCTACTTCTTTTACCATATTCTGCTCCATGTGCGTCTCTCAGCTTCACTACATCAATCCATAAATCCAATAAACTGATGACATTTAGCATTATTAGGTTCAGTAAATATTCTCCTGGTGGGCACATTATAATTTTCTACCCTTTGTAAAACAGTGCTGTTTCTCCCTCCTGGGAACCAGCTCTCTAATACAGTGATAGCTGTGTGTGGTTTGGAGGAAGGAAACATAAAGTTATTGCTGCTTGAGGTGTGTAGGAAGTAGCTTTCTTTTACGCACTGATGTGGAGGAAGTGTCTCGCACAGTGATTTCTGTGTGTGGTGTGTAGGAAGTATCTCATAAAGCTACTACTGTGCTTGGTATGTGAGAATGATACTTTATACAAAGATAAAGAGGGTAACCAAAATAAGGGGAACTCCAAACAACATATGAATATTTATGAACTAGTTAGGCCACCCTTTGTGTCCAGAATAACTTCAGTCCTTCTTGGAATGCTATTATATGAGTTTTTAACTGTTTCTAGTGGGATATTTGACCATTCTTCAATAAGCCTTTTAGAGATGGAGGTGGAAATCTAATCCAAGCTGTATGTTCTAGTATGTTCTAAAACTTCTCTCAAAGATCCAGAGATGTTTAGATCTGGAGACCATGGGAGATGCTTGACATCATTCTGTTGTCTATGAAACCACGATTGAATCCATATAGTCATATGTATGGGTTTGTTTTCTTTTTTGAATATGGGAACAATTGAGTGGACTAGTACTTTTTAAGAATGTTGCAAGGACTAAAGTTGAAATTTTAATTCTCACTGAGCTCTGACAACTGAGCTTTTTAACCAAAAAGTCATTTTATGTTAAGGGTGTATTTAAATTTATAAACTTTATAGAGACCAAAAGGGTTCTTTTAGTCTCTGAGACTTTGTACATTTGAAATATGGTGCAGTATTAGTAGCATTTGGTCTTTCAAAGTGACATGTTATGCCACCAGACATACAGCAAAATTGAACCTATGCTTGGTTTGGTATGTTCCTGATGAGTCTTTGAAATGGGCGGGGAATTAGTTATCTGTAAAAGTTCCTCTTTACAATTTTTTCTCAATTCATCTATTATTCAAAGACATTATTTGATTTCGCCAAACTCTGTTTTCTCCAAACAAATGGCTTTCAGGCAAGATGATATGGGCTGTAGCTTAGCAGCTTAGCTCCTGAGCCAATGTTTAACCACACTGGAGGTGTTTTGCCTTTCTGTGCATTCTTCAACAAAAAAACCCTTACAGATATATTTATCACCCTGAGAAATGTTTTTGTTAATGATTATGATAATCTCTTCTTATCTCCCACTTCATGGTGTCACTGTTTCTTAATATTCTCTAAACTTTGCCAGAATAAAGGCTCAAGCACTCCCTGTCTGCTCCTTCGTTTGACATTTCAAGATGGCTCTCTGGGTAGCCGAAGATTCTTCTGTGGGTGGGTTTTAAGCATTGGTCCTCTGTGATTTTTAATCAGGCCTATCCTTCTGCCCAGGGAGCTAAAATGAAATATAAAAGCCTGCCAGGATTGCTCGGAGACTGGTGTACATCGGGTTGAGTCTGCTGAAGCTTTCCTCAGTGTTTGTTCCAGACTTTTAGTTGTTTCCTCTTTTTTCAATTTTCTTAATGTTACCATCTCTTAAATCATCAGCTTCCTGGTGATGGCAGACTACAGCCTATGAGGCACTTTTCCAAATTACATCAGGATAGAGCTCTGACAAAGGCACAGGGCATAGCTTAGCAGCTCAGGGTGACACACAGAGGAGCACCATTGGCTGCTGTTGCCAGGTTTTAGTTTCCTTGGTGTTTCTCAGCTGCTGCCATGCCCTTTCAGCGACAGAAACCAGACAATGCTGGATTCCATACGAGCAAATTTCTTCCCGTGTGTTTCAAGCACAAAATGACAGCATTTGGTCTGCATGCCAGGACTGCCCTGAGTACATACAGGGCTTAATTTTCAACAGGACAAATGTAATAGCTGATACAAAAAACATTCCAATATTCTCAACTAGAGCCATTTTCAGTGCATGCCTCCTAGTATCTCAGGTCCTACTGATGATGCAGAGTGTTCACATGTTCAAGGAATAGTATAATAATTATGCAGAAATGACATGGAATCTTTTCAACCCGGCATTTTCTTCATGTAATGCAATCACTATCTATCAAAACTAAATGCATTTATCACCACTGGTAAATCAATGGCATATAACCAGTGCTGTTGAATTTGTTGAAAACCTAGTTTTATGAAAGACATTATTATGTCCATTGACCTCATATACAGTATCATTAGTAACGGGTGTTTTCCTCATGGGGTATTCAGAGATATCCTATTACATGGATAATGTGCATTTTTGATTGGTTTAGAGCGGTCAGCTGGCACATTAACCATTCCCAACATCTTTCTTCACCCAATGTAACCCTATAAACATTTTGCTGAAAATAGCATTTTTGTTATTGTCCCTCTAATTGCAAAGCAGTTCATTGCTTCATAAGTTGCATTATGGCTTGAAAATTGGGTCCAGAGTCATAATCAAACATAATATGCTACACTGCATGAGATATAGCCTATATTGCTGACTCAACATTCTTTTATGTTTGTCCCTTAAATTAATAAAAGAAAAGTTATTCATATATACAGACAGACAGATGGATAGACAGACAGACACTTAATTCTGCAAATCCTGACATGAGAAATGGTGAAATAAGGTTTTATCACAGAAAAGAGCCTTAAACCAGCTGAAAAACAGAGTAGTGTCTGAAAGTGTTAAAAGCGAACAGGCGAGTAATTTCTAATTACGATGGATGACTTGCATTAGAGCTTCAGTGAGACACCGCTCCAAAAAACTGAGATGTTTTCAGGGTCGCAGAATCTGAGCTAAAACACAGGCAGGAGACAGGTGTTTCAAACCTGCATAAACAAATGGGGCCAAACCGCAGAAGTGACAAACAGTTCCACAAGGACTGCAGCTGAAGTTGAATAAATCAGACCTTCGGTACTCCTTTGTGAGCACGGGGGCTACCCAAAAGAAGCCATCAACACGGCCACTGTCTTCCTACTTATCTCTCTCGGTAGTGCCATGCCTGTGCTGAAGTCATACAGATGTGACGTGCCGCCTCACTGAGAGAGGTTTGTGAGGCACCACACAACTACAGTCACAAAGCCACAGTGTCAACTTTCACAGACAGCTAAAGGAAGCGCAGGTCACGGCCCAAGCGTTGCTCAAACATCACAGATGCTGGTAGCAAGCCGACGCAGCCCGTGTGCAATGTATCGCTTTTGAAATGCTGTGCGAAGCTTGTTTTCTCCCCTTGTTTTAAATCAGCTTAGGTGCCATTTATTGCTGTCGGAGTATCACATGGATTACATGCTAATGAAATGCGAAGCATTTTATTGATTAATTAGATCACAGAGGCGGTGCAGTGTCTTTCTAATCTGAAATCCACCGCATATATTATCTGATTCTCCGTCCAGCTGTTTGGGAAGAACACCTGCGAAAAAGACAGTCACGACATCACTGAGCAGAAATTCCCACACCCTCACCAGATGGGTAGTGTACACTAAGGCTCCATTTTATTTCCTAATTATTGAGGAGATTGGAACACTTTGTGGGTGCCCATTAGAATCATAATGAATGACTTTATGAAAATTGCCCTGCATGATGAATTTCTGCCTCCATGCTGTAACTCAAATCATAGTTTGAAGGAACGCATTTGTGAGCCTGTGGAAACATTGAATAATGCTTTTAATTGTAATTGCAGAAGGGACATTCTCTGGTCGTGATTTTGCGCATGTTGCAGGTTGTGTGCCTGACTGACCACAAGGCATTCAGTATGAGAGACTGAAAGGATGATGTAATCTGGCAACAGAATGGATAAGCTGCTACTTACTCCTATAAATTCTGCCGATCGACAGAAAATGCTTATCTTGTTACTTTTGGATTATGCCTTAAAAACAAGAGCTTAGACCTATTCCTTACCATCCTCTGCTGCGGTTCAATATTTCCGTAAACCCCCCATGTGGGAAAAGGTATCTGCTGTAGTTTCACCTTTTACCACCATGGAAACTGATTTATATGTGAGGAATGTAGAATGTTTTGAATAAAGTGCCAAAAGAATGTCGCTCTCCGAAACTCAAGCATGGCTTTGTTCTCATTTTTAATGAAGTAAATTGTGTGAATATGAATATTATTTACTGGGTTTTCAGACATCAGTTGACATTCACGAGCAACATGACAGCAGTGACGCACAAATATAACATGCAAATATCTTTCGCCGTTATATTAATTTGCACACCACAGCAGAGCTCTTCATGCATTGCTGAGTTAACCAAACATTGTTTTTACAATTACTCACATGAACCGGATTGAGTCAGATGTCTGCTAATGGAACCGTGAATGGGTATTTTCTCCACCTCTACATAAGCTCTCCATTTATCATCTCTGAGGACCTTTAGAAAGTATTTCAGTCAAGAAGAGAAAATGGGTGTCCATTTTAAGTGCGTGTAGTTTAACAAGATCGCTGTAGCAATAGTTTCAAAACACGTTAATGCAGCAGTAAATATATAGGAAATATAACATGTATTCATTTGCTTTTACGAGTAATAATAGTAACTGTGGTTAAATTTAAGTTGATGAATGATGTCACAAGATGTTCACACACTACTTTGGTATGTGTCTGCATACCATTTTATTGACTAGTCTCCTGTCTATGTAACTCATCCTCAATACATTACTAGTCTTTGATCCATAATGCCCCTTATTTTTACCAACAAACCCTAATTATCCAAGTTTGGTGTACTGAACCCATGCAACCCTTTGTAAAAGGTTCATTATCTTTGTTATAATTATAGATTGTCAGTTAATTTACACAACTGTGAAAAGGGACCAAGCAGGTCAATTGCCCCCCATTACAGCAAAGGAAAATGTGATTACACTCTTTCAGTCATCACCCGTTTATCATAACAAAACTTTACACACTTGTTCCACAGTGGTGGTGATATTAAACTATATGAGATGGTTTGAATTAGTAAGGATCTCAAATGCCTCCTCCTGCTACTCAATTATAGAGGTAAGAACAATTCTGAAGAGCAGCGATTTGCCTCAAGAACCAGAGTGCTCTGTTCAGGTCAATAGTGTGAAAATCGCTCACCACTCAAGCAAATTCTCAGTTACCAGGTGAACCAGGCTCCTTTTGTTCCCGCTGGAACAAGGATGGCGTTGTCATAGAAACAATACTATTGGAACAGTTTTGTCAAGGCTTTCTCATTCAATACATTTTATTTGATAAGAGATTCTAATATGGTGATATCTGTTTTCATCTATATTCGATCTCGATTTTTCCCACACTATGTAATATTCAGCACAACACCTTCACAAAGGCTTTTTGATGCATTAGCATTTGCCCTGGGAACTGGCTGTAGGACTAGAATATCTCCAGGAGCTTTGCATTTAAGAGTGCTGAGGGTCCACCACTTTCAGTTGCCTGCTGATTGTTCATTTAAAAAGCCATTCAAGGCTGAAGTACAAATCATGAAGTCAGTGAGCAACAATGGACTTTCTTTATTGGCATTTATCTTTTTTATTTGTTCAAATCTTTAATTTAAAAGACATTCACCATGGGCCTATACTTTTTTATGCCAGTGAAGTGGAACTGACACACTCTGTTGGTATGTTCATTATGTCAAAATCGGTGTTGAAGGGGCTTCCTCTTAATTACGACCATGTACTCAAATCCCTGAGCAAATTTCCTCTAACATGCTGAGTGAACACCCATGTTCCTGAATAAAAGCCTTTAAATATTCTCTTTTCCTTCACTGTGACTGTATAGCTCTATGAAGATATATTAGTTTAATTAAAGTGTGCATTGGAAACATTTCAATATTATGTTACCCATTAAAGAGCCGCTACAGTATCTTGTGTTATTGAGCGTGGTGCATGTTGTGTGTCGTAAACAGTTTATTTTTGTTCTTGGTTTGTGAACGTCTTCCTTGTTAATTGTGAATACCAGCGTTGTAAATCCTGTGTAGATGAATTGCACTTCTTTTGCAATATTTTTACAATTATTTTTGCAATATTGATTAAACGTCATGTATTTCATGGTATTACTTTAGGTGTTGAGCTCTCAGGCTTTCATTGGGAAAGGTGCACATTCAGGAATTAGTATATTAGTGTTTTTTGGGTGAGATTTTATTTTCCTGGTTTTGTACCATTGCTAAGGAGTAACTGTAGAAGCACTGCTGTGTGAGAACAGAGGGCATGGTAAATCAGTGTCGGAATTTGGGCGCATTACTTCATCATCTTAAGCATGCATGCCCAGAGCTCCTTTACCGAAACTCTAATTAAGCAGGGGTGATGTGCCATTATCGTCCTGTCGGTGATCTGGTCGAATTTGGCGTCCATTGTTGTCTGTTTAATTCCAAGCGCTGGGAGATTAATAAAAGGAAATGAAAGCTAGGTATCAAAGAGAGTGCTTACCCAGCGTGAAGAGAGCATGTGCTCATCGATGCGTGGCGATCCCTCTCTAATGCTTACTGTGTGAATGCACACTCGTCTGAGGGAAAATAATAGAATCTTCCAAAGGGTATAGTTCCATAAGTAATGTAAGCCTTACTTCAGTTACACTAACAGTTAATCAACCTGACGTCTTACCAACCCCCATCCCCCTTACATACAGCACACGTATGCGCCGCATTTAGTGTCCCTTTCATTTTCATCCAACACATTTAATCAGTTGAGGTTGTAGTAATTTTTGTTGTTCTGCCCTGCCCTGCTGGAAATATTCCAGTAGCAATGTTGTGGATTTATAATTCTCTATAAAAGACAACGGATTAAGTGTTATTGTCATCATTCACAAATGATCGTTTGTTTCCATCCTCACAGATAAGATTATTATTAATGGACCTGAGGAGAGACAGTAAAGATTTCTCCACCTCCTAATTTTCTCACTCCCTATTTCTTTCATAAGGAGGTCCTGATGTGGCCCCTTCTTCACTATCTAATATATCAAGTTGCCAACGTACAGTAGGCATTCCCCTGCATTTCATAGACAGACTGTGTGCACCCATGGAGCTGCATGGCTGTATAAGCTGCCATTTAAACCTCTGTCTGCGGTGATCGGTCTCGGATGGAAAGTGTTTACTGTTTACCTCATTATTCATGTGGAAATGCGCTGAAGCCAGAGGCAAATGAGGCGGACCCTGCAGCCGTGCAGAGGGATCTGCAATCGGAAATCGCCTTACAGCCGGCTCCTTATCTCTCCCCTGCCCGGGAATCAGCCGCACTCCTGCCTTTCTCTCTCCCAAAACAGGGCGTCTCTGGGTTTGGTCGCTCTCCAGAATCATTTACATTACAAAACAGGCATTAAGTCAGAATCAGGCCTGTACGTGCTGTTAAACGCACGCCATGTTTCTCAAGTCTGGCTCAGAATATTACAAAGCAACCTTTGCGAGACAACCTATTAATAACATGTTCTCATGCTCGAGCTCTCTCTATCGTTCTCTATCTCTCTCTCTCTCTTTGTCATCTTAGTCAACAGGAAGCACACTTTTTAGATGACGCCTTGTTTTTGCCTTCCAAGGCGACATAAGGTTACCTAACACAGACCACATCCCTGTACCTCTATATTATTTGTGACTAAAAGCCTTCAAGCTCAAAGCCAGGCATTTCCCTAAAATACATTTCTCCTCCATTCTAATCTTCTCTTCCAGTTCTGTCAGCAAAAAGTCGATCGCTGTGTACGGCTGGGGAAATAGAAGCAGAGACTGCTCAGTGCTGCCTCTTCTTCTCCTTTCCGGGAACACACGAGTCCAAAGATGCACTCTATATTAGGCAGTCTTGAGGCAACGCAGAAAACGAAAAGAGCCTCCTGTTGACTGATATCACACATTACGCTGAAAAAGGAGCAACAGCCCAAACGCCTTTCGGTTCTGTCAAAGGAGGCAGATTGCTCTGGCTGCTCGAGGAGAGGGTAGAAGTAGTCTGCTTGTCATATGTGGGTTTGCTCACATTAGAGCTCTAATGTTGACCCATCTGGCAGACAAGTTATATTGTGAGAGCAACTGGACTGTACTGGAGTGCGGTAAACAGGGTTTATTTTTAACCCAAAGGTTAAAGGTTCATAATCATTTCCCAATTGAATGACTCTTAATTGAGTAGTAAAGGTGAGCACACAGTGAAACTGAAGGTAGATGATTAGCGCAGGCAAAAGATCACACTGCTACAGTGCTATCTCTGAACAACTGCTTTTTGTTTTGTCACATCGATCATGTGTTCGTTAGACTCTCTGACAGCACATGATTTCGGGAGGTTGGGAGAACAAGTTTACTGCAATTTAAATGGTCAGAAACCAAGACTGTGCCATAATTTACTCTGTATTTCTATCAGAAAGGGAGAAATAGGCACATCCATATTTTTGGGAGCTTCTGGGGTTAACCCCCTAAGAGTGACAGGATTGGCTGTTCATGTAAAGGGCAGATTGGCCTAATTTGTCTTCGGTTTTTATCCAGCTTTATACTAATCTATACTAATCATCCATGTATTTAAACTGAGACATATGTATGCACTGCGGGGAGAAAAGATGCTTTGCCTTTATGTAATGGGAAATGCCTACAGTGTGCAGACTGAGCAGACGCATCCCCCGCTTCTCCTCATCGCGTGGCTTTTGTGCGTATATCATCTCAATCTACACCACCAGACACATTGTTGGACCTGACCCACATCAAGTTAACAAAGCTTGACAAGAGCACAGAAATACTAACCCTGAACCACCATTCTCAAGCAACAGACTTTGCTATGGTCCAAATGACCACAGGTGTCCTTCAGCCAGAAAAGTATTTGATGATATTCTTCACTGTCTTGCCCTTGTAATCACATGAGTGTGCAGACTTCTTGGTCTCAGATTGGTTTGATCTAATAGGATGTGATATAGGCAGACTGCAAGACTTTGTTGACCAGTGGAGAACTGATTCAGAATAAGTAGCCTCAGAGGAACGTGGAAGCACACCTTCTGATTGGCCGACACACTGGATCTCAGTCCTCTGTGTGTTACCATCTGATAGAGGAAGGTGTATCACAGGCATCTGTTCTGAACAGGGAATTTCTAATTCTGCTGACAAACCCTAACCTTCCCTTTCCACACTTAAATAATGGGCTGTTTCCTTATTCAAGATATTATCACATTGCCTCTTACACTACTGTAAAGTTTGGCTTATCTTTGTAAGCCAGCCGCCCATTTTTTCCGCACTCACATCCTCATATGCCATGAGTAGTTTTTGAAACCACTTAACAATGGATCTAATTTATAAAGCAGTTAAAACATTAAAACTGGGTCAGGGAAAAATACTTTAATTCCAGTTTTTTTCCTCCCCTCTCTCAGGATGATAGACAGTCATGCCCTTTAGACTGCACGTGGAGCTGGATGGCAGTTAATTGCTCCTTTGCTTACTGCTCCTGATTGTGCCGCAGGTTAGAGATGGGGAACAGATCACGGGGCAGGGAACTGTCAGTCTCCCATCAGAGTCCCTCTCATTCCCGCAGGATTTCATCCCCTATAGTCACTCCTCTATAGTGTCTGGTTTGACGAACGTACTCAGCTGTGATGGACAGGTTTGGTTTGTCATGTGGGAGCAGTGCTATAAAGTACTGTACAGATTCACCTAAGCTTTGAAGGGAAGTCCCAAATTACAGGGAAAGATGTTCACACATACACTCTGAACTACTCACAATGAGATTTTTTTTTCAGAGTGAATAAAAGTTTTCACTTACAGCAACACTTTGTGGTTTGATTCAACAAAGTTCCCTTTTCTTGTATTCCTTACTAAATGCCGATAATACCAAGATTTTGTCATTTATTCACATCTCTTCATTGTAAAAGTTTTTTTTCCACCTCGATGAATGCACATTGTGACATATTCTCCTGTGGCTCAGACTGTACTGTCTTTGGTATTTTGGATCTGAATTCAGCGTTTGATTGCTGGGGATGTCAATGTTACGCTGTGCCAACTTGTTTCATATTCAGGTTGAATGAAATCGATGAGAGCTATTGTGGGCATCAGGAATTCATCCATGGCATTGTCACTGAATGGGTCTCAGTGGTTTTCATGCTTCCCAAAGCCTCAAGGTATTTTTTAAGCACTGGGCCACATTAACAAAGTTAGGATTGCAGAAGTTTCTGAGGATTCTAAAAGCTCAACATAAAAGAATCAATGAAGAATGCATGTGGCAGTACAGATAAATAAAACTGGGCTGTACTGTCAAGTTCTTTCAGATTTTGATTTTATGTAGAATTCTTCGTTCTTACATGCAGAGTGCAAATACACATTTTAGATATTGTTGTACCATCAATAACTACACAAGTAAATTTAATTAAAGAAAATGACCTCCAAGATAACCTTTCTCAAGGCCATTTCCTTTGGTGATGTTGCTGCAGGACAGATTGGGGATTTACTGTCTGTTCTCTTATTAACATAAATACCACAAAATCCTATCCTGTCAAGATATCATGAGCACATTTTAGCCACTTCTATTGAAACCTGCCCGTAAACCTTTTACAGCTTTTTCAAAGCTTAAGTTATTTAAGATAAAAGAAATTAACAGGATCAGAACACTTACACACATAAATTAGGAGAGCAATTTTACCTTTATACGGTAGTTTCTATTTTAAACACACAAAGAAATTACAATTTTATATTCATCTTGGTGATGAAATCTGCTGTGGTTGTGTTCCAGAGTCTCCATTGTTGTGTTATTTCCCTCTATGGGGAATACCTTTGAGATGTCCCCTGAAATATTATCTTTCCTTATCCGTACAAATATATTTATCATGTATGCCTAATCTGAGCTAGAAATGATTGCTAAGCACCCTGGAAAAAGGCCAGTAAGCATTTGCAAATGAACACCATAGAAGGCGTTTAGTTGGATATACTAAGCAGACACACACGCAAGAGTTTATGGCCCTCACAAAACTGATTTATGAATGCTTGGTATGTCCAACCAAGTGCTTTACCGTGTGTCTCATTTTTGTTATAGCAACCGTGGATCCCTTTAACCCAAATCGTGATGCATTCCAGAAGATAAATGTTGTTAAAATGGCTAAACTAGATGTTTGCCAAAGGATGAGCCAGATCAGTTTTTTGATCACAAAACATCTTGCTTGGCAGTAGTGAACTGTGCCAAAATCATTAAGTGAAACCGAGAGAATAAGTAGAACTGAGCTTTGCTGGTTATTGTTTTAAGGAAAAGCAATAAAAAACTGCTTAAAATGAAATCAGAAATGAAAAACAAATTGTCAGTACAAAGCTGTTAATTATGGCGTTGCTTTACGAGCAGAGCTCTGCAGCATTGTAAATATGCATCTGTTGTGTCAGGATCTCTCTGACTTTAATACCGCAATGATGCAATATAACGTTTCCAAACTGAAACTGCTAATAGTTAATACTTTGTAATTGTTTATGGGTGTGTGCATCCATCTCCTGTGTTGTGTAAATGATAGACATTGTGGTGAGCAGGAACAGAGTGAGGTTCTGTCATTGCCACACCTCACTCCCTCACCCCACCCCTAGTGTCTCTGTAATTGTCCCGACAAGACGGCAGTAATTGGGGTGGAAGTAAATTAGTTTGAGCTGCACACAAATTAGGAAGGGGGGAAGCCTTTCAAATTAACATGGGTATATCAAAATTTTAGGTTCTTATTGAACGCAATGGGGTGAAATGGGAGAGGTACTGCCCATCAGTAGCTTAATTTGTTTCCAGTATTCAGCCTTGCTCATAAGCCTAATTTTAAGATAACTTTTCCATCTCAGTCTGTGTCGCTCCGTCATTTTCCTAGTCAGTGTATAGGCTGGAATGAGCTGTGTATCATCCATCTTTGACTGCGCATGACTTGGAAACGTGACTTGACATTTCCTGTCTTTGTCATTGTCCTTATCACTGTGATTACCTCTGAGCGAGCGGCTATCCCCCAACACAAATGGAGAAGTAAGTGGTGTGTGATTAATACCCTGAGCATCTCAATGAGGTCGCCATGAACGGCTCTCCTCGCGCTGATTGCATGAGTAATGGCCATAAACAGCCGTTGAATTCTCACCGTCTCCTGTCTGCGCCCAGATTTATTTGTAGGTGAGAACGGATTTGTGCGGAGGGAACGGCGTCCGAGCCGGCGCGGGGTTATCTGTGGCTATACTGCATGCAGCAAGAGTCTGTTTCCCAAAACAACCGCCCTCACCGTCTGCCCCACCCCCCAGCCCCCAACCCCCAACCCCCATCTGTCCCGGGCACCCCAGCACCAGCTCAGCGCTACCTGCCCATGTCTGTAAGCGGTTTGGCCGTCCCTGACAGGGATCCCTCATGCAGTGGTAGCCATAGCGGCAGCTGCCTGGGAGCCAACCCCTTGTAGAGACGACAGGACAAAGACCACACACTCCCAGGGAAGGCGAAGGGGGCAGGGCCAGCACAGCCTGCTCTCTCCGCCTGCTTCCACAGTGCGCAGCAGCGCAGCCCATAACAGAGAGAGAGAGAGGGAGGGAGGGAAGGGGAGAGAGAGAGAGAGAGAGAAAGTGGGAGAGAGAAAGGGAGCCTGATTCCCAGCTCGGAGCAGTCTGCACACACAGTGAGGGAGAGAGGCAACTGTGTCCCACTTCATAGAGGAGAGGAACTAGGGCAGCCTCTCTCTGCCGTTTGAGGGGGGAGAATTAAAAAAAGGGAGGGAAGCAGCGGAAAGGAGAGCGCGCAGCAGAGCCCCTGCACGCCCCACAGCTCAGAGCAGCAGCAGCAGCAGAGGCAGCAGCAGAGAGGCTGGCGGCAGGCAGAAAATGGAGCTGTGAACAGGCTCCGCGTAGCACTCCTCCATCTCGTCCTCTCTCGTCCGCACCACTCCAGCTCTCTCACTCCACCACCCTTCCATTGTTCTGTGGAATTCTGAAAATGCTCGGTGAGTGTAATGCCACTGACCTGTCAACGGAGCGGTGTATCTATGTGTGTGTGTGTGTGTGTGTGTGTGTGAGTGAGAGAAAGGGAGGAAAGGCAGAGGAGAGATGGATTCCAGTGCTAGGCTTTGAGCTGCCCTGCTGGGTGAAGCTTTGTGTGTTGTGCTTTTTCTCCCTGCAAGGCAGTGGGTGTTGTTGTCTCTCGAATGGTGTTTTTCCCATTTTTTTATTCTTATCATGAGAAAAGGCAGTTCAATTCTTAATTCGTACCAAATGTTATTATCATCTTGTTGAATAAGAGGTGATTTTTGGTGTTTAGCTGCACTGTATTCGAACAAAAGGGAAGCCAGCACAGTGGAAAGAAGAAATATAACAGAAATCATCTGACTCTTAATTTCTGAGGTCATCTGTGAAATTGTGACTAACGTTTTTGTGTGGCAGTCGACGTGTATGAGGTAGAGCAATTAACGGCTTGAAAAAGCCCCGCTGTCCTTCATATTCAGAGCAGAAGTAGTGCACTCTGTAATTGCATTTGAAGTGACAGTGCCCCTCTTTCAGGGTCCGAACCCATTTAGAGAACAGCATTTTTTCGGAAACCTTTCTTTTCTTGAAACATTGGTTTTCCTGTGAATAAATGATTTTTTTCCCCTCAAGCTGAATGCTTCAGTGTCATAACCCAGAAGGCAAACAGATAAATCTGCACAAAGCGAGAGACGGTCCCACAATGTTTCTGTGGGCATCTTCCACTTGTTTATATTCAAACATCAGGCTGTTCTGTGGAATCCAGTTATATTTAGTTGTTGTTTGCTTCTGCTGATGGCTGAACTCATAGATTCACATCAGCCTCTCATCCATCTAACACTGCATGAGAATAAATCTACAGCAGCTTTGTACGGCGGAGCACCTCGCAGGCTCGTTTTTCTCCCACGATAAAGAATGGTATTCAGCCTTTCTGAAGCTCGAGTGTTTTTTTTAAATGTTTTTAAGCCCGTGCCCGGCGCTATCTGGGCGTTAAAACACAGCGGCCTGCGATCCAGCCTCTGGAACAGTCAGAGCTCCCTGACAGCCCCATGCTGCAGATGTGTGCAGTGTCTGAGAAGGACCTAAACCTGAACCCAGGCTGTGACAACCCCAGGAGGGGGAGGGGCATGCAGTTCAGGAAAACGGAACACACAAGGGCACACACAAATCTAAGCGCACACATACACACACACACGGGAGGTGAGGTTAAGTCTCTGCGGTATGTGGCTTTTGATCTGTGAATTTGTCGACCACATGCTGGAGTGTAAAGGATGGACAGGAAGCAAAGGGAAATGAAATACGGGGGTACTTAAACACAGATTATAAGCTTGCAGAGTGTGTGTGTGTGTGTGTGTGTGTGTGTGTGTGTGTGTGTGTGTGTGTGTGTGTGTGTGTGTGTGTGTGCGTTCATATGTGTGTGTGTCTCTGCCTGTTGCAATCTTGATCAGCAAAATATATTTATATAATTTATTTAGGGAATTAAGATAAAATAAATTGTTTTAGTGAAAGCTGAGGTAAATTGTTTCCATGAAAAAGATTACTAAGAATATTATGGTTGGCAGGGACTGTCTGTGCATGTGACACTGTGTTTGGGGAGGTCCAGGAGCTGTTGGTTTCAAATTCCTGCCCCAGTGTCTGTAAAGCTTTTCTTACAGAGCTATTCTCAAAGCACTTGACCAATATGAGATAGTGGTTGAATGATAGAAAAAGATGTAAAGTAAAATAAAAAGCTGTTTCTGCATGGTCTGATATTGTTTCTGTAAAGGTGTGGAGCAGAGCTGCTGAGCCTGTCATTAGCCTCTGTGTGTGGTTCTGACCCAGCAGAGAGCAGGGATGTTGCATGTGGTTCTGACCCAGCAGAGAGCAGGAATGTTGTGTCTGGTTCTGATCCAGCAGAGAGCAGGAATGTTGTGTCGGGTTCTGACCCAGCAGAGAACAGAGATGTTGTGAGTGGTTCTGACCCAGCAGAGAGCAGGGATGTTGTGAGTGGTTCTGACCCAGCAGAGAGCAGGGATGTTGTGAATGGTTTTGACCCAGCAGAGAGCAGGGATGTTGTGAGTGGTTCTGACCCAGCAGAGAGCAGGGATGTTGTGTGTGGTTCTGACCCAGCAGAGAGCAGGGATGTTGTGAATGGTTCTGACCCAGCAGAGAGCAGGGATGTTGTGAATGGTTCTGACCCAGCAGAGAGCAGGGATGTTGTGAGTGGTTCTGACCCAGCAGAGAGCAGGGATGTTGTGAATGGTTCTGACCCAGCAGAGAGCAGGGATGTTGTGTGTGGTTCTGACCCAGCAGAGAGCAGGGATGTTGTGAATGGTTCTGACCCAGCAGAGAGCAGGGATGTTGTGAGTGGTTCTGACCCAGCAGAGAGCAGGGATGTTGTGAGTGGTTCTGACCCAGCAGAGAGCAGGGATGTTCTAAGCTCCAGCAGAAGCATCAGGCAAATGAGTGCCGAAGTTCACTGTGTTCTGAAACTACTAAATGCAAATAGGGATGAAAACCATGCTACCATCGCTCTCAAGAAGGACTAAGAGCTAAAATGTTGTTACTGTGCTTCGCTAAAACCATTCGGATGACTTCACAGCAGATGGCTGTCGCTGCAGTATTGTTTCTTTGGTAATCTGTTGTTTTTTTTAAAGGCTTCTCTGGCTAGAATGGACGCAATGAGATTTATCTGTCAGTTACTCGGGTAAAGAGAAAAAGAACTGATAGGGTACTAGGTCGTGTTCACCACCTAAGGGGGAAGAAAAGAGAAAGAGCGTGTGAATTTAAAGAATTAAGCTGAGAGTGGAGTTTCTCCACTAGATGGACTTGAGACTGAGCACAGTCATCCCCACTAACACCACACAGCCTTAGGCCAGCATCACATTAGCACACTCAATTAGAGCAGACTACATTATGTACAACTAAATGATAATGACATCACCTATTGGGAAAAAAACACACAAAGAAGTTGTGCAGAGAGAAGAACAGAATGCTTGATGCAAATGTGCATGCATAGTGTATCGTCTGTGTGTCTGCATATAAAAAAAGTGTGTGTGTCTGTGTGTGGTGCGTGTTTGAAATGGGTCAGTTTATGTAGCCAACAGTTGACAAGCCATCACTGTTTTGAGCGGGGGCTACATCATTAAATTAGCCAGCTCTGAGGTAAAAAAATCCCATTGGATTTGTCCTACCAAGACCAAACTAGGCTAAGGTTCCATAGGCTACCACTGAGTAACCGTTCTCCTGCAACCCACCAGGGATCTACTGGTTATCAGTTGTCATCAGTGAAAAATGTGCCTCTCCTCCTGTCTGTGCTAATTCTCCAGTAGTACACGGTGAGGCTTTTTTGGTAACTGGTGTGCTTGCGATTGCTCGCATTCAGCTGCAGTGCTTAGTGTTGGTGTGGGTGGCAAGGAGGACACACATGAGCACAGTGTAATTGGCAGTAGCAAACTGGAAGAAAAGGGCTGTAATTAAATGAAGTCGTCGTTTAAAATGTGAAGATTATTCACAGTAGAGACACTTCCCTAAAATATCACCGATATCAAATGTGTTTATTATTCCTAGCCCTACTAGATTTCTTGCATTTCATCAGAGGGTGTGGAAATAATGGCTGCCCAGTATGCAATCATTCATCATTGAATTCTGTTAGTGAGCCCCAGAAATCCATGAAGATTTAACCACCTTAATTTTATGTTCTTCAAATGTTCTTCAGTACTGGTGTTGTATCTCTTTAAGGGATGATATTGTGCTCAGTCTTGTTCTTTAAATTGTATTTTTGTTCTCAGTTATTTGTTAGCGGCATACGTGCTGTGGTTATTCAAATGTACTTAGCTTCAGCCAGTAAAGGAGCCTGAATAGCGCTGGACTGAATTGGATTGAATTGAATTGAACTGAACTGAACTGAACTGAATTAAACTAAGGGAGACAGAGGGAGAGAAAGACAGAATAAAAAGGAGGAGGGGGTATGAGCAGGGGAAAGAGAAGAACCACGCAAAGAGGTTCGACAACAAAGCATCACTGAATGGACGGGAAAAACTTACAGAGATGGAGAGCCAGAGAGGTTTAGGTCAGGAATTGTTCATTTGCTTTTCGTTTAATTAATCTGCCATGTTCCATTCCTTTGACTGCCATCCATTTCGTTTAAGCTGATCAAGGACCGTTCATGGTTTAGACACACAGATAAAGTCACATAAAAACGTGGTCCTCATCCCTGCCAGAGTCCTGGATGACTTGGGGTCTGTCACTTTAACATGTCTGGCAGGAAGCCCAGAATCAGCCAGGGATACACTGTAGGGCAGGTTTTGCAGGACAGTGTTGGGGGTGGTCAGCACAGGGCTGTCACACAGCCTAAATTCAGGCTGAAGTGAAGGACAGCCCAAAAATACACCTGCCACCAAAATAATAGTTGGTGGTATCTGGTCGCCATGACCGGTCTTTAGGATTGGCAAGCTTTACGACTTATTATTTTATTAATAACTATAACCACTGCTTTACTTTAAATTACCCCTTACCCAAGTATCTCAAAAGGCCTGTAAGATACTTGGATAGAACAATTATGGGTAAAGGTTTGGATGGTGGCCGATTATTCATCAGAGTAGAGCTACATCCTCCTCTTGAGGAATCCTAGTGCTTTGAAAGCAGATTAACCAACACTTGGATGCTGTACAGTACCTGCATATTGGGGCAGAGTTAGGCATATACTACTGTCAGTGGACCAGCTCTTAAAAGTTTACAAGGTCATTTGTTTTACAGTATATTGTGAAAACATTTTACAATATATTCATATTTTATAATAACATGCATTCCATATAATATATCCTAGTATATACAGTAGCGTGCTAGATCATAACAGATCATCATAATGAGATGCATTGGAGAGAACTGTCTCAGAAAAGGCTGAGTCACAAATGTCCTTATTTAGAGTGACAGAAAAAAGAACATGGTAACTCAGAGGCCATGTTTTTACTTTTTTTTGACATGCATATTTCAGCAACATGTCAGTGTACAAAATGAATGCACTGTTGACCGATCTAGACATCTGCTCTGACATGATGTCACTGAGCCGGGGTGGTGCCGAGAGAGGTTTTCCTGTGCGGCGGTCACACGGGGCATCTTTGACCTTTTTGTCCTTCCTCAAGTCTTGGTCTCTGAGGTCCAGTAAGCCAGATGCCCAGAGAGCTGCCAACTGGCTTGTTCTTTCTCATGTTCTGTGATTTGGGAAAACGACAATGAAAAGATGCTGAACAGCGTGGTCTGGTGATAACAGGACACTACTCATCCCGAGCTGAATAAGACCGCATATCTGGCTGTTGTCATTATTTAAAATCATCAGATCAGGACAGTCACATCTTACAGCATTTTCCTCTGAAACTATAAGCAAAGAATTGTCATAAAGGGGGAGAATAATTAGTATAGTGTAATTAGAGATGTTATGTTATAATGACCAGATAGTCAGCTCAGACATTTTGTCTGTCCACCACGCCCACTACAAGACCTTTGGTCAACAGAAAAAGTTCTGATACTGCTTGCATTCCTCTGCTAGCTGTAGATATTTCTAACTGTCTTGAAACATACACTTTGATGCGTATTTATGATGCTGTGAAAAAGAACACAGAGAAATACCACAGAAACTGGAAAGGAGGCTATCTGGTCAGTAAATAGAACATCTGTGGTGTAACCCAGCAACCACAAAAATAATAATGAACCTTCCCAGCATGCCCCCCTTTCCATTAGGCTGATCTGCTGCTCTTTAAGTTTTGAGGGATAAACTAAATGCGAGGATTTTATTTGTTTATTGCACTGTGGAGTGATGAAACACAGAACTAAGTGAGTGGCTCTAATCTTGATGGAACCACACTTTGCTGAAAAATCGAATCCAGGGGTGGTCTGAAAGTCAGTGACTGCAAATGACTACAAATGTGTATCAACCCCCTGCACTTTCACCCTTTTTTGTGCAGCAGATTAAAATTTGCATTTGCCAGTGTATTACTTAGTTAAGCTGCTTTTTTAGAAAAAGCCTTGTATGGTTAATGGATAGGCCAAGTCAGGATTAGATTGCTGAAATTACATAATGTGCAGAGGACTGATTGAGTGAACTGTTTTTTGATTTTTATTTAACTCTTATTTGATAGGGACATGTACATATAAACATAACTGCAAATCCAACAAAAATCAAAATACAATGAATCATGACATTCACAGTATATCCCAATATCCAACATCTAAATGAAGTAAGAGCATGTGTAGACTCTTCCTTTATGTCCCTCCCATCTCTGTCTAATGTGGACTCACCATTGAATGTCATGTTTTTGTAGTTGAATTTCCAGGTGTCAGGTAGCATGAACCATGAAATCACCTTTTTCTGTTTTCAATATGGGAGATCATTTAATTTATAATTGAAGATCACTTTCTGCCTCCAGATGCTAACTGTAAGCTGGTAGTGTTTGTCAGTTCAGGTCTCCTCATCTCAGGCTATCTTCATCTAGCTTCACAGTGTGTACTCTTGAAATGCTCGGCTACATTTTACTGAGCGCTGGAGCTACACTTGCTACAGTTTGAAGATTTTTTTCCTTCATTGTGATGACATCTATTTGCTTGTCTTACATGCATGAAAGAACTTGCCTGGAATTTCTCTGTAGCTGGGCTCATGCCTTCAGGGTGTCAGTTTTGAAGAAGTCGGCCATTAACAGGAAGAACTTACAGTGGCACTCGGGAACCTTTTAAAGATGTTTTCGCTCGCAATATCAGAGCTCTCCGCTCTCCTAACATTCCCTACACAATTCACTTCTCCTGAGTAATCAGTCCTTTTTGTATTCTCACTGACGTTGGAAATGGTATTATGGTCGCTTGAAGATTTAGTGTTTGTTTTTATCATATTTTTTGCTGTTTGTTATGGAAACATTTGTATTTCAATATACTGCGTTGGTGTTCAAACACCAAGTCAATGCTCTGAATGTAAAAAGATGTTGATGTACAGTATGTGGAGCTTGAACTGGTTGTAACATATGCATATAGCCTTTTTATTGTACTATAAACCATGTGTCTGTAAAGTTTGGACATGGAAAGGGTCCAACAGCATAGACACATTGGTATATGATGAGATTAATTCAACATTGCATGTGTTGGTACACAATTGCATGTGTTGGTAGACTAAGCAGAATACAACACATGTTACATTTACATGTGTCATGTTGTTGATACAATAGTTGTTGGATTGTCATGTAAATCTTAAAGTGCCACCAATTACCTTGAAAAAGTCTTAAATGGAATGTCAATTATACATTTAAATCAATGTCGAATGCTGTTGGACCACTAGATTCCACTCAATGTAGACATAGCAATACAATGACTACAGTTGTTTGGTTCATGAAAAGCACTGGTTTAACTAATATGAGAGGCCATGGAACAAATCTGAATCACCATTTTGCATACATTTTGGACTACTAGTGAACAAGTCAATCTGTCTATATACATTGCTAAAATATCACAGGCAAAAAACTGCCCCTGTTTCATGGACAGCAGCCTAACAGGACTGTACAGGATCAATACAGGGCCACCACGCCTATCCCATCAAACACCAGACTATTCCCACAAGGAAAGGAAATTGGTATTTGTCCCCAGTCTTCACCTTGGCATTGTGGTTACTTTTTAACCTGCAGGCAGTAAACACTGAGCTCAGAGCTGTTTGCTTTTGATAAGACTCCAGTATGTGCATCAGGGTTAATCTGCAATAGACTGGCAAACAAGCACAGCAGTGCTGTTGCTGTCTGCGTGCAGTGTTTTACATTCTCATCCTATTCTCCTTTTCCTTTTGTTCTGTTATTCACAAGGCCTGGGTCTGTACCTCAGTTTTGATTCATGCCTGTAGTTACTGGGCTCCCACTATATGCTTCCACTGGCACAGTGTGGGTTTGGTTCAGTGAGATTCTGTGTTTCTGTCACAGTCAAAATACGGCAGCAATAAATATCACTGGCAAGATATCTCAATCCTATGGAAAGCATGTCCCACAATATTCAGCAGCAACAAATTCTTGCTTGCAGTGTGTGAATCCATATGAATACATTGGGATCTGATACCAATTACTTGAATATGGAGAATATTCCTGTATCATTCATCATAGTGCAGATACATCTATCACTGTGGCATATGTCCAGCATCTGTAAATTAGGAAGCAAAAACATCTTAGTTGATTTCTGACTTGGCAGTAGCCAATGCCCATGCATCAATTACCAGGTCCTGAACATCTTAAAAGGTTCACTCTGAACTTGTGCGTGAACTTGTCCCTTTAGGTTTTCTGTGTTATTGCATTATTTATGAGTCGTTTTGAATGAAATTTTTTCCCCCTAAGTTATATTGTTGTGCCAATCTAAATATTGATTTAAATGCAAAAAAAAATTGTATTAATAATTTAAGTCTAATGCTAAGTCGAGGCTGGTTGAATAAAGTTGTATAGACTGACATCTTAAGTAGGCATACAGTCCCTAAATAGAGGCTCTCAACTGAAACCTATTGAAATTCTCAGGATCTAATTTGTATTAGAGTCGGAGTTCTCCTAAGACTCCTGTTACTCTAACTGCGTATTGGAATGCTTTTCAAACTGGCCTAATAGCCTACATTTTCCCAAGCACATTTGTTTCTCCTTCAACATCTTGGTCTGTAGAAGGTCACAAGTCTCCAAAAAGTTGAGGATACATCTGGCTTTGTCTCATGACAAAGGATTGGCTGCAGTGAATTTCTTTTTTTTTTTTTTCTTGGGGTCTTATTTTGGTCTATGTTTCTTGTTTTCCCACACACTCACTTGCTCACTTGGCTATTGTTCCCCTCTTGGAGCGGAGGTCCCAAGAGAGGCCAGCTTCCTGTTGGTCTAGGGGAGTGTGGGAAACATTAGGAGGCGGGACGGGTGGGCCATGGCTGGTGAAGGGGAAGTGAGCCATCGAGATCAGTGCAGAATTTACAGAACAGAATTGTGGGAAGACTCAGAAGGGGGAGGATGACTGTGGTGATGGAAATTAGGGAAATTTGAATGTTAGTTCTCTGTAGACCCAATTCCTTTTTCTGAGAGATCATGAGTTTCCTAGCAATGTGGACAGGCTTCTCTGCACTGCATTACAGACACAACATGTTTATAGGACAAATGTCAGCCGCCCTCTGTGCCTTTGCTCAACTGCATATAAAAGTCCTAAGCAACTTTGAAAGTAAATATTAAGGTGTTTACACAGAACAGTTGCTGTGGAGGCCAGTAAAAGTTTTCTTTAAAACAGAAGAATGCACTCTGGAAGGAAAAAAATCTCTGCAATGTGGTCTTCAAATGCTGGACCATTTAAGTCAAAGACATATCACTCCACTGTTGTGGTTCATAAAAACAAAGTGATGCATCTTCAAGCCTAGTTTGACATTTGCAATGAGAAATTACATTGGCACACCACAGCATCCAGGGACTCATAGAATAACCCTTTGTATTACTGTTTTTAAAACATGCCTTGGTCAGAGCGAAAACACACACCCACCACACTTTTCATGAATGTAAACTGGAACTTCTTGAAATCCAAAACTAGGTCTCCTGTCAAGAGACTGATACTTCTGTCTTAACCTTGAGTGGGTCATTAACCAAATAAAAATATTTCAGCTATGTGCCCATTGCTCCCTAATGATAAGCTAGAGCAAGGAATGAGCTCAGGTTAGACCTATAACATGTAAATAAAACACTGGCTGCTAACAAATCATAAGCAACTCAAATTCATTGTTTTGCAACTTTGTTATCATAAACACGTTATAAAAAAGCAGTTCTATCTGTTATCTTTCTTTTCATATGCCGTGCGAACTGTATTATGACTGTGCCCTTGTGAATCAGATGGGTTATCAGGTTTTTCATTTGACTGAATTCATTTGATCATGAATGACGTGTATTTTGTTAATAAAAAAATAGAATAAAATATAGTCATTATGACACAGACACTATGTCGCCTGTTTGTTCGATTGCCTGTCTACAAGCTACATGCATTTCCCCATGCTCTTTCAAAAAGGAGCGCTGTCCTCTTAAATATCTTACTGTATGTGTATGAGCTGAGGGTGTGTTCAAAACGCAGCGCACATCCCAGGGGCACATATTGGTGGAGCTACTCATAGTCTGGACTTTTTGCCGACCATTGGTTACAGATTTCTAGAGATTTTAAAATAGTCGGAAACCGGGGGAAGTTGGGCAAAGCGAGAATGTGCCTGAAGTCTGAGTCTTGTCTGCAGTTCATGTGCATTTTTATGGAGCAATGCTTCATCTCTTTAGCAAACAGTAAGTGATTTGATTTCCATGTTCTGTTTTACTTTCTCGTGTTTACATTTTAAATGAGGTCAGTTAGATAGCTAAGCCTTATAAGGTAGCTGGTTTGTTCCTTTCGCTGGCTCTTCTTTCTTGAGACATTGGAGCATTCTGGATCTATCAATTACGGTTGAGCGGTTGGGAAAATGTATGAAATCGTAACTTTATCCTTTGCAATTAGTGTGGAGAAAGACTGATTTCTTAGGTGTGACGTTCGAATTGTGCCTGATGAAAACTCGGGATTTGTGACCTATTCTTGTTAAAATAGCAAATTGAAACTACAGTTCGATACAAATCGTAGTCAACGTCACAGTAGACTAAAATACTGTGACGCTGTATAAATATAAATGCTGATAGCATAGTGGTTGTTATACCAACTCAAGACTTAAGATGTGTTTCAAACCTCGCTTCGAAATTTAGTTTAGACTAATTTAAGAACGTTGTATCGAAATTATGAATATTGTAATTCGAATAGCACGCAGTTGCTTATGCGATAGTTTGAATTAGGTCGTGTTTTAAAATGCATGTGTGGATGCGGTAAATGGCTAAACGGGTTGCTTCGAGGGAAAAGGAAGGGAGTTGACTCGTTTTCCCTGTTTCTATTCCTACGCAGCATGTGCAGCGCTAAGTCTATATTGTATCTCGGCTCTCAGCCGAAGAGCCCCCGCCTTGGTCTCGCCTCGCTACTGTGATCTAGACGGGTAGTCCCCGAGGACACGATGATCCAAACTATAGTTGGCAGAAACAGCCCGAGTGGTGCACGAGATTCTGCAGTTTTCCTTTATTTGTTTAGCACAAGTCCTACCTCAGGACAATTAACAATTTCACACTTTATACTAGAGGTCACGCAGGTTTATACTGCCTAGTTCTAGCTGTTGCGGTTAATTACTGTTCTGTAGCCTGCTTAACTTATTAAAAGCATCCCAAACGAAACTTACAAGACCCTTCTGCCAGGAGGTCTATAAAAAGGTCCCTTATCAGAAACATACATTTTATAATACAAAATGGCCATAGAAAGGTTAACGAATAACAAAAAAGTCATTGAATGGAGTATTATGATTTGGTTTCCTTTGCTATTTCACTAGAACACTTTGGTTTAAAAGGGCATGAGTGTGTCTTCTTAAGTTGTTTTTCCCTGGCGAAACAGAGCAGTATACTGTCATTTGTGCCAGTGGAGTTTTATGTATGGTGATATTTTTATTCAGTTCAACAGTTGACATGATTAATAAAATATTTTAAATGGAACACAATAGCTTCTACACATATGTAGTTGCAATATTGTCTGTTATTGTCTGCAGTGTTGAGGGACTAATTCTGTTATCCATTGAAGTAGTTTTATGATTATTAAAACATACCCTAAAATTTGCTGTATATTCATTATTTTTCATTGCTGTATTATGGAATAATTTTGGACATTATCACCTGCACCAGTATAGTAGAATTTCCATTTTTCCCTTGGAGAAATGCTATTAGTTATATGTGAAGATAAAATGATATCAGAAAATCCATTTGACTCTGTGCATGAGTGAAATTGATGCCACTCTTCATCACCCAGAACATTTTTTACCTGAATGTTGTCACTGATGCCCTGAACCCAGCAGGTTGGATGTAAGCATGATGTTGAGTGTGAGAAATGATGCTGGAATAAATCAAGTGCAAAGGAGATAATGCAGTGTATTGATGTCACTGAGCGTTTTTGGTCACATGATACATGCTGCCTTGTATTGGTCTCCCTTCCATTTTTTGTCCAGGTAGCCTTATTTTTGCATTCCACTCTTAATCTGTGGCTTCAGGGAAGAATGAGCAAGTCTGCCCTTCAAAAAGAATATCCATCTCCTTTTCCCTCAGTGGCACACAGGGCTATCGCACCTCAAATTACACCTCAAAAAGTCAGCTGCGTAATATCTTAAGTAAGGTGTTTACTTTCTTATAAATAATTTATATTTGCCACAGCTCAGAGCACCAAAATGTGTAATAGAATTTATGCAATAGGTTCATTTACAAAGAATCTCTCCCACAGGGATTTTGTGTTACACTGTACTGTATCATGAGCATAGATTTGTGTTTATTATTGGTCTGTTTCTATAGTAGGACAATGGAAAGACCATTGTATGCTAGAAGTAGAGCTTTGACGTAAATTTGAGTTTTAACTTCTAATAATTGAATCAGTTGGAACAAATTCTGATTCAGATTGCTAAATATTTATAAATATTGGTATATATTATTTAAACTGTTGTTTTATTGCATGGTTAATGTATGTGGAAAAACATGGACAGGAAATATTGATATATATCTTAAAGTGTAATATGCTGTCTTGCGATTAGACTGGAATGCACTCTGTGTCCAGAAGAATACAACAGGACACAGGACATTTTCATGCCTCAAATGTCATACACAACAAGGTTAATAGGAAATATTAATGTAATTGCAGGCTAGTGAAATGCTTTTTTAGCCATACCTCAGTATATCACACAATATTGGCACAATACATCTTAATTTAGCATTGATTGAATGCTACTTTGCTGTGTTTCCTCGTGCCATTCATGGCACAGAGGCCAAAGAATTTAAAAATTGGTTTTTGTTAAGATAATCTCTTTGTGAGAGGTTGATTCCCTGATGTCAGCCATGTTGACAATATGGAATGCTATATGTTGAGCATCTTATTTTAGCAGTAGATATTAGCTATGTCTTCAGAAAGATGCATTGTGCATCTGATTAAAGGACATCAGCTACATATGTAAGCAGTTGTATTCAAGTACAAAACCTTCACTGGTTCCTTGAAACAGATCTCACAGTTTCAGAAAAGTTACACATTCATGATAAAGCTGCATGGCAGAAATAAGCATGTTTGAATATCCAGTTTACCACTCAGACAAAAACAACAAATGTGATCAGAGTCTGACCTCCAAAATGAAAACGGACAGTCCTAGTTAGGAGGCATTTTTGCAGTTGTGTGGAGCACAACGATGCTGCTGAAAGCTACATTTTAAAGAAACGTCTGTGTGAGCTCTCCTTCCTCCCTGCTGGTTTTTGCCCCCGTTGAGCCAGAGGTCTGCAGGTCTAAGGTCACACATACATCCTGCCACTGGCCTCTCATTAGCAGAGAACAATTTCTTGGGGAGAAATTAAAGCTGGGAGCATTTATAGCCCGGGTCTCCAAAGTCACATTCCAAGTTTTTTTTTCTTTTGCCAAATGTGAAAACCTAAAATGGGTTGGAAACTAAAATGAGTAATGAGGATGCAGTTTAAAATGACAGAGGTGCAATTTACATTAAAAATGTATAGAACATCATCCTGGCCATTTGGGAACCTAGTGAAGAAAAATGGGGTGTTGGATGGCGTCTCTTATTTTTAATATGAGGATAAACAACATTGATAAGTCTTGTAATTTAACCCCCAAGAAAGCGGTCGATGTTTTTAATGGAAAAGAGCTGACTAATTTTTTCTTGTCCAGTTTATTTATAAAATCCATGTGGTCTTCCCTCCGGAGAACAAGACCTTGCCCTCAGCTGTTGTTCAGACCAGGTTAAGTCAAGCTCATAACTTCCAAAAGGCCTTGCCCTCTCCCCATCCCCCAATCCATTTCAAATGAGCCTGTGCCTGCACACTCTGCGTGACTCACCCCCTCACCAGCTCTGAGGGGCGGGACAGCAGCAGCAGGGCAAAACTCCAGCGTATTTTCCACGATCATCTCGCTGCGTACAGCGACCGTCCTGATCCGGGAAGTGGGCGTGTCCATGTTCCTTTTAAAGCAGGGCGCTGAGCTAACAAACAGAATGATTACGGTGTCCCCCCTGCTTCCACGAGCACAGAGCGTGCTGTGACCTCTGCGTGTTCTCCTCGCTTGCATCTGTTTGGACCCCCCTCAGTAGTTAACCCCTCCATTTCATCATGTCCCCTGACGCTCTGGCCCACCATCCGCTGAGGTAGTGATGTCCTGTGCCAGAGTGTTTTGTGTGAACTGGCGTGACCCCTGCCTTCTGTAGAGGGTAAACAAGCATACCAATGTCTAGCGTAATGGACATAGAGCAGTTTAAATTACAGCTGTTGAAGTATCCTGTTTGTAAACGATTATGCTTTCCTGACAAGCTTTTAGTGGTACGTTGACTTTATCTTCAACAGCATACTATACCACAGGCAAAACCCTTACTGAGTCGTGTATAAGTCCATGTATTTTTATTGTTAATTATAGAAGAAATGTATGGCCACTGAAGATATTCATGAACATAGTGCAATAGCTTTGCTTACAGTCTTTGCCAAATTGACCAATGGTATGTTTGTGTCTGCCCAGTTGCTACCTAACTTTTGAGAGTGTCAGATTTGTCAAATGGAGTGTAGTGACTGCTTGTCTAATAGAGTGTAGTGACTGTTTGAGTCGCAAAAATGTACAAATTAGCATACATTTTAATTTAGTGAAATATGTAAATTAAGGAATATTCCATTCCTAAGCTGTCATAGTTAGGACATAAGTAGCAGCAGGGGGCTCACTAGTTCTGTAACTGCTGTCATTTCACTGTCCATGACTTTTATTTTCTGACAGAACTCACTGTAACTACACATAACAGCACAACTTCCTTTGTGAATTGTATTTCAAGAATACCTGCTAATGTAGTTCAAGTGCAGCATCAAGCTGCTAACCAGCTTGTATTAATGGCTGTCACTTGGTCAGTATGTGTACATATATATTTATAATATACCAACAGATTATATGTATACAGTGTGTTGCTGTAATGCAATATAGTGCAACATCTACGGTCAGCTCACTTATGATAGAGCTGTAGTTTGTAATTGCTATGTCTCCTGTTTCCCATTGTATTGGGTTATCTCCTGGCTTCTGACAAGAGGGTGAAGGCATGGGGCCCAGCAGTGTGTGGAAGGTGGCCTTATTATACCATGTATCACATCATCCATGTACGGACGACTTACCTGGTAATTACTTTTCCCCCAAAGGTTGCCACAGGCAAGATGGGGATGGGGGGGTGCCAACTACCCATCGGGGTTGACTATTGTAAATGAAGGTGGATAATAAATTAAGATGCAAAAAGTGCCGACTCTCCGGAAGGTTCTAGCGCTTTACATAAGCCTCCCTAACAAGAGCTGCACATGCAGTAAAACCTTGTGTTATCCAGTTTCTTGCATGAAATTTCGGATATAATAGCTCTTCAATATAAATGAGATTTTTGTTTAGTTTGCTGATAATGTATACCAGCATCTCGCTGAGCACAGGCAAATAATTCAGAATAAACTTTTTGTAATTTGTCTTACTGTAACTGTTAGCTTTGATAATAAACTCATTATTTCTTTGTTTGAATCAGATGGTAGAGAAGGAGAGTGGAGTCAGATTGCTTTAGGATGCAGTTGTTGAAACAGTGTCAAAACCATTTTGCCATTGTCATCAGTTGTTAAGAATTCGATAAAATTGTATTAAATCTGAACTGGACAGTTGTCCATACACTAATTTGTAGTTTATTGGGCTTAGCAGTCAGTTGATTAGCAGTGGACAGCAGAAGTTCGGGCATGACTGCAAAATGGCTGTAATTAGAATTCAAGAAATATTTGGATAAAAAAAACTAGGCCACTATTTAGAACAAAGTCACCATGTCTGTTATAAAAAATTACATAAAAGCAAAAGGGACTATAATCTGCCAAGAACATGTAATTACAATGTCTGCAGGAGTTTAAATCCTTCCTCTTGAGCCATTTCCTTTTCCACCAGTGAATCTGTTGTGTGGCGAGTCCAGAGGCCAGATAGGGTGATTTGTCCAGCAGGATGTAATTGACAGGATGCAAATAACAGGACTGTTATTGTGTTGTGGATCAAGGCCACCAGTTAAATCTCAAAAGTGACATCATCATTTATTCAATGCTTGGTTAGGAAAATGGAAGCACTTTCCCAGTATTTACCATCTGCCATACAAAACAAATATCTTAGTGTCTTTACAGCCATCAAAATTGGAAAACAAAAATAAAATATCCCAAAAAATAAATCAAAATTTTCTCCAACATCTGTCATCTGTCTGACTCATGGTGCCTGTTAACTGATCTACCTGGTGTGTGGTGTGACAGTCTCAAAAGGAGCATATTTGTCCCCTGTGGCATCAGGGCCTTGTTATTTCTGGTTAAGTTCCCAGCATGCCTTGCAGATTTTACTCAGGCTTTTATGTCTCCTATGGGAACACCGAGCATTTATTTTCTGTCCTGACACACCCCTCTGTACAAAAGTAGTTTAGCTAGTTTCAGTTTTATATTCAGTAATGCAAATTCTCTCTCTTTATCTAATCAGGTAATTCAGACCAACAAGCAGCAATCAAAAATTGAGACACAGTCATTTATGACTTCAGAAAGGTCTTATGGTGATGTCCTCATACAAAATGGTACATTTCAACGTCAGCAGGTTTCCATTCTGCTTTCGTGACTGTCGGCTGTTTTGGAGCAATCCATGCTGGGGCTGCACACCAGTAAAGAGTTTGGCTTCCCCCACTGTGCTGAGACAGATGTTGGAATTGACAGCTGGCTGTTCTGTACACAGCTCATAGCACCCTGAACACTAAACCAACTGCATTTCGAGGCAAGAAAATTCTTTTTCCGCAAGCTTTAAATCCCTCCGGGGCCCATTATGTTTAATACTAAGTGGGGTAAAACATGTTTTGAGCCAATATGGCTTTTTGGAGGCCTAAAGAAGTAGCATCTTAAAAGCAGCTAGTCAGATGTGTGACAGTTTGTCAGCCGTCAGCACTGCGCTCCATACAACAGACTGCAGAGTACTACCACCACATTACACTTTTGTGTGGGCAGCCTCCATGCGTGAACTGTCAACCACCGAGCTGAGGCTGTCCCAATTATGTCCAGATTCCCGAGCATTTTGCTGCTGCTCTTGCCCAGGAATTTTCCTTACTTCCCAATGCAGTGGTTTTCAGGGAGGCGCCATGTTTGAGTCTTTCTTTGTGCTGCAAAAATGGCCCAATTACCAAATGCGTTAAAGGAAAGGGCAGATGATTTTTTTTTTTTTTTTTTTATTGCTCCGAGGCCAGAAGAGAGACGGTGCTGCTCGGTTTGCCCTCATCCTCCCCATCGCTCCCTCCCCCTCCAATCCCCTGATGTAAGAGGATCACCGTAGTGACTCCCAGACCTGGCCTTGCGATGTGTCGCCATGGTTGCTGCCGCGTGATTACTGCCTCTCCTCCGCGATCACGGACTGTGTTCCGGCATCGGCCTGTTCAATTACATAACAGCCCCATTTGGGGTCTTCAGGCTTCTACCAAGTCTGTAATGGTGCTGACAAGGTCACTTGGAGGCAGATGCACCGCAGGCTGCAGATTGAATGCCCGTTATGAAGTGTTTATTGATCGCCCAGATGCACTAAAAGCAAGGACTGTGTCAACACCGAACACGAGTGGCTTTAGCCTATGGAAAAGCTGTTTACAAAGAAGGCCCAACTGTCAACATCAGCTATGCTAAGACCACTACGCATTTAGCTCAGATGATCTCGCTGCCGACCGAACAAACTGTTCAATTCTGCACACAGGGAGATACAGCATTAACTGTGAAACGCCTGCTTAACTGTACTGAACATTCTCAATGCACACATAGAGCATTCTTAATAGCCGATCATAGCTGTGGCATTTCCCCTGAGAGCAAACCGCTGGTGCATTTAATTGATTTTGAAGTCACAATATTGTATGTACAGCTGGAGGTTAAATGCTGCTATAAATTCTCAAAATATGAAATTTCCCTCATACAAACGATTTTCTCATTTTGAGATGATTCAGACTGATTTGCCAACAAATGTGCCTGTTCAGCTCAATATACGATATGATTCGATAGATCAGTTCTGAATTCTGCGATGCCTCAATTTGAGGGACTTCCATGAGAGCTCAGCCCTCATACTAAAGCTTCTGGATGACTGGGAAATAATGGATAATGTATACATATTAACATATTATTTCCCACTGTAGCATATGGGATCAGGGTCATAACTGGTTATAATGATGGCCGTAATTTTGGATGCCGTCTCACTCCAACCATGTGTTTTGTGGTATGAATACATTTGCAGCCAGTTGAGTCTATGTGTACAGACAGGCCCCTCTTAATGACTTTCCTCTACTTTAGCATGAAGCAGCTGTAAAAACTGCAGGGGGAGGGTAATCCCCCATCTTGGAGATTCACTCCCATGGAGAGAAATAAACTAACTGATGATATTGCTACCCGCCTTTGTGGGTCTGCAGTGCATGTAATGTTAGATACACTGTGTAACTGTATATGGGCTGGGTGCTCTCGAGCAGGATACAGCATAAGGAAAGTACATCCAGCAAATTTAAGCCTTTTAGAACCATTAACAACTCAACGCTGCCTGGCTGAATGTAATTCAATTTTTCAACTTCTCAAACTTCTCTAATACTATAGAGTTTCATCTTGCTCTTAGGAGACGTCCCAGTTCGTCAAAGATCTGCCATTTACAATCTAAATGGTCAGTCAGATAATCTATTGCCAAAAGTGCACTCACCAAAAAACATATGCACATCATTGCACATCATGCACACTGGCTGTTATACATGGTATGCAATGATGTTGCATCTGATTTGATCAAATAAGAAGCACACTGTGCCCAACTCATAAACCAGACAAGCTTAGTATGTGGCTGTCTGAAGTCAGCTACAGACATGATTGTTGACCTTAATGTGAGAGCTTTCATCTCAATGCACGAAATGGCAATTACAAAACTGGAAGCTTTGGCTGATACATGAAGCATATCTGCATTCCTGTATCTAGCAGTGACTGTATAAAAGATATAAACATCTGCCAGCGGACAATGAAATTCCAATCTAGGAAGGACCACTGTAAAAATTAAAAATGCCTTCTCATATAAACAATAAACAGGGAAGACTTCCTTCAGGCAATGGATAATTGAAGCAAAATGCACAACAGTTCCCATTAACTGTCTTCACTTTTAAGCTGTGCGTCAAAACGAATTAACAGGAATATGTGTTTGAGAAGTGCTTCCACCTTATGACACATCGTTTCTCAGCAGATAATTAAGAGGGGCTGCCCCTTCATCCTCATCGTAAGTGGAGTTTTTGTGAAACTAGCTTTGTGCCAGGTGAATACTCCCAGAATGCAGACAGTGCCAAACCGCTCTCACTGAAGTTCATCTATACGGTTGTTAAATACTTTTTAAGATGTGTTTCTGAGATATGAGTGTGAAGGGTCTTTTTTGGACAATGTTCTGCAGACCTGTGACCTGGTATTCCTTTGTCATAATAATATCCTCATATTTTGCATTTTTTTTATTCAGACCTTTACTGGCTGGTCCACATTACCTCCCTGATAGCATAGGGACCCAATGCTAAAGATAAAACATTGATATCAATACATGTTATTTATGACCTTGTGAATAATACAGAATATTTATTCTCTGGTTGCACTGGAAGCTCTCAGGGTAAAAATGCTCACCTCTCTGTGTTTATAGCTGAATCAGTGGTGAATTATTTTCAGAAGAATTGAGAAAAAGAAAACACCCCAAAGTAAAGTTCAACCCCACTATAGGCAAATACTGATGAAGAAGATGTATTGTGGAACTGAAATGGTGAAACCACATTTAGAGTGATGAGATATGAAGGTATGTTGTTACTAAGACATGCATACGTAGGGGAGAGATATGTTTTGTTTTGTGAGTTTTGGGTGTTCAGAGGTAATGCAGATTAAGCATTTTTCACAAAAAGAATGTGTGCCGTATTCCGAAAATCGCAGTGTATTGAATCCTACATTCTGTTCAAAGTTTAGTAAAACTTTTTTGAGGAATGTATAAGCAGGCTCCAGGCAGTATTGTCTCATCCACACCATTTCATCCCTACACAATCCAGCCTTCGCCTGAGAGGTTGATTTATGGAAGGGAGGGTCTGTGGGCCCTATATCTTTGACCTTGTGTTCCAAGGTCATGTTGGAAGTGTGATAATCCGGACCTGCAAGTATACAAAAGACCCAGGTGACAATACCCGTTGCTTACCTATACCTCATATATTTTTATATTGGCATTCATTGGAAATATTTAGAATATCTCTTCTTAAACTCTTTACTGAACCAAATCTGGAAAGCCCGTTTTATTCATAGATAACTCTGATAATAGATAACACTAGGCATGACGTAACACTAGGCATCATAAAGTAAGTGTACCCAGGAGATAGAGTAGTCAGAATATGGAGCCCATCTGATAACCTACTTGCCTTCCTTGAATAATATAAAATGGAAGCCTAAGTGCAGTGGAGTGCTTTGCTAAAAGATGGCAATAGCTGAAATAGTCTTTTTATTGTCCCTGAGTGACACGATATACCAAACTCATCATACTGATATGGGTAACAATATGATATGACTGGTTTCACTGCCTAAGCAAGCCCAAATTGTCAACATTACTTTGAGCTTAGTGGCATAAAAACCACATCAGCATGTCCTACTGGCTGAGATCTTCATTCTCTTCGACAAATATACACCACAGAAAACTGAGGATACAGATGTAAAAGAAGGAAAGTCTGAAAAATGTTTACAGTTCCTTTGTGCAAGTTAAATTTCTGCACACACTTCGGTCTTATTTTTGTATGCTCCATGTTTTAGTTTTGGCTCTCAGTCTGCTGCCGCTGTTTATATTTTTTGCTTTGCAAAAGATAACACAACCAGTATGTGGATGATTAAACATGTAATATAGTTACCCAAATTTCATCTGCTGTTCTTGTTACAATTTACGAACAGCTAATAGACGTCATAGCCAGCTTGTTAACTATCGAGGTTATTAGCAGGTTATTATTTCAATCATTGAACTAAATGTAGAAAAAAGAAATCACTTTATATTCCATTATGTTATGAACTTTTGTTGTTATTTTATATATTTTTTCTTGTTATATTGGAGGGAGAATGGAATTTCATCTCATACCTTATGTCCTGATCAGTATCAGTGTTCTGGATTTTATGTTGGTGGGCAGGATAATGGATGGTGTATGTTCATGGTGATTTTTGACTGATGCTGTTTTTTTTACTGTGACCAGATCTTTATGAATGTTGAGGTGATTCATCACGTTAACAAGCTGTGTCAGCCAACCTCAAGCACAAAGCATGCTAGAGTAATGCATTCCCTCTGTGTGTAGTTTGTCAATATATTGAATATAGACCCATGGCTATTTCAGCTTACATATGACACCATGGGGGCAGGACAGTCAATTTTAGCCTTTGTAGTGAGTTCGTAAGCATGGCTTAAGGGCAGGGGCCCTGGTGGTGAGGGTGTGGGTGGGTTACGAGCTTCTGTCAAGTAGCATATTAGCCTGCAGGCACTGCCCTCTGCTCTCAGCTCAGACCAAAGTAGCCCAGATAGCACTGGGGTTAGCTTGAGAGAGGAGCGAGACCATTTGCCACGATAACAAGTACCAAGGAAACAGTGGTCCTCTATTGTAGACGTGTGTTCACCTAGGGAGTATCTTTATGCTATTAAGTCAGGTTAAGAATTTCCAGGCTTTTTAAGAATCCCTGCAGAGGAATTAATGGAGAGAAGATCAGTGCTTATCAAATTATGAAACTTTTCTCTCATCTTCCTTCAGTTAAGTTTAACTGAACATGAGACTGGAACATGTGCCAAATCTTGGTTTCAAAGATGACTGCCTCAGTATGATCCTAAAATACTTACATCCATGATAAGTCTTATCTGTACTGTGATTCTCTTTTCATTTAGAAGTAATTGTTGCACGATCAGGAAAATTAATATCTCACTTTTTGAGAAGGACAAAAAAAAAATCCTGACACAGCTTTATGCAGAGCTGTAAAAAACAAGAAAAAATTTCATGAGATACATTCCATACTCCACAGACACCTGTGTGAGCTTGCTGCCTGAGCTTGTAGACCCCTCATTGCCTGCATTCCCCCAGAGCTCTCTCCCTAATCCTCGGATTTATCTGATTGGTTGACTGAACCCTTACACGCTACACAACCGCATGTCCGCATGTTTTCTGCCTGATTGGCCAGCAGATGACATCTCTGCACCCTCCCTCCGTTCTCCTCTCACCTGCCCGTTCACCCCCTATGTGTTTCCATCTGGGGAAGGACTAACAGGCAGTGCTGGCTCAGCTCAGCAAAAGCTCTGATACTTGGTCCATGTGGATGGAGATAAGTCCAATTTAATTAGTTGTGCTGGGAAGGTGCGTTACAATTGACTGGAGGCTAGGCCTCCAATAGGGAGTGGATGACCTCTTCTTTCCCACTCTGCACACTCCATCATGTTATTTTCCCCTCATCTGCTCCTCTCTCTTCCATTAGGGCTGGTATCACAGAGTAGCGTTCACATTCACAGAGAAAATGTCAGCCATTGTGTTGGTCAGTTAAAAGCTTTGTACAAATAACAAAGCTGAGTATTCTGTATGTTTCTTAGCAACACTAATGCACGTTTATGGACTCTTTGTCTTGTGAGTTTTTCTTGCTGAAATATTTGCCTTTTGGTCAGATATGTGACTTCTTTGTGTCTACTCTGTGTCAAATTTTGGGTCAGTGGAGTCTCTTTTTCTTTTGGGGAGTGAAGAGTCATAACTATTTTCTGACGCAACCCATAATGCAACTTTCATAAACCGCTCCCTCAGAGCTGCCTCAGTCAGCCTCGCACAAGTTGGCCCCAGGCTTTCGTCCGACGATCATGTCTGAGCCTGAGACTTCTCAAAAAGGAGTTGTTTACCACAGCCAGTCGGACTCTAGTTACCACTCAGCGTCTTCCTTCATTGGCAGTCAAATCTCTGGTCGGGGCCTTAGTGGAATGACATCGCCGGTGGCAGCTAGCCCACCCAGGGACTTCAAGGGCTGCCGTTCGGACACAGGAAGTGAAGCATCTTTAATTCATGGAGAGTGTAGCACACACCGAGGGGACTGATAAGAGACAGCAGGTCTGTGGCCTCGTTTGCCTCACAGCTAGTGGTTAATTGCCTCACTATTGCACCCTCCCAACTCCACCCTTGCATCAATTGTAATGAGAAAGAACACTTAACTACATCACCCCATAAATACATTTCAGTGCAAAAAAAAAGATTGTATGGAGGTGATTATTTTCCTTTAAATATCTTCAAGTTCAAGAAGTAATTGTTTTCCAGAGTCAAGGTTGAAGTGGGGGATGAGTGGGACGTTCACAGGATATCCAAAAGAAATGGCAGATAATGTTAAGTACTTGACAATGATTGTATATTTAAGTATTAGGATTTTAATACAGCTGGTTGGGTTGTAATTGAGAGAATTTGCACTCCACTAAATGCCTTTATCAATAGTACAGGGGCAGTGTTGTATATAGGACTTGACCTGACAACCTCCAGCCCTTAGGTTTATCACCGTGGGCATACCTCCTCTGAAGGCATTCAGTTCATTGTTTGGTTCCAAGGGAAAATGGCTGCAGACTGCAGGTTTGCGTAAACCCTTTCCTGATTACTCTCCTTGGTTTGTGAAAGGGGCTTGAAACCCAGATTAGTTTTACCCCACAGCTGGTCTCTGTCACACTGATAACCAGCACCAATGAGCTCTACCGTAGGGGAGGCATGATGCCACCTTTCAGAGGAGATTGTGCCAATTACGGCAGGATGAGTCTCCCGGGGGATTGCACATGCTTCCACGCTACACATCTAAATTATGCCACACTCGTTAATTGGGTTTATGGGAGTGACTGCCTTAATTGCTCTTAAATATGATATCCACGGCTGCGATTATTATCACAAGTTTTACATCAAAACAAATTCATAACAAGGTGTAATTCATGAAAACTCCATTATGAGAAATTTTGAAGATGCAGTCAACCTAGAAAAGGCTCATCGTGGCAGTTGCTTCACTAATTTTTTAAATTCAAAATTTTTTTGGGGTTTCCATGATTTTCTTTTTCGATATGATTTGACCTAATGATTTGTTCAATTCTATAATATCCCAGTTATGTGAGAGAATTTATTTGTTTTGCAAATTCTCTCAGACATCTCACAGATCTTGCTTGTATTTGAATTTTTCAGTGTAGTGCAGCCTCATATTTACTGAAGGGATTGGTCAAGTATTTTGGATAGTAACACCTGCGTTACTGATCTTTTTTTGAGGCTGGGTGCCACCATAGTTCCCTTGCGCAAGCAAATAAACTATAGTAAGTAATTAAAGAATAATCCATTATAATCCTATAACAACTATTTTTTCACAACTTTCATAACAAACTTATAATTAAAGTAGCTATATTAATTTGAAAGTGTTAAGTTTATGAGAAAAAATATTGTAATTAGGAGTTAGTAGTGCTTTTATGTGTAATAAAATACTTAATTATTTTACTCATAGGTACTTTAGATGTCTATTCTACATTATCTCACATCTAGCTTTTCATACCTTGATGCTCTTGTAGAAATTAATGTATGTGCCTGTAAATTAAAATGGCAGCTGGAAACATACGATATCAGTGGTTAACCTCAGTTTTGGGTGCCAAATAACAGTCTGTGCATACATTAAATTTGTTGAAGGGCAGGATTAGTTTCACATTATTAGTCATACTGTAAATGTAATTTGTTTATGTGATATCTTGCTTATGCAGTCACAGATATTGGTTTTTATACAGATTAAGCATTTTGAAACCATTAATGGAATATGTGCTTAAATGCTATGTGAGTGAGTCATTGGCATGTTTAGCATTGTGCAGAAATTAACAGTTTTTAAAACCGCCACCATTTTGTATGAAGTGGTTTTTGGGGGAAAGAGGCTAAAATGAATTTTTCTGTCCTGCTTCACAACTGTCATTGTTTCTTTGTGAACAATGTTGATATAAAAAAGATGACATGCAAGGATAGCTTGTCCGCCACAACAGTAACTGTCAAAGTCTCGCAAGGATAATAAATCCAGATTTAGTGTGTTTTTAGTGAAGCTTTCTTTTTGCCTCACCCATTCTGACAGACGATCCCTCCAGTTTTCCTGTCAGGGATGTTCAGGTCGGTAATATTGACGGCGCTACTCCCTGTTCACCGGAGCCGCGTCGGAGATGGGCAGTCCAGCGCCACATCCTCCGAGGCCCCCGCTTTACGCTCCTTTCCTCCGGCTCCTCCACCGACAGTTCAGACTCCCACCATTCCGCTCTTCTTCTGCCTGGTTTCTCAGCAGCCAATCAGAGAGCAACCTCCCTCCCCCTTCTCTCCCTGCAGCTGTGCTCTGTAATTTGCCAGAAGCTCCAAAAAATGCAGTGTCTGACAGGCAGCCCTCCCTCTGGTATATGTTTGGGCTGCATCCTGCACTGCCCAACAGTGACAGCGCCAGCACCACGAGTGGGGGGAGGGCCTGGCTGGTTATGCCAGACCAGCCGTAGCCAATTTTGTCGAACAGGCGGTGAGAGTGAGGACCAAGCTGTCTGAATCAGAAGCTTAAATTAATTAAGGTATTCTGTTTCTTTGGTTCCATTTTGATGAAAATAGCCCTGTTTTTATTTTTGTTTTTATTTTATGTCACTGCATTTCTTAACAAGATTGTAATAGAGTTGGGTAATCAAAAATGCAAGTTCTGCTTCTTCATTCTGTTCTTTTTCTCCAGTTTTATTCTAGTTCTGCCATTATAATTGAATATCACTGGATGTGACAAGCCTTACAAGCACCTTTTAAAAATATTGAATGACAGCAATTACCCTCATGTTTTGTTGGGTGAACAACATTTAAATTAGTAATTAAGCAGTTGGTTAGATTAAAGGTAGATAGTGCCTTACATATTTATTTTAATAAATCACACTTGAATTTAATTTACCCTTTGCAATTTAGTAGCGGTTTGTGTAATTAGATTATAATGTAGTAACTTGATGGAATAAATGTATTAAAGGTAAAACAGCCAGCACACCACCAACAGATCTGTTATTCATTCCCCCTACCATAGTGTATGAAGTGACTGCACACTGGCCTTCAGCAGTCGAACTCTCAAATCACTATAATTATTCATTTTGTCTAGGTCTCAGGGCCTGCAAGTACGTGTGGTCACTCAATTTAAGATTACGTGTCAGGATTGTTTCTCCCTGTATCTCTTTTGCACAGCCTTTGATTGAACCATTCTGTGGGAAGAAAATCACCTTGTTTATATGTTCATGACTGATTTACCGTAAAAAAATATACAGTGGTAGTAGCGTCATCAGAAACTCTTTCCAAACCAGGAAATAACCAAAGACAACGAATAAGAATCACCCACTGGACAAGTGGAACAGTGTTCTTTGGGGAGGAGAGATGGTAGATGGTGGCGGCCAAGTCCAACGACAACTTGGCATCATGGGCACAGGCGATTATGAGGTTCTAGTGCCAGTGGAGGTATCAGCTTTGATTTAGTGTGACTAGGACTGTACAGGGCTTAGTTCCAGTCATGTAGGATTGTGTCTGAAGTCTTTATCAGCAAGTCCAAATGTTTGACCCTTTTTTTCCTACCATAAAATTTATTATGTATACTCATGTGCTCATTCCATCACATGAGTGTTCTTTGTGAAATAGAGAGTGAGCACTAGAACACTCATCCTCCATTCAGACACCTGCCAGCTGAGTAGCACAGTACTTGAGAATGCAGGTCCCCTTTCAACCACTGGAGCTGCTGTTGCACATTAATCTGGGGTATATCCTGCTGACTAAAACCCTCCCTCCCAGTGCAGTGTTGTTGACTGTGTGGCACATAAGCACACCAGGAAATTATGCTTGAGCTGAAAGCACTACCCGAGTGCCATGGCTAGCCCATACATAGTCCAGTGCTTTTCCTGCAGCGCTGTGACCAGGTGACTAGCAGTGTCATTGGTCACATGTGGCAGCATTGCGAACTTTCTAGTAGAAGGACCTCTCTACCCGGTATGCTTCACAACAACCTTCAGAGGCTGCGAGAGGATCAAAGAAAGAGCTGGCAGCATCAAATTTTCTTTTGGAAAAGAAGGACAAGCATGACCCTCAGAAAGGGATTGGCGGCTTTTTTGAAGATGAGCCGCAAAGAAAGTCTAGACTTGGAATCAGGGCGGGCTGCAGGTTCAAAACCCAAGATTTGAGAAGCTTGGAAAATCGGAAGAGGGAGTGCTAAATATGTGAGGGAAGGTTTCCACCTGTGTCAAATGTGTGGATGTCTTTCAGGTGGTCATCCAAGGTGTTTGTGTGACTGCTAATCTCATCCCCTCAACAAGCAGTACAAATCCTGGGCCGTATAAATGATGGCAGCTCAAAGATATAGGGCTGTTTCAGGTCATTTCATCAACACGTGTGCAAGCTTCTCATCATTAAAGCTGTTCCCTGTTTTACATACATATTGCTTTTTTCAACATAATGCCTATGTGAAATATATATATCAGGCATTGGCTCACTACCTCAGAATAAAGTAAATACCTAAGGAATAATATCAAGCAGTTTGTTTTAGCAGTGTTTCAGTATTTATGTGGTTTGTGTGCTGCAGAGAAATATTCTTCCATTTTTTTTTACTACAAACCAAATTAACTCAACAAAACATATGCACAGAAAGGTGGTTTTCTGGGCAACTGGGAATTAAATGCTTTCATTCACTCTCGAGCAGTGTGTAGTGTGTGTTGCAGAGTAAATCTGATGCACAGATTTTTTACCTACTGTGTATAGGAATGAGTTTCTGAGTGCCTTATGTATTAAAGAGGGTGTGTGTGTGTGTGCATGAGAATGGGCTGGGGGCTCAGGTGAGATAGTGTGTGAGGACTGTGACTTTGAGTGCTGTTTTCCAACCTGCATTCTGTCAGGGTTGACACCGTCCTGGTGACTCACCGCACCTGCATGCCCTCTCTCTCGCCCCACAGATCACATCTGATGCCGAGGCTGAAGGAATCGCGGTCTCACGAGTCGTTGCTCAGCCCCAGCAGTGCAGTGGAAGCCCTGGACCTCAGCATGGAGGAGGAAGTGGTCATCAAGCCTGTGCACAGCAGCATCCTGGGACAGGACTACTGCTTCGAGGTAACCCCATCCACATCAGCTCTTAATGCTCCACCCCCTACCCTTCATACCCTGCCTTCTTTCCACCACAGGCCCTCCTTGCAAGGTGCTTGGGAACATGTTGTATTTTTCCACGCCTCTGTTCTCCATACTAATTAATTTATGCATGAAGACGTTTCTCTGGAAGTCATGTTGACCCAGCGCTCAGCGTGCCTCTAATTATTCTAAAACTGGAAAGATCTCCCCCAAGGTAAACGCCTAATGTGCCACAGGAAATATTAGATATTTATTACAATTTTCCCATTTCCTCAGTTGCCCAGACAAATGGTTATACCGCTCTTTGTCACACAGTGAACCAGAGCCAAAAGTAATTCCCTGGCATAATCTCTTTCCATTTAGGCTTGTCAAACCACATGTCCAGATGCGAAAAGAAATATTACGAGAGGAGCGATAGAACGGCTCTCTTAAGGTCCCTCAGTCTGCCCCCTCAGTCTTTCTTTTGGAAGCTGAAGCATTTGTTCTCTATTCGATTTTACCACATGCAGAGCAGCACTTTGTTTTCTGCTCTGTGGAATAAGAAGTGCAAGCAGCAGAAATTTGTCTCAAACTATTACAGACAAGATAAAAATCTCTGTTAAGGTGAAGATCAGAGACGGTTATCAGAAAAAGAAGCTAGAAAATATCAGAGTCTCACAATAAGAAAATATTTGAAGCAAAATGTTTTTTATATATTTCATGAAGGGCTTCATTAAAAATGCTTTTTAATTGGGGAATAGTTTGATGTTTCTCCCTCCCAATGAGTGAGTGTGTGTGTGTGTGTGTGTGTGTGTGTGTGTGTTTTTGTTTGTGCACTCTCATCTGCATAACCGTTGTTTGCATTTGTATGTGTGTGTGTGTGTTTTGTGTCTGTTTGAATGAACTGTTCATTTGTATTGGTGCCTTGCAAGCAGGATCTGTGGTTTCCCTCGCGTTGGAAAGTGTAAGTTTACAGTTAGTATTCTGCATTGAAACCCCAGAGGAATAAATCTAGCAGTGATATTTGTAACTAAAGGCCCATTAGAGTCCCTCATCCTCCCTGCTCTGAGATGGCTGCTTTCAGATTTCATATTTCTGCCTCTGAATGGGAAAGGAGCCCTTGGCTGCAACAGCAGGAGACGCGGGCTCATCTTTATCAGCCCCGCCGTGCACCACGCTCCCGCCTCGCCATTAACCGCCAGAGCCCCAGCGCTCATCATTCCGCTCTGTCCACTCGCATCCACCCATCATCTATCAGCGCCGCCAGGCTGCGGCCAGGGCCGCTAATGCTGCATCATCCAGTTATGAGGAGCAGAGTCCGCAATCTCGTCCTGCAGGGAGTGTGTGTGTGTGTGTGTGTGTGTGTGTGTGTGTGTGTGTGTGTGTGTGTGTGTGTGTGTTTGTGTGTGTGTTTGCGTGTTTGTGTGTATGCAGTCATGTATTAGAGTGTGAATGCATGCAAGTGTGTGTGTGTGTGTGAGAGAGAGAGAGCATGCGTCTGTGTATGCATGCAATCATGAGCATTATGTGTGTGTGTGTGTGTGTGTGTGTGTGTATGTCTATATATCTGTGTTGTACACATTAATTTGTGTACGCAATCATAGAAGATTTTATGTTTGTGTGTGCGTACGTGTGTGTGTGTTCATATATGCAGTCAAGTGTGATGGAGTGTGGATGTCCGTGTGGATGCCTCCATATGTCCATACAAATGTGTATATATATATATACACAAATGGAAGCGTTTCTGTCTGTATTTCTGTGTGTGTGTGTGTACAATGAGTGTGTTTGAGAGCTAGGGAGGGAGACAAAATGTCCAGTTACATGAGCTCATTAGTTCATCCAACCAAATCACAGAACCATCATTTGGGTAGACAGGGTCTAAACAGAGGTGAAGATGTATAGATTTTCTTGTCTTAGCCCAATTTTTGAGTCCCTTAGCAGTCGTATTTATTAAATATTAATTAGATGAGACAGCCTGTAGGTTACTTGCCTTCAGAATAGAAATCACTCTGCGGGAAGGCGTTATGCAGTCAGTAGCAGGATGTTTACGTGATGTGGTTTGACAGCAAAGGGGAGTTTTATTTCCCATCAGGCAATGGTGCAGTCACTGTCTTCATTAGCCATTGCATTATAGAAAAGTAAAAGGACATTCATTTTGAATATTGCCTTTCACAGGCAATAAACTGTTTAATTCCCCAAGGTTTTGGCATTGTCTTTGCACTCTACTGTGATCCAGCAGAGGAAAGATTACCTGCTTGGAGGTCAGAATTCTTCATATATCCATGAGCAATGGCAGCCCCAGCAGTGGCAAAATCAGCAAATGAAATCTCCCATAGCAGATCTCCCCCTTGTTTATTTATTTTGGTCCAGCCGCCCACTGTCTCCAGGTACTCCATTTCCCGCCTGACTGGGGCCGCGAGTGTCCCGGGCTCCGGGAATTTCCCGCTTCATTGCCCCGGCTGCTGCCTGCTGGAGGTGGGCTTTGAGGGGACCATTTACGGGGATTTAGAGGCTATTAGACTAAAGCCCATTGCCAGCTGGACGGAGCGTGGCGATGGAGTACTGAGGATTGAGATGGGCTGTTTAGGCCACGATGCTGGGAAAAGCGTCACGCAGAGGCGTTCACGTAGGACACCCATGATCGTTGTTGGCCAGCATGTACAGGGAAGACTGGGGAATCTGAGCTGACCCCTGTACATCTGTTTATCCACGTACATACAGATCCATTTTTGTACATCCAAAACTATTTTTTTTCACCATTTCTTGCTATTGCCATGTCTTTGTCCATCAATCTGTTCATGTATTAGCAGGTTAAAAGTAAAATTTTCTGAAAGAAGAGTTTTATCAATGCTTCATTGATTATGATGGTTCACTATGTATCGCTATGTATATGCATCATATCATTGCTTTCATGTGGCTTCTTCATGTGTCTTCCTAACGGCTTCACACTTCCCCTCACACCTTCACACCTCCATTTCGTGATGGCGAGTTGGATCTGGAGGCATCCGTCAACAGCATTCCTGTTAAGAGGCCTTACACTACCTCAGGCCCCCGAACATCTCATCAGAGTTCTTATCACGTACTTAGGCTGCAGCTACTTCACAAACGTTCTTAGTCAGGATGTGGGTCAGTTGACTGGCGGATGTCAGTTCATGGCAGACTCATAATCTCAAACTTTGCTTCTAAAATCACCACGTCTTTGCACCGGTGGAACAGTGTCAAGCGATGTCTTGCTGTCACCTCATGCCTCCAACCCCCAAATCGTTCCACCAACACAAATCTTAGTAAGGGCTTCAAATTATATGCTGGCTATATGTCAGAAAGCATCACACTGTGGAGGTGTGCCTTTCTGCATGTGACAAGTAATGCTTTTTGACCAGAAGTGTCATGTCAGATCCTGTCTTATATTTATCTCACTGCAGGTGACCACCTCATCTGGAAGCAAATGTTTCTCCTGTCGGTCATCAGCAGAGAGAGATAAGTGGATGGAGAATCTGAGAAGGGCTGTGCACCCCAATAAGGTAAACTCAATGGTGTCCAGGGACAGAGGGTGTATCATGAGTGGTTAGACAGCAAGAGTGGACTAAACCACAGTGTTGCAGGACAGTCATTCAGCATCTTCATTAATTGTCTGAAGGAACACATCACTTGTTTTAAATATTAAATACAGCAATCCTTGCCTTTACAAGTATCACAGGAGTTATCCATTTTAAAAAGCTCTTCATTTTAATAACTAAGAACACAAGCCTATTTGAACCCTTTAAGGTTTTGTAACCAGCTCCAGGCTATATAACCTTCATACAAAGCCCAGCTCTACCTCTCCTGAGGAAAATTGCTTTTGCAAATCATGTTGGTACTTCTACATTCATTTTTGGACACTTAAAAGCATGACTAAGACTCCAAATACTTTTTTAAGGTGTAGCCATAACCTTCTTTACATTTAGATGCATTATGTCTTACTGTGTGTTATTTGAAGTTGGTTGAAATGTCTGTTTCTGTTTAAACTATTGTTGGGCAGGGGAAATTAAGAAGGGACACTGTCACTGCTCTTTTCAGGGAATGGAGACAGAAAGGAACATAGGGTGGGGGACAAAACTTGATGTGGATGCAGATTAATTACAATTTAATTGAATAATTAAATTCATTAAAAATAATCATTTAGACACCTGCATAGCTTTTGAAGTGTCACAGGAGTTGGGAGGAAAAAAAGGACTTGTTCCAAGAAGTTATAAATCATGTGTACATTTAGTGTTAATGAGGGCACATAAAAAGAAAAACTAGTTTTCTGCTATATTGGTTCCTGACATTTTAATATGCATACCTGCTAACCTATGGTGAAACATTTCAAAGCGTCTCAGTGAAGTTACCTTTAAGGAAATGAAAGAGCTTTAATTGTGCAGTGGAATGCTGTGTAAAGACAATTAACCACCAATGTAAAACCCTCCTTGAGTTATAAAGAGTCAAGCCTTAAATTTTGGAATATTATATATCAGACATTCCTCTCTTTCCTTCATCTTTCATTATTCAACAAATTGCTGGCTAATTAAAAATGAGTGCAGCTCCATCTACCAAGTTACTACATTCTCCAGGCTCTCCATAAATCTTCTCATCTTCTATCCAGTTTTTTTTTTTTTTTTTTAAGTCTCATGAAATAATTATTTAACATAATAGATTCCTGAAGCTTTAAGACTTGTCAGTGTGCTGCAATTTTAGAGGTTAATAGTTAATAGTATTATAAAGTAGAGATCATTGTTCTGCTGAAAGGTAGACTAGTTTTGAATATCATATTTGAATTTGACATTAGTTTTGAAGGCGAGTGAAGTGAAGACACAAAAAAATACTCTTTGCTGTGAATGTTGCATTCAACTGCAGACTGATATTAGGTTAGATGGGAAAAATCTGATGTACTTTCCAGCAGACCAGTGGAGAGCCATTATGTTCTCTCTCCCTATTCTGTGTCCCCAACACCAAACCTCCTTTTTCCCACAGGACAACAGCCGCCGTGTGGAGAACATGCTGAAGTTGTGGATAATCGAGGCCAAGGACCTGCCAGCCAAGAAGAAGTACTTTTGTGAGCTGTGTCTGGACGACACCCTGTACGCACGGACTACCTGCAAGCTCAAGACGGACAACGTCTTCTGGGGCGAGCACTTTGAGTTCAACAACCTGCCAGCCGTCAAGAGCGTGACTGTGCACCTCTACAAGGAAACAGACAAGAAGAAGAAGAAAGACAAGAACAACTATGTGGGCCTGGTCAACATCCCCATCGCGGCGGTGACCGGGCGACAGTTCGTGGAGAAGTGGTACCCGGTCAGCACGCCCAACCCCAACAAGGGGAAGGCATCTGGGCCCATGATCCGGATCAAGTCCCGCTACCAGAGCATGAGCATTCTGCCGATGGAGATGTACAAGGAGTTCGCCGAGTACACCACCAACAACTACATGCTTCTGTGCTCCGTGCTGGAGCCTGCACTCAGCGTGAAGAACAAGGAGGAGATGGCCTGTGCACTGGTGCACATTCTGCAAAGCACCGGCAAGGCTAAGGTACAGTTTCCCCTATTTATCCATCCCTTCTAAGGAGGTAATGGGCCTGGATGGTCATAACCTTCCTGGATTTCATGTCAATCTATTGACTTAATTTCCACAGTCATTCAAATGTTGCTTTTTAAGTAGTATTTCTTTGTAAGGTCCCTATAGGTGAAGGAGAAGTTATTTTGTCACTACATGAAATGTTTTAATGTGGTTTAATGTATGAGTGAGTCTTCATTGCTTTGCACTAATAATTAGTTGATTGAGCCAGGGTAGTTGGTATCAACAGAAACCTTTATACTTAGTGACCCTCCAGGAAGTGCTCACATTGGACTTTTCACAACTGCTCTTGCATGGGTTAATGTCTGTATTTAATAAGGTGTGCTGTAACAGTGGCTTCCAACAGAACTCATATGAGCAATCATGAATCATGTTGAATTTTATCCCTGTGAATTCAGCTAAAGGATATTCATCTACAAGCTGGCCTGTTTTTTTTTTTTGCCTATCCCACACTAAATTCCATCCAAAGGAATGAGTCCACAGTCGCTGTGTTTCCTGTTGTGTAGGAAGCCGGGAATGAACTTTGACCCTGATTGCAGTCTCTGGAGTCCAGGGGTGGTCACTGAGTATGCCTAAAGGGGCCTAAAATTTAAAAAGTGGAACGAAACCCATTTTCGTTTAAGTTTGAAATGACAGTGTAGGATATAAAAAGACCATTGAAACAGTTTTAATGTCATATGAAGGCTCTTAAGTTGAGATAAGTATTGAATAGAGTGGATTATGTGGGAGCGGCTCTGAGAGGTGAGCGTAAATTTTAGCCCGTTAGAAACTGCTGTATCGTGATTCTTTCTGGCTCCTGGATCACTTGAGTGGTCACATTCTTCTTCCTGTTGGAATTTTACAACATGTGAAACCGATTGGCCTTTTTCACATTACCTTGAGGAGGCGGGACTAAACAGAATTTAGAGAATTGCTAGGAGATTACATCATCGGTTTCATTAATATTTTAGGCCTCCTTTTAGTATTGAACATGAGAAACAGCACTGGTGGGTGAGAATTTCAAGGGTTCAATATTGATCGCACAGCATGATCGCACAGCATTTTTCTTTTCTTTTCAAATGTCATTCGGGCCCATTTCATACATGGAATTGAAACCTATTTTTTTTCTATCTCTTCCTGCCAAGAAAATGGCGACACAAAAAAAAAAAAAAAAAAAAGCTAGCAAGTAGATGTACTGATATTTAGAGACACGTATCTCAAGGTACGAGCTTTTATACCACATCCAAACAATGTTGATGTTGTTTTTAGATGTTTCTCATCCTATCAGATCAAGCCTAGCAAAAAAATGTGTTGTTTTGCTTTTTAAAATGGGTCATAATTCCCCAGAAGGCATGGGCATCCCAGTGATCTGTGGCGGTGGCATGGCACAAGGAGCAGATATGGAAAAGAACAGAAATCCAGGGTTAACCATGTGGATCAGCCAGTGTTTAGTCTGTCACAACAGGGAGCTTTCGAAAAGATTATCTCTCGCTCAGAGCCGGCCGGCACAGTCGCCCACCGCACCCTCCATGGAAGAATAAAACAAATATTTCCTGTTTTTGTCGGGGTAACCGGCTTGCACAAATAATGTCAGGGGAGTACAGGACCTGCCCTGGCACCCAACTGGCTGATGTCGCGTCGGAGGGGAGGGCCTAGTGGAATCGTAAACATGGCAGCGAAAGTGAATAAAGAGGGGGAAATGTTGCTGCTCCATAATGAGGGCTTATTAAGGATGCGTTTAGACTAAGCTAATTATGCATATCCTGATTATTCTTCCAATTGAAAGGGAGACTGGTCACAAAGGAATGCAAAAGGTGGAGCGGCGGCATACTTCAACTCCAGCCGCTCGTAATTATGGTGTTTGTCCTACAAAGGTGTCTGCTGCGCTGAACTCTATGCTGCACTTCATTTTCCTTGGCTGTGGTGGCTAATTACCTATTCAAGCCATGAAACGCAATTTATCTGAGCTGTACGCCAGTTCTATTTGCTCCCAGAAGAAAGGAGTCTGCCTGGAATAGATTCTATTACTTTTGTATCAGCATGGATATGGTTGTAAATTCATATGTCAATAGTTAAAAGTATGTCACCAGAATATTACTCAACAAGCAAAGGATATACTTTAATCAAATCTTCTTACTCATAATTTTCCAGGAATTAGATAATGTTTTTAATCACTCAGATGGCTCTCGGTCTCATTAGCTGCAGCAGCATCACCCCCACTTCAGTGCATGGTTGCCATAGACAACCTTTAAATGCGCTGTAGATCTTGCATGTTTGTCGAAAGGAGCATTCCAATTTTCTGTCGAGCTGCAGCTTTCCAGCGCAAGGGGTCAATAAATGGATCTCTCGCGATGGATAGCTGACGGGTGCGCGTGGGGCCGCGCTCGGTTACCGCGAGGCCCCCGGAGAGACGGACACATCAGCCCCGGTGTTGTTAATTAGTTCTCATTAATTGTGGTTGCAGCTGGAGTAACTTTATGGCCCTCCCCCTTTTTCGCCGGGCGACATGTTGTAAAACTTTAATGCCGGCGGTGTGTTAATTCGCACAAGGTCATTTTTCATGAGGGCTGTCTCAGCAGAGGTCGCGTTTGTGTGTTTCCATTAACTCCGTGTTTGGGTGTGCACCCTTCTCTCCATGTAGGAAAAACGGACGCCATGTAATGATATAGGTGATTATTCCCAATGATCTGCTCACAGAAACCCAGAATAGCAATTAAGGGAGGGATGTTCAAGCAGATGCTTTTAACTTGGGCAGGGCAATATTGATCGAGTCAATTAAAAACAGTTTTTTCTCTTAACTGGCCGTGAGTTCATCCAGGGCATTGGGTGTGTTGGTTATTAATGATGGTACCCCCTGCATAATTTAAATAACTGTCTAGGCTGTGTCTTTTCCCATCTACTCTTAGTGCAAGCAAAAATCATGGTCAGAATCGAAGAACTCGTCATTCCAAAGCTTTAAACTAAACAGTCTTGTTCAGTTTATGAACCTTTTTTTGGTGTTCCTTCTGTTCTACTGTAAAGTGTTTTTTATTTGTGTGAGACAGTGTTCATTGGTCAACACATTCTGTGAAGGAACCCAGGGAGTGCTATTTGCCTCTGTGAGGCGCCAGTTTGTAGGCACTAAAAATGAATTCCTGTTCTTTCAGCTTGTCTCCATTCTGTCATCATGTTGCCACTGGGAAATTATTTGAGTTCAGCAGGAAGAAGACAGAGTTACCCCAGCTAAAACAACATTAGCTAACACACTGTGCCGTTATTACTAATTATTATTGGCATCAGAGAGACAGGGAGATTACTCCTTGTGTCACTATGCATCTCCGGTGTAATTCTTACTCAAGCTGTAAAGTTATTCTTTAAATTTTAATTGCATTGTCTACCAAAGGCTCCGTTTGTTATATCCTGTTTTAATCACCAGGCGAACAGGGAAATATTAATTAAGGGAGGCAGTGGAGGTTGGGTATTTGTTCACTGAAAGGGGAGACCGTTCATTAATATTCAGAACACTGGTTTCCTCTATTATATGGCTATGCATCAATATGCAGTGCATTTTCCATGAGTGCTCTGATATGTATCGCTGCACTCTAAGGCTGTGACTTTGAGAGGATGCTGCCGCTATTCTGAAGCGACAGATTGATGTGTCTGTTAATGTAGGAGGCGCTTCTACGGCACCGATGACATTCACGTCAGCCAGGCGCCCTCCCCCCTCCCCCCCTCACCCCCAGATGAGGGCATCAGGACCAGAGGAATAATCTCATGATGCAGTTAGTCGAAGATCTGTGAAAAGGGCTTCAAATGGTATACGAATCAGGGCCCTGTCGAGGAAGCCGCCTTAGCTATTTTCGAAAGGCTGCTTGCATAACATGTCTCCTCACTTTCATGTCAAGCATTCGCCTGGCAGAGCTGAAGATGGCACTCACTGTACAAAGAAAAACCTCCTCAACTTTTGAGTCTGCTTCTTAGTGGTTGAGGCAGCCATTTGTTTGTACACTTATTGTCACACTCTCACAGAAGCTGAGGCGTTTTGTTGAACTGCACAAAATACCTTAACTGCAGTACACAACTTTCCTTAGATCTGTGGTAGACCCTCCAACCACAGTTTTTCCTTTCCCAACTATATTAAATGTTTGTAGCTGGACAGGCCTTCCTTAAAAATAACAACAAGTACTTTTCTTTGTCTGCCTGAGGGGCCTCCTTTCATTTTCTTTGCTAAAATGGCTGCCAGTAAGCGGACACAGTATGAAATTGATTTGATGTCAGCTGTGGCCTGTGGGAATAAGGCAACATTGCGACAAGTTTCGCTTGTTTCCTCAGAGACCTCTCAGACGAAGATGTCTGCAAAGGACCGGAAGATTTATATTCATAAAGACCATTTGCAGGAAGGAGGTTTGTGCCGTTCCACTGGGTAATCTTATGTCTTTTTTTAGTGGCCATTTACTCAGCAGGGGGAGAAAACAACCCAAAACACATCTTCTGCACATCTGAGTGTGTCAGTATTTAATTCTACCAAGGAAATGCAATTAGACCCGGGATACACACCGGATCTTTTATTTCATGGCATAATCTCTGTGAGCCTTCACATGTGCAGAGGGAGACGAGGTGGCAGCACTGAGGACTGAGAGCATCAAGGAAAGCGACTTTTTTCAAAAGATTTTGTGCTCACTGTGTGGATCGAGGGCTACAGTAAGAGTACATTTTCTGGTCATATTTTTTTGCCTGTCCTGTCCCCTGAGCAGAATCCATGTGACCCACTTTCCTCACAGTGCTGAAGAATCATCATGTCAAAGGAATATGCCGGGAGACACTTCCGTCCAAGCTGATAAAGAGCAGCCCATCATTCCGTTTTTCGAGTTCAGGCTGGGGGTAGCTGCCGCTTGGAACCAATTTATATTTATTCATGCTCTGCACAACGCAAACTGTGCATTATTGTTTGTTTCCCCTTGTTGATCTTTATTGATGTTTCTTTTTTTCCTCCACTTAAGAAGGAAATATACTAAGAGTACCTTTTTTTTTTAGAAAACCCTGCAATGAATATTAATAGTTCATTTAAATAGTTTGTTCCTCTTGATAAATATGATGATTTGTCAGTTATTGTTAGTGTATTTAAAACCATCCTGGGGCTTCTGGATGTTTGGCAATCTCTCAGGTCCTTTGTAGGAATATACACGTCGAACAGTGAATGAAAAGTACATTTTAAACACAATCTTGCAGTGGTCACCTGTTGTATTTCGATCTTAATGGAAGGGAATCTGTTTTAGTCAGCCTGTGGGAGTTTTGAGAAATTGTCCATCAGCGCTTAAACATAAAAATCGAATGGCAAGCCTACCTTAAGTCATTATTCTTAAATTTCTGCATCCCTGGAAACACAGGTCTGACTCAGAACATCTTAATGACAGAAGGGGGAAAATAGGTAAAGATGGGAATGAAGTGAAATGAATCTGAAAGATAGGGCTCTTCTGAAAATCTAATTTCTTCTCCCCCTCCTCCTCTTGGTGAGTCCGTCTGAGTGACTGCAGCGGTGCGGCTTTGATCACACCCTTTTACAACTGGCCGGGCTCTCGTCACCATTAATAAGAGAGAAATCATGGCATGTCTGCCGAACGCCATTCTGACCGCCTCCTTCCATATGCACGACTCGCAGAGGTGTTCCCAGCAGAGCATGCTGGGTCAGAGGATCAGGGCCACAGAACTGCACATCTAAAAACGGTAGAATAGCTTGAGATCTCAAGATTTCATTTTAGCATTGAGTTTCAGTTAAGTTTCATTCTGCAATTAGAGAGGTGTTGATTTTTTCATTACTTTTCGGCAGACTTGTTTTCTGACAGCCGCATTGCACTACATTTCTTTCATAGACGGTTCTCAATGCTCCATTTTGTGAATGGTACAAAAAGCCTTGTCCCCTGTGCAAGACTGATGAATTATGCACCCATGTGCCCTATGTAAAAAGAGGGGGAATCCAAATAGGATTGTGCCTTGGTCCCTTAGGTCCAGCTAAGCATGAGACTGTAGATGCTGATGTTTTGAATGCTGCGGGTTCTTGGGTACCATGGCATGGTTTCACCAGGTTGCATATAACCTCACTTGTCCTGAAGATATCAATAAACCTGATGTTCAGGTGTGGTGTAACTTTTTCAGGTTCTTCAGGGATGTACATGCCAATGATTAGTCAGCACCGATGAGTCACTGGCGTCCATGATGGGTGCATTAAGTCTAAGACTACCGAATCCACCCTCAGAAACCTGTGGAGACTAGTTGGATTTCAGAAGCCTTTAATATAAAAGTTAACAATGTTATCCAGATACTCTAGCAGAGCTTGAGCTCTCTAATAACCTCCAAGAGCCTCTCCACATTTTCTCTTCAGATAAACAAATAGCTGCTCCCTAGAGCGTGGCCTCTTCTGAGGGTCTCACGGCAACAGCAGGGCTTTCAACTGTAGGCTTAATCAGAAAGAGGGGATGGAGCCCTGCTGCCGAAGCGCTCGTTAGCAAGCTCCCCAGCTCACCCCATCCCTCTGGCTCCGAGAAGCCACATAGCAGGGATGACACAACCGTCATCAACCTCAGATGTTTGATGGAGACAATTTGAAGGCTGGAGTTTTCTTTTTGTATCTCATCACTTCATCCAGTGGCCATCCAGTGCTGAGCTATCTCCCTCACAGGCTGAAAGGTGTCGGTGGTAGCACATTCTTAAAGCCTCCAGCCAGACCTCCCATGCAAGGTCTTTAGGATAGGAGGAAACCTGATATTTTGAGTATCCGAGTTTAACGTCAGCATACATAGAAAAGTTTGATCCTTCCTTCTCTTGACTGTCTCACCGGGTGAACTTAAGTGGCCTAAGCTCGAAGTTTGTTTGGCTCTGCTGGACTCTGGAACAGTTCCCAGGACCTCTAAGGGTGATAGAGGGTTAGGCTGCACCTCACATAAGTAATTGCCTGGAGGGCTAAGAATCCAAATGTATTGATTTTGCAAATGGGATGTGTAACATATTTTTTTCAGGGAGGGTGAGGGTTTCTCTCTTATTTATCTGCAATTCGCTTGTGGGAATTTCACGTTTGAAGGAGATCTTGAATATTCACATGAGGTCAATTATATGCAAGGACGATCCAATTTAAAGGAGTTGAATCAGTTTGTGGTAAATGCCAAGTCCTCCCATTATTTTAGCTTTGAGTTTCATCGGAAAGGTCACAGCATGCATTTCCGTGTTCTCTGTCTGCATTTTCCTCTTATTTGCCATGGAAGTGCTGGAGGAAGGTTGTCATCACTAGCTCTATATCCAGATGTAGAGCCTGCGAAGCAGTTAAATATCAATCCTTTATGGGTGCCTCTAGTATAGTAAGAAAAGATAGCATGTAGATGACAGAAAAGATATAAGCATTTAAAAATACTCAGCATTATTAAACATAATGATATCAGCATTTTTGAAAACATAAAGACCTGCAGAATCAGTGCAACACAGATTTGTGTCTTTGCACTTCTCTATCTTGTACATGTTACTTTCTGTACCTCTCCTTCAGCATTGTATACCTTTTTGTGTAACTGTCTGTATATGTATAGACCATGTATAGACATTTAGAAAATTCACATTACAGTGTAGAATAATAATAGTGGCAGAGATATATATCAGTCAATAGATAAACTGTAGTGATAAATAATTGCATGCAGACAAATAGCATACCTAAATGAATACAGCACAATTACATAAATGTCAACATAATAAAAAGTCTGTAAAATTGCTCTGAAACAAGAAAATGTTATAGTTCTGTCAGGGAAATCAAAATGAAAACAAAAATAATAAAACATTGCTGTTGTTGGAATGAAATTACATTGCTCTAAATAATGTATTATTGTCCCTGTTCAAATTTTATCGTGCATGAGTTACGAATGTGTAATGCTGTACTCGGCCTGGATGAAACTAGGGAAGCATTGTTTTGAGCAGGAGGTTTATTCGTTCGGTGGGAATTAGGCCGCACCTCAGTGGGTGTTAGTGCTGTATGACGGAGCCTTCCCTTCAGAGGGGTGCTGAGTCTGAGCTGCCAGGTGCTTGGGTAATGAGGAGAGGCGCACATGGCTGTGGAAGCTAATGAGGCTGCAGGGGAGTGCTGGGAAAGGCAAGGTCAGCGTGAATGGCACCAGGAGACTGAGTCACGGCACCACGACGGAGGCACAGGCCTCCGAGCCTCCCCGCTCGCAGTGCTGCCGCAGCTACTTCAGCACTCACACGCACATGCAGATATAAGCACATTCGCTCACTCTTGTCTTTCTGACAAACATGCATACAGCGTTAAAGTATGTCTATTGTTTTGCCCTCTTTTGTGACTCGCCTACTATCTTTTATGTTTGGTCACAATGCTATGTAGCGTAGGGGGGCCTGCAACAATGGCCACTGCCTGTTAATGATTTGTAATTTGATAGATATTTCTCCATTTTAATCATCATCCATGTTGTCAATTGGCCTTAATGCATTCTTATTGGGTCATCGCCCCCCTACCTGAGGGCAGCGAATCAGCTGGAGCCCACGACCCAGAATGTATGGTGTCCTGCGGTGGCGTGCTGATAGCTTCTAATGGCCACACAGGCCGCTGCTCCCAGACCCCCTCAGGCGGGAAAATTAAACCTCTCACAGCCCAGCAACATCCCTTCACCCCCCTCCATCTCCAGAGAAACCAACAGAGAAAAGCTGCATGAAGCAAACACACACACGCATACATACACACTCACACACAAACCGCCATAAAGCCTTTATCTCCTGCCTTCAGGACGGCGCTCCCCTTATTTCATTTTGCCATTTAATTCAATCAGATGGACAGCACTTTATGAGTTTCTGCTGTCAGCCTGGCTCTGGGGAGCTTGTCCAGTCTGGAGAGGATTTTTATTTCCCCCTCCCCCAATTTTTTTCCCCCCCTCCTGTTTATTATTGTTGATGTGTTTGCCTCTCCCTCCCTCTCCCTGCCTCTGCCTCGCCGTTTGGTCCGTCGGCCTCTTTTTCAGGATGGTAATGATGCTGAGGCATGGCTTGGCTGATGCGATGTGACAGTAATGCAGAGAGTGCTATACTTTCTCTTATTAGGCCTGAGACCAGGGAGGAAGCTGAAAGAGGCACCATTCAGCCTCCGAGTCATAATTGAATACAGAGCACTTTGGCTTCAATTAAGCAGCAGTGGGGAGAAGCGGCGCGCAGCGTCTATATTATGTACAATATCAGGGAGCCTGAGCATAGCCCGTTATTATTCCCTTCTCCCCTCAGACTCAGGCAGCTGATTCTTGACGAAATGACCGACTTCTGCTTAGCGGGCCCAGCAGGATCCAGACAGCCCCGAAAGCGTTTATTGTGCGATCCGGGCAATCGAGAGCGAGTCATCGCCGCCTCTCCCCTCTCGCGCGCTCGGGTAGCTGTAACTCGTTCAGACGAGAAGAGAGGAAGAGCATGTCGCAGCGCACTTTACATTAAGATGATTTTTATTTTCACCTCCTCCTCCGAAGTTATGGGTTATTCCCTGGATGTCAGCGGCATAGACCTGTGAACCCCGCAGAGCTCCTGTTCAGGAAGGGGGAGGCACTAGAAACTTGTGACGCGCGGTCCACCGTAACACTTATTTACCTAATTTAATTACCCGGCTGATTGATTGGAGGGGTTGAGCCTCCGTCCTTGCTCTCAAGGAGGCGAATCCATAAAGAGACATATAAAGCTCGCTGGAGTGGCACAGTGCTCTTCAATAAAGATGCACTTCCCAAAATGCCCCACAGCTGGGCTCTAGTTTCAAGGACTGTGCTGTCTGTTTTCTGCACCAAAACGACTCTCGGAGGGCCCCCTGTTGAGCGAGGAGCAAGGAGCGAGGAGGGAGCTCTGAACCTGTTCTACCTGATAGGAGTGGGGGAGGGCGTCGAGGAGCCCGTGCAGTAATTGGCTCGACATTATCCACCAGAACAGGCATGCAGAACACCCGCTAATTACAGGCCGCATGCAAAGAGACCAGGCAAAGGTCAGGGCTGAATGGCCACGAGTGCGCAGAACTCCCCCTTCTCATCTGACCAGAGCGCCATTTGCTTCCCGGGCTGATTGTTTGCTGACATAATCGAACGAGACATTTCTTGGGAGGCAGAAATGCTAATTTAGCAAAAACGTTTTTTTTTTGGTATTCCAGCAAATGCGGCACCATCCAAGAATCCTGGGCCCCAAAAAGTGTATATGAATATGTACTCTGTTAGGCTCAGGTCTACCACCCGCTAACAGTCAGAGCAAGTTGCTAGTCATGGAACTTTCCAGATCATTCTCAGCTGGAGGTTGTCAGGGATTTCGGGGGGGAAAGAACACGTTGAACACTCACTGATCTCCACCTTTGCAGTTTTTCACACTCACGTTTCGGATAGGCATCTGTGCGGGGGAGTTGTTATAGGTCTGAACTCGTTATGGAATCTTTGGGTGGAGCCTTACATTTTTCTTCTTACCCAGTTCTCACTTTCAACTGGCTTCTAATCAACACCAGATAAATGCAGAGTGCTTTCCCCCTGCTTTGGCATTCTGTAGTGGTGCATGCTTTTTTTTTTGTTTGATTTGCTCGTCCGTCCTTATTTGTCTCCTTTTTGTTCAGTATTAATCTACCCCCTCACCACCCGCTCGCTGAGTCAGGATGTGCTGTGCTCTCCGGCCCGCTTTCTGCTGCACAGTCAGAATTACAGCTGCGTCTCGCTGCGCTGGTCGACCTGCAGTCATGTTCTCAGAATACTTCTCTGTGTGGAAAATCTGGGCCCAGGAGCTGTATAGGCTTAACCCCACCCCAGCCATATTTCATATAGATGGCTTGGGTCTCCTCAAGTGTAGGCCTTCAGCATGGTGTGCATTAGTCTGATGACACGTACAACTCCTGGTTGTAAAACATCGCCGTATGTCCTTTTTATGGTCCACTTGATCGCTGTATTGAAAGATTCCTGCAACATTCTCAGCTTCTGCCTGCCAACTGTTTAAGAAGCGGTGTTCCTTGTCCGATCACACATGTATCCACGATTTTTAGCTGCGTATTTCGCAGTATGTGTGTGTGAAGATACATGTAATATTTATAAGCATTACATTTTTATAAGAAGTTGTCAACTCCAAAAAAGATTAGGAATGGATTTCCCTCTATCTATCTATCTCTCTCTCGCGCTCTCTCTCTGTCTCTGTGTTATTTCACTACTAGTTTTCCAAAGTAGGTCACACGTCTATTCCTGGCTTATGAATAAAATGATTGAAATATTCGCCTGCTGTCTCCAGACTGGGCATCAGGATCAGCCAATCATCAAGATTACAAGCAAGGGGTTGCCTGAGAAACATGCACCAGCACATGGCTTTACTCGATAATGAACCCAATCAGACAGATTAAATTACAATGATGCAGAGGGAGCGCGACTGTTTAGCGCAGAGCCTGAGAATAGCTGCTTGATTCATTTGGGAAAAAACATCTCTCATCAGAGAGCCGCCTCATCTTCTGGCTCCGAGTCAATAGAGGATTGGAGTGAGTCATCACTTCGCCGGGAGCTCAAAGTCTTCTTAAAAACTGCGGCCTGTGGTGTCACCTTCTTTCAGGACGCATCCGGACAGACCATTAAGCACCTTAACTTTTAAACGGAAGTGCTTTGCTTTTTTAGTGAGGTAGAGAATGCCTTCAACAGTAATAGGAGTAGGCTCATTAATGGAATTTCTATTGCTGTTATTGCATTGCATTTTTCATTTGCTGAGCAGATAGCATTATCTCAGATTCACTGTATAAAGGATCTCACATTAGTTCCTTTTACATGTTAGGCATTTGTAACCCGCTGGTTATGAATCCAGATCCCAAATCGCAAAGCTACACAGCTACTTATGTAATGACATGCTTATGTGGATAAAATAGATTTGTTAGTCGCTAAAAGCCATTGCCGTTAAACAAACATAACTACAAATAGATGAGATAGGGTTGGGGAACAAGCAAAGCATGTATTTTTGATGGAAATCATTCCAAAACAATGATACTATAAGAAAATGTTCATGTACACCGTGAGAATGCAGAAATTCTGTAGTAAAGACTGCAAGATTTTCATACAGGGCTCTCACATTGCAGTGTTCCCAACTATTCACTTACCTAGATAGCACCTGAATAGCAAATTAAGTAAGTTGAAAGGATATGCACAGTGGTCATTTTAAATGATTAAGGTGTTAAAGATTCAAGAATTTTACTTACATTTTAATCATGTTTTTATATGTTGCTTAAATGCATTATTTTAATCTTTACCTTTACCTTTCATTGGAAATTAAGTTCTGTCATTGATTTTTAATGGTAGTGATTGCCTAGATTGTCTAATGTAATTTTTGAAGCTATGTAGTAACACGTTCTGACTAGGAAGTCTTTAAGTAATTACATGCCTGCCATGATTGCTGCAGATTAGTCAGGATCCATTTTTCTTCTGAAATATGAAAAGACATCATATTTTTTAAGGTAGATGTCATTTTAAGAAGTTTGCTAGTTGTCATGTGTGGCTGAATGGAAATTTAGGTATCCTCTTAAAACTTTTGTCCCCCATCCCATAATCATCTAAATTTGAATGAGCATGCATCATTCACCTTTGATTTCATGGCTTGGCTTAGTCCATGTTAAATATGTTGTGATGTCATTCAGGCCACAGCAGAATTTTTGAGTCACATGGTAAATGGGAATGATAGGAGCACACTTTGTGCCTGTCAAAGCCACAGACGTAGAGAATGTACTAATGATCTCACTGTGAGGATGGAAAGAAGATCAGAGAGCGTTCTTTTCTCTCATCTGAAATTTGTCACAGATACTGATTTTGTCCCACAGGCTATTTTTGAATCGTCAGGGTGACAGGCCTTTGGTCTGTGACCCTACTAGAGCATTTCAAATTGTGTCGGTCTTGTAACTCCAGAGAAGAGACAAACTGTGACTTATCTCTTCTCAAATGTACATCATTTAACACAGCCTACGGTGCAGTGATGATTTCTGTTCAGCATCCATAAACCTTAGGCCAATAACTTCTATATTTTCTCGCAGAATGTTGTTGGACTCACTTTGTTGTCATTAGTGATAGCGGGACAGATGCCGCCAATCACAGAACAGAGTGGGCGTGTGTGGAAAAGGAGCATATGGCACAGACTGTTCTCTTCCATTCCTGATTAATCTCAGACATGGAATAACCTTCCATTCTGCAGATTTGTGCACAGAAGCAGCACTCACAGCCTACGGTGGCCTTTACTTTAGCCCCAAAAAAACGGCTCACCCTGCAGCTCTCCAGACCAGTGGCCTATATCAACAGAGATTAATATGCTGGACACCACATGGTCCAGAATATGAGCATAAACAGCTGCTGTCCGGCGTCAGGGTTAGCATTTCCTGCTTAGTGTGTTTAACCCGTGCTTAGAAGGATCAACCTTTTTAACAAGTAGTGCAGTCCATGCCATAGGCTGAGGAGTGGTCCCTCTCATTCTGTACAGAAGCCTTCGAGGTCTGTGTTTATTTTCCTAGTGGAGGACCGGCTCAGTTATTAAACAGGTTTAATCCGAAATACAAACATGGTGGGGCTTTTGATGTCCTACATCACTAAACAGCGCACTCTCAGGATATGAAATTGTAAATGCTGTGAATGTCAGTAGTATCCAGACTCGATAGTTTTGCATATTTATTGGAAATGAAAGTCTAACATCTTGAAAGAAGTTTAATAATCATTATTGCAGACAATAACCTATACCCTTCAAAACTGCATTTAACATAGTAGCCATCTGTGACTGTAAATAGGGTGGTGTTTACAGTATATATTTTGTGTTTTTATTCCAAGGCTAACAACGATGGTTTACTTTTAGGGTTTTTGCTTAGGAATAGGTATAGCAAGAATGTCTCCATTATGAAACACTCACTTGTAAACTGTAAAAAACTGACTCTGAGTGTACTAGCCTGCCACACCCTGAATTGCTCCAAGAGCAGAGAGCATAAGTAAATAGACAAAGCATGAAATGCAACCTAGAAATTCACTGTTGTCAGGCGCACTGTTTACAATGCAATATCTGCTTACCACTGCAGTTAAAATGCAACAGTATATTGAGGCAGCTAGTGAGGATACGCCTGTGGTAATGGTGCACAATGTTGCACCAAGATGATTCTCCGCATCTGCTTGTGCTTCACATAGCCATGGATCACATCCACCATGTCTGTCCGCCCACGGCAGGAGGGGGAGAGAAAGCAGTCACAGGGGAAAGGTGGATGCTGGAGGGCTGTTTGTTTAGGCTCCAGCTGTTGAAAACCCATTGTTGCCCACCCTCATGTGGAGTTCCCGGGTCTTTTTCACAGGTTGTGTAATCAACCGTCTAGGTCGTATGCTGAATACAGACGACTATCCAAGGTCATTTTCCCAAATAAATATTTTATGTGCTTCACACAAGCAGGTAACATGTTGTGCAACATTTAAGATAAATTATGCAGCAAATGATTTCGTGAAGGAAAGTGAACGGCTGAAAAAAATAGCAGTTGAATGAAAAGTACATTTATCACATGATTAGTTTCTGTTGCTATGGGCGAGTGTTGTGCGGACGAACACTGCAAGGAAGTTGCAAGTGGTCACACTTTGGTTCCAGTGTCTATATTTAGCTGCACTTTGGATAAACACGTTGTTTGTTGTTATTTAGCAAAGTCATTCCTCTCTTCCTCCCCAGAGTATGCGTTCCGGTAAAAAGGAGAAAAAAGAGTTGCATATCAGTTTTTCCAAATGGTGTGAAGCATGTTTGGTTCAGTCTAAATACACCACGTGTGATTAGAGTGAAGTGTGTGTGAACTGACTTTCATCTCATGCGATATGCGTCCCACTTCATTAGTTCACATCCTGCCGGCTTCGGGTGTGCCTTGTCTTCTTCTTGATTATTAACAGAAGATTTAAATTAAATTTATCTGAATAAATTCCCTTTTGGGACTTACACAAGACAGAAATTGTGATCCACCCAGTAGATACAAGTGAGAGTCTAATGATCATTGCGTCCTACTTTCTCAAAGGTGCCCACCTCTACACACAACTTACAGTGTGGCCGTCATATTTCACTCGGGTAATGTGCACTTGAAGAGGCTGATGTTAGTGAGAATTTCTCAACCCCTGACATGTTGACTTTCTTCCGTCTCACAGGACTTCCTCACGGACCTGATGATGTCAGAGGTGGACCGCTGTGTGGAGAATGAGCATCTCATCTTCCGGGAGAACACCCTTGCCACCAAGGCCATCGAAGAGTACCTGAAACTGGTGGGGCAGAAATATCTACAAGATGCACTGGGTACGTTGCAGTGTGACCGATAAACATCTCCACAATCCCGATAAAAGGGCCTTTCTGTTTTAGCCCCTGCCTGAGCAGAGAAATGGCAACTGTAATCTGGACAGAAGAAGAATAGAAAGGCCGCTCAATCTGTGATAGCATCTTCTGTGTAGATGGAGAGCGTTGGTTCTCTCTTCCTGCCTTTGTGCTTGGTGACATTTGTGGATCCCCTGGAGGCCATGTGGTAGAAAAAGCAATAACATTTATCTCTCCTGCAAGTGTCCTTAAGCTTCCATGTGGACGTAGCCCCATCCCTGTTTCTCATTTTGATTTATATTTAGGCCCAGGCTCCTGAGAGACCCGCTAGACCTTGAGTGAGAGCCCCCACAATGCACCTGGGGAGTGTGGGCTCAAGCACACAGATACACACACCTCTTCAACCAATCAGGCTCTCACTCCAGGGGGGGAAACAGCGTACATTGCCTGAAGCCTTTTCTCACACACAGCCGTCTAATCAGTTTAGAGGTTGTCATTCCGGCACACAGCAGTGCTGACTCAAAACAGAGGCTGAAAACACACCGAGAACCATTGAGACACATGCGAGCAAATTTTGCCCTTCACCAAGGACACTCCGAGCATGAGTGAGTTTCAAGTAATTTATGTCACCCACTTTGAGTCCAGGACAGATCTTGCTCTGTGATGCTACAGGCTTATCATTTAAAGCCTCCTATGGAGATTATCTCGCATGAACGATACCCATCAGACCATTGTGACTGAGGGGAAGAAAGTCTCTGCTTTGAAGCAAGTCTGTCCAGTGAAATATGTGTCTATGGCGAGGTAATCAAGCAAGCCATGTCCATCCCTGTAATCCCAGCATGCCATGATGCTAAATAATGTACGGTCCTAAAGGTTAAATTAAGGTCTGTATAAGGTTTCACGTGGACTGATGGATTTGCTGGTTTATTTATGTATGTATCACTCAATTCGGTCAATGGGAGATGCACACAAGTGTATGTCCCATTTTTTCATTTAAAGATGGTGCTCTCTGTAAACTCTTTTCTTTACTCAGAATCTAATCTCATCCATGTAGATTCAAAGGTATGAATACATCTCTAGGTTGAGCTGAGAATATATTGCGCGCTGTGAATAATTCATGAATGTTTTTTCTAAGAATTAACGTCATTTGAAGTGTTGCTGAATTATTCAAGACGTCACTCTTGAAGATTGACTGGATTTGCCGAGTAGCATGCAAGACACAAGGACGCGAGAATCTCCTTGAATTCCTACGCCTTTATAAGTCTCATTTTGCCCAAATCTCTCCCTGGTCATTTTATTAGTGAAAGATATTCCTTGTTTGTAATCACCATGACTAACAGCATGCTGAAAATGGCTTTAACTTAATATCACAGCTGAAAGATGCAGCTATAATAATAGTTGTGGGATGTAATTTAGTGGGATGCTCTTTGGGGTAGCAGGGAGTGGACTCCTCTCAGAGAGATGAATGTTTGCACAGAAAGTACCCCCTCTGTGGAGGGGTTCATGAATGAACATAGGCTTCTGTCACCATTTGGTTTGTTGCTGTATCTTTTGCTTTTCTAAACCAAAGTGATATGAGTTTAATTACCCAAAGACACTACCGTATGGAAATTGTAAATGGATTAAAAATGACATGTGTTTTTGAACATAATCTAATCAGGTAATATGCACTTGAAGAGGCTGCTATTAGTGAGGATTTCTCAATAACTGATGCTGATGTTTGAACATACTACAGTCACCAGCAGAGCGTAGACCAGCAGAGCATAGATGTGATAGTTTGGCATAAAGCCATGACAATTTTAGTATTCTTTATTTTTGACCATTTTTAGATTTTCTTAGTTTTTTTTTTATTTCAGCTGATGACAAATGTTTTTAGGACATGATGACAAGGGTTCAAGGCATTGTGCATTTGTCCAATGAGTTATGTGCCTAATTAATCCCTTTGTGACTCCATCAAATGTACAGTAAAAAGAAACTGAACTTAAGTTACTTAATGGAGCCCACAGTTAAAATGGAAATCTGAGCACATAAATCCAGCTCTTTAGTAAAGTGTTTCATAAAGTCAGAGATGATGGTGTACTGTCATTGAAAGGTCTTATCAAGCTGGGCCTTTAGCCTTAAGCTTCAGCCATAGTTTTAAACTGGCTAGCTCTGTCTGCTACGCCCTTCTGAGGTACACTGACTGCTGCTGACTCCATCACACTACAGCTAGAGTATCCTTCAAATTTCTGTCCATTCAATAAATATTGAGTTGCAAGACAAGCAAGGGCTATCAAAACTCAAGGGAACTCTCTGATCGGTGGATATCCCTACGGAAAAAGGACGATTTGGACAGAGCACTGGAGCACAGTCAAGACTCATTTCCACAACACAGTAACAGTTCAAATATCGGTAGCTTACTGCACAATTTTCATTTAACCTCATGTTTAATTGCTTGAAATTAATAGGTGTTTTCTGTAAAAGGTTGAATATTTTAAAATGAACCATAGTCAAAGGTTTAGTTAGATATACCAAGCTTATTGAGTCAATGGCCCTTACTGAACTGAATTGCAAATGCTCAACACTTTCTATGTTTTTTTTCCTCTTAGTTTTGCCGTAGGTCCCTTTTCAATGAGGCGATATTGTATGTTTGGATATGCTGAAGCTTTGTTATCATAGGCACCAAGAAGATCAGTTTCTCTCTGCAGCCATTAGAGAACAGCTTGACTCAATGAGTCCGTGCAGTATGGGGACCCTTGTTGATACATGAAGTTTGTATTTTTAGACCCATGATTAAGTACACTCTCAATGATTTAGCACTGATGAAGGTTTGGGAAATCTCAGTGTCCCTTACATCTGTGTTTTCATCCCTCAGGTGAGTTCATCAAGGCCCTGTATGAATCAGATGAGAACTGCGAGGTGGACCCTTCCAAGTGCTCCTCGGGAGACCTCCCCGAGCACCAGAGCAACCTGAAGATGTGCTGCGAGCTGGCCTTCTGCAAAATCATCAACTCATACTGGTAACTGTGCTAATTCTAGTCACCTCTAACAGTGCTCTGCACTGCCAACACTGTTAATACTACTCACTTCCTGTAGTGCCTTTTACTGGTTAAGATACTAATTATAGTAGCTTTACCCACACTTGTAGCATGTACTAGAAACTAGAGCAAAATTGCTCACTATGATTGAGCAGTGGTACCTGTATTTCTGCTCACTGCCACTAATGTCTTTTGATTGTTGTGTTATACTACTTACTTCCATAATTTCTTACTAGCAATTACTGTTCTTCCCACAGTACAACTGTATACATTAATCTCTGTTTAAATGGTGTATGATAATAAAAAAGACTGTTCGTCTGTAATAATTGATACATTCTTTATTCTGCGGTTCTTGCCACCATGAATTTTATCATCAGAACTCATTAGCACCAGATCTACTGAACTCTAACTCATTTTCAGTACCCATGAGAACTCCATAACCCTACTGGGTGGACCCACAATGCATAATTTCCCATATTAACCTTTATCTCACAATCAATTCAACAATTAATACTGCTCTTAGCTCATAATCATATGCAGTTACAGTGATCAAGACCATCTGTTCGTGCTAATGATCATAATAACTCCTGCTCATTCTGTTCATATAGTGTATATAAAATGCCCATTGTGACCAGCACAAGTAAAGGGCAGATAGTGCTGAATTTATCAGCGGCGGCAGATTCCTTGTTTTTATCTTTAAAGCTGACCTTCATTCAGAAAGAGCCCTGGTGCTCCTGTTTGACAGCAGTGGGATTAGAGCGCAGGGACCTGCCTAGCCAAATCTGTCAGGAATTCACACATGGAGTAAAAGCCAGCGGGAGGAATTCTGTGCCTTTTATCACTGAGCTAAGGATGGTTTACAGAGGCCATTCTGCATGGGGAGTCCCACTATCTCAAGGTTTCTTTTTTGTGGGGTTTGAGATATACTTGCCACAGAAATGGAAAAGGCATTCAGTTGGCCTGTCAGCCTTCAGTTGGCCTGTATTTCAGCCCGTGATTATGCGCAAAGTGCCCTGTAATCTTTTATTCATACAGCATCCATGTCAGTGAGGTAACTCCTCATTTCAAACAAAGATGGTCAGTGTTCAAGTTTTGCTCAATTGCTTTAATTAATGCCATTCACTGTAGAGCCAGTGCTGAAATGGCAGAAGTGTTGAAGACATGTTTGTGACATGTATTTTTGATCTGCACATAGTTATTGTATTTGATTGCTGAAATTATTCTGAGCACAGTTTAGTTTTGACCTGTTAAAACTGTGACTGTTCTGCCCCCACCAGCGTGTTCCCGCGTGAGTTGAAGGAGGTATTCGCATCATGGCGACAGGAGTGCAGTAACCGGGGGCGACCAGACATCAGTGAGCGGCTCATCAGCGCCTCTCTGTTCCTGCGCTTCTTGTGTCCCGCGATCATGTCCCCATCGCTCTTCAACCTGATGCAGGAGTATCCCGACGACCGCACCGCACGCACACTCACCCTCATCGCCAAGGTCACCCAGAACCTGGCCAATTTTGCCAAGTGAGTGTGTTTACCTGTGTGCATGTGTGTGCATGTCTACGGAAAGTATGTGTGCTTGTATGTGTGCATCTCTACTTTTTTTGCATTTGTACTGTATAATCATGTATATTTATGTCTTTGTTTAACTGTGTGTTTGGCTATAGATTTTGTTTGTATGTTTTAATGTATGTGATTGTGGTTATGCCTGTGTCTGTACAGTATATTTCTGTGTGTGTGTGTGTGTGTGTCTGTGCGGTATGTCTGTACATGTGTATGTGTGGCTCATAACCTCAGCCCTCCCTGGGTATGACTCCCGGCTGGTCTTTCTCCTGTCTGCAGGTTTGGCAGTAAGGAGGAATACATGTCCTTTATGAACCAGTTCCTGGAGCACGAGTGGACCAACATGCAGCGCTTCCTGCTGGAGATCTCCAACCCGGAGACCATCTCAAACACAGCGGGGTTCGAGGGCTACATTGACCTTGGGCGAGAGCTGTCACTCTGCACTCACTGCTGTCGGAGGTGGTCTCCCAACTGGAGCAGGTACATCACCAGAACATAGACACATCTGAATGGATTATAACACAGAAAACACACTTATAATACAGTTAGTTGCAGAAAAAACATTTAATCACAAACTATGGACTTAAATACCAGAGATCAGATTTATGAAAGCCGTTAGTATATGTTAAAATTTTTGCACATGCAATATCCGTGACATGATTTGAGATTTGAGCAAATTAAGTGCGTCAACCAGTTACATGCTCTGTAAGTCTTTTTACACCAGCAAACAGTTTTACACATTCTAAATGCTTTAGTAAAATCAGCCCTATATACATTTACAGTTATCTGAACAGTTATTTTTAAAAATAGCTTGCTAGGGATCATAATGCACCATAAGGTATCTGCAAACATTTTTAATTAAGGTCATATCTCACAGAGATAACACAACACCCAAGCTGAGTCAGTGGAATTGCATTATGTGTTATTTTAAATGTCCTTTAAGAGTACAATATATACTATCCCTGCAACTTCTAAATGTAATTAGCTGCGTTTCAAAAGCCTTATTATCAAAACATGAAAAACAAGAAATTATATGATTCAATATTCATGTCCGGAGAAGGTGCCAGGAGGGTTCTGAAGAGAATCATCTGTATTTAAAAGATATAAGGGTACGTTTTAGCAGCTGCCGTGAAATAGCATCTGTTCCTCTGATAAGTACTCCAAAGCATTTCAGTGCTTAGCGCCAGTCGTCAGCTAAAAAAAACAAACCCGTCCGACACTGCTGTACTTCACTCCAGTGCTGTGGCTCAGTCCACTGCCAAGTTAAAAACCAGCTAAAGAAAATTTGCTTCATGTTTGCTGTTTTTTGGGCTGAGTCTGTAACGTGATTGGCAAATGAGCATAGCATAGCCCATTGTGCTGCCTTGATTACATACCAGTTAATGGGCATGATGTAGTTTCTCACTGCGTTATGCTATTACCAGCGCTGTTTCTGACGGTGTGTCGACCGTAAGGTTTTTAATGAATTTTTTGTGTTGGAAGCAACAATGGAGGATGCTGTATTCTGGCACACCGAGCATTCAAAACGACAGATGAGCGTAGCATTGCTGGCATGGTGATTTGCGCATTCACTCCTGATGTGTGTGCTAGCGTATTGGATGTGGCACATCCTGTGGAGAACCAACAGGGCACAGAAAGTAGAAATTAAAATGGATAAGGATGTCTAACTGAACACTGTGACATAATATCATTACAATGCAGAAAAAACAATCATTGAAATCAAGCAACGTTTTTCTTGTGTAAAATAAATCGAATAATAACTGTTAACATGACTGTGTTGGATATATTCTTGTTGTGTTTGTAAGGTGCAGTGTAAATTCCACACATATGCAACAGCATTAGATACATTTAATTAATCAAAAATCCCAACATTACTTATTTAAATAATAGGCAAGTTGTTAGGTGAGGTAACTAGCTATGGTTTGAATTTATTTTGTATCACAGTGGGTAATATCTGTATCAACTGCAGAAATGCTGAGCTTTTATAGAGCCCTAAACAAATTAGATGTGATTGTCACCTCTGTGCTTTCTCCCCCTGTGCATTTGCAGAGGTTTGAAAATGTTAATATTCTGCAGGGTTAAATATTTGGATACGTTGAAAAAGGACTGTCACCACGAACTGCTAAAATGGCCCTGCTGTGACACTTGTTTCTGATGTTTTTTGAAGGCATAGACCACACAAAATTGATTATACTGGAAGAACTTGCAGCTATTTCGGATCTGACTTGCAGCCACATTAATTCACAGGCATATTAAGAAAAGGCCATAGTGGGACTATCAGGTATGCTTCCTACACAGAATGTGATTTTCGAATGAAGAGAGAAATTTGTCCAAAAAAATCAAGTCTCACCGATTCCTGTATTTGAAGTTCAAAATGAGTAAGCGCAATATTATCATACCCTTATGGGAAAAAACCCATCCCCTCAGGTGATTCAACTTCAAAAACCGAATATGAAATCAAAGTAGAGGTCCTCAAGGTTTTCGTTTAATTAGGATATATTTTCCATGGCAGCCTTTGAAAGGAGCGCTTTCGGGATATTGTGGAGTATCGGAAAATCGCAGCTAGTCTAAGTGCTGTGGCCGACCTGAGTTTTTTGTCCTTGCCCCAGAGCACGGCCTCCAAGCTTGGCCCGCTGCCGCGGATCCTGAGGGACGTGAACACCGCACTGACCAACCCTTCAAGCATCCAGATGTCCATCCCAACAGAGCGCGTGGCGTCTCCACCGGGGGCTAGCTGCAGCATCTCTACCGGCCTGCAGAAGATGGTCATCGACAACGACTTGTCCGGGTAAGGGCCAGAACCCCGTCCTCAGGGCTACAGTCCATATAAATAAGCCAACATATGCATGCTAAATATTTTAGCCATCAGGTTGATGACTTATAGAAGCTCAGGTGTTTTTGTTTGTGACTCTTCCAAGAACTAACTGAAAAGAATAATTACCTGTGCAGTTTGCAAATTTGTAAGACTTGGCTAATGGATTTGCGGTTCTCTCTGCATTAACAAGGTTCATCTAGAATCATATATTTTTTTACTGTAAATCCACTCACAAGATGATTGTTCCATGGTCGTATGCGATCAATGAGGATAATTAAGCACTCTCCCAGTGGCTCCTCCTGAAAGCCACTGTCATCTCTTTATCTCGCTGAGTTAAGCTGGCCCCACAGAGATTTATAGAGGACATTGTGAATACTCCTAGAGACTGTCTTAATTGCAGACTATTTACAGTGAAAAGCTGACTGGAGCGAGACAGTTTGCTGCTGTCAAGATTACGAGGAAATAAATCACCCGCCCGCTGTAATTGTTTTTAGACAATAAAGGCACAGGCTACCTTTTTTTTAGAGAAGGAAAGGTGGGACTCGACAGACCTGCAAATGAGAAAATACCGTTGGAATACAAACCCTGCCTTCCACAGCTCTCAGCATGACAGACGTCCTCATTTAGTGTCCCATTTCTCTTCTTCCCAGAAACAATTTGAATCACACTATTCCTTCAGCCTCTCCTCTGTGCCTAGCAGCAGATAAAGAGCGGCAGCTCTGCAGCACAGAGGCGGGCCGATTCAATCGCGGCAGCTGGGGCCGCGACTCAGCCGCCAAACGCAGCATGTCGGATTATGCCGCCCTCATATTTCTGTTTATCACCGCCTTTCAGGTTGGTCGACTTCACGCGCCTGCCATCGCCCACCCCCGAAAACAAGGACTTGTTCTTCGTGACGCGGAACTCGGGGGTGCAGCCCTCACCCGCCCGAAGCTCCAGCTACTCAGAGGCCAACGAGCCGGACATGCAGATGCCCAATGGCAGCAAGAGCCTGTCCATGGTGGACCTGCAAGACAACCGCAGCCTGGAGAGCGGACCCAACGCCTCGAGCGGCGACGCCCTCAACGACAGCCAGTCACCAATCGGCCCTGTGGGCGGGGGGGTGTGGTCGGCCCGGACGCCCCAGGGCAATGCCACCGCTGGGCCCACCCTGAGGAGGGCTGGGCAGACCCCCACAACGCCCAGCTCGGAGAACGTCCCAGGCCGGCCACAGCTCCTGGCCCCGCTCTCCTTCCAGAACCCGGTGTACCAGATGGCGGCGGGGCTGCCCGTGTCACCCCGGGGCGTGGGCGACTCCGGGTCTGAGTGCCACAGCTCGGTGAGCTCCCAGAGCAACAACGAGGATGGGGCGGCAGGCAAGCACGGTTTCCTCAACCACGGAGGTGGAGGAGGAGGAGGTGGGGGAGGGGGAGGAGGAGGCGGCAGCAGCGGGGAGGACTTTGCCCGGCGCTCCGGGGAGTTCACCCGCCGGCAGATGTCCCTCACCGAGTCCCAGCACCAGCCCACTGTCCCCCGGCAGAACAGCGCCGGGCCCCAGCGCCGGATAGACCAGCCACCCCCTCCAACTGTCACCAGGGGGCGCACCCCACCCAACCTGCTCAACACTGCACCCTACCCACGGCCCTCCAGCGGCAGCATGATGTCATCGTCCCCAGACTGGCCTGGCAGCGGGGCACGGCTACGCCAGCAGTCATCCTCCTCCAAGGGGGACAGTCCCGAAACCAAGCAGCGTGCCCAGCACAAACAGGTGAGAGAGTTGGCCGGGAACCAACACAGTTTCAGCTCTACCCAAAAGCTGTTCTTCTTAGAGAAACCCCTTCCTCTCCTGCTGTGCTTAATTCCAAGCTGGTACATTGAGTTTTTAGGATTTATTTATCACTTCTTAATGCCAACTTCTCAGAGCATCACAGGAATGAGCCTGCAATCCTGAGTTTCTTATGAAAGTTTTCTTATGATGTTGAATAATAATAGTCATATTAGTAGTGTCAGTATTAGTAATGCTGGTTTTGTTAAAAACTGAAATTTCCAGCATATGTAATTGTGCAGTAATTATAAATTAACATGATAATATGAGTGTAATTATAAATACATTGTGGACCCTCCAAACACACAGTACCAAATAGGTGACAAATTATATAGGTACAAAATCACAAATGTCTGGGTTTGATTTTCATGTAATTCTAATGCTGAAGCTGCCTCACCTCTGGTGTGTGAAGGTTATGAGGATTGCTGCGTGACAGTCTAACGGCCTGGTGGTGTGGAGAGGCTGGGAGTGAAGCAGACAGGCTGAATGAATGGTGTGCAGTGCAGGGTGTGTAGGGCCATGATTCAATGCCTGCTCCTATTGTCAAGACTGCTCCTTGGAAGCCTTTTGAATGAATCTTCATTAAAACCTGATCAGGCAGACCCCAAACTAAGCAACAGCCAGACTTACCTCAGAAAACACAACTGCAGGGCTCTGTCGTTCTCTCTTTCACACTCTCTCTGCCTAATGTGTGTGTGTGTATCACACAAAGTCTTGCTCCCATTCTCTTTAGGATGAATATTTTCTCTCTTTCATTTTTCCATCCTGATGCTGTCTGTCTTTCCCTCTCCTTCCACTACCCCCAGTCTGTCTGTAAATGTGTAGTGATTGTTGCATCAATCAGGTAGATTAATGCCCTTAAGCTGTTTTCAGTGAAGAATTTAAATACAATTTAGAAATGTTTCATTTCAAATTATTATGAGTTGCACCCAGAATAAAGTGGTATTTTTTGGAAAAAATCACTCAGACATTTTACTCTTGTCCAGAACACATTGTCATTGAACACAGTGAGAATGTTCAAAGCTGAAATGCTATTTCTAAAACAATGTCCTTGGAAGCATGTGGCTGAATTTGGAACGAATCGGGGTGATTACCCTGATAACAAACATGATCACAATGATCATTAACCTAATGTTGTTTTTATTGTTGTTGTCACCGTTAAATAGATTTATTTATTGTGTTTTTTTTTTTTAGAGAGAGAGGGTGGATGAAAGTGCTGGTCATGATTAAAAGCTCAGGGCTAATCCCTTTCACGCCATGCTGAGGCTCTGAAAGCCCTCAGCCGCACTGCATCCCCGTCACGCTCCACTGACTCCAGGGCAACAGGGACTTCTGTAACCAGAGTCGCATTAGAGTTTGGGAAGGGTTTGGCCGAGGGGAGGGGGTGGGGGTGGCAGGGGCAAGGTCAGATGCCTGCTCCAAGTCCTGTCACCATAAGGCAGGGGGGCAGCACATCCTTATGGAGCGCTATGGTCACATATGGCAGAGGGGTGTAAAGAGAGGGGGTGGGGTGGAGCTCTGTTGAGTGAATGGGTGCGCATGGGCGTATGCTTCACGTGTGTGTTATTGATTGTGTACTTTATTGAGCCCTCCACCGGTAATGGTGATACGCTTGTCAGCAGATCATTTTAATTGGTTGTAATTATAGACAGCGGTCGATCACTGTCCTCAGCTAGCGCAGGTTGGGGAACGAAGGTTACAGGAAGGGCGTACCAGTATCCACAATGCACTGCTTTCCCTCAGGGATTGATTGATTGATTGGGGTCCCAGGGCAAGTGTGTGATCATTCAGATGGTCACATGGTCATATGTGGAGCTCAAACCGTCCTCACACTCCAACAGACAGCTGCTGGGTGCTCCACAGCGGTTCTGTAAACAGCATAAACGTCATAATTTAAAAATCCTGAATTTGACCTGTGTAAAAGTAGAAGGGGTGGATTTTTGAGAAAAAGTAAAAAAAAAATGCAGTATGACTTTTTCAAGCATGTTGTGTGTGGATCTTAATAACAAAAACGAAATGGTTTTCTTGATCACTGGACAATATTTGTTTTCCTTGTCAAGTTTATTGTAGCTATTAATACTTAATGTGTTGTCTGTATAGGCTATGTGAACATAACAGCAACCACTGTGAAAAGTAAAATGCCAAACGTAATGATTTCAGCACTCACCAGGGTATTGCAGAAAGCTCAGCTGATGCCCAGTAACTCTCAGCTCCTGTACTACTGCTTCTCATAATTAAACCCTTGTCATCAACGCCAGCGCAGTTAAATCCCACTCATTAAAAGTTCCAAATTGTTGAGGATTGCCTGTAATTCAGTCTGCAGTTCTCTCTGAAATCCACCTCTTCCTTGCTTTCCATTCCCCCCCTCTCATCCTCCGGCCTCATTTTCCACACATGATCCAGTGCAGCAGCAACAGCTGTATGGATTATTTCGCCACCAGATGATCGAAACTTACTAAACAGCTTCATTTACATATCTTGGTCGAAAAAAAAAAAAACAACAAAAAAATCAACCTAATTAACTTAATAATCCTCGTCAATCACACCAACTCAGGCATTTCCCCGTAGACAACATATGGCCTCTTTGTTAAAATGCCACTTTTTGTGAAAACACGGCACCTCTAATTAATAACCAGGGTGAGGATGTAGAGAAGGCTGGGTCTTGTTTGTGACCCTCAAGACTGCAGAGGGATAGATTTGGAGAAACAGACCCAATCCGCCCCACCCCTCTGAGCCTGTTACTCCATGCTTCCAGCTCCCACCCACCCTGCTCTAGACTACATTCCCATTGCAGCTTGTTTCTTTTCATTTTTTAATGCAGCTTTTCCCCCCTCCCTTCCTTCCTTTCCTTTCTTGCTGTTCTTTAGTTTTTTGTTTCTTTTTTTTTTCCCGCCGGCAAGCTCATGTGTTTGTTGTGTTGGTTCCACTAGGCCCCCTCCCCAGTGAACCCCCATGCTTTGGACCGCACCGCCGCCTGGCTATTGAATATGAATGTGCAGTATTTAGATCACGAGGGAATTGACCCAGATTCCAAACACAGGGACGACCTCAGAAACACAGAGGAGCTCACTCAGACCGAAAAGGTAAAGTCACTGTCCCCTTACCCCAAATCCCCACAATCCCCCTTGTCCACCCCCCCCACCTCCTCCCTATCCTAACCCTACCCCTAACACTAACCCATCCCAAAACTACCTCTCCCCACCTCCCCAAAATACTGTATCAAACCCACACCTAGAGAAAACTAAATAGAGTGCATGGTCACATGAACCTTATTTGGTTTTGTTGATTTGTAGGTTATAAAAAATATTTAATGTTTTTCAATTACATGGTAATTGAATCATTGATTAAAATATGAATGTTTATATAATCAGTTTTTATTATGTAGTTTATTCCATCATTATTTTGTATTTTCTTACACTCAGTAGAAATGTTTGTAGTAGTAATAGTAGTTGTATTAGTAGTAGTAAACACATGTCAAGTTATAGGTTGTTAACATACTTTTAATATGTAGCAAGGCATATCATATTTACTTTTTTGAAATGTAATTAGTTGTAATACTCAGCTGTTCTGTGTCATTTTATATGTATTTAATACACTGTAAGTGAACCACCATACACCACTCTCAGTGAATCCCACTGGAACTGTGTTAATTGTCAGGTGAACCTGTAACTCTACCTGTACCTGGGTAGGCCTGTCTGTGCCCCTTGGAAAGCTTTCCTTAATCTTACGCACCTCATGAGACAGCATCAACATCCCCAGATTCACCTGCTCATTCATCCTGCCTGAACGTGTCCAGTTCGCCCTCAGGTCAAACACGCAAAACGCTCACCTCTCCCTCCTCACGCAGATCACTGCACCGGCAATGGCACGATTTGCAGCACCACAGAGCTGGAGTACCGGGGGACAATCTGTAATGCCGTCCCTTATGTGCACAGTTAACATGCACGTGAGGTGCGCAGTTAACATACACCCGACGATGTGTACAGTAGAATAGGAATACAGAGGCATATGCAGCTGCAGTGAGTTGTTTTGATGGGACATAATGCTGGTATATTCAGAAGCTTATTGAAATCATCTTCTTTAATATCACCCTGCTATGTTTGGCCATATGTGCTGGACCTCTACAACCAAGCAACGGGTATTTCCATGCAGAAGATGATGGCTCTGCTAACTGCATAATTCCATACATGTTTCCGGCTTACTTTTGACTTATTTGCTGTTTTGTTTTTATGTTTCTCTTTTCTTACTTGTATTATTCATATATATATGATGTATTTTTCATTCCCCTCTGTAGAGTGAAACAGTTATCGTAATTACATGTGATCTAACATCATAATTGATATAATTTATATAACCATGTATAAACTGGGTCAACACCTCCCTTTGGTCCAGGCCCTTGTCCAAACCCCTAGCTTTCAGCTTTCTAATTATAGTTACAGTTTTAATCACTTAAAGTGTCCATAGTTATTTCTGGGAACGAATGCGTAAACAAGACATGTTTGATTATTAGTCACCGTGGAGGAGAAACAGGCCAACACACTTTCTATTTCCATCTTATGTGATATTGACAAAAATATTCCTGAATGCAGTGCTTTAAATAGACACAGTCCCAGTTAAGGCAGAACGTTTCCTCTGCTGCAGTGATGACATGACATTGCCACAACATTGTGGAAGCGTTCCACCAACGCTCCCCTTCAGTCAGTGGGGGTGGTTTCGGTGATGCGTAATTTCACACTGTACAGAGGAGAAAAGGAAAGGAGGTGCCATTTTGGATCGAGGCAGTAAAGCAAATGCTCTTGGCCCAGCTCTCAGTCCAACTGTAAAGGGGACTGAGAAGTCATGGGAAACTGGCAGGACCCAAAGTCACTCTGCAGGAATCCGAGAGCTTTCCAGCCCTACTGTCAGAGCGACGGACGGCAGGCTCCGCAGCTATGCCCGAGGTCACAATTCCAGTGCCTAACTTTTTATACCATGTTTATATAGGACAGCACTGCAGACATAGGACCACAGCTTTATTTAAAGGATAAAAGTATGGGGAAAAAAATGCAAAAGCCTTCACTGGCTTCACTCCTCAAGCTCAACACAACGTAAGGGGCCCATCTACATGGCAGCTGTTGCAGGAAGCATATGGAGGCCCGAAAGAGCCGAAACAAGGGAACAATTGAAAGGAGGAGAGCCTTTATAAATGAAGGATGAAAGTCTGTAAATTTGACACTGAATTATCCCAGTGTTGTAATTTTCGCTGACAGGCCTGGGACGTGTTGAGCAGCTTGCACGCCTGCATGGAGAAGGAGAGAGCTCCTCCTAATCAGTGTCACAGAAGGCCCGGCCGCACAGCTCCTGCCCCGCAGTGCTCTTCCCCTGCCTCCTCGGTATAAATAATGAACCGCTGCCCTAGCACACCGTGCAGTTACACAAACTCTTTGAGCTCATAACAGGCAGGCAGGATTCCATAAACCCCTTTACATGGATGGACCTATCACAAACCCGCTAATCCCTACCAGTAAAAATGCTTGGTTCAGGTGAATCCCCTGTTCAAATGGAGAAAACCACTTACCCATTCAGTTCTTAGTTATCTATGACTTATTTAGGCTTTCACATTCATTGTAAATGGTTTCCACACAACTGTATCATTTTTAGTCCCTTCGAGTTCCTCTCAGATTTCGTCTGTAGCGGCAGAAACGTCTCTTTTATTGATGCAATAAAAATGGCTTCACTCTGCCCTGTAAATCTTTATAACAGTCCACTAGGCCAACATTTTCTCCCGGCTTTGAAGAGAAAATTAATTTAGTCTCCTGACATACAGTATGTCTAGCTTTTCTTTGGTCCATCTGCTTGTCTGCACCGTGTGAGGAAAGGAGAGGCTGAGGTATGAAGTCAGCTTCCTGCGTTACATGGCATCCGGTGACTCTGCCAGGTCATTCAGACATCAGGCAACGACAGAGCCCCTCCACGGTCTGACCCAGCTCACTCTTCAGTGGTCAAATGAGTCACAGCCCAACTTTGCCAACTAAATCCCTTTCAGTACAGGTTTACTGCCCACTGGAGGTCATGCGGTCAGAGAAGGAATATGGTCACACAGTGACATGATCATCCGCAGTGCTCATTGTTGGACCAGAGCAATGTTTTCACCCAGTCGTCAGCTGCAGTGAAAATGGTCTTTTTGCCCTTTTTTTGTTGGTTTGGATGTTTCTTCTTGTTTTGGAATATATATATTATAAATGGCAAAAATAGCACACATCGGGACACTGTGGTGAGATAAGTGTGTGAAATGAATTCCCTGGATTCATAGAAGAAGTTTTCTGATCTTTTCTGGAAGATGTTCTCTTAGTTCTACTTTTTGACAGATTGACCTTGCAGCCGTCAGATGTATATTTTTATGAATCAGTGAGGGATTTGTTTCCTTGCTCAGTTTCCCTGTGCCAGCAGGAATTTGCTTTAGAACATCCCTGACTCCAGCTGTGGGGTTGGAGGGGCCTTTTTCTGCTTTGAGTGACCATGGAAGTAGCATCCTCGTTTCCCATACACAACCCCTCCTCCTAAACCCCCTAACTGCATGTACTCAACCTCACAGCTGGGGGCAGATGTCAAAGGTCAAGGGTTGCAATCAGGAGCCCCTGCAGTGAGGGTGGAGTTCTCAGGAAAACGAACTCAAGCCTCTGAGCAATGGATTATTTTTAAGACACTCAAATTATGTGTTACAATGACTGGAGAGAGAGGTTAAGAGAGAAAAGAGGAGTAGGATTAGATGGAATTAAACAACGACTGAAAAGGATGGCTTGAACTTTCCAAAACATTTAAACAGCAAGGTTGAACGGGGACGATGACGATCAGGGCATGTTTTCCTTTGTGATGACCCAGCGTAGTCTTGTATCCAAGCAGCATTACCGCAATAACAACGTTGATGATCATGCTTTTGTCTCCTCTCCAGTACCAGCAGGAGATAGCCATCCTGCAGGAGAAGCTGCGGATCTCGACACAGAAGCTGGAGGACTACGAGTCCAGGCTGAAGGGCCAGGACGACCAGGCGCAGAAGATGCTGATGGAGTACCAGGCCAGGCTGGAGGAGTCTGAGGAGCGACTGCGCAGACAGCAGGACGATAAGGAGCTGCAGATGAAGGGCATCATAGCCAGGTAAGCACCTCATATTCTTTACCTTGGATGTGGAAAGGAGCTCTGTCTTGTAGCAAAGGTGTCAATGGTAGGTTCTGGAATACAACTAGTTAACTTTTTATTAGCCAATCTGTTAAACACTCTGTCATGTTGTTTACTGAATTGTTCCCTATTCCTTAATTGAATATAGTCCTCAAGTTGGTTGTGAGTTCATGTAACATAACATTCATAACACCAGTTCAAATGAAAGACATCCAGCCATTGTGTTTGTAGAGGAGTAGTGTTTTTGCTGTCTTTTTCAGTGGAAATAATTACATTTTCAGCTCTCAGTTTGACAGAGCACTGGGATTTTGGTGGAGGTGTTAATCAGAGGGTGTAGAATGCATTTAAATCAGCTCAGGATTCTACTTCTCATCAGTCATTCTATGGAACAGTTGTTGGGCCTTACCACTCATACTGCCCTTTAGATTTTAAAAGTGTTGTTGGTAAGAGTTTAAGAGGGTTGTCGGTTAGTATGAAAAAAAGACTTCAAATTATAGATATCTGGCTGTGGCCTTTATTAAATGAATAGTGAGATTTTGCTCTTTTCAACTGAAATAATTACAGTTACATCTCCACTCGGGGTGTGGAGAGGACAGCCAGGCTGTGGCAGAGGTGTTAATGGGAGGCTCAGGAATATATTTAACCTAGCTCAGAACTCCATTTCCCAATAGACACTCTGCAAACCATTGTGCATCTTGCTGCCTATTGAAAACTGCCCTCCTCCTTAATTTAATGTTGAGATAAGAGGTCTATGGGTTTATGTTTGGTTTGCTTAAATTGATAGTGCTTTTATTTCATTTTTCAATGGAAATAATTGCGGTTATTTCTAGTAGTTGTCTGGGTCTTTGCTCTCAGTGAACTTTTTGTATTGATGTCTTTTGAATACTCTCTTTCTTTTTGTTCGTGGTAGTATTTAAGTGGGTTGTGGGTTCAAATGTAAAGCTACACCTTAAATTTAAAATACACCTCTGTTGCTTTTCAGTGAAATGGTATTTTAACCTTGTTCTCTAATTAATTACAGTTCTTCCAATGTATCCCTGGTTTGATATACATAGAGCATATTTTCCTCCAGACTGGGCCGATGTACGAAATGCCAGTGCGATCTCTGATCTGTGATGAGACTAGCTAACACAATCTGCTGTGGCATAATGTCAGACAGCAAGCACTTCCCTGTTCATTTTCACTGACTGCTATCAGTGGACATACTGCAAACTGCATTATCAGGGTACCAGCCTATTGGTGTCGGAGACACACCCTATAACGTCTCACTGTATATAGCATACGACCAACAAACACACCTGTTTTGCTGATGTTACAGTGATGTGGTCTCCCATGGAATTTCTTTTTCCTCTGGTTACTCTCCGACCTCTGACGAATGGGTATGATTAAAGTCAGCCGTTTCACCATTGTGTTGAGGCTGATTGGGAGGGGGGGTTGGTTTAGGCCATGGTGGAGTGCAGAGACGCAAAGGGGGAGACTGCATGCAAGAGTTCATGTGTTGGGTTCAGTCTGTCAGTCACCTCTGATGGAAAATCTGAACTCAGTACTAACCCCACCCCCCTGCAAAGCTCCAGAGAGGATTCCATTAACCTGAATAGGTGGGAAGCATGGCCGTGTGTCACACAGTGCAGAAACCACAACCTCATTTTTTTTCTTCCTGTAAGGGAGCTCAAAGTATATTTTCTTTGCATGACAAACATGACAAAAACTTTCCTTAGTTCCTGGTTCCCAGTTCCAATGGCTGCCTTCAGCTGAAGCTGTCAGCGAAGTACCATGTTGACGCATTTCCTGTCCCGGCTGTTCCAGGTTAATGTCCGTCGAGGAGGAGCTCAAAAAGGACCACTCAGACATGCAGGCCGTGGTGGACTCCAAGCAGAAGATCATAGAGGCCCAGGTAGGTCCCACGTATTTCTGCTGAAGGTGTGTGCATTCAGGCAGCAACCTTCCCATCAACCAGCAGTCAGGCCTTCCGCTGTGAATTCTCCTGTGGAGAGGGCTTGTCAAACTGACACGAGGAGCGCTTGTATCCACAGCTTTTCTTTTTTCCTTTTTCTCCCCCTCCCAGCTCAAAGACTTTATGTACCAAGTATCAGAAGTTTATCTTTCCAGAACACAGTTCAAGACCAGAAGGTTTATTTATCAAGCATTCAAAGAATAGTTAAAAGTGATGTTGGAGGAATATTTATAATCATGTTTACATCAAGTGTGATTTATATACTGGTAGGATACTTATACGTACATTTCTCTCATTAATTTGTATAATTGTACACATGTGCATTAGCTTTAGATCGTCACCTGCAGACCCTGCAGAAATATACACTCGCAGACCTGTCAATTAGCTACATATGGTGAACATGTGCCTTTTAGCAGGGAGAGCAAAAGAAAAGGAGTGCATCTGTCTCCAAGATGGAAATAATAGTCTGTGGTAGAAGCTGAAAAATATATTGATGGACCATCTTGGCAGCAGCATGACAGGAAAGATTAAAGCTACTGTTTGGCTGAAAATAACATGATTTCAGTTTCATCAGAGGAGCCGGACATTCAGAAAATGAAAAGAAATGGTTCAATTTGATGCTGGATGCAAGAAACCTAACATTGCATATAAAAGAGGAGAACACGGTGCACAGTTCTGTTATTCATCATGCTAGAGTGTGACATTGACTTGCAGCTCCCAGTGAGTCTATAGTGGTTTTAGCATTCAGTCAGCAATATCTCAATCCATTATTCACTACCAGTTCTATTTCTGTATTAAGAGAAATTTGGGGGAAATTGACGCAGGTGTAGCTACTTCATGGTATGAATTTAAAAGGACGCATTTCTTAAATCTCTTAAAGAGCATGCAAAAAGTATACTTATGGACACTTACACCCCACCCAAATTTATGCCCATGGTGTGCAAAAACTAAAAACAGAGTAGCTGCTTTAACAAGAGTAAAAAATGGATTCAACTGAACTGCAATATGACAAATATTTTTAAAGGTACAGGTGGTTAGTTTCAGTGACGTGAATGTCATTAAGTACTGACTGACTGAAATGATAGCAAGTGACTGATGCACCTGCAGAAGAGCTCACTCAAGGCATAGCGATTTTTACATTTCTAAAAGAACGCACACTCACACGTACTGTAGAGTGTATTTGTATATTTATATGTACCTACAGTATAAACGAGCTCAGGGGAGGTAATAAACCTGCTGCCTAGCTAGTGAGCTGAACCATGTAGACTGTGAGTGGGTGTTGAAATGGAACCAAAGGCTAACAGCCCAATCAGACAGAAAGGTGGGTGTAAACTCAGGTAGCAAACTGAAACAGTGCCAATCTTCCCAACGGCCCACTGTTCCTGTGGGAACAAAGGAGATCAAATCGAGCTGTTAACCCCTGGGGCAGGCTAGCGGGACCCCACCAGTGGGATTTCCAGAGCTAAACATAGTTACACTCCCCCATACTAATGTCTTATTTTGTCTGTCTGAATTCACCTCCTCTTGCAATACAGAAAACGAATGCAGCAGTTTTGAAAAGATCGTATCAAGGCCTCAGTCTGGAACCTCTGGTTCCAGGGCATGGTGGGGGGTGGGGCTTGTATTCCCAAGTCATAACATTAACTTTCAGAAACACACCATGTAGGAAAGCAGTTCGAAAATGTAACTGAAAACTACTATTCTGCTGTTAGGTTTGTTTCTGTAGCCTGAAACCAGGTTTCCACAAATCCGTTGAACAACACACAAAGAGGATTCGGCAATAATCCAAGCTACACAGGAAATTGTTTTATCTTCATAATTGACTGAAATAATCCATGTTATGATAATTATATATTGTGGTACAGACATGCTCATCATCTTAGGTAACAATATTGCGACATTTTCCGTAAAATGGATTTAATCTTCTTTTGATTGAACCAAACCAATCAAACTTTATGTGAATGACAGACATGTTGTCCTATCAGGTTTGAGCTGAAATTCCATGCCAAACATTCCATTATAACAGATGTTGGCTTTGTTCAAACATTTCATTTAACTGTAAATACTGGTACATAATACAAATATGAAAATACTACCTTTGGGAAGCTTTGATATTGTTTGAATGATTTGGGGTCAATCTGTACTTTGTGGATTTTGAAATCAGGGTAAAAATCTATGTATTTGGTGCAAACAGCTCTTCGGAGTATTGCTCCTCAGCATAAAGGCTAAGTAAAGCCCAATAGAAGAGCACCCTCTGGTGGCAGAAAGCCTTAATCAGCTGTCAGGGTGAAATGTGATATGAGCTCTGGTTGGCCAAAGTATGGCCAACTGCCTAGTCTCAGCCATGTGTAGGGTTTATTCATTTGGTTACCTTCGCTAACAAACCTGTTTAACAACTGAAACAATCAAATGACTGGGAATAATGTTTGCATAAAGTCGAACTTAATCCAAAACAAAGCTTGGACTCTTGGCAATGCAAAGCATCTCTCAAGCAGAGGAGCATTGCAGAGGCCAGAAAATCTGATGCTAGATGTGTCACATCCTGGTTCCGGTGGTGGCTGTTTAGCATAAACCTTTAATTACCTTATTGGATCTGGTATTAAGTTCATTTGATCCAAGGGAGCAGGTGTTTATCGTATTTGTTAATCAGTTTGTTTGGTAAGGCTCAGGAGGTTTGCAGGACAGAGTAGCTTCTATATATTTGTGCTTTAGAATAGTTGCCCCTTATTCACTCTTTGCCATTTTTCTTATTAAGATCCCTATGCAGCCCAGTAGTGTACTGGTTGAAGAGCTGAAGAGGTGAGTCTAGTGTCAGAGGTGCTGGGCATAGTGTAACCTGAAAGCCCGTACGTATTAATTGTAATGGTGGGTGGGTGTACTGCTCAACCCCAGAAATATAGGTGGGTATACTTCATGTACACTTGTGAGGCAGCCCATGCCTAATTAAAGACCACTAGTGTCTCAGTTAACTCCTGTTTATTCAGAGTGAACTGTGTGTAAATTAGTCCAGAAGGAAAGTAAATATTGTGTAGAATTAGCATCGCAAGGTGTTATCACACTTCAGTTCTAAACTATTAGCTCTTGTTGACTTGCATAAATTCTGGCATGTTGTACTGGCTTGTCATAACTGATATTCACAAAATATTTTTCTATATTTGCAGATCAGTCTTATTCTGGGAAACTTCACCAGCATTAGTATAAGCTAGCTTGGAAATTATTGTAGCATTTAGATATCTTGATGTAGCATAAACATGCCAGGGGCTCTAGCCTATGTAGCCTATACTAGCTGTTAGACAATATAATGCTAGATTTAACACAGAATGGTGCTATCTGTTACAAACTGTAGGATTGGATTAATTTGTATTTGCAAGTCGTTATTGCATTCTAATCACAGAGTAACTTGTCTGTGGATGTTGTTGGAGCTGCTTGCTGTTCTGGAATCAGGCCAAGCTTCTGTTCTTCAGCAAACACACAAAGTAATGAGACTTCATTCTACAAATAAACACGAATCAATGATCCAGCTCCTGGCCTAACCAGCCACAAAAACAGGATATGAAAACAAAATTAAAAACTGAATCAAAAAAACCTGAGTCCTCAATCACTGGGTACTTTGGACAGATAAGGATAAGAAATGACGATAGCAAATAATCAAGCTTAATAACTGAATCGATAACTTTAATAAGGGCGGATGAATAAGAGGCCGAAATCCCTCGCAGTCCTCTGGGAGTAGGACAGCACGCACTGCCGCCTCTCTGTGCTCCATTGAGCCCCGTCGCTGCTGATCCTCACCACCTGCCTCTCTGTCTGTCTCCCCCCGTCCACAGGAGAAACGCATCGCCTCCTTGGACGCAGCGAACGCCCGCCTGATGAGCGCCTTGACGCAGCTCAAGGAGCGTTACAGCATGCAGACGCGCAACGGCATCTCCCCTACCAACCCCACCAAGCTGCAGATCACCGAGAACGGGGAGTTCAGGAACAGCAGCAACTGCTAATGTGGTGGGGGGGGAGGGATGGAGGGGCGGAGTTACCACAAGGACGAGCCCCCGGGCGGGGCGGAACGGTGGGGGGAGGGCGGGACTGCGGGTAGGGCAGTACCAATTAAGGACGCCTTGGCAATGGATCACACAGAGCAACCTGTGGGGAGAGAGTGGGAGGCTTCAGGGGAGGAGGGAGAGGAGAACGGAGAGCCTGTCGGTGCTGTCAGTGGACAGACTCTCAGAAAGCCCCTTTGTTTTCAGTGGAAGTGCTCATTTTAATTTCACATTTTCTGGACCACGGGGGTTGTGGGGCTTGGAGGGAGGGGTAGGGGTGGTGGTGGTGGGACAGCATATCGCTTCCCTGGAAATGGGGGAGTTTGCCCTTGGACGGACAACTGAACAGCACCTACGCAGCTGAGGCCTCAGAGAGTAGAGACTATCCGATGGTAACCGAGGACATTCTTAACTCTGAAATCAAGCTTGTGACAAACCACTATATTACGTAAGTGTCTGCCAGTGTTCACCCAGCTCTGCTTCTGTACCAATGCTTTTCTTTTCAGTCAGAAGTAGGTCGTGTACACTTTGTTTTTTTATCTATAGTATGGTATGCATTCTTGGAGCCAAATTTTATTTCGATGCATTATTTTTTTATCAAACAAGTTTCTGGTATCTCTCAGTAACCAAGCTATTTGACCCATTCCATTTCATAATCCAAGGTTGTGTTCCAAAAGGCCTACACAGAAGTCCTGTTTATTGCACTTCTTAATGGTGTAGGAAGCATGTAGCAAAGCCTTAACACACTTCTCATACAGCATCATCATTACTGCTTATTGCACCCTCATCAAGCGAAAGGGCACAATATTATATAGTCGTCTACAAAGTGTGGTCAGTTGACCACATTAATTATTTCTTATTTCCCAAGATCAGTCTTTAATCTTTTTTCCTGTGTCAGGACTATTTGGTGATCTCTGCCCGCTAGTGGGTACGGTGCATACACTTTTGTTGAGGCGAACTTCAGTCGGGATGCACTTTTATATCACAAACATTAGACGAGATGTGTACGATCAGATGAGCCGGAGCTTTATCGTAGCGGCATAAGGCAGTTATGGTGAAGGGGAAAGGTTTGGCGGGGAAGCTGGAGGCATGGATTCCCAGGGGGGGACTGTGAGTCTGCCCAGCGGCGGCAGCGCAGGCCAAATGATGCCCCCTGGAAGGCAGCAGGTGGCGACGGGGCAGAGGAAGAGGGGGCAACAGACCACTGAAACAGCAGACAGGCATGGGTGAGTGACCTTTCCAAAGGGTAACATTTACCCTTATTGGGCCGGAAGATTTGAGCGACCAGCAGTTCTCCCTGGCAGGTCTCCCAAAGCTCCCATTAAGACTTTGAGCTGCCCTGAAAATGGCCAAAACTCTCTTGCCTCTCATACTGGGGCATTGGATGCAATTTGGAACACAGTCTCTTGCATCAGCTATAACTCAGCAGGAGTTACTTTAATGCTAGTCACCTTTTTGGCAAGTCACCCCTTTATTCCGCCAGATTTGTACAGATTCCAATTTTACTTTTTATTTTTCAAGCCTTCAGATACCATATATATATGTGTATTTGAGTAAGCCTTCTTCAGTCAAGAAAGTTTCAAAGATGAACAGTTACCCTGACGTTTTAGGCCGTGCTTGTCCCTGGCCCTCTGCATGTTTCAGTACCCTCTCTGACAGTGTGTATACAGAGCAGAGATTTTCAGCCTTCAGAGAATATGATCCTGTCTTCTGGAAGAGCTTACCAGTCGTCCTAGACACTGCCAGTAAAACACTCCCATCAAGGAAGATTGAATTTCACTCCGTTTATCCTTTCAGCTTTTCATCTACTGTCAAAACTGTGTCCGCTTCAAGGATGTTGACCCCTCGAAACTCGCAGCACACATTGGCACAAAGAGAGAAGCGGCGTGACGGTTGTTTTTAAGCATACACTGGACTAGTTACATTGTCACTCACGCGCTCGAATAGGAAGACCAGGAAGAGCCCCCATTTTCTCCTTCTGCCAATATTAAGCATGCTGCGTTGAATGATACCGTGTTAGCGATGAGCCTAAACTGTCGTTTGAATGCTAAGATGCTAATCGGAAACATAACTTAAGCTCTTTATGTGGCATTTTCCCGCAGAATCAGTCCCACCCCTCTTGTACCCACACCAGGCATTTCAGCATTCTATATTTTGTATATTTTTGTATTCTTTTTCTTACCTGTAAGATATTTTTGCGCATGTTTCATGCTCAGTGCTATGGATGGTGGCACAAAAGGTATGATTTGTTTTTAGTTGCCAATGATAAGGAGGCGCAACCTTCCACTATATTATTTGCTGCATACTTATATATTAAGATGAGTGTATTAAGAGGCCTGTGCCTCAGATATGTAAATAAAATGTTCACAATATTTTTACCTAATGTTATAAGAAATCCCTCTTTTTTGTAAATGTTCCCTGTGTTTAACTCTACTGTAACTGACATCACGAGAATATTGTAAATAGTTAAAATGGTGAGTTTTTGTTTTTTTTTTAATTATATGTTTGTTTCTTTGGTGCGGCTTCTTTAGACAGTTCCAGCTTAATTTTACTGCTGTTTCAGTCCATTGGCAATATTTTCTTTTCAAAGGAAAACACTGATCATTCTAGCAAATTGAAAAAAAAACAGTTTGTCTTAAATGACAAAAAGGACAAGAGTGCAGAGAGATAGGCCCGAGGCCCAACTCTCAGCCAGATAGTTTTATGCTATATAGCGAAGGAGGCATGAGCTTTAGAGAAAGAGAAGCACAAACTCCACACCCCCTTCTCCCTCTGCACACGTGCACTTCTTTAACAGACCAGCTCTATGCACTTTTTTAGCATCTTTATTTGTCCCGTCGTGAGAGGCGCTAGTCAGAGAACCTAGCACTGTCTTTATTTACAAGAGGCTCGGTCAGATTTTGTATTACAGACAGGTACTTGCAAGACAAAAAAATATTCCCATGTCAGTGTTTTGCTTTGAAAATAAGAGAATACTGTGTATCTCAAGAAGCAACTGTTATTATACCACTATGATAGGCAGGGATCACTGCAGTGTTGAGTTCTGTGGTTCTATCTTCTCGCTGTCTGTGCAAATTTTCTGCTCCAATGGACTGAGATATTTCTGATTCACTGGATCTTAAACCTTGCTCGTTCATGATCCTTGGATCATTAACATACAGAAACAGATAATGGGCATCATTTTGGAAACAGCCTTCCAAAGCCAGGGAGATGGGAAGCGATGGGTATGAACTAAGTAAGGTGAAATCATTTTGCATTATTTATTGATTTTTATTTTCTTTTAATGCAAAAAAAATCCCCCAGTGCAGACGAACAATCATCAAAAAAAAAAACAGTGGAATGAATGTGATGGTGAAAAGAGGCAGGTATGAATCTTGTTTCTTTTTCCAGCAAAAATAAAATGCCTCTTTGTTCATCTTCAAAGTGATCTGTAAATGAGTCACATCTAAATAGCAGAGCCTCCATTTTAAGGACAACTGTCTTGGTGTTGGATTAAATGAATCCATCATTTAATCTTTGAATCTAGAAAGGTACAGTGTATTTTGGAGAACAAAATAATATAGCTTCTTCACAGGGTTTGCAATCAAATATAAAATATGGTAGTCATTCACTTCTTCCACCTTACATTTCTATTGCATTAGACCCATGGGAAGAGAGAAAGCTATAGACTACAATATTGAGGAAAACAAGCTGAAATCCCAGGACTGTGGAGATATATACTCTTTCTCTCTGACCTCCAGTGTGGAAAATTACTGGTTTCTAAAAAAAAAACAAGAAAAAAAGGTGTTTGTTTTATAATCTCTTTAGAAACACTTTTGTAAGTATGTTGAAAGTAAAGTATTTGCTGGACTCTGCTTCAGTTAACGATGGTGACAAAACAATAATGTACAGAGAAAGTTGTTTGTGTTTAAGAAAAATGTGGCTGTGCAATTTATGTACATTTGCAACTAGAATTATTAAAGTTTTATTTAGCTATTTTAAGTTTCTGCTCTGTGTGTTCTGTGATTTCCTTTGATTTATTTAGCTCTCTGACACATAGAATGCAACTATGGAAGCCTGCAGTGTAATCACTTATGTACAGATGCTAGGGCATAATAATATGAAAGGGTTTTTACTAAATGTTGCATTGTGGGATAATTGCAGGGTGTCTTTCCTGCTCCCCTAACCTTACGCTCATGGTGGAGGTCAGTCCAAGGATGTCTTTACATGTCCACTGAGCATAAGATAATGGGGACAAAACATCCACTGGTTGTGATTACATTGTGGAGATTAGAAGCTCTGGCCTTGAGCTAGTAAAGAAGGGTCTGAACATCTTGTACACAGTTCTTAATATGTAAGATGATGTTTGGAAGAGTTTTGCAATCATCTGCTTGGTCCTCCATAGGAGACCTACCATTTTATTTGTAGTAATGTTACTGTACTGTACATTGGTGAAAATGAACTTTTCATCTCATAAGCCCATGATTATGATCTAGCATATCAGAAAAGGTGTAGTAGATGGACATGATTACAAACTGCACCATCAAGGTTCTTAGCTCACAAGATCACTAGTGTTGGATTTCTGGCCCAACAAATGAACAGGGTAGCTACAATTACATATTACTTAAAGATAGCAACACAGAGAACATGAGTTATTTCTGTTTCTGGTTTTTGAAGACACAACTGTTAGGCTAATGGTTGGGGAACTGGGCTTGTCACTCAGAAGTTCTGTTACAAGTTCTGTTCCTGGGTAGAGCACCTACATACTTAGAGCCAAGGTACCTAACCTGAATTGCATCATAAAATGTCCTGCTGTATAAATGGGTGGTGTGTAGGTTGCTCTGGATAAGGTAAGCTGCTAAGTGCCAAAATGCACATGATGTACAGGCTGGTCCATGGTCACCCTGTAGGTTGGCTACTTTAAACAGCACATTTTCACAATCTGTGACCTACAGCCTCACCATTTTGCTTATGGAATTGGTAAGAGCCTTTAGCCAATTTGAGCTTCCCTATTGATTTTTAGGAAGTCAGCACTGAGGCAAATTGGACACTAATCCCTGGTTCCCCCTATTCAAAGCAAATATTATTCCAAACCATCTTCAAAATAAATTGCTGCCCCAATCCTTAAACTCAATATTGTAAGGATTAGCACTTTAGCCTTACTGACCAGCTATTAATTACTTTCCACAATGAGCATCTTGTGCATGATATCAAATACACATTTTTGAAAGAATCCTGACAAATCCACCGCTAAAAAACCAAACACCTTTGACATCTTGGTAACCTGCTTACCAATCTCGTACCTCCAGGATGCTGCGGCTGGGCTTTCATTACATAGCTTCACAAAGAGGAATTTACATCACCTAAGATACAGTACAAGCAGCATCTCTCTGTTACATTCAATTAAAAACACTTGCCAATACTAAGTAGTTACTAGAAGTAGTAACATCCCATAAAGTTAAAATATGCATGAAAGTAAGGCTGTAGTGGAAATGTTGTGAGTTTTAGATTTCTTGTTAAAGTGTTGACTGTTAGTTGGTTAGATAATTTCGACATGGCTCTGTATTTCAGGCAGTCTGCTCAGTGGTTCAAGTAATTAAGTGGACACTTTACATAACCTTTTCATCCGAACAGCCAAGCAGTCACTGAAAATTATCACAAACCATAAGTCAGTCAGTCACAAACCTGATTTCAATGTTCCTTTCCAAACATCTTATTATATTCTGTCCATAAAAGTGAAAATGTCTCAAAAACATGCTAAAATATTTTTGTGACAAACTACTGCTGAACTCAGGAGCTTCTGCACTGGCTAGTTCTCCGGTGAGAAGGGCCCTTCAGAGTTCCAAAATTTGAAACACCAATCATGAATGCAGCTGAAATTTCATAAGTCATACACCTTCCTCAAGGAAGAAATAGCAATCATGTTCACAAACTACCACACAAAAATACTTTTGTCCGTTATGGTTAATATAGTCTTTATAAAAGTAAGACTAAATATAATGGAAAGATATCCTTTAAAATGGCCAATCAAAAGGTGTATGTTTTATTTAGGCCAAAAACTAAATGAAAGGTCTCAGTTCCTGATTTACATGCCAATAACAGTATGCATAAAAGTCTTATAGCAATCCAGTGTTGCACTACTTATAGACTATGTAATCTGCATACAAAATTTTATTAAATTGTTTATTGTTTTATGTCAGTGTCCCATCAGTTGAAAAATCAGGGATTATAAATATTTCATTGCTAAGGTGATGACAAACAATGATGTACATGACTAAATGCTTTACAATTTAAGATGCTTTGAGTACGGTGTATAGATAAGTAGAGTCCTGCCTGTAGATGTATTCTGTATTGGCAGCGCCTAGAAATTTCAGATTCACTGCTCCAGCAAAAGTGATATCAGTAAAGCAGCTCTTTGACACGCACCTTGCTTTAAATCAATGGCACAGGTATCCACAGCCAGATGGAAAAGTAAGGTAAAAGATTGTTGGTCAGAATCACGGTTCAAGAAACTTTAAGTCCCCAAGCAGTTAAACAATCCAAACTAAAAACATTTTGATAAGGGATTAGTAATTACAGTATGTATGTATGAGGGGGAATTATTTTTGTTTAACTAATTTCTGTTTGTTAAAATAATTTTGGGCTTTTTAATTGATACCAGGAATACAAAAAAATGAGCAATATTTCTAAGTACAGAACAGGTATTTCTCAGGAGGAGAACATATTAATTTGTTTACAGCTGAAGTCATACGTGATTCCATTTTATTTGTTTGTTCCTTTAGAAATTAATTTGGTTGTACCAAATAGCAGTCTTAAAAATGGAATATTTGTACTGATTTTGTAGCAGTTTAATGTATTTTTTATTTTGTATTATGACTTTGTCCTACTTTTCTGTTAAGTAGCCTACTGAAACACCAATTATATTCCTGAAAAATAAGAAATATTTGCAGTCTAACATAACTAAGTTCAATACAGTTGAGGCCATAACAGACATCCTATAGAGTGAGAGAGAGGGAATTTTTTTCTATTGTGTTGATTCCCCAAATGAAGAGCTTTGAATTCAGACAGACCTTGGAGTAGAACATGTCTTGAGTGTGATCAATGGGGTCATGGCTTTTACTCACTGCTGCTAGTCTTTGTTCTCTCCTTAACAGGAATGCAGTTGTGTCAGACATTGAACAAACATCCACGGGAGATTTTCAATTAGGCTTGCCACTTGCCACGCTTTGGGCTGTCAATGGGAAAGTCTGGCTCAGAGACAGTGTAGACGGTGTCCACTTAGATCGTATGAGCTGATTAGCAGTCTGGTTGCAGCAGTTTGACCATCACAATATCCCCACTTTTTAAATGTGAAGTTTTTGATGTCAGTTGGGATGCACTTGACATCAAGTGACGAAAGTGCCTCACGCTCCAAGCTGTCATCTTAAGTTATGTGGTTTCGTGTATTACGGGCTTCACTGTAGTCCGCTCCAAGTGAGGTGCGATATGGGATTTAACAGGAAGTGATGCATAACAAATGCACAAGGCCAATTGACCTTAGCGGTGGTTTAAAGGCCTGTATGATTCATCCTGGTTATTTTCAGTAAATTTATAGCATCCTGTAGTTTAAAATACGATTGCACAATGATCCAAGAAAAGAAGCATAAACATTTCAGTAAAAGAAAAGCATTTCAGCTGCAAAAGTACATTTTCTGACTTCTAAAATATTTTGTGCCATGATGTACATTATTGTATATGCTACAGATGTAGCATAGCTATCCTGTTCATAATGTTACTGAGCAAATAAGGGGAAATTGAATTTACAGTTAGACCAGTCAACTCCTGCATGGCCTCCCTCTGCTTTTCTTTGTCAAGTATTTCTTCATATAAAATCAGGAAGTATAGTAGTTCTGTGAGAACTGATATGGCTATTGAAGACATTCTTGTCTGGCTAACGGCTTAAGAAATATCTATCAGCCGTGATTCTTGTGAGAAAATGCGCTAAATAAAAACCACTCACCCACGTCTGAAAATATGTTAAATGTGTCATGGATTTCAGTTATTCCTCAATATGTACAGACATTGGAATGTGCATTTGAATATGCTCTTTTACTCGTTTAAACATTGCTTAACATGTTATCATTTACAGATTTGAAAGTCAAACACTCCACAGCCCAAGAAACCAATAAGTTGGAAATTTGAGGCACAGAAATAGCTTATGATGGGTATTCAGTCACTGTACTCATATAGCACTGTACAGCTATCATTGCTCAAGACTTCAGACGATTTATCTCAGAAACCTTGAGACACAGGTGGCCAACGGCATGTTAATCAAAGTAAGGGATATGAAATTCTAAAACTTCATTCAGTCGATATGAACATGAATTTTGCTTAAAGCGGCCTGAATAAGTGGTTGCATACCCACAGTTAAACAGAAAGAGGTATATCTCGAGTGATCATCCAACCAACAGAACATGAATTAGTTCTATATCACGGTGCGCTCCCCAACTCTTAAGTGAGGAGGGCCATCAAAACACGGAGGGCTTTTTCCGTAAATAGCTGCTCTTCTGGCATTCCATCGCCATCCCTTTCATCTGCTCTGCCCTGCAGTTAAGCCGAGTGTGGGCCTGGAGGAGAGAGACACGCGTCTGAAACACGAACGGGGAGAAAAAAAATTGTAGCTGTTCATTCTTAGGCTGTGGAGAAGGGGAGAAAGATGGCAAAAGCGGTGGAGAAAGAGTTAGTGAATAATGCACTCTGCTCTGCTGGGCTGACCTAGATACAGCGTGATTGTTATTCCCCACAGCGTCGAATGGAGGAGGAGATGGGGGGGGAACTGAAAAGACTGAGACACTTTCAAAGACCAGGGAGGCTCCAGTGAAAAATGCATGTTACATCCAGATAGAGCCATCCCCTGAAAATGCGCAGGTAAAATGTACTCACCACCCTGGATTATTCAGGTGGGGGAATAAATCGGTTTCCCTGCATTGTCATGATCTTTTGTTCAGGATAAATCTTACAGTGTTGCCAGGTTGCACAAAACGGCCTGTGTACGAAGAAAGAGCAAATGTTTTCGGTCATTACATGCTGATGAATAGATAAGAGGCTCAGGAAAGGAAAGAACAGCCCGACACACAGAAAGGCCACACAGACACACACACACACAAACAGAAACACAAATGTACACGTACACACGTTTCCATTAGAGCTGCTGCTACCTTCAGCCAGCACAGAATGTACATTCTTCAGAGCAAAACACTATTGGAAAAGGTCACCACAATCTACCAGAAATCTTCGCAGTCACACATTATGGAAGACCATATAATCCCATCCACATCTACAATGAAGCCTGGAAAGTTTAAAACACTGTGGCTTTTCATGCTTCTTAGCCCTCTTAGCTTTCAACATGTGACACCTTCATATGGCATGAATCAAGCCCAATGTGAATTTGCTATAGAATGTAGCAAATAATCTAGAAACTGTTGTTAGCAACAACACAGTCAAAAGAAGACTTGTGGTTTATAGAAGACATCACACTCCCACACTATTTCATTATTGGTACCTGACATTGTGCCCAGATATTGGCTACACTGGGTACAATTCAATATTCATTCAAATAATGATTAAAAAAAGATAAACATTTTTCATTGTGGGTGTTTGAATGTGTATCATGAAGGCAAGCCTCTTGGGGGAAAAGTTTTGAATGTTTTGAAGAGGAATGATGTGACTATCAACATAAACAGTGACAGATGGCACATAATATGCAATTTACCTGGACATTTGAGGTCACTGTAATAAGAAAGGAATCAAATTTAATAATAATAAAAGAAAAAAAAACAAAACAAGAAAGACAATGGGCTCTTATTAACGTTTAAAACACCCGCTGGGCCTTATTGTGGTGTGGAGACATGGACGCATGTGGAACTATTTTTGCTCATTTGCATCTGCTTCATTAATAAAATATCCTCATCATCCATTCTGAAGGAAATTACTCTAATTGCCACCCTTGAGGTTCACTGTGGGCCGGCACCGGGAGGGCACCACTTCCTGATTATTTTGAGGAGAAAAAAAATACTTGCGTAGAGTAGCTCACGGTAATCGTTCACAACATGTTCTCTTGCTAGGAAAACCATGGAGACATCAGAGGCTCTTGTATAGAGTCAGAGTGAATGCAAAACCTGGAATCTACAAATAAGCGGTCTCTTCATACATTAAGTGGTGTGCCTGCAAGTGATTATAGAATGTAAGAGCAATTCATACATATATACTGTGCAACTATACATCAACTTCAGACAATACCTTGTCTATCCATCGTATCCCTGCTTAGCACCTGTTGTACCCATTTGTGACACTTGTCGCTTGGATGTTGTATTATGTTTATTTGGCTATGCTATATTTATTACTATGACTGTTACATAGATTTTCTTTTCAGTTTGAACTGCTGTAGCAGTGTTTAAAGATGCAATTACGATGACTGTTACATAGAATTTCTTTTTAGCTTTGAACTGCTGTAGCAGTGTTTAAAGATGCAATTTCTTTCCTGTATTTATGCTGACTGTATGCAAAACGCACCTGCAAAATGACTAAATGTAAATATAAATTTAATTAACTAATGTGGATGTGGAAGTTTGCAATTACATGTGTTTTGTCATTAACAATCGCTCTGTCCTGACAAAATATGGAATCATAACCTTATTTTTACATGTTCTTTTTTCATGCAAACCTCGGATGTGTTTAGGTAATTACTTTTATGTAAAATACATTTTTTTTCATTACACTATTTGGAAGGTTAGTCAAATTTTAGGGGGAACAGTGATCAGTAAAATCAATTTTTAAAATGAATAATTAGAATTTGTACCTTTACCATTGTTGAGTGGTACTAATTGGAACTGTGAAAGCAATTAAGTGAATAGATTAGGTCATCAACCCAGATTCCAGCAGATGACTATTGTTAGAAAGATATGCAAATATCTAATAACTTTCCACTGAAGCTCATCATTTCTGGTTAGTTCTTACATACAGTCTACGCCTCAAAAATGTCCACATACACTGATATCTAGGTACACAGTAATGTTTTGCCTTTGATTATGGGTAATAATTATAATCATAGTTGATGATGCATCCCTAATGTATAAATAACTGCAGTGTAAATAAGTTGAGTGACAGTCTATCATCATTATAGTTATTATTTACCCTAATGATGGTAATAAGGCCATTTTTACAGCAAGCTAATTTCATTAGTGTTGCCACATTCAAATACATTAAACACTATGTTAAGTGTGAAATGTTTAATTACTTTTAACCACCAGCCTGAAATAATCCAAAATGTCTATTAATAGTATAAGATATTAATGTATTGTGTTTTGTAAACTGATTACTTGCAAAAGTCTAATAATCAAACAAGTTTAAACAGGTGCAACATGAAATGTTCAAATCTTCAAATATCAATCCATGACCAAATAGGAATGACTGCAGGTATCTATACTCAAACTCAAACTGTTCATTAAGCTAATGATTTAATGCTAATGTGCTACTGTATGTTCCACAAAATTAAATTATCCAAGCCGTTCTACAACATGGGTTTCAAATCATAGCAATGCGCCAGATGACATCTGAAAAATTCTTTGACTTGAAAAGAATCTTTTCTTATGTATGCATCTTGAGGCTGAGTCCGAGGTATGTTAGATTGCTTCAACATGAGCTAGCATGCCTGCACGTTCTCAAGCACGCCTGTGCTCCCTCCCTCTCGACTTGTAGGCGAGGGTCTCTTTCCAAACTTATCTCTGTTGAATTGCGCAAGCCCATGTGGCAGAATACCTCCAGTTACCTGTCAGCATTATCCAATTAAATTACCACAAATGCCGCTGAATTCAGTCACAAAAATAGAAACTATAAAAAAAAAATGTGATTCAGTATCATATGAGCTCACCAGCTGCAAGGAAACCACACAGAGAGGAGCATGTATAGACACAGATCCTCTTCTTTGTTGAAAATAATTAGGGTCAATTCTTCTACAGGGAGCAGGAGGTAAGCCGCCGTATACATAAAAATGCAACGTTCAATTAACCTTCTGATTGCTTGGGATAATGGCGTCTTACACTGAATATGTTACTGGAATATGAAATGTGCACATTTCATAGGCAGGCATTTGAATAGCATGTGTAAAATTGCACTATTGAAAATATATATTTAATTTAAATGATTTGATGTTTTGTAATATTGAATATGCTAATTGATTATATAGACGAACTCAAAGAAACAAAACAGGCCTCTTCTAAATGGTAGTTTAATTTAAGAGAGAGGATTTTTGTTTCTCGCTGTTTCATGCTGAATTCTGATCATTTGACAGCATGACTAATGATTTGTCAATGAAATACAGTCACAAGGTCGTCTCGCCTGCTGAATGGCATTCAACAAGACAGCAGAATAGATGCCAGACTGCAAGTGGTCATGAAGCCCAGTTTCTGGTAAGATTATGAAAACACTTGCCTTCCTGCTGTTAGTGACTACTGTGTACTACTTAAGATTTTAATCACACCCTTGCACAGAAAAACCTGTAGGCATGATAGAGGTTAACTTAACAGCAGAAAGTAGTGTCTGATTAGCAGAGCTTGCTTTTCTTCTCAGCTTGGTAATAGCCTACCTGCGGAGCAGCAGAGATTGTCTGTCGATAGAGGATGTGTCTCTGCAGAGGAATTTCTACCAACTGGTTTCTCAAGAGAGACGAATGTATATTTGGAATTCAAATTTAGATTGATCTGTGGCATAAAAATCTTCTTGCTGTATGACATTTTCTAACCCAATGATGTAATTCATTTCTGTTTTCACCATTAATTCATTGTCTTTTTTTCCTTATGGCAAAAGGTGAGTAAATGGTCTGTATGTTACATGAGCAAAATGAACAGATTTCGCAACAAATTGTAATTTCCTGCATAACAGTCAAAAATAGAGTTATATCTCCTTTACAGAACATATCGTACCAGTGATGATGGTACTTCTTCTTTATGTCTGAGGGCATGGATATAGACGTTTACTCTAAATAAAAAGGACAGAGATTCCTGATCTCTGAATGTGGAGTGTCCTTGTCTGCCCCTGCCGTGTTTGTCAGCAGACAGCCTCAGTACTATCTTTTGTGCATGTACCGAAGTTGTGAATGTGGCTGTCGTAATCCATTAAAATCACGATGTGTATTGATTTTCAGCGGAAGTCTGGCTGCACCTACTGGATTTAAAAAATGAAATATAACTGCTTGTATATCTGTACTTAATGTTTGTGATTTTAGATAAACAAAAAAATCATGTGAGGCAAATGTCGTATGTATTTGTGTACACAACCATATAAAAATAACAGGTTCTGAATAGCTTTGATACCAGGCTAGGCCAAACTTAAGGCAAGACAGTTCTGTTAACTTTGCAGATCTGGACAAAGGAAATTTGCATCTTAATTGCTATCTAGCTTGCTAAACAGCAAAGAGAGGGGAAGATTCACCACTACTCATACTCATCCAATCATTTAGGGTCATACCTGCAGTGTATTTGCAAGAAACCTAAATGTTTTAGTATCTGAATGAAAAAAAGGTAAAAATGTGCCATTTGGTAAAATTAAATAATGAACAATAATACAATGGTATAGGTCTATTCAGCTGAAACAATGTAAATTACCAATTGCTTAGTTATAAAATGATCATTTTTGCCTACAGTCTGAATGCTCTACCATAAAATCTGCAGCCAAACGAGATGTCACTGTACATCTGTTATTAGTAACAATGTTGTGCCAGTCATCTGTAATTTTAATTTGCATCACCATGGAGAACAGCTCTAACTTACATCCTACGCCTGTTCTCTATTACAAGACATAGGATTTACGCTTGGGCATTACCAAAAGAAGGGTGCTGGCCCAGGTGGTACAAGAGGTGTAAATGTTACATCTGAGGAAATGCTTCATCCAGCACAAAACAGCTCTAAGTGAGGTACGCAGCCAGCTGGTGCGATCAGCCCCAGCTTCTTCTCTTCCTGTTTTTCAAGCAGTCTTCCAGTATGGCATCACATTTGTAAACACACACAAGCTTTCCTCCTTGCTTTGTTCTGATTATGTTTCAATTTGATAAAAACAGGGCATGAAATCAACAAAGGTAGACTGACACTCATGCAATTCTATCCGAATTTTATGTTCTCCAAGGTATATATGACTGTTCTCTAGATATACTTTTCCAACCTCAACACAATTGGTTATATGCATGGAGCTGGCCACTATCCAACCAAAATCTACCTCATTTGTTGACACACTATTAACAAATATTTACTTAAAAATAGATGCAGTCCAGCCGGTATTGGGAAGATAGCCTGGCAACCATGGAACAAAGGTGATTTGGCTAATTCAGCCAGAGAAAGAGTGCATAAATCACACAGCTGTTAATAAATGACATAGTTCATGTACAATTGCCCACACAGAGGACTTACCAAACAAGAAGCAGGTAAAAATATGCATATTCACTGAAGATGTACAGGTACACTTTGTGTTGAATAACAGCAATACAGTGGACTCCAGAATTATTGGCACCCCTGACTTAAAATGCTGAAAAAATACAATAAAAAAATCAATAAGAACATTATATAGATAAACTCAAATGTCAACATGTCAGAAATACTGTACTTTATTAATGTTTCAATGGAACATACCAAAATTATTTATTCATTTAATTAAAAATTATTTCCTCCAAATTAAGGTTTCATAATTAATGGCACCCCTATTATTGTAAATAAAATCTGCAAAATTGAAACCAGGAATGAAATACAACTTATTTAAATTTATCTAAGATTTAAGGAACTATGTTGTATCATTAAATAATTCCCAGTTTCACTAGGGTATAAAAATGAAGTAACACACATGCAAAATCCCTTTGTCATCCAGCACCATGAAAACAAACAAAAAAATGGCAGTTTAAAACAGACAAATGGTCATAGGTCTTTTTAAATCTGGTAATGAAGAAACAAGCAACAAGAAGATCCACAAAAGATTAAATATACCACTGAGCACTGTCAGGGCAATTATTTAAAAAAATAACAAACAATGGAACAGTTGAAAACTGAATAGGTAAATGCAAAGGCGGGTCAGTGGGTCACTGAGTTTTTGGCTGTTTTAATTCCAGAGGTCAAGGGGCACTGGTTAAGATTGATGGCTTAATAGATTCTACTAAGTATCAGGCAATTTTGACTGACAATCTGTTTGCCTCTGCCTGATGGCTAAGACTTGGCCATAGGTGGGCTTTCCGGTAAGACAATGACCTACGGCACATCTCCAAATCCACACAGAAATGGTACAACAAAATCAATGTTCTGCAATGGCCATCTCAGTCACCAGAGCTCAATCCGATGGAAAACCTGTGGGCTGAACTGAAGAGTGTAGTTGATAAGCGTAAAATCCAAGACTGTGAATAATCTTGAAAGGATCTAGAAAGGGGAATGGTTCAAAATTCATCCAAATGTGTGCCTTAACCTTGACATACTGTACAGTACAGGAAAAGATTCAGTCCTTGTATATCTGTTCTGATGTAGTGCTATTTAATTTTACTGCATTTTATCTTATAAAAACCTTCAACACTTATTTCATATTTAGAAACATCTAAACATGAGCTGTAAATCATTATACAGTCATAAACATTCTTATGAGCTGTAATTAATTTGATTAATTTTAACACAAGTCTAATAACCTCCATTAGGTATTATCAAAATGACACTAAAATCAGGAATGTGACATTTTGGTATTTTGTCTTTGGACAATAAACACCAAAGACATGTTAATTGTTATTGTTATATGTAAATTGAATTTGTTTTTGCTGTGAATGTTGCTACTGTCAAATTAAAATTACACATGGAGTGTTAAATAAAGTAATAAAATAATATTGCATTATATTATAAATCAAATTTAAGGAAGACCAATGAAACTCTTGCTCAGCACCTCCAGTTTGTTGCTTTAAAGACTAGGTGTAAATCAACCAGAGTTTCCCCTTATCCCAAACTGAAACCTGGAAAAGTGGAAGAAAAATAGGGGCAGTCCATATAGATTCATGTAGAATAGTGGTCCTCACTCTAGTTCCTGGACAGCCGTAGTGTATAGTGGTTTTTGTTTTCACCCTGAAATTCCACATCAAGATCAGACCCAAAAAACCAGGTGAGGTGAGTTAACTGTGTAAACACTGCTATGGGTGGCCATGGATGGAAACTGGTTTTCCATTCCAGATTCCAGGTTCCCCCTGACTGCGACCAGTCGGTCCCCACGTTGCGCCTTCACTTGACCAACTTCAAATGTATGAACCTACCGGATTTCACGCCGCACGCTCACACACAAATCCATGAAATAGACCAGCAGACACCACGCCACATCAGTCGCAGAGCCGTTCCCGAGAAAAGATGGGGATCTCGGGCGCGGGCGAGCTGATATCAAAAGAAGAGCCGCGGCTGTCTCAAATTTGATTATTCACAAACGGAATGGAAATGAAGCCGAAGCTTAGGACTGCGGCTGAGCCATTCAGAGTGAAGGATGAGCTCAAGGTTACGGAGCTGCCACGCAGAGCGATTCGGAATGCGGTCTTGTTTATTCTACAGCGGGAGAGAGGGAAGACGTAACAGTAAGAGGAGTCCACCTTTAATTTCACAGGGATCCCTCTGTGGATCTTCCTATGGCTGCACCTCCCCCACCACAGCATGTTCACTCGATAGGTGTCACGACAGGAATTCTTTATGGTCCTCTGTGTCTAATAATTTATTTAAAATGGCCTTGTTTTTCTGCCCCTCAACTGTAGAATTCCTGAGAGGGCGATAACTGCCTGGTGATTCATGCTTAAGTCGAAACAACTCATCTGCATTTCTTCATGTTTTCCATTTCCCTCCAGGACCTCAATCTAACTTCACCCCACACAATACAGCTCTTTTCTCCACAAACTATATATAGACTCTCGTTCCATTTCCTAGACTTAAAAAAAAATGCAAATCAGTCAATTTTGTGGACTCCTGTGCAAGAGTATTTGTGTGTATGTGTGTGTGTGTAACTAAAATCGCAAATACGTGTACTTGCAAATTATTTATGAACAATGTGTGGAGAGAAAAATATAGAATCCTGTAATAACCTGGGTGGCTTAGATACACATTGTAGAAAGGTGAATGTTTGTACAATTGAAAAGATTTTGGTTTACAAGGTGCAATAGCCAATGCACTATGGTAAACCAATCTTTCCAGTGTAACTTGCGGCTCATTTGAAGGTTTGGTATTTGTATAATGACAATGTTGGGGAAACATTTTTCTTTATAGTTTGTATTTCCTTAATATTGTACCTAAAATAAATCATATAGTTTTGATTAACAAACCTAACAGAAAAAGACAAAATTCAATGCTCCAAATTCAAACAGGTGAAGTGAACAAGCATATTGCCTATGAAAAATCGGGATGTCTTGAGTCTTTCCTTGGTCATTTAATTTTTAACTGAATTTATTAGGAAATAGGTAAAGAAAGGAGACACAAACTCTACACATCAGATAAACTAAACATGCTTTAAAAGAATACCACATTTTGTAACAAGCTGATGTTATGTAAATGAGTAAGGAGCAGAAGTGTACCAGGAAAGATCATATAGTGAATAAATGTGGTGTAATGTCATTTCCATATCTTCTTTCAATTTTCTAGGCCAGAAATGGATGGATTAATTGAAAAATCGAAGGTGAAATTATATATATATCAAATGAGGAGTGGGAATGTATGAACTTAAAATGTTAATTTATGAGAATCAGAAAATGAATGGATATAGACTACAGAAATCAACTGCAAAATTCAAAACTAATGTCAATTCTGTGTGACTTTTACCACAGACCAGTTGCACAGTATCTATGAAGTGAGACAGATCAGTATTTGAAATGAACACATTGCATATTTTCCAACACTGTCCTTAAATCACTGAATGTTGTTTTGGAAAACACGATTGCAGAGTGGATCTTTATACGTGTAATGTTGCGCACATATAGTACTCCATCATGTTTGCTATGTTGTAAATGATCAGGAAATTGAATGTCAACCCATTTATTTTTTTTCATTCACTATTAAAGTGGCTTTGGGACTGCAAGGACTCCAGATACCACTTCCCTGCTACTTGAGTTGCAATCAAAATGTGTAAAAATCAACCCACAGCATCCTTTTTATTTATTATTTTTGCTGTCTTAATGGATGCAGCAGAATCACAGGTAGAGTGAAGCTTTATTTCCTTTAAAATGGAAAATAATAATGTGAGAATCTGTATTGAATAACCTCTACAGCGAAGTGCTCTCCAGTGAAAAGCTTTTGGAGACCACATGCAACCTTGTTCCGTTTGCACTGATTTCAACTCCTCATTTTGGTCTAGGCATGTTTTACGCGGTAAGTCAAAAAGTCTTGCTACAAAATCATAGAAACCTTTATTAAACAAAAATATCAAAATGTGAAGCTATTTTTCTTGACACATCCTCTGTCTTGGTCTATACACTTCTGAAGGCGGTGTTTCCCTCTCTCTAACCCTCCCCTGAAGAATTCTACGATCTTCAATTTACTCCATGTCAAAACGTCAGTTTTGGCATCATCGAGGGACTCGAATCGTGTTCATTTTAAATGTTCTTTGAGTTTTGGGAGCAAAAAGAAGTCTGTAGGGGCAAGATCAGGGCTGTTGGGTGGATGGGGCAAGGTTTGAAACTATAATTCTCGTAGGACAGCCCTTGCTACCCTCGAAGAATGAGCAGGTGCATAGTATGATGGATAAAAATTCCTTGGCGCAACTTTCCTGGCCTTTTTCTCACCAATGCACTTTTCAACTTTCTTAAAATGTCTTCATAATAAGCCCCTGTGAACATTTCCACTTGAGCTTTGCTAAAAATTTGATGCCAGCCTTGACCTCAAAATTGTTTTTTTTTCCCATGGCACAAAAAGTATCCTTTTTTTGAAGGCACCCTAATGAGACACAGACAAGTGTATCAATGAGAAAACTTGTCTGCAGCCAACCACTGATCTCAGAGGCATGCTTAAACACGTTTTGTTTGGAATAAACCTGTGCATGTGTGAACTGGAACCCTAGTGGTAATCCTTTTTGACTTACCCTCATACTTCTATTCGCAGGGTTCTGTTTTACATTCTTTTCAGTGATGTCATTAATCAGTTGTGTGATCCAACTGTCACACGAGATGACACATTGCCGTGACATCATCATTCACCTTCATTTCCACTGGCTCCAGAGAGGGGGTGAAATGTGAAGATAGCTCTAAAGTCATTTTGTAAGCCATGACAACAGCAAAAAGAAGGGCTGCCAGGCAGCCATTTCAGCATCAATTACTCCATACTTCCTGACAGAGTAAGGTTAAAAAAAATGTCAACACCATTTTGATTGCTGTATTCTTGGGAGTTATACTGTTTTTATTATTATATGTCTACAGTAAATGACTGGGCCCTGATGGGTATATCAGGGAAATTAAGAGCTGTGCTATGGGGGATGGGGACCCCACTTTTACTGCCTGTAAATTAAAGATAAACCCTCTGCTGACTGGCTCTGCATGCAGATTCATCACCATGTGACAGGAGCAGTTTCCCACCACCACAGACGCACTGCCAAATTGTGTGAGAAATGTGACTCTCCGCAGACCAGCGGCGCTATCTTTCAGGAGGGGCGGACGGTCTCTATAAACAACAGGCCCCGCACCAAACCCCCGCCTTGCGTCTGAAACGCATTCATCAGCTGCCACCAGCTATACGCATCCCGATCTACAACCATGGTAACATGCAACGGAGGAGGACTTGCACACTATGACAGCTTATTTTGTTCTCTCCGAAACAAATATTCTCTGACAGAACTTGGGAGTATTCCACAATCACAAAAACACCAGTGGTTCCTATCCTATTCAAATGACAACACTGAAAACAAGTAATATTAATGGCGTTACTCTGTCTTGCGGCTCTTGTCATTTTTAAGTGAATGTATTTGTATGGATGTTCAGAGCAGTTTGAGTCAAGATCAGACAGTGCAATATTCCTGCATGTATCCAGCATCTGTGATTCTGTCAATTAAAGTCAACCTAAAAAATGTTTTATTTCATGACAAAAACGGTTAGTCATTTCTTGTTACCTTCAGTCTCTAAAAATAAATAGCGATAAGGCTGTAAACAATTTCAACATGTACGTTACTACACAGAACTAAATCAAATATTGTATTACTTCTACTGTATTTTGTACATAAGCAGCATACTGTTGCAGCACAGTGATTTGTAATACCTGTATATTTTTATTATTGTTTAGACTGTGTGGAACTGGGAGAGATGGGATGGGGAGCAGTCTCCTCTGTTCCTCCCATTTGACTGCTGTCAGTTCTCGTTCCCTCCCTCCATCAGGAAAGAATGCAGGTGTCAGTCCCAACAGATTTGTCAATTCTCTGCAAAATAACAAGTCCCACAGTCTATAAGTAATGCATATCTGATGTCATAAACACTCAAGCTATTCCAACCAAACCAGGAGGTGCATTAGTTTATTTTTATGATGTCTTTATCTTGATATATGATCTTAGGGTATAACAGTATTAACCTTAAAACTAAGCCATGTGGTACGGATTGTTCGGTCCTGTTTGCAGTAGACTGAACAAATTTTCAGTGCGGTTGCTCATGTACTGAGACAATATAAAAAGCCATGCACATACATGTTTAATTATATGTTGCTCAAAGCTGAATGAAAATACTGTCACTAATTCTGTTTGTGTAGCCAGCTGGAGCAATGCACACATGACCAAAATTCAAATCCCAACAACACATCACAGCAAAGCGCAAGCAGCCAGCCAATTTCTCTGCAGCAGCGAGTGGAGGAGATAAGCCGCAAGTCTCCTGTTTGGGAACATTTTGTCTTCAGAGTTGACTATAATAACAGCCCCTTAAATTTACTGTGATCTTTTTTTCCCACAGCCAATATTGTTCCATTATTTTAACATGTCAGCACCATACCCACATGCTGCTTTCAATTCAGCACGGAGGAGGGGTAAATATAAACCTAGCAAGCAAGACAATAACCTACTAACTGTATTTTTTCCTTATAACTTAGCAGCTGGCGTGCGTGTTAATATGACAACCAGCTAAGAAACAAATTACTCATGTATTATTGCATATGTGATCTTCATCTAAGTTACTTTTCTGGAGCAGTTGACACATGTATGGTTGGCTGCAGTGTAATCTTGCATCTTAGAAATGTATGATCTGAAACTAAAGAATACATGGCATCTTTTTATACAAAATTATTTTTACCCTTTAGCTTTTCTCAGCAAAACTGAGGTAACATTATCATACATTGATATATTGCTTAAATATAACAAAATATGGTTGTTCCCTTAATGATATGTAATTCAACCTCATTGAGAGACATTATGAATGAAACAAAAAAATCATTATTGCAGTTCTGTGATCCAAAGAATGTTTATTTAATGTACTTGCATCAGGAACACATCCCAATAAAGCTGAGTAGTTCTGCCTAATTTTCTGAGGTGGTAGCAAGTAACAAGTGAATAGAGAAAACACATGAATATGTTTACTGACATATATAGTTGAAGCTTTTCTAAATATATGGTTTATCATGACCAAGCAGATTATACATACTGTACTGTAGTGGAAGGACCCATAGTGATTGTAAATTCATTCTCCTTTAAATAAAACCATGGCACCGTTGTGCCCTACATTACATAGCACTAAATTATTAAGTGAAAAAAATTTCTTCATAATAAAATACACATTCCTTGTTGAATAAATTATACACAAGTTGTAATGAACAGTGCATTTTTTTTTTTTACTTCTTCCTGATTCCTATATTTGAGTCAGGTGTTTGTCTAAGGCTGCCAGTGAGGAGGTTCAGAGATCTCCTTTTCCCTTAGCTCAGCTGAGTGATCTATCTCAGCCATTGCAGGCATGCAGTCAAACAGCGGAGAAACAAAACTTCCACATTCACCGAAGCAACCTCCCGCATGGCCCGGACCCCATTTCCAGAGACCCGGCCGGAGGTTATTTGTTCTGAAGCCATTGTGCAAACTACGGGCTCATCCTCATGAACCCTTTTCAAGACCCCACCCCCCCCCCCAACCCCATTCCCAACCCACAGCCCCACCCACACCCTTCAGTACCTTCTATACCATCTGAGCAAAGCTGACCGCAGACTCGGTCGGCCGTGTAATTAAAGCTTCCAAGATTTCCCTGAAGAAAGATGGCGAGCTATTGCAACGGGAAGATAACCACCCTGTAAGGTTAAAAAAAAAAAAATCAATAATTTAATCGAAAATATGAGTTAAAACGAAAAACAAACAAACAAAAAAAGAACAAATATACGACTTCCCATCCAGGCATCCCTGGACTGGAGCTGCAGATTAGATTGAGGGAGGGGATAAGACCACAAAAAAGTGCCTCTCTGTGCCCTATGTTGTCGATGACAGGGCTGTCTTTTCGCATGTCCTCAGGGGGGGCCCTCCGTCACCTCGCCAGGAAAAGCAATCAACCCAGAAAAGAACTGGCTGAGGATGGGATCTGTACCCAGATGGAGGCTCTGGCCCCCGGTGAAGATCTCTTTCGCTCCCTCTTGCTCGGGACATGCGACCAGGCGCCTGAGCGGCCATGTTGCTGGGCATACGGAGCCCTGAGGGCCACTCCGATGGCTGGGACCGGCTTTTCTGTGGTGGGCCCTGCTCAGTTCTCAGCGTTCCTGGGTCGCAGTGTCTGGTGAAGGCGGTAGTCGGGGGGTTTCCGGATGGTTGCCGGGGAGCTGAGCTGGGGTGGGGGCTGCGGGGGTTGGGGCTGGGTGGGCGTGGGTGCGGGGTGGACACTCGGGGGGTGGCCAGACCCCTGTGCTGTTCTCCGCTCGCCTGAGGTCTTGGAGCTGATAGAACGCCTGTCCTCTCCTCCCTCCAACTGTGCCTCGCACAGCTCCAGCAGAGACACCACCTGCTCCCGCAATGGCAGGCCCTTGAAGCGGCGCTGGGCCAGGTAGAAGAAGGCCTCTATAAAGGCCTGCAGGGCCATCCCTGAGCAGACAGACACACAGACAGACAGACAGATTAATAGATTAGTGCTCAGATGCATCACAAAAATAGATATGCTCTGAAACTTCAAGAGATGGCCTGACTCATTCAGTTCCAAATAACCAGCTAAAATTTCAATGGACATTGATACATATCCTCATTTTGAGTCACTAACCTTGTGTTACTGGAATATGGTGGAAGACTGGGGCTTTTGGAATCTAGACTATTCATATAATCATGTACACTTTGTAAGAATTACTTCCAATGTGCAAACTGCTGTGCAAATACCCCAATATGAAAAGGTGTATGCCATTAAAAGATATATATAGAATAGATAATATACAACTACAAGTAAATATGGCTACCACATTCCTTCCAATAACTTTGAAATAACACAGAGCTCTTTTGGAACAGTTTTTAACCTTTTCGAGAACCTTCCAAAGATCATGTCAATGTGTTCTCTACCCCTTTCTGCTTAGAATAGCCAATTACAATGGGAGATTTTGGTTGTTTAGCAACTCCACTGGTGACAAGTGTAAAACTTGTTTCAATAATGGGTTTCAATATGCACTTCCAAAATTCTTTTTTTGTTTAATGAATAGTGAGCTGAGAAGCATGTCTGGGATAAAAAAATGTTTACAGGTAAGGCAATTGTCAATATTATTTTTTTTCAATAAATAAAATAATAAAACGTAATAATTTTACAAATTTCAATCTTGGAATCACACTGCCACTTACATCTGGAATGTGCCTTGACAATGGGGGAAAGCACATTACTATTCCGATATAATAAGGAATGTGAGATTTTAGCTTTTCCTCATGGAGATAGCTAGCTACTACAACTAGCTAGCCACACTGAGTAGGAAGGTTATAATTTCAAAGCAGTCAGCTGATGTTACTGAGTTTTGGGATGTAAAATGCCTCTGTATAAGTTCAAGTCTATTATGTGCACCAGTGTGTTTGCCATCCAGGGCTGGATTAGGGTTTTCATGACCAAAGCCCTCACCTCCATTTAAGGCCAAACCAGGGTAGCTTTTGTACACCAGCCTATACACACATTCAATGTGTGTCACATTTCAAGAATGAGTTTGCATTTTCATTAAAAACTCCACACTCCGTCTTTTGAGTACTGTGAAAAATTCATCACATATCCATAAACATAAAAAGATAATAAAACACATCTAAAATCAAACTGTCATGAGGGTATTTAATCAAGGTCGTCCGTCAACTCTGCAGCGAAAAAGAGTCACTTCGTCAAGTCGTGTCTTTTATTTAGAAGCATTTCTTCCACTCACTAAATTAATCAAGATTTTCTATATTTAATACTTCCTTAATTACTCATTCAAAATAGACAGCTATTGGAAATTCTGAATCCCAAGACACAGAGCTGCTGCTGTCCTATTCGCCTGTTTATTTTAAACATACCAGTACAGTCTCCAGAGCTTTGGCTACTGCTAATTTACTTTCACAAAAGGCCTCTCTGAAATGGTACAATTATTTCAGCATGAAATGATAAAATCCATAAATCACAATTAATCATCCCTATCATACTGCATAGTCGAAGAAGGTACACTCTAAAATGTCTATACATAAGACACATGGAAGTAGATGTAAGTTTCAAAAGGACAGGGCCTTTTATTGTAGCCCATCAACACTTGTATCCCATCAATTATGTTTTTGCTGGACCCTCACCCTGTGAGGAGTCCTGTATCTATTTTATAGTATAAATGTTATAAAAATGTTATAAAAATATCATGAGGATGTGACTGCTCAAAATATAATTAAATGTATGGTTGTACTTTAAAATGCTCTCAATATTACATTTAAACCTGTGATCTGGTATGCCGATAGCCTAAATACAAGAAGTTAAGATTCAGGACGAATGGTTATGCTTGGTATTAAGGTAAATTAGGATGACCAACTACTGCGTACCTCTGTCTCCGTTTACCTCCTGTGTAGGAGCATGTTAATGCAGACACAAACTCAAAAACGTCCCCAAGTGTTTCCAAATACGGCTCTGCTAAAATTGCATTTAGATTAAATCATGCAAGCTAATTAACGCAAACGGGAAAGAAACAAAACCAGAATTCATCCTGTGACAGGGCCACGACTCAGCAAGACAGAGCTTATTTCCTGTCTGTTTGTTTGTTTTTTGTGGGGCTATGAATATGCAAATTTTTTTTATTTCGATTCCACAGATAATGTGAGGATGACGGCAGTGGTGTCTATCAAAAAACAGGGCGTCCTGATATGCTTTCAATCCTTCAATTGCGTCTCATTTCTTAAGCAGCAATTTTCAGACAAAATGGGATCAGAAAAAAATGTAAATGCTTTCCTTTGACACCTTATGCAACCAAAGTCATTCAACAGTAAGAGTTATGATTTATCTAAAGGAATCAGATATGAAGACATTTTCCAGTCAGATACATTAGAAATATAACCCTGAATGTAACAGAAGACTGGTAAACATGCCAAGTCACACACTGCGAGAATACACATGCATACTTGAATTACTGTGTATTATTTCTATTTTCAGTTTCTTTTCAGGTTGCTGAATAACAGAACACATCTATATCGGTCTCATGCCATGATAGCCCTAGATCTTGATCTCCTGCAGGTAACTATCTGGCTGAAAGTGTCTATTTTGTGTGTCAGCTGAGTCTAAGAGCTGGCATAACAGTATGGATTTAGCTCAAGGTCTGAAGATGTGACAGTTAATGTCATTCTCATGTAAGCCCTACATTTTGCACAAGAGACAGTATGCACCTGCCATGTACAGATTATACTGTTCTAAATAGGACCATGAATTTCCCTGCATGAGCTCTCTCTCGGAATGGTCTACCAAAATGAATACCGGACTAATAACTGAATATCATTCTGCTACTTTGAAGGTGCAAATCAATGGGACGTTTCAGGGGGTGGAGAGCTGATGAAAAACTACAGACATAAAAATACAGACAACAACTACATTAAAACTGACCTGGGAGTCAGCTTTCCATACTTTAGAGCAGGTAATACCTTTAACATCACTAGCTACTTATATAGTTTTACAATTAAAAGCGGATTGAAATGAATGGAGTAAGACTTCTGAACTGAAAATCATAGCAGTTAGGCATGATGCATTTCACTGAGACAGGTGACTCTCCCAGAGGAATCTGCTGTAGGAAGTTTGTGTTGAGATTTTAAAAAATGATAATTTAACAGGATTTATATATTACATGCTAGAGTGTGTCAGAGTAGACAGCTCCTACACCTGAATAAGCCATAGACAGCGGGGGACTTCATGATCTGTTGTATCTGACAAGGATTCTGACTCCATCTCCTCAGTCAGCATATTTATAACTATTTATAAAGAGTTCGCATATTAGGTTCAGGGCTGAGTGAGATTCAAAACAACTTCAAAAGTGATTTATGATTAAAAGAGTTCTATTCATAAATTCCTGGCATTTATGCTGGTAAAAAATGCTCACAACTAAAACAGGAGAGAAAGTACATTAGGGTACGAGGGGATCAGACATCTACAGCTTCAAGGCTTGAAGCCTGCTTCAAATTAGCGATTTTGGTTTGCAGAAGAGACTGATTATAGCGTAGGACACAGACCGGAAATCTGCAACTTTTCCTGAAAATACATAAAGGGATGAATGACTGTAACTATGAAAGGAAGAATGACTATGTTCCCGCATGAACGAATAAATAGATTAATGAAGACCGGTGGACATGGGGAGAGCCGCGGCGGTTCTTTGACGGAGAAGTCCGGAGGACCGACGGATCTGTCGGTTTATCTCTAAGCGGCAGCTGCCACGGTGGCAAATCAGAATGTTAGTTATGGGCTGCTGTGCAGGAACGTCATAGCCATGGCGAACCGAGCTGCTTGGCCTGGCACACAGAAGCAGCACACACACAGTGCTCAAATGTAAGAAAAATGAAAAAGAATAGCTCTAGACAGATTAAGCTTTAATGTAGAAGGGGTGGGAGTTCTTACTCACTTTGTGTCAAGATAACAAAAGTTCCACCCAGCTAAACGCATGAGCAGTTACACTGCAGTCATTAACATGGGGCTGAAGTGCGAAGACAAACACTGCGTTAATTGTTGAAATACAGGACCGATCTGTGCCAGTGTGTATTTACAGTACACCCGTTTTCACTCACTTCCTGTGTTCTTTGTTCTCGCAAATAACAGAATTGTTGATTCACAAGCAAGACTTAATTAACAGAAATTACACACTGACTAAAACCAAGGGACCATTTTTTTGTATTTCCAAGCTCAAGAAATTCAGACAGGGAGAGAAAGAGAAATAGAAACAAACGGGCGCCAGCAATTACTCTCATGGGAAAGAGCACGCTGTCTGGTGGGTTCTAGTGAGCTCATGTAGCTCTGCCAGCCATGACAGACGCCGGCTCGTTCTGAGAACCTGCTGAATATTGTGCTTCTTATTTCACATTTTGGGAAGCTCTCGGCTGGGATTTAATATTGGTCCAAATTCATTGGACTTGCAAAAAGGACATAGGTACATTATTTTTTTGCAAAGGAACCGAAACTCAGTTTTACACAATTGCTCCATGGAGAGAGAGACGAGTAAACAGACTAGACCTTGGGAAATTATTCATTAAATAGACCAGCCAGTCTAAACCTGGTGGAGAAAATGACCTTCTTTCATAGCCACTGGGGAGGTTTTGAGCCAGGATGTAGCTTGCTTTATCACAATGTCAATGATCTAGCACTAGTTATCACACCTTAATGGAGGAGCAGGCGGTACAACCTGTAAGCGCCGTCTGATCACAAGCTCAATTTTTTTCCGACATCCCAGTAAAAACCCTTAAAAATGTGCTACATCACAGCTTTCAGACGCATCTTTTCTAGTCACTTCGGGGAATCACTTTTCCGTCATTATTTTCCTGTGTGCGAGATATCACTCCCAGGAGGGGGAAGATCAATAGCCGTACAATCTAGAGCCGTGTATCACCGCTGCACTCCGTGAACTTGGGAGAAGGGCTTGCTCAACAACGGAGTTTCATTTCCATCTGTCTTCGCGCTGGATGCGAGGGGAAACAACCCCAAACAATAATTAAGGCCGAGCTCTTAGGAGAAAATCGCACAGCACAGATGGTGAGCGGGCATGTGCGTCCCAACAGTGTTTCACAATGGGGGGGGGTGGGCGTAATTGAGAGCTCTGGCTATGGCTGAGTTCCTAAACTTTGTAGGCGATGGAGTCTCCATCGTTTGTCCTCACTTTAATGCCTCATCTCGGGTGCGCGAGCCCAGTCTTCCGGAAGCTGCTTTTTTTTAATTGGCCCAGCGTAAACGGCAGGCTCCTCTGAGGAATACAACGTGGGGGAAAAAAGGTGAGGAAAAAAAGAAAGATTAATCGATAGATCCAGCCACTAATCTCGGTCATGCAGGACTGTGATTGCATTCAAAGCAGCAGAGATTGCAGGATGCCAATGAAGGCGAGGGCACTGGCGAGAGAGGAGCCGGTCTCTCTCAAAAGCCTGAATCAGCCTTTTTCACTTTCTATCATGACACTTTATTATTCATAAATACAAATCTTATCCATTGGAGCGCCATTTGAACAGCACTGGCTTTGTAGCCTATTTCCCACAAGAGTAATGAGCAGAGTTCTTCTGGATAAAGTAAAATTCTGTTCATGGGTTTAAAAAAAAAAATTCTATCCAGACCTGATAATATGATCTTGAAAAAACATTCCCCTCTGCCTATTTTCAGTCCCAACTTGCTGTGAATAATTCATTTTGGGCCAGTTTTCTGAATATCCTGCCATGACCTTAACTAAATTCAAGACCACTCCTCTCATTATGAGAATTCAGTGTGAATGTGTTTTTTCCCTCTGTCCTTAAACAGTCAACACCCAAGTTTGCACTAAATCGTATTACCAGACAGGCTAGCTCGACCTCCAAGATAATTAAAGGTTACTGCTAATATTTTCAAGTGCATTGGCAGTAAAGGCAACGAATTGGGGTTTTGTTCTTATATCAGCAGTGCTCAGGAGTGGGCTGGGTGCTCTGAGGCAGTATTGTTCCCATGAGTACCTGCTTCCCTTGAGTCAGACACCATGCCGGCCCAGCGTCGCGTGATGTCGATGTAAAGGATGTCCACGGACGCCATTGACAAACTACTGCTACTGAGCTTGCAGTTTCTGAAAGACATGTGTAAAAACACAACCAAAGTCAAAAACATTCATACCTCTCTACCACACAAGAGCTATACTGAGAATCACTCTTTATCCTTTACAGGCTCTACCTATGCATAATATACTGCCATTAAACAGAGATTTGAACATTTTTACAGTAATTCAGTTTAATTATTTTGTAATTTCTTCTGTTAGACAGGCACACCCAGGGAGAATTAAATAGTGGATGACAGTATGGCCATAAAGGCGCGTGAGAAGACTATATAGTTTGAGAAGGTAACCATGGATGGAGACAGAGGAATGGGACAAAACCTGCAAATTTCCTGAACCCAATGAAAAACAGACTCAACAGGTATCACACAGAGAGATCAAACATCTATACAAATAAATATCTACCTATGAAATAAAACTTCGAATGTAATATTACAGCCAGTGAAATGTACAAAAAATTAGCTATTTTCAAAGCAATATTAAATGATGGAGTAATATAACATCTTTACATCTGCACTGAATATTCACACTTTCCCAAAAAAAAAAACGTTTCAAGGAAATTAAAATAATGCTTCCTGGGAAAATGTAGAGTCAAAATATCTTTAAAAGTGGGTTTTTCAATTCTAAAGCTATATTTAGCAAGATTTGTGGCACTGCAGGACCAAATAACCTTTTGATGGGATAGAACTATATTAATACTACACTTAATCAACACTGGTTGCAAGAAAGTGAAAACTAGTGGAGATATAAATTTTTGAGAATTAAGGATTCTTCGTTTGGTTATGTTTTATTAATTTGATTACTGTAAATCTAGCAACAACTATTTACATTAATACATGTTGCAAATTATCCTGAGGGTTTCTTGGATGTTCAGTACACATTTCAACCCAATCCAGTGAAAATAAGCAATTGGTGAGGCATGGAATACGCATACAAAGAATCGCAAAAATGCTCAGAGGACCAAACTTCAAAAATTCATAACTAAAAAATTATTTGGAGTAGAGCTACAGGATTTTACAAGGTCCCATGAATTTGATAGAAGCTCTCATGATTTTTTCAAGAAAATTCATGACATGAACTGGGGGCCCTAGGTGAGTTGATATGGAATGACCCAAATATTAGTAGTCAAGAGAGTGTATATCACATTCAGAAAACACCCTGTATAAACAGAATCAATGGCGCTGCAAGAACGGTTTAGCCTTAGGCCTGGTTACCTGATGAAAGTGCGAAAACCTGTGGGACCCAGCCGCATGGTCCCCTTCACTCCGAGGAAGCGCACAAAGAGAGTGGCTATGCGCTCCACCATGCGCAGGTAGTTGAACTGCTTGGTGTATTTGGGGAAGACCTGCTTCAGGCAGAGGGAGGGCAGGCTGTTTGCTGGGTGGACCCCTTCATTGAGCTCTGCTTTGTCTGGTGACCCTGCTTCCAGTATGTCCTCCTGCACCTCAGAGCCGTTGCCTAGCGGGAGCGACCTGTTGCCATGGAGACAACAGTATAGTGTCACAGTACTTAATCAGGGCTGAGCAGACCCACCGTGGACAGACATTATGCAATATTCGCAATCACTTATAATTCTGATTGCTGAAGAAACATTCAAGTATACTCTCTAATCATCAGATTATAATTAACATGCCACACATACATCAGAAATCAATTTCATGTTCTCTATGAAAATACATCTCAGGATACACAGGAAATGTATTCAGACAGATGCAGAAAGCACATATCAAGTCGATGCCCCTGACAAGGTTGACTGATAAACGTCCAAGCAAATACTCTGCTTTATCATCTCGGCTTGGAAAGGAGGGTACATAAGATGATCGATAGACGCCTAAATAGTTGCGGATTGCGAGTAGGATGAATAACCGCTTAAATGCTAAAGCTCGAGCTTAATTCTCAAGCTGTGCAATAAATTAATAAGCCTGTAAGAGCGGGGCTGGCGCTCGAAATGTGCGCTGGGAGCAGAGGAAATGATCTATGGCCGGGGGAGAGGATTCGTCTTGGCAGGGCAGATACCGATCTAAGTCCCCCACCCCTCCGTCATGGCCGCTAACTAATGTCACACCTGCTTCCTATCGACACGATGCCAGAAGGCCCACCCTTCATAGGGCCATAATGAGGACTTTAGATCAAATAAATGGAGGACGGATCTCGGGCGTTGGAGCTTATCTCAATTTGTCTGGCTGGAGTAGGCCAGATGTATGGATACGCCCCCCCTCTGCCACAGGGCCAGTCGATCACTGGGGGCCATTTGCTGGAATCCATGCAAGAACTGCTGACCACCAAGTTGGGATGAGCTCAGTTCAGTAGTAATAAACACATCTGTTCTAAAGCAACTTTAACTCTCATTTATCTGAAGGATCTATATTCTCATCAAATGGTTTTACCTGTGCTGTTAATAAAAAGCTATTCCAAAACTTAAATCTCAATCCTAATACCAGGATACTGCTAGGTAATAAAGTGCATATTAATATAATTCATATCTAATTGGAGTGAAAATATTAGAGCATTTACAATGTTTGTGTGAAATAACATGTCTATTAATATGTAATTATAGTAATTGTTTGTAAATGTTTGAAACTATTTTGATTTAAAATGTGTTTCCAAAATGTATATGAATACGACTATTTGATTGAAATCGATTCACTAATTGACTTCAATGAGGAAACCCTCTACTTGGCCAACTGTCTTGGGGATCAGCACTCTGGATCAACACTTGATTTAAGGAGCAGCAGACGTTTTAATTGCAAATTTAATATTACTTGGGCCTTTGACGGTATGCTGTTTTCAGGAGGTCAAGGGTTGTGCTATGGACGGCTTGCTTGGCTAACCCTCATCTCCACTGAAAATGAGTCACTCACAATAGTCTAAAAATTACTGAAGTGATATTTGATGGAGGTTCGAACTCCAGTGGCCTTGTCCATCTGCCATGGTTCAGGGAGGAAGCCTAATTTGCCTAACTTCACTTTACTCTTTCCTTTATACTCTTGTTACTCTCCCGTTATAAAACTATAAATTGCCATGACTTATGAAAAAAACTCTCTTTTACTGTCCAAACAGTTTTGCTGTAAATTCAATATAACTGCAATGTCCTTCATAAATAACTTTGAGCCATAGAATAAACAAGAGTTATGTTTTTCATGTTTTACATTTTTCTAAATTATATCAGCTGCTCACAATACCATACTATTATTTAAGAAATGAATACAAAAACAAGAAAGCAATTATTTAAATTTGGACAGCGGACAGATTGGTTCGGGGGTTTAAGCTTGAGAAAGCTGGGGCAGAAAATAAGACGAGTAGAAAACACTGAAAGTGTGGCATCAGCATCTTCTGTCCTTAGAAACACTGTTACCGCCACACAGAGCAAGAAATATGGACTGTTACGCCATGCATGACTGTACATCCTACTGCTTTGATGTAGTATTTCCAACCATTTTGGGTGAAGGGCAATAAAACACAGGCCGTTTATAAAAGCGAACTATGAAATGTGTCAGGTTTGTAGGGATTATGGGAATAACAAGCCCACAAGCCCTGTACGATAGCTATAGTGGCACAGTGATATACAGCCCTTTGTGCAAATCTTACCCCTTCAAAACATAAATACCATTCAGGGTCAGCAGACAAAAATAACTACTGCTTTTTGCTTGCTCACAAAGGACATTTTTAGAATGACAGTTATGCCTTTAGCATTATAAATATTGAAATATGATTACCACATACTCCAATGACAATAGATTAAAACACTTCGGAATTTGTGAAAATACATTCTGACTTCTTGTGATGCCTGTTAAAAATATGATCGCCTTGTCCATTGATGGAGAATCTAGAACAGAGACTGTGGACCAATCACATGCCCTATCATAGCTGTCCCCAAACACCAATAAACCAATAAAAACAAGTTTAAATAAACCACCAAACCTCTGATGAACAGCTCAAAAACATGCCACTCCCACACACAAGCAGTCAGGTTAGCAGTACACCTTTTTCACCTGCATTACTCTTAAAACTGTATATCTATCAATCAAATCCTATTATGACTTATCCAAATGCCTTATATGATGCTATCAATGCTATTTCTACAATGAAATGCCCTCATCTTAAGGGTAATTCAATCTTACAACAGGTGCCTTGCTAAATTTCCCATATTTACTGCTTGTAGAAGCATAATGTACATTAGAATGGCAAGGGTGCACTATGCTCTAAGCTCCCAGTGTGAAACCAGACATGGCATATGTCAAGTCAAATGCTTTTACAGAGCAAAATGCTTCAGTTGGAAAATTACAAGGGCCTTTTTTTCTGAAGCACTTTAAGGATTTTAGTTGCCAATTCAGAGTACCCCTTGTACTGGTTTTGCACTGAGTCAACCAATCTAACTTAAGGTTTGCTTCACTTTAGCATACAGGGAATTATGGGAGATAATGTAGCATGGTAAAGTCAAATGTTCAGCTTAATGTTTCAATCCAGGGAGGAGCCTCAAAATATTAGAATTTCAATTTTAAAAAGTTCAACCCTATGAAATAACTGAATAATATAAGAGTTTTTAGATGTAGATACATTAATTGCAAATTCTCTCATTTGTGATAGAATTTTTGTTTATACACAAACTTGGAATGTTTTAATACTATAAATATACTCATTTGCTCAAAGTGGCAAATATAAAAAACAATGACAAATCTTGTAATGACTTCACGGCCAAAACATTCATACCTTTTCTGGTTGCATTCTGAATGCGATGAACTACCAATGCAAAGTAAACTGACTTATCACTTGTTTTCAGAACGTTTCAAACTAATTTTGATTATTAAACAAGCTTAAAATGGCGATCGCCCTCCTTAAAACGCAGAACCCTGACTATAAAGCAAAGACTACACCCATTTATCAGAGCCTAAATCAGTAAATGGTATGAAATGTCAGGGAAAGGGCATAAACAGGGGAAATGTAATTTAGTTTCACAGCTATCCAAAGAGGCGCAGCTGCAAAACGTGCAGCGGCCCAGATTGGAGGAGCCAAGGAGAGCGAGCGGAGCCCTGGGCCTTACGGGTATGGAGCGGTGTGTTTAATTGAAAGGACCAGGACCTGGTGAGGTTCTGCTAGCGCTCGCTTCTGTTTTCACCCCCGGCCAGATGGCTAGGCCCTCCTATGAGACTCTGGGATGGAGAGGAGGGGGAGGGAAGAAACATATCAAAGGTTCAAGGAGAGACAAAAGCAACTATTGCAAAATTATGCAAATGAAATGCAGAATGCACACCTAGCTTTCTGCTGGTCCTGCAGCATGAGCCGAGGAGGGGGTGGAGTGGAGGGGGAAGGGGGTGTCTGGGCGGCCCGGCATGGTGTGAGGAGAGAGTCAAACTGTACTCTGCCTAAAATTGTTTCCACGTACAAGCGATCACGATGCTGTCTCTGCCCCATTGATTTCGCCTCGCTTTCATTTAATTGATCCTAAAGATCTTCCCACTCATCCTGACAGAGCGATGACAGCCCCAGTGCGATGACAGCCCCAGCTCGGGCAGATGCGATAAGAGGAGTGTACCATCCAACTTTTTGTGAACATCAGTACTTTAAAAAAAAAAAAGCGCTCATATTTTTTTAATCACACACATGTATTTAAGATCATTTTGATGAGAGACACTGAATCCTATAAATAACAGAATATGAACTCTTTCAGTTCAATATGCTCCTTGATTCTTCACCAGCTCGAAATAAAACACTATCCATCTTCTGATTCTTTATGAGTAGACTGAAACTTTTCAAAAGCCATAGGTTATGTTTGGCTTGAATGAGAAAAGGTCCTTGAAAGAAGAAACTCAAATATTAAAAGAGAGACAGAGTTCTGCTGGCGGCTGCTGTTGAGAATTTAAGTGGCCTTTGGTCCCCTCCAATAACAGTTTCTTACAGCATTGAATAATTAGTCCAAACCCTGAAGGTAAGTCAGTACAATTCTGTGACAGTGAGACTCAAAGGCTAATGCACATTACATGCACTCAGTACATGAAGAACTTCAGTTTCCAGGGATTATTGCTATAAAGGCCTTTTATCAAATCACTGAAGAGACTTGCACTTCTGCAAGCAGCACTGACTTCTTTCACTGGTTACTTCTGACCTCTGTGATTGTAATTAAACACAAAGCTTTCATCAACATAAACACTGCTGCCTACAGTCGAGATACCCAAAGATCATGAATAGTTACATTTGTCATAATAAATGCTAGCGCGATGGTGACTGCTCGTGCTCGACAAAAGTGTGACAACGATAAACAAACTCCTCCAGTGAGATGGATTGGCTGTCAAACATCCGACAGCGCTGGAATCTTTACCTCTGCTGTACCAAATGATCCATCAAGCAGCTGCAGCTAGAGGGGAGGGTGGAAGCAGTCTGCGCCTCCATGGAGAGAGGGCAGGAACAAACCCAGCTGAACCAAAATAGGATCCAACTGAAAATAACCCTAAACTCTCAAGCTGAGATCACATTGGTAAAGACCCTGTAACCTTGAGCTCATTAGTCCTGCACTCCTCCAACACCCACACAAAAAATGTCCACGGACACTCTGAGATGTGACCAAAGACCCAGGGCTTAGGCTGTCACAGCAGAGAGAAACTGTGTTGAAGAGCAAGATCCTTTAGGCTTACACAAGCAGACCAGCTGTAAAACGTCTTCCTGTCTCGCCAAAAACCATCTTCCAGCAGCAGCATACGACTAATCCTGACCACTTAATTACCCATAAAATAGGGCGAATGCTTTTATACATAACTGTGTGTCACCGACAGAACACTTCTGGGGCCAAGAACACAAGAACCCTGAAATTTTCTTCACAGGATTGGTTCAAAAACTGTGGGTCTTTACCCTTTGTTTAGCAAAGTGTTGAATGGCAGTGAAAAACATGTCCACATCACTAATCAAGTACATTGATGTTAGCACACCTAATATAAATGTGTCAAGCATGTATTTGAGCAACTAGCAATTAACTGTCAACACGTTATTTCATTAGCATCATTCGTTTCAAACATTCTGGCCAATTATCTTTTAAATTATAAATATTTTAATTTCCCTGTTTATCCAGTTTAAATAAGTATAATATTGATTTTTTGTTATGTATTTGCTATTGGGTGGGGTTCTGAATCAAAAAGTTCACATTGAAAAGGACTGCCACTTCAAAGTAACACCCTGTGACTCACTAAGCATCACATTTGTTCTACCTGGCGAATGCTAAGAGACGGATGAAGACAGGCATGCATTAAATTCAAATTACACTCTTGACAGAAAAAGTGGCAAATTACTCATTTTGGTCCTTTTTCAACTTAACTTTCTCAAATTTCCTGAAAGGATGATGTCACATGCACTCTTCCTCTACTGCAGCTGACCCTTTGCCGATTTGTGTTGAAAAGTCTTCTTTGAAGTTCCCACCAGCATACCATCTACAAAGACAGCCTATTTCAAAATATACTGGGTCACATGACCAGCCGTCTGGCTCTTCAGTGCAGCTATGACACCAATATCCCAATGCCCGGTAGATACCTCGCGCTTTCATCATCCGTAACAATGACCGATTTCACACGGGCGAAAATATATCGTAGCGCACCACTCCTCCTTCATCAATCCCAGCGCACGGTACATTGTTTTTATTCTAATATTGCTGCGGCTGTCAGGGCCACTTAAGAGAGCTGATGGATGACCTTACGGATGACATTTTGTAGAGGTAATGATTAAAGCACGGTTATATCCCTCTCCAGATAAGAGTAACTGAGCGGAGATTCCTTTTCTGATTTATACTGCGCCTCTCTCCAATTATGCTCTGACAGGTGTTCAGTTGACATTTATCCAAACCTTAATAGACTTGTTCTCTGCCTCTCTTTCTCCTCTTGCCTATCCCACATCCCCCCACCCCACATACACACCTCTCTCTCTTACAAAGGTGAGAGGAACAATTCTTCCTGTCATCAAAATAAAATATAACAGGAGACAGACAAAGAAACACTTCTTAGAAGGTCATGGACAGGCCTGACAAAGTATCTGAAAGCTTGACAGAATGTGAAAACGAAATATCTATCTACCCTTTAAAACAGTGGCCCTCTCTCACAAACCTGAATTCCCTAAAACCGAATTAACCTCACTATCATCAAAATGATTTGTATTGTATGTACCTGCAGTGCTGCGCTCACAAAAGCTCAACTCTTGGCGTTGACATGCAGCTGGAACGTAACCTTGGATTTTTGCGACGGCAGGAGCTGCTTTCAAAGCCAAAAGCAGGACCGACCTGAGGTAACCCTTGGAGGGAAGGGAAATTCGCCAGAGCTCGACCGTTTCCAGGAGGTCAGCAGTGAAATGAGATTCCTCAAAGCTGGCAGGGACAGCCGTGCTCAGAAGTCTGCCCTGAGCACTGCACCAAATCAATGAATGAAAAACAGGCTCGTTCTCATCTGTCATTTTTTCCTCTCCTCTTCATTTGACCTTGTTGTTGCCTCTGGTTACTGAAATAAGATACACTTAGACTTGTGAGCTCTTGTGTAGATACTATGTACTTCGCCATGTACGAACAGAAGTAACAGCCTCCAGATTGGATTGCAGGAGGTCCGCAATGGAAGCAATATTGCAAGGTTTTACTAATGCATCTCAATCACAGTGGGCTTCATACTGGACCTCAGGCAGTGCCAATACCCACTGGTAATGTAGCACCTTCATGGAAAGAGCCCCTGCTCTGCTCCCAGAATACCAATGAGACTTCAGCTATTGTACAGAGGGCTAGTAAATTAAAACCATTGTGTTATCTTAACAAGACACTGAGGTAACCTCTCCAGAATAAGACAGGCTCTCCTGAGAGTCTGCTCACCTCCTCTGGCTTGAGTTCACCTGTAAAAGTGACTGTTCAGGGGCAAACTGTGCACATCAGCTAGACAATGCAGAGCTGCCTCCTGCCCATTTCCATCACAGGGCTGTTTCCCTTTCAGCATAAATAATTAATGACATTGACTGGAAATTAGATGAATGTTTAATGAAATCAATCAAACTCAACAGCGTAAAAAGAAAAATACATACACTGGCCGCTGAGGCCCTGGACACAGGGAAAAAACAGACTGCAGCAAAATTATGAAGGGCAGTTCAGATATGTTTCATTTAAAATTCTGTCTATTGTAAGACAAGTTGACCATTTTTCTATTCACATTTTTGGTGTTAGTCATTTTAACAACAGATGTTTTTCTTGTGCAAGTATTTATTTACTGACTTAGTTATTTTACAAGTTGTAATATTAATATCAACCGTTATTTTTCCTAAAAATCAACGTTTAAATACATTATGCCACATAACCAGATAATGATAATTGACAGTAAATTAAATAGAGGGCCCATAATTATCAGCCCAATAACAATTAATCTAAAAAATCTCACTTTCACTTCAAGCCTTCAAGACTTGCTTGTTTTCCTTGATTAACAAACACATAATTATCTAAATAATCTGTACCAGTAGGAAGCTAATTCTCTTCCCCCTAAATCTTGTGATGAGTAATGATCTGCTTGTAAGTATTGTCTATCTGTAAAATGTGACATACCAAACACAAACTCTGAACATATTTAGCTGTTGCTTGACATTACAGTCATTTAGCTGACACTTTTATCCAAAGTGACTTACAGTTGATTAGGCTAACCAAGGGCCAATCCCCCCTGGGAGCAAGGGGGGTTAAGGGCCTTGCTCAAGGGCCCAACAGCAATGGTGTTCTTGCTGTGGCTGGACTAGGGCTTGAACCGCCAACCTCAGGGGTCTCAGTCATGTACCTTAGCCACTAGACTATACGCTGCACCACTACAGTTGGGAAAAGGATGGCAAATTCAAGAATTACATTCTATAAAAAGTTAATAAAAAAACATAAATATTTTGACTTAATTGAAATTAGAATTAAGCTAACACAAATATCACATCTCATTAATGAATCTCATAAATAATGATACATATATGTATTCCTTTCTTTGGGCAAAAAATATGATCTATTGTCATCTAAAATAAGTGCTTCTTCCACCAAGCCAATACATTATGCAGCTACAGCATAGTTACTGCATGCACTGACGTAATAGTTATATTGACCTCACAAAATGTTTAACCTTCACGGCAAAGTAATGACAAAGAATGCCATATCAGACAATAACAAAAATGTCAAACAAAATGCAAACACAGATTGTAATGGGAACATTTTCAATGCCAAGAACAGTTTCATAATATGCAATACAAAAGACAAGTTGTACAACATCTACACTACTTCCAATGACATACATTAAAAGAACAGATGGAGATGTAAGTTAGACCTGAAGCAGGAAAAATCATCAGTATGCTTAGAAAAAGAAATCTCAACCTCCTTAATTTGATCAAATTTGAAAACATGCCAACTACATCAACAGACTGCTGTTCTGACCCGGATCTTTTTTTCCCTACCAAGGACTGTTAGACATATACAGTACATACAAGTGAAAGTTTCTCAAGACTGTCTGTGTTTTATCCAAATATGAAACTGAGCTGTGAAACTCTTTGCTACATGGAGTTTGGTTAAAAATGTGCATAATGATCATACTCGGTTTTAAAATGTATGAGTATATCAAAGCTATTTCTTGACACCATCCCGCACTAGGGTTGGGTGTCAGCAGGAAACTCTTAATATCATAGATATTCTGATACTGTGATCACAATACAATATTTATCCCAATACAATACATATTATAAAGTGATTTTTTTGTGACATTTCAATAATCTGATTGTGTTGCAGTTTGAAAAGAAGAGTCAATTATAATCAAAGGGGCTGTGTTTGGTTTTAGAGATGCAGGTAGTTTCATGACCCACGCTGGCAAAAAGTGGTATCATCTCTCAAGTTTTAATCTTCTTCCCATCCCTTCATTTTTCCCCTCTGTGGCAAGAGATGTCTGTTTACTGCTAACTCAGACACAACAACCATATCTGGGCTACCCGAGAGACTGATGATGCAAAAATGTTTACAGATAAGGTAACCTGACATTCTCAGATGAATTTTTGGGATGATGAAAAAATAAAACTATCCACCATAAAACTTTCAATAATCACTGGGTCGTTTATTTGCATCCACAGCCAAATGCACCAGACACTTAGCAGAGACCAGTAGTTATTGGTTGGCACTTATTCTGTTTGACACAGCTGCACATCAAAATGAGTGAACTGAGAGAAGCCAGAGATAAATATTGTATATTTTGAATACAATTCCGGTGTAGAATATTACGTTTATGTTTCCACAAAATGTCCAATATCTGTATCTCAAGGTATACAGTGATGTCAAGGTATACAGTTAAGTTAAAAATATGTCATATCAGTTTGAATGCATTGTGGGAATGTTTGTTTTCAGTTAAGGTCTAATGTCACAGGGTTTGAACAACAGGGTTTGTTGTTCTGTTCTGTACCTGATATCTAAGCAAGCTACCTCTTTAAAATACTCGTTAGCTTACAATTTATACTGTTTTACTTTTCACTCAAGTACATGTAGCATTAATGGGACAGATTTTAGTCAGTCACCTCAGAAGCAGTTTAGCCAGCAAAGCATCACTGCATTTTGGCTGTGGAACTTAATGTTATCTACTGAAAGATCCCACTGTTAACGACAGTTAAAAGCAGATTCACAAAAGGTAACTTCCACTATTGTATCATGACTGCCTGATGTATCTACTCACTGTAAATATATGTAAGAATAAATGCAAACAAGTACAGAACAATACAGAAGAAATATACCTAAGTTTTATTGAGAATTGAAATTTAATGCAAATACAGTTATCACTGTATCAATATGCATATTGTCACTTCCAAACCTTCATATAGAGAAGAGAATTTGGTTCTCTGGTGGCATCCAGCAAAATTTTGAGGTCTACACAATCTAGTCTTAACAGTGACAGAGTTGTCAGTGGCTCAGAGTCTTGTGGGCACTGTAACCACTCAGACTGCCGCAGCGAGGACGAGAGATGGAGGGATTTTCTGTTACCTCTCTGTTCTGGGATACTCTAGTCTGCAGGATATTCTCTGACCTGTCACTTAGTACCAACTCCCCTGGTGAACTGGCAACCTGTGGTTTACCTGCTGCAGGTATTCAGCTGGTGCCTCTTCGGAGTGAAAAGGAACACGTGGCTTGCTATATGTGCTCAGGTATGCTGTATTTGATTATGATATGCTGTATTTGATTATCCACTTATTTTATGATAATGAAATGAGCACAGAAAGTTGCTCACAAAAGTGATTCATTGTCCATTTTTGTATGACAAAGATTTTTGTTGAGATTCAATACATAGTGAGAGAAGTCAAGGGCAAAGATAAGGATGCACAATCAGACACACTTATAGACATCATAAAGCTCAGTTCTGTGAAAGAAGCCATTTTTAGCCTGAGATGGACAAGACAAATATGTTTTGACAAAGTATGGGGTCTATTATTTGTAGTACTTTAAAAATCAAAAGAAATGGATTACTGACTTCACATAATTACCTTCTCAGGAATTAGCTTCTTTTTCAATTGTACACGTCAGTGTTGGTCTAAAAATGATTTGCCATTCATGATTCTAAAATAGGCACTTTTACTGAGAGAAAGTCAGGAAAGAGATTAAAAGTGAAAAGCTAAAAACTCAAAGTGGCCGTGATTCATGCTGCTTTTCATTCGGCTCCAAGACTGTCATTACTTAGTGCCAAGTGCAAAGTGAACGCAGTTATTTCTGGTCCTCCTGCCCCTAATCACTCCATAATAAATATGGTTGTGAAGTGAAGGACTTAAATGCTCTGAAAGTCAGGGTATCATTTCTGATGCAGACCTAAAGAAACTGGGATAGGTGATAAATCAAATCTGATCCGCTCCCATATGTGTGACTGCCACAATGCTGTAGCATACTGAGATATGCTAAAGGAAGTAGCATGTTTCTTACATGTCTTAGAATGGCAGCTCACTTCCCCCTGTAAATAGGACCTGGGGAGTCACATGAGTCACTGTGCAGTAACTGAAGCTCACATTCTGAAGGAATGAAATGTGCTATTTAATTGCTTGATGTACACCTATTTAAGAGGAAATGACATTGCTTACAAAACACTAGTACACACAGTACATTTTGGCTCTGCAGTTATTTTTACCCGCAATTAACATTAGTGCACCCTCCCGCTGAGTGCCTGACAGAATTCATCTGACAGGGGGTCCAATTAAGAGCTCTAGCTATACTCCTTCCCAATTTGATTCTCCATATCAGGGTCATTTCGAATGCTCATCTCAAAGCCTCGGGCCACAGGATTGTGCTAAACTCCACCAATCCTAGCACACGTGTATTACATTACCGTTCATAAATCACACGGGCCGAGACAGCACTTCCTGTACAGCAGGAGCTAAGGATTAATGAGGTGGGCGTGAGCCGCAGACTGCAAACGGACGATAGCATCACACTCCATCCACTTTGATGGACACTTTAATAGAAGCATGTCAGAAAACTGCATCAATATTAACATTAATATTTAAACATTTACGGGCACAATAAAACACAAAAATTACACCATACCTGTATTTCAAAATAATAGCTCCAGAGACAGTTCATTATTAAGTTATCTGAAATGAAATCACTTTCATATCAGGCAGTGTGGAAGTGTATTTTTTCATATTTTTTGCTCATGCCTGCAATTTTACAAATCATGCAAAGTGTGGTTTATTAGATTAAAAAACTGCATTTAACTAATACATTTGTTAAAGAATAACAGATTTCCATTGCATTAAACAGACGTTTGATATCTAAAGATATTCTGGACTGTTTACAGCAATTTTGCACTTCTATAATAACATCTACTGTTCAGATGCTTTTCCTTAAACATTATGCCTTTCGCTATTTGAATGTGTTTTTTAGATGCTTGTAAGCTTGCTGTAACTAAAAACTGTTGTAAAATACTGAGCTAGGTAGTAGTCTGTTTGAGTGCACAAGAAAAATGCTTCAGCACAGAGGAATTAGAGAACCAAATTCTACTAAGGCCCCATGGAAGTGAGCATAACACTGATTACTGTCTGCTTCAGGTGCTTCATTATGCATATTTGTCACTCACACCTAATGAGAGACAAGATGCATCTCTTAGGTATACAGCCGACTGCAAAACAGCTCTATTCCTTCGAATTGTTCAAGATTAAGGTTTCTGCTGTCTCAGTATAGGGAAAGAGAGCCGTAAAAATGGAAAAGAGAGAAGGAAAGATACAGCCAGTCCAAATCATATTTCCAAACTAAACTCTTCAAAAATGAGCCATATACAGCATGATATGGCACACACTTGCACATACTGTCAACCCCTCCTTTTCATATACTGTATTACTTCAGAATTTTCCTTTGAAATTTCCCTCTGTCTGTAATATTTACGCAAGCATGGCTGATTGATCCTAGCCTTGGGGAAAAGCAACGACTCATTGATATGCTTTAACTGCTTACTCTCCCATTTTGCTCATCCCTGCCGATTCAAGGATGTTAACGGCTTGTGTGCGACATAAAATTCCTGATTTTGGGAACCGGGGCATAGAGCTGGCATGTCCCTTGACGATAAAGACATCTGCTCTGGTCTGCTGTCCTGGAAACGGTTCCCCCAGTGCAAAAGTGGGCTGGAATACTGATGAAATCTCACACAGTGCATGTACGCCTGCTGGCACTTTAACAGCGGAGACAGGCAGAGGGGATCCCTGCAGAACGCTGAAGGTTCTATGTTTCATTATCTCGTGGGTGTGACTCAAAGACTGCGACAGCAGAGAGAGAGAGAGAGAGATGTGCAGAGAGATTCAGAGGCAGCTGAGAGCTGGTGCAGTATGTCTTTAAATAATTATCTGCATTCTGCTCAGCTTCTTTTTCAGGGAGGATGTGGACACAGTGCCATGTGCTTTATCACAAGCAGGCATTCTAAAAATCGCAGCTGCATCTACAATGTTTCGACATTCCGCATTTAATGTCCACTCAAATTCATTTCCAAATTACATTGGCACAATTCATAATTTGTATTTTTTCAGAGGCCAATTGGCATACATCCGATTTGACATCCCATATAATAACAAACATTTGGATGGCAGGTATCTTGTTCACCACGTCACAGGTAGGCAGGGCACAAATCATATTAATTCAGCATTTCTCTGATAGATTCTCAGGCACTATTTACCTGTACATTCTGACATCATGTAAAGGCACAAGATTCACATACAGCATAGCTGCACAATAAAATCCCCAATCTATTTTATGTCCCGATGTTCTCCTTTATTCTCCTGATTACATCATCAACAATAACGACCTCTCTTAAAATACACTTAAAGCAATTGTTTCAATTCATTAGCAATTCCAGGGCAATCATCTCTTATTCCTTGCATTTCACATATAAATCCTGAATCATATTGCTTCATGGCTTGAATAGCTAGTTTGTAAGAAAAAATAACATGGAGCCAGCTTGTGTCCTGTCTGCCCAACTAACTTTGTACAGATTTTTCTACATACGGTATTTCTCCTGGCCATAAATCAGTTAATTAATTTATAATAAGAAGGATAGCTTCTTCCTATAGCTAAAAGGAGTAATGCTCACTATAAATCTGCATGCTTATTTTAAATAACATTATATGAATATAAATATCAATTCGAACGATGGTCATGATCAATACTCCAGCCAGGTAAAATCCACATTACTTAAATGAGTTAAGATCACCTTCTGCAAATATAATCAACTTACTAAAGGTGACTGCATGCACCACCAGTCAGACATGTTCAGACTGTCATCAGTGTAAAACTTTGCTCTCACTCTGAAACTTCACAACAGGAGCTCATATTATTAAAGGAACTATATCCATATATAGATTTTGATACACATTGGTGATTTGTTCATGATGTTTCCATTCCCTGCTGTCAGTTCTGCTGTCTGCTTACTATTTTAGGTGACAAATCACAACATCAAACCATTGTTTTGCAGACAAACTGCTTTTAAACAACTTTGTGTGATCACAGCTTATTCAGCTGTTATTCTTTATGCTCATGGTTTTGGGTGACAAATGACATTAAAACCACCGCTGACAAACTATTTATTGCAGACAGACTGGTCTTAAATAACCAAGTAAAATCAATTTATTCTGCAGATTCCCAAAGTTTTAAGTAAACAAAGCACTGCTGATCTCTCAAACACGGTCGAAATTAGGTTTCTTTACTGTTTTGAATTATTTTTTTAAAAAGTATATCCTCACCCCTCACGGATGTTAAAATTATGAGAAGTGATATCTCAACAAAATGTTTTATCACTTGCGCATAATTACAGTTGGCAGATGTACAGCGGGCATTTAGCAAACGTTTACCCAAATCACATAATTTTAGAATGTATCACATGCCTTGCATGTGACCTACAGACCAGTAATAAATGCCAACGGTGAGCCAGTTGCACCAATTGCATGCTATGGGGACCCATTTTATCTATTTAATCAATGTGGACGAGCATTGCTAACACTTACAAGGCAAATAAATGCTTTATATGACTCAGAGTACATCTTTAATGTGCTTTGAATCAACATAGCCACCATATAAATGTGTTCACTTCACAAAAATGCAATGTTTTAGAGAAACTCGTCTTGAAACTTTGGCTTTCTTTTGGCATGAATAGATTAACTTGATTTCATCCGCTTTCAATGCAATTTTGGCTATATGCTGAATTAAATAATTTTATTATCCATTGCAAACTTTTTCAACATTTTTAAAAATGTAATAACAGTCATATAAGGCATTTACTACTAAAAGCTAGCAGCATCTACATGGACACCAATTACATTTTTAACATGTGATGAGTGCAGCATACAAGAAACCAGCTGACTGTTGACACTCATTACTGGTCCACACATGTTTCAACATATGCAATATATTTACAGAAATATGTAATGTGGAACGGTCCTTTTTTAGTTTCCTGAATTGACTGAGTCTGGATTGGAACTGACCTCAGCCTTGTTACTGAGTGGTGCTGCCAACACCAGCTGAGCTGGTTGTTGCTAACAGACTGCAGAGTGAAAGGAGGCTGCAGCTGGCTACTTGCACTTTAGAGGACACATTAGTTAGTGCATGGCCACCTGAAATGGTGGAATATGTTGCAGAGAATGAGGCAGGACTACAGCTACAACTGCATATGCCAAATCAGGGTATGCCATACAATTAGGGGTAAAACGTAGCTTAAAACAAAAACAACAGATACTGATCGCTTAAATGGTGCATTAAAGATTACAAATGAAGACAAATTGTGCTCTTCTTTTCAATGTATGAGATCAACCATCCTTTCTCTTGCTATGAGAAATCCCACCAAAGCTGGGATTAAAGCCTGAAAACTAGTCCTTACTTTTAATGTTTTACTTATATCTCCAGACAATGTTTAAAGGTTACCAAAGGGTAGTCAAGGCCTCTCCATATATAAAAAATGTTATGAGAAACTGCTACACGTTAGACATTTTCAAAGGTATAAAGGTAGAAGGTAAGAGAAGGTAAAAAGAGACAAAGCATTGCTCTACAGCAATACCCCTTTAATGGATTTCTAAGATAGCATACAGTGGGACTGTAATGACAATCAAAGAAAAGAAAACTGCCTCCACATCAAAAATGGGCAGAGTTCAGGTGATGGATTTGATGTCTAGATTACGGTTTTTGAGCGATCAAACAAAATCGAGTCAAATCGCTCTGCCATCTAATCTTCGGTCTGAGCAGGGCCCTCTGTAAAGCTGTATAGAATGAGAGCATGGAAACTATAAAAAGCTGAAGACTTATACAACACCCTTGCCAGGATCCACAAGACAGGACCGACAAACAGAATGCACCTTCTAGAAGCAATCTGCTCGAAGGACGATATGTAGCATACGAACCCTGCTTCATTTTTTCTGCTGATAAAAAGGTATTGAATTGATGTTTCCAAAGGTCAAGTCAATTTTTCTGCTCCATTTGTTTTAATTTTGGAGATCATTACAGAAAAACTAAACAGCGAACAGCATCTTGCCAGAGAAATGGTCTCGTTTGCTTCCTAGTTTGTAACGACCTGATGAAGACATCAGAGATTTTGGTATGAATTTTATATGGTGTCTCTTAATAGTAGTCTGTGCTTGACAGTCAACCCCCTCCCCCACCCCCCAACAAACACAACTCCAGAGAATCCTGCAGACAAAGAAAATGACATGATTAATTCATTCCCATTTTCTTCCTATATCACTCAACCCAAGAAGAGCTGAGTTGATTGCATTTTTGCGGCACATCAAATCTAATAGCCAAATTAACAAGCATCAGTAGCAGACATACACAATTAGCAATCTCCCCCTCCAGTCATTGAGCTCAGTTACACTTTATCAGCAAAGCTGACAGAAAAATTTTCCTGGCATTACGGGACGACGTAAACACTAAACTTTTCTCCATTAGTGTAACAGCCGCCTCCTGAGCTGGAGTATGCGTGCACTTGTCAGATTTGTTGCCTGAAACCAATCTGAAGTCTTATTTCCAGACTGTAAAATGGTCTGTATCCCTCATGTTTATGTTTAAAATTGATCCTGGTGCCCTTAGAAACAAAGCACTACACATGAATGTTTGTGTGTAGGTCAGACACATTTGCTCTTCAGCATTTTTCAGTCCATTATGCAAGATGGCTTTCGTACTCAATATATGTGACAAATGCAAGATACCTGCCTGATGCCAGAATTGCTCTTATTGCTTTTTAAATCAATTCTGGATTTGGCAAGTTGTCTGTAGGAAATATTTGTGATCCTTCCTGACTATCAGTGGGAATACATGTTTTCAAAGGACTACACATCAGAAATGAAGAGTTCTTCACAGAATTCAGCCAAGAATTCTGCTGTGCACATTGTGAAATGTATGTGTGAAATTTATGTGTACTGTTAACTTTAACTCGATGAAATTTACAGTTTAGGTACTGTCCAGTGGCATTTGTATTCTGGTTTCATGGCTGAAAATTTGGTAGATATCATAAAAGCATAAACTCTTTTCTATCACTCATTCTGCCTCTTTCAGAGCAGCCTACACTCTCTTTTATCACAAATCAGTCCTCTCTGGGTGATGCTCCCTGGGTCAAACATGACCTTCCCTGTGGGTCTGCTGGCCACAGTCACCTGCATGGTTTGCATCTGCAAAGTAGAATGAAGTCTTAACAGGAAGGGCCATGAGGAAGTCCAATAATCTAAGCTGCTGAAGAAAGTTGTGCACAGGGGTCACATCCGGACTTGTTGGAAGTGTACCACCAAAAGTTGAAATCAAGCAGAAAGAAATAAAGTCCTCTTGTGCTCCTTCTAATTAATTTTACTAGCACGTGCACACAAAGTTTGTTTGAATGATTAAATGCATGTTAATAAGTGTATCAGTTTAGCAAAAATGCAATTCGTGTACCATGGAGAGTTGTATCATCATAATAAAACAAACAAAATTCTGCAAAAGGGATTATAATACTTTAAGAGTCTTTTAATTGAAGGTCTCACTTCCTGTGCACATGAAAAATTCCAACTCAAAGTAGGCCACCAAAGCACTTCATGTCTGTTATAGCACTATCCCCGGCTCCTGTCTGGGAGCACAATGGCTACAATGGATCAAACAGATGAACGCTAAGTGCTAGTTTGCTTGAGATTACATCCCTTCACAATTTAACGCACTTTGAAACTGAGAGACACCGCATGTGAGTGATAGTCTGACAAAATCCAGAAGACATACCTGTAGATGAGTGAGTCCGACACACACCAGGACATTACACAATAGTTATATTTTTTTACATGGACATCTTAACAGTCTACAACACTGTCACACCTAGGGATAACTATTATTTTTGTCTCCATTCTTAAAAAAGGAGACAGAAGCCAGAGAGAAATCAGCCATTGCTATAAAATATGGACCATCATAGACCAGGAGGAGGAAAAAAATCTGAAAACATGAGCTTTTTATACCAACAGAAATGAAAATATGAGCATCTGGAATGGGTTCAGAAAATACGTCATTTGACTTCAACGGGGATAATATTGGGTTATATAAAAGGGTCCAGGTTATAAATATGATAATTCCAAAGGCTTTATTTTAAAATAGTCATTTGCACCACCATCATATCGGGCAGGAGTAATATTTAAATATGATCCAAAGGATGGCTTTAGTACGGAGGCAGATAGTTTGCTTCCGTGAGAGGGCTTGGCTGATAAACTTGTGGCCCATGGGGTTATTCACAAGGCCTCAGTGACATCTGCCCTTTTCCACCCCGTTATAACGAGATGTTCCTCATAACGAGATATCTTCGCCGGCGACCAGGCGGCTTTTGCAGCCTGTGAAATTCCATCACAATATTTCAGGAATTTAATTTTCCGTTTAACGGGCTTATGAAGGCCGGTCCGGCGATGTGTCATTGAACCCGATCGGGGCTTTAAGCGAACGGCTCCTGTCTGTCAGACTGTCTGATTGCGATCGGTGGGGATGACAGACAGGAGGGCTCTCTCTGTCTGGGCCGAGTGACTAAGGTGTCCGTGGGAGCCGGACACCGTATCACGCATCGGAGAACCCTGTCCTCAGGCCTGTGGGTCATTACCGGGCCCACTGGAGCAGACAGGGCTGATATTAAACCATCCGCCCCAGCTCTGAGATTCCCACACACACACTGGGGGGACAGACACCCCATAGTGAATGTATTGGTCCCGAAACACAACTAAAGGAGATGTTTCCAGTGCCGCTACCAGTCGAGGCAGTGTTGTTTAAGATTTGCGTGCTGTACTCTGGAAGACTACTTACTGGGATCAGGGAGACAGACAGAGCTTGAGTTGAGGGGGTATGCAGGGGGATATCATTCCCTTTGGAAAAAATCTGACCACAACCATCCCCCTTGTAACATTGCCTTCTCCCTTCCCATCCCCTTTGCTTTAATGGAATTAGCTATGCCTTTTGTTGCCTAATTGCAGAAAGACAGAACCTGTCAGCGATATTTGAATGTCAATCTTACGTTATTTGCACTCCAGTTTGTGTTGTTTTGTATCCTCTGTGCCTTTTGATTGCTTATTGCTTGTTTGCTTTGAGCCTGCAACTGCATGCTTGTCATTGACCAATACAACTCCACCGTGAGTTTTGCTTTGGATGAGGATTGCTGATGCCACAGTTTAAAATGGCTGAGCGACTTCAGCAGGACCTAAGAAGTTTTTTAGTAAAGAAGAAGAAAACTACAGGTGAGATGATAACCAGCCTCATGTATTATCATTAATACGTTCCTCTTGTAACAAAACTTTGGCCGATAACCTGTTCACTTGTGAGTAAATGAACATGTGAGCTAACGTATTTATTTGCTTGAAATAACATGACCGATTTTAGATTATAATGAGAGGGTGACACATTGAATGTAAAAGGTATATTAAGCAGTAACTTATATGCAGTCTGTTTATGAAATCCATGTACCATCATCCTTCCACTCCAAGGTTGACCACCCCCCTTGAATTTGTTTTTACAAATTGACCACTGACAGATCAGACATTTTAAACTACCCAAATAACTGGTCTGTAAAGCAAGCCTTCTGATGGTCAAATTCTGCATTATAGATTTGAATCTTTTTCCATTTTATACCGCTGCTACTTTTGCTTGCAAATATACCCCATTCCATCACACAGCCATTCTCTACTGATGGGAGATTAGGAATAGCAGTAGATTGTGTTTGTGTTGCTGACATATCAACATTCATAGCACTGCCACTGTCACCGATAGGAATGTTATGCACAAATGATGTGCCAGTGAGTGTGTGTGTCTGTTTTTGTATAGTTATTTGAACGTTTGTGTTTCAGCACCAAAGACTATTGACTGTATTGCATTAAAATGAAAATACAATTGAATTACCTTCCATATATATTTAAAATACATTTAAGTACACTGATTTTCCATAAGGAAGATCTAGGACAAAAACAGTTGTTCAGATCACACTGGGAGCCAAATTAATTTTTAGTACAATAGTATAATATTAAAACCAAATGTTTAAATGCTGCGTTATATGCCTCTCGAGGTTGAGTAAAAAGTAATGTTGTTTATTCTGTTTATTTGTTTAACCAGCTGGAGCAATGAGCACCTGATCAAAATTCAAATCCCGACAATGCATCATTTCAAACTATTAGCAAAGCGCAACCAGCAAATTTATCCATTATAGTGAGTAGAGGAGATAAGCCTGTGCTTGAGTATCCAAAGTAATTGCTAAAGTCTCCTGTTTGAGAACATTTCAGCTTCCCAATTGACTATAAAAATAGCCCCTTAAATTTACCAGGATTTCTTCTTTACTATTGCCAATGTTGTTTTGCTGTTTTAACCTCCAAGTACTATTTCCACACATCAAATCCAGCAAGTTACCCATTTTATTTTTCCCCACTAACTCTACAGCTGGTGAGCGGATTAACGTCATAACCAGCTAATACACAAACTGCGTGCATAGTATTCAACTAAGCTGTGTTTGCCTGGGGTGGGGACACACGAACATACCTTCTAAATCTTGCAGAAGACAGTGTAGCTTAACGGTTTTTAAAACACATTCATTGCCATCATGTAGCTTTTCTGTTGTACCGAAAACTGAAACAAATCACAGCTGATCCCACCTACTAATAGCTAATACTCAGTGTTTCCCAAAAAATGTGCACAGTTATGTCGTGATAACAGAGAAGGATTCAAAATGAGGAGCACAAACGGTTAATATGGGAAGTTCCAACTTTTTGAATTCAGGATTTCAGGAGAATTAAGCAGCATACACTAAAATCTAGTCTGTAGTAGCCCAGTTTATTTAATCTATTTCATAAATACTAAATATTTAAAAGGGACTTAGTTTCTGGAATACATATTAAAATAGCTTTGAAAAATAGTTCCTTCTTGGAATTCATAAGAAAATATTACTTACAAACAGGATTTAATTGTTTATTAATGAAATTGATTTTCTGATGCATGCATTGTATTATTTCTAAAATTGAAGGTAGTTTTCAAAAAGGCCATTTGAAACTGGATTTAAACCAAGTCTGGGGTGTGTGTGCTCTCTCTTACGTGGGATGAAGAGGTTTTCTTTGTCCAGGATCCACCAGTCTTAGCGTGTCCCGGATAACTCCAACCTTTACCTCCTCGTCCACAGGACTGGGGACGTACTCAAATACCCCGGAGAAACCTGCAGGGAAACAGCCCCAAAAACAGAGAAACAGCCCTTGTGTGTCAGGTGGACACTTCTCAAGCAGCTATGATGGCCTCTCGTACAGAACTTGCTACATGTTTTCAGACACATCACCTCAAGAAAAGCTGGGATAAGAACAGTCAGTGAAGATGGCACACTCACCTCTTGCTCATGTTCTATTCTCATACTTGGGTTGGCATTCACCTCCAACAGGACGGGCTTCAGATTCTTCATCAGCAAGATGTCAAACCCCAAAATCTTTAGGACAGAAAGAACATGAACATTTACAAAAAATTGCAAAGCCATCTACAATGCTGTTTCATGCATATGAGACATTTAAATTTGACTTTGAGGAGGTGTTCTGAGAGAACACATGTGTATATGCTGATAAAAATGAAAGAATTATTAAACCTTAACAGATACTTCATTCACCTGAACAGGCAGTATGGATTTTATATTGCCTAGCTTGAGGGAAGAGGTCTGTGAACTTTTGAACTAAAAGGACAAACTTGAGTGGGTACAAAAATATACATTGCATTATCTATTTTTCCATATTTCCCATACTAGGGTCCTATGGGCTTCTCCCACTCATCAATTTTGAAGTCAGCTGGATAAAATTGGTATTATAATAAAGCTTAGGAATCTTGTCTGCCTAACAATACAATTTATTCAGGGCCCGACTTCAAAATTTTACAAAGTTACTCAAACATGAAGAAGCCATTAGAAAAATGTCCTCTGACACAAAAAGAGGTGCCCTTTCTCAACAAGTACTGCTCAGCCTGCAAGTGTCAAATATACATAACATTTCAGCGTAAAGGTTCTTAGATGTAAATGCTAATTGTAAGATGCACTATAATGACAGCTGTTTCTGACAAATACTAGTAACGTGGCATTTAAGCATTGATATATGTATATCATGTATTAAATATCATAAAATACCACAGACCACTTCATATATATTTCAATCATAAGGGTACTATGTGAGTAAAAGCCTCACCATTTATAAGATTACATGACTTCCATTTGATAGAAACCTGTTGCTGCCCTTCAAGAAATTTCCTCTAATTTAGGTCAATATTTTTATAATCAAACATTGACTAGGAAATTAAACATTGTCTAGACAACAATGATCCAACAGTTGACACACTAATCAACTTTTTGATGGATTGAATTTAAATTCACCTAACAGCTTGCTCTTCTGGGTGGTTGGCCTACCCTTCACTCACCTGAAAGCAGGTGGGGCCTGGTTTGCCTGGTGGAATGTCTGCCTGGTAAAACACCTTGAGCTCGGGCACCAGGGCGATGATTGTCTTGATGACCAAGGAGATGATGTCAGACCACACCTTCTTGATGTCGACACCCTTTGACGCCAGGCGGTACAGTATGCTGGAGAAGGTCCTCTTGCTGCCGGTGTTGGTACTGTCTGAGTGGATGAAATTGCCGCTCTGCACATTGAGTGAATAGTTGGTGAGGTGCATGTAGACCTGATTAAGGTTCTTCTGGCTGGGCTCTTGGTAAGGCTCTGTGCAGAATCGCGACAAACCTTCCTTGGCAATGTATATCTCCAGCGGGTCCAGGGACTTGACCAGCACATACAGGCGGATGTCGAACTTGAGCTTGTCTATCAGCAGGGGTTTCTGGATGTACTCCTGGACCACGGCGTGCTTGCAGTGCGCTCCCGAAATCATACGCAGATCGGCAGGGTCGCGGATCAGGTAGATCCCGTCCCCCTGGGATCCCCCGTCCGGCTTCACAATGAAGGTGGGCTTCAAGGATGAATCGTTGTCTTTTGCAAGGCGAATCTGCAGGTAGAGGGAATTGACGGGAAAAAAAAGAACAGCAGAATCCACTTAAAACATCTCTGGGACCCTGAGCATTTCATTGAATAGCTGAAGAATCAGGTTTCACTTCTTAAAATTAGACTTAATTGCTTCACAAAACTGATGAGAGGGCTTCTTAACAATCAGGCTGATTTGGCATATTGTTTCATTCTTACTCAACATGCCTCTTATTAATCACTACAAGAATGACATCTTTTAAGGCACTAAAAGAATAGCTGTGGGTCTCATTGTTCGCCAGACTAAGACCAATGAAAAGAACATAAACCTTCCTTTCATTAAAAAAAAGCTTTGACACAAATCCACTGTAACATTAAACGTTATTGCAAACTCAAAAAAAGCAGGGAGAAAAAAGAAGCGAGAACATGAAGATGAGCCTGTCGATATCTATACTACACTTTGAAAAACAAGCAAGGATAAATAGAAGGCTTCACCTAGAATACACCAAATGCACTGAACTCTGCTTCCAGCAGGGGAATTCTGTAAAATCATTTAACTCCTGCAGTCACCTTATGAATATCGATGGAGAACAAAGTCCACCAATCATCGAGCTAGTAGGTCACTAAAGGAACCGCCACCCTGCCAGCTACTTTCACAAACAAGGGCCACGTGGCTGTTGTGATCAATTAGGCTGATAATAAACAGCAACTGCATGTGAACTAATTTGCCGTCCCAGAGGCAGTAACTCAGTCATTAGTCTCGGAGGCGCGGCAGGCTGCGTCCAGTCATGGCAGAATTGAGGAGGAATCCGAGCGTGCACCGTGCGGCCACATCCCAGGAGGGATGCGCTGCCTGACGGCGCGCTCCGGGATGGGTGCGGAGATGTGGAGCTGCAATATTCCCTTGGAGTCAGCTTCCCCACAGTGGTGGAATGTCTATTTCCCGCTTCGTGTGAAACCTGCCAGAGGCTGTTTACCATCCTCCAGGATCCGTGGGCTTGAGTTTGCTTAGAATGCAGCTGGGCGGAGTCCTGACTAGGGCGTGACTGGAGTCCTGATAGGGGAATTTGCCTCACATGAGGAGACATCTACAACTCCGACTCGATTTTCAGCAACGGTTCTTCAGACTCACGAGTTACTTAGCTCTGTAACCAGGGCACTATAATGCTGAGGGAGCTGGACTTGAAACTGCAGGTTCAATCCCCAGTTAAGTACTGTCATTGTACCAATGAGCAAGGTACTTCACCAAAAACTGCTCAAGTAAAATAGCCAGCTGTATAAATGGATAGCATCAGCTAAATGTATAAAGTGCACTTTAATATTCTTAACATTAAAGCTTCTTTTTCTCCATCACTGACGTCGAAACACTCCAGTGCTGCCAATGGTGCCAATGCTTAAAATTCATTAAGCGGCATGACGAGGACAACAGCGTGACGGTGGATGTTCTCTACTCTAATATGGCACCAGAAACTCTGGTTAGCTCCCAGGATTAGAAATTCCCCGGTAGTTAAAAAGCAAAGTGAATGAGAGATCATAGAATCTGCTGAGTCCACGGAACCTGTGCTGTCACATCACAACCTTCTGATCATATCTGAATGTTATACAGGACAGCCTGGAACGATGTGTGGCTCAAATCTTTGAGAGTCAATGCACAATTGGGAGCACTTTTTGAAAATATGGTTCCTCTGTAAGGGATATTTAATAGAACAACCTTGCAGTAGCGGTTTGCTCAACATATGACTATATGACAGTCTCTAACCCACAGGCAGTAAACTATATATCTAAATCCCATGCATGAAATGGCTGCCGTACCTTCAGCCAAATACACTTCAAAGTAGACCCAGTACCTTATGAAATTTTACCTTGAAAACACTGACTGTTTTTATAGATACCTGTGGAGGGCAAAAATGTGACATTGTCAGTCATTTAAATTTACTGTGTCCCCTCATTATATTTTCAAGTCAAACCACAACGCGAGAGGTTTCACTTCTTCAAATAAAATTCTACATTCTTGCTAAGGCTAAGCAAACAACCCTTCCTCTTCAGAAGCAAAGTAAAGCAGGCACATACTGGCGATTTGATTTTGCATTATCCATGCATTTTTCATGAACGGCATATATCCTACAGCTCAATTATCATGCCACCATTTCACATGCACTGGCTATCCAAGGGCACAGTAAGGAATTTAATAGGCTACATAGCTTCAATTTAATATGGTTTGACATTGCTCAATAAAATCAATATAATTAACAGCACACATTGCATTCTGGGCTTTGAAAATTATCTTTATTTGCTCAGAAATTCTAGTAGTAAAGATTTCATTTCATCCTGTGGCCTACAAGGAACTACACCTCTTTACTGCCCTCTGCAGGACTTTCAACAAACAATACTGTTATTGTATGCGGTCTCTAACTCATTGCAAACGATTGGCTTTGTGATTTATCATTGGAAGTACACACCTAAGGCATTTGTGAATAGCTATGTGAGACTGCTTTCCTCCTCGCTTGACATTTATTATGCCTTCCCATATATTGTACAATACATAAAAACCACAATTCTCTTTGCTATGACTCAGTGTTGAATGTACTGTTGTTCAGAACCAGTTTCCTAGAGATCTAGTGCCACCCTCTGTCTACATACCTCAACTTCCTCAAAAGACTGCAGTTCAATACATCTTTTCTATGGCAATCACTCTTCCACACCCCTCTCCCATTAACTTCAGCAGCTTTAATGGCCAACCTAATAAAAGGCATCACCCCTTGTTTTGTATGCACTTATTTAATAATAAACACATGCAAACATAAATATTCATACATCAATGACTCTCTGTAATTGTGGCTTGTCATCAGTAATAATTATAAGTTATGTAAAACCATATAAAAAATATAAAACCATATTCTTTTAATTGTACATGAGGAATATAAACTGAATTTGCATACTAAGATTTAACCCATACTTTATCATGTGGGAGGCAGGAACATTCAGAAGTAAATGTCAAATCAGGACAGACTTTCCTAAGCCATCTCCCACCTCAAATAAAATATGGTGTTTTATCCCAGAAACTAAAGGTCTTGCCATTTTTTTAAAACATAATGCTGAGAAAAATGAGTTCTGCATTACTTTTTGGTATTTTCTTCATATTCTACTTTTCAGATATGCTTCACACTGTAAAGAACAATTAGTAAGTACCAATTCTTAGGGTCATAAGGAATATTTGAGGTCTTTTTTCTGCATAAGATAAATCTACTGAGTTACATTACATTACATTATGGGCATTTGTTAGACGCTCTTATCCAGAGCAACTTACAAGGCAAAGTGCATAAGAACAGTACAAAAAGTGCGAAGATAAACCTAGAGAAGGGTAAAGTCCCAAGTACCAAGGTGATCGAATAGATCAGGACTCCCCCAGAGACTACAAACTTGCTAAACAGCCTAGTTAAAAACAATCACAAATTAAGAGCATAGTTTAAAAAAAAAGTTGAGTTGAAATGGAGTGGCTAAAAAAAACAAAAAAGAACTCCATGTGGGCAAAACCAAGGGTGGGAATTGTGTGTGCCGTTATAGTAAGTGTTGACTGAAGGGTCACAATGAGTGCAGATCACACTTTGACCCTTCCATCATTACAGAATGACTGAAGGTAGCAGGGATTTCCAGCTCACACAATCAGCATCACCATGTAATTGGGTATGTCATTTGAAATTAACAGGTCATGACCCAAGTACTGATTAGCCTGGCGTCAAAAGGACAACGTTCATTAGTACCATGCATGACTTCAGCAGCTTGACTGCCGCCAAACCAGAGCGCTGAACCTTCCCATGACCAGTCTGTAAGGATGAGAGATTCTATGAATATTTCAAGTTTGATATTTCTACTGCTCCCTCTTCTGTCCATATCAAAATATGAAAAGGTTGCTTTAAATTTATATTTACCAAATTACATAAAAAAACTCTCAAAATCGGTTCTGCCCCTTAAAAATACGAGGTAAAACATATTTTTATATTTTTTCCAGATCATAAGCTGTCTTGGTCAACACACCAGGCAAAACCAGCAAACTTAAAAAACAGTAAAGGTGGAGGATGTCCTGTAAAACTATACAAATGCATGTACTAAAAGTGGCAGCTCAGCTTCTTATTTTATACTGCTATGTTCACTTCCCAGAATTCTAATTCTATACTCCAGCGCAAGCCCCATTAAACAGAGTACATGTTTTTGTTTCACTTTCTATTAAGATTCCTTGCAAATATGTATGCCTTTCATTATAAAGTCTAATGTGTTGTGTGCTTTTGTAGATTATACATTGGCTATTTCAGTCAATACATCGTAATATCCTAATTTACAAATTAAATTCTGTCATTAACTTTATGCAAATGTTTTGGCTGTCTTCAGGGATAAGGTTTGTGTAACAAAATGGCCCCTATAATGACTATACCTTCAATAAATCACTAACTTGTATGTAACCCTCGAAGAACTGGCCCTTGATAGCAAAACAGTAGTATGAAAAGAAAGTTACAGCTTCATGTATTTTAGGGTTCATGAGGTTTCACCATCCCAAAACTAACGCAAATTTCTAAGAGCATGTCTTCTTGTTGCCATGAGCAGTCTACCACTGTGTACCTGTGTGGCAAACAGCTGGTACTCCTCCGGAAGGATCCAGGAGCGAGGGTAGAAGTTATACTCTTCAGGGAAGAGTTCCTGCATGGTTCGCACAGCTCGGCTGAGGTTGATCTTCCGGAGCATCTCGATCATCCCTGAAAAGAGGAAACGGTGATCAAAAGGTCATCAGGGTAATCCTATCTCATCCACAGTGGTTTCTCTTCCATTGACAAGTTTATCTTAAAAATGTTGTTTTATGAATGGATGGAATGTAAAATCTGGGTTAACTCCATTATCAGCATGAGATTTATAAGTGTATGAGCATTGCCAGAATTCCACAGTAAGTTACTTTTTCACCGATTTAACTGTTATGATTATGTTGCAATTGCCTTTTGTAAAGGCATAGAACAGGACAGGGTCTTAGACCCGATTGTAACTGATAAACCTGAACTGTTAATTAACTATGTGAAGTCCACCTGTTCTCATGTTGTAATTATATTTCAGTACAAATGCAATGTTCATGTAATGTAAACAGAGACACTGAATTTACTGAAGTGAATTGTGTCTCAGCTCTCTCTATGGCTACATCTTCCCAATTCCCTCAACACTATGGTGCAACCATTGGAAACAGCTCACAGCACCGGATCCTATGAGATCCTAATCTGCAGTCTCAGCTGCCCAACTAAGTGCGCTTAGCACCGGGGTGCAGCTTCTGCTGACCACGACCTTCCTCTCAAATCCACAATCTTAATGATGCCCTGCCAGTATACCCCGTCTTAACACTGGCCTGATGCCGACTGATTCAATTTGGTGTGTCAATACTGTGTAAGTGGCACAGACAGTCCGGGAGTGTCAATTTCCTCCAAAAAGTTGAAGATGAACATTTAATGCAGTGAACATGACGTTAATTTATTAAATTTACATTGCCAGAATGGTGATAGTGAGTGACTAATGATGACACAAAAAATATGATGTAATAATACACTATGTTACAACACAAGAGAAAGGAAAAGCTGACCAGGTTGCTACATGGTAGCTGTGAGTATCTAATAAAACTCTTTTATTTAACATTACATCATATTACAAACATACTGCTCACAAACATCATATAGTGATGCCTCCTGTTGGATTTTAGAATAATAAAATGATTATAAACATTCCATTACAGAATCTTCATACTGCAACATTATGCTGATATCAAATGGAAACATATTTAGAAAATTATGTTAGCCTGAATGGTAAAATGTTTTTTAGGATGTTATATTCATATACTGATTAGTTATTTAAGTGGTAGTATTTACATTATAAAATTTGAAATTACAGAAATTCATTCTTTTAAAGCTGTTTTTCTTTTTCAATGAAAATATTTAATGCAGAATTATTACATGATGTATGCAATTATCAGGCATATTTTCTTATGAATTAGCCTCACAGTTGCCTATTCAGGTATTTTACTCAAAGACTATGACCGATTTAAAACCATATGTTTTAAAATCATGCTCCAGTCAAGCCTGTGCTCCAGCAAAAACAGAGTTGATGAAGTGGTCTCTTTAAACAAGCAAAATGTTCTTCAGCCTAATGCCATTTTCATGAGCACTGATGGAAAACACTAGCTAATGCAAAACAGGAAGTCATTGTTTTTAATAATAGAGCAGCAGGGCAGGGCCAGCCTATCCTGGGTATCCAGGATGGAACTCAGGCCAAAGTAACCAAAACATTACTACTATGAAAAGCAAGGCTGATAATTTATTTTCAATGCTGTACTTAATTCCAGAAGAAACCTGGTTATATGTGATAAAAGCAAATTACACCCTCATGTATAAACAGGGTGATATGATTTCTTGATTAAAATATCATTTGACTAAACATTTGCAACCATTTTTCAGTTATTTCCACCTACTTCTAATGGATTGGAATTTATAGATGATATATTGTCCTGTTTTCCCCATCATAACATGGGGATGATTCCACATGAAGGAGCTTGAACTAATGCAAGAAGGGTAGCCTGAACTTCAAAACACAGCTTAAAGATCCAATTAAATCTTACTGGGGTAATCTAAAGATCCCCCCTAAGTAAATTCACACATGTACATTTTTATGTCTTTTATATTTTTATAAGACTGCATGATCATCTTCAGTGCATAAATCAGTTTAGGAATAACTATATATTTATTAAAACGTTTGTGACATTAATATGCTCCTCACACACAAAAACCTATGTGTAAAAGTGGTTATGTACAGTGGCATTTTTAGTATTGGATTTCAGTTTGCCTTCAGATGTGCTTGTTGAAGGCTAATTCTAATATCGCAGAGTAAAACCATACATTAGAAAGTGGTAGGAGAGGGAATATCTTAACAGTATGAATCATTCTGAATGGAAGAGCTGACCATGGTGCTTCTACAGTAAAAATGATGAATATTGTACATGTTAACTGCATTTACAGCAAAACGTGATGATAAATTCTGTTTGGCCACACCTCCTTTTTATCATTTTCTGCTTTGTGAAAGCTGAAATCCAATCAATGTTTGCTACTATCATAAATTGTTCTGACTGAAAAACAAAAAACATTTGAGTAACACTGAAAATACAACAGTACACCATATTGACCAAAATGAATTACAATTATTTACTGAAACATCGGATTGTACCTGGGAACTTGTTGACCTGGCCTGATACAATGTTCTCGTTGTCATGGAAAGACACCCCATGCCAGTATATGTCACAGGCCACACGCCGACCTAGGTGAAACTGCACAAAGAACAGGGTGGGAAAGTGGTTAGAATTAACACCAATTTAACACTTTTTTTCCCTTTTAAAACTTCTGAATGTCCCTGCAGCAGGGCAGGTATAAGCTACTGAAGGAATGGTGCAATTAAGGGTGTGAAAGAGATCACACCGCTGAGAACATTCTCATGAGAGGAAAGGAGTCTTACAAGGACATATGTCTCTGATCAGATTAGAGCTACCTGCTGGGTCTTCACCAGTGAAACAGCTGCCTCACCCCACGTGAGAAACCCCACCCCCCCACAGCGGAACTGCAAGGATACCATGAGAAGGGCAGTGTGAGTGTATTCTGTGAAGTCACTGTAAAACCACATCTCATGAAAAAGAGCGTGCAAGTATCTTAAGGCCCACCATAAATGCTGCACTGTACTGTAGCTGCAATGTATATCCTCTTATGCTCATCAGCAAAGTAGGTCATACTAGCATGGGTACCTTGGGGGCCGAAGGCCAAAAATAGCCCAGTTCCATGACCTACACACCCTTCCATTCAACTCAGTAGAGGAAGGACATTCAAACAATTAGTTAATGTACAGATTCACCAAACACTGAGCTAAGAAGTCAGTGTGTGAGGACACATGCATAGCACATAATACATGGTTATCATAATATTTCATAGAGAGAAGAGAGAAAACATCAGATTTGTCAGACAAGAGTCCTTCTGTGAAGGCATTTTAAAAAGTAGTAAAATGTTTGGTTATATGTGCTGAAAGCTGATATGCAAGTAAAGTACTAGGGCCTTGCTTTCCTTTGTCTTGCACACAAAATAGATTTTATGTAACACATTTTCAAATAATAACTCTTCCCGGAAAAGTGAGGCAGATTATGTTCGTACAGGAAACAAATAATTTTTCAGAATAGCCCACGGCAAAGCCCAAGGTTTAATCGGATTATCTCTGAATAAAGTTTGGCTTGTTAAAGCCTCATAAAACGTTAAGTTTTGGCTGAAACCGGATGAGGAATCCCCTATAAACAGCACTGTCCCTCAATCGCTGACTGATTAACTCAATCACGAATTCAGCAACTCCTACAGGCTACAGATGGATTTCATCTGACATGTCTAAATAGTTGCAGGAGCAGATCCAGCGCTAAAATATTTTCTGTCAATGGATTTTAATGGAGAAACTCCAAGCGTCCATGAACTAAGTAACACTTTGATGAGACTGTCTTTCAGACGCTCGATTAACCTGAATGAGATTAAAAATATACCGAAAGTACTTATTTCACTGTCAAACTTGCCTCTGGCTTGTTAAGGACTGGAGCTACCAACTGAAACCAACTGGAATCACAGATAGCCCTCCTTAATTTGCATAAATGTTGGATGCATTTCTTTAAAACTCTTGGGGTTATTTATCTGTGAAAATGCTAGTGGAAATTATATATTTATTATCTATAGCATTAGTTCTCTATATGCTAGATGGCCTATGAGGTGGGTTCAAACTTAGCAAATTCAGCTACTGGTTCATTTACAGTCCTCTTTTGTCTGCCTTACATTCCTGAAGACATCACTGAAAGGGTCAGACAGCTCTTCTCATGTGTCTTAAATAGGAAGGTGAAAATGCAGGTTTCATGCAACATTGTAAAACATAAGAACAAACCATTCATTCTTCTGTTTTATATTGTTGATATGGATAAATAAAATAATGCTTTTGCATCCAGTGTAAAGTCTTACTCATGTCCTTTGGGTGTGCGGTTTGGAATTTGGAGTTAGTCTACTACTTACTACTCCCGGCCTTTCAACTTTTTGAGAACATAAAGTATGCTGATTGATTGGTATCAGTGCTGACTATATATGACTACTGTTTGCTGCAAAAGTTGCAGAATATTACAAATCTATACAAAATATTGCAGTCAAGCACAATTCCAAAAATAACACATGAAAAAGTAAACAAAGTTTGGTAGTCCTATGCGACCTTAAAATGATTGTAAAAGCTAGCAAAATATGATTCCTACCTAGAGGCTATGTATTGGAATGTAATTGAATCCCATGTTTCTGTGTCACTCACAGGACACATCCAGGACATATTCTTGCTCCATTTCTTAATCCCCAGCACAAACCCATGAATGAGATCCCTTATGGCTTGGAAACTCATTATTTGACAGATTTGTCAGGAAATTAATATGTTCAGGAAACACAAAACATTATTAGCTAAAATGTATTTTGCTGACAGCACAGAGAGTTCACACAACATACAGTCAAGTCCAGTATTTGGACAGTGATGCAATTGTCATAATTTTGGCTATGTATGCCAAAACAATGGATTTAAAATGAAACAATGAAGATGTGGTTAAAGTGTAGACTGTCAGCTTTAATTTAAGGTTTTGTCAAAAATATAGTATGAACCATTCAGGAATTACAACCATTTCTATACAGTCCCCCAATTTTAAGGGCTTAAAAGTCATTGGACAGGTGTGTGTTATTCCCTCATTAGTTAATTTACAAGTAGACATATAAAAGGTCTAGAGTTGATTTCTATTGTGGCATTTGCATTTGGAAGCTTTTGTTTTCAGCCCTCAATATGAAGTCCAAAGAGCTGTCACGGCCAGCGAAGCAAGCCATCATTTGGCTGAAAAATCAAAACAAAACCATTAGAAAGACTGCAAAAACATTAGGTGTGGCCAAATCAACAACCTGGTACATTCCTAAAAAGAAAGAATGCACTAGTGAGCTCAGGAACACCAAAAGGCTCGGAAGACCATGGAAAATAACTGTGGTGGATGACCAAATAATTCTTTCCCCGGTGAAGAAAAACCCCTTCACAACAGTTGGCCAGATCAAGAATATGCTCCAGGAGGTAGGCGCATCTGTCAAAGTCAAAGAGATGACTTCACCAGAAAGGGTACAGAGGGTTTACCACAAGATATAAACCATTGATAGGCCTTAAAAACAGGAAGGCCAGATTAGAGTTTGCCAAAAAAAACATCTAAAAAAGCCTGCACATTTCTGAAACAACATCCTATGGACAGATAAACGAAGATCAACATGCACCACAATGATGGAAAGAGAAGAGTATGGAGAAGGGAAGGAACTGCTCATGATCCGTAGCACGCCACCTCATCAGTGAAGCGTGGTGGAGGTAGTGTTATGGCATGGGCATGTATGGCCGCCAATGGAACTGGTTCTCTTATATTAATTGATGATGTAACTGCTGACAAAAGCAGCAGGGTGAATGCTGAAGTGTTTAGGGCTGTATTATCTGCTCAGATTCAGCCAAATGCTTCAAAACGCATTGGACGACATGTCTCAGTGCAGATGGACAATGACCCGAAGCGTACTGCAAAAGCAACCAAAGAATTTTCTAAGGCATAGCAGTGGAATGTTCTGCTATGGTCAAGTCAATCACTGGACCTGAATCCAATTGAGCATGCATTTCCCTTGCTGAAGGCAAAACTGAAGGCAAAACACCCCAAGAACAAGCAGGAACTGAAGATGGCTGCAGTAAAGGCCGGGCAGGGTATCACCAGGGAAGAAACCCAGCATAGAAACCCAGTCTATGGGTCCCAAACTTCAGGCAGTCATTGACTGTAAAGGATATGCAACCAAGTGTTAAAACTGACGGTTTAATTGCTGATTATGTTAGTTTGTCTAATTACTTTTGAGACCTTATAATTGGGGGACTATGTATAGAAATGGTTGTAATTCCTATTCGGTGGTTCATACTATATTTTTGAAAATACCCTTAAATTAAAGCTGACAGTCCATACTTTTAGCAAATCTTGTTTCATTTCAAATCCTTTATGGTGGTGTACAGAGCTAAAATGATGACAATTGTATCACTGTCCAAATATTTATGGACATGACTGTACTTTCCATCGACCCACATTGTAGTTGCATATGTTATGGTCTAATGCAAACGAATCTGGCCATCTGCTGTCCTTGGAAGATCTTCACTGGTTAAAATTTTCTGATCCCCCACGCACTTATATGTACATACAGACAGCATTCACTGCCATTATTTTGTGCAGCTGCTCACTAGCTTGGAGAAATACATGCTAATACTGTTTGGCTACCTCTATTTAAAGGAGCCAACACAAATATGCTAAATTATGAAATGATATACAGATCAAATATACATCATGGGAGATGATATTTGTTGTTTTTTTTATAGTGTAAGCAATCAATGCAGTACCTAATGGTGATTAGGAGTTAAGAACTGATAAAGGCATTCTGTCTATAGTATTTTAACATATGTCAGTTTCAATTGTTTGACTTTTCTGGGCATGAAACCACCAACATATTGTATCTGGTATTACCTCATATCCTTTCAGAAAAGGTAAAATCACTATGAGGGCATCACGAGCTTCCCTAAATTCCAGTTGGCATACAGCTAAGGCAGGTCAATGGAAACAGGGCTTGTCCTGTGTATGTAGACTGGGAGCTTTGTGTGCCACAGACCACATTACAGCCTCGCCCTTTTCCATTACAGTGCTTCCAAAGCAAACTTGGAAATGTCTGACTGGGTTGTGCCTCACTTTAATTAACCATTTAAGGATTGTTAAGAGATGCAAGTCATTGACTCTCATTTACTGTGACACTTGTTACAAACACGTTACATGCTTATTTGGTGAGACGCTGGCCAGGGATCAATCACATTTTTCCTTCACTTCCTTAATTTACATCTGAATAAGAGTGTTATTCTTTTTCCTCAACAAAAAGTCCATTTTCATGCTGCCTGAATTCATCAAACTGTGTCAGTGAGGATAAATGTGAACACTTAACCAAAGTTAAGGATACATGTTGACTGGATTCCAGCCACTAACTTCAAGGAAAGAAATTTATTTTTGACAGCCGAGTCTAAAATAATGTCAAAATCAATTTCATGGAGAACTTACAGCACTGGTAGGTAGCTTTGGTACACTAAGACATTGAAGAATAAGTCCATGATTCATAGTCTCCAAGTTCATCCTTTCAGGTCAAACAGGTCAACATATAAATGATGAAAATGCAAAAACATTTGTCTGTCAATCTTTATGAATCTTCTTAAATACATTTATTTTTACTTGAATTGAGCTGTACAATAGAGTATTTGCTGACAGAAGAAACATTGGTACATTTGTACAATTCTATGGCACGGAATACCAACATTTCAGTGAGATATCATCATTGTATTGAAACATTAAATTAGTAGTCTAATTTTTACACATATTCGGACTGTACTTGGCCACTTTTTTATACTACAAAGTAACTGACCCTTGTGTGTCTAACATTTGATGGAGGAGTAACATTTACTAAAAGTAAACAATAGCATGAAAAAATATTTTATTTGAAAATAGTAAATTCACATTTCAGCAAAATCTTCCTCTTTAAATGTTTCACTTGACATAGAATAAATATGAACTTGACCATACTTTTAATTAAGCATAACGCATTCAGTTCAATACATGTCATGCAGTTTAATCAAAATTTTCTCATGGACCTGAAAATATAAAACAATGGTTTGAGGCAATATATTCTGAAATGCAACAGAAAGTCAGTCAAGCACAAAAAAATGAACTGTTCATGAAAATGATCTTAAACAGCAAGTGGCTAGCCTGCCATTTCTGTTCTCATACAATGCATACTAACCCCACTGGAAAATGGTTTTACAATATGACTTGGAAGATATAAATACAATATGAACAGGAAGAGCAGTTAAGCTTATGTTGGTCTAAATTTCGGAAAAAACACATGACACTATAAACTACATACAATATATACTGCAGCATAACCTAGCACAATAGCTGTATGGAACTATGCATTTCTGCTAGTCTGCAGAGTCCATTTACTCTTCCCTTGAGAAACTACATTTTGTCGATTTTCATCAAATAACCTTTTTGATCTGGAATGTAAGATCTAATTTATATTTCAGCTTCTTATTGGATTCTTTCTCACTACAGGTGAACTTGAAAAGAAGAATATGACCTCTTAAATACTACACTTCCATCTACAGTGTTAAGAGAGAGTCAGATTTACTGTCTGATTCAATCAGGAAATCCTGAAGTGAAAAAGTGAACCTACTCTTCACACGTGTTGAATCTCTACCCTCCCTTCCCCTACCCTCTAAATGGGCATATAGGTCTATTGGATTATCCCAGATTACGTCTAATTATTTCCCACCGTAAGGACGTGCCATATGCTGAAAGTCAGCTGGCAGATGCTTTGCATGTGTGAAAAATGCGCCAGTATCAAAACGAGCTCAACTCTTGCTTGAGCTGTACAGCAGGGGTACCAAATTGATTAATTAAGCATGGCTAAAAACCGGCAAACACTTTGTTATACTTCCTAATGATCTGGAAAATTTTTAAACAGAGGCTGAAGTTAATTTTTCAAATTAAAGCTCTAGATTCACAACCAAATAATACACACAAATAATATTACATTTTTCATTTTTCTATGTCATAAAATGGATGGGACCTCCTGTAAAAAAATACAACTAGATCAATCAATTAAGTGCCAGCATTCATAAAAAGACAGGTGGTAGGTTGGTGAATGACTTTTACTTGAGTAGGGATAACCTTATCTTCACAATCACAACATTTATCACTGAATTCCGTAGTTCCTGTTTCATTGAGACTCAATTGCATTTTCTACCAGTTCAATTCACCCTTGATTTGATTGCCTCAGGAGCACTCTGTTTTGCCACAATACATAAGTATTCCCTTTAAAACCCTGTTAAACAAAACTTGTATTAGACTCTCCATCCAAGTATTTTCACAGTCATTTCGGCTGGTTTGTTTCAGTATTATACTGATATCAAACTAGCCTACTTGAACAACCTGTATTATTTTTTACTGTTTACTTCAACTGCCTTTCCATGTTTTCATACTTTGTTTTTCATTTCCATTTTGTCTGGTGTTTTTTTTTTTTTGCTTTCATTTGGATGGTGTTTTGAACATGATCAATATATAGTGCAAGTACAATAAAAACAACAACATAGTTAGCTAGGGGTCTGATAACATAGTTTTCCCTGTCAATTCAAATTACACTGAACTTATCTGAATTTAGGCTTAACTCCACAAAACAATATGAGTATAGGTTTTTCTGCAGCAATCAAGTATTTTTCAGCTGCAGAATCATTACATCATGATGTGCAAAACCAGTGCTTTAATTCCAGTGTCATTCACAAGTTCTGCACAGTCTCTGTTGTGAGTATATGGTTATATGATACAATTAGCTAACGTCTAGATTTTCGTATTTGAAAGAAACCAGATCCGTCAGACTTGTAAGGTTTATATTACAATGAACTGCCATGGGTGGCGATAGATTATCGCATGTATATTTAACAGTACATACTACTTGTGCAGTATTTCGTTTCCCAAAATGGGCAGATGGAAGACGGCTGCCGACTTAGTCACTACAGCAATTAGTAGCTTCATTAATGTATTAGGAGCAGAATTCATTTTAAACTAACTTTCAGCAATAATTGACTGTAACTTTATCCTATCATTAATGCGACAGTTTCAGGTGTCAGGATTGAAAGTTACTGGCTCATGTATTGAATATTTAGCCTTTAATGAGTGGCTGTCAATCAAACATTGACTTAAAGTATCCATTACAACTTGGACACTTGGGAGTAATAATAGTTAGTTACTGGATTGCTTCCCCAGTGTCAAAACAACACATGCTAACATGGGCGGTGTGGCATCAGCTGACAAGTTGCTTCAAAGCAAGACAATAAACTGTTCTGTGGATCATGCACTGCCCCTGTTTGCATACCTCTTTCCATTTGAGTTGTCTGATGCTGACTTTAAGAGCCTCGAGTGATGTCTTGGCCTTGGAAGTGTCCACGGTCACTGGCTTCCTTTTCTTAATAAGTTTGTTGCCATCGTCTTTAGAGTGCTGGTCTTTCGATCGATGATGATGGACCGCCGCACCATTCGCTTCCGTTTTCCCTTGCAGCATTTTGCCAGTTCCTTTGATTTGAAGCAGCTGCTCACTACTATTGCGGTTTTGCATTTTCCCGGCAGTGGTTTCGATCGGTTCTTGTACGAGATTCGAATCCTGTTTAATGTTCGAGCTACATGTATTCCTGTCAAGAGCACCCTGTTTGGCCCTACTTTTACTCCTGTGCCTGTTGGCTGCAGCTGTCCTGACAGCATCCCTCCGCCCTCCAACAGTACCAGCAACCGGAGAGCCAGATCCGGGCGAGGATGACAGCACTGCCTCCTCTTCTGCAGCTGCTTCGCGTTTGTCTCCATCATCCGACGACTTCATCTGCTCTAACTGGACCTTAACTTTTACATAGTGATCACTCATCATGACAGCCAAAATAGCTTGCTAGCAAGGCTCGCTAGCTAACTGTGCTCTGCTATGCGCCAACCGGCTTCAAGTGGTGATTTATTTAATATAGCTAGCTAGATGGCTTGGTAGCATGTGTAGAGGTAGCTAGCTAGCTAGCTATTCTGTTAGACACAAGGCACATAGCTAGCTATCTGACTAAAGATAGCTAGCCAAGTAGAATATTAGCAAGCTAGCTAACTACATGTCATCTAGCTTGCTATCCTGGTACAACTGCATTAAATATTCATAATGGACACAGCCCAACCCCAGATTTCCACCAATGCATTTCTATAGTTTACTACCCAACTATAACTTACTTGGCCAAGTTAAAGTCAGGTATCAATTATTGTTTATTAATTAAATACGTTACCTAGCCAGACAGACTTTCATTTCACCTGTAATCTAGATAAGCACAATCATGCCAGTTACCCATTTAACACAGGGTACCTTAAAAGCTAAGTAACGCTCACTCACGTTCAATCAAAACTGGACCACAATTAGCTATAACACGTTCATAAGCATAGCAGAAAAATGGCTAAACTTTATTCAATTCAGCTATTATGACATGTATTATTTTATCTAGTCGCAGTGCCACAATATGAGCTATACTGTACAGAGGGAACACCTCAGTCAATCACATTCATACCGATATCGAGCGTTCCGATGTGCAAGCTGGCCGGTTAGGTTTCCAGCCATAGATCCAGGCATTAGCGAGCTAGGAGGCTAAAATGATTAGCTAGCTAATAGACTTGCTGCTCATATAACGGTAGCTAGCCAGCCAATTCATAATTTTAAAGTTTATTAACTATCTAGCTACTATCCCTGCAGTACGTATCAGCATGTCACTGTTAATTCTCATTTTAAGCGTGTACGTTATCCTGTTGATATAAAGACAGCGACTACCGGCAGAGCTGGAAGACGTGCAACAGACATGAACATACATACACCACCCGTAGAGCTGCCCGGAAGACCGTTTAAACAGACGTCTTGAAAATGTCGTGCTTGTGTTATTGTTCTGTTGACAGCGCAACCGACGGAAGCCTCTGAGGTACAAGACAGTTATCTCCCATTATTCGTAAAACTCTTCGTTTGCAAAATGCATACATGTGTTGCTCCCACCTTATCATTTTGCAAGGGAAATTACTAGGTCATCTACTGGATTGAGTAATATTAAGGAGAAATTACTAAAGATTTTTCAAATGCCAAATGATCTGAAAACATTTGTCTATGGTTTAATAAAGATATGCTATTGCTTTCAGCAATACAGGTAGTAACACTAGTAGTGCTCAGTGTTCTTATCCATTACTTAGTACTTATAACTTGACAAATTGCACCAGTCACTTTCTTATTAATATTTCAAATTCAAAGAGAGCTTTTAAGTTTAGTTGAAACAGTTTGACAAACTTGAGAGATGGGTTTTTTATAATTTATTTCAACCATACACCATAGTGCTTCCTCTCAAAACTCCCAGTCTTCATAACATGTTGAGTCCGAAGTCTAAAGAACCAAAGCATAACCGACCACATATTCACAGAGAGAAAACAGGTTATGTCTCCAGCATGTTCCCAGCATATCTCATTGTTCAATATTACCTCCTGTGACCAGTTTGACACCCATTATAGATCTGCTACAGCTATACAGTCCTCTGCGGTTACAGCTCCACCACACAGGTAGTGGCCTGAGGAGAGAAAGGTGCTTTGAGTTGCTGCACATGCATTGGAGGGCATAGCTGTGTCTGCCTTCCAAAACTAATGGATCATTTTACAGTAATGAGGTGGGTTTAGATCACTACTATGATTTTGCATTCCAAATTGTGGAATAAAGGCAATGTATGGATAAAGTTAGCTTTATAAAAAAGATGGCTCATAATTACATAAACTTCGGTTTTTATTGTAACACCTAAAAAGCGTCTTTGTCCCAGTGAGACCTGTGCATGTCACTTTAATATGCGATTAGATCAAGGCTGACACAACCAGCCTGATGTGAAGGGAGTAATGATAGTAATGACTGGCTGGATGTAGAGAACAGTTGCTGGGAGCAATATGAGAAGCATGTGTAAGAGATATTCACGGTCTGACAAATGAGCTGATTACTATGCTGGCAATTGGACAGCTATTACAGAATTTGCACAACTGTTCCGCTTTGTGTGACTGAAAAATAAGATAGTGTACTGTTTGCCATGCTATATAACTGCACACCCACATTATATGCTAACCTCACGGCAATTAAAAAAGTGTGATCGCACTTAGCTGTAAAACTATTCATTGGTGTGTTTGTTTTTCACTTTGACTTGAGAAAGATCAACTTTGATCAATACATGTTCTGCATGCACTATAAATTTTTGTTGCTATGAAAAAGAATGCAGGCTTTTGTTTCTCTTAAATGTATAACTTCACACAGCAACCAAGAAACATGTATAGAGCATTTGATTGCTGTAGGTTATTTAGAGAGCCCATTTTTGTCCCAGAGAGAGACACTGAGTATCAGGAAATGCAAGTTAAGTTAATACAGAGCACTGGGGTGGGGTAGGAGAGAGAGCTGCCTTTACAAGCTATTTTCTCTCCAAGGCTTGGAATGTTACTCATAACACATAGAGATAATCATGAAAAGAGCACAGCCATGATTTTTTTTGGCTCCATTTCAACAGAAATGATGTAAATATTCACAAATTCAAATTCATGAAAATGTATATTCAAAACTACCATAACATAACAAAAAAGTACCTTCATTTCCATACAACTCAAACTTAAATAACTCTTCCTGGTCATTTTTGCATCTGTGACATACCATGGAAGAATGCTGTGGGAGTGATTGCTACCTTTATCACGTCGCACTGCGCCAGAATCTTTTGTGTGCACAAATCACCATTATTCTGCCTACAGCTGAAGTATATTCAGCCAGATAGCTACCTGACTGACACAAGCAAGGGAAGCCACACATCAACAATCTCGAAGAAAACCAGTATATCGGTGTAAGGCATTCAGAGGATCAACATCTTTATGCATTACAAAAATGGAGCTGAGCTTTACTGCAGGGAGGGCACCTCAAAATGCATCAGAGCTCACTAGGCATATGCAAATTCAGTGTGTGATACAGTGACCAATCAAACATGGGTATCCAACACAATCCAGAAAAGCAATGTTGATGCAATGTTACAAGCCAGTAGAAATTATCTTAGTAAAACACATGATGGAAAAAGGAAAGTGTAACATTCCTATCAGTGTGCAAGATACTAGATGGTTATGTGCTGGTATGGCTTACAAAACAAAATGGAAATGGATTACAGCCCTGATGATAAAACTGAGGGGAAACACTATTGCGTTCTCCTTGACACATTACCTAATTGTGCTATTTCTGTCACTGCCACACCTAACATCTTTTAAAATGCATCCAGATTTCTCATGCTGCTTTAGAAACTCAAATAATAAAGTGATGATTTTAAAACTCTAAGATTTTAAAGCTTTGATTTATTTATAAAAGCATACGGGTAAATCGTATGAACATTGATATGAAACCAGCGTATACCCCTTTTTAATTGTGTTGTTGTATACCCCTTTTTAATTGTTTATTTTGTCTGCTACCTGTACATGTAGCTTACATTTACCATCAGAGTTTATTATTTTATCCTATAGGATGAAACTGATGTTCTGAAGATGTTCTGTATTGGTGTGTGTACCATTATAACCTTGCTGTGCCTTGTGCACTTGCTCAGCGCAAGCACTTTCCAGTGAATTGAATATTACTTTCAAGAGGCAAATATATTGTGCTGGAGCCATATCATGGGAGAGCAGCACTGCAAGCAGAGAAAGAAGACTGTTGGTCAGTGTATCATAAGGCACAATCTTTATTTACAGTCAGTTTATTCTGCTAAAAATTAGATAGCTGGATTTTGTTGCTGTCAAGCACAGATGAGCAGAATGATTAACTGTGCTTTTGCCTCTCTTGATGTACAAGGCCATGGTAAAAATCAAATCCTTATATTTGTTTACGATTTTAACTTTCCATCTTAAATTATTTACTATCAAGGGCTCCTCCCCAGTGCTGGATTCTGAAGATCAGAAACTAGTCAACTGTAGTTAGTTTCTAGCTGTCTCTCTTTCCTTCATTCCAAAACACTTCATCCTGAATTTTTTAAAAATCCTGTTGCTTTCCTTTAAGCCAACAAAATGGTGATTATGGTCTCACTCTTTCTTGTGTTCCAACTCTTCTCTACCCTGTTGGGTGGGTTGAGCAACTAATTTGTCGTCTTTAGTACCATTCCTTCCTTGATAACATAAAACTCAAGAGTAACATCAGTAGTAAGACTCTGGGCTTTTAACTTAGACTGTCATTGTACCCTTGCCATTTTACCTATTATACCCAGGTGTATAAACTGAGGTGTTTATTCTGAATTACTTCAGTAAATACCAAGCTATTCCAATAGATCATATTATGCTACAATATGATGTACAAGGTGCTCTGCATAACAGCATCTTCAACATGTTATGCAGTTTTGTACTTATCATTTTGTTGTCATAAAAGACACATAATTCTTCATCTGTATAAATAAACTCAAATTCCTAAAGACTGTCCAAGGGAGGGAAAACATGTATGTACATAAAGAATTACATAACATGTCCAACATCTTGGTATGACAAATATATTAAAGTTCAGATGTATATATCAAAGAAACATTTGTCCAAATGTTAATTGTTTAAATTCTATTAACAGAAATGATTATTTCCAATATTGGCCAACAGAGGGGGCGCTTGATCAAATTTATGTGACGCAGCCTGCAAGTATTGTAGTCAACATGAAATATGTGTCGACAAATGATTTATCTTAAATTGCAGATTGTACCTGCTTCACAAAATGTTCTGACTTTGATACATGTATGAATAGCAAACAGAAGGATTAACATAAACAAACACAATTTACTGTGGATTGTTTATTTGAATATACATGTAAATATACATAAAAGTAAGTTTGGATAGGATAGATACACGCTGAATTCATGCACTAGGACCTGTAAAATAATAACTATACGTAAACAAAAGATGTATTAATAATTTATGGCCCGATGTGTACATTTTCAGAGGCAACAGAAGTACACTTCACTGGTAATGCAAATCTGATGCTAAATACGTATATAGTGTTAATTATTTAATGATACCAGGCCCTCCGCAGATACCTCATACAAAGCAATTATACTAAGGAATTTGGTATAGACTACATATTCTAGATAAAGTATCTGTCACCAGTTTTATTTTTGTAACAAACTATAGCCTATTCCTGCATTGCACCTCTGTAATGGCACAAAGAATAATTAAAATATTTGCTCCAGAATACAGCGCGGAAGAGGTCCCATCGTGGTGTCTCCACAAGAATCACCGATCGGGACATGTGTTGTAAACGGCCGAACAATAACCTGTTCAGCCGGGAAAACCTCTTCCTGACTGAAAGCAGTGATATTTTCCCAGTATTTCATCATGTGATGGAACTTTGCTCCAATCGGGAAGCACTGAACAAGCCATAGCGGCGCTAATGAGCTGCGCTTGTAACATTCAAAAACACAAGGAAGCGCATACCAACCTGGGGGTATTTGGACTTCGCCAGCTCAGGCGCAACACGAGCCCTCATAAGCAGCGTGTATTCTTGGAAATCTAGCAAGTGGAATGGGTTTCGTCATGTTTTCGGCTTCCACTGAACCGCTGTTCGGAAGGACATAGAGTGGATTTTGACTTGGCTGCAGAACGAACACCCAGTGCACAAAGAGAATAAAAAGCCTTCCACATTGTGAATGATATAAAAGAAGCGCCCAAATCTGTCCTTTGTGATTGGGTTCCTGCACACTGCATGTGTGCTCTCTGGAGGTATGACAACAATGGGCTGTCACGCTTTGGAGTTGCATCCTATATTCAAGTTATTTGCATCGGGCTGACGTTAAGATACCCAAAAGTGATACATTCCTGCATGGAAATACTGTTTTTCACGGGTTGCCAGTAACGCACTGGGCGATTTCGGAGATTTCGAAAATGCCAGTACGGAACCGCTACAACCTTGTGGACGATGTTGGGGATTCGCGGGTTCCTCTTCACAACGAGGAAGCATACCAACATGGGATCAATTTCCAGGCAAAGGTGAAATTTTGATTTCATATGGTTAATGCAATAACAAATGTGAATATTAAAGTTGTCAAAACTGTTTTTCCATGGTTCAAAAACTCCAAGAAGCAACCTCATGCTTTCACAACTAACATAGATCAGCCTGAGTTGGGAAACCTTGGTGAATGGAATATTTTGGCGCCTGTGGAGTAGGAAAGTGCTTATCTACAGGTTGAGTGGAAAAACGAAACATGGATGTACAGGTGTAAATGCAGGCTATTTGACGCAAACGCGAACAGAAAATAAATACTCCTCTTAGACGGGATCTTATTGATTGTTTTTGAAATTTGTAATGGGTTTGCCCATTGACAGCTTTACTCAAAATTTCTCTAACAGTCTATTTTGAACTCTTCCAAAATGCAGATACCCTGTTTCCAGGAAGCGGCGCTACACTGAGTACATCGCATTTCCATAGAAAAGTGTCGCCGTTGTTAATTCGTACAAACAAATCTTTAATTCGGTATTCTCAATGTAGATATACACATACCCTACTGATATTCTTCCAAAGAAGCAGTCGTCTGAATGTAGAAGTCTTCAATTTGACCGAGACAGAGACAAAATTGTAGGAATAAATAGATTACGACATACCCCATTGCTTTCCAAAGAAGTAGATGCTACTTTTTAAGTGTAAATAAATCAAAACTGAAATTGTGATACAGTTAATCCGCGGCCACTGTTTTAGTCTTGGTACATTTTGTTTTTCCTCTCAAATCAGCGCCAAGGTTGATTTGACGTTGAAAATATACTGAATTAATTATATTAATTAACTTGAATGTTTTTAACAAGAAAAATACAGCTGTCACCAAAATCAGTTTTCAGAACGAGGGCAAGTGCCTTGACAGCGTAGGCGGGTTTCCATCCCTGTAAATGCGTGCTACTGTAGGCTATAATAAATTATATGTAGCTACTAACATTGGTAAATACTTTGACCTAGCTGGGCTCAGTTGTCAGACAAAAACTATTGACCCAGGTGATAAATTGTGCTGCGCTAACATAAGAACCGATCACCTCAAGAGATGTACTGAAACACCAGAGAGATCCCTAAGGTATCTACAGTTAACCATTCAGAGTATGTGATGGGATTGACGTCTGGCCAAATTCATCGCCCTTCAAATACAGCATTGCACCCTTGTTGTTTACCTTATGCAATTTCAGTAAAAGGTATAGTTTTAGACACATTAATACAGTTTATTCATATGTAATACAATATATCAGCATAATATGCATTTGCATTTTAGGAGTGATGAAATTGTTTTGGATTAAGTAATTGTTTTTAATTGATTCCTCACATGACCCCCTCATTAACAGTGTTAAAATTACTTCTGCATTTATACAAGTCTTTCACACTTTCAAGGGTTATAGATCAGTTTGAACATATGGTGTGCTGATTCAGTGAATATGAAAACATATTCGTCACTCCAACCCAATCAAAACATAGTTGTGCTGTGAAGCTGAAATGTAGTAAATAGTCATACCTTCTTACAGAAAAACTGTTTTTTTATGTCTTTCTGCACTAACCACTCCATTTTTTAGGAATATACGTATGTGCCAGAGGTGTCAACACCAGTCACAATTCATACCGTTAATAAGTCATTACAAATGTAAACAAAATAGCAAGTTCGGCATTTCTGTGGCATAGCCTACATACATTGTAACTAAGTAGTGAAGGAGGAGCTGCTCCGTAGCTTCCAGGTACCAATCAGTCCTAAGGAATTATTTCTTTCACTGGTGCACAATGATTTCTGAGGTTTGATGGGATTGTTACTGACACGTTAATGGCTTTTATTCTCACATGTACATCATGCAGTTGATGCAGTCTATGGCTGAGGTCATTTGGTCTCTTGCAGCAGTTTTTGTAATGTGTGAAGATTATGAACGTTAGCTGTGCTATGGCCTTCACCTGTTTTTAACACACAGCAAGAGATAAAGTTGGATTTCTCAGGTAAAGACCAAACCCAGCCATGGGAATTAGTCCTGTTGAAGCTCAAAGGAATGCTGTCACCACCCATCGTGGACATTCACATGCCTGTCCACATCACTGGCCGCCATTCTTTGGTAGTTTTGTAGGACCGCGTAACATTGTCTTTTGCATATGTGTTTGGCACTTCCAAGTTTTTTCAGTGTTCTGTAAATCCTTTGAGTAATGATTTGATTTTGTATAACTGTTCTGTTGGGGGTCTGCAGTACGTGGGCAGCCTGGACGTACCGAGACCCAACAGCCGCATGGAGATCGTCGCAGCAATGAGGAGAATAAGGGTAAGTGCTTCACATGTTCACATCCTCTATACATGTACGTGTCTCTTTGTGTCTTTCACCAGGCCTAAAAGAGTTGGCATGAGATGCCTCCTCTTCTGACATTCTTTGTTGAGATTCTCATCAGCACATGGACCAGCACATAACTCCCTCACATATAGTGTCATTTCCCGCTGGTGTCTCTGAACATCCATGATACAACAAACCAGGCTCATTACATAACTAAAAACCAATCTGTGTACCCTAACTATATTTGAAATGCCTAATTAACAGGACAGTAGCTGTCTTTCTTTCACATGGCTATCTTGGACATTGCAGTGCATTTTCCTCCATGTGAATCGGCTTTCAGACTGTTTGTTATGAGATGTGGGGCAGCGATGAGGGCCTTTATGTGGAAACACAGGAGCGCTAAAGTATCGGATTACGCCGCGATTAAACGCACAACACAAACAATGTGTCTGTAATCCTGGGCCATCTGTGTGAGATGCATCCTTTTTTTGCCGAAAAACAAAAGGGGATTTCATTTCACATGGGAATCAGTTGATGTGTGCTCTTTAAACCACTGTGCGGTTGCTTAAATTAAAAGTAAAGGTCAGATTTTTTTTCTCCTAGTCACTTGTTTAGTTCACTTCCTGCAGCTTCTATTCGTGATTAGAGGCACAGTTCATCTAGAGGGACACCACCGCTTTTAATTAAACAACATTAGAATTCTGTGCATAATTTTATGTCTGTGCGTGAAACTTATGACAACTGGAATGAGATGGCCACAGCACAGATTAGTCTCCGGCTCAGGTGGTTGTTTATGTTCATTATTATTTATTTGCCTTGCAGACACTATTATCCAGGTTGACTTACAAAGGTCACATTTAATACATAGTTCCTATTGCTACAGCTTCAATATTTACAGAAGCAAATCTGATTAAGTACCTTGCTCAAGGGCACAAGAGCAGTGACCCCACTCCAAATTCAAACAGGGAATCTTTTGCTTGCAAGCTCTGTTTCTTTGAAACAATATGGAGCATCACCACCTCTGTATTCCTCAGCATGTTTTTTTCTTGTTTATAGTGATGACTGAAAAAACAATTTCATTAAGAACTCAATTTATCCGCTTAAACACATTCCCTTTTGGAATCACAAAACAGCCTCTGCATTCTCAATTGCAGGTAAGACAATGCAGGATGCTAATGAACGATGTCACTTTCGCATTTTGACAGTAATTGCACAGAAGGACACAATCAGGGCTCATTCATTTGCAGCTAAAGCTTCCTGACAGCACTCTGTACTATTGAGGTGCTACTCACTGCTGTATTTGTTTTTTCTAATGGAGGTACACCATGAACATATACCGCAAAGGTCCATTAGCAATTTTATTGCATTTGTTGCATTTTATTGCATTTAATTGACTGCATTGCATTTGTTAGGAAGTAGGGAGGATATTTTTATAATTTGATTTATTTAAGGCAGTTTCTCTGGAACATTGGGTTTAAGTAGAGCAATGTGTTAGTTTCTTTTTATTTTTTTTTTCTTTGCCGCCAGCCAAACATTCTGTAGGAGTTTTAATTTAGGTTAAGCTATGTCAATTTTGATTCATACAAATAATTTTAAAAAGATGTACCATGTCTTAGGATAACCTTTGACACGCCCAGAGATTAAATGATAATTTACACCCTTTCAAGCTCAGACTTGTATCTATTCAGTCTTTGAAAAGTATGTTTTTCAGAATATCTCACTGAATAACAGAACGTGTCTGACCTGCCTTTCAGCTCAAAAAAACATTTTCAGCAAAACAACTCAGGGAAAAGTGCCAGAATTTTTCAAATTTTGATCGCTTTCCTCCAATCCAGCCATATCCAAATTATGATGGACATAGATATGTTATTCAAAATGAACCTCTCACCTTCAAATCACGCTCAATAGTGTTTTTAATCGTGTACTGAAATGATCAGGTTATATCTTAGCTGTGGAAAAAAAAAGGAAAATGCAGCCCTCATTTTGCTCTGGAAAATGCCCCCAGCTGTACTGAGGCCTGGGAAAGTGTCATTTGTATTGGGTGATTGAGAGAGAACTGTGGTCTTCACTAAGCCCATTCATTAATTTAGGCCCCTGCCCTTGACTCCAGCCTCTAATGTAGCTGCTGCTATTGAGGAACTCCTCTTAGCTGGTGCTGTTGTAGGTGTTCCTGAGAGATACTTGCTGTGGGAAAACTGCTCCGTACAAGTCGGTGGTATAAGACTATAGTCAGAGTGGTGTGCTAGTAGCTAGCTTTAGGGGTAATAATTCATTAATATTAACTCTTGTCTGTTTCTGACGCTTGAATTCTGTCTTGATGATGCTCCCCTCGGTCTTTGCATCAAGTCGTTTTGAAGAAGAGACACTGTCAGACATAGCGTCATGCTGCTGGTTTAGTGGGTTACTGTGCTGTTGTGAATGGGTCTAACAATAACACTCTGGGATATAAAAGTGTCTTCCTACTTCTGTGTTGAATCTCTGGAGAAGAAATTGGGGGGGAGGAATGATATTTCTGGACTGCTAAATTGGTCCTTGAAAAGTAGGTCTTTAGAACAGCATTGCTGTGTGTGTGTATGTGTGTGTGTGCGTGCGAGCGTGTCTGTTTGTATGTATGTGTGTGTGAGTCAGTGAAAGTGGGTGAATTTGTTTAGATATTCTACAGATTTGTGAAGTTTCCAGAATATATATTAAAAACATGCTGGCAGACTGAATAGCAAACTGGTCTATCAGACATAGTTTACAAAGGTTTTTTTATGCACAATAATAATCAAATAGTAATAGAGAAGCATATACATTTTAAAGTAGCTCTCAGTAAATGTGTTTTTACTTATTTACATCATGACCTTATTATTTTCAAGCCAGCTTAGTAAGGCTCTGTGCTGAACATCCTAAACATTTTATCGGAGCAATACTTAAGGCAGTCATCTAAATGTGTCAGGGCCATGTTTTTCCTTATTTCAGAAATTCTTTCATAGTGTTTTTTGGAAGGAACTAGCAAGCTGCTAACAGTTACTTCATGTAGCGAGTTCCATTAATGATCAGTTTCACCCACCCCCCACCCCCTCCCCCAGCCCCCAAAGGAATACTCTGTAGTAGATACAGTATTGTAATTTTGTTTTTACTTAATGTGCTTATAAAATATGCATTTATTGGGGAGTACAGAGACAGAGTTATTAAGAAGGCTGGAAACTGCATCTCCACACCGTGCACGGATCTTCATTGCATTGTCCTGTGTTACTGCTTGCGAGTGCATTTCTGCTGGCCTGGCTGAACTGATGAATGTGGGAGGATTTGCTAACGGGTTAGGGACTCAGGGATCATGTTCAGGGATTCTGTGCATGTTTGTTGTCCTCTTAGGCCAGTCAGGCCTGTAATGCCCCTTCGGCGATTCAAAGGCGTAGCAGTGAGGCAGCGCTCGGCTAGGGGTTTGCACTGATGCAAATCAAGCAGAGTGAACCTAAGTGAACTTTAAAATCAACATTGTTTTTCCCGCTGTGTGAGCGTGTGAGTATGGAAATAGACGCTGTGTGTTTGCCTGTACGTGCATGTGTGTTTGCGTGTGCACAAGACAGACACGTGTGCTTGTGTTCATAAGTAGAATGACGAGTACCTATGTAAGCTATCTCTCTGCCTCTAGGTTGATGTAAAAGGACCAAAACCATTTTTTTAGCGTGGAAAGGTCAAAGATCTATCTTTTAAAAAATGAGAGGATGAAAAATGTGCAGCGCAGCCTATCACTTATTTAGTGGATATTGGGACAGAATCTGAGATGTGAAATAGCCTGCCAATCCAGTCAATTACCCAGTGAGTCCCTCTGCTGCCCAGTCCTTTCTCCAGCCATTGAATTTCTCTTCCAATTACTCTCTGCTACATCACAAGGCCTGCAGTCTCACTGAGCTGCTGAAGTGAACTAACAAGTGTTAACTCATGTGAAGAAATGTGATCTTCCCCTCTTCAATAGTCATGCTTTTACTTAGTCTCCGGTACCCAGGCCTAGATTCAGTCTAACAATTTAAGTTACACATTTTCACAATGTGTAAGTCCCACAGTTCTTCTTTTCTTACAGAATGTGGAATCTAAAAAAATTATGCTATGTATAAGTAATGACAAACATTTGTGAATATGCTACTCAAGAGAACATGTGTATCGCAGTGGTCTTAAAATCCAGACCTGGGGTTGACTGAATTTCTTGTGCATGTGGCAAAGTCGTCAGAGGATGTTCTTTGATTGCAATGTGTCACAACAGGGGGTATGCATAGCTTGGTTTCTATGGTAATTTTTCAGATCCATGTCTCTGCTGGATCGCTACATTAAAGAAAACTCTTCAGCACTTCCTTCCTCTGACTTTATCATCTTACTGTAAGACAGCATCACTATATAGGGCAAACTGTATTCCCATGATTAACAGTCTAGGCAATCTCTTAATAATGAATAGGCAAATATACATATATACCCACTTATATGTTAATTATTTATATGTTGTCTTTACCTGACTTCCTGTGTACAGGATGTGCTTGATTGGGTCCCTAGAGATGGCAACAGAGTGGTTGGCGGGGTGATTAAATCATGCTCTGTCATCACTGTTCATTGTTCTGTGAAGCTGTGCAGAATCTACAGCATCTGATTGTTGGACAATAAAGTAAATAGTAAATGCGCAGGCAAAAATAATTGCTACAATTTTATCGCTGCATACCCAAAAACTTCTCAGATGCCAGGATAGATTTTGAGATGTCACAATGTCGGATGTTATTGAGCATTATCAATGTGACACATTTCAGAATACAGAAGTGGGTGATTTGGGGGGGTACCTCTACATTTTCCTCTCTCTTTAAAGTAGTCTGTCCCTCCATCATAATTCAATTAAAGCTGAATGAGATTCTATTATGGTCAGTTCTAACACTGGATGTATTTTCCCAAACAGATGACTGTTTACTAGTCCAGAGGAGGAATGAAATGCTATGAATCTGAACCACATCATTGGGTCTGCGCTTGGAGAACAAAACCAAGTTAACAATGTCATTTTAAAAGGATATCGATCCCTACTTCCGTTGGTTCATTCTGACCTGAGTCAAAGTAGGCTTAAATGTATAATGGTTTAGAAGCTAGCTGTTTGTTGTTTTTCCCTCTTTCCTGTGCCAAAAAAACAAGTATGGAAGAAATATTAATATGATTAAAGAATAAACTGATGCAAGTCATGGCATGGAAAGCTAATGTGATTTTGTTCAGACCTCTTTTACTAGGATTAAGTCAGAGAAAGAGGGATGAAGCTTAGAACAAAATAAGAAAAAGACAACAGCAGCGTTGGCTTCAAAGGGGAGCTGTGCTCCGAACACAGCTCTTTGATTTTCTCGGTAGGTAGAGCGCGGGGAAAAGAGCGCCGGGAGACGGGCGGAGGTGGGCTTGTGATCCGCCCAAATACGAGACCCGCAACGACAAAAATAAATTTGCTCTTGCTTAAGAGCGCCTTTGTTGGGTTCTGTACAGCTTTTCAGCATGCTGCTGTTCGTTGCATTGTGTGTGTGTTTTTTTTAGCTTTATTCCCATTCACTGGGAGCAGTGGCACAGAAACGCTGGAGATGCTTTGATGAGGATGGTGATGCTTCATCGCTCCTCTATGGCGCCCGAGATCTGCATGCTAATTGCCTCTGAAATCTGCAAATGAGCTTTGATTACAAAAGGCTGGATATCGAGCCTTGAGCGGAGATCTAACTCTGTAAGCGCGAGCCATAGGCGGTACGTGCGTGTGCGCGGGCGGACGGGCGATTGACGCGCGTTTGCGCGTCATTCGCTTCCTCTCTCTGAAAGGGGAGGCTCAGTTTCCTTGTGTCACCTCACCGGCTTTCTCCGAGAACCAGATTTACATGGGAAATTTGGCTGCCTCTACCAGTTTTAATAACCTTAATGCGATTTCCATCCCCCCTGCACCCACATTTCCTTTAGGATGGACAGCAGTGAAAACCCTGCCTGTAATTTATTTCTCAGATTTGTGATCTGTCTTCTTAGAAGAATGAGGCTGGTAGAGTGGGCCGTGTGTGGCTGTAGATCTGGAGCGCCGGCTGCTCCTCGCACAAACATACTTCCAATTACACTGACACATACGGAGCGCCCTGTGACAGACAGCCATTGTTATGCTGCCAACCAGAATGGCATCCTTTGACTAGTCTTGTAAGGGCTCTGAATGGCTCCATACTGCCCGTCTCTCACATGAGTGGTCCAAGCTTCAATGCGCGTGTTCCCTAAGACTTTTTCAAGTTCCAGTAAAACACTACTGGGGTGGGTGGGCGTATATGAGGGTACGGGGGGCGGGTTTGATACGGGCCTAGTTTGCGGTTTTAGAATGACCTTGGAAAGGTGAGCGATATGCTGGAACGGTCCTGACTGATGGACCTCCCCTGGACGCTTGGCTGATATTTACTAGATAAAATCATAAAATCCCCTGGAAGTCCGCAGGGGGTGAAAAACAAGAACAACTTAATTTCTGTGCCATAAAATCCTCTTTGCCTTAAACACGTCAAGGAGATTAAAGATGGTTTTCATGTTGGGAATATGGCTCTTTTTTTTCATTTTTATTTTTTCTACTGGATTGTGAAATTTGTGTCTGTTTGAGGCTCTGAAGCACCCTGTAGTAATTCTGTAACAGCCCTGAGGAAATGGACCGGGTCAGATAACCGCTTGGCTCCACGGCTGGGCTAGCTTGCCAAGGGGTGGTATCGGCCAGTGATCTCACAGGGTGTGGTGAGGCAATTCACCAATGATCAGAGCAAAGCCATGCAGATCATATATCGCTCCTGAAATGAGAAAAGAGCGGGATTCATTAGGCTCCCGACCCAATTCGACTACAGGATAAGACACACAAAAAACTGTTTCTCTCTACCTCTTTCTCTCTCGCCTTCTTTCACGCTCTGCCCGTTTATTTCTCTCAACATTTCCCAGCATGATTACCATAAAAAACAGATTGGCCTTTATTATCCTGCTTGTGCATTTCGGGAGTTTAGAACAGTGGGTCTGGAAGGCGGCCACAGCCTGGTTTTTGAGGTCTCAAAAGCGTCCCCTGCAGAAACACGCAGGGGTGCTTAGCACTGATAATCATGCAGATAATCACAGCAATAAACATAAACCTTTGTTTCCCAGTCTGTCACACAGTAGCGGGGGCAGAAATGAGGTTGATCCCTAAGCACCACCCCAGGAGCTGAAGGTGTGTGTGTATTTGGGTAGGGGGTCCAACTGTACATTTAAAGAGGCAATTCTCTGCAATCATAAGGCTAAAAATCATGTGCTTATATTGACACTGTCGTTGCATTGCTTTTCCAATTTCCTTCTAGTGGCCCTCAGGAGGCTTGTAAGTGACTTTGTTAATGTGGAACAAATTGCTGAGAAAACTTGAGTCTCGCTTGGGGGATGGGGGGATGGGGGGTTTGGGGTGTTCAGTGATCCCTGACGAGAAAAGAAAGGGTTCATTGTTTTAATTTAGTCAACAGCAGATGCAGCATCATGGTATAAACGTACAGTATTCTACAGTGGCTATCTGACAGATGGGTCCACAGTGCTGTGCAAATTACATACCTAGAGTTTCATAATCTACTGTCTCATTATTCTGTTTCGAGATTACTTTGTATTATTCTATGATTTACATGGTGTGATTGAACACACATTCTGTGTCAAACCCCGTGATCTTTAAAGGGTACTGATCTGGGAAAAGTCATAGTTAAGATCCGTTTTTACTGATTTTGTATTGAGTGCTTAATCATGTTGTTGTATGTTTTGGCTGAAATTTCATTGATGGAAAATAGATTTTGCATTCTGCCTTCAAAAGAATAGTGGTCAGATGAAAGTTATACCCAATCACTATATCTGGAAAAATATCCATGCGAGACCAGTCACTGAGCTGCCTGATCTGAATATACTAATTAGACTGAATAAAAAGAGGTAATGAGAAAAGACATTATTATACAGGAATTATTACATGCAAAGTATATGGAATAATTCCAAACTTTTGAGCGTGATAGTCTGGAGTTCTGAGAAACCGAAAATGTTACTTGCGTATCTGCAAAATTCATATATTTACAAAGAGACATTGTGTTTATACATTTCTTCCTCCAGTAAAATGAGAAGAGAGACCTTCAGTGCTTCAGTCTCTTATTATGTGTTCCTTTTATATGTGATTGAGGGGTATTATGATCCCGTGGACATGTTTCCTACCTATTAGAAGTAGAGTACAGGTGACCCTCCCACATCGCGGGGGTTAGGGGCTCAGCCCCCCTGTGATGTGTAAAAACCACATAAAATTTTCAACCCCCTTAGGCGAGCAAAGCAAGCGTAGCAAAGCAAGCAATTCCAGCTTTGGGGTTCGCGGGAGCGCTGTGAGCATTTTAAACCAGATTGGAGTTCTGCCCTGTCTAGTGCTCAAATGGTTAGTCGGTTTCAAGGAACAATTACAGTACATTTTAAAAGGGAATTATGCCATAACTTAATCGTTTGTTGCCAACCTGCAAAAAATCAAAGCCGCGATGTAGAAAGCCGCGATGTTGGAGGGTCACCTGTATTCCCAACGTGCAGACGGCAGGGTCTCTCTCTCACAAGGGGTAATCTGGAACTGGATGTACTGCAGGGTTGAAGCTATACATTACCTGACAAGTCCGCCTTCCTCTCCCATTCTGTCTCTGTGGCGTAGTAACAATAGCTCTGCTTTTGCTGTGCTGCTGCATTACCAGGCAGCTCATGAAATGACATCATGTGCAGTAACAAAAGACTTACTCACCCCCTCTCTCTCTCTTGTGGCTTCATTCATACCATGTTTTCATTAAGCTACCTCTTGTGGTACAGACCCAAGGCCCTGTCCAACAGACTGTCTTAATTGAGCAGTTCCTATCTTAAGACTAAGGGATGTATAGAGTAATAAAGTGACAGTTTATGCTGCAAGGTATTCATTTTCATGTCATAATATTTTAATCCTCAGACTCAAACAGGAAAAAGGGCACACACATATGTTTATCATTTTAGACTGCCCAGACTGTAAGGGAAATCTCTGTCCTAGAAAAATTGCTTTTGGGCAGGAAAGCGCTGACCTTTTGCTTTGTGGATTTGGTGAGATGCAACACATATCCTGAGAAACATGTGACCTGAACAAGCACTTCCCATCAAAACTACTATGTTGATGCCAGAGTTTACTTTCAGCTATCAATATTTTATTTTATAATGCTGCTTCCTGACTTACCCTTATGAATGGTTTCCAGTTTTTCAGTGAGTCATTATTAGTGAAGACTAAGCTGAAGAACTACAATTTGCAAAAATGATAATAATAATTTGAAATTGTAGATTACAGAGAAAATTGAATGTATTCTCTTTTCCTTTTCATTGAATGTAATATTTGGTTGAATCTTTGAGTAGTTCAGGAAAAACATGTGATTTCATATACAAAAAGGCATTATTACTGTAACATAATGATATATTGTAGATGGTTTAGTTGAACTATATTTTGCAGAATGTTTATGCAGTGCAGGACTCAGTGGGGGGAAAAGCTGGACCATCATTGCTCCTCATTTAAAGATGCCTGTCAGTGGAAATCTAAGCAGTTTTATATTATGGTCTGTGTCTAGCCACAATTTGTTTATGTCTTTGTTTTATTTTAATTACAACTGTCAGCGTTCTGTGTAAGACCTTATGAAGATGCAGGCAGTAGGGACTTGTAAGCCTAAAAATGATTCTTGTTGATATTGCATTTGAAGTGTATCCCCTAGTGGACAGTTTGGTTAGTGCTTTAAACTTCAGATTTGGTAAAATATTCCTTCAATTGCAAATTAAGCAAATGCACATAAAAGAGAAACATCTTTCACATTCAACTGAAAAGAAGGCAGAGAATTACAAAACCTGCCCCCCTACACACATCCCCCTACCCTGGCCCCAATCCCAACCAACCCCCCCCACCCCACCCCCCCATTCAGTTCAACGGTTTTTTATCCTACCACCACCCAAACAAGACACTGAACTCACATTCTCTCAGTTTTCCAAGAGAGTTACATTTTCTTTGTTGCTTTCAAAAACAGTTTTTCATGGTTTTTACTTTCCCATAACTTTCCTATAAAGCACATTGACTATATCAGAAACTGTTAAAATTCCTGGTAAAGTCAGGAATATAGTGTTTTCTGTCTTCCCATCATGTGACTATATAGGGTTGACTATTCAGTGAAATAAAATATAATGTTAGTGACAACTCAGAAGCTTAGCTCATTCTTTGATTCAATGAAGTATGTAGTTTGCTGAAGTATGCGTTAAAAATGAGAAGTAGTTCTGCTAATGCTGTTGAGCACAAATCAAGCAATGAAGTGGAAATAGCTCTGTACTGTGTGCATTGTGTGTTGCTAAAGAGCATTTCTTGTTGTTGACAGTATAAGTCGTTATGACTGAGTGATGTTAAGACGCTATGTAAAAGATTTGGTTCCCACTATACAAACTGTTTGACACTCCAGCACTCGTTTTCTAGTGACAAATAGCTTGTCTATGAATTTGCCCAATCCTTTGTGCACTGCAAGTTTCAGGGAAAGGGCATTGTCACAGATTCCGGTCAACTCAAGTGAAAGAGAATCTTTCACTGTAAGTTGTGCTTTGTCACTCAGAGTCTATGAAAAGGGTGTTTTTTTTATTTAGTCTTATTAGGGCCTGCAGTCTGGGCCGAGTTAACAAGCAACATAAGGCCACTCCCCAAATCACCATAGCAACTCTGCATCACTGCCAAAACATGCTGCGTCCTCTGAATCTTTTTTAGAGTGCCTTTGTATGTCTATCTGTGTATTTCTATATCTGTGTGTGTGTGTGTGTGTGTGTGTGTGTGTGTGTAATCAAGTGTATACTTGCATGTGGCTGCTTTTTGAGTTTTTGCTCTTTATACAAAAGCCCCTTTTCCTACGCAGCTCTATGCATAGAAGCATGTATGTGCGGTAGCACTCACGCACATAAGACACTGCTTGGCCCCTCCAACTATAACTGCATTATCTTACAAGACTTACGTTTGTGGTTTAATGGTAGAGGAATAGGCTGCGGGGCTGTGGAGCTGAGAGATGGGCTGCCCTACTTCTGAGTGACTGTGCTTCTGACAGCAGGGACAGTGAGTTAACATAGCCAGTCACTCCCCTCTCTGCCCAGTTGGCTCAAGTTCAGCTCTGAGCCTGGAGGTGTGTGTGTGTGTGTGTGTGTGTGTGTGTGTGTGTGTGTGTGTGTGTGTGTGTGTGTGTGTGTGTGTGTGTGTGTGTGTGTGCAGCAGACCCACATGCACTGTATCAACATTAAATATGGTACAACCAAGCCTGAGCAATAGGGGGCCCTGTGACAAATTACTATTTGATGGTTAGCATGCTAGCTGGCAGATGTCCTTATTTTTCATGGATCGGGGTGTATCGCAGCCCACCGGATCTTGCCGGATGGAATGCGGAGAGGCTGTTTGTTTCCTTGTCATTACTTTTATTAGGCTGGCAGACGTAGCCCGCGTGTGCTGCGACGCAGGGCTGAGCAAGCGGCGACCTCCCCACAATACCTTTTCTGCTGCATCAGCAGCTTGGGACGGCTCTTAAAGCGCTGCCTTTTTACAATGCGTTTCTGTCCTCCCTAATAGATGACTGGCAGCTGTCCACTACACTTACTGTCAAAGTTACAGACCGCTGCTGCTTGCTGTCTGCTCAAATGAGAAGCTGCCCTGAAACGAGAGGCCGCCCGTAAAAGCTTTTCTTGTTGGCGAATGGGTCTGGCATGGCCAAGGTCTGGAGATTTCAGGTATACTTCAGCATATTTACCATACCACAGTTATAAAATACTTTGTTTATGAGAGTCCCTGGCAGTTTTAACCATATTTGAGGTGTTTGCTGCCACCACTGTTTCAGAAGAATTTAATGCAAAAAACGTGTTCCTAAAGAGATTGGAAATGTTTATTAGATAAGAGTGGGACACTCTGCATTGTAAACTGTGAGTTCATCTCGACAGTTTAACGCAAACTGCTAATAAACAACATAACTGAAAACATCTTGTTTGGATGTTGCTCTGCTTTAAATTTTTTATCAAATGTTTGAAGAGCAGATTATTAATGGATATCTCTGTTTGTCTATGAGGCCCAAATATATATTTTTATGTTATTATTTTTGGCAGAGCCATATAATCTCATGAAATTTTGCCTCGCTTGTATCAGTATTATAATCTGTTTTCTCAGAATTTGTGAACCCGTGTCTCTTTTTTCAACTTTTTCATCGGTACTAAGAAGGGATGATGGTTTCTTTGCACATGCAGGCACATTTGTATTTGACGAGCTGCCGCTAAATCCAAATCCCTTGCCAGCCTCCCTGATTGATGTCTTTGTGGAGTACCCTACGTGAGTTTCTGCCTTTGATCGCTCTCTGTGAGAAGACACTCTGTGGGCCTACAAACCCAGTCTGGTTCATTCAGGACCGTTGTGTAGTATTCTAACCAACCCCACCTCCCCCACCCCCCCACCTCAATTCTCCTGTGCTACTAAGCTGGGCACAGGGGTTGGGAGAGGACTCTTGGCACTGTGCCAGTTTCACAGGCGTACACAGTGTGCCTTGGTGGTGTGAGGCAAAGCGCGGGGAGGCGGCCGGGGGGGGAGGGGCAAGGTCACCGAGCTGAGCTCAAGGCCAATTCGCCGGGACACGCTCTCAGAAAGCAGCGGCACACATTCAGAGAACTGCCTCCTGGCCAAATTTGACACACTGTTCCTGTCTGATCCAAAGACACAATCACTCACTCTCCCCCAAAGCACTTTCTCTGTGGATTGTTTTTTTTTTTTTTTGGACATTAGCGTTTGTTCTTTTCTCAGCCAAATTAGTATGAGGCACTCCAAAGTTATACTGTCAGCTTTGATTTCATTTGCACAGATTTCAGGTTTTTCTTTTTTTAACTTCCTTTTCAAGACGCTCTTGGCTTTGTACCAATGTAGGCAAATCCTGCCAAAAGACGCTTCCCATTTTATCTGAATCTGAGTTGCTGAATTTGTCAGTGTTTCCTTTTCTGAAGTAGCGGTTTTATGTAGTCCAGTTCTCATTAGGTTGTATTGCCGTTCCTCCCAGGGCAGGCTGTTCGAGGTGAGGTGCCCTGAACTATACAGCCCATTTCTTTACATGTCAATTATTCAGCATTCTCCCTGTGAGCGCCGCATGCGGGAAGCGGCGAGGCTGCGGCGTCCACGTGGCCCGGCGATGCCGTTAGCGGCGGTAATTCTTCTGGCTGCTCGCACAGGAGGAATTTATGACCAATTACCTCTCCTTTTTCCTGGAGCATCACCGCTGGGCTGGAGGAAGCCAAACGGCCGCTCTCTGCACTGCAGAGCCATAGTTATGAGCGGAGCAATGTCCACTAAAGAGTGTCACATTGTCACCTCCCTTACCGTTGTGTTTTATTGCCTCAGAACAGCATAGTGGGGACATAAACTCCAGTACAGGAGTCTTTACCCTTATCCCGCCCTTCTCAGTTCAGCCACGGCCGGTCAGTATGTCTCTGTTGGCATCACCTCGCTGCTATAAAATACACTTGCTGCTCACGTACAGATTCGGCCCCGGTTCCATTTCCCCGACCAGTTTGCGACTGTACGTTCCTGTAAATCAATTTTGGAATTGGCCTGTGTCCTGGATATGGGGAAGGATGCTGAAGCTGGCCTTATGGAGATAATGCAGTAGGCGCCATGGAAAACACTGCATGCCATGAGCAACCCAGTGAAACGAGTGTGTGTGCATGTGTAAGTAAATGTCTGTGTGTGCATGTGTTCATGGGAGTGAAGACATGTACATGCATTGTACGTTTTTACAGGTGTGTGGAGTGTTGTTGCATAGTTGTTTCGCTTTTCCTGTTGATGAGCATTTGAAAGTTGCAATTGTGCATGTATTTTTGCATGTAGGTTCACAGTGTGCTGCATGTGTGTGTGTGTGTGTGTGTGTGTGTGTGTGTGTGTGTGTAAAGGATGAGACATGCAATGGAATCACCTTCATGTGAACCACACCTCCCTTCTGGCTACCTCTCATCTTGCCACACTGTCACACAATGTGAGAAAGGTGACAGATTCTGCTCCGAGCTCTCTGATGATATTTGACGGTGTGGGATGTTTGCCGCTCCCTGCTTTCATGGACTGGCGCTTCTTCCCCTATGATGTGGCAGGTGCCTCCCCATGAAGGCTTTGTGAAGCCCCCATTTCCCAGATTAGGCTGCTGACCTAACGTGGAAGGAGCAGAGAGGAAAGCTTGCATATACAATGCTCAGAGTATCACCATTCCATATTCACTGCCCTTTTATCTATGTTTTACATGTGCCTACCTTTGTGAGTTACATTTCATCATAAAGCATGCAATATCTTAAAACAAAGATCAAACATTTTTTGTATTGCATGTACTCATTTATTTCAGCTTTTGGGAATCTCTTGGCAAAACAGAAATAGTATTAAATTTCTTATTTGAACCTCACAGAAAATTAAACTGCTACACTATGGAGCTGAATTAATTAGAGACAAAAAGTCCCACATCACAAGTGTAAGCCATGACTCCTGTTGGTTCTGCCTTGAAGTGCAGAGTTTTATTCCTTTTCAAATTTCAATGGTTGGTGCTGGCTGTTCCTTCCCATGACAGATGGCCCTCTTATCCTTGTCCCTGTTCTGAACCCACAGACAAGATATGTGGGGGCCCCCCTTCCCCATTCATAGCAGGGGTAGACTGGTGTCCCCACTTATCTTGGGGGGGGGGTAACACGTGTACCAGTGATCCCTGTGGAGCGTTGAGCCCTAAGACCCCAGAAATTGTCTGTCTCTAATCCCTTTATATATCCTGTCTTCTGATGCAGAAGGAGCTACCTTGAATTCCCAGGTCCTACCCGTACACGTGTGAGTGGAATTTTTACACCTGTCTTGTACCCTATGGCCGAATAATATTTATTGCTTTTTTGATAGGAATGCCCTGATATCCCCCGTTCAGCTCTAGAGAGATGGGTAGAGGCTCTTGGGTCGTCCCAGGATTAAATTCAGTGTTTTTCTCAAGTTTAATGCTAACCTCCTTCCTCTGGACTGACTTTGATGTACCACAAAGCTAGTCAGGGGGCTTCAGTAAAACTGGTAACTAACAATTTTCTGTGAAATTCTCACAAATTTCTCACAAGCTGATATTCAAAGAGAGTCTTGGACTCTGTTGAAAGCAGGTAAGAGGAAGGGAGGACCGGTGTTTGCTCAAACTCAGGGCAGAGTGAGCACATACTACGCCGCTGTCCTCGGTGGGTGGGGTCCCGACTGCTTTTCCCTCAGCTCTCTAACGTGGAGCCGCAGTGCAGCAACGGCTGAGCAGCCTCTGGCGGGCGACCGCATGCGGATTAATCTAACACATTGGGGAGTTTTATTTATTGCTGCTGCAAACCATTTCTCCTGCAATTAATTTGTGGGGTGCCTAAGGGAGCCGAAATGTGCAGGGGTGAATTTCCTGCACTGGGGATATAAGGGCAAGCATGGACAGGCCAAGATATGGCAAACTTGTTGTGTGGGGCCTAGAGTCTGGGCCCAGAAATGGAGGATGTCCAACACCCTGGCCACCCCAGTGGAGCGGGGTGTGGGTTAGGATTGGTGTGTACCAGAGCGATATGTAATTAGATGGCCACAGGGCATTCTTTGAAAGTGGGTGGCTGGTTTAGCTATCCTCCACACGGTATGCCAGACAGTTTGGGAAGTGTTGTTATCACTGATTTCTCTTCTCATTTGCACAGACACGGAGGCGGGAAGGGCTTAACCGAATAAATCACTGCTCCTAAGCTCTGAGACACACTCTTGTCTGGTACCCTGTTTGTTATACTGCTTTTCAGTTATCCCCCTCCCCACCCCAAAATGTTTGTCTCTCCATCAACACACCATGGAAAGTGACATCCCGGTAATAACCTGTCACTCTGGCGGAGATGAGGGGCATGTCACCTGCAGGTCTGTGTCACAGTAGCGCCGGTGCTGCCGCGGTGTCCCCAGTGAGTGGCTGTCATCGTCCGCTGGGGACGCCCCTGAGTGCTGGCAAGGCCTGACAGGGAATCGCTCAGCCCAGCCGGCACTTTTTGTAAGGTTCTGATGGATGGAAACGAGGTGGGTGATACTGGAGTTCATATTGAGGTCAACTTTCTGGTACCACTCAGGACTTCATTCAGATAATTAGTCACAGCGTTAATTATGATGAACACAATAATAACAGGCTTGGAATGGATTGCAGCCAATTCCTAGACATTTTGTTTCTTGTTATGAACTTATTTTATGTTTTGTTGGACCACAGGTTGGTTTCCTTCTTTTATCCCCCAACTTCTAATTAAGTCAGACCTAACATTTTTGTAAATGTTTGAAATGTAGATGAAATTTATAGTTATCCAAATTATACAGTGATTTGAATAATATACACATTGCCAGAAAGTTATAAATGGTGGAAAGTAGAAATGATCCTCTGGAGGGCAGAGGGATGAGGAGAAGCATTTCTCCTGAATTCTGGCCCAGTTTCCCAACTCCCCCTGCTGGACTGAACGATTGAAAAAACTATTTTCATAACTTCCATACCTGTTTATTTAAGGACACAAGATTTTAAAATGGGAAGAGTTTTCTGGTACGCCTGTGTCCCTGGCTTAGCCTAACTGGGAGAATGAGGTTCTATACCTACCCACCTTCTGTGACTGAACTTGTTTATCCAAAGAGAACACAGCTGTGGTCCACAGGTTGGCCAATAGCAAACAACAAGGAACGAGAATTCATGATTATTTTCAAATTAAGTAGAGGTGTAAAAATGCATTAATTACCCAAGACAGACATCAGTCCCTGTGGTGTTTTAATGACTTTGGTCAACATGCCCTTCTCTGTCTGTCTGAAAGACCCATGATAGCTGGAGCCTCTCAGTTATATAATCAATGATGATGTAATTTAAGATTTAATATCCCTGACCTTGGGAGCAAAATGTACTCAGCACAGTAGTATCAGCACAATACATTGATAAATACATGCATGGGTCAGCTGTATTTTATTTTGTGTGTTGTCTCAACTGTAAACATTGAGCAATAATAGTTCAGAGAACTCTTCAACTCTGTAGAGGGTGTAAATGGGGGAAAAAAGATCCCAAGAGTTGATGTGAAGGAATATGTTTGCTAGCCATTTGTATGGCTAACTAAACAAGAAAATGGCTAAAATGAGGGAGAGTAACACTGTATCATTATGATGGCTAGATGTCTTTGGCTCCTCTGTCTGTTAATCCAAACACATTTCTCTTTTAAATTTTCACAGAAAATAAAGTCAAACACTTGATATACTACATAAACACACACACACAGACACACTAACTAAATGTGTATGTAGCATACTCGTATACTCCTACATATTGCCAATGTATATTAATAATGCAATAAGACTACTAAATTCAAATATTTAGTTATTCAAATATTTAATCATAATGTTAGTGACTCTACATAACCAGTCCTACCTAATTAAATAAAACTTCTCATCTAAAAAACAGAGCACAGAGTGGTCACATCCCATCATTATGGTAAGATTACAATATCTATACTAATATCGCAACCATTTACAGGGCTCACAGAATACTTCATCAGAGCATGTTTTACAAATAGCTACATTTTAGTCACTTTCCTATGCATTTAAATATGCCTACGTAGTCTGTTTATTCTGTAGGCTAAAGCACAGGCATTACGCAGTAGTTCATCAAAACAAAGCACGTGTCTGTCTTATCTGGCAGTTAATTATGTTCCATCATATCCGCCAAACAGCAATCTTGGCATTAGCCTGATATTGAAATAATAATCTACAGTGCATCCTTAATCTACTGGGCATAGGAATCTGCTAAGAGACTGGGTGGCACGTTGTCCCGGTGTTATATCACTATAAACTACGCAGCTGGGTGGTGGAATAGGGCAGTATCTGGCCGGGCCTCTCAATTCCGCATTATGCATTTTTTATGCCAACATCTGCCTTCTGCAGCTATTAAACAAGTGGTAACACAGAGGCCTTTTGTCTCAGTCTGCATATTGTATAACCAAAGGTTCTGTTAGGATTTCTCCTTGACCATCAATTCCAAACTTAACACAGGTCAAATATTGGGTCAGGAGTATCAATTTAACTTTAGAGAGATAATGTTCTGCTTAATATTCTCTCTATTCAAGAATTTTTTTCATTTAAGTGAGGTAGCGAGTGGAGGGTTGTCATGAATTTATCAGGAACCTTTTCAGATACTCTTATCCAAGCCAGCCTGGTGTCTTGGTTTCTTTTTGTTTATTCCTTAACCCAGCAAGTAAATAAGGATCTGTCCTCTTTCATTATACAGTAGATGAGGCAATTAACATTTTCTGTAGCAGTCAATTCATAAAAACCTCTGGTCACAGAACTAATGAATCAATATATTGACCAATAAATCAAAATGTATAATGTGTTTGATTTTTTAGTATTTACACTTTCACAAATCCATGAACAGAGTTAATCATTCAGAGGAAATAAAATAAAATCTAAAAACTGTTACATTTTTAAAAACGAAACAAAAAAAGATTCCACAATGGCGGGAAGATGTGGTTGACAGAAATAGAAATGTAAATAGAAATGGAAATTGAATATCTAAGAAACAGACGACAGTGAATGCTTCTCTCTACATTAATCCAGAGATTAACAGAATTTATAGGAATTTGTTGTGGGGTCTTGCAAGATAAGCATAGTCTAAGTCTTAGTTATTGTAGAATATGACAGCTCTGGGTTACTATTTTCTATCCAACAGTAACCAGTTCAGGGATGGGGATGTCTAGTAATCTGACAAGGATCTAATTTATGCAGCTTGGTCCAGTAATTTTGAAAATACTGTTTGCTATAAGCAGCAGCAAGGGGGGATGGGGGAATCCTATGGAAAATGAGAAATGGTGAGGGAGAGTGACACAGGAAAAGAGAACCATTTTCACAACTGGAGGGAAAGGCTACTCGATGTAATATTTGGCCGTGAAGGTGATCCAAGGAGCAGAAAATGGGAACTAAAATAGGAACTGGTTCGACTATTAATTTGGTGACGGCAAAGATGATTCTTAGCACCCGCATTTTCTAAAGCCACTAGCTGCTCTCCATCTCGGCACACATGTTGACTGCATGACATATTAAATAGATAGGTCTTCACCTCGCCAATACTTTCCACAGCTGCCTAAAGCGCTAGAAGCTCTGCCAATCTCTCAAGAGGTAAATAACATTCGAAATCCTTGGAGACAAGTATTTTGCTGTTGTTGATGGAAATGCTAATATTTAGTTCCCCTCATGTGTATGCCTCTGGCCTTAATGGAATTTCTGTTCAGTGCTTGAAATCATTATTGGAAAAAGTATAGTATGTGACATACTCTAATACCACAGTGGAGACCTTTGAACGAAGCACTTGATTGGTCATTACCACATCTCAGGTCCAATCAGCAAAATGTGTTTGGGGACAGGATTTGATGCAAGCTGCTTTCATTTCCTACCTGTCACTTACTGCATGACTTGCAGGAGTTCATTCCTTGCCCTTGGTCATGGAGCCAATCTGCTGCCACTGCTGGGATCACATAAAGCTTTCCTTTGTTTTTCCATAAACCCAATTCCGAGTCACTGCAGAAGAAGCTAAGCAGCCCAGTGGGCCACCAGGCCCGTGTGCTGCCAGGAGACGAGCTGGAGAGTCAGATCAATACGGTTTCTAATTCCTGCAGCCGAGCGGAAAACTCTGCCTGTCAGATGGGCCCCGGTAGCAGCCCCCTCCTCTGGTATGACACTGAAGTGGGCCAAGGTCGTTTCCCACAGAGAAAGTCATGGAAATGGTTCTTAATGTACTCACCAGTCCATGCTAAGACTTTCAAAGTATCTTTTTACTTGACCTGTTCTGCTGGGTGATTTATTTGGTTTTGTGCCTCGTGTTTAAAATCTGGCCCAGGTTGCAGAGGTTCAAGAAGAAAGTTCTTTCAGATATGTTAACAATATCTGTGTTTTTTCGTGCCAGCAGTACAGACTGTTTGCTGTTGAAACAGTCCTCTGTGTGTTCATACATGGAATAAATGTCCTATTTTTATGTTTGAGATGAATCGTCTGTACAAACCTCAGTGACAGTGGTTGGAAATGAGTGCATAAATAATGCACAGTGACTTCAAGCTGATTAGTTTCCCTGTCACTAAATCTAAGCTGTTTGTGTTTGATGGTGTGCCGTGTGTGTGTGCATGTGTATGTGTGCAATTTCAAGAGATAACATGGAAGAGTGTGTTTGTGAACATGCATGTGTGTGTGCGTGCGTGTGTGCGTGTGTGTGTGTGTGTGTGTGCGTGCATATGTTTGGAATGTGAGATGCTACCCTTGCTAATGATGTCATTGCTCAGCATAGAGACAAAACAACTGATAGCATTATGCTTTGGAAAGCGTCCACTTAACCAGTCATAGTATACGTGTTTACTCTGTATTGCTTAACACAGCCCTCCTTGATTTATGTAGTCTACTGATCTACAATAATTCCCTGTTTTTTTTATTAACAGAGTCTTTGTGATGGTGAGCAGGTACAAAATAATGATAAAATAAACTATGCATCCATCCGTCCATCCATCCAAAATGACCCAAAGCCAGTTTTTTTCTGTTCCGCATGATCTTGGAAATGTGTTTTCCAGTTCGGTTTCTGAAGAATAGATGGTGTCTTTGTATTTTTCAGTTGTTGTAGACTCTTAATGACAGTTTCTTTGCATTTTTGTGAGAAAACTGGATTCCAAAGAATTGTGTAAATGTGGTTGCTTGGATACAACATACAGAAGCCATTGTATGGCTGTATAGATTCAGCTGCACTATTGAGAGCCACTGTGACCTCCAGCGTGGTTGGCATTCTGTGGCTGGGAGGACAGCAAATGAGGATCTGTGGTGATCTGCATTTTTCCCTGACCAACATGCGCTTCTCGAACAAAAGCCTGCTACATCTCAGCAAATTACTAGGAATCTTATTCAGTATATGAAGAATGTTTCATAATTTCTAAGAATTATTTTAGAATTTCATATTGGGATACGATCTCCAGAATTCCCATGGGTTGAAATAATGTTGCAGAAAATTTCAAAAAAAGAATACCGTTTATTAAGAATTTTACAGGAATTAGAAGATAAGACATAAGTGCATTTTGTCCAGTCTAGACAGTCAATGTACGATACAGAACAGAAATGTAATGTAGACTTCTGTAAATCTTGTACTGACAAAACCCATGAATTCTGAATATTCTTCCTGTTCTTTTTCATTTTAATCAGAACTTCATTTAACAGAATCTGATTGCGATACAACTTATCTTTTTACTCGTAACATAATTTAAGTATAAAGCTGTTTTTTATGGAGTCTGGTAGTAGAATTGTGCATACTCTGTCTGTCTTGTCTTACATAACATTTGCTGAGAAGACTTTAATTATGAATTCATCAAAATTGCAAATGAGTCGTATGGCTCAGAAGTTTCTTTGGAGCTCATCAAGAGTGATTAAATGAACACCGCCTGGGTTGAGTGACAGTTGAAGAGGTCTTTCATTACTGTATCATTTATAGTTATCTTAATTTTAGACAGCCTACTTCATTTCTCTGTAGAATGTCTGAAGTCATTGCCTGATGTAGACTTATATTTGCTGTGGCAATTGAATCAACCTTTATCTCCCTGTATAGATTTTAAGAATATACTGTATATAAACCAACAAATGCTTGCAACTCTTTCATGATGTATTTTTCATTCTGGATCAAATTGTGCTTGAAGCAAAGCCTAGAAAAATCTACTTGTGTTAGACATATTTGCAAACCAAATGTATTTTCCTTTTTTAAGCAACTGTCCTCTACAATACATTTCACTGAATATATATTTGTTATAATATATACAATATCATAAGATTCACATTGACTATTAGTCATGTGTCTGTTAACTCCTGTTTTTGGTTAAAATGTATTCTTTTCATCATTTTTATGTAAAAAAAAAACTTGTACTGGCCAACACTTCAAAAGTGGAACTAGTTGAGCATTGTGTTACTAAGAGGCTAGAAGGAAAATGTTGCCAATGTTTGATAGCTCTGAAAAATGAAGATCATTTACACTTCTAAAATAATGAAGAGCCATTGTAAATTGGTAGATTACATTGTGAGAAAGTTCATTTGGGCTCTTTGCTTTGTTGAAGGTCAGTGTTTTCTCAGTCATCAGTTCCAATTATCCAAGGTCAGATTGGAAAGTTAAATCATACTAAACAATTTTAAGAACTCCGCTCTTAAGGAAACCTTTTCATTGTTTGGATGATAAACTACTATATCTTTTGTAAGCCACATTTGGGGAAAAACAATAAGGTTTTAATAAGTCCACTCATTTAATCAGTATTTTATTTAAATTTGATTTAAATCTCTGCAGGTGACCTGTCTGCCCAATAAGACTTTGTGAATTTTAGGGAGTGTCTGCACTTGGCCTGCAGAATGCACGGCTGAGAAGTGATCAAAATGTTCCCATTAGCAAGTTTTTCTCCAAGCTACTTCAGAGCAGGGCCAAAGGAGCAGGTTAGACCTGCCAACAATTTGTCTTTTGCAGAGTCAAACAGCTGCTGTGGAATGGTTGTCATGACTGCCTTTTTAATTGTTTGCTCTGATGTAAATAAAGCTACGCAGAGAACAATGCAAGTGCATTACGACCTGAATATTTCAAAACATTTTGCACTTAAGCAAAGAAAATATTAAATTTTCATACTTGAATAAAGTTACAAAACCCTTTTTTTCCTCCAAGATGTAGACACAAAATGTAAATTATAAAACGTTTGGTCGTTCTTGTCTGCCTGCCATTATATTCTCAAATTCTCCTACAAGAGGGCAGGGGGGAGGGAACTGATGTGCTCCATGAAGGTTTTAACCTCATGGAATCGGGATGTTCCTGCCCAGTAAGCGCAAATGACAGCACCCAGAGAAGGAAGCAGCCATTTTTTCCTGAACTTTTTTCTGCTGAGATTACTCTACATGCCAGATGGCATCCTTCGCTTCCACCACCACCACCGTTGTTTCAAAGCTCCCAGGTCGTAGTTTTGGTTCTCCTCAGTTTCCTTCTTCGTTTGCTCCATGAGACTCTGCTCAATCCAAAACATTGCTCCAGTTTGTTGAAGTTCTTTTTCGAGAAAATACAGCATGTTAACCCTTTTTGGAGTATGTAGGAATGAACATGAAATATAGAATATAATGGTTAGGGAGCTGGGTTTGTAACTCTTGCTGCAGGTTTGATTCCCAAATAGGGCAATGCCGTTGAGAAAGTTGCCTCATCAAAATGCTTCAGTAAATATGTAAACTGTGTATGTCAGTCTGTGTAATATCGTGTCAGCAAGTGATTGCTGTACCATTCCCCACCACTGTGTGGCTTGATACACATATTAATGAGGTGCGATCATCAAGTGCAAGAGAGACAAAGGTTCCGTGCATTGTAGACCTCGTGAGATGTTCTTGGTATGAAAGTTAAAAGTGAAGCATTAAAGGTCATGAACGGCAGCATTATGTCATCATTGGAAGTTATGATGAGTTATAATAGTCTGGATAAAGATGTCTGAATTTAATGTAAATATGAAAGGTAAAGGAAGGTAAAAGATAACACCTGGAATGTGGTTGAGTGAGTGCTTGAGTGGAAGGAGGTAAGAGGGGTTGGTTATTTTGATATTTGATGAAAATGAGAACGTAGAATGGGTCTTGTCTCATCCTGATATCAGAGCATTGTCGCTGCTTCACTGTTTACCCGTGTTAATGCCCCAGGCACCTAGACACCTGTCTGACAGGTAAGGTGTTTTTGTACTAACAACACAGGTGTATGGGTTCAAAATGGAAAAAGGTCATTTGGAATAAATAATGTTTCCTAGATGTTTCATGAAAATCTCCTATTTAGAAACAGATGGAAATCTCTGGGACAATAGTTATCAGTGTTGAGTTATTGGATGTTAAAGTTAAAAATGCATTTGAAAATCACACAACGTATTTTACATTTTGTCTAAGTGTTTTAGCCCTCCACAGAGTTATGTACACAGTGAGGAATGGACTGGCAGATGTCACCTGCTCTCAGAAAGAGGAATCTGCCCATCATTTCTGCCTGACGCGCACACCCTCCCCCATCATCGCTCACACTCTCAGAGCGGTCACATTGTTTAACCTTGAAGCCTCTGTGCACACACATGCACACACACACGTGACAAGTGAGCACATTTTGTGATGGATCTTCAGCCAGCAGCATCTCTCTGCCTGGTGGCAAAGTCATTTGGTTTCCACTTGGTTTCATTTCCTGGGCCCTCCTCTGAAACGAAGTGCTTTTGTGGCTTGAAATCTGTGGTGTGAAGAGAATGGCGCTTGTGTCATTGTATCTGTTCTTTTGAACTTGCACTGAGATATTCTTGAGAGCTTTTTTTTCCAACATCTATATATCGTTACCCAATTCCAAATTTCTCTGCCATTGAAAATAACTGAGAGTTTTGTGTTGAGTTGTGCACTTCACATTAGTGGAAAATGTGACATAGCAGTTGTGCTGAATGCCCTCCATAGTCTATGCAATGCCATATTGTCTTACAGTGCCATATGCCTGCAGGTTCACACAGGCCTCTGCCAGCAGATACAAAGCCACTTGGTAGAATCTATTCTGACATGATGAACGACCATCAGCAGAACAGCCAACGTGCAGAGAATGAGAATGTTCCAATGGGATGTTCCAATGTTCCATCGATTAGGCAAGACAACCGTATTCAGCTTGAGGGTCAAAAGATCAAATCTCGGATGGGGAATCTGCTGTTGTACTGTAAAGTGCCTAATTTGAATCCCTCAGTATGTGTTATGTAATACAGAAAAGACATTATAAGCAATGACGGGTGGAATGTGGAACCTGGCTTTCATGAAGCAGTGACTGCGAGGTAGCTTGTGGCAGATGTTGACTCTTCAGCCACTTTGCCTTAGCCGCTGTTAAACAATACACTGAGCGATATTTGGTATTCTCAACAGCATGTCAGGCTTCTCTTGTGTCTCACGCTTGCTCATCATTTAAGCAATCCTCACAAGACCCTTCCCTATGAGGCCCTGAAACTTTAATAACTGTCGGCCAGTGGCAAATGGGAGAGAAAGGCAGCACTGGACACACACACAACTGACAATGCACTGACATGCATTCACATGGGAGCACAGACAGGCCTAACAGAGCTGGGTTGCATTTACATTCACTGAGGCAACCCTTGCATGTGGAGACACGGTTGGCCGACTACACCAGTGGCAGTATGGGTCTTCCAGAATGCCGAAGTACGTGGGAGAAAATGTAATTTCCATGCCCTTGCAGTGAAAGATGCGGCAGAAAAAGGATGATGCGACAACATCAACGCTGTTTTAAAACATGGATGGTTAAGGCTTTTAACAAGACTTTTTCGAGTGAAGGATCTCACAAAGTGGCCTCCATCATGTATAATAAAAACTTTTTGATCCTAAAAATGTATGACATGACAGCAGTGTTCTCATCTGCCTCCCTCTCCTGGACCGTGCTGAAAAAGCTAGATTGAGTCCAAAGTTGCTAGTCACTATGTGTTTACAGAGATGTCACTTCAAATTTACGGTAGCACTGCAGAAAAGTTTTGAGGCCATCATGAAATAGACAAACAAAAAAAGGCGCAGCATTTAGCAGACTTAAGAAATAATATCAAAGACTTAGTGATTCACATTAGGTCATCAGGTCCGTTTCTCTTCTCCGTATCCTTCATGCCCATTCATTTCTGAACTGAAATTGAAAACTCCATTGATGAAATCAGTTGTATCGATTTGAGTGTTGATTAAAACCTATGGTGAAACTCGAGGTCTCTGTGGATTCATGTCACCCAGCACGCTTGCCCTATAGGATTGATATGCAGGGGAAGTGAACTGTTAAAAAGTATATTGACCTATTCCATCCATACACACAGTAACAATAGTTGCTACATGGCTCTTTTGCGCTATAGATTTTATAAAGCTGTGGGAGGTCACTAATATGGGTCAGTAGGAATGGAGAGGCATTCCTGATCAGAAAAAAAAAAAATGTTGAAAGAATAAACATGTTGTAAGAGCTTGTAGGGTCTGAGGATCAGTATCAGGAAGAAAGATGTAAAAGTAGAGACTCCAGTCACCAACAGTCATCAGTGTCAGAAGGGAACGAAGTATATGGTGTAGAAAAGAGCAAGGTGACTTTGGCCTTTTGCCATGAGTTTGTGGTGACTGCCAAAGCACCCCCAGGGAAAATGGGTGTGAAAAGGAGCACCCATAAAACTCCCAGCTGGCTCAGCAATATAAACTGTTAAAAGCAGTTTTCTGCGAATGCTGCCAAGCTGTTTAGATGACATGATATATTTGCATGCCGCTAGAATAATCTTCTAATAGTGATTTTCCGTGTTTCAGCACTTCTGTATCACGCTGTCACTGTGGCTGCCTGGGGTGGGGCCGGTTGGCGAGAGGCAGAAGTAGTTAGATGTTACTGTCACTAAACCGAAAATTTGGGGGATGGGGGGAGGTGTGAAAAGAGACATGCTGCTTTTTTTAGGCAGTGCTCTGCAGATGTCACTATAACCTGTGCAGGAAAAATGCATTTGGATCTTAACAGTGCCTTCTCGTTTTTCAGTACGAGTTCAAAGCAAAGAATATTAAGAAGAAGAAAGTGAGCATCATGGTGTCTGTCGACGGGGTGAAAGTTGTCCTGAGGAAGAAGCAGAAGGTATGCTCTGGCCAATGGAGATGCAAGAACATAATCATATTATCACAACATATATCCAATCTCATGAACATTGAAATATTCAGACGAAAATGCTCTGTGCAACTCAAATTTTGTTTTTATATTTTAAGTTCTGCATGAAGCCTTTATAAAACATGTATCATAAATTGAAAAAAACTGTACAATATCATCAGCTCTGTTTCTTTCTGCAGAGGAAAGAATGGACTTGGGATGAGAGCAAGATGCTGGTGATGCATGACCCCATTTACAGGTAAGTCTTACACCTTGCAGCATGCAGCACACTTTAGCTCCTGTACAGCAAAGCACCATAATTCACTCATTATGTACAGAATTAAAAACACTGTGCAGAATTTACCAGTTATACAGTTTAGTCTTACATTAACCATTAAAAAGGTGACTCAATGCGCTGCATGCCTCTGGTATATAAATGGTATTGTGCCATTTATGATGCAGATTATATTGGGCTTTGTGCATTACTAAACAACTGTTCAATAAATAAATATAATTAAAATCCTTGACTAGTTAGCTGGGATCTGCTTTGCCTGGTGTTCCTCTGAGCTATTCATTAATGCCTGTGATTAAGCCACTGTTACCGCTCATTAATATGGAGTCCATATGTCACATGCATATGGCTTACTTATGCGTGACTTGATGCAGTACGATAATGGCTTTCAAGGTACCAGCCAAGCGCAATTATAATTTATCCTTATATAGTTTCTGAATGAATAAAACATGGGTCATGTTTGGCTTTGGGGAGGGGGGGTGGAGGGGGGGTACTATGATTTACCTGCAAGCGTAGCAGGGATTTAGGGCACTTGGACCACTGTTTCACTGTCCCTTTGTGTTAGGTAGGTAAGGTCACTGTGAAATTGAAGTTACGGTGTTGTCGAGAGGACACCCCGGGCTTTGGGCAAATGGAAAGGCCCAGGATGGAATAGCATGGACGCCCACCATGCATCTATATTTAAAAGCCAATCCACTGGAACGCTCATCATACTGGAATGAATAATGCATCACGTTAAAGGAGGATTTTGCTGGGAAAAGGCTCATTTCTGTTAATGGAGAAGATGGCTGTCTTCAGATTTTTAATTTATGAAATTTTCATTAATGCTATTTGTTCACTGCTGACAGGGTTCGGTTTCTGTGCTACTGAGGGGCCAAAGAGGAGATGCCTGTTTAAAATATGACTAGCGACTCATTCCCAGTCTCCAAATCTAGGAATGATGTAGGGTGGAATCCAGTTTGTCTTGTGCTCTTGTAAAGTAACTGGTTTGCTATCGCTTGGAATGTGTACAAAATGAAGCATGTATGTAACTGGTAAAAAAAGGCATTATGGAGAATTTGTGCATGATGGGTAATGCTTACAGTCTTGTATAGAATATGCATAAGCTGTGATAAGTTAACATGGCTCGACATTTTCTATAACCTTCCCTCTCCATCTTATCTCTCACACTTGAAGTGTGCATTATATAGTGATGTTTGCATAGTGATTGAGGAGGGGATTTTAATGTTGATTTTAATGTAACTGAGATGATGAAATGTTTAGGTTTTTCTGCTTAAGTCAAATTTACATTTAGTAGTTTTGTACATCACCCTGCTCTTACTGCTTCAAGTAAAGGGCTTTTGTGTGCCAAAAAGTTTGCTTCTCTCAGAAATATCACTGACACAACAGCACTGGTGCCGTGTGGCTTGGCAGAGACACGGGGCCTTTGACTCCACCAAAGACTTTGTAGACGACTGAGCGGACGATGGCGCAGATCTGGCCCGGGGACCACTGCTGAGCGGGGCCTAAATCACCTCCCGACAAACTGATTAGTCCGATGTCCCGCAGCGCACGCGGCTCTTATAATTAAAAGCCTTCCGTGACACCGCCAGACCCATTTACAGCAAACCCTGATCATGCGCCCTCTCTAGTGCTAATGCGATCCTGTGCCATGATGACGAGGGGAGGAGGGCGATGGTGCGATGGAGGGAGGGTTGGAGCGGATGGCGGGGGCGATGTGACAAAACCACCCACTGAGATTGATCTTGTCCTTGTCGGATGTCTGAAGTCCAAGGAAGCGCTCTCAGAAGAGGTGGAAAAATGAAAGAGAGGGCCGGACTGAGAGGATCGTAGAGGCTACACTTTACCAGTAATATTTATCTCTCTCACTTTGCGGGAGTACTAGTGTCTCTGTAGTGCGCTATGATACTGGTCTCTCCACGGGTCTGCTGAATGAAAATGTGAAATACACTGTAGTAGACTGTATCGCAATACCAATCTCTCTGGAGTGTGCCAGGCAAGTCTCTTTATAGTGCACTGGGCTGCCGTACTGGGTTCTTAACTGTGTGCTCTGCAGCAATAACGGCCTCTCTGTTATACACTAGTGGCAATGCTGGCTTCTCTACAGTGCACTTGCTACCATTACTAGCTTCTTTATAGAGCACTTGGAAACATTACTAGCCTGTTTAAAGTGCCCCAGGCAGCTGGAAATTCTGTTTTGCTCTGGGCAACAGTACCGGCTTCCTTGTAGCACACTGGCCAGCAATACTGGCTTCTTTGTAATGCACTAGGCAGCAATGCCAGCCCTTTAAACCTGTTCCCCTGGGCAGGAGTAAGGCAAGATACTGAAAACAACACTGGCAACTGATTCATAAATTAACAACTGCTTCTAGCCTGGAAAAAGCAGAATTGGTCAATTAGTTAATGTATATTTATAGATACTCATTTTAAAAAGGTATTTTCAGGTAAGCTAAAGTGTTTTTTTTTCATACTGAAAATGAAATCTCAAACAAACAAACAAACATTGGAATATGTCCTCTCGTTACAGTTCTTGCTGTGATTGTTATAACTTTAGGGAATTTATTCAAATGGATTGTATTCCTTTTCATAATGTTTTCCATTTGAGAATGCAGAAACATTTTATTTGAAAATGTAATTCATCTGCAGAATATATATTGGCATATCAACCTATCCAGGCAATTTTGATCTTGCTGTTTTAGTACAGGGCAGTGGTGTGGAGCTGTCTGTGGGAATTTGTGGAAGGAAATGCCTGTAAGGGTCCAGGCACTGTGTTTCATTTCACATGTCATGTTCCAGGATTTTCTACGTGTCCCACGACTCCCAGGACCTGAAGATCTTCAGCTACATCGCTCGAGACGGATCCAGCAACTCCTTCAGATGTAATGTTTTCAAGTCAAAAAAGAAGGTAATGTAGCAATGCCTGTGACATCCATCCAAATATAGTGGTCCCTCCTTCCTTACCACGAGGCTTTGTCTGTCTATGTTTTGTAAAATGTTCACGGTTGTGTCTCAACATACATGGAGGGTAGTTTTTAAATGCAGCAAGTGTTTTATGACAGTCAGCTTGTCATCAATGCAAACCATCACCAGTTTCTCACAAATTAAGAAACCCTAATTCCCAGAATACTTTGTAGCCAGTTCTACAGTAACCTGTAGGGTCCAAAACACGCAAGTGCCTGTCTGTTTCCCCTAGACTCAGGCCATGCGCATTGTGAGGACGGTGGGCCAGGCCTTTGAGGTGTGCCACAAACTCAGCCTGCAGCACGCTCAGCAGAGTGCCGATGGCCAGGCGGACGGCGAGAGCGACAAGTCCGTGGAAGGGCAGTCCACAGAGGGTGAGAGAAGGGAGTACTGCTGTATGTATGCCTTACACAGATATATTATATAGCCATCATAATTTACATGTGCTTCTACACAGTAGTGTTGTGCGTGTTGCAGCAGAAAGGTGTTTAACATTTTCGTGAGGTGGGAATTCTTAGCCACAGTGTAGTCAATTTGTTGGCCCCTGTTTTAACAACCTTAAATGTATGATAAGAAATAATTTTTTTTTTTTTATTCAGCCAGTGACATTTCTCATGTGTATCCAAAAGTACATTCTATTTTGACAGCTATAATTATCATTACTGGTACAAATGGCAGTTGTATTAATTCGCAATAATGGATCTGTGTTTCTAAGGTCGTCAGTTGACAGGAGCAGAGAGAGACGATGGCGGTGGGACTGAGGCCCAGTCGCAGGCAGGGACTCTGTGCGAGCAGGCAGTCAGCGAGATTCTGCAGAGCCTGGCAGAGCTGAACGTGGTCAAACCTGGTCACATCCTCAAGGACAAGACCCTCCAAGTGAGCACTAATGAAGTCATAGCTTCAGACACTAACGTACCGCTGACAAAGCTTTGGATTTCCTTATTAGCTTTATAACTACCTGCAATCTGATTGGTTCCCTTCAAACCAGTTTTGTGTGTGGATTTGATTGGCCTCTGATTTCACCCATTCCAACCCTGAGTTTCAGCAGAGTTAGTAATGACCATTGGCACATTAGCTTTCCCAGAAGCTGAAGTTATATTAGCATACCTGGAGTTAAAGCACAATCTGGTAAGATGCTAGTCACATTAATGCTTATGAGTCTGGCAAGTGAGGCCAGTAATTCCTTTTTGATTACTGTGCATGTGTAATGTATGCCATCATGTCTGAGTGGAGAAAAAGGGGTTCTATTTAAAACCCCATTTCAGTTATAAGATAACGTGGTTTGGCATGCTGATTTTAACAGAGATACCCATCCTATGAAATAGGTGTGGCAGAACCCATGTCACAGCAATCTGAATATCCCATTATTGTAAAATGCTGTTATCACAAGTACAAAAGTAGTAATCACATTTAAAGTTGAATTTGGATTCAGTGCAATGATTTACAGCGATCAGAGCATTTTATGTAGAGTGTATGGTGCCAGTGAATAGTGCTGACTCAAAAGGGGCCTCAAATTTCAACCCTCAGAATTGTAATGACATTGGCTGGTGTTCACTTAGCTCCTTTCACACAGCATCTAAATCTCTTTTACTGTCAGAGCTTATCTGATCTCATTCAGAACCAGCGTACTATATTGTTCATTTTTCTCCTGTTTCCCCACATGCATTGACCTGTTCAGTCCACCTGACTGAGCAACTGTCTCCCACAAACTAGGCAGGAGAAAGCCACGCACATGACTGCTTTGATTCACTTGATAACTCACTGTTGCATCTTTCCACACTGAAGATGTGACATCTTTCATATAATGCCTTTGCCTTCAAGTCCACATATGACCACTTAACAAATCTTGGCCAGCTAGTAAAGGCCCCAGAGAGTGGTGAGACTTAAATTAACTGGCTTAGCCCCTGTTTTTCCCTGGCAAAGTTGGACCAGTTGCTTTGCCAGTGTGGCCTTCTGACCTTACCTGGTATTGGCACAGTTAGGACTCAAACACCCAGCTATGGGACCTGCAGATGCACTATAAACGGGCACTTTGCTCAGTGAGTCACCTGAAGGTCTACTGTGTACTTTTTACTGTAAGTTAATCCTGTAATATTTTAGAAGTAGTAGTTCAGCATTATAGAGGCTGACATGAAGATGGCTCAGGACAACACTGCAATAAATCTATCTGTCCACAGCATACTACGGTACTAATGATGAACTCCAGTCACTGAAGCCAGAGCCCTCAAAGCATCATGGGATATGAGCATAGGCCAGCTCTGAGTGGTCGAGTTTTATGTGTTTTTTCTTTTTTTAGGGTGCAGTTCTGAAAGTACCAAGGAAGAAGTATGTGTTCTAGTCAGCAGGTAGTTTTGGAAGTGTTGAAGGTGAAACTATTAAATCGGTAGCTTTTTAAGCAGAGATACTTTTTTTTCTGAGTAGCCGTTTGGTAGGGGCTGTTCTTTAATCTCGTTATTCAGCCCCAGGGTAGTTTTACTGCACAATTTCACCCCCGAGATGCTTCACTGTGTAAACTGCACGCTTGAGCTCAGTCGTTTAACTCTGCAGCACAACTGGAGCAAAGGCAATTTGTTTTGCGTTCGCATGCTCCAGTCTTGGAGGGGTCTCTAGGAAACTGTCCCTCCCTGGTCCAGATTTAATTTAAAAAAAAAAAAAACCCAATTAATGAGAGAGGCACCTGGGAGGAGGTAACACCTGCCGTCCGTTCGGGGGCCAAGACTGCGGGAATTTGTTTTTCATTTTACCCTGAGCTGCAGGCAGCCGTGTCACGCTGGAAGAGTGCTAGAGGCATGCAGCCTTGACAAGCTTCAGAAGACGAGTTTCCAGAGCAGACACCATGGACAGGATAAAAAAAAAAAAAAAACAGGAAGTTATTATATATGGTGTCAAAGAGCAGACTCCTAATCCTGTCCTGCCAGATGTGGCTATATCTGGGAGCTGCTGTGTATCTGTGGCAGCCCAAACACATTGATTGGTCGACATCATGGGACAAGGGGTGCCTGTGGGGGCACTGGTGCAGCTCAGGGCTTAACATCTGAGTGCTCATCTCACAGGATCCCTCCCCTTCCTGTCCCACTCTACCACATTAATTAAAGAGCTAACTAGCACCGGTCTCAGAGGAGCCTCTCTCAGCCTGTAATTATGAGCTGCCAATGATTCAAGAACAAGTGTGAAGTACAAGTCTGTAAGTCTTTGTAAGTCATTGGTTGGACAAGCACTTAAGTGGATCACATTACTTTTAAATGCCCCATGAGAAAAAACATTTAAAAAGATATACTCCTCACTCACTCATTTCCAAAGCAACTTACTTACTCAATCAATTGCTATCTAACAGAATGACTTTCGCAGTAATTATGTTTGCCAACAAGAGGTTGATACATTCGATTAGTGTACGGTTTTTGGTTAGCTTTGTATATTACCAAGAATCATCTTCTGAGCAAGTAAGCACTGCAATATATGTATTATATGAGAGTCTGCACTTTATACTGCTAGCTGTTTTTGTTTTTAAAGCTGATTGACTAATAATAAAATGCAATTTTATAAAGTAGGTATAATTGATTGGTGCAAATGCAGCGGTGGTAGTTTAACACTGCAGCAGCACTGCTCACATCATTATATTTGTGACTTACATGGCAAAATCAACAATACTGCCCATGTTTACTTTGTTTCTGTTGCTCAGTTCAGAACAACCATGCCCTTGAACTATGGGAATCGTTACAGTTTGTAGGTTCATTTAGAATACAAGTCTTTACTGCCCTCTACTGATAGCATGCAATAAGCACAGCTGTCATAGCTCTACAGTAACTTGTTTAGAAAGTGATGCAAAATATTTAGATCTCCTGTTGATAATTCAGTTGTTCGGGCTGTTGAGCTTTAATTTCACATTTCGATGAACTGTTTATGAAACAGACTCACTTGTTAGCTCAAGTCTTGCCAACTGCTGCAGATATCACGGAAGAAACATCAGATTTAATTTTCATACCATGAACTTGAACCTGCACAGATAATGACAGCTTATAAGCTAGGTCTAATTGAATCCTTGTCTCTGAACATTAAGACATCAATATGCATTTGTGATTAAAGCAGAGTTAATTCTTTTATTTGAGAGTGAATCTTGACCTCTTTGTAAAATTATTCATGAGTCATTTTGGTTTCTGCACCCTTCCAAAAACTGTTAAATCTATTTTAGGACTGAGCATTATTCATTCTTAGAAGAATGATGCCAGTGTCCCGGTTCTGATATCCTGCAGTAAAATGAGCCGTGTCAAGCGCATTTTCCTCTCCTGTTTTCGAGCAGTGGCGAGAGATCATCTGCTATTTTGAGCAATGAGGAAAGGGCCTCAGTCAGCATCTCTTTATTATAGCTTATCTGCCACCTTTGAGTAGCATTGATTAAATAGTCCTCTTTATTTTGGTTTAGATTTGATTAAACAAATTGTTAACTTAAAATATGAATTATGTGTAGCATTCAGATGTGTTACTTCATTGAATGCTGTAGACATTGATACACAGAGCAAGAATACTGATTAATGGATTGATTAAAGTAAGAATAATCAAAATCAGATATAATTAAACACTGTGAGCGTTAATGTCTATATTAATTGTGTGACTAATAGAACATTAAACAGGACATAATTATTTCTAATAGTATGTGTGAACATTTCACAGCTTTTAACAAAACTCACCTGCCAACAGACAAAAGCCAAAGCAACCATGCCAAAACAAGCAACTCTGTTTTAAATAGATGCGTGGGCCACAGTAAAAAAAACACAAATTTGAGTCTCCTTCTAAAGGCAAATGTCTTTTCATGTGGGTTTGGTTACATCTGCAAATCCTATTTTCTGTAAGCAGACAGCTGAGGGGAATATGAGTCGGATGGCGGTTAATATGGCAAATTTCAATAGCCTGATAGCTCTCATAAGAGGCTGGGGTAGCCATGTACCACTCAGGATTTGAACCTGCAGCCCCGGCCTATATCCTCAAAGTGTCTCAGAGGAGGTGACACTTTCTGTAACGATCCTGTAATCCTTCATATCCTGTAATGATCCATTATGAGCTGAAATTTACAACCGATCCTAGATCAGTGCTCCCTTATTAGTGTGGACCTGAGTGAATGAGTGAGAGAGAGAGAGAGAGAGAGAGAGAAGGGGCTCGCTGACCTGCCTCTTATTACTCGCTGGGTATCATTGTTTGAATGTGGTAATGTGTTTGAAGATGATACCTCCTCTCTCCACGAGGGAGTTTCATGTTTAACATTTAAACAACACCCCAGCCAGCCAGTGCCCGATCATTATTCCGTTGTTCTGAGAGACAGAAACGTGCCAGAGCATTTGAGGTACCACAGTGCTCTAATGCTGTTTCCGTGTCCCTAAAATGGCTCCCGCACAGGGGGGAGAGAGAGGCAGTGGCTACAGCGCTATTTATCCAGACGAGCGTGGCCGAGTAATTCATCCTCCAGGCTGCTCTAAGCCCACCCGCGCAGGAATGGGGTCTTCTTAATCAGGAGAGGTCTGGGGACCATAAATGTGGAAATACTCCAGCTTTCAGACAGAAGTATCTCCATTCTTTAAAGCTCATATCATATAACTCATGGAGGGCTGTGGTGTCTGCCGGGTTTCTGTGCATTTAAGGCTGTAAGTGCATAATTTAAGTCATCAATTGACTAAACAGTCTAAATAAATTGCTCCTAATGCTTTAAATGGCTGCCAGCATAGCAACAAAAATCTACAGGCATTGTCACATTCAAGTCTGGAATGTCCATGCAATATTATTAATAATTATTCTTTTAATGAAGTTTCAGTATGGCTATGTCACATTCTTTAATACCACAACCCTCCTTTTGCTGCTGCCCATTCATTTCAGTGTCGGCTGCTCTGTTAATATAATAATCCCAGATGCTGTAATATCTGTGACAAATCCCTGTCTGCATAGCAATCAGGTTTTTAACATGATTCATAAGTACACATAAGAATGAAGCACTAGAAACCAAAATAGTTACAGCATAGTAACAATCACAGTTTCTTTGATTTTTTTTTTTAAGTTCTGCAATTTTCATCAGCAGACTACAGAAATTCGTAAATGACTTCTATTTCATCTCCCTCTCTCTTGGGCGTAACTCCTATGACCGGTTCAGTCCAAACACCTTGGCAGTGAGATATTTTTAGAAGAAAATTGGATTGGTGTGAATTGTCATGTCAAAGAATGTCTGCTGTCCCCTACTGGTGTCTTTAGGGTTCAATATGTCAACTCTCACATCGATCAGGGATGAGACAAATTCACTTAGTCAATCAAAAGACAGAAGGATAGTCCACAACTTCCTGGTTTTTGACAGACTCAAATATTTTTGTCAGCCTTTTATTGATTTTTTTCAATGAAGTGCATCCTTGCCAGCTAGCTAAATACTGTTTAATATTGCTGGACAGTTGATATGTGGATTATGCTACTTCAGAATTGATAAGTTTATTCAAGTTATTATTTAAACAACTATAAACCAATAAAGTTATCAATTTATATTCTATAAAACATGCATCAGTCTATAAAACTGTTTCCATTAAAAAACATTAAGAATGGGTCTTGCGACTGAATATGTCAGAAACAAAATCTCATTGCAAAACTTTCTTGCCTCTAGCTTATGCAGTCATATTTAGGATTATGAAGACTGATGAATGTTAAGAAATATGAATAAAATGAGATATTAATAAATTCTATGCCACTTCACTTTGACCACATGGATATGTAATCAAAGAGTCATTCATTTTCTTCATGCTTTGGATGTGAACAGTAGTTTTGTCAAGGCCAGTTTTGTGTTTTCTTATGTTACTGTTTTCCTCTGAACTAGCCCTTAGGACTTAGAAATGTGACCTCTTAAAGAACTCCCTGTTATGAACACAGTTGTACTCTTAGTTGTAGCATATGTTTCTTCCCATCTAAAGTATATGCCAGACTGTATGGTGCTCTGAACTGATGCTATTTTCGCCTAGCCAAAAAGTGTTCAAATTAATGAGTACTTGTTAATGTCTACTATATGAGCACAACACACCATCTCCCAACAGAGCTATTACTGTAAAATGACAAAAATGACACAGCTGATTTAAAAGCTGCATACAAAAGCATTTCTGACACATTGTAATAATGGATAACAAAATAATGAGGACAATACTAACAAAATGTCACATATAGGAAATGGAGTACAAATGTCTATTTTAAAATAGCATGAATAGCACCAGCAGAGGTACCATTTAAGTAGTAGAAATACAACTAGGAATCAGCATATTAGAAAACTATTGTTTGATCCCTTTCTCTGCTTCAAACCATTGCCTAACCTATGCAGCTCTGTCTCTACCCAAAATACCTTGCTAGACACCCCTCTCTACTCTGGCATTGCACAGGCAGTTTCCTTAATGTGAAGCCAGCAGGAATGAAGCTTTGGTGTCTCTACAGGTTACTGGGTTCTGTAGAGACAAAAGAGATGGCTAATGCTTATCTGTGAGGAGCTGAGAGAGAAGGACACCCCCAGAGAGGAGTCGGGGTGTTTTGTGTAACGGCACGCCGTTCATGCATGTCGCCATCCATCCGCCTGACATCAGCCCAGCCGCACGCACCACCTTCACCCTGCAGCCCTCCCCCTCAGCCGTTAACAGCCAATGAGGTTTATTTCCGTAAGCGGGCACGTTTAAACACCTTCCGCACCTTATCGGTTTGGAGCAGCTGGTGAAAGGTATGGCTTTTTTCCGGCATTGGCTGTCAGCGAGGCTGTAGCACAGGCCTCCACGATAAGAGCACACTTGTGTATGGGCTTTTGGAAATGGGTAGGAGGTGGGTCGAGGCCTTTCTGGCACAGAGGCGGTCTGTGATGGGCATGTTGCTTGACAGACCCCGGGGGATGGTCATTAGACAGAGGAACAAGCCCGTATGCTTCTGTCCGTCAATCCAAAACTTGACGCTCTCCATGCAGTGTGGCTCACAACAGCTGGCCTCAGAACACAAGCATAGTGCTGCAGCTGGGTCAGGGGTATCTGTACATTGTGTGGTGTGTGGAATGATTAATGATTATATAGAATAAATTGATGATAAATTGTATTTTCTCCCCTTGGTCTGTCTTTTATCTGAATGATACAAGCTGGTGACATATTAAAAAGTCTTGAGCTCTCCTACATTGTTTTCTCTTGCTGGGTTTAGGAGACATAGCGGTTAGCCTGTTTGGTGTCTGTACTGCAATCGGTGCAAACATGGAGCAATAAGGCATCAAATGCTTAACATCAAATGTACAGCTTCAGACGCATGCCTTTGATGCTCCATTTAGGTTTGGACCACTGAGTTCTTTGCTTCCATTTATTTTTGTGCATGAGACATGCAAATGGCTTGGCCATGGCTGATATCCCCTGAAATAGACTCCCTCATCCGTGCTCTTGCGGGGAAAAGCTGCTTATAGAAAATCACATTGTGTTCAGGAACATCGCTGGCATTGAAAATGTGCCGTCATATTCGAGATGTGGGGCCGGCTGAGTCACTCGCTGTGAATTTCCAGCACAGTGTACATAGGCCGATATTACCACTGTGTTTATTTTGCCCCTGCATTTTCAATTTTAATAAAACTTCTAATAATATAACACTGACTCTACAGACCAGTGTGTGTGTGTGTGTGTGTGTGTGTGTGCGTGCGTGCGTGCGTGCGTGCAAGCGTGCGTGCGTGCGTGTGTGTGAGAGAGAGAGAGAGAGAGAGAGAGATAGTAGGGGGTTCCTCCTGTTGAAATCACACTATCAGATGTAAATGTTAGGTCCACTCTTGTTTTCGGCCACATATCGGCTTTTCACAGTCATGCTCGTGTTCTCGCTTTGTGGAATGTCCCTCACACCCCTCACCACTCTGGTTTTTGTGTTGCAGGATCTTGAGAAGTGCTCCCTCTACACTGTGACACACAATACCCTGTCTCCGGTCAGCCCCTGCTCCCCCACGCTAACCCCGCTGGCTGCCCAACACCACCTGCAGCTCCTCCAGCACCAGCTGCACCAGCAGCAGCAGCAGACCCAGGTGGCCGTCGCGCAGGTAAGTGCACCTGGACCCATGGGCAATTACCGCCAGGGTGGAGACATGGTAGAGAATATGTATGCATTCATTTTTTTACCAGTCATTCCTCCTCCCTAGTTTTAATATCAATATGTTAATTGTTGTTGTGCTTGTATTATATGCTCATTGGTATGCAGAACTCAGTTGCAATTGTGGGAATTTGTTACATCTGTTTGATGAGTTTGGAAGAGGGCACACTTGCACACACATCCTCTGAACTGGTCATAGTCAAGCTTCTATTCACCATGCAATCCACCAGCTGGGCTGCCGCACATACTGTTTCCAAGGACTGCGCATCCAATACAGACAGCCCATTGGCTAACGATAGCCAGAGGAGGGCAACTGAGCAATGAACTGGAGGGTAGGGGGTTCTTCTCTGTGAAACACTATGCACCCCAAGGGACTGCCAACCACAGTCAGCACTGAAGCGCTCTGAATTCACCCTGCTTATCGCTGCATTAAAAACAAGGGCCTGTACTGGATACACCATATGTGAACACACCTCCGTTTTCAATGGGAAGCCATGGAACACAATGGAGGCTTTGATTGCACAGTTTGTCTGGCAGCACAAACCGACGTGGCGTGTGAAAACGGCAATGTATTGGCAACAGCTGTGCCCATCTCGTGCCAGAAACGGAGCTTTAGAGAGACTGCAGGTGGCATCATCGAGGTTACGGCCCTTCAGCGTGTGTCCTGTGCGTGGAACTACAGTCGAGTCTTCGATGCGGGTGACACATCTGGAGGAGCTGCCGGAAAAAATCTGCACCCTTTATCATAAACGTGGGCAGGGGGTTTGAGTAACTGTGTGGAGTTTGGCACTGCCACCAGGCACTCTGCCTGCCTTGCTTCAGGGGAAACCTATCTGAATCAATTGTGATACTGTAAATGTAGTGACATGGATGAGGCTTGTGTGCTGAGACAGCACTGAATCTAAAGAAAGTCTCTCTCTCTCTCTCTCTCTCTCTCTCCCTCTCTCTCTCTCACACATACACAAATAAACCTGCAGGCAATCACACAAACACACATGAACACATATACCCACACCCGGATGACTAAAAGGAACAAGAGAGATTTTTCTCCCCGCAATTATCAGATCCAACTGTACACTGTGAGCCAAGCTAGACCTTCTCAAGCACGGCTTGCCTCCATTTTGTGTTCCAGCAGGCAAATGATTACAGTAATGCAGGGATGACAAACCTGACACTGTACTCCCACTTTCAAGTTTGGATAATATTAGGTTGGCCTGGCAATGTAATTACCGTTGGGGATTAACCAAAAGCTGTTAATAAATATGTTGGATTTTGCTTTTTGACATGAAAAACTAACATTTTGCACCACTAGGAGGAGCTCTCACCATAGACAAGTAGTAAGTTGGAGACTCATTTCAGAAGAAAAGCAGTTCAGAGACAAACTGTCATTGTGGAAAAGAATTGACTGTTATAGATGTTTCACATTTTTTACAAATTTTCCTGCAGCCTAACACTTCAGCTGAGTTGTCTGAAAAATCTTCGCACAGCCTTTCTAGATGCTATGATTTCACCATGTGATGTGTACAAATCGCTTAAGTCACAGTAATTTTCTGTAATTTGATGTCTTAGATTAAAAATTGGAAGTACTTGATTTGATTTCTTAAACCATGATATGGATTTACCAGTCCTTTGTCAAAAGGCTTTGACTTATCTGTTGCCTGCAATGAAAGTTGTCAAGCATGTGATGATGGCTCACACAAACTTGCTTGTACATACACACACATACACACACGCTTGCTCAGACGTGTTATGGTTCACCCTTGAATGCTCCATACTGAGGGCCCCATGTTCACAGAGGTCTTCCCCCTCCATTCAGGTGCAGCTCCTTAAGGACCAGATGTCTGCTGAGACCGCGGCCCGAATCGAGGCCCAAGCCCAGGTGCACCAGCTCATGCTGCAGAACCGGGACCTCCTCCAGCACGTGGCGCTGCTCGTCAAACAGCTGAAAGATCTCGAGGCCAAAGTGCATGGCTCCGGGCAGAGTAAGGCCTCATAAACCTACCGCAGTCGACAGGGATGCTTTCATTGGGTACTCATATGTACCAACAGCAATCACAGTGTACATTCATTCTGTAAACCCAGCATTTAATTGTGTTCATGCACAGTGTTGAAGTGTGTAAACTCACTCTCTACTTTCCTGTGCAAACTCAATCTTTAAAACCAGTGTTTACCTGTAAACTCATTCTATAACCCCAGCATTTTACTGTGTACTCTAACTCTCTGAATCTAACAATTAACAGAGAGGCTGCTTTCTCTGAAGTCAGCAGTGGGTAGAGGAGATTTATGACAAAAAAATTAAAATTTCACATATTTTATGATGTCCGGCACAAGCCAGAACCCACCCTTTCTCCACCCATCTCCAGTGTCGCAAGATTGCCTTATTATCAGACAGAACCTTTCATTTGTGTGAACTACACCCTGTCAGAAAATGATATGATTCCAAGGCTAGGGCTGATAAAGACATTAGATTTATGCAAGAAAGATTCTTGTGCATTTGTCAATCTGCATTTCATGAAAGTTGATACTTTCACTCTTTTACCAAACGCCATGTTTAAAGCACTATATAATGCAAATAAAACACATGATTATGATGGGACTGCAAGTCTTGATCTGTTTGCAAGCCATCTTTCATTGGAGTGGTTTGCAAGTGTTTTAGGTGTGGTTCTCATGCATTTTTCAAGCACTTTTTTCCCCCAAGTCCAACCTCTTTCCTGCTAAACTAATTTGCCTGGTTACCATTATCCAGATCAAGGCAACATGTCTCCTGGGTCCACCTCTTTCATTTGTCTGAAATATCTGGTGTGAGAAAAACATGGGAGAAAGTATTTGAGCCCCCAGTGCCTCTTGACAATGTGCTATGCAAAATGTGTTTCCCATTTACTTGGTTTTGTTTTGTGCGCGAAACCGGCCGTATCTGGAACACTTCCACTCGATGACATGTAGACAGACACAGCATTACCCTAACGCATGTCATTTGGTTAAGAATGGATTCAAATTTCCCTTTAAACCTGAGAGACCTACTCTTGGATTTCCCTGTTCAGATAACATTGCTACACACAGAACTGTCTTTTGTCACACTGGGACATAGATTAAGACTTTGATTGCTTGATTGGGTGAGAACCCCAAACCCCCCGCCCCCAATCTGTCTCTGTCTTCCTCTCTCATCTCTATTTCCTTTTCTGTCTCATCTCCTTTGCTCTCTGCTCCCTCCTCTCCTGTCCTTTTCTGGCTCTCTCTCTGTCAACCTCCCTCTGTTTCCTTATCTCTCCATCTCTCCCTCCCGCTGTCTCTTCTTGTGTAAAATTATCAATAACCCCAAAGCAAAAATGCTGTGGAATGAAGATCTTTGTAATATATCGTTTCATGTTGCAAACATATTTGTGTTGTTCGTTGAAAGGGCAGCTTAAAAAATCAAACTTCCTCTCCATTTATATGTAAATGTCTTCCTCTCCATCACACGTTCTCTACACAGCGGTCTCTTCGTCTGTGCTCCCAGTCCATTGCCCCCCGCCCGGTTTCTGTGTGGCCCCCGTCTTTATTGAAATGAAGTGCTATCGAGCTTTTATTTTCTCAGACTGCTGAGTATATATTTCTGAAAGACTGTTATTTCCCTCCCCCCAAGTTTGATGGTTTCGATGTCTGTGCCATCAGAGAATTGGTGACACATCATATTTTAAGTTCACTTTAATCATGTTACTCCCACTGCTTGAGAATGCAAATCTATCAGGCAGTCAGGTCAATTGCAGCAACGGGCTCAGAGCCAGTTCTGTCTTGAAGTGTGCTGTACCGCAAGAGTCTACTCCAAAGACTTGAAAGGGGTCAATTGTGCCTGAATATGCATGTTTGTCTTTGTTGTTCTTTTCAGTGATGTATTTTGATTGTATTTCATGACTATTTTGAGGTGATTGGTGTGTAATTTCAGAAGATGGTTATCGGATCACTCTTTTGTTGTTTTAATCTGTTTGTGTATCTTCTTTGTGTGTGTTTGTGACATCTTGGCAGATGAACAAGATTCCTTGTGGAGTTCATTGTCAACTCAGTCTCTCTCCCTCAACCTGAAGAATCACTACAGTCAAGGGAAGGATCCACCAGCCACTTCCACCCCGGCGGGGCTCCTGGGGACACCCCTGCACCGGTCACCCAAGTGGACTGTGCCGAGTCCTACCTCAACCTCCTAAACCTGGAGAACGGGTCAAAGCAGGAGGGTGCTAAAGATGGGAATGCCCTCACCAGAGCAGCCAATGGGAAGGAAGGGAATGGACGGAACATGGAAGGAACAGACGTGACAAGGAATGAGATTGCCAGAATTAACACCCAGACCCTCAGAACAGCAGATGAAAGGTAAGAGCAAAATTTAATATGTTTATTTATTTGGTTATGAGGACCATGTGCAGAAGGTGTATGGTTTACACCTTGCTGATCCATAGTTATGGATAGGCGTTTCAGGTATTCCAGTAATGAGTGTGGTAAGGGGTAAAAATAAATCAGACTTCATCCAGGATTCAAATCTGCAACCCTCTGGTCCCTTGTCCTGCTGTAAACTCTCTATACCAGGTGGCTGCTGATTCTATGTTGTGCTACAACCTTATTTTGTTTATACAGTATAAGTGTTATCCAAGCTTATTCAAGAAGGGACATTGTGAGTGCAAGCTTTTGTTCTTGTCCACCAATAAAACACCTAATTCAGTTAATCAAGGTCTTGATTGAAGACCTTGATTTTCTGATTTGTTGAATCGGGTCTTTTATTGTTCAGTAAGAACAAAAGTCTGCAGTCCATACTGGCCCTTTTAGATAAGATAGAGCATCAGTGATTCAACATAGCTATATTCTGTAAAATACCAGAACGGTGAGGTGGTAACTGGGCAAGATTTGTCTGACCTGGGGGAGGAAGGGGGTGCTGTAGTTCAGGGAAAAGTACAGCAGACCACACCACCAGCATGGGTTCTTTAGTTAGCCTGGCATGCTGACAGCCTCCCTTCGTTTGAAATGAGTGGGACAAGCTAATTTCAACATTTTATAGCTGTTGTAGAAACGACAGGTTCTAGGCAGAAGATTGAGAGCGTTGCTTTAATCAGGGATTAGAGGAGGGGAGGGAGGAGGAGACTGAGGCTGGAGCAGGCCCAGCTGATTTTGAGAACTGCACAACTACTTTCAGATAAGTTACAACTGTAGTCCCTCCTTCTCTCTCTCTCTCTTCTCTCTCTCTCTCTCTCTTTCTCTCTCTTTCTCTCTCCCCAAATCAAAGCTGAAGCTCAGAATCAATTATCATATATCTCCTATATCAGTTATCTCCTCAAATTAATGTTTCATCTCTCCCCATGTCCAGTAGCACACAGCTAAAGCCTTGAAGAATCAATATTCATCCTTATCAAGAATGTTTTTATACATTTTTTAAAAATTACTTATTTGGAAATATGACTTTTAAAATGAATGTCAACGCTCTTGAGTGTCTCTCTTAAGTTGGCCTCTTTCATCTGTCTCTTTCACATGAGTGAAAGCTCAAATTAGACGGGAGAAGCTCTGAAACCCAAAACCTCCGTATGCCAGAGCAGATTATAGGGAAGGTGTAATTGTATTTTGTGCTCTCAAAAGTCTTCTGAAAAGACTTTATTTTACATCCTGTGTTGCTCTCCAAGGATAAATCCCTGCGTTACAGTTCAGAGACTTCAATTAATGCACCGCAAGGCCACTTTAACCACATCTGTTACCTCTTCCTGTGGAAGAGTTCCAAAACAAATACACAGCTCCCCCTACCAAAACCCTAAAATCATACCCCTTTGCATATGGGCAAAATGTAGCCTTTTCTGAGCTGAAGAGACGAAGTAAATGTCAAACCTCATTGGCTTGTGCAGGGCCCTATACTTTTAAAGTACTTCGTCCAATCTAAATTCATTTTAAGCTAATGGGATAATGTGGCTAATATGATGTGGGATACTGGGATAATATGATAATTGCTTATATATTAAATGGGGGATGTCAATCCTGGAAATCTGAATATTTATAAGAAAGGCAAAAACACAGAAATATCTTCTGAGGGAAAATTTCTTTCCAGGCCATTTACAAAACACAATTTTAACATTAACATATAGTATTTTTCTATAGTGAGAAATAAAACCCACAGTGCTGTGATCACAAGTTTGGAGCCCAAGTATTATTCTGTTCTGTTGAACTACACAAAGCATTTCAAGACTTAGTATAGAAGCCCCTTTGAAGTTCTAGAGGGTCCCTTCACAGTTTACAAAGAATACAGTATATCAAACTTCTGCAGGACAGTATTACAAAAATCTTTGGTCTTTGTGCTTAAATTAAGGGCCCTTCTCTCTTTGTTCAATGACAGTAAGACCCCTTATTTTTCCCCTTTGTACAGAATTTAGGGCCATTTCACACCCTTAGAGTGAACTGCTAAGAGTTCTGAAAGCAGGGAATAGACTGGTAGATGGACACTCAGTCCACTGGACTGTGCACAGCCTTTAATAGTCGCACACACTCAAAGCATAACAAAAGTATAATAACCCAATTTTGTTGACTAAATTTTTCATCAAACAACAGTGGCAAGGCCTCTAAATTTAGTTTAAATTCTTCTGCTGATGTTTTTGTTGATGAAAATGATATAGGCAGCTCACTTTGTAATATTTATGAATGTATACCTGAATAGTAATGTTATCAGGCTTTTATTTTTGAAATTTCAAGAGGGATTAAAGTCACCTTGAGCTGCTCTCTGATAAATAATCTGTGCATACAGACATATTTGTCCTGTTTATCCAGGCAGAACTTAGTAGAGGATAAGTCAACAACTGTTAATCGAGTAAATTGATTGAGATGGTAATTAGGTTAGCTTTCTTAATTACTCAAGACAGAACCATTATGTGTTATATGTTTAACAATGTATCACTTTTTCATAACAAACATAACAGAAACCCATTTTCTGAATGAATTAAAAGAATTTTAAAAATGAATAAAGATCATCTACTAGTGTCTTTCACAAATGTTATGGACTTATAGCCATCACTGTTTTGTGAAAAGCCTTTTAAAAATAGCTGCTAACAGAAATGCTTGTGTCCTTTAACAACAATGGTCTATATTTAAAATGTCCCCCTCATAGCTACCTTTTTCACTTCATTCCATCTTTTCGAAATCTCATTTTATAAGTAACACAGAAATGTGAGAGGCTGCCTGATTAGCAGACCCACCAAAATTGATAAGGGTTTTGGGATTATTTTTCAATGTCCTGTTCTAGAGGAAATGCCTGGATTTTTTTTTAGCAGTTTCATGTAAAGCCTTTCATTATTCCATGAAATCCTGGAATGAGAAGTGCTTTACAGAAAACTTCTAAACATATATAAATAAGTAAACTTACTGATGATGGAATTCCTTCCCATCTATATTATCTCTATAATATTATCATGCCAGACTCAAATTTATTCCAAAAGTCTGTTCTACAATTTCATATTGGGTTGAAGTATTTTCATTGAAATATGAATAAAATCACTGTCTTCACTGACTGACTAGAACTGCTTGAGAATTATTATTATTATTATTATTATTATTATTGCTTTTGTTATTATTATTGCTTTCTTTCTTTGTTTTTTGTAAAGGGGCTGTTTTGCATGTACAGGTTTAATATTTTCTTAGTTCCCTCTCTGGAGGTCTGATGTATTTTTTTACAAAGTTCACTTACAGTACAGCTTTTATTAGTTTGTGAGGTATGCAAAGTTTTAAATAGCATTAAAAATACTCCCTTCCTTTCCTTTGAGTATTTGAAAATAAACCCTAGGGAAAAGTTTACTTGGCTATATTGAATGTGTACTAGTTGTCTGCATGTTTTAATCAATAGCTCTTATAAGGTTGATTTATAAGTGCTTGCTACATCAAAAGATACAGCCTTCTTTGGTTTTATTCTCTCTTAGAACCACCCCTAAAAGCCTTTTATGTGTTCTTTCAGTGCAGTGTGTGCTGTGCATTATACATAACACACCAGCTTGAGCTGTTTGTGTTTGTCAAATGGTGTGTTGTAAAGACACCTTTACAGGAAGGCTGGAGCCATTTTATTGAATGCATAACCACACACCAGCTCCAGTACAGGGCATCGATGTTTAAAAAGGCCTGGACTTTTTTCAGCTTCACAAGGCTTGTAACCAGTCATAATTTTGATGAATGACATACCCATGACATCTGGACCCAATAAGGATAGATTTAGTAATTCAATAACAATAACACCAAACAAACATTTTTTAAAAAGACCGGAGACTTTCTGATTTCTGCACAGGGAGAAGAGTTAGGCTGGTTATTGGATTATACCCAATGATTTTTCAAAGGTCAAAAAGTAGCACTGCGGTAAATGATGACATTACAGAATAAAAGGGACAAACTTTGTGAACAAACCCTTGTTGTAGGTTATTACACAAGGCTCCTATCGTCTACGTCTCGTGTTTTTATTTATAACATTTGCATGACATTTGCTTTTACAATAAACTGAATTTGTAACTTTTATGGTTATTTTTTGATTGGTTCACATTTATTGTGCAACTGTCAAAATGGAGCCTGCCACCTTGAGTAATTGCTCCTGTGTTTATTTCAAAACAGTGGTATTAGTTTTAGGTAAATACTATTTCATGTTTATGTGGCTGCAGTGGTTACAATCTAAAGGCTTGTAAAATGAACCCTGACACAAACATCAGGGTTTTGAAAAATTAAATTTTTTTTTTTTTTTATTGTCGCACCACAAGTTTGGATCGTCAGACTAGAGCCCACAAAGTATTGTGGTCGAGGTCTGAGTATCCAGATTGCTGACTTATAAGTACCAGTTTGGTATCTCAGGTCATTAAATAGTCTTTTTGTACCATTCAGACATTTAAAAACAAATGGTGATCTAGCATTCTCCGTGCAGGCAAAAACGGTGCAAGTCATTGCTAGATAACACCAGAGCTGCACGAACAATACACACTACTAATTTGCAGTCTTTCCAGTCATGCTTTTCACTTTCTGTTCTTTATTTAATCTACTTACCTGTTTTTGATCATAATTTCATTTGAGTTTATGTATTGGTATTACATCAACTCAATTTTAACCACCTTTATTATTTTAGTATCTTATTTTTACTTATTTTTAAAATACATTTACTGTATTTTCTCATAGCTTTTTGTTTCATTTGATTGTTTCTGTAATGATTCTTTTTAAAACCCCATTTAGTTTGTTGTTGTTCGTACTGACAGTCTGCAGTGGTGAGACACAGGAAATATAACCCAGTAGGTTAGGGTGGCCCTCTGTCTGTGAGGGTTCTTTGTGTTGCTACTACCTAAATGTCAGATTACTAGCTCTGCCAGAGATTCTTTGGCCCTCTCTCAATCAGGTCTTTACCATCCTGCAGTATGGCATGTGGCTTATCAAGTAGGAAATTGGAAAATAGTCTGTTTCAAATGGTGGCTGCACCTCAGCTACAGTGCTTATAGTTTGGGTATGAGTGGGATATTGGTGACTGGTGAAGGAAAGAAAGGACCATTCACCATGATTTCAAAGAACAATGATGCACTCAGCCAAAAATATGCAAAACATGTTTATACCAAATTATATCTGAACCGCATCCATTCAGCAGTATTTTTATGGAATTTTATTCTCTGAACTTGTCATCGAATAGAAGTGATGAATGTATGAATTATTAACGGCGCACAGTGCTTCTTCATGGGCGAATGCATGTCTTCACTTTCATCTCAAGTGTCTCTATCGTAGGTGTCTCTTGGGATTTTACACCTCATGATATAGTGCAACAACAGCAGTTTTGATCGAGTATTCCTTTTTAACTGTCAGAACAACATGGATGAAAGGACAGCAGGCTTAAAACATGGATAAAAGGCCAAATACAGCCATACTCGTCTGTCTTTTGTTAAGTTGCATTTCTTTTTAGTCATTTTGTGCCATGTTTTCAAAACTCCATGAGTATACACAAACTAATATATATTATTACATACATTTTTTTCATATATGCCTGCTATCCTTTCGTGATTGTGCTTCATTTCTGAAGGAGGCAGCAACCCCTCTTAACCACTTCTGCACTTCATCACTGCGTCTGTAGTCTGACGGGTGTAGAAAATCAAAACCAATGACATAGCTCCCATACCTGATAGCTGACATCATGGTCTGGATCTGGGAAAATAGCTAATCCTAGCTAAGGGGAATTACTAGGCAGGGAGCTCTCAACTGTCTCCTTTCATTCTGTACAATCGATCTACATGTAAAGAAGGCACAGACTGGAATTGCTTGTGTGCAATGTTCCTCTCCTCTGTTTGCTCCCCTGCTCACACGGTAAGGTTCATTTGAGAGCCGCTAATAGAAAAGGTTGACCTTTTCGTTTGGTTAGGTATTCATTGATTCGCTCTTTCATCAGAGAGGGGTTGCTGCCTGCTTCGTCAAGCCCAGGGGGGTTCTCTTTGTTTTTACCGGGCGTTTGTCCTAAAAGGCGAAATGCAGGGTACCTGTACACACAATGGTTTTTGACAGTACCCCCCTTGGAGGTCCTGAAATGCTGGCACTCACTGCCACTGAGTTCTACACAAAGCTGTGGAAACACCTCACGCTATTCAACTTCTTTGCCGACATCGGTTCCGGTACTGCAGACTATGTTTGACATCAGCCGAAACCTCATACATTTGGCTTAACGCATTTCGGGTCAGAGCAAACTTCCTTTCTTCAGCACAGAAATGAACCTCAAACAGATTAAAACGGCGAGTTTTCCAGAAGAGACACAAAGCTTTTTTGTACAAGAGCTGTGGCTTCTCAAGGACGGAAATAAGCTGATAATTACTGAGGGGGTGGGTGAGAGAGGGGTTGTGGGGGTGTGCGGTGTGCAGAGAACGCTGTCTCGATTTGAACAGATCTCTGTCGGGCAGGTAGAGGTCAATGACACTCCACAAAGAGGGTGGGTTTGTGTTGAATCTCTCACATCTCACTTAAACAGCCAGAACCACATGCACTAATTGTGATAATGCAAAGTGATAAAAAAATAGTGATGTGGTAATGGTGGTAGTAATGCCCTTGAGGAAAACCTTACTTTACACCGTTATCATGCAGGTGTGCTTTTCTCTCCAAATTTCCTCAGCAAATCAATATTTACAGCATTGAGTGGCTTTTTACAGCTGTTGTTCCTGTCATTCCCCTTGGGTGCAGAGTGGCTGTAGTCTTGCACACACAATAACATAGGAAAAAGGTCCATTTCCACATTTATGGCTGCAATGTATTGGGCTTGGCCACTGTAGACGCAACCATTTTAAAACAGATGGGGATACTCAGCCTCACATTCTGGGAACATTAAGTTTGGTTAAGTAAAACTTCAAACACATGAGTTGTAACTTCTGTCTATTATCTTATATCTTATAAACATAATGACCAGAGGAAAGTAAAGCAGCGTCTTATTTTGTTTGGATGTAATGCAGATATGGAACTGTAATATGCATTTATGGTTGTACAGTACACTTGTTATTTGTTCACTTTTGTGGTTTGACAGTCAGCAATGCAGCTGAGGACAGACTGTGAGAGGCTGGGGAACATTATCTGCCCTGGATATTGCTTCCCAGATTTGTTGTGGTCAGGCGATTACAGTAATAGTTCTGGAAGAGAGTAAATGAGTAATGATGACTATAAGAATTACCCTCAATAAATATGACCTAATTAAAACACACACATACACCCACCCAAACTGTCACACACGCCCATACACGCTCACATTTGGACAGATGCATTCTCTTTCTCCCTCTGTCTTGCTTTTTCTCTCGCTTTCTTTCACCCACACAGACACACATGCACAGAGTGCCTCTTCAGTATTCCTTTCTCTCATGCATGCAGACTCACTTCAGTGAGTCACCACCGATATTGTTAAGAAAGACTGTGTTCAGTTCCGAGGCGTCAAAGATTCCAAATAACAGGAACTCGATGTGAGACTGAGTTTTATGAGGATAATGAGAAAAGCTGCGCACAGTTAGCGTGTTATTTCTCCCCTCTTCTTCCTGGAAAGAACCTCAGTGCTGAGTAAAGAGATGCCTGCTGTTTTCCATATTGGCCTTCCCAAAGGGAGGCGTGTCCTAGCACATAACAAAGTTAGCTATAAGACCGCATCAACCCGATGCTATATGGCAGGCTCATTAGATGTTGATATTTATTGCACGGGTGCTATAGATTTGTATAGAGATGTGAGATTGGGGTGGAGTGGGGAGGTGGGGGTTGTAGATGTGTGTCAGGTGGATTTACACACTGGTTACCCAGCGTCGAACGGCACTGTGCTGGTGCTGGGGGCTGGATGTGAATTACAGCATTCCTCACTGGAGCACAGCTGTTCCCAAACGCAGCGTCCGGGGTTTTCCGAGAAACAGTGACAGGCTACTGTAAATATGACTCAGGGCAAGGCACCGAGAGAAAGGCTGAATCTACTTCTCAGGTGTGAGGAAAGCCAGTGCATCAGTACTCTAATTCCAAACGCTGTCACGGCCGGGAACCGGGCACTGACTCCATCTCCCAAAAAAATAAGATTTGAAACAGAGAGGCCAATATCCTGACTGAATTATATCCTACTTGCCACAGCTAAGCCGGGGTCTTGTGTGACTAACGGAATTGGTAAGGCATGAATTGCTGACACTGTTAGATGTACTGGAGGTTCCAGAAGGTTCCAGAATCCTTAAAATGTAACAAACTACTGCTCTACTCAGAAAAGACCCATTAGAAATTCAAGGTCATATTAAGGTTGTGAGGGTTCTGTTTTAACAGATTAATAATGAGCTTGAAAGGGAAAAGAAAAGCATGGTCTTGTGCATTATTTAATATATAATGAGTATCATGTACCCATATGTGTGTTTGCACATTTTTTCATCTGTGGTCCTTTGTCTGTGTGTCTGCATGTGCTGTGTAATCTGCTTAGCAAGTAAGCACCAACTGAAACATACCCTTAGGCAGTAGTTTGACAGATGGGACTAAAAGATCAATTTATGATCCAGGTAGCTAGATCCTCAAAGGAATATCAGTAGAGATGTCAGGGCTATTATTTCGCATTTCTCACACTGTGGGTGCTGTGCCCTGTGACAGGCCTGCCTTTGATGTGTTTGGCCGAGCAAGGCGGGGGTGCCCATGCAGAACCTCCCAGATCTGAGACTGACTATTGGCATGCAAGTCAGGTCCGCCGCCGGCAGCCAATCAGGAGCTCCGAGGGCCACACGTCTCCATGTACGAGCTGGCAGTTATCTGTCTGCCCCCTCAGACCCGTTTGCAGAGCTTCGGTGAATAATCTGTTAAAGGCCGACATGATGGGCTAAACCGAATTAGTCCTGTAATGGCCTTATCGATTTCTTTGTTTGATATGATTTGTGTGTGCTTTTAGTTTCCTGTATTTCACAGCAGTGCATTTTTTTAAAGGTGTGTAGGAAGAAAATAAAAGCATTGCTGAGGTTTGACCTATTTTTCTCAAACAAATGATTCAGGGGGGTTTTCCAATAGTCTGACTCTAGTAATTGTATTTTCATAATCATATTTATCTTAGAATGTCACCTTCAGTTTATATCTGCAGTTAATTTCTCTCTGCTTTTTTCTTACTATCATTATTTTGGGATTAGTCTTCTGCAGACATGCACATTGAGGTCCTAAATGCTTGGGTTGGCTCTTTTGGGATGTATTTGCCATCCCAAAAGAGCCATATGAATCTGACTAAACTGATATGGAGAAACCTGGTGGAAAGCTGTTTTATCCACTCAGACAGGAAAAGTTATAGCTTACTTTATGATGAAAGCCATATGGAGTGATGTGGGTGTAACTTATTGAACTCTTTCAAGTCCACCAGATTCACACCCCTTCCAGTGGGAGCACACCTGGTGCGAATTCAGACCTGTTACACGCATGTTGCATCCTTCGCCGTGTAATTCCTTGCACATGTGTCTTGTGGCCTGCTTGCTGAGAACCATACGACGATGCAATGTGATACTCGGTGTCCCCATTTCCCTTAATGGTGTGTGTGCTTACCAGACATGTCAATAGGGCTAGGGCCACAATGTAGAATCTAAAGCTGTGTAAAATAAAGCAACAGTATGTACCACACCCCTCTTAATCCACAGCTCTTCACACCCCTATCAATGCAATATCACCCCCCCAACACACACACACACACATACACCCACCTACTGCTCACTCCCAGTCTCAATCCCTACAATTTAACCCTCACCTTTATGGACCACTGATGAATACTTCCTGCCGAAGCACGCTTCCTGTCTCCCACTGTTAATCAATTATTGCGTTTACAGCATCACATTGACGCCATACTCATTTCGATTTTCCTACTTATTTTAGGCAGCAGCTGCCTCTGTCCTCTATTACATTACACTGTAGTGCACTGCATGGTACCATACCACGGTGAACTATAAAATCAATCCACTGCTAAGTACTGCACCACACTCCATTTTAATGTGCTGCACAGAGGCATGCTGTACCCTACTGTACTAAGCTAGGCTGAGAGACCAGGCTTCCCATGGAAGGCATGAGATGCAGCAGGGCGGATCGTTTCACTCTCCCTTCTTTCTGGTGCAGGTGCGAGGAACCCCCCCTCCTGCTCGTCCTCTTCCTAATCTAGCATCTCCCTCCCCTCACACCTACCCCGAAGCTCCAAGCCGTCCCATCCTGCTGGCCCCCGGGGCGCGCCAGATGGAAACCCCCGCTCCAATTCGCGATGCGTACATCTCTCACAGAACACACACAGCTTTGCCAGACCGCCCTCTCTCCTGCCCCCCCAGCCCCTCCTCCTCCTTCTCCTCCTTCTCCTCCTCCTCCTCCTCCTCCTGCCTTACTGTCCCCATCTCACACCGCAGAGTCCTGATGGGATGTGAGTATACCGAAGCATGCACAGGCCCATGTCGGCCCTGTCTGTTACATGCATGCATACTCTGTGTTTTCCACCGAGCCACCCACGCATGAGTGTTCTGGTCCTTAAAAACAGCTCGGCTACATGTATGATCACAGTGGTGGTCTGGAACCTTCCGTTCACCGCAAAATTGATACAAATGGCACAGTTCTGTTTTCTGTTTCTGCCCCCACATATGCTTGGACAGGAAAGATCAGATTTTTCACATGCACTGACTTTAGACTTCAGGCCAAACGGCACAGTTTCTAAATCTGATATAAATCCTTTGGAGCCATTGCATGCTTGTTCAGCCAATGTTTTGCCACAAAAATCTTCAAAACTCAAAGATGTTATGTATAAAATGTTTATAACATTTTTTGATCTTCAATCTATATGAACATGTGACTTAAATTATATTTTGAATGAGCAGACCACTCCATGGTGTGCATTCATGTGTCCCCACATACTGCTTGTTTCTTTGAGAAGATATTCTTGCTCACCTTAACAGCACAAACAATGCACTGTACCATTGTGCATCTTTCCGAAGTATGAAATAATTTGACACCCGCCTACACATACATACTCTTGAATGCCAGTAAGAAATAATGATCATCAACAATTGCATTATTAAAAAAATTGTGTTGTATTTTCGAATATGTAAGAACTTCACAACAATAATAGTTGTAATAATAATAGTTTGTATTAACAATTATGAATTTATACAAAAAAATAAGATGACTATGGATGAACATGATGAACATTAATATGCTGTTTATCCAATTTATTGTCAATGAAGACCAATCTATCTTGGTATCTATGGTAAAAGGCATTTACTTTATGATAAGCCAATATGAATTTAATTGTTCTAAAAATGTAGACAATTGTTTTTTTTTACCTTACAGTATATGTTGTTTCTGTCTTGATACATAGCCTTGCTTGAAGTGCATATCAGGACTTAACAATAACAATGGTCAAGTGAGTTAGCCAGGTAGCTAAATGCAGCTCACAAGAAGGCCTAGCTAGGTAACGATTTGGCTTGATATATATTTATAAATAGCTACTGTGTTGCTGCATAAATGTATTTAGTTTTTACATGCATTCATCAAACAATTCTTATGGGCAATCATTGATCCATGTTACTGTGCATATAAATGACTTTACTGTAAACATTACGTAAAAATAAATCTGGGGCTACACTGACCCAACAAGTGCGAATAAGTTACAACTGTACAGTAAGGCAGCGTCAAGCAATTTTAAATTAATTTGTGCTGGAACACACACACCCAGAAATTTCCTTCGACATTTGTGTTTACAGTATTGGGAGGTCGTACCAGGCTCTGATGGAAAGTTTAGATGGGGGGAGAACTGGTTGAGAAGGTCACAGAGTCTGCAGGATGTTTGGGCGTTGTTCCCTGTGAGGGAGTGAAATATTAACATTACTGTCAGTGGGGCCTGCTGTTCAGAGCAATCTTTCAGCAGGTGTTTCTAATCTTGCCAGTCTCCTGTAGATAACACAGTTACAGGCCAGGCCTTTGCTCTCTCTCTCTCTCACACACACACACACACACACACACACACACACACACACACACACACACACACACACACACACACACACACACACACACACAATAATAATAAACACTCTGAATATGCCGTCTGTGAGCACTGATCTTTTTCATGGATTGCATGCACTTCACTGAAATGCATTACTGTTACTATTCTGTTATGTTTTCACTGTTCTTAAATTAGTCTTCTGTGTTTTGCTAAACCTTTAGCTGAGGAATGAAAATATTGCCTTCCTTACCTTAGTTGGTCTGCAGGGTAGCACCATTCCTGTGATCTTATAAACCTAGCTCTAGACACATTTATCTCAAGCTTTGTCCTCATGTTACCCTTCATTTATCCACCATTATATATAAAAAGTGTGCTCTTGTTATATTGTTTCTTCTGGAGACTAGAAGGTCTGGCACAAAGGAGAATCTCTTGACCTGCATTTCCTTGCCCCCTCCAGATAACCATTCATCTATGCCAGGTATCTCCCTACAGAGAGGAGGAAGTAGGTTTGACTTGAATTTGCCACTAGGAGAAAACTGAAGATATAATAAACAGACAGTACCACCACAATCATAAAGCCAGACCAGATGTCTTTATTATTCTTGCTTTTCGAGAATATATTTGCTTTTCTTTGAATGCTGACAATGGGCCTCCTTTATCAATATTTTCTTAAAACTGTGTACATTTACACACAGTTTTATGAAAATATCAATAAACGTCGTCAACGGATACAAACTAACAAATTCTGCCAGATTTATCAAACACACATAGACACAGCATTTGTTTGCATCCCCATGCCTATGTTGATAAATACAAATCAATCGTAAATGAGAAGCGCTTTCACAGAATATTCGATTAGCATAAATGGACACCCCTGAAATACCATATAAGGAGCTTGGAATCCCTGTGTTGGAAATGTAACGAGATGGCAGAGAAAAGGCAGAAGAAAAAAGCTTTTCTGATGCGGCGATTGAAGTTTTGTTAACGGAAGTAGAATCCAAAGAATATATATTTTGCTCAGTAGTTTAAGTAGTTGAGTGTCGGGGAAGACTAAAACAAGAAATAACTTGCAGTAAATTCAATGTCAAAAGTTCCCTGTACCCTGCAACAGGTTAAAAGAAAATGGTTCAACATGAAACTGGAGGTGACCGTAATGGACGAACGCATTGGCCGAATTATTTGATAGATGTCGTTTGCTGAAATTACTGTGGAGAGTGACAGCGATCTGTTTTTCCTCATCTTGAATCAGTCAGGGTGAACTCTGAAGGTAAATTTTTGTATACCAGCCTTATCGTTGCCATAAATTCCGGGGGGCAGCTGTACCCGGGCCCGCGAGGGGGGACATGGCTGGCCAAAGTGGTACTGACACATGCAATACATTGTTGGGACTGTCACATTTTCCCAAAATCAAGTAAGAACGAATCCCAAATAAAATAATTTATTCAAATTAGAACTATTACGTATTTGGGATCATCTGTAATAGTGTGCCCTCGTCTGTCTCTTCCACTCTGCAGTCACTTTTCTTTTCAAACGCAAACTCTAACGTCATTTTCACTTGCATAAATATAATGACAACAATTGTAATATTTGGATTTATTTTTCAAAGACAACACAGTAAATGGCCCAATCAGCTGGCTATACTAGTCCAATAACATAAGAACGTATGTTTATTTAATAAGAAAGTAATTGTATTATGACAGTCCTATTTCTGCAGTTTCAGAGACGTGTTGACTGCTGAAGGTTTTCTTTGAAGAACCAGGCATGTTCACGTGTTTTGTGGAGTTCATGTAAAATTCCAATTAAGAATTGATAAGATTAATCAGGATTACATAAATGAAGCATCACCTGTTTTAATGTTAAATCCAATAGTGATTTTATATAACAATTTGAATTTGTTGTAATATTAATGTATTACAGCCAAATAATTTGCTACTCATTTTTAATGCAAATAAAAGATGAGTGAATGGAATAATAACAGCAAAAATGTGAAAAACACACTTTACAACCGCATTTTTTCCATTTACGTATACAATACAAACAGTTTAGAGCACTTGAGCAATTTTTGGATCCTACAAACAAATTGATATATACAAAAACTTTGATAAATCCTACATTGTTTGCGTAAATGCATTTACAAACGATTTACAATCAAATTTGTTCGGCTCATGTTTGATAAGGCCCAATGTCCATGTATGGTTTTTACAGTTCAAAGGTGAACCAGAACAATCGGAAACTGAAACATCTGTTCACTATCTAAACGGAGGAATACAATAGCATATGAAATTTTTTATTAGTTTTAATGAACACTGGTTATATTGGCTGTTCATACAAACAGTCTCAGAAAATGAAATATGATAGCTGATAATTTCCTATGTTTTTGTAAATTAATGTATTGGGATCGTAACACACTGCCAGTGGGTCCACTCTATATTTCAAGGGCCTTATTTGTAAAGTGGCTTATGGGCTTTTTTTGTGGCTTTTTGGTGGCTTATGGGAGATGTTATGCTTGTTGCTAATGAATAATGCTATGCATTTGGCTAATGTTGTTCATGCCAGCACTAACGCAAACTGTTAAAGTTTTATAATGTTACAAATAAAGTTAAAACATTAAAAACCATGCTAATCAGGCCTCCAAATGACTCATAGGGTAAAGTGTTCGCCCTGAGTCCTAAGAGGTTCACTTTTTGAATCCCAGCCTCACCATGACTGGCCATGACCGGAGTCTGCATTGGCAAGGTAACAATTGGCCCAGCCTCACCAGGGATAGTTGGGGTTGGGGTGGAGGCCAGATAAAGCTTGTTAGTTCATCACTCTCCAATGACCACCAACTGCTTGTTAAAAACAGACATTTTGTCAACATGATCTGCTGAATGGCTAGTTTTTCATTGTTTGTCTAAAGGATCATTTTGAGGTGTTTTTTTGAACAGCGATGCAGTATGACTTGTTAAGTGTGTCAGGGTATCACTGTCTTACGACGGTCAAAGCTTGCATAACGTGTTGACTTCTTCAAGTGTGAAATCCAGTTAATCCTGTTTAAGCACAGAAAAACAATTAGTCATGCCTATATGCTATTGCCTATGCCCATATACACATGCTGAGTAGAAAATACATTTAGGACAAGGAGCAACATAAAAAGGCATCGCAGATATACCAAAGCCTGGCTAATTCCTGTTTGTTTTAGTCTCAGGGGTTGTTCTGTGTAATGGAGTGGTACATCATACATAATATGAAACCCAAATAAGGTGTTCATTTGTAAGGTACTCGCTGTTTATTTTCAAGGGTGACCTACTTATCGACTAAGTGTTTACCATCCTATGGCGAGTGCTGCACACTTTATCCACACACAGCCATCTCACTAGTCTATGACTGAAAGGCCTTTCCTCTCTGTGACCCATGACCGCAGCTTGTAGACCTTAACCTTGTACCCTTAGGCCTGACTATGATACCATGCCCTTTTCTAGACACCTTCTTTCTGTGCATGTTTTTTCTCACAATTTGTTCTCATCGTTTCCCGTCCCAGAAAGAGCCTTTGGGAGAATGGAATAATAAGCTCAGTTTTTGAGCTCCGAACTTGCCGACTCAGGCAAAATGCAAATTGGATAGGATAGATACTCTCAAAGAACAACTTCGCCTAAGAGCCAGCCATAAACAACGGCCCCCACCCGACACTCCAAAGCCAGAAACGTCCGCGCCCAGCAAGAGGACAGCAGCTGTGAGGCAACGCACCTGCCCACAGGGAGGATTTACGCACTGGCAGGATCACTTTATTTTCTGTCCATAAAAACATGCTTCTCATTTATGTTTTTGCTGAGCCCTCCAAATCAAACCCCCTACGCTGGAACCGTCTGCATGATGCAACCCGCTTTATTCAGCAAACAATTCATACGTATAAGGTTTAAACTAAAATCCGGAGGAAAATACACATCCAGACCAGGAGTGTGAATCCAAATGTGTGGCTGCTGTCTGTGTTTTTCTGTACGGTCATACAGACCACTGCTGTTGTGCAACACACTGGTCTTGGAATCGGGCCACCGGCAGAGCTGAATGGAAAAGGCTGCGGCCAGAGCGGTCCTTGTTTTTTTGGGTGAATGTAAGCATTGCGGGGAGTCTGAGACCGGGGATGGATGACTGCATTGCAGCTATTTTTAGTGCCAGTGTTCAGTTCAGTTGATGAACGGGGAAAGCCTACAGCTCACTCTCACAGCAGGGGGGACTGTGTGTCTGAGATAAGTGCAATCAGACCGGCTTCTTCGCATCCCAGCCACAACAACAGCATGCGTGCATCCCTCTCACATAAACTTGCATATCCTTGGCATGGTAACAGACGTGCCAAAATTAAGAAAGAAGCAGCCAATAGGGAATCCTTTAGAAAGTGTGGTTCAGTCTAACCATCAGCCTGTCTGTTAACTGTAAAATTCTGACCCATCATAAATAGCAGCTATTATTGAGTGTTGTGGGTTTTAAATTAGTGAAGGGTAATAGTGTATAGTGTTTGGGTTTGGAGTTTGCTTACAGGCTACATTTTTTAGGTTCCAAACCAGATATGTGATGGAGATACAAAGTCACATAGACTTTATTTTCCTAACCAGTATGTTTGTTTTGGTAGGAGGACACAAAGAGAAAAGAGAATCCAGACATATCAATTTTGTTTGTTGATTTTACAGGTTTCAGCAGATCATCCCCAAGCTGAACCCACCGCCCCCAACAACCAACCGCAAACGGCCAAACAGGACGTTCTCCCCAGGGCAGGAGTCTGACCCCAAGGCTACGCCCCTGACCACGCCCACCGAGATGAACGGCGTGGTGTGCCTGGGCAGCAGCACATCCTTCCCGGACATCACGCCTTGCTCCTTCTCCTCCTGCGACTTCCAATCCCTCAGCAACGGGGAGAGCGGCTCCTGCTCGGCCAGCGAAGACTCCGGAGTGCGATCCGAGGAGAAGTCCCTCGTCTCGCCCCAGCAGGACGACCCGTTTGAGGATGCTGGCACCTTCCTGTCTGCCTCCAGCAGCTGCAGCAGCCATCTGGAGGACAGGGCGGGGTTCGGCTGCGTCCCCGCCCCCCAACCGCCCCCGAGCCCCATCAGGAACTCTGACGCTTATGACCACACCCTCCCTTTCTCTTCCCCCATCAATGAGACCTGCCTCCACATCAGCTTCTCCGAGGACGAGCTGCTGGACACCAGCACGGAGGACTCAAGTGTTCCGCAACGCAGCTAGGGGGTCTGTACACAAAATCTAGACTCCTTCTGTGTCCCAGTACTGCCTACACTTCACCTACTTACATAACTGGCAATACTCAGACATACAGTGTTCCCTCATAATCCAGTTCTGTATTAATAACCCAAATGAAAAACCTTTCACATGGTTTTTTGTGTCCTTTTGTTATATGTATTCACATTGAGGCTGGCATTCGATTACCACCGTGGAACACCTGATGGGAAAAAGTTGCTTCCTGCCATTAGGCTTGTTCTGTGAGATTTTTCCGTTGGGTCTGCTCAGCCCTCATCTGTCAGTAAGATTCTGTGGTAGATTAGACTACCACCTACTCACACAAGACATGTTTTTACCCACCCATCCTTGGGGATCATCAATATTCTTTATGACAGTGATTACCATGTGTAAGGACCTAGACGTTTTGTAGATTTAAAATAACAGATGAGTTCTAATTTATTAGCTGGCTAGTAATAGCTAAAGAATGCAGAGAGACTATTTTTAGTAGCATAGCTTAGAGAACGCAAGCAGAGACCTGCCCATTGATGTACTTCAAAATATATTTGATTTATTTGCTCTGGTTCTGATGGATTTTTTTTATTTGAATCAATGCTATCCCCCAAGTATTTTAGAGTTGAGATAAAGCTGTATTTCAAAGGCCCTGGAAAGTTGAAGGGAATATGAAGAAAGGATAGGTTATGTGAGAGAAGGAAATGCGAAAGAGAAATAGGAATGTCGGAGGAAATGGTGGAACCAAGTGTGAGCTTCCAGAAGTTCATTGTTATATTTTAGTGAAATATAATTGGATATGTTGTATATTCTGCATCTGAGGATGAGATATTTGCAGTCATATCTTTGAGACGTTATCAGACAGCAGGAACGAAACCACTCTCAAAATTCTTTGGTATAATTAAATAATGAATATCTTAACTGGAAAAATTGCTGCTTTCTGGGACAAATTTGCATGTGATTGCTTGCAAATAGAATTTCAAAGCAATTTCATTGGTTTGCTTTAACAAAGAGCTTTTCTCTTTGTCTTCTATAAGCCTAACAACTGAGAAGGAGGGGAGTCAGCACTTACTAATCAGTTTTAATTTGTTTCTGGATGGCCATCATACTTGATGAATGAAAACAAACAAAATAATATATAATATATAACAAATTGAGTCACACACTGTTTTACTACAGTTCTCTTTTCAAGAAGGATACTGTATATTGTAATCAATGGTAATGGCTAAATGCCTGACGGTAAATAGTGCCATTGCAAAAAAGTTGGTTGTTGCCATTTTTAATTTGTTTCTTTGACAGAAAATGAAATACTTGTGCAATGTTCTTGACTAAGAATTGTGAAATATTACATTCCAGGTAGATTGATCTACTATAGCATTTTCCTTGAATGTGCAAAAACACCCTCTATTATGTAGGTTCACTGACATTGATGCATGAATTTTTTCATAGTTTCTAAGATTGTTCACTTTGCTGTCATGGACCATGGATGATGTATAATTTTTGCAGCGCTCTGCAAAAATGAAACTTTGCACCCATGTAAGAATGAGCATGAAAAAACATCAAACCTGAAGAGGATGGAACTGCTTACATAAATATTTCTGACCCACCAACCCTCTGAATTGTACAACATATATATATAATTATATTATAAAAATATAATTGTATGGAATTAAATGCTTTGTTTCAGCAATAACGGGAAGAACCAATGAGCAATCAAGATAACTACAGCAACTGCAATACACAAAGGATTTTGCTCTTTGTGTGGTTTTTACCATGTTGTTCTCCAGTAAGGCAAAAAAAAAATAATGCAAAATGAAAACCCATCTGAAACAATAATTGAAGCCACGAGAAGTCACTGGGAAAAACACCAGCGGTGTTTTCATTTCTTCTCCTGAAAGCTACAATTGTCTGTCTGATTTTGTGGTAATTTCTCTCCCATCACAATAGATAAAGGTGAGATTGTAATGGTGTTTGTAAAGGAACAGCAGTGTGTTGGTAATGGATTTAACATGCAAGAGCAGTGATTTAGTGTCAATATCACTGCAGCAGTCATATCTCCTGCTATTCTATATATGTCTACAAATATATTCCAAACAACAGAAAAACACATTGTTGCGCAGGGTATTGATTGAATTGCCATCTTGGCTGAAGTACAATGATGAAGATGACACAAATGGGTCAATAGGATGACCTCACATGAAGTGCATACCAGGCAAGAGTTTGCTTTTTTTCAGAGAAGAGTTTAGTCATTGTTTGAAATGTAGAAGAAGGAAAAATGTAACAGAGACATATGGGGAGTGGGCCCAATGTGTCAAAGAATGGGGGAAGGTGGCTTTTTCTCAACAGCAATTAGCAAAAAATATGCACCAATAAAGCATCTGGTTGAAAGAGCATTATAATTCTCATGGTTTTCCTTTTTTGCTGCTCCTCATGTGTTCTCAGATGGATATACACACTATATTCAATTATTTTACCAAAATATTCTCCCTTAGCAGACATGGAAACCATCTGAAATTTCTTGTCACCAGGATGCAGTGCTAAAGAGTAGCACCAGCTATGTTTCTGCACGCTTTAAGCATAATCTAATTGTGAATACGGGGTGTTGCTATAACTAGACAAATATACATGACTAGTGCAACAATACACAGTCTGGCCAATCTTCTGAATGATCAAATCTGTTTAAGGTTTAAAAAGGGGAAAAAAGAAATCTAGGTATGGGTCAACGATTATTTCTGTAATGCTGCATATATTCTAATGTTGCTCACATCTTAAATGGCAGTTTAGGCATTTTCTGGCACTGTGAAGTTGATGGTTGAACATCAGTATTAAATGGTATGCATTAATTTTGAATTACGGTCCACATTTTGCAGAAGAATGAAATGGATTGCTGTTAAAAATAGACCCTGCACAGTCACTTACTCTGTCTGTCCCCTGGCTGCTCGAAATGAAAGGTGAACGCTTTGGGATATGTGGGAGTCATTTAGCCAAGACCTTTACCATTTTAAACACTGACTAAATGCTAATGACTAAGAGACAGCTCACTGACCTAAGGAAATATTAAAAAGGTCATTAAAGTCAGTAGTTCCACTTGTCACACACTCTGATGTAGGAAAACAGAGCACGTTAATTAAAAGATCATTATCACTCCCTAGAAAACGGTGTATCTATCTATTTGTATCCTGTAAGTATTTCAAGCTAGGAGTCTTATTTGTTTCGTTTATTTGAAAAGGTGAAAAACATGGAAAAAAGAACATGCAGTATATGTATAAATAAAATTATCGAAGGCAACTCAAAAACGTAAAGTGTTCTTTCAGTGTGGTCCTTGCTGGTTCCATAAAATACATGGCAAGGCATGAAGACATCTGCAGCATTAAAATGAATCATACAGATAAACATAATACTGTAAATGACATATAAAAAACACATCTACATGAAATAACTGCAAGGGGACACTTTCAATGAGCTGCTTCTTGAGCTTTATTAGAAAGTATTTTATGAGTTTTGTGTAAAAACCTTTTAACTAAAAACCTGATTCTGAGTATTGAAAAGATTCTTTTTTCACCTCACTCTTCAATCCTGGTAGCCACAGGCTGGTAATACTAGAGGGTAGTGTTGTGGCCAAGTCCCCCTTCTATATGATGGACATAGTTTGCTGTGCCAGGGATTGCTGTTGTTGACAATGTTATGGACAATGTTTGACCTAATCCTGCATTTACACTGAAAGCAACACTGAGTAATGCATTCATTTGCATTGAGAGTGTGTAACTCCATTTGAGTGATGTGACAGGTGGTGACAGTCTGGAGGTGGGTTGATGAACAATGGTTGAGAAACTTAAAGGTGATATTGCCGGGGAATAGCCAATCACAAACACATATGGTTCTATTTCCATTCTACCCTGAATCAATACACTGTACTTCTGTCCCACACGGACCTCCTCCTTTGTTTCCAGTGCAAGTAGGTCTTTTCAATAGAAAGAAGACTTCTTAGTCTAGTTTTTCAATTAGATATTTTTCCAAACTTTAATTTATAAAATCTGAATTACAATCATTTCAAGGTGGCTAACAAAAGAACATGTATGAGGTATGTTCACAAGCATGAGGCCATACCTTTCAGTGTGAATGCATTGAAAATTATGTCATAACTGGATTCTTAGCTCAAATGCCTAGTATAACCCTAATCACAATGTTCTTGGACACCTTCTCCTTTAACATTATGGACAAACCCACAAGCCAGGATTCACTGTCATAGTAATAAAGACATTGGACTAGACTAGTTGCTGTAGACCTAAATAGTCCCTGTCCAACAACATTATTAGAAATATTATTGTAGAATTAGTATACCCTTTAATGCCCAAGATCCAGATAGCCTAAGGCCTTAAAACATCTCTTGTTCCAAGTTAACTTTGTTACATTCAATAGAACATATGAACATGGTACATGACAACTGCATTTATTAAGTACACTGCATAAGGTAGCGCCTTCATCCACAAGGAGGAACTCTGCAGACAGGCTGTCTCTCATGTTACATCCTTCACTGCACTAAAGGAGTAATTTCAAGCCCGGCTTCATTCAACGTGTCTCGCCCAGCCAGTGGCAGTGTCTTTTGGGCGACTAATTGGCATGGCATTGTTCTGCTGTACAGACAGTCTTTCAGTGTTTCTGCAGGGAGCCTGGTGTTCAGGTAGGGGTGAGCAGAGAACCACTGAGACAGGTCACCCCTCTCTCCACATCAGCATTCAAGTCACTGGGAATTTCGGGCACCGAGAAACACCATCCTCAAAATCTGATGGGGAAAAATGTCCCTCCGGACCATCAATAATGTAGGAGTCCTGTTAGTCTGTGCACACAAGCTGTCCCCCCCTCTCTGAAGCAGAACACAGAGCACCATGCAGCCATTAGACTGCCTTCTGTTACCGACAGATGCACGTGTCACAATTCAGTATCTCTTTTTTTTATTCATTCAGTATCTCATTAATATGTCATGCCAATGTAACATTGGTGTAGCAGAGAACCAATGAAAGGTGACTGTAACACTTTTTCAGATGTATTTATACAGCACATTGTCTTTTCTTTGTAAATGCACTTGTATATATTGGTAACTAGATTGTGTTAGACTAAGGGAATATGAATTAAAATAAGCCACACCAAAGACAGAGAAGAATGTAAGGTTTTATCCTCTGTGTGACCTTTGGTTTGTTGGTAAAACATACACATTACCTTCAATTTGAATTCTCTGCTATGCTACTAAGAGATAATGGTTAATTATTCATGGACCTGCTGCAGGCTTTTCTATTTGTTATAGACTGAGACTGAACCTGCAAACAGAAATGTGGAGGAGTTGTAAGTGTCCAAGTAGCAGGTACTTCACTTTAATGTGTCCTGTGTTCTGTGATGCATATCCTTTCACTATGTCAGGACTTTATTAGGAAGTCAGACAGCCTCTGAGATATTAACCATGAGCTTCTTGTTATGAGAAGCGTGTCAGAAAGACAAATGGGTCCAGGAATTGTTGTTAACTGCTGGATAGTCACATTGTGGCGTACCACAACAGTTTGGCCAGTTGGAATCTCAGGGTGCAAAGGACTGCCACACCATCCAAATGGATCTGTCAGAGCACCTACGAGACATCGGCCTAAAAATCACCAGGGTGCCACTAAATGGCCACACATCTGGTCTTGATGAGAAACATCTGTTGGTTTTTTCCCCATAAACAGTTACATTCAGGTCTGCACTTTCCTGTCCCTCTGTTTCAGCTGTGTCTCTGTACTGTTCGCTCATTCCTTAAATATAAGGAAATCATTAAGTTAGAGTTACTGTATCTCAAGGTTTATCACAGGTGGAGCTTCTGAAAGATCGACAGAATATTATCACTATGTGAGTGCTTTCTCACTATGTGAGTGAGTCGGACCATTTTTCGCACAAAGAATTTCTTATACGCAGAAATAAAAAGAATTTCATTTAGGAGGCAGGGTCCAAAGGTCAAAAATGTTTTACAGCCTCAAAAATCATGTTTAATACAGTAATCCAAAATTGGATATGAATGACACATTGTGAGATTTGATTTGTCTTAGTTGTACTAGGGTAGGATAACTTTTCTTGGCACATCAATTATGACTAAAACGCAATAATTTATTTCAAAACAACAAATAGTCACATATGTCATTCCCACTTGTTGCTTGACAGTGACAAGTGGGAAAAATGTATTTTTGTGACTGAAATGTGGTTTCCTGTTTCTATGATGTACTCACACATTTCCTGTCCTCACTCGCTTTGTTGAATGGCACACACTGAATAAGGTCACAGAGGGTCAGCACAATAGATATTGTGTTTTCAATTCCTATACATTCGATAAAGGTCAGAAAACTAAACAGATAATCAGTGAGGCTTAGAGGCTGGTCTTAGACCCCAAAAGTAAAAAAACAGAAATGGAAGGGAATAAATGGGAGACTGAGGCTGAAATATTTGAGAGCTCAAATAGAATGATGACCGTTTGGAAGTATAATGCTGCCGAAAACATGCATGAGTCTGAAATTATGAACTCAAAATATAGTATATAGTATAGTTTGGGCCATACCAAAATAAACCCTCCTCAGGTCAAATTGCTGAAGGTAAGCAGGTGAGGCTTGTTTGGTGTTGAAATGGGAGAAAGTTATGTTGGAAGAGAGGCTGATAGGGTCGTAGGGGAAACTTCCCTTCGGAGAAAACAGAACTCATCCGCCCATTAGAGTAATGGGAGCTCAGTCCTATAGAGCTTTGGTTCTCATTGCCAGTCCTGGGGACCCAGAGTGTATGCTAGCTTTCATTGCAACAAATTAATTATGCTTGTCAAAATCATGGGCTTGAGACCCACCATCGTTGTTTTATTAAATTGTAACAGGGTGTAGTTTCGGCTCATTGCCCTTTGCTGTAATTGAACTCTTAATTTTCTATGAGTACTATAGTTGATATGACCAGGTTGTTTATTCATTCCAATGTGTTATGTCTCGCGGTTCAGTTTTGTGATTGGGAGTGCAGTAACTCTGGCATAGTGACCCCTGTATTTAAGTCTATTAGCATTCTCCCAATAATCTCTGAAATTGCAGAAAAAGTTATGTGTGACCCAGCTTGTCTCTCATCTAAATGAAGGAAAATTTCCCCTACACCCTCTGCAATTTAGGCCTCATACTCGATGCAAACTTGTCTTTTAAACAAACAAATTAGTAAGGTTATCAGCAAAATTATGTTTAATCTGAATAATTTTAAGAGCATCAGGCATCATTTCTCTCTGTCAGCTGCCAAGCTTTTTATACACTCTATGACTTGTCCACATTTGTCGTATTGCATAACAGTCTGGTCACAGGCAAGTGTGACTACTCTCAAGCCTGTGTACTGTCTTTATAAACAAATCCTCACAGTTCTGGATAAAAAAACCCTCTGGGATATCATTACTGTAACATTCTTAAAAAATATAACTTTCTCAGTTTTGATAATTTTCTGTAATATTCAGATGTATGCCTGATGTACAAAATTATTCATAGCCTTGTACCCTCTCCTCTAGTGCCTGACCTGTCCTGGCAGTAGTAGAGCCAGCAGGACTAGAGCATCAGTTAGGGGTGACTGGGTACCACAAGGACAGCCTTTGGACAATCTGTCTTCTCAGTTAAAGTTGTGGGGAAGCGGAACTCCATATCCTCAGACATTAGAGAGTCAGGAAGCTTGGCACCGACTGAAACCAGCCTCAAGATTTGGCTGAAGCCAGCTCAAACATGTTACCATCAATGAATGATTGCCTAATATCTGTTTTCTGACATATTTATTATTACACATTGTTGGACTTTTATGAATTGTATTGTTTTATGTAGTGTTTTTATTGCTTTGTGTCTGTATTTTCTTTTCAGTTGTCTTATGTTTACCTGCCCAGGGACAACAGATGCAAATTAGCTGATAGCTACTGTCCGGAGGGACATAACTCTGGTGCAATTACTTTAATTGTGCATTGTCCCTGTTAAAATAATCAATGAAATAAAATATAATGTGTTTTGTTTGGAAATATTAATGTTGCTACTAATTTAGTTCATGTCAGTGGCAAGCTGACTTGGGGATTTATGATCTGCACCAAACTGGTTATCTTTGAATAAAAAAATCTGCCAAATATCTTAGATATAACAAGTTAGTCTAGTAAAGCAAATTTGAATGCAGAAGTTCAGTAGTTATTACATTTGTAAATACTGAGGCTATTGTCAAGAGCTTGTAAGCAAAATCCATTGCAAATTGATTGTAAAAAAAGATTCTAATCTCAAAGGAACTAACTTGCTTAAGTTAATACATGTGTTAACAAGTTCATTAACAAAATAAAACAGATGCCTATGTCTTTGGAGTGGATTATTCTGCTTTCATAAAGTGCATTTGACATCATCTCTATTAGGGTTGGTCTTCATTTCCACATTTTACATACATTTTATATAAATTATTTTTATACAAATTATTTATTTTTGTCACATAAGGGATGATTCACACACTTAATGGACAGCCGGAGCACTCTGGAAGACTTTCAAAACTTTGCCATCAAGAATAATTAGGAAAAAGAATTAAAAGAGAAAATAAAACAGATGAGTAATGTTAAAGTGTGTTAATTTAAATTTTCAGACCAAAATTATGGGCACAACTCATTTGTTTTCATTAACCTTATTTAATCAACATATCGGTTGGAACAATAAACTGCATACACAGGGATATCCCCTGGCCAAAGTTGGGGATCTCTGGACTTTGCAATCTCTTTCCACCTGGCTCCCCACACTGTCACTAAAAAGAAAAATGTAGTTCTCAGTCGACATGTCAGAGAAAAGAAAGAGGGCTCCTGTAATAGGTTATTTACTAATTACTCACAAGCTGTGCAGGCCCTATGTGGCATTTTGCTGGTTAAAAGACACTTTCATGTAACACTTGTGTAATTAATTTTAATTAGATATTAGCATGGCCTCTGCTGTGGGTTGTTGCCACTCCTCACTTGGGAGTCAAATGTGCCTCAAGAGAACGTTGCAATGGTGAAGGTCGTGGAGTTTATAAGCACATATAAGCACATTTATGCATATGTACAAGAGCGAAGTCAATCAGTCTAGAATAAGAGCTTCCTTTCTTTTTTCGGTTTCTGTGAATTTCCAGCTACATTGATGAAATACACCCACTCTCACTGCACTAAATGAGCTGTTTAGACTATAGGATTAGTCAAGGCACTCAATCACCTATTCTCCTTAAATAAAAGTTGTTGGCATATAGACGAACATGAAGCTGAATGTATTGTGAAGACAGAAAGGAAAGTTTAAAGGCCGTGGTCAAGTATTATTTAACAAAATCCAAAATGCATGTTTACATTCTGTGCATTCTAAGTTAGGTAATATCTTAACAAGTGCTGACTTTACCTTATTCTCCAAGGAGAAAACATCAAATGTACTCATGACATCAGTTTTTGTTAAGAAAATATCTTAACACACACACACACACACTCACACACATGCACACGCATACACACACACACACACACACACACACTCTCTCTCTCTCTCTCTCTAGTAATAATAATATTATTATTACATTTTATTACATATCATTACATTAAAGAGCTATATTTTCAGGTAACATAGTTGTTGAAATGTGTTGCATAATTGAAGGTTCTTGAAGTATATGAAGAGAGAGAGAGAGAGAGTGTGTGTGTGTGTGTGTGTGTGTGTGTGTGTGTGTGTGTGTGTGTGTGTGTGTGTGTGTGTGTGTGTGTGTGTGTGTGTGTGTGTGTGTGTGTGTGTGTGTGTGTGTGTGTGTGCATGTATGTAATTTGAGTAAGTATTTCACTAGACATTCATGCTGGAATCTATTTATGGTTATGGAACTAGCAGCCTGGGGCTAATCCTGTTACCACCTGGGCAAGCCAATTCCATTAACAATGCACACAATGACTGTACATGCTGAATTCCATGGTAGAGCTTGTCACAGACCTCAGATTAAATCAACACATTTTTATTAGAATCTAGCTTAGCTTGCAGCTGTTTGACTCATAAAACAACCATTTATTGTAGGCCAAACTTACAGACAAATACTGTTTAAAAGCTATCTGCAGATGAAAAGAGCCAGTTTTAAAAGTATCATCAAGCAGAACACTTTTACACTTTTTAAACCTATTTTTATTTTATACTACTATACTACTAACATAATATGTTCACCATTATTTTAAGATAATGTACATGCACCGACAATAGAATGATATTTCTCCTGTGTTTTTAATATTCCTCTTTCCTGCAGAAGATGTCACACAGTCAGTCATGAAACGTCACTGTTTCTCTCTGTGTGATTATACTCAGCAAACATGTAATTAAATGTGTGCCTACTTTGGGAGAGATGGGTGTATTAATACACAGTCCCTATATGGAAAAGATTTTTTTCTACAATGACAACACAAATAATAAAGTACAGTGTGCGCAGGGAGAGACTGCATGTACATTGCCTTGAAGCATATAGAGAGGTTTTCTGCAAATGGGCATATAGCCCTGATTTATTTCTCCCCAGCCTCCAATCACTGAGGGTCATTTCTGTCAAAGGAGATGGAAGAGGCAAAACAATCAATATTAGAAAAGAGATTTCTGTCTCTGATTTTGCTAATACAGAAGACAACATATTCGATTCCCCTCACAGCTTTTTAGCAGATTACCATTATTGTAGAAAAGCTCCCTAATCCAATACAACCCCTGCTGAGTTCAAATATCGGTCTGTTTCCAAAAAGCCAGCCAAGCTTTGTGTTTCTGTCGTGGGCCACTTTATTTTTTAAGAAAGAACAGCATTTATCCTCTCTTCCACTGTTTGCACTAAGTCATGTTTGCTTTTTAATAAAAAGGTTCTTGATGGTAAAAGCCCCAGTCTGACTCATGACCTTCACTTGATGGAATTTTACAAAGCACGGGAATGTCAATTTTTTTGGAGGACAATCCCTCTCACGGTAGAGGCACTGCTTATTCACCCGTTTCTTTCAGCTTGGAACGGAATTGAGGTGATCATTTTAAACTTTTTGGTGATCTCTGGATTTACCCATTTCAAATTCAATTAGTGAAAAGTTAAATATTTTTAAACTGATTAAAAACGGATGGAGCATACCTGACCTAGTGTAAGATTCTATTGCAAACAGAAACAGAGACATGTGGTTTGGATGCATACACAAGGATGCACACACACACACACACACACACACACACACACACACACACCTCCCACAAAGGCAAGAGAAAACACTTGCTTTTATTTCAAGCCGACCATTACTGCTGTTCACACCAAATAGTGAAAAGCGCCAGATTTCGATTGTTTCAGAATCTGGATTAATACAAGAAATAATTATGATTTTCATCTAACCAGACATAAAGTATGTCCTGGCCTTTAATTTTGAATCTGAAATTTGTTACTGATAAAATGTTACTGTCAAAGACAAATCTAGAGAGGGCATCAAAGATTTACCTTGTAATTAAATGTAAGAATGCAAGCAGAATCCAATTTCAGATACATCTCAAGTCTCACCACTGTGACAGAAAAACTCCAGACTGATTAGGGATTAAAGTGTAAATTCTGTTAAACACATACCAGAGTCACAGAGGTGAAAAGGGCCTCTATGTGATAAGAATACAAGGAGAGTTGATATTAAGGTCTTCGACATATATTTTTCTCACTTTTCACCTTCCTTGGGCTGATGGGTAAAGACAGAATGGAGGGAAGATAAATCATGTCATGCATTTGCAAATTAGTTTTCTTACATTATGGGTTAATTGAAAATGAACAGCTTTGTAATCAGAGCTTCTCCAACCATCAGCACTGTGCTGTTGGGTTCTCAGACTGCATGCAGTTTGTCCACATACTTATCCTTATCAATGATATCCATAGGCACAGTTTCCTGTGATGAGAAAAGGGTTGGACTCCAATTGATTCCTTCCCGCCTCGGCGCACAAATCAATCCAAATCAGGGAATCTCGACGCAACCTTTTAAATAGGATTTATAGACCTGCTGGCTGTGATCAATGTTGGAGTCAATTACTGGTGTCCTAGAGAGGGTAGTTTCAGATTTGAAAAGTAAAGATCTTTAATAACCATTGGCTGCTTTTACGTTCACGCTGGTAAAACATTTACGCTAGTACTGACTATTCTCAGAAGTTTCCCAGAAAGACCATGTCCTTCTTACAGTGTTATTCACTTATCAAGGAGAAGAGCAAACATTCCTTAATGTTGGAAAAACAAATATATAGCACCACAGATCTGATTGGTGGTTTCCTTCAGGAAAGAGATAACCTCTTCTAGAATTTAATGGTTGGCTATATTTGTGTTTTTATATGTTATTCATAAGCTACACAAATGACATGGCAGGGTCTTATAAACATGTGGAGTTTTAACTATTCATTAGAAACTGCAATGTACTAAAGATTTTATTTTCTGAACCACCAGTGTTGCCTTGGTGTTTTATTTCTTGTTCATTTGCTCATCTACAATTGCTAGCCATTTTTACAATGCGCCTTGGTCACACTACCCTCGATCTCCGATATATAGATATATGTATATTAGATGATAATATTTTGTAAAACTGTTTTAAAGCAGACATACAGGAAGATTATGGGGTAAAGTTTCTATTTTATATACTATTACATGTGTATGATACACATCACAACTCTACCTTTACTTAAACCAGCCCTCTGAAGTATCAAGGTTATGGAAATGTACTTCTGACTCAGAGAAACTACAGTGCACTTCACTGTTCTTCTGATAACAGACCTATACAGTGAACAAACAGGGGTATATGCCGCAATCAGCTGATTTAGTCCATTTAAATTAATGACAAATTTGGACTCAAACTCTCGGTGACCTTGCAACAATTTCCGCCAGATTACTCAGTTTGAGCCCCAGCACCTGTTTCTGGTTTGTGCCTGCTTTCATTCAATCAAAACCTAATTGTCAAGAGCAGATGTAACTGTACTCCATAACACCAAGACATCATCTGTTTATTTACTTTAATTAACTCGTCTCCAGAAATATCTGTGTCCCTGACTGCCAGTGAGACTAAACACAGTAATATAATCACATAAACGTCCACAAAGACTATTATCAACAAGACAAACCGTGTGTTCAGTTAAATGAAATTGCACTTTCTTTAAAGTTCAGGTCAAGTACATGTACTTCTGTCTGCACAGTATATATACACAGTATGTTAACGTCAACATGAGTCTGAGGAAAGGAACATCATGTGCACCATTCTTCAATCATACAGTGTCATTCTGATTGACCAGCAGGGGTCCCCGAAGAGCAATGCAACATTGAGGTCATTTAGAACACGATTATGAGTTGACCCATAGGGCCATTAGCTGCAACTGACATTTCACATACTCCTCAAGCAACACCTAACTCATCCACACACTGAAACAGTGTCTTTTCATGATGACTCCGCCATCCCACAACCCCAATACCTTTTAGCAACTTTGCAATAAGATCATGGTGAACAACATCCTTGTCATTACATGGAAAATGCACTTAAGCAAAGGTCTGGACACAGCCCTAAGTACTGTTGAAGGTGGCAGTGGTCGGAGTGGAATAAACCACCGCAAGCTTACCAAGACCACTTCAGGGTACCATTACATCCAATAAGCTAACCGTTGAAGCCTGTATTGAGATGGAGACACTGTAGTTGTAGTACATACCTCTGATCTACCCCTCTTGGTTTGATCAAATTCATTTGTTATTAAAAAAAAAGTGTAGTTGTAAATGTCTTTTGGGACTTGTAACTCTTACCATCTCCCCTTCTATGGGAGGGGAGATGGTAAGAGTTAACATGATAAATGCACACTTACAAAAATTAATCAGTCATGCAGTTATAAACCATTTCTTCACACAAATAGATCAATTCCTGAATATTTCTGGTGATTTAACCTTCAGCTATATACGATTTCATATAGATAATAGAATGATGATGGGCATTATGGATATGACACATCTATAGCAAAGTTGTCTTACATTTATTATGGACTAACAGCATGGACTGTCAAGAATCATCAGAAAAGTGTAATCACATTAAACAGAGTATGCTTGTTGCGTGATCCATTTTGGTTATTTTTCACACAAACAATGTGCATTCTGATTCATGAATTATGTATTATCAAAAGACAGGCAATCTTGCAAAATGCAGCAATTTGTTGGTAAACAACAATGTAATAGAGGTGAAATTGAGCAATTTTGGTCGCAGAACATTGTTTAAAGCATGTTAAGCAAAGAAAGGAGAATAAAAAGAGGATTTTCATTCACATTGTTTTCTGGATAAAGCAGCAGTGCTGAAGTTGTGCGAAAAGATATGTTCCATGTGGAAATTCCAAAATATTAAATACAATATCTGTGTTCATCAAATGTATCTTCAGTCGATATTACCTGTCAGCTCATGCGTGAGTGTCTTTTGGAAGAAAAGTGTCAAAGCGAATGGGCAGACCTTTCTGAGAGTTGAGTGCTCTAAGGTTCAGTGTGAGTTTTCAATCCAAGACAGACTGATATGTCAAGCAATTTATAGCAAAATGTGCTTCATAAAGAGAGTCTTCATAAAGTACTGCATATACAGTAGGGTCCAAAAGTCTGAGACCACTGAAAGAGATTGAATGCAAACAATGATGGCATGTGACTATGCAAAAAAATGTTTATTTGTCCTTAATGAGTTATAATGAATGGTCTTTGCTGAAAATTTATGTTCATTAATGAATGTAGTAAAATAAACGAATCACATTTGAAAGCATCCAATTTACAGCGCCATTTGTAATGAATAAGCCTTTTTGCTGTTTTACATCTCTCAGCTGCAGTGAGACAGGAAGTGCAGAACTTTCTCATCTGATTAAACAAATCACCTTGATGGAACAGCTTACATAATTCCCAAACAGCTCTGAGAGGGTCAGTAGTCTACAGAAAGCTGAAAAATCCTTCAGGTGGAACCACAAAGGCTTAGTGATACAGCCTTGATCTGCAGATCTGCATAAAGGGTGACCTTTTCAAAAATTTTGTATTGAATCCTAGTTCTTCTTTTATTGTCCTGTTCTCTTTGTCATTCTAAAAGTACAAATGCACAATATGCACTGGTTCACCATTTTTATCGTGTTTGATTTTCTGCTCTTCTCAAAATAATTGGAGAAATATAAAAAATTGTGACACTGCAATTATAATTTCCAGCGTAGAAATCTTGATGTTATTCAAATTTTGAAAGGACATTACCTTAGTTTTGATAACACTTACTGTTTCTTTGTGAATGGTTTCAATACTAAATATATAACGAAAAACAAAGCTATAGTAAAAATGGCCCAGCAGTGAAGCCACAGTGACTGCTTAGGTTGTGACAGCAACTGTGAATATATACTGTGTAAATATATAACCTCCCACAGAGCCTGCCGTCTGTGCATGTGTGTGTTTGTGTGGGAGGGGAAAAGAGAGAGAAAGAGAAAGAGAGAGGGAAAGAAAAATAGACGTGACCGTTGACTGTGCGTGTGTGCGTGTGTGAGTGTGCAGGGGTGTGATTGTATGTGTGTGTGTGTGTGTGTATGTGAGAGGCAAGAGGCAGGCGGAAACAGTGGTTCTCAGTGACCTCTCAGTGGAGCCCCACCCAGTGCTCTTATGTGTCACAAAAACTGAACGCTCAGACAGGGTTTCCTCCAAGCCACTTGCCCCCTCACTGAAGAGAGCAGCATCTCCCTTCTCTTGTCTTTGAATGAAGTGACTGAAGAGTCAAAAATAATAACCCCAGGTCAGCACCAAAAGAGCAACTGTCTGGTGGTTTAAGTCATTGACAGCAGTGGTACATTTCCGTGAGCGTATGTCTACTGTACAAAAAAAAAACAACATTGTTTCTGCATATATTTATGCCACGTAGAGGTGCAAAAACTGTGCTTGACCTATGTGAGGAACCAAGTATTAGATGTTTTTAATTGGGATTTTGGAGAAGCTAATCCAAATAAATGAATATGTACTAGGCATTGCTTACAAAATGTACAAACAGGAAGTTCAAAATAAAGGTGTCAACTCTGTTGCTGCCGGAGGGACTAAATTGTAATTTTCATAATTACAGAATCTATTAATCATTCTTCATTAGATTATTTTTAATATGAATGTTCAGAGCAATATATTAATGTAATGTATTGAATGTGTAATCTAATTGTTCAGTGTCTTTGTTGACAATTTAATATTTTATGAAGAAGGTCATGAGCCAGCTAATTTGATGTAGATGGATAGCTTTCCAGGAAACCAGAAACGGTTGCTAAAGCTGTCTGGCCTGTTGATTTCAACATACAGTAAAACCAATAGGAAGATATAATACAAACTAATGTGTTATTGTGTATTTCTTATTCTATGTATTACACCACATTTAATTTCCTGTGGTGACGTATTAGACCACATTTAGTAATACTATTTTGATAGTTGATTCTCACACAAAACGAAAATAAACAAATCATTATTTAAGCTTTGTTATAACAATCTAGGGGTTCTTAAATCCACAGTAATCTACTCTCAGCTCTGTGAGAAACCTTATCTGAGAAAAACCTATTTGTAAAAGAACTTCATGATCCTTTGATCAGAGTAGGGTTCTATACAAACCTGTCAAGTGGGTCCAATTGCAGCCTGTGTCTGCACTCCAGAAATCAGATACCAAAGAGAAGTTCCTGCTACCAGAAGTGACCCCTGCCATGGGCATCCATATAGAGCATACAGATAGCATTGCTAAAGTTAGCTTCAGAACTAATTTCTTTTTATTTTTCCCCGCTCTCCCCCTGAGCACAGCAGGTACTGTTTGGCTCTATGCACTGAACTGCTCCGCCCTCTCAAGAGGAGTCAGCGTTTGACACATAATTCCACCGATTCACTTCACATTGCATGCTTGCTGCTTTCCACAGCGCAGATACTCCACCAGTCACATACTGCTTATGTCGTCGAAGGATGACGAATCCAGCTTTAACTCGGTTTTTACATCTACAGGTGCCCAGCTGACCAGTGGTGGACACTAGAGAGCAATGAGATTTAGTGAATTTAACCAGCTTGACCCTTGTTTTCCCCCGGCAAGGCTGGGCCAGTTGTTGTCTTGCCACTGTGTATCTCCAGCCATAGCATGTAGTAGCATGGCTAGGGCTCAAACCTCCAGGCACAGGGCTCACATCTGCTTCCATAGCAAACATATTCTGTATGAGCCCTCTGGATGCTGGAAGCTCCACCCAAACTTAACGTGGCTGTACAGGCACATAGTGACTACCTCCAGTATCTCCAATAAATAACCTTATCTAACTAAAACCTGATAGAATGGATGTGGTCCTTGCATTGTAATGTTTTGATCACATGCTTGAAACCTTATCTAATTATTTCAAGTTGAACATTGTTTGTTATCATTTAAGATAAATTAAGAGTGCATGAGACAATAAAGAAGGCTCTCAGTAATTTCATAAGTGAATATGAAGTTGAAGCCATTCCATATATAAAGGGGTTATGATTATGAAATATAAAAAATTCTCCATATCTTCTACTAATAAACAAACTGGAGAGAACCAGAATATCTTTATAGTCAATTCAATATTACCAGTATCATGTGAGCATTTTCTATGTTTGCAAGCTGAAATTGTATGCATCCTTAATAAGCAATTTGTCCCATAAAGTCCCTATAGTGTTACAATGAACAACACTTTTGGCAGGGCTAGCTCCAGCTGGTTATGTAAGAATGAGTCAGTCTTGTCACATTCCCTTTCTGGTTGACCACAGCTAAGCGTTTAATAATCTTATGAAAATGCGAAGCGCTGTGGCTTCTTGAGAGTGACCTGCACTAGTGATGAGTAACCTGCCCTCACCCTGTGCTCTGACAGGCTGAGTGTGTGTGTGACACTTTGGCAGTCGCATACAATACAACACCACAGCAATATCATAAAACAAACCATTTCATTTGCAAGACTAGACAATTAATGATGTCAAATGACTACAAATTATTCAGCAAAAATGACTTAAACACTAATACAACAACAATATTATGTACTTGGAATATTGAAAAGGGTCTGTTGGCATGCTCACCTCTCAGGCCCCTAACTTCCTCACTTCTCAGGTCTGAGAGGCCTACAGACTAAATCTCTTGGGAGCTATCAACAACACACAATCTCACAGTTTACTGCTGATATCAAAACTATCGTACAAATAAACTATAAGTCTAGGTTATTGTAAAATCAATTGAACCTCTGTAATTGTACCACTCCACTATCTGTATGCATGCCATTATTTAATATGTTAACGCAATCAGATTTGGTTTGCCAACTCAAAATGTGGAGCTACAAATGAAGTATTTGTGAATCTTTGTGTTATGCTTGTACTGCACTAACTCAGAGAAATAGAATTCAGTTGACTTAAATGGAGAACTTGACATGATGTGCACGATTCTTGTAGGCCTTTTAGTTTATTTGTGCTGGTAAATAACAATTAAAGAGTGATTCTGAGGCAAGTCATTCAAGGTAAGATCAATAAAAGACAGAGAGAAAGAAGTGAATAAAACTGCAGATGTGAAGGATAAAATCATACAAGGTTTGTGAGTGCTTCACCTTAGTATTTTTCAAAAGCAAACTGTGCTGAAAGATGAGACTACTTAAAAACACAGTTTCAGTACATTCGACCAGAATTGTGTTCAGGTCATTCTATGTAATAGTGATACAAAGGGTCAATCCTTGTGGCTATTATAGGCCCGTATTAGCTTACTGTTCATTTTCTCTCCCTACAATACAGTCAGAATATCTTTGCATTCTCATGAATGTTAATTAATGCTAATGAAGGCCCTTCAATGATCTGACTCCTCTTTGATCAATTACATTATGGATGCATGAGATAACAGGATCTACATGGTCGTTAATACATCAACATTTACTGATCATCTTCATCCCAGTTTTGTGGCTCAAGAAGAGGTATAGACCACGATCTTCTTGCGGAGAAATCTCAATGGGATCCCGCCATGCAAAGACAGTGGGAGATTGTTTATGCTGTGGGCTAAACCATAGAACGTATGGATGACTCATAAGAATCTTAACTGAATCTCTGAAGTGAGAAGACTTGCTTTCAGTGACATACTGGAGCTCTAATTAAAAAGTCCTAATCAGTTTTCTGGTTCCCTTCCGCTCTGCGCATATCCAGTAGTTGAGGAGGCTGACAGCGCTAACCTTCAAATTATATTACTCAGCAGATTCTTTCCTCTGCATTATTTGACTTCATGTGTGCACAGCTATACTGGCAGAATAGAAACCACAGTAAGGAAGTAAACATCTTGAACGCACTCGAAGGGAGAGACGTGTTCTAGGCCTTGATCAGTATCATCCTCCCTGCTCAACATGTGAACTATGCAGAACCCAAATGCAGAAGTGAGAATAAACAATAGTTTATTAAGCAGATCAGTCAAAATGCAAAAATCTTAACCAATAATCAGGCGAAGGTCAGAACCAGGACGTCACAGCAAAAGTACAAAACACAATACAAGAAAACAGGGCAGAAAAATTCAAAACCAGAAGACTCGGCCACAGTACAGAATCACAAGGCAAGGAATCAAAAACCAGAAAAAGAACAAGTAATAACAGGCAGACAGACAGGAACAAAAAAGCTCGTAGCACAGACAAGAACAGAATGAACCAAAACAATCTCACAAAGGAACAAAGAACAGAACAGGGTATAGATACACGCTAAAGAGCAATGAGACACAGGTGAACAACAAGGCGGGTGAGACAAATAGGTAATCAGGTAACGAGGCAGGAGGCGGGGCGGACACGAAAGGGCAATGAAAACAAAAGCACAGGGAAACGATGGAAATCCGAAACACACAAAATCTGTCGAAAACAACCGAGCAGAAAAAAATACAACATTAAACAGCATTACCGACGGACAGGATGTTGGTAAAGTGAGCAATGCCCTGTGATTCCTGCACCCATTACAAACGACAATCTATTTCCACACACCGTTTGGCACCATGTGTTACTCATCGTGACACGCACAATATGTCAAAAGCCAAGTATATCTGGTGTCGCCATGTGTTCAAACATAAGCTAAAGCAGAGGAATCCTGGAATTCCACACCTTCTATGGTTTCAGAGAAATATTTTGATTGGAAACTGACTCGCTCTCTGGATTAACAAGAAGCCGTTCAGGATAATGTCAATTTTGCAAACTGTTGTATGAATAGAAATGGTGCTGTATTGAAGGTCTGGCTGCAGAGAATTCTTTTTGAGAGTGAAAGAAAAATTATATGTTGTGTGACACCAGTTCAATAACTCATTCACTTGAAGCAAATCAGTCACTACTTCTGGTCACACCAATGGTTCTACAACAGAAAGATAGCTTTCAAACTCCACTTTAGGATTTCTGAAGCACTTTTCACTGGCTGACTGAGCACCTGAGCACCCCAGCTCCAAGAGACTGTGGTTTGTCAATAATTTATTGGGAGGGAATTACAGGGTTTTTTCTCTGCCATGTGTATGTCTTTACCATCATATTAGCCTGCAGCCAGGTGTTATATTTCAAAGGATATAAGAAATCTAGCTTGCAAGTATAGAGTGAATGCTGTGATGCTGTAACTGTTATTGCATGCTCATGTAGTACCATCACTCACCACAAGGGGAACACCTAAGGATTTGCGAAAGCAAGTGAGAGAGAACATCTTTAAGTAGGCCTAAAACAAAGCCTTAGTGGTAGTTGAAGGAAAGAAATGATCCCAAATAATGAACGACATCAGCCTGTTTAACCATATTTGATATGATATTTCCTTTTTCTAAACATGTACAGAATATTTGATAGTAGAGAGTGAATGGCAATAATCAGTTACTACAACGCTCAAGTGTTTCTTTGAAATCTACAAACCGTGTTTCGTGTGAACTGTGGCAACATGTTGAACACATCTTGAAGGCTACCAAAAGCCGACCCAAAGCAATGCCTCCAATTATATAATTAACACAATGGATATTCTTCCTCTTTTTGCTCCCATCAACATATAGATTGAACCTAACGAAATACCAGTGTGCTTACAGAGTCTGCGTCATTGTTTATTGTGTATGGTACACAACAGTAATTATCGGCGTAGCCTTTATTTGACTGTGAAAAGTATCATTGGTATATTTCTCCAATCTTTAATCAAAAAGTGAAATGATTTACAGTGTTGATTTAAGAATGAACATCTGGCAGTGAAAAGACTAATCATGTCAGCAACAGTTGAATAAGAAACGATCTTAAAAAGGGCTCCAAGACAATTGCTTTGAACTGAATAATTACAAGTGCATAATACCAATGTGGGAATAAAATGATTGCCTCATTAATATAAATACCTTGGAGCTCAGAACCAGAAACATCAGACAAAACAATTTTTCCCCCATTTATATTTCTCATCTACTCATCAAATATCATATTTCTGCTCTGAATTGTTCTATATTTAATTTGATCCTTCCCATGTTTTCTTTGACAGCTGTGAAAGGAACCATTAATGTCATTGGATAACCTAAATAACTTAAATTAAGCATATCATACTGACAGGGTAAGATCATGCATCTTGCACTAAAAATATGCCCCTAAAATTCATACTTTTATGAATAAAATAGTCTTGCATTGTGTAATCAAAGTGGCACTGACAAGCAGTTTTCTGAGCTGATTTTTGAGATTGCTTGACTGTGTTTGAGAAAAGTTTTAATGACATTTAATTGAGTCACAATTAACAGCAAATGTTGATTGAATCCAGGCTTTGGTCTCTAATTGATTTTTAATTAACTGGCACATCTGAGAAATCTGTCTGTTCTAAACACCTATTCAGTACCGTTGCCACCTGTGGAACTCCACTTTGGTCTACTCTTCAGGAGGGCCTCGTTCCCAGCGCTGTCATACTATGAATTCAAATCACCCAGACCCTTGCTGCTGGAGTGCTCCTTTTGATTAGAGGACTTTCTCATAACCCCTGCTCTCCTCTCTTACCTCCACTGGCAATCATTCACTGCAAACATGTGTTTTAAAATTTTAATGGAGGCATACACTGCCCTCAATCATGGGGGGCCTGCATACTTCGGTTCTGCAATCACAACACCATCATTTCAACCAGCACTGCGGTTTGCTTCCTGTGGGCTATCTGTGTAAAGCCACCTGCATATACCTCTCCGCTCCTCTGGCCCGCATGCAGAGGATTTCCCTTCCTAGCCCTCGATGCCAAAGTCAGTTACTTGTCACCATCTGTAGAGGGGTCACCTGTCACCCTCTACTGTCTTCTGAGGTCTTATCACTTCAGAATGCACCTGGGAACTCCTTATTGATGAGGCTGGTCAGAATACAGAGGCCTAAAAGTCAGTCCTAATACACACTTTTCTTCAAACAGACCCAACTGAAATGTCACAGAACATTTAACAAACCTGGACAAACTTTAAACTATTCTTGTGTATTTTAATCGATTATTGCCCATTAATTGAGCTTAGTAATAGAATTGAAATTGTAATTGAAACTGAAATTGTGTGTTTCTCAAGTAAATTAAATAGTCAAGTGATAAAGTGAAGTTATACCATAACTAGGTGGTTTTGTCCGACTTAAATGTCTGGGTCAGTACTTAAAGTCCACTGTTAAATATTTTGCATGTCTGATGAAATATTTTTTATTGTATCTTTGACAAGCACACAGAAATTGGAAGTAAAGAATGTTTGCTTGCACAAGAATGAACCACAAATGTTTATTGATCTTAAATAAATATATATATTTCTGTTCATTTCTCTTGCACTTATTTTCTTCTACTTACATTCTGGGAATCATGTTGTAATAACTTATCAAATAATGCTTTGTAATTCTGCTAATGCACGAGCAATTGATTTTCTGTAAACAGTGATACAATTCAAGGATACTGCAGACCAGGATCTCTCCGCCCCTGGATCAACAGGAGAAGCAAACCACAGCATGTTCAAATGCACATTACTCTACATTTTCTCATGTCAGTATCCTCCAAAGCAGTGTTATACACCTTTGACAATTAAATACACCTGAGATATTTTCCTGCATCCATGCCCTAAAAGTTGTTGAATATTAAATATATATGTATACATATAGTTATATGTATATGTATAATTTGAAGCACACTGGAAATAATCATAATAATCTTAAGTTGATCTGTCATCTAAAAATCAGATTTTCCTCCATGATATGTGAAGGTGAATAATTGAGTTTTAAATCCATTATTCATCATTCCTTTTACACTGAACATGAAGCATCTGTTAGTACCTTATGCTAAATGCGAAGAATGATAATGGCCTTTAAGCATTTGATTCTCCACAGAGCAATGTTTTTCATTCCATTTTGCTTTGTCATATTGCTTGTTATTATTGCTTGGCTCACCACTTGATAAGCCGTTTCTCCATCAATATCAGGTGCACCACAAACCATCATTGAAAAAATACATTGCACTTAATGTCTAATTCAGGAAAGCATTTGTTGATGTAATTAAATTAGACTTATTAGCAACTTTGAAAAAAAAACAAGAAAACAGGGAGTTCTGGGGGACAGCAATTACTTGAATATGGCTCTCTTTCTGCAGTTCCATTTCCTACAATTTGGCAGATGGCATACTTTGTATGAACAAAAGACTGATTTACCTCTGAGGCTGAGAGAACTCACTGCATGACTCTACTGAATCTAAAGTACTTCCCATCAAAAGGACCCCTGGGGCAGTTTTATTTTAAAAAATCAAATGGCCTACACAATTATGAAGACCCTATAATGGCTACAACATCCCCCAATAGTTTAGGAGAATGCAGATTAGCATGCACATCTTCCAAAATCCATGAAGCTGACAGCACCCCTCCTCTTTCACACTGCAGTCTATCAGCAGATTGTGCAATTATTGTGCCGGAACGAAATTGTACAAATGTGTGTTACCCACGAAAACAAAACAATTTATCTGGGCTTAATTTTCTCATACAACCAATGTTGGCAGCTCAAACACAAAAATCTTCTCTGCACTTCAGACGCCCGGTGAAAGTGTAGCTTATGTTCTGTGGAAAATGACTCATAAACAGAAGTGTCCAACATCTGTAGTCTGGAGGGTGAACACAAAAGAGGAACAGACTGCTACCAACATACTGTAGCCAGTTTACAGAAGTGCAGGTGTGAGTAAGTCCACTTCAGAGTCTTTAACACAGAGTGGAAACTCTCAAAATAAATCTTAAGCGCTGAGGCAAAGTCACTGTCAGCACAGAATACCATATTTCAGTAAATATAATGGAAAAAAGCATGACTGCTAGCAATTTATTTGAAAAGATGGGTGACATGTGTCAGACTGTTTTGGCACTAGAACCATAAATTCAGTCTGAGCAACATTGTCTCCTTATTATGTCAATGCCAGTCTGCTGATAATCTGAGAGTAAGTCAGTAGTCTATAGATGAGCCAAAAATTAATTATTTCCAGCTGCTAAAACAGGCATCCACCTTTAAGCCACATGATCCTCCAGCTGACTATCTCAAAACAGTGGCATCCAAATCTAAAAGACCATTTTGAAATACTATAATCTCCGAACCTCATACAATTAAATGACACCACACCATTAATATATATGTATACTATAAAAATATGTGAATCTGTATAACTGACCATTCATCTATCAGAACACATTCACACTGGGTTTGTTTAACAGCTCATATAACAGCCAAAAACTGACAAAGTATTATGTAAATGCAGAGTTATTAAAGGAAAGGACCACCCACTTCAACTTTCACATATGTTGATTTATATATAGCATATATATTGTTGAGTATCAATATATTCCAGTGCTTTTAAAAATAATGGACCTGATTCCATTCGACCGAGCTCAGATTGATTTCCTACCTAAAAACTACACATCCCTGGATGCATTGCACTGTCTAGCCTTGCAGATATGATCTTGGGCTTGGCTTCTGGTGTTACAGGGTGCAATGTTCTTTGGGGATTTCTGCAGTCCTCGACCCTTGACCTTGATTGGGGAAGTGTCAGTGGTGGCTTACCTAAACACACTACGTTATAACAATATTTGAAGTACCAGTAGGCCAAGAAAAACATCTGAAATACCACTCTGTTGTGCTGGAGCCAAGGAAAGTCTATGGAAGCAGCAGCACATGATGCTACAGATGAGACTTATTAATGTAGTGCTAATATATATTTACTGAGAGGAACAGAGTTACAAAACACAAGCTAATAATAGCTACACATGGTCACACAAGCTGATCATATTAATTCAACTCGTCCTATAGTGCCATTCTGTGACACCACTTTTACCGTAAGTCATCACTCTCTTAGCATTAATATATCCAATCATTTTGTTCTTAGACATCTGTCACCACTGGGTCATACTGCTGATAAAGACAGAACTGAAATCTATATTTTGAGTCATAACAGAGCCATGACTAACACAAGTCAATTGCAGCTTTGAAGCCTCTCTTTTGAAGTTTCAGTGTAAGTTTCACTTTTTACTGAGTGATGTGGGCTTTTTTTTTTAATTAACAGAGTGCAATGCGCAAACCAATCAGAAGCTCTCACAATGATCTATGCTCTTCCTCGGAAAGGTCATCCTTCCTACCAGACAGCGTCTTCATCATTCAGCTGCATAGCTGAGTCTGGTTGTCTGGTTTTACTTAATGGGGAAAAATGTGTATGAACATCAAACACTCTGTCATAATATAGAGTTTTATCCTTCTCCTGTGAGATTAATTGGCAAATACGTTGCTAATATTTTCACTGTGGCTGTTACTAAAATAATTCATGTGTTCATGGGTCATGGAATTGCTTTGAATTTATGGAGTTTGTTGAAAAAAAGTTCAGGTTAAGTATTTTCAGAGAACCCCTCATTCAAATACCTCTAACCGTCCAATCCGGTTTTCTCCACAGGTATTAAATTGCCACGTACCTTACCTCCCATCATGCTCTCTGCTTCCGGCATCCTTCCCCCTCCCCATCTCCACCTTCATGTCTACTTCCATTCTTCCATATTTCTCTTTCTCTTCTAGTGGTTAGGTGAGGGGTTCACCTCACCCAAAATTGCGAGGCATGCAATGCCCTCTTGGACACCAAGCCCAAGATCAAATGTCTGTTCCGTTATATAACTTGCCACATCACAACTGCATTCAAAGTTGGCTGAAAATTCATTCTACTGAAGAGAGATATAATGTTCAGGATTGCTTTTTAGGCCCTACTCCCAAGATCCTTTTAAATGACTGTGGTAAGGACCCAGAAAAACAAACTTTTCTTTCGTTATGAGCGTGTGCAATTCAATCAAAACAGACATTCGCCCCTCCTAAGGGTATATACTGATCTGTTTTAGAATGGAAAGAACACATTCCAAAGGACACGGAGACATTTGCATGTCTCTGATGAAATAGAAATTATTGTTAACAATTTAAGCTGCAATGAATCATCAGTTTTTATTGAATTGCATACACCCTTAAAGATAAATGAATTTAAATTGATCCCCGTTTTTATGAATGTTTTTATTAATGTTCACACACGGTTATTACTTGGATTACAGCTGTTAGTGTGAATTTATAGAGGCAGTGTTTATTTTAAACAGAGGCAGTGGCCCCTGTGTATAATTAGTGATGTTAAGAGCAGCTGCTGTAAAGAAAGATCAAGGTCAACTGCATCCACTTTTGTTTTTGCTAAAACATGTGCTCCATCTTAACCCTTTTTATAAGCAAATTGTACTGCACAAATATGCAATGCTATGCTATGCTATGCGATACTCTACTATACTATACTTTAACCTTTATTATTTTTTCGCATTAAATCCTATGCTTAATACTTGGGAAATCTTGGGAAATGTGAACTCCATTACATTAGAAACTTGCTTAGTAACAACACAAATTTCTATTAAAACCCAGTGGAGTTCATCAGGTTAACTAGCGGTCACTGTACTGTATGCATGTATTTGACGTTTTTGTCATTAAAAAGTATCACTGATCAAAAAAAACTTCTGGCATTTGATCAAAGTGACATTAATGTTATGCAATTACAACTCGCGAAAGATTTGTAATTGTTTTCCATTCATATTGCATCTGATCTAACCAGGTCAGATGCAACAACCGACACAACCAAGGTACTGGCCTTGAAGAAAATAATGTGGACTGTCACAACAACGTCACAGATAGAGAGCCCAGCACCGTGATAGTTTTTGCTGTCATTTGAAAATCTGCTACAGACAAGAAAAAAAGAAAACATCAAAATCAATTTCTCCAAACATTAGACTGCTGACAACACCTCCCACATTTCCCAGAATTTTACAGTGGCCTCATCTGACACCTCTGTCTGGCATGTCTGTCCAACAATTCTCTATCATTGAGTGGAGCGACTCCACTCACCTTCAGCCCTCTGAATCACATTGTCCTGGGCAAACACAACACAAAGAATGCTTTCTGTTATGTTTTTTAAGTTCTGTTTTTCTGCCCTTTTGTCCTCTCTTCTTATTCAGCTGTCAAATAAATACAATGGACCTTCATGTAAGGGGCACATTTTGGAATTGCCAGTAACCTGTGTGTGAGTGAAAATTATAAGCCTGGTCTTCACATTCATTGTAAGGTCTGTGAATTCTAATTATTATTTTACGAAAACCTAATCAGGTTCCTAATGGCTGCTCTGTGCCAGCACTGGATTGGGGGATGGAGGTGAGAGCAAAGGGGTGGGTGGGGAGGGGGGCTTTCACCTCCCAACAGAGGCATAGACTCTAAAATAAGCTGGTGTTCCCTCCCACTGGTCTTCCATGCTGGCTCTTTTCAGCACACATCAACAAAGACAGTTTACAGCCACCCTTGCCCTGTAAAACACATTCTAGACACATTTAACAGGAGCCAATATGTGGTGTACTCTTCATAAAGCAGAAATGAAAAGGTCCAGTGGTTAAACTGTGTCTTTAACAGCTTATTTTTCATGTTTAGTTCTGCTTGGCCTTGTTCTTTTTTTGTGACTAATGAATATTCAGTTCAGCTTGAAAACAAAGGGCAATAAGAAGATGAATGGCGTTCAACGGTCAGGCGACAGAAACAATACACCAGGTCACAGCAGGTGATACCGATGTCCTGCAATATTCATGGTCTTTGTCAGACTAGAGTTAAACATGTATTTGAAATACTTTAACTATTTAGACACTGGTACAGATATAAAGCAAGTTATTTAAAACCTGTAGATTTATGGGGATTGAATAATGTTAATAACATACACGTTCGTGGATATGACAGAAAGTTTTGTTTTCAATATTTGAGACAATAAACGTTTCTTATAAAATGGACAGGTCGCTAGACATCCTGGACAAGTCCGTGACATGGAGTTAATCCTGTCCACACAGTGACTTACACTTATTAAAGTGTAAATGCATACTCACACATGCACACACACAATCATACCTATGGGAAATTTAGCAATTCCAATCTGTCTTTCCTGCATGTTTTTGGACCATGAGAGGAAACTTAAGAACCTGGATAAAACTCACGTGGACAAATAATCTATTAGATTTTAATTATTAGATTAGTCAACCACCCTTAATGGCCAAACTTGCACATTTCCTGCACAAATATCCTCATTAGACTTCCTTATTAGATTTCCTTTTTAGATTTCCTTATCATTCTTATAACTCAAAGCAAGAAATACCCAATACTTTTTAACATTCATTGGTAACATGTTACCCTTTTTCAGGGCAGCACTGAGTATCTTTTTCATCTGATAAGAATTAAAAACTTGAAATTAGATACTATGACCTAAAAGAAAAAACAAACAAAAAAAATATTACACCACAGCATTCAAACATTAAAATGATATAAAGAGAGCCAATAAGAAGTACAGCACTAGAATTTCTGCAGTCACTCTTTGAATTCATGCATCCTTGAAAAATGTTTGTCAAAGTACTTTTTTGTCCAAGATTTTATCTGTTGTGAGAGCATACAAATCCCTAGGTGGATATCTGACATTACTTGAGTATATAAGAAAAGGTAGATCTCTCTGTACACAAATGGATATTGGTTTTAAGGAGCCTGAATTTACCTTTGAGAGTCAGCAATGACTTCAAATACATAGGAAAGAATTCACAATCTGTAAAAATGTGTATTAGATATCCTCTCTTGTTGATGAAGACATGTTATGGGTGCAGATATTGATTTCTAACTGAGATTTTGATGAGAGTGATATCTGGGTGTACCGCAGAGTTCTCTGAAGATTCTTCGGTCGATGTGTTCTGTCATGCCCTCTGCTCAGCTGTAGAATAACATACAGCAGCTGTGAAGCAATCAGTTTTCTGGAATAAATTTTCATGGCTCTGTGTGCTGTTTAGAAAATGTGATTTATGAAGGGCAATTTTACACTTGCATTTATATATTAATATATTTATATTTGTAGCTATTGTATTTTGATTGCCCAGTTATAGCTGTAGCCTCATACCATCACTGTAACATATGTTGTCTGTTAGCTTGCTGTTCCTCTGAAACATGTGCGGACAGGTACCACCTTTTCTACTCCACAGTCCACCAGGTGAGAGGTGTAGACTTTATGTAGTAGGTCTGAACTGTTTCCCAACTTGTGCAGCCAGACTGGAGGCTTCCAGTGAAATGTTAGAAATGATCTCATCGTTCCTCCTTGGGAAATACTATAGCTATTTATGAGCAGCACTAAGGGGTACATAACGTGGCAATGAGCATCGCTAAGGGGAAGCCATGTACATAACATGGTAATGACTCCAGTCCAGAATGAATCACTGAAATGAGTAAGACACAGGTGGAAGAATACTTGTTAGGTTGTGAAGCACCTGGGGCTGTGATAGCATGTGACCCATTCTCACAAAGTATGCCAAGGGGAAGCATTTGTCTGGACTTTAAAATATAGTGAGATCTGATTAACACATGGATCTTCCCCTGATGTCCCTGTGCGTTGTAAAATGATTACCTGCAAGCAGGACTCGGGAAGGCCTGGCCAGCACGGAAGCAGATTCAGCCTTAAGGGGGATGAAAATGAATTGACTGCACTGCAGCAGTAGATGAAAAACCCGTTTCAGAAGCATAGGGATGAGGCAGCATTCCGTTTAACGAACAGCAGCTTATCTTAACGTCATGGCGGTAGAAATTTTGCTGTAAAACGAGCTTCACCCCCAAGAAATGAAGGTCTCCTCAGAAGGCAAAAATGAAGCTGTCTTAAAAATTTATGCTAACCTTGCACTCAATTCCACCCGATGCAGTCAGATCTCAAAAACCTTGAATAATGATTTAAAATGTGTGTGTTTTTGTTTCTATCCAATATTTTTGCATTAATATCAGCGACCATCCAGCTCTTAAATATTTTTCAAAAGTGATAGTCTGAGATAAGGACAGCAAGTACTCCAACCTGGCTTAAAAGCATTAATTTTATTCGTTTCATAGTGGCCATGGAAAATGTACAAAATCAGGGAAAATTAATGGAGGGTTGCAATGATGGTGTTAGCCATTAAGCTGAAAGACAGAACAGATTCTGGGGAATTGAGAGAAATTAAGACATCATAATGCTCACAAAGATTCTCTTGTTAGCCTCGAAAGTTTATTAATTTCTCATGCGGCCAAGCTCATCTCTTATTTTTTATCACAGTGCAAGTGTGGCATCCTGTTATGCATCCAGTATTTTACATTAAATCGCTTAATGACCTTGACAACTGGAAAGAGCTAACTGATATTAAACCACAGTTTAATTGAACTCTAATGTGTGTAGTCACAAACTTACAATGAAGACGATAAGTACAATTTTGTGATTGAATCGTGATTAAAATGGATAATCATAAATCAGAGGGGGACATCTACCCACTCAAGACCGGCATTCATGTGAAGTGGACCAAGTTTTATTGGCATAGATGTACTTGCAGCATGACTGCCAGTAATGGTGATTATGACAACAAATTCAGGAGTTAACATGCATTTTTCTATATCACTTTGCATTCTGTACAATGCCTCTGGAAAAACCCAAACCAGGAAGTTACAGTAGTAACTTAAGTGCTCCCACATCTCTGTCTATTCATTTTCACTGTGCAATGATTAGGATCTTAGAACCAGACAGAATGAATTGGATAGCGTGATGAGTAGAATAGCAAATCAGCCGTGCGATTGAGTCTGGGCATACTGTAAACCAATGCTTGTCTAGGATAATGGAATTATTGCCGTAAGATACATAATCTTTCATCCTTATTCTGTACTCGGTTTCTCTGAAACCCACACAACCCTTTCTTTCCCTTGCTAGGACTTTCTTATTTTGTGCTATCCTCTCCTGCAATTTACTATCTGTACCTGATCTGGCATCTCACTGTGCACCATTCTTTCTGCATGTCTAAGAAAGCCAAACAACCAAAAACTGAATAGGTGTTGCTCACGGACTGCTTTGCTAATTAGTTCCATGTTAGTGTCTTTTAATTGTCTATTAAAACAAATGCACTGTCGTTATCTTGGAATAGCTGCCCACTGAGTCGGTTATTAAGTCCGTTAGGGAGAGACTGAAGAAGGCAGCTGTTTGAACTAGGCTGTCCAGTATGTTGCTTTGCAAACTATAATACAGCCATAACACATACAATTCGCTGATCGACAGATGTTCAACATTTAAATAAGGCCGTATTTTATATGTGTTGTTTCGCAGATGTGAGAGAGCATGTATATTGATTTATCCAAAAACAATAAAAACTTGAACAGCGTAGCGAATGAATTCTTCAGCGAGTCATTTAAATCAAGTGAATCTCCTATACCCCTATTTCAGGGCAATTTGTATCAGTATTCTGGAGCAGCGCTCTGCATCAGGGCTTGGCAGAGTCACATCCTGTTCCCTCCGAGCATCATAATAATGCTGACACCTGTGCTCTATGTTCCAAGGCTAGCCCACACCAAACCAACCCATCCACCCCTATCTGTGCCAACACAGCCTTCGAATCGGATGTCATCGACAGCTGCACCCCCATCCTCTGCCCTGAGCCCAAGATAGGAAAGTACAGTACATGCTCTTATTATCTTGATTGGTAAGTGTGATAGAAGAATATCTGAGAGAAACATATATACATACTTATTGCCTATCTAGCTATGTCATCACAAAACCAGTGTGTCCATTTTATCCCTACTGTTGCTGAGTACAGAAATTTGGGTGTGAAATATCCGCAAACAGACATTCAAAATGATTCAGTATGAATTGGAGCTAGTTAACTAGTTACTACTAGCTGTTACTTTGTATAATCATAACTAGCTAGTGCAATCTATCCAAGCATTGATAGATTACACTAGCTAGTTATGATTATACAGAGTAACAGTTAGTAGTAAGCATATAGTATACATCAAGATTCCTCCTAACTTGCAAAATCCCTCATTTAAATATGGCTGCTTGTGGCTGGAGTCAATTATGTAACGACTCTTAGTTGATAATCTGCAAAGAGTGAAGTGATAAGATTTGAAAATACTTTATGTTATTTGAAATCTAAATAAATCAAACCCTTAAATGCTAATATCTACAAAACAGGCCACAAAATTTACTACAGAACTAATTCCATATCTCCATAACCCAGTCTAAAAAAATGCTTCAAGAGCCTCCTGATTGTAGTGCTGCCGTTTGGACTGCTTGTATCCAAGGCCATAATGGTGGTGAATCTGGAATGGAATGGGGAGCCATCTGCATGATATAATTATGGCCCAGGAAAATGAATTGTTTCCTTAAGATGTTCCTATATTCCAACATGATAACACGCCTACACACACCGCGACATGAATTCAAGGCCAGTTTCATAAACAACAGGATAAAGTCAAATGCCTTCCATGGTCTCTTGAATGACCGCATCGAAAAAAAATTTAACCCTTACTGGAAATTCTGGAACAAGAGCAGGCCGTACCACTTTTACCTACAAAAGAATTTCAAAACATATGTAACAGCATTCCACGAAAGACTGAAGAGTAGCAAACATTTTCATATATTATTTGCTATTTCCATTTCCCCCTTATATGTTAACTGTGGGCACATTTTTTGAGATTGCTGTGTAAAGAGCCTACAACTTCAGGCAGGTATGTTTCTACCTTTTCTACTCAGCTACTTCCCTCCTTACTGTGGAAAGTGCTCTCAGTCATATGAAATGAATTTAATGCCTCAGTGCCAGTCTAGATAAGCCATCTATGAAGGGCATCTGAGATGGAACAAATTCAGCCAGGAACACAATATTCTGTGTGTGTGAGTCTCAAATCAAATGATGAGGAACCAAAACTGAAAAAAAAACAGAAGTGGCTTCAAAGAGAGCGCATTAGCCATTGCCATCTAACCATGATGGATTGTATAGAGCTTCCCATACAGTCCAAGAACTGCTTGTCTGCAATGCTACCTCCCGTCAGCCCTCTGCCATTACATCTCATTGAATGCAGTACCTGCCACAAAGTAAAATTTATTGCGGTAGACGGGTGTTGCTAAGTGCTTCTCTCCTTTCTCAGAATGCAGTGATGGGATTCCCACCAGGAGAATCACCTCTCCAAGGGGAGGGGGGGTGGAGGGGGGGTTGTGAAAGATAAGGATTCCCTTTCTTCTATTCCCACAGCCGTTTTAAAGCGGTCTGATGCTTACACCCTGACATGTTGCCAAATTTCCTTTTCACTGACTCACAGCTGCAGTGCATATAATTACAAGCTGGCCCTGGAGGGAGTTGAGATGACCTTACATGGTAATGCTGGAGGTCACTACAGTCAATCCGCCCTAATTTACCTAACAATATCTATTTTAGATACAGTATCTGACAGCATCTGTAGTGCCTGGTATTTCCGTGGTCATTTATTTACTTTAGCAAACACCCTTGTCAGGGGTGACTTCCATTTTTAAAATGGGCTTTGTTGAGTCCATTTATACCACTGTCTTTTTTTTCAGCAGCAAGCACCGCACCCCGGGATACCTCCCAAGTCCTGGCATTTAAACCAACCGCATATCCACCATCCAAGGGGATGGGAAAACTGCTTCCTTAATGTATAATAGTACAATACACATCATGAGTCCCAGAGGAAAGTGATAGTTCATGATAACTGTTTAAGATTAGTGCTGTTTTGTTTGAATATCACTGAATACAATATGATAGAGAGGTAAAGATTAAGTCTGAGATTGTTTTGACCGCATTGCAGGAAGTCCAATTCTGAAAATGGGAGATGCATCTATATCAGGAAATGAGAGTTAAAAGCTGACATAATTTGCATGGAGTCATGGTATTCTGGAGTGTGGTTTAGTTTTATGTAAATGCAGGAGGTATTGTCTAAAAATGTTTTGTCTAGTGTCTGATTTTCAATAAAAGTAAAAAAAAGCATGAATTCTTATTTTTAGCAGGTTTGTGGTTCAAGGAGGATACTGTTTATGCACAACGGAAACATGCCATCCAGTTGGAAACCTTGTATGAAGTATGTGCTATTGACCAAATCACATCCTTCTTCATCCTTCCAAGCCGTTTAAAATGGTCTGAACGAGTACAGTGCAAACCAGGCTATGCAACAACACTGCAAAGACATCTGTTCCATTTGTTTAGAGTCTTTGCCACCTACGTAATCTGTTCCCCGCTCTTCATGCTCTTCTCGATTATCTTCGAGCTCATCAGCAATTAAAACTCCTGAAACACAAGAGACCAGCACTGACTGTACTTTCTCACAGGAGCCCCGTATATGGGCCTGACCCAGCCGCTACTCATGAAACATCAAATCACCATAAAATAGCACTTTATACTTTACACTGACCTCACTGCCTCTAAAAAAGAACACCGCAAACAGAGATAGGTTTGTAATTAGTGATTAGCAGTGGTTCAGGGTTTTGACTTGATTCCCTTTTGCTCCAGCTGGTCTCAGACACTATGAGGCAGGCCTATTTCAGGACTCTGCAGTGAGTACCTCTGCTCCTCAACCCGAGAGGGAACAAGACTCCGCTTGATTATGAATCACTCAAACACAATGTTTTTGGTGCAGTGGTATAGGGAGGAAATCATGTTGCAAAATAAGTTCCACCCCGTTGTAAACACTGTCTACAGACCAAGATATTCACTGCAGCTAAATCTGGAATTCAAGACTTCCTGGGCCTTGCTGTCTTGCTGAGAATGGAAAGCTTAACCTATGGAGATAAAATCTGAAAGTGATCCTTATGCCAGAGACAAAAGCGTGGGGAACCCAGCCATGATAAATATGAACAATTCTGAACTGCTGCGCATGACTGCTGAGCTTCAACAACCATATTCTTCTAGCTACAGATAATAAAATAATATTTACTTGATTTTTCCATCAAATACTTTTGACAAACAAGAACTAAGAGACACAACTAACTGGTCTTGATTAAATATAGTATCTTTTGTAATAGATAACACATTTGTGTGGAGCTCTCCAAGCTAATGTAAATACTTTGTTGTCCAGACATTATCAAAGAAGATGCTCTATTGTTATGACAAGAAGTCATTACAATATTTTCTGCAGTATCAGTTTCATAAATTATGCTTCTAATGCCATTCTAAAGTGGCTCTTCTAGATATACAGATATTTCTGTTCTGTCACTTATAGCAAAGACAGGTACAAAACCACCTACAGAAGGCAGGAGTTATTTCAGTGTTGTGCAGACAAGAGACTGTTGCGGACTATAGATGAAACTACATTTCCCAAGCACTAGACATAGCCACTGAGATCATTTTAAATTGTGGTTATATCGGTTGATAGCATTAGTTTGGAGATATGAGATATTACGTGAGCTCATCACACATATGAAGAAGCTGTCCTTAGTTTAACTGTGGCCCTCTGCACACTGAATAAAATTAGTATGCCATACATGACTAAAAATTTGGACAATCATGGAAGATGAACTAAGAAATGTGAACAAATTGCTCATTTTACAGTGTGTTGATCTGTACAAATTTATTTACAGAGTCTGTTTTGATTTCCGGTAGAGGACTGTTATCAGAGATAGAAGGTCTGGTATGCATTATGTAGCAGAGGAAGAACTAAGGCCTGTGGTTCTTTTATAATAAGAGCACCAGCAGAAAGATAGCGAGGCAATGCTGGGATCTGTATTGATCCTACAGAAATGCTTGCGATGGGAAACGCCTCAGGGTGGTTATCTACAGTCTGTCACTCACACTCCACTGTTCTTCTTCGTGCAGACATGTTGTTCTCTCCCTGTCCCCTGGAATCCCACTCAGTGGGAAGTCTCACACAGGCAAGAGCAATCTGCCAACGGCACATCTGATGCCGTCCTCATCATAACGAAGCAGAGAACACAACCAAAAGGATATCAGCGGTGCGGGAGAGGGGCTTGGGCACTGTTATCTCGGCTAGGGCTTTGAAGGTCTACATTTGAAAAGGGTCCTTGTACTCGGGAGACAGGGCTACTCACCAGAGGTACTCCAACAGAACTTCAAATTATGCAGTTTGCCTTGGACAACTGTAGTGCAGAGTGTAAAAGCTGTAATGGCTGCAGAGTGACTCACCCGCCTCTTTGGGCTACAGCACAAGAACCCACCCTTTCAATGGGGCTGAAATTGATGATGAGTTTGACTCCAAGTGCACTTTGTCTGATATGACTCACATAAGGCGATCCCTACACAAACACTCATCACTCTAGGAGGAGCACTGTGAAAACCTTCGAGCTGTTGTCTTAACGGTAGGACAAAGGTCATGTCACATGAATTAGATAACAAACCGCATCTTCCTTTTTGAGTTAATTATAATTATCCACATTTGCCACATTGTAAATTCTTGAATTAAGCAGTTGCCTGTTCAGGAGAAGCGGGTTGTTAAATTGTCAGCTAAACGGAATAGAGGAATAATGAGTGATCCATCAAACTCATTGAAATGCAATTATGTGTTATGTGTGTTGCTTTCCAACAAAGATATTAATGATAAACACATTACTTAAGGCTGCAGTTGTCTTTGACACAAACAGCTTTACAGAACGTGATCACATGATCACTTATGTCTGAACAGCAAGAGAGCATAACAACTGTGCTTTAAGCTTCACTGTTTAAGGGGGAATTAACAATATTTGGACAATGAACCAGTCTAACTGGATGTCTGAATTGCATGGGCACCAGCATTTGCAGGCTTAATTAAGCCTTTAATTCAGTGCACTGAGGTACACCACTGTAATTCTATAGAGTAACTTGTGTCAACACTATAGATAATGACAGAGTAAACTCAAAATATGTGCATGATTGCTTTCAAAGCCATTATTGTAGTGATGGATGCATGAATGCATATATGTTTTCCAAATGTCATGGGTATGGTATGCCATTGGTCAATGGTAGACTCAGCTGTCACAAAATGTTGTCAAGCTGTCATGGAAAAATTGTAGTAATGTGATAACGTTACAGTAACATTGTGTGAATATTTATTTTGGTGCTGGACCAATATGATGTTGGGATGTTTTAGTTGTAAAGGTAGTAGGCTGAGAATCCAATAAGCACAACTACACAAAGCACATGCTGCCAGCAATATAGAGATTTATATATACATACACATACACACATGTATATGTACACACATACACACACATATACATATGTATACATACATATAGACGGCTTGAATGGCTGGGGTAGTAGACATTAGGACCCCGCAGACTCACCGCGTAGAGGTTTGAGGGAGTGGTGTACTGTATAACTGTATATCGCCAACAGTGTACTCTACAGCGCTAGCAGTGTGGAGGAGTCGATAACATATCGTTACTTTCTTCTTCTAAAACGGATTTGGACTGGGACAGGTGCAGATTGTGTTCTTTTCAGAGGAGTCGTCCACCTTCCCCCCCAGATGGAGTTTGCAAACAACACCCCTGCTATGCTGCAGATTTAGCCTTTTGGCTCCTTCGTTTCTTTTTTTTTCTTCTTTTTTCAGCAGGAGAAAGTCTGCGGTTCACTTTCCATTTTCTGTAGTAGCTGGTGTAGTTTTTCTCCTGCCTTTCTTCCACGAGAGGCAGTCCTTTGTGCATCTTTTTTTGCATTCGACTGTCCCGAAACAGGCTTTCTCTGAAGGAGTATCTGACTTTCCAGCACTCATGAATTCGGATATTAATGTATACCTCGGCAGGGAGAAATCAACTATAATGAGAAAGAGAGCACTCCTGCTGAGAAAAGGCTGCAGCTTTGAAATAACAAGGTAGGGTTCGGGGATTTTGGTAGGCTATGTGATGTGCACTATGCCAGCTGGGAGGTACTTAAAAACAGAATATATTTAAAAAATTAAAAACTGATGCAATGTAGCAAATAACATGTGTTATCTTTTTCATCATATTCATCAGCTTATGTACCGTAATGTTCATACTTTAAAGATTCGTAGTCATATTGTTTTTTAAAAGCAGCCGGGGAGCAAAAAGACCCTTCTCAAGGGAGCGGGGGTTTCGGTGCTCCAGAGATGGTCATCAGTGAGGCCGAACGGTCTTGTTTTGTCCGATTGCACTTCTCACCCCATTTAACGCACGGGATTCATGTGTCACCTTTACGCATTTGAAACCATTGAATGGTTTGCCACATGTTAAGTCTTTTCCGCTTCCAAGTATGGATATATGAACCATGTTTTCACAGAGATTGGAATTCGACAGCGACTCTGAAGCTTCAGATTTTTCATACCCCAGTACGCTCAGAACTTGTGGGGTCCAATACACTGTCGGCGTCAGTTTAAGCAAAACGACTGATTTCACAAAATCCAACTGTCGCTCTCACACCCGCCACACATTTTGGACATGTGATTGCTATAGGGGTTTGATCTAATGTTGTATTAAGACATTTAATTACGTTCAAGTTAATATTAACCCTGCTTGTATATAGCCATACAATGTAATGAGCAGAAACAACATGACAAAATCAATAAGGACTAAACTTAAAGCCGCAGAAAAACCACTTCCACTGAATTGTCTGTAAGCACAAAATCACACGTTCTCTCTGGGTTTCTGTTAGCTAGCTAACACCTCGACCCTGACGGGCTGTTGCAAGCGGCTTGGGCAGACCTAACATAGAAGCACAGTGTGACAATGAAAGGGGTCGAAACCACCGCACGCATGCACGTACTAGGATAATTAAAGTCAGATATATGGGTAGCTGAATGTGTGCATGTGTTTGTGCGCTCGCTGGCGTGCCTGTGTGTGTGTATGACTGTAGCCTATATATGTATGTATTTGAGTGTAGTATTCCGTTTAAGAGGTCATTTAATAAGAAGGTATACGTCCCTGTTGATCTCTGTTATCCTGTGACTGTTAATTTTGTCCACACTTAAACACATCACGGAATTTATCCTTTGTTATCTGTCCTACCACTTACATGATTTTTATTAAACTCGCCTACATATATATTTTTACGTTAAATACTATACCATCAAAATGATCCATACACCTATACACTTTTAGCTGAATTTAGTAATACAATGCCTTATCCGGCGTTCTCAGTCAAAGCTATGTCAGAAAAATACCAAATTTAAACCACTAGATGGAAGCATAGTTTTTCTGTATATATTTGTGCATTATAGGTAGATTTAAGCATTTATGGGTTCAGAAATAGTTCAGTGTGAATATAAACCGTGGAACTTGGTTATTGTCAAAACAAAATGACAGTAATGCAACGAACAATTGCTACTTTTTAAAACATTTTTAACGTTTTATGGTGCTCCTAAAAGGGTGGTTTACAAACGATGTATACTGTAACATGGCCAGAGGGCACAGGACATATATTTCAACAAATCTGACATGTTGCGCTTAATATCCTTGAAGTGGCGCAGCCTTTGTGAAGCTTTTAGATCCATTCCTTGACTCAGAGTCACGTGACTTCTAAAGAACGTTTTCGAGCTGTTTTAGTTTTACTGTGGGCGTGCCACATTTTTATATTTTGGTCTGAATTTGGGGTTAATAGGGTAATGGGTTAGTGGGCTGGGCAAATTGTATCCTGCATTTAGAAAGCATAGATGTTTACATTAGCAGTCTTACTTAAATTAATTAAGGGACAGGCTGCAAATTCTGCTTGGTCACACATCGGTATGGTATATGTTCATTATAGTACCAAATTTCTGTGGGTCTAACTAAACATGGAAATTATGTCCAGTAAATTGTTGTGTCTCTTAAAATGTAAAGTAATCATTTTCATGGTGCTGTTCTGTAGCACATTGTTAAAGAAATTATGACTTAAACTAACCTGGATATACTGTACATGCATTGCTGGTTTACAGTAAATTGATAGGAATGTGTCATTTTTGTAGCAATAGGTGGCTTTTTAAAGACTGTAAAGTACTGTGAGGGCCTTCAGCTGTAGTCAGGCTGCATTGACTGTTGGTTTCTCCATGTCCATTCATAAGCATTTATGTGCTCAAATACACAAAGACACACAGTGAAACACTTACATGTTCACACATATGGTATGATAATACACACCGCAAACAAGAGGGTTTGGTCATGTGGTATTTTTAGCCAAGCTGGGGAAATTGTCCACAGCTTCTTGGTGGGTTAGGGTTTTTTTCTTCCTTTTTTTGTCAAGTTTGTTTTTTAAAATCGAAACGCTGGGGTCTCACTTTTTGTATTGGGGAGAGAATATTACAATATTGAAATGATTGTTTTAAGAACTTATTTAAGTTCCTAAACTGCATTATTCATAAACCTTTGCGCCACATTGTGTGAGCGCTATACGGGCAACAGCTAAAGTAAATCCAGTTACTCCAGAGACTTTGACTCAGTTTACTGACTCTGCACTCTTCTCACTACTTTTCCAATCTGCAACTGACAGAATAGCAAACAGGAACTGTGAGAGATATAAATGTATTTCCCACATCAAACTATACTGAAAAAAATCGATCCGCATGTTTCTGGAAATAGAAATGCTTTTTTGCCATATTGCATTTAAAATAGTAGTCCTCACAGAAATCCTATTGGAATAATCTGTTACGTAATATAATAATCAGGGTTTAATATGATGAGGGGCTAACATCCACATATATAGAAATGTACAGTTAAGATTAGTTGAAAGGCAAGGGCTTTTTGTTGGCTTATGGAGTAAGAGTTCCTGTTTGTGGTGCAGCTGTGAGTCCTGTTACTGAGAATTCAAGCCACTGCCAGCTTTGGCTGGATCTCCACATTGGTGTGGCTGATTGGCTTAGACTTAGCAGGGAGGAGTAGGGGTTAAGTCAGTTCAGAATCCTTTCTCAGCACTCTCTAATGCCCCCTCCTGGTGATCCAAGTGCCTGCAAGTCTAACGAATCAATCTTATATTGGCTTTGTGTTCCTCCAACAGCATATGTAATATGAGGTTGGTGTCACATCTGAAGTGTGGGAAGAAGCAAGGGCTGGCCATTATGTGAATTTGGACATGTCACCCATGAATGGCTTCCAGCCCTTGAGATTATGAAAGACAGTCACTCAGTGGGACTAATAGAACAGTAGTGCAGTTTACGTGAGAAGTTGGATAGTCAATGAATTTCAGCTTCAAGTCTCATTCTCTCTCAGAGACATGTTTTTTAGGTCAAAAGCTTTACATTTTCATTTGAAAAAGTATATTCTTAGAAATGTGTATGAGCGCACTTTGTGTGTGCATCATCACGTGATTAGGTTCATGCGTATAAACAGGTTTAAGGTTGTCTAGACTCATTGCATTACAGGTGTTTAGCAGACCCTCATACCCAGAGTGACTTGCAAGGCAAGGTACATAAGGCAAAGACAATAGTGCTAATTGACCAATATGTGTGTGCTGGTGTCATTGCATGCATGTGTGTGAGATGGTGTCTTGGAATGTCCTCCATTTGGTAAGTTACCAGAATGGGCTGAAAACACCAGGTATGGTTCCTCTGAGGTGTTGTTAAAAGAAACAGAATTAATCAAAGTCTCCCTGACGTATAGTACAGATATTAGTTCAATCTCATCCATAAGCTGCCATTTTAGGGTTCCACAGCTAAGGCATCATCTGACGTGCAGGTACTGTATCTCCATAAAAAGTATATTTCTGGAAGGCAGGCCTGTAAGCTTAAATGATCTAATCAGTATTCGACTTCCTATGTTTCTGTAAATGAGTCCCAAAGTTTACAGTGCGGAAATTTTGTTTCCTATATCCCACTATGTAAACCCTCCCCTTGGATTCAGAACCTGCCAGGCCCAAGGGTCTTCTCTGAAGCCTTCTCCCGAAATCTTGGAGACACTGTGCAACAACATGTAATCTCTTTCTCACAAGCCCCAAAGTGTCCCATTGCCAGATATTTTCCTGCCAAATAAATCAGAGGAGCCGCCAGAGATATCAAAGCACAACATGGATTGTCTGTATCTTTTCTGTGGGAAACGTTCCACATGGTCCTGCGTGTCTCAAGCCTTTTCTTCTTCAGCCCAGATGGCTGATCCACTAACAATGTCGTCCTGCGCCACAACTTGATTGATCTATATTTAGGCTGGGTCAATATACCACTTTCATTTTATGATTTAGCGTCACAGTTCAGATTTACCACAACAACAGCTGGAGCTGGTCCTCAGCAGTCATGTTCCGTTCGGCTGGGGGAATTTGAGCAACAAGAAAACGTCAGAATGGGAGCGACCCGCAGGGCAAATTTCCTTTGTAAATAAACAGGCTGTCTTCAGTTCGACTGATAACTCTTCGTCAGGACTGCAGTACGCACATGAAATTGACGTGAGGTTACTGAGGTGATGCTAAGAGGACTTTTACAGTATCAAGTGCATAAGAGTGTGTGAGGAGAAGTAGGCTCATTAGAGTGAATCTGAAAGAAAGAATGAAATGATAAGGATGTTTTTATTTTCTCCACTAAATAGCATATCCTTACCAACCACATCTTTAAAATACTCTTGTGATTTTCGCAGAGACAAAACAATACATGCCTAGACACAAATATGACTAGATGGAGGCTTAGAGAGCCAATCCACAGAATCTGAAAACCATTCAGCAATATCTGCATTCAGCCACAAACAGATATACCATTGGATCAAAAAGTAATAGTGCATGTGTGTGTGTGTGTGTGTGTGTGTGTGTGTGTGTGTGTGTGTGAGTGTGGCTAGGAGGAGTTACTGGAAATTAATGTAATTATGTACTTTTTTAGCTCTGGCATTATGTCTCCTGGTATTTTGCAAACTCTCTTTACAATGGTCTCTTTAAAATAGCCTATTTAAAATATTTGGTTTTGTGCTATTTTGCATCGAATTGGAATCAGCCTCCCAGAGCAGAGCTCTGATAAACATTTTTTCTTCATAATCATTCACAGCTGCATAGTCCACACAATGAAGTGCACAAGGCTAATTTGCAGTGGAAAAAGGGACTAAATAAAAACAAATAACAGAAACCCTTGCTTGATTATAGGCATAGATAAACTTTTATTCCACTCAAACATCTGTTTCAATTTATATCCTAAAGACACATACCTACATATTACAGTGAGCTGGAAGCTCCTCCAAGAAACCAGTCCTGGAAACTATTCCTGCTCGAGCAACCTGGAAATTGCCCAGCATGGAATGGGTTTGTCTTTGGCCAACCAACAATTAAAATACCAGTGGTTCAAGTCACACCGCAAGTCAGGAATCAAGGGCTGCCCTCCTTCTTGGTGTTTTTCTTTTGAACATTTGTGTAAACATCCAATTCTGGTCATGCTCAGCCATTGCGGTTTCGATGCAGGAGAATGTGTGTAAAAATAAAGTGATATTTTCCAGAACAGACAGAGAAAGTACAACACAAAACATTGGATGAAATTGACAGGAAGTCATGTGGTACTAATATGAAGCTTCTAGTTCATGACGGAGCTATGACTCTCTCCATTTACTGGAATGACCAAGGTCATCCACCTTGGGAATGTTGTAGTATTGTGATAAATTATTCATCAGCTACACATGGAATAAAAAAGGCTGAAAACAATATTTCATTACACATGTTGAAAAGCAAACATTTCCAGGCCACTGTAATACTTGACTGAGAAATATTAATTGCCACTATCACAATAACTCACAGCCATCCCATACCCTCATAACTAGAATTGCCAAATTGCATGAATTTTCTAAATAAGAAGATTCTATGGGAATTGATTGGATTTTTGTATAGTGAATGTCATTTTTAATAATTTCTCATTTCAATGAAGGAAAATTGAACTTTGCAGCATTTCTTTAACAGTTTGTCCAGTACTTTTACTCTTTCACCTTGTTAATGAGAAAAAAAATCTCCTTTAAGCTCCCCTTTCCCAATAAAATTTGTAAAGTAAGCAATCGGAATGAAATCAGATTGTATTTCAAATTATGATAATATGAATAAAAACAATTAGTATGAGGTATATAGATTTACCTGAGCTTTTACATGTAATATGTAGTATTTGTGTAAAGTACCGCCATTGAACAGGTTATTCGTATATTTTAAAAAATATTTTGTTAACATTAATTTAATGCATACAAAGTCCTGTCGTGTAAAAACAGCACAAAACCGAAATACCAAAGTTCGTTAGGCCTTGTATTATCTGAGAAATATCATATCTACGTAATGTATGCCACCAAAAACAGCACTGTATCCATGTGAGCACTTGACTCTGTGAGGCACTGTGCAACTGCAGTGGGTAGGATGCACCTGATTTCATATGCTCAGGTGATGAAATTATGATCTTTGCCCCTATGATGCTGGATCACTTGTGAAGAGAACTTATCTCCCATCTGAGTTTTGAGGATATGAGAGGTCTTTCCAAGGGGTCAGGACATGTTCCCTCCTAAAACTTCCTGATTTAAAGATTAAGAATCATCATATATTAATCCTATATTAATAATTAATTAAAATTAAGTGAAGACCTGCTTCAGAAAATGGATTTTTACAATCTTGATCAACTTTAATTTTACAATACGCTTTCATAATACATGCTGTACAGAAAACCCAAAAGCTAAAATAGAACAGACAAATACATCACCCATTTCAGTTCATTGTAACTACCTCTGGCCTTCATTCTACCTATAATTATTTCCTCATTCACAGTTTTCCCTTCTTAGTCAGAGAACAGAAAACACCCCAAACTATAATAACCGAATTCAAGATTAGCATGATCACCAAGGAGCACTTAAAATATTGCTTAGGACATTGTAATTTGAAAGTCTGTGGTTTTCAGTGTGTTTAACAATGGTCAGTTTAGCCTGACCCGGCAGTAAGTTTGCAGTTGTAGAATTGTGTCTTCTTTCCCATGGGTACTTCACCCTAAAAATAAGACCAACAAACAATATTCAAGCAGGTGTACATGCTTAGTATCATGTTAGGAGTCATTTCAAGCTACTGGAATACAAAAGCAGTGAATTTCAGTCTTTCCGCGAACAAAAACAATATGCTTCTGTACTGCCAGCTTGAATTTTAGTCAAGAATGCAATGATGGCTACTACAGTATGCAAAATTCTCCACTCTGACCTCCAGTGAACTCTTTTTTTGTGTTGCGTTCTTGTGCAGTGAGCTCCATGCAGGTCCTATATTGCATTTATTTCCACCCTCCAAAGTGTGTCTGGCGAATCTGTTGATGAATCCGTGGTGAATGATCTTCACACAGAGCTGTCAGACCTGCTGTTTCCCAAATGTGATGCAAAAAAATGTCTTCATGGCCCCAAACGTAACAATTTTCTCCTCTGTCCAGATTTTACAGAATATGATTAATGTAGTAGTCATATAAGCTCTCATATAATAAAATTAACACTGAACATTCCACTGTATATGGACCCGTATACACTCCTTTTTAAGATTTGATAATTAGAGAAAAAAGATGGCGGGAGATGACCATTTCAGTTCAATTTTGGAATGATTTCCTGCTTTCCATCACACTTCTATAAAGTGAGATATTAAGTGGCATGCCCACCAGGAGTAATTTGTTGCAGTAATGGCAGAGAGCGATCACACCATCCATCAGCTTCTCTGCTTTTGCACTTGCAGGTTATGATATATGGAACCCAGGGGTCTTCTCTGTGGGAATTCTCACCATTAGACATTTTTTCCCCTGTGGACCTCTCAGTTCAACATCAAATGTTTTGGTTTTTTGAGTTTCTTTTTAACTAATGATGTACAGTGTTACCTCTGTAAGTACGGTCTTGCCGCCCATTAGCCTCTCTTCTCTGCCATGTCTGCTTGTCAAGCACCCGCCTTCTCTCAGACCTCAGCTTCCTTGATAGCCCTTGATGAAGGTTTAACAAGACAAGCATAGGGCTGCTCCATGATCACTGATGCTAATAAGCATGTAATGAATGCTCTTGCATTACATTGTAAGGAGCAGGTTTCCAGTGCAGATCATGTAGTAATTTTATAGACAGGACCAGAGCCTTCCCCCTGCCTTGTTGTTGCTGTTCACTGTAGCCCCAGCACCACAGAAACATAATAAGGCTGAATTATATTAAAGGTCAGGGCCTGGAAAACAGGTCCTGTATATGGGTGCATCTTTAATGTATCTCCAGTAAATGCTGTAATCCTAGCAAACAGAGAAATAAACACAGCAGGCTGTGATGGATGGTTGGGCCCTCTACAGACACATAAAGTCATGAGCCAGGAGAGTGGCAGGGCCTCTGGGCCGTGCCCTGGAGCACAGCGTCCCTGACTGTGGCGTGAATCTGAACACCGCGTGGCAGTGCTGCTGCAGAAGGCTGCTGTCTGCTTCATCAGCCAGTCAGAAGATTGACAGTTTTACCACCAGACTCTCCCCCAGCCCCCCTCTTATATATGCATGAAATGAAATTGCTGGCATGCAGCACCAATACTTGACAAACTAGCATGATGAGTAACCAGGTGTATCACATTTCGTTTCATACTGGAGTCTTCATACATTTGGAGTGAATCCTCAGTGGCAGCCAATCGATGGAGGAGCACTTGTAATATCCCCGCCACATACTTAATACTGACAAACAATGTAGCTGGATACATTAGAGTCACGGCGTACTGCTGACAAATACTGTACCAAGAACTGAATAAATTACAATGGAAATAGTTTGTATCTGGCTGCAATAGATGAAGTTGTCCACATGAGGGCAATCTACGGTATTGTCATTGTACACAATAGTGGAACTCACAGGGGTAGACAAAATAATTGAAACATTAAAATACATGGAAAATGAATGAATTGATAAAGATTTGGGCCACCCTTTGCCTTCAGAATAGCTTTAGTCCCTCATGGAATGCTGTTAAAAAAGTTTTGAACTGTATATAGTGAGATATTGGACCATTTTAGCTGGGGTTTTGCATTTTGGTCAGAATTGTACCATTTAGCATAGTCAGTGGATAAGATGACTCCATAACAGATACATCACAACATGTTTAACAGTTGGAAACAGACAATATGGGCTGAAGGCTCTGGCTTCCTCCAAACAAAAACCTGTCCAGATGTTGGATGAAAGAGTAAAAGATAAATATTCAAACCATATTACTTCCCACCACTGCTCAGAAGACCAGCTTTTGTGCTTATTGTATCAGGTTATATGCTGCTGCATATTCTTGGCTACAAGCAGGTACTAACCTACTGTAAATAACAGCTTTGGTAAACTTACAATGTACAGTTTCTGTGGAAACTAGCTTATGGAGGTATATATTCAGTTCTGTGGTAATTTTAAGGATGTTGTTTCATGCTTTTTTCCACTATATGTCTCTGTCTTTTTCCACTATACGTCTCTGTCTTTCCCTTCGAAATTGCAACTGATGGTCCGTTTTCCTTGTTTGTTGTATGCCACCATGGTTTTTGTTATTGCTCCATTTGACACACTAAATAATTTTACACAGTGTTAGTGAATGGTGTGCCTGCAGCTCAAACACAAAAGTGTTTTTAAAACATATTTAACAGAAGAAACAAATTAGTAATTAGCATTGGCATTTCTATGAAGCTCTACTCCTTTGGTGAAAGTAAATGAAATTTGCACCTCTGAAACAGGTGTTCAGGCTATTTTACATACTGTAAATGAATAAACTAGACATGCAAATATCTTTTTGGTATGTGAGGTCATGTGTTTCATGAATATGTTACTGAGCTAAGAGCACTGTTAAGTGTATTGCTTATCAGTATTATAAGACTTTCTAGAGATAAGCTCAGCAAACGGAGATATCATGTGTTAAATGTATCAAACCTGAATTAACATATTGTTTGGAAATCAGGAATTTGAAATACAGAAAAATTCCATGTTTGGGGGTCCTTTGTGGCATGTGGGTTAGGTGGTGTGTCTACAAAAAACATCACATGAAAAAGTGCCTCAGTATCTTCAGTTTGCAGCCTACTTTGTTCTTCCTTTTCTTTGTTTGGATCTGAAAACAATTTCATATTGCTCTTCCATCTCTCGAGTAGCCCTAGTGGATTGCAGCCATCTGTAATGCTCATCTACTACCAGCAGGGTGCAGTAGTATGACATCCAATGACACCTGCACCTCACACATTCTTCCTGCACTAGTAATGGAGCAACAGAAGGACCTGAGTACTTTAATCAACAAAAAGCATTGACAAATGAGCACATTGTATCCAATCACTTACTAGAAAGTTGTGCGATCAACTCCCAAAAAAGCCATTGCATTCTTGGACAGCATACTTGTCTTGCTATAGAAAATACCCCACTGAAACTAAACACAAAATGCAAACACTGTGTGAAATTCAATCTGGACAGAGAAGATCAGTGATGAAACAGTGCACTGCTATGATAGGAGGGAAACCTGGGGCAGATGCCACCTGTGACCCTAGATATCTAGTGATTGGGTGAGAGTAATCCTCTTTTCATTCAAATCACATGTGCACAAAGACAAATCTGTGTATTCTGCACTCAGAGACCTTTTTACCATTTGTTTGGGGTATGTCCTCCTACTGACGCTGCTGTCATACCCCACATTGTCCGGCCTGACTCTCCCAGGTCGGCCAGGGGCTGTGGGGCTCATTGTGATTCTTCCCTCGACCCAACGTCTGGTGCGACCAAATGCCAACACGTTATCAAGTGGCTTGCTGAAATGTCATTACGTCAATGGACACGATTGATGATGGCTTTTCATTAGGCGTAATCAGTAGAATTAACCTTTGTCTGCTACGCTAGGACAAAGCAGCCTCACTGTTGTTTGTGTTTATCATTTAAGATGTGTGTATTTATCATGGTAGATAAGATCATTTAATGTCCTGCCGCATGTAAATTATGCCGATTGCAGTGAGACAAAGTCTGCCAGATACACGCAGTACAAAGATATAAGGCTGATCACAGGTATGAAATCTGGGTTAACTGACAATTGTAAGGCAAATTACTGTGGTGAATGATATTATTGTCTGTGGAGTGCAAAAAATGCACCCTCTTCCTACTCTACCTGTACATCTGTAACTTCTCTTCGTAGCTCTAGCCAATCAGCTAAGCTCAGAATGTGGGCTGCAGCTCCGGTCAAGAGAAGGGAGAGGCATGTGTAGGTCAGAAAGTACATTTTTGGGGAAGATCCACAGAGTGAAGCAGACAACATTACACCTGTTTATTCTAAAATAGATTTTACTTCTGTTTATTATTAGGCAACATTTACTTTACAAATACTGGAAAATATTACAAACATTTTTAAAAAAGTCGCATAGATGGTGACTGATTTTCGTAGTTACAAACATAATGATTGTGACTTCCCTAATGGCAGCAGCTTATCATAACGCAATATAGTAACGAAACTGCTAAACCTCTCTTTAGAGGACCCACCCATCTTTGTATCAGATACTGTCTAGCTATGCTCTCCTGGAGACATTCAAGTATAAATATACATTACTGAAGGGTGCTGATACCCAACTTTGGACTGGATCACAAGACTTGATCAAAACTAATGGACCCCCAAACCATCCCAACTCCACATTTCATTCTACTGCATGTAGATCTCTGCTACACATCAATGGATCCCTATATGACTATCTTTGCGTATTTCCAAAAGCCATACAACCCTCTTTACACAAAGTGTCTGACTGAATGTATTCTTATATTTTCTTGACCATCAGTGCACACACAAACACACACTCGCCCAAACACAAGGCACACTTACACAAAAACACACACACACACACAAGTACTCGGGCACACTCACGATTACACGCCCACACACATACCTCACACTAAGATACCCCACCGTATCTGTAAATAAAAAGACACTGATACCCGTGTGTAATCGTGACTCATGGTTACTCATTTCTTGTGCAACTTCGTCATCCTGTCTATTTCTGGGCGCTGTGCCCCTGTAGGAAGGCTGTGGCGTCTCAGAGAATGACCCCTCCCTTACAGCCCTGCGCTCTCCATCATTTCCTCTAAGCCGCCAAAAAATCTGTGAACAAAATTGCCTTATCTCATCACTCTTCGGACGGTATGTCAGTTTGCTTGTGTAAAGATCAGAAAAAAATGATAAACCTTTTGCCCAAAGTCCTATCTCTCTTTTTTTTGCATTTATGGTTTGTCTACATGTCCTATATCTGGTAGTAAAATGCAAATTGATCCCAGGTGCAGAACACAGCTTCTCTAGGGGGTGTCTGTATTCTAACTACAGTACAATGGCACCCTGTCCTTAACACAGTGTAATGAAATTTGGCAGGATCCATTTTTTTCTGTTCTTACAGATCATTACAAGTTGAGTACTTACGCGCCACCTCAACTTAAAATGACAGTGCAGATAGACAGGACTACAATTGGTGTGAAGCAGCAGCACCTATTATCGACCTGAATATCACATTGTATACTGCAGTAGCAGTTTAGAAGGGGTTCTTGAGATAAATGGCAAAACGTCTGGATAATATTGTACATGTTTCTAACGTACCATACTGTTACCTGTATGAGTTCTGTACCCAGGACTGGATATCGATGTTTGGAAATACTGATGTAAAAATGGGTGTAGCAATATCAACAGTACTTATTAATCACTGTAAAATATAGTAAATGCTAGGAATACTCTGATCTGTACCATACCCAGAATGGGGTGGTTGGGTGTAGTTTGACCTTGTGGGTACTAGTAGATTTGTTCTGCACTTGTGAACCCAGTGTTGTGTATCATTTTGTGCCTATATAATATCCCTCTAAATGGACACTACAGTGTATGCTACCGCAATACAGTTTTGCTCTTGTGTTTTGTTTTGGTTTTTTTTGTTATATACTGTTTAAAAGGAGATACAGAGAGAGCTCGAAATACAATGTTGAACCAGAACAGGGGGTAAACTATGATCTGGGAAGGCTGGTATTCCTTGTCTATAGTCCCAGTTCCCAAAAAAACATTGTTAGTAAGACGTGACTCAAGACATTATGATCTGTAATCTTACTTTTGTGTCGTTTCATGGGGTATGTAAAAGAGTAGATAGCAGGCCTGCCTACATCTGGTGCAGTACTAAAGTCGTGGATATTCATACATTCATTAGGACATAGGTAACTAATGCAAAGATTCAAAAATATCAGATATGGAAACATCAATATGACTTTGAGTGGCGGGGGAGAGAGAGGACTGGTATGTTCTGCATTCTGCCTCGGCTTTTCAGCCGCTTAGTGATGAGGTCTGGGTGGGGGTAGGGGGTGGGGGCCTCCATCGATTGAGCGGAAATCTGCTGATTTGGAGTCAGTCCTTGCCTGTGTCAAGCCATTGCTGATGTGAAAGTGTTAAAGGTCAGAGGGGATCTCCCCAGGGTAATAGAATACGCCCTTTAGAGATCCCCTGTGCCTTCAGCATTAATGTGACTGTCTCACACTCTGGGTAATAAAGGTTTAAACTCAAATGTCTGGTTTTTATAAGAGGGGGAAAGGGGGATCAATACATGGAAATACCGCATTTTTCCAAAAAAGTGAGTTATGATCTGTTGTTTGGGAATTAGTGATACATCAATTTTCATATATGCTAGCCAGAGAGATGTAAAATAGGTGCCATATTACCATAGCTAAGCAATTCATGAGGCTATACATAAATATGCAGCCGCCTTACAGATTAAACTACAACCTCAAATATAATGGCATATGGACTGAAATAGCTACAGTACTTCTCCCTGAGCAGCAGATTCATAGTTTGATTTGAATTCTTTTTATTTTCATTCTCTTTTCATTTTTTTGTCAGATTGGAGAAAAAAATCCATGATATTTGATCTCTCTCAGATATACCACAGGGGAGAGACACCTTGGGAGACGTCTGACAGGTTTAACTTTGCAGTGGAGCACTTCTCACATCCGTTTTAAAAGTAACCTTTAAAAACACCAACCGTTATGCAAAGCTAAAGATGCAGTGAATGGTGTGGAATTAATTAACTCGACACACCAGTACAAAGCAGTCTGCTTTAGTCTACTGCTGCTCAGTACAGTCTAAAATAAGGCTACTTCGTGTGAAACGATACTGAAGACACCAGCAGTTTCAAGGCTGGTAGCATAGGATACACTCACTGGCAGACATCAACTGTTCTTTCTCTGCCTATATGACCAAAAACAAAAAAGACAGGTTGACATGCCATTTCACATATGGTACCATGAAAATTCGTCATGAAAAATTGATTATCTGTATTGCCTTTAGGGTAGGGTTCAATCTTCCTCATTTGCCATTTGACCTTATGTTTGAAAACCTAATTTAACAAAGTGTTCTTTTTGCCACTGACATACAGTCATGTCAGTATTTTTTGTTCCTTATTTGTCTAAAAAAGCTAAAAAAAAACCTTTAATCTTTTAACCTGTCCAAATAATCAGGATGTAATAATACATACTGAATAAAAACCAAAGTGCAAGTATGCAGACAGCTTGTTTAGAGTTGACCCAATGGTGTCAAATCAACAAATTGGTATTCTTTGGACATGTAGTTGAATCAGATTATGGGATTTGAGTCATTGCTATCCAGCTAAGAAGAATATAGCATATAGCTAGTGGCTCCCTAGTGGCATGCCTTGCACAGCATTTGCTCTGTCAGAGATTGGTAAATCGGCAATGCATTGCTCCCCTAGGAGGCAGCTGTGGTGAGGCAGTTGTAGTAAGTTGTTGAAGGCCCCTTCAGATCAAAGTTATGCTTTCCTGTGTTTTCTGTGGTATTTGCACACGGTGGTATCAAATAAACACAGCTGAACTGTGATGCCTGAAATTAGTGTTTCACTAGTATCAATTCTGAGCTGTTTTATAAGTGATTTGAAAGTAGCTCCAGTTGTGACATCACACCTGGAGTACTGGACTGAAATTGCTTATCTCTTCCCCTTGACATGACCTTGTTAGCATGAGTAGACATTCAAATTATGGGTGTTCCGTTCTGTATACTTGTGCTTTGGACACTGTTTATATTTTGTGGGACTGAACGAGTTGGGAAATCACCATAACTTTCAGCCAATTCGTGCTGTGATTCACTAATATGAATGCATGACTGTGTTATTCCCACTCAAACAGTCTGTTAATTTCAAAGAAACAGTCTCAGGGAAATAAATGATTAAAAATATGTTAGTCATTTTTTCCTTAAAAATCTACACCTTCATCTTTTAATTACCTTGTAATTTCATCTTGTTTTATCAACCAGTCACAAAATAAAGCCTGGTTAAAAGCATACAGTGAGCAATAGTAGTCTGGTATTGGCAAAGCCTCAGGTGCATGTGTTTAGTGTTGTGCAAATCAGCAATTCAGAGGCGTGTTAGCGGACAGTGAATGGACAGAAATCAAGATGGGATCAACTGCTAAGGGACAGCAGAATAGTTGATGAATTGTCCCGATGCTAGCAGACCATTGTAGTACTGAATTAAATAATACTTACAGCCTGACAGCTATGACCAACAGTGGTCCAATAGGTGCTTGCTTGTTAGGGAAAGACAAGTTGTTTAAACCAGCTGCCATTCTTAATTTCATGTGTTATTAATTTTGCAGCCTGTATCACTTGCAAGTGCTAAATCACTCTGCTGGAGTCCAGTAATGAGTCTTCAATTTGAAATAAAAAATAGAAAAGGCTTTTCTCACAAGCATCTTAAATTCACATTTAAAATCGTCGACACCCTATTGAAGGCATTAGCAGCAAAACATTGGCAGCAATAAATCTCTGAAAAAATTCAGAGAGCAGAGTGACTTTACTTTTCTGTGCACAAGTGTAACTTTTAGAAGATTTTAAAGATTATAAATAATTATTTGCTGAAATTGCAACTCCAGATGTGAATATAAATATTGATTTGGGGAGCCCTAAAGTCAGTTTAACTTGTGATATCATCCTGCAATCAGACGGAGAGTATGGAAGGGAATGTAGGAGCTGAGCACCTGCAGAGTCATTCTGGGAGTTCTGTCAGCACAGAGCATGGGAAAGCTTACCATGTTGTCTAGTACAGGTAGAGACTCCTTGAGTATTTTGGCTTGACAGAGAGCTGGAACCACTCTTGACTGTAAAAAACCATGACCATAGATGAGCTTAATGGCCTGTTCTCATCACTACATATATCCTTACATTCTCATTTTCTTTTATTCCCGCTTGAATCAAATGGCATTATAGTAACATGGCCAAAATCCTGAGTAATTGTGTTCGATGATCATCAGAGATGTTCTAACACACTCGATGACTAAATGGATGTGAACAGATGTTCACACATATGATGTTAAATGTCCGCACATATTCATGATGATGAATAATTATGTATTATGAAATTCCAAATGAAACACTGTTTATGCATTTGTGTCCAATGCTGTAGAACCATTTTATAATACGATCGGATGTTGCCAGTGCAATAAATTAGGTATTGCACCCTCTTTTTAAATGCAATAAATTAGGTATTGCAGCTTCTTTTTGTTATGTGTGTCACCAATGTAACAAAAATGTAATGCTTGATATAAAAACTAAAAACAGATATATAATACATGTTAAATAATTTTGATTAATTTGTTAAAGTAATGATGGCAATTTGATAAACGTAATCCAGTGTTTAAAGGGGTTATTCATTACCAAGTTGCATCTTAATACAGAGTGCTACGGACTGCTCAAGCATTCACTTTCTGAAAGGGGGTGCCCCTTAACATGTAAAAAATGAAATGACACTCTTGAGGGGGCCTCAAAAAAAATTATGAGTTGGTCACAAAATAAATGTGTGATATTAACTTCAGTGCCCTCCACAAATATTGGCACCCCTGGTAAACATGAGTAAAATGGACAGTGAAAAAAAACCTTTATTGTTTACCTTTTCAATCTTTCATTCAAAATCATTTTCAATCTTTCATTCAAAATATTTATGATGATATAAATATTTTTCGTTAAAATATGTATGCTACAATTATTGGCACCCCGAGAATTATGAGTAAAATCTAACTAATACTTTTATTAAGTATATTCCCATTCATATTTTATGTTGTAAAGTTCACCTGAGGGATTAGGAACACTTAAATGGTCAGCCATGACTTCCTGTTTCACTAGTATATAAATATGAGGTGACACACAGGCCAAGTTCCCCTAGTCATCCTTCATTATGAGAAAGACCAGAGAATACAGCAATGACGTGCGACAAAAGGTTGTTGAGCTGCAAAAACCAGGAAATGGCTATAAGAAAATAGTTAAACAGCTGAAAGTGCCATTTCCACTCTCAGGGCAATAGTTAAGAAATTTAAAGCAAGTGGAGATGTTGAGAATCTGCCTGATAGAGGACATATGTCTATATTGACCCTAAGCACAGTGAGGAGGATGGTTCAAATGGTCAAAGAATCTCCAAGGATCCCAGTTGGGGAACTGCAGACATTAGTAAGGTCTTGGAGTCAGAAAGTCTCCCAAACTACAACCAGAGGCCACCTACTTAACCAGAAGTTGTTTGGGAGTGTTGCCAGCGAAAAGCCCCAAACTCAAGCGCCTACAGTTTGCCAAAAATCTCTGTAAATTTCAGTGGGACCGTGTTCTATAGTCAGATGACACCAAAATAGAGCTTTTTGGCACCAAACATCAGAGGTGGGTTTGAAGTAGACAGAAAGATAGACGTGCAGAAAGTATCTCATCCCCACTGTAAAGTATAGTGGTGGATCTGTGATGTTGTGGGGCTGTTTTTCTTCCAAAGGCCCTGGACAACTTGTTTGGATATATGGTATCATGGACCCCATCAAGTACCAGTAGATATTAGATTAAAACCTGACTGTCTTGGCAAGGAAGCTTAAACTGGGCTGTGGTTGGATCTTCCAGCAGGACAATGATCCAAAAATCAACACAAAAATGGTTCATTGACTTCAGAGTCAAGGTTTTGCCATCCCAGTTCCCTGACCTAAACCCCATGTGGGGTGAGCTACAGAGGAAACTCCACAAGCGTGGACCTCAGAATCTGAAGGATATGGAGAGAATCTGTGTGGAGAAAATGGTCTCAGACCTCTTGTCATGTGTTTCCAGTCTCATTAAGCCTTATAGAAGAAGACTCAGAGCTGTTATCTTGGTAAAGGGAGGCTGCACAAAGTATTAAATGAAGGGGTGCCAACAATTGTGGCACATGTGTTTTAGAGATAAATATTTATTTCATATTTAGATTTTGTTTTTTTTCTTTCAATCAATTTACTGCAAATAAAGGGTAGATTTTTTACTGCCTGTTTTGCTCATGTCTACCAGGGGTGCCAATATTTGTGGAGACCAATTATTAAATGCTTATAGAACTTTAAAACGATTTGGTCAATCATCATTCTTTAAATAGTTAAAAGACAAATGAACAATACCATGGGATGTGTGAGATAAGAACTGGCAACAAAAACTGAAAAGATGAAATTGAAACTGTGCAGCTTAGAAGACTGTGGGCTACTAGAAAGTTTACACAGAGACTTATGGGTATTTCCCAGGATGCATTCTGTCTAATGTTTTTGTCATGAAAAATTGATGAGCTATATTGCCTTTAGTGAACATTCCTTTGCAGAGTCTGATGTCATCGGCATCGTCTTGACATGTACCATTGAGCAGACCTCTGAGATGCGGCTAAGTATATAAAACCAATGGAGCCAGTCATTTCATCTGTCACCTGCCGTGAGGAAAAAGGGTATTGCGGGGAGCAGACTTTTATAAGGTGCAGATTTCCACACAAAATGGAAATTCCTGAATGTTTCTGTGTGAAGTCAACTGCCCTACCCCCTCAGGTGACTATAACACATAGAGGCTGTACGCTCAAGCATTACTGCTTAGCTGATACATAATTCAGCAGCAGAGACACACAGCAGCACTGACTGCAACAGAGTGGTGAGCACCAGGTTTGACTGTCTTGTGCTATGCTCCCATTTTCTGTAGGTCCCCTTGAAGGTCACCCACAGAGAAATAACTAAACAGAAAGTTAATCAAAACAGCAGCCTGGTGAATACTGTCACTCTGACATCAGTCGCTCTGTAAAGAGGATGACCTCATTGCCTTCCAGGCCCACCACCGTGTGAGACTGTGGGCTGGGCAGTGTGGGAAAACATATTGTGTAAGAGCAGAGGGGGCAAGAATTCTGTGATCAACCTCCACTCGCTGCAGAGGACAACAAAGTAATTTGTGGAAGCTTTCGGTGGTTACATGAATACAAAGTATGTGTGATGGACCCCTTGGAGCAGGAAGCGGGGGCGTAACTACTGGGGGGGGGGGGGGTGCTGGGGGCTGCATTTGCCCATGCCCGGAAAGAGTGGGCCCTTGCCTAAAAAAATCGATTAATCTGGATGAAAGAAAACTTTTGCATATTATCGGTTTTAACATATATGCAACAGTTGTAAATATTGGTATTTTTTGAAAAGCAGGCTCCACCACCTCCACCCAGGGAGCGGGCTTGATGGGGTGGGTTGTGTGTGTGTGTGTGTGTGTGGGGGGGTGGGGGGTTGTAAATAGCATATGATGCTGCACTCTTAAGGTCCATAATGAACTTGTCATACTAGTACCTCAGAGTTAAAGTGTTCAGACTTACAGCTGACCCAATCAGCAAATGTTGAATTTTAATCTGACTTCTCTTATAATTTGCCCTACCTTATTTAGTGCAAACTATATGGGGCCTGTTTGTCCAGATACATTCATTACGGCTATGTTCTAAATGAACCTTCATTCATTATTCAGAGGAACTTAATAGGACACACACAGTGGGATCCCCTACAGGGAGGATGTAAGCCTCACAATCCTCTGCCTCCTAGATAAAAGCTCCCTGTGTAGAAGACCACAGTGATCCTGTCTGTTTCTCCCAGTGGAAATCGCTTTCTCTGTGGGGTTTAAGGGAAACAAATGCCCCCGCACCCCCTCCACCATATCCCCAAAACCTAATCAAATCAGGAAGAGGTCCTTGTAAAGCACAGCTCAGCTTCAGATAAAACTCTTTTAACTATAAGAAATCAAGGTGGAAATGACTCAATGAACTGAAATGAATTGCTGTCCCTTAATATTCTTTCCTTCAAAGTTGAATTGCTGAGTCATCTGTTTCAGGTCTATCACTGCAACAGCCTCCAGTTAGAAGAATGCAAGCAATCCCATGTTTTCTGTACAGCACATACTGCCAGTTGCCTCTTCTTTTTCACTTCATGCACATTTAGTGCAGGCAGATTGCAGGTGCTCAAATGACCAGAGGAGTTTCTCCTGTACAATGAGATAAACCTGCTGACTCAACCCTCCCTCCAGGAGTGATATTACAGCCAATTACTGTACATGCTTCTCCATGGAGCTACTGACTGCTGTTGGCACTGGGTTGGCGTGCTTGTTGTGATATAGTGAAAAAAATCATCAGACAGAATCAGTTATTTCTACAGAATTTTTGTTGTTTTTCCCCAGGACTGTTTGTTTAATTTTGTGGGAAGCATCTATATTCCAGTCATATTTATAGGAAACCCAAAAAGAGGTGCAGATTCCCTGGAAAATGAAGATTGCATTTTGACATAGGTAAATTAATTACATTTGAACCACATTTCTGGGATTAACAGAATGTGGTAGCACCTCCCATTCTATGATGTAATGGGTTTTGAAGCCTCACATCCAATTAGGACATTACATTGATGAGCAGTATCACTTGGAAAAGTTGTAATGTAGCTACTCTACATTATACAGAGGGGCTTTAAGGCACAGTGACCCAATGCTGATGGTTTTGGAGCTGCTGTAGGCCCCTAATTAAGTCTAGTTTTGACTGTGTAATATATTTTATTAGACATAATAATCATATAACACAAAAGGAATGTTGTCTATTGCAGTGGTCCCTTAGTTTTTCTGCCAGTGTAAAACCAAGGAGAAAGTTGGCACAAGTGATGCTGGCGTTAAGAGGGTATGTTAATTATGATACACAAGGCTATTAGAGCATATTTGCTCAGAAACTATTGTTGGCGATGGTGGCGGTATTGCGGAGGAGCACAACAATTCTGAATAAAAACTATAATGCTAATAAAATTATAATTTCTTTAAACAGCTTTGATCGATTCTCCCCAGTTTGATGAAATTAGAAGTGCAATTACGCACTGTGATGGTTCTTGTCTGATCTGAGATGTGATAGCACCTGTCTGCGCACTTTTCGCGACAAACCTGACAAATATGGAGCATCAAAATCTGAAAATGGTGTGGCCCAAATGAGTCGGTGACCTGCAGGTGAACTCAAAAGATGCTGCAGAAGAAAGGTGCGGGTTTTCTCACCCAGAGTTGTTCAAACTGATTGTTTCATCATCTGCAGTCTTCACACGCCGAAAAGGGCGTTTCTACAAATTTAGAAACTGAGTTACTACTGAGAGAGTTCAGAGAAGGAAAAATGAACGCCATCGCAGTCCCGTGCTGCATATCCTTCATTAGGTTGAGACTCCCAGGCCTGCATAAAACTATTAATTGTAATGTGTAGCCGCCACTGTCCCTGTTCTCCACACTGCGGATACTGAGGGGGAAACACCATTTGAATTCTTAAAGGCTCATATACCACTGAAGTAGAGTACTCATTCAGCTAACTGGGGGAACACACTTTCAAAACATTCAGATGTTATCGACATTTTAGATTCCTTTCTCCATGATGCATCGATCGGTTAAAGACTACTGGGGGGGGATGTGCAGCGGAACGTGTTGTGTGTGTGTGTGTGTGCGCGCGTATGTGTGTGCGGCTGTTCGTGTTTTGAGGCAGCTATAGCAATATTACTGTGCTGGGAGGCTGGGCTTTCTATTGAAAGGCATGAGCCTGCAATGTGGTTAGAATGAAATAAAAACTACCTGACTGCGAGCAGCGGCACAGAGCCGTGTATAGTAGACGCCGGAGCAAGAGTCCGCAGAACGCTATGGTGTTTTTGTAGCCTAACACATGCTGCTTAGCAGTTCAATAGCACAAATTTAAGCATATACGGAAAGGAACATTTCAACACTGATAAACCGCAGTAAAGTAGAGGGCAATCTGTTTGTAAGTCCTTCTGAAGCAGTGATGGTCATTTTTCTTCATTGAAAAAAATCACCAACGATTGCTGGAAATAAAACGAATGGGGATATGAGCAGTGCGGATCCTTCGTCCACTAAACTGCTGAGTTTCACCCAACGGTAAATTTACATTTATTAACCATTCGTTGTTAGCAATAATTAACTTTATTCAAACGGCATAATGGCAAGTATTGTTTGTATAAAGTACGTTTGTATTTAACTTAATATGTTTTGTTAGATCAAATTATTGTTGCAGAAATGTCCATACCAATGTTTTATTGAATTTCTACGAAATGTTTATCAAGGGTGCAGTTACGATCTACTTGTTTATGTATACATGCTTGACTCTTCTTTTTCATTACGTGATATTGTTATTAGGTATTTTCCACCCTCGCTGCAGTACCTAAAGGGTTCGTGTATTATCCCCATTATTCTAACAGTGTTTCAGTTCTGTCTATATGCATAAAACTGATTCGCCCTTAGACCTGTCTAAGATGTATACAGAAATATAGACAAACCTCGAAATTACAAGCTAGCCCTCACTTCCCATACGGAATTCTTGAAGAAAGAGTCTTGTCGGCAGAATGCGGTCGACAGCCTGTAGCAGCAATCAAATTAAAGGAGCAACGCACCTTTAATCGGATATCAAATTGAACCAGTCGCTACAAGCTACAATGTCGAATGCGCTTCTAGACAAAAGTTGAACGCCTTGACAGTAACAGGAAATTTGAACACCATTATGTTGTTCATCATTCTGAAATGTCACTGTATTGATTTATTTGTTTTCATCGACGTTCGATGATAATGTCTATGGATACACATGGAAAATATATGAATAATTCATGGGAATATTAAATTCACAGTAGACTAGTGTTCCACTAACTGGTTCTCTGTATAGTTTGGTAGCCAGAGCTTTACATGTGAACTGCAAAGACAATTCTTGCAGCATACCATAACTTAGGAATTAATTTCAATATAAATGTAGCTAAAATACATAATTTGACAAACAGTTGAAACAAATTCTGACAGTAGAACTTAATCTACATTGTACATTTTATTATACATTGCAACAAGTTATTATAGAATCATTGGAGTAAAAATATGAAATGGTTCCAATTTGTTCTTAGAAAGTCTCAATTAAGTCATAGTTGCATTTGTACTACTAAATAGGTAGTGTGCTCATAGTGTATAATGTGGGTCCCCATACCTTTAAAGATTTATTTGCATGTTGAGATTGATTAACCTATGATAACATTACAATCACTCTTTACAAAGTTATAACTGTGCTTGATAAAATGACAGATAAAGATCACAAAAAACGTTTAGTCCAGTTATTTATGCTTATGGCTGGGAAGGCACGTACATAATTAACGCAGCACCCATTGCATCAAGAACCAAAGAACATTCGACACTGGCACAGTGTTGAGCCACTTGTTGTTGATGTCAGTGCTATTGTCTCATTCTGTGGGGCACAGTGACTGGTCTCCCTAAGAATTATTGTGGTCTTATATACTTGTTATACAAAATCAAATTACCAGTCATGGCAACAGGTGTAATCCGAAGTAAAGTTGAATCAGTGCTTATATAGTGAGTTACAGGTCTGAACTGTAAACGGTGGTTTTAACACTGCTGAAGCAACTTATCTAAAGTTGTGTTTAGACTGCAGAAAGGTTTTTGATGAATAGCCTGTCAGAACCAGGAGGAAAATATCTCTCTTGTGTTTTGAGTAATTAGTTTTTCCAAATATGAAAATTATTTTTTTACACAATATAGGCTTTTATTCTCAAGGGGGTTGTGATTCTTGTTAATTCCACTGAATGAGGAATGAATCAATGAATGAACTCCTACTTCCACCCTCCCCTTCACAACCTTTGAATATCAGTATGGGTTACTCAGTAGTAACATCAAAATATTAACTTTATGAAGATAGTATTCAGTGCAATTCATGTGTGGAGAATGAATAGCATAGCATCATAACCAGGATGCTTCTATATTGAAAACTATGTAATGAAGGCAAATAGTGTATTTCCTGCAGCAGCAGCATTCTCAAAACAATATGCAGAAGTTGTTCATGACTGCAAAATACTCAGATGCATTATAATACTCTGCTCTTCCTGAGTGAAAATAGAAGATCAGTTTTTTGTCATGGATCACTTGGTGACTAGTCAGCACTAAATGGACTTTTTTTGTTTTGGGTGGCATTTTTTGGTCATATCCATCCTTTTCCTGAATTTCACTCTAATAGAGAGCCAATACCTTTTATTCACTAAGATTCCTGATCTGAGATGAAATAAAAAATTCTCAGTGTAATATACACTTGAAGTATTTTCTGTTCATTTGGCCAGTTGTTTTCTGAAACAAGTCAGGTTGAAGACCTTGCTTAAGAGTACAATAGATGTGAAACGGTTTCAGATTAACACTACCCATGAGGCTGAAGGTTCTTCTACTACACATAAATACCATTTAATCCCCACAGGTCATATAATAATTCCCAAAAATAGTCCCATGGCCAATGAAAATCAGATAGCTTGCTGTTTGTTTCAGCAGCTTGAAATGTCATTTTTAAGGATAAGAGACAAAGCACAAAGATTTTATGATTAAAATGTGTTACTGCATTTCACATTTTGAGGCTTGCTTACATATATTATCTTCCATGACTGCAATTAGCCTTACTCGTGGTTTGTGTTTAACTTTGGCTTATGACCTGTAGGGGTAACTTCCTGCACTCATACCATCTTGCAGTGCTGTCTTGCAATGTGCCCATGTGTAGACTTTTAGAGGATTCCAGAATTGTGTGATATCATCAGTACTTTTCTGTGGTGGAAGGTGTGTTCTCACCTCTAATTGGCTGATACACAAGGTTATGCTAGCACCAGATCTTTTCCTTTTTGCACCACAGTCGTGTTGCACAGGCAACTTTTTGTCAGCTGAATATTTTACAGCAGTTTTGAGATGCATAAAAAGGCTTGCTTTTTAGCTGCGCCCAGCAGCTCTATAGCTCGCTCTGTCGGTTGGTTGGTTGGTTGGCTGGCTGGATGGTTGGTTGGTTGGTTGGTTGGTTGGTCGGTCCATAAAAGTTTCACCAACCTTGGCGGCCACAATTTGTGCCCTAGGAGATTGAAATTTGGCATGGAGGTCAAGTGTGTGTGTGTGTGTGTGTGTGTGTGTGTGTGTGTGTGTGTGTGTGTGTGTGTGTGTGTCTGTTCATGCCAATTTGCTAAAAGGAGGCGTGGGAGTGGCATATTGCAAAAAGGCGCATAACTTCCAAATGGATTCACAGACTTGCACAAGATTTTGTGGAAAGGTTGGTCATGAGCCAAAGGACAGCTGATAAGCTGTTCATGCCAATTGGCAAAATAGGGGTGTGGCAGTGGGAGTGGCCTATAACAAAAAGGCACATATCTTCTAGATGGATTCATGTGGCATGGCCAGACTTTGTAGGAAGACACACACACACACAGATAGACAGACATACACACAGACACTTACATTGGTGACGATTGGCCCCGGCCCAACAATTTAGCCACGCCCCCTTTCATAACTCATGAACCATTTGTCGTAGACTCTTGTGGGAGGCATCATTGAACTCAGCAGACTTTCCTTTTCATTGGTGATGGTTTACCCTGCTCCCTAAATGTTAGCCCCGCCCATTTCATAACTCATAACCCGTTTGTCATACACTCATGTGAGAGGCAGCATTGCAGAAAGCAGAGAGTAGTTTTTCTTCAATTTATTTGGCCAAATATACAGCAAAGAAAGAATTTCTCATTCACACAAGTACACAATATTTTGCATCATGACATTTGCCATGGAGGCCAAGTGTTTGTGAGGTTGTGTATGTGTGAATGCATGCAGGTATAAGCAGCCAGAATGTGAATCAGGCTACTGTATACAGTGGCCAAGATACCTCACATGACCCTATTTGTGCATCATGGGAACATGGCATTTTGTTTCTCCCAGAAATAGTATATTTATGATAGAATTTTAATAATCAATAACTACCCAGTTTAAAGTTAAATATTGATAAAATCAAGTCTTTATTTTATGGTTTTCCTGAATTTCTGAATTATGAATGCCTTTTTGCATATACATTTTCAGAGAGGGGATTATCTTGGGTGATGTAGCCACCCTTGAGATCCTTCAGCTGAATTTACCTCCTGCTTTTTTTGCCAAAGAGCTAGTTGGAGAAGTAATGCTAACTCATTTGCTCAGTCACTTTCAACTAGGATAGATATGCCACAACAGCCATAATATGGTCAAAATACTCATGCTTCAACTAACAACAGGTATAGGGCTTGGGTCATTGTGCGACACTGTTTTTAAACTACAGGATTTGATATATAGCAGAAAACATCAAGATGAGATATTCGGGCCATTTGTGTAGGCTAAGTTAATGACAGGAAATGCAAATTCCTACCAATGAATCTTCAGTACTCATGTTCAGAGCAGTAGTACAAAAAAGACATTTCATTATACAATTAAACTGTCCATTAGGGTTCTTTAGTGTTGAATGGCATAATGAACTTTGGTACTTTTTTGATACTTATTTTTTAAAAAAGGAACGGTATCAGAATTTTCCTACATTTGGTACTTTTTGGTCGACTGTGTCTCCTGTGCTGAGAGGATGAAAAGTGTAGGTTGCCTGAATCTTTGTACTCATGCTTAGGGAGGCAGCCATTAGTGACAATCGCATATACATTCTTCCTTGGTGGTACAGCGCAGGCATCGACTCATGGAGAACAAACAAATTAGCCAATTAGGTTAGAGAATAAGCTAGCTCGCTAGCCAGCTAATATGATGATGATGAGCTCTTCAATGACATGAGATAAGTTAACTAATGCTAACATCACTGTATCGTAAATTGCAGGCATAGGCAGCGTAACATTTTAAAGCATGACGGGTCATTCACATTGGTGCACCATTTCCAGTTAAACAGTGCTTTTTAGCCAAGTGGCATTACCGGGATTCATAGACATTACTTAATGAAAATCAATCACTTTACAAGCACCAAAATGTGTGTTTTTGTGGTTTTTAAAAATGTCATGTCTTTATACTGCTAATAATAATAACTTTAAAAGACTAGTCGGCTAGTATGAATTCCAAATTATGCATTTAAAAAATACTGCCAAATACATTTGTTGTTTTGGAACTATGGGTGTTGTGGTTTTGTACCCATGGTTCTACGGCATAAACCTCAAGCGGAATTCCCACTGGGAAGCACAAGTAGGGAGAGACACTTCCAGTGAGACTCATTTTAACAGAATGATGCACGACTCGTTCATTGGACGGTAGTTTTTGAAAGGTCTGTTTGTTTTTCTTTAGAGGCTTGTTGTTTTTGTTTCATTTGTTTTTTTTCTGTTTAATATGATTTAGTTCTAACATGATAGGCCCATGCTTGTGTATTAAATAATACCTGTGGGGTGTACAATAGAATCGTTAGCTTGCCAAATATCCAAATACGCATGTGCCATTTATGTGGAGCGTAAACACTGTTTTTACTAGAGATGTGTAAATACAGCATCATTCATTTAATTCAATAGACATCATAAGCTTCACTCTGCCTTCTTTTTTCTTTTTAATTAACCTAGAACCTCAGTGAAGGACAATGGGGAGCTGTTGATTTCTTTATCACCTCTGGCTGGATGTATTTAAGCTCTTGCTACTTACTCTTCAAGAGGAGAGGTGAGGGACAGGAAAAGGTTGACAGTAAATTAGATTAGTTCCTGGTGGTGGAGGTTATCCCTCCATTGCTGTGCTTCCCCCCAACCCCCCCGATGTGTGCTTGTGTGTGTGCTTGGGTAGGGGGGCTAGATTAACCCCTCCTCATCAAAGTGGGGGGTGCAGCAGCTTACACTCATGAGGTGTGTGTGTGTGTGTGGGTGTGTGATCTTTGACTGCCAAATGGCTGAGAGGGATCATGGTGAAAACATCATTGCAGGAAACTGCAGTCGGACCAGACTAAACTGGACCTGCATGGCCAGTATGTACTCAGCACTGACAGCTAAGAGTAAATGGAGGCTGCACCAGGGTGTCAACATTACAATCAAACCTTTGCAGTCAACAGCCATAATGGAACATCAGTAATGGCCTCCGCACTTTCTGGTCTATGCACATACACATACACACTCGCACACGCTCTCAAATATCGTGACGCAGATTCAGTTAATGCAATTAGCTGTGTTCTTGGGTTTTTATGTTCAGTGTGAGGCGTAATGATTTGTTTTTGTTTTATGACAATTACATTTCATTACATTACTAAAAGGGAAGCTATATACAGCTGTTTACAGTTACTAAACATAAAAGACTGAGAAAGATCAACAGATTACATCTTAGAGTAAAGAAGTATGCTGTAGTAATGTTACAGAGAAAGGAAAATGAAATATGTTGAATAAGGTTGATTTTAAAGCGAACAGCACCTAACCAACTATCAAGGTTGGGCAATTGATTATGTCATCTGTCCAATACTAAAACTTCACTAAAATATCAGTAAAACCAAAAACAAATTATTTTGAATTGATTGCAGGGTCAATCCATCTTAACAGGATTGCCATCTTGCATCTTACAAGAGGTCAACGCCACCAATCAGATAGGTTTTTGTGTATAATGAATTCAATGTGACCATTACTCCCTGTAAAGGCAGCTTGTGAGTAGAAATTGTACTTGGTCACTAATGGCTATTGTGGCAACCTTTTCTGGTTGACCTTTTTATGTCTAAGGCATTTTCAGATATATTGCATGAAGGACTAAAAAGCCACTCACCTCTAAAGTCAGGATATTGGTGGATTTAAAAACAATAGTAATGGGGTGTGTGTGTGTGTGTGTGTGTGTTTGGATGGGCTGGGTGGGGGGGGGGAGTTGAGTGCAAATTGTTGATTTTAATTCACCAGAGGGTTAATGGGGGTTAATGGGAAGGGAGGCTGGCCAGGCTGGAGCTAGTCCCCCTGTTCTCCTCCAGGTCGTCTCAGCGTAGGACCTCAAACACAATTACAGAGGCAGTTGCAGCAGGCAGACTTCATCCATCACACAATGACTTCATATTTAATTCAATCATGGCCTCCATCCTCCAACGCGGCAGGCTGCCCTCGGCGGACATCCAGGGCCGTTGGAACAGGGCGCGGCCCGGTGCACCGTGCTGCCGGAAGGAGGACGTGCCATAGGAGGGGAAGATGGTGGGGGGGGTGCAGTGCTGGAAGGAGGGGGTGGGGAAGGAGGAGGGGTGGGTTGGGGGGTTGGTGTAGGCTGCAGTCGAGAGCGGCTCTTCTACCGCTCGCCGCTCCCCTGTCCGGGCCTCCCTGCCCCAGAGATGAGCCGCACTAATGATGCGTTTCTGTTGCAGCTCTGCCTCCGAGGACTTGGGCTGCAGACGTGGGGAATTCAGCCGGAAACACTATGGGTCCGTGGAACTGGTGAGTCTCCCTTTTCATCTGGGGAATCAGGCCGGTCTGTGTGGGCGCACGGTACAAACGGAACTACAGCAGCGAGGGGGGGGGTGGGGGTGTGGGGTGTGTAGGGGGTGGTCATTGGGGGCTAGGGTGTGGTCGTTATTGTGTCTGCTATAATGTGCCAGACGATGAATACATGAGGTGTTAAGTGTCAGGTGGAAGAGAGGTGTTAGGAATGTAGCAGTATCCTCTGGTTGTTTTTGCAAGATTGCTTTTCATACAGAAGAGCTCCAAATTTCTGATTGCTAGAAAACTAATTCTGCAAGTGCACCAAATTGAAGAGAAGCAGACTGTTTACAGTTTTTGTGCAGCATAATTGAAAACAGTGTTAATTTTAGATCTATTAAGACAAACAGTTTGGATTCACCGCATATAGGGTTTTCATTACTACTCTGTTGCGACATGAGTGGGCTGAGTCTGGATGGTAAAAAGCAATTAAATTCTTGTCTAGGCTCTGATACAGTGCATAAACACATCATGTCCCCAGTTAGGGAAGAGGGAGGCTTTGAACTAAGTGATGGCTGTGGTATGGTTATGCTGTTATTTTTGTATCAGTATTTGTTTGTAGTGTGCAAATTCATTAGGTTGGCCTCCCGAGTTTATTATTAGCCTGTTCCTGGTGTTGCCTTCTGAATCGGCGCTGCCAGCCCTGATAAAGCGCAAGAGAGGCTCAGAGGCAGGAAGTCCCATAAAACCGCACTCCGCTCTCACCTCCCGGTTTGGACACAGCGCGGCTTTGTCGGAGGGCTGCGAACTGGAGACTTTATCGGATTAAGGTCGAGTAAGAAACCGCACAAGGCATATCGGTTGGAGCAGACGCAGAAACAATGCGTCGCATGCAGCAGCGATGCTTTTCGTCAGTAAGCGCAGGTTTTGCTTCGTGAGCAAAATGAAGGGCCTGTACTGCTGAAATGGGAGTTGCCGTTGAACTTTTTTTTACACAAAATCACTGCCTGAAGTCTATTTTAGGTAGAGGAGTAATCAAGAAATCCTAAAGGATGATTGTATATGCACCTACAGAGTGTGTACATACAGCACGGTCCGTCCTGTTTGAGCAGGAGCTGCAGGAAAGAAGGAGAAATGTTCAGAACTCATTCCAGAGCTGTCCATCTGTAATTCATGTGCGCCGGTACCCTCCAAGATCAACAAGCAGACCTGTCTGGGACCGGCGTTTACACCTGTTTCTCAGACATGAAGCGGCCATGAGACCACCTATAATTCTTCAGCCCAAAACTGCACTGTATTAAAATTCCGATATTTACTGCAAGGGGAGTCTGCTGGGAACACAGGATGGTTTTTCTGAAGAGCAATTACTTTGTTAAATCTGCCAGATGAATTCTGAAGCAAAGGAAAAAATATTGAATAGGAACAACCATTTTTTTTTAAATATTATTTTATGTCCCTGGGTTAATTTTGTGTTTGCGAAGAGCCTCACTCTCTGATTTAAACAGTAACAAAGCAATTCTGTCTGTCTAGTGAATTTCTAATTGTTTTTCTTACCCTGTCTCAGAAGATAGCTGTTTTTTAACGTTAGAGACACACAATATGCTTTTATATGTATTTTATATTTTGAGTTTTATTTTATATATATATGTTTTCTTCATTTCATCCTAATATTAGCCAGATACACAGATTGTTATTATACTATCAGCATCATGCACGTCATGCGCTATGTTACTTTTGTGTTACTGACATCTAAATACGTGCTCTCTTTGACCAATTCATCCTAAAAAAATTATTTGCAGGGAAATTGTTTGCATTGCCCGCATAGCCACATTTTAAAATTGGCCAGCACTAAAAATTCTCATGTGATTCTGTTACTAAATGTAGTCAAACCTATGACACCATAAAAGTTACCATTTTCAAGGATGAATTTCTAATCGTCCAAAGATACCATGTATGAAGCTCACTTACACCATCAACAGGTAGTCTGCGATTGACAGTGCGTGTACGTTTAGAAAACAAGCACACAGACTGTAGTGGCAGAGAGGAATGGTGAAGCTTTCACCACCTTTAATGGGGTGGCTCTCTATTGAGTAGACAAGACATTGAAATGAATGAAATCTCTCTATCGACTAACAAGGGATGGGGTTTTTTTACAGTCGATTTCTCTAAAATGTCAGACTAAGGGTTAGTTACTAAGGGATAAGATCTTCCAACCTCAGTACGTGTCCTTTATTCCAGCTACTGGATTTCAAACTAAGCAGTGCAATAACCTATTGTAGCTGTTTGTTGTTGAAGCAGTGTAGGCCCCTTTAAGACTTTCCCAGCGTCTGCTCGAAGAGTAATGATTGCCAAAGTGTTTTGGCACCTCCTGTTTTCTATAGCCATGTTTCTGTGAAAGGCAGAGAGCATGTGAGATGTTGCTTTATTGAGTACTAAGCCTTGGAAACCTGATGTGATTAGTAATTATAAAACAACCACAAAACACTCACGCCAAGATATAAATGAACGCTTGGAATGAGCCATGTTAGCTAGGAATTTGTCTAACTCCAAATGCATACTGGGAGCACCTTAGAAGTCACCATGGATGAAGTATACGACGCAAAAAGCAGTACAACTGCAGCTATGCTCAGTCTTAGGAAGAGGCTCTGCACATCGACTAGTGTACAGGGTGTTAGCATGTAGCCAATGACTGTAGTGCTGTGTGTACTTTTTCACAACTTATCTTACAACAGTTAATCCTATTAATTATTGAAGGTGTCCCCAATGTAGGATTTCAGACATAGGTAATTCAATGCATGCAGTGTATTCATATGTAAAGTGTCTGCTGTGTTAGTTTGTGGCCCCACTGAGTCTTATCTCATGCCCTACAATGGACATTCTTGAAATGGAAAATGCAGTGACACAAAAAAACGCAGGTATCTATACGTTCAGATTTTCCACTGCATCCATCGAGTTAGCGCTCTGTCTCTTATCCATACTCCTCAGATGACTACAGGGACCATGTTGAGAGCGCAAGGCTGAACCCCGGCCAAAAGCCCACCCATCCTCCAACAGCAACCCGACCAATCAGACGGAAGCCACTCGCGGTGCCCATCTTGGCTCTGTTTCTCAAGAGCCCGAGCCGCACAATGGCCCACAGGGCGCTCATTAAAGGGGAAGAGAGACAAAGGAGGAAATTTAATTCACAGAATACACGTGGGAATAAAAATCAATACTTAGCACCACCGGCTGATGAGTCAGGGAGCTGCAAAGTCCTGATTTGGCCATCAGGCTCATAGCATGACAACAGAAGCACTGTAGTGAATGCACCAGGTCACTGTGGAGTATGTATAGTATGCTATAGGGAACTAAGCTGGGGGCAGGGTAACTCATTACTGAAGAAACATAAAGGTTACTTTTCCATCTCCATGGCAAACGCTAAATATTTCCTATCTCCTAGTTAACCTGCCAGAGCAGAGGTTTTTTTATTTTATTGTTTTTTTTTGAAGAGTGTTAAGATAAAAGAATTTTGAAGTAAACAAAGACCTGTCTTTAAACAGCTGAGGCGCATGTATGCACTTGCTCGTTCTTTCGTAGCCTGTTGTCAGGAGAAAAGTGTGATGGGGGGATGAGCATGTTCTTCGTCTTTGCTCGTTGCCCTTACTGTTATGACCTGCCCCTTTTTTCTTGTCATCTCGATTTTAGTCCACCAGCTGCAGGGCATTCCGGTGACGTGTCCGAACCATTTCCACTTTGTCCTTTTCAACGTTGAATCAATGTGAAACACTAGACACTGTGAAATGCATTTTATTGTGGAGCTGGTTGTGTGTGGTACGGTGGTGCAGCATAGGTCTGCTGTGTACCGCTGTAGGGCCCAAGTACGGGTGTGACCTCGGTCTCTGCGTTGCAGTGTACGGCCTCTCCATCTCCGTGCTGCTTTCATCCCAGTGTCCAAACACATTCTATCTACTGTACCTGAACTGACATTTCTAAACTATGCTGTTTGTGTGTGTGTGCGTGTGCGTGCGTGTGTGCCGTACGGTTGTTAGAATACATATGAGCATTTCATGCAGGGTGTGTATCTGCTTCCTGGTTTTACCTCCCATCCAGTATAACTCTAAATAATACTGAATATGAATCGAGCTATGGTATAAGGTGAGATCAAAAGTTTAACGAATGTTGGAATAGAAACATTTTATTAAACATCAAACGCTTTCATCATGAATCCCCTTGGAAGTTCTTGTTGCACTGTTTCTGCCACAAACTGTCAGAAACATTTGAGGAACTCTTCTTTGTTAATCACCTTCAGATCTGTCGTGTTGGATTTGATGGTTTCGATCGTGTCCAATCGCTTCCCTTTCTGTGCTCGTTTCAGTTTGGGGAGCAGCCAGAAGCGTCTTGGTGCCAAGTGCGAATAAGGCAGATGCAGGAAGAATGTTGCTTTCATATACAACACCGTTTGAACTGAACTCCTTGTTAAGTCTTGAGTTTTTGGATATTTGCATTTTTTATTCAGTATGGCTAATGTAACTTGTGGAACTTGTTTTACAGTGATTAGCAGAAAATAATCTCAGATCCCTTGCATTAAAAGTCCTGCGATTCTCCCTCTCATTGGCAGTCCAATCCTGGCCTAGTGAAGCCAGGACCTAGTTGTAAGAAGAGAAAACCAGGGCTTCAGAAAACACAATGTTTTTGTGTAGAGGTTGAGCATCCCCAATCTAAAAATCCGAAATATTCCAAAATTTATTGAACATCTTCTCAAAAATACTGTATAAATTTTAAAAACAATGAAAAATATATGAGAATATAAAAATTATTCTTGGTCATATGTCCACCAGTGCCATCAGTTGTGTGCCTGCATACGATTGTGACCGTCAGAAGATATCCTGGCATTGTGTACATCTTCTACGTGTTACGTGTGTACTTCTATGTGCTATACTAACATACGACTCCATTCTGAGATATGACTGGTCAGTCTGAACAGAACAGAACTCAAGATCTATATCAGCAAATGGCTGTATATGCAAATATTCCAAAATCCAAAAAAATCCAAAATCCATAACACTTCTGGTCCAGGCATTTTAACAAAGGGATACTAAACCTATATTTGTTTCACAATAGACTAAAGCAGCTAACTCTAATTAGTACAACTTTCGGTCAGGTAGGGGCGCCAATTAGTGAAATCAGCTGATCTGTGTATGTGATGAACAGATATGGAAGTACCTCTGATTTCAAAGGCAGGGTTTCCCAGCTCCTGTCATAAAGGAGAGGGGTAGTGTCGGTTTACCAGGGAATCAATGTACCCTTAGTTTCCTCAGTCCTGGTGAGCCTAACACTCAGGATCTCCACAGGAGACCTAAAGTCAGTCATGATTACATTGTGTCACTAGAGCAATGTCAAATCAAGACTGAAGACCACTGAAATTCTGGGGGAGAGCATACCATTATGTCACGTCTTTTTGAACCCAGCTTCTTCAGTGGAGCTCCATTCCCCATAATTCATAAAGATCTCAACACCATGATGTAGATCATTTCCATGATATAGATTGTTACTCTCTCACCACACCTGTTATTCACATTTGTTGTATCATATCATCTGTTGAAGTCAATCCAGTGATGAAGCTTGCAGTCCATCATAGTCCAATACAAAATGTCATGGTTCTCAATGTAGGTAGGATATCTCAGGACATTTACATACAAGGGTGTGTATACTCTTAATTTGGAAGTACAATATGGTGTTTTCTAAGGAGACTGCACATTAGTGTGGCAAATAGGTTTATATGTATTTACTTAAAAGACTGTTGAAATCAGAATACTGAAGCCGTCAGAAGCAGAGTATCATTGCACACTGTTTGCATTTTAAAACAGCATTGTTTGCAGCAGCCAGTCTTGGATTTCTTGTCCAATGGTACAGGTACATTAGCTATATTGCAGTGCTATTTACCCACACTGTTCAGATCTCAAGGCTGAAAAACAAAACATCAGAACAGTTTTATCCTGCTCTCCAGCAAGCTTTAGTTCCGATTAGAATAAGCTTTTATCCTGTGCCCTAGTAAAACCTTGTTTTGCAGCTGGGTTTGAGTCTACATTGCAGGAAATTGCCTGGGAGAAACTACAGGCAGCTTAACGTACCGGTAACTGTACTTCCAATGCTTCCAGTTACAGATTCGGGAGAAGATATAATTGAGTTTGACCATTGCTGTCTAGTACATTGCAGCAATGTCCCATTTACAGAACAGGGGGGTCTGGTGTCACGAATGCTTTTCTGGAGTTTAATTAAGTTCTCCATTTAAAACTAATTTCACACAATTTACATTGTTATTATTTATCATTTTTATTTAATTACTCTCGACATTGTTGTTGTACTGCCATTAAATGACTTGACACTACAAATTATGTTTGGTCAGTGAAGTCAGTACATTGTCAAGCATAAATTGTTTTTAAAACATACGCACACCTTTGTTTATTTGTTTGATTATTCTTTATTTTTGAGGGAAAGATTTCTTGCGATATCCAGATTAACAGTCTGCATGATGAAAGCTTTTGATTTGTTTTTTTGCCTTGCTGAAGGTTTTTCTGGAGATTTGTAAGGGGCCTCACACTGCAGTGGATTGTACAAGGTGGAACCATCATTGGTTTCAGCCCATGTGACCTGGACCAGAGACTGGTCTGGACGTAATGTGGAAGACTCATGCGACCCACTGTTCGCTGGTCTAATTGATTTTCACATCCTGTGCTCGGTGGAGCAGGTATTCAGAAAACCGAATGTGCTACGTATTGCATTATTGATGTTCAATGTGCATTGGTGTGTGCCTTCATCCAGGACCACATTCTATACAGTATGGATTGATAGATTTATTAACAGACTCACCTCAGTCTGTCCCCTATCTCTCACTGTTTACACTGTGCTAGTAGGTCTGGAGTCCTACAAGACTTGAGCCCTTTCCTGAATATGACGCATTGTAGTGTAGCATGGTGCCCTGTCCAGCGGGCAGGAAATTAGTGAATTTCAACTAAAGAACATTGGATAAAAAGGTTAATTCATCCATCATAGGTTACCTTGATTAGATAATACAAGTTAATTGCAGTCACCTTTTTTGGTTCAAAGATCACATCGTCAGCTTGGGTGCTGTACACAGATTGACCTTTTCTATGGGAAAAACGGAGGAAAAAAACAGATTAAGTGTCCCTTAGGGGTTTTTTTACCAGAAAACAGTAATTTCAGTTCTTTTTCAAATGATTGTTTTTTTCTCTACAAGTGAAAAATCACCACAGTTCTTGCTTACCTACTGTTGATATTCATACACCAGACATCCGAATCATAACTTTTATTCTCAAATTTGTATTTGGAGAGCGCGCAAGAAATGTATTCAGAAAAACAATCAATTCCCTTGTTTTGGATTTAGACTGTATTGTGTTTTATTTGAAACTGCATAAATAGGAATAGGCAAGCAGACTTACCCATATGGTTTTAAACACAATAAAGCTATTATGGGTTGAAAATGTACAATGTGTCTTTTTTTCACCTAAAATCTCCTCTGGAAATTATGTCTGTAGAGAGTAGGGAGACTTCAGTATACTTGAGTATAGCACATTATGACAAACACACACATAATAAATTGTTAAATGTAGCAAATGGGTTTTGCTTTTATGCAGACCACACAAATGTGTCAATCGTGTTTTGCTGGCTGGGTGTAAGACATGTACAGTCTTTGCTGTTGCCTGCCCATTCAAATAATATAATTCTATTTGAGCATTAATGTAGGTACAGTCATGCTTAACCAGACAAACCCATGTAGATGGATGATTCATAGAAGAGGAATGTTTGATGTTTCATTAGTGAGAACAATTTGGTTGTATATGTCAGCACTTAGTCTACATCTCTATTTATCTACATTATCTATATGATGGTAACTGAAAAAAATTCTCAAGGTTTTGATCTCACAACTTCAGCTGTTTCTGAAAATATGTTCAGCTTCTGCAGACTAGTGCTGATTTTGGCTTTCAGAATTCTGACACCAACCAGAATGCAAGCCTATGTAAACTGAGTTGTGCAGTAATGGCATCAAATGGGGGAACATGACACACCTCCTTCCACTGCTTTAAACAGAGGCACCAATTACCATGTGACAAATGAATTAGGAGGAGCAGGCCAGGCATCTCAAATGCTGTTTGCGCAGAGGCAGAATCTTTAGGTAAATGAATGGCAATTTCCAGCTAATTTCCAGGGAGGCGATATATGATACAGACAGCCACCAGTGTGGGTAAGATTACAAATGCAATATGTACTGCATCATTGAATGCTGAAAAAGTGCTGTCTCATTAGCTGAGGGAATCGTATGCTAACAGATAAATGTTTGCAACAGTTTCTGGGAATAAAATTAATGTATGGAGCTGGATCACAAGTATTGTAATTGGAGTTTGGTAAAACAAAAGTTCGGGTTGTATTTTCAGGCAACCCCTCATTCAAATACCTGTATCTGTCCAATCCGGTTTTCTCCTCAGATATTAAATTGCCACGCACCTTCTCTCCCATCATGCTCTCTGCTGCCAGCATCCCTCCCCCTCCTCATCTCCACCTTCATGTCTACTTCCTTTCTGTATTTCACCCTCTCTTCTAATGTTCAAGTGGTGATCCCCCTCACCCAAAAAATTGTGAGGATGACGCTGCCCCCTTGGACTCCGAGCCCAGGTTCAAATGTCTGTACCAATATTCAACTTGCCACATCACGATAAACTCCTTCCAAATGCATTCATGTTGTCTGAAAGTTCATTCTCCTGAAATTACAAATTAATATCTTTTAGATTCATAACTATGCATTATACATCAGTTTGTATTTTCCAAAATACATGGCAATAGTGGAATAAAATTCAATGCTATTTTATACCAATCTGCTCGTCTTTGGTTTCAATGTATAAATATAACTCCTTGAACAATGATCATCACTTTATCGTGGATAAAAAGCAGATGTGCATTTTCCTCAAATTATTTGCATGTACACAGTAGGAAGACAGTCATGCATTTTTATTCAATAGAGCCGTTTTCGAGTGTCACACTTTGAGTAGGCTGCTGACTCGGAGTGTGAAGTAATCTGATGTAATGCAAGGTGAGGACAAATAAGGTAAAAATGAAGGACTGTAATGAAATGTGGTGCTGGTTTCCCAGTCGACACAAATAAAAACCTTGCTTTTGAATTGTTTCAACACATTTTTGGATCCATTTCGCACAACCTAATGTCAAATGGCCATTTAATACCAACAAACATTAAACAAAGTTTCCGCTTATTCAGATTGATTGCCCAGTTTTTGTACAATTACATGGTTTTAGCTGTTTAGTCGATATATAACTCATCATACCTCATCCATAACGTTTGGGACAAAGACACATTTTTTCTTTATGTGGATCTGTATACTATATATATAGTATTGTTATGGATTTTTCCACATTAAACAACCATAAATTGGAATATTCAGTGTGCATTAAAACAATCCAGTGACAGTACAGTACATCACCCAGCATTCCCTTAGTTATCATCGTGGACACAGTGCCAGTTACGATTGCAGCATATGGTTTTCAAGCAAAACAATGAGGCGGAAATTAATTGAACGCGGGTGGAGATCTCTCTACATCCTGTCCACTGTGAGTCCCGCTGAGCCGGTCCGAGAACTGAGTCTCTGTTGGGCCTGGACCAATACTTCTTTTATTGGAAGGGGGGGCCACAAACACAGACATTTGCCAGGCTCTGATAATAATGTGCCAGCACATGAAAGGTCGAATCTCCTACCTCATATCGCATTCTTCCTCTAATCAGTACTAGCAAAGATGACAATATATATTCCCCACCGCTGCATCAAGGATCCTGCTCTTCAGGCCTGCATGTGGTCGGACCCCCCTAATGGTGGTCCAGGCTGCACCAGGCCCAATTCAGGGCCCAGACCAGCTGTGGGGCTTTCTATCTAAACCCAGCACAGGAACAGGACTGCACAGTCTGTCAAACTGGCAGCTCGAACGCAAGCTGCAGTAATTATCTCACCATCATGATCGCTTTGCATTACCATCAACAGCATTGCTCATTTCCCCCAAGGAAGGGTGCATTGTGGGGTGAATTCATCCTTTGTTCCCGGGTTTCTCTGTAGTCAGAAAAGGGATGTTTAAGTTGTTGAGGGCCCTGGGGGAGTGTGGGTCTCAAGTTATGGCCTGTGAAGTTGTCCATCTTTATTCATTGTGGAGATTTTGTTCTCCCACAAGAAGATTAAAGACTGTCCCAATGCATCATGGGATTCTGCTACTAACTGTGGATACATGATGAAGGTTGTGTAGATCCCTTAAACTGACACAGGTTAAATGTGGTAATGGTTAGTTTTAATTCCCACATAAAAAAACTGTAGATGCTGTCGTAGCTTTTTTCTCATAAGCTGAAATAAACATATTAATAGGGTCATTTGTAATATCTTAGTTTCTTGACAATTTGTGTTGCTTGAGTAGTACTACCCTATAGACAGTCTGAAGAAATTCTTCTGTGCAAGTACATTTATGGCCATTCAGCTTTTGATTTTGGAATACTGTTTTTCAATTTGAAAGGAAATGTCATGTTTAAAAATGAAAAATGTTGAAATAAATGTAAAAATATTTGTATAAATATAGAAGGAGATGAAAATATTATGTACATGTTTATTCATATACTCACATATCCATTAAGATTTGAAATTACATTTTGATCATATTTGCATTTTCAATGTGAGGAAAGAATTCTATCAATCAAAGCTTGGAGGACACTGTGGCATCAAATGAGTCTGTGTAAATGTGTAGTACTGTGTTCGGCAGATGTGATCTTCAGGGATGTGTAGTTTCTAAAATAAACCTCCAGCTCCGTGGGACAGAAAGCTTGGAGAATTTACTTTCCTCATGAAAATCACAAATGTAACACCACAGACAGAATACATTTCCACAAATTAGCATGTTATTAAACAAAAAGTTAAATACAGGGAAATAGAGTTTTCATGAATATAAGAAAATAGAGTTTTCATAAGAATATGGCCCTTATCAAGAAAGGGGCCACTACTGTTTAATATATGCTTATGTATGAATAAAATTATGAATACTGCCATTTACTCTCATTTCTTACAATTTAAAACTTACATTACCTTGGTGCTCTGTGTTTCTCTTAACATACCTACAGAGGTTTTACAAAAAGGACAGAATAAAAACAAGTGGGGGGTACATTACACAGTAAAATAAAAGTCTCAGAGTCTTTAAATCTTAGATGTGAATCACTTTGTGCAGGGTGCCCAATTTAAAGTACACTGGTGGGACAATATGTGGTACAGTGATAATACAGCTACCTACATTACAATTGTGCGCTTAATAATATAATTACAGCAGTAAATTAGAGGCACTTGCTCTTGTTTCTGAGAAATTCAATTACACTGTGATTGCAATAGCTTTTACCCTGAAAGAAGACTTGCTGCGATGTTGTCAGGTAATGGCAGTGTTTTTTTCCTTGACTGTGAGGATTTTACAGCAAAATTTTTCTGAGTCCGTTTTGTAATGTAGTGAACCTGCCACAGCAGTCCCTTAAATCTCGTCGGTTTTTAATTTTCCTCAAACATGAGTCACTCTGCAAAAGGTTACTGTAGCCTGTATTTTTATCCACTGACCTTCAATGAAGAACGTTAGTGCTTTGAACTCATGCTAAGTTTCATATGAAATATTTACACATAATATATAATGTATAGGTCTATATATAGTTTTTCAAAAAACATCCGAGAACAGGTGATGCCAGAGGCTCCTTTGGCTGCAAAATCCTGGATAACATCAAATTAAAATTTATAACTTGAAGTATGGCCATTTTCAACCCTTATTCAATATGTCATATATTTAGAACAGGCATATTTTTGTACTAAATATTGCAACCTAATTACCAAATATAATTATTGTAATTTCTTTGACTGGTTGAGGTCTTATTTTATGTATCTCATTTTTAGAGAGAGTGTGAGTGATAGAGCAAGAAAGAGAAAGAGAGAGGATATCAAAATGCACAATGTCACACGTTTATACCCAAATGCTCTGGTTGTGTTTCTCAGCATGTGCACAGTTGGTAATGACTGGATCTTTCAGGGACCCACTCGGAACATGTAATATCTGATTGGGCCATCTTTTTTTTCCATGTGGTGTCATAAAACAGGCCGGTAATGAGCAGGAGCTCTCTCCGCGCAGCGCTCGTATCCGCCGTATCCGGAGGCCGTGAGCCCGCATAAGCAGGCGCTCTACCTTTTCAGAGCTCTGATGACATCAATTACAGATGCGCAGTCACAATAACATTGATTCATTCTTATACCGCGCAGTGTGGTCTTACACCCAACTCAGGGCCTTGGGGAAATTACAGACTGTCTCCCCAGTCCGAGGGCTCATTTGGGTTGGGGAAATAGCGCGACAGTCTTTGCTTCCAAATTCTGTGAATTTCAGTGCTGGTTTTTTGGTGACATTTTCATCTAGGGAAAACCATGTGCTCCATGCATTGTGCAAGCAGCATTGCTATCTCTTTTATCTCTTGCATTGTTTCTGAGCTGAGGTAATGTCAGAGAGCTTTCATGTCTCTGTTACATCTCTTCTTCTGTCCTCCATATCTTTCCTCCAAGAGAAAAGAAGGAACAGTTATTGTTGTAGTTGTTTTTCATTATTTGTTAATTTGTTTGGCGGGAGTTGGGGTGTAAGCGGTTTTATGAGATAATACATATAAGGATATTTGAAAAGAGGATGTGGAAAAGCAAACTTCCTGGCAATATCAATATTGATACCCCACTGAATAGTTTTAATCAATGATGAAGTCTATATTATCCAACACTAATAAAGTGTGATTGTGCTGTGGGAATGGGACACTGGAATGTTCTCTTGGCAGAGAGCTATTGTGTTTTATCGTTCCTTAAGATTTAATGAATTGAAAAGGCCTCTAAAATAAATATCCTATAGCTATTAAATGCTTGCTAATTTTGTGTTTGCCATTACATAACCAGTTAATACACAACAAAACATATGAGTGAGTAATAGAAGAACAATTAAAGAGAAGAGCAATAAAAGAGCAATTAAAGAAAGAGTGAAACTCATTCCACAAACTTCACCATTTAGGGAATAGAAACGAGATACAGTAGCTACACAAGCTAGAAGTGTATTTTTGTGGACTGGAGGTGCAAGCGAACTACATATTTCCCTCATATGTGTGATTGCATTTTTAAACATTTAAATGATCCACAAATTATCATCAATATATCCATAAATAAATGCATCTTAGCTGATACAAGCTGTCTGTTCATCATGGCTTTAAGTTGTTAAGAGCAAGTCCAGGCCAAGAGCCAAGGGTTCGCCATAGCCTCAACATAAACTCAGCTGAAATCTACCGATAGTCATAATGTCAGTCATTATCGTCGCCAAGTGTACTTCAGCACCGCCTCTCCATGCAAACCTTATTTTAGATAGGGACAAAGGGGTAGTAATGAGGGTGTCAGTGTTTTTCAAAATAGCTCCATCTCCTATGTAGAGTTCACACTGTGCCATCCCCCCGAAGATGGCCGACCGGCCCCCGCTCTTATCTGCGCGATGGAAACGTTTATAGAGGTGAAAGAGGAGGCATACCTCCAGAGGGTAGCGCAGCAGTGGAGGAGTAAATGAATTTCTCCCACTTCTCCCCGAGGTATCCAGTCTCGTGGTTTCATCCAGCATGCTTTATTGCCTATTTGTAAAAGCAGAGTGGCGTGGGCCTTTGCCTAATCCTCGCTCTCATTTCAGCTCTGCTCTTTAATGTGTGCCGCTGCGCAGTAACACCGACTTTAGGTGTGTCGAGCGTACCTCAAAAAACGTGTCTCTGCCAGCATATTACCGTGATGTTTACGAGCAGAGGCAGGAGCGCTCGTAGAAATCCTGGTGTTTTATGGTGCCTCGACACCGTGAGCTCAAGTGTGTTCTGAGATATATGAAGACTGTCACATGATATTGCTGGCACTTTGTTTTGATATCACAAAAAGGTGCATTTGTCAACAATCAGGATGGCTGATTTCATAAACTATTGAATATAAAAATGTGTGAAGGCAGGATACGTACGTACCATGGTCTTGTCTAACTGCTGAACTACTGTGTTTGGTGGTGGGGGCCTGGTAAGGGATCCATATTCAAATACACAAACACTGTGTGTACATAGTCACATAGAATGGCTCATATATACATTTTCACACATGTGCATGATTCACTAGTCAATGACATCAAAACTCAATGTTACTCAATGATAATTGAAAATGATCAGATATAGCAATTTCAACAATCAAAGTAGTATGGTATCATAACTGTTGTAAAAACTAATTATAGACTGCATGTTTGTAGAGTTGTGGGGAAATTGGATGTGTGTTAGACTGACACACACACACACACACATTTGGTTCCCCACTGCAGTTCGGATGGAGATTCTCTCATCTGTAAAATCCAGGTCTCTCTCAAGTATCCCATGTGTTCAGAAAACCTACACAGACACAAACACAACAGAAGACTCAAAATAGCGCCGCATCTCTTTCCAGGTGGCATGTTGCCGTCTGTACTGAATTTGTCTCTCCTTAATTATTCTGCCATTTGAGAGTTAATGTTGCAGGATAAGAGAGAAAACACAGCGCATCCGGTCACATCTCATTCATCAGAGCTTCAGACGCACACAAATGAACTCTCATACCCAGAACACTGCTTACCATGTGAGGGACCCTTGGGGGAACGTCTTATTAAACGTGGATACCTGCAATGGTTTCTAGTCAGGCGTGCTGTATGATTATGGAAAGATGAGAGAAGTAGCGATCACAGTGCGTTATGCGAGCGAAGACTGTCGCTCATGTGCAACGCCGCGCACATTCTCCATGAAAGAAAGAGCGATGCATGCAGTTTTTTCGCTTAAGGACACCATTGTGCAGAGATGCTATGGGGGGGTTGCTGTGGTGTGGTATCTCCCTACATCCTGCAGAATCCAGGGCTCCTCTTTCCGCTTCTCCTTCCCACCAGGACTGCAGTAATAATGATGATGAATGGCCCTTCCTCCACCACCACCCCCAAGCCTCACCCTCAGTGCTCTGAGACGTTTTGTGAATGGAGGGGATTAGGCAGAGCGCGGGTGACATCAGCCAGCCCAACCCCCCCACGGAGCGACGCCTCGCAACCCCCTTCATGGTGGTAAAGACGAGGACCCATATCTGATCTAGGATTATTTCAGATCCTAATTCCTGCGGTGGGAAGGAGAAGATATAATTTACTGCAGAACTCTTAACTCCAATCCACCTGCTTCACTTACTGCCAAAACAAGAGTTAAGGAACTGCATTTTTAAATTCACAGGTATGAATTTTTTGGAAATCTGACACGTCTACCACAGTCAGGGATACCAATGAAGAGAAGGCTAATGAACCTGTAATCTTGCAATGCGTTGTATATAACGGCAACATCCACATTACATTTACAGTCATTGGTTTTCAGATGTGAAGAATAAAAAATGCATAAAGCATTTCCTCCTCATGTCTCTATGATTTGTAAAGGAATATAGATGGATAGCGTTGCATGATTTGGTATACCAATTCCCCAAAAGCTTTTCACTCAGATGTTCACGTCCTACATCATTCGCAGTGCCTTTGCACCTCAGACCAACAGCCCAAGATGTGACAAACGGGGAGTGTGGCCGGTGAGGTCTTAACATTGCTCTGGTGCTAGAAGCCTCTTAGTGCCTCGCTTGTGTGCTTCGAAGCATGTGTTAGGAATGCTAAGGGTCCTTCTGACTGACATGGCAATACCTTACATTTCAGAATGACTGAATCCATTAAATTGCATATGGATTGCTCAAATGGGGTTTGAGCTCTGCTTCAGCAAACAGCAGTCCACAAAACACGGTCCAGTCCCGAGGGGTCTGTTATTGAGAAACTCCCCACTTCTCCTTACTTCTCCTCTTCCCTCCCTTCCTCCATTCACCATCTATCTCTCACTCTTTCTCTTCCTATCTCTCAGGCTATTTATCTTTCTTTCTCTCTCCTCTCTTTGTACCCCTCCGTACCCCTCACTACTCTCAGTCCTTCCCTCCATTTCTGCCTTTCTCTCTCTTTCACTTCCCAACTCCCCCTCTCATTCTCCCTCTGTCTCTCTCTATCTCCCTCTATCTCCCTCTCTCCTCCCTTTGTCGTGATGTGCAGTCCTGGCTGGCACACAGCTGATCTGGGCTCATGCTCCATAAACACGCAGCATTGCTCTGTGCAGTGCAGTGCAGTGCAGCGCAGTGGGGCTGATGACATCCACCCGGCCGTGGCTCTGCAGCAGTGCTCTGCTTCACTTATGGAGAGCCGTGCAGTGCAGTGTCTACACAATATCTGTGTGAAGGTGCTGTCAGCAATTTTGTGATATTAACTGTGTACATCAGATGTGAGCAGTTGAAACGCATTGGTCCATCCCTGGTCCACTCTTGTTTAAAACTGAACAAAATTTGTTAATTTGTACTGCAGCCTGGCAACATTTATGCCTCCTCTAAATTTTTGTCATTCCCAAAAAGTTTGTAGTCTCACATAAATAGCTGCATTATTTTATTATTTTCCATGATCTTCAATTGTCTTCCATGGGCATGCATTTATTCTCTGATCAAGTAACCCCAGGCCAGATTTGGAAGCTCAAAAAACCCCAGGGAAGAAAAGGGGCAGAAAAGAAGGAGAAGAGAAGAACTGGTTTTGGCCATAGATCGTCATTGGACCTTGTGGCATTAGTTGGTTTACATTCATTAAATATGCTTTTCCAAATATTAAGGAAATCTGATTATAATTGTATATATTGACAGATGAGAGTTACACCTTTCACTTTAAGAAGACAGCAGGTCTTTTAAGAGGCTGGAGTTCGTCTTGAAAGCATGAGGCTAAAATGCATGATGAGCACTGTATCCTTCTCATCCATGCAACGCTATCATCTCAAGAAATGAAAAAATGTTATATTCTGAGAATCTGGAAACCTGTTACCGTATCACATCGCCAGACATGAAATAAAATCAGTTATATTTGTGCTGAAAAATCAATTAACATTAAATATTACATGATGCAATATGATGGAATTTTCATCTTCCAAGGCAGCTGTTCAAAATGAGCTAAATCCTCAGGGCTCAGGGCGATTTGAAAAACATACAGCTTTATTACAAAATATGCAGCAGTAAAAATTAACCTTTATTTCAATAAACATGCATGTAGTAATAAAATATACAATTAGTCAGCATGTCCATCATCTGGTTACTTCAAAACTGGGTTAACAGCATTTCTGAAGCATCAGTCAAACTGGGCATTTTGGAAAAGCTCTTCAATTATAAAGCCATTCAGGTAAATATACATAAGAAATGCAACAAATCACATGTATTTACATTGACCCAAAGTGTACTTAATGCTCTGTTGATATCAGTGAAACCATTTTTAGGATCAGCCTCTTTATGACAAAAAATATTAAATGTGTGAACCTTTAAGAGGCACTGGTCATCACCATGATACACCAACACACTTAATAAAGTGTAAGTGTACCCAAAACTCAACCCCTGAAATATGTTTTATAATAATTAGATGTGGCACTAAGTTTCCTGGTTTGAAGAAGAAATGCATTGCTGCCCTTAGAGAAAGGGAGTCCCTTTGATTCCAAGTTAAACGTTTGCTTCTTTGCATTCACATGATTCAGTGGGGGAACCACATTGTTACTCAGACGTAAGATGGCAGTGACTCGCGGGGTGATTCCATTCTATTTTAGGTGAGGGGAAGGAGGACTCATTCTCTCTTCAATGTTTGCTTCCACCAAATCAACAAAAAACATTCCTGTGGAGTTGAGGGACTGCCATTGTTCCCCTGTGTCTTTTTTTGGTGCCTCTTGCAACTTACTGCAACTTCCTCTTTGGTAGACTGTCAAACATTTTAACACTCCTTATTGGCTTAGCAGTCAAGTGCAAAGAAGCAGGACGCAAACACACCTTCCACGGTGTCTCTTCTTGAAAATATTTTTCCTCCAGTGTGAAATTACCAAAAAAAATTCTCATTTATTTCCTGTTCACATCAGCTTCATTGGATCCGTGACTTCCTTGATTACCAGCTCCAGGTGTCAGTAATCGCGGCCCCAGAGACACAGTTCCAAACCGGCTCACAGCATGAGCCCCATAAAAAGGTCAAATATCGCAACAAGACAGGTTATTTTTGTATTTATCCTTCCCTAATGTCTTATATGTTTTGCATTGTGCATACATCTTTAAAATGTGTACGTACAATATACTGCTTATAAAATGGTGGAGGTATAGGTTTGCAGGTAGTAGAAAGGTATATAAACCAGATAAAATGAGGTGAAATACATATATGAAATAAATACAAAAAATGGTAATTCCAAATATCTGAAAATCCCCCCTCCCTTTCTGTTCTTCAAGTCTATTGAACTGTCAGTACCGAGGGAGTGCAATAATGATATCTTAATACCTGAAGCTGTGGTACATTTTCCCACTGATGTGATGTCACATGCATGTAGAACAAACCTGTTCATAATGTCACCCCCTGAGAGACAAATCATGGTTATTAAGATCATATATATGATTTGTATCCTCACTGGCCTTGTAAGGTTGAAAATGTGTGTATGCTGTAATGGATTCTTTATCATGTGCTGTGAATTTTTTACTCCATGTGGCTTTTATAGTTGTTCTGTCTGTTCCTCTGATCCCCTTGTGATCATGAGCACAGAGTATCTCTTGTCTGTGGTAATAAGCCACGTACCGCTGCACTTCGAGTTTGGCAGATTTTATTTGATTGTTGTTCTCGACGCGATGAGAGAAAGTAGATGTGCATCTGGAATGCTCTTCGTGCTGCGTCAGCAGCATAATTTGGTTTACCGTAAAAACCTCTTGGTTTCTAAGTATAGAATCGACAGATCTGCAAACAGTCACATTCAGTGAAGAACAAAAAAACCTCAAATTCCCCACTGTGAGGCTGGAGAATTACAAAATTCTTTATTCTGAGTTTGTTGGTGAAAGATGTTCAGAATAACGCAAAACATTGACTAATATTTGCTAATATAGAATTTGCTTATACATTTACCAATATAGAACAAATTAGCCATTTAATTTGTTTGATCAACAATGAACCAACAAACAAAACTAGTCTATGTTTACCATGGATCATGGGATATATAAAAAATTCAAGGTGTTTCAACTTTCATCACATTAAAAATGCATTCAATAAATACATAAATGCATATGAAATAAAACATTTCTCCCTCAAGCATAATGTGAGAGCAGAAAACAAACAGTCATCCCAGCAATATGCACAAATGATATGAATTTATAGTGGTATTTGAAAGAATATTGAAATTAATTAGTAAGACATGGCTTCTGGACCTTCCCAGTTTCCTCTAATTCTGCTTCAATTAAATTAAGAAGACAGTTTTATTACTATTTATTTGGTTAGCAGATGTCCTTTTCCTAAGTCACTTCATGCCCATATTTAATTTTTCCATCTCTCGTCTCTCGACCCTGACCGATTCGGGTGTTGACAAGCCTGCCTCTTTTTGTACTCCAAATATATATAATGTTTATGCCACTGGAGTAATACAAAGTTAACATGTGCTTGGTTCACAGGTGCAATGAGTCTGATTAGCCCCAATTAACCTCCCATCTTTCTTTACCAAAATTCAGCTAGTTGTTGCCTTGCCTATGTGGAACTCTGGCTATAGCTGTTGATGGTATGGCTGGGACTCTCAGCCCCAGGACTCAAAGCTTAACCATAAATGTGCACCTTTACTGTGCAAGCCCCCTGGAGGCCAGCTTGCACGACCAAATTAAAGTGCTGTCCGTTGGGACTCTGGGCTAAAGGCAGTCCTGGTGTGTTCAGTGCTGAAGGAGTGCAGGCTACAGCATTCTGGTTTCAAGCCCAATCCTTAATCACTGCTACTCACCATGGGCCAGTATTTTCATACAAAGAGTAAATCTCATGCTTTACAAGCAGAATGTTATAGCGGAGCACAGAAATGCTATATTCACAGCACAATGTGAACTTTTTGTAACGCAGTGATATATCAATAAAGCATTTTAGTCGCATATTTTTATTATGAGGATATTTCATGTTTATCTTAGGAATATCTGCATGGCATCTTACATTTAAAGGGAAATGGATTGCTGCAGAAGGGGTAAAATAATATGAGCAAATAATACAAAATGCCTCTGGGAAAAACATCACCACAGCCATCTTTTACCAGTCATCTCAAGAGCCACACTGTAGATGGTGGCAGTGTTACTGTCACGCAATTGCACCGAGAGCTAGAGGGGATTACTCTGTCATTTCGGCAAGTGCAAAGCTTCATGGGAAAGCATTTACCTATTTCCTCACACCATCGTACTGTCATTTGAGACTGAGCTGCCTTAGCAACAGATGAATAAATAATTGGATGTTCAGTGTTTGACCTCTTTTTCTCCTGAGGCTGCTCTCCTGGCTGTTTTTACAGAGGCCTCTGGTTTGTTGTAGGTTTATTAACAGAGGCAGAAACTCTGGAGGTGTCTCCTGTATAAAACCCTTAAAGATGTCTTGAGCAGACATCCTGGAGTTACAGGCCTATGACTGTAACTGGGTAAGGTTTAATACCTTGATACCTTTTGGAAGCTGATGTCAAACCTGCAACAGTATTTTATGGGAACGACGACATCTTTAAAATGGCCACAAATGCACTCTCATCCAAAGCAGACATTTGCTTCTTCTTAATGTCAAACCCACAAACAACAGCTGAAGGAAGGCATTTCATATGCTAAGTAGGTATGTGCAGGTAGGATGTGGGCACCCAGTTGACCAGCAGGGGTCAGTGGAGAACAGTGGGACATGGACATCCCAGTGACAGGATCCCTTTCCTTGGGTGGTGTTAAGGCCATTTTATTTATTTAATTATTTATACGCTTATTTAACAGGGACATTGCACATTAATTAACATCTCGGTTTCCATGTCAATATATACATGCCAGACTTAGCTGAGGAGTTCATTTCCATCTGTAGTTCTTGGGCAGGTTAAAAAATTAGATATAATAAAAAATTTGTACATTACAGATAACACAATAGAACACAAAAAATACATTAGGTCAAGCACATAGAACAAAGTAAAGTGAGGTAGAGGCCATGCTAAAATTAAGCTGACAGGTGAGCGCATCATTATTTTGATGTGCTATCTTGTAGGGCTGCCGGCTACAGTCAGCAACGGTACATTCCAGATTCACACCACACCGTGGGGACCACACACTCACTGGAACAGTGTCTTAATAAGATGAGACAAAAGACCATTTAAACAGGAATCACGCTGTTTAGAGGGGATGCACAAAATATTATGCTCAGCTGAGCAGCCGGGCTAAGACGATTCAGAGCATATACCATTGCTACTACAACATTTCATTCATCCTCCTAACTTAACAGAAAAACATTACTCATTAGGAACATCTAATATAGACAGGCATGTCAATCAAATGAATCATAAAAAGCAGTGACAGGTGTTTACAACTCTAAACTAATCATTCTGACTGTTCGAAATGAGCGTTTAGATATTGTTAGTGTATCTTTGCTTAATCTTGTTTTATTGCAGTGAATGACATGGGCATATTGAACAAGGGTTTCATAATGAGAGAGCTAAATTGGTGGATTTTGGGCGGTGGTCATTTGTGTATAAAGTATTTAAAAATATTGACAACTGTGGAAAAATTGTGAGAAATATACCATCTATATACCAAAATAAAATCGTCTTTGCCTTTCAAGCAATGGTGGCTCAGGGATGATTTGAGCTTCGCTCTGGTAGCAGAAAAACATAATCTTGGCCCACATGCTCTGCCTGACAGCTTTGATCTCACCCAGACATTCCTGGCAGAAAAACCCAGAGGCCATGTGTCACTGCAGAGCGTCCCAGCAGAAGTCCACAGCAAACAGGGAAATGGCCGTAGCCACCCCTCCGCGGTACGCCAATGACGGCCATCTCCCAGTACGACCTGCCCGGGTCATCATGAGCACACACGATCGCGTTCGAGCCCCACCGTGCACCTGCATCGGCCGATCGGCATCATTATTCCTCTGTTTCACATACCGTTTCGGTTCCGGCGCTCTCCTCCGCCTTGCTCCACTCCGCTGGCTACTCCAATACCATCACTGCCCATCTGCTGCAGCTATGTGCATGTCCCCCCCTGCTCTCTCACTTCTCCAGCCCCCACCCCGAACTCCACAGCTCCCTTCCCTTCCCATCCCTATTGCCAGCATGGTGCATAAGAACAGGATTTATTCATGTAAATGCTGCATTCGGTAACATTTGGCTGTTCAGAATAGTCAGAGGGAAGAATTCAGAGTCCTGTTGCCTAGCAACCAGCCCCATGTTTGTCTGAGGGTGGGATGTCACGTCTCCGCGGCGAATGCGCGCCATTGAAAAGAGATTACATCGTGTTAGAGACAGGTGACTCTTGTGTTTACTGCTGCGGGATCCACTTCAAAGGAAACCTCCATCTTTTCATTTATTGAGAAACTGTATCCCAGCTGGTCTTCTATTGTTGCTGAAGAGCCATTGTGTAAACAAACAAGCATAATAATAATAATAGAGGCAATGGTAATGCGAAAATATGAATGTAAATTTAAACAGGCAACCATAACCTGTGTAAATTTCTCTTACACTTTCTGTCTATGCAGTATATATCTGTTTTAAAGCAGAAGTATTATTTCGGGGAAAGACTGACTTTTATTTTAACTAGCCATTTTCAATGACCACACTTTTCTGCAGGGGGTCAAGTTTGCAAACAGAATACAAAGAGAAGCCACACTGTGAAAAAGGATGTTATTCCACCAAAAGAAACAGATATACACACACAGAAACATACATACACGTAATGCATACATGCACGCTTGCAGTCACTCACACATGCAAACTCACACACTGGGTATACTTTAAACGTGTAATTGATGGGACAGCATCGCTAAAAAGTTCATTATGTTTGCTGTTCCACACCTTTACTATGGGTAGTTCTGTAGGTCTCCATAATGAGTGCCTTTTTGGTTTTAATAAAAGCAGAAGCCAATTTATCTCAAAATCAGACTCTGTGCCACTCATGAACAAAGTCAGAATTAATTGCTGTAACGTAGCTTCCATGTGAGAAAACGATGTCCTTTTGGACTGATTCTGTAAAAAAATTCTGATTTACCTACGTATTGTATTCTTTTTGAGATCTCATTTTGTGGAATTTTTATGCATTCTATTTTAATTATTTATTTTAACTTTATAATGAAAGATTAAGGCAAGGTTCATAGTGGATTCTTGAAATTGTTTTGTTTGAGAATTTAAGGAAATTATCTTAGACAATTATGAAAATGCACAAATTTGTAACATTGTAATTGTATAACTTATTCATAGTACAAATTTCATGTGGAGGTTAAAACACAGGTTTGTTTTTGTTAAAAATCGAATAATGATTTCTGATGTGTTATTTGTGTGGAATGTTAATGTTCATGATTTCACAGTGTAACATTTTATGAGAAGTACATGGAGACTTGAAACAGCTCTCTGCGTTTCAATATAAATAACTACTGAAGAAATGCAAGAAAAAAAAACATTTGTTTTGGTTTTTTGTAAAGTTAACAGCCACGAACTGTATTGAGAGTGTTCATGATACGTAGAACAATATATTTATGATACCCATTTTCAGCACCTTCTGTCTTTCTTATCCCCAAATTCCATTCAGAGCCAAATGCAAATCTTGAGTTCCACTGCTGTCATTTTAGCTAGCTACACAACAATCACTGTATTGTCAGATCTTGTTTTTTTACATATTTTGGGTGGACGATTATTCTTATTTTTTTCAATGCTTTAATGTATAATTTAGTTGTGAAGTTTATTTTCACGTTCACTCCCTCGCAGTTCCTTGTTCCAGGAGTGTGGGCTGCTGCTTGCTGTACTTTGAGGTTTTTTTTTTTTTAAGTGGATCTTTTCTTTTCTCCTCAATCTCACGGCTCTTCAATAGGCCACATAAGAATGAGTCAGCGCCCAGCAATCATTCCACAAAAAGAATGAGAGTTTAGCTGCCGGGGGGCAAGAGAAGGGGGGGGGATGGTGTAGACAGGACAGGAGAAAAGAGGCAGGGCTTTGGAGGTAAAGGAGCAGAGAGGAAGGGGAAGGAGTGGTGATTGAAGGAGAGAGGGAGGAGGAGGAGGTGGATGGAGACTGGAGAAGAATAGGGATGGAGACAGGAGAGAGAGGGAAAGAATGTGACAGGAACAGATGGAGTAAGATGAAGAGGTATGTGGAAGGAGGAGAAGTTGTTTGGAGGAAAAAGCAGAGAAGGATGAGGGGACTGAAAGAGAGAACAGGAAGAGGCTCCATCACTGTTATCCGTTGCTTTTCGTCAGCGTCTAGTTCAGATGTTCCCGTTGCATTGTTCATATTTCACAATGCTTTTGGAACATTCCTCCCATGTGTTGCAAATGTAATCTTAAACATAATCTTTTCATAGCTGACCCCTCATTTCCTCCGGCTTCCTTTCATCTCCCCCCGTTGACCTTCCTCTCTAGCTCATTCTGACTGCTGCTTTTACCCACAAAACATTCTTTCCAGACTTTTGTCATTCATTGCAGTTTTCTCATTGCTGTCCTCTCTCCAGGCACTTATCGTCTTCTCGATGAACACAGCATTGTGGCATTTGCCCTTTCGTTTCCACAGAATATTCTGTTCCCGAATCTCTGTGAAACATGAACTGGCACTGTTGCACCTGTCTATTAATTATTCAGTTGTATCACTTTCACAATCGAAATACATTCATCTTTGACTCATATTTTACTCATTTTGTGTGATATAGTTGATACTGTTGTTACTCTGAACTTGTTCAATTGAACTAGTTGACCTCACCGCAGCACCTGCACTCTGACGGCTTTGGGAGGAGCAGCCGAGCATGTGACTCCTCTGATTCACGTGACGACGCTCCCGCTTCTATTCACAAAGCAGCTGCACCACTAATATCCCACTGCCTATGACGTGATGAAGGAAGGATGACATGGTCAGCGTACCGTCAGTTCGTGCCGCTACAGGCACCCAGCATGCCCAGAGCGGGCGCTATAGCGATGAGACCAGCAAACTTTAGCCGTCTTCCCCCATCATCCCGGCGAGGCTGTGTCAATTGATGCCTCAAGAAAGGGGACCTCCGGCCATAGCCGGCAATGGCAAGACCTTGTTTCAAACCAGGCAAACATCTTACCCCGTGAGCCGCTCCGAGGCCCGGAAATTACCGTTTTAACATATGATCTGGTCATTATTCAGGATGAAGAATGTAGGAAAGTACTATGTTCACCATGCCTGAAAGTGTCATGTTCATGAGAACCATGTTAGACCTTTGCTTATACCTACAAATAACATGCATCTATTAGAAAACCAAATGCTTAGACAAAAAGTTGCATGCACTAATGGTCTTTGTGGGAAAGGTAGTAGGTCTTAAAATGTGTCTGCATAGGATGTTTGCATAACTGTGTCAACGAAGACAAGTTGGGAAGCAGATTGAAGTGAATCTTCATACTTGAGAATGGATCATTTTTGGAGAATGTTTTTAGTGCTTATAAACCAAGTTGTTTTGAGAATGAAAATGTAGTCTCAGGCTTTCAGTTTATTGTGTTTAATGTATTTGAAAGTGTGTCACTGTATAAACTACATACATGGAGCATACACAGATAGTGTATATTTTCTAATATGGATGACATTTGAAAAGCCCTGTTCTGATTTTTAAGCATCAAATTTGACAGAATGCTTTCTGGCTGAATTTTTCTGTCTGACATAATTTAATGAAACACAACAGCTCATCACCCTTCTGTCCATGGATGATGCACTTCTAACTTCCTGTTTTCTGTCACAGCTGATCTCAAGTGATGCTGATGGAGCCATACAACGAGCTGGTCGATTCCGGGTAGAGAATGGGTCATCTGACGAGGTCAGTAATGAATGTCTAAATTATTCTAACAAATAGCATGTGCACTTAATCTCTGAACTTAATCTCTTCCGTGACCTTGAGTGAGGGTGTCCATTTCTCCTGTCTTTTGGTTTCGTAGCATTCAGAACAGTTTCATAGTTTTGATTTAATTGAATATGGGCTGTTTTTGGTTCTGTGAATCAGACAGAATGAGGAAAGACAAAGTTATGAAATTTGCTAACAGGTTCTGAGGTTCTGATTAGGTTTTTGTGTCTCAGGATTTGTTGTCCTAGATTCTCTCTGTTGTAACCAAGAACTCTCCTTTCCAGATTATTGACTTAAAAGATGATGCAAAGCTGTGGTTCACATTCATTATGGAACTTAAAGGACAAATGCTATGATAATGTGCAGCCTATTGCTATGACAGTGTCCCATAAAATCATACATAAATCAACCTCACAATATCACATGGTCATTAGACAATGATGCAAGCACCTCCCTGTTCTGCATTCATAAGCCATTCACTGCACCTCTAAAAAGGAAGAACTGCATGAATTAAATTATTTTTCTGGGTAATGAGAGCTAAAAAGAAAGCCTCTAATTTTCTTCCAGCAAATGTTCATTTTCTGGAAAAGCGTGGAAGATTTTTCTCTGTAAAGGATAATGTGTTCACGCTTGCGACCAGCTGGCGAGGGCACTGGAATCAGACAATGTTTCCACGAACAACCAATGGCTGAAATATAAAAAGTAATTGCATTTATTCCAAGAATCATAGGATCAAGTGGCCATGATTTTACATCAGACTGGTCTAATGTCGTATCCTCTTCTTTTTTCTAATGTCGTATCCTCTTCTCTCTTCCTTATATATGTGAACTCCTCAACATGCTTTAGCCACAGTTAGCCATAGCTACGTACCCACACACTGACCATCGTAGGATACTCACACCGGATTTGGCTGATGCTGGAATAGAGCGAAAGAGAGGGCGACACAGGAACACTTGCACCTACTGTCACATGTTTGATGGAGTCCTGGCAGCATCACCCCGTAATCATGTCCTGAACCCACCCATTCACTTCATAAGCCCCTAAACAAGGCTGCCGTCATAAAAGAATTACTCATCAAATGCATTTCAATGAGCTCTCTGTGTTCGAATGCCTGGAGTGTGTGTTATTGCATTAACACAACAACACATGCCACTTTGTCCCCATGGCCGTAGAATAGCTTCACAGGGCTGAGTGCAAAAGCGGAGAGGGTCGCTCCCTCTCTCTCCATTTCTGTCTCTGTCTCTCTCTCTCTCTCTCTCTGGGACTTTGATCTCTGAAAAGATCCTCTCCAGCAGATGAGTTGGCGACATCAAACAGCAGTCGAAATGTGAGGTTGTTGGGCGGGTGGGGGCGTGGGGTGGTGAATGCTTCCATCACCTTGCCAGGGCCCCGATGAGCACACAGGTGCGGCTGGGCTGCCTCTCCACTTTCCGCCAGGGAGAGAGAAAACAACAAACAACGCTCTTTGTACTCATAAATATTTCAGAATTCATCACTCTTCTAAAATTGTTTGAGAACTCTGAAGCCTCCTGTTCATGATGGCAGGATATGATTTGTTTTCTGAAGGGTTGAAAAAAAATATTTAAAAGTACAAGGTTTTGGCGGTATGATGTCAGTTCAAAATCCATTTCGCACTTTCTTAAAATCAAGTGGCAGACAGTAGCTATGACAACCTGGAACATTTTGGCGTAGACACTGGTACCCCATAAAAACCCTCTCTTACTGCTGCAGCCCTCTTGACTGTATTGATTAGTGCATCTGGTGTTCGCTGTCTTGTATGAGCTTCCAAACAGCGCATAACTCCTTTAATACAAAGACAAAGGTCACGGTTTCCCTACCCAGAACCTGCATAGGGCTTCGTTTGTAAAGGTCAACAGGCTTTGGATGGTAAAGAATGGCACTCCACTGACTATTAACAATGCCATCAAATGCAATTAGTCTCACTGACCTCTGCACCACAGAGATGACACTAAGCTGGTGGATCTATGAGCATCTTGGTCCATCAGAGATGTGGGTATCGACAGGGAGGGGGAGGGGGAATCCCAGGCCCGAGAAGCAGTGTGTGGTTTTTTTCCACTGAAGTTAGCCGAGGAGACCGCGTGATTGAATGATCCTTCAATTTAATCAGCATGCACCGGATCAGATTTGAACTGTGGGAAAGCAGAACGGTGTTGGTGCATAGTCTGCTGGCTTGTCAGAGCTGGTTTGTCTTTTGGGTGGCATGGCACAGTATTAAAACTCTCCTTTTCTTGAAATGAGCTCTCTGTGTGTTTAAAGCACTATTATGCCTCACAATAATATCTGAAGCCCCATTATGAAAATGACAACTTGCATTTAATACAGAGGGGTTTTTTTAAATGTCATTTACCTAGGTGAAGAGATAGTGTAGATATTATGACGAGGAACAGAATGGAAATACATTTATTAATGACTATTTTATTATTAATACAGTTCCATTACTGTCCAAGGGAGATGCTTTCAAATGCAGGTATTTGTATTATTTATTATTATTTAGATATTTCAACTATTTTAGAAATATATGTAGACAGTTTCAGTGTGTGATTATTTAAGTGAAATACCTTTTTAAAATGATTCCCCATTCTCAACAAGCATGTAGTCAATATCTCTCTTATGTATATAGACCTATTTCTCTATCAGTTCCTTTCATCTATTTCACAGGTGTTTCCATTTGTGACTGCATGGCACAATGTGAATGTAAGGAAAAAGCCATGTATGCTATAGATATAGAAGAAATGTATATCTGTTTCTTTATAATTTTATTGAGTGGAATGGTGGAATACAGCTACACTGTTCTTGCACTGTTCTGGTAAGTGCTGACTCACTGTAGTTCTGGCTTGTCTCTGCCACAACACACACACATACAAACACACACACGCACGCACACATACACCAACACACTCATGCACATACAAACACAAACATGCAAACACATACACACACACACCCACACACTGACACACATACAAACACAAACGAACACACACGCACATGCGCACACACACACACATACATAAAAACTCATAAACTCTATAAACTCTAACTATATGTTCCTACCTCATTGTTGAACTAATTGCATTAGGTTAGACTCTAAAACATGTTGAAGCTGACATTAGCACACACCATACACATAACCCTAACACACGCAAAGACACATACACACACACACACACACGCACACACTCACACAGCATTTTAATCATATCCCTTGTTCCCGCTCCTTTTACCTCTTTCTCCTCTAAGATCAGTAAAGATCTTGGCTCTCCCTGCTGTACTGCAGTAACTCACTGCATAATAGGACTGCTGCCAGCACGTTGTCTCCAGGGCTGATTTGTGCTTGTAGTTATTGATAAGGTGTTAAACTTTCCATCACCTGGGCAGCTTGATTTACCAGCAAGACACATTCACCAGTGTGACAGAAACTAAAGACAAGACAAGGAAAGAGATGCGGGGACACAGAAATAGGGGTGGTAAGATACGTGTGTGTGTGTGTGTGTGTGTGTGTGTGTGTGTGTTTTTGGGGGGATGTTCATTGTAAAAGCTCTTACACTTGTGGATTGGTGATTCAGATCACATAGCATGCTGAAGGGTTACGTAAAAGCTAATGCATTTGTGGGCATTCTGTTTTGGACACATTTGGACAGAAGAGAGCATTACAAAGAACTATGGGAAATTGATTAAGTGGTAAGTTGGCCAGTCTGTTTTCATTTTTTTTTTTTTTTTTTGGAACACATCATCTTAGCCTGATCTGTGTCAAAGAAATGTTGCCTAATAAATCAACAAATCGATTGAGGAACAGTTACAGTGGATATCGGGTTGCTGAGTATGTGTAGTATGGACAGTTATCGATTGATCTAACCACAAAGATATAAACTTGAACTAGAGCCACTGTATGTCCAAAGACATACATCCTCCATCATTTTAAAGTGAGCATGTATAGTCATACATTTTTTTCTTTTAACTTTATTCCACTTTAGTAAAATGCAAAATTAGTCATTTTCATGGATTTTTGTGACACTGCTGTGATTTTCAGCTTTGTAGTTCAATTGAGTAGACCCCAGGAAGACATAAACATGAACGCAAATAAATGTATCAGCTCAATACTTGACTTTTGAGTTATATGGTAATGGGTTTGTTTTTTTTTCCAATTAGCTATAGATCGGTAGCACTCAGCTGATGGAGAGCGGCTAATTCAGAGTACATTTAAACCAGACTTCCTCCACTGCTCCAGTCACTTCCTCTCTCTGCTTTTAACCCATTCAATCACAATTTCACTTGCAGTTTAATTTGACACGTGGATTTTCATGTTTGAATCGGCATCTCAGCTTTTTGTCTCCATCTTCTTTTAAATGGCTTTGTCATTTTCTTCCTATTTTCACAACAGCCTCGTAGTCAAGGTCAAAGTCATGATATTATTTGTGCATACAGCGAAGGGGGTGTTTCAGTAATGACTCAATGGTTAGGGCTGGATGGTGTGAACATGAGGGCCAGTGGAGGGCACCTTAACAGCAGAACCCCCTGTTTCTATGACTAAAGAATTCTTTATGCTTGGTCGTCTTGTGCCTCCTCATCCTGATAAAAGAGAAAAGCTTCCCTGACCCCATTACAGTCCAGAGCCACAGCACCACAAATGGAGAGAAATATCAATAGATCCTTTTAAAAGCACAGGCAATTGATAAAAGACTAATTTTTCTGTGCATTTCTGGGAGAACTGAATGACTTGAGGCACGGAAAGTAGTACTATGTCAGAGACTTAGCCGAAGCTACAGCACACTACCAACTAGCAAGCTCTAATCTCTAACCCTTCTGGATGTGCAGTACACCACAGCCTGTTGGCTGACCCTTTGTACTGCTGAATTAACACATCCATGGTCCCTCTGTTTAATTATCATACACATGCTCTAACTGGTGAATTATCATACGCATGGTTTTTCAGGTGAGTTATACAATGCAAGTGCTTACTGGTGAATTACTGTATTTCACACGCATTGACCAAGACCTGCATACCCTTTAATGACATCTCCCTGGGATCCATGACCCTCAAAATTGTTATTTTTTGTCTTAGCTTCATTTTGCGTGTTTATGTGTTAAATAAGCCAGGATGTGGGGGAACTGTGGAGCGGGTTCACCATCTGCGCTCAGGCCGCCGGCCTGCGTCAGGGCCGCAGCTGTCAGCCCACATGGCGAAGGGGGCTGTCCCCGGCCTGCAAGGTTAGCCGTTAGCCTCAGGATTTCAAACGCACAGCGGGGAGGTGAAAAAAGTACCTCTGTCAGAGAAATCTGGCCATCTGCGTTTGATGCCAAATTCCTTTCAGGCAACAGACAAGAGAGAAGGAGAGAGAGAGACAACCTTAATCCTGAGAAAGTACGCTGGGGCACGAAGCAGCGTGTTTCTTTTCTGCCTGCCGAACATGTCATAACTCACAAGTGTACAATCAAAAGCTACAGGCCTGGGGTAAATCGCATTAGCATGTGCGGCACTCAATGCGGCCTCCTTTCTCGATGACAGCGATAGCCGCCTGTAAACAAACGCAGGAGCAACACTCCAAGAGCAGTGGCATTCACAAATATTTTACTCTGCAAGTCACATTTTATTTTATCAGGGGATCTGTGAATAATTTAACAGTAGCGGACCTGAGCCAGCTTTCAATTAGCACACAACCAAAAAGCTCATCAGATGACATTGCCCTATAGGTGTATTCCATGCCTGGCACTTTTCAAGTCGACTATAAGTCTTAATTACATTTGTGTCTCAGAGGGCCAAACATTCATATGCTGGTGCATAGTGTCTCCCTTTTCCATATCAGATAACATACACATCTGGAGGAAATGCATTTTAGTGCTAATGTGCTTGGCACAGATAAATTGCCCTCTATTCCCAGGACTGAAGCACACAGTAACAGGGGCTCATAACTCAACCTGCGCTGCACTCGGTTTCCTGTTCAGGGAACCACTGCAGAGTGCCTGTTTTAGCACTTGAGTTGTGCACCTCTATTCCGTGTTGCACCCCCCCCCCAATCAGTAAAAGAAGGTTGCCTGCATTTTGGTGTTATTACCATAGCTTAAGTTAAAAAGGAACACGCCAGTTACTCCCAGCCAGATACGCAAAAAACTGGTATACTTCGACCAGGTGCAGACTACGCAATGCTAACATCCCACCACACCAACCTTTCGTCTCCCACCACCTCTTTAACACCCAGCTCTGACCTTTCTGCATTTCACATGTAAACGAAATGTCCACCTGATATTGAGTTATTCATGTGTATGGTCGCAGTCAGGGACATGTTGAGTCTGGTTAAGGGTGAAGCGCAGTCTGCAGACATGAAGCATTACTGGGTAATTACTGTAATCATCTTCTTACCCATGCACACTGTTATGAGTCACCTCATTTCATCAACTCAAAGCTGGTGTCCACTCAGAAATATTATGTCTGCAGTCTGCATTCTGCTTGCATACATTATAGGGCTTGTCTCTGCTCTCATGAAGCTGCTGGGAATAACTAGGTCCTTAAAATCAGCAAGAATTTCATATTACTGTTGACTTAAAAAGGCATGCTACCTGAGTCACTCTCAGCATCCGTTAGTCAAATAAATAATGCAATCTTGAATCCACTCAAAATATGGAATCAATGTCGTTCTTTGCCCCAGGTGATATGGAGAATACTGTGCATGAAACGTCAACACAAGAGCATAGACTACAATATATTGCTAGGAAGTAAAACAAAACTGTAGGGGTTATTCAGATACAACTCCTTAAGGAGTAACGCATGAGATGGAATGGGGTAATTGTTGATCTGGCATTTTTCTATTCATGACCATTTCTATCAGCTCTCTAACTTTAATTTTTGTATTTACTAGCTGTCTTCCACTTACATAACTGTGGCGAATCACAAAAAGGAAACGCATCAGTAGGATTTCATCTGCTCATTGGTTGTTAGTGAATATAAAACCATCACTATTATCACTGTGAAATGGGTTGGCCACAAAAATAGGAAATGTCAAAATAAGCTTAATAATTCTGAAGTTAGACAGGAATGTGCTTTTTGGAAAATGCAAGTGAGAAAGGAGTATAATGTAAAATATAAAAGTGAAAATAACTTGGCAAAACTGAAAAGGATCATTTGTTGCTAGTGAGCAACAATAATCTCTTTTGTTCCAAAGATAAGTACCACACTCACCAAATAAAATAAAACCATGTAGGTTTCAGAGGCACATTATCAGTTCATGTTCAATCATACAATATAAAAATCTGCACTTGAATTGAGTATGTTCCCATCATTGGTTAATTGCACCACTGTTGACTGAGTCACCAGGCAATTGATAGTACACCACTGGTGGTAAATTACTTAAGAAACAAGAATTAGCTGAGAAAATTTTAATGGTATAACATTAGCTATTATTGCCCACTTTTATGAATATTCCCCTGCATTTTGTATATTTAAAAAAAATAGGCCAAGACTGACAAATAGAAATCATAGTTCTGCATTTCAGTTTACTTGGGATTGTCAAGCTTTGAAATCAATGCATGGGCTATAATTGGAAGCTCTTGGTCAACAGTTATTGGAATAATGTTGATTTACAGAATATGTTGAACTTCTGCATTTACTCAGAATTAAAATAGGTTAACTGAATAACTTTCACAAGGATGACTGCATTCTTCATGTATCTTTTCCCATTAAGATAAATCAGCAGACAGTCAGTAATGAGCACTGATAGATTGCATGTAATTAATCAATTTGTGGGTCAACTGACTACACATACAGTCTTTATTTCATACAGTATTATGTTATATATAAAGATGCAATTGGTAATACATAGATTCAAATGATATAAACTCTTTTTTTATGGAAACACCATCAAAGCTATCCAGCTCAATCAAGATAAGAGATATTCCAACTGATTTCACAGTCTGTGTGTGGGAGAATCTTTTCATGTCTTTTGTGTCGTTTGTGTCTCTGTGTTTATTTGATGAGATCAGGTTAACTACGTGTGTCAATGAGGACCTTTAAAATTTAAGATATAATGTGGCATTTAATTATAACAAGTTAAAACATGATACTGTTCTGAATTGAAGATCATAGTAGAGTTGCTGTTTTAATGGTGATGAATCAAATGAGCATATATTCATTTTGAGGACACTAAATCCCCGAAATGGTTTCTTTTTGGTTCTTGCTGATGTTGGGCGTCAAGACGACAGACTTCACTCCAGGAACATGGAGGAGAACAGATGTCCATCTGGAGAACCCCGAGTACCACACAAGATGGTTCTTTAAGTACTTCTTGGGAAAAGGTAATCTCCTTCTTCTTCTTTACTCTGTCTTTGTTTACTGCTTGTCCGTATAGGTCTACGACATTCAGAAAGATATTGTTTCAGCTATACACTGCAGAAAATGACTGCAGTATATGACTCATTCAGAGTGGTGCAGTTACCCCATATGTGCCATTTCTTAACCAGCTGTGAACACAAAATAATCTGGCTGGCTCACAGTACTGAAATACTTACCGACATCATTTTTACAGGCTGTATATATGTGTTTTTACCCTTTTTCTCTGGCTTTGGAATACTCAATCATATATACAAGTTGCGTTCATTACAGCAACTCCTGCTATCAAATCAGGAGAGCTTCTTCTCCCAGCGTGATCCATAAATTGTGATTGCAGAAATATGATTCAGCGATTATCATTGTGTTCTTAACCTCTGTCTGTTAACAGAGTTGTCAAACGGACCACAAAATGATGGCTGAAGTAGCCACAGAATATCAGTAAATGCAGAATTATTTTATATAGTTTTGAGAACAAAAGAACTATCCCAGAACCAAAAGGTAAAACCAGGGTCATTTTAGGACGTCAGTGACTTTCAAAGTCCAAAAACTAATATTGTGCCTGTACCACCATGTCCTTCAGTTAACAGTGAATTTTTGCTGATGGCTCTCTTATATAATGTATCTTTCAGGGTGGGGCAATATGTCATGTTTATTGAGTTTAATGGCAACTTGCTACAGCTGCAAGCTTGGGTGTCATTAAAATCAGAAACCCTCCATCTTGTTACGACTAACACCCTATTAGTCGGACAATTTTGGTATATTTGGGCATGGTAATAACTGATCGGAACCACCATGTCTGTGTAATAACAGGGAATACGACCCTTTCACTGGGACACTGAGGAACAGCTGTGTCATCTTGTCCACATCAGCCCATTATAGGTGGCCGAGAGAGAGAGACTCTGATCACATTCACGCAACACCTCATCAATGAGAACTGGCCTGACCCTCCCTGCCAGAAAACAAACTGTCCAGCCCAGGAAATTCAATGGTCCGAGCTCTTATTTATTTATTTTATTTTTATTTTGTATTAAATCAGCCTTTGGAATCACAAGCAGCAATGCCATGACTTGGCAGCGTTTTGAAAAATGACAGCCGGTACTCAACGGAGAAAAAGGAATTCGCAAAATGCTGCACCAGCAAATGAAATGTCAGATAATGTTTTGGGTCGTTCCCGAGCCCGGTCACCTCTGCGGTGGTGAGCCTGAATGCGGCTTGACATTCAGGCCCAATTTCCACGGCGGAGTGTGAGGACCTGCAGACTCACTCTCCCAGCTAACACAATTAAAATCTGACTGACTCCTCTTATTATAATCTTGTCAACATGGCTATAGATCAGGCCGCATGGTGCTTAATGATGAAGGTCATTAAAAATGCATTATCCCTCTCCTGTCCCCCAGCTACACAGGGGTGCTGTGGCAGTGGAGGAAAGGGAGGACAACATTAAATCAAGTTAATTGATAAAAATCAGGATGAATACTTTAGATTCTGAGACCAGGAGTACAAAGTCCTGATTTTAATTGGATTCTGGAGCTGCTTTTTTCTTGGATTGAATATGTTTCCCTGTCAACCGAGCCCAGGGGTTGCTGAATTTTCCCCTTCGTTCTTCAGACGGCACCAGCAGATTCCATGGTACTGATCAAAAATGTTCAGGGGGAACTTTTGGTCACAAATTTTGGCAAATGATATTCTTCTGCTTGTTCATGATTATGATGCTTAGCTCTAAAACCCGGGCAAAAAAAAAATACTACATCCTTTCTTTGAAGAGATTCAGTTTTCCCCATCATACAACATAGTTGCATTTGGTGCTGCTTATGATTGTGTTTTCTGAGACTTTTTACCCATCTGACGATCCCAGACAAACACACCAAAGCCCCAGTGTCCTATCTCAGCTGCGCTGCTTGATTTACTACGTGTTCTGCTCTTCTTTCCCGCAGTCCATCAGAACTACGTGGGCACGGATGCTGAAAAGAACCCCTTCTACCTGTCTGTCGTTCTGTCAGACCAGAACAACCAGAGGGTGCCTCAGTACAGGGCCATTCTGTGGAGGAAAACGGTGAGTGCAGAGAACTCTCTAGAGAAAGAGAGACTCCATTGAGATGTGAAAAATAAATGGTTCCTAATGAAGTCCCAAAGTTCCATTTCATCAAAAGTAAAAATAATTGATTCATGGAATCACAATGATTATGTTAAATTTGGATATGCTGTACAGTATATATTGTATATTAATAGAAGATGAGTATGATTTCACAAAGAAAAAGCCTTTAGGTTTTTTTTGGCGCAGAGCAGCAGCAAAAGACTGGCTTTACAAACTTTTTGACAATTTCTTGATTCATAATTGTTAATGACGAGCATAGGTAATTAACTAAACGCACAACTTCCACACTTATCAGTTTTCCACTGACTTTCAGGAAGCATTTTCTTGCGTAATGTTTCAGCAAAACTGTGATCTTTTATAAAAATTATACGACCCTCCATTTGCTGAGCTTGTACCAAACCAAAGAGATAACAGCCCCACTTTCCCATCAATCCTCATTATCCCTACCTTATAGAGAGAAAATCCACAGGGTAGACTTTAAAAAAAAATTGAAAGCTGCACTGGAATGTAAGATTAAGTAATCGATCAGTGCCCTTGCAGTCAATTTGTTGAGTAATCAACTATTTGGACTCACGCAGAATATCAACTTTGTTGTTTAGTCAGCAATGGGACAGTGTCTAAGGACGAGACTTCCAAAAGGTTGAAGGTTCAATTCTGAACAGGGAACTTCTTTTGTGTCTTGGGCTGATGCTCTTAGCCTTATTTACTCAGGAAAAATGCTGTTCGAAAGGATATGATATGAACCATATATATGAATCACTCTGGTAAACAGTGTCTGCTAAGCATATGAAAACTAATGTGTGTACACTATGTTATGAGTTTAAAAAGTGTAATTAGAATTATACAGATGTCATTACGGATGTTCAGGCTTAACTTAATGGCTTTATTTGCCAAAGATGGCTGTACATTTAAATTCCCTCAGCTCGTTGAGTGGAAGGGCCTTGATGAGGCCTCGATGTGGCTCTTGAGATGTAACCTCTCAAAGCGAGATCGTAGTGAAGACAGGAGATGGTGAATGTACCGCCGCAGACCTGTCCTCAGAGACCACATGTGTGCGTGCTGTATGAGAAGGTGACAGGTTTTGTGTACCGGCCCATAATTGCTGCATCGCAGGAAGTGTGACAATGGCTAGTAATTACTGTACAGTATATTTGTGCTGTGTGTTCAGCTGGAAGCCTGGGGCAACAACATGGAGTTCCAATGCAAAATGCTGACGCAGACACCAGAAACCACTTACGATACTCCCACTCATTAATGCAAGTACAATATGTGGAGATACACTGGCATAAATTTAATTTACATGGGAGTGTATAGTGTATGTATTTATCTATCTCTTTCTCTCTCTCTCTCTCTCTCTCTCATGCGTGTGTTTGTATTTGTGTTTTACTGGTTCCCCAACTCTCTCCTCCTTCTGTTTCCTTACTAAGTGTTGAGGACAGCAAAGATTTTGCAGATGTAAAAGATGCAAAGAAGCAACAAAAGTACAGCAGCTGAGATCAAAATTGGGGGGGGTTGTTGTTGTCTGAAAAGTGTTGGTCCTCCCTTTGCTGCAACTTAAATTATCACAATGACAAGCAATATCATGAATTTCTTGGGTCTTGATGATATCATGGTTTTCTTTGATTTCTGTGTATTGTTGGAAACAGAAGATGTGTCCCATGATAAATTCAGTCATAACAATGCAATTTGATCTGAAATTAAATAACATCATTTGTAACATATGTAACAAAAAGGTTATTATACGGTATATGGTTATTGTATGTTGTTAGTATCATAAAGACTATGAGTCTCCAAAATTACAGCTTTTTCAGAAACGAGAAAACCTGTTTGATTATTATATATGAGACCATAGTATTGTCACATGGTGTTTAGTCACATGGCCATAAAAGGTACCTCTGTTTTGCCTCATACATTTTTTTGCGTCATACATATCTTCCCGATAGCATATTGAAAATTGTTTGTTTTATGCACCTGCAGTCATTTGAAGTCTGATCACTACAAGCTCCACATTACCATAGTAACAGTCCTTGAAGGATTGCATCTATGTCTATACAGATCTTTAATAGAGCCTCTGTTTTGTGGAGAGGAGTATTTGAGACAACATGGTACATTGGCTGAACGACTCTGAGGTTTTTTGGTTATGCTGTATGAGCTTCACACTGGCACATAGGGGCATCAAATTTAATATAAGCAGCTGAGGTTTGTGTGGGCATGTTGGTTGCTGTGGAAAGACTCATTTTATGCCAGGGAGTGCAGTATTGCCCGCACTTTTTTTAGGGGTTAGTCATTGATTGTTTTCAAAAAGCTCAGACTGGTAAGTTCAAAAGTTTCATTGCAAAAAGTGCTTTCAGGTTTTTATGATAACAGTTAAAAATTATCACTGATCCCATAGCAAAATCACAGAAATGCTACCAATTTGTGCAGAAGCAGAGATCAAATCACAGTTTTGTGGAACTATGTGTCACTGTGCCGTATCAGAGGATGAGTAGCAATCTGCAAAGCAGCAGAATAAATTGAATAAAGCAAAAAAAGCAGAAAACTCGAAAGTTTGAAGTCATAGTTGAACAAAATATACAATCACAATGTGTATATAGGTAAAGGTTTGGTCTCCAGTTGTCTCAAATGGACAGCTGTGGGTAGAAGATTTCTGGAATTTTCTAGCAAATCTGCCCTGGAAGTGCAAGAGCTGTATAACTTTGATGGGTTTGATACTTGTATCTCGTTGTTCTTACCCTGCGTTCTTACCTGATCTGCTCATTTGAAACCAGTCATTTTGTTGAAGAATTTCTGTAAGATGATGTAACTGATTTCTTTAACAGTGAATGCAGAAGAGAGGACATTTTATCCTCCACATATAAAAAACCTGTACTGAAAATAAACAGTCTCCTTTCCTTCCAAGAGAATGTATTCACATCAAAGCTTATGCAATTGTGTGACTAATCACTGGCAGTTAAAGAAGGCCATTTAAGGGTAAAAATGTTTTGTAGGTGATGAATATGTGTAATACAGTACAGTACTTTATGGATACCTCTGATATGAAGCTGTATTGAAAGTATGCAGCACTCAGACTGTGCAGCAAAAAAGTATAAATGGCTCATTAGTCAGGGAAGCCCGTTATGGAAGGTCACATCACCCCTAGAGTAATTGGAAAGAACTACAATAGCATAGACTGGGGTCCTTTGGTTTGGTTTATATAGCAACAGCACTGTATAATAATAAAGATAATTATTATAATTATTTTTGTGAGTTTGCTCAGCAGACGGTCAATGTGAAACTGGCTCACATTTTAACATTTTATGTGCCTAGATGTTTGGATGCTCAAGAATGCCACAGTGGATTGAATATAACAAGGAGTATATAACCATTTTAAAGATACTAGTCCTACAGGTTACTCTGCTGTGCACAGAACTTAAAAATACTCCATAAACAGTGTAACCCTAATTGGTCCATGTGGAGTTTGAGTTGTCCTATATGTTTCCTGGTCAGAAAACCAAGCTCCTTCCTGACCTAGTGAAGGCTGATGGGAATTTATGTCTGTCACACTGCTGTTCAGTAAATATGTCCTATATGTTTCCTGGTAGGAAAACAGAGTATCTTCCTTACCTGGTCAGAAAAGGCTGATGGGAATTTGTCTGTCTGTAACACAGTTGTTCATTATATTTTCCCTGTTCTCTCCTCTGTAGGGAACCTTGAAGATCAGTCTTCCTTACAGTCCCACAAAAACACTATCGGTCAAGTCCATTTTAAGGCAAGTATGGTCAAACAATTCCATAACATTTCCTTTGAATCAAACCATGTTTGATCAGTGCACTGTTTGTAAAAACGCAGTGTACAGTACATTTGACAAAACCTTGTCTGTCTCCTTCTCTTATATCACCTTGTTTTCTGTTCATGAAAAGATTACCCCTCCTTACTGATAGAAGAATATAAGAGCATAAAATACATAATGATGAGAACAGGCCATTCAGAACATCTTGGCTTGTCATTTAGGTGCACTCCAGAGAGTACTCAGCATTGCATCAAGCTGAGACTTGAACAACTCAAGGTTCTCTTGATCTACAACATTATGCTATTCAAGCTAGCTGTCCTCTTCTGACCTTCCCTGACATTTCTCACCCTTAATGTTAATACAGTTACAACGTTCTTCCTCCCATCTACATTCTGATTCGCATTCCTCACATTTACTTGTTTTGTAAGGTTTGTTACACCTTCCTGTTGCATACTCTACCTTTGCCAACAGACAAAAGTGCCTCACTAAATTGTAGATCTTTCCTGACATTCATGCTCCGTTTAGTGGTTGGTCTGTTTGCAGTTTGTGCACACGGTTAGCCATGGCGAGTCATGGGGAGTGTCAGTAAACCCTTTTGAGCTGGTTGACCAGGAACCTCATCCTCATGACCCATGACAGAGGACATGCCCCCTCCCTTGTCCTACTCCATTCTCTTTTCGCCTCACTGCACTGGAAATAACCTTGACTTTTCTTTCTCTCTTTAGTGCCATGAACCTGGACAGGTTTGAGAAGGGCCCAAGGGAAATACTCAACCCAGAGATTCAGAAGGTAGGAGGCTGAAGCCGCTTTATTCATTAATTTATTTGCTTTGTGTCACAATAAGGGCAAGCAAATATGTGAGCAAATATGTTCTTGGGATTATATTTATTTTCGGTCAGACAAACGCCGTCTAAACATTTGGAGCACTTGTTTTTGGCAGTATGCTGTTTTGAAGGGCAGTAAATGTGTGGATCACAGGTGGTGCGGTGCTTGTTAATAATGAGTGTATATATATCTATCTGTTTGCAAGGGAATGTAGTAAAATATAGCTGTGAAACTGCTGTTAACAATGTGAAAATGATTTTCAATCTTTCACAGGACCTACTGGTGCTGGAAGAACAAGAGGTAACTTTATAAAATATTATTATTAGGCTATTGTCATTCGATTAAAGTGAAATAAAACAGATAATTCAATGAGAAAGGGGTTAATTTTCTGACTGGAAACACACTTAATCGTGCATCAGTTCTTATACACCACTTTTGTCATTTTCTTAAGAAAAGGTCATACTTGTGAAGTCAAAAATTGAACACAGTTCATAAGTAGGGTTACAGGGTGAAACTGGTATCTTTGAAAATAGGAAATAATAGACTTTCAAACTTTCAAAGGCTTTGTCGCAAGTCTTTTGGTCCCCTCTCAGTGGCCACTGAGAGGTTTTCTAAATATTAGTTCCATCAATCATTGAATATTTCAAAATGCTGACTAATGTAACTAAAATATCAAATTATATGACATGGTTTTTATGATATTAGGATGTATGTGTTGTTATAAATGTATTATAACAGCTATTAATAAATGAAAACACAATTACTAATGAATGCATATCAATGATTCTATAAAGTGGCTGTTACAGTTTAATTTAATTTCAAGAAGGCTCATTTCCTCATCAATACCATTAAGGTTTAAGATTGTTTTAGATATGTCATTTGGAATTATGTTTTATGAGTTTCACAAATGAATTTACAGTAGAAAAAAAAAGTTGAAATAAAGTTTAATCAGCATCTGATCTGGCTTATGATGAATTTTAATCAGTCTTTGAAATCTTAAGTAAATATGGCTCTGTACTGTGTACACCATGTGTACTGTGACGATGTTCAATGCAGTTTCATTTTCTGCTCAATAAAAAGATCAAACTTATCTTTGTAGGGGTCGGTAAACTTTAAATTTGGTGTTCTGTATGCCAAAGATGGACAGCTCACAGATGACGAGATGTTTAGCAATGGTGAGTACTGCTATTTACAATGCAATGTAGTATTATGCAATGTTGAAGTAACTCTACAAGGAGTAGCAGATGCTGCCACAGTAACATCTTATTATTACAATGATTTCTTACAGTATGCCTTCTCGAAATAAGATAAATCAATGGTTTTAGATCACTTTATGATAAAGCATCTTTCCTGTTGTTTGCACAGAAACGGGAAGCGAAAACTTTGACAAGTTTTTAAACCTCCTTGGAGACACAATCTCACTGCAGGGCTGGGCAGGGTACAGGGGTGGCCTGGACACAAAAAGTAAGTGGACCACTGTTCTGTTTTTCTGTACTTTACTCTCATATTGGTCCATGTTTCCGAACCTTAATGCATGACCTTTCCAATGTCCTCTTCCCAACAGATGACACTACAGGAATTAACTCCATATACACTGTGTACCAGGGTCACGAGCTCATGTTCCATGTGTCCACTATGTTGCCGTACTCCAAGGAGAACAAGCAACAGGTGAGCCTGTGATTACCCATGATCCTTTGCAGCACAGCGCACTGGCTGTTTGGCGAGATCTACGGAATGAGCTATTTTTGAAGCCTTAGCCGAATTCATTTCCAAAATGAATCACCTCCAAAATATACGACAGTTATAGTGCAGTTATCTGCATGCTTTTAACAGGAGAGAAAAATGACAGCATTAGGTCAGCGTCTCACTGTGGATCCTGACCCACACCAAGAGACCCTTATTTTCCAGTGCAAGAATTTCTGAAGAAGCCCTTATGCCAGAGCACTCAATCAGATCATGTTCTAACAGAAGTGCCTGTGCTGGCTGGAATTACACATACTCATCGGCTTTCTGTTGGGTACATCCATAGATGATGCCGCGCGCTTTCATACCAAGGTCACTGTTCTCGAGAGTCAGAGAGAGCACTTGAATTCTCTTTCTTTATTCACTATTCATGTTAGAGTAGAGAGCACTTCCCCGGATGCCCAAGCTGGTGTAGCATCACATTCTAGAACTTTGATCAGAATGGGAACGAAATTGATTGTTTCTTTTGTGTAAACTGTTTGTGGGAAGGCCTAAGTGAATTATCTTGGGGAGAGACTTGAGGGAAAATATGTTCATAATTGGATCCACTGTCTAGTAGCCATCCAGGGGCATAATAGTACTCTCCCTCCTTAATGGAAAATTAACCTTTGAGATCATTAAGCATCCTCAATAATTGGCTAATGCTTCTCATGGTGGTACATAAACAAATTCTCTTTCAAAACTCCAGGGCGCAAAATATCTTCAAAAGTATGGCACTGATTCAACTTTTCCCTTAATCATTCCCCCTTTGGAAGTAGAAATTGATATGTAAGGTAGAACATCCACATTAATCTATAATGGTAGTATCACTTATATTTAAAAAATGTATATAATTTTAGATGTTTATATTTTAAGCTCATTATATTATAGCCAGGATGTGCATCCTGTCCTGTGTACAATTGAATAGTGTGCTATCGTTTTATTTCTTATGTATATACAGCTGACTTGAATCAAGATGGCATTTTTTTGGTTTTATATTTGTCTATGAGCTTTCTGTTGTACCGAGTCATTAAAACCTTCAACTAAGGTATTTTCACATTGGATTGTGTCTTAACTGGCAATGGTGTGGAGGAACAAACAATTGATTCAGTATCTATTCAGATTGAGCAACATCACTGCAGGGGTACGCTGGGAGCACCATTCAGTTCACCGTAAAATGGAGGTTATTCTCAATTTTCTTAAATCAAGAATGGTTTTTTGTCCCAACAATGAAATCTATCCACAATGTCTTTTTTGCAGATTTGATTTGTCCATTGAACAAGCTCTACAAGGCCTGATTTCAAAATGAATGGATGCTGATAAATCTCGAAAATCCTCGAAAATCGGTTTGAAATACAAAAAAATATAAAGTTAATGCCATTATTAATTACAGTTAATCATTAAGATTCGAGTTGTTTAGTTACAGCCTTCCATAATGGTGTAGGCTCTTTAATGAACTTATTTACACTGCAGATTTCAGAAACTGGGGGAAGACGGTAAATTAAACCATAGTACAACAAATTGTGTGCTTCCACATTAGTCAGTCCATCATTTTGGTTTGATACAAGGTAGAAAAAATCACAATCAAATATGCAGCGTTTACAAAAAATGGTACAGATGCTTTGTTTATCTGAAATTTGTTTAAAAACAGACTTTAGCTTTCTATCGAGTTTCTAATAAAGCTAGATATGAGATACATATATATATATCATTATATGACGGATATGGTGCAAATACAGCTTCCACATGACTCATTTTCACAAAGTTATTTTTGTATTTCTGACATTTTGAGGGGATTCTAATGTAGAACCTTAACTGAATTGTAGATCCATTAATTTTGAGAGGAGGCCTGGTGGAGCCTGTTTGATTGGCTAATCGAATCTGCGAGAAAATGGAATGGAAAGGTGTCATCATCGGGTCACAGATATTTCTTGAGATTATAAAATGATGAGTATCCTTTGTCTTTACAGGGAACTGTCCTGTAACCTTTGAACTTGATAAAATCCATTTGTGATGTGCTTTCTTATTTGCATTTTATTCATGTTGTTGCACAATATGTTTACCATTTTATATTGTGTGTAATGCCTGCTTCATTGTTGCACAGATTCTGTAGGTCATTCTTTTGTGTGTTTTCTATATGTCTGCATTGGAGTACAGGTGGAGAGGAAAAGGCACATTGGGAATGACATTGTAACGATAGTGTTCCAGGAGGGAGACGATGCCTCTCCGTCGTTTAAGCCGTCCATGATCCGATCCCATTTCACACGTATCCTTTGGGAAAATGTAGAAGGCTGGGTCATGGCAACAGGTTGACACATCAAGAAAAGTTCCAGCCAATATTAAAGCACCTCTTATTAATGACATACCTTGCTAATTTTTTAATCAATCACATTTTATATGGATTGAATCATCTGTGTTTTTGGTGTTTTCGGTATTTTTGGTGTTCTTTCTGTCTGTCAGTTACATCTAGCCTCCTTAAATAATCCCTAGATATTTTTGCCTTAGTTAGATACAACAGCCAGAACGACAGTTACAGGTACATATGAATTTAGTGCTTGTTTTATGTATTTTATTCTCAATTTATGGTGTTAGCCCAATCTGAAGTCATGGCTTTCTACTGTTTTATGGTATGGAACAGGTTGAAGATATTCTCTGAGGAGAGTGTGCCCCTGTTTGGACCCCCTCTCCCCTCCCCACCAGTGTTTACAGATCACCAAGAATTCAGGGACTTTTTGTTAGTGAAATGTAAGTAACATTTGGAAATGATTTATGAACAAGGACCAGCTGTCACTCATTAATGACTTATAAATTATTGACTTTACTTTGGTGTTTGTGTTGCCTGTGACACTAGGAGGATAGTTATAGGTCCATAATGCAATGGGAAGACGCATTGATCCTGGCACTGGTTGTGCATTAGTCACTAATGGTTCTCTCGTAACTGGCCTGGTCCACCCTCTTTTCAGTAATTAATGGAGAGAAGGCCACCTTGGAGACGCCAACGTTCGCTCAGAAACGTCAGCGGACTCTAGACATGCTGATCCGGTCACTGTATCAGGACCTCATGCCGGACCTCCACAAGGTAGATGCTGGATCTGTTCTGTTCATGCCCATGTTGAGCCATGTGGATTTCATGCTTTTTTCTGACATATCAGATCCATAATGTCATCCTGCACTATTTGGTAAAGAAAAGTAAGCTTTATACCTCCAGTTACCTAAGTAATGTGTACAGCAAAATGTCCAGTTCATTTAACACTAACAGTATACATATGAGTCCAGTTGTTATGGTAATTACACTGTTAGTGTTAAATTGTTGCTGAATAGGATGTTTATTGTTTTTGATTCAACACAACCTGCATTTGCTGCCACTCTTGAGCATGTAAACCTGGCTGTGTGATTGGCAGTAGAAGAGCAGACTGCATCCTCCTGCACTTTGCCCCTCGCTGTGCGCTGTGTTGTTGTAATGCAGCTGTCGATGTACTGACTCTCCACTGTCTCTGTTACACCTCTGCCATTTCAGAGCTGCGTCTCCGCAGTCCCTCTGTTGTGCTGTATCTGTGTCATATCTCTGCTATCTCTCTGCTGTGTTTTGCCATCTCGCTGCTCAATCTGCCGTATGTACACCATTTCAGTGCATCTCCCTTCTGTCTATGTGCTGAGTTTTCCCCTTCTCCATTCTACGATTTCTTTCTCCTGTCTCTCTGCTGTCTTATTTTCTCTGCTCTTTCTCATTTGTTTTGCCTACATTTCCTCTAGTTCTTCTCTGTGCGGTCTCTCCCCCACCCTTTTCTCTCTCTCTTCTTTCTTTGTCTTTCTGCTGTGCTGCTCTGGTTTTCCCTGCTTCTTGGGGTTCAGGCCCGTCTCTCTCTGCTGATTCCTTCTTCAGGTTCCCTTCTCTCCTCAGAACATGTTGAACCGCCGCTCGTTCAGCGACGTCCTGCCCGAGTCACCCAAATCCGCACGAAAGAAGGAGGAGGCCCGGCAGGCCGAGTTTGTCAGGATAGGGCAGGTGAGGAACCGCCACGCCCAGCAGTCATGTTCTGGAGACCGGTGGTCAGGACACTGGAGAAAGTAATCTAAACTTACCTGCATTCAAATTTCTACCTCACCTATCAGTGTGTTGTGTGAGTGTGTGTGGGAAATAGTTACCTAAATTTGGTCAGCAGTACAAAGTTATGTCTGACCATTCTTTTGTTTCTCTGGTTGGTTACTACTAAGGGCCATTTCCATTTTAACAGACTACAATTAAGCAAAACCATACTATATTGTGATTACTATTGGAATGGCTGTGGAGCTATCAAAGGCCTGACCTTAAGACTTGATCAGACTTGCATCTCAGTCTCATATAGTAGTAGTCTCCATTTCTCCTCTGTCATCTTACAGAGGAGGAAATATTGACTTGAATGATGTCACTACCCTTCGTTTCCCAGGCACTGAAACTGAAGACGATAGTGCGAGGGGATGCCCCCACCAGCCTCGTCACCACAGGGTTGTGCAGAAAGGAGGTGAGTGGATATGAATTACATTGTCTACTAGGTGAGTGACTCCCACTGGTAATGGCTGTGTGGTTGTAAATAGATGGAGAATTGCAGTCTTAGTTTTAGTGGCAATTTTAGTTTAAACCAATGGAGGGATTTGCAGTTCATTGTTATCATTTAACATCAAACAGTTTGCCATTGTGATTTATATTTTCTTACATATACATGGTAAGTGCATTAAATGAACATATCTCAGTATTTCCTTCATAAAAGTCACCACTGCAGTATAATTGTTGAAAGAATATATGCTTTAGCCATGACAGAAAGGGGATGACATCTGATATTCTTTAATATGACAGTGGTTGGAAGAGACAGTGTAACGTGACTCCAAAAGTAGGACAAGCTACATAGAACAGAATAGATTAGAGAATAACAATATTCAGAGTATACTGAAAGGAGCATACAGACTGTCAAAACTGAATGCTGAAAAAATATACTGAAGAAGTGGCAACAGTGATTCAGCAAAACAAAAAAAAGATAATCCATTAACAATACAATGCAAGCACATAAACCACAATCATTTGAAGCATATGTTGAACTGGAAAACCTACAGTATAATTTAGTAGACCATTCATAAGGGCAACGACATATAGTGCACTTGAAAAACACTGAGCAGCACTTGAACTTGAAGGCCACCGTAGCACAATGGCCTCACTGTTTTTGCCGTGAATTTGCGTGTAGAACCTGAATAAAAAGATTTTGAGAGCCCACACCCCCTTGCGATGTCAGTCCTCATTGAGGGAAGTCAAAACCAGACCCAGGTCCGAGCTTAATGTTGTCTAATACAATGGCCATGACAGAAACCAGACCAGTGTTCGCTCTCTCTGTCTCTCTCTCTCTCTCTTTCTTTCCCTCTCCCTTATTTAACCCGGCCTGGCCTGGCCTCTCTATGCAGCCCTGGGAGTCCCAGTCCTTCTGCAGTAGTTTTCCATATGAGATTGTGTGCAGTGACTCCTGGGGTCAGTCCTTGCTAGTCGCCACAGAAGCTGCTGGAGTTATGCTCCTGGATGGTAAGTGGTTATCACCCATGTATCTATTATAACCATATCATTATTTTAAATCACGAACTTGGCTTGCTTAACTTAACTTGGCTTGCTTTATTTCAGCTCCAGACCCGGTTCTTTTAAACACTGGTGAGCATATCCTTTTGAATTTGTCTTACATTTAGGGGGAGATTATTTTCTATGTAATAAATATATAATTCTACCCACTGGACCCAAAAGCAGAGACATGTACAGTAACGGTGGTTAGCATACTGCTTCATCTGCAATTCTCCCAATGTGACTCACGCTTGGTCTCTCTCATCACTACATTCATGTCACATTTCCCATTATAAATCTCATTTTTATTCAGGACTCAAACACTCACTTTAAAGCACTACTAGTGCTGGTGGATGTGATGAACTCACAGAACAATAAAGTAGCTCAGGATTCATCTCCTCACATCAGTAGCCAGTGCATGTGGTGTTACTGATCCTAGTTTCAAAGCCCAAGACAAATTTGTACCTTTAAATTGCACCCACACTTCTGACAATGTGTAATATATCCTTTAATAACCTGGATCCTCTGTTCTTCTGAAGAAGAACCCTTCTCTTTGGTGACTCATCTGTGAGAAGAATATAGCACCTTCCATGCTAAATTAACACCATGTACTTCTGACCATGACACTTTGATTTTATTCACACATTACCAATGTATGTACATGTTTCTGCTCATGGATATTTTCAGTGTGCGTGTGTTTTTTAAAGTTTTGCGATCTGATTTATTTTACATTTTCCATGTGCAAGAGTATTGCATCATGTGTTACGTGTTTTGTATGAGTTAAAATAGCGATGTGTATTGTCCATTATTTTTGCAACTCCGGTATTTTTAAAAATATCTGAATATTACATCCAAATTAGGTCAATATGAAAAGCCATCTGCCACTATTTAAACAGTAGTTCTAGTAGGTGTAGCCAAATGTACATTCACATATAGCCCAGTATTAATCTACACTGTTGTAGAATGGATGTTATTAGATAGTTATTTACAATGATTTGTGTGCATCTTCTTACAGATACACAGACGCTGCCTGTGCAGGTGTTCGACAAATCAATGGTGGTGAAACAGATGCATATTCTTGAACCTCAGGATCTTCTAATCACCAGGGCTGACAAAGGTGAGCGGCCTTCCCCTCAACTGCATTTGAATGGGCCGGAAGTGCGGACTACTTTCGTCACCCATGTAAAAAAACCACATGATGAGCAGCCATTGTCATCGCACACACACCTACAGTTTATCCAAGGTGACTGTCAGAGAATTTGTAGTTGCAATTTCTGAACGCCCTTTTGAACACTCTTTTTGAATACTCGTCTCAAAATGGAAAGAGCTGAGGCATAATAACTTGCTGCACCAGTGGACTCATGGTGATTTTCGCAAACCGTTCCTTTTTCATGTATTACATTTCCCCCAGCTCCCATGAGGAGACCTCTCTAAGGAACTAAACTGTCATTTACATTGTCAGAGTATCATGTTTTAAAGCATGAATTTGGCTTTTATTTCTGTATCAACACCATTATCAAATGTTGTGGAGAAGTTAATATTGCACATTATTACTTCCTACACTTTCTTTTGTGCCAATTATTATTTTTAAATGTGAATATTTGTTCCTCCTTGTAATCCAGTCACTCAGCATAGCTCTCAGACAAGGTGGTTTTTTTGGTTTCACTCCCCGTGTTAGTTATGATCTGTTCCTCTCTCTGGAAAAGTTCACAGGGTCATTTGTGTTTACAGTAGGATGTTTCCGAAGTTTGCAGGCAGTTGTCTATCATATAAAGTGAACATGGATATTTTTTCATGTCTTAACAATCTTTATGGATTGCACTTATGTTCATCTTTCGTTCACTATTCCTGATTGAGGCTTCATGGTGTGTAACCATCCTGATTTTACCATATGTCTAAGTGTAGCTCTGGTGTATTATCCCTGCCTGTTGAATAGGAAGTGTTCTCCCTTCATTCTGTCGCGCAGCTGGGAGATAGTAACAGGTAGGCTGTTGGTGAAGTGGTTGCTAGTTCCATGTCATGCTGGGTTCAGGTTGGGTAGCCAGGCATTTCATTATTTCACTGGCCTAGTCTTGGATGGACATCAGGATTTCTATCTCAATATCCAGCGCTAGAGCTAAAGCTTTAAAGTCGTAATACTATAACAATCAAATTTCTGTATGCAGCACAAAAGAGACGACGCCATTCATGCCAAGACAATCACATATACAGTCGTATCTGTACTCTTGCCTTTGATGAAAAAAAGCCTTTCTTAATCGCTACAGGATTTGATTGTTAACTGGCAAATTGAATCGTATGTTGTAAATGCTCTTAAGTCATTTCAAGGAGCTCTATGTATCCTGGGGCTCTTTGTATACTATGTGCAATGCGTTCTTGCATGTTGCTGTTTAGTTCCCAGTCCTGGATAAATTAAAATATTTTATTTTAATACTGAGTCTGAAGGTGTGGAAGCTTCACTGTAACCTCACAGCAGCATAGATAGCTGTTGCTACTCTATACAAGCATAGCCACACAGGGAGAACAGATGCATGTGGCATGAAGTAAATCGAATACACGCTTCTATTTTCTATATCTGACATGTTTTGCTCGTGCCATTTGAGATTTTGAATAACTGCTATTCAAAACACAGCTAGCTGCTGTGTTTCTATATTTGACGGCTTCCATGGTGTATTGTGTGGTCACTCCCATTCTCTCACATATGGAATATGTTTTATAAAAAGCGTTTGCTGACTAGCTGGACCCTCCATTTAGACACCAGGATCGGCCCACCAGAAGGCTTTTACAGCTATGAAAGGTAAATATTATAGAGATAGGCCAGTAGTAATTGGGCCCTTCACAGTGTTCTGTGAGATTGGCGGAGCAGATAATTGCTTACAGTGGAGATGTCTTGATTTCAAAACCCTGTCAGGCCAATCTGTAAAAAGCCATTATTGTCATCAAAGCACCCTTCAAAACCTGACACACCAAGCTAAGCCCCTCCAGGCTACTGCAACAGATACAGTTTAGTCATTACTATCGATTGCCCACACCCATACATACACACATACACAATACATACATAAATTCATGCATACACACATATTTAATGCTTTATTGTCCTCCACTAGTGCCTGAAGGAGTAAAATGTCAAAGTATCAAACATAAGACTCTACAATAAAAATCACACATTACATACTCACACATACATATACACACACACATACATACATATATACCTTTATATATATGCACTGATTATATGCACGGGTACGCATGCACACACACATTCCGCTCCTCCATATCAGAGGCTTTGATGGAGCTTAGAGACGCTTTACCCTCTCCCCCTCTGGGCTTACTTTTATGAGATTTTTTTTGTGGATACTGTATGCCAACCATTCACACACAGGAATAATGGTCAAATAAAGAAAAGAGGCGCTCCCGCTGCGTAGTTCATTTCAGGGTGTTTGCGTCTCGCCCTGTGTCTAAGCCACTCCGGCGAGCCCGTGTCTCCCAGACTCCTGCAAGTAGCCGAGGCACCGCAGGACCGGGGTGACCTATCGAAATGTACTTCCTGCAGAGGGGCCACCCCACTGTCCGCACCGCACACGCAGAGACGGGAGGGGTAGAGAGAGCGAGTGAGAGAGGAGATAAAGGGGGGAGGAAGAGGGGGGGGGGGAGAGGAGAGAGAGAGAGAGAGAAAGAGAGAGAGCACTTCCCTCTCTGCTCTGCCTGGCCTGCTGAACTGCATTCATTAGTGCTGGCAGACTGCCTGCCGACGCCCCAGTCTGCAGGAATCTGCTCCTCCACCTCTATCGCTCTCACATATCTATAAGCTGCAAAAATCACTCTCTGGGGTCTCCGTATATAGCTGGGCGTAACAGGCAGTTTAGTGCAGTTCAGTGTATATGACATACACATTCAGTTTGCAGCGTTTCTGAAATGGCTCACTGCATTCAATACACAGACCACTTAGTGGTAGTTCATGGCCCACAAAGAATACAGCATCTATGGTAAAATTGCAAACCTGGTGTTTTAACCTGTTGTTTAGTTTAAGAATGGCATTGTCATTAACTGGGATATCACAAGTTGTGTACATTGTTTATTTTTTGAAAATGTCTTTCTTGTATGTATGTATTATTTTCTTAGTCCATTAACACTAATATGGTGCATCAGTAGGGTACGGATTTTGTCTGAAAATAGAATTATAGATATATTGCCAGTGAAGTAAAAATGGATTTTGACAAATCAATGAAGTTTGGTGCTATTAGTTTTTTGGCTGATATCTGTGTTTCTGTTAGCCAGTGGCATTACAGGCAACGATGACTGCTAACCAATGACAGTTCCATACGGCTGTGGTGAAAGTTATGACTGGTCATGTGATGATTTCTTCTCTTATACCCCTCTTTTTAACAGGGAAAGATGCCCGTCTGTATGTCTACCGACTGAGCACGCTCAAGAGGGGCTTAGAGGAGAGGCAGCTAATCCGCAGCAAGTACGACAGCAGAGAAAACAAGCTTGAAAAAACAAAAGGCAAGAAAGGCATTGTGTTTTATGTTTATCAGTTTACCCCTGTACCTTGTTTGTTAGATTTGAGTGTGCGTCTGCACTCTATGATAGCTGTCTGTGACCTCTTAAACAGCTACCTTGTGCTGTGGAATGATTAAATAGGAAATCTTCAAAAGAGTGAGCAGGGTAGTATTTTCTTGTGCAAGTGCACGATAATTCTCCACTTAGCTGAGGTCAAACTGAGGTGCCTTTCACCTCTCATCAAAATGAAGTTTATGTATTTTTCATCTTGCAGTTATCTGGTACAAATGGGGTCCAGCTGTCCCTTCATTCTGTGTTAAATTGGGAGGCCCTCCTGGTCTCCTGACAGCAGTGTGAAGTGCTACCCTACCTGCTTAAACAGAGAGATTGATTTCACGGCCGCAGCCCCCGTTCTCCCTCCCTGGTCGGTCCTCAGGGCACCCAAACTGGCATCGGTCCAGACAGTCTGCCAGCTCATTGAGGCGGAGAGGAGCCGGCCAAGCCGCAGCATCGATCTGTTTGAGTTTCACAGCGGCAAAGACTGGCCTGGCCTCTCCCGTTCCCCATCCCTACATCCACCAGTTCAGCCCAGACTGGTTCTGGCTGACCTCTCCCGTCTCAGTGTCCCCATCTGGTTCTGTCCAGTAGCAGCTCTTCCCCGGCCTGTCTGGGTGTGCCGAAATCAAAGCACCTCTGGTACCACCTGGCTCTGGCTTGGTTTGGCTTTGCCCTGTCCCGTTTCTACTGAATCCTTCTCCATCCAGTGATCCCAGACTCTTCCAGTCTGCCTCTGCTGTGTCCCTCAAATTCAGCCATCCTCTCTCCCCTTTGAACTGGTCTGCCATTCTCTTCCCTGTATGTCCCCAGTACTTTCTCCATCTGACTCTCTCTTGCTCTCTCTTCTTCCTCTCTACCCCATCTCTGCCCCCTCCCCTTCCCCACCTTCTATGAAGCCATCCTCTGGTCTCCACTCTTACTCCATCGCTGCGGCTGTTGAGCCGTTGTGCAAAATGCAACGGCAGCAGGTTCCCAGATGTCAGCGTAGATAATGAACTGCGGGCGAGAGGGCTGCAGTAGGGGCAGGTTAGCTGGCTGATAAGACCCTGGGGGACATCTGATGTGTGCGGGCGTGGAGGGAGAGGAGTGAGGGGGTTAAACCTCAGAGAGAAATGAAAGCAGAGGAATAAATCCCAACACAGAACACTGCCCCGCATTAGATTGAAAGGCCAAGCACAGCAGGTGATGTAGGGAGGAGAGGCATTAAAAAAGAGGATGAATGAGCTGAAAGAAGCAGAGAGAGGAGGGGGCATCGTTCATGTCCATAAAAGCTTGTAAACATTCTAGAATACTAACAGGCATTCCATAGTTGCTTGCAATTTTCGGTCAAAATCTTTTTGCTTATAGAATACATCCACATTTTTAACATCTACAAAATCACTGTTTTTGAGGGCAGAAAACCAGAACCCTTTGTTGGTGTAATAAATAAAAGATGGAAGGAATCGAAAAGCAATGTGCCAAAGCACTGAGCATGTTTGGTGCAGCCACAGTATCTGTTTCGGCCTTGCCAAAAACATGAGCATCTCTCGTTCTCTCTCTCTCTCTCTCTCTCTCTCTCCCCCTCTCTCCCTCTCTGTCTCTCCCTCTCTGCAGGCTGCCATTTGTATTCCATCAACACTCACCACGGTGTCGAACTGCGCATTGTGGCGGCCATTCGCAACAAGCTTCTCCTCATCACCAGGAAGCAGCCGCGGCCGGACTGCCTGAGCGCTGTCGCCATGGTGACCGGGCCCCCCGAATCACCGGTGGAAGAGTTCCAGTACATAAGGGTAAACATGAGTGCTGTCTCACCCTGCTCCCTTCACCAGACCCTCCTGCCTCCCCCACCACCACCCCCCCGTCCCCCCGCCAGACCCCCTCGCAGCCCACCCCCCAGGTTACCCAGACGGCATGTCCGCCCCCTCCTGATCCTGAATGCCCAAGCAGGGAGACAGGGGCGCACTGGCGCGCACAGCCAAGCACTCCAGCTTTAAGGGCAATTACACCGGCCTGATTATTGAAAACAGCAATCTAGCTGGAATGAGACCATCCAGTCAAACCAATCAGCAGTGGAAGATCAGAATCTGTCGAAGGCAGAACAGAACAAATACAAGGCTGAATGATTGCATTGACAGGTCGGCGGAAAAACAAATGCAGTTGCCGTGAAACGAAAATAAATAGAAGCGGATAAGGTTCCTCTCTGTGTTATGCATGTGTGTGTGTGTGTATATATATATATAGATATATATGAATATATAAGTGTATGCCTCAGTCCCTTCATCCAGCGCTTTGTTTTGCACACTGCCTGTCCTCCAGGAGATCTGTTTGTGCGACCCCCCTGTTGTCATGGCGCTGGTGGACGGTCCCACCGGAGAGAATGACAACATGATATGTGTTGCCTACAAGCACCAGTTTGACCTCATCAACGAAAGCACTGGGGAGGCCTACCGTCTGCACCACGTGGATGCCAACAGGGTGAGTGTGGCACCGCTGTTTTTTGGCATGCCCTCCTCAGCACCAGGTGAGCACATGGTCCAGTGAGATCTCAAAAAGGGCACACCATTACAATGAAAGGATTATACCAAAGGTACAATGATGTTTAATTACTTTCCTATGAATTTAATGACTTTCCTATGAATTATGGCTTTCTTTTCCACATTTGGTGGTGCTTTGGAAATACACTGAAATTAATATTCAGTGGGATTTTAACTAATGACAGACCGTTGCTGTTTATGCTATTCCATTGTCTCTAGGTCAACTTTGTGGCAGCCATAGATGTGTATGAAGATGGAGAAGCCGGCCTTTTGTTGTGTTACAACTGTGAGTGTCTTTGGCCCTTAATTCACAACTTCATTGAATTTTTTCCCTTTAACCAGAATTATCCGGGTCGTCCCCCCAGATTTGCGCCCAGCCTTCAAGTGAGGGCTCAAAACTGACACTTTAAAAATGTATGTCAAGGAACAATTGAATGGGAACCTTTCTGAGAATCACCTGGGGGGTATCTGTGTGGCTGAATGGCCTAAAAACAGTCCTTTCTCGCCATGGGCAGATTAGAGAATGGGTCTCATTTTCTGATAAGTAGAGGGCTGGGCCTGCGTGTGCAGCAGCTGTGTGGTGTCTATGTTATCTGCTGCAGCGGTCGGGGTCTATCAGAGAAAGGCCAGAGACTGCTTTACATCACAATGCCAATGCCGGTATTAATAGCACAATCAGAGTCTGCAGGGGCTGTACAGAGTACTGTATCCCGCTATCGATAACAAACGATAGCAACGACTGTTACAAGGAGAATACGGTGGCAAGAATTTAATTTGATTAGACTGCTGTTTCCCATGCTTATAACTTGCTGAGCAAATAACAGATACAGACACAAAGACACAGACACATAGATGTCATGTTGTACAGTGCCATTGCTAATTAAAAGTGGTGGATGCTCTCAAGAAAAGAGTCATAAGTGCAAATTTATATCATAAATATCTGCATATTTTGGATTCTTATTTAATTATTCTTGCCTAACAGTTGTCCAAAAATGGTATGCAGCAAGGTGCATCTAAAATATCTAGAACTTAATGTAACAGAATGTAATATATATTACATATTAATACCTGGATATTGCTATCCTTTTTTTCAATCATTAAACAATTCTTATATTGCAATATCTGGATACATTTCCCTCTAACAAGGATATGCTTGACTTTTCTGCCAACTTAATAGATATCTGCTACTATAAGAAGGTGTGTCCATTCAATGGAGCCACGCCCATGATCCAGTCAAACGCCTCTGACTTTCACTTCAGCTGGAACCAGATGCCCAATGCCATCGGTATGTAACCATGGTAATGTAACCTGTCCCAGTCTCCAGTTGCCATGGTAACAAAGGGGGTGCAGCTTACAGGACACTTTGTGTAGGCAAAGTCTTAGATCCTTTACCTTTGGTCGTAATTGTCTTGCTTCCTCATTGTTTTTACTCTACTAATGTCTGATACTGACTTGACCACATTGATCTGAAAAACATGTTACGGTACACTTAAAAAAGTTGTGAATGTCATGTAAATCTGCTCATGCTGTAGTGTATACTGAGGATAGCTCCCACACATTAATGACAGTTGAGTCCCCTGTGTAGGTAAGATTTCCTTGGATGGTTTCTAAAAATTGTAAAGCCCAAAGGGGGAGTATTAGTATATGGTAAACTAATATTTCATTTTCTGGAACAACCTATGGCAATCTGTATTGATGATGTTCATAAAACATTCACGTCATCTTTAAATTATCATTCGTTTAATAAACTACATTGTTTATAAGAACCCTGCCACAGAGCACCTTCGGGGTAACAAATTTATGAGTCAATAACACAACAGCTGATAATTATTTCCTTACCTGGATATCTCCCTTTTTTAATAAAGAAGCTGTTAATCTTTTGATGAAAGTTTATGTACACAATAATATTAAAGATTTATGGACACAGTTCTAAGCGTTATCATGCTTTGTATTAGAATCATTTTGTCAGACTGAGTCATAGAGAGACTGCTTTTGTGTTCCTGTTTCCCAGTCTGCGCTTTTCCCTACATTCTGGCCTTCACTACCGACTCCATTGAGATCCGGCTGGTGGTGAACGGGAATCTGGTGTACACCGCAGTGGTGCCAGAGCTGCAGCTGACAGCATCCAGGGTGGGTGGCAAACCTGCAGTACACACACACACACACACACACACACACACACACACACAGCAGAAAGTCTCAACACTACAGAACACACATATACCAGTATGCCTCTCAGTGCAATACTACACAAAGCATGCTTTTATTTTATTATCTATTTGCGACAGACACTTGCAGATACAGAAAACGTTGACAAGTGCAAGCGCAGTATCCAGTGCAATTCAAGTGTTGATTGTTGAAGCAAATTTCCAACAACAGTCCCTGTTTCTCAGTACCGTCTCCTAGTGCAAGGCTGGCAACATATGGTTTCATGCTTCTTTGCGTCGATTTCATAATTTATTTTCTGGTTGCATATTTTATGTTAACCCTATCATTCCTCGTTCCTTCTTACAGTCAGATATCTACTTTGTGTCCTCTGCACCGGTCAATGCTGCATCCAACAGCAGTTCCAGAGACACTAGTTCTCACAGCTCCCCGCAGACGCCCACTGCTTATGAGATGCCAGTGTTTCCCTCACCCCTCGGAGACGGTAAGCCCTGCCCTACGTCCACCAGACAGGAAGAAAGCACAGAGGGCATGTATAGTGGTTTGCAGTGGTTTGCTGTGTGGTAAACAAGCTCACAGATGAAAGAATGAAGGTTTGATTTCAAACTCTAGGTGGAGCACTGTTGGTTTACTCTTTAAAGAAGCTCTAGAGTCTCCTTAGTACATAAGCACCTTAGTATGTCTTTTTTTATTATTTTTTTAATCATAACTTCAACTCTGTGCAAAAACATTTTAAAGCGCTGTATTTTGCATTTAGCGCAGGTGATTGTTAAGCATTCACGCAAAAGTCTTTGCTAGTTTCCACCTGATGCAGTGATCATTGTACTGGCAAAAGCTTACATTGTTACAATAGCAGATGACCATCTGGGCATGACGGTTCTGGGGTGTAGTCAGGCATATTGGTGGTGCATTGCTGTCTGTTAACCAGTAACAAGAGCCAGGTCCTAAGTCATGTTGCAATTGTTTATTGCTATTTTGAGGGTGCAATGTCTAGTGATGCGTGCCTAAATCTTGCTTTAGTTACACACTAGGGGCATATAAAAAATGAATAAAAAGGATTACAATGTGAAAGAGTATCGTTGTGTATATCAAGATATTTAAAAAATACATCATAATGGTTAGTCATAATATTGATTCAAATCAAAGGATTGTAGTAATGATTCATTTATATTTTTAGATAAAATAATGCTTTATCTATAGCTTGGTAAGTAGTAGATGGTTTATATAATTGAGAAAAAATATGAAATGTTGTCCAATCTATTTGGCAATTTTACATCACAGAAATGGAGGACACTCTTGGTTCACCTCAGGGACCTGCCATCTCTTTCCATAAATTCTCTTGTTTCTTCCACTTAGTAATTCCCCCTGAAATAGCAATACACCAGGTGCAAGCCTCTTAAAGACGGTGGGAGAAAACACTCTGATTTATCAGTTTTTGCTTGTTGCCTGTTATGGCCAAACCACACATGATTAAGTCCATCCTTTTTTGACCATGTGTTTGCCCATCCACCCAAATAATTTGCTGTCAAAGTAGCAAAAGGGGATGTGACATGCCCCAAAATGTGCCTAAGGTCAGGCGCTACGACTAAGCACTTAGATCATTAAAGTAGAGCCCTGTATCTCCATGTTCGAAGATGATACATGAACAGAAAGCTTGCCTCACTATTTGGGCGATGTCATTGTAGCATGATGTTTTAGTAGCATTTATTCAAAATACCACGATGTGACTAAAACTTGTGTAATAATGTAATAATCAGCTTTTCTTATTCCTTGATAAATTGTGTTTCCAGTAATACAAGGCATATTTAAAATGTGAGCTATATAAGTTGCCCAGAAGCTGCCAATCAAATAGTTCATATATAATAAATGATTTACCCCTCAGACTAATGCACCAGCACAAAGTACATCTTTAACGAAAATTTGCTCTTTTGAATGTGGGGTTACTAAGAGAGGGAGAGAGAGTGGAGAGAGAAGACAGAGAGAAGACAGAGAGAGAGACAGAGAGAGATAGCAGTAGCATTGACAGGATGGTCATTAGCACAGACAACCTGATTGTCCCTGACTGGAAAGTAAATGAGCTCAGAGTTTTGGACGATCCGGACTGAGAGGAGCGGCACAGAGCTGAGGCCCAGGAATCGGGCAGTGAGAGAAGTGAAGAAATAAAAGAACGAGGCTGAGAGGGGGAGAAGGAGAGGAAAAAAAGCCACATAAGAAAGTAAACGTGAGATGGTTATGGCCAACACACAGACCTGACATTGTTTAAAATAGGATAGTGGATATCCAGTATATTCACTGAAGGTAAAAATGCAATCTTCAAATGAAGATCTGAACGAACCACCAGTACTGAGTACTAATAGCATTCAGATACCTCACATTCAGAGATTTCTGTGATAATCAGTCAATCAATTAGTCAATCAATCAGTCAAAGTTTACCACTATATAAAGACTATAAAACGTAAGGGGTAAATCAATAGAGAAAGCACTTCATGAGACATTAGTACTGTTTATGCAAGCTAATGCTTAGGGTCAAACATAACACATTGTTTTGTCATGTTTGTACAATTTAATACATAAACATTTCCTAGAGCCACTTAGAAATTTTATCCACCGCAGCTGTGTTCAACAGCAGTCGAAAGGAAACTTGACATTACTTGCCGAAAATGTGAAAAACTCATAATTGGCTAACTGTAAGCCTACTGATATAATTATAGCTGTACACTGTATCCATTGTTTAAAGTCTTATTTTGTTTCCTTCTTCCACGATTTTAGAACAGCCCATGTTTTATTAGAGTGCAAACTCAAGTGACAGCCTTACAAACAGGAAGATTTCAAATTCAGGTCCATAATTTCTTTTTTTTTAGCCTTCCTTTTATGTATATCTTTAGCATCGGAAGCTTCGCTGTCAATAACGAACTTCCTCTGCATTCAAAATGGATGTGTGAAATAAGTGGCTGTCAATGACTGTCAGACCATTTGTTTAATCGCTTTAATTGATTCAGCATCAACAAGATGCACACAATGGGATGATATCTGTAAATGACTTCTTTTAACTGAATTGTTTCAACTGCATGCCATTTTCCACATGGAAATTCTGTTTCTAAGCAGTACCACTGTTGGCCAGATTATTGAAAGTGCAATAGAAGTCTTTTTTTTAAGAATGTGTTTGTTACAACATATTCATTACTGTCCATCAACATGACTGACACCCCTGGATATGTGTCTGCTAAATAATTTAATAACGAAAAAATAAGAGCATTAATAATGGTTAAAACAGTAACACAGAAACAGCAAACTGGTAGTAGAAATAACAATATTATTTATTATTATCCATTATTATTACCAGGGATCATGGTTTGTTTATTTCTATATGTCTTCTCCCACTTCCTTCTCAGAATTTTACAGATGTATAATACTACTAGCATTGTCCGTACAGATGGCGTTAGAATTGATATTATTTCTTAGAAGGCAAACAAAGAAGAGAGAGCAATATTGACCACCATTTCTCCTTGGTCACATAGGATTGCACGGAATGGTACTGTGTTGAGTCAGTAAATCCTCTCAATATTCCCACCATTGACTCTGGTACACCACGGCAGTTACCTTTTTTTCTCCCTTGAGCAGCACCCTTTACTCGCCGTCAGGACGGAATGGAAACATACGGCCTCGTAATTAAACTCTCCTTGAGTCATTAGAAGCCAGCTGCTTGCTGGTGACAGGTTCTCTATATATTGGGATGGAGCCGGGAGGAGGACGGGACGGTTTTGTTGAAAACAAACATGGCCATCTGGAGAATGTGTGGGCTTGATTTGGTGATGATTTCTGCTGATACCAGAGTATGAAGTATAGAGCCAAGTACTTACGTGGTAGACAGAGAGGTATTACCTCACCACACAGCATTTCTATTGCATGTGCAATAAGACAATGAGTTGTCAAATTTTATTGGCAGTAACGCGATAAAGTCAGTCAGTTTCTTTTTGTGCATCACTGACAAGCAAATTCTTAATTTGGGACTTTTTAAGTACTTAAGTTTTTTGTGACTGCCAATATGGCCACAAATCCTCCTAAGGCACAAGAGTTTTTTGCAATAAAACTTTATAAATATACATACGTACAGATGCATTGTGAGCACAGACTTTTTACTCAGAAAGCCAGATCATAGTGCATTGTGCTGTGCACAAACATTTTAGGATGTCAGTTTTTGCTGTTTCACAGCAGGATTCTGGGAATGCAATTGTAGCGTATTTGTAGAGGAGGTAGGATTCAATTACCAGTAGGTGTGCTGTGGGTGTAAGCACACAATCAGCTAATCACTATGTCATCTCCCACTCCTTTGAAAACCACCCGCATTAGTACCATGGCCAATTGCCAATTTCATAGCTACTGAACTGTTCTGGTTGTTTCTCTGTCAAGAGAAGCTGTCCTCAGAGGACACCAACCCGCCCATGCATCACGTCAATAAATTTGTGAAAAACATATGGGGAAAATTCAAGTACTCCCTAAACTTCCAGTGTTGAAGCAGGTGTGGGAGGAGGTAGCTTTGAGTGTGTCCTCATCTTCTGTAATCACCTTGGACCCAGTATTGAAAACCCAAAGTGCAATAGTGTCAGGAGACTGTAAGGTTTATTTGGGTTCAGTGACATCAGCATGTGTAGCTCTGTATCACGACACCTCAAGTCCTGTAATACTGTATGTCACTTTATATTTAGCATCTCAAATCACATGTGTGTTAATGGAGTGAGTTCTGTTACAAGTCACACATATAAGAAAAAACATAACAAGCGTAATCTTTCACAAATGTCACATACCAGGTATGTTTGTACACCTGAGGGTATGTGCACTGCACACCATACCCACCTGACTATATGCCCATTACTGTGTACTGTCTCAAATCTCAATAAAGCAACAGCGCATTTTTTAAGATGTGGCTTTTGTTTGTGGTAAAGCGCCTGCTTTGTGCTGAGTCAAAATAGCAGTGTGCTGGACCACACCTCATCGTGAGACCAGGCCACCAAAGACGATGCGATTAGCTATTTTCAGGACATTGGTGTTGAAGGGAAAAACAAGCACTGCATGGGTAAAAATAGCAAATCACTACAGCCACCAGGACCTAAAAGCAGGTGGGAAATAGGGTGTTCTGCCTTATGTGTCATGGTTCATAGCATTGTTGGGCCAGAAGGAGGACAGAAGGTTGGTCCAAAAATGTACTGGAGGGGGACTGAGATCTTAATCATACAGGACTTCAGTGATTAAACCTGGAGAACTTGGTCATGGCGTTTCAGAAATCAACCTAAATGTACTTATTTTATTCCTTAGTTGACAGGAAGTGCTACCATACCATGACTTGAACAGAAGCCTGTTGGCCTGTCACTGTTATCAAAGAATGGAAGATATATTTGAGTGAGTACAGAAGGAAGTGGCATTGTGTGGCCAAAAAAAAACAGAAAGGAGAAATGGAATTTGTTTAAGCTATTTGGAGGGAAGGAATATTTAAAGGGAAACTCTCATCTACATACAGTGAGGCTCAGAGAACAGCCCACTGACATGATAGCCATTCGTGTCTTCATATCACTAGCTCTGTACCTAAAATACTAGCACAGCTGAATTTTGCATTCTGAAATCAAAGCATACCAATATACAGCCTCAGAAAGGAGTTCTGTTTATGTGTGAAATGTTAAACCAAGGTCCTGGGACATCAGTAATTTAGAATTAGTAGAAGAAGATAAAAACATGAAAATCAGTTATAGCAAATTTTCTTGCTCATGTTGATTTTCTAACTGGTTCTCGACTATATAGTACATTTACTCTTCGTATGTATAGTTTGCTAAACGCATATATCATGTGTTTCAGAGGCTTAATTTTTCCACTCAAGCCTAATATGTTTATTCAAAAATATTGTCTAATGTTGTCACAATAGCTATAATAGCTTTACTGGTAGACAATCTATGTTATAGAACCAGGTGTTCTATAACAGTGTCACAGCTTTCTGGCATTAATTCTCACCAAAGGCAATGAATGTATGTTTCTTTGCACAAGCAGATCATCTCTGCTGTGACTGCACAATACACCATTTTTATGTAATCTAACGCAGATCACAAACTGAAGCACTGGGATTTGGAGCTAAGCAGGTTTTGATTCTCCCTCTCAAACCCTATAAGCTTGGCCTGGCCGGGCCCAGCCTGCCCCACCCGGCCACCTCCCCACCACAAGCCCCTGCCCGGTGTCAGAAGGGGGTCGGGTGGCGGGGGAGGAGGGTGGTTTACGAACCTCACATTGGTGTGAAGGTTGTCTCTTGACCTTGGCCATTCCCCATGTGATTGTGAATTGACATTGAGAATTGTTAATGCAGTTTGAAGGGGCATGTTTTTACAGCACACATAAATGTCATTTCTGACACCCATGTCTGGGGCTGAGGGTTTATGTTGGTTGTGTTGTGAGTCAGAATATTGCACTCAGTTTTATTTCAAGGAAAAAGCCCTGGTTCTTAAAGTATCCAGTAATAAAGTGTAATATCAATAAGCATTGTGTACTATACATTCCAAAGACTTTTTTCTTCTGGTAGCTACCTTGCTTTTTGTCTGTGGAAAGGGCTGTTTAGATCGTGCACATATATTTTTATGACATCCCGCTAATGTCTCATTATGACAAGTGAATATGATTGTGGATATGCGGTAGCTGGCACTGTGAATTATCATAAAATCTGAGGCATCATCTTAGTGTATTGGTTAGGCCATGTATTCATTACTAAACCCAACTGAGACACCAATGGAGGATGCCCTAAACCATCAAGAAGCATTTTATTTCTGTAAATGGGTACTTTATGAGGGACACAATCAAAGTATAACATAATTGACAAGTATAGGTGCTGATTCAGAATCCATCATTAAGACACCTTGGCTCCCGGAGATAGGTTTATTGATTAGGCTAAGCGTGATGGTTACAGACATGTGTCTGAGCTGATGTTTAGGTATGGCCTTAAGCAAGCATCTGCCACTTTTATTGAATCCCCACTGTGTCCAGTGGTCATGCCATATTTAAGAACCCATATGTAAATGCAGTCATATGTAAGCCATCTCAGATGAAGCCGTCTATAATGACAGTAAACACTGAATGGAGAGATCCCTCTGTGAAGTAGCCCATGTGTTAAATTTGCTTCATGTCACATTGTACATCTGATGTTTCTTATATACATTATTTGTTTCTGTTGTGTTTTCTTTTTAAATATCAGATTCTATTAGGATCCCCTATGGAACCAAGCTTTCCCTGTACATGTCAAAAGAAGCCGAAGGTATTTAAGGAGCCTCCAAACTCTTCTGTTCCACAGCCGAATCACTCACATGCACGCTGTTCGGGAGAGTTATCCTGTTCATTTGAAAAGCAGCATGTTAAGTGAATACTCAGTGCCACCCGCCCTCTTTGTCATTCTGCGGTTTTCCATGCATGACAGAAGCTGTCAGATAAGTATTCAGTAAAGACATGGCAGGGACGGGGAAAAAAGTGGCACAGCATGAGTTATAAATCGCACTGTTACCATGGATACTTTTGTCATAGCCCCCCTCCAGTCCGAACCAGTGGTCGAAAAAGAGGTAACCCAACCTCAGCAGGGGGGCACTGACAAAACTGGCATCCTCTCTCTAACTGCCTGTAACATTCATTTGTGCTCTATGGGGGGTTTTGTCCATTTGCTTTTATAATTGTATTTATATTGTGAATGTATTTGAATATGATACTGGGAGCAAATATTAAAACAAGTAAATACATGAATAAGTCAACTGAGATTAGTTCCACCATTTAAAAATATAATGCAAAGATATTCTATCAGACCAAAGTACTGAAAATTAAATTCATTTAATTAATTTAAGATCACTTTTCAGAAGCTGTTCATATGTCTCTTTATAAAATATATGTGATAATTTACCCAGTATCTGTTCTTGCATTCATTAATAAATACAAACTACTAATTATGAATAATGCTGTATAGCATGTGTTTTAATCTCCCATAGTGCAGAAATACTTTTTGGAATATATGGATATATATATATATATATTCCAGAAGACTGCATGCTTGTTTGTTTTGTCTGGCTTATTAACATTTTGTTTGTTTGTATGAGTTTTGCAGGGGGATTGTTTCCCCGCTCTGTGCAAAAATATTAATGGACTGTCATACCCACATCGTATTGTTTTTTATTTTTGTTCACCTTTGTCCTTTTTGACATTTGAAATTGAGGTGTGCGCACTGCAGTCTTGGAATGATTTATTCACATGTTTGCATTAGTATTCCTTCCTGTCTCAGCAGGCGTAGCACCAGGGAAATCAGCACACTGCCCCCTGGTGGCTGCACTTGGCAACTTAGTCTTCAGCAAAATTATTTAAAATGATTTAAGACAGAGATGATTTATCCTGGCCCTGGAGGGATCTTATCCAGCAGGTTTCCAGTCTTTTCGTTAAACCCCTGCAACACTCTGAGCTGCGAGAAGCACTGAAACTGACATTGATCACACATTGATGTTAATAATGTCTGTTAAATATACAGGGGAAGCTTAAGCTGACCAGCAATGACAACTGAAATGTATGACATCATCTTCTGTGTATGCCAGTTTATATAAAATCAACAGTACTATTTTCATGTTTCCTCAGACTAATTTTACTCACTTTTCTCAACAGCAAAGAGGTGTGGAATGCGCCTGAACTGTTCACCATTTAATGAACATTGTATTCCCATGTTGCATCCTGAACCTTCTTGGAAAATCTGTATTTTAGCAACATGTTATGAAACAGCATCAGATTTGTTCACAAACTAAGAAATATGATTTCAGACAGGATGGAATCATTTGATAAATCAACTGTTGATACCAACTGGCTGCAGGGCTGGCTTAAAACAACTTAACTGATGCAGTTACAGACACAGACAAAGCCAGCTTTTTTCAAGAGCCCTTTGCCTTTTATTACAGTTTGCTGATTGGAAATGTACTGCTATGCCTTGATTACGCTGCTTGATTTCTGATTGAGGGACGTTAGAGCAGGATGTTTCACATCAAAGAGTGAAAAAAAGTATCTGCTATTGCAACACTTGAAACATGCTATGAAATTGCTAAAATTATAGTAACTTTTATCAATTTATTTTCAAACCAAAAGTGTGGAGTAATTTAAAGCTCCACAGTGGCCATTGCCAAACTGACCGTGAAGTTTCAGGAGTGCCTTTCACAACATTCGCCATGTATAGCTCTTCTTCTGTGAAGAGGAAAAAGCATGTGAATGTTTGAAAAGTTGAAAAAAAAAAAAACCATGGCACAACATATTGTATATTGCAAAACAACTTGGGTTCCACCTTTTCACATCAGGCTCCTTTCACCTGAGAAACCCCTAAGCTACCTGCAAGTAGCTTCTGTTTTCTCAGACAATGACCCCTGTGAAAATGTATTCATATTCATAAAGTATAGCAGGATGGATTATACAGATCCTTTGAGTGGTTATGAATGTGATTCCTCTGTATTGTCTTCGAAAAATTAATAGAAGCATCTTATGTAGGTTGTGGCGCAGTGGCAGGCGTGGAAACGGAAAACACAGACACAACAAAATTTAAATGAAAACTGGCCAATGGCCTTTTATTAGGACACACACAAAGCCTAAAAATGCCCCCCCCACCTGAAAGACTGTGCTTTCAGTTTGTGTGTGTCTAACTGATGGCAAGTGCTAGCACCTGGTTTGATTAGCAGTCATCCTCAGGTGAGCCTGCCTGTTGGTGAGGCCACTGCTGTTCAAGTTGCTGTAGTCTCCCACAATGTGTACATGGTGTACAAAATATTTCCTGGAATTTCAGTCATGTTAACTCTTAGGAAAGAACAGTTATGGCAAAACCACAACATCTATTAGAACAAAAGTAATTTGTTAAGGTTAAGGTAATAATTACTGCAGAACTGACCTATGATACATTATATGGGCCAAATATACTTTTGCTCCATGAGATTTTCCACACACAGTTGCCCCTCCTACCTGTTTCCCTGTTGATCCTGTTTTTTTCCCATGTGTCCCTTTTCTGTTGAAGGCGAGGTGCAGGCCAAGCACATCTACAAGATCCCGCTCAGCAACCTGGTGGGGCGCAGCATCGAGAGGCCCCTGAAGTCTCCACTCATCAACAAGGTGGTGACCACGCCCACGCCCAGCATGGTGGCGCCGTCCACACTGATCCCCGTCACGCACTCCCTCTCCCTCTCCCGCATGGAGATCAAGGAGATAGCCACCAGGACGCGCAAGGAACTCCTGGGTGAGAGAGCGGAGATGGTTCAGATCATGCAGCCATGTCCTCTGCACATTCTCAATCTGATCAGTCGTGGCGGCCAGCTCTTTGCTAACTGCATTAATTAACATGACACTATGTTTAAAATTAATTGTGTGGTCATTACCAACTATTATGCATTTTGTCTATACTTTATAGCGCTTTTCTCCAAATCAATGCTAAATTTACAAACTCTGGATTTACATGGAGCAACCCTGTGACAGATGGCTTGTTGGTCAGAAAGTGAAGACAACACATCATGACTAGGATTCGCAAGAATAACCATTTATAGAAAAAGTAGAATTCTGATTTTCGCGACAGGCTTCTGTCTGTCTGTAATCTGTCTGCCTGTCTGTCCTCAGGCCTTACCGAGGAACCCAGCAGTAAATCAGAAAGCAGCGTTAAGCAGAGAAAGGTGTGCAAGAAGGTGGTGGAGGAAGATCTGAAACAGAGAGCAGCCAGCAGTGACAGGTGAGCAAAAATGTAGTCTTAAGCTCTTCCTGTGGTCTTAACCTCCGTTTGGCAGAGGTGAAATCCAAGGATGAGGCGGTGTTGCTACAGCACCTCTGTTTCATGAAATACAGAAGCATGGTGTAAATATAACCTTTATTTTAAATGAAAGCAGTGGAAACACTGGTCAAGTGAACCCAGAAGTATCATCCAAATTATGTCTTATCAATGTCCAGCTCAGATGCAAAAAGGCAAGCGTTAAAACAGAATATACCAAATTTTTCAGAGGGTGCAGGGTTAATAAAGAATAATATTTGAGGAAATTAACAAGTTGGCTAGCTAAAACAAAGTTGCAAGTTCACCTAAAGATTCAAATTCATTTTATAAGACAAAGTATTGGGTACCATAACCCTACCTTGCTAGATGGCAAAATAGTAATGCACAATTGAAAAGAAAATGAGATGTATATGCTGTAAGAATAAACCATACGTGTTTTGTTTCTTATTATCTCTGTTATCACTGATCCAAAAAGGCAAGCATTGAACCAAAACTAATCATATGCTCTGTTTCTACTGAATGTTCAAAATAAGCCTAAGTTGTTTCTATATTTCCAAGGAAAAGCACTCACCTAGCAACCCTCTCCTGCCAACCCAACTCTTGCCTCTTTCCACACTGTAGATGCATCGGCATTGCATTATGCTCTTGTCACCTGACAAAGACAAGTCAGCAATATTCAGCCAGGAGTGGCAGGTAGAGAAAGATGAAACTAACAAACTTCAACTGGCTTTACCTATATCTGGCTTAACCTCGCCAATGCAAACCTCCAGCCATACCAGTTAATGGTGTAGCTGGTACTCAAACCCCCAAGTCCCAGTGTACATGCCTGCTCCCCAAACAAACGGTTTACTGCATGAGTCAACCAGAGGACCCCCATGGTTACCTGTTTCGATGTCATGGACAATTTGGTCAGTAATGGGGTTATAATGAGATGAATTCATTACTTTGATTGGGTCACCCCTTCTTGAATACCCCGTAATTAAATTCAATTTGTATAGACAGCCCTCCTTTGGATGATCTCATCAGGCATCCACAAACTCTGAAACATCTGGACCCCTTAAAATTATTGTCTGTTAACCAATAAGATGTACCCTTCAGTGTTAGAGCAGAATATTTGTATTTAAACTGGGGCTCAATGAGAGCAGAAGAGTGCAGGTAGCCAGTTCCATGGGGTATTGGCTGTTTTCACTCAGTGTTCAGTGACGTGTTACACCATCCAAATGGGGGGTGACATTGCCCTGACATAGGGAGTTTGTCTCCACAGGATGGGCTCAGAATCTGCAGATACAGATTCGGAGGCTCAGCGGCACTGCTCGTCCAGCTCGGAGGCGGAGCCCGAGAGGGCGGGGCAGCGCGAGGAGAGCCCGCCCTTCAGCGGCTCCTTCGAGGAGGACATCTTGGACTTGAAGTGAGGACAATCCCGAAAGCGCTTCTACGCTCATGTCCTTTGTTTGTTTTTTCTCTTCTTTGGCACGCCTCCTCCTCCGCAAGCCACTCTAGGTTATGAATGTTTTGATGTGGTTTTCACCCCAAACGCAAAGCATTTAGCCATGGTGCTACTTTTGAACAAAAATATAATGGAAACATTGGAGAAATTTTGCTTACACATTCATCTTCATTTCAACCTGAAATAAGATATTTTTTTGGTTAAAACAAAACTCAGTACTTAAATTTGCTATTAGGGTTGCCATGGCTGAATACTTTGTTACATATTATGTTATAAAATGAAGTAATATGTATATATAGTATATCTGTTGAATATATAGTATATGTGTTATTGTATAAATATGATGGTATATGCTTATAGGCATATATGTACACATATACACACATATATACATATATACGTGTATATACATATTATGTATTATTTAAGGCCTCCATTTTGTGCATTCCATTTCTATCAGCTTTGGTTGTTCATTCAATTTACAGTTTAAAAGGTAGATAGGACTGAAAGTGAAGTTCCTCAAGTGCCATTTTTTTCCATATCTTCTGCTGGAGGTGATCTTAACATGTCCGGTTTATTTGCCCATTGTACACGTAAATCCATGTAATCTGTGGTGGTAGTAATCTGATTGTTCACATGTAACTTTGATACATTTTCACAAACGTTAGTAAGATTATTATATTTTCAATGCACATCACAGTGACACTGGCCCTTTGGCCATTTTTGAGTTAGCTGAGAAAAGAAAATTTCATATATTAGTAGAACAGGCAATGTGACATGACTCACCTCTGACATTACTATTCCTATATGCTGTCCAATTGCAAAGGGCATCAGAATTCTGCATGTGAAACCTAAGCTACGCTGGTATTCTGTTTCTTCAGCTTCAAATCCCTCAGAACCAAAGGGTCTCGATCTCAAGTCAAATTTTATAGCTCTTTCTCATCCACAGTTCATGGCTTTTAAATACGCTGAGATTTACAATTGCAAGGGGGGATGGGGAGAGGGAGGGGGGCTGTTCTGGAGCAATGTGGGGAGGTGGATGAGTCTACTGATAGACATCGAGAGTCTCCGCTCCTGAATCAGACAGTATGCAATGTCCAGTTCCCCAAGCTCTCCGAAAAGCCAGGCTTGCATCTCCTTCAGGAACATGCGCCTCACCTCAATTCGGCACTGGTGCAAAACGGGCATTTAAAACTAAACGAATGCAGCAGGAGGGGAAAAACGCCCAGAAGGGTAGGGAGTATTTGAGCGTTACACTTTCAGTACAGAAATAGCCATACCTTTTACCCTCTTAAAAACGGTGATAAATACAATCGGCTCACAAAATAGTGTGAACAGTTTGAGACTGGCATGTACTCAAAGACAAGGAAAGGGGGGTATATTTTAGCACAGGACGGTACTACACTATTACAACATTGAAGCTAAATGATGTGTACCTTGGAGATGGACAGGAGGAGGCGAGTCGACGCCATCTTGGACCCGTGACAGCCTGCGCCCTCTTGTGGCTTTCCTGCAACATTGTTGTCCCTCGTGTATATTGCATGACCACCCCCTTCCCAGTCCTTCTTGCCTTCTCTCTGTTTACCTGTTTCAATGTGAACTCTTCAACACTAGTGTGAGCCTTGAGAAAAAAAGGGAAAATGGGAATATTTTTGCAAATGTATTTACTTGTTATTTATTATTATTATTATTATTATTATTATTGAGTATTGGTGAGTGGGAGATATTTGATGGTTGAAGTTTGTAATACCGGTATATCGGTTTGAATGTTTTTTTCATTCAGTTAGTCGATCCTGTTTTTGTTTTCTTGGCCCCTAGACGTTTAGCAGTGGTTTTGTATCTAAATCAATATTTACTGTTTAGACTGTTGCTGAACCTCTGTGATATTAAAATGAAACAAAAATAATAAAAAAACACCAAGTGTCTTAAAATATATTGTATTGCCATTGTTTTTAATGCCAAGTACTACTTGTAAATGTTTGTGTTTCAAATGTGGCCTCAAATGAAACTGAACTATTATTATTATTATTATTACCTTTATTATTATTGTTTCTATTATTTTAATAATTTTAAGTGCTGTAGACCACTGCTGTGAAAGTAGCTAATTTTGTTCATTGATATGAAATAAATATTTATGAAATTTGATTCAACCTTGCTCCTTTTTGCCTAATCTTCTTTTTACCTGAAAACAAATCACTTGACAACACCTTTTACATCAGATTGGAGAAATTTGCACACCATGAATCAAGTCTTTTGTACCTAAGATTTCTTGTTAGTGGAATTAGACTGAAATATGTCGCCCGCTATTCCAATAGATGATTCATACATTGAGTCTCTGCAGGAGACAGGACACTCAGGAATCAAAGTCATTGAATATGAAATGCAAATCAGCCAGTTTCCTTTTTTTGTTGTTTTGTATGAATGAGTTTGCCGAAATAGAAAAGCCAATTAGCAGAAGACTGAGATGCATGGCGAGGTTGGCAGAGGTATTGATTCAAGCTCAGCGCGATGAATTCACACCCGATGCTGTGATGAGATCAACAGCTGAAGAATCATAGCTGGGTCTAATGGTGAGCTGCACTTTCCCTTAAATTATTGTAATTATGGCTGACATTGTGACGCAGACTGGTTGTCTGGGCTGGATCAGATGACCTTTAGAAATATTCTCAGGTTTTGTTCTGTCTTAACTCTTGCCTGTTCTGCCTGAGAATCCGTGAGAGTGAACACAAACACGGGAAGTGACCTTTTATGCTTCTGCTGCAGACATTGAACATCAGCGATTCTCAGACTTTCTAATCTCAGGGCATCTGAGAATAAACTCGATGCGACTGAGGAACCTCATGTCGTTAAAATTTTCGACACCTTTATCCAACACCCTCTACAGACTATGGCAAAAAGGGCGTTTAACACAATAATACACGGAAGCATGTCTAAATTTTCCGTGTCTTTATATCATGGATCTATATAAAGTCATTTGACTATTTAATACTGATATTTATTCATTTAAATGAGCCCAATGCAGTATTATCAAGAACATAAAATACATGAAATAGATCAGATGCATTTTATCACAATATCTAAAATTTATAATTAATGAAAAACTTAGAATGTTCTAATATAGTAATAATGGTAGACAATATTTTCCCTTTGCTGAAGTCTTCAATGGCATTTCTTCACTGACTCATTGGACTCCCTGGGTTCTTTTTTGATAAGCCCTGTTTTACACCATTCACATGTCTGAAAACCCATGTCTGAAAACTCAGGTCTAAAGTATAATATATTTGTATTTTCTTAATACCTCAAATGAGTAAAGCCATGCAATTCATACTTGTTCAAGCTATTGTATGGTTGAAAGCTGATGACTCCTGAAATTTTAGCGAGTCTTAAATGTTTGCATTACAAGCAATTCAGCAGTGATTCTTACAGGCCGAGTTTTCATCACACGACAAGTAATGTGACACTTGACAGCCAGCCCCGTCTCTGGGGCTGCAGGTGCTGTGGGCGGAGCAGCTGCTGGGTCTCGCGCATCGGTGACAGCTTGCAGACACCTGCCGCCTGCTCCCATGCTACCCCAGGGGGTTGCCATAACAACCACTTGCCACACAGAACCCGGCTGGTCCGCGATCCGCTCCAGGCTGGCCCTGAGGGCTCTGGACCCGACGCTCATGACAGACAGCGCCGTTCCTCCGGCGGACGATCGGCTGAGGCAGGCCAACAAATGTGTCCCGTTTACCCGTTGCCAAGCACTGTTCTAACCGGTTAGTGGTTCTGACAGCACGGGCGAGAGGACGCGACAGGGCAGCCGTGTGACGGAATTCACAGGTCACTGGACTCGAGGCCCGCGGGCTGCAGATCCATTAAAAACAGAGGTGCCACTTCTATGTTCAGACAGACCAAAACACTGTTCAGCCAGTCACGCTCCTGGTTTGCTGGCTTGTTACCGTAAGATTGATCACTTTGTATGCCTTTAAACTTGAGTCAACACTACCTTTAACTTGCTATTCACACTTCGGCTATCAGAATGTCATAGTAGATCCCTGATACGTTTTTCTGCATTCTGCAGCACATGTAAAAATTCATCACTGTCCATGAGTTGTGGATGTCACAGCAAAGATTCTGTTTAATATGTTGTGACAAATGTATGAATTTCATTGACAGATGCATAAAAATCCCTATGCATACAGTTTTATCAGTATCAGTCAGATGAAATATTAAAGGATGACATAGTCTATGGCATCTCTTCCAATGGTGACTTACTGTGATGAATATGGGATATATTCTTAAAGCATCTGTTTCCGTGCTCAGATATATATTTTTGCTTGAAAAACAATCAAACTGATTTTTTGAATTAGTGCTATTGGCTTTGATTCCGAACTCATTTCATGAAATGTGTTAACTGTTGGCAGTTATTAAAGAATAATCGCTGGGGAGAGTTAGAAAGAATTCTGAACAGCCCACCGCTCTGCATGTGTGCATGAGTTTCCTTGGACTATATTTCACTATACAGTCCCACACCACACAGAAATAAATGTGTGTATGTACATACGAATTTGTGTCTAGCTCATAGAGTAAGATTATAATGTATTGATAGATAAGGTCAGTGTGTGTAGGGGCTTTGATATTTATTCAGCTCTGTGTGCTGGAATTGGGTGTATGCGTGTGATTGATTATGTGTGTGTGCGTGTGTGTGTGTGTGTGTGTGTAAGGCTTTGTGTCTTTGTGTGGAGGGCAGAGTACCTTGTAGATATAATGCAGTGATTGATTGTGGGTGTGTGTAAGTGTGTGCATGTGTGTGTATGTGTGTTTGTGCTTGTGTTACTCAAAAGGCAGAGTCAGCATGCAGTGAGTTTGTGTGTCTATCGTCTGAGCCCCCCCAACCCCCATATCTCCCCCTCCCTGATTAATGGCACTGTCCAGTGTGCTGTCACCTGGGAGAGCTGGCGGTTACCGTGGCAGCTGATCACAGTCTCCCCGGCCATTGATCTTTCACCTCCCAGCGGAGGGGCTCATTGCTCTCCCATCGACAGCTCTACTCTCCTCCTGCTCCTCCCTGTGCTGCACCGCCAGGCCCACACAAACTCCCCACAAACCACCCCCCACCCCTTCACCCATGGAGATCCACACACATGTATTTGGTGCGATCAGGGACCGGATCACAAAAACCATAGCCACACAGCACCCGCTTTCTTCTGCTCTCTACAGAGCCCTCAGCATGGAAAACGTCAATGCTCTCACAAGCTCAGGAGACCAACATCGCAACAGACAGCTCGTTATTCTGGAATGAGAAAAACAACGGCAGGTCTCTCTTCTTACGTGGAACATGGAGCAACATTAAAGAGTTGACCTGCAACAGTATATCAGCCTCTTCCAGTTTGGGGCTTGTCAATAAGGGGAGGAACTTTGCATAACAAGGAGAGAACAGATTAAGTATTTCCCTTCCACTGTCAGTGTAAATCCTTGAAGCGCTTTCCACACAACAATAAAGAGGGAAGGGCTACTCTACGGTGGCCTTGAGGGGGAAAACACAAAAACAAGTATGAGTACACAAATTGAAAATGTGAAGTGAGAACAGAGCTTGTTTCATGTTTCCCTGTAATGAGACATTGTTGAATTCCACATGTACTGCCAGTTGAGAAATAAAATCTGAAAATAAGAAAGCAGTTTGCTGCTTTTTGTGTATGAAATACTGTTAATTTTAACTTATTTAATGAAGGCACTTGTTGTTGCACACCATTATTGCACATGACCAAGTTATCTTGGCAGGTATCTGGCAGCATATATCATTAGCTAACCTCATGTAATAAAATTCATAGGCTTTAAAACTTTTCACTACTATGAAACAAATTAATGCCAAAAGGGTTGTTATGAATTCACTAGAAATACAATTATCGTGGCCCCCTGTATACATTGATATATGCAAGAGCTGGATTCTAAAGTAACCTTCAGTTATAAAGTTGTGAAGTTTTTTAACTGTCGAAACTTGGTTTGGAATTCCATTGATAGGACATGGAAATGAAGATCCAGTGCCCGGGCCAAGTCAGAAGGACATGCAGCTCTGACCCAATGTCCCCAGTCTGGACTGGTCAGCACTCACAGTGGGGTTTCACAGAGATGCAGCCAAGCAATCCTAGCCAGGTCAGCTGTGTGACTGCATTATCCAGAGGCAACACAACCTTGCTGTGTGCAGAGTCATTGCCCCATCTCTGCTATAAACATGCATTTCAAATGTATGTTTGAATGCTGTGAAGGCATAAAAATGGTACATCTTCTGTCAGGAGCTCTCAGTCACTGTGAACTTGAAAGCGGCAATTATCCAGGACCACATCAGTTCACAGAGATGGCATGGGGCTGGGGAAGAAAGAACAGCAGTTTCGAGGACTGCCAATGGGCTGTACAGTGATTAGAGCACCAGACTCAGCGACCAGGGTGGGGTGTATAAGTCAGAGATGAAACATTGCTATCTTGTTCTTCAGGAGAATGCTTTGCTACTAATAATGACTAATAATCCAACTGTATGCACAGGCTGTACAACAGACAGGCAAGCTGCTCCTGGATATTTAACCAAATTAAAGGGCAGTGTTGTCATTCAAAGGCAGGACATTCTTTGACATATTCTCAAGCATCTGTTAGGAAAAAGTAATGTCATTCCCTATGCCCCTTGTATTGTCAAGTTGCTAGGACACTGGTGACAAAGAAGCAAAATCACTGTGGAGATACTGTCAAATTCAAGTCCTGGAGGGGCATACTGTCAATAGGTGTTTACTTTTTCCTTTCTGGCCACTAAAATACTTAGCCCTTGGAAAAACAAACATGTGCAGAGACTCAGTGATTTAAAATAATCTCTTGGGTGCTGAAACACACCCAAAACCAGCAGCCACTGCAGCCCTTCAGGACTGCCATCTAACGCTCCCTCTGTCCGGTATCTGATGCCTCAGTGGATGTTACTCTACTGCCACCTGTAGACGATTCACCCAAACAGCACCTAACATGGGATTACATTTCCTTGCTCTGTACTCTTATGACCAGATTTATCAAAGCCTTTAGCATTTATTAAAGGTTTTGCACATGCAGTTTCAGTGACAAGATTTGTGATTGGAGAAAATGAAGCACCTCAAACAATTACGAAGACTTATTGCACCAGAAAATCAGTTTTCTACATACCACATGCTCCAGGTAATCAAACCTTAAGAGGGCACTTCTTCATTGCATTTCAAATATCTACTAATGGAGCTGTTTCCATTGGGTATTATGACGTGATATGTAAATGTCAATTCAAATACACACTAGAGGCAAATATTTGCCAAACGTAAGCTGAATACCTTTTCATGTCAATGAAAAAAAGGCCAAAGAAAGGTATGATAGACTCATTTAATCAAAATGTTTGCATAATATGTGTCTTATTCTTATTTCATTCACCAATAGAGATCTTGGATGCAAACTTAGCTAATTTAAATATCACACACCCTCTACCTATGAAAAAGGGTGGCAACAATGCTTAAGCCTGCCATCCAACTACAGGCTTCCTGTATGGTGATTCATTCAAAACCTACAGCACCTCCCCAGTCTCTTTGTGTCTGAGAGTGTTTTGTGCTTTGGGGACTTGGTCTACCCGGCTGCTCTGCCATACTTAACACAAGCTGCAGATCCGGTAGCTCCTTAACCGAATCCACATGGGGGGTTGGGGGCTGATATAAGTGCTGTTCATGAAATTCTGGTTAACACCACCTTAATTGTGAAGTCTTGCGATCAGGAACCGGATCACAGAAATCACAGCCACACAGCACCCGCTTTCTTCTGCTCTCTACAGAGCCCTCGGCATTGAAAACGTCAATGCTCTCACAAGCTCAGGAGACCGATATCGCAACAGACAGCTCGTTATTCTGGAATGAGAAAAACAACGGCAGGTCTCTCTTCTTACGTGGAACATGGAGCAACATTAAAGGGTTGACCTGCAACAGTATATCAGCCTCTTCCAGTTGGGGGCTTGTCAATAAGGGGAGGAACTTTGCATAACAAGGAGGGAACAGATTAAGTATTTCCCTTCCACTGTCAGTGTAAATCCTAGAAGCGCTGTCCACACAACAATAAAGAGGGAAGGCCTACTGTACGGTGGCCTTGAGGGGAAAAACACAAAAACAAGTATGAGTACACAAATCCAAAATGTGAAGCACAAAGAAGTGAGAACAGAGCTTGTTTCATGTTTCCCTGTAATGAGACATTGAATTCCACATGTACTGCCAGTTGAGAAACTCATACGTAGATCTGAAAATAAAAAAGCAGCTGTCTGCTTTTTGTGTATATAATACTAATGATTTTATTTTATTTTATTAAACTTCACACTGCTATGAAACAAATTAAACTCACTGTCCTTGAAATTCTGGTTAGCACCACCATAATGGTAAAGTCTCATCCCATTTTATTTCTGCCAGAGCAATTATATTTGAATTGGCCATTTATTATACTTGAATGAATTTGGAAATATTTTCATTAAATTAAAAAAGATTAGAAACACTTTTTTCCAAGGGTGATATTAGCTGAGCACATTCAGCCAATAACATATTGTTACAAAAAGTCTATCATTGATTAAAATCACCGCACAGTATTTATGACACCCATCTGCCCATGTGTGAAGGTAACCGTGGAGGTTTTCATGATGCCATTTGAATACTGAAATGGAAACTATCCTTTTTAAGCCTTTTCCCATATGTATCTCTGAAGAGGGAGGAACAGCAATTGTTTGAGATGTCTTACAGCTGTTTTTAATGATCCGGGCGTGCCGCATGCCTTCAGACCGCACCCCCCAGTGCCCTCTGACGCTACACTTATCAAGATGGATCGATTGTGATGCCTGGTCTCACTGCAGCGCTCTCGTCTTCAAGCAGCTGAGTAGTTCTGGCCTGTCTCTTCAATTCCAGTGCGGTCTTATAAAACATATCCTGCCCAGGGATGAATCAGGATTTTACATGTCTGCCTTATTTAGTCATCTCGCAACCCAGATTTAGTGTGACAGGCATGTAAAGAGGAAACATGAAGGCTGAGGTAAATCAAGCAATTGGTTGGAATGCTATGCAAGCAGCAGACCAGAGAATAACAAATTAGGAGGCTGGAGGTACAACCCTTTATTTGGGTGGGGGTGGGGTGGGGGTTGCCTTACACTTCACTGAACTTACATTTTACACTTATGTTCACACACATATAGCAAGATCAACAACCCAAAACCCAACACACCTCTCTCAAGCCCGAAACCATTCCGCTCACCCTAGACAACGGCCCCAGAGAGCATACATTTTAGTTTCAGCGAAGCACCTTCTCGGTGGATGTCAATCACTGTTCTTCTTCAACACTCCAATGTGGTATGACTTGTAACACATTGCAAAGTCAGATGCATCAGCAGATATTTATATATTTATATGTGTGTGTGTGTGTGTGTGTGTGTGTGTGTGTGTGTGTGTGTGTGTGAGAGAGAGAGAGAGAGAGAGAGAGAGAGAGAGAGAGAGAGAAAATTTGTGTGGAAATTGTTTTCCTTTCAATACAAATCCAGTTTTGAAGGGTCAGCATTTTTGTGGTACATATGAACAACACAATAAGCAATGTTAATCTCATACTGGTTGTTTTTTACACAGCAAATAAAGAACATATCATTATAAGTTCTTTTTCAAACAAAAAGCTTCACCAGTGAAAATTATTGTTTTTCTGTGTGATTTAAGAACTTAATTCAAACCTGTGAATAATATGTTTATCAAAATGTTGGATGAAACCAACAAATACACATACATACACATACATATTTACAGAGAGAGAGAGACTTCTGTCTTGCATTAAACCATCAAAGTATCGCTTTACTATCAATTGATTCCTGTAACATTTCCATTGCATTTCCATTACGCAAATTAGAAAAATAGGGCATACTCTTTATTAAATATATTTTTGCCTCCCCATCATTTCTGATTTATACTTATGTATTTTTTTTGAGAATGTAAATATAAATCATACATCTATATATTAATCAAAGTATGAAGTAATTTGATCTTGTTGATTGACTCATTTTTGATAATTACATTAAGGACTGTCACCTTTCAGAGTTGTTGTCGACTTGATTAGCCTGATTAGTTGATTTTGTGACTTCATGCATTTGTGTAATGTTGCAGCCAGTAAATGCTGAAAGTATAAATTTTACGCTTGATGCTATTCATAGCAATGCGCCGATGAAGGCTAGTGCCGAAATGGTCACACACAGTTTATTTCGATATATAATGAATCAGAGTGCCGTCTGCCGAACATATCTTACGGCTACGTTCACTAGACAAGGCACAACCTCCTTTGTACGAGGGCTTCATCGATTCTTTCATTATCCAAATCACAAACGCACGGTAACCCAACACCACATTATTTAAACTCTGTGCAGTTTCAAATAAGAATATTGACAATAACTTTTTTGTTGTTTTCATCGTTGCCATTGTTGTTGCTGGTTTTGTTAATGTGCAAGATTTAATGTCATCATTTTGTAAGCCGAAATTCAAATTTCCTGCAATGCAGTTTACTTCTAAAGATAACCATTTGAGGGCGACAAATCACCGAGTAAGAGTCTGTAAGAACAAAACAGAATTTTGTGATTCTATGAATGGGGTACGACCTGCCGTTTATTTCCCATAGGCAATTGGTTTGTGTTATTTTCTGGGAGCTGTTATATCTATAAATTCAATTATATATTTAGACTTGATTTATTGGACAGTCTTCAATGTAATATATTGGACAACTGTTGGAAAATCGCTTATGAAATTTGGAGGAACAAAAATAGTCAGTCTCACTAGACTGGGAGTAACAACAATCATCAGTCTTGCTAGGGGACAGTAGTGAAAATGTGTGTTAGCAGGAAATTACATGCTAAAACCATTGATTCAACATGTAGTCCTGAACCACACAGAATACAGCACGTCTCATTTGGCATACTTGTATCGTTGTGTGTGTGTGTGTGTGTGTGAGAGAGAGAGAGAGAGAGAGAGAGAGAGAGAGAGAGAGAGAAATGGTACAAAGTTGTACAGTAGAGAACCACAGGATAATGTAATGGATGATAGTGTATTATCAAGTGGTTTGGTTTGTTGTCCACACTAAAGATTTCACGGTTCAGCGTTCATAGATTGTGATAAGTTAGGCCTGTTGTTTCAGCAAGTCTTTATCCCCTTGTGAATCTGTCTGCATCCAATATATAGCACCAATATCCTTACATTTCATTTTGCACATTTCTTTCTTTCTTTTCATTCAATTAATGTATCAGCAAATTAGCAGTATGCCAAAAACATTCAGATTCACTCACGACATATCTTCTTTATCAGCTGATTTGGGATTTATCCGTTGAAAAAGTTGATTTTCAGTCAGGGTTTTATTTTTCTTACATTGTTTCTTCAAAACAAAAGTTCTGGTAGGTTCACCAGCATGGTCCACTTGCATCATCAACTGAAGGAGGACAGCTGGATTCTAGGCTCACAGGATGTGATCTGGAATGTTCTGTCGTGCATATATGTGGAAAACGTTGTGAACTCTGAATTGTTTTGCAGTTTGTTTCTAAGTAAAATACTTTTTCCAGCAACATGATACCTCAAAGAAAATGCCTCACTGAAATTACAAGAGACGTTTTCTGTTTGTCTTTTTGGAGTTCGGAGATGTTATCAGTCAGGTTGAGCCTTTTCCCACTTCCTTTATTACATCTCTAAATGAGCGAGCCACTCAGATTTCATCCTGAGCTCCGCAAAATGATTCATTATTACCCTAGAGTGTATTCATATGCAGACACATGCGAGAATCCAGGAGAAAAAAATCAATCCATTATTAATTAGTTGGTTTTGAATCGTGTTTGGTTACTCGTTTTTAATACATATTTTTTTTTATTTCCCGAGCCGACTTGGTCAGGTCGCCCCTTGAGGAAGGAGGATGGATTTGTTTGCAAGACAAATGGCCCCAGAGATCAGAATGTAAGGTGCTTTTCCTCCACCAATTAATCACCAGCCTGTTATTTGGGAAGCTGGGACACTCCACCCCCCCCATGACTGCGAGGACTGTGAGATCTTTCAGCACTCAGGCCTTCCCTCCCTCCCTCTCTCTCTCTCTCTCTCTCTCTCTCTCTGTCACATCTCTTTTTCCCAACCTTGATTGCTAGGACACAAAACACCTGGTCTAAAGGATGCTGGGTAAACACAATCACTGTTGGGAAAGTTCACTGAGCCCAAACTCCTCCACTACTTGTAATCCAGATCCAGCAAACATTAAACCCTCTCAAACATTCAACCCTGTACACCTCCCTATAGTCATGCCCAAACGACAAAGAGCATCATAACCCAGTCTGTTCTTTCAGAAGCACTGGTAATTGGAGAGCAAATCTTTACCCCAGATGTGATTTTTCATAACAAAACATGCTCTTAGGGAACACAGCAAGGCTTTTTGCCCATCCATTTTATTTCTTTTCATAGATACTTTTCAAGAGAGGTTACAGAGATCTGAACAAGACATCCATGCAGAACGAAGGCAGAAGGCACAGCAATTGGGAGGGATAAAATACATTTAATGGCTGCATCAGGGTTTTTTTCCTCAGTGTCTACTGTAGATGAACCTGAGCACTGTCAAGTGCAGCTGAGACTGTTGAACTGTAGCCCCTCCCATTGGGGTATATTCAAAGAGAGCAATTGGTTGAGAGTGCATGGTCTGCGGTGGAGCTGGAAAGCCACTGGCGATGCCTCTCTATATATCATGTTAGATTGCGGTTTGGGGCTGAGTGGAGCCTAATCAACACCTTTCACTCACCCGCCACTTTCATGTGGTAACGATAAGGGACTTTCCCCTTGCACACAAGGCTTCACAGTCTATTTGCAGCCCTTTACAGAAACTCCCAGTATCTACCGTTCTCGTTTCCCAAGGTCTTTGCTGGCCCATGATTATATAGCAGTGTAGGGTTCTTTATGCGGGTGTGCTATCTTTATTGGAGGGTGTTTTGAAGCCTCGGATTAGACAGCCACGATGATTTGCTTTGACAAATGGGGTTGGGACCAATCAAAATGGCCCGGGGGTGTACGAAGCAGCCCTAGTGTGTGTGTCAAAAGGGCACTTCCTGACTGATTTCTAATGGTGGCTCATTGGCGTTCTTGTTGCAGTGCATCATGGCCCTCCGCACAGACCATCTGAACTCAGTTCAGTTTACCCCCAGGTAAAACCTATCCATAGTCAGTCTGGAAGGCGGCACATCTATTATTCTTCGTTATGAAAACATAACTTCTTGTCTCACGCTAAAACAACTGTGTATATTTTATACATCTATGCATAACCTATGACAGAAAGCAATTGTTTGTGTTCTGCACACCCAGTTATTTTGTTTGGATTTTTGTATAAGTAAAGATATAGCAAGCATCTGGCTTTCAAGGCCATAATTCATAAAAACCAGCTGACAGGTGTCCAGAACAACCTATGTTTCTAAATGCAGTTGAGTATTATTGAATAAATATGTATGTCAAATGCTATGGGCTTTAGCAAGCATTATAAGGACATTTAATTATGTTAAATATGAGCCAATGAAATGAGAAAAATGCTATCAAAGGTCCCCATGAACAAGATGTGAATAAAGTTGAATTTCTAAAAAGACTTATCAGACTTTTTTCTACTCAAGAATTTCCTTTTAGGGACCTTTTTGGCACTGAAAACATTTGTGTTATTTTTGGCCAGTTGCGTTCAGGAATTTTTCACTGTTCTCTATGAGCAAACACCTAATAAACATTACATTCAGTCCCTATTAGCGTAAGCCAGCTAAGTACGAGAGGAGTGGTAAAAAGGTTTGAAAGCCAGCCGCACACGAAAACTTCAGCCATTACTGTACCCCAAGTGACCTTCACTCAGTCCTTAAATATAGATGAGTGGTTGTAGAACTGGGCCATTCTTTGGCATGTTAAAATATACAAAAGAGAAAAAGCATAAAACTGAGCACATCCAATACCCATTGTGTGCCTAAAAATACTCTTCTGCAGAGCATAAAATGGCAATTCCTGACTAATATCATTTAGATATTCGGTTTCACCTTATGTTAGACAGACAACTTCTCATACCCCCTAAAGGGCTATGGTGTGTAATGTTTGTGGATTTTGGAATAATGTTTGCTTCAACATTTCAGTTTTGTATTCTGCCCATTTTTGTATTCATTGTCACATTATTTGAGAACATTGTTTTTATATGTCAGTGATAACTATGAATGTGAGCTACAGTTCAGACGATACAGTTCACTGCAGTTTCACAAACTCCTTTGGTTCATTTTAGCATCGAAAACAAATATTAAAACCACCTAAAACCAAAAAAACATGTTCCGTGTTACACAATTAGTTGGATGAGGTATCACCTCACTGGTCTTTAACAATGGATTAACTCTTGTGATGTATTTATCAAGTGAAAAGTCAGTCGCATACATCATGACAGTGTCTCAAAATACATAACCTATGTATATTCATTCATTTTAGTGTCAATTTTTTGGCATTTGGTTGGCGATAGTTTCTAAATCCATGTGCATACACATACACATACACATGCATGCGCGCACACACACAGGCACACACACACACACACACACACACCTCAGTGTACATTTTCATTTTCATTGTTTGGATATTGTAGAACCCTCATTTGAAATTCCAGGTTTGGTTCGGTCCCCGGGAGGACGACTGTGGGTCGCATCAGAAAAAAGCAGCCGAGCAGGAGTGGCAGTGAAGGGGCGCAGCCAGGGAAATTTGATCACGAAAACCCTCCTGGCTGTCTCAGGGAATTTAATTAAATGGCTGGAGAGAGCCGCGCTGGAAGAGAGGCACATCTGGATCCAATATGTGAACCTTTGATTTTTCTTCTCCCCTTTTCCTTTTTTTGTGTTCTAGGCACTAGAGACCCCCTTCCTCATCTCCATGTTTGACGGGGAGGGAGGGAAATGCCGAAGCCCAAGAGCTTGATACTCTTCTGGGATCTTAATTCCTAATTTACTCCCAATCTCGACCTCTGTGTCCAACAAAAGCCTTTGATTCTTACAGCTCATATTAATTTCTCTCTGCGCAACTGCTAGTTCTGGCTATGGAATGCCTCTCCCTGCATGAGGCTGGGGAACATGAATGCATCAACAGACCCTCTGTGTTTCTTGGGAGAAAAGGAGGTCATATACTGTCAAGCTGGGCTGAGAGCATCACAAGGAAGAAGGGTCAGCAAGAAGAGGACTCAACAAGTTGGGAAGAGAATATACAATGGGCTCAGGGGGCTCAGAGGTTTAGGCATATACAGTCAGCTGCAGTGAAATGGCTTGACTCAGTTCTTCTGCCCACAAATTCACCTTTTGTCTACGGCCCAGTACATGCTAGGGTTTTTTAAACAAGCTTTGAAATGTACAGGGACATGCAAAAAAGTAAATAGACACCAACAGTTTTTGACGAAACTATGGGTGTCTATTTGTGTCCTGCATGTCTCTGGTATGCTGTACTGCTGATATTCTGTTGCAAAAATGATCGATGTGCATCAGTCCAATTGCAAGCGTGAGTGTGTGTGTGCGTGCGTGTGTGTGTGCGCCTGCATGATGCATGTGTGTGTGTGTGTGTGTGTGTGTGTGTGTGTGTGAGAGAGAGAGAGAGGGAGAGAGAGAGAAAATGCTCATACAGTATGCATAGGTACAAACCCATACAGTACAGCTGTAAAACTGTAAAAAAAATAAATAAATAAAAAGCATAACAAATAGATAAAATAATCAAAAATTAAATTCATGGTTAATCACTATTAACTACAGTTTCATAATGAGCTCTATATTTGGATATATTAGATATAAAGACGTTAAGCAATATGTTTACAATCCATAGCAGTAAATTCCTTAGCTTTGTCTGTACTTGAAATCATTGAGATCTGATGTGTTATGAACACAGTTAATTGTATTATTTTGATCGACACCCATCAATTTTTACGTTAAGGGCTGGGATAAGGGTGCAGACCCTTTCAACTTTAAATATTCACCCATCATAAAATGTTAGTAAAACTACAATAATCAAATTAATGATTTCATTGACTTAATTTTTACTTAGTTACCTGTTTTGATTTGTTCAAATAAATAGGAGGTAACTTCATACAAATGTTTATTTGGGTCATCATCATAGCTAAAAATTACACCCGCTGAAAATGTTTGTCTGTCCATTCAGATGTGTCTTAGAGATAGCATAGGCTACCTCATATTTTAATTATTCATTTTCTAAATCATTTACTTTCCTAAGTGATTGCTCCTTTGGGTTTCATTTGAATGTATTTACAGTGAAAGCCTGTGTTGTTGTAAGCAAATGAATATATTTTGATATATTTCATATATCTTTGTTACATATCTTACCACATTGACATGCTGTTTGATTAAGATGAATCTGTACATCAGCAAAAACCTTCAGCAGAATGGATGTTACTGGGTGTGGGGTACTGACCTAGCTGGTCAGACTAGAAAATAGTTCCATTTCCCATGCTACAGTGTATCAAATTTCACTTTGCAATACTTTTAATGCAAACTTTTGTGCTATATCATGTAAAAATGTATGGTCTCCAGAACAGAACAGAAAAGATTCATTTCTCTGATATCTGACAGGACCACATCACTTAAGTCACAGAGACACTGGAATGCGCTCCAGAAGGTTCTATCCTCTCTCAAATAACGTGGTCACTGGCAATTCATTCTTCACGTTTCACAACAATTCCGTATCGTATTCCAGTTTATTAAATCAATATAATGAAAGGATGTCAAGGATAACTATTGGAATTGTTTAAATATTTTGGTGCAGTAATTCTTACTCATATGTTATAGTGAAAATGTACATTTAATGCCATTCTATTTCAATGTAAACTATTTTACTCAATTACTGCATTGACATGAACTCATACACATCATAAAATAGTTTGCTTTCCATTAAACTAAAGGATCCAATTACGATATATTTAAAGTACATAATACATTTTAAATATAAATCAATCGTCTGATCGTTTTCTTTTGTGTTTTTTATTTATTTATGTATTTATTTATTTCGTGGTGTTGCTGTTCTCTCTTAGGTGTTTGAACTTGAATTTCAATGACTTTTTGAAATCTAAAAAATTGTTTTTTCATTGGTAAGTCATTACAGTTTATTACATTATATTTTATTAAAGAGACTCGAAAATGCGATGCAACAACAAAAGCAGCCTGTGGATACAAATGCGAATTGTTCTCAAACTCTGTTTTCCTTTATTAGAAAAGCAAGCGGTCCTTCAGGCCATCAGTCTTTTCTTATTCTGGATTCATAGCATATGTTTACCTTTATGCAGTTTACTGCATTTGTGTCTGCTCAGCTGGGAATTAAATTCGTTACTTAAAATTTAAATTTTTTAAGCAAATTAATCCTACTTGTTGAGCACACCTGTAAATAACAGAAAACATCTTTGACAATATAGGTAGGCTACACTGATAAGGGTAGTCGAACACAGCCCACACTTCAAATTGGCCTCGTGTAGCACCACTGTTTAATACATTGCGTAAAAGAGTGTTTTTTTACTGATTCTTTACGTTACGACACTGTCCTCTGTTCTATACTAAAAAAAAAATCCACACAGTGATGGGCACATTGCTGGTGTACGGCTAGGCCCTCGGTCTCAGTGGAATTACAACTTTCCTAACTTCCTCTGAAAACAGATGAGCTGTTGATATTTCTAAAATGAAAGCGTTATATTTCTTATTATCTGAACGGGTGATTCATCTACTTCAGACTTTCTTCTTTTTTTTACCAGACCGACGCCATCAATAACGCAGGGATACATTTTAATGGCCTACCTTACTGGATATTTTTCATCAAAACAATGCAATAGGAATGAGAGCAGTTGAGAGTATTTGACTTCAGAGGTTGTATTTATTGTTTTAGTCTTTAGTTTCTAAAGACTCTTAATCGTCTTCCCAACTTCCTTCAAAAAATAATTACGCCTAAGTATTGTTGCAGTTCCGGAATTTCTCTGTGCACGTCCGCGTACACCTACCGTTATGTATTGAAATGCAATGATCCGTGAAGAAGGAAATATTCCTACAAATAATATAAAGTGTTGTTTAAATTAGGCTGAAGGGGCTTCGCAGTCTGGTTTGATTTAATAAAGGCTCTGTAGTTCCGTACTTGAGCCGCATTTCTACTCCCCAATGGCTATTTCCATGACCTATGCACCTCTGTTGCATCTTGTCAATTTTTAAATTGTTGTTAGAGTAACCGACATTACTCTTTCTAAAGAATACATGGACTAACGACAGCAGCGACAATGATAGCAGACTATATGGTTCCCACTAAATAATTGACAAGGCCACCATTTTATCATTCACTTGTAATATTCAGTATATAGTAGTGTCACCACGTTTGTCATATTAATTTAACTGATCATTTAATTAAAAGGCACGTATTATTATCTGTATATGCTTAAAATTAAGGTTATTTCGGTCAATTTTCTAGTTTGCAGTTTGGAGCTGGCTTATTTCTGTAGTCCGTTATGTCAGCAGTGTAACGTTTAGTAAGTGTTTTCAAAGATTTTATTTTAACTCTATTGAAGCCTGATATCTGTGAAGCTGATCATAAAACGTTTAACGTGCACTTCCTGATCCGAAAAGCGCTCCACGGGTCTCCACATACGTGTCACGACAGGGCTGTATGTATAAGGGGTAAAAATAATACTGATGACTGAAAGATCTACTGTTTCCGCGCGCCCTCTCGGCGCGGCTGAATTTGTAGGAAACACTTTGGGTTTTGAGAAGTTCCCCCTCCTGCACATACTAACACATACACACACACACATCACCCCCCGTGGGTCGCTATATAAATCTTTGCGTGTTTAAAGAAACTTAGCGGTGCCCTTTTGGTTATTATGTGCTGGAAAAAGTTCATGCGTTTACGAGGGAACCCATGTTTCTTTGATCATGGAAAAGGTTATATTTCATTGGAAATCCTCTCAGTTTAATGGTGGAATTATGAAACCAAGCTTTCACGTCCAATGGTTTTCTAATAACTATTATCTTCACGTTTGTTTAATCAATGTGCACTGTATGAGTATGTGGTGCTTACGATAATATGATTAAGTTAATACGCATTTAAGCGCAAATATATACGCATACAGTATATAGTCAGTTATCATTAATAATGTTTTAGTTCTAAATGCTGATTTTCTTTTGTATAACTGGACCAAGATGAAGCATGATGTATTTAATAAGATATGACAGGACAATAAGACAACTTTATTCATTCTGATTTTCAGCCATAACAATATAAACTGACATGGATCTTCACGGTATCGGTCCCTCTCTTTATTAGTTTGTGACACAGAAAAGCAGTGAGAAGCATATTTTGGAATGTACTGTATCTATTGCATGCGGCTTTCAAGTAGGCCATGTAAAATTTGAAAGTGGATAAAAGATAACATGGGCTGACTTTTTCACGGGGATGTTGAAGAATGCTTAACCTTTAAGAAACAACGAGTTGCCAACGAAGATAGTTAAATCGCCACATGGTTTAGATTATGTAATTGAGGATGTTTATTTTATTTGCTTGTAAATCACATTTATGCCCCTAGGAATCCTGCGCTTAGGTCATGCACAAAACAAAAGTTGTAACATCAGCATCTTACGAATGCCACAGTCCGCTGCAGAGCAGTGAGGTAGCCTAAAATGAAATGCTGTTTTGCTTGGATCTTCGCTTACTTTTTCTGTTCTCTCAATTATATTCCAACGGCTTATTATTATTATTATTATTATTATTATTATTATTATTATTATTATTATTATTATTATTATTATTATTGTTTTAATGTATTTATTTATGCATTTAATCTGCCTGCCAAGACCCTGGCCACTCGCTTCAGTGAATTAACACATTACACAATTAAAATTAAGACGATATACTTTTCCTCCTTGAAAAGGAAACATAATTTTAACTCCAAGCCCCTGGTTTTAATTAAACGGAGTCCTTCTTGTAATTCCTCGGGGGCTCAATGAAGTTTTGAACATTTGGATGAGGACATAATTATCTCATTAGGGCCAGCTTTGACGGCCTCGGGGGACATGGCGCTGATTTAATGGTGGAGATCTTGGACTCCTGCGAGTATTTTCAGGGAGAAACTTTTTTTAACCTTGCAAAGAGTATGAGGTCTTAATGTCAGTGTGGGTCAGCTCCGCTCTTGCAAAATTACACGATCGTGGTCGAGTAAGACGAGTGAGTCACACAACCAGGGTCTCATAAGGCTTTATTCATTTTCATTTGTTGACAGAGACTCTGGAGAGACAAGCATTGGCGCGGGATGGGGGGGGGGTGTAGGGTGAAAACTTAACTCTTTGGTACCATGTAGGGGAGGAGAAGAAAGTACAACTTGTGGGGGTGTGGAAATAGTTTTTTTTTTTTTTTTTTTTTTTTTTTTTTTAAACGAGGCGTCACTCAGAAAAGAGGGGAAAAAAGTCATTTTTAAGGAAAATGGATCCAGTTTACTTCCTTTGAGTGATCTTGACATTTCAGTCCATCAGCTGGATAAAGTCTCTAGGAGTAAAAATATTCCCGTCTCTGCGAAATTGTACTTTCGGTGTTAAAAAGAGATGGACACTGGGTATTTGGTGGAAAAACAATTTGCCCCTACTCCTCTGAGCAGGATGGACTCCGTTGACGGCAGCCAAAACAGGAAAAACTTCAGCGTGAGCCATCTTCTGGACCTGGAAGAAGTGAATGTGATGAACGGCATGAAGGAGCCAGTTGCGGTGATGAAGGACGTAGGGAAAGGACTTCAAGAGCAATCTAACGTGAGCAGCGGAAGCGAGGCAGCGTTACAAGACAGTAAGTTTGTCGTTTTCATATTATTTCATCCATGGAAGCAACTAGTACAAAGCTGTAGACATCACACTGTTCTTTGCAACGCGCTCAAGATTGCCGGTGGCAGCGCAAATAGTTTCCATGTATGTTGGATGCTCCTGCATTTATCCTGTTAGAGTTTGTATGACGGACTGACAGGAATATAATGCCATTCTCTCGCAGTTACAGTAATACATAATGACATGTACATTTAATTTAACGTTGTCGGCAGCAACTCAAAGGGTGAAGGGGGATTGTGCAAAGATGACACTGGTACTCAGCGTTGTATGCAATGGATGTATGCAAAACGTTTCTTTTTGCCTGTTAAATGTACGTGTGATAAACATGCCTTGTAAAATTGGTTTAAACCCTTTTGCCTCCATTGTATCAACTTTTCTTTTAATACGAGTCGTTATTATACTTTCACTTATCATTTACATGGGAAATTATGTCCATACATGTCATCGTATGTTTTTCATCGAAACTATTGTGGTCCTTTTGATGTAATGTTGAACTAAAGACTGCATTACCTGGAAGTGGAAAAAAATAACTCAATATTTGCGTTACGCCGTTACCAACACGCATTTATGAAATTTAGATATGACTGATGAGGTTTGTTAGGTACAACGTGATGATAAAAATTACTATATCTCACATCTAAATGCATAGCATACAAAGCATTTGTAGGCCTGGATGGCTGTGTAAACAATAAACCGACCAAAGCCTGTTAAGTACAGTGTGTGTAATGACACTTAAAACGCAATGTTTACAATTTACAAATAAAATACTCGGTTCTTCCAATCTTAAAGAAAAAAGTTAACTTCAAAGACATTGTTTTGCAATTGCTGTAGAGTGAATGGGACTTTGCAGACATCGTACATGGAAATACTTTTTCATTTTACAACAGTAATTTTTCATTTTCAGCAGTTAATTCCAACTCTAAATCAGAGATATGGATGTATATTTTAATTAATTTCACATTTCTATTAGTTTTACATTCACATATTTTTATTGTTTTAGAAGGCTTGGCATGGAGTGTGAAATGGGGTCTGTTTTAAAGCGCACCTCTGAACAAACCATACAGTAGTTTACACCAAAATGTTTTCATACATTTCAGCTCAGACTACATATACCAAATAAAAAACTAAATTCTGACTGTCAATCCAGTCATCCTATTGCCCCAGCTTGAAGGTATTATGTGCAGATCAGATTCAACATAGCTGAGGAAAAAGTTTTTGCAAAATACACCCACTAGGAAGGGTAAAATTGAGGTGATGGTGATGATGAAGATTATAATGATGATGGTTATTATTACTATTATTTCTGTTGTTGTTGCTGCTGTTGTTTTTATTATTAGGCCTGTTAGTTGTAGTCCTGGAATAAAATCAGCAAACGAGTATGCTCCTCCTCTGACAGACAATAGTAAGAATATAATTGTTTCTTTACATAATTCTTTCCTCTGTTTATGTATCATACACAGTGATTCGTTTCCTTGCACTCAACGCTTTCAATCTGAATCAAAACTCACTTTAAAATCTGTTCTGATTGATCTTCTGAATATATTTCTGATGAAAATGTTCTGTTTTTATCTTGGACAACAGATATTCAAGGGAATATGAGGCAGCATTGCTTTGTGTTAGAAAATTGCTCTAATATATTTATTATTTTTGGCATCGGCTCCAGCCAAAAGTTTAGCGGAAACTACATTTAATACCACTCTGGAGCACACCAAACGTCTTATTTTTTCCTGCCACCTTTTTGAGTGAAAACGTTTCAGATTCCATTTCTGGGAAACAAACTTAGTCACCATAATTACCGTCTTTGTGGTCTGCTGTCGGCCTGAGGGATAAATAATGACAATAAAACAAACTGACCCATGTTCATTAATAGGTAACTGTTGAGATCAGTGTTGGTGTTATCTGTTGTCACCTCTTTCTGTTGACATTCCCCTCCAATGCAGTATTTGTCAAGAGAGTTGTAATCAATCACCCAGGCCCAGAGTGCCCTAGCACTTCATTTATTTAGTCAAGGTTTTTATTTGTTATTGGTGGAACTGCGGCCAGTAATGACAGAGGAGGAAATACTTGCTTCAAGCTCAGTGTGCGTTCACTAAAACAGTTCTGGGTTACAGGGCTGCCTTGATTTAAATAGTGTGCATTGTTTTTCAGTTGTTCAAGGATGACAGTTATGGTTTCAGTTATGAATGGAGTTAACCAATTCACTACTAGGAGCTGTAAGCAGGGGCATAGCACCAGGGGGGAAAGGGCACTAAGTATACAGAGCCAAAGGGTTCGAATGGGCCTATGAACATCTGGGATTTTTTTTTATATATATATAAGGAGTGGAGGGGCCCTCAGAGTCTGCCTGCGTATAGGCCCAGAATTTCTTACTATGGTCTTGGCTTTAAGCATTCATTTTAAAAAATATAAACAAACTTGAATATTTTATCTGTAAATATTAAATAAATCTACCAATTTCATGAAGTCTGTTCATTCATTTCAATTGTTGTAATAATAATATTAATAATATTGAATTGTGCTTAAGTACATTTTCTGCACAACTCATCACTGCAAGACTGAGACAATGAAAAAAGGAAGGGTAGGAATTCGGCCTATCAAGATTAGAATGAGAGCTCCTTCACCATTTCATCCATGTTGAGTGAAGAGGCGGAAACTTCCATTGATATTACATTTTTTACCCTCATTTCTCCGAACTTCTGCCAAGAGCTAGAATTACTTATACTGGCTATTCAATGAGAATATATAAGTATTTCTGTGTTTTTTTCATGTCAATTAAAGTATACATTATCTTAACATTATTCAGTTTAACAAGAGTGTTTCAAAGGCTCAAGAGGAGATATTGGAACTTGCAGACCTGTTGGATTCAAGTAAAAGATGATAATCGAAAAAAAAATTTTAAAAAAATGTGAAAAGAAATCAGTGAAACTGAAGTGAAATGTTTTTACAGTGCATTTCACAGACATTATAATAGACAATTACCTTAATATCCACAAAAGCAAGAAAAAAAGACATATCATTGACAAAAAAGACCATTATATTTTAATATGATGCAAAAAGCATTGAGATGCAACCTAAAATATCACTGACACATATGTTTACAGTATGTAACATACATAAATTGAAATATACTATATTTAGAGATATATGAGCGATATCGAAATTTTAATGCCCTCCAGATATAAAGCAAAAGTGGCTGCTAGCATTGCTACAAACTTTCATTTTCTTCCATTATTGTTCTGTGATTTTACACAGTCACAGATGATTCTTACCCTTGAAATGTTTTCACTACTCTTATTTGTTATTTGAGTAAATAAAAGGCTTGAACTGGTGAGCAACTGCCTTGGAGAGAACCAAGATATAATTGGCTATGCTGTTCTAGCTGTTGGCTTGTTGACAGTCTTTGAAGAAAGGGATATCACTTCTTGTGTAAAACATTGGTAGTTAATGCTATAAATTAGCAATTCAGTAACAAATTCAGGACTTGAAATATAGTGAGCATCAAAGTTGCATGCATTTGGTAGACCTGTCTACTTATAAGTTATGTCCTCTGAGCCTGCATATCCAAATTGTATGTTCAATCAGAATCTACTGTGCTAGCCAAGAAAAATGAAAGGAAACACACTGTATATTTCTGTCAAACGAGACATTTTAATTTAGGATAATGTACTTTCTAAAACTCATCATGAATTCGTAAGCTTGGTCACAAAAGTTGGTTGCTCCGTGATTGACTGTTGAAAAATGTAGACAATGATCATTGTATTTCAACACAAAAAAAAATATTGAACTCAATTACTGGATTGCATTTAGACTTCAAGACCAGAGACAAAGAAAACCATACAAAACCAGAAAGTGACATAAAGCCTTTTTTGGTGATGTTCTAAAATGAAAGCAAGTGTTACTTTTTTCTTAATAAGAATTTGTTGAAGGCAACAACAAGTTGCATGTGTATTTGTTTGTAAGCCCAGGAATATTTAGGTCCAAACGCAATCAGGACCTTAACTGATATGATGCACGAAAACCAAATGTAGCAGCACATTGCCAACATCCAAAGATGCTTGGTGTGGATGGTTTTCTGGGTTGACACTTTCTGGACCACTATCATCATACTCAGCATGAATTGGATTTGAATAGCCGTCTTCATGCCCATGCAGGATGGGTTCACTCATGCCCGACTTCTGCGATCTCACTTCGTGGGTGGCTCTGTGACCACAATTAATGACATGACTCCTTAGCGGAATGATGTAATCCATTTAAGCCCACAAACATACCTGATGGCCAATAAAATCTATTTAGAACATGTTCTTTCAATCGTCTTTTTTTATTTCAGATCAAGTGTGACTTAACAGTTTAAGTATTATAGCACTGAATTGTAATGATGTGTTCCCTTAAATGTTCCATGGCAAGCCAGTGCAGAAAACCACTTCTGCTTTGATTTCCGCATGCCCCCTAGAATCTCACTATTCTCCTTATAACAATACTTTACTAATCAAATAGCAATATATTGTAAGAGCTATCATTTCTTAGGAGTATTCATTTCTGCTGGTAAATACAGCCACATCTTTACAATTCCCAGCCTGAATTGGAAAATGTTCAGTCTTCAGGCAACCTGACCCTAAGGTAATTCAGTAGAGGTGATGAAAGCAGTGTTAGTGTAAGGCTAACCCACCCAGCCTCTGGGCATTAATGAACAATGACCTGGCCCTGCTGCAGCATTAAAAAAAAAAATCTTGACATACTTGCTGAGTGGTACAGAATGTAAGCCTACATCACTGCACAATGGCTAATCATAGACATAAAAATCTTAATGTAACATTTTGACTCTCATACATATTGTAGATAAATTTTGTAGAGACAAAAATACATTTCAAATACATATGATGAAGTGTATCTCTACATTTGTAGTGAGTTTGATGTTTTTTTTCTCCCATCTGTAATAAGCACCACCCACCATGAACCCCTCCAAAAGGCTTAAAAGGAGGCAGGAACAAACCTGACACCATAGTCATGTGCTGACTAACCTTCACTTAAGTTCATACAATGCAAATGGTAGCCAAACATAAGCCTATAATATCTATACTGTCAGAGAAACACAAAGTCAACATTTGTTCAGTTCATAAAACTATGCAAGTGTCCTGCCAGACAGAGGAGGTCACTTAAGAACAGTAAGACTGGTGAGTTTAACCGACTTGCTCACACCTTTCTCCGGTCAAGCGAAGGTAATTATTTTCCTTAGCAATATGAACCACAGACAACAGCAGATAATGACCAGCAACAAGCACACACAACAACACTGGAGACATTACAAATGGCATGTACATGACAAATGTTATGCCGAAAACATGAGATAGAGTTCCATGTTCATTTTGACTGTCTTAAAAGATTATTTATTAATGATATTCTTGTGTTTAAGTGTAATAGGCTATTCACTGATCAGACGTTATTTTGGCTCTTTATAAAACGGTTCGATTTTCTGTATGTGGCCAAGATGTTAATGCATGGAAATGTAATGACGAATCCAAGGCTGCAATGTCAACCGTAATTTACAAATGGTCATTCTTTCGTCTCCTGTAATGGAACCATTCTGGAATAACTGTTCTGACCCAATGAGAGAATTATAATCTTGATCTGCAATACAAACTTGAAAAAAAGAAAACATATTTTCTTCGGAATGACAGCCGTTGTGTTTTTGTGAAACTTACCTCCGTCATCAATATTAAGGATTCTTGGCTTGTGTACTACCAAGTTCATAATATTTATTTATTTATTTATTTATTTATGCATGCACATTTATACAGTAAATGGAGTTGTTCATATGAAATAGTTAAACTTACTTAGAAATACCATTGTGCTGTTGTATTGATATAGCCTGGCTTGAAGTCGATGCTTTGAGACTGACCTGTTCCACTGAGGGAAAAACGTCGGTCTGTTATTCCACTGCATTAAAAAAATCTATTCAGCCTCTCAAGTCTTCTGCGGTGAGTTACGAGTTTGTGACAAGACCAATCACCACCAACGAGCGACAATTGGAAACAGGCTCTAACTTTCCCTTTAGTGCAAAAGAATCTTTCCTCCCGGTAAAAAAAAATAGGTCCAGTTTCACAACGGCATCCGCACTGCGTTAAGAACTTGTGAGCTTTTACAGAACAGATGTAACAACTGAGGTGGAAAGTAAAGGTATGCATCCCTTGACGAATTACTACGTAATCCCTTAAATAATAGTCATAAAAAATCATAAATAATCATAAAAAAGTATATGCATTCTTTTTTTTTTTCAAAAATAATTATTAAACTCAAAAAATGTTAATTGAAGTTACATGTTATGGTTTAAATCGAAGGTTTCCTCTGAAAACCAAAAACCAAGCATTAAAATAACAGGTAGGTTTATTATTCAGTTGTGCGCTCAATTACGGTTTAATAAAAAACAATACTACTTAGTATCTTATTGATGTTAACTAAGTCTGGCCAGTACAAAGTAAAAAAAAAAGTTAAAATTCATAGACAGATCGTCTTGGCAATTAATGATTTTTGACGACCGAGGCGCCTGAAAAATTTGCACACTTTTATTTTCTTTGCCGATAGACTTTTTGTACATGAATTCCTATATGTAACTTTCTGTTTGACGCTGACTGTATGTGAGCTAATACACAATTTAGCAGGATGTGGCCTAGGCCTACACTGATGTCATTTTTACTGCAAGTCTTGTAAAGGGTAGGGCTATTCTGTTTAGACCATCGTAAGGTGTCATTTGCGGTGTACTGTTTGATTATGAAAACTATTTCCATAGGGAGAAGAAACAAAAATCTACGGAGCGATATTTGATGAAAAGGAAGTATGAAGTAAATCAAATGAGTTTATTTTATTTCATTCTACATTTACATTAATGTGTCTGTATTGCAGTACTTACATCAAACATTGAATTCAGTGGGTTGTTTTTGTTGGTAAGTTGTTACAAACTTTTGTCATTGTCCTCAATTATTTGAATTCAATGGTTTTTTCGTAGGCAAAGTCATAGTATAGAACTATATTCAGACATTGGTTCATAAAACCACTTAGCGTAGCTACAGCCTATTCAGCGGTCATTTTCTGTCGCTACTACATTTCTGAAGAGTTTCTGATTGAATCTAAAATTGTGACAGTAGCATACACTACAGCAACCTCTCAGGTGGAAAAACAATCCATTTACATTAACTGTTTATTCTGTGTCGGTAAACATCAAGTCATGCAGATATGATTGACCATTACGAAGGCCACGCTCACTGTTTTTGCTTTAAACAAATAAATCACAGGTCATTTGGGCAATTCTTATCAACATGTCAGAATCGAGTCCACGTGTTCTTAATTAGGACAAGGCTACTTGCAGCTACGCTTTAGTATGTTACAGATTACAATAGATTTGTAATTTCCTATAGCCTGTTTTCTCCCCTTAAACATTACGTGGAAATTGGAAACTTTTTTGCGGGCTAATTTACCTATCTGTGATAATGTCAACTCAAAATGATGTCAATTATGTATGGGGGTGACATAATATCAAAAGAAAATCAAAATTCAGACTCGGAAAGACACCTCCAGGTAAACCGTTTTTCATAAAGCCTTTAAATCAACATTTTATTTGGACACAATAAAATTGTAAAGGCAGCAATTACACATATTTTCCAAGCAAAGCTAATCTTCTCTTGTACTGAATTTAATTGTACGATTTTATGTAAAGTTCATTTAAATAAAGAAGATGACCATTATTCCGAAGATAAAGTTTATGGTTGTCTGAGTTGAATAAGAGTATATAAACGTACCACGTTGATTATTCTATTCGTGAGAATAACATAATATTCTATATGACATATATTGTTGAATAATCGTAGTCGTGATGCCAGTGGCGTACGTCATTTTAGTGTTTAGCGTCTTTTGTCTGCAGGTCAGGCTACTGCTACTGCCGTGTGCATGAGGCCTCGCGTAAAAAATAGGCAGCGGCCAAGCCAGGCGCCAGCATCTGACACTGAACCAGATGTGCAAAGGCGCCGTCCCGTCAAGCGCTCTAGTCAGCTGGCCCAAAGCACTCACACGCGAGGAAACTCCCGTCTGCAAGGGGACAACTCTTCCCAGAACAAATGGCATTCTCTACTATTGAATTAGGGCAGCTTCCATCACAGGTAGGCAGCAGGAAAAATGAACTGGAGTAGTGCCATACACAGAGGTAAATTTTACATGGAAAGTTTTTTGTTTCGACCTTTACAACGCAATACAAAATGAAGTGCCAGGGCGAAGTCTGTTTGGCATTGGGCTGAATGATTTCCAACACTTTATACCTTACATTGTCAACTTGTTTTTGCGTTTAAAGGGCTAGTTTTAACATCTGTGGGGTTTGGAGCATGTCGTCAAACAGGACCCTATGTTCATTTATTCGATGTGAAATCTCAGACTACGAAGTTTAACATTGTACATTTTGTAGCTTTTCGATGTACATTAGAATATTTTAATGAAGCCACAGTGTTTATCTGAAATCTGTACAGAGATAATGCCCAGGCCTATTAAAAATAACACCTTAAGTAATGTAAAATGCAGCAGTGCACTTGTGCAAGTTTTGATCTGTCATCAAAGTGTGGTCATTTTTGATTCACTATTCCGTCACTATCGGTAAAGGAGTCTGAATATTCTCAAACTGTGCTATGATTGTTATGACTGACAGACAATTATGCTAAATTATTCATTTTGAGTTTTGATAGGCTATGTGGCCCATATAGATAAATTACTGATAACATTTAACACTTTACATTAAATGAAGTTGTCAGGTTTTTTTATTGAGAGTGACTTCAGATGTGAAATAATATAAGTTAATCCACATGATTTGCATGAGCTGCAATGAAATATACTGGGCTAACAATACTTCTAGGCCAGAAACAATGTATGTGAAATATTTTTGTTCCTTTTGCTAACTGAGAACCATGACACAATAATGAATGCATACAATAACATAGACAATACTACCAATTTCATTAAACTCATTAGATTAATTAAATAACTAGTGCACTAGTGATTGGGAATGGTAGAAGTCTGCATCTTCTCCTTATCTTCAGTCTGAATGGCCTTCTGTCCACAACAAGCAAGGTGAAGCAGAAATGGTCCAGAGTAGACTGGATGTAATGTACCTCCTCAGTCAACCAACTCTTGACAGGATATGTTTAGATTCCTGGCTGTCTCACAGAGAACCAAGCTGCTAACTTAGAAACTCATGCATCATCTACTTTCATATTTACTATAGCAACCAGTCTTTGCATTTACAAAAAGCAACTACAGTGTAACTATCTGTTTCTGTATGGGCACACATCTTTGGACTCAGTCACAATGTTTGCCTCAAAATGAGACAGCTGGCCAACTAATTCAGAATATTTTCACCTCATAATTCATCAAAAATAAATGCTACAGCTTGTGTCCAGTTTTTTTCATGAAGAAACGTTTCTGAGGCTTGGATCAGGTTTAAGAGTACATTTATATTATTTAAACCCTGAACACGGTCACTTTCAGAATCTATCCTTTCTTCTTTCTGCATCAGGCTCTTGTTTGATGTCAGTTTAGTGGGCCAAATAACAGAGGCCATAATTTTCCATGTTTAAAGTCTAAACCTTGAAATTTTAAGTAAATATCATAGCAAGTGCATACAATTTACTGTTTCGAAACACGGGACCATCTTTAGAAAGTAATGTTATGACCATAGGGTGTACCTGATCTTCCAAAATTGCTTTATATTAATTGCCCATAATTCTAACAAGCAGAATAATAATATGACCCAATGACTTTTATAAAATGGTTGCCAATACCTTGTGGCCATTGTTCCTCTTTCCTGTCACAGCTTTTCTTTTTTTTGCCAATTCCATTGTGTTTTTGATACTACCACCTGTTACAAATCACATCATTGTGCCATTTCTGTGACTGACAGTCTTGCAATTCAGGAACCAGCTCATTCAAAATCTGCTAGTCCTCTCATCTTGCTTTAGAAGCTCATATATTAAAGCGTTTACTTTAAAATGTCTTTTACAGAAGAAGCATATTTGTGATTAGTGTTGTCAATAGTTTGAAAAGGGTAAACTCTTTAATTGTAATTCTGTTACTTCAGAATTGCTTTTTATCCTTTTTACAATTGCAGTTTCTATTTTTTGTTAACCCCGCTGTATTTGAGCATTACATTACACACAAAACACCAGTCTCCTCCCCTCCAGCAGTGAATTATGATTGCCTACCAGAATCCTACCAGAAACCATATTCTGAATGTATGGGTCACCCAGACAACCATTGTTTCTTTTGCCTTTTTGTTTTGTTGTTATTTCAATTAGATGTTAAATATCTGGGCTCAGGTATTAAGGTGAACCTCTAAGACAGGGAGAGCCCAAAACTTAGTAAATTGGTGTGCAGTGAGGAAAATCAAGATTAGATCATTCATTAAATGATCCATGAGAAAGAAGGAGTACAAACAAATGAAATATAGTTTGTTTAGATTATACACAGAAGGAAAAGGTCCCATTTAAGTGTTTTAAATCCTAGAAGCTGCATGGCCTGAAATCTCATGCATATACAACAGCATAATAATAGGGTAAACCAGACAGAGTTCCAATCAAAGGCAGCTCTGTTAAAATGCAAATGACCAATTGTGTGGGCTTTGATGATGTACTGAGAAGATATGAACCAATCAGAAATAGATTCTGATCAATTGTCAGCTTAGCTCACACATCAATAAATGATTCACAATGCAATTTATGGAATCATTCTTTTTTTGCATTCACATAAATTGTACCATGCTTTTATTATTAAACCTATGTGTGGCAATAAAATCAACCCATTTGCTCTTTTCTAATTAAATTTCTGTACTGTACTTTGTATTAATCCTGTCTGCTTTAAACATGCTGCGGTTTAACAGTGGTTTTACAAAACACATTGTAGAGAAGTAAATGATTTTAATCTAAGTGTTTGATGTGACATTCATTCAATTTACAGTAACAAATTGCATAACAACCTGGACAGATTGTACAAACAAGAGTCTATTAAGCATAATAATCATTTCAAAGGGATTCTATATGTTTTACATGTTTTGCATGTTTTATTTATATTTCTGTATTTTGCTATGTTCTTCCTTTTTAAAGGTTTCTGTACCATTTGATTTTGCTAAAATGCTCCAAAAACTGTAACAGGCTGAGGTGATTAGATGGACACTCAAGAAAATGTACTGTGTCACACAACTGTGTTGTGAATGGACATACAGTAGTTTGAAGGCCTCTCACGTTACACTTTCATAAATTGAAAGATTGCCAACAACGGTTGATCCAGTCATAGAGCAGAATGATGTGATTTGAGGATCACTATGAGTTTCTGTGTGAAGTAAACATAATGACATGAACAGCACAAGTATTATGTAGTGTTAACTTGCCAAGAATGAAGAGAAACAATTGTGAAGTATTCTAAAACTCATTCAAAGCAACCATTAACTCGCTGGCTTCAAGTACAAACATGAGTGTTTATTGTTTATGTTAAAAATATGTTCATGTTATGTTTTAAATTGTTATGGTATTATAAACTTCTGTCCAAGTTACAGTCAAAGATCTTATCTTTGCCCTTGTGCACCTTCTCTGCTATCACTGTTTTATCAGTAATTTGCAGAGCATGAAATATGAAAAAAAAATTTGACTTCAGTTTATTTATTTACTGTGGATTGTGAAAATATCACCTCAGTGCATCTTGTTCTGGGCTTGGTTTCCCAAACCCCTCAACACAAAGATCGATTTAATGCTCCTGCTTCTAAGTTAAGTGGTTCAGCGCTAAGAGGTTTTTGGGGAATCTGGACATTAGTCTCTTACATGGCCTATACATTTACATTTTAATGTAATCATTACTAAATTTAAAAGCTAATGTTTTTACATTAAAGATCCCACAGAAAACAATTTATTTTCCTGGGAATGTTTAACAATAACAATGTTGTTATGGTTTGAACTGAGAAGTCAGTCTTCTTCTGAAGGATTTTGTTTTCATTTTGTAGTTTAGTTTTGTATATACTGTAGGGTTTATCATGTACCTATAGTTTTAACTTCAAATGACCCACTTACAGTATTTTTAGTGACATAATGATATGTGATCAGAATAAGATAACCTGTTTGACAGTCACAGCTTTAAGTGATCTACCACATGAAAATATAGGCTACCACAGGGCACCAACCATCACAGATGCCTGCACAACCAGACAAAAATAGTATTGCTGGATCATAAAATATACTTTCACTGCTCCCCTGAGACCCTCTTGTGGAGAGAGAGTGTGGTACTCTCTAAAGCAGCCCACAGAAGAATGACTAAGGTCATATACACAATTACATGCATATATAACATTAGCATGTGTATGGTAGGTCATCAATATATATCATCACTGGTCAGGAAATCTATATAATTTTCATTTAGCTTTTTTCACTGAGTGCATTACATCAAGCACACAGTCTGCAGTATGAATCCAGTTTGAGCAGAATGTAGTGAACAACATAACTTTGCAAAACAGAAATCCACAAAAACTGCTGTTTTGCAAAGACATGTATCTGGAATACATTCTTCAGCCTTATTGCCATGAGTTAAATTACTGTCTCAGAATTAGCCAGAACAAGAAGGTAGGGAGCAGAGTGATTGTACAACAAGCTGTAAAGAGTTGAAAAATATGAATATGCAATAGTGATTGTTTCAGTATAAACACAGTGCAGAGTATTATGTGAGTAGTGCAGCTATGCCATCCTAACAAGCATGTAGAGCATAACAATTATCGCTAAGAACAGCTTTATATTATGCCATTGTGTTTGATTGGCACGTGTCCATTGGTAGGAGCAACATTACCATTCATTATACACTCTCGTAGTGCCTTAGCAGGACTCTAGACATTTGCTACATTTAGAATCTGGGAGATGGTGATACCAGAGTTGTGGGTTTTCCTTTATATCATTTGATATTTATTTTTTCATAAATTACCAAATCACGTAAAGACATTGAACATTCCACGCTAGTAAATTACATGCTCCATAAAAAATGCAAAATTTTTAAATTATGGCACAGTCCTCACAGAGCAGAGCTGTCAAATGACCAGAGGCCTTTGACCAGAGAACTCATTCAGGGTTGAGAATGTAATGGTTGGAAGAAATTAAGGACTGCTGTTCACTTGAATGTCTTAAATTTGACAACAGCGATGACTGAAGGCCAGCAAAGGAAATAAACAGTTGTAAAACTTAGTTTGTGTATATGAAGACCAGCTAAGCAAAACTGTTTTGGGTAAGGTGAAATAGTCTGCTTTTATAGTCAGGCACATTGACCAGGAAGTAATCCAATTCCCATGGTAATCCCATCCCATATTCTGGACACTAGCAGAATAGAGATGGAGGATCAGGCTGTACAAATGCCACCATGTTTTCAGTGGATGTCCTGTCACTGCCCTTTGAGGTACTGCTTTTGGAGAAGCCCTTTGAGTTACTGCAAAGAAGATGCCAAATCTATTTGTTAACAAATCCTAAGAATTGCTCATCTCAATCTGTGATGAGAATTGACTCTGAATTTCCCTCTTTTAGTTTCTCTGTTCCTTCAGGCAGAATTCTTTATTAGTGGTTATATTAATGACTATTTCAGGAAACAGTAAAATGGCATACAAGAGGTGGCCAAGTATGGATCATTACTGGTACATCACTGTAGGCCCACAGTTAGATTTATCAAAAGGAAGATTGGTCTAGCTATTTATTAGATTAGACATTGCCGAAGGGTCTACGTGATTGTCATTTGGTCCATGCTTGAGGTAGGTATGTGTTTCCAAAACATGTCAAAAGGGGGATGAGAAAACTCCAAACAACTCCTGACCACTCTACCTATGAGCGCAGGGGGGGTGGAGGATTTTGAGTTTTATTGTTGCCAGAACTATAGAGTGAAATCATATGGTTGACCTGGAGGACGTCCATGCAACTCCAAGGCGTTGTAGTAAACTCAAATGCCATAATTAAACCATTAAACATACTATTTTAATGGATATTTTATTTAACTATCCATCTGGGGCGAGGAAGAGAGAACAATAACTAGAGCATGTGCACAGCAGTTCTCAGCGGGAGCCTGGTTCCAGAGTTATGTTGGTTCTGTAGACTGTTTGCCAATGTCATTAAAACAGGGCTTTAGGAGCTCAGAGAGCGGAGTGTTCTCTCTCCTCTAATTGGACGTTGTTGGGATAAGGCCTGGAGGGAAGCTGGTCAAGAAGGGAAGGGAAAGAGGAGACCCGCCCACTGTGAGTTAGACTCCACTGTTTTCTCTCCTGTTGGGGAAAAACACTCATTGTTTACAGAGGCCCACGTCTAAGGCAAACAAGCCAAACTGGCTATTTGTATCCACAAGTTTATGATTTCCTCTATTGAAAGTGATTTCATTACTCCCTCCTGTCTTCATTAAGTTCCCAGGGAGGGAGTGAGTACTTTCTTGTAAAAGCTTTTTAAATCTATCATCAATTTTTTTTCATTATAGCAGTGTCAACGGGATGGTGAAGCCCCAGGATTCACTGCAGATGAGTGCGTAACAGAGACAGAGTTCTGCAGAGACTGAGACTGAAAGACTCTCGCTCAGGAGGTACATAGCAAGTAGCGAGACAGGAAGTAAATTACTTGAGAAGAGAAACCTCTGGATGTAAATATTTGAGCCAGTGAGTTATTGGCTTTGTTTAGTTTTCCTTGGCCTTATTATCATAATGTGAGTCCATATACAGCCCAGAACCCATTGCTTTGATTGGGCCACTAACAGTGAAACAGAGTGGTTCTGTCACCAGGAAGTATGGCAACAAGAAAAAGCAAAGTGAAATATATTATCATAAATTTATTGAACGTAGAGCTATTGCCAATATTACAATTTAATAAAAAGAAGTCGTAAGTATAAAGCAGTAGTTATTAAGTGAGATATACCTCTATCCTCACACAAAGCCATCGTTCAGTTGATCTGGTCGAGATGCAACGACCAAATCTGAAACACGAGACCTATGGCAAAGGTGGTTTTAATCAGAGATGGTGGAAACACAGTCTTACTCTGGAGCTCCTGGCTCTTGACAAATGAATGCAGCTCACTAGGTCATTAGTTCAGGTTCTATAACAGGAAACCATTTAGCCTGGTAGCATGTGATCATTAGAGCTGCCTTCATCCATGGGTCTGACATATCAGATAATAGAATTTTTTCCCTGTTCTTTTCAGCAGTGAGCGATGCACATCTGTCAGTAATACCAACATTTCTTTCTATGAAGCTATGGAAAATGATTCAAATATGAGACAGAAGATCCACCAATTATGTTATATTATATGTCATTATGTACTAATTATGTTACAGCTAAGAGTATGGTAAAAGCTTTTGGTCACTTAAAATCCTGTGCACTCATTCTGTAGCACCCCCCTTCCCCCACCCTAAACCCCCCACTAACATCTCACCCCCTCCTTCCCTTCCCACCCCAGCACAAAGTTCCAGGTGTTTGCACTGGTTTTTCGAGCTGAGGCGAGTCCAGAACTCACACATCATAAAGCTCTCAGATAGATGCCAAGGACAATTAGGCTTACGGCCGTGCATTTTACCAGTGAAGGCGTGGCACGGGGCCAGAGGGATGAAGTCACTCAGAGCAGAGCAGAACGCTGGTGTTAGTTCACAGAGTCTGCGGTGGTGCTCACAGTCCTCGCTCGCGTGAAAAGGGTTTTCGGCAAAAGCTGGAACCTTTGATGCCTCCCCACCTTCATCGCCCACAGTATGGACAGTGTGACGCAGGTTCGTTGGACACCCCAGGCTATGACACATGCATTTTTCCAGAAGTGTCTTGAAAACAGAGGTCTGGTTTTTTTTTTTGGTCATGTTCTGTTGAAATATGATTTAAAACCCCCAGTTGTCCAGGACTTGAATTTAAAATTTTACATATTAAGTGTGTCATATACCTTGGATTACCTCAAAAATCAATGAGAAAAAAAGGTTGTCATTGTGCAAGGTATACTGTGAATCAGAGTAGTCACCTCCTGCTGTTGTTTAACTCATTTCTTTCTACGTATGTGGAAAAGAACAGGAAATGGTTGCTGCCTGACTGATTGTATGTGATTAAAGGCATTTGAAATACAATAACCAATTTGACATAAATGGTTTTAAATATGGAGTTGTGTCAGAACACACATACACTCACACAGCTTAGCACTTATCTGTAGGGCTACAGAAAAGAAATCTGTAAAAATATCATGCTTACTTTCCTTTTCCGCTCTTCTTTTTTCATCCATATCCACTCCACTTCTCCTGTGGTCCCAGCTTAGCTGGCTTCCTCCTCTCACTATCTTTCATTTCTGTTTTCTTACCTCACTTCTACATTCCCGTTTTCATTTTTCTCCCACACTTTTCTTTCGCCTCCAGTTTCACCCTGTTCTCTCCGGATCTCTCTGTGCAGCTGATGGCCAGAGTCCAGAGCAAAACCTGGTTAAGAGGAAGAAGAAGCAGCGGCGCAGTCGGACCACCTTCAACAGCAGCCAGCTGCAGGCGCTAGACAGGGTCTTCGAGCGCACGCACTATCCCGACGCGTTTGTGCGCGAGGAGCTGGCCCGGCGGGTTAACCTGAGTGAAGCCCGGGTACAGGTGAGCAGAGCGTGTGACAGGCTGTGATGAACGTCATGGGTGGTTTCATTGGCACAGCTGGGTGCCAGAAACATAGTGTAAGTAAGAATGATACTGTCTTCACATGGTGCGCGGAGTTAAAGCACATTTTTCTGATGCAGCTGTGGGTTCCACTGCCATGAGTTCTGACCACACCATTACTGGCTATCGTTGGAAACCCATTGAAGTGAAGTGGCAACTGGAATTTTTTAATCTGCTTCCTGCAACGACTTAGCCAATTTGTGATCGGTGTCACATCTGCAGTGTTAAAAATACCAAAGGCTGGTCTAAACATGATTACATGTGTGACTGCTTCCTATTAAGTTGATGGAGGAGGCTGACCATGAGACTGATAACACAGACCAGATCAGGAATAAGCAGGATTTTAAAAAATATAAACAAAAAATTTATATTTTACAACTCAAATGTGTTTTCCAAAGCCATGTAAAGAGAGATGTGGAACTAAGTAGCACAGGCAAACTGAATACAAAAAGCAGTGTATCAAAGAAACAATTTTTTTGCATTTTAATACTCAAGAAACACAGAGAACCATAGATGTTATTACACTGAATCTAGTTGAAGACGACTGTTCGGTTGGGATTGAGTGAACCTGAAATGCTGTGTTTCAGTGTTTTAGGGAAGATTGGGTGTCACTGCATGATATAACTAATACATTTATCAGGCTGTGTCTTTTCATTGGTAGAAAGACTAAAGCACAGAAATGTCAAATATTAAATCAAAAACAACATGCATACATTAAACTGAAAATACATATTACCATAAAAAGTATTTGCCCCCTGTCTGATCAGCTGCATTTTTGGCCATTTCTTGAATTGAATTTAACCTTTTTTGTGGGTTGTAATTATACATAGAGGGAGTAAAATCTGAAATATGCAATCTTCCCCAAGGTCATTCTACCTAATTAAATGGATAATTAGAGTCTACTGATTGAATAGTTTGATAAACACTGACAGCCTTTCCATAACTGGTTGAGTGCGTGCGAGCGGTAATTAGCAGACAGCCAGAGCTCATGACTTAGGGCCTAAAGCCCGAAGAACAAATCTATTTATTACTCAACCAGGGACCTATAGCACCACACTGCTACACTAAATCTCTCCCTGTAGGCATCCTGGTACAAACTTTATAAACCCCTCCAGTCCACATGCCCACCCATTAACATGACAAAGAGGGGAAATTCAAAGTTAAGATTGAAGAAGTAATCCTTGACGTGTTCAAATACAAATATTTAAATGTAAAATGGTTGCTATAACTTATCTGATTTATATTCTATCGCTGTATTACTGTGGGTGTTTCCCTACTTCCTTCCTGCATGAGTAAAGAATTACAATGGTAGGTATTTTAATGAGCAGCTGAAAACACAAGACTTTTCATTTTTACATTGATCGAGCAGAAAATAAACACAGGAATCAAACCTGGAAAAAACACTTATGCCTCAGCGTTACATTGGTCCAACCCTGTGCAAAATAAATCTGACTAAATTTGGCCCTTATCATCAGACTGGAGTTGTCAGCACGTAGGTTCCACCGGCTCAACTATGTTGCAATGAAAATAAATTTCTGAAGACCTCTGGAAAAAAGTGGTTGGTGTGACTCTGGAAATGGGTTGCAAAGTTACGTCTAAGCTACTCAGCCTCCCCTGAACCACAGTCAGGGCCATATTTTCCAAATGGAGAAAGTGTGGGACAGGAGTGCATCTACTGAAATGTGTGGCTCTACTGCCAAACTCTTTCTAAGAGCATGGTGGAAATTGTCGAGGAAGTCACAACGAACCATATAAGTACTTCCAGGGACCTTCAGCGGCTACAGTGGCATTATCAAAATATATATTTCATATGTATTTCAAAGAAACTGAAATCTGTTCATCAAGAAATGTGGTATACAGAAGGATAAGAGCGGGAGGCTCCTTTAAAATTGAAGATCTATTAGTTGAGGAGCCCCTTTATTGAAAAATACATCCCAAATAGGTCCTTACAATGTATAACTAGTTTGTTCTTTATTTTTAAGTGAAGGGATTATGAACATAAGATCTTTGTTAGGTTTGCCAACAACCCACTGAACATTCCCTTTACCTTTCAGGTATGGTTCCAGAACAGACGGGCCAAGTTTCGTAGAAATGAGAGGGCTGTCCTGGCCAGCCGCTCCGCTAACCTGCTCAAAACATACAACCAGGAGGCGGCCATCGAGCAGCCGGTGGCCCCACGCCCTGCTCCCCTCAGCTCTGACTACCTGTCCTGGTCCTCCGCCACACCTTACAGGTGATCCCTCCACCAAGGTGCTCACTGACAGGAAAATGTGTAAAAAAAAATGTAAATATAAAACAGAAATGCATGGAAATACAGAAAGAGGAATGTTAAATATCAGTCACAGGATAAGGATTTAAGTTTGTAGAAATGTGAAAAGTGTCATTCAGGAGAGAAATTATCCCAGGCTAAGGCTAGTTATCCTTGTTGTGGATGTCATGTCGCCAATGTAATAACTGTAGCAAGAACAGGACGAAAATAGGGAACGATATATGGAGTGACAGCAAGAGAAGCTATCTTAGAAATGACAGCAGTCTAACTGAATGTATAGAAGAATGAGTGTAAGCGAGGATTTAGCCTGTAAGATTAGTGTTAGTGAGTAGGCTACTACAAACAAATGAACAATTGAGTTTATGTCAGAGAGCATGAAGGAGTGTGGTGCATGTATGGCAGTCTGTATGTGCAGAACAGTAGACTGTAAGTAAGAAAGTGCTATACTTTTGGAATTGATTCATGACACAGTAGAATATGAAGTAATATGTAAATGTTTTTAAATTAGCTTTTAGGGTTGGGGGAGTAGTCCGGCCTTTACATACCACCATTTTACAGACAGAGAACAGTGCTGTTTGCAGATGTGATCCGTGGAAGATTTTAGGCTACAGAATGGTTCTCTAAAGTTCTGTGCCCACCCTCGGAACCTTAGCCAATCGGCTTCTGTGTTTCCTCTGTTCAGCCCAGCCCCTTCCTACAGCCCATCGAGTGTGCCTGTGGCTGGCCAGGGCGTCAACATGGCCAACAGCATCGCTAGCCTGCGGCTGAAAGCCAAAGAGTACAGTCTGCATCAGAACCAGGTGCCCACGGCCAACTGAGCACCCCACTTGCTGGCCGTCCCTCCCAGCCAACCCAACCCAAGGTGGGGCCAAGGTCACAAACCCAGGGAGAGACTAAGGGAACTGCCTGGAAAGAACAGTGACCATGCTGGCATTTCCACAAGCACTTCTCCATGAGCATTCCACCCCACCACCAGCACTGAATCAAAGACACTGGGGACAGCCATGCTTTCAGGAACACAATGATTTCAATGTGTTGCTTTTTTTCTCAAAGAAAAAAAATACAGCATGGCAGATGTAGAAACATATTTTTAGGACATTCCATTCTTTGTTTTCTTTTTGCTGTCACTGTCTTTTTAACGAAATATCTAAATGGGTTCAATTAGTCTGAGTTCAGTTAGATTTCCTGTTTTCATGGTTTGTTTTAAAATGTTGTATAATACGAAATGTACAGGGTTTGAGAGATGGTCCAAGATTCACCCAATATTGGTATCCTTGCATTTGACCTGCAATGGCTTGTAACACTTATTTCATCTTGGTAATCACTGAATACAGAGGAAATCTTTTTATTGAACGTATGAAGGTAACTTGTATTTTTGAGTCAAAGTTGAGGAAAACTATCAATCAAAGAAGTGCTTGTTGTACAACCATTGTTATGCCAAGTAATCTTTTGTTGGCATTAGGTTTAAATTATCTAAAAGGGAAAAGAAAGTATGTGTTTTATTTCTCATTTGTTTTGTTGCGAGCGACAGCTGCAGAAAAGCTTTTGGATCCTATTCCAGTGTTCCGCAATAGAAGACAGCAAGTTATGCCAAACAAACACTGAGGTATACAGATTCATTGCTGACCATACGATTAGACATTCTTTATTCATTGTTGTTTTTCCATAATTCACTTTCTAAGCGGCCTTCCTGTTTTGGAAAAAAAATGCCACAACATTTGTCAACACACATTTCAAACTCCGGCAGATCCTTTGCCAATTATGCTGATGACGTCCCTCCGCTAATGGAGGCTGTTGTTGTCATGGTGCTTGTAAATAAGCTGTCAGAGAGAGCATTTGGGGAGCGCTATGTAAAAAATGAGCTGGTTTTGGAGCCTTTGTCAGAATCAGTCCTGAGTTGGATTTGGAGGGATTTGAAAGCTGGAGATTCTAACAGCTTTCCCATAAATGAGGCCAAAATATTACGGTTTTGGTGGGTTTCCCAAATGTCCCTCTCTCCACTTTGAAACGCTTTGTAACTGTTCCAGTTCACCATTGCCGGTTTGAGGTGCTGAGTGACCTTGCAAATGAGGGGAACTTGAAGCACAAGATCAGATTTCTTTCCTATGCCTTCATTCAGTGTTATTCACCATCCCCAGAGGTATAGAAATGTACTTCCTATTGAAGGGGTATTTAACATTACCGTTTTAGGGTACAGTAGTTACGAAATGCAAGAGCATGCTAAAATAAGGATTTAAGTGGCTTTTTTGCATAAAATTCAACAAATGCACTTTCGTAGATCATCTTTAGGTGCACTCTCTGCATTTTTGTTGTTTTGCATCTGTTTCGTCATGTGAAGCATTTCTCAGTTTGATGTGACACAATAAATTGAAAAACCACATTTTCTATATGATGGTAAATTGAAAACACAGGGTATAGTTGGTTTTCACAAATATGAAACCTTAAATAAAACTAGTGTTGGTGTAGTTGAAATAATGCGGCCGAAATAGTTCTCTTAACATGGTTTCACTTAGAGAGAAACCATTTTATGATAAGACCTATTTTTGGAAAGTGTTCATCTACTGACTGGAGAATATTTGTTGTGTATGTGTACTTGAGTGATTTGCCATTTTTATATTAAAAACATTTTTACTGAGGTAAAAAAGACAAACCAGATTCACTATTGTATGGGCTTTTGTGTTTATGTTTTTATTTGTATCTGAAATAAAATTGGATATATTCAGTACAGTGTGTCTGAAATAATATTGTGGCATTGCACTGTTTTATATGGAGAATTTAAAAACTGTAGGCACCATTTTAGTATTAGATGTGAGCACAGGAACTTAACATTAGTAGTGGTTTGCAAGCTGTGACAATACATTTGCAGTACCTTTCTGAAGTGACTTTGGATGTTCTCTATGAATATAGAGCAGGATTAAGCATTTAGCACTTAGATTAATGGCAGCCAGCTTGTTTTTAATATGAAATACATACATTTTTAATATGAAATTTAAAATGAAATACAGCCTGGAAAGCAATAGAAATGAATTCTGCAAAGAGGAATATATAGAGGATGTGTAAACTTCACCAATGATTTAGTCTGAATCCTGCACTTTATACTATCAGGCAGAATGTTCCAGAAATCCATAATGAAGAGATTTTAAGAGCATGGATAGGCTAACTATGGGCATGCCAGTGAAAAACATGACCAGTTCTTCCGACAGCCTGTAGCTGTTCCGTAGCCCCCACAGGATCACTTCCTGTACCTGTGGGATTTGATGGTCTGGTGAGCGACCAGGTTTATATCGACTGTTTCGTATGTAACCATCACCTCCTCATTTTATTACAGGGACACGGTGGTAGCGTCCTCTTCATCCTGGTAATGTTTTATCCATTGACGAAGCATCTGAAAACCATCAGTAAAATTAGCAAGGATTTCCACACATAGATTTACCATAAATCTTTTTATAATTATACTTACTTGCCAAAAGTGTTGAAAAAGAGAGTGTCTTCATGAAAGCATATTAATGGGGTACACAGGCACTTTTGATTGGGGGGTCCTCATGTGGTCAGAGTTGAATAATGGTGATGCATAGATGGCTTTTGTTACATGAATTTTAACATCAAAATGCAAAAATTCCCCAACTGCTCTGTTGTTAAATATAACAGAAAGGAGTGAGCTGTGATACTGTTGGCTGTGGAACAGTCACCGTTGGATCAACTCAGATCAGTGTTAATGGAGCCATTGGCAAGTGTTCTCCAAACCTAAACCCTAAACCTTTAAAAAGGACTCCTGGCAGCCTGTGGAAACGGCTGTAAAACAAAGATCATGAGCACCCAGTCCCAGCCCCCTGAAACACAGCTACTACCAAACCAGAGTAATAATCATCACCCCCCCCCCCCACTTCCCAGATGGTCATTATACTATACAGTTTCACACATAATCTGTAGTTTGCATTTCTCCAATTTACCCTCCCTACCCCCACCCATTCACCCAGTTGTTCCCTTTCCTGAATGGAAATAAGGCAAGTAAAAAAAAACAAGGAAAATAAATAAAAATGACTGCTGTTAAAAATCTGACAAATTATTCTTGAAGGAGAAAATGAACATGGCGGCGGGCCATTCACAGTATCTCCATGGGGCTTGCTGTGCTCATAGGCAGTGGGAAGGACGACTTCTAACCAAGCAACAGCTCTGGTACCCTGTCACCCTTACTAGACCTCCCCCGATCTTTCCACCTGTGATTCGTCAACACGAACTTACCACTTAGCAAGTGTCCAATCAGGTTAAAATCACTCCAAGTCTGCTCGTGCATGTTTATGAATGTGCTCCTTTATTTTTAAAGGCTCCTTTAACTTGTGTCAAACAGCAGTACAGGTCATATTATTTGGATATGATTTCAGATCTTTCACGCAAGCTATATACATGGAGTGTATTACTTTTCAGATGGAGTAAGTTGACTGGATACATTAGCTGTCAGTAGGTGTGTTGAGGCACACGTTTTGAAGGAAAAGTTTCAGTGATGCAGGTTGACTCTAGCAGGCTAGCACTGCCATAATTACTGGAAGTTCAGGAAAGCACATTTTCCCAGTAGGTTTTTTGTGACGCAGCCAAGAGATAGTCGAGTCCAGAAGACCAGAAATGTAGGAAAGGGAACTGTTACTAGAATGATTCCGTATCCGGATGGGATGGAGACTAAACAGTGTGTCCCTGGGCTGGGATCATATTGCCTTGGCAGCAAGATTTTTGTGACAGTCCCAGGACACCCCTTGCAAATAGCACTCCTCCATCCACAACGCCAATGTCAAATAAACAGCAGATGCTCTGTTACCTAATCAGCAAGCCACCAGAGACCAGTGCCACCACTGCCAAGCTGCTGGCTGTGGTCTGTCTTCCTGCATCTGGCGGCCATGATGGAACACACTGGCACCAAAATGGCTTCAGGCCCCCAACACATGGAGGACACTCTTCCCGAGATTAATCTCTTTACCGGCAACCACACTTTCGAGTCATTCACCACTGCAGTGGCTTATGGGAAGACTGGCTGGCCAAGCCTGGTTTTTCGGGACACAATACGTCCTCTCCCTGCCAATTAACATAGTTTGCATTGGGAAAGAAAGGATGTTTTTGTGTGTTTGTGTGGGTTTCTGAGTAAGCCTTCATTTGGCTGTAAACCTAGCTGTGAACTCACAGGTCTGCATTCAATTTATGCGCTGCTTTTTACAGCACTCTTTAGCGGAGCGGGATGTATGCATACAGTCTCTTTAAAATGTTATCTGTCCATTTACTACATCAGTTTCCAATGCGAAAAGCTCATTTTTCTGGCATTTGACTTTTGTTTACTTAAATTAATTCATTGCTTTCTTTGCCATTTCAAACTTAATGCTAGCCATGTTCCTGCTTCTACATATTTTAGTTAATGCATTTCTGGCCTATTTTCAATAGCTGTAACATAAAAGTTTTTAGGCCTTTACAAAGAGCAATTAAAGTTAAATGCCACATATGCACAATTGTGCCTTTTCTTTTAACTAGCATCACTTGTAAAATTAATTTTGAAAGGCTACCTATAGGGGGTAGACATGAAATAGAAACAAACATTATATGAATAAGGGGTTGGGCTGTTCTTTGTCTTGAGATTAGCTTCGATCCTTTTTCGAGTGCTGTTATACAAATTTTGGAATGTTTTTACTGAGACAGGAGCTGCACCCTGAGAGATGAAGGAGTTAGAAATCTACCCTGCACTCTTACGATCTAGAACTTACAGTGAAGGTTCAGTGCAGTTTATATCTGGTAACTGGGGAAGCCATGGTAGGGATTTTACTTCATTATGAGACCGCTGTTGAATTCCCATTGCATTTATTTGATTCATGTCATACACTAAATGTTTTCCTTTTGTAGTATCAATTGAACACTGCTGCTGTTCCCCATATGGGCATGTCATCTGGTTTTCAAATGTATAATGGAAATATGAGGTTATTTCATTATGGATATGATTGTATATATACCTTTACAACCTCAGAAACGAGTCATTATCACAAAAAGATCAGACAAATTTTCATTTAAATGTCTGGTATTTTGAAGAAGACAGAATGATTAACCAAAGCATTGCCCACCATGATGTTGGAAACGTCTTCACTACCAAGTCAGAGGACATCACTTCAATGAGACAGATCGCTGTGAATTGTAAGTTGTAATATAAAAGCAATACCACTAGATGGCAGTAACAGCTTTCAGATTGCCGTTAAAGGGTACGTGACAATGGATCAGTAATCGAATGGTGTCAGTTTAATGACATGAGACAGTAAAACAGAAAAAGGATAAATAATGTAGGATATTCTTTTATTATTGTTTTTAAAGCCTTTTCCACAGAAAATTAAAAAAACAAAACATATAACTGGTATTGAAACCTTCTTTCAACAGACAGTAAAGTTAGACATCAAAAGTTTTGGACTACAAGACATTGAAAGGTAAACAAATGCAGTTAAATAGTTGAATTGCTGTTCAATACTATGTAGAATTAATTGGAATGTTCACAAGAATATTAGTTAACCTCAGTTTTGTTAACCCAAACCATATACTCCAAACTCAAACAAACACAAACGTGTCATGCTCTTTAGCCCTTACGCAGTATTCGCATCTTATATTTAAATTGAATTTGTATCATGACGTTTAAAACCAGCAATATAAAATTGTAACAAACTCTTCCTCATCTGCATTTCTCATCCTCCTTTTTTTCAAAATTTCATTCCATCCTTTGACTAACAGACATTCGTCCTGATACTGTAGATAGATGTAATAATATATCTAATAATAATATCTATAATATCTGGAAGGTCTACTTCTATGTTACCTGACAATATCATACCATCATCCTATACCATACCATAATCATGCTAAAATCATGCCATTGTTTTGAGAGCTTATGATGTATACCCTAAATAGCTTGTTATACTCGCTGGAATTAACCGAATTAGATCTGAGATAGATCTTCTACTATCTCTAACAGAGAGATATTACTGCAAGAATTCAAACAAATTAAATCTCACTAAGGCAAGCGATAAAATAAACTGTCCACCAGATGGCAGTTTGACACAAAGAAATCAGGTCAAAGTGTTTTCTGGGTTTGACTTCACCAGTTAGGTTTTCCTCCATACAACATTTTACTGCTCTTGGTTGCTAAGGGTGAGATGTTACACAGTCATGTTTGTTATAATTATGGAGCTGCACTGATTGCAATCTTTTTCAGGAATGTTACTCTGGAGGCACATAAAACTCCACCATTACAATAGTAATAGCTTGAAACACTGGGACTGAATGACAAAAACATGACAGTAGCGTAAATTTAAGAGACAGCACATCTCTTAATTTTATGCAGTAAAACCCTTTCTCTTGAAGGAAAATAAAAACAGCACACTTTGGATGTGTGAACAAAGTATTCGGATTTATCACATACAAAACAGTTAATAGACACAATGCATCCAAAGACAAAGGTGCTCAAGTCACTCATCATGAAAACAGGCAGATGAACTGTTAGCCTAGCATCTGGAAGCTGTACTTAATTCAATGTTTCACGCAACCGTTGCACACATCTCGTGAGAAGGGAATGTATAGGCAGGGGCAGAGTAATCTCTCGTTCACAAAAAGTTTTGTGTGCCTGCGGACACAGGCAATTTCAAGTCACCCCATGCAGTTGGAGGACAAGTCAGAACAAGCAATTACCTACATTAAAGCAGCACACAGTCCTGCACCATTTCCATTTAGTAGTAAAGATAATAGTTATTTCACTTCTATTTTCAGTATGAGTACTTTCCCACACAACCACACACAATGGTCACACTGTGCACCTCCACCCAGTGGCACTCAGGGCCACATATGTACAAAATAAATAAGATGTCTATGGCTGTGTTAGTTTTTATCATAAATCCATAGGAATAAAGTAGAAATACTATAATTGACTAGTTACATGTCTGAGCATGTGTGTGAAATGAATGCTTTTGTGTGTGTGTGTGTGTGTGTGTGTGTGTGTGTGTGTGTGTGTGTGTGTGTGTGTGTGTGTGTGTGTGTGTGTGTGTGTGTGTGTGTGTGTGTGGGGGGATGGGGGGGTGAGATAGAGAGAAACAGACACATATCTGTCAATATGTGTGTATATGTGTCTGAGAATAAGAGGGAGAGAAGAAAGAAGGGGAGGGGTTTACATCGGGAGTGCACTGTAAGGGTACACTTTTCACTAGAGTCTCAACAGTAAAATAAACATGGCCTCTATTTGCCTCTGCCCCCTTCTAGCCCCTCGGACAGAGTCCAGAAGAAGCTTTTATGTAACTGACAGAAGAATGCTGGAATGAAGCCCTCGACAAAGCTCTGGGCCTCAAGCCTAGCAGACAACAACACCCCCCCGGCAATGAGGAGCAACTCTTCATGCTTCACCAGAGGACTACAGAAAAACATAAATTAATGATGACTTCAATAATCATACACACTATTTCTCAAACGAATCATTACAGACTAGAGGGCAGATTAATTCTAAAAGAAATCTAAGAGAAAAAACCAAGAGAAATTCTACAATCATAGTCAAAAGTCAAATTAAAATGCGTCAATATAATTTTTCACACATCAAAGACCAAGTAGATGAGGTGAACTGCTATCTTTTTTTCTTTACTGTTACCTTGCATGTTCAACACTATTTCGTTTCTAATGTGCTACTGTGGAGTGAGCAGGTATTAGCAGGGCGGATCATAAATTCTTTCTGCATTCCTGCTGATGATCTAGACTTCCTCTGGACCAGTTCTTTGTGCCTCTGATACCTTGCAGAGGACAAATCAGAGCAAACTTTCCCTTTGCTAGTAGATTTCCAAATGCCTGATTTTCCCTTTTGCATTTTATACCTTTATTGGTCTGTAAGCCAGGAAACTCAACAAATCCTTTTGCTTTTAAATTTTCCCACTATTTCACAACCTGGCCAGCATCCTGTTACGCAATCAGATATGTAATATGATGGAATAATTATGTTTAAATAATGCTGCAGTCCTTACATAACAAAGGGAAGTGTGCTTTTCTTCCAAGCGAGAGAAATAGAACTCTTATGCATTTCCTTTTAGATGTTTCAGCAGTGCAGGCTGAAACAGCTATAAAAGAGTTCAGGTAAAATGACTTTAAACAGATGAGTCAATACTGATTGCTGATGAGGAAAATATCTGAATTAACTAGAGATAAACAGAGGGGTTTAGTGGGAAAAGTGATCAGTTTAAGTTTTTTTAATTAATTAACAGCAATTCCACAGCTGTGTTTGCATGTGTGTGTGTGTGTGTGTGTGTGTGTGTGTGTGTGTGTGTGTGCATTCCTCAGAAAGAATCAATCAAGGCAGCCATCAGGTGATGATTTTAATAAAACAGTTCATAATCCCCATTTCAGAGGTTAAATGAAAAGTCAAACAAATAAACATATCAGTCAAACAACAGATATACAGTAGATACTGTAATATAACACAAATGATTCATTTAAGCAACAAGATATTAAAATGGTTTCACAATCTTGTCATTCTGTCTCCCTGCTGTCCCTGTATTTCCTGACAACAAATCTGTCATAAGGAATCCCACTGATTCAATTTAGAAGCCACAAAAACTCATTCACTACATCCAAACATCTTGTCAACACCATCTCATTGACTCTGCCTTTATGCAACATTAACATACTCTGAAATATGAAATAAATAATATGAAATAAATTTCTCATAAATATTTTTAAATAAGGCAAATCATGTCATGTATCTGAAACACATGAATTTTAACTTTGCTTTTATGTGTCACTGCACATAGGAAAATGTTAAAGAATGAAAGAAAAACATGAAATTAAAAAGCTATATTTAAGAACCAAAACACCTGTTGGTTTAAATCTGCAGTATACTAAGGATCCAAAGCTTCACAGTGGTATTCCTACACAATGATGGTTTAAAGCTGTGTCGCCATAAAACTCTATCCTCAGGTGCTGAGACTACCAAATGTGAGTGGTCCCTAACTGACAATAAGCTGGTGTACAAATCTAACAGTTCACTTCAGCAGGCAAAGCCTTGTACATTAGCCAGTAGAGCCATGCCATCTTTGCAGGGCCTTTCAGAAGTGTTTGTTTGTTTGAAGCAAAGTCACAGAGCTGTGGGCAGACTGCAGTCACTTCAGAGGTCAATTAAGAAAACCACAAAGCACAGCGCAGCACTACATTTCATTATGCTTCAACACACCCTTCACTAAATCGTTGAAATTCCAGGCCCAACCACAGTGGACTTCTGCACCCATCACTTTCTGGCTACCCCATACTGTGACCTTTAAACTTCAATGTTTCAAGGAAATCTACCCAGTGGATAAGAGTAAGTTTCACATCCCCCTGGGTGTGGGGTGATGGGTACGTCACAACAGACGCTGCCATGTAACTATGACACAAACTGGACTGTTTTGTAAACACAGAATGAGAAAGGTACATAAAATACCAACAGCAAAGACATGTACAGAGAACTGAACACATATTCACCCTCACAGAAAGCATATTCAGCTAGCATATGGTTGTCTCCTTTAATATATGACTCCTTTTATATATTATTCCTTTACAACAATCAGTTGCTAAATGTCCATGTTGTACAGGAACAAAACAACAACCTTCATTTAAAAAACCCATAAGGCACATGAAAATTCAAGGACTCAATCTTCTTCAAATATCGCCATCTTGTAGATGGAATATAAAGCACATTCCAAAATTGCATATGGCATACCGTTAAAACACTGACTGCGTTTTCAGACTATCACTTATTGCTAGTCTGGCTATACATTCAAAACTGAGAAATGATTTCCTTAAGATTGAGTATGATGATGTACTTTCACCAGTATGAAGCCACAGCCAGAAGGACCTGCACTAACATGGAGAAGCAGGGCACTTGGGCGATTATGTATGCCAGAGAACGAGTGGGGGCTTTTAGGGAACACAAATAGGCAATGGTGTGAAAGACCCGGGCAAGAAAGAAGACCTGGAAATGAATCCTTGCAACGGATAAAGTCGGTCCGGTCATTGAATAAACTGCACCCAGGAACAGGAAAGGGAAGATATTCTCCATGTCATTGCGATGGGCCCTGAAAATAAAAACAAACTTCATTTCAGTGTTACATTTAAAAAGCACACATTTGTAACTTATTTTGTTTCAGTCTTGTGCTCAGTCCTTATTTTTCCTTTCAGAGCTTATATTATTGGTCTTTTTTCAATGAGATTATGCCAAAATTGTTTGTTACTCTCACATTAACATTATTCATAAATAAATGTATTGCAATATTTATTGATACATGCTGATATTATGTGTATAATATGATCATAATTATGTGATCAAATATGATCATGTATATATGATCATAACTGAGTAATGCATTTCACAAGATATTATGCTATGATTTTATATCTTACACATTTTTTTCATGCATTATTTTCACAAGTGTTCACTGTTAGCTTTGAAAACCAACAAAACAGGCCCACAAGCCATAGGCGAAAGTGTTCATCTGCTTCTCATCAAAGGTTACATTTTTTAGGGGCTGACACAGTGTACTGGGGCATACTCAGCACTGAAGCATCGTCTGTGATTATACACTATAGAACCATGACACATCCACTTTCCCCACATCGGTCTGAGTCACCAACCAAGAAAACTACTCGTTGTCGCCATTCTTCCAGGAGTAAGAGTTCCATTCAGTATTACTTTCACTCACAGAATCTTCCATCCTGGCACGCTTCCACTCACTACAACTTTTAATCAGGAAGACTGGAAAGCCATTCTCCGTATGCACTGTGTCAACACATTTACTGCTAATCCTACTGTAACACTCATTCCGGTGCTTTGACGTTATTTATACAGGTGATGATTGTGTTAATTTGCCTTTCTTAACAATAAGCAATTAACCTCTAGTCAAAGCATTTCAGCTAGGTTATCAGGAAAGCACTTTGCTCTGTCTAATTAGTTTTAAAGCATGCTTTAGTCATAGCAGTATCAATACGCGAAAGTGCCGATGTTTTCGCATGCTCAGATTAATGATCTATTTTCATAGAAACTCGTGTCTGAAAAGTTGTGACAGACATGTCGCAGTCTGTGACATGTAAGGGCAAACGAACAGCAGCAGAAAGAACACATGTGTGGTGTTCCCCTCTGTGGAAGGCAGCCTTTACACAAACCTTAGAGATGTTATCTTTTTTCGTGCAAAAGATAAAATGCATCAATCACTTTGGGTCAAAGCACACAGAACCATTTCCTGCGACCGGTTCAAAAGTTGCATGAGAAAAAGCAAGGGGAGTCCGAGAAAGCCAATCACTGAAGCATTTACTAGAGCAATCTAAGGGCCATTTCCTCTCACCACCTTTTCAAAGTGCAAAAATATTATTTCACCATCTCCTCACCATGACATGACAGAGGAAACTAGGGAAATGGAAGAATAATGGACAGATAATATAGGAACAGGGCAATAATTTACAATACTTGCAAGGTACACACTATGTACAGTGTAACCAAATCTTAAGTAATGAATTCTGCTTGCAAAAATCTACTTAACCCGTCATACTATCAAGCATCGCATGATTTATAGAAACAGCAATGTAAACCTTGAATACTTTTTTGACAGTAGATGTTTCAGCATTCTTGGATTTCAAGTTGCATGTGAAAAGTAAAACTACAGAAAGCACCGATAAGCTTAATAGTGAGCATGACAGTTTTACCCAGAAAATTCAGATTAAAGGGAGCAACCGGCAATTTTAAATGTTGTCATTGGCTGAGACGTAAAACTTGACGCTGTTCAGAGTGCAGAATGGTTTCGCCGTGGCTGGCGCAGCGTGGAGTCCAAACCTTACAATGGAAAGTTTTCACTGCCTTCATAAAAACCATCTGTTATCCCCCCTGCCCAAGGATCATTTCCCGACATGCTAGTCCAACAAAAATGAATTACTCCCATGAGGTTGCGCGAATGGAAGAACAGCATAAATAACAGAAAAAAAAGATAATCTTCCTCTGCAATAATGGCTGACGTGTATATGTCAGTGTAAAACCAGTGTAGAAATATGTATTGTTACAAAACAGAAAAAGTCCCAAACGATGTTATGAACATGCTGGGTATTGGTATTATAGTTTTCCCTATAATAAAGCGCCTATAATTCAACAGTTCCAGTACATATAGAAAAGTTTTTCAAACCCAGTGAAAACTACCAGTGAAGCTAGCATTATTCGACACTACTAAGACGTGTTCCTTTAAATTAACATGGTATCGTTGCATGTTCTCACCTCCTACATCGCTCAACGTCGGGGTCTTCTCTGTGGTACTGAACACCGCCGTGCCTCATTGCATCTTCAGGGTTAGCGAATGCCTTTAACAAAAATTAGACAACGTGTAGACATTTTGCAATGAGTGGAGTAGAGGATGCTTTGCTTTAAAACATATTCAATCTATGAAAGAGGTTAGGGCAGATTATTTTAGATTTTAAAAATATAAGTCAAATATAAATTTACACACAGGCTATGTAATCCACAATGACAGCTAAACAGGTCGTATCTGTATGCAAAATAGCTAGCTAACTACATTTACCTTTTACTACTGCCTATTTACTACTTACCTTTTTACGAAGTCTGACTTGCCCCGTAATGATCGCAATGATGTACATTTTAAGTATAAGAAGTGTGCTGTAGAAAACGAACGATGCAAAAACTTTATTATCCATCATGGTTGTTTGAATTTCAGGAACAAACAGCCTTCTGAGAAAGTTTCTTGCTGAGAGTAAGTATCAGACGTGCGAGCGAGAGCGCTTCACAGATGTGACTAAAGAAAAGTTGCAGCCAGGCGCATTTCACTAGCGTGTTTTTTTTTCCCTCATAGCCCAATACTCATGAGCTACCGGATGGTATTTAGCAATACTGTGAAAGGGCTGTGAACATCCGTACATACCCTTAGTAATTCTTTGAAATCTGGAGTTTTTCACCAAAAATTACATCAGTAGCCGTAGCCTATTTTTTTTTTTGCTTTATTTTACATATTTTCAATGGAAAGTTACTTCCTTAACAATTTAGCTGTAATACAGAACAGAGTACACCGAAGGTAAGAAAATCGTGCTCAGGTAGGCAATTTGGGATTTATCACATTTGTCTAAATTGGGCTATAACTATACCGAAGGTGTAACTGGACGTGCTTTCTAGTCTGATCTAGTCTATATACCGAATTGCTCTTATTCCAGAAAACACAATGAGTAGGAGACAATAATCAAAGGATCTGGAGAATTTTTTTTTTCCCAAAACTGATCACATGAATGAATAAATGAATCTTGATACGTCAAAGTTATAATGATAAATGAAGAACAAGGGATAGTTCATAACACCTGTTTTGTTACACACATTGTATTTGCCAAAGATTTATTATCAAAGGGTATAAAATACAAACTCCCAGTTCCCAGTATTAGTAGGTTAGGTGTCTAGATTTATATACACCTGAAATGTAATGCAGTATTGGGTCTAGACTTAATGAAAGTGCCTAATTTCTACTCACTTGACCTTTCACCTACAGCCATGGTTATTTGAATTGCAGGTAGATGTAACAAAACGGTATCTGCAGGGCATCTGTATCTGTAATTTTTTTTTTTTTTTTTTTTTAAGAATTCACTCCCTCAGGTCATTTGAAACACCACAAATCTGCCACAAAGTGTCCCTGCTTGCCATGGGGAATCCAATAGATCCAGGTGACCACTGGAGACTTGATAGACAGCCTATATGACTCAACTAAATGATTGTTGCACATTCTACTACTATGTAGCTGCCAATCCAGATGGTAAAATAGAACCATCCTCCTCGTTATATATACAATTAATACACTTCACGTCTCATTTTCTTTCAGGGATTCCCAAGGAATTTTTAAGGACATCCATGTGGACTTTTGAGAAGATGGGTCTGCAATCTCTCTTTTCACTTCACCTAGACCAGTTCAACATATCCAACCATATATCTTACAGAAAATATTGTCATAATGCTTCCAGCAATGAAAGAGAAAATATCTTTCTAACTTGCTGCCAGCAGTGTTATTCACCTGTGTAGACTCATAGTCCTTGCTATGACATGCACAAAGCAGTATAAGTTGTTTATATTTTATTGAGCAATAATACATGAGCATAATTTCTTGCACAACAGTAATACATTTTATATGGTTTACCAATTAAGAAAGTGAATCACCTAGATCCACATGTGAAAAGGGGCCTCTTAAGCAAAAAACCTGTATATGATGTATATCTACAGCCTAACCTAATATAAAGTTACTATATTTAAATTGAGTTTTAAGAATTAAATATTGACTACAATTAGATGCATCATAGTTCATATGCAATGGTTAAAAGAATTCAGTTATACCACATTCCTCTATCAAGATCATGACGTTTTTAGAACTTGAGGATTCCACTTCCCTCTGTTTTAGATGAAATGATAAAGGTTATCTTTTACGCAAAAAGCTTACCCTAGCAGAACATGTAGTTCAGTCGACATACAGACGACATTATTGAGAAATCTGTTTTCAGTAAATGAACCAGTGTCCTATAAACAGTGTCTCCTAAGGGTCTGAACTTTGAGGGGGTTAATTTTAATTCCAACATCCCAAATTAAAGCATGTCCATTGACAGTGGTTTTGTCATTGATCATAACTGACAACATTTCAGAAACTTCATGGGGTGAAATGGGGTCTTCAAATTATGCTAAAGTAATTAATGATACTCAGGAGGTATCAATGGATATATGTGTGCTGGTTAGAAACACAAGAAAAAAACTTTTGGGGAGAAAAGTAGTGCTTCTTAAACCAGTCGTTCCTGAAGTGATTCAGAAGAGTGGTACAACTGAACATGACGTTTCCGGGGGAACTGTCACAGTAAACAACACAGATGTATATCTGCGGTTATGCAGATTGCATGCAAGCATTTTTGAATTACAGAAAAAAACCACTTGGATAAAAAAACTACTTGTAATTATTGGCAGGTAAAACTTTTTTTTTTTTGAATAATCACATATCTTGATTAGGATTCAAGTCATCAGTTCTAGAATCCACTCATAGAAAAAATGTTGTTTAATTTTCCCTCCTTAAGGAAAAATACGTTGAAGGATGATGAGTGATTGGTCTCTCCCCATAATCTGTCATCATGTGATTCTTCAATGTACCAACCTGGTATGCTTGAGTATATATGTTCAAAGACATCAGAAAGGAACTGGCTTTTTTTTGTCACTGTAGTGGAAATATAGGAGACATTTTCATATTATGACACCAAAGCTGTGGCATAACATAAATCTAGCAAGATACAAAATATATATTTTGTGCTTCTATGGCCTTGCAGTGTGCCTGACAAGCACATTAAACATCCTCTTCTCAATATTATCACCATTTCAGTTTTCCTGCAAAAAGAGATTGTCATTGAACTCAAAATCTACAATTATTTTAGTAACTGCCTGACTTTGGCGATGTTACTGGAAAATTAAGCCATCCACTAAATTTTATTCCAGTTCCAACCATTTATGTGCTGAGCAGGCCAGGACCTAAAGGGTTAAAGCAAATACCTATTTGACCCAGTTCAGGAGTTGAGTCATACATACAGTCTTTGGTATGACTCAGCAATAAACAGCCACCAAGCAGATAAATCAGTTCAATCTTCACAGGGCTATACACGATACGAGTAAAATCTTTCACTATCACCTCACACAAACCACGTGACCACCCACGAACCATCAGAGACTGGAGTGGATGCGACTGAGGCAAAGGAAGAAAGGTCATGAACCGCCCCCTCGCTACTTACCAATCATAAGTCTCTGCTACAGATCTCAGGTCAGTCCAAAATTCATCACAGTGATGACATGTTTAACTGTGGCTGACAGGATACCACAGCACTGACATGTGGGATCTGTGTTGCCAGTGCCCTAAAGAACAAAAGTTAAAATGTGCTGCTGCGCAATATATATTGTCTGATCTGTCAGAAGCCCATTCACAAATTGAGAAATTCCCCTGTATCTCATATTTGGTATTGTGGAAAAGGCAAAAGGCATTGTGGATCTGTAGATCCTACTGTCCTTTGGAGAGATGAGAAGACCTGAGACCAAATAATTCATTTGAAAACAAACACAACATGTTTAGTCTTAAAGATAAGGAAAATACCAGGACTTTGATCAGAGTGCTTATTCGTTTATGGGGCAACTTTAGTGGTTTAGAAAACTGAAAAACAAAATAGAGGGAAAGTGAACAACAAAACCAAATATTTATAAACCAGTTGCAGTTGCAGGTACTTCTTCTTCTCCCAACAGGTGCTTTAATATTGAATTAGCCATACAAACTAAATGATAATGTAAGGTCCTGATAACATTTATGGTTTTCTGTATCTTTAAACACAGTACAGACACACTATCTTTCCCCTGGAAGGCTGGGCCAGTTGTTATATAGCCATAGCTATAGCCAGAAATGGTATGCCTCAACAGGGTGTTTGAGTCCCAGTTATACCATTATCGGCTGTGGCTATAGTTACATTACAATTGGCTCAGCCTCACTGAGGAAACACAGGGTATAAGCAGTGCTTAAATTGGGTTTTGTAAGGAGGAGGAGGTCTTGGAGACTGCCATGTGCGTGCGCACACATGTGCGTTTGATGGCATCTCATAATTGATACCAGTAACCTATAAAGCTCCTCGTTAACATTGGTTTGGGTGTTGAATTTGCCTCAAATATCGTACTTTGTAGTCAAGAGAATTACTCATCACAACTTATATGCTATTACATTTACTGGGAGATTAAAAAATACACGTGTGATATGACGATATGATATTGAAGGAGATGGGGCTCAGCTCCGGCAGGGTGCAATTTGGTCATGAGGAGGCAGAACTCAGCTCCGGTGGGCTCTGGCTCAATTTAACCAGTTAACATTTATCAGTCTCATCACTCTCTAGTGACCCATGTTGGCCGGCTGGCCATCTGCAGGTATGTGAACTGGGCATATGCTGACTTCATGTTCCTCTGACAGCACAGGCAGTATGTGATCGGTGACAGCAGTGTGAAAAATGGCAAGCTTGGCAACACCTGACACAAAGGAAGTCATGCAGCAGCATCGTTCAGAGTCAGCAGCCAAGGAACGCTGTGAGGGATTGATAACTGATTGGAAAAATGGGGGAGAGAAAATCCAAGAGTCAAAAAAAAGTACTAATGGAAGATTCCAAACAATTATCAGACATATCATGTTAGAGAAAAGAGGGATTTAACAACATTTGCCCTCATGGGGTAACACAACGATTACCAAAGAAATACAATTAAAATTTGTCATAATTGTCAAATTATGGAAATTGTGGAAAAAGATTGTGGAACAAAAGCTTGACACCGTTGCTATTAAACAAAGCATTGATTAGTCAACACATGAAAGCAAATCTTCTCTTCACAGTATTTCAAATTTAATGAGTCCTTTAGCTAAAGGTGCATCAGTCTAATCAGTGACATCGTCACATTTCTCCAGAATACTTTAATGTGATCATTTGGCACAGCATGACACAATGAGGATCTACGTGAGGATTTATTTTACAGGAACAAGGATAGTATTGGGGCAACAAGGATTTGCACCATCACCAGATGTGTTTCCATTGGAATGACACCAAATAGATCTTGAATTACTAAAAAAAATCGTTTTCACTTCTACACAAACCACCAACTGACTTTTAGGGTTGTTGGTATTCAAACGGCAGCTGCATCATTGGAGAAGGCGTGAAATAATGTTGTCAGCAATGGATTAATGGATCATCCAGGCGTAAACAGCTGACCTTTTAATGCAGTCAGGGTGCTGGGTAGGTTTTTTTTGTAATTGTGGCTGTTCATGACCTTTCATCCAGTAAGTTTCCAGTTTCAAATTTTTCTGAAAGTTGTCTGATTTTTAATTTTTTTTGCATATGCTTATATATTTTCATTCCAATTTAGAAAGTTGCATAAATTGAGAATCAACATTCTGAGGTCAGCTCATTTCAGACTAATGGAATCATACATAATTTACACTCTGTTGTCCAGCACTTAATTTAAATGTATGTGTCATTCTCCAGTCTCAAAACAATCTGTGGAGGAGGAGCTGGTTGGGGTGACATCATCACAACAGTCCTCTGCGTCAGAGAAGGAGGACATGTAGTGCAGGCCGGAGACCCTCTGGTATCCCTCAGCGGACACCTCAGGGAACACAGCTAGTTCCATCACTCTCTGGCTGGACTGCTTCATAGAGACGTTCCACATATTGAAGAGCTGAGAGCACATTGTGCAACCCATATCGGACGGACACGCTCACAGACTGCACCCGTCCAAGAGCCAACTCTGACGCAGTCAGTGTCCTAGGCTTTCCTCAGGCTATGTTTGTGAGCCAGGGTTTGTATTTTCCTCCTGCAGCCCCAAGGCTCAGTGGGAGACGTTGCGTGCGTTCACCTTCATCTCCATTTGCCTAGAGACAAAATGGAAGGGAGGATTCCTTTGAAAAAAAAACACACACACATCAGACATCTCTGCAGCTGTAGACAGCTGCCTCTGATTCTGTGCAGTCTAGAAACCAAGCCAAGGTGGAGATTAGATTATTGATGCCGTTGGGGTTACTGAGGAGTTACGATCATTAATTCACTAGCGTAATTGGCACTACGGTGTAAATATTTACCATGTTCTTAGGGAAAGGAACCATTCTAGTTCAGGTCACTAAGCCTCCTCCTGCTTGCACAGATTAAACTTAGATAACTACCAGCCAAAGCCTTGTGGCTTTATCTTGATAGCTAAAAACCGTAAATTCTAATGAAAAAAACCATAACCTTGTCCCTGATTTAAAACAGTCATTGAAAGATGGCTCCTCTGGAACTTACACATTGGCAGACTGTCCAGAGAGCTTGGTTTCAAGTGTTGTTCTGCTTACACATGTCTTCCAAGGGTCTGGGAGTGTCGGGTGACCAGTACCAGTCAAGTGATATTCTGGCTGGCAAGACAACAGTTAAGAAAGATGAGATGAGTGCTCTGGGACAACATTGGGTTTCAGTGGCCCCTTTCAATGGATTATATTTCACACAGATCCACCCAGGTGTAGACTCAAGACAATACAAGCAAACAATGCACCACTAGCTGGATAAAAAGAAATGTGAGAAATCATCAGAGGAGGATACAATCAATGACTGCAATAAATAGTATCCAATGGTTTGGCTCTTATCAGACCCTCATGGCTTTAAAACAGACTAAACTAGTCAAAATGCTAAATTTGCATTGAATTCAAAAAAGTTAATGTCAACTTTTCAATAATTTGATACCCAAGCATTTCTGTTAAGTTGTGAATACAAAATAACTGGTCTACTTTCAAATCAACATGAATGAAAAAACTTTCAATTTTCTCACGCCTTGAGTGGAGTAGATATTCAATAACTTTTAAATGGAAATGATTAATTAAATATGTGCTGACCACAACTTGATTGGGCCTACTCAAATCATGTGATAACCTTCACAACAGAAAGAAATTTGTGAACATTTGTCATGATGGAGACAAACAAAAGTGTACATGTTGCTTGCATATTTTATTTCATATTGTAATTGTAATTCACTTCAGGTTTGTAATGGAAACGTAAGTTCTGGAAGCTCAATCTAGCAAACTTAAAATCTTCTCTCTCTAATTTTGTAACAATTGTCCTGTGTTTATGTGTCCAGTGTTTCTTTATCCTTTAGATTCCTCATGGAGAGTTGACATGAAAAAAGGCAGTAGTGTTCTGTTTGCCAAACAAAAAAGGGGGAGTTTGTGGCATGATAAAATCCACGCGCATTTTTCTGTGAGATGAATGACTTCCGATCCAGATATCGCATTTTCTTTTGCCATAAATGAGGTTGGCCTAAAATATGTTTATAGAACCCAGCTCTTAACAGTGAAAATGGGGGTTGACATATAATCAGTCCACATACCTATTAGGACTGATTTTTATTGCAGCGTAATTGTTTTTGCAGAGAGCTATGAGATGTTTCTTAAAGTGGCCGGCACAATGATAATAGACTATAGTATTAGGAACATTTACAGTACATATATAGGGTTCATTTGCATGTAATGAGCTTCTTTCGGATAATGATGTCATCCCCTGCAATGACTGAATGTGGCCATTCTAAGATATAGATAATCCAAACAAGGTTTTTCATTTGCTACAATGCATGCTTTAATGCACTGGACTACCATTATTTAGCTGTGAATATCAAGCACAAATGAATTTTTCCACAACATTAAGCTTTATTACTACACCTATACATTTTCCTTCTATTTGACTGCCTTAATTTCAAATATTAGTTACATACTGACAATGTAGACGTAAGTTGACCCTTTCAGAGTTAATTATTATGGAGAAGCACGCAAAATATCATAACATTTTGTCTTTCCCTCTAGTCACAGCCGTCTCCATAATGTTACTATCAAATTTCACATCCAGAATAATAGCAGGATAAATGAATAATCTTCACACAGAAAGGAGGAAGAGAGATGAGTAAGCATTTTTCCTCTGTAAGCGCTCTCTGTCCACACATGCAGAGACCAGTCACAAACAGCACATGCAAATGTTTTCATCTGGTGAGGCAATACAGCAACCAAAGCCATGCCAGCATCTGCATTCTGTTCAGGATGCAATCATTCAGAACAACGGCACCACAAATGAGGAGAACATGGATACTTACTATGTTACAACGCTGGCATTAAAAACCTGTTTGCGGTAGCATAAGGTAGATAGGTTCCATACAGCTGAGGCTAGCTCTCTGTTGTCTCTCTCACTCCCTTTTTTCTGTGCATCTGCTTCCCAATGCCTGAGAGAGAGGGCTTCTGTCAGGATGACATCATCACCACTCACTGGTCCTGTCTTTCGTTCACTCACGCACACTATACATTAGGGAAACAGTCACAAGCTAGCTGCCCACACTGCAAGGCACTTTCAATTTAATGGTCACTGAACAGTAACTCAGCCTGCCGAAAATCAATCTCCATTGCATTTACCAGCACAGAGATGTAACAGGATTTTTAAATTCTATGCCATGTGTCTACTAAAATGTTCAACCTCTTGTTTCACTTAAACTCCACAAATTATCCATGTCCGTATAACAGGCTCTGAACAATAAATGAAGCTGTGTGTGAACATCAACTTGAGTATTAGGGTGCATGTGCTCCAAAAAAAAAAAATTATTTGAGCTTTAAATAGCTGAACACCCATGACTTTCAGTGACCCTCCTGCTTCTTAAATCTCTAATCCTGTGCTTATTAATAAGATGTCATGAGTGATTGTCAAATTATTGTCTGTTGAAGCTTGTGGTTTTAAAAACACTCCAGCACAGCTTGGCTCAGACTTACCTTCCCCTTCTGCTGGGTGTGACTAGACGGGTGTGTTCTCTTTACCTTTTCAGGGTGTTCAAAACTCAAGTCCTGAGGCATAGAATATCACAAAACCTCTTACAACCCCAGGAAGATTAACTCCACATTGGCTGTGGCTTCTTCTGCAGTAAATTCTAGTTTACTCCTGCTCGATGGGTTGTCATTTTAATGCAATAAAGTGCTGGGGATTAGGAAACAGTGAGGTGGCAAGCAGGGAGAATGATAAGGAGAGAGAGATTTGAGACACGAAGATGAGGGGCACAGCAGTGAGGCTGTCCGTCAGGTAATGAGGGTCACTGCCCACTGCTAAGTGAAATCAATGATGCTTCTCTGGTCCTCAAAATTGCGTATTGATTCTGGCATCAGTGCACAAACAAAGGAATGTGTCATTCCTAATTCTGACTTCTATCAAGTGAGATGGACAATGAACTCCATATGACCAGACAGAAAAGGTCACCCTTTATTTAGAAATCTGTGGTTGTTCATGTTTCCAAATGGTTCCCCTTACGCTGCAACCTACCTTCAGATGTGGTTGCTCAATATTGAAAACTAGAGAGGGGGATTTTCTTTTTAGTCCACGGAAGTATCTAAACTTTCCACCTCAACCATCAAGATACGTGCATTGAATTACGAACAGCAGATTACAAAATGCATTTTCTTGGTGGAATGGAAAACGTAATGATCCAGCTCTATTACATGACAATTTCTCTCCCATCTGCACCAAAGCTTTTAACACTGCACAGATCTACAAGTTCAAAATCCTTTATAACCTTGTGTTCTGGAGGTCAGAAAAAGCCACTAAGATACAAATGGCAAATTGTCCAACAAAGGCTGGCTCTCTGGGTATTCATAAAACCTTATTAGCAGTTATTATTCTCAAATCAGAAAGAAATTGTCAAGCATATTTTACTACATGAGATGTTATTACAGTGATGTAAGTCACATCAATCTATTTTTAACTAAATATTAAAAACAATTTCTTAATTTGAAAAGAAAAATGGCATGTCAAGAACAGCCTGGTGTTTTATGTTGCTTATTCTAGTCATTCCACTGCACACACTTCCCGGTTTTTGTGAAGTAGAGCATGATAACATCTTGGTATTCTGCCCAGATGCCAAGTCAGACCTCAGTGGTCTGTGTATGCACTACATTATTGAAACTGGTATATTCAGCTAGCTGAAACAGGACTGCGGCATTGTGTTTGGTGTGCCAGCTTTCTAACCATAGACTGAGGCCAGGATTCAGTCATTGGTCCTTTTTTTTTGTCAAACTTTACTTACAATTGTAAGTAAAGTTAATGTTTTTCTGTACAGCAAAAGTTTGGCAGGTTAATTTTCATGATAGCTAAATTAACACTTGCACTGCATGTTGCTTGAGTACAGAATAAATAAAAGAAAAACAGCACTGGTGTAACCTTCCCATAGTTCACACAAGTAAAATACAAATGTTGTAAATATAATAAATACAAGTAAAAACAAAACACAGTACACCATGCAGTACAATCATACAAGCCATCTCATAAAAATGCAATGAGGGGAGACAGGAAGGCAGGTTTGTGCATTTCAATTTATTCTTATGAGTTTTTAGTCATTTTTGTTTTTTTTTTGTGACCCGGCATATAGAGAAGCACTGTTTGGAACCCTACTGAACGATTCTGCGTCTATCCAAACACACGTTACAGCTACATGCAGTAAGTTCATCGACATAGCACTTTGATTTCCTAGCACAGTTCAGTGTGACTTCACAATCATCTACAGAAAGGCCATTTTCATGAAAATTGATTCATATCATACTCTATAAGAGGAAACAATACGTGAATATAATATAAAATTTATTTTCCTACAGGCACCTGTTGTTGTTTTTTTAAATAACTGGCACAGATGCCAAACACAACATTTAGGCTCTTAAGAAGAATCAAATAACAATAAGTGATACAACACTGAAAAACAGATTTTAATTGAATTAATAAAAAAATGCCTTTGTTTAAAAGCAATCACAGAAAACCAGCCATCCTTTTTTGAACCCCACTCATTTTCTTTTCTGGCGTGGGAGTTAAGTTCTACCATAGGGAAGTTGAAAGGTATGAATAATTTACAATATATAATAACAACATTTCAAATGCATTGCAATTGTACTATGAGCAGGAAGTTTCATTGAATCCAGTGGCTTGAGTCATATCTTTGTGTTTGGTAGCAATGTCCATAACTCTTGGCCAAATATATATGAGAATGTAACCACTATTTATACAATTAATGCAACAGGAAATAAAAGCTGGTTCAGCATAGCATTAAAGAAGCTTATTACAGTATCAGTGTGCCTGTTATCAGCAAGACGAGTTCACTAAAGAGTAAATATAAAAGTGCCTCCAACACACCAACACCATTCATTGCTGTCAGTTAGCCAATAAAATGGCTTGCATCTGCAGCACAAAGTCAATGCTAACCGTTAGTATGCTTCCTTTGTAGACAACTGTTATGTGGAGAAGTGAGATTCATTCATTCTGTACATATATCTCACATTTACTGAAAAATCAGTGGTTGGGATCCCCCCCCCCCGGTGGGTTGATACTGTGGAAGTACTTCCTTCAGACAGCCATTTAGGAGGTGCTCATATTTTCAACATAAAGTCTTCAATTAGCTCAACACAAAACAAACATGCTTTGAGAAGCATTTACATTTTCCCTGCTGCAACATTAGGCCAACTCAGCTAATTAAAACAATCTGGAGAGTTACTGCATTACTGAAATGATTTCCAAAAACGGATTCTGCTGAAGAAAGGTTACACAAATATTTTCTTCATTGGTTTCACAGCTACAGATTTGACAACTAGGCACAAAGAGACAAAAAAGACAGAGAAAGCAAAACAGCATGAACAATAACTGGCATGTAGATTGTAAAGCTCCATTCCTCTGTACAATTAATGGGTTTCAGTCCAAGCTTCTCATTAATTAAAGTGGACATAAAATGTGATTTATCTGTCTTATTTGTCTGCTCCTTTAAAATTATGCAGCCCATATTACTGCGCTTCGATGAACTGAAAAACAAAGCTTCATCAAAATGACCTTTTCTTTCATGGCCACAAACGGATATGTGTGCATTTGGGCACACCCACACATAAAATACAGTCAGATCTGTTCAGAACAGAAACCTGTCTCACACTCAGTCTCTTTAATATAAATGGGATATAAGGCCATACTTCTGCATCCATATCTTAATGACTGCATGCATAATGAGCTTTCACCTTTTCTTCAGTGGCTCTGGAAATTTTAGTGTGACAAAGACCACAATGAGCCAGGCTTTTACCGCAACTTTGCCTTTTTAGAAGAGTCACCATCCCCAACGTCATCTCTGATGTAACCTAATAATGTCACCGGGCTCATTCATAAATAATGGCATCAGGCCCTGGAGAGAGTTAGTCTTAACTTCCCCAGGACCACAAAGCTTTCTGGCGGACTGGCACTCAAGCTGGGATAGGACACACATGCAACTGTGGCGATCCTGGCACTGTGCTTCATTTCCAGGGTGAGACATCCTACCGAGCACGATACAGTGGGTCACTTCCTGTATTAATCAGTTCTAACCATATAATCAAAGCAGCTGGGCTCTGATTTACAGGATGCCAGCAGAGAGAGTATGAGGTCACCCAGCACCACAGACACCTTGATACCATTTTATGCCTCTGTCTCATCATGCCTCATGACTCCCACGCTCAAGTTGTGGCCTGCGCCTTAAGCCAGTACCACTTACCTTAAATCATGCCTAAAGTTCAAGCTGAACTGTACCGCAACTGAAACATTTCCGTAGAAGCAGCACTTCCTGTGTAGATGTTGCATAAGTTGGGAAGTGACAGTGTTTGGAGAGGAGGGGCTGACTAATCTGCTGACATCACTGGCGTTGATGAGGCATGTGATTTTCATTTTGGTGCGACTGATTACATCAGCCAGTCGGAGGAAAGAGGAGCTTAGGTCAAAGGGAAGTGTGATACTGGATTTTGATTGCGTCCGGGACTTCCCTGCACTCACTCCCCTACTGTTCACGCCTTGAGTACAGCAGACTTACCCTGTTCCCCTACCCGACAGTGCAGAGACGAAAGCACGGTAATGCATTGCACAGCTCAGAAGCAACAACCTGGGTCCAAGAAATATTGCAAACCTTGCAGATCGTTGGGCAAAAACCAGCACTCTCTTCCAGACAAACGTCTGTTTGTGCTTGGAGCCATGCTTGCTAAAGAAAAGATTTATATACAAGTGACAAAGTTGTCAAGCAGCACCTAATGCTTACGTTATCCCATCCCCCACCCGCTACCCCCAGCCATGTGGTCTGTGAAGCCTCGCCGCTTGTTGGAGCAGGCACCTGGCTTTTACACCGTTACGATATAACACATCTACTACAGCAGCCATCTCCTTCACCCTCCCTAATTCTTCAGAGGGTTGCCAAGAGTTTTTTTTTCATTCAATAAATAATACCTCTACTCTTCTATTATAATATTTACTAGATCTTCTTTTACTGGTAATAAAATGATACACTGCTACATTACAAAGTGCTCACAACATTGTTTCACCAAGGTGCAAAGTCAGTGCCATTTGCTCTTGTAAGGGGGGTCGGACAACCTGCAAGAAAAACAAAAGCACCAGAATAAGGTAAGTGAGGAGTGAAATGCCCAAACATGCATAAATCTGCTTGGTTGGACACATTAATGTGTGCTTATCTCAAACTGACATGTTATATGATAAATGTATGCGCTAGTGGCTGGAAAAGCTGGAAAAAGATCATCGGTCATGATCTGATTCACTTTTAACCACTTTCTATCCTTTATTTTCCTTTTTATCCTAATTTGGAATGTCATATTGTATTTATAAGATTTGAAAGCAACATCTTTCCAACCATGTTACATATCTTTCATTATAAATTGAAATTACAAGAAATCACTTTGTTTATCGCAAAGTCCAAGGCACCGTGTAAGCAGTTAAAACACTGAAGACAACTGTTTTAACAGACTGGGAAAGCTATGGCCATTTTTCCACTTTTAGATAATTTTCCAAACAATTCCCCCAACCCCCAACTGCTAGTGCTGGCCATGTGTGCGGAATGTATGAGCTCATGAAAACACTCCCACTTCTGAAAACCAGTGCCAGACAGTTCCAGAGGCTGAGCCCCAAGAGACCCTGTCTATAGTCACTATTAACACAATTCTCATGTTTCTGCTACGCATGCACTGAGATCAGACTGTTATCACATTCAGCTGATAACCTCGATGGGGAGGCATTGTTCTGATTTCTGCAGGGTGTAGATGCAATCGGGCTACTGAAAGCATGTACAATTTTCCGTGTCCCATTTAGTGAAATGGGGGTTACTTCAAATTAAGTGCAGGAAATCAAGACACGTTATCATAACGTAAAAGCTCCATGAGAGTACCAAGTGTAGACAGGGGCCTTCGAGGCTTCACTGATAGTGTGGTGGCGAACACTTGCCCCACCAAAACACAGTATTGTAAACAATGCACTGTAATTATAGCAGAATCTGGATGAGACAGAGCTCCATATAAGGATGCTTGGGGAGCGATTGTGAGGTGAAGTTCTGGCAGGGAGTATGGACATGGGAGAGGGCTGGAACTCACATCTATCCTGACACAGAGCTGCTGAAGGCTCAGAGAGCCCTGGTCTCCGCCTCTATCTTACGTTCCCCGTGGAGGCTGTCGGTGTCCGCCGGTGCCACTGTCTGCCGCACTGCGATCTCAGGGCCCCCGCCATAAATGCTGAGGAGGTACTGCCAGGTCTCCTCCGATATTTGGCCATAGTCTGCCCCTGGAGACCACAGGCAGCGGTATGGGTTATTAAACACCCAGATCCTACTCCTTTAACATACAGTTATAACCCTACAAATACAACACAACAGTGCATATTATAATCTTTTTCTATAATGTATGGTATAGTTGTATTGTAAAACACCTACCTTGTTTGAGCTGAATGTGCCCCCCTTTCATTACCCCAATCTTGCTGTTATCTATAGGCCCTGGAGGCTCTGTCAAGACAGAGAGACACAGAGAAGGAGAACAGGTTAGTGAAGTAATCCAGACACATATAATATCACATAATACAGGATCATACCACAGGATGTCAGTTCAAGTCACAGCACAGCTGTGCTATTTCAGTAGGATTTGGAAGGATTCTATTAGATTTCATGTGCAACCAAAATCTATCAGAAAGATGAAGATCAATCAGCAAATGGTAAGTCAGGGTCAAATTACTAATTAGGAAGCACATAAAATGTAACTTTTCAAACAGAATGAAACAAACACATGAAGCAAAATGCTGGATGGCTGTTTTTAGAACAACCATTCTCACTTTCTGAAGAAATTTGTAATGAAATTTAATAGCACATAAGCTGTGAGAAATATTTTAAAAAGCTATGATGTGTCTGTGCATGGAAAAGACTTTAATACTGGATAAATGGATAAGCACACACCGGAACAGATATGGCTACAATACATTCAAGCACTGGATGTCAGTATGCACACTTCCCAGTTACAAACAACACCCTGAAAGTTTAAAAATATGGTCACCGTGAACAATCACCAGGAGGTATGTGGTTTAAATATATGCATGTATATTTTATTTCTTTCAGCAGCTCATTTGCACATTATTTGAAAGCACAGCTGTTCAGAACCTATTCTTGGAAAAACGAAAATTCTAAATCTTCTAAATTGCTCTTTTCAAGCAATTTCCAAAAGCATGGCTTTCCAAGCTTTGCCAGTTCCAAGCTGGAGAGATCTGTAGATATCCAGACAGTTTACATTCTTTTTCTGAGCAAAAAAGGTTTTCACTAGTTCTGGAATCCAGACAAATGATCTTTGGAAGATCTCACCTTCTGAGAACTGCATGAACCAGGGACATGGAAGCTTGGACACTGGTTACCTTCTCAGAAGGCAGCTCTTAGAAAAGTAGTATTTTTAAGAAAACATCTATATATAGTACAGGTATCGTTTACATTTGAACCACAGGTTTGTAGTGCCAACATCACTGCATCAATAGAGTTCATGTGAATAGTTGGACAGTATTGGCTGTATCATGCTGGTAGGTACATTACCCAAAACTGCACTGCTGTCGCTAGGCTTACAGCAATGAGGAAAAACTGGCACATTAGAATAGCATTAATCAAACCATCTGGAGATGTACATTTCTTCAAGGTTTAATTGGTGGATACCACTAGACACAAGCACACAACCTTCTGGCTTTATGCCTGTGGAATCATGACACATAGTGTCCCAGAGGGGCTGAGGTCATACCATTGTCCTTCCCCTTGACGAAGCTTTCCCACTCCCGGAACCACTGCATGCTAATGCACAGGATGACCGTGGGAGCCTCCTCCGCCTGGAATTCTTTGTTCAGCTGCAGGGATAGGCACAAGCTTCATAAAAATCTTGAAGATTAATAATAAATAATTTTAACATCTAATTTATATCTGTTACAGTGCATGATCATAGCAATTGCTAAGCATCCTATGATCCGGAAATCCTTTGAAACGTTGAATGTACTATATTCTATCTTATCACGTTAACCAGATATGTACCCCCTGTTCTGTCCTACCTTTCTTCTCTAATGCCAATCAATTACCTTGATGAAGGTGTCGATTTCCACCTTTCTGCGTTTGGCAAGGGCTTCAATTTCCACCTGGCAGATGGCACAGACATACAGGTGGTTCACAGCAGGACCTCCTCCAAAGCTGAAAGAGAAAGCAAAGACACTGTTGTGATTAAAGCTGACCTTGCCAACAGAAAACAGCCTTCTTCGAAATCTATCACAAATATATATTGATACCACCGAGCTATAACATTCAGCTCTGGGACAAATGCATGCTTGTGAGGATTTGACAGGAGAGTCACCACCGCAGCACTGACCCATCCCTTGCCTTGCTGTATTTACCTGTTGTACAGATATTCCCAAACATTCTGTGGCAGGATCACCACCAGGTCATCAATGTAGTGGTACTTATTGGGAGGAATTCCTGCACAAGAAAAATCAAAGCTGGTTCATGTTGAGAAGACAGCTTTTATCCAAACATCTGAAGAGCATTTTTCAGAACAACAAACATCCTCTCTATTACAGTATGAGTTTTCTTGAGTATTCAATTAAATGACAATTCATGCAGTTTTGGTAGCCATGGTTACTGCTGGCATGTACAGAGACAGCTGTCTTCTGACCTTCTGAACTGCTGCCATCTTCAGTTTGAAGTTTGCAATTTCAGGAATGGCTGCCAGCATTGCCAATCCTCTACTTTCTTTCCCTTTCATTTGTTTCCATATTGGTGTCACTCCGACACCACAGATGTCTCGGTTTCACAAACTGACTGGCACTATACACTAGAGAAATCTAACGGTAACACTTATTACTAGATAGAAACCATTTTTGAGAGAGTGTGACTACCCATGAGATTTATATTTCACGACCCACTTGCGGAGAAATTAAGCACAGGCTTAACTGAGTGCATTGGGACAGCAGGTGTCCGTCTCCAGCTCAACTTCTGGGAGATGACACTTGTCTATTACAGCCTAGCGAGATAAGGGTAATTCACTACACCATTACTGTTTGGTACAAGTGATGCTTTGCTCAGCGTACATGGTCTTGTATTGATGTGGCACAAACTTTGTCTAAACAGAATTGAGATATTTGATCAGACAGTTTTCCCTGCAAAATCTCAGCATCACAACTCTATTTAAATACTGATGTGTATTACCTTGACTGATCGAATAATTAACCATTTTCATTCATCATTATTGCAATTATCTAATTCCGATAAATATTATGACAGACCATTAATATTTTTTACGTATATTGACACACAGACGGGCGTGAGTTCATTTCCCATTCCAACAATGTGAGCACTTGATAGTAAAATGACAATTGCGTCAGTCTGAATCTAGACACTTGCATTGCGCTTACTACTGTCTTGCAGTGAGTGTAAGATAGAGGCCATAGTGTTAGTGCGCACAGTAAAATGTTCAGTGTTAATTTGGCTCTAACAGAGTTCATACGAGCCACCTTTCAAAAGAGTTGGACCAAATGTTCTCTGTCAGAGTTGAATGAACACTGAAAATTGTCATGTTAACACAGAGCATTTTAATGCATACTGCTGAGGTTTTATTCACAGGGAGCCCTTCCCTGAGTGGATAACAGAATCAAAAGGTGACACGGTAAACCTGTGAGATTTTGTGAGGTTTTCTTCATTTTGCTAATACTCAGATTGTTCCGTCCTCCTGAAAGACATTTGTACTCTACTGCTGCTGAGATGGATGTGTGTTGTTGGTAATAGGAGGAGTGTGCTGAAAGAATGGGGTTTACTTGAGTGCAAGTCATAAATTCATGATGGCCGTGCTCTGTGACACATTCTTTGATACTACACATTTGTCAGATTAGGTGCGTACTTTTGTATGCCAGAAAATTCCTCAGTTGTACATATACAGTGCCTCTCATAAGTATTCACCCCCTTGGATGTTTTACCCTTTTATTGCTTTCATAAATCAATCATAGTCAATAAAATTTGGCTTTTTTCACACAAAAATTTATTGGAAAAAACTCTTTAATGTCAAAGTGAAAACAGAGTTCTACAAAGTAATGTCAATGAAACAAAAATATATAAAGAAATATAATTGTTTGCATAAATATTCACCCCCTTTTAAATTTAATGGGCAAATTCAGTAGAGGTCCATCCAATTGGTGCCAATAGTCTCACAATTAGTGAATTGAAGATAACCTGAGTGATGTGGGTGTGTCTCATGTGATTGAGGTATAAAACACCTGTGTCTGGAGGGTCCAGAGACTGGTTGATCAGTATTCCTGGCTACCATAACACCATAAAGACAGAAGAACACTCCAAGCAACTCAGGGAAAGGGTTATTGAAAAGTACAATTCAGGGGATGGATATCAAAAAAATTCCCAAGGCATTGAACATCCCGGAGTTCAGTGAAATCAATCATCAAGAAATGGAAGGAATATGGCACATGTGTGAATCTGCCTAGATCAGGCCGCCCTCGTAAACTGAGTGACCGTGCACGTAGGAAACTAGTGAGAGAAGCCACCAAGACCCCTACGACTACTCTGAAGGAGTTACAAGCTTTAGCTGCTGAGATGGGAGAGACTGTGCATACAGCAACTGCTGCCCGGGTTCTTCACTGGTCAAAGTTTTATGGGAGAGTGGCAATTAGAAAGCCACTGTTGAAGAAAATTCATATTAGATCTCGAATAGAGTTTGCCAAAAGGCATGTGGAAGACTCCATGGTCAAGTGGAAGAAGATTCTTTGGTCTGATGAGACCAAAATTGAGTTTTTTGGCCATCAGACAAGACGTTATGTTTGGCAGAAAACAAACACTGCACATCACCAAAAACACACCATCCCCACTGTGAAGCATGGTGGTGGCAGCATCATGCTGTGGGGATGTTTCTCAGCAGCCGACCCTGGAAGGCTTGCAAAGATAGAGGGCAGAGTGAATGCTGCAAAATACACCGAAATCCTGGGGGACAATCTTATTCAGTCTGCAAGAGAACTATGGCTTGGGAGAAGATTTATTTTCCAGCAAGACAATGATCCAAAAAATACTGCAAAAGCTACACAGGAATGGTTTAAAAAGAACCAGGTAAATGTTCTGGTGTGGCCCAGTCAAAGCCCAGACCTCAATCTTGTAGAGAATTTGTGGCTGGACTTGAAAGGGGCTGTTCATGCCCGATACCCATGCAACCTGACAGAGCTTGAGCAGTTTTGCAAAGAAGAATGGAGCAAAATTGCAGTGTGCAGATGTACAAGGCTGATTGAGACTTATCCACACAGATTCAGTGCTGTGATTGCAGCCAAAGGTGCATCTACTAAATACTGACTTGAAGGGGGTGAATAATTATGCAAACAATTATTTTTCTTTATATAATTTTGTTTCATTAACATTACTTTGTAGAAATCTGTTTTCACTTTGACATAAAAGAGTTTTTTCCGATAAATTTTTGTGTGAAAAAAGCCAAATTTTATTGACCATGATTGATTAATGAAAGCAATAAAAGGGTAAAACATCCAAGGGGGTGAATACTTATGATAGGCACTGTATGTACAGTCATCAGACTTCTTAATGCATTTCAAGAGACAAACACTATCTTCAGTAATATTTCTGATAAATACATTGACAAGGCTAAATAATTCAAGATCGCAAACATTTCTGCCTCACTTGTGGGGCTCACAATATTATAGTACTGCGAGTATGTGACTGAGTTGGCTGACGCTCCAAAAACTTCTCAGGATGTATTTTGCTAATAAATGGGATGGTCTGTTTCCTGCTCCTTTTCAAAATTTATGACTGCAGGTGGGGCTCCAACTGTAGGCAGTAAATCAAAGTGGATAGTTCTCTAGTGGTGGATCAGTAATAACTCTGACAATGTGCAAGATTTTTACTTCACAACAATCTGATAAATGGTAAATTCTCAGTCCAAAAGATCTGGAGAAACTGGGCTCAAGAATGCAAACACAATTCCAAAACTTGCTTTTTTCTTCATAAAATTTGGATAAGTGGCAATAAACAACAGTATACCTGGGAATGGTTCCAAACATGCTCAGTTCTCCAGTGTATGCAAAAAGAACAGTAGCGTATTGATGCATACAGGCTTTCAAGTATGTGAGTTATGGAACAGTACCTAACATGGCATTGCCGTTCATATGCATTTTAATGTATTCTAGGTAGAATGTAAGTTAGTCTTTTGACGTAAGGGGCTAAGTTTCCTGTGGGCAAGACTGACCTCTAGGTTGACATAAGAATGTATGGTAGGAAATGGATGGGATTCAGTAAAGCAGGGCGTTTTCCAGGGGACAAAACCAGAGGCTGTATTGACAAAGTGTCTCAGATTAGGAGATCACATATTTGATCCTATTCTTGCTCTCAGTTGCAGACAGTTTGGGAGTATCATATCCAGTTATCAGAATGGCAAAACATCATATAATCAGCTGACATTGCAGCTAGGTTTAACAGAATTGTTCAGTTAACATGTTTTAACTGCATAAAAATTGTAATGAAAAAGTAAGCATATTTCACATATTTCATATATAAAAAAGAATGCACTGATTTTTAACTTTGCCTTTAAACTGTGAGTGGAAAAATACTGACCAGGCATATCAAAATGGCATCACCAATTATGGTGAAATGGCTAAAATTATAGCTGCAAAGAATTTTTATATAGATTACCACCAGTGTATTAAGTAGCTGATGCAGAAAAAAATATGTGTTGCTTTGCAACACGTATTTTGTTGTGAATCCATGTTATGATTTTCTAGATTTTCAATGATTTCCAAAGTTTAGACCCTACTGCTCACTAAGAGTAGGTGTAGGACACTTAATAAATAACTTATGAAAAGCATGTCCTACTTTTCGCTGGGAGTACTCTTGGTTTTAAGACTTCCATTGAAATTTTTATGAGTAATTCAGAGACACTTTGTAATTACAGCCCAAGGCCTCATTACTGACAAAATAAAGCCTGGCTGGTGATGGGTGACATTCCACAAGGGGGCACAGTTCCCTGGGGGCATGAATTAGCATTGGATGGGGGGCAGGGTTTCCTGTGGGTGGGACCCACCTCCATGCTGACACAGGAAGGTGTGGTTGGTGATTGGCCCAGGTTCGGTGAAAGTGTTGAACTTGTTCAGCCACTCCCGGGAGATGTAGAACTGAAGGAGGCTGGGCTCCTTCAGGTTGGCCAGGGCCACCACCTTCTGCCTCTCCCTCACCGACTCCTCACTGCTCTTCCTGCCACACAAACCCACCACAACTTGCACATGTCTCACCCATTCTCATCAAACCTTGCTGTTTATTACTTTTCATGTTCTTTGCTGTTTGATTGAAACCAGAAGATATTTCAATATGGTTTTACAAACCAGAACCGTTTCTACATAGACAGGTGTATGAGAAGGCATATAACATATTTTGCTTTTGAGCACAGTGTATTTTCAAAAACAAAACTGACTATTGAAATTACAAGATAAGAGTAGAGAGTAATGCATGTATGATAACTGAGAAGCCATACCTGTAGAAGAGAACATAAGCCTCGGAGTTCTGCACCACAGTCTCGTGAACCTCCGTAACATACTGGTCATCGAATTCATACCACTGCCCATTGATAACATTCTGACAGTAGGCAATGTAATGTCCACCTGTTTGGAATTCAAAAGTTTGAAAAAAACAGAGCACAGTTTAAAAAGTGGGTCAATCCTGACGAAACATACTGATTTCCTCCCCAAATTCTGCCCCCTGGTGTTGGAACAGTGAATTTCGACCTCTGAAACAATGGTAAAAAGACTTACTTCCAGCAGTACCATGGTGACAGATCACAGAGAGGAGGTCATAGGTTGTGATCTGGGAAGGGCTTTCCTTGGCTAAGAAAGGTCGGAGGTCAAGTCCCTCCAATGGAAATGACACGTGGCTACTGATTTTGAAGGAGTACATCACTTCATGCCGAAACCGTTTCAGGTGAATGCACAAAATCTGAGGGTGAGAACATGGAGTTTCATCAGTTTCACACAACCATGTCACGACACCACCAAACCCATGCATTACCTTACACAAAATCAAACTATGTCAACCTGTTTCAAATCTTTACATTTTACTCAGTTTACCATGAATATATTATCTTCTCTAGCACCAACACACATATGGTGGATACAGAAGCAGATGATTAAAAAAAAAAACTTACTTCTGGTAGGCGAAGGACCTTACAATATTTAACACCATTTCTCAATCTGAAAGATATTGAATAAATAAGACATAGGATTACGGGTGGCCAACACTATAAATGAAATGGTGGTTCAGTAAATGACCTGTTACAATGCATACAAGTAAAGGTGAATGAATTTTATGCAGTCTTCCATTTAAGTTTGACAAGATGTGGTAAATCCTATTCCACATTATAGTCTAGACAGCAGTGGGACTCTGCCGTAAATTTCTTTACTCACTTTTTACATCTTTCACAGCTGTACATGTTGTCACCTGAAAGACAGTGAGTTGACACTGTTAAGATTATGAAAAACAGACATGGAGTGTGACAAATCCATTTTACCTCAAAGGTTTCCTTCAAACTCCAACAGCATTAGTATGAAAACAGACTGAAAAACATCCATTCGCTGCTCCATTAAAGATATAATGGCAATGGAAGCAAATGTAAACCACAGAGGGAATAATGTCATGCACAACCCCACCTTTCAGCTCATCAGCAGCAAAGAACGCAGCCAGACAGTCCTCCAGTGTGACCACAGGACCCCAAAACCAGCTGGGGATGCAGGACACCACAAACCTGCAGGTCACAATCACAGGTCAAGCAGTGACAAACACTTTGCCTCCTTTAATAAAACATAGGTGAAGCCACACCCACCCCCACCCCCCCTTAATGAAATTATTATTTTATTCTATAATTTTATTCTGTGGTTCCAGCTGACCTACTGCACTCAAGTTTATTTATGCTGTTTTGGTGAAGAAAAATTACAACACAGCTGGGATAAAATAGTTCTTAGCTGGGTTGCTACCTGGTAGTGGTAATATACCTGCGAATAGAGTCCATGATGTAAGAGATCCAGCCCTGTGAAGCGTAGCTGTCGGGACAGGCACCAGTCTTGGCAGGGAGGTTCTGGTGAATTGAGGAGTGCAGCTTGGCCAGATCCTCTTTTCCCGGGATGGGCAAGGACAGGTCCTGGAATGTCTCCACAGTCGTCGACACCTTAAGAGGGGAGAGAAGAGACTCTGTAGACTGAGCAGTGGTGTGGCCATTGCTCTTTAACAGCAAGTGACGTGGCCACAGAGCTGTATGCACTGAATGACATTTTTATGATTTCCAACGAGAAACGTACAGCGTTCAGTAGTGCACCCACCCTGTCACAGGTCAGACACTGCACCAAGCTCAGGATGGAGCCATCAAATATGTCAGAGATCACACTTCGGTAACGCGCCTGCTTCTTCTTTCTGGCACCGAGCAGAAGCTGGGCTGTGGGGAATCAGGGGTGGAGATGGGGACAGGATGGGAGATTTCAGTTCATAGTTTGTACGCCTACACCTCCTCTGAATCAGTGTATCCATTTACACAGAAACAATGCCAAAAGGGTGGTGGACAAAACTGCAGCGGTTCACAGTGTAACACAAAATAAAGGGCACATATAAAGGCAGCACCTTTCTTGAGAGAGTAGGCCACTCCTACGGACCTCAGGGGGCTGGAGCGAGGAGGGCTACTGGACAGTTTGGGATGCAGGTCCTGGAGGCTGTGTGTGGGACTACACGGGCGAGAGGAGCTGCAGTGCATTGACGCCTCATTGTCAGGCTCTGAAATGACACCAGAACCAATATGAACCCTTGGGTACACACAGTAGTGATGAACAACACACCCCAAGAATTGAGGATACATGGTTACATAGGTACATAGTATTCAAACAGCATCATAAAAGTAGTAGGAGCAGATGACATGGCAGACTTGCTATTCTTAGAGCTCACTTTTCCATGACTATTCCAGCATGAAAAATTATATTACATTACTTATTAATTTCATCAGAATACCTCCATTTTGATATTATGATAGATTAATCAGTACACTATTTTCAGTATGTGTAGCCTTTCTGTTTTAAGCTCACCTTTCAACCCTCTACCCTCTGCCACTTGCTATGTAATTGTAAACCTGGTACATTTACATGTTTTAATATTATAAGTTCATCTTATAAGACAATACCAGAAGAGGATATTTTTCAAAGTCAGTGAAACATTCAGGTGAAAGAGAATCTGGCACCTAGATGCACTGCCAGCAATGTTTACTACTATGCATTACTATTTTCCATTGTTGGGCATTGTTATTATTGTCCAGTATTGAGAACTGTTCTTATTGTGCATTTTACCTGCTAAAAAATAACTACATGATAGAAACGGAGATGTGGGACACACACCTGGAGCACTGCGGCTCTGGCTCTGGTTGTGAGGGGTATTTGAGGACACGGCCTCCTCCTCTGTGCCCCGGGCAGGGCCCCCTTCCTCAGCTGCAGTGTCCACATCGGCATCCTCATCCATCTCCTGGGAGCCTCCATGCAGGGGTGAACCCGAGACCCTCCTCTCCTTCAGCCGCTCCTTCTCAGATATCCCGCCACTGCCTGCCCCGCCCCGGCCCCCACACTCGTCCTGAATGAGGAGCTCTGCCTCACCGGGTCCCCGCCCCTCGCCCCCTTCACCTCGGTCACTGCTTGAGCCCGAGTCACAGGACAGGAACTCGTCCTCAGAGGGGCTGCGGTCCCCGTCCCGCCGCTCCTCCACCTCCCCGCCTTCTCCCCCTCCGCACTCAGCCAGGGGCTCCTTCAGCTCCTCGTGGAGCTGGTCCATGAGACAGCGGAGGAACTCCTGAGTGTCCTGCAGCATGGACAAACATTCAGGCATGGACACTTAAGAGGGAAAACCAATCACAACAATGGCACATATTTCAACCATCTTCACATCCCACAACTGCTATTTCTATTGTACTGACTTCACACTTTGGTACAACTCAATAAAAGACAATGCCAATGCCATCATCTCCAATTGAAGAGATGTCATCATCAGACTCATCTCCCATCCATTTTAAAAGGATCAGCTTCAACATCAGATAAAACAATACAAGACTTTCAACTTCACCGCAATTGAATTCAACTATAGAAATAGCATGCTATTGCACAGTTCAAATTGACAACATATATGTTAGCACATATAGTACACCCATATAAAAGTTTACCCAAAACAACAACAGTTGCTACGTCAAGGATCATTTCATAATTTAGTTTTCATTCAGCATTTTAAAATGTGGCCCTTCCAATGGAAAATATATTCAGTCAAATTTGTTAACAGTCTCCGATTGTTCCATTCTGCCTACCTGTTGTGCGTAGCCTCGGAACATGGGGTTAACCAACTTGATGCCATGGGACAGACTCGTAGGGACCACATAACTAGGTCTGGAAGATGACAAAAATCACAACAATGCATCCATATCACATCTACCAATTATGCATGCAAACAATTTTCATCAGAGGTGCTAGACTCACCTCCAGACGGGTCAAGGGTCAACATAGTTGTTCCTCTAAATTTGACACCTACTTTCTTAACCATCCCAAAATTTCAACAAATTTCAATTCATTCAAATAAAAACAAGATTACAGTTACCTCATTTACATTCATTTTAGCAATATTTTCTGACAAAAAAAAACCCATTCATCAGCTGGGAACATTGATTTTAGGCTGTATGCATCCACTGAAGCCAACAAGACAAGTGGCCAGAAGAGTTTCCTTATAGAGTCAGTATATAGGTGTGAGGTGAGATGAGAAGGCAGGCAGTACTGAAAGCAGTCCAAAACATAAGAATCAATAGACTCACACCTCTTACTGTTTTTAGTAAAATGGTGAATGAATTTATAAAATAATGAATGCCATGTACAGGTTTTTTGAGAACAGCTATGCAACTGTTCTCAGAGACTTACAGTCACTATGCCAACTCACTTAGAATTGACACTGGGGATACACACACATGCTCATAGAGAAATGAAAACTACCAATGGGTTGCTCTGGGTAAACACACAAAAGAGTTTAACTGCCAAAATGCAGGCATGTCATTTTAATACAATTAATTTAAGAAAGATGGATCACTGCTAAATCTAGCATAGGTACTGGCATTTACAAAACACTACTAAGGCCAATAGCAAGACACTTGTGGAAGAATCTCCTAAAAAGAGAGAGGTCTGAATCCATTCAGCAACTAATACCCCCCCAGTAAGAACAGCTTGAGGGGAGCTGGGTTCAAAGGCGGTGCTGTTCCATGCCACTAATGGTAATTTGCAGGTCAGGTAGTAATTTACCGTTTCTTGTGCCAGAGTTCAGAGATGAGTTTCTGGTAGCTTTTACAGAGGGCTGGCTTCTTATCTGTCCGAACCAACCCACCACAGTCCAAAAAAAACTGTGTCAGTGGAGGGCTGGAAAGAAGAGGGAATTATTTATTAAACATATTTATTTATTAAACACATACATTTATTGTAAATGTATCAACAATACAACCCAATCTCTTGCATGTATTGTGCGTTTCACCATTTTTAACAGTCAAGCACAATGTGCTGAGCACACCAGAAGGAATTGCACAGAAAGTCTTCCGATAAAGGTATAAAATTGCAAGCAGTGTGCTCACCAGTTGGACAGAGCTTGGAGAGCAGCATTCATGTAACAGGAGTTGCCAATGTTTTTCATCCCAGTGAGACCTTTGAGAGTATGACAGTAGAACACAGCTTCACAACACTTATAATAAATATAGTCTCACAGGCTAAAACTCAGTCTACTTGAACGGTGACATGAGTTCATGTGGAACTGCGCCACATCAGCGAAACAATGATGTTCTCTTATAAAATCATGCTTTCCGTGGGAGCAGCATATAGTCTGAAGAAGTTGAGAAACTAAGTAAACCCTAATGTTTGTGGTACACTTGGTCTCTAGGTGTCTCCACAATGTACAGATACTCCAAAGCCTGATGTTTGGTTTACTCAAAAAATTCCGTCTTCCTTTCATTACTGTTAGGATTACCGTAAATTATTTGAAACAGGAATGTGCATTATATGTGAGTTAAAACCTACATAATCACACATAAACCTGGGTTTTGCCCTAGTTAAAAGCCAGAAATTCATATACACAGACTCTAATCCTCTAGAGGAAAAACTGTGTAACCTTTGATTATACAGTGTGGAATGTGCTTTTGAGTGGTTAACTACTACACGTTCTTGGCAGTGATAATGAGACATTACATTATTCTCATTACAAGCCAGGCATTAACTGACTTGGTTTTTATTGTGCTTTGTATTGAGCTCAAGTTAATGTATGTGCATGTGAGTAAGCGTGCAAATGCCTGCGCATGTGCATGCATGTGGGGAGGGATGCTCACAGCAGAGCCCCAAAATACCTCGTGGTTTGAGCTCATCTTCCTCTGACTCAGATTCCTCTTCGTCGGCCACCGCAATTGGTACAGCCTTCAGAGGGTGGCTCGCTGTCTGAGGCGCGGCTTCCTGGTAAATTTACCAACAGATTTGTTTTTAAAGTAGGACTTCAGCAAATCTGCCAATGTTTTAGCAAAACTTACCAATCAACTGCTGAATTGGTACTGACTGCCCCAATCTCTACAGTGGCTACTATAGCAGAGAGACCCACCATGCCAGAGACTTGCCTCTTTTGGCTCAAAAGTCTCACTGACCACAAAACAATAGTGTGGGTGAGGTCCTACCTGCTCTAGGGGCTTGCAGTGGTGGTTGCCAGAAACAGGCAAAACTGGCCTCTGCTCCAGGAACACCTCCCTTTCACAGACATAGCACCAGATCCTGAAGGTGGTTAGGTTAACCGTCAGGTTGTGCTTTTTTGTCTGGGAGAAAGACATGAAGGAGAACAGAAAGACTCATAAGCAATAAAAACAACAGCATAGAAACTGAATATTAATATTTTGTGCCAGATGCAAGAAATACAAGAAGAGCTTGTTTGATTGTTTCTCAACAGCCATTGTCTTATGGTGATGACTGTTATAACAAGGACCAAATCTAAGGCAGGGCACCTCAGCTCTTCTATGTAGTTATATAAGCATAGAAGATTTCTGAAGCAAGGTGCCATTAAGGAAATTGTCCAGTCAGCACGCACATGTACACATTACCACAAGGAGCCTCTCTGCTCTTACTTCTTCACAGGTTGTGGAGTTGAGATTTTCCGACAGATGAATAAAGGGAAAATGAACAATATACAATATATAACATACTAAACTTGAATTAAGAATTTAGAGCTAGTTACCAATCAACTGACTTATATTTCAAAGGAATGGAAAATTGCTGGTTTTGTAATTGCAGGTCAACTAGGAGGCCTGAAAGGAACATACCTGTGCATGCAAAGTGCTGTGATCCGAGTAGGACTCCCCACAACCAACATAGGGACAGTCATTCTGAGAGAAACACAAATATATGGAATAAAGAACTGAAAAGTGATACAGATCATCAAGCAATTCTTAAAAGGTGATTCTATCTCAGTGTAAAGGTTGACAGTACAATAATATATACTATATATGTATGACAGAAATACATTGCAATGTCCATCACTCAACTGATTGCAGTGGATACATGCGCTGTCAAATTTCTGTGCATTATTTGTACAATAGGTTGTGATTCTACAGAAGTATGAAGGAAAATTATTGTTCTTCTGTACCTGGAGACAAGCCCAAAGGTTAGGGCCTCCAGCTCCACAGGACTGGCATGTTCCCTTCAATGAGATACATAAATGGCAGAATTAGTTTTTGTGGCTGTTCAAGCAGGGTGTTACCTATGCCCTGTACACAATTATGTCATCAAATGTTTTGTTTAAAGTTATTACATTTAAGATGTTAAGACAACAATATAAAGCTCATACACAATACTTTGTACCTTTACACATGACTGTCAAGTAATGGAGTAAGGCATAGACTATGCTGGCATAAATTTTGAGATAACACTGTAGTCTGAAAACTGAGTTCATTTCAATAAAATTCAATATGTCACACAAGATGGTTCTGGGTTTAATCACCTGCTGAGTCATACCAAAAAAAAATGGAAAAAGGGTGAGCACTGCTTGCCCTGCATGGCATTGAGTTTTACAGGACAAGTCTGCATTCCCTAGGGATATCTTGTACATTAAGCCAATTTTCACTGCAGGATTTGAATGAGCCCCAACCCTTGCTGCCTTCCTGCTTACAGACAGGCTTCTGTCCTTTTAATCCACTGTTACACCACAACGGGGTGAGGCACATGCAAACAGCCAATTTGGCTTTCTGTATAAGACATACTAGGTGTAAACAATAAACACAGACAAATACAGGATACATTGTTTAAAACTATCATCCCCTAAGGTGACACTGTGATCCAAGACACTAGGATATGTCAATGGGAGAATCACATGATTTTTAATTCTTCAATTTATATAGATCTTCCACACATTTAAAAACGAATAAGAAGTAATTTATTTAACTATCAGACCATTTTACAGATGAATATCAAGTGACATGAATGCAACATATTGTAATGCCTTGAAAACCTAGGACAACAACTTTGTTAAACTAAATCTTACCTTCGACTTCTGCAGAAGTTCCTCCTTGGTTACCTCCCCTATGCAATCTAGGTGAGGACAAACATCACCTTGGTCTGACATCTCCTCTGTGGTTTATCTATTAGAAACACAATTTTTAGTTTAGTCATATCTATAGTAAACGGAACAGCATTTTCCAGCCTCTCAGCAGAGCATTATGAAAGACAAAATAAACTACACATTGAAGGGGAACCAGGGAATCCATGATTGACTGTTTTCAAACGAAATCTAAAACCTTATTTCAATGGTCAAATAAACTTAGAATGTTGTACTGCTGACTTGTTAGTGTCATCAAAAGGAAGACAAAGGTCGTGTTTAAATTGCTACTTCTATTCAATAATGTTAAATAACTTCTTAGGGGGTTTAAAGTCATGGTGGAGACATAGATCATTCATTTCTAACGCAAACACAAAAGCAATAAAGAAAAATCAGACAGAAGTGTAGATCATCAATACCCTATAGACCCTTCTTTTTCGTTTCGCCTGTAATTTAGATTACAATAATGCACACGATTTGCTAAAATTATTTTATCGATTGACAACAGTCAATAGGTGTCACTACCGTAGATTTTAGCAAAGAAACAGAATGACCAAAATTGTTTATATATAGTCAGTAATAAACCCTTCGCACAATCCACTCAACATTGCGGGAGCGACGAAAAATGCTGTTTCATTCGACAGTCTAAACACTGTTGACATGTAGAATAATATATCCTGTAAAAAAGAACATACTGTCCATGTACGTCCGATTATACAAAATTAATTCCACAAACATTTAGTCTGTATTTTAAGATAGTGTTCTCACAGCTGTCCCGTTGTTTATTTAAGAGAATCAATTCAACTGAATCAATTCCATTCACCGACGGACGATTACTGAAACATCGTTGACGAGCTTCATTTCCTCTAGCTAAGTGATAAGTGCATCCTTATCTTGATATTAAGCCATGTATCAGCTTTAGGGTGATAAACTATACAAGTTTACGATATTCAACACGATTTAAAACAAATGACAAGCCAGAGACGCCAGAACTCTTTCAGCTATTGTCAAACAGCTCCAAGCTAGGTAACGTTAGCTAGCTGGCTAGCTGTCAGTCGCCTTGAATATGACAGCGTCTGCTGCAGATTCACACAGGCCTTATTATTCTATCGCTACCAAAGAATAGCTATCCTGCTAACAATCCCAAAAAACGAGATGACAACAGACACAAGATTCAAGCAATCATGAACGGTGTTTACCTGCTCCAGGCAATGAGAAAACGATGTTCAGCAGCATTCATTTTGAGGGAAAAGAGAAAGAGGTAAAATACGTAACTATAGCTAGCTAGCCAGCTAGCCTACTGATGCAGAGATAGCACGTCCCCCCCCTTACAGCATGGTTTTGCGTCAGTTTTGTTGTGCCTCGCGTCAGCGATAGCTACTGACTGAAAGAAGTACATTAAAGTATCTTAGCGAGGTAATATTTTTGGCTTCAGTTTTAGTAAGTTCATACATTTAAGCAAACAACTGAGAAAAGAGCCTATGAATATCTAGCTATCCAAAGTGAGGGTGATTAATAAATACTGTAACTGTAAATCGTTCATTTCTGTCTGGCTAGATGAGATGTTACTGTTTAGTAGCCTGTTAGTTTATTATTGATTGTGATGGCTACATTTGTTATGTTTGATGCCTGCCTAACATTAACGCAATGAGATATTTACTGAATTTACAAAGGCTACAACAGTTATGTGTGATGGAGAGCAGAAATCATGAATAGTAATACTTCAGTATAGTTTGTATGCAAGATTCAGCAGTGTGTTGCTTTGGGCACTGTTCACAAACATATGTGAAAAATAAAACTAACATAATTAATGGGTCAGTGTATACAGCAATATGCTGTATGATATGTTATGGTGTTATGGTACGTCCAGTGTTAGACATGACCAGTCAAACTCTGGGCGATGGTATGAGAGATAGCATTATAAACTAAACAAATGCAATTATTACCCTTTTATTTAATATTTATATGTTTAATAAAATGAGCACTCATGTATGGAAAAAACAACACTTTTAGGTAAGTAAGGGTCTCAGGTGCCTCAGCTGAATAAAGTGCTCTTCTCGTGTAGGCAGGCCCTAAAATGAACCAGTTTAAGCCTCATTCCTGGCTGTCTGGCAGTACTTATTCTGTTGAAAAGAGTTCATTTTCAGCACCTCTTGTGTTTCGTCAACTAAATACACACAAAGCATGAATTCCATCTAAGTTTTAAGCAATGTATTAATTATTTATTCATATGCTTAGTCTACTTCAATTTGGGTTATTTTAACATGGGTGGTGGTCAGCTACATTTCTTGTGAATCTCTGTTGTGTGATGCTGAGTATGCATAGAATCCAAATAATATTAATAAATGTAATTTTACACTTTTTCAAAATCAGAAAGGTCCAGTAAATGACAGGAGTGTCATGTTTCTAATGACATATTCTCATTAACAATCTGTCATAATCAAACTTTCAGAGTGATCTTGCAGGATTTCTTGTAAAGGTTTGCAAATTGATGACAACATGACAGTTTGATTCTCTATGAGCATATTATAATGGCCATATTTATTATGCCCCAAACTTAAGGATGCTGCCCACTCTATATGAAAGTAATAAGAAAAGGGGTCCAAGTGAGCTGAGGAGCCTAAATGAGCCCAACTGGTTATGAACTTGGGAGAAGTGTAGAACCATTTGAAAGTCTTTGCAATGACAAGGCCAGTCATTTTCCATTCAATTGAACTCATCATGGGAGCTAATGACTAGAGCAAGGGATCAAGCTAGAGGTATATCCAACACCATAAAAAATTACAATACTTAAAAAAATCACAATTATTTTGACTGAGCAGTTTTCATCTATTCCACACACACAAATGATGTAGTTCATTTTGTTAGACACCTAGATAATTATGCAAAGGACCATTTTTAAAGACTTTGAGGTGCTTCGTATCTTTTCATTATGTCAAACAACAGAGTTATGTGTCCATTTGGGTAATGTGGGGTGTAGCCATTAGACTTCTGAGATTGTGTCACAACTGACGTAGTTATGCATGCAAGTATGCATGTTATGCAAATAAAAACCACAGAATGCTTTAAATAGCATTGATTTTGTACACCAGGAACATTTTCAGATTAAGATAAATAGTTCATGTATATTTTATTTTTTAAAAAGTAAAGATCTAATATCAACAAAATGCTTAAATTGATTTATGATTGAAATAAACCCGAACTCATTCAACATGTATTTTTCCTGTTTGCGTTGTCAGCCCAAATTAATGCATTACATGAGTTTGGCACCATGCAATACACTTTTTAATTCATTGCAACGCAGAGAGATTAAGCGCAAATATTACGTCACATCCGGATTTAGGACGTTTCAAGCGGATGTTAATAGTCTAAATTGTCCCTCTGCATAAACAGTCCGCAACTTGTTTTCAAACAGCAAGTCCGCGTGTGCATTATATCGATAAAATATTACCTGGTTACCATGCCTCCTGGTAAGAATTTTAGGAGGAGAAGAGATGACTCAGACGATGAAGAAGACGAGGAAACTGCGGCCGAAGTTAGGTAGCTACATTAATCTGCTTTATTTTTTTTTTTCTGGTACTGAAAGATTGCCAGCTAGCACTAGCTTTTCATTGCGTATATTTCCAAAAATTGCCAGCTAGCTACAGCTAATTACTTATCAGTGTTTCATTTTGTATATTTTATAGTATGTGACGTGTCTTTTCTGCACTTGTCATTTCAGATCTAAACTGGATGAAGCAAAGGAGGTTCAGAGTTTGAGAAAAAGGCAAAGCGGGGTCAGGTAAATAAACACAATGGCGTAAGTGTATATGCACTTACTTGGCCAGCTTCATCTTGATGCTCGCAATTCTCACAGGTAGACAACATTGTGTCGTATAACGAAGTCATTAGTTTGCGCCAGTTGAGTTAATCATGTTTTTATGAAAATTCATTGAGTGTCGTTGTTAGGTGACGTTTTAATGCTAAATTTTGATCATCTAATGAGGCGTCAAACTAGCATCTGTGCGCCATTCTGCAAAGGTAATGCTTAACGCAGCCAAAGGCAAGTGTGAATTCCAATCCGAGGGGGTCATGCCTTAGCCGTCTCCCCTGCTTTGTTTGTGTGTAAGGATAATCTGTTGAGGGAATTCTTTTGACTGGGAGGTCTAATTTCTCCCATTCGGATCCAGTTTGGAACTATTTAATCTCCACTGTAACCTCAGTTGGCTACATTAGCTTACACCAAACGGAGTAACTATTTCCCACTCGTGAGAGTGCGCATTTGTCACTGATATTAGCATGTTTGATTTACTACTGTAGCCTGTATTGATTTAGTTAAAACCTGAAACACCTTTAGATTAATTTCTTTTATATTCACCATGTAAAAAATGTAAGCCTGTTTCCCTCAAAAAATTAACACCTCTGCTCTCAATGGCCGTGTAGAGCAACATGCACATAAATTATTCCTCTGAATGCCATGTTCCCCATGAGAATGCCTGGTTTGCAGGTCATTTTGCAGCTGTCGAGTTAGTTCCTACCAAATGAAACTTCCATTTCCTGATAATGGGCCTACACAGTTCCCAATTACCCATACAAGATTTACCCTGGGGAATAGGTCTGCTGCCTTGGATCAGGTTAAAAAGGCAATATCAAAAGTGTATAATGTAGCATTGAAAACAATATGAAGTAACAATAAGAAATACATAAACAGTCATGTGACACTTCTGGATATTATTTACACAGCCATATAGCTTTCACTGAATTTCAAAGTACCAGTAGTCAAACAATTTAAAATGAAATAGTGGGTTTTCAAGACTTATTTGTAATAAGCTGGAATTTTTCAACCATCTTGTGGGAAAGCATTGACATTTCTATGCTGGTTGTCATTTCAGTGTTGTAGCATTACTAGTGGGAGAAAAACTGCCTTTGGAAGCTGAGATAGAGGTAAGCATTGCAAGTTTGTAAGCTTTTAAAAAAAAGGCCTGCGCAGTGCTCAATGTGAATGATATTCTTCGTTCATTATGACGTTATATGTTTATATTTGCATGTAGAGTGCAGTATTTTGATTGTGACACATCTTGTTTGAAATTTTCTTATTGTCCAGGATGACCCATTCAAGCTGAAGACGGGAGGGGTTGTTGACATGAAGAAAGTAAAGGACAGAAACAGAGACATGTAAGGAGATGTATTTAATGAAAATAATCTTGATAATCACAATTTTGGATTGTGAATGTGGCTGAGAATTTTGTATATGGTATGTTTTAAGATTAAATGTTAGATTACAACCATGATTTGTTCTGTAGAACTGAGGATGAAACTGATCTGAATCTTGGGACATCCTTCTCGGCAGAGACCAATCGGCGAGATGAAGATGCAGACATGTGAGTTCATTATATACTTGGTTGTATTTATCAGGCCTTAGTAATGTGCACCTATCAAAATGGTACTTTGGTAATGAAATTGGTTTAGTAATTATTACATTTATCACAAGCAAAATAATTAACCAAAAGCACGTTTCTTCCATTTGTGTTCATAATACAGTAAATACAGAGGAAAGAGCTAATATGGAGTAAATAGAGAAACTAGCAGAAGCTCAAATGAAATGACTCAGATTTTGCTAATACCAATTTGGACACTAAAATTTTAGGCAAAGTCATGCTTACATTTTTTTCAGTGTTTAAGATGATTAATTTTGTCCCTTTCTGCCTTCACACCAGGATGAAATATATTGAAACAGAGCTGAAGAAAAAGAAAGGGCTGGTAGAGACAGAGGAGCAAAAGGTTAAAGTGAAGAATGCAGAAGACCTGCTTTATGAGCTGCCAGAAAACATCAATGTCTCCTCCGCCAAGAAGACAGAGGAGATGCTGTCCAATCAGATGCTGAGTGGCATTCCGGAGGTGGACCTGGGCATTGAGTGAGCTGGGTCTTGCACTTAAACTACAAGAGCGCAACCTGTTCAACGTGTTAAGTGTCATAGGTTTTTACGTCCCATTGACTTAGCAGTAAGCAAGAGCAACATCAAGTAGTAAGGTTTCAAACATTAATCATTTAATCTAACTTTCACGATTGAACAGGATAGTTGTCAGGTTCTAAAAACATACCATACCTTGAAAAAATAATGTCAGTCAAAAGTTAAATGGAAGTTAGGTTGGTTTTACTTTAAGTGATCTTTGGCTATTTTCTGATTTGCCTTCAGTGCTAAGATAAAGAACATCATATATACGGAGGAGGCCAAAGCCAAGCTCCTGGCTGAGCAGAGGAACAAGAAAAAGGACAGTGGAACATCCTTTGTACCAACCAACATTGCAGTCAACTATGTCCAGCACAACCGCTGTAAGTACTCACCCAATTACTATAGCCAAAAATATATCTGTAAATCAACCAAAATATTTTCTGAGGTATCAGCATGTTTTCAGTTCCACCATCTGTAAGTGGGAACATAGTGCAGAGAACAATGTCACATTCATAAAATGTAGCCAAGCAGAAATTACTGCTTTGAGGCTACTGCAATGACTATTTCCAGCAACAGAAAATGGAGCACTGCTGAACCGTGTCAGCGTTAATGGAAATGACACTAATATGAGAATGTAGGGCGACCAACAGTTATCTTATTAAGCCTAAAACTGTATTAAGGTGGACTGAGCAGGTACAGTATATAATGTAGGAGTTGTTAGGAAGTGGTCTACTTTGAGTTGGGGTGGTGTACCTGCCATTGCTGTCGTTGCAGTCTACCATGAGGATGTGAATGCACCAGCAAGACGACACCGTGAGGAACCAAAGGCTAGGCCACTCCGTGTGGGTGACACTGAAAAACCAGAACCTGAACGTAAGAGTTTGCCAAATTTATGTCACTATAAAATGACTTGACACAGCATGTCTTTTTGGGTTGTTTTGATTGAAATGATGTCCTCGTTTCCACAGGAACTCCACCAAACCGGAAAAGGCCAGCCAATGAGAAGGCCACTGATGATTACCACTATGAGAAATTTAAAAAGATGAATCGCCGATACTGAGGTCTTGGCTGAACACCCTCAGAAATTGTCATCTTTTCCCTGGTTTCTTATTCTTTAAGAATCAAACTGTTATTGGAACATTAAGTATTTGCCTCTGGTGTAAATTTTACTAACTTTCCCATTTTTACAAATGTAGTCTGAATTGTACATCAGGACAACTTTCCCTGTTTGTTATTCAATAAATGTCCATATTTTTATATATTATTTTAATGTGACAACACATGTAGTAACAGTGAAATAATGTCTGAAGTATGGCAGCATATAGACTAATCTAATGGTCCATACATAATTGAATTTGAGTAACCATCCAAGTGATTCATGAGTGTATGAAATTTTATTAAGGAAATAGTTTTCTGGATGGTGGAAGTTACTATAGCTTATGAACAGAAAACATTTTATAAAATAAATTCATTTACAGTAGTACTACTCAAGATAGTAATTACTATCAAATACTCAATGTACTTTAAGGTCAGTCAGTAACAAGCACATCTGAGAGCAATTCACACACAAACACACAAGCACTATCAGAAACTGGTACTAATAGAGAACAATCCTACACTACTGCCCTACAAAATGTTCATCAAAGCAGTGCAAATGGTTCTCTTCTAAAGAAGCAATTCAGTCTAATCTTGCATGCACTCAACATATCTGATAGGTTTGACAGCATGGTACTTCAAGCTGCATTGCAGCTCATTAGAGTTCAAACATCCTGGAACTATCAAGTTATATTTTTGATGAAAAAAGCCATCAGATAAAATACCAAAAAGTAATCAGATGTCAGATAAATATTGTGTTTAGGTAATTATTCTCTAAGAATTGTCAGGGAGAATTGTTCTTACTATTGCATTTTCAGAACAGATCATTGTTCCATGAGTAACACTTGTCATTTGCCAGTTTTGTCATAGAAAAAAAAAGGAGAACCAGGACAACGTATCGCAGTTTTGGCTCAGATCAGCTTGGCCCCAGTTGCACATAAAAATGTAACATAGTTTCACATAGATTATAAAAGACCTATTACCAAGACCTGTTTGTTGACAGCCTGTTGGATATGAGCTGAAGGAAAGGTAAACCTGTACACAGACAGAGTACTACAGCCCATCTGCTGAAGAGAAAGATGCAAAGGGAAGAAGAGAAATCCATTCTGGTGCGTCACGGATGTTCAGCTGTGCCGGTTCCGTGCCCGTTGAGGTGCCCTGGGGTGGACTCCTGAGACACAGGGCCACTCACATCTTCTGCACTTCCGCTGGCTGGGCCTGCAGTGGTTCCAGGGGAGGCCCAGCTGTCCCCACGCCGGAAGGCCTCACACAGGGGCAGGTCGGCGCTGTCCCACTGACTGTAGCTTTCCAGAACAAAAACCCAGGGACAGAATGAGCATAGAGAGAGCTACGCTTCAGGCAAAACAGGAGCACACACAGACACAGCTTTCAGGCCAAGCTAAGCAAACACAGAGATACATTCAACTACACTAATGCCCTAAATTACACCACTGCCCACATATACATGATTTATGTATATTGATTGCATGCACATCTGTCCATATGTACACAAACACATACATACACCAACAGAATAATGCACAAAAAGCAGGGAAAAAGTGTGGAAGGCAAGCACTAGCTTTTAAAAGAAAGGGAAAATAAGCCATCTTTGACATTAGTAATGCATTAATATAGACTAATTTATTACTATAATACATTTTTTAAATTAAATTAATTATTATAATAATTAAATCAAGTGTTGAGGGATTCTCTTCTACCAAAGGGTGCAATGTGCCACGTCCATAGCTGGCAATTATGAAATAACTTTCCCTGTAAATACACATCGGCATCATTATATTGATACAAAAATGTGTGCCTTTACTAGTTGCTTGTTCAGTCAGCACTGGACGGCAGTTTCAAGAAAGGCAAAAACTAATCAGGTAAAATTTGCCACAATAATTCTACCGAAACAGACATGGTTATTGATTCCTCTAATGTCATTGGTTTCATACCCAAAGCCAAAGGGATTAAAATGTTCAAAATTTGAATATAAAATAGCTGCTGAAATTGCACAGGCAAAGCAGAAGCTTTACAACTGAAATGCTGAGAGAAATGGCAGTAAGATTTTGAAGGAAAAAATGGACAATAAAACTGAACTTGTTATTTTCTACTTTATTTTAAACTTTTTTTTAAAAAACGTGAGTGGGTCTATGTAAAACTGATACAAACAGTTCACACTTATCCACAGTGTATTTGCATGATATACTTAGCAAAGTACATTTACTGTTTAACTGATCTGCAATACAGAAAGGAATCTGTAGGCATAAAACATAGGATTCCATTCACAATTGCCCCAAAAACCTGGCATTCTGCATACATAGTTTGTATGCATAGAACAGGGAATAAAATACCCATTTTGTGCAGCTGTTGTTCATTTCTGCAGCAAAATAAACATTAAAAAACTGTCCAATAAAAATCTATATTTCTAAGGTATAGACAATCAGAACATATTCTATCTGATATGGATATATAAAGAACAAATTCGTTTAATAAGGTTTAATAAATTTGTGTGATGTTTAGCATTGATTGACATTTAAAAAAACTTGCAATTTATATTGCCTAAACTTTAATACTCTACGATCCGAAATAAGTTACATAAAACATTTACAAATGTGTTTTGAAATTAGATTGTTTACTACGTGATGTTTAGTATTTATACATCATGTTGTATATATTGTATTCTACTATCATGATGCTTATACTTCCCATTAAATAAAACTGACTGACAACAAATGGCAAGATCAAACTGATTTACCATTCACACTCAAGGTCATGCTAGCATTTTCAACACTTTTCCCTTTTACCCATCACAATCAAAATTGTGAAAAAAGTGCTATGAAATTGTTAATTTCATTATTAGGTTATCTCTGAAGGACATAATGTGATACACACAACATTCATACCAGGACAAATGATTTAGACATTAGAAGATATTATGGCAATTTGGATTCAAAGTAAAAACAAAGAAGTTTAAAAAATAAAATTCTAGCCGTAACATTTTTACATGTTGAGTGGTACATCCATTTAACTTTTCATATTATGGTTAGATGATACTCTTGACGCATGTAACATTCCCACACCATAACTTTGGTTTTTCCCTCTGACAGTTTTGCAGGAGTCCAAAAGAAATGTTAAGCAACATAAATCTGACAGTGCTGAAGTATTTAAACGAAATGAAATACTTCTGAGAGTTCAAATGTTTTGGTGCTTTCATATGTCCATGCCTTCATACTTTTTCAACTTTAAAGACAAAATCTACACAACATTTAATTTGAAAGGTATCAAGTACTGATGAGCAAGGCACACAGTATTCATACATAGGAGGGTTTCATGGCACAGGCCTCTCCCAGTTATCTAACCTAAAGTCAGATACACAGTGTATTTAGTCTCTTACCCTACATCTTGTTTAAGGCAAAGTATTCATTGAATTGAACAAAGCTGACAAATGTTTTGTTAAAATGTCACTATTTGACATGGATTTATACTGTTATTTTACTACTGTTTTCAATAATACTAAAAGGGACATGGAAATGTTCCAAAATCCTCAATCATTACCACTTTTGTCCTACTAAAAATGTCAAATGGAAACTGATTTTAAATGAAAATGGGATCAAAATCTTTAAATAACCATGAAAAATGCATAGAGGACAAGGCTACAGGGAACTAGGTATGTGCTGTGTCTAAGAGCCTACTTGTACCTTGAGGAGTAATATTCTTCCTCTAGCTCGTACAGGTCAATAGCAATCTCATCACGCAGGGAAGTGAGTTTCTTATCGCACTCTTCCTGTAGGGTACGGAGCTGCTGGTTGCGCAAGCTAATAGCTTCATTCACAGAGGGGAAGTCATTCAGGATCAGAAACTGCTTCAAGTCTGAGACCAACTTCATCAGAGATTCCCCTGCTCGTACCTTTAAAGCACAGACAAATAAACAACAACAACAACAACAACGTCACAATGAAACAACCACATTGATAAACATTATTGGCAAACAAAGGTTGCTCCTTTTGCATTTCTGTACCATCAGAAGCGCACAGAAACATCTACGAGTATGTGAAGATATACAGCACCCAACCACTTTCACTCTGAATACATGCTGTAAGCAGTATTATATGATGTTTAAAAAGTGAGATTTTCAGTGATTTTTTAAATGTCTGTCACAGTCAAATTTCCTTAAAATTCTTTTAATTTCTCTGGCAAGTATTCAAATATAACTGTGAGAGGAAATACTTTTTCAGACATTCTTTTAAAAATTATTTTATATTTTTCATGTTTTTCCCACAAACACACTTGTGGATGACAATGCCAGTAATTATCTATTAATACGTTGGGCTTTATGTACAAGCAAAAAATATAAGCAAATTGTCAGAAGGCACATGGCTATCTCAAGTTTTAACAACACATTTTGTGTTAAAACAAGACAAGTAAGCAAACTATCCTTGGTCCAAAATATATTGATTTTCAATGCAGTAGGATAACTGATCGTGGTCCTATAATTTCAAAGACTATTTAAACCCCGTGTCTTTCTTCTAGTTTACATATACAAGCACATACAGTGCTAGCGTTAAAAATTCATCTGACACACTTACAATATTGGCTGCTCTGACGGTCATCTCATAATGGTCTTGTTCTCCTTGTGTTGCCCTGGAAACCTGGGTCTCATCTTCAATCTGACAATATGCACCAACACAATTACATTATTTTATTATAAATCATCAGACATTGCAAACGGGCTATACCAACATATGCACAGACCTTTGCTGTTTTTATTATCTCGGTGAAATTATCCAGAATAGATCTGATATCATCCTTAAGCCTCTTGTTATAGGACTGAAGAAGTGTCTCCTTGCTTTGGGGTAGAACTCTTTGCGTAGCCATCTCGTTCAATGACGGAGACAGTCACTCCAACTGAGAACAAAAAGTAGAACAGTGAATACCATACCAAAATGCATATATAAACATCTATGAAAACATGAGTCTGTTTTGTGTACGTCAGGTCATAGCTATCACTACTACGATTAACGTTACGTTATCCGTTAACGGTAAACCATACCTGGCACTCATAAAGGCATGTACACACATCTGTAAGACCTGCTCACACATTTTGACTGCATCCCGAAAATACATTTTTGCAAATAAATCCTGCAGGTAACAAAGTTAGCATAGCTATTGCTAAGTTTTCCAACATTACCACGCTAGCCAGTAGCGCAGCCAAAATTGTAGTCCTGCAATGTTTTAGCCAGCAAGCCTGAAATAGTTTAAAACGAAAATTCTAACATTTATTCTCATATTTATTTTAGCGTGGTCAATGAAAACGTGCTGGCTTGCAACACACTACATAAAAAAAAATGAAATTATACTTACTTGCACCGCTAAAAGCAACCCTCCGTCAACAACCACTACGGAGATTTGCAATCGTCCACTGAAAGTGACGTAAGGGCGTGATGTCGCGGTACTTATATTTCCCACAATGCTTCCTTCTTCCTTTCTGTCTGAACCATCATGGTGAGTGTGCGTTCATCTTGAATTGGGAAGGGGACTCCGAGGTTTTAATCTTCAAACATCAATTTTGTGGAGATTTCAGTGATGACTGTTACATTTTTAATGTGTTAAGCACGAACAGTTCTTCCATGTGAAGTAAATATTTCTGAGGAATTCAAAGAATAACTTTGTTAAAAAAACGATTCAAGATGCCGTTATGTACACTACGTATTAGCATAGGGCTAACTGCTTCCACAATGTATTTGGTTTGGGTGAAATTGTATGGAATTGTTGCCTACTTAAATATAGTTTTCACGTGTTGCTTCAGTAGATATCCTGTTTGTCGTAAATGCTTTGGAAATGGTTTTGACTACTTCCAATTCAATAGTTGTCAGTTTATCTGCGGTAGGCCTAAATACCCATAGTCGTCAGTGACCCCGGCGTGTACGTTGCATGAGACTTGTAAAATAGTTTTTTTAAAAAATAGAATGCTTCGCTTTTGCATAAGTTCCGCACTTTCAATTGTCACAACTGTAGTTGTAGATGGCATAATTCAGCAAACTAACTAGCCAACGTTTGTTCTCGGAAAATGGTACCGGTGGTGTCTCTAGAACTGCCCATGCAATAGTCGTGCTTGATGAGTTAATAGGTGTTTACGCTAGCAAGGCATCCTAAAATGGGGGAATTAAGCATTTGTGGCTGACGCGATGATGTATTGAATTTCTTCACCTGAATCTTCTGTGTGGAGCAAATATACGAGCTTTTTAACCCTGAGCATCAGCCACAAACAAAAGGAGTACCTTGTTGGCCACGTCAGTTTTTGCACGTGTTTTGAAGATGCAAAAAGTAACCGACTTTTTTTGTAATCCTGGCAGCCTAAGGGAAAGAAGGCTAAGGGGAAGAAGGTGGCACCTGCCCCTTCAGTGGCCAAGAAGCATGAAGCCAAGAAAGTGGTCAACCCCTTGTTTGAGAAGAGGCCCAAGAACTTTGGCATTGGTAAGTCAATGCATTATTTTGTCTTTCAACTAGTGAGTTGGTCAGAAAAACCCATCTCAACAAGGTGTTGCTTGTACAAATGAATTTTTTGTAGAACTTGTGCAGATGATGTAAAGAATATTTGCTATCTTAGCTGTCATGCAGACAACCAACCACCAAGATCGCTGATGCACATGTGCCCACTGTAACTCTGACTAAAGATGGTTGCTTCCATATTTGAAAATTTGATTTGAGTTTGAATGTTGCACATCTTAGGTCAGGACATCCAGCCAAAGCGTGACCTCACACGCTTCGTGAAATGGCCTCGTTACATCAGGCTGCAGCGCCAGCGCTCCATTCTGTACAAACGTCTGAAGGTCCCACCTGCGATCAACCAATTCACACAGGCTCTGGATCGCCAGACCGGTAAGGATATCGCATTGACTTTGGTGTGGCAGGGAAAAACATAGTTTCCTGTTCAAACTTCCTTGTTTGGATATTTTCTTTACTACAGCTGTTGAATGTGGGGAAAAAGGTGGTTATGCTGCAGTATGAGGATTTGAGACTCTGTTGGTGTACAGGTTGTGCATATGATGTGAATGAATATTTGCTATCTGAGCACCAGTGCTGACATATCCCACCAAGATCGCTGATGCACCCTGTTTACAGTCAAGTTTAATTCAGTGCAGCTGTGGATGTGCATGTTGAGTGGAGTCAGTTTGTGAAGGAAAGGTGACTTTGAATTAGGCTTGTCTCAATGTACCATTGTGAATTTCAGCAACGCAGCTCTTCAAGCTGGCCCATAAGTACAGGCCTGAGACCAAGCAGGAGAAGAAGCAGAGGCTGCTGGCCCGTGCTGAACAGAAGGCTAGTGGCAAAGGGGACGCCCCAACCAAGAGGCCACCTGTCCTCCGTGCAGGTGAGGAATGAATGATGGCAGGCTTGCTCAGATTGCCTGGTTTGCACATACTTTGCATGTGGTTTAATCCAGTGAAATGCTTTGTCCAATGCTATGATGTATGAATTTCTTCACCTGAACAACCATGAAGTTTGAAATGAGCTTTTTAACCCTGAGCATTGGTTAGTAGCAAAGGTGCACTTTGTATTGGCCTGGATAGGTATAATAAAATGTCAATATGTTCCTTCACAGGTGTGAACACAGTTACTACTCTGGTTGAGAACAAGAAGGCCCAGCTGGTTGTCATTGCCCATGACGTAGATCCCATTGAGGTAGGTGGTCATTCTTACCATAAACTGCCCTGAGGGAGATCCGTGTGACTTTGGTAATGTATCTGACCTGTGGACGCTGTGCACAAAAGTTGACTTGATATGTCTGAATTGTCTTTAGCTGGTGGTGTTCCTGCCCGCATTGTGCCGCAAGATGGGTGTCCCCTACTGCATTGTCAAGGGGAAAGCCAGACTTGGCCGTCTGGTGCACAGGAAGACCTGCACTTGTGTGGCTTTCACGCAGACCAACCCGTAAGTCACACTTGGGAGGGATACTGGGGTCAAGCACTTCAGCTTGCATTTGTTTAAACTGACTGACAAATAAAATGTTATGAAAATTTCAGCAAGATGGTGAACCTTCTAGCAATGATGTCTGAATTTCTTCACCTGAACAGCCATGAAGTTTTAAATGAGCTTTTTAACACTGAGCAGAAGGTTGAGCCAATGAAGTGTGTGCTGATCTGTTAATTACCTATGCGTTTGGCATTTATTGTGGTGTATTTTCATTCTACAGGGAGGACAAAGGTGCCCTTGCTAAGCTTGTAGAAGCTATCAAGACCAACTACAACGATAGATTCGAGGAGGTAAGAAATGCTTGATTTGGACCAGCAGGATTTCCCCATCCCTGACCCTTTGTTGTAATGTGTATTCTGTACTCAGTTTTGAACTTGCTTAAAATGTCAGTGAATTATTTATGCAGTGTATTCTGGGTTTTGTGAGCTAATGTACAGGTTTTGGTGCCTTAGTCAGCATCAAGCCCTTAAATTTGATATAGAATTTTCAATTCACATATGACTTATTGAAGATGTGATCCCAATTACTTTGATTACTTGAACAAAATATTGACTTCTTCTGTTGTAGATTTTATTGAAATTAATTGCAGATATATGAAACAAGCAAATCTTAAATGACAGCACTACCATTAAAAAAAAAAAAAAAAAAAAAAAAACCCATGCATCATGAGGACCATAGCTGGGAAATTCTGAATTAGTTTATGTATCCAGAGTCAAACTTGGCTTAAATAGTTAAGTGCTCTCAGGTTATACTTGAGTTAATTGATAGTCTTTAGTCTCATAAAGCACAAAGCAGTGAGCTGGGTAAAAATGGCAACATATAATTAATCGTTTTTTTTTTTTTTTTTTTTTAAGATCCGTCGTCACTGGGGAGGAGGCATCATGGGGCCCAAGTCAACAGCCCGTATTGCCAAGCTGGAGAAGGCCAAAGCCAAGGAATTGGCCACCAAGCTTGGCTGAAAGCATAATGCCTGTGCATTTCTGTTTATATAAAAATAAAATTCCCCAAGACAATATTGATAGTTGTGTTTATTTGGGTCTGTGTACTTGAGCTTCAGTATGTGTTTTCAGCTATCAAGTTTTAAATGTACAAAAATGAAAATATCAAATTGGGTTGTCAACCCAAGAATCTTCAAATGCAGTGTGTGTAAAAGGGCAGTGTGCAACTAATTCATATTTACATCTAGAAATGTCCTCACAAGCAATGCTGGCAAAAAGTGATGTTAATGGATGCATTATTCTTGCCTAGTCAAGCAGCTGAATGCTAGGGTTTCTCATATGTGAGATTTTCATGGAAGTTGTAAAGTCAGTTTCTTAGGTTACAAAAGATGATCCAGTACATTTCCCCAGGTAATATTACGATTTGTTACTGAACTAGTTGCAGAGACTTATTTGTAGCTTTATAAAACATGAGCGTGTGTTTGCATTCATCCACAAGGATGAAGGATATGTTTAAAATGTTCAATTGGCAAAACTGTAAAGTACTATTTAGGAAGTAATGCAGAATTGAAAAATTATGCATGGTAGCATGACAAAAGGTAGTCCTGCTGAAAACTGGTTCTAAAGTTGTACAAAATCCAAATGTTCAGCTGTTCATATTGAAGCAGAAAGTACTTCTCTCATTGTCAGGAATATTGTTGGACAATACATTAGGCCTGGATGTGCAAGAATGTTTAAAGGATGCAACAACTAAATAGTTCATTGTATACACCAACTTTATTTTGCCGCAATGGATGTAAACAGCCAATTTTAATTTAATATCCTGTTAATATTTACAGTGGTCAGTTCCATAATATACACATTCTTATCACCAAATCCTCAGTTCACGTCAAACTGGATTTCTGATTGTCTCGATGTCACACTTAACGTATTTTCCTGATGAACTTCGTGTACCACATGTAGGAAGTAGCTGTACAGAGTCCATACCTGTTTGAGAACAAAAGCAACATTTGTAAAGCAAGGACTTGTTTATGGTATATAGGCATTCACACTCATAGTCCTAATTCCTGTTCTATGAATAATATGGAATTAAGTCTTGATTCACTGAAGAGCTTCTGTTGTTATTAACGTACCATGTTGCAATGTATTGCATGTGTTCATTCCTGAGAGTGACACGAGTCTGCCCACCGATGGGGCCTCCTGGAATTGTGCTGTCTGTAAGAAATTTGATTTGTAAGATTTCGTGTTGCTGGTTCCTAACTGAGTTCATACCAAATAAAACAAAATGATCACATGCTAAATATTGTACCTAAGACAGCATCGATGAAGATGGGCTCACTTCCAGTGACTCTGGCCATGGCACTCAGGTCCCGGTAGTGCCAGCGGTTTCCCTCAATATCGTTTTGGGGAACAAAGGGTTTGCGCTGTTCCGTTAGCCTCACCACCCCAACCACTTCAACATCGTCAGACACCTACAGGAGATGACTGTAAGACCAATCCAGGTTGATACAGAATTAAACAGTGGATGAGGAAGGTCTTACCTGTCCTTTCATTCTGGTTTCTGGCCTCACTTTATTCTTAGGCACATACCCTCTGTTTATAAGGATTGTAATCCTGGAATGAACAGAATGAATTAATGAATGAATTGTGTGAGTCAAAGCTATTTGTTGCATTAGTTACAAGAAAAAAAGTTCCTTGGAATGAAAGCTCATATTTAAAATTAACTATCTGAAAAAGAAGATAAAGACAAGCAAAATCACAACATTTGGTTTGGTAACTCACCACTGACAGTTCAATGTTAAATGTACATCTCTAGAATTTTATCAGTTGTAAAATATGCTTTAATCAACATGTTTTGGTTTTATTTGGCCCTTGTCTAACTTGCTGGGTTTAATTGTAAAAATGAAATTGCAAGCAACTGTGTAAAAACACATTTTTGTAATATTAAAGGAAAATGGAAATAAAATAAATGTGTTAAATGTTGCTTATAGTCCTGAAGTACTCTTGACAGAGGAAGGCTGTTTTATCCTGAAATAATTTGGTGTTTTTATTACAATTTTTTCCCCTATTGATGGATATACCAAACTTATTAAAAGTTTCTTCAATATGGAATTGACCTCTACAAGTCAAAAGTGCCTTGAATCTTTGGTAAGTAAGTCAAAATTTTCCATCTTTGAGTCTTTGCCATAACTGAGATCTGAGCAGTAGAAGGGTGTAATGACATTGGCTCCAGATTCACCGCTGGATGACAGACGGCCTGCTTCCCTGGCCTCACGTTCAGGGTCCACGGGAGAACGTGGCAAGACATAGAGCTCCTGGGAGTGGTCATAGTGGCCACGCACCTTCACACGCCTGTACTCCAAGCGTTCCAGCTCCATGGGACTGTAGCAGACACATGGCAAAATCTGCATCAATGGCACAGCACAAACTGCAACCAACAGTATTCTTGTGTGATTGGTCAATATTTTTCCCCAAGAATTACATTTTGCTCTTCGCTGTTACGGACTTCATCAAAGAAGTATTACAGTAAATCATGCACCTTTACAACTGAGATATTAAAGGAACCATATGAGTAATTACAACAGTGTTAAAATGTAATAGGTGTAAATACCAGCTGGTTATTGTATAGTTTCAGTTATGAATGATAATTACTAACATAATAACATCTTTAACACTTACTCAACAGGGAGGTCAATGGGCTCAGCAGTTGTTAGACTTTTTAGATCGTCAATTAGCTGCAATTTCCACTGCCGACGCTTCACCTGAATTGACACAATTGAAAGAGGTATGATTACATTCACACTAACAAACTAATTTCTCTTCACTTACTGTAGCTGATACTCTAAAAGAACACATGGGCTCAGATGTAAACAAATGGTACAATTTCTCAATGTGTACTGATCTACCTCTGTACATCTTTTCACATACTGTATTTTATTTGGAACTGCACAAGAAAAAAATGCTATCACACCTGCCAGGTTCCAAGACCAAATGTGGTCACAGGAATCAGCAACAGGAGCCATTTGAGGAAAGCGTCCTCTTCTTTCTCAGCACCAGCAGCTGTGGAGCTAGATTGTCGACTGGGCAGGACATACCTGCCTGAAGATGAGAGACCATCAAGAGCTAACAGTAAAAAGGGTCAATTGGCAGGGACATTTACAAAAAGCAACAGTTAACAGATTTAGACAGTCAGAGGTAATGAAGGTACTGTGTTTTAGGATCAAATAATGGAGTAAACTAGAGCTAGTGCTTAAAGTTGGAAATTAATTCAGAGCAACATCAGCGTGCAAAACCACTTTCCATTTACTTATATAAAGTATTAATTCACTGCAACAGAAATGTAATTGTCAAGGTTACTTACCCGGTATAATTTTGAAATGATACTGCCTGAAGAGAGTACTCTTGGGAGCAGTCTGTAATAAGAGTGCATTAGATGCGTGACCACGGTAGACTGAATTGTTTGGTCGTACATACTTAAAATTGCCTTTGACCATCATGGGAATTAATCTGTTTTCACACAAAATCCTGTCTATTTTATTAATGTCATTCAAGGCAGTTTACGCAACAGCAAAAATCTATCGTTAAGTAACCAGTTGGCTGACTGACAAATATATAACAGAAAAATTTCTGAGTACTTACATTATTTCTCACAGCTTTCAGAATGTTAAGGTAAGACGTCAGTATAAACTTTAAGTTTCTCATGTCACCCAAGAACCCGATGTTTAAGAGGAAAGTGGAGCAATGTACCCGTCCCTAAACTGCAGAGACAATGGATGTGGTACGTTATTTCCTAGGGTATGGTAGGGGGGAAGGATTTGCTGTTACTACATCCTGAACGTGTGCTTCTGCGCACCCACGTGGTGCTAATACGTGCGTTGAGCCTCAAGTCTGATTAGTCAAACACTACTCAGTCTTATGTGTGGTGTATTTAGGAATTATGACAATATAAGGGTTTTTTTTTATCAGATAAACGTTACAAATAGCAGACTTATTTACTTGCTAGTACTTGCTTTCATATTTACGTAGAAATAAAACGACATATTTTGTGATACCTTGTTGATGTATACTGGGTGATACGTTTCAATTGCTTTTGACTTACCATGTGGAACGTGAAAAATAGAATATAGCAAGTTGATCTGAAGTTCATAGATTTTCTCTTCTTCCACGCTGGTGTGATATTGGTAAGAATACATTTTTTGTAATCAAATTTGATGTCACTAAAACGCGCACAGCGAGCTCTAGTACACGCTATAAGTGTGTCTTATGTAGTGTACAAAAGCAAATAGCTTGTATAGCTTATAACTACTCATCTAGATGAGTAGTAACAAGCTATACCATTTGGTTGTCGGGTGCAAATCATGCCACCCAAAACACATTGGTGGGCTCAGAACTGAAGTTAACGTTATACATAGCTGCAGAGATTAGCTATACTTGAATTTGATTTAATTGTTTATCGTTTTGGGGTAGTCGTGTAGGTATATGCTAGGCTTAATTCATTAACTTTCTGCTCGTTTTAGGTGCCTAAACAGAATGGCAAGTCTTGCATCCAAGGACACCTACCTGCAGAAATTAGGCAGCAAAGTATGTGCCTCGCACAACCAAGAGCCACGGAAGAGACCATTTGGTAAGATGACCGTTATATAGTATACATTTAATAATTGTATATTTGTACTGTGAATACCATTAATTTTACGTTTTGCCCAGACTTACATGCGGCTGAGAAATTTAATATTTTTTATTATCAATTCTGTGATCTATCTATGCATTCTCAAAAAATTAATTGATGTGTGCCTCTACACTTCAGTTCCTTTTCGCCATGGAGGTGATGCAGGTGCTGTAAAGAAAAAGAAGGGAAATAAACCAAAACATTCTGGAGCAAAGAATTTTGGCATCAAAGACAGGAAAACACCTGCAAAGACAGGTCTGAAGCCAGCAGTTCATCCAGGACAGACAGGAAACTCTGACACAGGACAGAGTGTGTTGAAGACTAATGCTCAGAATGGTACAGGTCTCACAAATTCTCAGGGACGAAAAGGTAAAGATCCCAGTTTTATTCAACATACTTTCACAAAATGACTGTTTGAAATAAGTGCAGTGATGGAATTCATTGGCCATTAGTTGTTTACCTGCAGCCCTTACTTTCTGCCTTCTTCAGGTGGAAAGTCTGTTGCTAGTTCCTTTTTCACTGTGGATATTCTGCGTCAGAGACTGCATGAGAAGATTGAAGAAACTCGTTGTCATGTATGTATTTGTGTGTAAAAGTGATTCTATGTATTTCTTAGAGGAATTGATCAAACAAGTAATCACTTAAAATTTCCAGTAAAACTGTACATGTTTGTAGCCAAGGTACCTGTTCAAATTACACATGTGTAAGTGGATGCAAATAGAATTTGGCATCACTGAGGTATGTACAGTAAATATACATTATACATTGTATCATATTAGCATTTCACCATCCTGTGAACCCTAACAATGGAATTAATTTATCAGGAGTTTGCTAACTCCTGGCTGGGTACCTCCTCTCTACAGAATTTGGAAAGGGAATTTCATTTGTTGAGACTGGTTTCCTGAAATTTGTTTGGTTCTAGCTAATTTTAACCAGGTCACTGAAAATGTCTGCCTTAAATTTCAGTCCCTCGTGTGTATAATCACTTTTACTGACCTTGTCTCAGAAATGATTAAATAAAGTGTTATTCAAATGACAGATTCATTCATTGTTTTTTATTCCCATTTCTTTTCAGGGAAACTCCAAAGGTCTGTCATCAGAGGAAATTCAAAAGAAGCGGGAGAGACGGAAGCAGGAAAGGGAACGGAAGAAGAGAAAGAGGAAAGAGTTTCGGATGAAGAAGCTTGCCATGAAAACGGGAGAGGGCGGCTAAACGGAGAACGTAGCAGAACCTCTGAGTTCCGCTGATGGGTCAGCAGTAGTAGCTGGGAAAAGCGAATTAACTTTAGTCTTCAACAAAGTGGAGGTGGGAGGTGAAAAATATGTTGACAAAGCTCAAAAGAAGAAGGAGAAGAAGAAGCAAGTGAAAGGGAACTTGACCCCACTGACTGGGAAGAACTACAAGCAACTTCTCAGTCGTGTGGAGGCACGCAAGGCCAAGTTAGAGGAGCTTAGGACTAAGGATGAAAACAAGGCCAAGGAGGTGGAGGAGAAGATGAAGTGGACCAATGTTCTGTATAAAGCAGAGGGCTTGAAGATTAAGGACGATGAGGATATGCTGCGTGCCTCCTTGAAAAAGAAAGAAAAAATGAGATCTCAACGAAAGAAGCGTTGGGACCAGCGAAGCGTCAATCTCCTAGAGAAAATTCAGAATAAGCAGGACAAGCGGCGCAGGAACATCCAGAAACAAAAGCGCGGGAAAATGGAGAAGCGCAAGGAGAAGGCCCGGAAAAAGGGCCGTATCCTACCAGAGGACTTGAAGAAAGCCTAACTACGCAACAAAATGTGATACTCAAAAATATGGATGATGGGCTGGACAAATCTTTGCCTTTGAATAAAAATGTTGAAGGCATGATCATTAATTTGTAGTTCTGTTAAATTGTAGTAGGAGTCTCTATAACATGTGGTAACATGCTGACATTAACTAGATATCAGGCCTGAAGTGTCCTGATCTTGGTCATCCACAGTTGTGCACATCTAGTACAGGGGCCTTTGCATGGAGTGTGATCAGTAGTAATTTTAATGATTTTGAATTCTATATTGATAATACTTATTCTATTGGTAAAATATTGACTTTACTTCAACTACAGCTAAATTGTTGTTACTGCAAGTTGTACGGAAACTGTTTATACATGATTTTTGTATGGGGAAAACCTGCACATGAGAATACAAATATAAATGTAATTATTTGTTTACATAAACCTGCTGCGTTTGGAAGTGCATATCTGTTTTTTTACTTATAAAATAACTGCTCTAAAATGCATTTTTTTTAGATCAGGGATTCACTTTATTTAGGTGGTGTCAAAATTCTAACTTGTATACTAATATCACTAATGTTATGGTAGGTCTGGAAAAACAATGTTAACTTATTCTTGAGCATGAAATATGTACAGCACAAATCCAAATTAACATACGGGGAAGTCTTTACAGCTCTTTATAGATGTTCAATTATATTACTATAGAGAAAGCCCTATAATCCTGCTGTTGCTATGAATAAGACCAGGCAGTCAGCTCAAGCTGATCGCTGTTCAAGGCCTCCTGCTGCTGTGTGTGTTGGATTCTCTCAGAGTAGCGCCTCCTTCTCACCTCCCCCATTTCCAACTCCCACTTTACTGGTAATTGGTGGGTGCGTCATAAGGAACATCATTAACAGTCATTACCAGCTGTTTTTCGGGTGCCAAAGTCTTAAATATTGTGGAACGGGTTATTGGCCTCCATCCACCTCTCTTTAATATTATTGTGCATGTAGACACCAACGGTACCTCAAATGAGCAATCCCAGATAGCCTTTTTAATTAGCATAAGTACTATGGGAAATGGGTTTATATTGCTGGAACAGTTCCCTCATGAGGCTGGGGCATTTTAGTGGAATTATTAGTCGTTACACATGCCTAAAATCAGTATGGTCCTCTCACAACATGACTTTTAATTTTTTATTGGAGCCCTCATCTTTGTATAGGCATCCGAGTAAGATGGGCGCTCAAAAACTTTCTGCTGACATATATATTGCATACATATCCACACAATTTTAAACATTTTGATGGTCAAGTGTTTTTGCATGACCTTTTTCTTAGTAATAGTAACAGAGTATGCAACTTTCATGAGCCTGACGTGACTCTTACCGATTTTATCGATGTTTTAATGGTTTTGCTCATAAGTGTGCTCCTTCAAAATGTTCAGGGTGAAAAACAAACTACTCTCTAATTTTCATGCCTAGCCATTTTGAAAAATAAATTATCATACAAGTTAACTTATCTGTTTTTTTTCTTTTAGTATTTTAAACAACAATCAGTCTGATTTTGGCCAGGTCGCAGTACTTTGACTGCATTGTGTAAAGTAGTCAATGATCGCATTTTCTCACTGGACAATAGAGAGCAATATACTGTAAAATTCACCTGGGCACTTCATTTTAAGCTTTGGCATATGCTTAAAATTGTGTGGGACTAAATAAGATGGAGGAAGGACTATAGCTGGTAATTTCAAATGTGAGAAGTAAAACATTTCAAATTCAGAGGAGGATGTAACTCCATGTTGGAAAACAGCCTGATAGAGGAGGTAGAGAGCTGATGGCAGTGTACTAATGACTTTCCATTTTGTATTGACTGTTTTAAAATGATCTATTCTCTAGCTAGGTGCAGAGGTCCAGTTTTCATGAACAATTGCTCTCACACGCATGGAAGCCATTGTTAAATTGACTGTGATTTTGTGTTTTTTGTTGTCACTTCACCCATTATCCAAAGAAAACAAAGGGAACCATTAATCTGGCAAGGTAGTCTGTCGACTGGTTTGGCCCTGTTTAGACAATATCACCTTCAGGAGAAACCTGGTGAGAAGGGGAAGTCACCCCTTGTACTCATGCCCTGTTGCTTTTGGTTTTCATTTATTTTTGCACACAGATGTTATCACAGTTATACTGACTTAGGAGCTGAATCAACGTGAAAGTTTTTAAAAATATCTCTCCATATATGTATTGATTTGGCTGTGTTTTTTTGCATTGTGACACTAAGCAATTGCCAAAAAGGATCCTCTAAATCACTTTGTCCTACTGGTACACCCAGTCCATCCACTTTACCAACTGTGCACCTATTGTTCAATCACCTTGTGGAACTTACACATCACATTTCATCAGTGGCGGCCAGTGAACTCAAAACGGGAGGAGCAAACTTTACCTTTACACCTATCGTTATGTTCTATCTGTTTCCATGTATCCTTCAGGTAACAGCACTGATTGGCTGGAATTTGTACTATTGCTACAACATGAAATCGATTAAGAGGGATGGCAATTCTATGAATTATAATGGAACAGTTGTTTTATTGTTAATCAAAGAGGATACATGGGAGCTTTGAAAGTAATGGTAGGTTTTCAAACGCGCGGGCTTGAGATGTGTTCCGCCCATGCAGGAAATTACAAGGTAGAGTTCAATGTTCGGGGGGAGTAACTATGAAGGTGAAAAAAAAACTGTCTACTGCCTCAGCTGACTGAGACTCATGCCAATAAACCAGAACTAGCAGGGTACAGTTGCTAATATTTTACGCTTGAATTTACAGAAAGGAGTGTTTTACTATAACTAACTTAAAATCAGGAAAGGAAATAGGAATGTGACCTTGAGGTTTAAAGGCTTTGAAACTAAAGACGTTAGCCTATCTGGTCTTAAGACGGCGGCTGGCGAACGTGTATGTTATGGTATAGTACAGACAATTCGTGTTTCTCAGTTGTATCGTTGTTGGAATTTATTGAAAAGACACATAATTACATTAATATAGCCTACTCGATTTCAGGAAAAATAGTCATCCTTGATGTTAAGAAGAATAATCTCAAATGTGGCTGTTGAATGTCGAAACAGAAATCTAACAAAAACAATATCTCTTGGCAAGGTGGGAATTATGAACGTTAGTCGAGTATTCTGTTATTTTTGTTACTGTGACACAGACTACCTAATAATGACTGAAACTACATAATTTATTTCACATTTGTTCATTTTCCCATGTAGTATTTGTCATTGAATTTATGTGGTCTGTGTACGAATTTGGAAACTTAAGTAGTACATACAAAACAACTACAGAAGAAATAAAACTGACATGTATTTATTTATGCTATTTTTATTGTTAATATAGCCGATGATGTCACGCCGGCTGCATGCGCGAAGGCTCGATGGAGTGGACAAAAATATATGGTAATCTGAATTGCCGAAGTTTGCAAATAAACATGGAATGTTTAGTTTCTTTCAAAATCCAAGATATTGCACTTAAACAGTGATTTTCAAGTTTCGTCCCGAGGAACCACTGTGTAAGCTAGTTTCTGTTAACGATTATCACTTCGGTCAGTTAAGGTTGTTGAATAATCATTACCCCTTGACAATAAATCATATTGTTGGTTCTCATAAATGCAGTTGTGGTATTTTATTGATTGCCCCATGCATTCTAACTGAACACGTGTAGCTAAAAAAAAGATTTGTTATGTAGTAAATGGAATTGCTTACTTTTGACATTTCCCTTGTAGGGTTGAATTTACACAGCTGGCTGCGGACTACAAGGCTGTAAACCTGGGTCAGGGCTTCCCTGATTTTTCTCCTCCCAGTTTTATCCAGGAAGCCTTCTGTCAAGCCCTGAGTGGGGGTTGTTCGCTACATCAGTACACACGAGCATTCGTAAGACTAGCATGTATTTCTGTTTTTATTAAGGCTGTTCTTATCTTGCCTGTGAGATTTGGAAAAGTATCTGTCACTATGCGTTGAATAGAAAGTGTATCCAAATATCAATATTTCTATGCAGTAAACCAATAAAGAGTGAAATACCTTTGATGTGTGATTATAATCTCCCAGTGTGCTGGAATGCATCTTGTAACAGGGGTTTAAATGTTTAAGTATAATAAGCATACTAGTCATCTAATTGTGTAAGAGGATGTAACAATGTTGAAACCTGGTATCCACAGGGACATCCCCCTCTGGTGAAGATCCTAGCAAAGTTCTTTGGAAGGGTCATGGGTCGGGAGGTGGATCCATTTGAGGATGTCCTGGTTACCGTGGGTGCTTATCAGGCACTCTTCTGCACTTTTCAGGCATTGGTTGATGACGGAGATGAGGTAATTGTGTTTGTATTGATTTTATTTAAGCATACAATGCCTTTTTAGCATATGCTTACCTGAGTCAACCTTTGGACTTTTTCTCTTTTTTAGGTGATAATTATTGAGCCCTTTTTTGACTGCTACCAGCCAATGGTTAAAATGGCTGGTGGGAAAGCCATCTATGTTCCTTTGAGACCGGTAAGTTGACCCTGTGCTTTTAAATAACATATTATGTTTATCATCATATTTTTATTTAAAAAGCTATGATCCTCTGTAATTCCTTGCAATTCTTATAAATTCATCTCATGCAACAATGATTATTTTTAGCTTTCTCTGCAGAATTAAGCTTGAATTCATTTAATTCTTTTCCAGAAAGGAAAGACTTTGTCCAGCGCAGACTGGGTTTTATCTCCCGAGGAGCTAGCAAGTAAATTCACAGACCGCACAAAAGCCATCGTCCTGAACACTCCCAATAACCCACTTGGGAAGGTGAGGGTCCAGCGTGCCGGATGTGCGTGCCCTTCAGCTGTTCCTGTAATTCTGATGTTCGTTGTGCTCCTGTCCCTCACACAGGTATACAAGCAGGAGGAGCTGCAGATGATAGCAGACCTGTGTGTGAAGCATGATGTGGTGTGCATCAGCGATGAGGTGTATGAGTGGCTCACCTATGATGGTGCAAAGCATATAAAAATAGGTGAGAAATGTGCAGCTATAGATAGAACAAGCACAATATAGGCAGCTGTGAAGTAGAGACGTATTATCAGTCAGTCAGAACAACATCATTTTGATACATAATTAATAAGAATTATTTTTCTGATGGACTGGTGATTTTGGTTCAAATTCCGTGTTTTATCCTTTAATATTCTGCATACATATAATGTTCAGAATGTAAGCTTTATCTGTATTACATTCTGATTGTGTAACCTATAAAAATGTGACTGTTCTAAATAATGCAAACGTGTATTTGGAAAGTAAATTAATGTTTAAAATAAGTATTTTTTATTATAGATATTACTTAGTGAGAAGGAGTTACCTCTTCAGTTCAATCACCTAAACAGGGCCAACCACCTTTCAATTTACCTAATTAAAAAAAATTATTTTCATCCGTGGGAGATCTTTACCGTTTGATTTTGCTCCTTAATGATGCACAGTGCAGGAAACACAGACCCTTACACTCTGTTTAGACATCTATATTTAAATCACAGATTGGTTGTAGTATTTTTCTGTTCCTCAGGCATCAACTGGCACAATCCAAAAACTCAGAAATGTAACAGTAGTCTAAAATACAACATATTTGAAAAAAACCAAACAAACACTGTCTTGGCTTTGAGGTAAGAGGTTTGTCAGATTTTGTTCCTTTTCATTTCATTTCTTTGGTAACAATGTTTTGGGTAACGTTTCTTTCCAGCCAGCCTACCAGGGATGTGGGAGCGAACAGTCACTATTGGGAGTGCAGGAAAGACTTTCAGTGCCACAGGATGGAAGGTGAACGGAATGACTGGAATATTCCTTTGAAAAAAAATTCTGTCTTCATTGGCTACATTTCTGGATAACTTATCACAATTGTGTTTAGGTCGGCTGGGCAATCGGCTCTGGCCACATTTTGAAGCACCTGAAAACCGTACATCAGAATTCTGTGTATCACTGTGCCACTGCCGCCCAGGTAAAAATAAGATAGCTGGATGAAGCACTCACGAACTATTGTAGCAAGATTAACCACATTCCAAAAGTGCTGACCCATGATCCTTCCCTCTGGAAATAATATGTCAGTGTGATGTGACTGTTGTTTAGGAGGCAGTAGCGCAGGGATTCCAGCGGGAGTTTGAGTGTTTTGGGAAACCAGAGAGCTACTTCCTCCAGCTACCTGAAAAGGTTCATCTAAAGCGACAGAAACTGGCACAGTGTCTGGTGAATGTGGGCCTTCAGCCCATCATGCCAGAGGGCGGCTACTTCATGATAGCTGACATTTCAACCATGAGTGAGTCCTCTTCCCCTTACATAGCAAATTTCCACTGATTAGATAAGCATATGTACTTCATATGTAGCATTTTGCATTGAGCATTCATGTCCTGTATTGATCATATTCTGTGCATGTCCACAGATGTTGACTTTCAAGATTCAAGCACCCAAGATGAGCCCCGTGATTACAGATTTGTCAAGTGGCTCATCAAGAATAAGGTAAACAAGATAATGGCAGACTAATAGTTCTGTGTGGAGCTGTTACACATTAATTTCATATTTGATACTTATCTGATTTTTTTTTTTTTTTTTTTGACAGGGTTTAGCCACAATACCAGTTTCTGCATTTTACAGTCCAGAGCACTGCAAAGAATTTGAAAATTATATCCGGTTCTGCTTTGTCAAGGTAACCCTCAGTTGCTTTTTTTTTAAATTGATGTATTTTTAAAAGTAAAGTTTGTGGTTTTAATGGCCAAGAGATAAACTGCATTGACAATTTCACTGAAACCACAACCTGTCTGCTTCTCCCCATTTTCTGTGGGAAGGAGACAGACAGGAGCACTTAGTTTGTTTCCAATCTCAGGTCAGAACATTGTTTTTCCACAGGGAATGATTTCTACAGTGTTGCAGCTGCACTTCCTAAAACCTAAACAAGAGAGACAAAAAAAAAAGTTTTCATCTTGCCTCACCAAAAATAGAAAAGCTGAAGCATAATTACACATATAGCAAGGGAACAGACTGAACGACTCACTAGAATTGGACCATCTGAAAACCAAACAATATCTTCACAAATGAAATGCCCGTGAGATATTTTGCAGTTAGTTAATGCCACATCAGCAATTTAGCAATTTTGGTAAAAATACAGGGACAAGCTACTGCAAACAATCTAACATTAGCTAAAAATATGACCAACACATTCAAAGCTGAAACGGTAATTGTCTAAATATTAATAATCAGCTTCAACTCTGCACCCAGTTTTCTCATTCGATCTGAAGTAATACAAAGACAAGCAGTCACTGGTTAATATTTAATATTATCCCAGCTATAACACTATGTCTTAGTTATAAAACAAAACCAGCTTGTGTGTGGTGTCTTTGGACAAGAAGCAAATAAGTTAGGTTACTGATACAATAGATTTAACATTACCAGTGCAGAAGAAATGTAGCCAGCTCCGTGTCTGTTTGAAATCTCCTTAAATCCTCCATGTTCTCCATCTTGAAAAGCAACACCACACTGATGTCCCCCCTGTCTGTCTTTGCGTCTTGTTGCTGCCTATAGTATTAATGCCAGGCCTCACTGCTGGTTTTAAATTCTATTCTTTTGAAACAACAGGAGGACTCTACACTAAATGCTGCTGAGGAGATCCTGAAAGAGTGGTGCAAGGGAAAATGAAGAGTGTAGAATGGATGTTGCCCGAGTCTCAACCTTCCGTGTCAAACAGCTGTGACAGTTTTCTATCATGGATTGAAAGTTACCTAATTTTCAATATTTATACTTTTCAGTCACCATTTTTCCATTTTATAATTGTGTTTCTGTGCACAATCCATTGTCCATAGTGTAGAGGAAAGATGACTGTCCTGTCACACTCCTTATGTGTAGATAACACATTTTGTTTTATCTTGTCTTTATAGGTTTAACTGCTGAATCATAACTGAATAATCACATACATGCTATAAATAAAATATATTTTAATTATTGAAAGCAATAGTCTTGTGTATGAAAAATGCCAGTACAGTGAATCTGTTCTTTAATTGATATTTTTACTCAGAAAATGCTTCTGTAGCTTTTTTAATCTATTGTATCTGCTTTAGATTGTACAGATACACTGGGCTAATGAAATGTGATTTACTGAGAATTACCTCTGAAGAAAAAAAAGGAACTTGGGCTTCCATTTGTCTGTGTTGTATTTTTAAAATTTGCACTAAATAAGCATGTCATTGAAACAATTGAATTAATCAGGAAACTTGTGTTTCATATAATTAAAAAAGAAATATATATATATACTTCTGTCTTGTATTTTATATTTATATTTAGTTTCACATGATGGATAAGCTATCAGCCTTGAGAAATTCTTACATTTTTCCAGACATAAATTGGTATATATGGTAAATGATACACTTTAGCTCAGCTAAGTGATGTGTTGGAGATGAATATAGTATGAATATACCATACGTTTATATCATTTTAGGTTAAAACATTTTTCCCCAGATATGGAGGAAAAGTCAGCTTCTTCAAAATTGGACACGCATAGGTCTGAAAAGAACTTTTATTTTGAAATTCACATTTGGGCTTTTCAAAGGAAGGACGCGAGGCTTGTGGCAGTGACTTCACACGTGGTACAAACATGTCTGAAAGTGCTGTCCAGAAACGAGAAAAAATATTCTCAAAGGAGGTATGTCATAGTTGTCTGTCCAGATAAATATTTTCATTGTACTTTTTGCATTGTTTAACTAGTTTTAGGAAGATGATTGGATTAAAGTAGCTAGCACGTCTCTTGAGCAGACCTGGGTTTAAGATGAGCTTGTTAGCTAGCGACAACCATCTCACTAAACTACTGTTTTGCTATTGTTGTCCAGACTGAAGGAAGAACTGACTGGAAAAAATGGAAATCTGAACGTAAGTACTGTATTTTACCTGACCAGTATCATAGCGTTTCATATAAAGTGCACAAAATTTGTGACAGCTGCCCATGGTTTGACTTGTAGATCGTGCTGGATTCCTATTGCAGAGTTCTAACTGAACATGAATTGTAAGGTTAATATACTGAGTCTGGTGAAAATGCCGAGACTTTCTGCCACTGGACTCAAATAGGAACGTGTGAAAACACTCAGATGGAACAGCGCATGATTATCGGAGAGTTTTATGCTGAAGCTGTGCTCACGTACATATAACTCTTTTGTGTTCGGGTCTTTGCGAGTCTCTACTTGAGTTCCGCTCCGAACGTTCCGGATTTTACCCAGATCGTAATATTTTACCCCTAAACGCCAAAACCTTAACTATTTGAGACTTTAGTCTGGCGATTACAGTCAGGAGCAGAACTATCAATGTGTTTGTGTAATACACTAGTAATAGCGAGTACAATTCAAAGCGACCGTGGGCACTTATATGTAACGCAGAACACATTTCTTGTTAATGAAATATTGTTCTGTGTACCATTGAAGTAGTAAGAATGTAGTTTTGCGCAAGTTATCGAATAATAAAACACATTGGTCCTAACCAGGGGCATGCTACAAATACTGGGCCCTGTACAGAGGCAGGCTCTGAGGGCCCCTCCACTCTGAATAAAAACTTCCCAGATTTACGTGGGCCCCTTCAAACCCTTGGGAAAAGGTACCCTGTCCCCCCTGGTTCTATGCCCCTGGTCCTAATTTCACCCTGTATGAATCATTTTGAATCACAGGAAAGGAGCAGAAAAAGAAGTGGAAAGAGGCTAAGCTTATTAAACAGCTGGAGAAGCAAAGGGAAAATGAAGCAGAGAAGAAACCACAGCAGACAGACGAGCAACAGGAAAAGAGCAAAGGTTTGTTGAGTCCCTCTTTTGGGCCTTCAGCCCCTCAGGTAATTCAATTTCATTCTGAAGTCTTACTGTGTTTTATTCTAGGACGCCCTTATACCGTGAGCATCGCCTTACCTGGGTCTGTACTGGATAACGCCCAGTCTCCTGAACTACGCACATACCTCGCTGGTCAAATAGCTAGAGCATGCTGTGTGTTTTGCGTGGATGAGGTTGTCATATTTGATGAACAAGGGGAGGATACCAAGTAGGTGTACTATTTCTGTAGATAATTATTTAGCTTTAGCCTTGGTGCTGTTAGGTTAAGTCAGATATTGTCATAGTGCTGCTGATAGATTTGTGTACTATTTCTTTTTTAGGAGTGTTGAAGGAGAATTTAAGGGTGTTGGGAAAAAAGGCCAAGCTTGTGTTCAGCTCGCTCGCATCCTACAATATTTGGAGTGTCCACAGTAAGTTGCAATACTGCGAAAACTGTGTCCATGTACTGTCAAAGCTTTATCATTTTTGGAGATTAATTTTTCTCTCTGTCTTAAGGTATTTACGAAAATCCTTTTTCCCCAAGCACCAAGACCTACAGTTTGCTGGTAAGATGTTCTGTGAACATACCTTCTGACTAATTGCTTTTACATAGCTAGGTTGGTAATGAACCTAAGGTACCATATATTACATTTTGTCTTTCATGTGTCAGGTCTGTTGAACCCACTGGATAGCCCTCATCACATGAGGGTGGAGGAAGAGTCGGAGTTCCGGGAAGGTGTAGTGTTAGACAGACCAAGCAAAGCAGGAAAAGGTTCTTTTGTCAACTGTGGAATGAGGAAGGTGAGAATCACCATATATGCCTTCATTTTCTGCATACTGTCTATGTGAATTATCCAGATTTCATTTATGTTTGTGGATTTCAAATAATTATTTTGCTCAGAAACTCAGAACTTTTAGTGCTACTGTTCCTACCAGATATAAGAGAGGAGAAAAAGGCACTGGTGTTGAAAATCCAAACGAGTGTAATACCAGTTAGCTCACCAACCCACCCTGCTTTGACCCTGCTGTCAACTGAACAAATAACTGGCTGAAAGAATGAGAAGCTATGTTGCTATCATTAGTTCAGTGCTGGCTTCATTAATATTTTTGTACAACATACAAATGCAAAACATGTTTTACCTTTTTTTTTTAAAGTTGTGTTTTAGTTATTTAGTTTTTGTTATGTTGTAATTACAGATTAACTTATTTGCTGCAAACAATACATATGGCTTAGATGAAAACATCCTCTGACCAAATAAATATTGATTCCTTTATTTCTTTTAGGAGGTACAGATTGACAAGCAGTTACAGGCTGGCTTGAGAGTAACCATTCACTTAAATAAGACCCAGAATCCAGGTGATGTATACTTTGAAATAAGTGCTTCTCTTCAGAATAGCAAGAAATGGTATTTTCATGTAGAATTTAATGTTATACCCATTCTCATGTTTCCACAGAGAGCAAAGTCCACAAAGGGGTTGTGGTGGCACCTCACGTACCCCGGACAGAAGGTGGACTGTACTGGGGCTATAGTGTGCGTCTCGCGTCCTGTCTGAGTGAGTCACTACCATTAATTAGCTACACTTCACTTTCAGCTGTTCTGTTGTGGATCACAACAGAATCAAAAGTGTTTCAGCTGCAGCAAGATTCTTTGTTGTAACTCGTCCTAATTTTTGCTCCTTGCAAAAGTGTAAAACTTTTTTTTTTTTTTTGCTGTTTTGTCCGTGTACAGGTAACGTGTTCACGGAGTGCCCACATAAAGAAGGCTATGATCTGACCATTGGTACTTCAGAAAGAGGAAGCAACATTGATCCTGTGACACTACCACCTTTCAAGTAAGTGTCATAAATCTCACTTGCAATGAGAAAGCACACAATCCACAAAATATTACAAATTTTGTAATTTGAAAATGATAGTACAATGAATGTATATGGTACTTTCCATCGCAAATGTTTTGGACTGAGTGGAGTATTCTTGCTCCAGGCACCACCAGTGTGTACCAACGCACTTGAGTAATGTACAGAAGCTATTTTGTGGAAAAACACTGACACGGATCAGCTGGGGTAGAGAGGAAGGGACTTATTTTGGTAATTAAACTATGGGTGTTGTCAGGTGGTCATGTAGAGAAGGCCAGGTCATCAGGGAGCACTCTACTATTAGCGGTAAGTGCCATAGGATCCTAAACAATAAGTGAATCAAGAAGTGGATTTAACATCTCCTCCAAAATAATCTGTCATTTCCAAGAATTGTGTCTTATCAGGAAGAATAGTTCATATCACAACTTTATTGGGTTTCTCCTTTCCAAATGTTCTCCTGTAGACATATGCTGGTAGTCTTTGGGGGGCTGCAAGGCCTGGAGGCCAGTGTGGACACTGACCAGAACTTAGATGTCACAGATCCTAGTGTTCTGTTCGACCTATACCTCAACACATGCCCTAACCAAGGCAGTAGGACCATACGCACAGAGGTAAAAAAAAATTAAGCCACTTGTTTACCTGTTATAATAGCTGTTTCTTTGAGTGAAAATGAATCAAAGATGTGAAAACATGGTGCCTTCACTGACATTTACTGGCTGTTTCACAGGAGGCGATCCTCATTTCTATGTCTGGGTTGAGACAGAAAATTGCAGCAGTGTTCATGGATCACAAAGCAGGGTGAATGTGAGATGCTGCCTTTTTGTCAAGAACATTATTTGATAGTGTTTGCTGAGAATCCAGTCAGAAAAACAGATCAAGAAGACCTAATGCTATTTATTTTATGCTTCTGGGACCTGAACAATGACTTGGTGTAGTGGTTTGCAATGTTTTCAAAATGCTGTAAATTGGACTCCATCAATGACTGGCTTCTTTTGGTGCACAGAAACTCTTAAACATTTCATACAATAATCCTTTGAAATGATCTACAACAGTCAGATTTTTTTAAAAACTTTTTTTTTAAAAATGAGTAGCCCATTGAACTATGAAATTGTTAACTATGTTGTGTGTCTCTAACATGTCCATGTGCAAATGAAGCAAAGATTTAAAAACATGTTGCAAATGCCATCAATTGGATTCATTACATGTATACATTAAAAGTTAACCCTCATGGTTTGATGATATTGCTTTCCCTGTCTGATTGTGTGGGAACTGGGGTCTCCAGGATGTCAAACAGAATGTGAGGACTGAGTATCTTGTTGTGGCCCTGGGTAGAACCAAAATGTCTTGAAAATATCCACAGAAATAGGTTAAGATCACATATATGTATATTTCTCCCAGCAGCAACTTTAAGGTGCCACAAACACAAAGAATCAGAAACGGAGCAGTTTTCCTGCTTTGACCAGCAGTTCCTGAGAACTGTGTTTCGTAACTAAAAAAAGCCCCCAAGATCTTGAGTCCACTATAACCTCTGACATTAAATATTTCATAAAAGGTGTATCAAAAGGCTTGTTCATAAATTCCCTACAAGTCCCCAAACTGTGCAGGCTATGCCAAGGTGGCCTTTCATTATGTTAGCATGTGAAAGAGGCCATTGTAGTACAGAATTTGAGAATGGAAAAAAATTGCAATCCCCATGATCAACAGATTTTAAAGTTGGGGTGGGAAAGGTTTTAATTCAGGAAATTAATTTCACTATCTGAAAATTTCCTATTGGACATGTTGGGCATTTTTAAATTCCAGAATCAAATTAGATTTTTTTTTTCTTGAATTGAAAGGATGTAACATTACTTTAAATCGAATTAGGACATAATTCTACTTTTGTCTGCTCTTGAAAATTGTGCAACTTGGCCATCTTGTACACTTTCACCCCATGTCTCCCAAGGATTGGTCACAGACCATACATCACTCTTGTTCCTAGACATTAGCCAGATGAGCCAGTTGATGCTTGTACTGGAGGTGAATGTTAACCTAAGTTAAAGCTTGTAATTGCCATGTTAAATGAATCTCTAACCTGGTACCTTGTTTAGTGAAACATATTCTATTCACTCAATTCAAATCTTGCTTTCTGGAGCAACACTATGGCTGTTAAAATTATAAACAATACTGGTATTTGTAATGAAAATTGATTTACAGTTGATCGAATGTGATTACAGAGTAGTATAGAACAATATACTGCATAAGAGACTTAATTCCTTGTGCATTTAAACCACTGTGAATAGATTTACATGATGACAAACAAAAACTTAAAGCAAATCTATGAGGTGCAGAATGATATTTAAATCTGCTCAAATTTATGTAATGTGCAATGACTCCACAATCAAATCTTCACATTACAGAACATTCAAATAATGAATGACATAAACAGAATCACAAATATTACATAAATGAGAATACATTCTTTACATAATTCAAATATCAAGCAGCTGCATGCCTCATGAGCCTCTGTCTTAATGCAGACATTCAAACATCTGAAGTTACAAACTATAAGAGGCAACATTGCTTCATGATAAAAATATTTCCAAGTATTTTGGACAATATATTTTTTTTTTTTTCACAAACACAGCATATTGTGGTGATGCAAGAATAAAATGCAGAGTATTTGTGCATGTGCCAAAGATTTAGCAGCTATATGGCACATATATTGTAGCTTAACTCTTAAGCGGTGTTCAACACCAGGCCACCGTTCACACTGAATTTTACACATGAGTTTAAGCATATGCTTACCTTACACACAAAGCATTTCATTTCTGAAGTGCTACTTATGAGAGTGGAGAAGCTGTCTTCACAAATTAATTGTGGAGATACAAAGTTGTAGAGCATACACTGAAAAGAATTTTCTCAGCTTACTTGGTTTACTTTCTAGAATAAGAATTCTCTCCAGGTGTTGCAAGTGTAATAGAATTTTCTCAAGGTTACTACTGTACTTGTGACTGTCATTTTGTTTTGTGGGCCACTTATTCTTTTTTCATTTTTAAAAAAGCACTATAAACATGTAAAAATACATCTTTAGGAAACCAACACATAATTCTTATGTACAAAACTTATCTTAGATGGACCTCAGCATACCTACTTAGGTCCTGTTTAAGACTAATAAAAATAGTAGGCTCTGTGCTTGGCTCTGTCTCATTTAGTTGGTTTTAGGTAGAAGAATATCCATATGAATGCTTGGTCACAAGTCCCCTGTGCTGTATATTTGAATGGGGACTTTTCACTTTTACCTCATGGATCTGCTTATTCACAAAGTTACCCTCAAGATTACCTCCACAAACATGGTTTGACAGAAGAGGGACCAGGAAGAAAGATGCATGATGGCCTCTGTTGAATCTGGATCAACAGGGCCTAAGACCAAGACTTAATATATGTGCAAGTGATCTCACAAGAGTCCAGGAAATCCCATCAAATACCATCCACCCTCTGCTTAAAGTGCCCACTCTAGGACACAATGTTTTCCAGAAGTCACCACTTAGGATGTGAGAAGGTGATGTTATACAGCTTGGCCCAACGTGCGAATACTTGTTTCTCGGTAATGAAACGGTGATGGTTGCCTCTCCGTCCTTTCTCATTCTGAAGGTAGGTCACACATTCGTCTGGGCCCCTGGGCTTATAATAATGGTAGGGCATCTTTTTGGGCTGTGGTTTCTTCCTGTGAAGATACATAATATATTACATTAAACAGTGCTTGAAACTTGCTTTTGTCCCCAGGCAAGTAATATTCAAACATTTCTCATCTTCTACTGTTTATGAAAACTATTGCAGCTGGGTCTTCTATTGTATTACCCTTATATGTATTACCTATATATCCTTTAGGACTATGGGTCAGATGTCAGAGTAGAGTTGCCATCTGCCATAAGAATATATACATTCTGCATTATTCGAAATCCACTGTTTAAGACATCAGGCTTTTTAGGACCTCTACTGAACTTAAATTTCCTTTAACATCTTCCATTATAGAAATATGGCATGGGATATATCTGCTCTAATACCTTGGGTGGGTGAAATGGACCCCAGTGCACTAGGCCAAAAAAATGTCAAAAGTCAATCACCCTTATAAAGTACATACATTGATATATTTCCACAAACACCTGGTGGCTTCTCAAAAACACTGACCTGAAGTACATTTTGTGTTGTTACAAACAGTAAAATAACTATGACTGTTATACTTGCCCACAATGATTAGGAGGAACCATCCCATAGACGTGAATGTTGTCACAAATTTCGATGGCAATCACCATGGTAAACCATCCTGTGCTCAGCCATGATCGTGACTTTTCTCTGGACAGATAAACACAAATAAAAACTCAATCTGAGAATGTGATCAACTGAACCGTTCAACTTAATTTAATAATATAAAGCACTTTAATTTCAAAAGACCAACTACACTATTCAGCCATAATTGGGGAGTTAGTTGGTCAAACATTATATTTTACATGTCCAAATTTTAATATACATTTTAGATTATGTATTAATGCTTACCTATTGCAATAAAATAATTCTAAAAACATTTTGGCCAAAAAATAAATAATGACAAAGGGTAATGTTGATCAATCATACTTCGTAGTAGTGTAATTTTTTTTTTTAGAAATCATATCAAATCATGTTTGAATTGTATCATGAGCCTGCACTGTCACATTCATATTCCACAGTCTTGTGAATTAATGTTAAGGAAAGAGGGAAGTCTACTTTTTGTTAATGTTACGATTCTCATTGTCATCCAAGCCATTCCTTGCCCTGATACATCTCCTCTTCCTCACCTGTCTCGGCCAGTCTCCCTCTGGAAAAGGCCGTCAAACTTGCGCATCTTACTGGGTGTAATGGTGAAGCTGGAGAGGTTACTGTAGGTCATGCTAACTCTCTGGATCAGCCGAAACAGTGTGCCTTTGGCATCCTTGCCGATCTTGGTAGGGGGCCCCCAGAACACCACCACCATGTCTGGGGTCTTGTTGAGAAACTCGCTGGGCCGCCGGACCACCCGGAAAATACTGGAATGGGCCACCACCCGCACTGTGCTGCGGTTCCCCACGTCTTGCTCAAAGCCCGTGGTGGGCGCATCATTCATGCGGATCACGCACTCAGTCCGGTCAATCTCATCGCCTACGCCGGTGCCTAGGATGTGGCTGGAGCTAGTAACCAGGGCACACTCACGACAATGGAGGGTCATGCTCTGTGAAAGCACACATCAACACAATCACTCACCATCCTAATGTCAGAAATTGAGAGTCTGAGTATACAATGACCATAAATTATTTCCTTTCAAAATTTGCAGACAGTTGTTTGAGCCACAACAGATGAAATACAAAGACCAGATTCACAACCAAAGAACCCTAAAGGCTTATGACAGCACACCAAAGGTACAGTGGCATCTGGTTATTTTGTTTTAATTATTTCAGGAAGTGATTTGCATAGTTTTAGCTATGCTATGTACAGTAATGGCGACTTTTGAGTTAAATTACGAGGAGAGGAAGACAGATAGAAATAGAAAAGCAAATATTACCTCCAAATTCCACATTTTAAAACTTGCCTCTTTCTGACTCTAATTTTCACTTCCCTAAATACATGCAGAATATGGAGTGAGACTGGATTTGTCACCTTTGTGCTGTTCTCTGCACTTCAATTTTGTGATTCATTTCAGAATATTCTACATGGGCTCAAGTGAGTTAAGGGAAGGCGGTTTAATTGATGGTACCTTGTTGCCATAGATAGCCACATATCCCTCCTTGCCAGCCCACTTTTTAAGATTAGTGGGCTTGACAATGTGCTGGTAGCTGTTACGGAATGGGCTGTAGATCTCATTGCCACCATTAGAACTATAGAGTATCAGTACTGTCATCAGCAGGAAGATGGCCCCAAAGATCACCATCCGCTGGCTCTGCTGTCCTTGCTGTGAAAACAGTCAAGCATTTATTAACATTTCATCATACACAACCCACAAGGAGACAGAATAATACCAAAGCCATTACGAGTAACACATCTTACACATATTATTCAATGAAATAAGGTTCTACTGTATGCATCAACATGATTCATAAGTTTATAATTAATGAACTGCGCATTACTTCACATGCATTAAGGGTTTCAATGACACAAATGGAACATGTACTCCATGTACAGTGCAACATGCACACTGCAGTGGATCACAATGCTTACTATCACTATTATAAAATATGTCATGACATGAAATTGAATTAGTAATACTTTGATTTCTCAGACAGGCTTCAAAGGAACAACCTTACCTTATCTATGAGCCTCTGCCCCATGCTTCCAGTCTAGGAAGAGCTGAAATCACATCTTCCCCAATTCAGCATTCAGTCCTGAAAAAATATATATGCAGCAAAGCAATGAAAACAATTTTCAAAAACCTGTACTTCCTTAAAAACTAAAAATATACTCCACTTTACCTTAAATCTTTTAAGTTGGCTGAAAATTAAAACAAATGACAGATTAATGATACTTCAGATGTATTCCAGCTGCCTTAATAATGATGGCTATGTACATGGGAATGACATCACCAAGAACATGTTAGCATTACAATATTAAGAGTTAGGGAACAGGTTTGGAAAATTATGACCTGAGTGTTCCTTACATTATCAGTTTGAATCTCACTGACAGTCTGCTCCTGACGACTGCAGCTATTTTCTGCTCATTCTACACTTGTACCTTAAAATAAAAACTAATTGTACCATGTTATATTACTTGTATCGCACTGCCTGACACTGTATAAACATTCTGACTAGTTTTTAACATATTGCTATGACCAGGTCGTTAGAGATGGATACACAAAACATACGGACACAGAGTGTTATAGTTTTAAATTGATTTATTTACTTACACAAATATGTGTATGAAAACTGTGTAGGGAGATTATTATTATTATAAATTATACTTTGTAAAACTAACTTACTGTGTAACAAAAAACCAGACACTGGAGAAGGTCTTATACTACTCAGGTGACACAAAGTAAATTATACATTAATTGAAAACAATTACTTCAACAGAACGCCGTTCCGTTTATGCAATGTATGTGTGTTTATTTCGTACATATGTTTACACTGGGGCGTTAAAATTCAGATGCCTGGCTGAAGGCATATTGACCCGTTTAGGTGAGGTTTAATATTTGCCATCACGACGTGATTTTAGTTAGCGTGCTTATTAGCAACACAGCTAGCAAGGTAGCATAACATTTAGCATGCAACGTTATATGACCAATACAGACAATCGCCCACTGACGAAACAAACACTGACATTTAAACGTAACATATTTTCTATAAGAATAATGCAAGCATAAGCTTGCTAAACCATAACAATAATCGTTCACGCGAAAAAGAACTGAAATGTCCAGAGAAGGGAAAGATAATTTTGAATTATATTAGACATAACGGATATTCTGGTGCAAAATAAACCTGTGCCACCGTTTACTGTAGCTAATGCACAACACACATACTGCTGTGTGGCAATAACATTTGCATTATAAATTGGATTTTCCCAAATTGAAATTTGCCACAAACACAGACAATGAATTTACACTATATTCAACAACTTACTGTATCGGTTGCGACCACATTAATTTTTGGTCCGTACATTTTGTCTGGGGCGTCGATGAACCACCTTCCTGCATCACCGAAGGCGGAGACTTACTTGCGTCACTAATACGTCACATTTTATGTGAACAAATAATCAACGTTAGAGAATATGTTCACAGGACACAGACTCAACGCGCATAAATTTCCCCGCTTTGTAATATAATAAGTATTAATAAAAGCAATATACTACAGGGCAGTCTATTACTAAACCAGTAATACAACGATAAAGTTATGACTGACATCCCAATGAAGAGTTATTGTGGCTGTGCAATCAGTGATGAAAGTATTTAGTATATTTTATATTCAATTATGCCATTTACCCTCTGTAAATTTGAGGGGGGTGGGTGTAACAAAGTTTGCTGTAGCTTTCATTTGCAAGGCAATGCGAAAGGCAACATTTGTGTATGAAAAGGTCATTGTCATCAGCTAAATCAACAAAATTAAAGGGATGAAGAGGGTCAGTGGAAAGTGGAATACTCTCACAAACAATAGTGTCCGACTTGAAAAAGCCCTATCCAACATAAATGGAACTAATGGCAACAGTTTGTTCGATTTATATTGGATATGGCTATTTCTTTTGCCATTACCACCTGAGTCAAGTCGTCAGCACTGTGGTACACTGTCACTTCTTGAATATTTTCCAGAAAACAGATGTTGATGATTATCTGTGTGAAAGAGGATTACAAACTAATTTCTAAGGGCCTGGGCTCCACCAACCACAATAAGAGCAACCTTTCCAAATGGAGAGAGTTCAGGACAGAAGTGATTTACAATAAGTGCAACAGAAGATTAACATTTCCGAGAACCCTAATGCTGCGTTCAAGACAGCTTGGAACAAGTAAAAAACAACATCCGACTAGTGAAACAATTCATTGAATGGTTGTCCGACCTGAGCACCGGTGACATCAGAACAAGAACAAGGAAAAGTTTCCAGCATTGGGGTTAAAAGTAGCTCAATTTGGGTTCAAAGGAAAAAAGCTTGCAAGCGACAGCATTTGTTTGCTAGATAAGTGTGCTACTTCTTGAAAGTCATTGATTTGTAAGAAAAATGTTTAATATAGGCCTTAATATTTATATTTCAATATATTACATTATATAGCCATTTATTAAATTTGCACTAATGTAATGCATCTCCCCTGTTCTTCAAGAAGTTCTGCAAGGAGCGTAGGCCTATAGCGTACTATTGTTGTGTATATTTAATATATTCCTTGATGAACAAAGTAAAGGACATTTTCCTTGCATCCCTGTTTGAACACAGCATAAATTCGCAAGTTTGCACTGAGCACCAAAGCAGCTTCTTTCCTTGGGTTACTGGTCATGAAGTAAACAGTTTACAATGAGCATGCAGGACCCAACAGGATGTGTCACGTAATTCACTTGCATCTAGCAAAAGAATGTGATAGGCTATATTTAGCTGTGCTATAGTAAGCCTGATGATGAAAGGTCTTGTCTTATTATTTGAGAATAAAAAGACATATTTGATGAAGTATTTTAAATACAGAAAATACAATCTCTCAAAGTTTTTTGTTTCAAATTACATCTGATTATTTCCTCTAGCAAAATACAAATTACAAAATACTCAAAAGTAATTAAATACATACTTTAAATACATTTAATTGAAATACTGCCCATCTCTGCCTGTCTCCAGCCCCAGTGCAGCTGTTGGGCCCTTGAGCAAAACCCTTAATCTCATATTGGTACAGGGGGGATTGGCCCAAAGCTAGCACAAGCAACCACAAGTTGCTTTGGATAATAGCATCAGTTACGTACCTAAATGTTGTCAATAATGCTGTCTTTTCTTGTATTTTGTTTTTGTTTTATGTTTCCCTGTCCATGTGCTTTTGTTTTCATTGCCCTTCTGTGTCTGCCCAGCCTTGTTATCTGCTCAGTTAATTTCTCATCTGTTTCACCTGTGTCCCTGTTCACCTGTTCCTTGTTAGCCCTTGCATTTACCCGGCATTTATACTCCTTGTGTTTCTGTCTTTGTTGTGAGTTCGTTTCAGTTGATTCTTGTCGATGTGCCGCTACGAGCATTCCCGTGTCTGATTTACCTGCCTGTTACGACCTGTTTCTGTTGTCTGGTTTTTTTGATCTTTGGATTGTGTTTTTGTACCTCTGCCGTGTCTTCCTGGCTACGAACTCTGCCTGCCTGCCTCTATTTTGATTCCTGGAGTGTGATTCTGTGCCTTTGCCGAGATTCCCTGGTTTGACCCATCGCCTATCCCTGACACTGTTTTTGGATTATTGGACTGTGTTTATTCTCAATAAACGCCCATTCCCTTACGTCCGTGTCTGAGACCTACCTGGGCTCTGACAAGTGTAAAGTGTATATGCAAATGAATGTCTGGCCATCCAAATGAATGTGCTGGTCACACAGCAAAACAAGGATCACAAACAATTCTACACTGGAATACCTGAAGAACATAAAATGTGAAGTTTTGGAATGTTCTAATCAAAGTCCACACATAAAGTGGACTTCTAAATTGTGAAAAGACCTGAAAGAAGTTAATGTTTTAAAACCCACAAATATAAATTCTGCAATGAAGAATAAGCCTGTGGCTTCTTTGGCACTGTGACAGACTGATCAAACACTAGTTATTTGCAGTCATTGCTCCTAAAGGTGGCATAAAAAACATATATTGAGATTAACAGAGTGACTGCTTTCACGAGGACATTTAATTTGTTAGAAAGCACCAATTGTGTCAATGGAGAAAAACAGATGAGGGGAAACTAATTACTAAGGTAGTGTAAATATTTAAGGCAACAGGTAAGAATTTTATGGTAAATACAAATTTTATATAAAAACTTATACCAGTCAATGAGGCCCTATGTGGAAATATCAGGTCCACATACCACTCACAGAGTGGTTCAAGCATATTTGCCTTTGTAAAAGCAGGACTTTGGACTGAAGATGACCAGCCAGTAATTTTCATTGAGAGTGTGTCAATAGAAGAGACTGTCCTGTTTCAATCAAATATTGTCAAATCTGTTAGATGATAACTGAACACGTGCTGAATGGAGAAGCTATGTCAATTTACTTGTTTTATTTGAGCTACATCAGATTTTGAAACTGAATTCATATTTTATATCCATGACTATGCACACCAAAATTCCATTGCAATACAATACATTTTCCAAACTGTCACTATACCAGACAACAGATAGTCAATGAGTGATGTGGACAAAAACATTTAGTAAGAAAGTGGATTTAATAGCAATGTTCAAGTTAATTCTGTCACATGCATAAAGTGGTTATACATTAATTTAAAATTAATAAAATGGTCATGTGGTGACTCATCACAATTCAGTACATATAATGGCAACAGAACAAAAATGAAATAGTAATGGTTAATACATAACTTGAACAAACCTGAAATGCATATTGGGATCACAGTATTAGTCTTTTAAAAAAAGAAAACAATTTTAAAATCTCAAATTAAACAGCAATAACTTGAATAACCTTGGCCACAGCTGGTTTGAAAAACTACAATAATAAAGTTAAGGTTATTCCAGGCTGTCTGAACAAACTTTGAATACAAGTACTTGTAACAGAAATATTGTCAAATAAGTGTAATACGAGAATCTTTGAGCAAAGCATTCCTTGTGGGATTACTTGAGCTGTATCTGCAGTTGCATTCTCGTTGGGCTGTTAATTACGTGTTAATTAAGGAGTCAGAATGAAATGAATAATGAGTGGCCAATTATTCTGTGTACCAAAAGTCAAATCAGATCAGACCCTGCAAGTGCAGACCCTTCAGCTAATGAAAAAAGGTGAGGTTGTCTATAGTTATTTTTTTCTTTTTTTTTTGTAAACAGCAATATCTGTCACAATCATTGTACTGGATTTGGCAACACAACATAGACAGAAACATATCCAGTAAAATTAGCATATTTGTAGAGTACAACAGCTTATGAATAATTTTTAATTTATACAGACATATTTAGACATTGATAAAACATGAAAAACAACAGATGGCTTAGTGGCAATGCAAATACTTACTAGTTAACTTAGAGTTAACAAGTGTCACACAGAAAGATGTACTTCTTCAACACTGTGTAAGGCACAACAATCTTGTCTCAATCAGCTAAAAAGGCATATTTGAACCTTTCGTAAGTCTACATATTACAATGTACTTTTCATTTGTGCCATACTTTTACAAGTGTCTATGATATATCCACGTAAACATCTTTCTCCAAATCCCCAAACACTGTTCCATGTTTGTTGGTTATTATTCACCTGTTTGGATACGTAAAGCACACCTTTCCTCAACGATAAACATAATGTTCAAGAGAAGGAAACACATCTGAACACATACAATCAAACTGTTGAGTCAAGTATCGTAATAACACATGTTTTTTTAAGTTACAGCAATAAAAATGTATTTTTAAAAACACAGTTAACTGTGGAAGCGTAATCCCTCTCGACAGCTCAATTTGACACTTAATTACTGCAAAATATGGCTTTTAACAAACATATACTGAAATAAAACCATTTGATCAAAACGGACTCAATAGTGCATCAAAATACATAACACCAAACAAACAGAAGTAATTCAAAGATTGATACCACCTTAACTGTAATAGTTAATACTGCATTAATAATGTTTGATAAAATTAATACTCATATCTCACTATTTTTGTTTTAAAATTTCAAACATTCTTCATCTGCACAGCATAGAGACATCTCCAGTGCACTCATTAAGAAAAGTAATAATCTCATCTGGTTTTAAATTGAATAAAGTTAACTTCTTTCGGCCAATGGACCATGAACAATGAGAGACGGAAGTACTGAAAGTACAACCAACTGTTTCCATTGAAATTCTAAAGTGCAGACCATTTAACCACGGTCCAAGACCATTTGGTTTTGGATGAATATCAACAATGTGAACTTGCATCAACAGACTGCCCCATGCTAATCAGCATGCTTTGTTTTCTAAGTGCTCGTCTTTGGTGTGGCTATTCCCTGTCTAAACAGACAGTGTTATACATGAAGAGATCTGTAGCCTGCTGTGGATTTCTGTGATAAAAAAGAGATGAGGACCACAGATATCTGAAAAATTCTTTGCCAAAATCAAATTGCAACATTAGAATTTAAATGTCAGACAATAATCCACAAACTGTGATGTGGAGAAGTGGTTGAGGTACAGGGCCCTAAGACTTGAAAGTTGTGGATAGGAACTGTTGTGCACCTCATTCATAGACTTTACCATCTTTCTGCCTAAACTGCTCCAGTTATAGATACGGATGGTTAAATAGGAAGGCAATGTCTTAACACTGCTGATTGTTGCATGTACCACTAGTTTTTACAATACTGTCAACAGCAAAATGTAAAGCTTACATTTCATGCAGAAAAGTAGCAAAATTTGAGGGTAACATTGCAAGCTACATTCCACTGGGAATTCCAATTTTCAGGATAACAGACCAACACATGCTGTTAGGAAACCTTTTCTCGTTCTGTCCATGATGGATGTTTAAACTCCATCTTTTTGTGCGCTGCCCACCTGCCGTAGATAGCCTTCTCGGTGATAAAGCGATGTCCACCACGCCGTGCCCTCTCGTGAACACGATACATGCGACACTCATCCATCCGGCCCTTCTCGTAGTAGTGATATGGCACAGCGGTGTGATTGGCCTGGCTGCAGAGACATAGCCAAGATAAGCTTCGATCAGCCATGAGAATGTACACAGATAACTTAACTGAAATTTCTGCATTTGCAATACATCTATTTTTCTCAGTCTGAAGGTCACATACCTGCAGTAGTCATTGCTAATCATCCCATACACTTGAATACTGTCACACATGTCCATTGCTAGCACCATGGTGAAGAATCCCGTACTCAGGAATGCCCCAGATTGCATTCTGGCAAACATAAATGGTTATGAGAATGAGACAGGAGGCCAAAAGTTTGCATTTGTAACACAACTTTAATTGTCTGAAAACACTGCAGTCCCCAGATGTTATTCAGTGCACCAAACTAGCACTTTACATCACCAAAATCTTTGGCATTTACTCAAAGAATTTTGTATACTTAAAAATTATGAAAATGTATACAGAACCTCAGGGATATGCATACACAGAAAGGGGGTCTTTCATTAGCCTGAAAGTGACATTAGATAAGGAATGTTACATACTACTATATGTTTTCATACCCACTAAGTAACAAAACCATGCCACACAAATTAGAATATGCATTTGAGTAATACAGAATATTTATAGTGGGGGAAATAAGCAGTCAACGCATCAACAATCGTTTAATTCAACATATTTCCATTCCAGCTACTCACATGAAATTAGACCAGACATTGGCATTAACTCAATAAAACTACACAGCAAAAAAATTTTAACACTCCAATCCATAAAAAGTTATGTGCAATAAAGTGGATTGGAATGTTAGAATTTGTTTAGTATTGTAGTTTTATTGCATTAATACCCATTTCTGGTCTAATTTCATGTGAATAGTTGCAATGGAAATATGCTGAATTAAAAAATAGTTGATGTACTGAATACTTATTTTCCCCCACTGTATCTTCGAGTATGATTTGGTCTTACCGGTTTTTCCCTGTTTCGTTCTGAAAGAGTCCATCGCAGTACTGAATTTTCTCCCTGGTCACCGCATAGAGTTTGACTTGGGGATACTTCTTGGCAGTTCGCAGGAGGACATTGAAAATTTGGCCCTTGCCATCTTGGCGCATGTTCCTCTCAGGCCCCCAGATAACATACACTGTGCCCTCTGACTGTCGAAAGTAATACGTCTCATTCTTGAGAAGCAGTGGCACGCTGGTGTGCGACACAACACGTAGGGTGGTCCTACTTCCGACGTCATGCTCGTAACCCACTGTTGGAGCATTGTTCATGCGGATCACGCAGTCCAGTTTGTCTATCTCCTTCCCTTTCCCAGCTTTTAGCATCTGACCCGAACTGGACACTAAGGCACATTCTTTACAGTGGATATCCAGGAACTGAAAACACAGATGAGACAAGAACAGTGGTATTTCACTATTGCCCTTGGAGATATACAATGTGGCAGGTATTGTAGGAACTAGGTGAGGGGAGGAAAACAGAAACGGCGAAATTAACTTCTAAGAAACAATGAAAACCTACACTGCCTATGGCTCAGCAAGAGTACATAGCACTGTAATAAAACAATAAATATTTGGATACCAATCTCTAAACAGCAAGTGGATTAAAAACAGCTAACAGGAAAATGCAAGGCCTCCATGTAGTGTCACTCTATATAGCGCAGTGTTAAGACCAGAAAATAGTTTGGGGCCGTTTGGAAAATGTGTGTCTTTTATTGAATAACCATAGAGGACTTACCCATATATGTTTTAAACCAGACAGATTGACTGACTTCTCAATTGTGCTAAGGCTTGTTTAACCATTATTTTAAAGACAACTGCATACCATGGACATTGCTCACTCTATGCTTGTGCCATCAAGCAATTCTAACACATTCAAAATCTTGTGGCCTAACTTGCTCAAAACCTTCCAAGGTACTTGTACCTATGTAGTCTCTCTGCTGGTATTTCTCAGCTGGCTACCAAAAGCTGTCCATACAAAATTAAGAGCCTCAGGCAGCCGCTTTCCTTGCCTTGATTCCCTTCTCTACCAAACACTGTGCAAGACAGCACAACCACTAGTTTGGCTCTATGGATTTAGGTGATGTGTTACAAATTATATGAATTGTAAGTGGAAAAAAAAATTTCACAGAGGATGGCAGAAATGGGAGAAAGTAACAAAATATTTGTACATTCAGTATACTTGAGTCCTTCACTGATCTTTAACAGCATGTTTGTAGCTAGATATAACTAACCATTGTGACCACATGCTTCAGGAGAAACCTTCTTGATACGTGGCCAAATTAAGCAAATAATAACTACCATTCTGACTAACCATCTAACAGATGCATTAAAGACCTTAGCTCAGAATATGTTAAATAATTATGTTCCAAAATTGACAGATTACATTTATGAATTCTATGGGTCACAGCCTTGCTATATAACACTGACTTACCTGATCCTTCTTTCCAGATGTTATCCGGATGTACCCACGAAGACCCGTATTGGCCATGACAGTGACATCCAGTTTGGTCACATGGTTGTACCATAAGGCCAGAGAAAGGGTGGAGATGAGGACCAGAAAGATCCAATAAACCCTCTGTCGTGATGAAACCATCCACGAGGCCTTGGGAGAGTGACAAGTACCGCCTTAATGCAACATGAGTTCAAAGTGCATTCTTATGCACTTTGCCTTAGAGCTTCTAACAAATTTCATTAATGTAATAATGTGATGTAGTCTCATCACATTTCAATACACACATTTCAATGCACAATGGATTTAAACACATAACAATTCTACTAAATAAATGACCGCATACCAGAGACTTCATTTCTTCGTGGGGCCACTGGCTCCAGCTTGCAATAAGGTGGAATGGAATGGTAAATTCATAATTCCTAAAACGACAAGTTTTGTAAACTCGTTATGTTGTGCGATAAACCATCCGGGATAGCCAATACCTAGTCATAATTTAGTTGGCTAACTGGTGGTGCAGTAACGTTGCCGTTTTCATAGCTAAGCTTTTTGGTGTCAACGATTTCATTGTTAGCTTAAGTACATTAGCCTCTAAGATTTTCTAAAATAATTAGAAAGAGAGCGAGTAACTAACTATCAGGTCATTTAACCAACAAGCTGTCATAGTTCAGTATTACAACGTAAACAAAACAGCGAACGTCACCATACCTAACGTGATTTACGAATCCACCTTGGCCATGTAACCATATCGGCTAAATTAGTTTTTTAGTTGTAAACGATGTAAACTGTTACGGTTCTTTTCTGCTGGCAATATCAGCAAAATCATGTAGCCTCGGGTACAGCCGATAACGGTTTCTAGTAGGAGCTAACGTTACCAAGAAAGAAAATAGCATATAACGCTACGTGAAGGTTCACACCTGCACACACTCCTTCGTTTGCTAAACGATTTACACTTTCTTTACGAATTGATACAAGACTTAAACTTGGTTATGAAAAATAAATATAATCTTCTATGACAGAATAATTGGACCCCGACAATTTCAGTTATTGGCTAATTAACACATAATTGTTTGCTAAAGTTGGTTAAGGTGCCACTAAAGGAATGTAACCCATGCTAGCTAGAACGACAAACTGTATACGCACTGACTCATGTCATATTAGGTAGACTGTTATAAATTTCATATCGTCTTAGTGAGCTATAATTAACCAGTAAACTCACTCTGTGGTACACTCCGATCGCTTTAATCTGGATGAATTAGGCAGCTACATAAATCCTATTGGCTAGCGACTAGCCAGCCACCTTTTTTTATTAACTTGTTCCGTGTATCATGTTTAATGGTCCTCCTGAAAACATGTAGGCAGAAAGCTGTCGTTCCAGCAATTAAATTTCTTTCGTATCACACATCCAAATTTATACCATCAGTGAACAACAGCATCATTACTGTTATTTGCGTGGGTGTTATTTCATAGAGATGCTACAGCTGTTTGGGGTCAATGTTTAACACTTAGGTGTTTGAATGAATTGGTCTACAGCAAAGTTGGAATCTAGGATCTGGTTTTAAATGATAAACAATGTAGCCTACCTATTGTTAGTGGTTACAAGTCACACCCCGGTGTATATAACGAAGCCAACTCGCTTAGTAATGAAAGCTCAAGGCTGGAATCTGAAGTTCATTTAATGGCTGCGACGTGTGCGAAGCCATCAGCAGGTGTTTGCTGAGCGTTTCGCGGCAAATCTACTTAAAAATAGGTAATTATTATGTCCATATAAACCAAAAGGGTATCCTCAGTTTTGGCTCTTTTAAGGCAATACGCTTTGTAGCCATTGTGAACTCTGATTTTGACAGGCATAAAGCCATAACATGTCCAGCATTTAAATAATGGTTTACATAGATTTGCATTATGTAAAAAAAACTATATTTGGAATTTTCAATGTGAAGCAAAGTCCTAACAGTACACATTTTACACAACTCAGTCTGTACTTACAATAATGAACATTTACATTGTGAACAATATTGTACATGTTTTCATCTGATAATGTATATCAGAAATAAGGGGAAATGCCATTTTGTATTGTGTTTGGGGGTTTGTATTAGCAGGAAGTTCTATATTTATGAAAAGCATCAAATAAATGGGTTTCATTTCCCCTAAATGTTAAAATTTTGCTCAACATTTAATTGTCATCTGTTCTATCTTAACATCTTTTGCATCAAAGATAAGCCCATCAGAGATGTGTCAAAATGAAATGTTTGGGGGGTTGAAATATAGGACAGGTGGTATGTCAAAAAAAAAAAAAAAAAAAAAAAACATCACATTATAGACCTACTATTCATATTCAGTTTGATAGCAAAGTTCCCTTTTCCTCTTGAATAACAAGACTGCAAAATGTATCAAAACATGATTAAAGATTACACTCTGTTCTCTGTCTAGAGGTTCATATTTTCAAATGGGTTGGATAGTTTGCTGGCATTAGGCTACCCTAAATGGAAGAGGGTGTTTCCTTTGTAACAGATGGCACCTGACTCAATACCTAGCCACGATTCATTCGAGCTCACCAAATACATACTTTTAATCAGGGGGTTTAAAAGAAAATGAATTGATTACACTTTGAGGCAAAATAATATCTGAAGTCATAGGTGTATGTTATAAAAGCTAAATAATATTAATTTTACAGAGTTGGACGGGTAAATAAAGGAACAATATTTGGTTTTTGTGTTTAATTTTTCTCAATATCTGAAACAAAACTCACTTTTTCAATATTCATAGTGTAGCAGAGTACTAGGGGAAGCCAAATTGAAAGACAATATAATTGACAAAGACATTCAATACTTGTTACACCTCAGCAGACACGTTTATTTCGAATGATCCCATTGGTTATACAGTTACACTCCAATGTCCCAGCAATCCACTACAGCATGACCCAGAATTTACCACACTGTCGAAGACGAAGAATTATACGCCAACCTCTAGCTTCTTACTACTCCTCAAAGGTACCACCCCAGTCTTTCCAAACCAGGAATTGAACCTCGGTCTTCAATATGATTGGGCATTTATTAGCAAGTTACTCTGTCTCCAACGACGTTATTGGTGACATGGTAATGTCGCTTGCGCATTCCTGACATTATAGGTCTACATAGACGTCAATATTGCTCCGCAACGCCCCTATGAAGACTTCAGGGTTAGTATGTGAAGTGCAGAGGAGAAATGCCCTTCTTCATCAGATGACCAAACTGCCGCAGAGTGAGTAGCTATGTAACAGAGAATGTGAATTGTGGTTTGAACAGCTCATGTTCATGTAGCTAAAATTATAGAAGTATTGAGACCTCACAAATCATTGGTTAGATTTACACTGTCTCGTCACCCTCTGATTTTTGTAAGGATTGGGTAGGAGTGACAACCAAAATGATCTGGTTTTGCCAGTTCGCTAGCTTGGTAGCTAATAAATGTGTCTACTACAGCACCAGCCAGCTTTCTACAGAATAAAACGTAAGGTAACGTTGTGTCTTTGGAAATATAGTTTACGATTACCAATAGGCCTAGCACCCTATGATTACAGTATCTCATAAAGTACCTTTTAGTTGCTATAAGATATCTAACAGAATGTTAGGTGGCAGTGGTTATTAGACAGATTTTTTTTCTTAAGATAAGGGGTAGTTAGCTGAGTATGTTGTTTCTCATCACACGAACAATAATTTGAAGTCTTTTGTAAATTATCTAAGTTAACCAACCTGCAAATGCACTTGACAGATTTTGTCATCCGTTTAACCGGCTAGGAGCTAGTCACAGTCCCGCAGCATTCCAAACAACGTAGATGCATACAGTTTGCACCTGAGAGTCAAGTTTTTTAAACATTTCCTAGGTACATGTAAATTACTGTCATACCTTTTGATCTGAGTGAAGTGCATGCTAAATTAATAATTGGAGTAAATGCTCTTTGTATTCGCCTACATAGAGCTTCTCCGTGGAATCAGTCTGCCTATGTTTGTGTAGGGATTCACCAACTTTTGCTTTCACATTTACTTAAAGGTAGTTAATATGTCACACTTTGTTCAGATCTTCTCTAATGATAGTCTTCATGAACAAGGACATTGCCGTCAGCGAGATGTTTTCATACGATCTTTAAAGCAATGTTTCTGAAAAGACAGTTGTCGTTTGCCTGAATAATCTGGATTTGTAACCATGTTTGAAATGTTCACACATTTTGGATATGGATGTCAAATCCTTGAAATAAGTATTCAACCACAGTTGCTTCAGGGAATGCATGTGGATATGCTTATAAATGGTAAATATGTAAATAGGTTAAAAATAAACTCTGGGATTGGCCTTCTACCAAGTGAAGAAGTAAAAATTAGAAGTAAACTGGTTTCTATTTTATTTTCTTTCATTCATGTCTGGAACATCATTTATGTCAATTGAAAAAATGAAATGGAACAGTAAGTGTCGTTGCTGCAACCGACACAAAGTTTGTAAAGGGTTTCAAAGGCCAAAGCGCACTTCTGGCATAACTCCTGTGTATGTCTGTGGTGACAGGGCTGAGCAAGAATGGAGCTCCAAGATCGCTAAAATCACTGGGCCAGTGTGGGTGACTGGACCCTGTATACACCACACTGGGCCGGGGCTCAATGTGAGCAGGGGTTTTGCAGTGTTGAGGCTGCTGCCAAGCTGAGATGTCAATGAGGAGGGCAGAAGGTGTGTCCATTGTCCAGGCCTTGGCCATGACTGTGGCTGAGATACCTGTGTTTCTGTACTCCACCTTTGGGCAGGTAAGTATTGGTGTGTTTTTTGGCCTGTTCAGGTCTGTTGTTAGTTCTATCCCTGCTTATGTCTGACAGCTTTCCTTGGTTGTTCTGTTCATGTTGAAATGTATTTATCTACAGTGTTGTTTGTCATATGGGTCTTGGCCACACATACATTGATAACCATGTCATGAGAAGAGTGATGTATTGCTTTCTAAAACATTTGATCTGGCCCTGTTAACGTGATTATTGTTGGCAAGAGTGAAATTCCACAGCTGTCTGAGTAGTTATTCTTATTTCAGTTACAGTTGAATAATTAAAATATAAAACAAAAAAATATTTATATTTTTGCTAATTTTGGTAAATGGCCTGCAAGTTTGACATGTGGTAAATTGCCTATTGCACTTTGCTCTCTCTCCAGTCCATTTTCTCCCAGTTGCGGCTCTCACCCAGCCTGAAGAAAGTGCTGTTTGCAACAGCACTGGGAAGTGTGGCACTCGCGCTCACTGCCCACCATCTTAAGAGGCGTGGTCGTAAGAGGAAACAGTTGACGGCAGCAAAGGATGCCCAGAAAACACCAGCAGTGCCAGAGACCTTACTGAGATCGGGGAGGCCTTCATCACTTAAGAGAGGTGAAACCTGTTAGCTTTCTTACCCCCAAGAGGGTTGGTGTTTTCATTGTCTGAAAAAATGTAAATATAAACCTGTCATTCGAGTTGTAGACTACACCTGCTTGCAGAACGTGGTGATTCATTTTGGGGTGTTAATACGGGTAGCAGGGGTTGGGTCTGCATTGATTTGCTGTGTGTTTTGATGATGTTTTCAGGCGCGTATCCAGGCCGACAGGTGATGAGCCCCAGCACGAGGAGCAATGACACCATGAGTGGCATATCCTCCATCGCTCCCAGCAAACACTCAAGCTCTTCTCACAGCCTGGCCTCTGTGAGTTGGCCATCTTACCCGAATGCTTCTCCTTTGTCATTCATTCTTTCTATTATATTTGTTCTTAATCCCATTTATAAATGTGACATGATTCTGTAGTTCAATGTATTATTTGATTCGTTTTTATAGATTGTAATCTTTTCAACAATCTGATGGTGTTGTGGGGCCAGCATGGAGTCTGTATCTGCCTCTAGCTCAGTAAACTCAACTCTTTTAAGATTGCTGCAAAGTAACACCAGCATTTGGGATTCCTAGACTACACCTAATTGAGGTCTGCTACAACACTGTCTAGCTTCTGTAAATTTCAGTGGGTTTTCTTTGACTTCGTTTGCCCAGCAGATGCGGGTTCCACCCTCCCCAAACCAGTCTGTGAATCCCACCACACCTTGGGAGACAGAGCCAGTCGAAGAGGAGCCTGGAGCACTGGAGGATTCCAATGCGGAAAACCTCTATATCATGGGTAAATCCTTAAGGAATTCTTTCCTTTTGGAATCTCTGACTCTCAGTCTGTCTCTCTGTCCGACTATTGCATACCTGCCCAAACCATTGTTACAGCTGGTTTGTAGACAGGGATTCCAAAAATTTGGGTTAAACCGGTAAAACAACCCAGACAGGGGGGAAATAACTGTAATCCGGTTAAGCTGAAAAAGCCTGAACTTTCCTCTCTCAAAGCTTCTGTTTATATCTCTCTGGAAATGAAAAAAACAGCACTTGTAAAAATGAATATTATTTTTCCAAAGCAATATTTAAGTGAATCATTCTTAATTATTCAAGCTAATTAATGTGAGCACTTAATGTCACAAAACTATGAGGCTACTGTAATGGGTGAAGGGACAGGTAAAGCACTGTACGTAGGTCAGGAAGCTGCCGTTATTATTCATTTTTAGATTATTATTTTCATATATAACTGCATTTTGATTGAACAATCAGAATGTATTCACTTAAATTATTAAATCAATGAGCACTGTCTTGTAGCACTATGCTGAGCCTACCAGGTAAGGCTCATGTCTGTGTGTCATGTTGTTTGTCAACACTGACGTCGGCTTTGTGCGTGTGATCCCTTAACACAAAGAAGGAAGCGCTGAGCATGTGATTAAACTGACTTTCTCGTCTCCAGGGATGGAACTGTTTGAGGAGGCGTTACAGAAGTGGGAACAGGCCCTGAACATCCGCCACAGGACCAACTCAGAAGCATCCGATAGCAACAGCCTTGTCCCCAAGGGGGCAGCACTTCCTGCAAAGCCGCTGGTACCTGTTCCTCTGACAGGATCTTTAGCACAGGGGCAGGGGCTGACCTGGAGCACCTTACACCTCTGTTCCTGAAATAGATTATTAACCAGATTATTTAATTCTTTTGAAAAATACTACTTCCACAGCATTTAATTTCAGTGTTTTCTTTTGTACTTGGTCTCTGACCAAGACTGATTTTTTTTTTCTTTTATACATATTGATAGGGGGATATTAAGATTTATAAAAGGAACCTTTGTAATGTTTGAGTTTGATGTGAATATAAAATGCCATCTGCTTTTTCCATCTTGAGGCTTCTTGGTTTTGATTGCTAGCATCTTCAGAGGTAGGATTCCCAGGGATTGATGGTTTTCCCTGGCTGTTGTTTCAGACGGAGTCAAGGAACAAAGTCTTTGCAGAGAAATTGGAGACACTTTTGCACCGGGCATACCATCTACAGGAGGAGTTTGGGACCACCATCCCGCCAGACAGCTTGCTGACAGACTTTGGTAATATTTGACTGTCTAAGCCAAGTAAACCTGATTTGAAGCCAGCATAATTCTTCCCCTTCCAGATAAAGCAACAAGTAATTGCTCATTTTACAGTAGGAATTTTGTGAATAATTACGGCTCAAATGAATGATTAAATAGGAAACTTTTTTTATTGTTCCAACATTATCGCATTAACTCTGACAAGAGTTCATACAAAAAATAAGCACAGAATTTAGAAATTAGAGTAATCTTTTGATTCCCCAGCAGTTACCTGAGAATGCATATTACGTGTAGCTCTGTTTTGGCTTCTCAGTATAGCCGTTGTGACATTAACATCTTGCTTCAACAAACCTTCTTGTTGCTGTCGCTGCTGTACTCCCAGAGAGTGAAGGAACCCTCATCCTGCCCAATTTGGAGAGCTTGAATCGGCTGAGAGAGGATGACGCCACCACCATTACTTCCGATGACTCTTTCTTTTCTGCAGCTGAAGTAAGGAGCCATTCTACCATTCTCACCCCCTTACCTGCATTTTTGAAGTGTCTCCCCATTATTAATGTCCCCTGAAATCTGGAATTTCCCTATTTGATATCAAACGTGTAGCATCGTTAGAAGTATTATTATGAACACCTTCAATTCTGTTTATCAATTACACTGTCTTTACACTGCAAGGAACAAGTATATTGAAGGTTCCACTGGCTGTGATTCCATGATGTGTATTGTTTAGCTTCAACTTGATTTTGCATGAATTCCTTATTCTAAGTAATGTGCACCTTGGTTATCTGTACAGCTGTTTGATGCGATCTCACTGGAGGATACATACCAGCCTCTGAAGCCAGCAGCTCTGTACGAGGAAGCGCTTGCTCTGGTGAGAGAAGGGAACGTGCCCTGCAGATCACTCAGGTAACACTGCCCTCCATCTCACAGTAGGGTAAGCTGTGTAGAGCAGATGTTAGCTTTGCAGTAATCCTTTCACCTCGGGGTTATGGTGAAAAATGTTTTTATATTTCCCTTTTATTTTGGACATCTTTGCATGTCATGTACTGTTTTAATGAAGGCTTTGCGCCAGTGAATGTAGGCTAGGTTGAGTATGGATCTCAGGCCTTGGTTTCACCCTGCATTACTCTGTTGTTTGTCTGGGTAGGACCGAGCTCCTGGAATGCTACGGTGATGAAGACTTCCTGGCAAAACTGCACTGTGTGAGACAGGCCTTTGAGGTTTGTCCTCTGCTCCACTTCCCCACCCCCTAGACAAATTGACTTGTACTGTAGATAACTAGCACCTGTGTGCACAAGCAAATATTATCCAACGGTTAGTGTTACAGCATCTAATTCATACTTTAGTTAAATAATCATGTACCCGTAAGTACACATTGATTTAGAATTTTTTCAGAATGGGTCATTTGTGGTTATTATTTTTATGTGCTGTGGTTGTTCAAACTATTATTTTTTTGATGGTAAAGTGTACGCCCTTTGAAGAAAACTATGTATGTTCAGGAGCTCTGTGCTTATGTCTGCAGGTGCTCCTGTTTGATGAGACCCATCGGGTGTTCTTCAGCGAGACCGGGAAGCAGATGATCACAGGACTCATGTCTAAGGCCAATAAGGTGAACGTCTGGTCTGCACACGCTGCCTCGACCCTGGACCTCAGTCTTCATAATTCCAATATAAATTGAATGACCACATCTGTAATATCATATGTGTTTGGGAATGGTACCTGTTGAAGTGTAAGGTCATACTAATGTCACTTGCAATACGTCAGGCTTTTTCTTGAAGACCGGCTTTCATGAGGTAAAGATTGTCAGAGTGGTTCTCGCTGCCAAATTCTCATTGGTTTGTTCGGCTGTGAAGATTCCACTGCTGACTGTAGCTATCTGCCATGATTTGTGATGTAAATTTTGTCCCATTTCTAGAGCCCCAAGGCATTTTTGGAGAGTTATGAGGACATGCTCCGCTATACCCAAAGGGAAGAGACGTGGGCTACAACAAAGATGGAGTTGGAAGGCCGAGGGGTGAGTTTGTCTGACCTTGTAACACATTACATTGCTTTTCTGTTTCAGTGCCAGAAAAAAACATCCATAAGATGTAGCCAAAAGCAGGACCAAGCATAGTACTATGAGGTTATGATGACAAGTGATGATGGATCTATAGACATCTGTCCATTAGGTTGTTACGGTTTAAGCTACATGCCTGTGTGGTCTGTCTACAGCCAGGATGCCACATGTACCTGTGTTTTGGTAATGGAACCGGGCTTGTTTGTATCTCAGCCATTGCAGATTCAAATCCCAGGTGGGGCACTTCCATTGTACCCATGGGCAAAGGTACTTAGCTGCTTCAGCAGTTAACCAGCTGCATCAATGAACTCCAAAGTAAAATGGAAACACAGTACGTCGTCGTGATATAAGGGCATCTGCTAAATGGCAAAATGTAAATGTGAGCAGGAAAGAAGGGAAAGCCTCATGTGTGATGTTATAATCCCCGATGGGAAGTTTAAAACACCCAACGCAGCCTTGATGAATAATTTGAATTGGTGGAAATCAGTTCACTGAATTATCCTCCTATTGTTTTCTTGATGATGGTACTGAAACCCCTGAGAATATGTATGTTATTGTGTTGGAGGTCGTTTTACATAGAAAGCTCTTGCCTCTGGTGCTTTGCTTTGACAGAATGAAGTCAAATTCAAAAGGATTTGCTTTGGATACTACAGTAGAAAATAAGGATAGGTCTCAGCTATTCATTCAAAGAAAAAAAAATAGCAAAGTAATTAAATGCGTCCTTGAATGGTTTTTTTTTACTTAAACAGTGATTGTGAAGGCCCCAGCAGGCAATGTTCAACATAATGCATATATGCATACTCATATAGCTGAGCTGCTGTATCCCATACATGAAGAAGGTTTCTCTGTCCCTTTGGTTTTTTAAATTTAGAGAAAACCATTAATGAAATTACAAATTACTTCCATCTGGATTACTGCATTTGGTATCAATACCAAGTAGGCTGGGGACTGTAGGTTAGCAGCTGCCGAGTGTAAGCTGTAGAGAAACTAACTAATCAAAGAGAAATAATGTAGTTTATCGCAAAGTAGAATTTACTTTCAGAACATGATGAACGTTCCCTTCTTTATAGTTTATCAACAGAAACCCTTGACTGAAATGGATGCAATACTAATCTTTCAATTTCCCACAGTGGGTCGAATGACAACTATAGCTAGGTAACAAGATGTTTATTGAGGCAATATACAATAGTTTGGTTACTAGTGCTAAGTAGTTAGGCTATGAAGCTACCTAGCAAGCTACAAATATAGTCAGTTTGTAAACTAGACACAATAATTGTATTTTATCATACACATAGTGATGGTTGTCTAAACAAAATTACATAACTTACATTTGAATTAATTGTTAAATATTAGCTTTTACAGCGAAATGCCCTAGCCAGCTTGCTAGCAATGTCAGTATGGCTAGTTCTGATGCCTCCTTACCCACTGCCCTCCTCAACTAGCTTATTGTCTTCTAACCCCTTCAAATTCCCTACCAAACCCAGGAGCACAAAATTGCTGAGGCCAGCCCTCCATTTTGGGTGTTTCTCCAACACTGACGAGCGGTTTCTCCCTGCTAGGTTGTTTGCATGAACTTCTTTGACATTGTGCTGGATTTTATCCTGATGGATGCTTTCGAAGACCTGGAGAGTCCACCCTCCTCAGTGGTGGCTGTGCTCAGGAACCGTTGGCTCTCTGACAGTTTTAAGGAGACGGTGAGGAACACTCGGTCCTACACTAAGACCATCTTGATTGTAAAGTCAGGTGTAATTGCTGATCTCAATTATATAATTAATCTTCAGATTAAGATGTTGTTATTTCAATAATCTTAAATGAGAATCATTCATTTTTCTATTTTTCATAATCACAAACAGCCGGATACAATGTAAATAGTGGTTTTATTCTTGTCATTGGAAGTGAAATTTTAATACTTAGGTTATTTGAGTTATTGACATTCATGACACTTATTTGAAGGCACATATTAGATCATACAGTAGTAGAATATGGTTAAAAAAATAACAGACAACACACTTCTCTGTCCCAACTGGGTTCATGTACAGTTCAAACTGTCCAAAGTTTCCACTTGACAAGTTACTTACACCTGAGGCTTTTTTAAAAAAAAGTTACCACTCAATTAAAAAATAAACTTGCCGCCTCAGGGTCGTGTCGCACCTGCATTCCCCTCACAACTGGCATTCATATTGTGTTTCCTGGGGGAGAAAATCAATTAAAATTCTGTTAATCACTCTCGTGTAATGTTGAACTTTTTAACCTCCGTCTGTCTATGTCATTTGTTGGTAACAACTTCAGATTAGGCTACATAAAATAAGTTTGCCCTTCAGTGAATGCTCTGCTATTCTTCCAGGTAAAATTCTAGGCAGCAGTTCAGTACCTACAGATAAATGTTATGAGTTGACCTTTAAAACCTTTAAAACATTTTTATTTACTGGAACAATATAGGTCAACTTAATGGCCTGCAAACTTTGTTTTCAATATCACAAACAAACTCTTTATGCCACACAGTGAAATAATGTGGTGTCATTTCTTTTAAAATAAGTAGCAAATGTGTATGGATACATCTTGTTATTGATAAATTGTTTTCCATAAAATGGGTATGTTCACCTATTGTTGACTGTTTTCCATGAACAGGATATTTGTCAGGTTCCACACTTTAGAAAAAACTTCCCACTTTAGAAGAAGCCTAACCCTATTTATGTCCCTCTTAAGGCACTGGCAACTGCATGCTGGTCCGTTCTGAAGGCAAAGAGACGCCTTCTCATGGTGAGTTGTTGAGAACTGGCTAAAGACCTCATCCACATCACTGAATAGCATTGCTATGAAAATCAATATGTTTCTGGAGTAAAATGATAAACAGTTATTATTATGGATAAAATAATTATTGTGGATTATTATGCAGAATAAGCTCTCTGGGGGATGTGTCCCAGTTTGTTTCTGCTGGTTGAATGATGTTGACCTCTGCCTGGGTCATAGGTCCCAGATGGCTTCATATCCCACTTCTATGCCATTTCTGAGCATGTGAGTCCAGTTCTGGCCTTTGGGTTCTTGGGTCCGAGACAGCACCTCAGTGAGGTGTGCACCATCTTTAAGGTGAGACCGGTTTTTTTTCCTTATCATGTTGAATTAAGTCAGAATAATTAAGAATCTGAAGATGTATCCTTGTGATTTGAGTGTAGGCCTAGTCATTTAAAAGCAGCTACTTACAGGGCAGAGGTATGTGTAAGAGGTATAATAAATAAAAGTAATGATTAACCATGAGTTGGTGGACAGGTATGTTTTGTTTCATTCGGCAGCAGAAATACATATTATCTATTTAGCTAATAATTGGGATAATTCTGCGTTATCTCATTTCTTACTGGCAGTACCCTCTGGTTGATCTGGTTGCTGCAGTCTGCATAGGCCATCTGTACATTCATTAGTCTACACAGGAGAGCTGGTGGGTTGGGGATTGAAATTAGACAATTAAGCATGGAAGTTTGGACAATTAAGCAGGCCTGGAGGTACAATTGAAAATGTAAAATTAGTTCAGGGAAGAATCTGATAATTTATGTTTAATTATGTCTCGAGGGTAAATTTACTGGATGAATGCATATGAGAATTGTTAAAAAATGGTGCTAAGGGCTTGGAAAAATGATATGAGAGTGGTTAACCAGCAACAGCCAAACTCCCAATTAAGAACTTTGTGTCAGGGGTGATGTCACCTTGGATTTTGTCACTGAGGTCCAGTAAGAAGTCAAAAGTTGAATTTTGTACCAAGCACTGACTTTCACTTTTCATGGAACGTTTTCTGTCTCTGAAAACGCATAATCATTGTTTTTTGTATGAACTACCTTGCTGTGTAAACTTGCATCACTAAAAACCTTAAATATTTTAAATTTGGAAACACTAGGTTGATGTCTCTGTTGCTGCAAAGTGGAGCATTCCAGCCCAAAATCTTGTATGTTCTGCCTTCGGTTCCAATTGCATGAAGGAAAGAATAAATTGAATCTATGATCATCTATTATAATATTTCTGACTTTGTATACCATGATGGGGGACAACCTGTATATAACCGAATAATGAATGCAAATTCTATCAATTTGTTGCATAACCATCCTCTTAACTGAACCTTGTCTTGTTTTTTGACTGTGCTATTGTGTGTACAGATGTAAGATAAACTGAACTTTTCATGTGCACAAAAATTGTGTCCCTTAAAGGATTCTCTCACCATGAGTTCATCAACAACAGTGGTATTCTGTCATTCACTCTTCACTGTCAGACGCAGTCTGTCCTAGTTTACTTATGCAAACATTTTATTATTTGCACTTACTTGCATGGCTTGTTCCAGGGAAACTACTGCTATGCTGTGTGTTTTCTGAAATGAGTAGGGTGTCTGCTTCCTCCTGCTCAAACTGACATCTCGTTTCCTTTTGTTGAGTTGCTTGTGGTGAGCAGATATGCAAAAATAGCTCATATCAACTCATATTAATCCCTTCTGAACATAGTGAAAATATGTATATGAATAAGTATGTCAACATGATTTTGATTATGGGATAGATCAGTTTTACGGTAAGTAATACACAGAGTCATTCTGAGTGGGATTATTTAGTAATTCCATTCAAATATTTATGATTGAGTTTTGGTAGAATCTTATCAAGGAAGAACATGGGAGCCTATTTAGTCAATCACGGGATAACTATTAATAGCAAGAAATAACTAGTATGTCATGCATATTACTTCACTGAAGCAGTGGACTATTAACACATAGACTGGGTAGTTGTAGCATAGTAAGTGGACATTCTGAGTCCTCGTACTGGATATAATTTCAGTTGTTTGACAGGATACAGGATTCCCTTACGCAGTCATCATTCAGCTTTCCTGTGCCAAAACTAAGCCTGGACACACTTAAACAGCCTGGACACATATTTACAATAACTTTAATATCGAGCATGCCAAAGAACAACGCAGCAGATATTGTACTACATCTACCAAACAAAAAAAATACATTTTATGTGTTCAGGTGAACTTGCTTTAATTGAATCATGTGTTCAGCATTTTAAAATATGGTGATTTATTATTTCCTCCCTCAAGCAACAAATTGTTCAGTACCTGAAGGACATGTTCGACCACGATAAAGTTCGCTTCACCACCGCTCAGTCACTGGCTGATGACGTCCTGAGCCTTTCCCATCGGAGAAGCGAGATTCTGTTGGGATACCTGGGAATCGACAGCTTGCTGGAGCCCAATGGCGACCTGCCTGCCGGACACAGTGGGTCCACAGAGCACAACTGAGACAGGCCGGACTGGACTTGCAGGACAGAACCAAGATGCCCTCGTTCAATATGATTCCATCTCTTCTCATCCGGGGGTAACTATTTCTAATACTTTTGGTGTCATGTTGAGGATCAGCAGCCAGTGTTATTGCACCCCTTGTTCTTCACTGTGAAGACACTGGAACAATTCTAATTATTATTTTTTTGCAAAGGTGGAAAAAAGATCAGTTTTTGACCCATCTCCCTGCACTGGCCAAATGAAAACTTAAACTCTGACATGGATGTTACTTAACACTAGATTCCTAGTGTCGTATCTGTCTAGTGGGTGGTTATTTACCACTTGTATACTTATTTATTCCCATTTAGTAAGGGGTGTGATTTTAAATAGAGCTCTTCGTGAAGAAGAGAATGTGAATGTTTGTTTGCTTTGTGAAACAAATCTTTCGCGTAAACCTGGCATAGGTGGTGATTGTTACCTCACATCATCACAGAAGCCTGGCAGTGTGAGAAAACAAAATGTGGAAATACATTTCTGTCAACGAGGTTGACCAGACATAAATACCCTGCAAAACTAAGTTAAGCTGCTACTTTCACAGTAAACAAATCTGGTGGAATGACGATGTTAAAAGTCAACCTTATGACCTGTACATCAAATTCTTGGCTGAATGGTAGCATTCCAGATACTGACCACACCCAAACTGTTACCTTCAGAGAAACCTGTGAAGGAGCAGCCACAAAGCAACAAATATGAACAGTCAAATAACACCATCTCATTTTGCTGCTTGATTGTTCTTTTGAGAGCCTTCCCATGTTTTTGATGGTGACTATGGTCTTGTGTTGTGAGGGTGGCCCACCATTTATTTGCATGGACATTAACCTCTCAGTTGTCTGAAACAATGACCCATTTGTTAAGAAACGCGTGTCAACACTTACCAGTGTTAACAGTAAACTGCAGCAAGTTCAAGTGGTTTCATCTATCAAAACGACGTGATTTGTGGTAGGAAGCTTTGTGGAACTAAATTTCGTCTTCAGATGATTACATTACAGTAGTTACAAAGTGGAAAAACACATTCACGGCAGATTTTTAATTGTTACAACACTTCACTGCTTTCCAGTACTCAATGACCCGGTCTGCTTTCACTGTAATTGCACTTTATCAAAAACCTTAATTTCCGGTTTTCTTTTACTTAACTTTTAATGAAGTTGCATCATGTAATAGAAACTGAGGTATTGCTTATTGAGCAATCTGTTTCTATTTTTATGTAGTTCATTTTTAGTATTTGTCAGTTCAAGCATTCAAGTTTATGCAAATGTCCTCACTAAATATTGAATAAAAAAGCTATTGCATATTGATGGAGCACAGAATATATTACAAAGGGGGCAATGATTTTTTTTCCGATATTGTCAGTGAAATGATTCATTGTTAAATGTTATGTAATCTGAAAAAAAAACTTTAAAAATGTAGGCTGCCCCACAAAGTGTTCCATGAAACACCTTAACTCAGGCTTGAACTGTAGAGTCAATCATTTGATGAAGTAATTCATGATGAATTCCCATTTCCAGTTAACCTGGCCTGGCATTTCTCCCTGTGGACAGGGGTGTGGTGGAGGCTGGGGGGGGTATATAGTACGTCTTTGGGAAGCTGAAACCCAACAGTTACCCCTGGAGCAATAATTTTCCATGTGTGTTAACACAAACGTGTAGTTGTCCGGTCATACTTAGAAAATTGTGGAACATTATTAGAGTAGAACATGGTAGCTCAAAATGTTTCAAAGTGTCATCGGCTATATTTTTCAATCAACTTGAATGTCTGGTTTAAGGTTTAATAAAGTAAAGACAGATGGAAGCTATATACAAGAATTACAGTTATATAATTCCGAGATATTCCTTGCATGTGAACATTTAGCAAACTCGTCTGTTCAACAATAGCTGCTAATTATAGCCTACCCCATTTTGGAAAAGCGTACACATTCAGTCGCCGACAGAAAATTTGGCGTTGATGCGCTGAACTTTCATGTGGCTCCAACAAGGCTTCAATAATGAATATCTCGTAAACTGTCACTTTGTGCCTACAAGAGGAATTGGTGACAGTAGTTCAATGGAGAATCTTAAATCTTTTCCAAAATTTGCTTAATGTGTTAGAGTAGGTAAATTGTGCAAATATTCATATTATGCGTTGTGCACAGAGTTATGCACTGATTTCAGAATTCAGGTCTTCTTACGATAACTAGATGTACACATCATTTCTGAGGCATTTAATTCATTAGTTACAATTTGTTCGGTCATGAACAGATTATTTATTCATGTGATGAAGTGTTTCTTGCAGGTATGCCTTTCAGAGTCCAGCAACCTGGTAAAAAAAAAATATCTGCGGATACTAATTAAATTATTTTTTTTTCAGTTAACAAACATACAAAATAAAGAAATAAAAACACGTCAAACAAATAAACAAATATGCAAAATATAAGAAAACATTATTTAAGGCCCTTCCCTCGTCAAATCTAAACCTGGGTTGTTTTTTTCCTGTTTTGTCAAATAAGTCCTTATGTTTAAAATTATTATATTGTAACTGAATCTTCAGTGAGAAGCTTGACTTTTTCTGGTGGCCAAAGTAGTTATGTTGTTGACATAGCACTGAAGTTTAAAATTATTCATTTAAGTGTCCTACCCTTGCCTTTATGTTGTGTGTGTGTTTTTTTTTTTTTTTTTTTGTAAAACTATGTTATGCCAGAAAACGTCATTGGCATTTAAAATATCCTTTAAACCATTGTTGTCAATATTGTGTTTTCTGATTAAATCTGTGTTTCTTTTGCCTTTTGTCTGGTAAGCATGAATGAAGAGACAGTGTTTGTAATTCATTGTTATTATTGTATTATTTTTAAATTGATCTTCACACATGAATGAGTTCAAGTCACACCATGGAAATAAGTGTACTGCAGAAAATATTTGGCTACACAGTTTTGACTCGATCATGCTCTCATTAAAATCAAAAGTTGTGTATCATGTATATGATGTAAAATACATTTACCTCATGTATAGCTTTATTCATTCTGAATCGTATCCAAACTTCAGATTATGTATTTTCTGATGATATATTAAAAATACAAAAGAAAATATCTTGGTGTTGGTAATGGTAAGCTATTTGGACATTGAATTGTTTTTTTTTTATCCAGAAGAGTCTTATTTATTAATGCTTACATGAGTGTTGCGGTTAAAGCCTAGAATACGCATTGAGACCTCGAAATTGTGAAAATATTATGTGAATGCTTTTGTTCAAGTTTCAGCTTAACTCTATATGAGTTTTGCTATCAGGGAATTTATTGTCACCATCTTGGGTTGCTGTGATTAGTAATACTAATTGACCAAACCTGATGCTTCTATGCTAGCTTGCTCAAAGGTTGTAAAGCACAGTACAAACATAATTGAGGAATATACAATCACCAGCCTTTTCCACCAACATGCACAGTTGTGTCTTTATACTTGGTTTCCATATGTAGGTTGTTTCTCATGGCCATGTTGGTCTAATAGTTACCCATTTGAAAACTGCAGTCTGTGCGCAGCTCAATAACTTTGTGCTCCATGTCCGTCAAATGTGTGCTTTTGATTTTCCACATTAGTCTTGTATCAGACAATAGTTAAGTCGTATATGTATTTTCTTCGTTGCAACCATCTGCTTGTTGCCATCCTACAGAAAACCGTGATTATGAAATAATAATGATAATGGTCGAACCAATAATCATTGTGTTTTATTATAAACTATGGCTACAGCATGTGCTTAATGAGTTCTGGCAGTAATCACAGCAATCTTGTAGTGGATATTATCAAAGGTATTATCAAATTGGAGTTAAGAATTGTAATGAGTGTTCTAGGCTGTCAGCAATTCTCAAAAGTCCAAAGTGTTCCAGAATACTTGAAAAGTAAATAAAGTTTGCATATTAACTTTCAGATTCAAAAAATACAAAAAGAGAAAAACCTGAGCAACTTGGTCCTTTGTAACTATTAAAATGCGGAGGATTGTTTTTAATGAGTACACACTGCTTCTGGTGGAAAGCTAACAAGTTAAGGTCTGGTAAGGCCGAGTTCAGATATTAGCAGTGTTCAGTTTATTACATTGCACAATAGCTCTATCAGATCTTAACCAATTGTGCTCCATTTTATAGAGGAGTAAAGTATTTGTAAAATTTCATTATAGTTCTACGATAAATTCCTTAAGAAATTTCAGTTCTGGTTGGATTTTTATGTCATTCAATATACATTTAACCTAAAGACAAAATAATGTAATATGACATTTTAAGCTAAACTTATTTTAAAAACACAGTTTTCTGTAGTCTGCAAAAAGATGTGCATGTGATGTCATTTTTATGCAGGACTTTTTGTTTTGATATTAACTTGGGCATCTGACAGGCTTTCATCAAATGACACAGGCAATGTGACAAAAATATATAATTACCCCTCTCAAAGAGAGCCTCTCTCATGCATATATGTATGGGTTTCTGTCCTTTAAGACGATGTGTTATGTGAATCCAGTACCATCAAACACAGTTTTATAAATAGTGTGACATTTAATCCCATGTGTAGCAGGAGACATCTTTCTTGGACCTTTTGTGAGTAAATATGTGGAATATTCTGCTACTAGCTGTTCTGGTTTTCATAGCTCACATCTGTGGACCTGTGATTTTCCTTTTCATAATGCCTTCATATTATAAATGGCTGGATTTATTTAAATCATAGCATTTAGGAGTTTTCGTTATTATTGAGCAGCACTTTAAATGGTGCTATAATTCTCCCCCTAAGTGACGATTGTACTTTAATTTTACCACTAGATGGCAAACAGGCGCAGATAAGGGGATTCACCAAAGTATAGACTGGCCTTGAATGGTATCGGTTTTCATTTTAAATGTTTATTAAATCTCAGCCAATAGCTTGTCCAAAATTACTGTGCTGTGCATTTTTCAGTCCCCCTAAATCCAACTTTGTGGCAGATTATAATCTTCAAACGGCACATGCTGCTGCCATATGTCATCCCATTATTGGATTGATGTAATCTGACTTGTAATTCAAGATATATGATAATCCTTGGGAATCATTTTCTCCAGATATTACTCCATGATTCAGAGGAAACTTTGAAATTGCTGAATTATACAGGGCCATTCTAAGTATACTTTTGTCTGATATCAACTCAGACAATTTTAATTCTGTCAACGGAACAATTATGCTGAATTCTTAGAAACGTGGATGTGTGTAAAAGTGACTTGGTTTTACCAGAGAGTGCATATGTTTGTTGTCTTGTGCATTTTATCATGTGCAGCTTTGCTTTTAATAATCATGACAGGTCTCATCTGGCAAGGTATTTGACAGGCTTCTACACAACATAGTTCCTAAATGTTAATTGTTCTGATCAGTTAGTTCATTGACGCTTGTTATTTTGTATGTTTGTTCTAACATTAGAATAATGTGTTTTTCTAAAAGGGACATGAAACCTTCATATATTGTTAAATGACGTAACACCTTAGGGTTCTGTTTGAAATAAAATCCTTTCCTGTTTAGTTTCTTCGACTGTTAAGGGAAAACACTGTTTTAATGACCACTTTGATTTCCTACTGTGTGTTTTTCAGTGTGTTGTAATCATCAGTACTGTGACGACATCTCTGTTTTTACACATTTTACCCTTTTACCTCTTCCCCGTATGCCAGACAGAGAAATTCCATACAGGGTAGATGACCTTGTGACCTGAACAGTGCACAGTAAAACAACCATCTCCTGGCACTTTCTTTCAAAGTGTAGGTTTGTGTAATATTCTCAGATAGATTCAATAAAATGCATAATTTATAATGCACTCTCTTTGGTGAGCTCTCTGACCAGTGCTGCTGTCTTTAACATGCAATACACATCCTTCCACCCGAATTCCCCACAGGACCTGTCTTGCACTTTAAACCGCTTGCAAAGGTTTAGAAGCCTGAAGGTTATTATCAGCATAAAATATGTGTTATATGATACGATTATGATTCACTGAGTCTCTTTAAATGATTTTGCGATTTGAACTGGTCCACAGACAGTGGAATCTGATGTCCCAGAAAGACTAATTCACTTTTCTATTAGGGATTCAGGTTACAGACATGCATGTGTTCTATGCATAGGTTGACATCAATTACTGATTACTGTTCCTGCGATAGATTATGATTACATGACAGTGTATGGTATGAACAAGAAAAAAACTATACAAACCACATCATTTCTGAATGATGGTGCCCAATTGGAGAGTCACAGAAAGAGAGTCTCTATTATGTGATAAGGTAGGGAATACTGTGATGACTGAGGATGTCCCTTCCAAAGCAGATCAATGGCCGACTTTGCCCTGTTCCTCAGAACTAGTCAGATATGGATTTGATATCCCTGGGTGCATCACTGCACTGAAGACTTGTGCTTCAGCTGGATTATTAATTATTTATACATTATGCATATTTACCATTTTTGGAAAGCAAAAAACAATACGTGTACGAAGTATGTTTTCAGATTTGAATAGCTTCTCAAAACAAGCTCTGTTAACATAACATCAGATAACGACTAATGTAATTTAACCTGTGTTGATTTTCCGCATGCCATAGACTGCAATAAATGGAAGAATATGAATTGCAAGATTCTGAATAATACAGTATCCGCATTCAATGCTTGGGTAAATCAAGTGGTAGAGGAAAACAAAGGAAAATACTAAAACAAGGCAGAAAACAATTGCTATCGTGTACCTTGCCTTCATTGGCTAAAAATTTTTGTTTTAAAAATAGTGAAATTGAATAAAGAAGCAATTGAAGTATGTTTAGAGAATAGTTTGCCTTTAGGTTGATTGAACACATTTTGGGATTGATGATAATACAAGTAGAGCTAGGTATAATTGTAAAATAGATTTATGAGACTGAAAATCAGTTCTGATTAGATTGAGAAATTAATATTTGAAATGATGATCATCCAAAGGAGGCCTAAGGACATCCTTCAACCACAACATTCTTCCACCAGGTAAGCTGGCTACCTTCGTTGGGCTCATCATTCTCTAGCATCTACTCAGGCTGGCCGCTTGCATATGCACCAAAGGAGTACATGCTAACTTCACTCTCCTCCAATGGCATAGACAGTGTGTAATTGGTGGTGTGCCTGCAGTGTGGAAAGAACCATCCCATACCTCATCTAAGCCATTTGCTAGTGCTATCATCCCTGCACAATTGCAACTTATTACTGGTTGGCTGTCTGACCTTTTCCACAAGACTGCAATGTCATTCATAGCATACCAGTTCAGCTGGTGTTTAACTTCCAAAACCCACCTAGTGCCTCACCTTTTGTTCATCACCCTCCACTAGGTTCTGAGTTTAGAAACACTTTTTATATGATAGAATACAATTTAGGCTGGCTGTTGTATAAACTTTTATATCTTAGCCCCATTTTTCAAGTCTGTGTTCCTTTGCTGTGTGTATATGTGTATATTGTCTGGTTTGGTTTGTTGGCCCAACCATAGAAAGAGGTGGCCGCAAGAAAAACAAACAAATAAATAGAAAGAATCATGGCTAGTACTGGACAAATAAAGACATGTCTCAAATCAGTATTTACCTTTCTTACAATGTCAAATAAAGTAAATGTTGCCAAAATGCTACCAAATGGCAGTAAACAAATGGCTATTTTATGTTCATAAGTTGGCATTTAGATAAGTGTCTTTTTTGTATACAGCCTTTGAACGTTCCTGTGCTTTTTAAATCTGTATTGAAAGAAAAATCTGTACTTGACAAAGGCAATACTATTGCTTTGTGAGTATTGTTCTTCATTAAGTATTCAGCACTTAAGGTGATGACTGACATGCACACTATGTGTGTTCAGCAATACTTCCTTTCTAATTGAAGGCTGACTCAGTGCCTTGTAAAGGCAAGCCCTGTCTTTGTTTAAAAGAATGTAATAAAATAAATCATTCCACAAGGTTCACTTTTAGATATTTTAACCACAATAACTCCTACACAAGGACAGCTAATGTTGTTGAAGAGTGTTTTCACTTTTCACAGTATGCAGTTTTAATTGAATATATATGGAAAGTATTTTTATTTTATATTAGATAATTATGTGCAATAATGTGCATGTTAGTTTGGATAACATTGAAACACACAATATTACTATATTCAGCAGCATTGATTTACCCATTCAGTTCATTTTTCATTTAAGCTTGAAAACGCCTTCTTCTCATGTGCACGTGAAAGGCATAGGAGATTGGACAAACGTCTCTCTTCAGCATAGTTATCATTGGCTGATTGTTTCTATACATTTTTGTGGGTTTCTACATGGTGAGTGGCCAATTTCCGTGAAGGAAATTTCTGTAATGATTGGTTAGAGGAACTTGGGCGTCACATTCTGATTTGTCGATCCGTAGTGCCCGGTGTCCGGGCAAGATGGCGTCTGAAGAGCAGTGCTCGGTACCACCTCGATGGCGGTCGATATCTTTAACCCATGTTGAGTACCCAGCTGGTAAGTTCATCAGAAAGCCAACATTTTTATACTCTAATTCGTCTGGTTTCCAATTCGTTACGATGATGTTGATTTTAAGGATGTTTCGGAATTTTTGCTACTGAATGGATTCGGCCGAGTGGAATTGCCAAATGGTGAGCCACGGCACAGAGTGGATGCATTGCACCGCAGGGGACGTAACATCGACTGCTAAATAATGTGCCTGTTCCGCATGCGCAGTTTCACAAAATTGTCCACAATACCTGTTTTTTGTATCGCATACATTGAATTATTTTACGTTTAGAACAGACTTTACTAACCATATTCGAATCATCGTGACAATAGACGTTCCACTTTTTGCACTTCGGGACCCAGCTAGCCTCATAGTATTGGTAGTTGGCTTGTCAGTGATAACTAGCTAGCTAGCTAACGTTAGCTAGATGGCCAGCTAAGGTGATTCTGATCCGCGTTGGTCCACACGAATCTAGCTATTGCTAGCTATCACTAGCACTACAATTGACTTACCAGTTGGCTATCTACAGACCTTCCGAACATTGCCTACCATTCTAGTCAGTTTAGAAACAATGACATTAATACTACACATTTGATTGTAACCGTTACCAAACTGCTTGAGGGTTTGTAAGTGTCATAACTTGCAAGTATCAGATTCTAAGCTAATGCTAGTTGGCTATCTATCTAGTTGGCTGTCGATAGCTAGACAAAACGTCTTTTAACGAGTAAACGGAATAACTCTGTGTATTTAATGACAAACATTTTGTCAAGTACGTTTTTTGGTCGCAGTTTGGTTAAATATCTTATTTTACTCGCAACTTCATCTAGATAGCCAGCAACCTTAATAGTCCTGTATCGATATCTGGCCAGTCATTAAGCCACGATCTAATGATAGTGAGCTAGCAGTAGTAGTACTAGTTGTAGCAGTGTGGCCAGGCGATATATATACAGTATGTCCCTTGATCAAGCAGAGGCGCAAGTTGTGTTGTGTGTCTTGGAAAAAACGAATGAATTAATCGTGTCTGTCAATTTAGCTAACTGAGTTGGGTGTATTGCTAACTAGTGAACCAAAATGCACTATATATGGACAGGAAACTAATTTAATCCAACTTAACATATGTAGATGACCAACGTGAGTTACCTGTTAGTAACGTTACTCCTGGTTACTATGAAACGTAGTACACTAACCGTATCCTCGCATTGAATAACAACAGTACTTAGTGTTCAAAGTAACTTTAGTTGAGAGGGGATCATTCTCTGCCTACTTTTATTAAGCACCCACCAAACTAAAATTGACATTAAAACTGCACATTTTAGCAATTAAGTAAATTGAAAAAGAACAGCGTTAGAGCAAGTGCTATATGAATAGATGTATTTGTAATATGAACTCACAAACAATATGACTACTGTACGTCTACCTTGTCAAAGCACTTCATGTTCACTTCTTTCTCAACCTGATGCCTATTGTTGGAAGCTTTACAGTATCAATTCAAGATTCAAAAGTTGGTTAATTGTAAATATACCAAATACCCTCAATGTGAATATACTGTAGAACTGGCTGTGTTGAGTTTTATTGTACTGTGTAAAAATCAATAAATACATAAATAAAAAAAAAAAATCCCAGCGACCTTCTTTTCATCCCTAAACACATTTGAGTCCTGAAGTAGATGTTCCTTATATGAAGTGTTGTATGAAGCATGGCTGTTTTTTTCACCTCTTGTTCAAATGAAGGTAATGTGTGTTTATTTTAAGGTGACCTGACAGGACAAGTTTTGGCCTACACCAGCCTCCTACCCATTGCAATTCTGGTGGGGTTTATCACGCTCATTGTATTCAAACGCGAGTTGCACACAGTAAGTTACAATCGGTACTCACAGACAGGGAGCACATAGGTATTTCACATAGTTCTTCAATTAGTATAGTGGGAACTCGCTTTCATGTTGGGCAGTGTTACTTAAGATGAATCTGATTAAATTGAAGACTGAAGTGATCCAGTGTTGCACTCAGAAGTTGGGGGGGGGGTTCCTACCATTGATATAGAAAACAAAATTGTCATGTAGCACATTTGACAGATTGATATACATCCATCTATATTCAGATATATATATGTGTGTAATGTAGAATGCAATTACATAAGTATTGTGAAGTAAAAGCATGTGAAGCTGTCAAAGACAGCTCTAATGTTTTTTGTTTTTTTTTTTTTATCATCACTATGCCAAGCTTGTGTGTGACTAGCTATGTATCTGTCTTTTTCCTGTCAGATTTCCTTCTTTGGGGGACTCATACTGAATGAGGGCCTCAACTGGCTGCTGAAGCATATCCTGAGAGAACCTCGTCCCTGTGAAGGTGAGAGGACTGTGTGTGTGTGTGCGTGCGCGTGTGTGTAGCTGAAATGCTCTTTACTTTGAGAATGACGCATCAGATTAGGTGGAATTGCTTTATGGTACCCTTTCATTTTAATGTCAATGCTAAATTATGTCATTACAACTTACAGTGAGCACTAATCAATTATATATTGTTGGTTTATTCTGCTTATTTCCCGTTTTTCCATTATAGTATCTAATGTCTGTAGTTGCCGACTGAATCGGGTCATTCATTTAAGTGTGATCATTTGTACTTGCTTGTCTAATGTCTATCTTATATGTATGTCAAAAGGTGGCCCAAATAAATAACTTAAAGCTAGCTAATATCAGCAGACTAATGGATAAGATATTAAGTGTCTTGTGCTTAGCCTTGAGGAACAGCATAATCAAAGCTTAGGTTGTTTTCCAATTGCTAAAATGACTGAAGTCTTCCATTAAAGTTCATTTGAAAGTTGTAAAGAAGCGTATGACTGGCTCATGCCGTCAATGCACTGGTGAAATGTTTGGACGAGGCCTGCGGTCTGTTATTGAATTAGGGCTGTGCCGGTGGCAGCTGTGGCCGCCAGCCCCACAGGGCAGCACTTAATTAGTCGCAGTGTCGCCTACGGTGGGTGGGAGCTCAGTCTGTGGGACATGCATGTCTCTACATGCGCCGAAGTCCCCCTCCGGTCAATGCGTCCATTCTGTCTGCATAAGCCACGCACCAAGCGTTCTCCTCTGATTCGGTGTCTGTGCCAGTTAATTAAGCAGGTTGACTGCAAAGTTAAGGAAGGGCAATATTGGCATACTGCGTTTAGGAGGAGAGCTCAAGCTTGTCCACTCTGTCCTGAACTAACAGAGGAGATGCTGCAATGAGTATGAACACACACGTCTGACATTCCAGATTGGGTGATAATTGGGATAAAGTGTACCATTTTTTACTTCTAGTTTGATGGTATTGAGGATTTTTTGCATTGTATCCATGTCTGTATGGTCAGCCCTCTTGCCAATGTGATTACATTTGCTCTTTGCCCTTACAGGAGCTCATGCTACCCTGACAACAGAGTATGGGATGCCTTCAAGTCACTCACAGTTCATCTGGTTTTTTGTTGTATACTTTTTTCTTTTCCTTTATTTGAGGTGAGGCATTGTCTTCTCTTCTGCATCCTTATTCCCTTGTTATTGTGGTTGTGATGGAGGACTGTAACACTGTCAAGGTGTCCAATTTGCCACCATAATGAACAGAATTCATTGGGAAAAAGTTAGAAACACTTTGTGATGTTTGGAATTTATTGGTGTCCTTACCAGCAGTGTAAAGTAGATCTGATCTTGTATGTGCAAAAATTTTAGACTGAAATCATGAATCAGTTGTTAAAGTACCTTGCAGTAATACACTTAATCCCTGTTGATTTTGTAACATTCCGGCTTTCTAAGAGGACAATAAATAAAATACGAGCAACGCAAATAATAATTGTCAGGTAACGCTACAGCAACTTCATTTATGTTCTTATTGGCCAAGAGAACTTGTGTGGACTTGCCTCTGCTCTGTTCACAATTCAAGTCAGAAAAGAAAAGGGTACAGGGTATGATATTAAGCATTGCTGATCTGGCAGAATGCCTTACCACCACAGGGAGTCGTAATTAGTCCATTACTGAAAGCATCTCTAGGCTTGCTCAAGAAGGGGGCTGTACTCACGCTCCAAAATAAACATAGCAAAAAATTGTTTGGTTTCATCTGGCATGACTGTATTAGTTAGTGGTGAACAATATAATGACATCACTGTCTGTACAAGTGAATTTTGAAAATTGCAGTGTGTTTGTGAAATGCAAACAAAGTCAGTGTTGTTTTCATTAACTTTTTCTTTTCCAAATGTTTGCAGAATGCATCAAACAAACAATGCGAGGTGTGTGGAGTTACTGTGGAGACACGTACTCTCCATCATCTTACTGGGAGTGGCGTTGTCTGTGTCCTATAGCAGGTACAAAGCACATCACTGGATAGATAAATTGTGTGGCACACTGCCTCTGGTCTGTATTAAACGTGTAGCATTATTATTATTTCCACAGCTGTAATTATTTCTTTGCTAAATCAAATTTTGGTGTCATGCAAAGTATCTTGCCACTTCACCTAAAATTGTTTGAGTGGAGTACAGTAAAGTGGAACTGCAGAGGTTTTCACATGGGAGAATCGTTTTAAGTAAAAATAGTTTTTGATTATATTTTGAAGTTATGATGATTTTGAATCGGTTTTTACTGCTCTCTCTGTTTAACCATCACGACATAATCACCAGGGCCATAAGAGAGACAAATTGGTGTTATTCAACTTCAGATTTGTGGAATGAATTTTACCACCTCAATTTTATTACTTTGCATTTCAGGGTGTACCTAATGTATCATTCCTGGAGTCAGGTGATCTACGGAGGTGTGGCTGGCAGCATTATTGGGGTCGTCTGGTTTTTTATCACACAAGAGGTGCTGACGCCGCTGTTCCCCAAGATAGCAGCATGGTAAGAATTGGGGCTGAGAATGAATAAAATCAACAAACTGAAGCTTTACATTTTTGTTTGTTCAATTTGATATGTTGTCTTATATCCATATCGTTTTATCACTCTCCTCACCAGGCCAATTTCAGAGTTCTTTCTGGTGCGCGACACAAGCCTGATCCCAAACATACTGTGGTTTGAATACACCGTGACACGATCAGAAGCAAGGTACGAGTCTGCATGTCAGAAATATGATGCGCTTTCTCTCTAAAATCATGTGTACAGCTCCTTGTGTACGCGAGTGTGGTGTAAACAGTGACATCACCCCTTGGATTCAGGCTGTGTGCAAATGAAATTCATTCACTTAAGGTTTCCTTTGATTTATGGTTGCTTTTTTTTTTTTTTTTTTTTCCCAGAAACAGACAACGAAAGCTTGGAACAAAACTTCAGTGAATTTTTTTTTTTTTTTTTTTTTATGTTTTGATTTTTTTTTTTTTTTTTTTTGCTTGTTTCCTTGTTTGAACTGGGAAAGGACCACACACTGGAGAATCAATTTTGGACAGATCTTGTCATGAAAAAGGGGGAACCATTTAAAGGACGGACCAAAAGAAATGCTGGGACTGACCTACACCCTAAACAAGCCGTTGGGCTTGGTTCTGGTGCTCGTACAGCTTGGTAAATGCTCCCTGATGCATGCACGACCGTGCAGGAGGCAGACTATTTAATAAAAAAATTAATATATATTTTAACCTTAAACGCACGTGAGCAGTAAAAGTACTGTATGTAACTGAATTTGGGAGCCAAGAAAAGGATTCTGTAAAGTGGGGGAAAAACAGCGTGGTTCGCTGGTATTATTGCAGCATGAAATTAGTACTTTTTTTTTTTAAAACTGAGAATTATTGGTAGCTTTGTTGGGTTAGGTGGGAAGGGTATCCAGAGGGGAGGGTGGAAAAATATCCTTGTGTTTTCTTTCATGCATTTCAAAAAAGCAAAATCCACCTTTTAAGTAAGGTGGTTGAAAATGTAATATAAACTAAATTTGCACTTTGTGAAGATTTAAAAAAGAAAAAAAACTTAACACTAGTGACATGTGAAAGCAAAATGGAATTTCCCCCTGGTACTTACCCTGTGTCTGTATATGATGTCAACCTTTTTTAGTCAGTTTCGGTATTGTGTGTATACAGTGCTCCCCTGTTGTAACTTGTGGTTGGGTCCAACATGTGGAGAATAGAGGAAAGTTCATAACAGGAGGAACAAAATGAGAGCCATCAGATCACTATGATACAGTAGTTCCTAATTTAAAGGACTTTTATAACAAGGGGAGCACTCTATAAATATCTGCTTGTTCAACATCCTGCCCATACATGGCTCTCGGTAGGATGAAAACGAACGTTTCGGAGGCTGGCTGTGCTTTTCTGCAGCTGGTTTTCTTGCAGAAAACCTTTTAAGTGGAGTAAATCAAACGATGTCTGTCTTTCCTAACACCTCTCTTACCCTGTCTTTCCAATTGATAACATTTTTACATTAAAAAAGTAGAATCTAATAAAATGAGTCCAAAAAAAAAAAAGACTGCACCAACTGAGCATGTGACCATGCATTGTTTTCTCAGAGCCATTCCATGGCGGCTCACCGCTGATGTGGGGGGTGGAGGGGAGGGGTCAGGTGAGTTGACCGCTATGACAAGAGCCCCAAAAAGGGAAAGGTATACTAGAATAGTTATGTAGAATTTTTTTTTTCTTGTATTATAGTCCTACATGTGTAAGTCATTTCAGGCCCAATAAAAAGAAGTATGGTGTTTTCATGTATGATTTTCTCTTGTGTTGCTCTGTTTCATGATTGTCATGGATACAGAAAGTGGCATGTGATGGTTAAGCTGGCAATACATTTAGCGGATTCATAAATGTCAGTGATGTGAAGAAGAACCTTAATGTGCTGCCAAGTGGAAGTAATCCATTTCCTTAAGAGGCATGTTCTTTTTTTTTTCTGGGGGAGGGGTGGTAAATTTGTGTAAAATTCTAACAGTATTAGTTTAAATATAATGTTTTATCCCAAGATAAAGCTAGTGTACATTTCTGACAAATGTATATGAAAGATCGTTATTTTATCAAGATATTTTGGAATGGTCTTTGCGGAGCTGCTCATGGCATGTTTAGTATGGAAATGTGTTATGAAAAGGATATTTTGACACAATATGGGTTCATTTATTGTACAATACTGTGGTCTTGGGTTGTTTGGAAAGACATTTGCAACTTAAACCCAACATTATGAACAACTTTCATGTCTTTTTTTAATTGAAAATGGTAAGTTTAATTTCAATGTAGGGAAATGCCTTGATCTGTCTTGATCTAGCTGAAATTTTGCAAGCTTGCTCTTGGAGGAACTACTTTTCCAGAGTTTAGGCTTAATCACACCTAAGACTGTGGGTTTAAAAAAGCAGTGGACCCTTGTCAGCAATGTAATGGTTTTGAAGCCAATTTATGACACGTGAAAGGATTGGTAGTATTCACATAAGGAAAGCAGACCAACTACTTGATTTTTTTTTTTTTTTGGAGAATTACACATTTTAATGTTCTGTCGGGTAAATTCTGTACGCTTGAGATTTGAGTATAATGCTCATTTGGGCATTAATTGTTTAAAAAAGACAATATTACAGTTTAAGGTGTGAACTTTGTCTTCCTTCCCCTTGTGACTAATATAAGACATTTCCAACCTCTTTATTTGAAAACCTTTTTTAAGAGAAATACATTGTTTCATATCTAGGATCTTAAATCCTCTGTAGTGTGATACTCTTTTGGAAGGGCATTTGACAGTTCTCAAGTTTGCTTGAATATAATGCAGCATTATGTGCAAGTGGACATGTGCTCAAGGAAATAGATCATAAAGTACTCTGAAAATTAGTGACATTGATGAGGATCAAATTAAAATACATGGCTTCCACCAGTAAGTAAAACCCCCCTATCCCTACAGCAACATGAAGTTGAACGAACATTTGGGGTGAGGAAGTCTTTTGAGACTCATTTCTCCTTCCCCTCGCTCAGCTGGTTGCTCTCACGGAACCAGGTGCAAACAGTAGGTGAGAAATTTTTCAAAAACTTATCCCCAGCAGTGGGGATACAGCCTCTCTTTGGGGGCGCATTATCTGTGCGTAGTGTTTGAATTATCTGTACCTCAAAAATAATTATGCATGACAAATGATACAGATGTAATGCGTGTTTTATACTGTGCTGTTAATGAGATGTAAATTCAAGATGTATGGACACATAAATTACTCAGCTGACCTGTTTTGGTTTTTTATTTTGTGTCATTTGCAATGTTTGTCAGTTCTCTTAATGTGCGAGTCTTTCACTTATGAATGTTGCTTAAGATGTTAACGACATGGTAACATCTTAACTACGTAATGTGAATGCTCTGTTGTTTGTTACTCAGTTAGTATGACAAACTGCCTGGCTTGACCCAGTTGATCATCATTTGTGATTTATTTATTGCTGTGTGGATAAAGTGACCCCTCAATCTGTGTGCAGCTATTACAGTGATGTTTCTTTGGTAGACATTTCCTCCACCAGATCCACACATAATATACATACGTTTTAAAGAGATCATTTTGTTATGAAAAGGGCAGCATTAAAACTTGTGTGAATGCTAAAAAACACACCTCCGAAAAAAGGGAAACCCTAAAAACCAGGAAAGGAAGCAGTATATTATGTTACGTGGCAGGAAAATATCCAGAGTGACCTGCATGACATGATGCCCTACTTTACAGAACAACATCTTTAGCATAGGTACTAAGGAGACACTAATTGATACAAGCAGCATAGTTTCATAATACAAGTATGAATGTTTAGACCAATGATATATAAAAGCCACAGTACCTTTATTCTTGTATGTTTACAGGCTATAAGACAATAATTTCCTCCCAAACTGTATTTCTATTTATGTAGTTTATGTAAAAAAAAAAAAAAAAAGTGTCTGTGTTTGTAAATAAAAAAAAAAAATCTTCTTGCTTGCTGTTTAAGGGTCATGCAAACCCATGCATTTATTTACTTGGAATATTTTACTGTCTTACATCTAATCTCGAACTTGTCAGAGGTGCACAAATTCTGGCACTATTAAGTGGATAAGAATAATTACATTTTAATAAATGTTTTTGATATGGGGGACAACAAAAGTTCGATACGGTCACATATTGCATCAAATGCTGTGAAAAATGTTCAAATGTTGAAATTATTTTAGTTGGTTCATGACTATGGGAAGAGCAGAAACCCTACAAAAGATTGAGGTAGTGAGGCAGTAGGGGGGCAATCGTGTCTGTAGAGCAAATGGATTCTGATATCCCAGGACGGAGACAGGATATTGTACAGTGCAAAGAGCCAGCTACAGTGTATCAATACTGTATCCCAAATGGAATTTGTGTAGGAATATTAGCAGTGTTAACTTGTGTTAATACATGGTCATGACAACCTAATTTGTGCATTGGTAAATTGTACTGCATTTTTATTGATCCTTTATTTCATGTGCAAATGACTTTGCAACAAGTTATTATTTAATGGCAGTACAAAGGGTACATGCAATCATAAATCTGAATGATGGCTGAAAATTAAATTCACGGTCTATGTAAGAATATAGAATATATCAATTGCCTTCAAATGAGCAATTATTGATTAAGAATTGCATGTCCTAAATGATCATGTGTGTGAAAATAGTCATAGTAACACTGACATAACATAATCCACATTCTTTACTGAGGCATTTATATGAAGTGTAGAGGGCTTACAAAGCAAAGAATTCCATCATGGATAGAGATATTAAAACAATACTCCAGCAGCAACAAGAAATACCACGTACTTAGTAAATGGGGAAGGCGTGCTGCAAAATATTAGACAACATGAATTGTTTTTTTCACATTGTGAAAATACAAAGAGTAGAACAACATTTCATGTCACATAATATAATCATGTATGAGTTTTCACGCGCCTCGTTGAGAATTAATGGGACGTCAGTTTCTTCGCTCTCAAGCAGCAACGCCTGTAGATACATGAACCAAGAATTGGATGGCTTCGGGGTTCTCCGACCACATGGACAGCAAGGTAAGAGCTCAGTTACGCCGTTTGATGAATCGGAGGAGTCACGTGTTTACGTCTCACTTCCTCAAGTCGGCAGGAAGCTGGCAGCGGGATGGACAACGGGAAACATCGGGGATAAAACAATAATTAATGAATCACACAGAGGTTACTTAATGCAATACTTAGGATCGGAGGGGAGTTGTGGCAAGGTTTCTCAAACCTTCTGTGCCATGTGCATTGCATGTGACCACCGCAAAGATTTAAATCAAAGCAAAGGTTGTGTAACGTTACAGTAAGTTATTACTGTTATCAAGATCAACTTCAACTAAAACTGGAACCCAGCCCACTTTTGAACCAATGTTGAGGATACAGTGACAGGCTTGTGACAGGGGTTACTCAGGATACTGAGAGGTAATGCAAAAAGTAATTGTATGTACGGCGATCAAATTACAACCTTTGAAAAAACTTCTAAGTAGTTTACAATTTAACAGTGGCGTTATTCATTTCAACTCAGAGAGAGACTGTATGTTTTACCATCTTCAACAACATCGTTACAGTGCACCTGACAACCTAACCGGGACTCCGGAAACGTCACTTCCTCCTTAGCGTTGCACCCAGCGGTGTGGAGTTATGTGGTTTTAGAAAGAAAACAAGACGTATCACAATTGGATATTCACTGAGAAGAATTTTGCTTTGTACGATAATGTTAACCAACAGACTTAGAGACATAAATGATACACGAAAATGGTAAGTTTTATTTACAAATACTTTAACTTTAATGCAGATACCTGTAGGCCTTTGAAGTGTGTGACTGTAAATAGAAAGTTAATCCATTAAACATAGTGTTGGGTAGCGTTAGCTTTACGAAATTTCGCGGCAACTTGAATATCAACAACGCCACAGGCAACACGTTCCAGTTCTACTTGTGTATCTAACATAATCTGCTTAGTTTCAGAATAATGCCATTGAGTTGCTAGCTAGCTAGCTGACTAGCTAGTTGCAAAACGCACAGAACCGAAAGTTAGCTCGCTTAGTGGCTAGACTTACCGAACTTTATCAACTTTGCTAGACTTCCTTAACTAGCTAAAATTAGGTGGCTTTGCGAGTCAGCCATAGGTGGAATAAACACTAAACAGAAAGTTGAACAATTAGTAATTCTTGGTTTGGGTAAAGTTCGTTACTGAATTAATTTGAAGCTAAACGTTTTAACGTTGGCTAGCCAAAAGTAAATAGTTGAATCTGTATTACCGTTGGCAAGCTTTCAATATATATACATTAAATCTGCTAAAGCCGATGTGGTCAACCGTGTAGTTTTAACAATGGCCATTGTGTTTTTATTGAGCAACAATAACCTCGAGCACTACCGTTATATCGACAACATGGTTTGGTGTATAGTGACTGTCTTAGTAGAAAGAGCAGCCATCTAGCCAGTTACCTAGCCATCCTCAGTGAAACGCGTTTATAGTGGCTAGAAAATCATACCATTTCACTGGACGAATGTTTAGCGGCCTGTCAAGATTGGAACCAGTCTTTTCTGAAAATCTGACTTGGCACAGAAATGTATGGAGGTCGGTATGAAATACCAACCTCATGACATTAGGTATGTTACTTGATAGTTAATTCAAAATAATGAAAATGCCAAGGTACTATATTCACATATTGAAATAGTTTGATAATACAGTATTTAATGTCATTATGTTGTGTTTATAAAGAATCCCCAAGAACAGGTTAATTAGGTTCTGCATGGAGCTCCCTTTCAGGAGATAGAATGCTGCTTTTTAAATGACAAACACTAACCTCCTTCTGTGTCTTGTGCATGGCATGTAGATGAACACATGCCGATGGTGTACGTCTCCTGCTCCGGGTGCTACCGACCTGCTTCAGAAGTATTGTTCCGGGTCACTATCAACTGAGGATGAGCAAGCTGTCAACGAGGACCTATGCTTCTGCCTGGAATGTGTGGTGGAGTACCACAGAGCAAGGGAGGAGCTACCGTCACTGCATAAGGTAATGTTAATGCTTCCACTCAGGCAGCAGTAAACATGTGGTTCCACAAAAATGATGCAGTATTCCTTGGGCCAAGGGCCAATCAGTGCAGTTTTATAAATTGTGGATCTCCATGATAAGACAAATCAATCACCTGGGTTTCACCAAAATTGGGCCAGTGGGGTCTGAGTCACTGTGTATAAATACCAACATGAGGGGAAAAAAGTCTTTATTATTTGGAAAACTATTGACTGTTCCTTATTGGTAACTCACTTGTTTCTCACGAGGAGATGAGAAGAGCATATGGTCAAATGATCTTCTGAAAGTTGCTTAAATGGAGCTGGAGATATGCCTCCACTTTGAACCAAGAAGAGTAATTTGGTAAATAGATTTCAATGGCAGAATGCATCCTTCACCCAGATTTAGTCAAACCACTGTCAAACTGTCACTGCCCCCTTGTGTTCATCTCAAAGACACAAAAACAATATACTCATATAGTCATATCTAAGAATGAACATTGTGGAAGTAGATTGCGTGGTGTCTGTCTGGAATAGTATGATTCTTTTGTCTCTCGAAGAACTATGTAGCCTCAAGGTTTCAACAGCCAACTAACAGTATCAGAGTAAACAGGAATCAAATTGCAGGTCCAGTCCTTGAAGTGCACATTACAAATTGATGATTCTGTTATTATTGTAATTATAAAGGGTTTATAATATCAACAAGGCTTAGATAAATCATTGGTTGTGGTTGTACCATTGCAGAAATCTCTTCATTTTTTCTCTTATGTTTTTTCCCTGAATATTGGGTCAACAGTTGCAGTTGTTCAAATTGTAAGCACATTTGTAAGCACAATTGTCAGTGAAATGCAAATGCAGAGGACAACGCTATTAAATTCACCTCTAGAAGAGTTAACTTAGCATAATGGTTTACATTTGGAAAACTGTATTCACACAGTTACTCGTTTGTACAACTTAATCTTAACAAATGCTAAGTAATTCAAAGGATATTATTCATCATATGGATAATCCTTTTCTATGTTGTACAACAGATTTACATACTGGTAAAGCATGTTATTTACATGCCTTACTTTTACCCATGGATTTTAAATGCATTTGTGTTTTGTAGGAAGTTTATTGACACTGTATGTTGTGCTGTCTCATGAAGGTCACATAACTGTAGTATCTGTGCTGTGTCTTTTGGTGTCTCTACAGCGGCTGTGGGAGTTGGAGGTTGCCCGTCTCTTGGCTCGCTTCTCTCAGGCATCTGAGACAGAACTGGAAGAGGATGAACTGCTCATTGTCGAGGATGACCAGGAGATCCAGGTCCCAAAGTTTACAGCGGCAGAATACGAAAACTTCTTACGCGTCCCACTTACTGAGATACTGAAATATCCCTACTTAATGGGACACTCGAAATTATGTGAGTGTGCTTTGGATTTATACCATAAATCTGAAATGTCTTTGTAATTGGCAATAAAATGATGTCTTATTCTTCAATGTGCTTTATGGCTGTTTGAATAATGTTCCAGGGCTGAGCTGAAGAGCTCAATTACTGTTCAGATTTTGCTGTTAAATGTGCATTTTTTTTTCAGCTGAAATGTGTGTGGAAGCACTCTGCAACATGGAAAAGTCCAACTCCTTTCAAGTATTTGACAAATATCAGGGCATATACCTTCTTCTTGTGCACCCAAATGAAATGGTAAGTTAATTGTTTTAGATAAATGTGATTACAGTGCAAATACACCACCCACAATACTGGAATTTTAGTGTCATTTTGCCACTTAAACCTAAGGTAAACATCAAACCAAAAAGTGTGCTCATTCAAGCGTTAATAAATGATCTACCACCCTGCATTTTGATTTGGTGACGCTAGCCCATTCTTTCCTCTGTCTATAGGTGAGGCGATGGGCAATTCGTGCTGCCAGATCACTGGGAAAAGTGGACCGTGATGACTTCTACGACCTCCAGGATATATTCTCCAGCATGTTTTCTGTAATAGAGCTTGATCTCTTCCAGAACTCTGACATAGACAGCTCTTATGATCCCAAGAATGGCAAGATGGTCTTGCTTCCACGTCACCTCTTTGATTCCACAAACTACAAGTACTACTGGCTAGGTAGTTCTTCTTTCTCTCTTTGCTGACTGGGAAACCATTAATTAGATAAGAAACAATGTGCTTTTTCTATGACAGAAATGTTAAGGTACTGTTGTGGCATTGTAAATAGAGTCTTTAATTAAGACATGTAATTGTCCTAAAATATAATATAAACATTGGCCTCTAAACCACAAGAAACATTGGCCATATTTGTGTATTGTCCTGTTGCATGGTCTTAGTATCCATTCTTTATCCTCAGGCATATGCATGCTCCTGACTGTTCTTGATGCTCAGGCAATGGACTCTCTATTGCTTGGCCCAGATAAGCAAACAGACATCATGCAATGCATTCTTCACACAATGGAAAAAACAGTGGAAGGTAAGAATAGCTTTTAATGTACTCAACACCCTCATCTAATATTCTTAATTAAAGTAGGTATATGCATGTTGTGATTAGCATGCTCACTTGGAGAAGACATGTAGAAACTAATCACAAGAAAAGCAGAAAAGCATATTTCTATGTTTAAGATTTTTAAGAGGAGCTTTTGCAAATAAAATTTTCATTTTGTTCACAGATGAAGACATGGATCCTTTTTGGCCCTCTCTGCAATGTTTCATGGTGATATTGGATCGTTTGGGCTCCAAAGTTTGGGGTCACCTAATTGAGCCAGCCCCTGCTTTCCAGACAATCACAGGAAGCCACAGCTATACCACAGAAATTGAGAACATCCGTCAGAGGACTATGATGTACATATTTTATGCTGCACTACTTATCAATCATCATAATGACTACAAATACAGCTGTCACAATCACCATATAATTGTCATACTGATGGTTATGAAATTTTCCATCACCGTCTTTATCTCACACCCCTCTGCTCCTTAGCAGGCCTTGTAGCAAACACTTTGAACTTTGCCATTTGGCTGTGCTAGTTGGGGTCCCAGTAGGTATGAGGAGTGGACAAAACAGGAAACTGTTTAGAAACTTAAAGTAGTGTACATTAAAGTAGTAACATTTCTTAATTTAAATGAGTTACTGCAATGAATCATACAATAATATGATTCATTGCAGTAACTTGTCCTAAAGCCATCAATTAAACCAAATTTCATAACTTTGACAACCATATTCCCACAACTGAAATACACTTAATTTTAATTGTTTATGAGGGTTTTTGACAGATTGTTGGAACTATTGGTCCTCAAACCTGGTACTGGAGTAATTTTGTGTATGCTAGTTCTCTCCTCAACTATAATTCTTGAACTATGAAGAACTATCATTTCTAATGATGGATGATTTAGCCTCTTATGGCCATATTATTTTCACAGATATTCATGTTACAAAGCATGCTGTTTGACTCTCAATCAGTCTTATCGTCTCTCTGGCAACCGATGTTTTCATGTTGGCAATTTGTCATAATGAATGATTGCATTTCATTTTAATAGGTTTTGTATAATTTGGTAGGCTGACAGCCAGGGTCAGTGAAATCCTAAATGCTGAAAGTTTTCATTTGTGGTCATTCAGGCGGAGGATTCAAAGACAAAGATGCTGGGTATAATGAGCTAAGGGTCCATGCTATTGAATTCCTTACAGTGTAAAATTAAGCACATGCTTGCAAGAACCGTGATTAATAAAGGGGTGATTGCAATGAAAATCAGCTTTCACAGGAGTACTCCAAGAGCAGGTGTAAATGTTGTCATATATAATTTTGTATGGTTCTGTCATATAAAAATTAATGTGTGTATTTATTATTTGTTTTTATTTCTTTTCTTAAGGCCAAAGGTCAAAGTTGAAATGGAGAGTGGTGATGATATGGTGACATGCAGCCAGATTGTATATGACACCAACATCAAAGAAAAAAGGAAGGTAATTTTTCACCAGTTTTCATTTTTATTGATGTTTACAGCTAAGAAGTTCAACCAGAAAATTTGACTTTCACAGTATGTTTCCATTTTATCATTTTGTGTCTGCTAGTGTGGTGCTGATAATAGTAAGCATAGATGTTATGATAGATTTGCTACCCTGTGCACAGCTGTGCACAGTTCAACACTATGTCCCAGAAATGTCCTGGGATGTAAGTAGACTTTTTGCATTTGGAGTAAATCGTAGGTGCGATATAGTTGGCAGGTGCACACCAGAGTGGCCAGCAGGACACTGGTAACGTGTCTTCAGTCTTTTGCCAGTTTTTTCAGGCAGCTGTAGCATTTTGTAAACGCATCATGAATAGTTGTGAGATTGGAAAAAGAAGAAAAGTGACAGCTGGCTCACATTATATTAACAAAATGAATATATAAAAGCTTTGGTCATTTAAAGGGAATTCATGAATCATCTTTATTGGCTTTTCTTAACTGGAGATTTTGAGTTATATGTGATTTAGTCACTCTTTTTATCTGTTATTTCTTTTTAATCTGTATTTTCTGTTCCAATTTAACATTTTGTCGAGTAAATATCAAACAAGTATAAATTACACATCCCCAAAGTGCTGAATGCAACATTTACAACTGAATAAAATTTTTAGAAAAACATCACAACAAGTGGGCATAGACAAATATAAAATACACAAAACAGTTTCCAAAGAAGAGTAGTGGTCAAGGCCACCAAGGGACAGCAAGTTTGGTGGTAGCACAGATTTCAAAGCCAGATTTTTATGAAGGGCTATATATGTAATTAACTAATGAATATTTTTGTCATTTTTTTTAGTAAATAATTTCACAGTGTTACACATGCCATTGGAATTTCTTTTTAAATTTCAAAAATAAATATATTGCAATACGTTTTGTAGGCTTAGGCTATAGCCGAGGTGCACAACTTTTCATCTGCTTCTGAACAAAAAAGCTTTAATGATGATGTACAAAAATGATGATAGAGCTATTTGTTTGAAAGTCTATATTGAAAATAAACAAATAATGTGTGTCTGGTAAAATAAAGTGACTAAAATATTTCCCTCCCTTTGCTTCACCAATACAGTGAAAACTCATTAAACCAGACTAATGGGGGGAAAGGGAGTACGATATAACCGATAGTACAATATAACCGGGTGATAATAAAAAAAAACCATACAGTAATCCGACCCCGGCTGTGGAACCAAGCCATATTTACTCAGAATTCAGTGCTCAACAATGCTCGGACTGTGTCAGTTTAAGTTTCCAAAGAATCCTGTGATACGATGTGGCACCACCGTAATATCTACCAATAACAACGAATATTAAAAGAGAGAGAAGAGAAAGAGGTAAAGAAAAAATACAGAGTAAGTAAGGGAAAGAGAGAAAAGTGAAAGGAGATAAGATGTACAGAAAGGGGAGAAAGAGAGTGGAGTAAAGAGAGAAGAAGAGGCTGACTGAAAAATGTAAGGGAAAGAAAAAGGGGAATTTTAACCAGTATTAACCAGGACAGACCACACATGTTGTTACAGCATAGTTAGTCCGTTATAACCAAAATCTGTTTTAACGAGGTCCGCTATTATGAGGGTTCACTTTAATTTTGATTTTGCTTGTTATACTTCCACTGCTGAGGTTTTTGCGTTAACATCCATGCAACATCCAAGTTTTTTTTTCTTTTGATTTAAAAAATGTGATGAAAATATTGTTACTGATTGTGCACTATGCAAACGTGAACTAGGCTAGCTGCTATTGTTTGAAAACCCTTAAATAATGGTTTATCCATCTAAAGCTATTGTTTGCTGTTAACATTCCCTTCCAGTGAAACCTTTTCCCTTTAAATGTATCTCTGGTCTGTTATGTCTCATATGTTTTCTTTTGCCAAAATTATGAATTTTATCAAGGAATTCCAGATTCATGAATAATCATTGAGCAAATCTACCCACACCACCACCCTCTGACAGCTGTGTGGCCATCTCTGCTGGCTCACAATTGATAGCTCACATTGCTTCTTTCTTCTTTTTTGACATGAATCAGCAGATGTCTTGGGAAGACAAAAAGCACAGGCTATGTTATGTGCTTGATTGCAACTTCAGTTTTAATCAAAAAAATTTTTTCAGATTTAAATTGATTAAACTTGAAAAATGAAGGAACAAAGCTAAAATACATCAAGGGAGTGATCAATAAATAAGTTCATCACATAAGTAAGGTGTTGTTCAGAATTTACTGGTTACCAGCACCTCTGATGTCCCACTTTCAAATATTCCTATGTTTAGAATACATGGTGGCCTGGAACAAAGGGGAGGGGTCTTATCACCCTGAAATCTAATCACCTAAACAAGCCAGTTAGAACCATAATAATATTATGAAGCTACATTGCTTAGCTGAGATGCTGTTGTAATTGTAATGCATTGTTGTTGTATTTTTCACTCCATTTCCAGCTAGTAATTGATGAGATTTTATTGAATTGAAAATTTGTCACAATTTTATTACAATTGTGAGGGGAAAATGTCATATTTTGATTTTTTTTTTTCATATTTTGTAGGACACCAGGAAGAGCTCAACAAGTGCAGAATGTGGCAGTATAAAATATGAGGAAATGCATTCCCTGGTCAATGTGCTGCAGTCAGACATAGGCCAGGACATGCGTGTCCACAACAGCACCTTCCTCTGGTTTATTCCTTTTGTGCAGTCTGTGATGGAACTAAACGATCTCAGCACTGTCTATATTGGAGAAATCGTACACTACCTGTGTGGAGAGATCAAGGACCTTATCAATGGACGATTACAGACTTGTGATAAAGTCACAGAGTTTTTCACCCTAATTCTTGTTTTTGTCATTGAGTTACACCTCAGTAAGAACTGCATGAAGTTCCTTTATTATAGTGCCCCCAGTTGGGTGGAGGTTATTGTGAAATGTGCCACGCTGCCTTGTACGGTATTCTCTAAGGGTATGGACAGTGGATCACACCGTGTCTCCTCTACATCTTGTCTGATGCCATTGTCTCGGAACCCTCAAGTAAGCACTGTAGTCCCTCAGGCTTGTATGCAGGTAATACGGTCATTACTCAAAGAAGGAGGAAAACTGACATCACATGCCAAATGTACACAGTTTTTAGACATTCTTAACAAAAAATTTCGGGAAGTACCATTAAAAGAATGGAATCTGTCAGTTTCTGAGGTGAAGGATCTACAGAAGTGCATAAAGGAGCTAATGAGTTTGATGAAGGACAAGAAGCCCACCTCAGTCACAGACAATGCTGAAAACCCAGATGCCATCACACCACCTCCAACTACCAGCAGTGCTGACCCTGTCTGTGTAGATAATTGTAGCCGCCCTTTGAAATCTGAACAGAGCTGGGATTCTGGAGGGCATAGTTCAAAGGTCCTTGAAAGCAGAGATCACATGAAGGTGGGAACAGGAGAGAATGCTTTTGTAACAGTAAAGCAAGAACCATGTGATCCAGAAGAAACTGTACAGCCAGTTTCAGAATTTAAATCAACCCTGCAGTTGACCAGGATGGTACCAGACCCAGGAAGGATACAAGTCCTAAAATCCAAATTGAGCACATCTCTTTTCTGCAAGCTACAAGACATTGCAAAGAAGCAACCAGACACTAAAAATGTTAAAATTGGTACATCTGATGGTGAACAGTGCAAAATCCCTGATAAATTTTCCAGGGATGAGCCTCTGAATCCTTTATTAGGGTGTGATGAACAACCAACAGAGTTCCAGCCCTCAATGTCAAAATCTGAGAAGAGTGGAAAAAGTGCAAAAAACAACAACTTTGCATCAGAAAGTGGTGCATATAGTGATGATGTGCCGCTTTCAGCTGTAAAGGGTTTTCTGAAAAAGTCTCAGAAGGTGAAGCACTTACAAATGAAAAATGATCGTGATGATAATCTTAATCAACCATCTTTGGCTTCATGTGAAAAATCAGACAAATGTCTCTTTGATTCAGATCCAGAAGATTGCTATGTAACTGAGAGAACAGCACAGAAAGGCAAGAATAAAGGGGGCAATGCACAGGGAACATGCGATAAAAACACCCATGCAGTGGAACCTTCCGGGGATGTCATCGTCATTTCTGATTCAGAGTCTGCTAAGGAAGATGATGATACCATTAAGTGCAGTGGAAATAAAGACATTGAAAATCGATTTAGGGAAGGAAAGGTTAAGATAAAAAGTGAACCTGTCAGTGACTTTGGTTTTGAAAAAAGTCCCTGTCATGGTGATTTAAATGAAATGGACTCTCAGTTGTTTGAATTTGAAACGCAGGATTATTTATTCTCAGCCTGGAGTGACCACAGTGACCACAAAATCAGTAATAATGAGCCAGCTCAAGAAACCAAAAAAGAACTCTCATCAGTCAATGAGCAGTTTGTGAGTCCAGGGCCTAGTAGTCCCGGGTATGAAACTGAGCCTATTTCTGATGAAATAATTGAAAATGCCTTGTTAGAAGTAGAAGAACAGCTAAAGAAGCAAAAACACTCTGTAGAACCTAAAATGAGCAAGGCTGAAAAAGATGTTTTTGTCAAACCAAAAGCATTGCCAAGAATGAGTTCTGGTAAAGAAAGTCCACATACACAGAGAACAGAAAAAGAGAGTTTAAAAAATCGAGTTTCCAGAACCGATAAACAAATCAAAACAGCAAGTCCGGAAACAACGTCCAGCAAATTGACCAAAGATATTCCTACTCATTCACTGTCCATGCCTGCTATAGTTCCTCCAAGAAAGGTGAGAAAACCCATAGAACCAGCTTCCACAGTGGAGAAACTTGGTCTGAAAAAAAAACCACGGAAGGCCTTTGAACTGTCCCAGAGGTCCTTAGATTGTGTAGACCAACTTAGAAAGCATGGGCAGGGTGTCCAGGTGGAGCAGACGAAGCTCAAAAGAATTAACAGGAAGACTAAGGTCATTTCGCCAAAGAAACTCAATCTCAAGGGGAATAAAAGGCTGTTGGCATCTCAGGACCTTCAGTTTTTCAGGCAAAGCAGAGCAAAACCGCAATCCCTTCAAAATACTTTTCCATCTGAACAAACAAATGAAAAACAAGACTTCGGCCAAACAAAGAAAACAAATTGTAAGTGGAATGATATTCTGACACCCAGTGCCACCGCAGAGGAAGAGCAGGGTGACAACAAACCAAGCTCTTCAACCACTGAACACATTAGTCCCTACTTTGGCGGGCACGGAATCCAAATGAAAGAAATGATTGGGGTTTCAACAACAGCCACTTCTGATAAAATTGATGGTGAAGATTTAGAAGAGGATGGCGATGGGATGAATCTCACACAAATGGAGGAAGTAGATATGGAAATGTGTTCACAAATGGAGGAGGAGGATGATGTCTTTCTCACACAAAGAGATCCCGTGGATATGGATATAGAATCTGATAGTCAGATAAGCACAGAGAAATCTCCCTGGATTGAGCGCCTTGATGAAGGTTTGAACAAGACAGCCGCACCGCACACAGGATTTGATGTCCAGGAGCCATCAACTTTTCACCCTCAGGATGATCACATTTTCTTGAAGCCTGGGTTGTCACCCTTGTCTCTCAAAAAGGCGAAACCATCAACTACCAAGATATATGCTCCCAGCTCAAGGAGTGCTACTTTAGTCCAGGAGATGGAAAAGGTCACCAAGCCATCACCCCCTGTAACAAAGAAGCAGTTTGCTCGCCCAGTTTTGCCTGCAAGAAAAATAAGCACCCCACAGCCCGAATTTAATCAGCCCTATCGAGGTAATGCCTCTGTCCCCATCCAAAACAGCACCATCGGGTCATCTCCACATGTCCCCTCGTACAAGACGTATGCAAGGCCAGAAACCCCTGTCAACAAGGAAATGACTCGCATGAATTCTGGCCATAAGTTCGATCAGTCTGTTCTAATCAACACGATCCTGAGATGGAATTATGACATGTTCTGTAGTTACACCCAGTTTGGAATTCCATCAGATCTGTGCAGTATGCCACTTAAGGAAGTGGCCAGTAGCTACAAGTCATATGAGGAATACTTTGAGACATTTTATCCCTTATTGCTGATCAACACATTTGAAGAGGTATGTATTTGAGGTGCAAAGCATGCTCCAACACAGATTTTTGTTTGAGGAATTCTAGGCATTTTAAGTTTATAAAAATAATTATTAATACCTAGTTGTAGATTTGTTTGATGAATCTAGCGGGAAGACCCCAGTTGGTTCTGTTCTCTTGTATTAAAATGGATTTGCAGATTTAAGTATACTAGTTTCATCTGCAGTTTGATAATTTAAAATAAATTAAACATTCCGTGTTAACTACATCCTCATGGGATGATTGTATTTTTTTTTTCATCTTCAGGTATGAAAGTTTCATTATTAAATTTTTTTTATATATATCACAGCTTGTAAAGGACTGGATAAAGAACACAAGCTCAAGGCAAGTCATAAGTCACCATTTGAAAGTAGTTGGGTTTGAATACAGCAACAAGATTGCCAGTGCCACTTTCACGGGTAAGTTTAAATTTTAGCTTTACTTTTGTATGACTACTTTCATTTACTGTGAGAAACATTACAAAATGTAAATGAGAATAACTAGGAATGCACAGTTCAATCCATTATGTTGATGAAGCTACCTAGGTTGTTTGTGAACTAATTACCAGGGCTCCAATCAAAAATATGCCCACTGGCTCCTAAACTGAAATATTTAGACACCAAATTTGTTTGGAGCAAAAATCTCCCTGATGTCCGTAATGCAAAAATAAATATTAAAAATTGTGTAAATAAATTGCATGTTTACTTTCTGGTTGTTGAATTTTCCATTTGAAGTTGCCTCACAGGAGGATAATTTATGACATATTTCAACCACATAGTTTTCATTATGAATAGGCACATATTTGTTAGATGTAAAAATGTTACTTTCTGGTCCATAACACTGAAATGCATCCCCAAAAATGTAATGCAAATTATATAAAAACAGTAAATATTGAAATAAAGTTAATAATGCATAAAGATATATTTTCACGGATATATTCTAACAGAACCACTGCTCATAGCCATGCAGACTCCACCATCCACTGTGTTTTTGAACAGATGAGTAATGGTGTGGGTTATGGATGCACTTGAAACAGGCCTGTTGTCTTAATGATGCAATTACGGTCAAACTCACTTGTTAGGCTTTATACGACTTAATATGGAGGCACCACTAGAGACCAAAAAAGTCGCAATATATTAATCATAGTTGCATTTGTAACCATTTTGCTCTTTCGCAGATGATTAAAACTTAATATCTTAAAATCATAGGAACAAGAGCTCAGTTTCACTAATGCAATTCATTTATAGCTGCAGGTCCACCTGCAAAGGGCCATTATATGTGATTTCATTGATTGCTGCAATCTATAGCTTCAGTTTATTTTGTACTGTAGGAGGTTTGGTGTTTTCATCTTTTACACGTACATGTTGCTGGTGTGAGGTTTAGTTAACCCCTGCTAGAAGGGATCTCAAGTTAGGTATACCTAATACTGGGCTGCTTTTTTGCTCCATCTGCTAAAACACAGATTTTCATTCTGGAGATGCAACAGAGAATCTGGAATTACCGACCATGCGGTTGCTGAATGGCAGTTTAGTAGGGTGGCACAATCCTGGCAGTCTGAGATTTTCCCATGAAATGAGTCATAATCATGCCATGTGAGAAGTGTAGTGAACCAGCTTATCCCTGGAGACTCTTAATCAGGCAGTCAGTGAAATTTGGTGAGACTTGAACCGGTAGTAACAGCACTGTGCTGATGGTGAGATCCCTTACTGACTTAGCCAGGAGGCATCTACTTAAGGATACTGGTCTTTACTCTCAAACTGGATTATAAGCAAAGCTAAGTATGTGACCTTCTTGTCATCCAGCCTGTCTCAGTGATCGAGAAGTTCAGCAGCAGCTGTACCCCAAAGAAGATGATTTTGTGATATTGTGGCTGCCTCAAACCGAGGGCATGTATACACGCGATGAGCCACAGCTGTTGGAACCTCGTGCTTATTTTGGCTGTGTGTCCCGATCCAATGTCTCCTCTGCAGGTATGTGACTTTGGTATTATCGCTCTTTGGTGCAAATACTTTTATTGTAACTCGCATAACAATGATAACAATCATGAATGACATCTATATAATGTATGTGTAGTGCAGGGGTTGGCTGCCTCTCCAACAGTTCTACATATTTTACCCAAAAGTACATTCATCATGAGAAAAAGATGAAGTTATACTATCACCAGTGTTTGTGCTATAACTCTAGACTTCTTCTCTTAAACCACTTAATACTGTGTTTTCCTCTGATTAACATAATTATGACATATTTTCTATTCAGGTGAAAGTGACCGTCCGACCCTGAATCTTATCATCCAGACTTTGGGAAATGTCTCATCGGTGAATAATCAGGCTGTGAAATGTCAGCTGGTGGGCTCTCTGGTCAGCACTATCCGGGAATTCAGAGCCTTGCATCTACTAAAGAGTAATGCAATGTTCAGACCAATTCTCGCACCTCAAGTCGCTTATTTCCAGCCTGGCCAAGAGAAGATTGCTGTCTTGAGCTTACCTGTAAGGGCTGCATTATTTCAATGCAAGGCTGTTACTGTACAGTGTAGCTTGCAGACAATTTTTGTTGCCTATAATAAGCAACACAATTGTAACTTCATTGAATAATGTTGATGCGGACACAACCTCATTCAACTAATTTAATGAAAAACATTTAACTTGATTGTAGTTGTCACATTTTGACCAAAGTGCTGATGTGCCAATTGGAAATTTGGATATACAATAGTAAGATGCATTTCAGCCTTGTATTTAATTTCCACGTTTTTGCTGGAAAAAATGCAGGAGGAATTTTGTGTGGATAAGTAGTAGAAATACAAAGTAACATTGTAAGTTTCATGTGATGTCATCACATGCCATGAGTGAATGCCACAAAAATTTCTGGCAAATTGCATTGTATGTTGGCAGCCTTGGAGTTTACTATGTATGAATATGAAGCTCACGGCTTGTTTGTGTATATCTGTCTAGCATGTGCCATGCAGAAGGCTTACTGAAAATATTCAGTATATGTTTGATCTATCCCATCTGGCCATTTTTTAATGAAATGACACGGTGGTGGTCTCATAAATATGTTACCATGATGCAATTAACTTGTATAGGGCATGAGGTTGTTTTAGTGTAGATTTTTAATTTTTAAGGTGCATTTGGTGTTCTACTCACATTTAAGATTGAAGGTTTGTTTGAATTCATGATAATTATGGTAGATTTATTTAATGTTTGTTCATATAAACATCCATGGCCAATTCTTTTTTCCCTGCAGGAATACAATCAAGAACAAGTAAAAGCAATTAACTGGGGTGTGTCTATTGTAAAGAGACAACAAAGAACCCCAAAGATCTGCCTGATTCATGGCCCCCCAGGAACAGGGAAGAGCAAAACCATTGCTGGCATACTTCAGAGCATCTTTCAGAGGTATGTAGTGTTTTTATTTTTTTTCCTGAACATGAAAATTGAAGGCAGATGTTGACAGTAGAACTGTGAGCTATGGTAAGCTGCTCTCAAATATTTCCCATAAAAACTGAAAAATTAGACCATGGATAGAAATCAGATGCGTGTATTTGATAATGATTACCTATTTAGTACAAAAGGAAGTTGCCTCACAGTTTCAGCATCATTTCTGGAGTTAAATGCTGTCAACTTGATGTATGGTTTTCAGTTTCAGCAACCAAAACAGCACTTAAGTTTGGAATTTGACCTTGTGCTGCCAAGTGTATCTGAATAATTACTGTAAAATCTTGGTTAATTTAATGATTTCTGTAACTGAATTTGTACTCATTTTACTTGTTTGTGTAGACTACTTGCCTTACGATGAACCGACACTCCAAAGCCCGCAGGCTTCGAGTCCTCTTGTGTGCCCCATCAAATGCTGCGATAGACAGCCTGATGAAGAAGATCATTGTGGTCTTTAAGGAGAGGTGCAGGAACATTCAAAACCCACTAGGTACAAAATGCTCGTAAGGTTATAAGTTTCGTCATCAGTCTGGCAGAATTGTTTAAGTTTTGTATCATGTTTGGATAATGTAGAATGGACTGTTGTCTTGTTGGTGAATTCTGAAAGTATGAATTTGCAAGTGATGCTTTTTAATTATACTTTTCAGAGCTTCTTTGAATTCAGAGTATGTGATAAAATATTCAACCTGTTCTTGGAATTATGTCATTACAGGCAATTGTGGCGACATAAATCTAGTACGACTGGGAATGGAGAGGACCATTTCAAAAAACCTGAAACCATTCAGCCTTGACAACCAGACACGAGTCAGAACACGTGAGTCTTTGGTTTACCACTATCACTAACACACATCACACTTTCCATTGTTCTAAAATATTATCAAAATCATAATTAGACAAAAAGGACATAATATTGAAGAATTGTATTTGGGGAAAATTCACAAGCATGCATGAAAACACCAAATTCTCAAACTTAATATAGTGATTGTGCAAATCTGTTTTATGGGATAAACAGTGGATGCTGATCAAAGATAACTACATTAAGTCTTTATTTGGAGATTCATATTTTCAAATGGGATTGAGGGTTTGATGACACTAAGAATCTAAGTAAGACTTTTTTTTTCCTCTTAAAAATGTATTTTGTCAGGGAAAGGATTTTCCTATTTTATCTCCTTATGTAGGTTATGTATTCACTGATTTGTCAATACATATTGACTTTTTCCACATATTCTAAAGGATATTAGTCTTCAAAAGTTCTTCCTCCTGTAAAAAAAAATCAGGTCCTGTTCTATTTATTTTCCAGAGGACCAAGCCTTAATGTAATGTCCCTCATATCTTGTTTTGCAGAAAAGGCTCAACAGGGACATGACATGGACATTCAGAGGCGCAAAGTGGAACTAGATAAAGAAATTGATAGGCTCTCACAAATGTGTGCCATGGTTATGAAAAACACTGACAAGGTACTGCACATCCATCTGCTTCAGCAGCATATAAACAGGGAAGCCTGAATGGTGTACTTACCACAATATTTCACATGATTAAGTTGTACAAGTGGTCAATAAAGCCTGGATGTCAGCCTTGCTTTTAGATAACCCACTTATCTGTTTGGAACTGTGGCTTCATGGTGTAGTTGTTAATGTTGCTAAGTTTGTTCCCTGTCTCCTAATTGGCTTGTGTACAGTTTCGTAAGCTGACGGACCAGAAGTCCAAACTGTTGAAAGAAAGAGAGCAACTTGGAAGACAGCTAAAAGAGGTAAGAACCTCTAAAACAGTGGTCCCCAACCTTTTTCTGTCCAAGATCTACTTTTGAAATCTACATCCACTCAAGTGTACTTCTCTCTACTTACAATCCCCCAAAAGTCTTTGTCCTTTTGTCGTCTAGAATGGGTGGAGCAGGACTCCGACTGGGACAGAGCTCTCTGTCACACCTTTGTCCGAACTTTCAGTTCAGTATCACTTTGAATGGTGATGATTTCCATGTCAAGACCACTGCTGTGTTCAAACACTTTCTGAAATTTTGCTGTCAATTCTCAAATCTCCATTTGAAGAAAAGGATTTGAGATAAACATGACTATATCTTGCATCTTGGCCATGTCCTGTTGTTGTTTTTCAGCTGGGATGACCACAGGGCCAGTTTAGCCTTAAATGCATTGATTGCACTGATCATATGAGACAAGTCTCTGTCCCTCCCCAGCAGTTCCACATTCAACTTGTTCAATTTGGACGTTATGTCTGTAAGAAAGGTCAGGTCTACCAACCATGCATCATTTGACAGCTTGCTATACACCTAATTTCTTGACTTTAGAAAAGTGTCTGCAGTGGCACAGATACAGATAACGATCTTAATGATTGGCATTACAAGGGAGAAGTCAATGACTTTGCTAGCGAGTGCTTGTTGGTGGATAACACAATGGTAGTTTACAAAAGGAGGGAATTCTGAGTCATCTCTACACAGTGCAATAAAGCCAGAATGGACACCTTGCATAGTAGGTTGCCATCAGTAGTGATTGAAACACATTTTTTGATCAGAGGTTTTTCTCCCTAACACACCTTTTGAATTTGGTGTAGATATTGTGGCCAATTCTCCAAGATTTCTGTGGCAGGAGGGTTAGAAAGTCTTACTTTGATGTTGAATCTTTCAAATGCCATGTGAATGAAAACTATGAATTGTGCAGTATCAGTTATATCCAATGATTCGTCAAACTGCAAGGAGAAACCGTCACACTCTGCAAGATCTTGGTGAATTTGCTAAACCACGTTCTCAGAAAGGGATTCCGCCCTTCTTGCCACTGTAGTATTGCCAAGCGGCATGTTCTTCATGGCTGTTGTGATTTCATCTTTGTTTTTAAAGTCTCTGAAAGTGTCTGCAGCTACCGCCATCACTTCCTTGAGGAATTTGTAAAAGGCTTCTTATGTTTTGCCAGTAGATAGCTAAACCGAAATGAGGCCGAAATGTGCGAGCTTTCCCAATTGCTAAGGGTTTAAAAAAAAGAGACGGTTGGGCTCTCAAAACTGCCCTTTAATAACTCCACTTTCTTCATGTGAATTATGCTAATTAATGGAAAACTATCTTCAAATTTGATGTGCATTGTCTTATGATGCTGTACCAAACTCCCCCGTTTACACAAAGCTATGCTTTGATGGCAAATATGGCAAATACTCTTGTCTTTGAAATTCATAAAAGAAATTCTGTTTCCCATTCAAGATAAAAATAGGTTTTTTTATGGTCCTTCTCCACTCGTCATTTTTTCATTGACTTCTTTATCAAGGTGAACTGAATGAAAATAAATTCCATTTCAGAGAGCGCTCCACGACTGCAGACAGTTGCAATTGTTGCAATTCAGAGAGACAGAGAGTGTAACTGATAGGTGTGTTAAAATAAAACTCCTGATTGCCCCATTGACTTTTTGTGCACACTGGTAGATTTTCAAATTCTATAGCAGGTTGCTTTGGCTGTAGGCAGCAACTCTTGCACACATACAAACACATACATACATACATACAAACACATACATACATATACAACCACAATTTTTTTCTCTGTTCTTGTCAATATCGACTTTGCAAGCCTCTGAGATGGACCTGTCAATCGCGATCAACTTGTTTGGCGGCCACTGCTCTAAAACCAAGAAAATTGAAACATGATATAGTTGAATTTTTGTGAAAAATAATTAGAATATCTAATTGAAATGTAATTTAAAGCTGAGATTTTTGGATGTGTTTGGGTAAATAATCATTCTGTTGTGTTTGGTTGTGGTAGACGCGGAGCAGAAAGCAGGAGACTCAGGCTAAGGTGCTGCAGGATGCACATGTCATTTGCTGTACCTTGAGCACCAGTGGGAGCATGGTCCTGGAATCCGCATTCCGCCGTCTTGGCCATGAGCCCTTCAGCTGTGTCATTGTGGATGAGGCAAGTGCTCTCTTGTTCATGTGACCTGAGTGGAATTCAGTTTTGTTCTCTTCTCAGGCTATGCACACTCATGGTATGTGGAATTGCTTAGATTATGCTTTACATTTTATATTTGGACTGAAAGGTAAATGTGGAAATTAGTTGTCAAGATTGTACATTTCGTGGCTGTATTTGAAGGCAGGACAAGCTACTGAACCTGAGACTCTCATCCCCATGCTATACCGATGCCCTGCACTGATCCTGGTGGGAGATCCAGACCAGCTGCCTCCCACTGTTGTTTCCCAGGTAACACACCCTTAGTCAATGCTCAGGTGAAGTGATGTAATGCAGTCTGTCTTGTTCCACTGGTTGAGGTTTGCTTTTAGGCTTAGCATGTGACAGCTTAAATTTATTATTTTTGTGGAACACATAGAACCAGCTTACTCAGGAATAGTCCAAATAAAAGGTTATGGTTTCTGGAATGCTGGAATTTATTCAGGGTGGGAAAAAAGGGGAAAAATAGATTTTAGCAGTTTTTTAGACCACATGGAAAGGTTACAAATGATATCAAGATTTTGTGAGCAGCTGATGATCCAGTACTTTCTCACATGCTGTGAAATGCACAATAAAAGTTCTCAATCCAGTTCTGGATTATTTTGCAACAGCATTTTCAAAACTACATGATGTAATATGTGACATATATATCCGTAGTGTACTATACATGTTATCAGACACATGCATTGATTAAGAGTGATTAACAGCAGTAACATTTTGATTAACAGCAGTATAACCTTTTAACCTTTTATGGTAAATTAAGAATATGCAATGAAACTGCAAACAAAACAACAGAGGAAAATATTCACTCAAGGAACTCAGTTATGTGCACTTTCTTGGTCTTAAGTGCTTTGATTGTGATTGGTGCTTTGATGGATATTCACAGCTCAGTTGTGCATGAAACATTTTTCTGCCTTATGTGTTCAGACAGCAAAAGAGAAGAAGTATGACCAGTCTCTCATGTCACGACTGTGGAGGTGTCTTCACCGCACGGCAAGGGAGAACCCCCACATCACCGCTCCTGTTATTTTCCTCAACAAGCAGTATCGTATGCATCCTGACATCTGCCAGTTTCCCTCTGTGCACATCTACAACAGAGCACTCAGAACTGACTGGTATGTTGGCGTGATGAAGAGGGAAATACAGAAATAACATGTGAAAGACACCACATGCAGATGTGCTGAGAAAACCCATGGGGCTTATAAATGACCTCATTAGGAAGTGTAAAATAACAATTATCAGCAGTACTGTAATATTTGAGGTTACATGTGGAAAGAAAAGCAAATGAAATAGTGAAACAATGAAAAATTGAACATAATTTTCATTTATTGTTTTGTGCTTTGCACTATAACCAAGTCTTTGCGTATTTGTGGCAGGGTGATTTCATTGAGTGGCTATAAGTGGAAGTCTGCAGTATCAGGATACCTCATCCTGCTGGTGTGGGGTGTGCTTAAGTAGGCCAGGGTTCTTTAGTTACTGCTGCATATGTGCTCCTTCGCTGCTTCCCAGATGTCTGAAACTTATTACTTATCTTTAGTGAGAGATGCTATTCTTTCATGTTACACTGTGTGACTAGAATGACTGTTTATGCTTCTGTGCTGTCTGCATGGGGCACCCATTTACCTATTTTGATTTGAAGAAAATTTGTAAAACTTTCATGAATTTCTTTGTGATAGATATGATTTGACATTGGATCTTTTGTAGTGTCCATTGTACATTATTATTCATTGTAAACTACTTATGAATATGTATTTATATATGTATGTATGTAATATATGTATGTTTCTGTGTGTGTGTGCACCTTTACTATAAATCTATACCTGATTTTTGATGCAGTGACACAGCAGTGAACCGGTGTGCAGTCACTTGGCCCTTCCAGCCTTACAGAGTTTTTGATGTGACAGATGGCCAAGAGACCAAGGATAGAGAGTAAGTTTTCTGCTGCCTTTTTTTTCCTGATTCCATGGAATGGTTAAATTCTCCATTTGGGTTTAAGAGGATGTCCATTATTTTGCAAAAACTTGCACAGTTCACACACATAACAGTTAACACCAATAACCTGAAGTCCCTCCTGAGTCAAAATAAAGTTAATCTATTCTATTCTAAACAATGATTTCCAGCTATTCCCTGTTAATTAAAAAAAATGAACTAATTCAACATCTTTTAAGGTTCTGCCTGTACCAGTCTGTGAAGGCATTTTAGTTTACAGCAACATACATTATGCACAAGGTGATATCACCTTCATACCCAAAAATAATTCAGAAATCACATTTAATCTTTTTGGCAAGTCTGGGGACAATGAAACTTATGACAGCTAACCTGCCAAACTGACCAGTAAAAAGGGGTCCATCTGTCAAAACGTCTGTCTCAGCATGAACCACTGTACCTGAGTGTGCTGACTGTCATTGCCTGAAGCAAATCTTTGCCCTTCCAAGTTCCAGACAGCTGTAGTACCAGTGACCACAGTTAGTCTTCCCATTTCCTGTTTGATCTGCCATTTTGGTAGTCATGAATAAAACATTTAGCCTGTTCACTTTGCCTCCTAGTGGTATGGATGCTGGAATCCACAATTATTGTTGGCATCATATTTTTAAAAAGAAAAATTGTGATGCAAGAAAACCCAACAAATATGATGCAAGATTGTTAACAAGCCTCTTTGCTTACAAGAACAGCAGTTTGTATCTGTATCAGCTGCTTCTTTTCGAAGCAAGGCAATAAAACTCCAGTCTCCTTTTCCAAGTCAATTTTTTAATCTTGTTTTCACTTTCTGTTCTTATGCACTTTGCCTTGTAAGTCGCTCTGGATAATAGCGTCTAACAAATGCCCATAATGTAATGTAATGTAATAAAGCAGACACATGACACATTTTCACTTTGAAACATGTTTGGTGGTTGATCAGTCGTTGATTGGCATGACACATCCTAAGCTCAGTGTGGAGATTTTCCCATACAATATTTGCAATACACCTAGAATGGAGCCTTTTAAAACTACCAAAGAGAAAAATGGTCAAAAATAAATACTGTTTTTAAGCATAAAAAGCGGTATAAAAAACAGTACAAAAAATTCCATATGAAAAAGGATTACCACTTCTCTCAGTAGAATTATAAATGACAACATAAAATCAACAGAGGCCCCTTTGAGGTTAATATAATGACATCCTTAGTTTTCACTTTAAAAAAGGACTGATAGGTTGAGTTGGGAGTATTTCAAATTAAGACAGTGGAGTAATGGACTTTCCGAGAAGCATAATTGTAGGGTACTGTTTACGAATTTCAGCTCATGTCATGAAACTGATTGCTAGTGAACTGTGAATGAAAGTTAGCTAGTAAGTTGAAAGTCAAGATGAAAAAGTAAATGGCTCTCTTGGTTTACTAAAGGTTTTGGTAAGAGATGCTTATTTCCTCCATTACATCTGACATGAATTACGTTGTGTTTGTACTTCTTGCCTGGCCATTGCTGTTGGTTCCACTTTCAACATGAACCTATAAGAGGGGGTTTTGATTGCTTGCTACTCAGACAGAGGAAAGAATCAGTATCAGTGCTAGTAGTATTTTCCACGCTTGTGCTACACTGTATTGAGTTGCTAAATTAACATGATTGAGAAATACTTTCCAGCCGTGAAGCTTTTATAGTCTTAGACATCGCTGATAGGTATGCCAACTAGCCCTAAATTACAATATAGCTAGCTAGAAAGTTATGTTGCTTAACAAGATCATACTGTGCAGTTTGTTTTATTTGACGCCAGGTACTACAACAGATCCTGTTTATATTGCTTTACCCCAGTTGGACAAAAGGTTTAGTATTTGTGAAATGTGTGAACATTATTTTCTCATATATTGTCCTAATTTTTTTTTTCACAGCTCCTTCTGCAACCCTAAAGAAGTGAAACTAGTGCTTTTTCTTATTAAGCTGATCTTAGAAAAGCAGATTGTAAAAGTTGGAGTCATCACCCCTTACAATGCACAGAAGTACAGGATTCAGGACTCCATCAACCGTGAGATGGCCAAGGAGGAAACAAAACGCATACAGTAAGCTTCAGTATCTTTAGGACCTAACATTTACAGATGAAGTTCAGGAATACCTTTCTTTAAGGGTTGTTTGACGTTAATAATTAATGAGGTAATGGAGGTAATTCTATCATAGCACAGTGCTATGACAAGACTATTTGCCATGGCTAAAAGATCAAATGATAATATATTTTAATAAGACAATTGCAACAACATACTTAAAATAGGACCAACCACCACACCTAGTTAAATGTTTCAAATGCAAACCATAACTACTGACCTTCGTATTTTGTCAGCTTGGAAAAAGCCCATCTATTTTTATGTGATTTTAAGCATCCTATGTATTGCAGAGGTACTAATATTAATATATTAATATTGTGTCAAATTCTTGTCAGAGAAATTGTCTCTACTTACATTACACATGCGTCCATCTGGTAACAGCAGCAGACTGTAAAATACAAAACATACACAAACTTAAAATACTTTTCATTTGGTTTGATGTGTTTGCTAACATCAGTTAAAACGTTACAAATGTCAAATATAAGAAAGCTGGTGGTAAGGAGGGGATATCAGAAGGACAAGATGACAGATGCAGATGAAAGCAAGATACAAATTTGCTTACAAATTTATATATTTGTTAGGACAGAATTAACATTTCTTACATGGTGACCTGGTGATGGAGAGCTCACAGCATGTCTGTCTTTGAGTGGTATCCCAATGAAATAATATTTGTAACTGCACATGCATTATATCAAAATTTTTCACCCTTTTTCCCACCCTGAACACACCCGAACTGCCAACTCGAGAGGAGGAAGCCGTGGCATGTGATTCCTCTGACTCACGTGACGACTGGCCCTCACTTCTTTTAATGCTGCAGACGCACTACCAATCACGCTGCCTATGTTGCTGGAGGGTTACGCAGTCAGCGTGTTCGGTTTGTGCACCTGCAGGCACCCAGCAGACCAGTAGGGGTTGCTAGAGAGTGATGAATCAACTATCAACCGGCCTACACCCCTACCATCCTCAGTGAGGCTGGGCCGATTGTTGCCACGCTTAGTGCCTCTGACCATGGCCGGTAATGGCAAGAATGGGATTCGAACATGCAACCTCAGGTTTCCATATCCACTCAGATGCCCCCACTACACATGCATTAAATGCTGCAATTCTGCTGTCTTGCTGACCAGATAATGGGCTATATGAATAGATATGTTTTTATTGCTCAAATTCATTCTGGTTAAAGAGAGACTGTATTACTCTGTGAGGGTCATACCTACTGCTTAGCTTTCACCTGAATTCAGTTGAGGACAGATTACTTTCATCTTAAGGAACTGGGTGTGTGTATATGTTTGTGTGTGTGCATGCATGCTTGTGTTTTATTCCAGCCTGTCCCAACCCCTCCCCTCCCCTTAGGCAGAGCATGGCCCCACCCCCTTCCCCCCCAGCAACACAACACAGCAAAAAGGACAGCTAAATATATCCCCCCACCAAACAACACCATCGCTCCCAACCAATTCCAGAGGAAACACTGTATTAGCAAAGGATCAGCCTGTCCTACCTATTTTATTAAATGGCGAAAGCCCTGCCCCGAGGAGTGTAGAATGCAGCACTTCTATCTAGAATCCATTTTCTGCAGATGTTCACCTCTTGCAAATTCACCTCTCTCGGAAAGAGCTAGAACTCAGATGCCTCATTCACTCAATTTTCACATTAGCTCCAGCATTCACATTCTGAGTGCAAACAGAAGCCCATTTGAATGCTGTGGGTATATGTGAAAGAACTTTTAAACCCAAAAGTGACTGCAACAGCTGAAAGTGCTCTTTGCAGTCAAAGAACAGAAGAACTTTGATCGGTTTTAAATGGGCATAGTTATTCTTAGTGAGGAATGACAAATAGATGTTACTTCTGGTATGTGTTCCGGTTGTCTCTAAGAAACTTTGTTCTCCAAATGTAATGTGGAAATGGCAAGGTTTTTGCAGTATTATAGAGGTCACACTTAACATGTCGAGCTGTGTAAAAATTTACATTTAAATTGTAAAGTTTTATTTGGAGATAATTACAGACTAGACAACTACAGCTTTTTGATGATTAATTATTATTTTTATCCATATTTTCGGCAAATTGATGTCGTTGCTCCACGAGGCAGACAGGCAAGGCTAACTGTATTTGCTACTTATAAATCCTCTTGTTAGGTTTCTTCAGTTTATTAATTAAAGTTATGTTTTTTTTTTTTTTTTCAATTTTCAGTTCTGCTATTGCATCTGTAGATTGATTGTGGCTTCAGTGTATTTCACAGAAAGTACTGTGGAATAAGCAAATATGCATTACAGTCTTTGGTGCATCTCGGTTTGGTGGTGTTGATATTCTGTATTTTCCCTGTCTGTGTGTCAGGGTGGAAGTGGATACTGTGGATGGGTTCCAGGGCAGAGAGATGGACTGCATCATTGTGTCCTGTGTCAGGGCGAGCAGTGAGGCAGGCTCTATTGGGTGAGTATGGCTATGCTGTGACCTTGGCTCCACTGGAGGGGTGTGTAAGCAGTGAGGCGTACACCATTGGTTCCAACCCCATCTGTGAGAGGCTGGGTCATTGTTTCCACCTATTACAGCTTGCTGTGGTTGTGTGCTCCATAATTTATCAGTGTCTGGTTCAAATGTTTCTTTTTCACCCATAGGTTTCTGGCAAATCGACAGCGGATGAATGTAACAATTACAAGAGCGAAATACAGCCTATTTATTTTGGGTCATCTGCGGACACTCAGGGTGTGTACTGTTGGCTTAAGTTCAAGGTTAAACAAAAACGAATTTGAAATTTAAGCATGATAAGAAATCGTTATTTGTGTTTGTGCCTCCAGGAGCAGAGAGATTGGGGTGCTCTGATACAGGATGCAGGCAAGCGGGGCACCATAATAAAGACCCGTGAAAAAGACTTCAAAACGGATGCCAAGCAGATCTTTAAGCCTGAGTCTGGCTTCATGAGGAGCTTGTCCTACCCCCCAAAAGAGAGTAGCTTTCCCAACCGGGTTGAGCCCTCTGGCTTTAAGAGTTCAGAAAGGGTACCTACTGGATCCTGTGCTCCTGTGACTGGTGAGAAAGCAGCCCGATAGGCAGGGGCCCTCCTCAGGCACCTTCCCGGCCTCTGGCATCAGAGAAGCCCAGAGACCCTCGGCTGGCTGTCCAGCAGTCCCACCCCAGGCCAGACAGCAGGCCCCAACGGGAACATGGACACTCCTCTGGCATTACTTTGAATAGAAGCATGAGTAACGAAGAGCGCCTTGCACAGCAGCACCCAGCACGGGAATGGGGCCGCAGGGAGTCCCAGCCACCACTGTCCTATAGATACCACCCTTCTCAGGGACCTCATGCACCTCCCTCACTGAAACGGCCCTCTGACAGCTACTCGAGGTCTTCCACACCTGCAAAAATGGCAAAGAGATAAATTTTTAACCTTTTGTTTTATGTTTCAGATTTGCAGCGAAATTGTATAATTATAGAGTGATGATTGCACTCTTGTGTAGGTTGCAGTGCCTGCTTCACTGTGTACTTATTGGAAATAAAATACATAACTTTATTAATATCTATGATCACATGTCCAGCTCAGGTTTTATGCGAAAGCCTTATATTCCCTGACTTTTTATGGGCCCTGTATAATGTTGTCTGACATTTCACAATGTATTAATAAGAGTATTGTTTACGTAAATACTGTGTTTTAAACAGTTCAGTGTGGGAAGCAGATTTGGATACAGACTAATAAGAACGTAGCACTCAATTGGAATAATTCATTTCTGTAGAACTAACATCATGGTGTAGCTAACTGGCAACGAGTGATGTAAAAAAAAAAAAAAACCAAAAAAAAATAGCAAGGTAACTGAACTGTACTTAAAAATTCAAGCCAACTTTTTCTTTTCTTGTAAATTTTACTTTTTTAGTGTCTTTATTTTTATAGCAAAGCTCTAAAAACATCAAAGAAGTCTAGATTTTGGCTGTAATTATTTTCCATTTTTGTCTTAAAGCTGTGCCAACTCAGTTACCATTTTTCCCTTTTGTCCAATCCTTTTCTACTGTAGGTTTTTTTTTTTTGTTGTTTTGTATTGACGCACTTTTAATTCTAGTCGTACTTAACAGTACAATTGTGATATTGACACACTGCTGTGGAAAGAAAATAAAAAAGCCTCAGGTGAATGGGATTTCTTTTGCTTCTCTAATGTTTTGCTTAGGCTTTGAGGGAGTAAAAAGTCTCACCCATTGTAAGCCAAGGAAGAGGTGCAATGAAAGCATCAGGAGCATTTCCACAAGGGACTTGTATGCGCTACCTTCTGTTTCTTGTGCATGTGAGAATGAACTACAGAACTCCACCTACAGGATGGAAAATCATAGCAGTGCCTGGGGGGGTGTGACGGCAAATCAGCAGGGGGTCATGAAATGCTGGGCGTATACGAATCCTTCCTGCATATCATATTTTGCTAGTGGAGTACTACACTACTATTTTCATGTAAGTTCTTTCCAGATAATTTGTTTTCAAAGTACTTTTTATGTTTGTGTGGAAGATGAGACTACAGCTTGCATAGTGATTAGCTGAAAAAATATGTCAAGTTGTGTAAGGATCTGGGTCAGGAAAGGCATTGCTTCTATCCTGCATGGTTTTTGTGCAGCCATTGAATTTATTTGAATTTGTCCTTCTGTGAAGGAGATCTGCTTGAAATGATATCATCTTCTGCTTCAAACCCTGGTCTTTAAAATCTATGCAGCAGCATGATGTTCTCATATCATTGTTGTTGGTGGTAATTACATTGTGTATGTACAGGGTATTCAGGTACATAAGAGGCTGTTAAGAAATGAGCAATTAAGATTTTTACCATTTGCTTTTTTAAACTTCAACTCTCAACTGTTAATGCTGATATGTTATGTAAGGCTTGCAGATGCCAATGTAAAATGCAGTTTTATTTGTCTGCAACATCAATTGTAGGTGCAGGCCAAATTTCTTGGTTGCATGTTGAAGTTTTTATGTAATAGGTTTTTTTTTTTTTGAGGGATTGCCAGTCCATTTTTTCTACATTTATAAAAAATAATGTCAAAAGGCAATGCATTACTAATTGATCTTGTATATCTTTTACTGCTCATAAAAATAATGTAAAATATTTGCTTGACGGTTCTTTCAGTTAATAAAAACACCTCAAAATGCAACATTTTTACACTGTTGTAGTCCCTGGAAAGATACACACACACACATACACACACAGTGGACTTAGAGATTATCGGTAGACAAATTATTGGGAAGTGTATAATATAGTGACATTAATATTTGGGGAAAGTATATGGTTTTTCAGTTTCTTTGTTGTGGGTTCAGTTTAAACATATTCCAGTGTGATTTTATTTCTATTGATTTTTCCCCTTTTTCTCAATTAACACCTGAATCTGGTTAAACTCACAAAGACACACCTGTAATAGTGAGGAAACTTGGGAGTGCTTCAGATTTTTGGATAAAAGCTGCTTAATCTATGGCCTTGTAATCAAGCATGATAGTCTGTTGATTGATACAAACTTAACACCTTTGTCCAGTGAATATTGGATTTATTTGGGAATTTTAAAACAGAAAACGATTTGCTTCATCTCTGGGAGCTGCTTGGTATTTCCATGAATCTTTCTCTCACACACTTTCACCTTGTTCATGAATATGTCTGTCTGCTCAACAGTCACCTGTTTCTTCTGCTGGCTAATTACACTATTAGCAAACCACCAAGGTACAAACTGCAGGAGGTTCTTAAAGGGAATGAAAGATGACACTGATGGGTTTGTTACCTGTTATGCCCCAAACCACACCTATGATTAATTAAGTGATAAAGTCCATTCTTTTTTGATGATGCATCTCAGTTTGCGCTGAAATCTGCCGTTAACAAGCAAAAGTGGATTTCACATGCTCGAAAATGTTCCTGTGGTCATATGCAAAGATCAAGGATTTAGATTGTTAAAATGAAGCCCCAGACTTTGGTGCTGCTTTCTTTTGTTTGCTCTGAAAAGTAATCAAACATAACATTTTCAGGTGTGGAACACCCTAGTTACTTCATCTCATTTTAGGGGCATAATTTGGGACAGGTGTTTGAATATTTTTGTGAACAATCAGACCTGTTTTCGGACCAGCCCAAAATAAAGATAACTTTGTGCTTTCTAATCAGAGAGAAGTTGTTGGAACACATGTTATAGAGGCCACAATCAAAAAAAAAAAAAAAATGGAGATTTTTGCTAAGCCTCTATCAAACCACAGTCAGAATTGAATATTGAAGATATTGAATCTGTCCTGCCAAAATCTATCCAAGAACAAGGTGTACAATCATACAGGAAGTGACAGAGAACTCCAGAATAGCATCCAGGGATCTGAAGGCCTGTCTTGCCTTAGCTAAAGTCACTTTTTGTGACTACACCATCAGAAAGACATTGGTCAAAAAGTGGAATTCCACATAAAGGGAGAAATGAGTGGTCACAATGAAGAACAGCAATGCTTATCGCAAGTTTTCCAAAAAGAAGCACCTGGATGATCCTGTGAGTTCTGGAACAGTTTTTTATGGACAGATGAGTCTAAATTGGAATAATTTCTGGATGGGTCTCGTTATGTTGAGCAAACCCCAATATTTGATTTGCAGTCCAAACCTCATATTAACTGTCCAGTATGGTTGTGGTAAAATCATGGTTTGGAGATGAAACTGATTTTTATATTTTGTACTTATGAACCCTTATTTCTGGTTTCCTGCCTCAGGTAGTTATCTATTGTCCGTGATGGAAATACAAATTAGTAATCACTTTGGACAACTGGTGGAGGTAAAACCAGCACTCCATAAGTCTATACCACACAGGTTGAAGAACTTGACATTTCAAGGTTTGAAATGGCCTCATTTCCAGACACAATCCAATTGTCAATGTGTACACAAACTAATATATAACGACTATATACTATTTATAAATATATACTATGTATGTGCATGTTTGTGATTTGTATTGCAGTTTACTATTAGTTCCATTTTAGATTAGCTGTCATTGTTTTGGAATATATAATTTCTATGATGTAAACCCAGAGTTTCTGAACCCAGTACCTTTTAATTGCAATGGATCTTTGTTGATGTTTGAAATGATACGTCATTTTCCTTGTATGTAAGCTTAAGCAACAAACCAAATAGCATCCCTCAAGTCAAAATAACGAATGTCATAATTGGTTCCCACAGCATTTTAATTCTATTGTTGCTCAAAATACTCAGTTTCTGATAATCAACCTGAAAAAGCAGTAGTGCATCAATTTGTGTAAAAACAGCACAACACTGTAGCCACTACTTTGTGGTTCATTTGCAAAGTTTCAAAGAGCATAACAATATGTTTGAATGATGAAATACAGGGTTGAGATAAATATGTAAAATGTCATTGGTGGTTGTGGACATTATTGCTAGTTTTATTCCCAAAATACATGTCTTTGCTTGAGTGTATGTCAGTTTGAAGGGTAGCAGAATTGGCCATCTCAAAAGTGCACTGTGTTTCATTTCAGTTGCTCAGGAAATGACTTAAGCAGAAACAAAGTATGGGCAGGTAACAGTCACATTTACTGTAAGGTGTACAGAGTAATAAAATGCTCATCTTTATATATTTTTTATTTTCAATTAATGTTAACTTGGAACAAAAATAATTTCTACAAAAAATATTCAAACAATGTAATATATAATAGTAATATTTCTTTAGATGTTTTTTTTATATTCATTTGGATACTTTATATTCTGTGTCTGCTTCCTGAATACCTTGTGAAATTTGAACCTCTATCTGTGGAAATACTCATTCCTGTTAAGGTCAGGAAAACAGTGACTACATTTTTTTTTATACCTTCACTTCATTCAATCGGCACTCATGAAACAATGGATGACAGGAGACAAAATTGCAGCAAAGAAATGAAATGTGAAAAACGAGTCTCGTTTCAGAGGAAAATTAAACCTGGCTTAAAGTTTTAAGTAGGCCTCAGCAGCGATTATAACCCATCTCTGTTCAGAAAACGACATGGATAAGTGCAGAATTTAAGTTGGTGCGGGGTAAACTCAGATCTACAACGAGAAGAAAGTCTTTTAATTATTCAACAAGTTCCTCCCTAGTCTTTTCTTACATCGTGATTTAGTTTTTGGTATTTTGACTCCTTCAGCACAGGTGTTCGAGGAAAAGAGCTGCAGTCAGTGACGTTCCTCCAGCCCTCGTCACCTCTGAAGCTCCTTCTACCTTATGCAGGCCTGGGCCATCCGGGCTAAAATGGCACCTTCAAAACCAGAGCAGGAAAGGGGTCTCTGTGGCCGAGGCTCCGCCCCCTCCCTTCGGGTGCATGGGTCCAGGTGTGGCTCAGTAAGCAGTTAATTGGGCCAGCTGATTGGCCAAAAGGCAGAGGAGCAGGGTGGCGATGCTGAGGTAGGAGGTGCAGGCGGCATCGCAGTCCCCGCCCTCGCAGCGCACCTGTTCACAAAGAACACCTCTGAACTCTGGTGTGCACAAGCACTTCTGGTTCTGGTTGCAGGTGCCGCCGTTCTGGCACAGCAGCAGCTCGTCATCGCAAACGTTGGCTGCACGAGAGAGAGAGAGAGAAGGGGAAGAGAAGAAGGGAGGTCACAGACAGTCGGAAAATTCCCTGACTCAGCTTCAAGGCATCTGCCCTCAGTGGAATTTAAGGTACACTCGGTACTGACATACTATGATAAGGTTTATTTCATCTCAACAGTAAGATATTCTGGTACGACTTACATCACTTTTATCAGCTGTGATGAGGATGAAGACGATCTATCTTATGGCAACAGTACTATTTTGTGCTTATGTTGGCCCTTTCAAAGGAAGTGTAGGGTTATTTTTAAACAATATGCATTTGCATAAATATGCAGTAATCTGTAGATTTCAGGGCCAGTACCTAAAGCTCACTCAAACTATGGAACAAATTAATATTTATAAAAGCAATAATACTTTAGTTTGGATGTTCTCCTTGCAGTGAATGATAGATGTATTAGAATGATGTATTTGACACAATGCAGGGCTTTGGCCACACTGCTCATATCTTGGATTTTTTTATTGCTTTTTTATTATACTCCTTGAATTTTGTATTATAGTAATCATTTGAATGTCCACTATGTGTATTATGCAACATATTGTATTTAGTCATTTATATCAACGAATACCACATTTTTTTAAATGAATATTTTTAGGTTTAAAGTATAAACAAGATAATGTAAAAGAGCCCTCACCAACTTTCTTGCACAGTGCCTGACTGCCGAGCCTAAACAGCTAAGATAAAGTTATTTCTCTTACAAAGCATTTATTTGTTGTATTCATTGTACACTTGCTTGATAGGCCATTGTTAGCTATAGCTAGAGGTACTGAGCTGCTGTCATTTAGACCCACATATCTAGTGTATTTTTCATGCTTGTCTGTTCTGAATACAACTTGGCACTCCAATTTGGGAGAAAAGGGGGAAAAAGAATTAAAGAAAAAGTACAAATTTTAAAAGTACTGATTTACACATTAAAATGTTCAGAGGATCATTATGGACTCTTTGATCTTTGTAAAAAACAAAAGCAAACCAAACAGCATGAAATGTGTCCTAATGAATGATTCTTAATATGTAGGTAGCTGATGCTCTTTTATCTTAACTAAATGCCTAAAAAGCTGTAGCTAAAATAAGTGGTCAATACTCTGTAGTTTTCTGTTCTGTGCTGGAATATTTCTCAGGAACAAAATACATTTCTGTGGATACACTGCTGTATTTCAAAGACATCAAAAATGCATGTTTGCTTCCATTTGAGTACAAACGTAATTGCATTGAGTGTCATCTGAGCACAGAATATTGCAACTTATCACATTAAACCATCTCTTGGCTATCACCTACATTAGACTTTTTAGTTGAAATGGCATATTTTCATGGTATGCAGTGATTTCTCAGTGTGCAATGAAGTCCGTTTCAGTCAGGAATACAATTGCATTAACTGAGGAGTAAAAAATAGTGTGCTGTTCTTGACCCAGTCTTCCTCTGGTTTCAAAAAAAAAAAAAGTGTTCAACTGCTGAAAAATGTGACAGCGCATCTCTGATTCATGCTGGGTCTCTTGCCCTTGAGAGGGAGACGTATCTTTTATAAATTTGCTTCAGGTGATTTCGCTAATGAGCAGTGGCCCAGGGAAGATGGTGGATATTGTGAATAGTAAATACACCCAGTTTTTTCATTGGCCCTATGCATGTTTGTTCAGTCATTTCATAGCTGAGAAATGCAATACAGATGAGCAGACCTAAAATAACCTTTAGAGTACTCTTAAGTATATATTTCAGATTACAGCGCTAAAGACTTGGTTTAATGATATGAACAGTGGGAATAGATGCCAAGATTATTGAAAATTGCAGGCAGGGACAGCCAGCACCACCATTAGGGTATGCGGCTCTTATTGCTCTCTCTGACATGCCCTGGCACAGTATCCTCCTTACCATTCCCTAAACCATACAATACAGTTCTTACATCAACAGTTACGCTGTCGCTTGCCCCTGGCCATGGCTCCTCCCATTCTGCAGTACTTACGGAAACAACCCTGCTTCCAGTAGTAACCAGGGAGACAGTCTTCACACTTGGGCCCGCCAGAACCATCCTTACACTGGCAGTAGCCTGTCTCGTTGCAGCGGTCGTGGATGGAGCCAATCTGGTTACAGTTACACTCTATAGAGATCAAGACAAGGCAAGGTCTTATTCAATGGGCACCAATTACACAATCAACCAAAATAAGTGAAGATGTACATACATTAATACTAAAGTGCATTGTTTGCAAGTGTTGCATGCATGCACACACATGCATTCAGTTCACAAATGTCATTTTAACATGGCGAGTCAGGTTTGTTTTGCTTCTTGGCTCTTGTTCTGGAACGGATATGCATTTCAAAATGAGAGCAGTGAATTAGTGTGATCGGTTTCCTCTAGCAATTTTTTCCTCAAAAATGTTATTTGTTCAGATTGTACAAATGGTTTAAAATGGAATGACTGAATAGTCTTTTAGGGCATAATTGAATAGGGTAATATTTAATGTAATGTGACTGATTTTGCTTGTTCATTTATTTCAGCTTCTGGTTTGCCTTCACTTGCAGTACTGTTCTACATTTTCATAATTTGCTTATTTCCACTGCTTAAAACCATAATGCAACTTGGTTTAAAAAAAAAAACTCAACAGAGGACCTCACATGTTCATGCTTCAACCTGGCGTATTTTTACTGGTAGATTGGGAAACCTATGTCTGTATTGTAAGCGGTTCTGCTTTGCGTCAGTCTGTTGAAATATTGCCATACTATGTTTGTGAAAAGCCTGGCAGGTGTGGTGAAAGAAAAGGCATTTTTTGCTGACTTTACGGCTTGGCTCGTGGCCTTGCGTGTTCCCCTGCCGAGTTGAGTTTACCCTCCAGCCTCCTGGTGCTCAGGAGCAGATGGATTCAAATCAACATCAACATTTTTCACAGCAGGAACTGTAAATGTAACACTCCGATACAGGGACAGTCAAATTCCCTTACGATTAACTGTTAAATTCTAAAAGGAAATATTTGCTATCAGTGTTATACTCAGTGATGCTGATATATTTTGAAATCTGATCCATTCCTCACTCAATTTATTGTTGCTCCAAACATTTTGGAAAAAAACCATTCCATCAAGATCCTCCATGTGCTACACACTAACCCAGTGGAACAGTGTGCATACAAAGGTTCCACTGTCTGATGACAGCTTGTCTTTTTTTTAATGGCCCTCTGGTGCCATTCCTTCAATAAATGAACTCCTTCATGATTAATCTCTTGACTCATCATGTAGTAAACAAACACTGTGGACAATAGATTGCAGTATACTTTACACTTTGCATATGCAATATAGTTGCATTTTAAAATTATGTTTGACAGGTCTCTTCTAGTGCATCCATTACCTCTGTGTTATATTCTCTCATCAACAAAAATGAAATTATGAAATAGTCTGAACCACTGGTAGTCTTCTCAGGTTCTGTAGCTAAAAATATTAAAGGTACAGGCACAGGAATTGTTGGTTTCAAATCATTAAGTTGATGCGAAACATAATGAACTGGGATTAATTACTAATCAGTTGACAGAAACATAGAGATCTCCTGGAAACAAGCAGTAGGACAGCATTTGCCGCTTGTGTTAGATCAGTATGGACTCTAAAATGCAGTTGGAAACCTGCTGAATAGCAGTGTGGTAAACAGAAAAATGCTGAAAAACTGTTCAGCGCTGTCAGACAGGAATAAGGAACTCTGCTGTGAAACGGCGTCAGTCAAAGCGCCGCACCACATCAGATGCATGAGCATCAAACGCTGTGCTAAAAGGATGATTTGACAGGCAGAAAGTGAGTCAGAGAAAAGCAAGATTCAACAAGCTAAGATGAGAGGGTCCCTCAACCTCCCTCCACTGCACACTGTCTGAGAACGAAGAACAAAGACTAAAAAAAAACACCCTGACCCCGTTGGCCTAGGCTGCAGAGGGCTCTGGGGGTTCACTGACACACAGATGCACATGTCCAAATGCCCTCTCTCTCAGCTTAGCAGGTTAGCTGAGAGCAAGTCAAAGTCAATCTCATTACCACAGGCCTGTCAGTAAATCAACCAGATTGAGTCCTTATTGAAGTATTTTTAGCCCCTGGTGCAAATGATTGCTGAACTCATCGCTTTAAAAACACCATTTTAATTAATCACTTGGGTTTGTTATGTGATAGTATAAAGGCTTCTCCTCATTTACCATCTAAATTACTGCAGTCAATGCATTTCTGAACGTATGTAGTGTAATAGTTAAGTGCTTTAAACACCTGTTTGTACAAGTGTGGTGTTATAAATGGATGAGGAATATTCGTTTAGCCCACTGTAGAGAAATACTGAAGGTATTGTAACACTCCCAACTTGGTAATTAAAGTGTCTAACATAAACTCCAACTGCATGTATATGGTGGCTTAAAAATACTTTGTTTCCACAATATTTATTACATTTATTAGTATTACATTTATATAGTGATAAAAACTACCTGGCGTCTTATTATTTTTATTATAACTGATGTAAAAAGGCATAAATTAAACTCTAATGAATCACTTTCCATTTATAGTTAAAGTTAACAATAACCCAATGAAAACCAATACATTTTAAAACATAGCCGGCCTATTCAGCCTTCCTTTTAGCACTTCCCACTTTCTCTGAAATATTGAGATATATATGCATTCACTAAGTTATTCATTTTTGTTATTTCAGCTTCCTGTTTATAATGTTTTCATTTCTGAGAGCTCCAGACAAATAATATGCATTTCCGGCCTTTGTCAACCACAGGTACAAGCATTACCTTAAAAGTGTTTGCCTGTGTTGGTTGATCTTTGTTTAATTTAAACAATAGAATTATAACTGAAAAATGAAAGTAGCCTGTTCAAACATTAGTGGTTTAGTATTATAACTGCACAGGGTGAATTATGTAACTTAAGCAAAAATTACAGTCATTAAAGATTTCTGATTCAGTGATTGCATCACATTCAGAGTTATGAAAGGGTTTTGTTGCCAGTGTGTCCGTGAGGTTGTACTGTACTTTGATTATTGTGCAAATACTGTACAAACAGTAAAGATTGCAGCTAATTTGGAATGGTTGCAAATATTTTGTGCCTTTTAGATGCACAGAATGGAAAGTGCTTACGCTCAGAAACTGAAATGGCACCTGGGAACCTGAGAGGTCAGATTGGAGAGGACTGACAGGGCTGGGAAAGGTTAGTAAAGTCAGGCCTGGATATGGCAGTGAATTTGTCTTGTTTGGCCTTTAGCGTTCTGTAAAATGTAAAATGTCTTTGTGCATTTCTTTCCCATCACTCTCCCCTCACACCGCGCAGTTTGGCGTGTCCTTGTGAGAGAGTACGGGGAAAGGGAGAGAAGGGCCCGGACTGGCAGCTGTAATCCAATCACAGGGGGCGAGGTGCTTGCTCGGCTCTGTGGGGAGGAGAAAGGTGAGGCTGCGGTAGCGTGGCGAAGCGAACGCCAAGGAAGTCCTGACTGACCTATGCAGACGCTCTCGTCGTCCAGCTCGGCCGAGGCGTTCCGGAAGTATCCGAGGCGGCAGTGCTGGCAGTTCTGCCCCCTGGTGTTGTGTTTGCAGCTGACGCAGGTCACGATGTTGAGAAAATCGATATAACTGCAGCGGTTTGAGTGGCCGTAGCACTCGCAGTCTGGCAGGGAAGAGAGCAGAGCGGTGTTAAAGTCATTGCTTTAGGGATCAGGCAAGATGATTGTGGATACTGGCCTTAAGAAGTGGGGAGGAGGGTTGGGGGTGGGGATATCACAGGGGAAGCAATATGCAGCCAGAATCACATGCTTATAATTTTGTTTGAACAGTCCATATGTTTACTCCACCTCTGATTTTGTGTAGATAAGAACGAAAAGAACTGATTCAGCACATTTTACAGTTTACCTTTCCTTTCCCAGGACTTTGACTATGAACAGTACTGAAAAACACCAATGAATAAAGGCCCCACGGAGCCGTGCAGGGGTGCAAACCACCATGGGATTCAATAGCACGAGCACAGCCACTTCCGGAAATATCACTAAAGCGTTCACCTTAATCTCATCTGTACTGTTTTTTTTTTTTTTTAAAACTCCCTGTAAGTGCTCCCGACCAGTGATCCCTTGATCAAACTGATTCCCCAGATCTCTTTGATGTGCTCTACCGTGATCTGTGCTATGGCTTTTTGAACTGTTCTGTAACAGAGAGCAGAAGTGCTGGGATCGATGCAGATGAATGAGAGAGGTTGCTGCCCCAACCGAGGGGGCCGCGCGCCATGACTCACGCTTTATGCATCGTTTGGCGAGACTTCAACAGAAAAGACTGATGTCTCACCTCCCCGAGTACTTACCCTCAGCATTTAACACTTAACGGCAACACATTCCAATTCTGTTAAGATCTGACCTTTTTTGTAGCTGCAATACTGGATAATGTAGCATATACATATAGTCTGATAATCTGTTATTTACAGGGCTTTTAAAGCTGCCTTACTACTCATTAGAACAGTGTTAATTTCATATGTGAAGCGATATCTTTACTTAATGAGAGGATTGTTAAATAAGACTCAGTTAAAATGAATTATTCTGTGTGGGAATGTTGCTAGAGCAGAATATCAAAATATCACAGATCAAAAGCCAGTGGTGGAGTAAGCACAAAATGGAAAAAAAAAGCTTTCAATGGATATCCACAGTTCCATCCATCGGAATTTTTGCAGAAATCCTATGAGATACAGAGCATGTGTCTTCATTTTTTAAATCATTAACTTGGCTGAGGTTTATGAGACCTAATTAAGGTTTTATTAAGCTTCAGAAGCCTGCTCTGTTATATGCTGCAAGGCAATAGTGTCCTTTTAAGAGCCATTTATGAAGCATGTTTATGCAAATACACATTTAAATGCGTATTAAGAAGCAAGTTTAGCTGTTTAATCAGCCATCACATTATTATTTCATTATTGTTTGGTTGTTGCATGAGATGAAATATTTATGGGATCTTTAAGAGAAGCTGGTATGAAGACCTGCAGTGCTTCGCTCAGCAGAGGAGAGGGAAGGAGGGAAGGGAAGGCTAATTAAATATAAATGCCCAATTACTCAACAGATTGTTGAGGGAATGGGACATTGTTCCACAAATTACTGCAAAGTCCGAACTGACACTACACCAGCTTCTACGGTCAGCAAAGGCAGAGGCAGAAAGATGATATGTGGATAGGGTGTAGCAGGGAGGTATTCATTTTAGGAGGAGCATCCTTTCTTTGCCAAAACCATTAGAGATTTTTTTTGCATAAGAGGGGTGGGTCAGGTATGTTACACTTGGATACAAAATTCACAACACAGAGAAATTCAGTCAGCAGTTCTTCAAACGGTTTGACAATGAAGAGACGACAAGATGCTTACCTTACAAGTCACACAAAATCAAAAAAAAAAAAGCAAACAAAGATGGGGGTGATAAAGTGAGAAACATCAGAAGTGAAAAAAACACAAAATGATAGAAAACAAAAACAACAACATAGTTTAGATAGCAATTTTTCCACAGTTATTAGAGCAGTCTTAGTTTCACTGGCATTTGTCCTTATTCTACTGACATTACCAAAGCTAATTATGTTCAAAAACTTGATTAAAGGGAATGGTAACATATAATTTACATTTTAATTTAAATAAATGTTTCTTCCAAGACCTTAAATATTTGAATTCACTACAACTCTAAAGGGAGAGTATTCTCTCCATTGAGAATAAACAGTAAGTTCTTTGGCAGGCTTGCTTTGTCTCTCCTGGTATAATGAGGTATTTATGTATGCCCTGCATCAGAAATTCAAACACATGGCATCCTCATTTTGCCTGTATGACTTCAATGCCGATGTACCATTTGTTATCTAGCTGCAATCTGTTTGAGCTCTGGCAGAAATCTTTGACATTTGCATCAACTGTTATCATTACACAGTGGTAGGAAATTCATAGACTAAATAGGATCCCTCCATAATGTTTTACTTACTTTCAGCCATCAAAATCAAATGACTGCATTTATGGGCATTTAGCACCAAAATGGTAAACATGTTTGGAAAGCTACCCTTTGTTAAAGCTTGAATGTACTAACATCTAGACACTGCATATGTCTCCAGACTGAGGCCATAAACTGCATAAGTTCAAACCAGTAAACAACAAAACCCATCATTCTCCGAGCCAAGTTGACAACTCATGAGCACCCACTGCTTCAGTTTAAGGAAGAAAAAACATCTTCTCTTTGAAATTCAAAACAGACCTACAGCAATTCACTCCAACCTCTGAAAGCTTTAAAATGAATGCATAGGTTCCAAAAAGCATTTTTCAAATTATTTAAGACCATTGTACACAGATTGTTGCATTTAATTCGCAAATTAATTTCTAGAAATATTTCATTTTTGTTGTGCTCTGAGGCAGATGCACTGTGTCTTGATGAGCACACTCAAGCCTTGTCTATTATTTATGGCCGTCACGGTGACGTCCCGACTTTTCTTACCTTCAAATTTGCCATATGCGATTCCTGCTAACTGACTCGTCTGCGCCTCACCAGAGAGCAGGAGCTTTAAAATCCCTTGGGAAATAAAGTTATCTCTTTTTTTTACTGTTTTTCCAGTTCCAAACAGAGCAGCTCACTTCTATGTCTCCGTCAATACTTAATATCAGAGTTTACAAGCCTTGGAAACAAAGCCACTGGAGACAGCATTTAACCCACATGTCAATATCAGAAGGTAAAATTCCAGCTAATTAGTCACCTTGTCGGCTACAGTTGCCCATTACTGAGGAATGTTGTATTCAAGTTAACTACGAGAAGGAAATATTCAGACATCATTCTGCTGGGCTTTAAATAGGCTTACAATAGTCACCATGGATAAGCCTTAATACTTAAAACACTGAGACGGAACAGGGACCAGGGGCATCACTCTAGTTATAGCAAGTAGAAGTTTGTGTTGTCACTATGGAGGAACATGGTGTTAATGTGTGTCTGTATCTGATTAAGTGCCAAAGTCTTTAACTTGCCACGGAAACCAAATTGACTCGTAAGGTCGATACCAGGCTGTAATTTTACCAGCTAAGATCAATAGGGTGGAGAAGAAGCGGATTGTACAAGATCGTGTCATATGTATTAAATCATCCGTGTACTTGCACCACACTTATCCAAGTATCGATTTACCAGCACAGCATACAGTAACAAAAACTGTAAACTACTCACATACTGTACAAACACAGTAACTATGATAGTACCTTTTTCTTTCTTTGAATCTTTATCTTTCTCTTTCTCTCTCACACTCTTTTTCTCCTTAACATCCTCTTTCTCTTCCCACATCCAAGAGGGAATTTTCTTCTTCTCTTTCTTCCCTTCTTCTTTTTTTTCCTCCACTTCAGGCTTTGGAAGAACTGGCACCAAAGAGGCCACGAGAATGCAGGAGAGACACCAACACAGTATTTTCTTAATGTAAACAATGATACTGTTCAGTTCCGTGAATCATAATCAATCACAGCACTCTGTTCCCACCTTTTTTTCCATACAACTCATCATTGGTGGATGCTCTTAGTCCTGTTTTTTAATTGCATCTACATTAATGAGTTCCATATTTTCATTGAAGTGTTTGTTCACATGAAAGCAGGTCATTTCTATTCTGTTTAATCAGAGAAGCTTGGAAAGGAGAATAGAGGCATTGAAATGTCTGCCACTACCACAATTTCGTTTCTAGTCAACAGTGCCATCAATGTTCCATTCAGTATTGACCTAATAAGTGGTCATTGATCTCATGAAATGCCAGGATAGGGTTTATTTTTTCCAGGAGCAGTGACGTTATAGGATATAGGCTGGCTAAATTGAGCAGTGCCATTTATACTCTCTGATATCATCCAACCTTCTGCTCACAGGCACCCTCTGTGTGATAGCACAGCCTTCCCCAATTCCTGCCTAGGGAAAGAGGGGCTTTTTTCTGCCCTGTGATGAAGCTCCCCCTACCCTTGTCCTCCTCTGAAGGACACCGTTCATCCTTGCCCTCCTTTATGGTCTCATGTATCTATCTCTCTGCATTAGTTCAATAACCCTCCCCTGTTCTTCCGGGCTGACCTGGACCCGGCTTCCTTCCACTTGTGAAATATTAATCAGATGATCGTTCGGCAGGCATTTAAAAATAGATCAGAAACGTTTGAGCTCTGGCCTTCTGTGCAGAGTGGAGTGCGATGCCCTGTCTTCCCACTGAGCCTCCATTAGAACAAAAATACCCCAAAAATGGGAGATGAGGTGTCCAGGCCATTGTGTTGCTTAATGACTTATCAGAGTTGACTGATAACTCTCCAGAGGTGGAGGCTAGGACCAGGGGTTAATACAGTATTAGTTTCAGCCCACAGTCTGTCCTGCCCAAAGCTAGCCTGAAGGGGGTTCGATCTTTTTGCTCTTTCCCGCCAAGAAGATAAAAATACCAATGGCACTAGCATTATAATGGAACGGTTCAGAGTAAAATTTTATGCCTTTATTTCACTCCAAACACAGTTTTTAAGAGTCCAGTGAGGATCGTATGTATTTTACAACGGTTAAAAGCCAACTATTACTTGATTTAGCATTGAACATTAAACTGTGTTCAGAACAGCCTGAGCTCTCAGATCTGATCCAGCCCCGCTCCTTGTCCCCAGATGACAGAGGTCTGGACATCCGGAATCTTTCCGCTCCCATTGCTCTCTTATCCCGGCCATTATCCTGAACCAGCCCCAAGATCATCCAGTCCTCCCCACAAAATGCCCACACCCTTCACTGGTGCTGCCACAGAAAGACAGGGATTTACTGCTTGAGGGAGCCATTTACTCCTTTTCAACTCCCCAGCTCCCTGTACCTCTCACTCTCCCTCTTCTGCCTCTCCCTCTCTCCTCCACTCCCCCACTCAGACTCTTTCTCCCCGACTGCCCCTGTCCCCTCCTCTATTTTCAGAACTGTACAAGATCATTGAAAGTTCTGCACGCCCTGTGAGCTTTTGTACACACTGGATACAGCACAGTGATGCTGGTCTCGCTTGTTTAATTTCATGCAGTATTCATCGGTCTCCTGTGAGAGAGAATAGGAGGGCATCTACATTAGCAATCCCCCCCAGAGCCTCTGCAGGAGGAAGTACAAACACGACTGCAGAGCTCCGGAATTCCACACGGTCTTTAGCTCCAAACCTGCGGCATTTAAAAAAACTTCGGCACATAACAGTCAGGGAAGCATGATGTTTGAAGCGCTCGCCTTATGGCATCGCTAACTTGGCATCATGGCCCATATTCCTTAATGACAGATTTAGCACAGCAGTAAACGTAAATGTGTTTAATCTCTGCTACTCATACTGCCTTGGGATAGAATGTGGCACACTATTACTGCCATTAATCACACACGGCACTTAGGAGCGGGGCTGAGCGGGGCCCGACTCACTCTGCCTGAAGCATCACTCCGGGTCGCGCTGACCCGCGGAGTGAGATGCGGGAGGATAACGGCAGTGATGGAGTGCGCAGACCGTCCGCGCCGCTTGCTTGAAGTTTGATCAAGCGCCACGGGTGGCGTCCGGTCCCGTCCTCAGGGCCCTGACGGCGTCCCAAAGCAGACTGCTGCCAGAGACTCGGCTGAAGCCTGGCGCTAGTCAACCATGGAAGATGAATGAAGGAGCTTTACATTTTCATTACTGGTAATGTTAATTCTCCCTCTCCTCTCTTCCCTGCACATTCTGCCTCGATCATTCCCTCCTGGCTACCACCGTTGTTCCCCTGGCAGCACGACTAGGACTGAATTTTGTTACTGCTCCTCTGTATCGCTCACCCTTCCCTGGATGTGAGACAGAGACTGTGCAGAATGCCAGCAAAATCCTAGCATGCCACTAGGATTGTGCTGGCACCAGGGATTCGGCACTCTGTCCCAGCCCCCCATGTAGGCTGTTAATAATTGCCATTTACATGGAAATGAGCTCATCAGTACTACTACTAACAAGGCTAAAGAGACAGACTACACTTTTTTTTTTTCACTCACACTGATTCACTGAGGTTTCTTGGGCTATAAAGATACCTAATAATTGAAAATGTTGAAATGCTGGTTTTGAAAATTACATATAAAAAACTAGGTATCCTGGTGAGGACAAGAGAAGGAGGCAAACTCAGATACGCTTTGAAAATGCAAAACATGTCTTTAGGAAATTACCTCATGCTTGACCATTAAAAAGTATGAAATACCTTGAATCAATCCTCTTATTTAAGGTTTGCACAGGCAACAATAAGAATCCACAGTGCATCATGGGAAAGAGGCCTATTAAATTAACATAATCCATTTTGACCAGATTTATTTCACTGTCCAATAAGCTCTCATTAAAAAAAAAACAGTCTCATAAAACTTCATGTTATGAGGTACTGATTCTGAGGAAATGTGGCAAGGGAACAAACCCAGTTCTGAGAAATCACATTTATGTAAGTCTAAAATAACTATATTTACTTCTGTACCATACACAATCAGTTATACCACACTGTACATACACAGTGTAGAAGGGTACTGTGGAGAAGAAAATGTTGTCTCTCTGTGGTTAAACCTGCTTTGTGGGTGTGGCTTACCTTCCTCATCTTCATCCAGAGCTGCAGCCTCTTCTGTTTGTGGGACAGAGACTGTGGTCGGGGTCTGTGTGTCTTTCTGGCTGGGAATGCTGTCTGTGGTGTCTATCGGGACAGACAGACTGCCTGTCTGCATGGTCGAGCTTTCTGTCTGCGCCACAGGGCTTTCTGTCTGGACCATCAGGCTGTCTGTCTGGAAGGTTGGGCTTTCTGTCTGGAGCACCGGGCTCTCTGTTTGCACGATCAGGATGTTTGCTTGGATGGCCGGGCTGTCTGTTTGGGCAGAGGTCCTGTCTGTCTGAATGGGCACTCTGGGGAGTTCCGTGGTGGTTTGGGCGGGGGCCGTGAGAAGCTCTTGAAGGAACAATTTGAGAGAATTAACTGGGGCGGCAGCGAGGAAGGGGTGGGGGAAGGGAATTTGCATGCGAGATGCTGCCTCAGTTTGTTTACCTAGAACAGCGGCGTCCTCTTGCCGTGGAACTGAAGCCGCAAGCACGCACGTATGCACACACACACTCACTCACTCTGCTGAGTTTGACTAAACTCAAATGCTCTGCCTTAACCCCTGCAGTACCAGGGAAACTGCACTTCTACACATCACAGAGAGGTGGCAGTATTTCTATAACAGTGGGTTTTGTAAAAAGGCTAAGGTTTTGTGGTTTCTATTTAAGAAATGTAGCATAGAGCAAGACAAATGAACTACACCCCCTTAATTTAAGGAGGGAGCATTGTGAGACTGTAATAAGCAAACTGATACACAATGGCTCAGACTACTTGTAGACTGTCCCAAAGTCAATTTCCCTCAAAAGATAGAGTACTCCTAAGCAGGGTCGCACTGCCATGGTAGGCATGTGTACATCTGCAAAAGAGATGCCCTGAAATATAGCCACGCCTTCAGCAACCCTGCACAGTATGCAAACATAATCTTACACATAGGCACACACTAATTTAAAGATACATTTTCCATGCTATGGGGTTAAGGCACAGAACACATTGCTGCACAATAAACAGACTTCAGAGGAGAGTACTGGACGTTCTGGACTATTTATTGAAAAAGAGCAATATTTTTCCAAATAATGGCTTGATAACTCTGCATGGGAATTATCTCTATATCTACTTCATGCAGGGCTTTTTTATTTGTATTGACCTACTCTAACAGTTATATTCAATTCCAACAGTCAATAGCCAAATTAAATAATATTATAGTCTAAATGAGCAATGGTAATTACCCAGTCACAAATGAAAGTATTAAACTTCTGTCAGATAAATACAGATAACTATCTATTCCTTCCCTAGACCAATTTTTGTTGGATCCAGGTACTAGTTTGACACACAAGCTCCTCTAGTTCTACTCTAAGCAGGTTCATTCGTCACATTCTACAGGTTGGTTTGCAGGCACTACTTTGGTCAGCAAAACAGTTTAGGCAACTGTCTAGTTTTACTTTAGGTTGCTTTTAGAGCCAAGGTCTAGGGGTTGTTTCTAGGTGCTAGTTTGGCCTAGTGATTCCCACCTGGCTCCGTACTGAGAGAGTCCACAGAATCGAGCGAATCGAGCTGAGTCTTTGAGAGCGTCACCGAGTATCGAGCTGAGCTCTGGTTCACGGGCCTCTGCCATGGTGCTGGTGATAGTGGTGGTCTCTATTCCAGAAAAAGCGTCAATGGAAGGCGCATCAGTTCTGAGAGAGGTCTGACATTTGTCCTTCCAACTGTCACCGAGAATCTTCCCAACACACACACTTCAGCAACACCTAAGTACCTAGGCGCACGCATACACACACACAAATTTACTCCTGTCCGCACACACAGACACAAGCGTGTACGTGAGACGTGTTTTCGCTATTTAATTTATGCATGAACATACCCTCTGCATTAAAAGTGATTGTGTTAGCCTCATTTGCAAGAGGTGGTGGTGTCAGCCAATATCTGCCTGATGCTGATGGGTATATTATGATTCAACAGAGTGAGATCAGAACAACTAATGGCTTCCTGCTGCCTGGCAAGCTGATATTTTACATTGTCTCTCCCCAGTGTTTCATAATTACTGCACGGTCAAAGGGACAAGACCATGATTCAATCACAACGCAACCAGAGCGCCACCCCCCATCCCCCCCCACCCCTCCTCCCGCCTCCCGCACACCCCCGGCCATCTGCCAAAGGAACCAACCAGTTCACAGTAGATTAGGCTCCCTGAACTCTGGCTTGTTAATCTGGATCAGAGTGCGCTCAAGGCGACGGGCTGCTGGAAACACAGCGGGGCTTAGGTGTGAGGGGGGGGATGGGCAGGTGAGAGGAATACCTGATATGGATCGCTCTTCTCCGTATCATATGTTACACATAGAGGTGGAAAAGAAAAAAGGAGTCATCAGAGTGCTGTTTAAATACTACGTTAACCCCTTCGGCTTGTGGCGGAAGCTGTCAGTTATGATGGCCTCTTACAGGTGGAAACATGGGAGTAACCAAAGGTAGTGTGCCAGGGTACAGGACTGGAGAGATATGGGGGGCATATTTCGGGAGTCCTCAGAGAGATTGAGGACAGTCTCAGACCTTGGCCCCCCATCAAGATGTGGCGTGAACAGATTCTAAGGCAGATGATGCATGAGCTTACTTTGCTATGCCATATGTCATCCATAAATCTCCACAACGTTGATGTAGAGATACTCATTTCGCCAGGGTTGTGATGAGATTTTGTGACAAAAAAATGTCTAAAAACCAGCCGAATTCCAGTCGACTTCCACGTTGCCTCTGCAGCACCTATTCACTGGCAGTACGATCCATAGGATGCAAGTACAATAAAGTACTGTACGTATAGGAGACTCTGTCCTTGTGGCAATATTCACACGAGGCTCACGGGGAGACTTGGACAGAGACTCTTACTAATTCTGAAGTGTCACCTCTCCCACTGACAGGCTGGAGCACGCTCAGTCTGAGCGCGATCCAATTAGATTCAGTAAAATCGGAGGGGACCTTGTAAAGACAGGGACCTCAGGCAGAGCTGTTAGAGGAGAGCAGCCACACCTGAAACATTCATCTCCACGTCTCTGTACCCCCATGGCTGGGGTGTAAGGGTGGGGTTGTCTCCGCGTCACCTCTTGCCTTGGAATGCGCCAGCCAGGGGTGTAAAAACGTGGTGCACAAAATGAAACAGGAACAGATTGATGTAGCGCTCTCTTGCTATTGAGGTCTTGTACCTTAGCTTGCTATTGATATTAATTGTGTGTGTCATCCTTCGCTTTCCCAAGTGGAAGTAGAGAATTGCTTCGTTGGAAAAAACCCTGATTAATATGATTCTGTAACAACAACTTTGTTTAATGCATTGCCTGGTTTGCTATTAGAAGTTCTGAAGTGCTAAGCCATAAAAGCTGAATACATTCAAGTTTCACCCAGGAATATCAATCAATATCGTAGATAAACAATAGTAATTGATAATATCTAAATAAAAAACTGCACACAAAGCATACATAGCAAAATATTTTCTTACGAAAATGGACCAGATGAAATGAGAGAGGCAGTAGAAAGACCACGTGGTACTCAGGAAAGTATCATTGATCACCAGTACATCTACTCTATTATGTCTCAGTAATGTTGCTGTATTAAACAGGGGGGAGGAGGAAAACTTATCTCATTATTATCATGTTCTTGTTTTTAAAAGTTTATAATTCAATTCCCATCTGTGGCCAGTTCTGCTTTTTACTCAATTATGTTTAATGTGATAGCATTAACTTTGAAGATTCAGCATTAAATCCTTTTGATAACAAAACAGAGATTGGGCCACATTAAATAATTCTGATCGTATCAAGATCTAATAAGAAATACATTTTTAATAAAAACTGTTTTTAAGCAATTTAATGTGGACCATGCAAACAATGCAATTCTTTTAGATGCAATTATGTAAATACAAATGTAGGCAGTCCAGAAAAGGTTGAAAGTGAGCTGAACAGTAAGTACATTAAATATAAGTCCTTGTAACCAATTTCTTGCTCACATCCTGGCACTCCTGTTTATTAATGTCTACATTCTCTCAACGGGTACAGACCACATTGCAACCTTCATATCTCTATATCTTTTGTAGCGCAGTTTTATGGAGGGGGTCACTGCAATATTAAGTCTAATCTCCAGCATTCTCCAGAAGAAACCACACACCATCCCCCTGCAGGTTACTCACAGTATGAAATGGGTATAGAATATTTCCCCAAGGCCTAAAGTGGTTTGCGAGAGATCGTGAAAGTTTAAGCACCAGTCAGCCCATCCCCAGTCGTAATACAGCCGTGGCAGGGAGCTCCTGATGCAAGCAGGAGTATGAGAAAGAAAGAAAGAAAAAACAAAAGTGCTGTGCTGTTAACAAAAGCACTTAATGTTTTTCATAAATTTCTGACATCACAGCACTCCGCGCTCTTCCTCTTTGCAGATCCTCTAAGTGCTTTCATGAGGAACCGGAACTGCTGTAGACGGTACATTAAATACAGCAGTGTACCAAATAGCATTAAGAGAAGTCTCCTATGGAAGGACACTTTCATATATGTGCTTTTAAAAGCTAAATATGTACCATTGTGTATCTATGCAAATGTATTATAATTCTTTAAAGTGTGCTTTTCAGTTCTAACTGAAACTAAATACAAAAACAACCATCTCACCAGCTGTGATCAAATATATAATAGGTGCATTAAATGACAAACTCTAGGAATTTAAATGCATGAAGAAGCTAGACTAACAAAATAATTAGTGAAACCAGCGCTGTATGACATAATACTGCTAACAGCTGTCCGTTTGATGAAAGAGCAATAAAATATATAGCAATCAAATATATCATGGGAAAAAAATCCCCAAAAACCCTTGTTGTTTTATATAAACCTAAGGAAAGCATTTAATTGGACAGTCAAAGTACAGTATGTAAATCAGCCTTTTAAAGACCATTCATTGGCGTGTAATTGGTTGATCTATTTAAACAGTTTCTCTCACTGGTGGTTCAAATACATACTGACCTTTCTGCAGGGGAAAAAGCTTTCTGTAAGATATGCATATTATAACTGTAATTATTGTACCTATATATTATAACTATAATATATTGTTGACAATGACCAATCTTCAATGAACATCCCGTGGCGCCCAGCAATATGCTCTAAAGATCATCTTATGAGGTATTGCAGACCCAGTAAAGTAACAGTCCTTTAACCCAGAGCAGCAGAAGCCATCTGATGTGGAGGTCATTCTGTTAATCTGTCCTCTGATTAAGTGCTTGGAGAAGCTGCAGAAACTCAAAGGAATTCAACTGCTGTAAGTTGCATTCCCTCTGCTTCACAATAAGCTGACACACACACACACATCACACAATGCATTCGATGTTTCAAAAACTAGCTTGCTTACGTTTACGAATGCATTTGTATGTTCAATATTTACTAGTCAATGTTTATCCATAAGCCGTGTGTTTGTGTGTGCACACAGAAAGGAGTGTAAATGCGTACTAACGCACACCCAGACCCGCATATGCACACTCAAAAGACACGTGCAATGGATTATTAATTGAACTGCTCCTGAACTAACTGACTTCAAAATCAAAAATAATAAAGGTTGTATAGTGCAAACTGTTATTACTTGAAGTCACATGTAATATTCTTTCCAAAGAATTAAGCAATATTGGATGGCCTTCAGCAGCCTTTAAAGAAAAAATTTCCATTTGAAACTCTATATTTAATTAAAGCTGTGCAATGAGCTCTGTTTTTCCAAGGTCAAAATTATCACTGCTAAATGCCACAAATTAAACTTTGAGCTATGTATCTGACTAATGTCCCTTGCTAACATTAATAGGCTCAAAGAATAGAAGAGGACACTGTGCATGCTGATGCATACAAATGACTTAGTCATCAGAATTATGCACAATTATGCATCGCAGAATTGCCATACAACAGTAGTATTTAACTGTCGACCTTTCTTCTGCCCATAGCACATAGTACCTCAGTTAGCACAGTTAACCTTATCTGTAGCATGTAAAAAGATACAAAAACTAGACTACTGCAAACACTACAACTATTATGGTGATAAAACTAATCTTTTACCACAACATAACTGTCACAAGGTCATCACCCTTTATGTTCTGTGTACGCTTGTTGGTCCACCTTAACATAACGTAGATAATGTACTTTTTGTGCTCCAGTGCAAATCTGAAGCTATTAAAGCCATTTTTATTAGTTTGAATGCAGACTCTGTGAGTGGACATTTTAGACGCACAGGGCATAAAGGGCAAAACTGATGTCTAGTACCTCGCTACAGTCACTACATGAATGATCACTGACTGATAACGAGGTCTGTCTATAGCTCCCACCTGCTATACTGATTACAATGGGCTGCTGGGTTGTAGTGCTGGGAGTATCAGTGGCTGTTGTTGTTGGTGGTGCTGTGATTGTGGTTGTTGATGCAGTTGTAGTTGTTGTAGTTGTAGTTGTAGTTGTGGTTGTGGCTGTAGTTGTAGTAGTGGTTGTGGCCACTGTGGTAGCCGGCCCAGCCTCAGCCACGGCTACTGGCGGTACTGAGAGAAGACAAATGCCACGTTGTGACAAGCAAAACCAACAACAGTTAAAATTTAAACACCAGAAATAAAAAAAAAAACCCCTCGATGCACATGCATTCTTTTCTTCACCCCTGCCAAGTCCAAGCAGCAAACCTTCACTCCACAATTTTCAATTTTTCCCCAGAGTAATATATTGGAACAAGTATTCACTGCTCTGCTGAGATTCCAAGAACACAAAAACTAAAACAATTCCTTGTGCACATGCTGCTTTCCAACTATTTACTTACAATAGCTATGGTCAGTGTCCAAAACTAGCCACTATTCATTGTTTCACTTTATAAAATTATCATCACAGGTGGCCAAGGTCGTTGTCAAAATACTTAGTGAAAAAGATGTCCAATCAAACAGCCAGACTGCTTTATACAGCCAGCTATTTATTGAGCATTAGACAATAACAGTTACAAAACAGAACTACCTCCTTGTTACTTTACCTGCCTACCAGTGTTCATTACACTTTAATATCTACTATCTCTTAGAGCATTTATTTCAATATGATAAATTATAGCCATAGCCTGGAAATATACAAAATCATAACACTTTGTTTCCCTTCATACTAGTATTTTTGCAACACACAATATATCTATTTATTTAGCTTTTGAAATAATTTGGAATGATTGATTTTTTAATTGAATGGCACACAAGGGAAAGCTTTCACCTACCAGATATAGTACCAGGGACAAGAACCTGAATCTCAGGGAGATGAAATGACCACAGGAGTTCTGCAGCATGATGATTCCAGTGCTGCCTTACATTCCTACACCAGGAGAGCCTGTCCATTCTATGGCATTTTCATCTAACAGCTTAGAGCATCTCTGCAGAGAAGGCCTGTGATGTTCACATTTCCCTTCATATAAACCCTCAGGGAGCCCTTTGCCTGCTACCACACATTGCATTACAACACACTTTTCCATTCCCTCTCAATCTCTCTCTTTCATCCTCTATCTCTCTCTAAAAGAAACCGAAGCAGAGAGAGAGAGGAACTGTGGAAAAATTTCTCACATGCCAGTTGGTTGTTGTTAATGAGGCGCGCGGCAACGGAAAGAGAGAGGCTCATTGATAATGGAAGGGAGAGGACAAACAGAATGACAACAGAAGAGGTGCATGGAAATGAAAGACATCCACATGTGATGGTGAAGACAGAAACAGGAGGGGAGCGCCAGCCTTCCCGCATTTTGATTAGCATGTTACTTACTGCCACGTGTTGAACCAGCAGCTGCACCTAAGAGAGAAAAAGGAAGAGAGAGAGAGAGATTGATAAGATGTCTGTTTATTTATGTATTTGTTTTTAAATGCATCATACATCAAAAATGGAAAATCGGGCTGGAGTCTTATTAGCACTTGGTGCTCGTTGTGCACACACCATGAATGAGAGTGACAACCTCATCTTTCTCCATGGAGTTTGGCTATAGAACGGTAAGGATGCACGGTGTGTATACTCGTACATCTCTGGGAATTGGCAAGGCACACGAGCCAGCTTGATTTTACCAAGAGCTGACAGATCTGTGGAGTCTAAAAGGCTCTGCGCTTCCTCTGTGGGTGTAGATGCCCTAGATTATTATTTTATCATCTTCCTGTCCTTCCATGCAGAGGATTTCCCCTCATTACCTGTTGAGGGTATGTAACTTCTGGTGTTCTGCCTTTTCATGTAGGCCCATAATAAATGAAGGTCTAACTTCTGTAGATATGGACCACTATACATTTCTTTCACTGCCTTATTGCAGTAAAAATTAATCCTTTCTCTTAAAGTTACATAACCTGTATACTTGTGTAATTAAAAGTGCTAACCAACAGCAATGTAGATGCACACTGCGACACAGCTAGCACAATTACATAAATGGTTTGGCTGGGGATGGTGTTAGGGTATGACTTTGCTTGGGGTTACGGCCAGACCTGCGTAAATTAGATTAACCACAAGCATGTGTTCGCCAGCAGTAACTCTGTAACAAGTTTACCCACATATGTAATTACAGATTGTGTTTGAACAGACGCAAAGGTGGTGGCATGAATTATGAAGCGTTATCAAATTAGCACGTACACCTGCATGTTAACTGCTTGGGAAACATGTTTCAGCCCGGAAATATGCACCCACGGTGGTGTGGCACAGTGATAACATAGTATATCAAGTACAGGGAGGATGAGGATGGAAGGACAGGTGTTTGTTCACTGGTGTAGTGGATGCAGGTAAGATTACGTACAGGTGTTGGGTGATCCATTGGGTGTAGGTAGGTATGAGCCAGGCCTCCAGGACTTGGCTCGGAAACCCCTCTTGCAGCGACCGCAGTCCTGACCCGTGGTGTTGTGTTCACACTCGCATTGCAGGTTCCCGTCCACGAAGGTGCACTGTCCCGCATGGAGGTTACACTTACACCTGTAGGGGACAAGTAAGCAGAGGAGTGACATCTGGCCCGCATTGAGGATGAGCAAAACTGAGCTGTGCTATTTTGTCTACATTTCAAAGAGCTTATACCGGGGTTATTTACGGCATTATTTACGTATGCCTTTTTTTTCCAGACGGTAAAACTCTCCGCACGTGAAAGCTGACTTATGTCACTCGGATAGGATAACCAACGTCCGCTCTAATCCCTCCGCCAGAGATTTGGGGAATTATCATCAAAACTACAGAACAGAGAGTTGTGTGTGTGTGTGTGTGTGTGTGTGTGTGTGTGTGAGAGAGACAGAGTAGGCCGGCTAACCATGTGTTGCTCCTTTCCATGAGTTTATTTAGGAGAAACTGCAAAGCATTCTGCAGATGGAAAGAGCACATAACTTCCCCTGAGTAGGTCCCTGAGTACCTCTGTTTCTACATGCACTCAGGGTTCTTCCACAGATAGTAAGCACCCATTTCTCCTCCTAACTCAGCAGCCCAGTTCGATGTAGAGAATCTTAACCCTTTCTAAACTGTACATTACTGATCTATCTTTCACACATACGCTTACTATATCTGCAAAGTAAAAGAAATTAGCCCTCTTTGCTTGTGGGCATTTGGAAGACTTTTTTACGGCTGCATTGCAAGGCCATCTAGCGAAATGAACTGCTTTACTATACATAGAAGTGGACCAAAAAAAAGGAAATTGAGCTCAGCTATCTGTATACAAGTGGACTGTCTTATTTCATCAAAAGCCAGACAAATAGATTTATAGGTGCTTTTTTCAGGACAGGAAGAAGTCGTTCCCATTCCACAGACTGGGGGTATAAGACACAGCTATGTCTAGACAGACATATTCAGTCTAACTGTAGGGTGAGAAACAGATTAGGGAGCGCCAAGGTAGGCTGGCATGGACACCTCGACTGATGCGGAAATGATGATTTCTCTAATGGGCGTCTCCCATGACTTTTAAATTATAACCTTTCCAGATGAGTGAGTGAATTCCAATACAGTTTGTTCCGCTGGAGTGAACAGCTATCCATCTGCATCAAATATTCAAAGGCTGGACCTGCTTGCCTCCGAAATGGCTCCACTCTTTCTCTGCACAGCCAGTCACTCAGGGACTGAGTGCACTGCTTCAGCTGCACTCTTCCTCTCTATATTTTATGCATCTTAATGTCTGCAAATGTAGCGCTGGGGTGGGCTGCGGTGCCCGCCTTTTAAAAAACAAAAACTTGTCACGGAAATGTCACTTGAAAAATTGCGGCCGAGTCTAGAAATGTTATTGTCGGGCCCCTTTGCTAGGCGTCGATCCATGATGGCCGACCATTCTCTTTAATCGCACATAAAACAAGGCTGAGAACCCCTCCAAAAGTACATCTGGTCTGCTGGCAGGGAACTGTGGATTACTCACAGAGCGTTTGGAGAGGCATTCAATGTCCATCTCGCATTGAATTTTAAAAATAATTTTGACGGAATTTTGCCCTTACAGTACATTTAGAAGCTGACACATTAGCCAAATACCACGTCTGATGGCTGACAGATCAAGGATTTAACAGGGATGTTAATATAAAGCTCAAACTGAGCGACAACATGAATGGGAGAGCAGAAGAGCTAGAATTAAATTTTAAAGTTTTTGAGTCAGCGACTAGATGGCAAGTAAAAAACCCTATGGTAATAATACATTTTTCATTAATTGTAAATGTACATTTCACGATTAATGGGGTGGGTCTTGATTGATTTCCAGATGTGAGCTAAGCCTTTCCAGTTTAGACTATCCTGGTCCTGGAAGGACGCAGTGTACTCTGGTTTTTGTTGTTACTCAGCAGTTATTGACCAATTAAAACAACTGATTACCTAAATTGCTTTATGTGGTTTCTTGGACCTGAACTTGCTGTGGAATTAAAATGAAAACTAAAGCCAACATATACTGCAGCTCTCCAGGACCTGGACTGAGGAACACTGAAGCAGAGCATTGTATTTGTATTAAACCCATACCTGCATGTGCACCTTCAGCTAATCGTCTCTGTTCAATTATTTGAAAAACGACTGATCATGACTTCAAAATGCAGTTAATAAGAATCAAACGGACTGTTCTGATTCTGGTATCCACAACCTTATGTGCAACTGTTAATCAGTGCATGAAATAACATCAGAACAGTCCCACTGTCAGTCTATTTCATAGGCTATTGTGGAATCATTGAATCGAAGCAGCCATACCACACAAGATATAACCATACATATGACCATACCTAATGTTTTTCTTGGTGGATTACCAACAGCTTTTAATATGCGAAACATGACTCAGTACCAAATATTCTATTGTCTTCTTTCCTTCAACAGCATTTCTCTGTTTCCATGTTGTTTGTTGTGGTTTGTCTCTGTGGATGGATCAAATCAACACTTGTGTTTTCATCACAGCTCAATAACACGTCTTTTGTTTCTGTACAGCTTGGTGTCTTTTGTTTCCGTGTAGTTGCCATTGTGTCTTTATAATGCCACAGCTCTCACCGCCTTTAGTTATTACAGTTCCACAGGAAACAGATTGTTCAGAACAGCTGCTGGCTGCTGGCACATTGCATTGTTGAATGGTCATTCTTCCTCGGCTGTTGGCAGTCTTTTTTTTTATAAGCTATGGTTGTGAAACTTGACTCAACACTCTATAAATTTTTCAGAAATCCAATTGCAACTCATAGGTTCTCCCAAAAAAAAATATTGTGCCACCTAACACATTGTTGGGGCAGTTTACAAATTCAGTGCACACAGCAGTAATTTGTAAATACAAGGGCTAAAATTGTAGGGTGGGATCTAGGATTCAGCACATTTAACTTTATCAAAGACATATATCTGTAACTTGCAAAGTCCAAATTGGATTAAGTTTTATCACACTGAAGGTGGCACATGAACACAGCCATACTTTACAGGTACACCTTTAGATAGTCTAATTTCAGACCTGAATAGGTAAAAATGGCTTTGTGTTGGGCTGGGGACACAAGGGGCACAAGGAACGGTAAAAAAGATTCTTGTCATTTCACACCTCAACTCAACAGGCGCAGAGGGACAGAGCCCTCGCTCAGGAGGTAGCCTTTTTCATTTAAATCAATCTTCTGTAATTACCTCTTGCTTCAAAAGCATACAGTTATGGAAATTCCTCTTCAGTCCTCTTTAGACCTTGAGGACATAATTAGAACTCAATGGTAATCTGAGAGCTTTTCATTTTCTGGCTGAAGAAGCAACAAATTCTGGAATTCATGGACCTGAAGTCTATTCTTTAGTTGCCACTGGTGGAATCGACATTTTCTGTCACCATATGCATAAATAGACTCATTTTGATTCATCTGATGGAAATGCATTAAAAATAAATGTTGTACATAATATTTACTGGTTGTTTGTAGTGCAACAGAGAATTAAGCGACTCGCTGAGCCATCCAAATCTACACATTCGGTGCTAATGACAGATTATAACATGAGTTTCTGAAGAGCTATTTCTGTCTTTGGACTGCTGGGGACAGCGCAAATGGTGATGCCTCTCCTCTACTGCCCTCCCTCCGCGGATAAACAGCCAAGAAGCCCAATTCATGGTGATGTGGGAGATGATTGAATTCCTTACAAAGTCATCAAAAAAAGTTTGTGGACATGCTAATGCATCTCTTGCACTGCCGTCTTGACTTGAAGGAGATGCATCGCACTTAAAAAAAAAAAAAGAAAGATCATGATGGGAAGTGATGTTCTGACAGCTGGATAGCTGTTTGATGGCTGATTCTAAATCCAGCTGAATATGGGGCGTCAGCTTCCCCTGGACCATGTTCCCGGAAGAGTGTGCAACGGGACCGCCATGAATATTCTAAATTATTGACGCTTCACAGAAACAGCAGAAAATGCAAAGTGGACAGTACAGCCTCTTGATTAAAAAGAAAGAGCAAACCAAGGACAGAATGAATCATTTTGCTCCACTGAAAAGGACACCGAAGGCAATGCAATCCCGCCTTTATTAAAAGGTGTGTGTCGCAGTGCTGGGAATTTACCAGCCGGTTGTTATAACGGGGCGACGTTAGCTGCGGAGAGGTTTTTTTTTTTTCCTTTCGCATTGCAGCTTCCACCCCTTCAGGAGGCCTTCCTCTCTTCACAAGGGGGGGTGGGGGCACATTTACAGAAACTGGGCAAGAGAGTCCAGCCCTCGGCCCTCACTATAAATACCGCCCCGCTCCCTGCTGAGGACGGGTCGTGTCTGGAGGCTGCAGAGGGCAGGAACCCAGCCGGGCCGGATAGGCAGAGGCATCGCTCCCGTTTGGGTCCTCTGCCAGGCCCCGCTGTTGGACCAGGATCGAACCCTGACCGGTGCCATAGGCCATCTGGAAGGAGCTGGCCCGTACGGCCTGGCTCTGGCCTTCTGCTCACCACAAAATAAGAGCCTACGTGAGTGAGTGTGTGAGTGAGCGGAATGAACCAATGGGGCCTAACCCTAGAGACTTCCACGCTGCTTTCATAAAGAATAATAATAATGTACTGTTGGGTTACAAGCTGTGGGAAAAATTCCCGTCCCCCTTTTAAGATATTAAGAGAAAGCTATGTCGCACACAGATGAAAAGCTGAGCATTTAGATGAATAAATAAAAATGGAGATAAACAAACAGGGATAGACAGATAAAAGGCTCTCACTGCCTCAGACCCAGGAGCAGCTGGGAGCTGCCGTTAATGGGGGCTTTATTTATTTCTCCCGCTTTTTCTCAGGAGATTCCAACACAATTTATTTCAATTTGAGAGGCCCCTCCACATGAAGAGATTCTTACGTATGAATAACTACAGATGGAGTAGAGGCGGAAACAAATAGATTGGTGCGGAGAACTGCCCCGCTAAAGGAGCTCTGGGCAGACGACAGTCGTGATAATCACCTGAAGAGTAGCTAATCGTCTCCATGTGGAAGGACCAAAACACAGCAAAGGGGGAACTCCTTATAGCAAGACAAATCAAAGTGCCGCCAATCACTCCTGTTCTGTTTGCCGGCAGGCACTAGGGAGGACCATCGCACCACCACACTACCGTTTAACAAAGGCAGGAGATTTACTTCTCCCATCTGTTCGATTAGCTTTCAAAGAGGACAGTCTAACCTCACAATAACTCTGACCGCTCAATCCTCACTGATCTCACCGAAACAGGGCAAGAGCTTCGTCTGTCAGTGTGCTTTATTTTATTTTCGGATATCTTCACAAAGCGTGCTCCGCTCCCTTGCGATCGTAAATTCGGAAGCAGCAAATTGGACATGACTGTGCTTAAGTTCAGCCTTCACAAATTTGTTGCTTTAAAGGAGGCTATTGATTTTCTGGAGAGTGGGCGCCTCTTGTTCAGCCTGAGAGTGGGAATGTAAGTCTCTTCAAGTACTCTTTTCCTCTATCAACTGGTTCTCCCTCTTTGGTATCAAGTGGTATCTGACTGACCCCTACTGATCTACCTTACTCAGGTCTTTCAAGAGCAGCTTTCCCAAGAAGAATACAGCAGAATATTCCATCATACATGCACATCTCACAGATGTTGTGATGTTTTTTGCAATATTTTTATACTATGCTATGACTCTCTTCTTTGAAAGGCAGTAAATGAAAATTATGCTTTTCAAACGATGAGAAAGATTCCAGGAGGCACAGTCATGGAAAGTTCACTGCTAGATACAGCCTGCCCCCCCCCCATCATCTTCCTATAGAAATCCTAAAAAGAAAGACATGCTGTTTCTGACTGGCACCACCCTTTATAGCATCGGATGCAATCAGGAGTTTTGGATAGCAGCAGAGGGCAGAGCCTTCCTCCCATTGTGGAGGGTAAGGGGTTGATGAAAGCGTCCCCAACCCAGAGAAAACGCCCAGTGCAGCGAACAGTTTCTGTGCTGCATTGAGATCCTGGCTTCTTTACTCACAGAAATGCCAATGACCTTGAGAGCCTTGGCACAGGCAGCTCCTGTAAATTATTCACACAGGATACAGAAAATGGCTTCTTGTGAGCTTCAAACCAGCAGGGTGGAAACCCTATGTAGAAACCAGTCCTGCTCTTCATGCATATATGCAAGGGGGTTTATGTAAAAAAGGTGAATAAAGACACCACTTTCCCAATTAAAAAGGGAACAGCTTAAGGAAGTCTCAGAGCATACAAGAAGAAATTGTGGAGATGTTCGTTTTTTGATTGCCCAGATGCGCTATGATGGTGGATGTGACACCCTTTAACACAAACAGATAAAGGCTCTCTGCTGCATGTGAATCATGGATATATTCAGCTATCCTCACCACGGTGACTATTATTGTTCACCAAAGAGACGTAATGTATACACCTGCAATACTATTTTTGCTGAGTGGGTTTTGTTTAACTTGCTTTGTTCAGCTACTCACAGTGATTTCACAAACTCCATTTTGCAAACGCACTAGTATCTTACAGATACTAGTTTAGGATGAAATATTTGCGTACCTTATTTCAGGCAAATTGTGCACTATGCAGTGTATTTGACATGCCAGAGCTGACAGTATGACATAAGGCAGAATCGATTTTTCAAAATAGGAGAAAGCAGGGGGAGATAAGTGCCCAAACAGTATGTTACAAAGCAGATATAACACCACACACTGCAGATACACATGTATATTTCAGCTGGCAGTATAAAATACACATCACACAAGCCTCCGCACAAGCATATGCTCTTTTTGGTTATACCCTCTGCATCTTACAGTGCTCCTTCCCAAGCTTTTTTGGGGGATTCACAGTCCCCTTTCTCCTCCTCCTGCTCCAGTACACTGACAGAGTGCTAACTGGAGTGACATGGAGCAGTCTCAACTGGGTGGAGGCCACATTATAATTGGAAATGTCTGAGCAGCCTCTTTCGCTCTCGCTGTCTCTTTCTCCTCCACCACCCCCCCCCCCAACACCACCCAGCAGGGCAATCAGACTTATCCATGTCACTGTCTGTCCATTCATTCAATATGTCTGCATTGCCACTGTATCGCCACTGTATTTTTATGTTTAAAAATAAGAATGCCTGGAATTTAGAGTCTGCATCATTGTGTTTTAATGAAGAGTGGGTACTGGCAAGCTGTCCTCAGAATGGTGGGGACCTCATACGGAGATGGAACGGCTCCAAAAATAATCTTCGCAGAGAAACGGAAGATGAAAAAATTATGAAGGACAGAGTGTTGATGAAAGATTCTGTTTGGCTTCATGGGATGCCTCCTTTTGTTTGGGCCCCCCAGGCATGGATCTGGGTTGAGGAGATATTTACGCCCGAGGTAGCAGCGTCTGGGGAGAATTTCAAAGTTCCCCTCCCCGGGACTGAGTGGAGCAAACTCCGGATATTTGGGCTTTCCCTCCGAGACAATCTGCCCGCCCAATAACCTTTGAATGCGCTGGAATATTAGCGGCCAAATGAATCTCATCTTCAACTGATTGAAATCAGTTGCACTGTCAATTAGTGTGTAGCCACTGCTTGCTTACTTAGGCTGCTGCACTGTTTGTGCTAAAGACTTGTTTACAGATATCACCATGAACATCCTGGCCATTTGCATATGACTGATGGACACCAATCCTGGTTCGCTTCAATGCTTCTTTCCTCCAAATTTTGTTTAATTGAGTAGTGTTCCTAACAGGCTCCAAAAAAAGTCCTAAAATTAGGCCTCATCTGCCAAGTGTGAATGCAGGAATGGACAACAGATGAATTTCCTTCATGTACTAATTGATACAAGAGAGCCAGCAGCTTGACCATATGCTGTTTTCTGTCTTTTCACAATGAGGAAAATGCACAGACCTACTTGGCTTTATACAACCACGGATGGTTTTGTTTCCAAAGATGACACCACTACTTTATTGTCCGTGACCCCCCGCCTCCCCCGGTTTCTGTATTGAATTTCCGTAGGAGCTTTAGTTGAACATTGTTAGGGTATGGGATGTTGATTCTTTCCATAATTCAGACACAAAAAAGGCTTAGCTTAGGCTAGCCAGAGAGCATGGGTTAATATAATTATCCTCATAAACCTTGAGACTGAGAGTACATCATTAGTCATACACCACTTTCCTTCAGGTATCTGAGTTAGGGGGGTGGATATGGTTCAGAATGCGGCCACGGTCTAGGAAGCAATCAATAGATTTGTAAACACATGCAGAAAGAAAAACAAAAGACTTAAATCCAAGGTATGTTTGATGTTTTTCATGGGTGCAGCAAAAAAGTAGCGCTCTTGCATTTCAGTATACATCTAATTAACTGGGTGCTATTACTGACCATAGTGACCTTGGATTTCTTGTCCTGAATGATTGACAGGGGAGGGACTCACAGTTATAACCTCTCCAAAGGTCTTGGTCATTTGCACACCTCTAGAGACATGGAGATGCGGCAAGCTAATCCTCAGTTTGCTCTTGCTTAGATGCTAAAGGTCATGAATACCCCTTATCACTGTTGTAAGATTAACAATCACTCCAAACACAGCTCATATATACAGTAAAATCCCGAGAGGAAATGCCAGCGTGAGGAGCCTTGTAGAGGGACTGATGGACAGTGAAGTTCATACAGTAAAAATGGGAGGAGCTATCACAGAGCTTTCAATACTGAATCTACCAAAGCTACAAGCAATCAGAGCAATGTTTTGCTATGGAGAGGTTCCTATAACTTAGTGACTGACAGCCTCCACCCACTATGGAGATCAAAAAGATTAACTTTCCCATCATTAGCAGTCAACCTGGGACAGCATCCCACTATATCCGACGGTACCTCCACATACCATATCAGCCAATCAGGAATTGCCACAGAAAGCTATACGTGGGAGTTGTGTTGGGGGTGAGGCAGTCTGTAGGCAGATCAGCTGAAATATAACCAACATTTTTTGTATAACCAGCAAAAAAAAGTGAGATATTGGAAAAGCGCTGGCATAGTGCTGAATGCTGTAACTGTCTGTTGACTTGTAAGTGACTGTGAAAGTGTTACTCTCACACTCTCTGTCTCTGGCTCAGTATTTTCTGGGACATGTTGAAACTTGCCTCTGTGCACCCGTGGAGTGAGAGCCTTGTAGTAAAGCTATTTGCATGTGAGCTAACTCTATAATAATATTATGCTAATTAATGTAGCTCAGTGAGAACAAACTGTCTTCTCAAGGACAAATACCTCCTGTGCTGCTCAGCTGAAATTCCCACAGTGTTTTTCAGCTTTCAAACATGCATATCAAGAAATTCCTTTCTCAACAGATGCTAGTTGCTGTGAGTAAGCATGCTTTTTGTGTCTGAGGATTGAAACGGGTATTTATGAAAGGGTATTTGTTCTATTGAAATGAAACAAAAATCTAAAAAATGCTGACTTCACTTTCTTTTACTCATCAGAGACGAAAAAAAATCACTGATTACAATAACAACATCACAAAAATATGCTATAAAGAAAACACTGATTGTTTTATCATTCCACATACAATTTACCATTGTGTCCCTTTGAATAGTCAAAGCCACATGAATAATTAAAAGCACAATCTGTTTATGTATGAATTTCTTCATTCAAACTCCAGCCCAGGGGCAATTCTGAAGAGGATCAGACTTCACCATCCCACTCATATATGCAGTATAGTCAGAGTTAATTGCCACTCGTTTCATATGAGGAACCGGTAGTTAACATAGTCACCGCTAAAGTGCAACTGTTTCTAAGGCCATCTCTCAGAAGTGCAGATTTGACAGTGTAAGGCTTTTAGAAATGGCCTGACAGAGGTCTCCTGAGAACTCCTCTGAAGTTCTCTCTACCCTCCCCCCCTCTTTATTCCCAACGCCTGCTACCTGAATCTCACTGGGAGTGCAGGCTTCGCTGGAGTGCGGCCAACTTCCATGCGATGGGCCAGTTATTACATGAGCAGGACACTAGTCTTTTTAAGTGCATTGAAATAGAGTTGTTTGAGGGCACCGAGTATTCCATAGAACAGAACTTTGTACTTCTCCAAAAAAACAAAATCTTGTCAATTGAATAATAATAAAAAAGCATAGAGCGGTAACCCAGATATAAGGGAATAAATAAAATACAATAGAGCTTTTGAGATTTTTTGAAGCTCATTTGTAGCTTTCATTTGAACTTTTTAAATGAAATTTTCCATCACAGAACATTTCACCTTTTCAGGAAATACAGGAAAATAAACTGCAATAAAGCTGCTGATTGATTGAGTGATTCTAAGAATCTTAAAAATATTTTTGTGTTGTTGTATTTTATTTATTCATTTATTTCTGGATGGCTGTTTTATGTTTTTACTTGTATTTTGTTGACAAGATTTCATACATACTGAAGTAGTAAAGTTCAAGTTCACTATGGGATATTCTATAGGCTAAAACAGTCTAATTGGAATCCACTTTAATGACAGGTAGTGATCCTTGTTATGATTTCAATGCTATTTTTGAGTGCTAGCTAGCTACTCTTGCTACCCTAAAGTCAAAAACACTTTTCAAAAATTAAAAGGACTATTGTTTTATACGTTATATAACTGGTAGCAGGCACATTATACAGGATATAATGTGAAACATTTATAAAATTAAAATCACTCTGGCAATGATTTAATGTTTACAGAGGCACATTGATAACTTTAATGTCACTATTACACCCAAGGCTTGGCTTTCTCCTCCTACCTGCCCTTGACAAGACAGAGGACAAAAAAATGTTCAAATAATTCAAAACATTCTGGCAGCTACCAAAGTCATACTACAACAACAGTTGCGGGGGGAAAATCCACGAACAAAAGAAACAGCTCTGTAATCCTTCAAACAGCGTGGCGGGCTGAACGGACAGGGCCTTGAGACTGGGAGGATAACTCACAGCCAGCCAGCCCTTCACTGTCAACCTCAGGTGTGATGGACTGTCAGAGAACTAGGATGTTCTGTGAGAATGGGGAAGTGCTGCTCCCCCCCCCCCCCGCAACCACCTCCCGATTTCAGCTCCATCGTGACTCCCCCCCCCCACCCTCCCGGGGGGCTCCCACTACGCGCAGCGCACAGCTGAGCTGTGAGAGCAGAAAGCTTTCAACACCTCACTTCAAACAGCCAATGTGTGCAGCAGAACTGCGCGCATCGGGAAAAAAAACTTGCAAAAATGCAGCAGAAAGAACACCATGAATTCAAGCATCTGCAGAAGGCGCTTAACCTTACAGCTATGTCACTTCACTTGTCACATTAGAATTGAAATTGCAAAGGGAATATTAGGGTTTATTTTGATTCTCTATATCATTACACATTTTACACATCAGTGTCTTTGAATACTAAGAAGCTTGAAATACATTTTTTTCTGCAATACACTATAACTGTAGTCAAAATTTGTCATTCACATTTAAAGGGGCCATAAAAATCAAAATACCATTCAATCATAAAACTGAGTCCTAGTAGAAACATATTTAAGGACATGGAGTCTACGACAATTTGCATAAGTAATAAGTCAAACTACTAATTATTCAAATGATTTTTCCGGAGGCTGGGAGGGACATATTACGTTATTAAAATAGTTGAGATGGATATAAAATGTGACCATCTTATCTATAAATTAGTTGATAATAAAAGATATACATCAAGCCAGAATCAGTCATAGTCTAAATAAACACGGTCACTCTTCCCAACATTACTGGTACTGTAATGAGCAGTGATCAGGAAACCAACAGCTTCACCTCCTTATCACAACTAACCTCAGCAAACTCTCCGAGATCTTAGAGAAAATTAAATTGGGAAGGGTTAATGCTCTGAAATGACCCTGTGCTGCGGATTAAGGGAGACAAATGTGGAACTCTTTCCCATCCACATTTGTCTCAGACAGCTCTCAATCTACAGCTAATCCACTTAGTTCTTCAGCCAGGGCTTACGGCCTGGTTTTTATTTCATTATAGAGGCCTATTTTATGATCTGGGGAGTGAGAGACAGATGGGATTGAGGCTAAAGGGAGAGAGGCCAGAATACTCCAGTCAACGGCGGTCATGGGATCCTCATTGTGAAACATTTCACGGCTATAAATCATGTTAGCACACAGAGGTATTCCTCAGCACTTACGTAACAAGACAGTCTGTGTCACACCAAGACAAAGGAAATCCCTCAGTTAAATGAGGCAATATGGGACAGGTAGAGTCCCTAACCACACTTTAGAGTAATGTGTCAATATAACATAATATAGTATAAGTGAATATAGATGTTATTATATCATGCATCAAAATAATATTGAAAATATGGAAATCAATTAGGTATTTTGGTGAAACAGATTACATGAAGCAATAAATAGCGATATGATTGTAAAAAGGTAAGAATGCAGAACACTACAATATAGTATATTTTGAAGCAATGCAAAATAACAAAATAACCCACTGAATTATCCAGCACAATGGGTTTGACTCTCTCCTGATTCTAAACTGTAACCATCGGTTTGACAGCTTAACCGTGCGATGAACTCAGTCTGCTGATCTGTATTCGATAGCTATGGTCTTTATAGCCAATGAGCTGCATTTAAGTGTTTGCAATTTAAAACCCAAGTCCATGTAACTTGGACCGCGTCTCCAACAGGAAAAAACCTTCACTGTGTGATCGAGATGAAAAAGTAATGCTCTCCACTGAAATGCATTAATAATCTGCTGTCTCTGCAGTATGAATCCCACAGGCTTGAAGGGAGATCCTGATGGATAGTCAGACCTTCGAGATAACCCTTTTAACAAAAGCATGGACCTGGTCATGTAAAGTTAGAGACCAGAGTGAAAATCTGGAGAAGGGGATGACAGTCAGTGACAGAGGCCTGTTACCTGCCACTCAAGACACTCACATGTTCAGACATTTTGACGCATTCCTACTGATTGCATCCATAAAGTGGAGGGGCGAAGGAAAAATGCCTTTGAGAATCTGTCATGGGCCAGAATAGGAGGTGCTCTATCAAATGGGCTGACAAGAACCTCAGTCACTGAGCCCTGAGCTGACAGAGAGAACGCCACCCACCACCACCCACAATTAAATGGTACTGCCTAGATGTGGGCGGTAAAACAAAACCAGTTGGCCTTCGCTAAATTCACAGGCGTATTGAAAAGGATAACGAACCACCTCCGTTCTCATCCCACCACTTCATTCCCATGAGTGGGAGTGGCGAGGTCCGCGCCACAGAAGCCTTTTCAGCGTAGCTACTGTCCCAGCTACTGTCTTCCCCTCCCCCCGCCACGTTCCCAGCCCTCTGCTCTGCCCCACCTGACCTCTATTAGCCTGCCCAGCTGAAACCAAGTCCACCCAGCTACTTCAGCACATCGGCAGGGCTAAATTTACCCATCGCTTCCGTCCTTGCGCCCCTGCGATTGCACTTAATGGGCTATCAGGTTCCATGCTTATTGATAAAACAGCATTATTTGTTGCGTCCCTGGCCCCCGAGCACCTGCGCCAGCTCTTTAGGGGAGGATTATTTTGATGATGCAGCACTAGGGCCCATGCACTTCACCCCCTGTCTAAATACATGTAGATGGGTTGATCTGAAGTAATGGGGAAACGATTCAGCAAAGGGGGGGTGGGGGTGGGGGGGTGGGGGTGGGGGGGCAGGATAAAGGAATTTCCCGGACAAGTGAAGCTCCAAATCTGTTGTTATCAGAGGCAATTCAATTACATTTTGCATGTTCAATCTACGGTTGGATTTAAATATGATAAGGCAAACAACAAGTAACATATATGAACTTAAATTCTGTGGAAGGCTCATAATTTAGTTAATTGGTTGATAGAAAGATTACTCATTGATTACCTCTGGCTCAACATTGATGTGGAGCTTTTCTTAAATTCAGACTAGTGTCCTGTCCTTTATGAAATGGAGCTTATTAAACAAACTAAAATTTTACTCATTGGATGAATATCCAGTACTCTATCAATTATTCATTTTATGCAAAAATATACATGTACAGGGGGTCCTCGACTTACGAACGAGTTCCGTTCCTACGACTTGTCGTAAGTTGATTTTCAACATATGTCGGAATTTATACCTAAATTATACCTAAGTTAACACCTTAAGTCACTCACACTGTGCACACAACACATGAAGGACATATAAAATACAGTAATTAAATGAAACAGTAATAAAAAAAAGAGAGAACAATGTCTTATCTTTATTTCTGTGGTCGTATTCACGAACCAAACCGCTTAGGTTGAAAATAGGTTTTTTAAATAATTTATGGGAGTGTGTCGTAACCACGAAACGTCGTAACTCGAGACCGTCGTAACCCGAGGACCCCCTGGATATATTTCCTCATATTCACTATTAGGTCACTACAACATTCAAGAAACACTAACTCCGTCATTTTTTTCTTGACTGTCATGTGTCTTGCGCCATTTAATTACTGTCATGCAGGTATCACAGTGTTCTTCAACATATGAATCTTATAATATCAGAAATGCATTACTGCACTACCTGCCAAATGATCCAAATCAACAAAAGGGAAGCAAAGTGAAATTCTGTTTATCCACAGTCAGTTCTTTCTCACAGTCTTATATCTCACACAGGGATTCAGCCCTAAAATACTAAAGTCAAAAAGACTAAAAAGACTTTTTAACGGTCTTAACCAAAACTGAGCATGCTGTAGAATATAAATTATGGAATACCAATATAACCACTTTATAGACATCATACATATCCCTTATGTAATTTGGAAATATTACATGTTCCCATTACTTGACTGAAGGAATGATATTTGACCTGTGTCCTCTGCCTCGAGAGTTTAAGTTGTTAAAGTCGACTGACTGGTATTGGGCAGGTTTGGTGTTTCATTAACAGTTTCTTCAGAGGATACACATTCACTAATTCCTTTTTGAATATATGACACTTCAAACAGCAACACTTTAATGCCAGTGTTTAGGGATCTTGGACTGGTTAGGCACTGCAGTAGTATTTAATTCATTTGGAGGCAAGCGATGTAATAACACATTCATTCATTCATCAATCCATCCATTATTTAATAAAATCATTCATTTATCCTCAAATATGTGATGTATAAAAAGAACTCAAAAAGCTGTGAAGTGGAAGATATGCTCAACAAATATGAAGGAAGGATGAAAGGAATGAAAACATATGGGTAATCTGTATCATTGCAAGAATATTCAGTGCTAACATATCTTTCTCCCAATGCTTAAAAGAGCAAAAACCAACTAGCCATTAAATGAACAACAAAAAAAATCTGCAAATTAATTTAACAAATTAGGAAATGAAAAAGCTCTCTAGATTCCCATCAACAGGTTCTATTACATCTCTCTCAATTAGGAAGCCTCTGCCCTTGTTTTTATACTTCATTAAGTTCAATTACTGATTATTATGGCTGTTAAAGACAGGGGGAAATGAGCCGTTGAGGAAATACTGCCGGCCGTCGATTGCGCAGGCAGATCTTATTACCGTGGTGATGGTCCCTCTCTGTTTCTGTCAGAGTTCATTGGGAGGATGGGTGTCAGAAAGACTGGCAGGGGCGTTTCTCACTGTGGTGGGGCAAATAAAATATCCTGACCTATTCTACGAAGAACATTCAGCGAAGAATTTGCCTTATATCCCTGAGGCATTGAAAGCATTCAGCATCACTCATATCTCCTACTTACCACGCTGTCCACTGGACCACTTCCCCCTCTAAATATTTTCCCCCTCGACATCCTGGGCTAACTATTGATTATGGTATTACGTTACTGTCGGGTGGGTGATGAGTGGGTGGACCTAACCTCATTCATTTTATCAGAGTTTATATTTGCCTGCATGTTACTAAATCGAGGAGAAAAGAGAGAATTGCTCTGGATTTAGACGTCAGCAGAAAAACGGGCCCTGCTCCTTCATCTTGGCGCAAACGGTCTGCGTGACCGGGGGAGTGTTTTCTCTGGCGCTCCTTGATCCATCTCTGGTGCACTTTTGATCGATACTTACAGGACACTTATTGAGAAACAAAAGGCAGGGAGGCTTTACTCTGCAGAATGTGCAGAGTCAGCGCAAGCTTAAGGCTTCATCAAATACGCCTCCCTCGGCTTCTCTGATGACATCAACTAACACCTTCTTACCGTAAATACTTGCTTGGCATTTTTTTGCACCCCCACCCCACCTTTCTCCACACCCCCTTTCACCCTACCACTCCACCCTCTCCGCGGATGTTAAATACCATTCAAATGTCACCGTCCCGTATTGATTGGAATAATAATTCTGAAAGGTAAAAAAAAATGCATTGTTGATGCTAAATAGTTGTGGGATGGTAGCCCCATTCTTCACTGTCAGAAACGTTCCATCTCAGGGTTGTGGCTCTCCCTCAGATATGGTTGTGCTGGACGATAATGGCAACATGCTTATGTCATTAATCACAAAGCTTCACACAGTTGGTGCAAAGACCAGCGAGGTAATGTGAAGGGTCTCAACACTTCACTTCAGGTCAGCCAAGACTTAGGTCCAGACAGGATACATGCTCTCAAGGTCACTTTATGCAGATGTCATTTTGAAGTCTGTTTCTGACCAGTGAAATCTCCTGAACCATGTCCTATGTTTTTTAAAAGAATTAATCTTAGGACTTGCAAAATAAAATATTTCCAATGTTGTCCCTTGGCTAGGTCAATGGGACTCTAACTGTGACTACCTATAGATGAGGCAGTACAAAGACCATTGCACATTACCACATAAATCTACAGGTAGGTACAATGAGAATCTGTATTAAAATAATTGAAATAATTCTGGTATTGTGGTCTACTATCTATAACAAAATATACTGGGACAAATGTGTTAGGTTCTATGAGTTTTTTCTCAGCCAAAATGCTCAGAAGTCAGAAAAACCTTTCAAAAACCTTTTCTCCAGCCAACATTATTGTACGTGTGGGAAATATGCAGAACCATCTCCTTCATTTGGGAGGAATGAAATTTCACTTTAGAGTGAGTGACTTCCCACCATCCACCCCTGTTCTCCACAGGCTGCTAGGCTAGTAGCTGGAGGGACTCTTACCTGGCAGGGACATCGATGTTGGAGATGGCGTAGAAGTACTTGCGGAGGTTCTCCCTCTGGACATAGGTGCCGCCCAGTGCAGGCCGAAGCAGGCGCAGACGCAGGTTGGTGAATGTGAAGAAGTCCCGCAGGCCCTTCATGCTCTCCATGCGTGTGTACAGGTTGTCCATGTTGAGCAGCTTCGGACCGGCGAAGATGGCGAAGCGCGCCCGCACCTCAAAGCGCACGTTCTTGTCGTTCTTGGAGCCCACCCAGCGCGAGTACTGCTCGGTGCAGATGACGCGGGTTACGTTGGTGGCGGACAGGTCTGACACCTTCTTAGGGGGCATGCCGAACGCGTCCATGCAGTCATCTGCATAGAACTGGTAGGGCTGCCACGTGCGGCCGTTGTCCAAGGACTTGTCCAGCACCATGATGGTGGGCCGGCCGTATTCAAAGGTGATCTGGATGTCGTCGGTCAGCTCCAGGCTCTTGTTCCAGGCCAGGGAGATATTGGCCAGGAGAGGCTCGGGGTAGCGGCTCCAGGTGACGGTCTGCCAGTAGGTGATCAGCCCGCTCCGCTCGCGATCCTGCATGAGCTGGGGGGGGTGGGCCAGGTCTGGGCTTGACGCATCACACTCGTCACTGCACAGGTATGGGTTCTCCTATAGGCAAAAAGAGAGAGAGAGGGGGGAGAAAGACAGGTCAGCAAGGAGCAGGGATGGTACAGGGATGGCATATCAACACAAATGTCAAATTGCTGGTGAGTGACATCTTTATGTGCATATACTGAATACACAGCTTACTCTGTATGTGCTGTCATTCTACACAGTGATGCAGGTGATTGACCGATCAGAAAGTAATTTAATACTTTTTTTGGTTTGTTACAGGTGCTACCTGCAAAAGCCCCTGTGATAAAATTATCTGGAAACGTCTAACTCTACACTTATGTCACCTTCACAGCCTGGTAGCTAAAGGGACAGGCTAAAAATGTGGGATTGGCTGGTAAGGAGCCAATCAGAAAATATTTTTTTTTCAATCAGGGAAAAAAAAACATTCTGCTAAAAGTAGATTTGTGCTAATCATTGACAAGGACCCCAGGAGACTTTCACGGGGTTTGCTGCATATACAGAGCTGCTGCTGCAAGAGCCTTGCCACCACAACCAGTTTCAATTTCCAGCCACCTTAACGAGTCGATACTCAAACCTACCTCACACAACTGGAGTACGCTGATACTGTGGGCTACAGAGAAACCTGAAATTGATTCACTGGCGGGTGTTGAGAGGGGCTTCCTCAAACATTTCATGACAATCTACTTCACACCATGAGACACTACAAAGCCTTGTTTTCTACTCATAACCTAATTATTCATGTCGATATTTTCATTTCAGCAACAAGAGATTCATTTTCCAAGATGTCACACCAGACAAATCTAATACAACCTTAATATTTAAATCTCATAAAATCCATAATAAAGAGTGACTGAGATCTATTTGTCCTGCATATATTCTGTTTCTTCCAGCAATTGTTCTGTCACACACCTCTTTACTCCCTGAGCCCCCCACTCCTAAAAAGCTTCCCCTCCCACCGCCCCCCCCACCACCCTCTGACCCCTTTCCACCCCCCCCCTTATCCTCCCCCTCCCCCCTGCTCCCTCCCAAAACCAAGCCTACAACCATGTGACACAAATGTTGGAATGGATTAACAAAAGGATTGTCGGGCGTCATCTCCTGACGTCTAAATCCCTCTGAAAATAAGTCACTGCAGTCACCGTCCCACGGACAAGAAGGCCATTTGTGTCCCATAAGGCTTGACTTCACGCCTTCCAAGTATCCGTGTTACTGGCGGGAAGGGAAATGTGGCATGTGTGTAGTTTGTGTGTCTGAGAATAGTCTGAGTGTTTCTGTGCACGCACTCACACACAGTGCCTGGGTGACCTGTTCCCTGAATTCTCACAAAATCTCTGGGATGAGCATGATCCAGCCAAATGCTGTCATTAACCTGGATCTGGGCTCTGCTGGATGAACTCAGGACACCCTGCGCCACCTGCATCCTGGGAAACATATTTACCGACACACTGAGCTTTCAAAGGCCTACATATAGCCATGGGTTTCTCAACACTCATAATATATTTTACAAAAACATTTTTTTCCCTGTTCATATGCCCTTATTCTTTTTATAGGACAAACTCTGCAGCTGCTATCCAATATTTTATCTATATTTTACAGTAGGCCCTCAAAGCAATTTCTGTTGTTTATTTCCATGTTTTGCATTAGTTTGATTAAGTCATAATTTTTACATACATTCTTACATAATAGTTAAGAAAATGTGGACCTTATCATGATTTATATTTTAAAAGCTAAGTACAAAAATAGTATAGAAGAGAGCAGTATAACCTCAAAAATGGGGTGTTGTATGTGGGGCATTCAGTATGCCACTAAAGGGTTGATTCATATGTAATTCTGGCAGATTCTAAATGAGACCACAGGGAGATTCTGCAAAGTCTGCACAAACCGGCTGAGCCAAGCTCCTGTCCCACTCAGATATCCCAGCGCTACCCAATTAGCTTTTTTTGTGTTGTGACTGGCTTGCCTTAGCCGGTTTGGCTGTCAACGCTTGCACACCTGAGCGTCACGAGTGCTTGCCAGTCAGGAGCGTCCCGGGGCCTTGTCGCCAAATCCCCGGAATCTAGAACGCCGTTTGCGTGTGTAGGCCGACAAAAAACGTGGTAGCCCCGGCTTCCTCCCCCTTTGTCCCACATACCTCAGCGAAAGCTCGCAGAGCTCCAAGCCAACTGCTGTGCCAGGTGGCCTACGACACTAAGCCCCTCCAGCAATTATCTGTGCTGGAATCCTGTCACAGTTAAAGCACAGCGCGCTGATAAGTAGATTCCCTGTTTGCCCACTGTTCGGTAGCAGCAGGGACGCGTCTTCGTAAACACAAGCCGGATAATTTGTGTTCTACGAAGGGGGACCGCCATGCTTTTAACACCTTCGTTTTTTAAACAACCCATAGGCCTTTGTCTGGCTCAAAATGAAGAACAATTGATGTGATTTCTTTAGGCCTTTCCTTAAGACTTACGACAAAGGCAAGGAATCCCTGACCTGACAAAAATATATTTTTGATGGACTGTATCAATGCTTTAGGTGAACGCAGCCCCAACAATGCTCTAGATAAAAGAGAAAGCTAGGGTTCAGTCAGACAGCTTGAGGGTTCTAGTTTAAAGGCTCAACCTCATGACACAATGGTCAAAACAGAGTATTACCTTGAGTAATTGCTGCTTTGCTCATTTTAAAACCATGTGGCTTCAATTCCACATAAGTATACTGCAACTATACAGAACTGCAGTGTCTCCTTACCAAATTGCTATAAAAGAAACTTTGCACATATGCAGGTATCTCACAGCTTCAAGTTTTCAAATTAATTATGTAATTATTCAATATAATACTTTTTTGTCATTGTGCCATGGGTTGGGACTGTTAAAACAGAGCCCAGAGTGTTTTATCAGAGATGAACTCAATACTCAGTTCAGTCTGGGTAGCAATGCAAGGGCAATAGCCTCTGGTGTACAGCATTGGTTATCCACAATTATTCAAATATACCACTGCAGTAAGCATAATAACGATTTCAGTTTCAGTTAAATTAATGCTATTATATTGCGCAAAGAATGCCACTTCCTCTTTTCTAGGAATGGGTGCAATTTCAGATAAACAAGTTTCACAGCAACATCATAATTTTTTTTCTTTGAACAATATTGTAGTCCTTTGTGGAATAAAACAGGTAATTAGTTGACCATGCAATTGAAAAGATTACAGTAACAAATTTCACACATACATCCTAACCTTTCACAACCTCAGAATCTATTTATATTGACTGCCTCAACACATTTTTAATCTCCCAACACAACAAAAGTTTCCTATTTTAAATGTACCGTTTGTTTTGCATAACAATCTGAGTCCAGAACTTACACAGCACAAACAATACTGCTAACTGGTCTAACGTTTCTTGTGCCATATTTCTAGTCTCCCATGTGAAACTATATCCACTTAAGTGCTGTGTTTATCAAGAATATAAATGTAAGAACAATGTCTTTGGGGGATGACACTGCTCCACCATTCGAGGCAGCTGAGGTCACTACACTCATCTGCTGTCTCTAAGGGTGCTATGGCAATACAGTGGTATTATCTCCAAGTCTTCATCAAGATAATTGCTGTTTGCATGAATACAGGATACGCTTCCAACGAGGAAAGAAATCTGGTGTCTGGTCCAGAGTGGGTGGGTGATAACATGAGAGAAAAGAGTGGTTAACAGAGGACTGAGGGAGAACCAATATGGAGCTAAGAGGAAGAGGGGAAGAAACTGAATAAATTGAGGCAGGAGAAGCACAGGGGCTATGCTTTTGGACGGAGGAATGTGGGCCATTGGGTGACTCAAGCTGTAAGACATTCGTTTAGGAAGCAGGCGTGAGCCCTGCGACTGGGTGCTCAGAAAGCCCGCCAGGCCATTACCAGCTGGCTATGGTTGGAGGTCCACACTGGCAAGGCAGCAATCGGCCCAGCCTCGTGATGGAAGGCCAGGGGTAAAACTAGACAGGTTTCTTAGTCTTGTCCCTCTCTACTAGCCAATCCTGGTCAGGTGGGCACCAGCCAATGTGTGAACTGAGTGTATACTGATGTCATCATTCTCCTACAACATAGGCAGTATGTATTTCATGGTGCAGTGTGGAAAGAAGCCAGGGCTTGTTGTCACATGAATTGAAGGAATCATATGTCAAGGCTCTTTCTAAAGTGGTGGGCGAGGGCTGCTCTGGTAAACAGGCTAAACAGTTCAGCTGCATTCGCATGGGAATATAGGGAAAAATCTGACAAAAAAAGAAGAGCAGAAAAATGTAATCATGAGGGAAAAGGCGTCTGTGAAACAGATGGGAATGGACAGACTCAGAAGAAGTTGGAAAGAAACTGACCTTGACTTGCTCTTTTCTAAAAACTCTGTGAAACACCCTCGTAGACATTATTCAGTGTCTGTTTAAGATGGGGATACTGCTGATGTTCTCTTGCCTATGGCTGCTGTCTCTGCTTTGTCATTCCTCAGTTTCAGTGTGCTTACATTCACTGGATGTGGTGATTTGACAGAACTACAAAGCATGTGCGGTTTTTAGCATAAAGCTGAATACAGTCATTTATGAACTATACCTACAAAAACTAACAACTGGGGGTGTACATAAAAAACAACAATAAGCGTGATGAAAATAATGGCAGTTACTATTATGCAGCAGTGGCCATTGGAATAAGATTAAATGAGCTCATAAATATTCTGCTCACCTCTATTTCTCTCTCTTTCCTTTCAAAGACAGAAAATGATAGCCCCCAAATGAAGCCAACAGGAGGAATTAAGAGAGATTTTCAAAGAATAACACCCATAAGCAGATTGGTACGGTCTTAAAACGCACCGATTTGGGACATGGGATATTGTTTCCCTTGCTGGTGAGGGTTTTTTTTGTGCACGGTAGTTCCCCTGGTGAGGCGCCTCTCTCTGTTCTCCGTGTTCAGTTAATTACACTGAAGGCAGCTCCCCTAGGAGGCCCGGTGACAGAGAGGCTGGCACTGTACACAGTCAGCGTGAAACAGCAGGCTGATTATGCTAGAGGGACAAAGGTACGTGCTGCGGCCATGAGTTACCATAGCGAGAAGACAACCCCCCTCCCCCCCATCCCTACGAGAGCACGACCTGCTGGACTTCAACACACATACACATTATCACATTTCCACAAAGACATTCTTTAAACACCTCATTACCTCTATCACTAGCCACTAGAAACGGCAATTCATTCCATAACAAATGAACAAATAAAAATTCAATAATTACCTCACCCATGGGCATACCAGAGGGGGAGAGGACCTTACTGTTTTTAGATTTTATTACACCCAATTTAATTTTACAGCTGGGGATACTCAATGAAGCATCAGCACACTGAAATGATGTCATTGCTGTGATCTGTTTAAGACCACGATACTGATGTCGAGCTCCACAGGCGGTCGTGCTCTAACTGGCATTGTACTAAACGTCGTCAGCCTTTCCAGGATCTGTGACAAATTTCTAGAAATTGCTAAATGGTTTTTGTGGTACCGCCAGCCATGTCAGCGATTCATGTTTATTATCATGACTGGCATGGGGAATGAGATGGTTTACGCTGAGCACATTTTAAAAACATCAGCTTCTTCCAGTTTTCCGACCGATTCCTGCGGGGCAATAATGTTGTGGAAGGATGACACAGAAGATTACAACAAGAACGGCTTCATTTGAAGAATCCCCAGAGAATGGTGAGGCATGAAAAATCAAGCAGATGGAGATTACTGCGTGTGGACGGAGCCTGACGGGACCCAGCCTCCTGCAGCGGTGGGGCGGGGAGGGGGGAGGAGGGGAAGGGGGTGGGGGTAAGGGGACTGAGTTAGCCATGGGGGATGGAAGTGTCTGTGAGTGTGTGTGTGGTGGGATGGTGGTGGCGGTGGGAGTTCATTCAAATTTCATCTTACAGGAAAAAAACTACCCACAGCAGTGAGGCCAGACCCTCCAAAGCTCTCTGCTCCTACAACCACATCCTGCTCTAGGAACAAAGTCTTGCCCAACTCATGGGAAACTTTGTTTGGGTTGGTTGGATCCCAATAAGTGGTGAAACCTGTCTTACCCACATATTTGCACTCCATGTGGTCTCTGCCACTGCCAAAGGCATAGGGGACTTAGTAACTCATAGTAACCAGTGGTCTTGTCAGAGACTGTCTGGAAGTGCCCATTGTGGCACACTGCGGGTGGGAGTGACAGTAGTCTTCTCCTAAGCTGGGTTCAGGTTATCAGCAGTGTATCTGCAATCAGTACACACAGACACCGTACCAGCTGCTCCTTCCTCCAGCGTGGCACTCCTTTGCTGCGCTGTTACTCTCCCAGCTATTTTTAGCTCAAGCAGCCTTTGCTTTCTAAAATGGGCAACTCCACTGTGGAGCAGGAAGACTGCTGAACACAATGGAAGAGAAGGCACTCTTTATTCGTGCTAGCTGACTGGTTGAGGTGTGAACTGGAGCACATGGAACACGGCGGCTGCCGGCTTGTGCAGGGGATGCATGCGGTGGCGCGCCAGGACTGGCCAGGTTTCATATTTCTGCTTAGCTAAGCTGCGATCTCCCCCCTCCCTTTCTCCATCATTAGCCATCTCTCTGTGCACTGCCAGCAGCAGCCAACACCATCACGCACAGCTAAAAAACAAGAAAGCGCTGCACAAAAACGCCACACGATCTCCTGTGTAGGCGCGGGAGGGACTCTACACTCCTCTAAATCATTGATGAGACGGAAGCCATTTCCCGGGAGAGCGGAGTTACTAAATCAGGAACGGGAAAGATGCAGGGCCTATCCCAATCTGTCTGCAGCTGAATTAAACTGTCTTTGGGAACAAGAAAAAAACCCCAACCATGAGTCTTCACTGAATACCGTGTCACTCCTGTTCATGGGAACCTCCCACAGGAAACTGAATGACACATGTAAACTTTACAGCAGTATTCATCATGGCGGCTGTTTTAATGAAAGGGACCTTTTCTGTACAAATAAAACTCAATAGGAGTGTGCCAGTGAGAGGTCCTGTGGTGCCAATGAAAACAGGGGGATTTCAGCGTTTGAAATAGTGCAGCCCAAATATTTGCCTGATTCACTGCTTGCCTGCAGCTTAACTGTTTAACCTCCCCTCCCCTGCACCCCCCCCCGGATATGGCCGGATCACTGAAGGAACAGTCAGCTTTATTGATCCAACTTTGAAAAGTGCTTACACAGAAGGACACACCATCACCCTCTCCTCCAAAGCATCGTTGGTGTCTTCAGAACACTACGGCAAGCCTTCGTTAGGAAAGCCATTACCGTACCCATTAATATTTCATAGGCTAGAAATACTTGAGGAACTTTCTTGGCCAGGCTATTAGAGGCCAAATGTCAATATGGCCAAGACTGTATTTCTTTCAGGAGCTGTCAAAGGGCTTTTACAAGCATCAGCTTTTTTTCTTTTTCACCTTAAACAAACTATTAACAAATAGCATTTCGGTAATCAATTTCCCATCAGGTTTCCGGGAAAAACTGCCTTACCACCTTTATGAAAAATGGTCCACAGGGCAAAAAAATTAAAGCTGACTGGAAGTTTTTTCATATCCTTCCAATAATCGGTGTTAAGCATGTACTCGTCTTTCAGTGTTTTTTAATTATTATTGCTATAATTGCAAAGTTACATCAAAACTTATATTTAGATAAACTCTCTGAGTGCATACACCCCCACAAAAACTCTGAATTTCTGATTTAATGAGCCTTTGATTCAGGTTATAGAGGGGCAGATGAGACACCCACTCTCTCTATCACAGATTTAATCAGAGCAGGGAAAAGATCCAAAATCCACAACAAATTGAAATAGGAAAAAAAAATCAGACATCTACAAGCTTCATCAAGGACAATGCTCAGGACTTTCCTGAAATTTGAGAATTAGGAACCCTCAGTCTGGTTATCAGATTCAGCAAGGTATGCAACTGCCTCACCCTTTTGTAAGATGTTTACTGTCACACAAAAATAATGAATATGCAGGCCACAACCACAAAGTGTGAGTAAGAACTAAAGACTACCTCTACATAGTAAATACTATGTGTTACAAGAACAGTTTAAATTTCTCTGCATGTTTGACAGATGAAATTTTAGTTTTTAACCATCGGTTGTGGCATTATCCTTACATTTTAAATGGTTAAAATACTTGCAACATACAACAGGGGCCATTTCCTAAAGAGTCACAGTATATGGCCGCTATCTTTACCATGGGAGTCTTATGATAAAGCAGATCACATGGCAAACTGAGCAGTAGTGTGACACAGCTGGGGAATGTAGGTAAAAACAAGGCCTCCTTCTGCTGCTCTGTCTGAGAACCTGCTTATACCGGGACAGGGCAACCAGGCGGGTATGTTCTCACTGCTTCTGTCCAGCTAAATCCACCCTCTCTGGATGGAGCACCATCTCCAATCTGGCAGGCCTCCTGTCAGTCTCTGTCACATGTGGCACACAAGACTGTGTGACATCATGTACTCTGCTACAGAGAGCGGCCCAGCCCCCAAGTCAGGGGCATAACTAGGAATTCTGGGTCCCCTGAAAGAATATTGCTGTGCCCCCTTTCTTAATAAAAGTACATTTAAATAACTATTTTTTAATACAAAATATATCATCACTACCTTCAACCCCACTAGCAACAGCACTGCCCCCAGCTCCCATATTAGACAGTGAACTCTATGGGCAGACAGGAGCTTCCTCTGCCACACGCATGTGAGAATTCCTTCATCCGATTATTTTACAATCAAGTTGTTGGCTGGCTGCCCACAGCCCAGTGACTTGCCGGCCAATGCAGTGAGACACAACCTTTTCAGCACCCTCTCTCTCTCTCCTTGGCCAGAAACTGCGAAACTGCCAAGTTGCGAAGGGAATAAATAATGTTTATACTGAAAAATGATTTTCTCAATTCCTTTGTAATTAGGTTACAAAAGGTCCTGCGACCCTCTTTAATGATAGGGGCAGAGCATGGCTCTAAAGCATGGAATGGATGATGTTCCTGTGTTTTATTTGAGCAATAAAAGTCTTTTATGATGATGCTAAAGTTTCATTGAAGATGGATTCTTTCAGTAGACACTTCAAAGATACTTATAGACTACATTCAGATTAATGGCTGCAATGAGGCAAGCACACAATATGTTTAGTGTGAAATATTTTATATATTTTATTTCACAATATTATTTTTAAGCGGTTTCCTTTTTTTTTTTTTTACTTTTAAAGAAGGTTAAAAAAAACTATGCGCGGTGAACACCTGCTGTCCAACCTCGATAGGTCTTTTCATTCCGTTTATGAGGCCAAGTCGTTCTGCTTATGTCATGTTTCAGAGCCGCATTTGATGCGTAAAACTAAATCTCGGTTAAACCGGCGCTGCACGAGGTCTTCCACTCAGGCTATTAATCTTTTGGATACGGGGTCAGTCGTTGACCTCGACTATTCTCATCCCTATGTGCAATCATGTGTCTTTTTCACAAACACCAAATTCCCAACACCATGCCACTTTCATTTTGCTGTTAGGAGCACTAGATTTTTATGTAAACATCCATATTATTACTTTATTATTTGATTTGTGAAAACATGACTATGATGCATTCTGTAATAACTGAAAGGGGAAACCTGATGTAGCGGCAATGCATCATAAACTCATAAACCAAACACCACTCACCAGGGTGCAGAACCTCTCGGGTGGGTCTCCACAGGTTATGCCCGGGGGATCCACTCTGATCCGCATGTAGTCCTTCATGGAGGCGGGCTTAGGTTGGCAGGCGTAGTACTCCCATATCGGACCATCGTCCGTGCTCACCAGGGACTTGCATATGTCGTACTGGCCCAGAGTCAAAGCAATGCACTGCAAGAAGAACGCGACCTGTAGGAGCATGGCAGTCGCTGGCGCTGCGCGCATAGTCCGAGACTGAGTGTCCGGAGAAGGGCGAAGGGTGCCACCGCAAGGTCAGCGCGGGCTGAAGTGATCAGCATGGAATCTGGTTTGTAAACATATTGAATCGTCGTCGAATTACTTCATTTCGACCAAGCGTCGGAACTGCGCTCACCCCAGTATAAAAAAATAAAGTTTCAAACGTTAAATAAATGTTAATGTGGAGACAAAGTCAAAGAGATATAATTACGATTTAAAATTTAGATTACATTCAATATATATCTATATATAATTTAACTGTCTCTACATTTAATGTTGATATTGGCTACGATCTAATCTGTGTGTGCTTACAACCAGTTATATGGGTTATAGGTAAAGTTGATTTTGTACATTATTATATCAACTGTGCCCATAGCTGTGCCAACTTAGCGGTGCTAGTTGCAGTAAAAATGCCGTCAGAACATTGGCAAGTGGGCACGTATAAAATGTTCTTTTCAAAAAGTCAGAAAAGAAAGGTGTCCAATGCTGGTCTTGGTGAGACTAACTTTTCCAGGTAGATCCATGGAAGAATGCGCTTTGCACCATCATTTCATCTCCGTCACTTCGCGAAAACTGGCAAAAAAGGAGAAACCGATTAGTTACATTTTATTGATGAAATATAACCTACAAGTATGGATGAAGTTTAAATATGCACGACTAAAACCACGCATACATGCATGCAAGCATGCAAGAGCGCACACACGCAGTCACACACAGACTCATGCACACATAGACACACACATGACCAGTGCTTCTTCCCCATGTGTACAATGTACTGTAGTTTGTACTTGTGTTTTCTACCAACAGGAAAACATTGTTTATTGGTCAGGAACCGCGAGTAAGTTCGAGTGCAACCTTTAGAACAAGACAAATGATATTGTATTGAAATCAGTTTTAATTCAACTGTAAACTTTTACTTTACTGTTACTGTATTTAAAAAAGAGGGAGGGCTATAGAATGCTTATACATCATACATGTATGCATATGTATGTGCGTGTGTATGGGGAGGAGGGGTTAAAATTGTTAAATTGCTAACACAAACTTTGGCTAAGTCACATTTCTTCATGTCTTACGCTACAGTAATGTAATACTTCCACCATATACATGACTAGCCTACGGCTTTACCTATTTAATATTACAGTAAATTATTGTGAGACACTAGGCTTCTTAGCGACATTGCATTGGTAAATAGGCGACAGTATCTACATAATCTAAGCTTGAAGCTGTGGCAGTCGAGACAGTACTTAAAACATAATTCTCCTATTAGCAGGTGAGGAAGTAGAAAGCAAACAAATATGTACCGCATTTCGCTTCAGTCTCATAATCGTGGTCATTTAGGAGTAAATGTCCCGAAAGCAGTTGTAAGAAGACGATCTAATTCACGGCGAACTATGACAATTGGATCTACTAGGATCTATCTATTGAAAAAGGCATGCAAGAATTAGGTCCACCCAAGTTTACATGTACTTTGTTGTCGACCTCATGGCATGTCAAACTCCCGGGGTGTGTCGACCTCACTTAACACATCTTGAAATTATAACACTTCCCTTATAACAAACGATAGGACAGTTATTCATGAGTACCATGGCGCGCTTCTCCGAGTTTATAGTTTATAGTTCATTTATACACATCCGGGAAGAAAGTTACAGCCTTATAAACTTAAACCTAACGGTACATGTAAGTGAGCGGCCACACTCAACTGCGAAGTCTCAGAAACGCAAAGGATTTGAGCCATTACAAACCTGCACGGATGCTCGTCATTTCAGATAGAGATAGATGCGACCATTAGATAGATATTCTGATAGTGGAGACACTCACCGATAATTCGGCCCAATACGATACGCGTTGTATTCCTTCATATGGGCTTCCTTTGCAATGTCCCAATCTTACCGCAACCTCATCGACGCACCCACTCTTGGGTTGAAGCTTACTCTACTCCCTTACATTGGATGCGCTCCCCCTGTTTGTTTTCTCTTCTGCTCGGTACTTTTTAATAACACTGAGGATGGCGGTATTGCACGGTAGGACGTTGCCCTAGATCTAGTGATAACAACAAAAAACAAATTCCTGCGTGAAAGAATATGGTAAGTGACTTTTGACGAGGGCTATTGCCCACCCTTCTCCCTCTTCCCTTACTTTATCAGATCGGGTTTGCCCTGTACGCTCAAGGGCAGATAGAAAAAGCTTCATGGAAAATCTCCCTCCCCTCTCTCTCTCTCTCCCCCCTCTTCTCTCTCCCTCCTCCCTCGCTCTCTCTCTCTCTCTCTCTTCTCTCTCTCTCTCTCTCTCCAACTTAATACTGATGGTAAATCCTTTTTGCCATCACTTTCAATCACTATCTGAGCTTTTATCTCTCTGCCTGATCCGGGCTGCGCAACTTCCTCTCGCCAGCTTGAAACTGAACCATCCCACAAGCCGACCGGGATGCACTGCTTAAAGGAGCAGCTCTTGGAGGAACGATCCTAAAGACAAGAGGAAGTAGTTCAGTTCCTTCGCGTGCAATTGAGAGACCAGCCAGGCGAAGGATTGTGGCAGCGCGAGGAATTATCGCGACGTTGCCTCCGAAGCTTACTTCTTGTAAAGAAAACAAACCATTATTAACAGAAAGGGGATGATCTTGTACCACGTTGTGATTACCATTCGATTTTACATATTTAAGCAAGTTTTCTCAATACAACAGTAAATAATACACAGCGAACTTGTTTGCAAAAGAGATTTATCATATTCGGTATCCTCTTTTATATCTTTCCCGGGGATTTAGTTCAGTGCTTGGCGACGTCCCTCGAGGAAATCAATTAGATGATTAAACAAGTTAGATTTCAAAGTCACAACTTGATATCGTATCTTTCAATGACACTAAATATTGATATAACGGTGGTCCGTTCAATTCTACATGGGCCTTGTGTGAAAAAATGCAAATAATTATCGTTTATAGACATCCTCCTTTCAAGTTAGCGGTCGTTTGATATGGCAACAAGTATTTACGTTATGATCCCTCACCCAGTATGGATAACTAGCTCACACCTGCAGCAGATGTAGGCTACACATGCTATGGACGAAGTTTGTGACAATAAAGGGATGGCAAAGAACGCTTTGTAAGCGCGAAATGAGCTTGTACAAGGGAAATAGCAAGAATTCTCCCCGTGCCACGCGGGACTGAGGGATGGCACTGTTCGTTGTGCTGATCTAGCTTTTCTCATTAATATGTGAAAATGTATTATTTTGCTTATTCGGGCTGACTTAAGTTCCTGAGTACTGACTATGAATAACGTTTCTGAACAATGCGCTGCAAAAAACCTTGAGTAAGTGGCCTGCAAACTCAGAATCCTTTTCTTTCTGTCTCAGTGACTCAGTGAATCTACGCAAACAACGCACTAAGCAAAGCAAGCAAGTTAATATCAGTGGCGAATTAAAAATGATGTGTAAGTTATGACAAACAATAGGCCACTCTACATGCGTATGGTATTATATTCCTCTTCCTGTCCACAAAATAAACCCATACAAGTACATGTAGAAAGTTACGTTAACATATCTGGATAGCAACAATGTGTATGAAGTCAAAACTGTACACAGTTACAACACATTTAGTACATTTTGGAATTTAGTAATTAGATTTTCTTGTGTCACATTATTTGGTATTGTGAATTTTATTTATTTATTATTTTTATTCATTGGTATTTAGATAGTCCCTCTGAAATGAATGCTCTCTTTAACATTTGCTCAGGTCGTGTGCTTCTCTAGGAAAATATTCGTAATCAACATTGCAGAATGGGGTGGACCTGTGGGTTTTGGGCTCGAAGCCCAGCCGTAGTGCTTCTGATGTATGCCTATCAAAAGAACATTATAAAAATGTATGCAAATAAGATGCAGGCTATTAAATATGTGATTGTAGAAAGCCATTTAAGCCCCAATCCCCTATGAGGTCGACTGCTCGGTGAAAAAGAATCGTTCCACCAAAACAGATATAAATACCTGTTTTTCTAACGTTCGTAAGAATTTTCACCTGGTTGAGTTTGATTTTAAGCAAGCTTCGCATTTCTTAAAATTATACGATTTGCCTAATTGTGAAGCATACATTCAAGTACAGTTAATACTGGCATATATTGCAAATATGCAAATACTTTTGTTTTGTCTGTTTACGTTGTTGGATCAAATTTGTTCATTTACAGTAGAGGCGATGGGCATGTCCAAAAAGTGAAATAATTGGTAGGTAATCGGTGTCATGCGCTTAGAGAGAGTTAAACGATTTGACAAATATTAAGTTAAAGGAAAGAATAGGGTATAAAGGTTTTACGAACTACACATAACAAACCAATCAAATAATAATAAAAATACTTATTTAAGTAAATCCAAATAAATACCTAAAGACTACAGTATTTATATTTTTAGATATATGTCTTTTTATAGATATATATGTTTTTAATTTGTATAGTCTCTAAGCTTATTTTTGCGCACAAAATATATTTATAAAATCCGAGCTTAATTTTTAACACCGAAAATATGGGCCTTAAATACGAATATTTGATGTTCCGTATATTAAATATGGAAGTATAATGTAGGTCTGTTAATGGACTATATGGATATAAAGGAATGCATTACCACTTTTTAACTGGCATTGTAACATGCTAAAGTTATTGAAAATAACTTTATTATCGACAGATAAGGAAAAATAAGAAATAGGTTGCGTAATTAGTTTGACCAATATTTTGATATATATCAATGTAATACTTAATTCAATTTCGTTTCACTTATGAATACTGTTTACACTGTCTAAACACTGTTTACATGATCAAAAGAGCAATTGTCAGTAAACGCTTAGTAAGATATAAAAGGTTCAGTGACCGCCAGTACTTCTTCTTAAAGGAATAGCCGGCAGCTAGTGCTCTGCATACTTGTCAAGCTGATTTTATGCAACGAAGGGTGTGAATGCATTGACTCGTGCAATGACTTGGAGGGAACAGTGAGACAGTTGATCTGATACTACTGACATTATACTGCTATGTTGATCCATATTTATCCTTTTTCAGTTCTCTGCTGTCGTTCTTTTCTTACAAAGCTCGTGTGAGCTTTCTTGTCTTCGGTCTCTCCGCTAATATTAATATTTTTGTTAAGCAATGACATTCAGACTTCTGATTATACAGCAACTACTTGAACAGAGCTATGTGCAGGCCAAATAACACGCACTGCAGGCCTCTTAAAACCCTGAGAAGAAGATAAATTAAGGGTGAACGTGCTCTATTTACAGCCATACAAGCATTAAAGCTGGCCCATACAGTTGCGAACAAAACAACCAGCTTCCCACTATTGTCATTAATCAAAGTTAAATAACTGTCAAAATCAAGACGTAGATTTCCAACTGAATATTTCCGTTGACGTCTTTCTGAAAGGCCTATTAATGAATCAGCGGCATTAGTTGACATCTGGGAGTATATTTCAAAACAGCTTGGGCATCCATGTGTTTCTTTTGGCTTCGCTTTAGTCTCCTCCCAAGTCTTTTTGTTCTCAATGAATCAAGACGCGAAAGACGTCACTGTCTCGATGGTGGAAAATATCGAGCTGTGAAGGAGAATAAGGGAGCGGTGTCTTCACCGGTGTACACGCCTAGTCTTCGTCTTTCCCATGATTTGGTAGACACATCAAAAGTCTCGCATCACCTAACGATACAGCAATTTAGTGAATTAAAACGAATGAACATATGTAGTTGATGAAAACGTGCCACCATGCTGAGCGCTAGGGCATCTTCCTCCCAGAATTGGGTGCCATGTTCTAGTCCGAATTTAACACACACTTTTATGCAGCTTTATAACTTTAGGTTATTGTGGCATTGCTGTAACCAGCATCATATAGAACAACTATAATATTCTTTTAAAACTAAAATAATAAGGTGCAAAACATCTGAATTTTCAGATTGACGGACGCTTCTTTTTACATCTCCCAATAGTGATGCAAGCATTTCAGTTCATTCCATTGGCGCTCTATCTCAATAGCATTCTGTCTAGACACACTTAAATCCTTGTTGAGATTTAGAAATTGATGTAAATGATCAATTGACCAATATTTTCTGATCCCATATCAACACACCTAGTGATCTATACATCTATAAATCATTAACATGTTATCGTCCAGTCCTCCCACCTAACTTCAAATAAAATGTAATTCAATAGAAGACGAGAAAATGGCTCTGCAGTGACATATTCACCTAAACCTCTTGGATAGCAATGATTGCTGCTGTGCGCCCGCCAGATTGAGAAATACATTACAGTAACCGGGCAATTTTAATGAAGCATTATAACTTAAAGAAAAAAAGGAAACGTTGCTAAAATGAGTTTCCGAATTAATAACATAAACCAATAAGCTGGGAGATCAATTTCAATAAAGATGACTTACATAATAAAATGTCATAATATTAAAGCCTGGTTAAGAGTTGCTAGCCAGTGGGAAAGAATACAGAGGAATACAAGAAGGTAGCCATTTCAGCCAATTGCTTTAAAAAATTAAGATACAAAATGTCATTCATTGATTGAGCTAATGCACATTAGAGAAAGAATATCACAGTCTGTATATTTTCCTCCTTGTATACATTATCCCCATTGTATGCATGATCAACAATTTATCCAACAAATCAAATGTTAATGTGACTTATTCATTGTTAAATGCAATGAAGCTTTTACACATTATTAAAAAATTGAGTTTGCACAGCCAAAAAAAAAAAGATTTTTGGCTGCTAAAATTGATTTTCTTGACTGAGAATCCATGAGTTCTGAAATGATAATACAATATAGGCCTATCATTATCCATTAATGTGTTATTCATAACACATCTGCCAAGTTTTGCACACACGCGTAACAAGACAACGCAAACTCTCCTGTGCCCTGAAACATGGATGATAACTTTTAAATACCATTCTGTAGACCACATGGATTTCGATTCAATTCTATCGACTTGCCATCCTTTTTAATATTCGAGAACCGAGGAGCCGGCTTACCTTTACAGAGGGTATCTCATGCGAACATGCCCTCAGCATGGAAGTTAAACATTTAAATAACTTGTTTTTTCACTCAAAAAGAAACGATTACATTTTACAAGAGGTTAAATAATCTGAATGTCTAGTTGTAGTTCATTATGATACATGTAAGACATGAATGCAGTACTTACACTTTTAGGTACTTACACGACATTTAACTCACTTTTTGAACAATGAGTACATAATGTGAACTTAATTCATTTACGTAAGCACGCGTTTCATTTATGTAATGCTTCATCATAATTTGAAGTACATTCAGTGAATGACTGTATATCTGGACAAATGATTTAATATGTAAAAACTGAAAGAGAATTTCATATTGAAATTTTAATTATAGATTTAAATGGTTTATATTATATAAATTTTGTATGTGTTTTGCATCAATTTTAAATGACTAAAATTATTAATATTGAAGATATTTTAGAAATATTTACTGATTGTGAAGGATGTGTAATCATCTAAGTATTAAATACATCAAGTAATGTAGTGGTGTGTTCAATTGTTGTGGAATATTGCACGTGCATACTTGCGCGTTCTTTTACACTCATACAGTCAACGTAAAGCATTATTTGATCATTCTAAAGCTCACTCTTCCCTCATTAAGAGAAAGCAGAGGGTGCTGGGGGTTAGTTTATAGAAGGTAGAGAACAGAGCAGACCTTCAATACTGTTTGGAATGACATATGAGCTGACCAACTGCTTTGAATGTGGGATGGACTTCCTGTTCAACCTGTGCCAATCATCACTGGTTGATCACACTGATCTAGATACCTAGCGCATAATAATGCTAGTCATGTCTCACGACTCTTTTCTGAACTCTCAATCTTATTCTCTGTTCCTGCTCTGAACATATTCTTAGGCCCAGGACAAAGCCTTGCCTTAGAACTGTTATGAGACTGGAATCATAAAACATACTGTCAAGTAGACTGTATCTTTGCAACAAGGCAAAGGCTGTCATTTCAATAGTCATAGCATGTAATTGTTTTAAGGCTAAGGTCAAACTGTCAGGTCAATTGATTTCTATGAGTTATCTAAACCAGTAGGCCAGAAGCTCAGAAAGAAGGACTAGAATGTCTTCAATATCAGCAGAACATTGAAGAACACCATCTGGTCTTGCGATCAGTCCTACACTGGACAAAGGACATTCTGCTGTGAACCACCTAGATACTCATGACTTCTTCAAAAATAATCCAGAGAGACAAAGTATAATAGCCTAAAATCTTATCAAGCTGAATAGTACAAAAAAAGTATCATAGTTTTCTTTTCCACAAAATAGCAAAAAAACATGTTATTACATGATAAATCTCATGATACATGATAAAACACAAATCCAAGATAGTGATAGTGTGCTACTAAGTTATTGTTATGTAAACAATGGTTGTCTGAATGTCTAATAAACATAGAAGTATTTTCATTATTCCATTTCACACTTGTATGCATCGTACTTCAATAACACAAAATGCAAAATACTATTTTTTAAATTATACATGTCTGAACACCCATGCTCGGAGAATACATTTGAGTATAATGACAGGGCTAGGAAAGCTTACAATTCCAGTGAGCACAACTACCAAGCTAAAGAAAAAAAATGAGATTGTATAAATCCATTTTATAAGGTAAATTAATAGCTAGCCATTTAGATGACAAAATAGCTACATGCAATACAAATAGAAGAAAATGAAGTTAGCTAGCCAAAAGAAGCATAAATACAGTGCTGTTGTATGTCCATTAACCTGTTTTGCTTTCTGAGAGTCATCCTTCCATGAACATAGTCATTTATGCCAAAGATGTATACTTAAAAATGAATTAACACACAGTGTACATATGTTTTTCATAGACACTGAATGTATCCAAGATGTTATGGAACGGTTTTGCTATTGTCTCTTGTTCTCTGTGGAGACGTTAGACTAAAATACCAATGTGTTTATGACACACAATGATAGCTATGCGATAGCACCCTTTCCTAAAGGGTCACATTAAATCTCACTATACCATGGGTCGTTATTGAATATGCACGCAGAAAAAGAGGAGTTTAATGGAGAAAGACCTCAGCCAATGAAATAGTAGAGGTTAGAAAGGGCATATGGGCTTGCCATTGGGAGCTATGAGTCTGATCACTTATTTCTTACTCTTTGTACCCTTCGTTGATCTGGAAGTCCTGGGTATCGGTATTGATCTTCTGGCCGTGGAAAGAGTATGGATTGTACAGTGCATTGCAGGGAGTGAGGCCTACATTGCAATTTCTGTAGCTTTGCATTTCAGGATCATACCTTTCCAATGTAAGCCAGGGGAAAGCTGTGCAGTGTAATGAACCCATCCAGTTTTTGGATGCAAGTACTGTTTGTTTGGCCAATTATATCTGATGATGAGAAGCTGGCAAAGCTAATGAAAAAAATTCAAGCATAAATTATGAGACACTGTGTGGGTTGGTAGCTTGCAATGTTATTGTCTATTTGGACCTGCTATCACTAACTTGGTGTGGTTTACTTGCATTAAATAGTAAGAGGGGATGGAAGTTAAAATAATCATACCTCTGCAAACTGCTGTATGAAAATCTGACCAATGTGTAAACTGGTGCATCCCTGGTGTGACAATTTTACTGCAATAATTTTTGCTCCTACACTGCAAGGTGACAGTATCTTTAAATGAACTGAGATCGGCAGTCTGGATTCTGAGATAGCGGTTTGATATACAGAAGTGAATGGCAAGTATTGAAAGTACTCAATATTGAACCTTGGAATTCACAAAGACCTACAGACTACAATGACTAAAATGTGTCCTACTCCTTACCTTTACGTAATATATGAAACTTGCATATTTGTCTGCAATTGAAAAACTTAGAAGACAATCATTAAGAATGACAGAATAAAAGCCAAGGGGGAGGGAAGGATTCAATTTAGATGCTGAAGGTAGAAAATATAATGTTGGAGGTTGACAGACACTTTGGTGTGCTCCAGTCAACAATATCATGTCTGCAGTGAGGATGATACATTTGGAAAGGTTGAGCTCCTGGCTGGGTAGACGGGACACGCACCACCAGTCCTGTGCAAGAGTAGCATAGCTGATTGAGATGTCTCCAGAATCAACATCACATAGTTCTGAGTTCAAAGAGACACCTAAACATCCCCATCTGCTCTGTATGGTGTATTTTCTAGAATATAGATAAAATCCAGCATTTTATGGTAAATGTGAGACAACAAAATATAATAAAACGTAATTGTATAATACACTCTTCAAAAAAAAAACATTGTGGGTTTTATTGACAAACCTGAGGCCAGTCTGCTACTTGTTTTAGGACATGATTGTGTTCATTGAAATAAACATAATTGAAATGTAATATTAAAAATGTACTATATTTATATGTATTTACATTATAATTATAACAAGGATTGTAATAGTTGATTGTATGAGACTACTTTTGGGTATGTAATGTCTCACAGTGAATTTTCACTAACTAAAAAAATGAAGTTAAAATGAAACCTGTAAATACTAGTTGAGAACCAATAGAATGGAGGAGACCCTTCTGATATTTTGAGTTAAGGGACACCTAGCTCAGTAGCCATGTTGGCAGACCTTCAGAGAGTTATCCCCCTCACAACAGCTGCCTGCCGAGTTTGGACCCGATTCAGGACAAGATTCCATCACACAGCCTGCTACAGTGTGTGAAGTAGTCCAAAAAAGATAAGCATGTGCGTCGTTTGAAGAGTGATGCCATGAGTGCTTCTGCCCTCTGTCACCCCACATGATGACGCTCTTCATTTCCTGCCTACTGTGATACCGGCCCTGTGTGACGAGGCCTGTGTTGGAGCCTTATTCTTTGTTGCATGCAGCATCAGAGCGGAGAAAGATAAAGACAAAAGCTCTTGAGTTGCATGATTCCAGCCCTGAGGCAGGACAGGTGATGAAGCACTGTGATCAGGGTGATAATGCAAGGCTGTGATTCTATCCAGTAGGTGCATTGAATGGAACATGTCCCCTTCCATTCATTCACATCTCTCTGCATACCCAGACTGCCTCTATGGTTATGCTATGCTAATGATTAGAAATATACTTACAACATAGAAGATATTTTTGTGTAATGAGGAAAAGGAAAGAGGACTGCTGCTCTCTGTAGTCTGGCGCACATTCATTTACTCTTGCATTCATATTTAGGTCTAGCTCTATGATCAGCCATATTGAATGCTGACTTTATTTGCTTGATAATTTATTGATCTTGCAAAACTGCAAATATATGTCTAAAAATGTCCATGGCCAAAAGTAAGCTTCTTATTGAGGTCATTACAGCATTTTAAGAGACATTGCTTTTTTTGTTGGTTAGAACAATGACACTTATGTTCTCAAAAGATACAATAACATTGAAATACACTTACTATCATGAAATATCCACTATGAAATGAACCCTGTCAGGAAGATTAAAACAACTTTTGGCTTGAACAGTATGTAGTACAAAATTCATTCTTGACACAATGGCCAAACTCGCATTACTTCCTGATGAATACAACAAAGTTTTCTTTGCATGACGTGATGTAATTAAAGTTTAATTGCTGCAATCTCCTGGCTGTCGCTCATAATTTTAATGTGTACCCTGAGCATGAAGCATAATAAGAAGAGCCAGTAATCTGTAAAGGTCTGTATTTTCTGTGACGTTCTGAAGCTGAGGGGCTTTTGTGTTGGACATCACCTATCTGTGAAATAGTATGAAATACTACTTTCAGTCTGTTTTAACATTTCCTATCCCTAATCTGCGCATCCAGTAAAAAGCATGGGGCCCCTACCCACTCCCATACAGACTGGAGCTGGATTCATGCAGATTTCACAGGGTGTTTTAGTCTGTTTTCTACGTGCTTTTGAAGTGGCTGCTCTCGTCTGGAAACACACTTGAAAGACGGCGCAGAGCGGCGCGGGTATCTGCAGCAGAAGTTTTGACAGAAAGAGGCAGTGAGCCGAGCACCCTGGTGTGCTGGAGGAAGAGGAGGCAGAAGGAGAAGAGGCGCACGTTTGCATAAATCAGCTCGGAGCCGGAGGAGCCCAGAGGAGCCGAGCGTGACCTCAAATGCCTTGTTCCCACCGCAATTTCATCCTGGGCTTGAGGGACGGCACACACCGCCGCTGCTCTGTTTGCTGAACGGATCTGACATATTCTAAAGCAAGCTTAAGTGTCCCCCCGGACTGCGTCCTTCTAGCATAGGTACATTAGTGTGTCATGGGGCAGGGAGGGGCGGGGCGGGGGCGGGCTCAGGACTGCAGGTTTAATTCTCCGCATACACTCATTCTGATGGCTGCACTGCGCGGCGGTCCGATGGGCTTTCCATCTACATGAAATCTTAATTCACCAGTCTGCTCTGACAACTGCTTCCTCTCTCCTCCGGTTGCTGCTGCATGCCTACAGGACATGGCACTCGTTTTAAAATGGCCTTAATTGAAAATTAGAAAAAACACAGCTTGTAAGTATATGAAAGGTTTTGAGACAATGATTCCAGCTTTTACTGCAACAATGACAAATGGTGGGGAACAGACCAACTGCTTTAACAAACATCCTTCCAATTCATGTCTTAATTCTTCAACTGAGGGGCAGTCATACTTGAAAGAGAAATTTGAAAGAGACAGTTATTTTAAGATGTTTTGGTCTTTAATTATAGAAATTCTAGGTGGATCTTGCCATTACAAATATAATGTCTAGACTGCAGAAGATAAAATTAAAAGATGGATGATTCTTAGCATATTTCCACTTTATTTGCAGTCAGAACATCTCTTTTCTTGAGCTACTTTTTCTTGATTTTCTCCTTGAGCTCCTGATAGAAACTCATTTAGTATATTAAGCAGAAGGTAAATGTAAGAAAACCAGGTGATTCATAGTATTTTATTATTATCCTTTAACAGGGAGGTCTCACTGAAACTAGGGTCTCTGTATCAGGAGAGTGGTTTATATAAATTCACAGTAGCAGGGGTGTTTGAAGAATAATATCCTTGTCTGTACTGCAGGGTGATAGCAGGCAGTGACCATTTCATTGTAGAACCCTGGACACCATGCTTCACAGAATAAAAACAAAATCAATGGGCTTCACAATATGAATACTGGAAAAAGGACAGTAAAGGAAACGTTCACTGTACGAATGACTAATTCAGTAAACCATGAAGCTTGAGTATAGACTGAAGCTTCCAGTTTATAAACTTATCAAGATCTCATGTGACAAGGTAACAGGTGTTGGCATGTTTGTAGTTCTTTCTGAAGGGAAAAAAGGATGTTCACAAACTTGTTAGAGCTGTATTGAGAAATACACAAATCCTGTGCCTATTCAAAGGATGTTGGATATTGGAGGTGTATGTGACAGGAGGGTTAGCCAGAAACTCTCTGACAGAAAAGTCCCTCATTTATGGTTCTTTTTTGAAAAATCATATCCTTGGCATTTTAAAGTGGAAAACATTACTGACAATTTAGAAGAAAAAATCAATTTTCATCAGGATTTTTCAACAAGAATCAGTTAGAAAAAAGGTTGAAGAACCCTTGTGCCTCTGTGTAATGCTTTGCTATTTGGTATTGATCTGGTAAGAATAGTAGGCAAAAAAGTAAAATGCCGTTAAATGTTAAATGGTCACTGTACAAATGTACTTCCTTCTTAGCAGCAGAAAAATAACTCTAAAGTACAAATGTCTGTGTAATAAGAAGCAAAATCACTGTGATAAAGTAATAATAAAATGATATATACTGTGCACTAGTCAGTTCTGGCACTTTATCAAGAATAAGTGGCTGTGAAGTGTTTCTGTAGCCAGCCTGCTAACTTCAAAGCACCTCCTGAAATGGACTTCTTTTGCACTTCCCTTGAAAATTGGGTCACAGTGAGTCTAGTATATCCCCCACCCCCAGTTTTGGAAAAAGGTGAGAAAGATTACCTGTCAAATTTGCAATTCTCTTTCAAAAGAAGCTGTCTCACCGACACTGAAGCTGCATTTCACTCACGTAAACAGTTTTTAGTGGTGTGCTCACTGATTCAGCTGAAGGCTGCTCTTGAGAAACAAAGCACATTGTCCCTTGGATGACAACTGCGCCCAATGCTGACAACACCCCACATGGTACCCTGGCAACCACTAGCAAGTGGTGCAACATGGGAAATGCACTATTCAGGTGCACCTGGGCCTCTGGTCCTGGAACAGGAAATCAGGATCGACCTTTAAATCCAGTCACGTTTTAGTAAACCACCTCACGTCAGTTGATTTTGCTGCGTAGTCATTTATCTTTTCTTTTTTTTCCCTGTTTGTTCTTTTCTCATTCGGCTGCCGTACATGTTGTCAAGCATAATTTCACCCAGATTGATTTTTGTTTCCCCTCAGCTTAGTGTGGAATGAAAGGTCACACTGCTGACCCCTGTAAACAGACCGGTAATTAGGAGTGTATGGAGCCAGAGGGTTTTTTTCTCTGCTGTTTGAGGCTTACTCCAGGTTTTACCCCCAACCAATGCTGCAAATTGAAGAGGGCTGGTTGTGGTTTAACAGTAATATGATTTAGAAACAGGAACAGGACTTAAGTTGTTATGGAGCACCTGACTTTTTTTGGGTCTATTATCTGAATGATTATCTCTGTTATACTCTAGAAGAAAGTGCTTGATACTCTGCCTCTGGTCAGGTGTAAAGCAGACCAGACTCCACAATATACTACTTAATAATCAAATGGGTCCTCAGACTGCTTTCACTGTCCATCTGTGAGCAGTACCTCTGCTGCCTTTGATCAATGGTAACATTTGTAGATCCCTTTCAGAGCACTCCTTCTACCCTCTCACCACTTCTGCAGGGATTGTGTTTTCATTGAAGGTTACACTCTGAATTCAAAGAAGCATTTTTTTGAGAAGCGAGGTATACAACTCTCTTTTTTTATTTCTCACAAAGCGTGTTCTTCAGAACCAGTCTGTTTTTGAATGTTCAGCAGTTCTTTTACATCAGACATAGTTCTTGACTCTCGAGAAGTGATTCGGATGCTTTTCCACTGAAGAGGAGTAAAAGCACAGATATATTCTGAGAATGGTCAATGTGCCGTTTGGGAACCGTTACATTATGCCCTGGACCTGGAAGTCACAATAGACGTGCAAAGAAAATGAAAGCTTTACATGTGACTTTCAACTTCCTTCTCATAGTGTTACTTACTGGCCCAAATGAAACCCTACAGCGTAAATGCTACTGTCTTTTTTTTTTTTGCTGTTACTAGTCCTCTCCCTGGCACTATTTAAACGAATGAATGGGAATTGTTATCAGTCCTCCACATTACTGTTTCACTTCCAAACTGTAGCTGCTGTTGACACAGCAAGGATAAAAGCGAAAGATCAATACCAGTCTTCCTCCTATCGATCAGTCCGCTGGGCCTTGGCCTTGCCTGTCTCCAGCCCGCTTCCGCTCTACTGGCCCTCTCGGTCACCCCATGGATCTGCTGTTTTAGACATCAGAAGGGGGTCGCACCGTTCTTTTCCTAATTCCTAAATCTCCTCTACTGGGGTCATGGGCAGGGTCCTCCGTGACCTCAAATATCCTGAAAGTTTGGACTTTTCAACCTGTCTTCCCTTCATGGTAGACGTTAGTTTTTGAACGCATTTCAGATTGCGACCAAGAGCTTATTGTTTGACACATTCATCAGAGGCAGTCTCTGCTAAATGTAGGTTAACCTCTGAGGCCCAAGGGCAAATGAAGGAGAGTGCAGACATTGCAGACATAAGCCCGAAAGAGAAATATGTGAACCTTGGAAGGTGTGTGTTTTATATTATAAGATGATGAAATTGACAAAATAAAAAAAGTGCCAGAGGACGTTTAATAAAAAATACAAATTTTGTCAACAAGTATGTGCATCCCATATCTGGTAAATTTAATGAAACTATATATTTGGCTTTTTTTTCCCTTGTTTCCTTCCTGTGTGAATTTTTTAAATGCAATGTTTCTATTTCACTCTTGAGCTCCATACTCCTGATACAGAATTTGACATTGGACTTTCTTTCAAGGGACTTATACATGACCACAGCAAAGCCTAAGAAAGGTTGTGGTTTGATGATGATGTCAGCAGTCAGTCCTTGCAATGACAGCTTACTTTATGCATTGACATTTCCCCCTAGACAAATGGGACACCAAGATGTAGGATTATATAAGGATAATTAATGTTCTATGGGATGCAAGATTAGGAGTCTGGAAAATCTGAGATGATCCAAAGGTCAAAGGCTAGTGTCCCACCAAAGGATGATGAATCCAATGCGGTGCAGTTGTGGGTGGTTGCCGGGAACTCTGAAAAAAGACTTGTGTGCCTTAATGATTTATTTACACAAGGCAAAATTTCAGCTGGTCAGCAATCTTCATACACCAGAAAAAACATAAAACGTAAATGTATCAGCAAGCATGAGAATCCTGGGGAAAAATGTGAGGAAAAGCAAATGATAATCAGGAAAAATATTTCTTTAAAGGACTTTCTTGATTATAAGGCACGGGACAGATGGTAGGCTTCAAGGGTTCAGAAAGTGGGGCACTCATGTAGTCTGGCCAGTCATCTGTCCCAACAGCACTAGCTCAATCAGAATCTACATTGTGAAAGGAATAACCAATAAAAGTTGCAACCAATAAAGTCTTTTCTAGTCCTTCATCATTTATGAAGTCACTTCTGATTCCGAGATGGGACATGGCTGTGTGATGAGGGAATGCAGCACAGCCGATTCCTGAGTCTAGCACTGGACAGCTCCTGCAGTGTCCTCCAGCTCCCATTGCCTGCTTCTGGAGCTGTCCAGTGCTGGAAGCAGCAGATCGGGGCTGTTAGGTGCTGGAGGACACTGGAGGAGCTGTCCAGAGCTCCATGCTTCTGGCACCAAAGAGCCATTAGTGTACACTTTTATGATAAGACTAATTACAATTATTATATCCTTTCATAACATGGAACTGCTCAAACCTTTTGCCTCCTATTCCTCACCTTCTCCATTATACTGTTGTCACACAGCACAGCAGTGACATAATTCACAAAGCAAGTGATAGGAGTTCTGGGATTCAAATATGTGTGAAAAAGTATGTTCAACAGTCCAATATGCAATTATAGGTGATTGACTGCCAAGCTTTACACATTCTCCTTGATGCAACTGAACGGCGTGTGTTTTTTTCTTATGAGGAATTTCAGCAACAGCATCTTAATGAAGGTCACTACAAACTATTTACATACAGTAATGGACCAGAGAATAAAAATCAATAATCTTTTACCGCCATGATTATCATTATTGGACTGTACAAAATAACAGGTGACCAAAGATACCCTTTTAACAATCACTTGTGTATTATTCATTCAAATTTAATGTAACAAATTATAGTAGGAACAGTCATGCATTTTTATTATTTTTTTTTGCAACCCCGAGTGTGTATTTTCCCACACTCTGCAGGCTGCCGGCCAGGGGCAATGGAGTCTTAAAATGGGATTAACTCTGTCTTGACTCCAGGGGAGGGAAAAGAGGCCGGCGTTCCGGCTCAGGAATATTGACGCTGCTCCCGTGGTCTCTCCAGGGCTGCAGCAGCGGCGTTTCTCCCAGAGCCACAGTGTTAATGTAAACACAATCAATGTGTTTGTTTCGATGTGCCGCAGACCTTTTCAGAGGGAAAAAGGGAGGGAGTCTGAGACATCTGTCTCTACCGCCATCACCGCAGATCCAGGCGGCTTTTCTCCTGCTCCGCTCTTCACCCCTCCGACCCTGCGTCCGCATGCACAGTGAACCTATTGTCTCACAATGTTAGCAGAGAACAAGATAGGCCTTTCTGAACTACCTTAGCGTCGGACACAGGCTGGCACTGTGGTGTTTGCTGGAGTGCCGCAGCGTTGGTAATTCAGACATGAAAAGACTGCTGCAGTCTCCATGGAGGGATCAATTAACAACTTCAGACACTAATTGAGTTTGTTGATGATGTGCCCCGACATGTTTGTTGTTTTCAAGTGTCACCGGATACCAGCACAAGCCTATTGCCTCCTACTGCATGGTGGTGGTGAGAGCAGTTTGATAACTTTTCACCATCAAAATGGCTTGTGTGTGTGTTTCCCCTTATTAAAAAGAGTTGGGACTTTAGTATTCTTCAATCCATTATTAATGTGCCTTCTAAGCTGGGTCATTCTGAGAAAAATCAATTGGTGTGGCTTTTACTGCTACCCTCAAAGGATTTATTTAAAGTTCATATGTTCAGTGTATAATGCCTTTGCAATGGTCATTTTTCGAGCTAAATTCCAAAAATTTACTTTGGATCTTGTCTGAGCCATGTTTATTTTAAGCACTCATTGCATTTTCTTGCTGTCCTATTTCACTGAATTCTAAAAAACAGTAAATTGTTCTAAAAATTTCTAAAATTCTAAAAAACATTGTAACTTTGACATACAGTACATGGATGTGCACATGTGTGCTACAATAAGCAAGAAGCAAGTGAAGTAAAATACAAGGAAGCCTAAAAATAAATGTATATCTTGTTCAAACATATTTGTTATGAAGTATCCATCAAGTACATAGTGGTGAGAAGGGGCTCACACCAGAAATACATTGAGGGAGATACTTGATAGTTGCCATTTAGAAAGAAAAAAATGGTTCAGACACGAGAATGTAAAGCTTGTGAGGTATAACTGATGTAACTGGGCAAACCTGCTGTACTTATGCAGTACAATCCCGTAGAATAAGGTGTAAAGTAATCAGTGTAATGAGCCAAGGTTTTCCAGCAATGTGGATGTGAGCACTGAATTACTTTTGATATGTGTCATATGTTACGCTAAAAAACATGTGGTGATCCGACAACAGTGTTTCTCAATCTAAGATTACAGTGTTTCTCAATGTATTCTATCATTAAAAACAACAGCTGTCAGGTGATCCCAGTCACTTCACTTGCCAGTAATGTATACGTTTTTCTTGATTTAATTTTGAGTAACACTTGAATTGACAGAGAAACACCACCTAAAACTTGTAAAAACCAAACGTCATACTTAAAGCAGTTTTAATCATCTGTTAATCTCACCTGTACTGCATCTGCAGTTATTTTTCACATATACATATTGCATTTATGTCCCATTTATCTGTTACGTTTAATTTTTTTTCAAGAAAATTAGGATTGATTGAGTAGGCCTTCCCTCTTATTGAACAAAGTTGAGGGTTCACAACCCTGTCCAATATTGAAATCACCATCCACTAGAAGCTTTAAAGCCTTAGCAAAACAAATTGCCAAGGTTATTTTCATTCTTGAAGGGCGTGAGAGTCACAACACGACAAGAGTGTATGTGAAAAGTAGATCAAAACTAGGCCGAGATCAAAACCAGACTTTGAAAACCTGTTCTGATTGGCACACATACTGCAGGTAATCTTTTAATTATAGGGAAACTCATCCATTCCATTGCTACTTCTCACCCATCAGAGTGCAACCTCTCATGAGGTTGGTTTGAATATTCTCAAGGTCCGTTCCTTCCCGGGGCTTTTTTTAATGAAAAGGAAAAAAAAAACCTCAGCAACCTCCCAGCTGCTTCGCCGCGTTTTTAAGTGCTCCTGATCCACACGCAAGCTTCACAGAGGTCGCCCGCCCCATCAAGCTGCTTCCAGTCTCCAGTGAAATATATTAAACTGAAGCTGATCTTCTCTATGTCCTTCAAGGTGACAGTATGGTGTCACTTACAGAAATACTCTACTGTTGCACCAGAGAAGCATTTGTAAAGGTTGCTCTGCCTCTCTCCCTTGTGTCTTGGGGATTGGGGTCCAACAATAGAACATAGGAGACTGATTGAATGCCTGGTGTCTGCGGTGGGTGACTTTTATCCCCTGAAATTTTTATCCTCTCAAATTTAAATGACAAATAGATTTTCCCCCAGAGAGCAAGACATACAGTTGTAATATCTATGCGGCTCTCCATCATCATTTACAGTTGGCTACATTTTTGCTTCCATTTAAACTACAGACCCAGATGAACGGCTAAATATTAATCTGTGAAATCCTTCCCTGCAGTACTCGTGCTTTCAGACTCCTGTGCGCCTCAGTAGATGTAGGGATGTCTGCAACAAGCACAAAAATGGTCCCTTTGGTCTTAGCATTCCTATTTTACATCACGGCCATTCCAACAGCTGACTATTACATACATTGCCTGAACTTCACAGACTTTGTGGTGTTGGGTTGGCTCAAGCCAACCTGGGCTCCTGAGTTTCTTCATCTTACTGCTGCATGGTCACCGGGAGCAGAATACCGGTTGCTGTCAGTGGGAGATTGGCTTGTCCTCAGACAGCACCACCTCCCCTGTAGTACTGCAGTGCTTTTAGTGAGGAAAATGTTCACTAGTTTGTGGGTGAGTGCACTTAAGAGTGCACTGGAGGACTGCTGAAGCTATAGTGCTCCTTGTGGAGGTGGCACAGCAGTGACTTTAGAGGCAAATATGGATATTTACAAAGTTGGGAAGAAGGAAGATGGGGTAAAAGACGTTACTTGTCGCATCATCCACCAAGTTGAGTTTTTACTGTCTAAAGCAAGTTGCAGTTCAGTGCAATTGTTATCTGAGGCAAAATGCAAATGTGTTAAATTCCTTAATATGCTGTATTTTCTCCATTGTTTTTTACAAACAAAAACAACTAAATTAAGCAAAAACTGAATGTGTCTTATAGGTGTATCATACAAATGGTGAAAAGGCCTGAAAAACTGTACAATGGGTCTTTTATAATCAAAATCTGGCCTCTGTTTATTTTTTGGATGTATTAGAAGTCCCCATAAATGCATGTTAGAGGATGACAAAGAATGGAAGTTGGACATTTTTAGTTCATCTCTTAAAACACATATTGAGATACTGAAAATATAATTACAACCTCATACACAGAGTGCATAACAACATGTATTTTATAAAGAATTAGGTCTCTAAGTATACTGGGAAAAGAATCAATACAAAACTGAAGACTAACGAAGCATTTGCATACACGCAACCGATTTAATTAATAGCAAAATGAACAAATGCCAAAAACTTTGTATACAAAATATGTAATTACTGAATGCTTACGTTTGTGTCCCTGCTCCAGATTCATTCCACTAGCTCTAATTGCCTCTATTTGTCGCATTTAACAAGAAGATGCAATATGCATGTAACCTGCCAAGAAAGAAACTTGTTTCAAATAACTTATGCAGATTATCTCCAGTTCAGTAGATTACATTCATTTTTCATTCACTTGGATTGTTACATTAATGATCCAAGTGAATCAGTCTGAATCTGTACATTTGTATTAAGTTTATTTCCCCAAAAATGGAGCTTTTGCTTTGTCTCACTGAAACAGCTTTTCAGTATTTTGGAATCTTTACCTACTATTTAGAGTCTTTTTTCATTTTTGTATTTCATGCATCCAAGAATTTCATAATGACTCTATTTGTACCTGTGGGAAAGGCAAATGAGACATTGCCTACATGCTGGCAACGCTGTCAAATGAAGTTGCATCTAAAACAAATTAGAGCCTCAAAAATTGTGAGCCCAGGTAAAAATCATATGAGTATATAAATCTTTGGTTCTGATACTTTGCTCCAGATCATTTACAATAATCTCTTTTATTAGGATATTCTATGATAATTTTACTTTTTTGAACTTTTACATGTCCAATACAATCAATATGAAAAATGTAGGAATCACATTTGAAATGAATATACAATTGAAATATGTTATTCCCAAGCATATGTTGGTCCTTGGCTGAGCAAAGGAAAACTTAAATAAGCACCTTAACATTTTATTTTCATATTCCATTTGATATTTCAAACTGTGAAGCAAAGGCAATGTATTTAATTATGTAGATTATCAAATATATTCATATATTTACGATATATGTACCTACTTATTGTTCCAGTAAGTTTAGTTTTGAAATGTCTTTGCCCAGTGTACATATAAAAAGTTCTTGCTTTGATCATAATAAAAATGCAGATGTATCCATAACTTGGAAACAGTCACAAAATCTCTGTAGCCTCTAGCAATCAGAATAAATAAGAAACTCCTGAAACTTTCCAGCCATTTTCTCATGAGAACATTAGTTTTGTGTAAAACTGTTTTAGCTAAAGCTTGACGTGAGTGTACAATGAAATACAAAATGATTCACTTTGTCCAACAAATGTTTTAGATACATCTGTTTCTTTCAGTTCTGAAGCGCACATCACCCTTTTGGGGCAGTTCACAAAAATATGTCCCTCCCAGCTTTATGTTACAGCATGTACAGTAATCCTTTTTCATTTTGTAAAACACAAGGTCCCTCAGTACCTATTTCCCTAGTCCCATAGATATTCACCGGGGAAACTGCATGCCCTTGGCCCTGTTCCAGTCCCCCTTTACACACTTAACAGAGGCATTCCTGGTCTTGTCACTTTAACAATGTAGGAACTGGATCATTGTCAGTTATTCCCCGCAGATTGTAGGGGCCAGGGCCCTGCGCGGGTGTCTTGTCTGTGTTTAATGGCAGATAACGTGATTAACGCTTCCCACTTCATGCCCTGGGTGATAACAGAGACGTCGGGGAGCAGTGAGCCGTTTAAGTACCTGCTTATCTCCCCACGAGCCGACAGTGAAGACATCAAGCAGAACCCGACAGCTATTACCACGGCCAGGGAATCCAGGCTGCCTGGCCCGGAGCATGTGGCTGTTGGGACGGCGCCAGAGAAACACACTGGACCTTCACAGAGACATCACTCAGAGTCATCGCAACCTGCTCGGAGAATCCTGTTTATCTAGGCCGGGACCTGGGAAGGTACCAGATGAACTCAGTGTGGTACCGACCGGAACCAGCCGACCCACCCCGTGCACCTAAACACTTGCCTTGTTTTACAGGGCTCACCACTTTTTGGAGCCACACAGGTAGAGTCAAATAGTGAAATTGATAAAGATTCACATTTTTTGTCATCCAGGGTTGCTCTTTTCCTCATGGATCAGTCTCTAATTACATTAAACACGACATTAAAATCTTTATAATGGGATAAATCTTCATCTGGCAACATCTGTCCCCAGTGTTCTTGTGTAATATTCACAGCAGTGACAAAAACAGATGGCAAAACATTTGGTTCCAAATCGTTTGAGATGCAAATTCTTAATGGAAACATTCATTTTTTTCTTGAGTTTTTTTCTGGTGTCATTCTGGCTTTTGCAAGTTATATTAACTGTAATGCAATTATTATTCCTAAAATTCTGTGAAAATGGCTGAAAATTTCTGGGATAATTACCAGGGTGGATTTTAAATGCTTTAAAAGTGGACTGCTGTTCATTTAATGTCTGGTAGCACGATCCTTAATGATGTTTTTAATGATACCCATCCCGTGTCACATTGTTTCAGTTCATTATGGACCTCAGCAGACTGAACTAAGGCTAGCATCAGACATGCTGTGTGAATCACAGTTAAAATGAGTGGAAACACAGCTCTAACTCTGACTAACGGCTCCAGTGCAGCCTGTAGTGATCCAATACATTTTTGGCACACAGAAGGCTATCAGTCGCCACCCACCTTATTTCAAAACTCCCCCATAGCCAGCTGGTACAGCACTAATCAGTGTGATTTTGCAGCAACAATTTACATTCATGCACATAAAGAAGACTATATGAACCAAGAACTAAATACCTTGCAGGAATGTGTGGTTTTTATCCTTCAGCTGTTTGATGTTGTTATATGGCAGTGGTGCTACTCTGAGTGAAAGTTGTTCCTCCAGTAAGAATGGGTAGCCTTGACTCAGAAACACATCACTGAAACATGCATGCGGGGTGCTTTCCCACTCTGTCATTCCATGGAAGCCCTATTACACCTCTGTATAGTAAGAGTGAATAGCTTTTTACTGATGCCACTGACAAAATGTAACCTTCAAATGAATACATTCTCGTCACTGATGTCATGTGTTTATGAAAAAGCAGCTCAAACAGACTGTTTACACACCAGTACTCACTACATATGACACACATATGAATAAGGTTCACCTGCTAGCTATTTCAAATTCAGATTCGTACAGTACACTAATCACAAAGATTCGCTGAACATTTGAGATAGTTATTAAATTATTGCCAACAGCAGCTGCTGCAGATAGTGGGCTCATATGTAATGAGTGTGCTCCCATGGAAAATTAGTAAGAGACATCATCTTGCTAATGAAACCGCAGGATGCTGTCGTTCACCCAAAGTGCATCGCTGTTTCACCCAGAGTGCACTGCAATCTCTCAGCCTATTAAGGGCCAGCTTCAAGAAAGTGGTGTATCACTCACACATCTCTATGCAAGCGTGTGTGAGAGGATCAGTAGATGTAGTGTATCCTCTGGCCCTTCCTCCCTCGACAAGGTCACATTGCCGCCGGCACTGCTGCAGTTCCCACTTAAAAACCCACACGCTGCAAACGTGGCCAGCTAATGAGTTCAGAGACTAAGGAGCAGCAATTAGTTCAACTCTACTCAAATTTCTCAGGTGCTGTTTTACATATTAAGAAGAGATATTCCCTCAGAAAATAGAAGTAGACTAGTGCTGTAACATTCTGATTTAGCCACAAAGTTAGAACTTTTGATTTGTTTTTCCAGAAAGATATTTCATCATCTCACAGCTTTCCATTTTACGAAGGCTCAACTCCATACAGAGAAAAAGAAACCACGCTGGGTTCGTCCTATGTTAGCATTTGTACGGGAAGGCCCTGAACTGCTTCACCCAACTCTAAGGGGGTTAAATCTATCCTTATTTTACATTTAAAACAAATATCCTTCAGGGCAGTGTTTCTTTTTTGATCAAAAAGTTACTGATGTGCAGGGAGCAAGTAGGCCTTTGTTTTCTTTCTTCTTTATGGAATCATAGCAGCTGGTCATTGCCTTTAATCATCTGTTGAGCAAAACCATCAGCACGACAAATAGTCGGCCCTAGCCTCTCGCCCACGTTTTGGTCCGGGAGCTGGGAGAGTGCCTTTGAGTTGTGCTACTGCTCAGTTGTTAATGATGGAGTACACATCTACAAATTGCTGTGCAAGGAAAAGCTAATAAGTCGGTCAATCAAATACAAAAACTGGGATCGTTGGGAGAAAAAAAACCTGCCACAAAAAAATTCTGCATCCTTTGAAAATGTGCTATTCCGCGGTGAGAAATGTTTGATGTTAAAACTTTACAGGCTGGGTTCCCTTGTTAGTTCTCAGGCAGGGGGCTGTATAGTATAAAGAATGGTATGCCACAGTTTGTTTTTAGACTGCTAATTCCTCATTTAAAAAGTCATAGACAGCAGGATACCTTTGCCAAGCGTATTGTAATATTTGCTTTTCCACGCATGCATCTGCTTCTTTTTTTGTGTTGGATGATTTCACTTAAATGTTTTTTTTATTATTTATTTGTAATCCATACTCTACACGAGTCTGTTTTGTTTTGATGTGTTCAGAATTTGGACGTTCGGGTCAGTGGTCCCCTTGCTCATGTGGTGACAAAAGCAAAATCACAGGCAGAGTCTGAACAAAGGCACCCCATGTAACAATAAACCTTCTGTTTTGTTTTTTTGTTTGTTTTTTTTTTTTGTTTTACATATTGAAAGGTTTAATGCCTTCAGGCCTAATTTGTGCATATAATTACAGCCCTCATATTGTCAGTCCTTAATTGCTCCTTGCCATCATTCTGTTTCACCAAACAAGCCTTCTGCTTCCATCAAACTCTACAATGAGTTAGGTCATTTTTCAAGCCTGCCTCTCGTGTCCAATTTTTAATAAACGGAGCTTGGGAAAAAAAACACAAGAAAAAAAATGGTTTCCACACTAATTCCAGTGGCGGTCAGAGCTGGTTTAGGCTCTTATTAAAACAGTGCCGCACTGTCACACTCCAGCGTCTCCTTGTTCAATCACTGAGAGTAGAAACTTGTTTAAATCCAAATTAGTTTCCTGCACGGAACATGTCTGATCTCGTTCACATTTCCTGTAACCCTGATTTATGAGAACCAGGCCCAGAAAATACCACGGACCAGAAGCTCCTCAGCTGATATTTAAAAATTAATTAACCCTCTGCGACACAACTGCCCTTCCATCTAAGCTTTTCTTCATTTCTGTTCTCTACTTTGTTGTTCCTTTGGGATAGTCTTGGCTAAGTGCTTTAAAACCATCACACATACATATTATGTATATCATGGAATCTAAGAGATGCAAATTGCTAAGTTATGGACTGAGAGGTAAACAGCACAAAACCAGAGAAAGCATATGCTTTCTGGGTGGAGTCACACTGTTACTTGATTAAAAACAGAAAAACAAAAATCTTGAAATAGCATCAAACTTTAAAAGTAAGTATATGTTGGAACTACTGCTAAAGACTACAATGTGGGAAAATCAACAGAATATAATATAATAAAGTCCCAAAATAAGTTTCAGAAAGAAACAAAAAATAATAGGGCACTGAGAGAGAGATGTATCATTAGAAAAAAAAAAAGATTGCTTTGATGAGATCCAAATTGCCACTGGTTGGATGTTGTGATTTTTTTTTTTTTACCTTCAAAATGAGAATGTCCTATTTTTACAAAACTGAAGTGGCAATATACACTGTAATACTGCAATATGGTGTAGAGCCCATATAAGTGTAACACTGATATGGCTCACCATACCAGCATAGGCATCATCTACAGACCCACAGTCACATGAAATACAGAACAGAAATAAAAAAACAAACAAACAAGGTTTTATAAACGGTCGTGAAAACTACAAAACAAAACAAAACCGTAGAAAAACTAACTTGTCAACTTCCTAAAATAACTTACAGGTTGAATGTGTTGCTATCTACAGCTGCACCACTTGAAATGAAATGGTAATGGACAGGACAAACCAAATTACGCCAGTCTTAAAAGGAGTAATCGTTGGATTTTGCCACCAAAGTATGTACTCAACAGCACAAGCCTTTAAACCAGGCATTAACGTTCTCGTCCCAATAGTCCATCCTCCGAAACCGCACACCAGCCGCAAGAAAGTGTAAGTTTAATTATTCCACATGATTTAGCGCTCACTGTGTCAAACGAATGGACACAGTGTAGCGACCTGTAAATTAGTGCTGTACTAAGACGAAAAACTTAACTTATACGAAGGAAATAAAGGCACCACACAATTTACAGGTCACATTTACAGTTTTGGCACGATGCTAAGCCACATAGCAGCCAGGTGTGTTCTTCTGAGGCCTAGCTACATTAGCTGTAAGGAAATCTCCAGCCAGCAGTGTGGGCAGGGATACAGTGTGCGCGCCTGGTTATTTAGAGGTAAATAATAACCTTTTTATTAAATGACGATCTTACTATAATGCATTTTAGGTTAACAAAATAATGTATTTTGGTCTGCAAATTGTGAGCGGGAGAGTGAATGGCAAAAGCAAATGAAATGTAGGGGGAGTGTGCGTTTTCAAGTTTGAAACGAGTTAGCATACTCGCACATTGCTTGCAAAACAGCGTTTTTTTTCTTTCCAAGTGAAGGTGAAACGCTTAAAATATTGTGTTTATTGATTTAGGACAGATATTTTGTAACGAAAACATATTGGCGGAACAACATATGCATTTTATGTTCTAAAGTAACGGTTTTGTCCGTTTGAGCATATTATTCCCTGGGCTAAGAGCCGTGGCTGAATGTAAAGTTATTTGAGCAATGGCGGCTGTTCTGCGAAAATCTTCATCGAGTGGCGGGCGTCACTAAAAGTATTCCAAACTTCAGACTGGAAGGTGGGGTTGGTGGGGTTAGTGTTTGTTTTAATGAATAATTGTAACGGTAAATTATATGTTCGTGAATTATGGCTGGTGCATTGTAAAGCTGAAAAGAACAGCGAAATACTATGGAAAATATCATGAATATGGAGTGTAAAGTTGAAAAGATAAGCGGTGGACATGTTTTGAATATAACTGTTCTAAATGACAAATATAACAAGCTGAATAAAGAAGCAACCGGTAAAATGAACATTGTAAATTCCTTCTTTGTTCACAGTTGCATCCCAACTGAAACTGGTAACAAAAGCATCACTATCTCTCTTTGTATACAGAAACTCAAGATCACACAACACCCTGTTCAGGTAAACCACTGGCTTATTTACAGTCCTTTGGCCCAGGTGCACCCCAACCAGGACCCAGTCTGCTCCTTCAGTCCATAAATGAATGAACCATTCACACCAAGACAACATGGTACATGGTAAGCTACACATTTCCAGGGTACCACAAGAGGCCAGTTTAACATTAAATTGGGCCAGCAAGCTGAGCCAGTCACTGGAATAGACTTATTTTTTTGTGTGTGTGTGTGTGTATATAATAACTGCCCACCACCTCTGCCTAGGCTCTCCTCTGTTATTTACCACTGTACAAAGGGGTGGCTTGCTACCTTGCACTAAGGTGTAGTCTGTTTGTTAAAAATGGTTGTGGTGAATCCAAAAGATTATGAATCGAAAGATGGGAAATCCAAGAGGGATGCACTGATCAGGAACTTTTGGATCAGATCAATCACTCATTGATTATCAGCATGATATCGGCCAATTGCCAATTTAGATTGCAACTGCAGACAATGTGTTTAAATGAAATGAAACATTCTTAGCTGCGGCTGCTCATGGCTTAGGCGTTTTATTTTCTGATATTATTTTCAGCAGCACCCTCAAAAATTCATTCTGCAATCCATGGTGGTGAGTGCATCTCCGTCATCACATAAAAATGCAATTTTTATGTGATGACTGATGCACTCACCACCATGGATCACCACCATGGATTGCAGAAAAGAAAACGCCTGAGCCATGAGCAGCCACAGCTAAGAATGTGTATCATAGAAATGAAATGGTTGTTTGCCAAACATTGTCTAAGGTCTTCCGTTTTCCTTGAACATTTTCACACACATTTTTAAAGAGGAGTGCTTACAGGGTATTTCAGTAATTCAGGTTTACTCGCCTATTCAGAATAAACGTGAGGACAGTATTTTGTTTATCACTGTATGATGTATGGTGTTTTCAGAAAATTGAAACAATTCACCTTCTGAGGCTGGAGTCATGAGATGTAACTAATGTTATGCTGAAACTTTGCTTAGACAAGGGTCTTATAAATGTGTCAAGTTTAAGGAATAAATGGTGAGGAATAAAAGAAATGTGTAAAAGAGTTCCTGATGACCAGCTGTACATACTATACAGTTAACTGTATTAGGTCTAGGTTTGGGAATTGATAAGATTTTATTGATATCAATGCCATTATTGATTCTGCTTATCGGTCCGATTCTTTATCGATTCCCTTATTGATTCCTGATCAATTTTCTGTGTGTGGAAAAAAGTAGGTCTACACAGGTTTTCAGCGGAGCTGTTTTATTATCTCTGAGTCTGAGCACAGTGTAGAATGTGTGCCTAATAACATTAGAACATGTTAAAATGAATTACAATGCTCCTAGCCTCAGAGCTATCTGTAGCAACAGTCTGTCATCATCTAAAATGGATGAAATGAGAGAATATTTGTACAGCATTTGTTTAGGTTTTCTTAGTCAAAGAAAAAAATCTTCTAAGCCTGCCTGTGTTGCAGTAATGTTATTACAGGATATTTACCCTCGGTAAAGGATGTGCTGCTCGGTTGGGAAGCAGTGGCACTCGTGTGTAGAGTGTCAGAAACATTGCATTCCAGGAATTCTAGCCCTTGTTGTGTCGAAAGACATTTCAACGTATTGCTGGTGTTTCCACCCTTACTTGAAATGACCATTTTAGAGACATTTCAAGTACCACTGTTGTCATCTTTCTTCCTGAAATGAAACCCTGCTTTGGACAATTTTTCCTCTCTGCCATGACTCCTTCTTGTTCCTGCAGTGTAGGCCAAGGTTATTATAGTTTTGTGTTTTAATATTAGATTCTATTTCAGTATTATCTTCAAATTTTCCATGAAAATCTGTTTAGTTGTAGTTAGTTTAATTGTTCTTTTTTAAGTTTCAATTTAGTTTAGAATTTGCCCTATTCTGTCCTATTTTCTGTATTTTTGAATAGTTGACACTGAATGTTACCAAATCTTCAACAAAACCTATGCTCGGTGAAAGGGCATCTCTGAGCAAATAATGCAACATGTTTGTTTTGATTTCATTTATTTGAAACATTTTTATGCAACAGCCAATGCTCTATGTAAAAATGTAGTTGCCCCCTTAGACTCAATTACTGATTAAAACGTCTTTAACAGCAGTGACGGTGACCAAACTCTTCCTGCAGTTATTGATCAGTCATTAACATTTGTCACTTTTTTTCCCATTTTTTTCCAGTTTTTTCCATCCCGAATGTTTAACCAAACTAGTTGACTTCATGCAGCACCTGCCCTGACAGCTCTGGGGGAGAAGTCGAGCATGTGACTCCTCCGATTCATGTGACGATGCTTTTGCTTCTTTCACGCTGTGGCCGCACCACTAACTGCACACTGCCTATGATGTTGGAGGATGATCATCTAGTCAGCCTACAATCGGTTTGAGCTGCTGCAGGCGCCCAAGCATGAAAGAGATGGTTGCTATTGCGATAAGATCAACCGAAAAAGCTTAGCTGGCTTACCCTGTATCGAACCCAGTGAGACTGGCAAATTGCTGCCTCACCAAGGGGACCTCTGACCATAGCCGGCAATGGATTGAACCCCCAACCTCAGGGCTCCATTTGTCACTTTTTGAGCATGGGCTACTTGTTTCAGCTTCTGTCACAACATCGGTGGTTATTAGATCTGAACTTTGACTAAGCCATTCCAAAACTTTAAATTTCTCATTTTTCAACAATTCTGATGTCAACGTGTTTGTGGATCTTTACTTTGCTGCTTGACTCTGCTTCTTTTTAGCTTCAGCTCACAGATGGATGGCCTGACATCCTCCTGAAGGATTTTCTGATACAGAGTAGAATTCATGGTTGCTTCAAAAATGGCAAGTGGTCCACAATCTGATCCAGCAAGACATCCCAAAATAATGACACCACCCCTTGACTCCAGTGCTTGACTGGTGGTATGAGTTTCTTACTGCAGAATGCCATATGTTTTTCACCAGACATACAGAGGCATGTGTCAACCAAAAAAGTTTTGACTCATCAGCCCATTTTTTCAGAACTTATGAGAATCAACTAGGTAATTGAGACAAGCATTCATGTTCTTATTAATCATTGGTTTACACCCTGTGGTACTGCTCTGAAATGAATGTCATTTTATATCAGAGTGTTTTTCTGATGGTGGTTTCATAAACACCAACCTTAGCCGAGGTGAGAGAGGACTGCAAATTCCTGAAAGCCATTGTTGAGTTCTTTGTGACCTCCTTGGTAATTGTTTGTTTTCTCCTGGAGAGACTTTAGCAGGACAGCTACTGTGGGTTTTTTTTACCCCTAGAACCTGAGAAATTACTTGGTAACCCTTTCCAAATGGATAAACATCAACAATTGTTTCCAGAGGTCTTCAGAAATGTATCTTGTTGAGTCTGTAGAGACTGAAAAGTTCACTCTCATGGCAAGGGCCAAAGTAAGTCAGATATATATTTGGTAGGACTGGGCTAAATCAGCCCTGGTTATTTTCTAATAGCTCACCCTCAGTATCCCTTGAAGTGTAAGTTATCCTAAGTGGGAAGTACCTATCTTGCACCTGACGTCTGCATGTTTGGTTTGATTACCTTCCACAGAAAAACAATGCCTTGGTTACATTTTTTTATGGCAGACTGTATATATTAGTACACACTCAAAGCCATGCAAAAGCTGACCAAATTCAGTTTGAAGATCAGAAGACAATCAGACAGGAATCAAAACAATACCTTTTCATGGTACTATATTTATAAAACGAAGCTAGAGCTAGTCTTTGATGTCCTTACATGTATCATAGTCTCGGTTTCTCACATTAAATCTAAGCATTTATTCAGACAAAAACTCTAGGCAGTCTGTCTTGGCAGGGGAAAACTGCACTTGTGAAAAAACTGAATCCAAATTTTTTTTTTTTTTTTTGTAATTTTAAGACTTGAGAGACTGGTGCAATACTAGTTCAAATCTACATGTGCCCTTTCCTTTGATTCAGAATGAAATTATTTTTCCACACAAAGTTTGGTGAGTTCAGCAGCCACTACATTATTTTTATAAACTTTTATTTGCACTTGAAAAAGTATCATTGCTCTTAATTGAAAGTCAAGCCAATGTCAATTGGATTTAGGCCAATGTAATTAGTTTGAGATACAGTGTCAGGAAATTATCACATTGTTATGACATACCAAAATGTGTCTGGAACAGGAATGAGCTTTCAAATTAATATCCTATTTAAAAGTAATGATCAGTTGTAACCGTAGTGCCGGCCATAAGCACTCTTCTTCTCTCAAAAAAACTAGGTTTAAATAATGCAGACAAGAACTGGTTAATTTGTATATGCTACTGGGTATCCAATCAAAATGGAATCATGCTTTACAGTTGCGTTCCTGTCTCCATCTAGTAGATGGGGTTGTCTGCTCTGTTCTGTGTGATCCTGACAGTGATTATGCTGTCAGTGTCCTGTGTCAGCATTTAGACCCCCTCTGTTACCTCTGTAACAGGATGAGTGTGAGACAGAGGACACGATCTGCTGTCAGCATTCTTATACTGTCAGACTCTCTTCTTCCCTCCAATACCTGCTCCTTACTTTGGGAAGTTTTCTCTTTTGTCATCTATTCTGGGTACCTTACCCCTTCTGTACCCACTACTCTCTCTTACAACTAAAATGGTTGGGGTTTAAGTGAAGCTTCCCCAAAAGAACCCCCCCCCCCCAAAAGTTTCAAGTGCATGGGCTGTCCGTCTATGGTAAGATCCCATCATTTTCATACCTGTGAGTGGGCTGGCTGTGCAGAAGGGCCTTTGTAGGGAGGCGGAGAGGGAGGCAGCTGGCTGTAATTGAATTGAGTGGGTGGCAGGAGACCAGAGCATGTGTCCATGATTATGCGGCTGAATTAAGATGATGACTATTTTGGCTATGTCCCTGGCTCTGTTGTAGTGGGGGAAACCCCAGTGTTCCACTTCCTACTGTGCAGAAGATTGCAATTATTTCAGTGACACAATTAAATGAAATGAAATTAAGCATTCACAGATTAGCATTCACAGAAATCACAGATTACACTAGCATCAAATGTTCCATTGTTTCATTCCAACAACCCAGTGGGAAAGTTGTTCATTTCTTCTGTGGTTATAATTTGGCAGCTGCAGCAGATCCCTGCCCTGCCCCCTTCCCTACTCAGTCCTAGATTGTTCCATGAAAATACTGACCTTGTCTTGTGAATCACTGTGATCTCAAGCACAGCTCAAAAGTATATTTCTTCCCTAGATAAAATGCCATGTCATTAATGTAGATTCCCTTTTATTTATTTTGTTTATTTAGTCGTAGATCTTGGCCTCCTTGGACGCTAAAATATCCAGTTATGGAAGATGCACACTCTGTAACCTAGCATCATTAACCACAGAAAGTAGCTGCAGTTAATTAAAATAATTCCCTGCTACTGCGGCTGCTTTGGTCAGCCAAATTACACTGGGGGAGTGCTGTGCAGTCTGCCTCTTGCTTGGCGAACTGGGCTCCACAGCCATGGATTTCACCTAATTAGCACAAGAGGAGGAATATTTTAATGGAAATTAACAAGCTACGGGTTTATCTGAGCTCTAATTGAAGGGCTCCGTCTATGTGAGAGTGTAGAGATGCGCCCTGAGACAGGAGTGGTGAATTTGACAGCAGGAAGATGGGCTTAGAATGCTGTACCATTTTATAATTAGCAGGTATCAAACCCGCCTCATGTTTTGAATCCAGTGAGCCTCAAGAATATTAATTCCATGAGCTCTGTCTTTTCACTCTTGAACTCTGTTTTTATTTTCCACTGAAGGTCTCCTGTACCATATTTGAAGTGCTTTAGTACATGATGACCCTCCCTCTGTGGGAGTAAACTTCATACAATGTAGCCAGTTCACTTGTGCAGCTAGTTGCAAAAATACTTGTTCCTCTGTCCCATAACTGGGTGTTCATTGACACATCAGTGGCATCTCAATCAGTTAACTCCACCAAGCCCTGTTCTCTTTGGCTGTCTTGGAGTTAACATAAGAGCGGAAAGTACTAGATTTTGTCATCTTTCCATTTCATTCCTCTCTTTCTCCCGATACACCGGCCTCTCCCCACAAGCTATGCTGAAGTTTAAGGATCCAGCTTGCCTATGAACCCCGCCCCCCCCAATCCACCCATCAAAAAATCAAAGTAATACAACCCAGGTGCCCAGTAGACATTGCCCTAGATTACTCCAGTTTCCTAAGTTGAGTCCCATTTGTTTTTAGTGAATAGCTAGAGAGCATGATTTACAGTACAGTGCTTGTAACAGTTTTTTTATGCAGTTATTAAATCAACATCCATTTCAATAATTAATTGATATCACCATCTTTATTCAGAAAAGATCAGTCAAACTAGCCATTTTTGATTTTGAAATTTCTGTACTAATGCTATCTGGAATCTATTCAGAGCTATTGCTGTGTTTACTAACACAATGCTGATATGCTGAATCATATGCTTGTGTTGTGCTACCCAACTTAGGTAAGCACAAAAAATAATTCTGGTTTCTTTCAGTAACTGGTAATGAGTGGAACATACCACATGACAAATTTAGCCATAACCATAGCTGGTGCAGCCAGGTTGTGTTGTAGCTGTAGCTTCTGCTCGTTGTTTATATTTTTGTATTTCCCTAAATCTTCGATATGGTCGACTGCAGCGGTTTTTGTATTCTTTTCTATTCTTGTTGGAGAGAGCAATCCACTCCCTGTTCTGTTGTTCTTAAATAAGAAAAAGGAAGTCATACAAACTGTACACAGTAGTATTTATGTGGAATAGTATATGCTAATAAATCATTTTATTAAATAAATCATCATCAAGCTTTAATTAATCAGGCACATCTCATACATTAACAAATGCTTATTAACACGTTATACTAAAGAAGAGGCAGCGAGGAATGCAGTAGTAGAATATTATGGGCAGAATAAAAAAAAGTGAAAATGGTTTTTGGTCCTTAAAATGGTATATAGATAATAATTAATTTTGTTGGTTTCATTTAACTGACTTATATCACTATATTATATGACTTAAAATCTCTTATTTATTTCTGAAGCTTTTGAGTTTCTTTTTCTCCTTGATTCCCTAATATAATATGTTAACGATAGAAATGATAACTATACGATAGAAATAAACAGTTTTGATAAAGTTCTTCATCTTCATGTAATCTGATACAGTTGTTTCATGTCCTTAGAATGTACAAGTTCATAATTATGTAGCTTTTCAAATTTACCAAGCTTTTGTAAACTTTGTAAAGAAATGATATGTGGCACCTATTATACTGAAAATATGATTTTATCAATATTATTGCAATAATTTAAGGCCTGACTTAAGCAGTTGAACTGAATAAGGAACTGAAATCTGATACTGATGATGATAATGATGATGAGTAGCTGTAGTATCAGTGGCGGTATTAGCAGTAAGATGAGTAGCACTAGTAGTAGGAGTAGCAGTGGTATTATTTTCATAGAAGACCCCCTTCGTAGGAAAAAAAATGTATACAATTTAACTGGAAATTCATGGCTGTGGCAGTAAATTATTTAACGTCCAGGAACTGCAAATATTCTCTTATGATCATTTTCTTCTCTTCTTCTGTTGGCATTGCTTGTGTACAACCCTCTCAACAAACAGCCCCCCAAGCGCTCAGCCAATTAGATGGGAACCTTTGCTAAAACGTGTTTAGGTTTGCCTGTAAGCAAACGGAATAATAACTCACAGGGACCTCCTGTCGGCCTGTAATCATATTTTTTATGTCCTAATTGTTTCTTTCGCAGGATTCACCAAACATTTGGTATTCAGATCTATGCTGTGCCTGAATGAAAATAGGCACAATTTGAAATTTGTATGATTTATGGAGGTTTAGATAGTTACAGGTTTACAAGATAAAATATACAGTTAATAATGAAAAAAATTCATGGCTGAATAATTTTATTTCAGCATTTTGTGAACTGGGAATAATTTCTCACTGAGAAGAATGTAAAAAAGGGTATTGAGTGATACATTTCAAGCAGAAGCTGACAAAAAGAAAGAGTTGCTTTATACTATAAAACAGCAAGCAATTGTTTGAATGCAGTCTAGGCCAGAACCTCTGCATAAGTTTCAAGTATTCTGGTTTACAGAACAAATTAATTATATACACTGAGCAGCCACTTTATTTTATTTTTTTTTGCACCTACCTAACGGTCACTTGGTTGCCCTTTTGCCCTCAGAGCACCCTGAAATAATCAGGGCATGGACTCAACCAGGTGTTGAAAGTGGGGCACAGGGATGCTGGCCCATGCCTTCATTGCTTTCCATAGTTCAGAAATTAGTTGGTGGTGGATCTCCATATAGCTTGTTCCATCTGATTTCACAGATGCTTGATTGGATTGAGATCTGGTGACTGTGGAGGTCACTGGAGTAATCTTAATTCCATGTCATGTCCTTGGGAACCATTCTGTTCAGTTTTCAAGTGCCTTTTACAGTGTTGGTTGATAACCGTGGCTAGATGTATAGCAGGGTAGGAGTTCTATCCTTGAGGCATGGAGCATTATCCTGCCAAAGAAGTCTATTTGCTGATGGATACGCTGGCATGATGGCATGCACCTTATCAGCAAGGATAGTCAGATGTCTTGTGGCAATCAACATTTTGGCACTCATATCAAGGGATACAATCTGGCACTCGTAACACTCATATCAAGGGATACAATTTATGCCGTGGTTGCCATTTCTATTACACATATATAGATGTTTGCAGCACCCATGCCATTCAGAGATTGAAATATCTGGTCTTGCCCAATTGGAATTGCACACCCACGTTCTTAAGTACCTCAGTGCGTGTCATATACATGTTAATGACAGTTAATGACAGTCTTACTACATTAACAATGCTATATATACACATATAAAACTATATATATATATATATATATTTAAACACACATACAAATATACATACACACACACAGCATTATTAATGTAGCAAGGCTGTCATTATCGGGTCTCCCACAAGCCTCCCCATCATGCACTCTGGCTGCAGTGGACCTGGGGGATCACTAATGGTTCTGTACAGTGAAGGAGGAAAAGCGGGTGAAGAGCAGAGCAAGGTGAAGGCAACCAGCAGCTCCTCCGTCAAACAACATTGTCCTGATGAATCTGCCGTTTCTAAAAGGAGCAGTACATGAATTATGCAGCACAACCTTCATGTGAGGTGGCTTGTAAGTTTCCGCATTCCTCTCTGCCAGCTGTTTTTCTCTTACAGTTCGTTCAGCAGTAGCTCTGTAGTGCTGAGCTGTGGAAAATAAAAAATGGCAGTAATGTTAGCTTTTACTAAATTTTAGGCATGTGATGGGATACAGAAATGTACAGTTAAACCTCACATTATAAACCTGCGAAAAAAGCATGACTTTATCAAACTGTTACCAAGCAGGACTGTTGTTTTCATTATGGAGATGACCTATCCCACAAACCTCTTAAACTGGTAGATTGACCTAAACAAAATTATTATAAAGGGTCACTCCAAGTCGAATCAGCCCCAGCTTCTATGGCCAGATGTATTCTTTCCTCAAAAAACAAAACAGAATACAGCAAATAATTAAGCTCCATTTGAACTGCTGACATTATGACATTATGTCACCATCTTGCATAATCTGTTCAGTTAATCTTGTCACTTGTGTCCCTCTACTACCAAAAGCATTCTGGCTTTGCTGAACTTGAAGAGGCACTGGCCTTTCCTTCTAAATAGACCAATTTAAATATTTTGCTGTGATGTCTTCTTTTTAAAATATTTATATCAATACACACTAATATTTTATGGTGTAATTAATTGCAGATTAAAATCCTCTGGGTGTCCTTGAGTATCAACTTCTTAAAGATTTATTTTCATGATTTGTTTTTGAATGCTAATGTTGAGGCTCAGCAAATCCAAACCCCTTGTGGGGAGATTCAGGAGCCAAAAGTCACTGCTTTTTAATGAGACGACAGTTTTTAATAGTGAATTAGTCCTAAACCAGTGAGGGTAAAAACAAAGTGGAGGTGAGGACGATGGTGTGCTCCTGACTGAGTGTAGTGATAGCAGAGTATGTAAATCCCCATTTACACGTGTTTGTACTTTTGTTGTTGTTACATCAGCATTTGATTATGGTTGCGCCAGAGAATGCATCCCTCCACACACATTTTTCTTTACAACTTTCATGCACTTTTGTTTGAGAGGAGGAGCAAGTGCTCTGCCACATTTTAACGTCCCATCCAGGAGCAGAGTCTGAGCTAATGAGCCAGTCACCACTCATCAAGGCATTCAGCCTTTTCATAAGCTTTATCTTTTATGATGTGTGATCTTTATTTTTTATCTCCAATTTGAAAACCTCACACTTTTTGCTACATTGACTAAGTATACTGATGGGATTGCATCCATTTTTACAATCCATTTTATGATTGATTACCAATATTTTTCGTAGGGGAAAAAAATCCAGTGGTAATAATCATTATCATTTGCAGTCATTTTGGGGTTATTGTTATGTCTTTGCCTCACTGGAGCAATTTACATTTTTAATCATCACAGTATAGTTATCGTTTCATTTCAAGAGTTTGGAGAACAGAACAGAAGGGGTGATCAGTGTACACCTTCCACAACAGTCTAAAATGAAGCAGAACACCATGCCACCTGAGATGGTTGCGCCTGCTGGTCCTTACTGGAGGACAGCTCAGATTTTCACTCCATAATCAGCTGTGAGCTCACACATTCTGTGTGTTCCTGGCAGCCCTTGCTGTTTTTCCCTATTCCTTTAGGAGGAAAATGCTTTATAATGTACTAAATCAAAGCAATTTCTGGAGTTAAATGCGCACTGTGTGAGAGGTCAAACACAGGTCAGGATATGACATTCGGCACCTCGCTTACAGTTTCTGTGAAAATGGAATTCTCAAATAGGATTATGGAATGAGAATCTGAAGCTGAGGGTGAGGTTAAAAATCAGAATTACCATCTGCTTACAGTGAGGAAATTCTCCCATACAAACATAAAGCTATATGTATGACGTAGCTGGAAATTCACCAAGAAGCCAAGGTAAACAAGGTCACCTATCCCTGAGGCATGCTGGGAGTGTCATCAGTTGGCCAGTGACAGGGACTGTGTCGCTCAAGGGGACTCCGGCACAACAGGCCGCCGTCCTTGTCCTCATTGAATCGATCCACAGTGCGGGCTTGTCAGGTTTGTCCTGCCCATTCCCATCAGCAAAGAAGTGAGGCATTGCTAACAGGAGCACGTCTGTACACCTTCAGGTCCGATTTCAACGTGTCGCTGACCTGCGGGGTGTGGTTCCACCCACACCTAACGACGGTCATACAAACCCATCATTGCCATGTGACCACAGCCGCAATATAGTGCATATCAGAGACACTATTGGGAGTCCCCTCACTGAGAGGAATATGATAAGACCTGCTGCTGGCCTGCTTCCTGTCACAGACCCTTTGCCAGCAGACACTTTGTGCCTTGGAGGCACCACTAATAACCCTGGAGTTTCTGCCTCAGTCCTTTCCTTTCACTTTAAACACCTGTGGTTTTTTTACACAATAGACTACTTGTCTGATTCAGAATCGGATGACTCTACAAAGTAAGCTGGGTCATTTTAGGTTCAGGCATCTACCTAGCTCTTGTAGTGGCTTTATTGCCAGTGAAAGACATACTGCTCAAGTGCTCACAGCCTCTGATCTTCACATGCTCAGGATGTTTTGGGGTGATTGGCAATCTGACATAAAGGATGTGGACCATTTTACAGGCAATACATAAAATTGTTGGTTTTGATGGGAGAGCTCCTTTAATCAGCTGAATGTATTTTAAGAGGCACTCTCTGAAAAATGAAATTTGTTGCAGATGTGTTTTTGTATTGTTGAATCAAGTGACTGCACAGTTTGTTCACCTGCTTCTTTTGGTGTTTATTCGATAGTGAATGGATTTTTACCCATAGGGCTACTCTGAGTGAGGAGGCAGAGTATCCAGGTCACTGCATGCCCCGCTGTTATGTAATACTTTAATTTTTCAAGCAGTTATTAGAACATATTTTTTGCATTTAATTATGAGAGAATGGAGGATTAAGGCTGAGATTATATATTGCTGGATTAAACTGACCCGCATATCTGTACGTGACAAAAGACTATGTGATTTTCTCCTCTTTGATTAGCTCGCTGGCTCGATCTGCTGGGTTGGTCAACACCTGCTCTGAGAGAAGTCACGCATGATGCCTCATTAAGGCTCCTGAACAATGTTAAGGTCTGAGAAATGGAGTGTGGTGCGTCAAGTGTGTCTAGAACACCCATTGTAGAAACTGCAGCTCCTATTGGCTGGCAGTGTCTTGCACAGCAAAATCAGGGGTTACATTTTATTGGACTTTGTAAACTTTTCCTTCCAAACAGTGCTATATTACACAGTATTTAATTTGTGACTTTCCCTGACTTTACACCTTAGGTGGCTAGAGGCATGGGGTAACAATTAACCTTTGTGTGGACACTGTGCCCGGAGACTGTTAATGCAGCACGAGCAATGTTCTCAAATGAGGAGAAATCCTCTGAAGTCCCTGCTTAATGTCACATTTGCATCGCTGGCCATTAGGTTTGTATATATAAGTGGAAAATCCTTGACTCCTCCTTAGCATCTGCCAACTAGAGGTGTACATCCTCTCTTTTATGCTCAGTAAATGAGGTGCAGTGTTTATATTTTGCAGCTTTCCAACCTTTGTCTTGCTCACACTGGTTTGCAATCTTGACACTGTTTTCACTCTCTCAGCCTCTAATCAGAGTAAGCTCAGGCATCTTCATTCACGGCACCTATGCAGTGCAGCGCTAGCGCTGTGGATACTGCTATTTGTATTGTGTCGGACCTCCTCCTTACCTATACTTCCTTAGAACATCCATTATCTCTGCATTTAAATGACTACATTGGTAGGGGAAAAACCTTGAACTTTTAACGATTTTTTATGGTAAAGCAGGAACTGTATGCACGAGTCATGTGACTATCTGCTCCAAGGCTGCTCCCTTTAGGTATGATGTTCTTATAGTGTAGGGTACATGTCCATGCAAACTTATGATGTATTCCAATACATTTTTCACGGTCTCCAAATTGATCTGTGTTAATTTTTCATTAAAAGAATTCTCTCAAGGATTCAGACTAAATAATTATGAGCAGGGTTGAATGCTCGGCGGTGTGAATCGGCAAGTATACTCTATTTGAGTGAAGAAGGGGATTCTGGTCCTCATGGATGATTAAGAATTGCTTCTCTCATCCACTGGGCAGGCTCTCATTCCCAGGCCATTTAGCTCTTGTTAAACAACAATACACCACAATCAGTATATACAGGCACTGCTAAGGAGAGGTCTGTTCCACTGACAGTTTTCACACTGATTTACTTCTTAACAGCTCCCTATGTACTAGTGCTTAAGGGTGTGGCCACAAGTATGCTTATGTTCCCAGGATTGCTTTTAAAATTTAACACTTTATTTGAAGTTCTACTGGAGATAGACCTCTCTAATAAATGTTTTTATTGGTCGTCAATGTCATGTCAGCTTGTCTTATTTTTACACTTGCATGCTTAAATGTAATATTGGCTTCCTTGTCTTTACTCTTCTGTCTGTTTCAATCAAGGGGAGAATCACCAGCAATGTTTTTTTTTTTATCTGTAGAATGCATTTCAGGTCAGATTCTGTTTTTTGAACGTGTTATCCAAAAATGACAATCAGCTTAGTGCCTAAAATCACTAAATCAGACTGAAAAAAGCGGCATATGGCGAAACACGTGGTATATTAAGATGATCACATCATGAAAAAGTATATTTTCCAAAATGAAGTTAATATGACAAAACAATTACTATAACTAAACTAGAGCTGTGCAATGGGATTGGGATGCTTTTAGGCTGGTATGGGCAGTCAGAATCGACTTTGCGGGACAAATGTGGGATAACAAAAATGCTTTTATATTTCATTTTGAAAAACAATGTAAAAAAATAATAAAACTATAAAACCAGAAGAACCACCTTGGTTCCCATTTCTGTCAGCCAGATCCCTGCTGCTGAACAGCGCAACATCATACTTCTTATTATTAATCAATAAACAGCTTCCTACTTAGCTTCATTGTTCTTAGATTTGCAATTCCTTGGGTTTTTGTCTGTCAAGTAGTCCAGTAATATGTTTAATATTTCAAATTAAACCTTAATTTGAAATTCTGCTGGGTAAAGACGTTTATGATACTATATCTACAGTATCTACCCTCCATTGATTGACTATTTTATTTATGAAGTGTGATCTTCATTCATTTTTTATTTGTATTTATTAATTCACATTTTGTAGATTCATAGTTGATTCCATGTCAAACCTGTATTATCATCCATTTAAAACAGAGGGAATGAAATGAATGATATTGCTGATGACAGTCACTGCAAAGGTGCTGTGGGAATCCTATGTCTATTTCACAGGATCCATCATCAGGGCTTATTTAAGACCACTCCCCTTTCTGTTTCATAGGATTCAGGAACCACTCCTCTTCTGTTTCTATGGATACGCAGACCAGTCCCATTTCTGATTCCATAGATTCAGATGTTTTGGCAGCAGAGGGAAAGGTTGTACTGGGGCTAATTGTGTTTCTGTAATATGGGAATTAAAGTACTCAGTTCTTACAACATGCACAGCATGTGCATGTTTGTGCAGGTTGAATCCTGTTCATTGTCTCTTCATTGTTCACTTAGATTTTGAAAAATCACCCTGTGACGAGTAATTAAAATGGCATTAATTGAGGGCCTTGGGAGACAGATGCACAGGCATCAGGGAGACTGTTAGTTAAAGCTTTTTGTGCAACTGAATGTGACACATTCATGCAGACGTCTTATCAATCTGTAAGTGTACATTTACATTCATCAACAAAATCTCTCATTGTGGTTTAGATGCACAGAATTGAACAGTATGGACACAGCATAAAAGAAAACCGATACATTGTGCATTTCTACAATGTTTCTAATTTGCTGTTTTAATTTGCAACATAAAACAGGGTGAGGTAACAGTTTCTTGAGTTGTTGAGGTAACAAAAATATTGTGGTAAGGTAAAAAAAAAAAATTTGCATTTGGTAAATTAGTATGCGTGAAGTTAGAATAAGGTGTGGAAATAATGTGCTGAAGTGAAAATAAACCTTTGCTGAAAACCTTTGATACCTTTCTCATATGTACAATATTTGACATCTTAATTTCAAGTCAAGAGAGCATCATATTTAAAAGGGAGAGATGTGAGTACATGTTGCGATTGTTACAATAAATGCTGGAAAGTTCTGGAAATACTGAACAGCAGTTAAGTAGAGAACGAGCTTGTGCTTGTATCTTGCTCTCCAGCTGAGACAATATAAATGCAGTGAGTTTGTTTTGTGTGTTCAGTACACATCAGAATCTTGACTGGGGACCAGACAAGCTGCTCAGTCACTTAAGCCATGTTTACACGGGTGCAGGTTCAGCTGCTCTTCATCCAGTCTCTGGTCTCTGTGGCTTGTTTCCCACCCTGACACTCAGACTGAACAGAGGTAGGAGGGTGTACATGTGTTTATGCTTTTAATATGATGTTGAATAGGCTTTCAGCAGGTTTACATTTGCATATGCTATAAAGTCCATTCATTTGATGTCTTTTCATTTTGTGCTTGTAAAATTGACCACTGAATACTGTAAAGACATTGGCATTGTGTATTACCATGGAAATTCAAAGAAAATTTGCATTACCATTACAAATAGCTCTGAGGAAACAGGATTTTGACAACTGGCTGTGGTCATTGAGACCATGTGGTGTTGGTATGGAAATCACCCTTTAGATGGCTTAGGACCACCTTGTCCTCCCTTTCAATATCTTTTTCCTATAATTGTCTGTTTTGCATGGACCACAATACCTTGATGATAGCCATTGATTGTCAACGGTTAAGGAGATATACATTACGTTCTGATTAGCATACAATTAGAATTGACCTCTAGTCCATGTTGGGCGACAGCCGCCTGACACTTGGCTTTTCTGCTGACGTTGGCGAAGGCATGGTCTTTGGGGCGTGGGGACCTCGTGCCAAGACTATCGATGTTTGAAGATGTCCTAGCCTGGTGACAGACGGCCCTGTCAGGGCTTAATGATGGTCCTGTCTGCATTTCAAGCTGCACTGATGGGCAGTGAGGGCAGGAGCGTATTGGGTGTCCCTCACCATCTGATGCACTGACCTGTGCATCAAGATATTCCTCTCAGCATCAACTGGGAGTAGAAGCAAAAAACCTCCCTTCTCCCCACCTATCCTATGACATGATAACTGGACAGGCTGTATCGAAGTAAAAGACCTTAATCATTTGCAGGCATCAATAACATTGAAAACAAAGAAGTATTTGCACCCTAATGTTATGGGCATTTATTCAAGTCCATTGACCTCATATTGACCATTATAGCCCTAACAAATTGAAATGTCAACCGTGGCAAAGGTGAGTTGTCCTTTGCATGTCCTCTATGTATGTCGATGATGTAATACTAAGGATCAAGCAAATGTTTACCAATATGTTGAGAGAATTCTCAGACAAGAATATAGTAATGCCACCGGGAAGACATCTGTGCACAGGTGTCATGTTTCCATAGTCACCAGTACACCATCCTTGCACCTGACAGTATCACTGAAAAGAAGAATCCATCAAAGCTTCACAGGAAAGACTTTGAAGATACAAGGCATGATAATAAACTGCCAGTAGATGAAAACTTGGAGGCCAAGCCTTTTGTTTGTAAGGGAACAACATCAGATGCTTGCTGCTGATCTCTTATATACCTTAAAAATGCGAGAGATCAGCCAATATCTGATCCTGACTCTTTGGGTTCAAATAGAGGAGCATTGCATTTATTCACTATCCATGAAAAGAAAGAGTGCATTCCTCTGCAGGGCTGAACACTATTTTTCATACAATAAGCATGAATTACTACTTTGGATTTTAAAATACTGCCAAAATGTTGAAAAGATCCAAACACATAGCTGCAGTACCAAGCATGGCTATGAGACTGTAGGTCCATGGGTGCCTGCCACTGCGGGGTTTCCTTACCCTGCACTTGGGATCATGATGTGTATGCTGGTTTTTGTTCCAACTCATTAGGTTCATTTCTCTTAATTAGGTTTCATTGTAACTGTACACTTACAATGGCCCTTTATTACACATTTCCCCACTTAACGTGCTGTAAATTCTTCTGCCAAGTAATATATTGTTACTAAAGTGACCTGACTAATGCAACACTGAAAGTACAGTTGTTTACATGGAAAAAATTATGGCAGTGGTGTAAAGTGGGTTTCATTTTAGTTCAGGTAAATTCAATTAATTGCTACACACTTAACACACTCATTTTAAGGGCAAATGTAATTCAGTCTCACCAGCTTTATGCTGAGGAGGATCACCTAATATAGGTTTCTGACATAGCAACATACAATGCAGTACCTGGAAATGAAAGCATTAATACTATTAGTTTTTCCAGATATTTCCTAATACTGTCAGAAAGCACTCTAAAAAGCCAGTGTTCGCCTTTCTCCAAATTTGTCATGTTCAGCTGTATTCACAAGCCATGGTCATCACACCAACCTCTGCTGTCAGTCCAAGAGAGTGTAGACAAACACTTGGAATGTGAGGTCAACCACCACTTATGCACAGTCCACTTTACAGCCAGTTATATTGCTTGATGGGGCTTCCAGCCACAGTCATCGCTGTCATAGTAAAAATGAGATACAAGACAATGAAGCCCATCCATACTCTAGAACAATGTCCATTTTTTTTCTTTTTGCCCAGTAACTTGAACTTAAGTCACCATACAGAACTGCTTTGACATTTCTCCATGCCTGCACATTGAGACTGTGCATCTCCAAATCAACCAATCCCTTGTCTGCACATGGTGTCTATCATTTATTAACAACTCATTTCCATTGGCTGGAGAGAATTATTTTTTTCACTCTATTTTGCTACAAAGCGAAAAAGTAGAGTTTTTTGAAGCTGGGTATTACTGGAAGATTTGGTTTGGTTTGATTTCATTGCATTAGCTTTTATACTGACTGACTGCTGTGCATGTGTGGGATGATAGTAAGTCAGCCAGATTTTAATGTCTTTAAAAAGATTGTTTATTATCACCATTATACTTGTTTCCTCCACTTTGTTTCAAGCTATGGCTGAAATCCTATCATCCACAGACACAGGTTATTATACTGTTTTGTCTATACAGTGTGTTTTATAATACAGAGCCCTGTGAATTTGCAGTGCCTCTCTCTCTCTCTCTCTCTCTCTCTCCTCCCAAGTCCCGATTTCACAAACAGTCAGTCCACTTTCATCATATTCTAAAAACAAGGCACTATTTAATATTCATTTAATACAAAGCTAGGGAGTGTGGAACTGCAGACGTGTGGCCTGTTCGTGATGGGACACATGGGCAGGGTATTATCATCTATCACCTCTTATTACTGTTTGTCGGGGGGTGACGTCTCCATCAATTTACTGCAAACAAGTCGCATGACGACCTGTGGAGAGCAGCAGTCATCCGATCTTCATTATCGCAGTATTTGTTTGTTCCCTCCATCAGCAAACGATTTGCTCTTGTCGGGGTTTTTTTTTAACTGTCACTTTTCAGGTCTGATCCTTTCTTTGCTTTTCACTGAAAAAGATGACACAGTTGTAGTTTTTCATCATCCAGTCTCCCTTACTGCCTTCTCTGAAGCGATAGCCTTCTAGGGTGGCTCAGCCCTCGTCCATTCTCATGTGTTTTGAGGTCATTCCAAAGAAAATCCCTTGCCAAGTAGCTGCGTTTGTTTTTTCTCTTTCCATGGGCAAACTGTTCTGGAAAATGTTGTCCAAATCCAAAGGGGTGAGATAAACAGTAGTCTGTTTTTACTCCTTCTGGTGTTGGTTCCCAAACTGGGGTACTCATTGCTCTAGGAAAACACGGAGTTTAGCCAAGGGCATATTGGATGTATTGTGTACTCAATTGTGTACTTTATTTATTCATTTGTTTAAGTTTGTCAACTTCTGTCTTCAAAACATTGTTCGAGATTTTATTTAGTCTCCTGGTAAGAGGACATGAACGATGATGTCTGTATAGAATGTATAGATGTATCCCACTTTAAACTCATGGTGCAGACTACGCAATCTATCAGCCACAGTGCACTATGCATACATTACATAATTAGGCCACTAGCTTCACCCCTGTAATAATGTGCAGTTGTCCGGGTATAAAAAATGTTTTGTGACTTGGGGGAATGCAAATACAAAAACAGTAAGAAGCCATATATGGAGTGTTCCTCAGCAATGGTTTACTTTGATGCCTCCATTATTGGTGGTAGCTGCTGCTCCACATTAGCCTGTGACAGTGGGGTCCTTGAATGTGGCTGAAATCCTGATATCTGTAATGTTGACAGCTGCCTGTCCTTCAGGAGCTTTCACCCTGGAGCACAGTCCCTGGAGAGTCCTGTGTCAGCTGACCGGGGTTCAAGGACTCCGCTTGACTGACATATCTTTCTTTTTTATGACTCAATGAAAAAAAAACTTTCCTCAGTTACATGGAGCTCTTGACACTTATTGAATTGTAAAGCTTCATTTTAAATTTTTTAACTGTTGGCGTGACATTTTCATTTTTTCAGTACCACTGTTGATAGAAAATACAATGACATGGGTCGCAGTGGCGATGCGACTGTAATGTGTTGTCAAAAAGGATATTGAGTTGTGAAGCTGTATTGACCGTCTTCAGTGCAGAAGAGCACCACCACGCTTGTGCTGAGTGAATGTTTTATTATTCAAAGTGTGGATTTGACAAAGAACACAACTGATACCAGGAAAATGGAAAGTCAGAAAAGATTTTGACTAGGTTAGTGATTATTTTTTGACTCCTCTTGTTCCCCTCAGTGGCATCAGGGCAGTGTCTTCAGAGGCCGCCATCTTGGTGGAGGTCTTTGTCTGCTTTGCCACTTTTGGTTAAAGTTTGAGGAACAGGAAAGGTGATGCTTTGTCTGTAAAATTAAGTGTTTTCCCTAGATTGTTCATCACAGGGGGTGCAGCAGACCTGGGGCCTCATTTATAAAACTTTGCATACTTTTTTACCTAAATTGCTACATACACCAAAACCTATAAGTTTCAAAAAGAAAAATTTGGATTAATTAAACATGTATAAGTCACACACAAGCATGTTTTTTGTTATAAATCACAACTAATCCTATGTGTGCATGTGTGGACATACGTAACAACCATGCCCTGAAACGCCCACATTTAAGCATATGTGGGCTCCGGAAGTCGAGATCAATTAAGAAAGCTCTATAAATGTATGTGCGGGTCATAGCAATTGCAGTGAAGAGGGGGAAAAAGAAACTTCTCGGAGTGCAAAATTGAAACTTTAGCTCGTCGTAAGCAAAATCGACTCATGAGCCAGCCATCACCATGGATGACTGTCGGAACGGTCCCTGAAGAAACCTCCCCATCGCACCATACCATTCACAATATCCTCTGGCCATGCCAAAGTAGCCATTGTCATGCTGTCTTGCTGTCTTCACATTCTTTAGGTTTATTTATGTGAACAAAATTATTGATTAATAATGATTGCTCATATCAGTTAATTTAAACATTTATCACTTTTATTGTGGTCAAAAACAACATTGATTACGAATTATAAAGTGATCCTAATTAATCACGAGGAATAAGGAAACAATAGTGCAAATTTCTTGTGGTCCCTAGGGTGTGCTATTTTGAGCAAATATGTGCCCTAAATATGTGTACACATGGGTCAAACGTATTGTACCGGTATGCAAATTCTCACGTCAAGTAGAAGTTTTATAAATCCGAAATTGTGCGTGAAAATCGACATAAGCACGTTTTGGAGAATTCATTGTTTGTATGCATGGCTTATAAATGAGGCCTTTGGAGAAGCATGGATGGGAATGGGTGGCAGGGATGGTACTAGGGTTGCACGAAATGGAGAAAAAAATGCCATATGCGATTAACTTATGGATTAACTTATTTTCCTGTTCTTCATGGGTAAAGAAGTCATCACATGTAAAACCTTCTTCATTTAGGAATCAGATTACTTTCTGCTGCTTTATGTCCCTCAGGCTGACTACTTTGCAATAACCCTCATTTCATTGACAAGCTAACTAGCGCGCTAAGGGTTTTTCTTTTAGTTCACGCTGGATTCACTGCTCATCTTGCGCATGCGTCATCGGTGTGCATGCATATGCATCAAGTGCCAGGTGTGTGTGCGTGACTATTTTCTGCTCTCCACGTATCCACACAGAGAGATGTTGTTCACAGATGATCAAAGATGTTGGCTTTCGCTTGTGCTGTTCACTTTGTGATCAAGGTAGTGAAACTGAACTAAATAGCACTTCTGTGAGCTACCTTGCAAGATGACACTATATATTCTTCCAAAAATAATATATTGCTGTTTCTAAATCTATTGCTAGCTACCATATTATGAGGATAGCTAAACTTACCAGTGTCTTTCTTGTATAGCTAAGGTTTACATTTTGGGCTGTCGAGCCATTCTGAATGAAAACCCAGTATCTGTCTGTCAAGGTTCTCCGTTTTGCCAGCATTAGATATTTTGGAGCTATTGTTAGTCCTGACCAGTTCATTGTCTTTTCAAAAAATGATTTTCCTAACTTACATTTACAGTCTTTTTTCTGACGCTTTTATCCAAAGTGACTTACAGTTGATTATGCTAACTAGGGGCCAGTCCCCTCTGGGAGTAATGTGGGATTAAGGGTCTTGATCAGGGGCCCAACAGCAGTTGTGTTCTTGCTGTAGCTAGACTGGGGCTTGAACCACCAACCTCAAGGTTCCCAGTCACATACCTTAGCCACTTGAATAGCTTGTCTCTATTTCCAATCTTTGGCATGTTATCTACCAGATTTAGTTAGCTAGCTGCTGTGATATAGACCTCACTCTGAAAGTAGAGAATACCTACGTAGGCCATAGGTCTGCTGTGTTCTGGCACATGTCAGCTCTTCTCTAAAATGGTGTCTCAAAATATTTTATCATATATATATAAAAATTCTATAATTATTATGTTTTCTTCTCAGCTACATCACAACAGTAACTCCTACAAATTAGAAATGTTATATAGCTATTTTTATTTTTTTTTTACTTTTACTATTTTAAACATTTAAAATTACATTTGTCTGTGCCATAGGGGTTAGTTTGAGGGGTCAGGATCCTATATATTGGTAGGGAAGCACAGAACTATGTTTTTATGCGTCACTGGTAAGCAAAAAGGTAAAATAAATCTCTGATTCTCTGTCTCAGCAAAAAGGCATGATTCTGTGTCATAGCAGACTACACCCTTTATCATGTTGAGGATAGCAAGGGAGCTTCGAAATTGTTTACTTTTGGTGTTCAAATAATTGTATTTGGAAATAAGGAAATGTAGTTTTGTAAATAATGCTACAGTGTAGCATTCCCGTAGATACTCATCGCTTTAAATCCTCTACCAAATCACATAACTAGTGATGAAGCTGTAAAAGACCACTGCTCACTGTAGAGCAGCAGATGACTAGTCTATAAAAATGTGAGCATCTGCCTAAGCCAGAGACGAAGTTGCCATCTCACAACAGGCTAAGGCCTCTGATGTGAAGTCTTATGGCTCTGACATCTATTTTCCTTTTTCGGGCGCCAAGGTGGAGCGTTTACGAAAGCTCCTGCTCCTTCAGCTGGCCCTGCTTGGAGAAAAGAGAGAAAAAGGGGAGAAAAAGCTTGGCAGCTGTGCAGAGAGGAGCACTGCGTCTCCTTCCCCACCGACGAGAGTTCAGTGGCTCAGACCCATGGGGCATTGACTTCCAGATGGCCCGGTTAGCAGGCTGGCCAGATCCAGCACCAAACAGCTGAGCTCCACTCTGGAGTCGCCCCAGCGGAGGACGGGATCACAGCTCCTGTGAAGAGAGAACGTGCCGGACTGATTCTACAGCAGGAGGGGGGGAGGGGTGGAGGTGGGAGGGCGGGATCGTAGCTCCTGTGAAGAGAGAACATGCTGGACTGTTTCTACAGCAGGAGGGGGGAGGTGGGGCTTGGGGGTCATGGGGCTGGATTAAAACATACGTAGCTGCTTTTGTAGAATACGCTTTTTAAAGGAAATGTCATAAGCAATAAATATCAGTGAATGTAGCCTTTTTTTGTTGAATATGTTAAGCTGAAACTGGCTTTCTTTTTTATTAATTTGTTGCCAATTATGAGAAGACAGCTGAACACAAATGGACATTTTGACTTCAGTGATTCAATATTCAGTGCTTTCCCTTGGTTTTAATTGGAGGGACTTTGTTACCCAGCTGATAGTAACGTTGCTGAATTGCAAAATTCACAATGCTCAAAGACAATGCTCAACCTGGGTGTTCATTTTAAAAATTTTTAAATTGGTACAACATGTCTTTGTTTCACCATGGGGTGCGATCTTTTGAAACAGAAATCCTGTCAGCGTAATATGTGAGCTGGAATGCCTGTGTTTAGAATATGTATGATTGTGTACTGTTATTTTACAGCAGACAGTGTGCTTTAAGCCATGCCTACCCTTGGGTATGGTAATACAGCCACACGCTCTGATCCTGCTGGAGTATTTTTAACCGATTGTGAGAGTGTCTACGAGACAGAGCTCAAGGCATCATGTGACATCCTGCGGAAGCACATTTTTCATTCATTAATGTGGGAGGAAGGAATGGCCACTTAATGGAGGCACCAAGGGTTTTACTTAATTGTTGTCAAGGAGAAGTGAAACTAATCGCCTGTATCATGTCATCTTTGTAGATGGCTGTTTGTAAACAGCGGCCATGGTGAAAGCTATGTGGCCTTAATTGGGGTGGAATATTGGGGTCAGGGGAGAGGACCGGCACATCATACCCTCCAGTGGCGTACTGTAGCTAACGATGCATCTCTCTCATAATTAGCTACTGTTAATTAGTGCTCGGAACACTCTGCTTCCTTGGGCCCACTCTCCATCCTCTCCTCCCTCCCTCTGTGCAGCCTGTGTGCCCAAATCCTTTGTTTATGTGATTCTTAAACATAAGGAGATTTTGATTACCCACTATGTTAAATAAAGACTTAATGAGGGTATTCATTATTTATGGATTTTACATTTTATATGTATGTGCATGTAGTTGTGCTTGTGTGTCAATGTGTGCACCATATGTGTGTTTATACATGTATTTGTGAATGTGTGTGTGTGTCTGTGTGTGTGTGTGTGTGTGTGTGTTTGTTTGTGTACTAGGATGGATAAAGCTCTTGGAACATAGACATGATTGTGCAGGGTAGAAGTCGGCCTTACCTCAAGGCAACTTTAAAAATTAAATGTGCATAGTGGCACAGCATGCATATTTTAATGTAATCCTTCTTACAGTTATGGATGCAGCACATAGCCCCATCACAGGCATCTACTTCACTCTCGCTCTCCTAAATGCGCCCTCAAACTCAAGCGTCACATTTATTTTTAATTTTACAACTGATGTATATGAAATGACTTCAAACATGAGCAAAATATAGTTGGATTCATTCAAACTGACACACATGCGCGCACACACATATGTATGCACCCACACAATTGTTGCTTGTTACTTTCACTCTCCTCTGTATTTTTAGGAAACATGATCTTGAAAAAACATTCGTTTTAGAATGACACTATTCCAAACACACCTTGCTCGTTAATAATACAAATGTCAATTTATCTCCCACTCTCCTTTTTCCTTTTTTCCTGATATGAAGCCTGCAGCTGTTTGTCGTCCGTCCTCGTTATATTGCCAAGAGCAGCAGTGCGCAGAACGTTGTGCACTTTCTTATTAATTGAATTTTAAAGTGACCTTGTGGTGTTATTGATCCGAGTTAAAAACATTTTTCCCATCTCAAGGTCGCAGTGGCTACACTCGACCCTCAGGCAGAGTGCTGGACCACATTTTTCGATGTGTGGAATATTGACGGTGCTCTGTAATAGCTTCAGAAGTTTTGGTTGTGCTGAGGAGGACGGAACTCGCAGACATTGAGGTCATAGTACAGTCTGAAACAGACTATGTCAGGATTCATTGTGGGAAGAGCAGGCATGGCAGATGGCTGGAGAAGGTTTTAGGAGATCCGGATAAAAAAAGGACCAGGGAGACAAAAAAGAACAGCCAGGTAGTTAAAAGAGGTCTGATGTCTTCCTTACATGTGACCTATTTATCCCCCCTGCAGAGTGGGACAGGAGTTGGATGTACTGGCTAACACAGTGCACTGCCCTCTGGTGTTTCAGTTTGACATTGCACTCAGTATACTGCAGTTGCCTTAGAAATGAGGCAGAATCCACTGTCAGCTTTCATGTGTCCTTATGTTACCTGAGATGATTTGCTGGTGTACAATTGAGTAAATATGTGATACCTGGTCAGTAGGGATCCAAAGTTATAAGTTTTGAATCTTTCAAATATCGAAATACACATACGTTGTACAACCTCAAATTAGCTGGTTTGCTTTATGATTGCCTGATCTTTTTTTACATTTTAGATGATATAACACCATATATACTCCAGTGCAGGTGCAAGAGAGACAGAACAAATATTAGAAAAGAACACAAACTCAGTACAACAGCTGCATGCTGCAAAAACCACAGTGTACATTCACGTTTTTGATGTTTCTGTGCTCAAGCTTAATCAAACAAGGCACTCACCCCAGAAAACACCTTGTACACAATTGATTCCAATCAATCAATTGGAATGTTAACATTAAGAGTCATACAGCTTGACCATAAAAGAACATGACCACATAAGATAACACTGGTACAAAGTACAACCGATACAAATTCAGTCGCTAAACAAAGTTACAATACAAGAATCACATGCTTAAATAATACTTTTTTATTATTATTTTTTGACATTGCATTCAAAAGGAATTCATCGTTCATATCCTGAACATCCATACGCTTCTGATGAAGGTCTAACATTGAAATGTCACTGAACATGTGAAAACTGAGTTCATGCAGTGTTTTTTTTTTTTTTGGAGTATGCGATTGTTGCAGTGAGTTTGTGTTCTTTTATTATTATTTTTTAGATAAGAGGTTAGCCATACAAAATCATTGTGGAGATTTTCTATTTTAACCCCTAACTATGAAGCATTGCAGCTGAAATACAATATTAATTGCTTATTTATGAACATTATATTGATTATTTTTTTAATATCCACCTCTTGCAGTGTTACCTTGTACTCATTTTATTTTTCTACCGACTATTAATGTATCAGGGTATATAAAACTGGCCTGAACAGCCTGTTTCTCTCATGTGCCTGGTGCTCTATCCTCTTCCTCATCCTCCTCCTCTTCGCCCTGGCACTTCAGCTCCAGAGATTGAAACCGGAGGGGGTGGGGGGGGATGACAGACCCAACTACCCCGGTTGCTAAGAAACAGCTTCATTTCACTGTGACTCTGGTTTTGCCTCCGCTCGCTTCCCTCCGCTCTGCCCACAGTTTCTCTAAATAAAAAACGCGCCATCTGTGCCGTCGCCGTGAGCGCCTGCAGCTCTCCTAATTAGTTACATCAGGCCTTTCAGAAGTTTAATGTGCACTCTGTGAAGTTTCTGCTTACTTGCCGGGTGGCTCTGGCTTTGAGACAGGTTTTCACTCAGTCACACATCTAATCTTTCTGTCAGTGACACACCCCCAAGACAGGAATTCTGCACAGACCACCCTTTGATTTTTATTCTGCGTGTGAAAGGGATGGGTCATGCTTGCCTTGCTCATCCAACGCATGTTGCTTTTTAAAACGACATTGCAGCACAAATTATGGGAGATGTATGCATCAGAAATTACATAATTATAACACTGAGAGCAAGTGAAACAGCTATATAAAGCAATATGCTTGATGAAGCACAATACTGATAGTTGTGCTGTCATCTTGATTGATATTCAGAACCAGGCACACAATGTGAAAAGGATTCAGAACTTTTTTGGTGGAGATATGACGTCTTGCATGATCTCTATGTTTTACAAAAACATTGATCACAGTGTTGTCATGGGTACTGCGAATGTGTCACGTCAGTGTGTGACATTACTGACCTTGTGGAAAAAAATGTTCAGTTTGAGGGATGCCTTTATTATTTCAGAAGATTCCACACTATGATTTTCCATAGCTGCCAGGCAATCAAAGAGGAACATGGTAACTTTATGAAAATTTGGTAAGTAATTAGAATCCACCAAAGCTGTAGCAACCTATTATTGTTACATTATTACTGTAGTGGTTATTTTTACCCACATTTGCATAGTGCTGCATTTACATGAAATCAATACTATTGAACCATATAGACTGTGAATTTATTTTTGTTAATAAGGGAAACACTCTCCCACCCTGGTGCCAGATGGCTCTAAATCATTGGCTAGTACTTGTATTATACCAGGAATAGAATGTTTGCACACTAATGACCCTGTTTTACTGCTAGTGCAAATGCAGTTGGTTTTGGAGTTTCACAGAGCTTTGCAGGTACATAAAATGGTTGGTATATTCACTCCATTTCATAGCCCTTGCACCCCACTGGGTGGGTGACATAAAGGCTGGGTCAGACATTTGTTGGGAGTGGACAGGCAGAAATGATTAGCACTGGAAATGCACTGTGTGCACTGTGCACCATGACACTTGATAGAGGGATTTATCAGAAAGAAAACATACTGAATGTAAATCACCCCCCCCACCTAATGATACAGTGACAGTTTTATTTAACAATTCTAATCTTTGTTGTTTTTACAAAGAATTAATGTATACTTACAATTTCAGTACATTTACAAGTACTCAAGAACTTATTTGAGCAGGTCAATGTTACTCAATAATAAAAGTATGTGTAGTTTGGTGTATCTGGGCAGCAGTGTAGTATAAAATCAGTAGTGTTGGGTTCGATTCCCAGGTAGGGCATTGCTGTTGTACCCTTGAGCAAGACACAAATTGCTTCAGTATATGGCTGGTTGTATAAATTGACGTTTTGTATAAATGTTTGCTGTCACCGTGGCAAAAGTCACTGTGAATAACAGCAGCTGGAAAATACCAACCTGTAATGAGTCAGTGGAATTAGTGAATTTATTAGGAACAATATATTTTATTATTATGTACAATTTTAGGCATGGAAACAAATTCCACCTTTCAGAACCTCAGTCTCATAAAGCACCTCTCCCTGTGTGTTGAACTGTAATTCCACACGCCATCATGGATCTGATGCATATCATACAGTTGGTTTATCTCTCTGTCATCAAATCCTACTGTCTGATTGAAGCTCTTTTCTATGAATCTGTCATGTCCAGCACAAGTGACAGTTTACCATGAGATTCTGCGGCAATGCCATCTCTAGGGAAACCTATCCCATCCACTGTTGCATGATGGGAGGTGTTATGAAGCTGCCCAAAGGGAGAAGGCTCATAGTGTTCTGAGAGGTCCCAGGGGAAACAGCCTTTGCCTGTGTAATTTCTACCACTTCAGCTAGACACACAGACAGGCATGTCCACCAATTACCTCAAAACTTTCAGCTCCACAATTTAATAAAATTGGAAAACAAGCAGGAGTGACACATTTCATTGTGCGCTCAATTTTTTTTATCAGGCTAAGTCTGTAGGTTAGATTATTGTAATACATTATAGTAAAACAAAACTTGCACAAGGTGCACAAATTTAAAAATCAGTTTTCTCACTGTAACAGTGAGTGTGTATTTGTTATATGCAATTTATTCTTGACCTGACTATTGAGGATTATACACTGCAATTCAAAATGAAATATGATTGAAGACCTCTATAGACCTGCAGTGTCTTGCAATGTTGGCTGTTGAAGCATTCTGTACAAGGCATGGTGAATGAGTAACAATCATGGGCTGAGGGAAGAGGGTGAGATTCCCTCCTTTTTCAAACAGAAGGAAACAGGAGGAAGTGTGACTGATGTGAAAGAATGCATTTAGCTCCTAAGGATGTAATAGCAGCCTTCCCATGAATGCACATGGCATACACAATCCCACACAGCTGATAATGTATGCAAAATAGTGAAAAAATTGTGGCAGCACTTTATTTGAACTATACACCAAAAACCCACATAATGCTGTCATAAGCATGCATTAAATAAAACCCACAGTCACATCCAGTCTTGATAGTGTTCTTCAATTTATGACAGATGGCACTGGTATGGTATATTACACTGATGCAGTATATTAACATGCTGCAATGCTTGCCACAGGAAATGTTATGACACATTTATATAACAGCTTATTACAAGATAAACTATGAAATGTATGCTGCACTGTATGTCGTATATCATGACTGGATGTTTATGTTCCAGTATCATAGCAAGTTATACTATTTGAAATATACAAGGGGTGTATAAAGTAATAGAAACATTAAATGTAAAGGACTCAATAACTAAATCTAAAAGCCAGCACAAACAGTTATTTAATTGTGTCACCACTAATTACCAACATATTTCTGCTGTTAAAACATGTTTAAAATTAATCTGAGAAGCAACATCAAATCTTACAGATTCTGAGAGTTCAGATAGTTTTGCAAGTGTGTCAGTCACAGAAAAGGCAGAGTTGTCTCACTTGTGAAGAGAAATGGTGCTGACCTCATATGAATTCAAATGGATAGCTGCTAAAAGCCACAAAGCAGCCTTAGAAATGACCACAGACCTGAATCAACTCCTCAAAGACCCAGTCTCAAATAAAATTCTACATCTTGAGCTTAATAAATCTACAGCCTGAATGATGAGTTCTCTTCTCAAAGGCTAAAGAAAGCCGTTTACTTATTTATATCTGTTAAACATGGTGGTGGATCTGTTATGGTATGTGCAGCCATCTTATGAGAATCGTTGGATCTGATTATTGCTCTGCATGGCAGTCTAATGGCCAAGAAATATGAAGCCATTTTAGGCAACCAAGTGCACACTCTGGTCAAATGCCAAGTATTTACCAAAAAGACAAGATTATTTCACCCAGTCTTGTAAATATCCCTGGATTTGAGTACATTGATTACCTCTTTATTGTAAAAAATCAATTTAATGCAAAGCAATACCACTTTAAGGTTATGCTATTAGTATTACCAATATTTAACATTTGGAATGGATTGAAACATTTACATCATCAGTTATTGCAGTGTTCCTGAGTGCAACAGTATTGTAATCTGTATACATTTGCAAGCTCAGTCTTTGGACAATAGGTGGCTGCATGAGCCAGCCCGTAGATTGAACAATAGATTGCCAAAGTCAGAACAAAGACATTGGCCCGGTTTCCCAAAACCCTCTTAGCGCTGAGATTCATCTTAGAGCCACTGAAAGACAAGGTCACAAAGATGGCAGGGTTTCCCAAAACTCTTGTAGCACTAACTGTTGAAAGCAATCTTTATTTTGTAAAACATGCCTATAGGAGTTTTTATGGGAGTATTTTGTTGGTATTTGTAGATATGTTGTAATGACAGATGGCATAAGGGATTTGTCACTTTAAGCATAGTTAGCATACGTTAATATGCAGCATAAGCACTGTAATGTCAGTTTGTGTCATAAAATGTGTCAATACATGCATTGTGATAGTGTTGTATCATGTGTCATAACCTGTATGGCACTGTGTTGACTGGTTATGACAGATGTTGTGTCACACTTGTGATTATGTTATTTTGGTTTTATGCAGCATTGTTCAAGTTAGATATGACCAAAATTGTTACGCGTAGTAATATGTTAAACCATATCCTGGTCCTGTGGATCTTTGACAGGTTTTTAATCTAGATGAACTAGAGGAGATGGGTAGGGAGAGACAGTGAGAAACAGCAGATGAGTAGGGATGAGTTGTCAGGGAGCTGGCATTCATGCATGTGTGTCATTTGACGCTGACAGTAACCTTGTAGCCAAGGAGGGATGTTGTCAGAATGGCATGTTTAAAGGGCCAGTCATTGCTTTTGATTTGCATGCTGCTAGAGGCTGCCTGATTCCTGCCTGTCTCTGAACTAGAAAGGTGGGAAAATCGTTTCATCTAGTGCTTGAATCTTATTGATATTAATGAAGTACTCCTTTGCTCCCTTTCTTAGAAAAGATGAGGTGACTGAGATTTGCAAAGTTTTATTTGTCCCAAAATGGATAAATCTATATGCAACATCTATATGTGGTAACATCTATGTGATATAAAATATATTATAAGGCCAGGGAAAATGCTTAAGAAGAATAAAAACATTATTATTTCATTATTTCAGTTGTGTTAATATGCCTGTACCAGACCTCTATACAAATCAAAGGAAAATTGAAACATATCAGTAACCTTTTCATTAATGTTAATTTTCGCAATATGAATATCAATTTCTTACAATGAATTATGATTTTGTTGGCAAGCTGAAGTGGGTGTATGGAATGTATATGGAACTGGAACTTTGAAATGAAAATAAGACTATTTAAGACTTGAAACAATTCAAATATATGCTAAGCTATATAGTCTACATTAATTTATGGGAGTCTGTCACCTTAAGAGATGGGTACAAACAAATGTGTTATGCCAGTGCCCATTAAGTGTATTGTGTTGGGGGGGCTGATGTGTACTAAAATAAAACCATCAGGAAATATGTTGTTTCTGTATGACATATTGAAATGGCAATCAGTTTAATTAACAGCACAATAACACCTTTCAATGGATGGTTGGTATTAAGGCTATTGCACTGCACATCTTAGAACATTTAGAACATCAACAAGAAATGTACAATGTTCTACCATACACGTTGCAGAACATCAGTATGAAGCTGTTGTTTCATTATTAATGTGAATTGTTCCAAACTGGATTATTCAGTAGATTAATGGAGCCACAGTGAAAAACTGATGTCAAAGTAATAATAAAAAAGGAATTAGTCATATATTAATATTTCATACTCTTGATGTATCCATCTATACATTGGTCCATATTAATGTATCTGTATAATTATTTCTTGTCTCTCGATAGTAGATGGAAGAATGAACTCAGTATTGTATTGTTTTTTTTTTTTTTACAGTTTTGACTTAAACTGCACAAGTAACTCCACAATACATTTCAATTATTGTTGAAATGAGTCCAATTTTCACGTTTTTTTTTACATTACATTTCAATCTGATGTCTTTTGCAAATTAAATCTGGCAGACAGATGTATTCGTATCTCTGACTAGATATTTCAGAGTAAATTTCATTCACAGGTCCCAAGTCAGTGTTTTTCAAAATGCATGGTATTATATACCTTTTTCAGTTCTAGTTGTTCAAGGATGGCTAATAGACCTAGCAAAAAGAAATGTCTCAAGATCCCTTGGAGAACACCTGTCATAACCAGTCAATTCAATCCCTTCCAAGTTGCAATCAGCCATAACAGGCAGAAGGCATGAAACTTATCAAGTCACTTTGCCTTTTAACTACTGATCTAATAGTATTCATACATCTATATCTTTCTCTATCAAGCTCAAATCTTGAGTCAGCCCTGTCACGTCTTAGTTGTGCTTCAAGTTTTTTTTGTGACTGAAGTATAATTTGAGTCCAAGTCTAAGATTCCTGCCCCCAACTCATCTGGCTCCACACTGCTTGTATTTGGACATTGCTTGTTTTATAAGTAGCCATGGCTGAACTCATCGCAAGTTGGATTCTTTGGGTTTCACTGAATGAGTTTTTCCCTTCAGTGCGCTGGTGTCAATGATAAAGGAGGATATGTTTCTTGTTCTCTCCCCAGAGACAGGGTTGTTTCATCTGTTGCCATTGCTATGCTCAGAACCTGTGTTGTGAACCCAAACTATTTCCCAGAGTGAGGCACACCGTTGAGAATGACTTCATGAAGTCTTTTACTTCTTAGATCTTAGAACTGTCTCAGGACAGTTTGATGTTTGCTTGTGTGAGAGGCGAATCTGAGTTGGTCAAGTCAATTACTGAGCAGTGGGAAACTGGACTGCCAAGCATTCTTTTTTTTTTTTCTTTTTTTAGTCACAGGTAATTCTGACAAATTAGTTTCAATACGTCACTACAGTTGCCCTCTTAGAGGTTAAGGATGATTGATTTGTTGTTGTTAATCACAAACCTTTTTGATTACCTTGCAGAGATATATTGATTTGAAATTGGTGTGTCATTACTTTCTTTTCTGTCTTTCTTAGCTTGCTGTCATTTAGTGCCCCAGTGGTGCCATGTGAAAGTTATTAAACAAGGGTTGTCTGGTTCTGTCAATGTTCATTAGGCTTCCGAGCCCAGAGGTCAATAGGATACAGAGTCCAGATTGCTAGGCGCACATCTCCGGCTGCTTTCTAGAAAATCAGTCATCGCCTGCATTGGGCCACTCTCTCTGAACAGAGATAAACTTTCCCCTAGTGTTTTTTGTAAACAATTTATCTTCTAAAAACAATCCAAAATATATCACACTGCATTCACTACACATAATTGTAACCCTTTTCTCGGTAAGGCCTCTACCGAAACTGCCTCCAGCTCAGTGCTTATTTATTTCCCAGTTTTTCTGACCGGGTCTGCAGAAACTCCTTGTCCCGTTCTCCTGCATGGTGGGAGCTGGGGGTCCTGCCTCTATTAAAAGCCTGTCTGTGGTAATGGATTTTAACTTTGAGCACCTGTCTCAGCAGCGAATGTTGCAGCGCTGTAGATGTACGGTGGGCTTTGAGCAGGGCTGACAGCCGTGAATTTAATAAGCAAACGTTAAAGGGGAAAAACGTGTGCGGGGCCTCGCTCATGAAATATGAATGACTGTTTCTGCATTTTCTTGACACGCTTAATAATGTTCAGGGCTTCTAATCCACAAGCTTTTGAGAGACCAGAAAAATACCATCGTCCTATGCAGATTTTGAGATGAGATCTATATGCTGTATATACAGTACTGGTCTTTACTTCACGTATACTACATACAGGTACTTCTCTGTTAAGGAATTTGATAATGATAAAAACCTAGGAACTATGTTAAAGAAGATTAATTACTCTAGGCAGCCTGTCAGTGTCAAAGAAGAAAGAGCATTTAATTTGTTGGCTAGAACACTGTTTAAAGAGGTTATTACTTTTCCATGTCCTCTGCTCACAAATAATACATGGTTCAAATGACAATTGACAATTTAATTTAGATACCTGAACAGGAGACAGTATGTTGTAATCTGAAGTGCAATAGCATGGAAACAAATTTTCAGCAGTCAGATGTTTTTTTTTTTTCTTGGTGGTTTCAAAAACTAAACCCAATGTGTAGCAAGATTGAGGAACACTGTCAGTTAGGACTGTTTCTAGTTTTGGCTGTCAGTCAGCATGGGTGTTTCACTTTTCTGTTCCTACCACACCAGGGACTCCTCACCACCACACTCTAATTGCTTTCGATATGGAACTCCTCTTATGTTTGCTGCATCAAGAACAAATGTTTAAACTTCTGACAGAAGAGAGAAGCTGCACCCCCCACACACACACACACACACATATATAAAGATACAGAGAATCTCTTACCCATTGCATAAGGGGTTATTATGGAGAAGAAATGATATGAAAACCATTATTTGAGATTCCAAAGTTCTAAACTGAAGTTAATGAGCTCTAACTGGGGTCCTGGTGCTTTGAACACAAGCCATAGTAGCCCACGCATTGGGAATGAGTCACAGTTTCACATTGGTCCTGGAGTTGGACGCCTCTCGGAGAACGAGTTGTACATTTCTCTGCATCTTATGCCAGTCAGCTCTGTGCATGTTCTCTTTAAAATGTGTTTAGTGATTACCTCTCCAATTATTGTGCTTCTAGGCATTATGGATATGACAGGTTCTTCAACAGGCATTATGTCTGGATTACAGGCAATTTCCCACAGTGAATCAGATCATTTTTATTCAATTATTTTTCTATTTATGTATTTATTCATTTATGCAAAAGGGATCATTAGATCTGTTACATCTCTGGACTTCACTTGTCTATTAGTTTTTTCCCTTTGAATATGGCAGAACAGCTAATGATCCACTGCTGCCGACATATACTGTGCTGCCATTGTCAGCGTGATCACTCCTGAAACAAACCCCTCATTCTATTGCATGCCTATGTGGCCATGGTTACTGTTGCGGAAAACTCTTTTATTTCAATCAGTGGAAACAAAGTCTTTCCTATAGTAATTATCAATCTCGAAAAAAGAGAGAAACCAATTCAGGAAATTACAACCAAACATATCCAAAGAGCAAATCAAAAGAAAGTAATTCCACATCAGCAATAATGCTAATTGTTTGCTTGTATTGTTTGTAGATCAATATTATTTTTTTGTTCTTATTTTAATCCAATGATGTTTGACAGTTACAGACTGATCAAGGAAATAGCTACTGGTATATAGACTGCAACAGTCTTAACTGGTATAACCTCTGTCATTCCCTGGCTAATTAAGCTATCATTTTTGGCAAATTTCTGTCTGCAAGATAGCTAAACACTGTGTTCTGTATAGCTAGCTTGAAAATTTTGAAAGTTGTTTTTTTTTTTTTTTTTTTTTTTAAGATTTTACAATTTCATTAAGGCCTGAGAGGCCAAAAGAAGACAAGTAGAATTGTCACACAAAAAATGGGATGAAGCACTGAAACATGAGAACATTCAACAGACAATGAAGGTATACTGAAGAAGAAATGTGAAGTAGACCCTGCTTTGAGAAACAAGCTATCAGACAATAATTGTTCCATGTTTGTTTGAGCATACAGTACATCAACTTTGTATTGATTGTCACGTGCTGAACCCCAGAAAAACCTACTACTTAATTGAAAATACTTCTGGTCAGACATGGACTTGACCAAGGGAAGATCAGTAATAATACCTTACATACAATTTACATAGCATCTGAATACTTTTGATACAGGACTCAAAGATGATAAATTATCTGTACATTATCAAAATAGTATGTTTCTGGCTAGACCACAATAGATTGTAACTGGCTAACTCTTCCACTCCAGCAGTCAATGGCATGACATTTATGGGATGAAGCTGTTTTGAGGGCATCAAGTGAGTATTTAATTGCCACCATGTGGCCTGTCTTTCTACCTTAAATCTTTAGATGGATATCCAGTCCCATACCAACCACTATCAGAGGATGGGCACCAAGGGGTGGGGGAGGGGTTTTTTCTGTGGTCTCAAAAATTAGTGTGTGTATCCCCAGAAAAATTAGAAATCCTCACTCTGGCACACATTAATACACAGCATTATATTTTTTTGATTCTTGCTACATGCACCATGTTGAAAATTCTGGGTCAGGCCACACCAAGAACTAAGTGGAAGCCAGTGTGTTAATATTTGTTTTGATCACTTTGAACATTATTAATGAAGCCAGTTTCCCAACAGGTAGTGCAGTAAGACATAATTTATTTTTCATACTTGTTTAATGTGTTTGTTAATTTCATGTTTTATCATTCATTACAAAATTTCCATGTCAAAGCCCAAGTGTTCAGAGGTCGCACCACCCCCTTCATTCTTCACATGGGGTACATCTCTACACCAAGTATAAATGTCTCAGCTGGTTAAACCATCTGGGAGCTTTTATCCTGCCAATTTCATGGTTTATACATTACAATACATTTTATTTAATCCTTCTTAATTCTCCCTCACAAATGAATCCTGTTTGTGGTGGACCGTCTTTTCAATTAAGTGTCCTTGCACGGCTGTTGCCTCTACATTCGATGGCCTTGAAAACACAACTAATCATTAGGATGTGTTTTTTCCTGCACCAGTTTTATCTTCCTAGCCCCAGCTGACAGCATATCATTTTCAAGGCATAAAGCTTCAAAGTTGTTTCAGCATCATTAAAACTAACCATCTATCAAACTTTTTAAATTGACTTTTTTCTCTAGGTATAATCAAAACAGGGACTGAAAACTAACACTTTTTGTACGCCATATGTGCATTTTACTTTTTTGCAATCCCATAGGCCAGATTTAATTCATTTCAATATGATGTTCTATAGTAGGGAGACATCTGATGTTGAAACAAAAAAAATATATTTAAATGAAGCAGCATATCATTCTCTAGCACACAATAGGCTCCAGCTGTCTGTTCAATCCTATCACTTTTCATTATGAAAACTGGCAGATTGCCTTCATAGATGCTTTGATAAAAGGGAAGCGATATGACTAACAACATCACTGTAACCAATCTGGAGCAATACTGGGGATGAATGTTACATGTACCCTCGCATAGTTAAGTAATTCAGAAATATCAGAATCATGCCTATAAGCACATCTGAGAATTTATCTAAATTCATTTGTACGGATTAGATTACGCAAATGTCCCCTTTATAAAACCAGTTTAAGCATGGTTATAGTCTGACAAGGAAGCTTTCTTCCTGAAGAGCAGTGAACAGGGACCAGAGATAAAAGATGAACAATCTCATGGCCAATTTGTCAGATTTGCCAATTTGCAACAGTGTTATTACTTTGAAATGAGTCATTTGGGTGTTGAGCTTAACTGTCTAATGATGTTTTTTGTAGCTTATCTCTCCATAAATTAGGCAGTAATGTAAATGCTGCCGTTTATTCACTTCACTAACGCATCCATTTGTTCATTGACTCACTTTTTTGTTTCATTTCTTATAAAAGATTTAGTTTTACACAAATGCACAAAGAAACTCTGGTAGGACCTTGTGATGCAGTCTAACTGAAATGCAATCACTAGTGCAACTTCATTCTCTTGGCTGGGATTGGGATGGTTCTCCCCATACCTAATACAGCACCAAAATATTGGTACTAATAAAAGAAATGGAGTACATAGAATTGCAACACATATTTGCCTTAAATACCTCAAACATGCAGGTGAGTTAGATAATCTTTGCCAGTGTGTCTGTACCACCTGTCAGACCTGCTATGACTGACAGTGGCAGCCCACACATAAAGAATAGGCTGTGTCCTTGCTCACACACATATGTTATTACATTATTGGATCAATATTCATAGTATCCAGATTGTATGTATCTCTCCATCTGCCACCAATGCTTACATCAACTACCCGCTCAAACAGTTGGCTAGTTTAGTAACTTAAGCACATGAACTGAAACCAGTGCTTCCAAGTAACAAGACTCTTTAACATTACAACAGTTTATGCCTCAAAGTAAGATTATCCATATGACTGCATGTACCACCTCTATGACACATTCAGCAGAGGGAATTCAGTCACTTTGGCCTGCTCTGCAAGCGTGTAAACCCGCTGCCCTGTTGCAGAGTGCCATGAATGGTTACAAATAAATGCAATAACACAGTTTTCTTTAGAACTCTGAAATTCTTACATGTATTATTATGCTCACCCAGCATGTATGCCACACCATACAAAAACAAAAACTCAACAGAATAATTTAAAACTTAGAAGAATCCAAGCTACACACATAAATGCATTTCATATACTTTGTATTCATGTGCAAAAACATATTTCCAAAAATAGGTCTGAGTACCAAATTATTGATATCAAACTAGTGCCAAGTTATAACTAAGCTTTCAAAAGTGTTTCAAAGCTACTAAACAAGCACTATTCCCACTTAATGCTGCCCGTGTTTGCCAACATTCACTCACATTCTGTAAATTGGCCCTGTGTTTCTTCATCTCGCCATCACAAAAAAATGTAGTTGTCCTATGCATGATCAATGTGTGCAGCTTTATGCTAGTATCAGCAGAAGCTATGTATGGTGAAGGTCTGATATGCTTGGTGACATGTTTTCAAAAGTATACTGTATGTATGAATTCTCAGCAAATCATAAGCATTTGCTCCTCAAACACCATACAGAATGTTTGTGTTAAATGAATTGACAGCAGATGCATTTTTCATACCACCAACAGTGTAGTGAACATCCATATGGGATCAGTGCTGTGTTTGTACATAATAATGCTATTACAAATCATAATAGCAGATCAAATAGCTCCATGTAGTATTAAACATATTAATGTTAATCACCAAGAATAAAAATATGCATTTCTGCAAATATTACTATGCCAAACTATGGTTCTGGAGGTATTGTTTGTTATGTTTTCAAACTTTGTGGTGCAGTTTGAAGTATCAGTCCCGTTATTAGAGGGATTTTAATACACTTCATGGAGTGTTCTATTTTCAAGCACAGGATTTTGAGATTTATTTCTGAAAAGGAAAGACATGTGGGGAACTCAAATGGTAGAGGACATGGAAAGATAGAAGAATCACAGGACTAAATTATGAAGGAACGTCGAGAAATATGCTGATGCATAAATGCGTTGTTCATTGTGTGTGTGTGTGTGTGTGTGTGAGAGAGAGAGAGACTTTCAAGAACTCAAACCTACCACTTTTGAGTGTTATGAAAAATATCATACTTCTTTGCAATTGTTTAAAGAATAACAATCCTACTGCGCCTTCAGGCTGCAGTGATGTGACAGGCTTCTCAGGTAACCTCATTACTCCAGATTTCCAAGCGTCGACAATCATCATCGCAGATTGCCAACACTCACCCCTTAAATTTAGTCTCAGCTTCTAGCTGTAACACATTGTCACAGTACCCCTGAGTGCAAACAGATAGACAAGCTGACTGCCACATATATTACACATGCATTTACATTCACCAAGATAATCTAGCCGAAGAACTGCTTAGCAGTTCTAAGATCTTCCTTGCAGTCCAAGATCGGATCCTGACTGTGCTGACCGTGTGGTCAGGAGTCCTATAGGGTCGTGTGTAATTGGCCATAGTGTCAGGCAAAGAGGGGTACATACTGTCAGTTGAGCACTCCCCACCTTGCTGCACAGTAGCCACTCCTCCTGTCAGTTGGGTCCTTGTGGTCCGTCTGTGCCAGCTGTGTGAAATGTACAGCGTTCCAGCACAATGACTGCGTAACTCAGCTGGATGACTGCAGAGTGAAAAAAACAGCTGTGAATGGCTGCACACGTTGTGGATGAAGAGTTATCTGGCTTGTGCCATTCAAAAATGATGGAAACTGGGCATACAATTCCTGACTCACAACACTTATTCCAAATTGAGATAATTACCATAATGTGTCATAAAGTGTTGTATCTTAGAAAATTAAAATGTACACAAACTTACATAGACATTGAGCCAAATGTATTGTACCAAGACGAGGTTAATGAAAAGTTGTGAGTCTGAGTTGCATCCCTGCAGGACTGCAGTCACCCCCACTTCCATCCCACCCCCTGGTTTACTTCCAGTTCCGTCTGTGTGGTCTCCCCGGGCCGCCAGGTTCTATGTTTAAGTCTGCTCCTGCAGGTGCCCAGCAGAGCGGTGACATGGGGGAGCAGAGCGCTCGGTGAACATGGGACGCTGTCACACCTCACTGAGCCAGCCCACATCACTGAGCCGGCAGATGAATTATTCAGACACCTGTGTGGAGGATAAACACTGTTGTTTTCTTCCGGGAACAGCACTGATGTTTGAGGAGCTTTGACAATTAAAGGAAGAATTCAGAATGATTTTCTTTTCTCTTTTTCCCCACAGTTCCCTCTGTCTCTCTTCTCCTAGGAACATGTAGTGGCAGTTCTATGAACTTGTAATGCTGCCAAATCTGTTGCAGGGTGCCAGAAAATTTTGCATCCCAAGCAATGCAGTACTTTGAATTGTTGTAAACTATGGATTAGTTGCATAGTAAAAAAACAAAAATAAGTGTTCCCTTTTGAGGGTCAATGTAATATGTGAGTGGAGTTGTTGTAACAAGCCAGTTGGAATGTCATTGTAAATTCTGCTTCGCTCTACTTACAGTAAATCCAGACCACTTTTGCCTACTGCATTAGTCCAGTCATCTGTAAACAGTTAAGACTAGTTGTTAAGTCATCTAGAGCTACTGTAGCATGACTAAAAATGCACAGAAGCACAATGCATTCTCAGCATAAGACTTTAAAAAGCTCCAAAGGTCTAAAGATCAAAGTTTAAAAAAGAAAGAGAGTGCAAGGGTGGGAGAGGGAGAGAGAACATTTCACGCCATTTTGTCTTAAACACCATTGAAGAACTTGTTTCTGTGAGGCTGTTGGGGGACAGCCGATGGCTCGCCAGGCTGCAGTGGCCGATGGGTTTTGAAAGGCATTTGTGCCTCTCCTTTCTCCTCCCTGTTTCTTATCCTTCTCTTCTGGAGTGCAGCCTCCCAGTTGACATTGGGGAAAGTGCTAAAAGCCATTGTGGTGATTCAGAGCCTGTTTATCGACCGGACGATGGTGAGGGCATTCAACAGAAATATGCACACTGGGGAAGGCAAGGTAAGGTTTCACTGGAGTACAGGCATTGCAGAAGAGACATACATATGTAACCTGACATGCCAATTAATGTCAATTACCTTATTACAATCACTCAGTAATTGTCAGTGTCGTTGTTACACTCAGTGCTATATTCAGTATAATTACAGGACAATATCAGATACTCTAAACACCAGTCTGCTGAATGGGGTATAAACCTGGTAATGGCATTCAAGTTATGCTTTGGAATTTCAAAATATGATGCAAAAAAAGCATTAAACCACAAGGAACCATTCTTCCCGTTGAGAATGGAAGTTTTAAATAAGCCACTCCTTCCACAACTTGTATGTATTGAATTTAAATAAAGAGCAGCAAGCCACTGTACCCGTTGGGCGCACAATAAATGACATGTTTTTAGCTACGACCAGCAGCTCTATAGGTTGGTTGGTGAAATTTGACATGGAGGTCAAGTGTGTGTGTGTGTAAAGATTTGAGTTTCAGCTCATGCCAAATGGATTCACAGACTTGCAGAAGATTTTGTGGAAAGGTTGGTGAGCCAAAGGACAGCTGATAAATTGTTCCTGCCAATTGGCAAAAAGGCGGTGTGGCATTGGGAGTGGCCTATAACAAAAAGGTGCATAACTTCTAAACGAATTCATGTAACATGGTCAAACTAAGTAGAAAGACGCAAACACACGAAGACAGAGAGACATACACATACACACAGACACTTTAATTGGTGATGGTTTGCCCTACCCCTATACTTTAGCCACACCCCCTTTCATAACTCATGAACTGTTTGTCGTACACTCTTGTGGGAGGCATCATTGCACTCATCAGAGAGTAGTTTTTCTTTCTTCATTTTCATTGACCAAATATACAGTATAGAAAGAATTTCACATTCACACCATATTTTACATGGAGGTCAAGTGTTTGTGAGGTTGTGTGTGTGTGGGAGTGAATGAATGAATGAATGAATGAATGAATGAATGAACGCACGCATAGATGCATTAGTGTACGTGGTCGCAGCTATTGCGAATTCGCACTCGTTAATGCATTTTTTGGTTCATTACCAGCTGCCTGCTCATAATTTGATGGCTGCTTCCTTTTTTAAAGGATAGTGCCTGCACTTACCTCAGTCTTTTGAACTTATATAGCACTTTTCTTGGTTTCAGGCTTTCGGTATACATGTTTTTTCAGGGTACAGGTATTCTAAATCCTTTTGACATTTCAAACTTTACAGAACCTTCAGAATTTCAAACCACACCAATTTCTAAGCTGTTTATGTCTCCAAGGTTCTATAGTACTACTCTACTTTAGCTAATGATGATCATTGTTTACAGTGGGGCTTTTTAAGTGTAATGGTCATACAGTCTATGGTTTCTTTATAAAGATTGGTTTTTGCAGGGGGCAATTCAGATGAATTACCTCTGCCCGTGACCAGAAGTATAGTCCAGTCTAGAAGCTGAGTGCAGTTCTCACTCCACACTTAACTGCTGCTGTTAAAGCACTTGACTGATAATCACCCCGTGTTCCATCTAGCCATAAGGCATTATGTCCTGAACACTTAGCAAGGAATTTAATTGCTACTGAATGTTGTTCATCTCTTGTGTAATGATTTGCACTCATTTTAGAGTCAGTCAGGCCCATGATTTGGTTTAAGAAATTAGACACAAGTAACACTTGTTTAAATTTGCCACCCTGAGTTGAGGACAGAGCCCATTGCGGTTATTTTGAGTCCAGGCAGTCATCTGATGATGTATTTGTGGAGGAGAGCGAGAGGTAACGGGCTAAAATAAAAGGTTTGCATACTCTCTCATCATCTGACAAATGTTCAAGGGATTGGAGGCACGCTTGATCTTTCCCTCACAATTTTCACCATGTCATATTTGTAGTTTTCCTCTCATTCAATATGAATATCAATCCATGCATGGCTATCCTGTACAATTAGTCCAATGAGGTTGAATGCTTTGAAAACACATTAATATGTGGAAGTCGTCAAAGCCAGAGGGACTCTTGATCATTGTTAATTATGTCAGTGGACGAGAAACCTCTAAACTTCCTGCCAGAACAATGCCGCTGATGTTCACAACCACAAGTATATGAGTAAAATAACAATGGAGCTGGCCTCATATGAAATTTTATGATCTTCGTAATGCCTGTGTCCTTCTGTATTTCGGTTGCTTTCCTTTTGGCGGGAGACTGAATTAATTGCTTTTGTGTTATTCATTCCACAAAGAGCTACTTGTACCATGGCTTTCTTGCAGTTATTTCCCATCCAGAATTGAGTTTACATATAAATACAGCAGATATTATGCCTCAGGATCGTGTGAAGAATGCAAGGTGCCCTGATGGATTTTAACATGAAACCCTCTGATCACAATTGCAAGGCCTAAAACTACTACTACGCTGGGGAGACATTACAGATTTCCTTGTATTTAGTTTGAATAACCTGTCAACAACCCCTCGATGCCCCATTTCTTATTCTGTTCTCTCTTCACCCAGCTATATTGTAAAGAGCTGCCATGTTAACATCTAGGCACCATGTTTATCTCAATGTACACATAGCATTGTGGTCAAACTTGAATACCATGCATGGATTTATGGAGGTCTGTGGAACATACGGTGTCTGTGGAACATACTTGAGTACATACTGAAACTGAATTATTGGTGTAAAGATTCAAATGTTTAAATGACATACAAGCGATCTTTACTGTTTGTCAGGTGCCCAGTGGTTAGGGTTTATTTATTACTTTCAACATAACTAGTGGAAAAGAATGACGTAACACCATTTGTGTGTAATAATGTGGATTTTTGCTAAAAATGTTGGCGGCAGCCTTGCAAAGCTCATAACTTTTCTTCTCCCATCAGAAGCAAGCTAGTTTGGTGAACTACCAGAGCAGGTAATTCTCGGGCCAGAAATCTGCCCACCCAGCCCAAGCATCTCTTTTCTGCAGAGCTTCTGATTAAATGACTCTCTGCTTAACTGCCTGGCAGGGTTTGAAAGAGAAGATGACTTGCTTTTCCAGGAATCTCCCAGGATGCTTTGGTGGAGGCCCAGACGAAAATGTGAAAAAAACATAAAATAATCGGGCAATGCCTACTAACTAAATCGTGGAGGTAGAAACAGAAAGATCAGTCAAGTGCAAGATGTAAATGGAGAGGGAGAGAGGAAGGGGGAGTGAACTGATATGATGAATAAAATAAATGAGCATCTGAGGAGGGAGAAAGGAATGGCTTAGAGAAAGGGAGGGAAGGAGGGAAAGAGGGAGATGGAGAGGGTGGATGAGAGGGTGCTGTGCTGACACAAGATGTGTAGCTAATGCAAGCTGTCCGGCGTGAGGCCCTGTCCTGGTGAGCATCTCTGCCTGTTTCTCGGAGCTCCATGTAGTGGGCCGTGATCAGAATCCCCTGAAGCCTGGCCTAGCATGAATTTAACACAGTGTCACAGCCTGATTCGGGAGTTCTACCTCAACCCTGGACTCCAGGCTCATGTTTATGCAATTTCTCGACTGATTACCATGTGCGGAATGCGCAAGAGCGAAAGACAGAGCCTCCAAGCGTATGGAGGGAGAGAGAGAGAGAGAGGGAAGAGAAAACAGCACTATCAAAGGAGGGCTTCAAAGACTATCAGAAGCGTCTCTTGGGTAATTTGCGATCCTGCATTCTTCAGACTTCAAAGGGCCGCTGTGTGTCGGAGTGTGAGGGAGGGGGGGGAGCAGAGGGGGATTGAATCTGATTTCTCTAATAAATGCTGACACCAGGCCTGTTTGATATTAGATTCAGGGAACATTTTGATTTGTTATCGCCTTTGAAACTGTTCGGACGTCCTTCACACAGCTGCCTGATTACCACTCCCCAATGCGGGTATGCAAGGAACAGGGAGAAGAGAACCAGTGCGAGGAGATGGAGCTCAAAAATAAAACAATTAAAAACAATTAGACAGGCATGCCAGCTTAATCTGGAAAAGGACATTCCCAAATATTTTATTCTCACTAGCTATTTCCTGCTGGAAACGAATCACAAACTGATTGACTTTATACATCACTTTTTCATGAGCAGAGTCACATTACCTCATAGACAGAACCAGAATTACCATGAATGTTGATGCGTTTTGTTTTTTCAAATGTCTGTTTTTTCTGAGTAAAATAGCGTTCATCTCCCAAAGCCTCCAACTGCATCTATAGGATGAGGGCAGACACACCCCTGAGTTCACCTGCATTCACTGGCAGCTGAAGCACGAATCGCCCGGAAAAGCATTGAGCAGCAGAGCAAGATCCCTGCGGAGAGACAGGACTTATGTCTGATTCTCCAGTCAGTCACACATAGTTGAGGTGGTCCAAGGTCAGTGCAGCTCCAGTCATTCTACCTGTTAGCCGTTCCCACCCTTTTTCAGCCCAGGGACACCTGAGCACTCCTCATTATATTTAGGAGAGCCATACTTTTTCAGGTCACAAATCTGAATTATAATGACATTGCTGTAATTGAAAGGGCGACCATGACCAAAAGCCTGTTCATACCTTTAGCGATCATTTAATGAACTTCTTACTTACTTATTATACTTATAATAACTTATATTAAAAATTATGTATTTGAAGCCAGTGATTAACAGGTTGTAAAACTAGTATGTTATAAAAGTTGTTGATGTATAGTGATAAAAATTCATTCTTTATGTACAACTGTAAGTACTAATTTTAGGATTTTGACATTGCCCTCTGGTAGCATATGGAATAAGGACATATTTGTGGTTTTTGCTGAGTGTCTTGCAGCTGAGAATTCATCCCAACACCATTCCAAGTGAGATAATAACTGGGTCTGGGAAAAATAGTGGGTAAATCAGTAAGACTGATCAATCTGATGTCTCTCCAGCAAATAGCTGATCAGGAATCTGCAGGTTAATGAGCAGAGCATGAATTTTAAAGTTGTACTTTTTAAAATCACACAGGCAATATGTTTTTGTTGTGTCACATCTGCAGTGTGGAAAGTAGAGAAGGGAAATCTCTAAATTTCAAAGGAGGCAGGTACACAGCCACTTTCTCCTGAGTCGAGCTTCACACTGGGGCTGATAACAGTTTAATATTAAATGGTAAAATGTGATTAAAAGGTACTCTATTAATACATTATTTTCACTCTTATCTGGTTGCCAACCCACTTGAGGACAAGTTTTTATTGAATTACTGTGTTTGGGTCATTGACTGATACATGCAATGCACAGTCTGCTGAGTGATCCACTGCATCCATGACAAACTCCTTGGCTTCAGTTAAGACTGATCACATATCCAGTAAAACATAAAATGTCAAGGCTGCAGGGGGCATATGGAGTCAAGGCATATATTTGCAGTGCAGCTGTGTATCCAATGGCTGGGAATTTAGTTGGCAACAACTGGCTCAGCTTCTCCAGGGTGAAATAGTGGGTAAGCCGGTTAATCTCATCAGCCTGATTCCCCTCTGGCAACCTCCCTCTGTCGGCTGGGTGCCTGCAGGTTTGTGAAGTGAACATATGTTGACTCTACGTTCCTCTGACGGCATAAGCAATATGTGATTGATGTTGCACCTGCAGTGTGAAAAATGAGTAAGAGGATGGTCATCATGTGAATCTGTGGAATCAAGCGCTTGGCTGTTTCCTTCTGTGTAGTGGGACAAGGTGAGGGGATAATTTCACAGTGGGGCTGTTACAAATATTCCTTCCCACCACAAACGCAGGACCAGAATTAAACCTTAATATGGTTTACTCAATGCTTGACTTAATGTCAAGGAAATGAGTTCACAAAACAGCACAGAACTGTCTTTCTTTGCTTCAGAGTACAGAAAGTTCACATTTCAGTGAGATTCTTGGATAATTTTCTCTTTTGATTCAACAGTAAAATTGAAATGAAGCTGATTGAAACCACTCGAAAGTGTATATCCTCTCTACCATGAGGCAAAGTGGTGAGAGAGTGATAGTTTTGGGCTATATTCACAAATGAGCTACACAAATACTGTATGTAAAAGGAAACAAAATTAAAAGTGTGTGTTGAACTAACTAAAATGCAATTAAGAAGCAGTCTAGTCATTCAAAATTGACGCCAGTACTAGTAACTAATGTGCTTCTGCTGTAGGAGATATTTTAGAATCAATATTTTAATATGTGAGTATCTAAAACTAACCTACTAAGGGGGTTGCAGTGAAGCTGTTCAAAAGGTCATGTTCCACATGCCTGCAGAGTCAGGACCAGAATTCTGCATTGTCAGGACCAGAATTAAACCTAACTGAATCACAAAAATGCACTGCTTTGCTAGAAATTGTTAGTATGCTTGAGCACCTAAATAGAGAAACCACTCACTCTTGAGTCAAGTATTGTTTTTGCCAAGGTCTGTTGTATCGGACAATGAAACACTTCTCTCAAGCTGTTATTTCCCAAATGACAGAAAGATTTCTAAAATTAATCTTCCCATCCCACACAACTTTAATAAAGCTAATGTGTTATCACTATGCCTGCCTTTCTCCAGCTTCATAGAGTGCTGAGCACCTTTCATCATCACCACCCACCCAAATCTCATTAGAATGGCAATACCACAGTAGTAGCGCAGGGGTGCTGCAACCTACTGCTTACAGAGTATCTCTTTAAAAAGATTGCTTTTCAAGTGTCTTTTCACATCTACCTTAGGAGATCAAAGGACAATGTGTTTATTTCTTTATTTCACACAAACACAACTCTCATGTAAAAACATACCAGTCTTGAGTAGCGTCCCCTCTCAACCTCCCCTTCCCCCTGTCACTAGCTTGCTTTGCTCTCCATGTTCATGTCACACATTGTTGAGTTTAGTTGCACTTTAGTGATGACACAGTTCCCTAATTTTTTTTCTGGTTTTGTTCTTCCACTCTATCCTTCTTCTCACAATTTTCTCTATATTTGAGTACTTACCCATGTATTTATGTATACATTTGCTTTATAAATTTTCACCAACTTTGACTTTTGATACAAAATGGGTTAAAAATGACTGCCAGTAGTAAAGTGGTAACTTTTCATTCAAAGTTCAATACATTAATATTCCCTCCAGTATTTGTCTATGTATTTAAGCTTTTCATTCAAATTTCAATACATTAATATTCACTCCACTATTTGTCTGTGTAATTGGGACTGAAAAACAAGACTGAATTGTGACTACTATTGCCACAAAATGCCTTTGTCTTTATTATTATTACCCAATATATTCTGCTTCACATCTTAATGATTTTAAGATATACATTTATTGCCAGCATACATTGACATCACATTAAAGTCCAGTAGAAAACTAATATAAATATACATTTTCTTATGGTTGCTGATATCAACCAGTTACCAGCAAAACACACACTGAACGCTTCAGTGACTTGAATAACTGGCATTTTGGCTGGTGCAAATTCAATGAATTAAAATTCATATGGGTTAAACATGCATGATAGGGACAGCATTCCGAATTGGACCAAAATAATATAACATTGCAGTCTTGCATCAAAACCTAGTGAAACATTAACTACTTACTACATGGTGGCATATAGGTTCCATTTTTCTTCTGTTCTTAAAACAGGTACACACTCTGCCAGGTGTTTTATCATCCAAGAAAATAAAACCCACCATACCCACCTGTTTTAGAAGAAGCTTTTTTCTCATCTGTAACATCTTAACCCTAGAAAAACAGATGGAGTCCATATCATGGTCTTTTTTTCCCCAGTGTTTTTTTTGCCAGCGTTGTATAATTTCCACCTGGACTCTAAACCCATGTGCCCAGAGTAAGTCTGAAGTTACATTTAGGGGTACATGTAGCATGTTATACAGCATTGCCCTGTAAAAGGCCATTTACATTGTACAAGCCTACCAACTCAAACCAAGCACTTCCCTCTGGAAAATAACTGCAAATTCTTACATATGTGTGCATCTAAGGCAATAAATACAAGGCTAGCTCAAGTGTCCCTGCATGAAATCTTCAGCTGGAATATTATTTCATATCAAATCCATGATTGGATGGTTTATAAAGTCTGCTTATTAATTGTGCAGTTTCATGAGAATATCATTAGAATAATAAATGATAAGTCATAGAGGGGAACTTCTCAAGTTTTCTTAAAGTGCATTTAAGAAGGAAAGTTGACTGATGCTGTGGAATAGACTGCTTAATGCAAGTTTTGATGTATATCTGATTTGAAACAGTAATACATAATTACTTACTGATTGTTTCCCTTTGATAGCATTTCTGTTTTTGGATGTAATTACAGTTGGCCATAGCAATGATTATTGAAATCTGCCACTTACCACTACAATTACTAGTTTATGAAAGACTTTTTCAGATTTTCCTTTGACTATGACTGTGTATCAAGTTCCAATAAATGATAAATAAATTCATATTTTGCATGTTGATCCTAATTTTACATAGCTATAGTCAATGAGCAACATATTACAGAGTGACAAACGACATATTTACAGAGTGACATTGCAGTGCGATATTCCTTGATTTTTATTTTTTCTTGCATTAACAATGCAATTCCGACAGTACAATAGCCTGATCCACTCCACAAATCCTCTGTTTTTAGGAGTCTTTTTTTAGCCTTAATGCCTGGATTGTGGGTTTAATGGACCCTGTCTGTTGTGGCACAGATACATGTTACAATATAAAAGCAGAACTAGCTATACTACTGTCACAATCTGTACCAGACTTTTATCTTTACTTTCATAATCCTCTCTTGGGCTGGAGTGAGGGATGGGGTCAATTGAGATTAGAATGCATTAGTTGAGGGTCTTATGATCGACACTGCATGGCAGATAGCTTATGAATTCAAAAGGGTGAAAATGCCTTCATGTCAACCCATCAACGCTCCTCAAGCTGTCCCACAGACAGACTCCTTTAGCCACATCATGCATTGATGACCATCTACAGGTCCATGGGATGCAAAGAATGGTTGTGCATTCACATGGTATAGATGACATATATGTGGGAGTATAGACCGTTGGAACATCTCCAGCATATGTTGCTGTATGCATAGCATAATCTTGGTTAGAGAACAGAATGAGTGGGATATGAGATGACAGGTGCTGTGCTGCACCATATTCACTCCAGGAGTGCCCTTCACAGCAGAAACACTTCCACTCTGCCTTTGCCAGAGCTGCAGTCCTTGTTGTAGGAGATGCTACACACACCAATGAGAAGACAGCATTGGCAACCAGCAACCACAAGTTAAGTGCTGTGTTATGCACAAAGACACTTAACCAGCCTCCAGCCTTGCTCAGTCCCAAGCCTGACACTTGACCCTTGATCCTTAGATCTGACAAGTGGATATAAGGAAATTAATTTCAATCCCAGGCACAGATCAAAGAGTCATAAAAGCAGTCTTTTATGCAAGCTTTAGCTTACCAGACATTGCATTCAGGCTTTGTAATGTGCCTACAACAAATTGCATATTGTACAGGCTAGGCTTAATTGATCAGATTTTTTTTTCCATATCCTGTTGGCAAGAATGTATCAATAGAAATATCAAATTAAAGCATTGCTGAGGCTAACATGTACAATAGTAGATGTAAATGTTGAGTTCAATATTATCTAGGATATTATGACCCACAAATACTATGTCTGGCAAGTGGGGATTTCTGGGTGTGTGAAGTGATAACCATCTCAGCCATGCATTCTCCTTGCATTGCTGCACACAGTCCACCTAAAGGAAGGGTGGCTGTCTGCAACAGTTCATAACAAGATTCATAATACAGAAAGCAAATGTAACAAATAGTTAATGTGGATGAAATAACCAATTACATAACTGCTGTAATGTTAGCTTTTAATAATCAATTTGTAAAAGTATAGTTTGACTATATGACTTATGGCGCAGTGGCAGGCAGGGCCACTGAGCCAGGTGGTGAGTGGAAGGAAAAGCACTGACAAATGAAACAGATACTAGCTAACAGCCTTTCATTAGCCCCTTTTTGGGGACCAAAACACTAGAAAGTGGCAAAAGTATCAAACAGAAACCCAGCACAGCAAAGGAGCAACCACAACATAAAGTCCCACAACAGTCCTAAAAGTCCTCTTCAGCCTCATAGGCTGTGCTTTAAATACAAGGCCTAATTGAAGGCAAGTGCTAGCATTTGTATTGATTAGAAATCATTCTTAGGTGAGTGTGACCATTGCTGTTACAGCACTGGTTTGCTTCCCAGGCTGAGGGAGGGAACCAGGAGACTGACAGCAGTACAATGGGAGCAGCCAAGGAGCTTGCTCCGCCCTCCACCTATCCTGTCCTGGCACCACACTCTGTATAAATCACCTGGTAGACATTGTGGTAGGACATAACACCAGCAATACAGGGAATTAATAATTAATATGTTTTACATAAATTTCAGTATTCCAATAATTTATTAATTTGCCAAAAACTTCACCTGTAAGACATGGTCATTTCTGCTGCCTGATCACTAATTTAGCTCACAATTTACAAATAACAGTAATACTGTTGAAAAAAGCTAATGTTGTAAACAGATGGCCCATATTATTATAAGAATAGAATAGTGACATTAGTCTTTTCATTAAATTACTTATTCTGGACAGCTCCATTGACTTGGATTGTCTTTGGAGATAACAGCCACCGATTTTTTCCCAGTTTTCCCAACCCAAATGTTCAACTGAACTAGTTGACCAAACCGCAGCACCTTAGGACTCACAGGCAACAATTTATCCTGCGAGCCACCCAGCGGCCCCCTACTACTTCCTTTTTACTCCATTAGTGGGGTGTATGGTAGAAATCCCATGGCAGACCATACCAGAGAACAGTGTTGCTGTTGATTTTTGTCACCTGGTATGCAAGCTTATTTCCAGAGCTAGTCTACAAAGATGCATAACAACCATTTCATTAATGAGCCACTTGTCTCTCCCAAGATACCAATTTCATAGTGTATACAATGTTCATTAAGAGAAGACTGTCTTTATAATAACCTTGGGAAAAGGCCCTGTGTTTTCATAGTAACTCAGAATAAAGAGTATAAAGACGGGCACAGATTAAGACTTTATTTGGTCCTCCCCTCATCATGAATGAATAATTCATGGATCGGGGGGTCTCTGTTGCCTTTTAACACAGGTAAAATTGTTTTACTATAAAGCTGAGTTTTATGTTGAGTTAGGTTGGAGTTTTGGTTCACGTGAATTCCTGGCTTAGTCTTTCATTTCTTTAATGATTGTGTTTTGTGGTCATGTCTCTTTAATTTAGTATTCCTTAATGTAAGTGAATCTATGTCTAGTTGGTAAACATACATTGTTTTCATTATTTGAATCAAAGTGCTATCTGTAAATTTTGACCATGCTTCCAAGAAGAATTGGTAGTGTCAACTACAGGCAGAGAGTGTTAAGGCAGACATTAATGATTAATATGGACAACTCCCTAATTAATTTAGAGACCACCCAGTTAGATGCCACTGAACAGTAGTGGGTGGCCCAGCTGTTGAACTATCAGTTTGAGGTTAAGCATCAACTTGATGCTGTTAATCAGAATGCTGACACTCATTCCATATAACAAAAAGATGATGAAGGACATGGAAGCGCTGGATGTGTGCCCACTTAGCCCACTGTAGAACCAGAACATAGCTAAAAAGAACAAACATAAAATAACCAGTGTGAAGAAGGTGAAAGAGACAATATAATAAAATGGAGCTGGACTTGCAACTTGGAGGCTATTGGTTCAAATCCCTCCAGGAGATCTGTTGTTGTACCTTGGGGTCAGAAACATAATCTGGTTTCCTTCTGAAGAAACCTGAATTCTGTAAACTAGCATATCTTTTCCTGAAAGCCTACCAACTCATCTAGCTTTCAGACAATTCAGGGCCCTTTTTACCTCCACTGTCCCTGCTGTCTCTTCAAATCCCCCTTCATCCTTCCCCCTTACCAGCTTCTAAAGACTACATTTTAATTAGTCAGACCAGGTTTGTGAGGAAGCCATAGGTGGCTGAAGAATCATTGGGACAAACCTAAACTGTGGCAATCCCACAAGCAAAGCCACATTTTGTGGTCATCAGCCTCCTTTTCCTCAATCTCAGATGTGCCACTGCATCACTCAAAGTATCTTATTAGCTGGAATGATAAAATCAAGACTGTAGAATATTTTCATGGCCACTTACACCATAAATGATTGCAGTCAATTTACAGCAGGATTTCAACAGTATTAACCTGTTAGTTTTAAATTCAGCACTTTACTGTTAATACAAAAGAAAATCTGTTAAATTACATTCCATTGACTGTTTCTTAACAGAACTATAATGTATTCCTAAAATACAGCACTATACTGCTAACCAACCATCCAAATTAGCTTGAGTAACAGTATCATGCAGTATTTTTTGCATTTTGGGAAATGCAAATTCACCTGAACAGCACATGTGAAGCTGGATCAGTTCTTTTCTTCATCCATCCCCATCTTACTAATTATTTGATTAGCAATTTTATTTAATCCATATATCGTTTCAAAGTCTATCAGTGATGCTTCCATTTTGTTTGCATTACTGAATATGTGCGCGTCATGTTCGAAGGATTCAGCTGCTAGCTAGAATTTCATAGATTATTGCCAATTAATCAGACAACACAAGGAGCTCATGAAGCATAATCAAAGTCTTCACAGTAACCTTTTACAGTCTATGTAAGTCACTTCATCAGAAGCAACATTAAGACTTCAGTGCATGCTTGTTATTGGGTGGTACTTCAGTGCAGATTCAAAATTTAAGGCAAGGTTATTTTCAAGATAATAATTGGATCAGAAATTAAATACTGAAGAAGATTTGCTTTGCTGTAACTTACTGCTTCTTCAAATCTGTGTAAATGTGGTTGTTTTTCTCAAAGTTATGTTAATTGCATTGGCATGAGCCTGCTTGATGGCATGTTGATTGTGCAGTAAAGGCCATAAAGCGGAAGCTGTGGGTGTATATATCAGTCAACTGTAAGAAAAGGAAATAAAGCCGCTATTGTCAGGGTGCAGTATGAACTCAAGTGCAGACAGGGATGAAATAAACCAGAGTTTATTGAGAAGGGGAAATCCGAGTCAAAAACAGGCACAGGGTCAAACCGGGAGAGCACAGCGACAGGTCAAAAACAGAATCCAAAGTCAAAAAACAAGTCGGAACCAGATAGAAACAGCAATCAGGCAGTCACAAGGGGGAATGAAAACAAAAGCACATGGACAGGGAAACAAAACCCAAAACACAGAATCAGACGGTATTACTGACAGCTATATAATGTATTTTTTAAACAAGTCAGTTAACTGTAAAATACTGTGAAAGTAACCAAAAAACAAGTTCATACTGTATTTTTCATTACCAGTACAAAACTGTAATTTTTGTAAAAATTTTAGTGACAGTAAAAAAAGTTTTACAGTACCTTAATGGCAACCCTGCTGCCAGTTGTTAACTTTTTTTCCAAGAAAAGTTTTAACAGTGTACTTAATTTGGATTATTTTTTACTTACATCGTATTTTGTAAGGTTGAAAACTTATTTAACATGGTTATGCAGCTTTTACTGCGAAATTGGGTAGCCAATTAGGTGATTTAGCTATTTTTTATTTTCTAACTAGCTAGCCATATTGGAAACCGATCTCTTTAAATGAATTCTTGAATATGAATGAATATTGAATTCCTGAAGCTAAGCAGATGTGGACTTTGATGTGGGCCAGTCACTGGCACTGTTCCACACAGCCATATCTGTGCATCGAAGATTGGCACGTCAGATGAATGTGCCACTGAATCGCTCCCTTGGATGCCATCTTTGCCAAATTAATAAAAGGATATTTTGTTTTTAAACCTTTTCTTGGAGTTAAACGCTTGAAGTTAAATAACAACATGTTGAAACTTGGCAGTAGGGATTGGCGTTTTCAATGTGTACAAATCTCTTTTGTACATCCCTCTGAAGTATTGTGGGGGGTTATGTATTTATATCTCATGTCAAGGCCAGGTTTCCACCAGCTTTATCTTTAAATAGCCTCATTCTTCAGCCGGACTCTGTTCCTGGTGCTGAGGAGAGAGAGATTGATTAACGCTGCATTTAAGATCAATGGGAAGCTATTTTGATCATGCCTGAATTGGAGGGCGCGGCCCGATTTAAACCTGGCGGATGAACCATTCTGATTCAAGGCCAGCTCACTCCAGAGTGTCTCTGTCAGATCAGGCATTTCTGTCTTTATTTATTCTCTTTGGTTAAGATAGAACTATATTACTACAGGAAGTACCTGTAAACCAAAATGGGTTGTTTAATTTTGCAACAGCTTGTAATGAATGTACTATAAAAAAGGAAAGCTTGGAAAATACAGGATGATATAATATGGAGCTAAAATAAGTGCATCATATATTGCTTGCCTGTGTTCCATGCACGAGCAGGCACATTATTCATTGTGTTATCTTCATTGATTCATCCTTTGACACCCACAATTTGTGCCTTGAGACCGGAGGTCTTTGAGCATGTCAGAATGGAAGGATAATAGACCTTGACAAACAAAACTGTTGTGTTATTCTGTAGCGGCTGTTCTCTATTACACGAGGTACAGTAGGTCACTATCAAGGTATTCTTACATTGTGCCAAGGAAACAGATGAAGTGTAAAATGAGGTTAATGCCTGCAGGTGGATGATAAGCCCATCAGCCAGAAAATGCATTCAGACAGGCGTGATTAGAGTCTCCCAATGTGACACAGCAGCATGTAGCATCATGTGATTACAGGAAGGAGAGACGCCCCTCCAATCTGCCTGTGTGTCCAATCAATGCCTGCAGATCAACTGTGCACTCCCGCCAGCTCCATACTGGGTTCTGACCTGATATGTCGATACGATGACTCCCTCAACAGTGATATTTAAGCCCACATAGCAAGGGTGTTACCTGTGCCTTGTGGTACATCCTTAGAGGTCAGACACGTCTTGGGTAGGAGCATAGTACACCATAGGCTCAGGCTTGTTAATCTACAGCAGGTGCAGGCAGTAAATAGCTGCATGAGCCAGAAACAACAGTTCTCAGACTGCGCTGTATTCTGACTCAGGTATCTTCTCACCTGAAATAACCATAGTATATATCATAATGTCATGGCAGAAGCAACCCATGTGGGACTTGAACATATGACACCGATATATGTTCATGGTAACACAGAGTCTACTGTAACATTGCTGAATAATTACTTGCAGAGGTTTACTGGCCCTTACCATTCATATGTCCCTTTGATCTTACAGTGTTCATGTTTTGATGATTCTATTTTTATAATGTTCGTGGACCTAGTTTGTGAACTGCTAAGTTGTTACAGATGTTTTGGGACTTTTTTGGGAGGTAACTGCTGGACACCCAGCCCATGAGCCTAGCAACAGCAACAGACCATGACAAAAGCTTTTCATACATTTTCCCAGCAGTAAGACCAATGTATGGTTGGATTGGGTCATGACTGGACATGTATGTTTATTACAGATCAATCAGCATCCAAAGCTAATCAAGGTTTCTATATCAAATTGATAATTTCTGTTAAACAGTAGTTCTAGACGGAGCTATGCCACACATTGAACCAGATATTATAAACAGAAACTTAAAGTACAGAACAGAGATTATTTTTCCCCAGTCCTTTCACATACTTTGTGAATGTAAAACATTTTCCACTAAAAGCACCAGAAAAGTGCAACCAGCAGATTTATGCACCAAATATATATTTTTAGTGCAATCTGTTTTGTTTTGTCCCTTTGCACAGGAAAGGGTCTTTAATTTTTCATGACCCTAGAAACACTAAGGAAAACGTATTTTTGTTTAGTTTTTTGTAAGTGAAGAATTAAGAGCAAATTGCTATAAATAGCCCTCCAGATCTCAAGGGTCTTAGAATGTGCACGATAGAGTTGGAACTCTCTCTCTCTCTGTGGCTCTGCTCTAATCTGAACCATTATGGTGATTATGTTACAGGAACCATTGCCAAAATAGAATACTGTACCACAGATCAGCTGTAGCGTAATCCCCCATTGCAACAAATAAGCCCAGTTACTACTATGTATGGCAGTGTGAAAAAGTGGCATGTAATTGGTAATAAAAAAAACATTGGGAGGTGCTTAAGGATGATAGGAGACACTTGTTTGACTTGCAAAGCCTGAGCTCTTGTAGATATACCTAATCCAAAGCTAAGGTCTATTTGTTTAGCCAACCAGGTGCAATCATAGTGCAAACCACAACAATACACCTCTATTAGGCGCAAACTGTGTTTGGAATGGAGAATTGTGGGAGATCTGATCATTAAAGGGCCTAAAAAAAGAAGAAACAGTGTACTGCAACATCTGCTGGTGTTCCAGCAGACAATGGACAATGTATTGAAGGAAATAAAAGCATCAGGCACGAGCGTCGCACAATGTAAGAGCAGGTGCAGGGGGCACATGGACGCCTCTTTTTCAGCCTTCCATTTCCACTTGCAGGCTGTTTCAGTCCCCTGCACTCACCCAGACGTAGGACGTATGACTGATGGACAGAGAGTAATGGGGAGTAGAGACGAATGGTGCTATAACCAGGGGCTGAAGAAAAGAGTGATTCATCTCACATGAGAAGCTGCCTCGATGAAGTCCGCTCTTTTTCTCACACAGCTCCATCATGGGCAAAATCACCTCACCGGGTCATTAATACTGTGCTCTCACAAGTCAGGGACTCCTCTGAAAATACCCTGTCCTGTAAACAAAGCATTAGCAAGAAACTAACAGAACAACTCTCTATAATATTAAAAAACACACACACATAAATACAATGCTGTATCTCTGGTATGATGTATGTCAGTATATCACAAAGTTCGACATACAGTGTAAACTCTAAAAGCATCACATAAAAACATAAAAGTTTGTTTCAATAATGAGATAATTGATTTCACCCAGATCTACAGACAATAGCAGCTCATCTTAATGTGTCCATGGTGTTGAATGTATATAGGCCAGTTTCAGCATGCCCTTTAGTTGGAGCTCCAAGACAGTGTCACAGACACACACCGGCATTTTCAGGCCACAAAAGATTTGTTCCATTAGAGTCTACACAGAAATTGTTAGCGGGAATGAAACCACCAGTGGTCCCACCAGGTGTCATATGGTTTTGTGTACTTGTGCATTGTGTGTATATTTACTCAAGATGTTCCTTATTCCAAGATGATAATGCCACCATACACACTATTAAATGGATTCAAGAATGTTTTCATTGACACCAGAATGAAGTCTATGCCTTCCATGTCCTCCCCAATCACCAGATGTAAATATTGCTGAACCTTTATGAGTTGCTCTGGAACATAATGTGTGGACTGGTTTTCCACCTCTCTCACCTATCAAAGGAATGGAGGCTTTCCATCTTCAATAATTGTCCAGTATCACACTAAATACAGTTCAAAACAGGTCTAACAGCATCCTGAGAAGGATTTTAGCTGTTCCGGGGGCAAAATATCCATTACATGTTCCAAGGGAAAAAAAACTGTTATGTTTCTCTCAGTGTTTAGGTTATTTGGAATACTCCTGTGTTTGTCAGTCAACTCCATAATTATTGCCTTGATGATGATGATGATGATGTTGATGAACAAAAATGGCTGTACAAAATTAAGGAACACAATGTGCTGTATTTTAAGCTCAAACATACATGTTCATGCTTAGCCAATCAGCACTGATTAACCTGATAAATACAGTCTCACCACATACAGTGCTGACACATTTTTAGTGGTTGTGCAGAGAGCAGTCCTCAGCTTCTGTACCTCCTCTTTGTGGATAGGTAAAATAGAGCCCTTGTCTGGAAGGCCTCACTCTTGTGTTGAACCCTTCACTGTTAAAAGGCATGCTTTAGTAGTTAGACTTTAAACAAAGCAAAGCTCTAAACCAAAGTAATTGAAACCAATGGTTCTTAATAAGCCAATGGGGATCTTGGTTTTGCTGGCAATTATTGAAGAAGGGAAGACATACACAGGGTCAAGTTACAAGAGGACATGGGTACATTTTCTTTGCAATAGTGCTCATTTGGTTTTGTAAACATATTTTCTGATAATGTGTTGAAACATATTGATGAAAGTGTAGTTGTGACTTAACTACAACTAAACATCAATCATTTTTCATCAATAACTGGGTACTATAAATGAGGTATCATAGTCATATTAGTCCCTCCACAAAAAAAACGAATTCAATCAAAGGCTGAACAAAACCACCACTGAGCTCAAGTTCAGGTTTGCTCAGCAGGGGCACATGACATTCGTGCTTTACTCAAAGTTTAAATTGAATGCACACCATTTTAAAGGTCTTAGGCGAGGATCTTGATGCATTTACTTTGTACCCTTTTTTGTTCTGTCTCGGCATGGCAGTGGACACATGATGTAGACTGAAAGCGGTCACTGCAGGCTTGCGAGCAACTTCTTATTGTTGTGATCCTAGGAGCTCTGGCTGGCTTAGTTTGACATCTCAGAGCTCAGGTGCATTTCTTCTACCTGAAGAGAGAGAGCTCTTTTTAAACTCCTTCGTCTCTGACAGAGCCTCCTTGGCTTTTTCTGTCTTGCTTTCACAGCGTTCCTGCTCAGAACACTGTGCTCTTTTGCTCTTAGTAATAGAAAAGTTTATAGTCTGCATTATTCTTGTACTTCATGTCAATCTCACAGCATGCGCTAACTGGACTGCAACTTGACTCTTACTTAAAAAGATATTTTTGTCTTATTTTTCACTTATATGTACTACATGTACTATATGTACACCATGGCTGTCATTTTAGTTGCAGTTATTGTTTTGTAAAGAAAAGCAGAAAGACACACACTATTGAGTTGTATTTTTTGTAGATTGTTGTAGTTCAATGGAAGGTCTGTCTAGATTGTGATTGTGCAAAGAAGACAAAAGCTACGAGTAGTTCAGCAGTATATGAGGCTATAAAACATTTATTGTAGTGTTGAGACTAGGCTTTTCCTCCATAACTATCTCCCCTAATGGCTTGTTTGATATCTGCTGAATGTTTAACATGAACATTGAATTACTTCAGTCTAGACTCTCAGCACATAACACTTAATGGATAATCATTAAATGCTATTTTGGCGCAATGTTTTAGGTCTGATTCTAGACCAACATTTCCCCTGGGCCTCTGTGGTATGCACAAAGAGAATCTCTTGAGATCAATACATGTGGAAGGGAGCTAAGCAAACCTGTGGTCTTCCGCTAAATTAAAAAAAGAAGGAGTGTGGAATTTTCTGAGAACATAGTCGGTGCCTCATATCCTTAAAGGTCATTGAAATGTAATGAATGTTTGTGTTTGCCTTTGTCAGTATACCTGTTGAAGACTGATTTTGTATACAATACATATTATAAGAAATCAATCTGTTAAATTTGTGTCCTCATGTGACCTGGGGACCATTATACCCTGTGTAAAATAAAATGAAAATAACCATTTGGTTGTTGGTGATTAGATGGAGATAGGCCTTAGCAGGAGGAACCTCAGTCAAGTATCCTGTCTGGGAACATTCTGCATCCCATTTGGCTATGATAATAGCGCCTTAGGTTTACCATGCTCTCTTTTCCAAGGCCAACATTGTTACATTATTTTAACATGTCAGTATCATTCCCAAATGTTGCCCCCAGTCTAGAATACAGGAGAAGTAAGAGGTTTTCCAAGAAAGATCAGTAGTTACTGCTTATTTATTTCTATCTAGACAGCTGGAATCCACCTATTCGTTGAATACATTGTACCTTGCTAAAATTTGTTTAATTAACCGGATGACCACAAGCAAGAAACATAAAATCATAGAAATGATGTATAACTAACATTATTTGTTTGGATGACTAGTATTAGCTGTATTAGCTGATTTTAAAGCTAATGTGTTGTAGTATTTCTGCTGAACCAAACATCAAATGAAACTCCAAGGAGGAGCATTCCTTCTGTATGAACATGGCCCAACCACTAAATTATGAGTATCGTATGCATACTTTGTGTATCGAACACCTATTCATCTTTAATGTTCACATTATATCCTTGATACCAATAATATGACCCTGACCCGATAACTCTAATTTTCCATTGCTACCCTTTATTAGTTTCTGTTGTTTGCTTTAAATTTCTTATGCATTATTACCTCTGCTGATTAAATCCCACTTATTTGAAAGTGAAGAACCAGGAACATGGTGTTTAAACTACGTGAAATGTCTTTTCTTCCTTCCCCTTTTGGTTTGCCCTTTGTAGACTTTTTTCACTCCAGTCAAAGAGAAAAGAAAAGGCGGCTTGCTTGCTTTTCCTGTTGCTGTTGAACAAATGTAGCTGAGCAGGTTTTAATTTTCTGGACCCCAGTGCTGCACTGCCCTCATGTATTTTTCATCAGCACCTTCCGTCTCCCACTCCCCTGGCCTCACAATGCTATTGATTGCGTGATTAAGCCATCAAACTGCCATAAAGAGTTTAATATTTTAAAATGGTTTCCCTTTTTTTGCATTAACATTTCTCTCTTATTGTTTTAAAGTTTTCCTCTTTCAGTTTTTCCTGGCTTGGATATAAATATTTCATAGTGGGGAGAAGGGTCCATACACCATGCTAGTTTTTTTTCTTTTTTTTCTTGCTTTGTGGTTGAGGTTGTGTCGCAAGCTTCAGCAGAGGTCAGCAGGATAGTAGGAATGGGGGGAGGATGTACTGTAAGAGATCCCAAATTGGGCCATCCCCAGAGATGCTTTTTTCTGTATTTGTCTTCATCTCAGGCCCATCTCCAGGCTGGTATCCATCATTAAGAGTGAAAAACACTAAGGGATCCTAACCTCCCATCCTGTTGAAAGCATTGACAAGTTTGGACTGTTGAGGTTCTATTGTTCGTTCAGACCCTTGGAAATTTCCTCTAGCAGATAAGAATTCCCATTCTTTGCGACTTGCTGGTTCATTTACTTTGTTATGAACTTAATGAAATTATATGGATGACATTTTAGCACCCTTTTATCAGAGAAACAGCTGAACTGAATCTCTTACTCTTTTACATAACTTTGTTTACATGGATGACATTTCAAAACCATTAGAAGAGTGGGCAAGAACAAACAATTAGTGACCACTTTTGTTTGTTCACATTATTTCTCTTCACACATTAAATCCATTTTTATGACTGATGCAAAATCTGTTCCATCTTTTATGTTGCATTGAAAGATTACATATTGACATGTTGATTTTAAAATATATTCTTTACTAGAAATATACTGATATTCATGTGATTTTGATAACATTAAATTCTTAAAATTGGGACATGTTACATTGGCTTGGTTGCCACATAAACCTGAGGAACAGTAAACTTGAATAAAACAAATCTATGTGAACGTGTGACTCTTCTCAATCACCTGACAAGCCCCCATTTCTTTCCACAGACCAATTACATATTATTTATATTCTTGGAGGATGACAAAGTCAGCATATACTCAGTTTGTGTATGTACAGGCACCTGGCTGACCATGAATGGCTGTTAGAGAGAGTAAGTTGACAAATTGAATGAACTGCCTTAATCCCTACCTTTTCCCTTCAAAGCTGGTATAGCTGCCAATGTGGAACTCTGGCAATGACCAGTAATGGCAGGGCTGGTACCTGAACACCCAGTCATGGGTTTATGCTTGCTTCTCAAATGAACGTCTACTGCATGGGCCAGCCAAAGATTCCTAATTTACTGTTCTTCTAAGACAGTGTTAAGTTTAAGAAGGGTTACTTAAATCAGAAAAAATCTAATTGGCAGACATATTGATGCATTGATAAGAGCAGTGATTATCAAAGCACATATGCACATTGTATATGACGATATTGTAAAGAAAAACATTAAGAATAATGATGACCGATAAATTTAGGTTACAATAAATGCATATTATTCTTTCGATTTGAATGGTTTGCTTTGGTCATTTTGATCCAAAGAATGCTTGGACTACTCCCTCCCCAACCCCACCACCCACCCCCACCCCCAGCATTTGTCTCTTGGACTTGCCTTGGTTACCAATCCAGAGACGCAGAAGGAGCCCTAGCCAGTGACAGCCTCATTACCTGCTACTGTTGTTTCTGTCAAATACAGCACTGCACCAGTGCCTAGAGAAGTTAACAAGGAGACATGCTTTCCCTGCTGCACTTTACTGTAACAAGCATTCTGTGCGGCCTCTTTATCCTGTTCATGTCTATGATAAAATATCACTTAACTTGTAATGCCAGCTAGGTCAGTTATTTTACTATGACAATTGATGATGTCTCTATAGTCTCTTAAAAATCATATGCTATTTTATATGAACTGTAATATTAATGTGGTTGTTGGCACTGAAATTGCCAGCAGAATTTCCTAGGGAGAGGTGATTTGTGATTATCGTTGTGATTTATGATATTCAATATTACCAAGCTTTAGCTAAAAAGCCTTACTTCCATTTTTGAGCTTATATTTTAGGTTTATTGACATAAAATTGTTTTAAAAGGCTAGGGCTCAGCCTGCTGAATGTACATCAAATAGCCATCATTGAATTTGGATACATTCTTTCAAAGTCATCTAACCTTGCCATCCATGGCAGAGAATTGTGGTTTATTTCCACAGTGTCACGTCGTTCTCGTTACGGGTCACCAGTGTGTGAATAAGTGGCTCTATTAACAGCTCAGGAACACAAGCGAGGTGAGAATGGACTGGGCCACGACGCGCTGGCAGCCCAAGGAGCAATTCTGGGCCTTTTCCTGTCCACTGTCCTTTCACACCTCAACCATCCGGCAGGGAGGAGCAGATGTCCAGGGGACAGTGAAGGGGGAGAGAGGGTGGAAAGGTTGGTGACGCAGGTGGCCACTTCCTCCCCAAAAGCATAGGGATCAGCATGTCAGGCTTTACCCTGCTGTCCCAAGTCCCGGCATTCCTGAATATAGGGGAACATCAAGCTGTGCTCCCATCAGGACAATCAAATTCAGTCTGAACACCACATCCCACCTCTTACATCATTACTACGATCTCATCCGCCTTCCTGCCCTCACCTCTGTCTCATTCCACTTCATTATGTCATACAAAGTCATGTGACTTGGCCATTATGAGGAAGCTGAGCCTGGGCTGTGGATAACTGTACGTCACCGTGGGCTCGAGGCTGCTGTTGGCTGAACTCAGACACATTCGGTTAACCTTGAGTAAGAGCAGGCGTCCCACAGGGGTAGGAATCAGGACACGCTCAGACGTCTTTGCCTCATCGTTAATTACCTTCACCTGAGCTGCAACAGGAGAGGCTAACAGGAGACTCTGCATTTAGGGATGATTAATGGCAAATGGGATGAAGGTTGCAGGAGAAATGCTTGATTCCTCAAATAAGCAGCGACACATGTAATTACAGCCGCCACTACGTAATACACTTTTTTATAATGGTATGCAGGTGTGATTGGAAGCCCCCACACCATTAACTCTCCATTAACATCTCTGTTCTAGTGCTTATTACAAATCTAATCGCTTTAATTAACTACAAACATCCTTGTTGGAGCAATTATTATCGCACTTTGGCCATCTTATTGTAATTATTGAAGGGGCGTGTAATTGAGCTTCTAATGTATTAATAATAATCTTGGCTGTTCATTCATATCCCGTTTCTCCACCAGTGTTTTTTTTTCCCTTGTGAACAAACCTCCTTTATTACGCCTGAATTGCACTGGGTCGTGGATAATCACCCCTGACAAACCCGATTGATAGCAGATCAATACTCTCCCTTGAGGGTCCAGGGGATTAGAGTGGCTTTGCTGTTTCACTGTGCGAAACAGGGTGTGAGAGACAGTGCTTCTGAGTGTGCATAAGTGTGCATAAGTGTGTACATGTGCGCTTATGTTGTTATGTATGGATGCAGAGGAAGTGTGTGTGTGTGTGAGAGAGAGAGAGAGATGGAGCGTGTGTGTGTGTGGGTGGGTGTTTTAAGAGGTATGACTGTCATGGTGACCATTCACGGCTGGGAGGAAGTGTAAGATTGGTCTCATGCCGCTCTGTAAAAATGGGGGCTACCATGTGCCAGCAGGTCATTTGTATCTATACTGTCACTTATCTCATTTTGATCCTTGTTATTTTTTTACTAACAGAGTCTAAAAACCTCATCCCAGAGCCGTCATCACTCAGCTCTCACCAAGACTGCTTAAGAAGACAGGGTATTAAACAGGGAACAGGAAGCACAATGACCTTGTTGAAGGGAGGAATGTGTAAGACACAGGCGAGCGTGACAAGCAGCGCTGTTCTCCCAGTCCTGCGGACCATGTGGCTTCAGTTTTACAGCTGGCTTACTGGGCCTCTCCCCAGCAGGGCCGCTCTCATCAGGCCAACACAGACACACACAGGTGGTGCTGGAGAACCATAAAACTCCCTGCCAGATCAGGGAGATGCAGCTCACACAGATGCACTGCTTCCAAACTGCTCGTGTTTATCTCTGCAAAGCCCTGCTCCCCAGGCTCCTAGGAGGGTGCAAAGTGTCAGTTAGAGAAGGGGAAGCACAGAAACTAAGATATTTTTCCATCTGCAATCTCTAATCTCTCAGGCTCAGGTATTAGGAAGGAAGGCAGATAGAAGATTTTTTTTTCTCCATTTTTTTTTATTTTCACAAGCATTTTGTTTAGCTAGAAGACCCCAAGCATCTTGTTCTGTTTCCCTCTAATCCCACAGAGGAATTCATGCTGAAAAATTGATTTGAAAGCAGAGTAAAATATTTATGCAATTTATAGTCGTCCTTTTTTTCAGCTGTGAGTATTGGTAGTGAAGGTTCCCTCTCTGTGACACGTTGTCTTTCCTCAGGAACCGTCTGGTATTTGGTTCTTTTCCCTCATGCCATGTTGTAAAGCCTACAGGGCTTTTTTATACGTTTGTTTTCTATTTATAATCCATACTGAGCTAAATTCCCCCCTGAGTTAGACTCCTGCAAAGGGAATACCCACAATTGTTCTAGGTGCAGGACAAATTTACTAAGCTAGGGTTTGGGACAGGTAGTGAGCAAAGGGACTATGGAACTGACTTATCCACCTCCTTTACCATACATACTTATATACAGGACAATGTATTAAGCCATTTACAGAATTCAAGTAATAAATTAAAAATTAAGAGATTTGAAAATTTAAACTTGTATATCATACCTTAATCTTTCACCAGCATACAAATAGAGAGCATGCTTGACAGTTCTGCATTAGGAAATCTCAGAAAGTCTTTTTCAGATTTCACAGGGAAGTAGTTCACAGTAGTTAAACTAAAGGCCCGTGAGTTCCAGCCCACTTTCCCAGTACTATGGATTGTGAACTTCATGTTGATTTTGGTGTTTGATATGCAAACTAAGCTGGAATGATCTATTTCATGTCTTAATTGAGTCTGATTTGAAATGTGATCTTAATTAATGTCACCATTTAAAATTGATTGTGAAAAATTGCTGTTTTATTTGCATTTTAATCACCACTTGAATAAGATCTTGAGAGTGCATCAAAGTAACAAAAGATCTCAATCTGTTTTTTTCTGGGAAACTTCTTTAGTAAATAATAAAACAGAAGTGATCTAAATTTGAAGTTCTTGTTTATAAATTGACTACCATATATTTTATAACAAATAATGTGCAAATGATTTCTTTGCCATCGTATTATACAATGTGACCACAACTCTTGCTTGGGTCTGGGTGAGAACAGATGAAAATACAACAAAAAATGTGTAAGAAATGTATTCATTAAAGATATTTAAATATCTTTAATGAATACATAAAGTAAATGTTGTGGTTACGGGATAAATTAACTCTGTGGGGGGTGAGGGCCGGCAGGAAGAGAAGGGAAAATGTTCTATAATGCTGAGCACCGGTGTGGGCAGGAAATCGAGGCCCAGTTCTATCTGAAGCCCCAATCCATATCCGAGTTTTTTCCTTTAGTTTTAAATACTTGAACTATGAATATTTCTATCGCAAGCATTCTGTGTGGTCTCCAAAAAAGCACAAACCTTCAGTCGCTGCCCTGGTAATCTGAATGTTTTTTTAAGACTGGAAGTCCTGCTGGTGCTCCTGAATTTCATTTTTTTTTCTGTCCTCTGTTGTGTATGATTGAAAATCCTCTCTTTGATATTTCGTGATTATATTGTGGTGTTTGAGAATAAGGCGCTTGCCGTCTCATTCGCTGGAGCTTGTGCTTATGTGGGATCGGCTTGTGCTCCACAAGACACTGCTGCTGGTGTTCCATGTAAAACAAACAGACTTGCCTCGACTTCAAGGGCTTCTCCGCCGCCTGCTGTAATGCATGGACCCAAAGGGACTTCCTCCCATTCTGGTCCCGCATTCCAGCGTGGAGTTTTCAATCTGAACTCCTCTTATTTACCCCAAGAGCAGACAGCCTGTTTTTTAATTCACAGTCCTCCAAAGCCGAGCGCAGGGAAAGACGGAAGAAGCAGGCAGTCGCATCACCAGCTCTGTGTTCCCCCATGGGAGACTATTCACAGATATATAAATACAACTGAAGAGTTAGGTTTGTTTATCTTCCGTTAAACTTATTTATTGAATAATAATGGCTCTGTTGTATTTTGAAGATGCATAAGAGCCTGCAGTGTTTCTTTTTTAAAATGCTATAATATTATTTGTGAAAGTTTTCAATCTTCGTGGACTTGGAAAAACAGCTTTCAGGTAATGTAGGGTATGACCTGCATGCAAGAGTTGTTTTTTTTTTGTTTAGTTTTAGTAGAGCGAAAGTTTATTTCTCGATACAGTCAGAGAAAAGCGTCAACAACACAACAGCCAGAGTGTGCTTTATGACACAAAAAAAGCATTGGGATCCAGCCTGTATTGACATTAGGACTGCCAGCTCAAGCCCAAAAAAACAAGGAGCATTGACAGCTACCTTAAGAGATCTGTTAGCGCATGAACAAACTCAAACTATGAGAAATGTCTAGAATTCTGATGGAATTACAAAGTCATTTGTACTTTAAGGCGATGCAATAATAATGCACCTACTAGACAATGTGATGCACACAATTTGTTTGCAATAGTGTGCATAATCACTCATGTTTAAAATCATTCTGTGAACATGTATATTTGTAATGACATTGTTTCATGTAACAATAACTCACCTAATAATGATCAGCTAATGATACAGCCAGGGCTGAGGTTCAGACCTGCAGCTTTCGGGCCCAAACTTGTGAACTTATGCTGAGCCCTTTCACTAGCTGAGCCACTTGAGACTCCATATTTGATATAAAGCAATACAATTACATTCATCCAATAGAGGAAAAATATGGAACAAAATAAATTCCCTTTGAATCTGAAACAGAACTTTTTTACTCGGCATAATTGACAAGCCTATATTTTATGGAACTGGTAGCAATCCTTATTGTCAAATTCAAGTGCTTTTTGTGTCAGCCACCTTTATTATATTTGATAAAATTCTGTGAAGATACTTCTTCTGGAGACTGTTGAACTGTAGATTGGATTTAGGAATTATGTTTAAGACAAGTGCCCATTGTTTGAGTTTTGAGCTTTGTGCCTGTGGCAAGGTGTGCCACTGTCCATTAGCTAATGGAAAAACAGTCAGAGTATATCAGGTAAAAGAAGGGTGGGGACTTAATATAAACCAGTGTAATCACTGTGATAAGCACACGGAAAGCGGGTTATAGTATATAAACTAATGGAAAAGAGGTCACATTGAATCAGCCAAGGGAGAAGTGTCATAGAAAATCAATGACATGACAGTGACAGTGCATACCAGGGGAAATACAGTCACAATTTATTTTAAAAGTGCTCTCAGTATACGCCCAGTGAAAAAGAGTCAAAGAATACACAATTTTCCTGGCAAATTTACAAAGTGCTGCCATGACATGTGCCTTCTCAAACTTCAGTTCTGACTACAATTACAGCACTTGATAAACATGTCTAAGCAGCTCACTCCCAGCATAGCATAAAATAAGTTTTGGGAATAATGGTAAGTGCATAGTTGCAGCAATAAATTAATTAAGCTGATTAAACGATACAAATCACACATTGCCTTCTCATAGCTGTAGAATACACTCTATGGAACCTTTATGCACTCACTGCACTAATGCACTGTGCATTCAACAAGTCTATGAAAGGGTAAACACTGGCAAAATAACATGAGTCTCAACTTAAAAATCAATTCCTATAGATGATTTTCATGCATGATCATCAAATTAGATTAATAAAATAATTATAAATAATTTGTAATTAATTAATTTGTCATTATTTTATGTTTTTGATGTATTCATGATTTATTCCCTTTTCATGTACACATACAGAACAGTGAGAAGGTAGTTCACCTAGACACTTTTAAGAATTCAAATCGCAGATTAACTGAAAAGTCAAAATTCACTGCACATTATACCTTAATCTTACAACATCTTACAAGCAACAGAGTGATAGAGTGAGCCTGACAGTTCCGCATGAAAAAATCTCAGAGTGAATCAGAAAGTCTTTTTCAGATTTTACTGGGAAGTAGTTCACAGACCCCAGTGGTTTGCCTCCAGGTCTGTAAGCCTACAGCCCACTTTCCCAGTATTATGGATTGTGAACTTTGCCTTCCAGTTGATTTTGTTGTTTGATATGCAAACTAAGCTGAAATGATCTATTTCACATCGTAATTGAGTTTGGCATCAAATGTGATCCTAATTAATTTCGCAATTTAAGAAACAGTTTATTTTACTTTCATTTAAACAACAATAGAATAAGATTTTAACTGAAAAGTTACAAAGCAACAAAAAGATAATTGCATTTTTTAGAATTTCTTTAATACATAATAAAACAAGTGATTTAATTTTACATTTCACAAATCATTCATGCACAGTAAAACTATTGGAACTGTTCATTTAAATCAACAATACAAATCTCTTCATTGCAATGATTGATTGAAAGGCTTATTTTTAAAACATATTTAATTTCTCCTAAAATAAAATGAATGGTGACAACTCTAACACAACGTGTTAAAGCAATCAACATGATAAATTATTGCACACAAGCTATCAGCTATTCATTCTTCCATGTTTTTATATTTTTATTTTTAAAAATGCAGGAATCATTTATGAATGATTCAAACCTGCCACAGAAGCACACAAAACCCACTTCAAAACAAACTGAAAAATGAAACACCTCTCCAGTTTTCACAGATTTGTGCTTATAGATGCTAAAGTAAAGGGACACTATAGCTACGAGCATGGAGTAGTGTTTGAGGGTGTACCTCATCGTAGACTGAGATGAGTGCATTGAGAGTTAATTACATTTTTTTCCTCTGTGCATTTTACTTACACGAAAAGGTGGAATATCTAATATGTTACCTTCAGGGAATGTTCTGTAAGTACAAGTTGATTCAATTAAATGCTTTTTATTTCATGTTGAGGGCTTAGCACTCATGTGTATGTGAATTCAAATGTATCAATTATGAATTTAAATCCACTCTCTCTTCTCGTTGTTCAATTCAAAATCAATTTAACTAAGGACAATGAGTGTTATTTCAATTGCCAAATATTGAATTATCATAAGAGTACTATTTTAACTGAAAATGACAAAGGTTTGAAAATGTTAGACCTGTTGGGTTGCTTCCCCGTTAAGACACTGGGTGACCAGTGTATTGATATACCACCAGAGTAGTATCAAGTCAGGTTCAAATCTTGTTCATGCATACAAGATATAGCATCACGACAGTAGACAGGCCTACAAATACAGCTGGGAATTTCAAAATGAGAGAAAACCCAAATAAAATTTGTGCTAATTGGTTTAAAAAACACACACTGTAGGATTAGGCTGCCAAAAATGTGAACAGGAAAATACTTGTTCTGGCTGGAGGCACTGATATCGGATACTCTAAAAATGTATTTATTCTTCCTTTAATATTTGACTTTGGCAATGTTTGTGAAATATTCAGTTATTTTACAGTGTATAGACACTGTACAAATAATGAACCATACTTTCTTGAGAGAAAATAACAAATGCGTTGAGTAATTTGTGGAAGTGTCACATTAATAATAAAACATGTTGAGTTTGAAAGCAAACTTTCCTTGGTTTTAATTAACCTGTTCACAAAACCTGCTGAAGGCACATTTTAATATCTTTCCACCAAATGAGTCTTCCATATGAAATCACATATAAATGAATAATTTTGCAACTTTTATGTTGCTACAACATGCTCTCTCTTAAATATTAACCACAGCAACTATGAGGCCATATCAGGGTTTGATGCTGCCCTCATCTTCCATAATATGTTACAAGATTGTGAGAAGACCTTCGCTAGGCATTGCTGTTGTAGACATCCCATGAGAACATACAGGATGTGCTGAACATTCATAAGGTTTTGCTATCAGCTGCAAAATTTATCCAAGAAAATCGATGCATCCCAGCAGGAAATAACTATACAACATATAGCCTGCATCTTAAGTAGCAAAGTCATTTGTGATCGATTCTGACAGAAAAAGAATGATATGTATTTTTTTAATTAACCACACAAGTTAGCACATTCATATTGACAGCCCTGCTCTTAACAAATTCTCTCGTTATCTCTCAACTCTGTATCACAACTTATTGATTTTTCCCCCCTTCTGCTTCTTCTTCTCCATTCTCAGGTTGCTTTGAGTTCTTTTATTTTTGTTGTTTCCCTTTGTTCTTTTCCTCTGTCTTCCTCTTCCCCCGCTCTCATCTCTCTGTGTGTGAACCTCCCCGCTGTGCCCCTTTCACCCCTCTCTCAGCGCTTGGGCCTCATTATCCACCAGCACCCCTTTCCCACCCCCAACCCCCCCCCCCAATTCAAACACATTCTCATCTGAATGCCTCATTATTGCTCCCGACCGCCACTAATGATTGATATTGGGGACCCAGGATGCGCTGCCTTTGTTCGGGCGGACAGACCACCGGGAGAAACGCTCGGAAACAGACACATCAGGTAATAAACCTCTGGTCCTCAGTCTGCCTCACGCGTTATTGATGTGGGATCGCTGACACAAAAAATTGAGCCAGAAGGTGTATGAGGGAAACATGTGGGCCCAGAGGTGAGTCTGCGGCCACAGAAGAGACCGTACTGTGCACCGTGACGCTCCCCGGAACATCAGGTCATACTATGTGAGAATCACAGCCTTCACTTGGTTGGATCGAAGACAGTTAGCATTGTGACACAAATGTCCTACCTCGAGAAAATTTACAAATCACACAGGGTAGTATAGTCTAATATATAAAGTATTTGCTGTTTAATACTGTTTTTTTTATTGACAAATGTTTGCATATTGCAATGGCACTTGTGATGAGTTTGCTGTTTTGTCCAATAAATTTCTATGTCTGGCCTGTGTTCAAAGGGCAACTATATGATGTGGTAGTATGTTTCTTCTCATTGAGATCCACCCCTAAAAAGTCTTGGAGGTAAATTGGATCAGTGACCTTGTGTTTAGGGGCTAGCTTTGACTCTGCAAGGTTGGTGGTATAATCCACAACCAAGTCACTTTTGAGTTCTTGTAAAAGGGTACATGTTGAGCTTTAAACCTGTAATATCTGGGGCTTTACGGTGGTGTATTCATGAAAAGCACATAGTTGGGAAATTTAGCAGAATCAGTCATTCTGTAGCATATCAGTAAATCGCTCAATCCACTGTTGTGACTAGAAGAATCTATACAGAGATATACAGACATCTACACAATTTCACGAATCTATACAATTTCAGGGATACATGTAAACTTGGAACAGAGATCTTTTGAAACCCTGAAGTGTTTTGAATTAATTTTGAATTGTTACCAGAGATTCTGTAGAATTGACATGTCTCTTGCTGCCAAATGCCAGCATGCGGTTTTACTGTGGTTTATGAGTTGCCCAGAGTTGGTGGACTTGGACATACGTTGCTGGGAGACAAGAGAAGCTCAGAAGAAGATAGACAGCGTAGATAAACTTCTACGTCTGTGAAAAAAGCAGTGATTGCTGTTTCTTTAACACAATCATACTCTTTATTTATTTACATACTCTTTTTTACATTATTCTGTGACAAACTTTATTTGGAAGCTGCCAAAGATTTGCTGGTGTACTCTTCATCTCCATTGCACTCTCCAGCGCTTTAAATCAGGCTTACAGAACAAACAATGGCTATCACTCTCTGCAGGTCAAAGCCAGTAGAAAATGGTGTTCTAGCCTTGTTGGTATCTTACCTTGTTGTGGAGTTCACAAGCTAGTCAACTAGAATGTACTGTTATTTTTTTTAAACGTGTGTAAACCTTTTTCAGTCCTACTTATGTATACTTATGTCATAAATTGCATTGGTTAGATGTTCTTTGGTGGCAGTGAAGTGTCCAGCTGGTTGCTATCATTGCTGCTAAAGCTAGTGTAATTACTTGCTGAGAATAAGTCGTTGGATTACTTTTTTCACACAGAGCCATTAGGTGTTATTTATAACATTTATAAGTAAGAGAAATAAGCTTCCCTTTGTCAGATATTGGTTTCTGATTTACACAAAAAGCATTTGCTCATCTTTTCCATTTAAATAAATAGTTGGAAATTAAAAAGGTATAGAATGCCATATATATGAGGTTCCACTGTATTTGTCCCCAAATACAGAGATGGGCTACATAAATTGCCATTACTAGACTGCCGTATTTGACCACTTGCTTCATTTACTGGATAACCATTCTATCACCTGTGGGGGTGGCCTTGCTAAATATTCGCAGCTCCGCTGCTAACTGAACACTTAGTAAGGATGGATAACAGTGTCACTGCCTGTGCCTAGTTTTGTCCGGAAAAAATAATGTCACTCCTCATCTCCCAATTATTTTAATGAGGCAAAAAATCTGCTCAGAGACAGATTTTAAATTTGAAAAATATGACAAACATGTACAGCATGTGTATAATTTGGGATAGGGAAACAAGTACCGTGCCAGAAATTGAGTGAGTACAATGGTTGCCACAGAAATGTGTCATGGAATGCTTTTATAATGTTCCCTTCTTGGTTTAAAAAGCCTTCCAGCAATGGATGCAAACTATTCAAACATCTTTGTTTACTATCAGAAAGATATCCATTCAGCTTGTGACTTTCTGGACTCATGCAATTGTCCTTTATTAAAATTTTTCTCACTGGCAGCACTAATGCACATTATTCTTAATATATTAATGCTAATGAATTTAATTTAGTTACACATTATGAACGTTCAGAGATGTTACATTTTGTAATTAGCATGAAAGAATTTGTTGTTTGGTTATAATACTGCATTCCATAGTTGTGTGGGGGTTGGTGTGTGTGTGTGTGTGTGTGTGTGTGAGGGTGTATATGTAATACATCAGCATTATATAAACAAATTTATATTGATATAATATTGCAAAATGCTTGTTTCAAATTTAGTTTCTATATTTAGTTGAATGGACAGACCATACAATGTGTATATGGTAGTAATACATATATGATCTCATACATAATTCAAAATCAATTTGCCATCAAAGAACATATCTATAACCAAAATGTTTGTTTTTGTGGAGGAAGGGGAGTGTATGTTTCCAGGTGATATATCTTAACAGGAACTTCTGTGCATACTAAGTTTGTTTGTCTGTTGAAACTCAGAAGCCCAGGTATTCCTTGAAAGAACTGTTTCAAACTCCATGAAATACTTTCTCATGAATCCTGTCGAAAATGTTATTTGAGGAGTCAAAGTTGAACAATTCTTAATTCTGACAGCACTGCTGTATCTTCAAACAGTCTTCCAATCATACCATCTCTTTCTCCTTGCAAGCCAAAATATAGGGGTTCCACAGTATCATTTAGTTTGTAAAAAAAAAAAAAGCACTGCAATTGCCACTTAAGTTTTGCTATATTACAGACATCGATAGAAGAAAAAGGTATACAGTACAATGCATACAGTTTAAACACGCTGTGTTGTAATGACTGTATCTCTAAATAAAAGCAGGACGTTTGTTTAATCAGTAGAGTATGTGCCTTCATATCTTCCTGCAAGGGCGGGAGGAGGCGCGGGATTGGCTGTGTTGGGAGGTTGCTGTCCTGGGAGACAGATGGTGATGAGTTCCATGTCATGCCAGGAACGATCTGGACCAGCTCCATCCAACAAGGCCCGGGGCGTATGTGGGAGGTGCTTACATCGGTACCGTCTTCAGTAGAGGAGACTATATCCACGTCCCATCTGTTCTCTGCTCCTCTACCAAATCCCTAACAAGTCTTGTCTTCAGCAGTGGATTTCTAAGCACTGCAGCCCAAGCATCACCCTGGACCAGATCAGACCTTAATTCCTGAACCCTGCTGTGCAAGTCAATCGATAAGGTTGGAAGACAGCAGAGGGTAGCATGCACTTAAAATTGGCCTGAATTATGCATTTCTCAAGGTCATTAAGAATAAACCTGGTTGTTGTTTGAGATATTTGATTGCTGTGATTCTTACATTTTGTGAATGTCCAATATGTTTTACCCAAAGATCAAGGCACAAACCTTAATCTCATCTCTATAATTAGACCAGCTTTTCCCCCTGACCCCCTAGCTAATTATATTCTTTATTATTTATTTTGTGGACAGATTTATGTTTTAATGAATTTATGAATAGCACATAACAAGGACCACAGAGAGCTGGTGTCAATACTAAGCTTGAGACAATCTGCATGCTGCGAATTTAACCATAGCATGGCTTTCAGTTCTGTGCACAAGTCAACTCAGACCACCCACAGGTCTAGTAAATGGACGTCCACCAGGACAGTTGACGTGGCGGTCTCGACACTACTCTGATTCACATACTCAGCAGGCTGCTGGACGGAAATAGTGCACAAACCCATCGCCATCACAGATGGTTAAAACTTTTTACAAGAAATCAGGGGGTGACAAAATAAACATCTTGTGGATAACGCACAAAAACGTCCCTTTTTATGAATGATGGTGTACCTAAAAGCTTAATGTATTTGCTTTGGCAAAAGCCACACCGTAACATTTTACCGAGCACGACTTTCCCTGAAAGTTTCTGACTATGAACAAGTATTATGTGCGCAGCCAAATTAAGGGCAAAACTTTCACCTTCAGGCCACTTTTATCCCCAGGACTCTTGTCAGTGACATTACTGCAAGTTCTAGCCTTTGACTCTTACATGTTTTTAAAATGGTCTTTTCCCTGCTGTCTAAATGCGAGTTAAAGAAACATTAAGGTTTAAATATTAATGGTTTAATATGGCATTGTTGGAAGGCTCACTGAGCTGTACATTCCAGGTCCTGTTGGTAATTTTTCACACTCCAGAAATTTGCAAGGCTCTGCGTTGTGTTAACTCTACACTTTCCCATATGTGGAGGAAGGGCATCGTTGCCATGTCAACGGCAATGCCATGGAGGCAGCTGATGGGCCTTGTCGTCTCTCACAGATTTTCCCATTTCTGGCTCTTCTGCGAGGGCACTGGCAGACCTTAGTTTTATTGAAACAATGCGTCACCTTTTTTTGTGCTAACACTAAAGGGATTTTCATGAGGGACAGCAACCATGTTAGCCTTTGACTCGCTGCGCCTGTCCTCTAGATGGCAACGCAAATGTCCTAAACTTGGTTGGATGGGCCTATAAATCTTCAGAGTTTGTGGTTTGTAACCACATTATATTGAAATGAGTCTCAGGTACCTTTCGTTTCAGTCCATGTGCTTAAGTGTATGATATCAGGAATCTGAAATATTTTATTACACACTTTCAGACCTGTACCCAGGAATATGCAGAGTAGCCGAAGTAATCTGAGGTACAAATGATCAATCACAGCTCGTTGTTACACTGTCCAAGAATAAACGCTGCCCTTTCCTAACCGTATTTTTATTATTCAGGATTACTGCAGAATAATTTTTCAATAAAATAAACAACAAAGAGATGATGACCTTCTGGACCATACCATATTAAAAACTTTATGACATGAAGCAAACGAAATGTCATCTGCAATGCACTGCTTCTTCACTGCTTTACTTTTATTAAATCTATGCAAATCAACTAAAATTATATTCCAGAGAGCCTGTTTGCGCATGTTGATTGCCCTTATTACGTTAGTCCACTTAAAAGGCAGGACATCCTATTATCAGTGACACAGGTGACTGAATTATTCTAATTACACTGTTATATTATAAGCCCAAATATGAAATGAATGTGTAACGATTGGATAATTTATTGCTTACGGAGGACATTTTTTTTTTTTACCATACATGCACATGTTACCCTACATGAATACACAAACACACACACAAATTCACAACTTCTTCAGTGTTCCCACTTTCATGTTCTCAGTCCGTTATTTATTCGTCCATCCATAGTTTAGGTACTGGCAAAATTTTCTGATATGCAACAGATGGCTGAGAGAGCTATCAGGGACACATCATACTTATTTATTTATTTTGTTTTTGCCTAATGATTATGTTGACTATAGGATACATTACTGAACAGAGAACCAATTAAAGTGTTTTCAGGGAAATATTAAATTCCAGACTAAGGAGACAGGTTTGTTTCTCTTTTGTTCTTTCCAGAATGAAATGTTGGCCATTTCATGCATCACAAATTTCCCCCTGTAAAAAACATGAGTACATGTAAGAATGATGACACTGGAGATGCAAAAAAAAAAAGCGTGTAGCTTCTTTTTTGAGCCAAAACAACACAAAATTCAAACACAGCTTTCTGAAATTTCATTTCTGTATGGGGAGGCTGTAATTTGTGTACAGGTTTCTTAAAGTATGGACTATTCATATAAACTAATGAAAGCACATCTACATAAATAGGTCAAAAGAGAAAGATGCAGGTCACATTCAACCTCATTATGAACATCTTGTATACAAACCCCGTATATATTGTGAGTCCTTGGTATGACTCTACGGCCTTTTTTTTAGCTTGCTGTTGAGTAGCTGCAGTGTGTGACGTATTAATTTAGCCCCAGCGCTCTATGGCATTTCAGCCACCCAAAAGAATGCTTGCATTGACGTGGGCTGTGTTTTCTTCTATCATCTGGGAGGGAGAGGCCCTTGGAGAGGGGGTTGTTATCGATACTCAGAGTGGTAGATTAAAAGCTGGGAGTGTCAGAGGGGCTGTGGCTCTCCTGGCAGACCAAGAATGTACCTTGAGGACTCAGAGGCAGAGTGGGACAAGGACATTTGAGCGAATCAGAGCCAGGAAAGGGACTGATTGTAAATGTAAATAAAATGCAAATATGAAATCCGTTGTGGGTATCGGTTCTCTGACAAGAAAGTGCTGCCGTGGGTCCATGGGGGGTCAATGATGTGAATTCCATCGATTTCGGGCTTTCTGACAAGTGTTCACTGATTTTCTGTCCCTGGCAGAAATATCGTGCTTGTTAATCCATTTGAGTCGGAGCACGGTGGGGCTCAGGAGGTATAGGTCATCGCTAACGGGATGCTAATGAGCACCCGCTAATCAATTTGTGCTTAATCAGCCATTCAATGTGCGCTGCAGCTGGCAAGCGGCCGGGGCCTGGAGAGGTAACGGTGCCGTGAGAAACTGCAGGCATGGCCCTCAGTTCACTCCCTCAGCCTCTGTCTCTTCGTTTCTCTCCATTTTGTTTTCTTTTGTTTCTCCCTTGTTTCCCTCCTTTGGGGATATGCACATAATCATTGCTAACAACATTTGCTATGGAGAAGGGAGGTAGCCACTTTGACATCCCAACTTTTGACCCATGTCCTACACTCCCTTTCATGTGACACTGTGTCACGAATTTTACTTTTCTTCCAAGGCTGTGTCATAGTTGCCATTAGAAACATTCTTGATTTTTCTCTGAATTAAAAATCAATTATCCTGCTTGTTGTACTTAATGGGATGTATGCTCCTCTGAGTGCTTCATTAGAATGCACCTCTTAGGTACCTATCAAGCTGCTGTTGGCACAATCACTGGTCGGTAATGCATGACGCTAATGTGAGATGTTTAACTATTGGAGCAGACTGTATGTTTTCCCTATCAAAAATGTTGCGGCTCCATGTTCCATGTAAGCATATGTACCTCCTGTCCACACTGATTCCTCTACTGTAGATGTTTGCAAAGCTTTCAAACTACTGGCCCAATATAATTGGTTTCTGTTCATTAACTTTTATTATTTTGCTGTTTCCCCCATAGGGATTTGGAGTGTACCAATTTTCTCCATTCAGTACTCACAGGCACACGTTGATAGTTTCAGGGCTATACATTAATCCTGTTCTTTAACCTCTCAGAAAAATGGCGTAACTCAATCTGTTTTCCACCCAGCCACTGTTCCCAGGGAGCGCTCTTTTAAAAAATGACTTCAATCCCTGAATTGACAGGCAGGAGAAGGGAAGCAAAGAATTAATCTTAGAGAAAAATCCTGAATAAAAACGATGGAGGAATGGCCACTTGCCGCCTGGTGACTGTACCAAGGCGCACCTCTATTTCAAAATGAAAGCGCGCAGGGCTGCTGACTTCAATCACAGCTTGGCGAGAGTGGGAGAGAGTGCCGCTCAGTTCACATTACTGACTAATCCGTCTCGCTGAAACCGTCCATGTCTGTCAGAGCCACAGGAGGCTGTATTTATGAGACGCTGTAAATATTTGCTGATTCGGATTCTCAGCAAAAGAAATGAATAAAATCATGTGTTAACATCCCGCTTATAAAAGGTAAACACGCAGTCCCAGTCAAGGTGTTCATTCCCAGGCTGTATGATCAACTTTAATTTACTTTTTTTTGTGCCCTTGTTCTGAGGAAAGATGGGCCCATCTCTGCTCTGAATGCATTTGCCAGAACAAGCTTACTTTTATCGCACTTTTAAGCTCTTAAACATTGCTTTCATAATCATCCTCAAAGCTTTTCAACAAATAAACTTCGCTCAGAATAAAGATGTATTGCTATTTTGTAATGTCGAATGCACATATTTGTATGACGTCAACTAATCACATTTCCATTGACTATTTGTACATTTTCTGCCGTTAATAAATAAATGAAGTACATGGCATGACTGGAGATTCATCTCTGCTCTGAGATCAGCTCCCAAAGTAGTTAGAGAGGCATGGTAAACTTGTGTGTTGTGAGAACTTCCCAACTCACCAGGACATGATACATACATTCATTTGCACACGGCGAATGCATAAACGCTCATCATGTGAGTCTGTGCACACACGCACAAAAACCACCGCTGTTGATTTTAAAACGAACATCGCAACAGCAGTGCTGCATGTCTTTTGCAGTCTGCATCACTTCTTCCTGCCAAGTAAAAGGCAATCTGTCGCCTTTTGCCCATAATCGGTCCGAGAGGATCAAACCATGTTGGGGAGTAACCCAAGAGGCTTGTCGCTGCGCGTTTGAAGACGTTCCTCTGGAGGGTCCCAACGGAGCCCATTTGGTCACAATATAAATGCTGGCAGCTGCCTGCTCTGCCATGACCAGATACAGCCCCTGCAGGGCCCCAAAGATCAGTGGGTGGGAAGCATAATTAAGGAGTGGTTGGGCCTCTTGTTCTGGGTATAATAGCTGGATATGATATGACAACACATGGTCTTGTGCTGCTGATGGAAAGTGCTTTATTACTGTTACACTTTGCTGTTGTAAATGAATGCAACTTTATTGATTAATGCAACAGTCAGACAAATCGTTGTTTCACACAGCATTGTTTAACGCATTAAATTCTCAGATGACACAATGATAATGATGTACTCAATAATTAAGCTGATACGTAAACCTGATTTATAGCGACAAGCAAGGGAATTTTGAGGATGTGGAGAGCTTTATTTGTTGGAAGGGAGAAATTAATCCTGGTCTGCCACTCTACAGCACATTGGCCTAACCTCTTTGCTTGATATGCAAGGGGAAAGATGAGACAATATGCCCTGCTACAGCAATCTTCCTGGTGATATTATCCTCTTAGACAGCTATGAACACTACACTACACATATAAAATCACATGCAGGATACATATCACAACTACACATTTTTTTTTTCTACTAGATCTGACATGTTGTCAAACATCAATGTCATGTCCCTGGGTCATATTGGATGTTGGGCTCATCTTGACTTCTGATAAGGGCGCAGCATCCTTACTAAGATTCACTTCTGAACTTAAGCCTTTCAAATGAACTTGACTTTCATATGAATGAAAGTCTAACCTTCATTAGCAAAGGACCTCTCATCACGAGCCGTTCACTCCAGGGGCTGCTTTCTAACGATGCTTAAACGTGTTTGATTAGCTGTGCCTGTGCTGTTTGAAGGCTCCACACTTGGAGGAGAAAAACATTCCCTCAAGTTGAATATTCGCAACAGACCATGGAGCATATACCAGTTTGGGGAATGGTTTGATTTTTTTTTTTTCATCCAATCAGAACTAGGTTTATCATGCAATGTAGAGTCTGCCTGTCAGATAAGCTTTGAAGTCCTGCAGCTTCAATAGTCTTCAAGGAGGCTTGTATGTCATTAAGCGATTTCAGTTCAGTCATAGCAGAGATGAGGCTAAATTCTAGGACGTTTTCATCACCGTCAAGACAAAGGTTGTTATACTTTAATGGTAAATTCTCATCAGCTCAGGAGATGAAACAGAACAGTTTTACTGTAAATAATTTGACCAACCCAGTTTAGCAATGCCTCCACGCATGGCCAAAAGCATACACAGGGGCAGAATCATTTTGATGAAAATGCTGCATCATAGTTATTAGTTTAAATATCCATGTATTTCCAAATGCCTCATTACTATGGTTACATAAATCCCCTTGTCAACAGTAAATATGTAAGCACAGAAAAAACCTAGCATGCTACGCGATGCATTCAAATGAAGAGGAGACATTAAAAATTCCTTTTGATGGGAAATCCAGCTGAATATGTTATGAGGTATTTTTCATTTTAAGCAACCTACACAAATACTTGATTTTGTGAATATTTATCTAACAACAGTTCGCCCTACTGGCAATCTATTTAAATACTGCATTGCATGTCATACAAACAAATTGATTAGGGAGGTGGGGATAATGTTGTATGATGGTAAATGTTCTGACTGCAAAAAAGTATTTTGAAAGAATTTTGTAATAGAAAGCTTTTAAATTTGCTCTGCACAGTAAATTATATCTATGTAATGATTAATCTACCTTGCAGGTGGGCCTGGCCTGCAGGTCGTATTCTTGGAAAACTGAGCAGTTGATCTTTACATTTCATGTGTCATGTGATCACTTGCATTGGACTCTACAGCCCCCAGGTCTTTCCAAAATAATGCCATAAAAATCAAAAAGGTGTTTGAAACCCCAACCTTTTCATCTCTTGCATTGCTTATAAGCTCATTAGAGCCCGAGATGAAAGCAAAAGGCTGCCTATCTGTGAACTGGACACTGTGGGCGATTCTCATCCAGATCTCTCATTCACGTCTCGCTGGCTACAAACCCCATCACTAGCTTTCCAATAATACTGTCCAGCACTATATCTTTCCACAAAGTACCACTGGAACAAATGAATGGCATGACGCACACCTATACTCACATACATGCTTACCCATACACAGTAGCTTATGTTGGCTAATTTGCACTTGTAATTAACCTACTGTGGCTTATTGTGGCTCCCCTATTAGGTCAATGCAAGTTTCATTTGATAAGGCTAATTAAATCTACCTTGGGCAAATAGAGATATTTGTTGCTAGGCAGCGTGAAGTGAGCCAGCTCTGTAGTGAGAGCTTGGCAGAAAATATAAGTGTAAAATGATTTGCGTACTTACAGAAAAACTTTGCTCTTTCAAAAACAGCTTTTTGTTTCTAAACTTTGCTCTTTCAAAAACAGCTTTTGTTCACAGACAGAACAGGAATACATCCAATTACTAAGTGAAACATAAATGTCTGTAACAAATTCAGGATTATTGTATAAGTTTGAGTGTAGCATGAAATCGTACTGCCAGTCATAGAGATCATTTTATTTAATATATAATCATTTTAAAATCTTTGGGTATAGCACTTATAGACATAAATTTACACTAAATTTACACAAAAAACAAACATTTTCACTGAAACCCTTAAAATCCTTTGTTTAACACAATTCATAACAGATCATTTTTTTATGATATATCTGAAAGTATTATTTTTTAACACTTTTTAACACTAGAAATGTACACAAAATGTTATTTTAAAATATTGAATGATGAGGCAAAATTCTAGGACATTTTCATCATCAAGACAAAGATTGTTATAAATCAATGGTAAATTCTCATAAGCTCAGGAGATGAAACAGAACAGTTATACTGTAAATAATTTGACCAGACCAATTTAGCAATGCCTCCACGCATGGCCAAAAGCATACACAGGGCAGAATCATTTTGATGAAAATGCTGCATCATAGTTATTAGTTTAAATATCCATGTATTTCTAAATGCCTCATTACTATAGTAACATAACACCCCTTGTCAATAGTAAATATGTATATTATATTTATGGTCCATCCAACTGAGATACATTATGAATAAATGAAACTCAGGCTGTGGGAACATGTTACAACATAAGCATTTGAGTGCATCATGTGCATCCACAGAAACTGGATACCTTTAACAAAGGCAAATGAGCATTTTTGTATTGGATATTTTCACGTTATCCCATGAGACAAAAACACGCAGGCAGCCTGCCTTGGAGTCTACTTGGCAGTCAAAACCCTGTTCACTGTACACATGAATACTTGCGCTTTCACATATTGTTGGTATTCAGTAAGATCATTCGGAAGAAGTTGTTGCAGTCTCACAATTTAAATGGCTTTGCTCTTTATAGATTCATGTTGTAACATGAACAAATCTTTCTCCCATCTTTAAAGCTTGCTTGATCTCCTCGGTGCTCCCAGCATAATTTCACCCAGAGAGATTCTCTCCCACAGCCCATACCTGTAATTCTAGACCTCTGGTCCCATGGTTGGGAATATCCTGGGGTAGCGATGCAGGGCTGCTTTATGCTGACTGCACACTCCCCATTCCTGTACGTGAAGTGTGTAACAACACTGAGATGCGTTCCCTTTTTAAAGTGGGTGATGACTAATGAATCCATGTGCATCCCTCTCAAAGGTCTTCATTATCCTCAATTTATCAAGAGCCAGGAAGTCAAAGAGGCGCCTTTGAACACCACGCCTCTGCGCTTTCTTAGCGTGCTTCTTTAAACGAAGGCGCCCCGCAGATCTGCCCTTTCACTGTCCCTGTTGAAACCTCTCTGTATTTTTTTTTTTGCTGTTTTCCTAAGAACTTGTCATTCGCTGCCCACTGGGTGTGAGTTTCCAGCTTTTGGGGTGTTCATTGTCTTCGTCTTCTTCCACGACCTGGCAGCCACTCACTATGACCCATTCTTAGTGCTGAATTTCAGTCTGAGCTGTAGATCTCATATACATGAATGATGTCTACTACTGGTTCTTCACTCATATGTTTGGGATGTAGCGTTGAAGAATTATCTCTATGGTATGTGCCAGACATAGTGAAGATGGACTGAAAACAGATCTCACTTTCCCCCAGTTTCAAGTCTTGAAGAACAGCTGTTGGGCCATTAAGACCTGGGGTGGTTACATGGTCAGACTGAGACAGCCGGCCAGTGCATGGCTATGAGATCTGAAATGTATTCCATGAGCCAGGAAGTCTGCAAAGAAAAACGTCTTAAATTCTCAATGACGGCACCATTTTGGACACAGTCTTCCCAGCATTTCTGTGATATTTGGAACCATTTGGAGCTCCTCAATCACAGTGATAACCGGAACCAGCTATTCTGTTTAGGATGTCTTGCATGATTTTTTTCCATGTCAGTACAGTTCACCTGAAACTTGGACATCACTGAAAAACATTAAACTGTTTTCTAGGTGGTCAATAGTGCAGTGTGGTCAGTATACAACAATATGAGTGCAGCAAATGGACACTTACATGGACCTACAGTAATTCTCATTGACCTCAATTCATTTTTAGCTTGTCTTACATTATATATGATATTTGATTATCTGTTTTATTTATCTTGTTTATTTCCCCTTTGTACGTTCATGGTGTTTACCTTACATGGAGTGGGACGTTAGACTGATAACGTCTCCCGTCTGATGCTCTAGATCGCACTGAGGAGAACTGCCACTGGCAGAGGAGTGCGAAAGGAGGTAGAAATCCTGGCCCATGCTTTAAAGAAGAGGAGTTCGCACTGTGTGCAGTTTGAGGGAGGACAGGTAAGGGGAGGACCTGTTTATAGAAGCATTTATTTAATCACAGGCTGTGTCACCCAGAAGGAAACACTGCAACCCCATGGACAGGGAGGGCCTCAAATGAGATGCTCCCTTTTATCGCTGCATTTTTTTTAAAAACGCGCCGCTTTTTTTTTAATGTTGTGCTTGTCAAGGCCCATATCAATAATAGATGGGAGAGTATCTCTCTGGCAGGCTCACGCCTGCAGGCTGTTTTTGCATTTTCCAGAGAATTTGTCAGCAATAGCGGCGCACATGGACACGGAACGTCGCTCATTAATTTTCATCGCCAATCCACATGCTGGCTCTTAAATAATGTATTGATCTCTGGGCTTGTTTCTAATTCCCCTGTTATCGGGGTGGGCAGAGTGGCGGTGGCGGCCGTTGATGGATGAGCAGTTTGGGACAGCTGTGACAGACACGGTCCCAGTGCGGCATGGGGAGGTGACCTCCGGGGTGGGCAGAGGGGAGCCCAGAGCTTAATGATGATTTAAAGCAGTTTTTAGACAGTCCCCCTTTCAATGGCACAATGATGGAGGGGGGAATGAAGTCACTGATGATCGCTTACCATGTGATCAGTCCTCTTCATTTTCAAAGAATGTTTTTACGCTTCCGTCAACAAGTTCAGATACAGGATTTACATAGTCTCTTCCCTACTTTAAATGTGAAGGCTCTTCTGTGTTACCTTGTCATTCCAGTCAAATCAGTCCCAAGAACAAAGAACCCAAGAGTACAAAGGGTGCTGAACTCGTTACCACAAGGTTATAGGTTTGAATTCAAGGTGAAATACTGCCACGGAATTCTCCAGTAAGGTTTGTTCCATCTTTGTAAATGGAGGACAAAGACAATTTGTATTATGACCAAAAAATATCCTATGCCCTGTCACTTCATATTAGCTCTGTTTAACTCAGAAATAAAAAAGAGATTGTATTTATTTTTGTTTTGGTCAGAAATTAGTATTTGTCAAAGCAGGTCTGACTTGCATAACAGTTGTTCCTGCTTGTTGTATTTTTATATTTTTGTCACTCTCCACTGCAGGAGAGATAATGAAGATGACTCTCTGGGTGTGCGTCAAAGTTTTCCGAACTAAGTCCTGCAGTGCCGTGGGGATGGAGCAGCACACACTGCAGGTAGGCCAGGTTTGCATTAGTAATGGCCTGTCAGCCTATGTTTTTATACCACAAGTCAGAGTGATTAGGCCAAGCTCGTTCTGCCTGTGACAGTCTGCCCCACACATGAAATCAACTTACGAAAAAAAAAAGCAGCGCTTGCACTTATATATCTGAAATTCTTCATGAATTCATAAAAGCATTCACCTCTCTCTCTTACTCTCTCTTTTCATCTCGATCTGCAATAGTCTCTTTTACCCTTTCCTGCTAAAATAATTTTCATTTTGCAGTAAATTTGTTCAGGAATATCAACATGGATATGGATGTGTGTGTGTAGGAAGTTATTTAACCACTAGAATGCAGCACAGAAGTATAGATTTATTGTTCCCTGGGCAAGCATCCCCATTAAATAAGTAGTTAATGACTCAATCAAGAAGCTACAACAGGAGAACATTTATAAATATGCTGTTCATTAGAGGTTGCTCATGCTTCGCTTGCTTGTTTGTTCTGCCATTTTACCAAGTATAGCATCTCCTGCTAAGGTCAACACTTTGTCACTTTCACATTTTTCAGTGCAGGGTTTTCCCAAAGGGACAGTGTAGAGCGTAGTGGGATTTTGCTTCTCATGACTGCATAGGTTTTCTCTTGGTACTACATTTTACCACTGTCCAAAGGCATGCTGTCTAGGTTAACTGGTGTCTCTAAATTGTCCCGTGAGTGTGTGTGTGTGTGTGTGTGTGTGTGTGTGTGTGTGTGTGTGTGTGTGTGTGTGTGTGTGTGTGTGCATGTCTGCCCTAGCACAGCTAAGTCCATCCACAGTGTAAGCCCCTCTTATATATTTTATATATATGGTTCTACTCTGGTGCTCATTAGCATTTTTATATAGAAAAAATGTAATTTCAAAGATTGTTATGTAAATTCATTTTCACTGTCATGCTGGTCAAAGAAATACACATGTTATCTATTGTTGTTATCTGAATCTCTCAAAAGTCATTTACATACATCCTGACGACAACCTCTGTATCTCTCAAGGGAGTCACCAATAGGATCGCATCACCCTAGTATTATGATCTAAGTCAAGGAATATTTGAGGATATGTGCATCTTTCAACAATAACTTAAATGACTCTTGTTGAAATTATATCTTTTCCATGACTGATATGAAGTTATGCCATTTAAAATGTACATTTGGCAAAGAAACAGAACAAAATCTCTTAAGTAAACCTTATGATATAATCAAACAACCAAAATTCTAGATACGTAAGTGATACAGCTGCTATCCTTGCAAGACGTTTTTGTTTATTTCCTTTCATGTTTTTTGGTCTTGGTGAAGGTCTGTCTTTTGAAAACTCACACAAATCATTGCAGGAGGGCTTAGGTGGTTTTATGATCAATTTTTATGTATAATAATGAGTTCCAGCACAATGCATTTAAAGCTACTAGTAATTAAAACAGATGGTCTCTGTGATTATAGAATATTTATCCTGGTTCTCTGACATGAGTAGACCTCAGTCCACTTTTGCCGGGGGCTCAAGCTGATCTGCTAGCGAGCAAGTGAGATTTTAATTAGCCTAAAATCCCTGAACCAAAAACATAGGCAGGCCTGACTTGAATACTTGGTCACCTTTATTCAACAGCTCACTTTCGGATTCACAGCAGAGCCATATGCTCTTGCTATATATAGTATATTGTATTTTAGAGGATAAAATGCAATTAACAGGAGTCTGCTCATGTGTTTCATATTAATGTAAATATAATTACCAATATGTTGCTGCTAAAGAGTGACATGAAAGATCTAACAGAGTTTGAAAGAGGTCAAATAGTGGGTCTCCAATTTGCAGGAGTGTTAGTACAGAAACAGTAAAGTTTTTAATGTATCGAGGGGATAAGTGTCGAAAATAATGACAGTATACACCAAATTAGAAAAAACTGCAGAAACACAACTGAATGTACCCACCACAATCCAGTCTCATAAAAACTGTACAATGTGAGTTTCAAAACATGACATTTCTGCTAGGGCTGCCATTTGGATGCCACTTGTAAATAAAGCCCAAAGTACAGCAATGCATAACTTGGAGTCATTAGCACAAAACCTGGACTTATGAGCAGTGAAAAAAAATCAGTAATATGGCTTGATGACTCATCATTTACACCTATATATTTCAGGTTATGAAGAAAGGCGAAGGCCTCTTCTACCCATAATGCCTATTTCCAGCTGCATAACATGGCGGTGGACCTGTTATGCTAAGGGCAGCCATCTTGCAGGAGTCATTGGGTATGATTGCTACTCTACTGCATGAGATAGAATTACAGCCAAGGAATGCATTTTGAGCAACTAGGTTGACCCATGGTCAGGGGAGAAAGTGGTTTTAAATTCTTGCCTGTACTATTTGCTGGTACTTTCGGCAGTAGACGCGCATGCGCACTCACGCACTGCTGAGTGAAATCTCCGGTCGTAATCTTTTAGTGGTACGCAGTACCGGACTGTACCGGCTTACTTTCACCCCTGCCAGTGGTACAAGCATTGTTTCCTCAAGCTGTTTCCATCTTCCATGATGATAATGCTCCCATACACATTGCTACATGGAGTCAAGAATGGTTTCATGAACACCATGGTGAAGTCATACAAACCTTCTATGGCCCTATATCTCCCCAACCACCAGATCTGTACAGATGTACAGACTTTAATGGGAAGTTCTGAAATGTAAAATGCAGAATTAATTTACATCTCCATCATATCTCATAAACTGGTGCCTTTCCTATTAGAAGAATGGTTCGATATCCCACTGTAAACAGTTCAAAACCTCCAATAATAACCTAAAAATAAGGCATATACACACATAACAATATTTACAGACGTATTATATAATCACAGAGGGTTGTCAAAATAATGGAAACACCAACTATTATTGACTTCATATTTATTATCCTTAAGAACAAAAACATGTCTTTTTTGGTGAAATAAATCAACAATCACATCAATAAATTTTACATTAAGATTACGATTTTAAGAGGTAGAAGAAAGACATGCGCCACTCCAAGAATGACCTGAGGAACTCCTTTGAACTGGCTTTCAGTGGCAGCGCTGAATAAAAAGGAGGAATGAATGGGTGACATTTCCATTGAAAGTAAGAGGAGAGTGAGTTCTGGTCAGCTACCAAGCTGTTCTATACACCTATTGATAGTGTAGAGGGCCTGTTGCTTCAATAGCGCAGTGAGGGAGGGGAGAGTGAGACAGAGTGCCTGGCAGGTCAGTCCTGCCCACCTGTATTCACCTTCAATTCATGTGCTGCCCCCTCCACTACTGGCTCTGTAGCCAACCTCCAGGGAAATGTCACATGGATCTTAATTTAATCTTGGCTTTGCTGCCCCTGCACAGGACGAAATCAGCTCTGGCTTTTGAAAGCTTGGAGGAGAAAGAGGACCCTGTTGTGAAGGCTGCAGGGGTATGCCTCCTCAAAACCAGGTCCCCAAAAGTCAGGGCAGGCTGCCTGTGGAGCTCCTTAAACCAACACAACAATTCATGCCTTTCAGCCTTCAGGCTGCCTTTCAGTGCGATACAGCAAAATTAATTATGTGTGTGTGTGTGTGTGTGTGTGTGTGTGTGTGTGTGTGTGTGTGTGTCTGTCTGTGTGTATGTGTGTGTGTCTGTCTGTCTGTCTGTCTGTATGTATGTATGTATGTGTGTGAGACAGAGAGGAGTGTGTGTGTGAGTATGTATGTATGTATGTGTGTGTGTGAAGACAGAGAATATTGTGTGTGTGTGTGTGTGTGTGTGTGTGTATGTATGTATGTATGTATGTATGTATGTGTGTGAACAGAGAGCATTGTGTGTGTGTGTGTGTGTGTGTGTGTGTGTGTGTGTGTGTGTGTGAGAGTGTTGTGTGTGTGTGTGTGTGTGTACGTTCATGTATACATGCTTGTGAGTTCCCTTGACTGAATGCTTATTCTTTTAACCTTGCCTGCATTGCATTGCATTGATATGTTGCCTTCACATTGTCATGCAATATTGAAAAGGTTCCTACTTTAACCCTTTGCCCTCTCTCTCCCCTTTCACTTGTCCTCTGAATGCTCTGACTTGGGTTGAACCTCTTGGGGTGATATCTGTGCTGTCTGTCTTAATTCCACGGTGAAAAATGCAGTTGAAGCCCAGCAGTCGATATGTGTCATCACAGAGGGCGTAAGACAGAAGGCTCCCTACCAATGTCATTTTTTTTTACATTTATTCAATCGTTTAAGCTCCTATGATCCATCCCTCCCCCTCTCTCTCAGATCAGCAATGGACAAAGAGTCCTGAATCCATTCCAAGGTTATCACCATCTTAAACTGTGTTTGAGCTTTCCGCTGCACTCCTACAATCAGGCAGATCAAAGGATACCCTATGCTCCCTTTGATCTCGCTGTTGAAAACCTGCTCACTTCCACACCTCCCTCCTGTATAAACCTGCTTGCTTCCACACCTCCTTCCTGTATGAGCCTTCTCGCTTCCACACCTCCCTCCTGTACATACCTGCTTACTTCCACACCTCCTTCCTCTGTAAGCCTGTTTGCTCTCACACCTTCCTCTCGCAGAAGACCGTGCCCCATAAAAATTCACAGAATATGCTCCCTTCGCTCTCCCTCAATGAGACACAGCTGTTTGATTATTGGTATCTAGAGTGCCATTCAAATGGATGTTAGGAGAGTGTTATCAACCCCTAAAGCCTTCCCCTTTTACCTTATAATGAGTGTGTCAATCATGCAAGACTGGCAGCACCCACATACGAAATGAAAGTAACTAATCACCATGTGCAGACGGGGTCTATAAAGTAGAGCATGAAGTGACAATTAGGAGAAAGCGAAAGGGTTGCGTTGTTAGCAAATATGAATAATCACTCCCATTTGTCTTACTGAGTATCTAGAGTGGACCAGTGCAGAGCAGGCCCTCTTTTTCTACTTATAAAGGGTAGAGAATCTCTGCATCCCACCAGTATAATTTTAAATATCTTAGGCTGCCTTTCGGAGCCAGTACAGTGGACCACATTTGATTAGAGCTAGGTAGTTTACTAGGACTTTCCCATCATTGTAATGTTTGGTTCCGTGTGACTCATAGAAATTAAAATGGTACCAGTAGGCTTCTCTGCCTTTGGAAAGAACACTAAAAGACTTAATTGCCAAGATGTCAGAGTATGTCTTTGAGCGGTTAATACAATTACAGTGTAGTGCGTTGAGTATTCGCGCTCTAAACTTTATAACTGTGTGCTAAACTGTTTAAGATTTAGAACTAGGAAAATGCATAATTTAGCAACCTAGGTACCAGATCGAGAACAGCTCACCCGATTAAGGCGCTTGTGTGCAGGTTTGTGATGTATCTTATGTCCTGGATTGAATCCACCACATCAGTTCCAGCTGAGGTTAGGAGTCTCATGAGATTTCAGTCAGCACAATAACTCCCATCCCGTCACTCATCAGCGACGCCTCGAGTCGATCGGGCACCTGCAGTCCTCACGCCTCAGTTGCGCAGTCCTTCAGCACAGTTCCTTTGGAGGCTTAACTGGTGGATTTTGGAAAGGAGAAAAGGAACCAGCTGATTTAGCATATACATTAAGATGCATGTTGTAGTCCTTGCTGCCCTGAATTGACAGGATGTGGCAGTGATAGTCGACTGATGTAATTTTGCATCCCAAATGAGACATATCGGTACTAATGAACGATATCTAAAGTGATTCTTTGTGCTGTTTGGAGGTTCATATGTGCAAATGAGTTGACTGACATTAAGTAGTTTAAATGAAACAGGGTTTGTTCTCTAAATGATGGCCCCTGGCCAACTATTGGCCACTCTCCATTCAGAGGTCAAACAACACATACATAGCAATGAAACGCCTGCTAAAATGATGTGCAGCTGAAGATTCCATATTGACATTTAGGACAAAAATATATCAATGGAAAAGTAATCATAACTTCATGTTGCATGATTTTGTCTGCATTGATAAAACCTCCAAATTCACTTTGAATACGTGTATATATGCCTTTCATGTGGTGAAATAATTGTAAACAAAACTATGACCAACATGAAAAATGTTGCATTGGTATTTGATACTAGAACAAAAATATGCCTTTTCACTTTAAATGCAGTTTGAAGTCTTAACCCTATCCCACATGTCAACAATAAACATTTAACAGCACAAAACTGAACTTTGTCATAGTGTTTATAGCTGTATACATATTTGGTGGGCCTCTCAATGTATATTGAATTATATTTCATATTTCATATCAGAAGATCAGTCCATCCCATTTACAAATATGAACCTCCAAGTAACACAAACTTGGTGATTGATTAGTATAGACAGTGTTAGTACATTTCACAGTCTTGCTCCTTGAAGAAATCATGGCTGAAAGTGAACTTTGGTACCAAACCAATGTTGACAAAGTCGTTCATGTGATATGTGAGGTTTTTGTGGATATTTTACCTATCTTATGTGTCGATTGAAACCCCTTAAACACTGAATTTTTTCATAATCACTGATCAGTGGGCATATGTTTGACGGACTCACTAAGGTAGAACACTGTAGGTGTTGAGCCACATATTAACATGTACCTCCAGCTGTAAATAGGAGAGAGAATATTCATAAGACTATTCAAAGTGTTTGTGCACATTGATTCTGGTTCCATATCAATTTGGTCATCATAGCTATGATAAATCATCTGACTTTCTGATAAAGTAAAATCTTCTAAGCACTTAGTTGCGCATAAATGTGTACTGTTACGATTCATGACTTTGGCTTCAAACCACAAACAAAGTTTTAATTAATTTACTTGTATTATGTAAATGTATGTGAATCATTGTTTAAATGATTAAAATCGCACTGCTTAATGTCCATCAGTGATGGAGTAATCATTGTAAAAAAAAAAAAAAAACCTCGCAAATTCATTGCAGTAACAAATGGTCAAAAATTAGGGTAACCCCATGGGTTAAGATAGCAAAAAGATATTGATTCTTGGAACTTAACTTGGAACTTAGGTCTTTTCTCATCTTACATAAAGTAGCAACTCTGTAAGAAAACTGGGGAAATCTGAGCATGACATGTGGGGACACTGATTTCTAACAAAATGATTAAAATACAGTGCCCTCCATGTTGTTTGGCAGTATGTTTGGAATCACTGTCCTGCTATGGGTGAAGTGCTTCTGTGCACATTACAAGAATGTTGAAGCTTACAAACTGCACTTTGGCATAACACTATGATATTCAATTCTAGGGATTTAATGCAGCTGAAAAGCTGGAAATTCAAGCTGAAAGCTGGAGAATGATTAATTTCTGAGTTTCACAGTGTGCAAGAACTTCACCTGCAGTTCACAGGTATTATTCAATCATGAGTCTTTCTCAAAGGTAAGGTTTCATTTGCATGAATTCTCAAAACAAGAGTTGACTGTTTGGTGAATTAATATGACTATACAGTAGAGTTTCAAAGTGTCTGCTCTTAATTAGATATTGAATGGAAGGTTAAGACTACTCACCCGATTTTGGTTGCCTCAGCAACGCTACTGCATTGTAATGGGAGTGGGAGGTCACTGTGGATATCCTTGCGATTTTGTTATAAATACTGGTGACTCATTCGGCACATCTATTACAGCCATTTAGCAGATGCTCATATGTAGGGCAACGTACAATGTAGGAGACAATAAGTTAATTCATCTGATAATATGATAATATAAGCAATACTGCCCGACCTGGCTAACATTATTTCCAGTTCTAGTGAATATAGAGGCAAAATAAGTACTGAAGTAAGTGAACTACGCTAATCTGAACTAAAATACAAGATAAAGCACAAATAATACTTTCATAACGGGACATAGAGTGATAACCTCATATAGAGTTCCATAACCTTAGTTAGTAAACAGATACAGCGTAAAGAGACGAGTCTTTACCAGAGGAACATGAGCTCTGGATATGACACTTATTCTTTACCCCTGAGTACAGTAATGTCCATATTGCTACAATAAAAAGCCACTGCTAGACAGGGGTTTGTCCATTTATGTCCACTCTTCCTCTTCTTATAGTGCTGTAACAAAACAACTGTTATTGACCCTGTCTCTCGTCTAACTAAAACTCCAACTGTTCAATGGCACCTTCAAGATACCTGCTACGAGGACATTTGATTGAAATATGCAAATGCATCTAATTAAGTTCTGGACAAATGCAGATTTCTCTCTTTGCCACAGTCGTGACTCGTGGGATAAAATAGGTTAGGACTTCAGCAGGACTTCATTAGCTTACCCTGAAAGCACAATTGTCTCCATGTGTGTTGCTTTCTAATTAAAAGCAGAAAAATATACATTTTTCACTGCGCTCTTTTAATCAGACCATTATCCCGGATAGACTTTGGCCGAGTTCATAATCATACATTCTAACAGAATTCTAATGACTTATAAAAGTAAATCTCTCAGAATGGATGGACATATTTGTGAGAAACTGGCAGCTTTATATTAACTATAAAAGATTTCATGCTTTTACATTTCAATGTTAAAGATCACACATTTGTTGCTGTTATAAATATTTGAAAATCCAAGATGGTACTGTATTGTGCTGTCCATCATGTGCAGAGTCCTTGGTGTAGATGCAGCAATACAACACACTGTATAAACAGCCCAATGTGTTGGTTAAAGGCTATTAGGCTTTTTAAAACAATTATCTAACACTGAAATCATTCAAAATTTCCTTAGAGAAGGATACATCAGAAGACTAATGGCACATCATTGTAGTCAGCTTTTAATTTCTAGTTAATGTGGTAATTATGGGTTTAGCAATGTAAACTTCCCATCTGGGAAAATAAACAAAAACACATTAATAATGCAGAAGATTAATTTGGCTCCTGTAATTCCTCCATGAATAAGCCCACAAAGAAGAAAAATAGCAAAAAAATACATATCTTTTAGATCATTTCCATATAATTCACCGCTTGAACATGAGAAAGTAATTTTGGTCACATGCATATTTAATTTACACCAGGTATGACATATATCTGAATAGGTTGTATTGGCCACTGTTTTCACACTGAAACACTTCTCTGTACAGCGATGAAGCCCAATATCTAGAATGAAACCCTTACTGGTTACAGTGTGTTTGGGGGTTGTATGGGAGAACATACCATTGGTCTCAGCGTTGTTCATGAAAGGACGGTTTCAATCAGTGTGATTGTCTCTTACCCTTGAATTTATTTGAAATTATATATATCAAAAGAGGAACAAACATATACCACCAAAAGTGAATTTAAACTGAGAAAAGTCCCTTTGCAGCGATCAAAGGAGAATGAACGGTTTGGATAAAGAATATTTTGCCTATCCTCAAATAGTACTTTTGCCCAGCTTGCTAACTGCTCTGAGATAACATAAAAATGTCAATGCTACACTTCCAGCAATAGATAGTCTACCTCTATTACATATAACTGCTCTCACGGCATCTGACCTAATGAAATCACAAAGCTAACTGTATTATTGATAGGCACAGATAATTATAATTTGATTTAATCTGAAAAGACATTCATTTGATAAATGCACCATGCAGTCAAAAAGTACTACAGTGTTTGATGATGGAATTGGCTGTCAGATATACTGTCCTTATAAGGCAACAGTTTGGTGTGTTCATAAGCAGTATTGCTCCAGGGATATACCTACAGTTATGATTTGCTGAAGCCTGCCTGAAAGTAGATTATTTAGAAAAAAAATCAGTAAGTCTTCCCGGTTCAAAGCCGTGATGAATTTATTGTATCTATTATAGTTTGTGTTTTTGCACAAAAATCAGAAACTTGGTGATGTGGTACTCAAAGAGATAAGAGACCCTACTGGTCAACCAAATGAGGAATAAACCTGGAAGGAGCGTTCCAATTATGCCTTTTGAGTTTGAAACACAAATTCAAAAAGATTTAAAAGGAGAGGAGAACAGTGGAACAGATGGTTTTTAACACTTGAAAGTCTGTAACTTTGAAAATCACATCAATAAACTATTTAATTTGAGTCATTAAACAAATTAAATAGTTAATTACAAACTCTCACCTTACTTTTGAACAGGCTATGCTCATTTTGGAACTGCAAACAAGAAAACCGTCTGTGTTACCTAACGAAGGCCTGTAAACATGCATATGTAAATATGCATACATACGATCCACCCTTTGATCTCAAAAATGAGAATTTTACAAACCGTACGTGGAAACGGGCAAATATTGTATGTGTTTATCTCTTACAAATTCAACGCTAACTGAAAGCGAGAGACAAACATGGATCTTAAGGGGTAACCATGTGAAAGAACACATTATAACACTTCAAACATTTCATTGTAGCCTGCACAAGTAGGTTGTTTCTATTGAGGTATGCAGTGAAAACCTCTCCTTTTTTAACTGACCTCTATATGTGCAAATCAGGGAAGGGGAGGTTTGTAACTAACTTTGACTTTTAATGGAAAGGCCGATTCATGATAGTTTAATGTTTCCCTGTTTGTGCTGGTCGTAATGAAGATAATAAGAAGCTAGATGTTTGAAGCTTAGTCTTAGTTATGACTAAATTGCTAGTATCATTTATTTTCTTGTTGACTGTGTATTGCTATTCTGCACTCAAAAATGGATTTGTATAATCACCCATTTCAATCTTTAGTTGAACTACTAGCTTTTGCTTGCCAGCTTGTTCATGTAACTGGATAATATTCTTTAGTAACAGTATTGAGATATTTGACTTTATGTCTAGCTATGATAGGCTAACATGCTTTTTATCAAAGGAAATTTAATTTAATCAAATTAGTCTTCACCATTCTGGGTTTGACAATGAAAAATTAGAATGCTACTTATGTTTTATAACCATTAATTTATGCATTTTTGAATCACCAAGCACTGTAATTCTGAGGATCTGTGGACTATCACACTTGGCAAAGGATTATTTATATCTGTGTGTTTTATGCTTTTGACATAATAGGATGCTTTTGGTCCATTGTTTTCATACAGCAGTCTGAATAGAATGTTTGGGATTCTGCATGAAATGTATGCATGGAATGTTTGGTAGCCTATTTCTAAGGGAAAATATTTCTGCCATTTTAAGTGTCAGTAATGACTAGCAGAGTACAAGAAACCAACTCATTGTTAGTATAAAACTGTAGAATTATTTGCAGACATAATAATAATAATAAGAAGAAGAATACATTAGACATTTGGTTTAGAATGTCTTTATCATTATTTATTAAGATAGATTTCAATACCAAGAACTCAGACTGTCAATCCATTTTTCCATCCTTAAAGTAAATTTCCAAATAATAAGGTGAAATGAGAACAATGGCTGTCAAAAAGATAAAATAATTCTAATAATAATAAGAGGAAGTACTTAGCTATGATTCTCACTGTTCAGCTATCTAGGTAATGGTAGTTTCTTATTCTTCTTTATTAGCTTTGATGATGTCAAGTGACATCATACAGTAGCTTGTCCATGATCTTTTAGTACAGTACTGTTGGATTAACTTTGCTGATTTTGTAAGTAAAAATGTAACCTCATTCAAGGTTACAACACCTGTGTCCCCCTAGGATTTGACCCAGCAATCCTGTACGGTAAAGTCACAAATTCATGTTTCCACCACAGCTCTGTTGAAATATTAATCATCTAAAATTGGGGTCTTTTCTTGACCTATGGCCTCAGTTTAGAATTTAGACCTTGACTTTTTGCAACATGTATGTTGGAGGCAACAATACCAATGTCTGTGAATTGTCTTATTCTCCTCTCAGTTAAAGCACAGCATGGACAAAGAATCATGTGACTCTTACAAGAGAGTTAATGTCTTGATATTCCTCTGTGATTGTCAGGATTTGAAAGCCAGGCATGAAATGGCTGGTGCCCCAAGGAGGGATCCATACATATATTATCCCCTGAAGAATAATCACACATTTAGTCTTACTAATAACCCATTTTTGCATAGAAACGGGTATTAGAATGTAATTTGGTCAAATACTTTAAATCCTTAGTGATACTCACAAATCTCTATTTTAATGCAGAAAATATCTCACATAGTATGTGTCTCATGAATTGGTGTAGTTGCACCATAAAAAGCACATACATTAATAGTGTTTTACAATGTTCTTTGCCCTCCAGCTTTAAAATTCCACTGTCAATTTTTTCTCATGTTAAGTATTTCAGGAATTTTTTGTAATAATCAAAATCGCTTTGGTCAGTTAGTGATTGATTGCATATGTAGTATCCATTTTGTGAGTCTGTGTTTGCTTAGTTGATATGGATAATCAATGAGCGTTGTAAATTCCTCAAATTATGGTACTGCTCTTAGAACAAATTTATTCCATAGGCCGCCTGAAGTGAAAGCTCTTTATCCCCATCTAGTGGACGTACATTGTAAAGCATGGCCTGTAAGTGTGAACGCTAGAATAAGATAAAGTGCAAATACTGTTGTGCAAACTATAGGAGACATGCTACTATGTCTATTTACATTTAAGATTTGTATCCATTTTCCACTGCTAAGCAAACTGTGTTAAATGAGGAACAACCTATTTCTCTTAATTCCTTCGCTTGCGTGCCCAATTAATGCAGAAATACCATCCTGCTAAACAGCATATGAAATACAGTATGAGAACAGAAAGACTAATTAATTGAAAATCAAATCAGGGTCATTTAAGGTAGTGACTTGTAAACCTAGACTAGTGATTTTACCCCAGCTACCGTACAGAGCGACTACGCCCTCAGCATAGACGAAGAAGGACAAATTGGACAGTGTGACTCTGCAGTCATTCCTGCCAAGCCTGTTACATTACAACAAATGAGGGGCGTGACAGTTGAACAAAACTCCTAAAAAGCTCAGTGGGGATGATTAGTTAAGTTTAGAGAAGCGAACAGCTGGCTGAGAAACAGCCCCGGATTCCAGCCGATCACAGGGCTCCTAGGCGATTGATCCAGCTCATTACGGTGTGTTTTTCAAAGTCCGCCTGCACAAGGCACGACGAGCCCCGTTTGAAGTCATCGCGAGTCTTCAAACCTGCACATGAAACAGCAGCTTGCTTCTGATGTGCCCATTACTCCGAGACTGGGGAGGAAATAAACAAGCCCGTTGCGATGAATAGGATAATTATCTCAGGTTTTTGGCCATCTCAGATGGCATTTAATTGAGGCTGAGAAACACACCATCGCTTACAAAACACAGCACATTAAAATACCAACTGGTAACGATTCCGAATTTCTGTGTACCAGTTTTTAACAATATTGGAACAGCTGTCAAAGAGAGGGGAGAGGGTAAAGACACAGTAACACCTGAGGTGAATAATAGAAATGACTTCCCTCATTTGGACTGAGACAGAAATGTAATGATTGCATTTGTGGGGATTTCTGCTTGCTTTTTATATCATCTTCTCCTTGGCTGTAGGGTAGACCACTTGACTCAGAGTCAGCCCCAGTGTGCTGAACTGTAGAGGGCCATGTGTTACATGGAGTTACACCCCACCAGCTGTTACAGGATTTTGCAAGGTCTCAGGATCAGTTTTTTTGGTCTCTGCGGAGCCTTCACAAAATGGCCCTCTGTGCTCATCCAATTTATCCAGAGGACTGCCTCGCTTGTCTTTTTTCCCCTTCCCTACCTTTCACAGGCCTTCTACTTCACTCACCATCCTCTAGTGGCTATCAAGCAGTCAGGGCCTTACTACAATTTCCAAGACCTTAGCTCCTGCCCAGTGCTATCGTAGCTAGGCTCTTTCATTTTACCTCCAAGCTGGGCCACACTTTAATCATGTTATCAGAAACAATGCTACAGTCCAGCAGTTGGGATACTGTACTGTGAGTGATCTTTGATGATGCTTTAGAACCAACATTGTGACTCCCGGTGGTGATTAAAAAATAATTTGCTCCTCACCATTGTACTTCTGGCCACTTAAGCATCCCCTAAATTAATTTGTGCAATCATCTCTTGCATCCTCACCTGAAATGATTTGTGGGTAATAAGCCAGGTCAAGCATGAAATCAAATGGGCAATATGTTTTGATTTCATGTACAATAATATCAGCAGATGTGTCCAATCCACATTCCAGCACTAGAATCTTTCCATCAGTGTTAAGCAGGGAAACTAGCAGACATGAGCCACGTTTTGTTTTACCTTTTTATCAGTAACAAAGTATTGGAAGCCTAATAAAAAGTGGGAAGAGACTCAAAGTATATTGCTTCAGAAAATATAAACAGAAAATATTGAATCTTTTTGTGAAATCAAAACAAAACCCATGTCAGGTGATTTCCTAGACTCTATTTTGATGAGACTACTCAATATTTGTTTTTAATGTTGTAGAAGAAATCTCAAAATCTTGAAAGAAAAAGCCTGTAAACATTACTTGCTGTTCTGTTCTTGCTGTTCTTAATTGTAAATGACTATTTTATGCAGTCTCTGGCTGGCTTGCAGTAAAGACCTGGAAAGCCCTGAAAATGGGTATTCACATCCTGGCCATTACATTACTAGTTATGGGTGGAGGGCTACATAGGCAAGGCAACAATTGGCTCAACCTCATTTGGGAAGGATAGAGGCTAAGCCTGTTTACTTTGTTTATCTCATTACTCTCTAGTGGTTATTCATAGTCAGCCTAGCAAGTGTAAGTGTATGAGTTGAATATATGCTGACTTTGTCATCCTCTAACAGTATAGACAGTATGAGGTTGCTAGTGTACCTGCAGTATGTAAAGAAGTGTTGTCGTTACATGATTCAGAGGAGTGCATGCTCATGGCGGCTTCCTCCTGAGTCAGCAGGAGAGTGTTGCTATGGGAGGCTAACCAGATTGGTTGAATTTGGGGTGGGAAAAATGGCAAAAAATCATTTGTGATTTTGCATCTTTCATTTAACATCTAGGCTTAGAGACAGAATTTTGAGTGCTGTCACACCTACTTAATTGTATTTTTATCTGTCCACATATAAAACTATTATTTCAGAAGCAATAGTTTTTCATGTTTCATGTTCACATTAGTTAAAAATGCTGTCAAAATGAACTTACCACATTTTAATAAAAATGTGAACGAACCACAACAAAAAGGAATGGCTGGCCGACTCTGGCGTCACCCCAAGGAGCGAGCTTGTGTTTGCCCAGGTGGAGGTAAGCTCCCCTTCTTCCCTCAGTGCTACACCCTCAACATTAAATTCATACATACTGACGTCCATGTTAAAGCACATATTAGTGCAGGTTACAACTGAAGCTTAGGAGGGGAATTAGCATAGTGCAGGTTATCAAGAGTCTATGTAGGCTGTAACAAGTAGACACTATGAAGTGGTACAACATGCTGTATATATATGTGTGTGTGTGTGTGTGTGTGTGTGTGTGTGTGTGTGTGTGTGTGTGTGTGTGTGTGTGTGTGTGTGTGTGTGTGTGTGTGTGTGTGTGTGTGTGTGTGTGTGTGGAAAAGCACATTTATCAATGATTGTCAGCTTTAACATTATTTTACTTTGTCATAGGTTAGTGTATGTAGTTATATAGCACAAGATGTCTTTCTTATTAAATATAATTTGAAGATATTTTTGGTGAAATGTCAACACGATAGCAGAAATAGTTATATGAAGATAAGACTTTTAAACCACTCAAAACCCAGCCCATTTTCAATCCTAAACACACCTGGCAGTTCCTGTGGAAAGTGGGCGTAAATGTCAGAATGCTTTGAAAAGATAGAAAAATTTCTAGATGCAGAGCTCCCCAATCCAACCTCCTTTCTTAGGCTTTTAGACACTATCCACCATTCAGCAAGATTTCCTTAGAAGTATGCAGCTGCCTTTAGCAGTGAAATCAGCTAACCAAGTTCCCTCATGATGAGGGCAAAGCCCAAAGCAGTTAGGCTGCTCAAACCTGACTTAAGTTCAGTCTACTGGGCCCTTTCCAGAATAATCTCAAGCATTGCTTTCTTATGGTCAACAATGGACATCATTTCCAATCATACCAATCTCTCATGAAGGCCACTGGTATGGTGCTTCAGGGTGCCACATGAGTCCGCCCAACACTGCTGCTGTTCATTCAAGCAGTCCTACCAGGTTGTCTTGCAAAACTGTGCCACCTACAGGTCATAGCAGAGAAATCAATTTGAGACAGCAGTTGCCGGAGGTTATCGCTACCCATGCTGGCTCATGCCGCTCCCAATGAAAAAGAATTGTCGCTTCCATCTTTGGTTACAGATGGTTAGGTCCCCTGTCAGTGTGTGTATGACACTTATTGGGGTGGCTGTTATCATAGCCCTGAGAGCACAAAGCTGTAGAGGATACTTCATCCTGCTTGAGAGGCTGTGCAATGTCTGCTCTGGCAGGCATAGCCAGGGTGAGGCTGCCCTGGATGGCCACGTTAGAAGAGGCCTGAAAAAGCTTTTGTATCTCTGCCATGTGGGCAGTGAGTGACTTAACTTGGCTGGGTAAGTCTGACTTCTTAAAATGTTTAGCTTTTTTTGACCTCAGAAGCTGTACTGTGGCATTTCTGGGGTTTTGATGAAGCCTCACAGTGAAGACGGGGGTGTGTGTGGAAAACTGCCAGCCTGGCCTCTCTCATGTCAATTGACTTGGTACAGTAATTCATGCTTGCGTTTTCAGTGAAGGCCGCCTTTAAGCGATCACTGTGTAGACAGTTTCCGCACTCCTCATGGGAGGTATGTACCAAAGGTAAGCTAACAGTGACATGATTCTGATGTGCAAATGTCCAATGTGGTTCAATGTAGATATGGTCTATAGGATTTCATCAGAGAGAAAATTCCTACCTAAGTTTGCATAGATTCATACACCAGTAAGATAAGACACAAATGTCACAAGTTGTTTTTGGAGGTGTAGTGTTAAGATGTCATGACAGTAAATTAGTGATAACAATGAAACTAAACAAGTAGTCACCAAAATCAAAGTGGAAATAAATCAGTTAAAGAGGGCACTCCATAAGTGGAGACTTAAGGTCATCAACAACCTTGAAAGGCTCTGCAAGGAGGAATAGTCTGATATGGTCTCAATATTTTCTCCAAACGTAGAATAAAATAATTTTGTTTTCCCATATGTTTGAGATGAAAATAGAACTCTGTTATAAATCTGTTATTTATTTTTTACAACTTCTTTTTCATCTTTGTCAAGGATGCCCATAATTCTTAAGTCTGTATAATTTAAGCTGGATATTATACCATGTAATGTTATTTGTTATTTTTCTGATTTTAGGAATTTTGACACCTTATTGGGTCTACAACAAAAAGCTTGTGTTAGATTGCTACCTGAAAAGGAACCAGAGGGAATTAATTAGACATTTTGATTCTTATTTTATTCATTTATTAAAGAAAGTTATGCAACAGCCAATGCCCCTGGGGTAAAATGCACCCTTTTTAGAATCAGTAACTGGTTCCTCATATGCCACCTTTAGCAGTGATGACTTCAGCCAAATTCTTCCTGTGGTTATTGATCAGGCTCTCGCCGCTCTTGAGCGTGGCCCAACCCTCCAAGCTCAACTGTCTCAGCGCAACCATTAATGGTTTCTCAGACATGGCCTGATCGTATAAGGTCCTGCCACAAAATCTCAGTGGGGTTCAGGTCTAGACTTTGAATAAGCTACTCCAAAACCTTTCTTGTTCTTCAACCATTCTGATTCAGACTTGGCATAATCATTGCATGACCAAGATACACTTCAGCTTTAGCTCAAAGATGGAAGACCTGGCATTCTCCTGCAGAATTATCTGAATTAAATAGTGCCTTAATGAAGTCATGTAGTCATCCAGGTCCCGAAGCAGCAAAGCATCCCCAAAAACAACACCGTCACAACATTCATGCTTGACCATTGGCATGAGGTTCTTACAATGTAATCCAGTGTTTGGGTGTCACCTGATATAATGGGACCCGTGTCTCCCAAAACGTTCCACTTTTATTCCACCCAAATATATGCATGTTTATGTCTGTGAGGCTGTGATTGTTTTCACTGGTACTAAGTTCCTCTTAAGCCTTCCTTAGTTCACAGGAATGCCGTTACTGCAGTACACCCTTCACAACCTTTGTCTAAGATGTAAGATCAGTTTAAATCTCTGTAATGCACTTCCAGCAGTGCAAGCGAATATGATGCAGGAGTTCCTGTCTTTCCTTGTGCCAGCCACCAGATGGCAGTAGTGAAATTCTACAACCTCAGGCACACATGATAAGTGCTTTTCTGATGTCCAAACTAGGCCTTAACTCCTCCTTATAACCTCTCCACTAGAATATCAGTTAAATCTATGTAATTCAAGAAATTGTTTTTGACCTCTCCCTTTACCTCCTCCCATGATTCCATTGGTTGCTCCTTTGTGCACATTGTGATACACAATACATAATAAAAATAATAATACTTCACCACTGAGTTATCTGTTCATTCCCACAGACTTTCAGTTTCAGAATTTTCCACTGTTCCTATAAATGAGCCTGGACAAAGATGCAGCTGCTGCCATCACAGCATCCTTTATGCATGCAACATTTTTGAAGAAAAGGATTCTGGGATGTCACTTTGCATCTGACTCTGCAATGCAGACTCCATCCCAGCATATTTTTAATGGCATAACCATTCCCTAACTCCTTGGTGATATTTGTTCATCTAGGTGATCTCCGTCTCATCTTCATTGGATATTATGTATATGTTTTTAAGATAAGCAAAAGATATACCATACCCAAGTGACCTACTATGCAATTTATGTGAATATTCAGTTCATAATTATGTATATGTTTATGTATAAGTTCTTTGATTGACTGATTAAACTATACAAAAACTTTTAAATTCCACTGTCAGTAGATAGACAAGGTGTTGCAATACAAATACATGCATTGCATGGGCACAAGAATTCTCTGATTCTCATAATGGTGATGTTCATTCTTGCAGCAACAAGCCCAGTACTGCAGATCTCTTTGTTCTTGGGTGTGTAATGCTCTGTAATTTCACCATAGCCCCAAGACACATATTCTCAAGGAGACAAACCTGTTTTCTTTATGACGAAGCTTTCTCTCTGTGCTGACATCTTGGGTCATGTGGTGTATGGGTGGAGTCACTGCCTCTCAGGCACTAATCAATCAGAGACATGTTTGTACACATTGTGTTGCAGCTAAGTTCCAAAATAAAAGCCTCTTAAAAGTTAATACAATTGAATTAATTGTTTAATGCTAATTGCCAGATAAATTGTAAAAGCCAACAATGTCTCTGAAAAAGGGACATCAATAACAGATACAGTAAAAGCTCACAGTAAATAGATATGGGTTGAAAACATTTCAAAGTAAGCAAAAACAGAACATAAAAATGCATTGCTTGTTTTAAGCGTTGCCCTGTAAAAGCCTTGTAGACTTATAACTGACATCAAAGTAAAAGGTTTGACTACGAATGATCTATGGAAATGGAATTAAGGAACATGAGCACATGCTGCTTTGTGGCTTTATTAAATAAAAAAATACTTTAAGTAAAGTATTAACACATGATACTCCTAAGTTCCCTTAAGTATAAGAAGCCAGCCAAAATGAATTGTCGTCAGTTTTAATGAAGATGGTGGTAGCCTTTAAGATTTTATCCCTTTAAACGAGGACATATTTATGTACCAGCCTTCCCAAATAATAATAATAATAATAATAATAATAATAATAATAATAATAATAATAATAATAATGTGTACTGTTTTTGTTGCTATGTAACACAGGGATGTCCAGGTGTGGTCCTGGATATCACTCTCCAGGCTGTTTCACCTTTCACCAAATCATTTCAGCACCTGATTCAAATCACTCCTTTTATGCTAAATCCTCCATCATAGTCTAATACTGGTGCTCTGAGAAAAAGAATTGGAAAATCTCCTGTTGGGTAGGTCTTGAGGACTAACCTTGGGCATATGAAAAGCACAATACATCTGTAGAGCATTGAATGATAAACATAGCAACAATAAATACAGACTATGTTACATTTCGAAATTCTATGCAGTAAAAGTGCAACCCTTATATTTCAATGTAATAACAGTTTAACTGTATCTGATATAATCAGTCAAAGAATTCCAAAGTTGTACTGTGTAGCTTAAGAAGGCATTGTTATCAAAAGGGTATTACTTACTACACTGGTTGACTAAAGAACCAAGTCAATAAAATGGAATTTGATTGGAGGGATATAAAAATATAAAATATGATGAGAAACCAAGCCAAGTAAGGCATAAATGCTGGTAGCAGACTTGAAAATATCTACTATTAAAATACTACAAAACTGGAAACCATTATAGTCGGCATGTAACAAAAATGGAGCTTAAAAAACATTTATCTGTGGCTCTGAGGTGTTTAGTTGAACTAGTAATTCTCAGTGCTGTGAGTTCACCTGATCTTACCCACCAATTTTGATTGTGACCAGAGGTCCCACAAGGCAAAGCATAATACTGACAAAGAAGTCACCCAGGGAGGAGGGGTTTCGGTCAGCAGAATCCTGCCTCATATTGGATTTGTTATTCTTGAGAACAACAGGGGTCTGCCTGTACTGGCTGTGCGGATTGTACTGTCCTTCATTTCGTTAAACAAGGCTGACTGCATTTAGGCAGTTATGTATGTGACTTAGCTTAGCAGCCTCTGCCTCTGTGTCACTAACACCCTGGTGAATTTTCCAGCATAGCCCAGTGCTGACTTCATTTTATGACTCATATTGTCCTCCTTCTGGCCTTTGCTGCAAGCCATGCTTAACCCAAATAATTCCAGCAACTGTCACCTTAATTAAGCACCTGATCTGTGAAATTAATTCAAATCAAATACAAGCAGTATCATAAGATATACTGTTTATTTGATAGTAGACAAAAGGCTTGTCTTTAAAAGCTGTTGAACACCAGAAATCTTTTAAAAACATGATGAATTTTATTGACAGTGAATGTGCACACCACCTGACTTAGTCTTACTGTAGGTCTGTGTAAATGAGCTTGTCCAAACCGAGTCATTTAAAGTCACTCATAGTGACTTTCAATGACAGAATAATGTTTAGAATAGATCTAAAGACTTTCTTCAGCTTCTTCTTCTATCCTGTTTATTTCTCATGCTGGTTTTATACTACTATCCATTTCTTCTCAGCAGGTCTCAGGGATGTCACCAAATTTCGCTGTTATCATGAGGCATAAATCAAGGTCACAAGTTTCTCCAGAAGAGGGAGCACTGCCAGTTGTTTTATTGTGGTGAAAGTGCTAGCCTTGGTATGCAGCTTACTATTCCTAGCTTTTAGCGCAATGTGTTTATTTTATAAATCTCATGAAATGTCTGATATTTAAATTCAATTTACGCATTAAAGAAAACAAAACTATTTTACACATTTAATCTGCCTTCAGAACAGGTATTGAGAATCAAACTCATTGTTCTCATATTACCTGTCCATTACAAACCACTAATAATAATAATAATAATAATAATAATATCTACATTATTTATATTAGAAGTTATACTAGTAGGAATATGGTAGTATTGGTAGTGGTAACAGTAGTATCAACAACATCAACATAATCGTCATTTCTTTGTTGCATCTCCTTTGGCATAAATATTTTATTTTCCATATTAAACGATTAAACTCCAACTTTGACCTCAAAATTATCGTATTTGTGAAAATTGTAATTCAGAATGTGTAGGTTAACTTTGATTAGAGTTCGCGCTGAATATGCTTCACAGACGGCTCAGGACCCTGGAAATTGTCAATGCAGAAAATATGTCGCCGGAAGGCATTTTAAATAGAAAACCCTTGCCAAACCCTTCCCTTGACAGGTCTCATTCCAGACAGGAGGGGGCAGTATTCTGCTTTTACGTTCACACACAGGTCAGAAGTGCTGTTGTGGCCTCATTGAACATTGGGACTTGAGAGCTGAATTACCGATACTTCGCTAGCTAACTGTAGCTAGCCAATGTGTGTGAGAGAATAAACGGGTTTTTATATTTTTGTCGAAATAACCACGTTCCCACTGCATTGCCTGATGATGCGGGAGTGAAAGAAGAGGAATCAAACAAGGGGAAATAACCAGCATTGGGGGTTTTCTTGTTTTACCAGTCCGTCTCTGTGATCGAAATGTCGGGGAAAATAGAAAGCAAGCAAGGTAAGCTGAACCGGCAACTGCAGGCATAAATGTGTCGCTAGCGGTGACGGGCCAGTCTGGGGATTTTGTAGGCCTCTTTTAGGTGATAGAGATTTCTGTTTATCTCTCTGATAGCCTTTGCGATCAGCAAGCTTGCCATCAATCGATCTGTGTTACCCATTTTCATTATGCTGCTTTTAGTCGAAATAAGGAAATCTACCTATCGCTGTTACTAAGAGGCCCATGCTGTATTAAACCCAACATTAGTGAAAGGGCTAACGTTAGGCAGTCTGTTTGCAAACGAGTTGATACTTGTATTTTACAGGAATGGCTACTATTCGTATTCTGGATGCTCTGTGCCAGTTTTATGAATGTTTGCTCGCTACTCAGCTAGTTAAACATGGCTAACGTTAGTCTTTTTCTTTGGTTTGGTGATCTAGCTTTGACTCTGGTCCTCATTTCGTTGTGTTAATGTTTAACGATAATCATACTGCTATCTATGACCAGTAATATGCTATGTATTTACTACGTTGGTCTCCTACCATGTTTTCTGGCTGCTGTGTTAGCAAGGTAACGTTAGCTTAATGGAGATTTAATAGTGATATTATGAAAACGTTAGTTACCACGTTTTTTCCCCCCAGTAAGCTTGCTAGCTTCTGCTAGTCTATTGAGTTGGCATTTCCCAGACAGCTAACACAGATAACGTATCCTATACAGTTTACAGAGGTATCACCAACGTCAGCTTGCTAAAATTACTTAGCTGTTTTGCCAGGTAGCATGAACGAACCCTGGCAGCTAAGTAGGTAGTGATACAATACTGTTGTGTTTTCTAGCAGTAGCTACTTTGGAAACTGAATTTAGCTGGATGACTTACTAGGTTGTTTAAATAGTAACGTCAGCTGTTATAATTGGTGGTTCGTATTGTTGACTACTAGCAACACAGACTGTACTATCGTGGCGTATAGATAACTGACTATTCTCCCTTGAGAGAATTGTACATATTGTCAATATTGCTTGACAGCCAAGAATATCGAGAACTGTGTGTTTCTTTATTTCCGAAATAAACTAAAGCTAGATAGTTAAAGCTAATTAGTTACCACTGGCAGAGTCTGGCTGGCCAAGCAAGATGGGCTGGGGCTTGCATCTGTCTATGTTAGCTAGCTTTACAGTTGTCGATATTCCAGCAAGCGAACTTGGCTATCTACCGTTTGTCTTGCTATTGAGTGTCAATGGTAACTTACATACGTTATTTGGCCGAGTACAACCCATTTTTGCATGAATACGCAATTAATATGCATTATTTTTACATTTTTAGAGACCCCGAATCTTAGCACAACAGTGTAGCGGTATTAAGTCAAGGATGGTTAACTAGCTTGGCCAGTACTAGTACTGGTTAGCTACTGGATTATAACTTAATAAGGTAATTTGTAAGGATATTATGTTGCAACGTAGTTATTACTAATTGCATTTTGACAGATGCTTGAATTATTGTATATTCCTGAATGACCGATGGCCGTCAAAACTAGACGAGGTCTTAAATGGAATGAAACTGTTTGCAGTCGGACTGTCTCCGACGTGGGCTGAATTATCATAAATCGGGACTTTTCGGCAGGGAATTTGTGGGGTAGCTTGGCACCGCCGTATGTCTTAAACCCTTAGTTCTGTGGAAATCGGTGAGTTTTTTGTTTGTCAGGACTGTAGAAAATGGCACCCTTGGCTATATGTGTGAGAAGAAGGAACTGAGAGTAAAATATGCATTTCCTCATTCTCTTCATTTTTCGGAGCTTGATGGTATTGTCCGTTCAGTACTTATGAGTCTTAGTTTATTTATTTATTTTCCTCCCCCAAAAATGAACAAACGCCATCTGTATTCAGCATATGGATAAAGTAGTGCTGTATTACAGGTTGCAGGTAGATGCTGCATTAATCTTTTGTCAGCTTTGTTTTTTTTGTTTTTCTTGTCCACACACTTCTGCAGTGTCTAGGAGCTATGCATTTAAGATGCATTTCAAAGGCACTAAAGTTGGCAAGTGGTAACAATGGTCCCCAGTACCTGTTCTTTTTTTGGAGAAAAACATGTTGCATTTGCCCTGTTTCCCAGTCAACTGACGGAGAGTTTGAGGGAAACAACAGAAGGTGGCCCATTGCTGTCTGAAGGAAATCTGAGCTGCTCCAGAACACCCTCCTCCCAGCTGTCTCCAAGTTCCCCTTGCATTGGGAGTCTGACTCTGCAGCCATGAATAACATCCCCATTTGGACTGAGATTTTGGCACTGTCAAGATACTAAGATCTACCAAACCACTGTTGACTATGAGTATGGATTAGATGTGTTCCGAATATTGCATGCCTATGTCATCTCAGTAATTCCCTTATGCATTAGGCACTTAAGAACAGGTTATGTAATGGTTTAAAACACTCTTTGATTAGTTGCTTTCCCATGAAAGACAAAACAACAAAAACTGCTTAAGTTTTAATCATGATATGTTGGTATTACCTTTTTAGACCAAATGTGACAGATGTGGATTTCAAAATCCATATTTCACATCAGAAAAGCTTATCAGTTACATATTTTAATATCAGTGCAGTAATCAAGCAGTATCCATGTTATTGTCTTTGTCCTCTTCCCATTAAAGTTCAGGTGTTTTGGTTTAGGCTTTGCTTGTGCTTGTGCTTGACTGTTTGCCTCTCAGCTTAATGATCTTTTAGGATTGAAGCAGACTTGGACACTGTTCAGATTCACACTGCGTTTGACATAGCTAAACCTTATCCCTGTGCTAAGCATATGGCCTCTCTTTATAAAGCATTTTAGGGGAGGGAGAATTTTTCCAAGCTGTGGATTTATTAAAACATTTTATTGCAGCTGTGCATTGTGTCTCTTCTTTCCCTTGCTTTCTTTGACAGGTTTGATTGGTCTGTGTAATTCTCTGTAGTTTGTTGTGAATCAAGTTTGCCTGTTGGTCAGTACACTGTAAGAAGAATAATCAAATGGTAGATCAGTTCTTCACAGATAAGTGCATTTGTATGTGTTTCTGATGACCCCCAGGTTAGCGCTGTTTTGAACTTGCCTAATTGCTCATTTTGGAGTTTGTCTTTTTGCATTTGCTGAGCCAGGCCCTGGCATGTGAACTATTTGTACATAAAAGCGAGTGTTGAGCTGTTTTTGAGGGTCACTCCCAGCACGGGTGACAGCCTGGACACAGGGCCAGTGGAAGGCCGAGTGGTGAACTGTCACTTTTACAGAGCCCTCACTGACCGTGCATGGGCGATGGGATTAGGCGCCATTGTCCAGGCCCTGTCCAGTAGCCTAATGCAGCTCTGCCATTTCCAAAAGCACAAGCTTTTAGAGGTCATCGGCACCCAGCAATGTGGAAATTCATGCGCTGACAGTTCCAACAATGCTACAGTTCTGTGGAATGAATATAAAATTGTGGAGTTCAGTCGGGACTGGACGGCTGTTCCCCAAACGGTCAGGACCCCCCCAACCCCCCTCCACAGTCATAAATCGTGCTGTGCTTAGTATTCATCGAGGCCTGATACTGAGGCCTGTGTGCTTACTGGGTCACCTGTCAGCCTGTTGTCACTGTCTACTGCCACATGCATGCATTGATCCTGGAACAGACCCCCTCAAGGCATATTTTCTGTTGTCGGTTTGAACTGTGCAAAATGAGTCGGAACGCGAGGCCAGTCGTGTGGCCTTGTGTTTTCATACGCGGCCTCAGTAACAAGGCAGAACAGATGACGGGTGTCTGAGCTGTAGCGCAGGAACACCTCGCGTCTGACCTCCGTGCGAACGGAACCTGAAGGAGAGCATCCTGAAGGAGCAGCAAAGTCACTGGCTGTCTTTCAGCAGGACAGTTGGTTACAAATGCATGGCAGATGGCCCCTTGAGAAATGCCTGTACCTAGCATTCCTGGATCGCTCCCCCCCGGGCAGGCAGTGACGTCAGGGCAGAGACTAGATGTGTCCAGACTTGAGGCGTTGTTAAGGAGGAACTTGTTTCGCTCGCATAGACAAATCTTGCTATGCTGGAGCTGTTAGGCAGGCAGTGGGGCTTTATCTGCTGCTCTATAGTCTAGCATAGTTGAATCCCCCAGGCTTATCATGGGCTATATAAATGCTTAAACAGTCATTACTTGAAACCATTTATGTCTCCTGCCAAATAATCTGTTGTGATATTTCCTTTAACTGGCTTCCAGCTTTATAACTGCACTGTTCTTCCAGTATTCCACTTTAACCGGTTAGTCTAATCGGAAATTGAAGCACATTTGCTTGAGCACAGGCCTCACAAACTTTCTCTCAAATGTAAAGAACAGCTGTGTCAGCCGCAGCACTGGAGATGCACAGATTGCTTCAGAATCCACATTAACTCCTTCAACTACTGTTACCAGTCAGAATCAGGAAAAATGATCAGCAAGCATGCTGTATTGCTGTTTGATATTCGCGAACACAAGCTGACTTTAGCGCTTTAGCACTTGTTACTTTTGTGGTATGTAATGCTCTGCTGAAGTTGTAAAGCACAGCATTTTACGAGGGAGGTGGTGTGGTTTGATAGCACATGAAAGACTGATAATTCTTATTTCTTAACATCACATTTTGGTTTGCAGAATATTACAGCTGAAGCATTGAGAGAATTTTAAAAATGAATATTTAAGTATTTGGGCCTTATTTGTTGAAGGAGCATACATTTGGAGAGCAGTGAGGACAGCGAAAGTAGAGCCAGGTTACTCAAAGTAAGTTATCTTCAAACTAATAAGTGTTTTTTGAGTTTGGGTGTCAAGGTTTAAAGACGTTTTATCCTGTCAAGTAATAGAATTCAAAATACCACTGAGTTATAAAGATTTTTCTCCTGTTCTCTGTTCACTCCCTTACTTGCATTCATCTGGTATGCCTGTAGCAATACAATACTTTTAACATTGTGTTGTTACTGAAGTAATCTTTTGCTGATGTGAATTAGGCTTGAGGTAGTCAATTCAGCTTTTATTGCTCATAATTAACTTGTTTATCATCATCGCTTCAATGGATTTGAAACTGAATATGCAGCTTGCTCTTCATGTCCTTTAATCAAAGCATGGAGATTCAGTTAATGACATCAGTTGCTTCCAGTCAAAGCATAGAGAGGGAAATTTAAACATTAAAAATTTCAAGTTAAGTGTCAACTAGAAATAGGATTCCCTCTCCTGTTTGTGGATCCTGCAGGGATGGGTTGTGTTTTGGCTCCAAACGGACAGAGGCTGAGGCAAAGACCCTGTGCCAGTCCGCTCTCTGTATGTGCACTTAGCTTTCTGCAGGCAGAACTTTGGAGCCTGGGCAGAGGGCACCACACAGAGACGCTGTGCTCTTGTTTACACTGACGTCATTTTCTGGTTAACCAGTTCCTTATCGGTGGAGGCACTGTGTCCTGTTGTCACTGTGTCTTCAGAGACCAAGACTCGTCATCAACACAAACTACCCATGAAGCTTTGTCACCTGTTTAAAAAGTTGAAAGGCTTTTCCCCACTTTTTCCACTGGGTGGAGGGAGGATAATTTTAAAGTAGAGAGGCACCACAGGATGGGCCTCAAACTCCCAACACCCCACCCCTCCCCACCCCAACTTGGCCCCCATGGGATGCTTTGGGAGTGGTCCAAAGGAAATAAACACGGTTCTTGTGGTGTCACCCAAAAGCTAACAAAACCAGGAAGTGAATCCAGCTTCCCAAGGCTTCCCCTTCACAGTGAGAATATTGACTGTGTGAAGTTGAACAAGGGTGTGTGGAAGGATGGCGGCCAGCTCCACCACTCAGGGACACATAAACTTGACGTGGATTCACAAGGAAGCTTGCTGATACCTGGAACACAGGGGTGGGAATTGGCCTTTTGTGGATGTAAAGACTGCCCAGAGACTGAAGAGAGACTCAGGCACGAAGAATGCACCCTGACTGACAGGAAGTTATAGGCGGCATCCGAGAAATGAGAGAGGTAGGGAGGGAGGGAGGGAGGGAGGAAGTGGGATAGAGAGCAAATCAATGAATTTGCCCCAAGACTCTACACAGAGAAAGGAGAGAAGGACACCGGGAAAACAGTGGGGACCTTGAAAATGGCTAAGTTGGTGCTTCAACTTTAAAAGCCATATTTAAATTGCCAATCCTAATGAGGTATAAAGATGGAAATAATTTGAAATATACCTCTCATATCCCATTGCACCAACCTCTCTTGCACTTCCTATGCAGTTCCTACTTCACTATGACTATTACCATTTGTTTACTACTGGTGTGTGTGCGTGTGTGTGTGTGTGTGTGTGCGTGTGTGTGTGTGTCTGTTGGAAAGATTCTGACAGATTCTGATGTCACTCTTTTACTTCTCAATTTTTCCATTGACACGAATGGCTGGATTAGTGTGTATAATACAAAGACCTTATCAGCCTGTGCGAAGTGCAGAACAATATGTAGTCAATAAAGTGCAATACTTTCATTGATCTCTTCAGCTTTCCAGTGACTTTATTTGCACTGACACCTATGACGCTGTCAGGCATTGAAAGCCCTACAAAGGAAAAAACAATAATCATCATTCCTGTCCTGAAGGTGCTTTCAGTATCTGAGAGGTTTAATTCAAGCCTGACCTTGTCTCTATGGAAAGACAAACCTGCAGGACTGAAACTGCTCAATGAATATGCAGGAATATGATAGGAGGCCCTGCATACCTCTCAGGAGGTATAAAATTAAATCAGGATTCTGTTCTTTCTGTCCCAACCCAATCAGGACTTCTGTTGTTTACTCTATTATCTTATGCAGAGGAGTGAACTGCAAATTTATGCACTATGAGTACCCAGATAGTACATATAGTCTGTGAGCCTCTGCAGCGATGTGGGTCTGTGGGCTGGGTCAGCTGTTTGGGTGGTTGACAGCTGCACTAGATTGGGATGTATATTAGGCCCCTTTGCATATTAAGTTGAAATTAACTTCAGATGCATTTCACCCATGTTGATGCTTAATGCTGTGATGCACAGGCTGTGAGAAGGTTTGGACCCCATATCTATTTTTCACCTCCACTCATTCAGAGAAATGTAAATGTCTGTAATAGTTGCTGGTGTCAGAGGCTGGGGTTTCCTGAGATGCAGCGAACTTGAGAAAGATGTCAACCTCGCAGTCCGTACTCACAGACTTTAATTGTTTATCTTAAAAATCAGTGTAAATGTAGATGCCATTTAATAAATTCACATGCAGGAAATTACTACGAGGTCTTAAAGATTTTGTTCTGAATTGAAATCGTTTCTAGATAGTTCGACCATTCCAGATCACAATGAAAAGAAAGTTAAGTAAAAATGAGGAGTTTCGGTCATAAGAGTCCATTAACAATTTCATTAGTTGCTTCTGGTAGTTGAAATTCATACCATTGCATTATGCAAGTGTCTCTCCTCTGTGAATTGTAGCATTGTGTGCACACAAATTTGTTATGAGTAACACTAGTATATTTAAGTGTTTGTGTATGAGTGTGGATTTGTATATACATATTATACTGTAATCCTCCTGTCTATGCATAGCCATGCATGCTATGTGTTATGTAGTGTAAATAGGTATACATTGTAGTAAGCATACTCCTGGAGAAAATGTAAATTCACTTGGTCGTTGAATTGCAATGCTAAAACCATTGTAGGATCACGATAAACTGCTAGAGTAAAAGGAGCCTATATTTAGAGTCCATTTTTCCCCCAATGGCTGGAGTCAGTCCATGCAGCGGCTTGAGTGAAGCAACGCCATCTGTTGCTTATTTTAGCACCCCGTTCTCAGCTGTGCAGAGAGACGTTTGCGCTGTGCACTTTGGGTGTGTGGAAAGTAGAGCTGTGTGACACACACAAGTCACTCAACAAAAATGACGCAAAGGTTCCACTCAATATCTGACCGTTTACCCGGTATACACATTTCCTTCATTTGACTGTAAATGCTTTTTTTTTTTTTTTTTTTTTGGATGTGATGTAAGACACAGCTATTCGTTGCGAAGGTCCAAGGGTTTGTAGCGGCTTTGTGCACCGAGCGCCGGAGACAGGAAGTGATGTGTAGAATTCTCATTGTGTTTCATCATGACCTGAGAGCTCTCGCCGAGCACAGCCTCACGCATTACCTCACACTTAAAGCATCCAGAGCACACTCCAGCGCTCTTTCATTTCTCTCCCCTTTTCTTTCCGTTTAAAGCCCTGGTACTGTCGAGCCATATTCTGGAAGCGAAACGCGGCAGTCGGAGACACCGCTGGCGGGATGCCATTCCCCCAGCATAACGCCAGCAGTCAAAGATGCTGCAACAAGTAATAAAACACATAACAATGAATCTTTTTTTAGATGTTTCTTAATCCTGTACTGAACCTAGACGAGACAGTCCTGCCGGAGCAGCTGGATTGGGTTTCTCAGCTGGAGTACCGATTTGCAGCTCTGCCGTATGCGCACAAATATGCGCTCAGATACCTGACAATAAGACTCAAGGGTGGATTGGGTCACAAAGTTTCTTTCACCTCAGGCTGATGAGTTTACTGCTCCTTTTGGACCACAGAGGCTTTCAGAAAACTATGGTTTTCTTATGCCCATTGACTGCTGTTCATTTAGGTTGGTTAAATTGGTTATATCTTTACCCCTGGTTGGAAAATGAAAGAAAAAAACATCCATCACATATGAATGTCCTTTGTTTGTCCTTATTAATAAAGAAGAACAACTTTCAAATAAAATGATAAAAGCATATAAGAATACAAATGGACTCCAACGCATCTATAGCTGTGTTCCCTTACCCACTTCTGGGCTTTGGCTGTGTGCCAGTCAGTCCTTCTCTGTGCATCAAGACCACTCTTTTAACCCCTGTCATAATCTAGATTCTAATCAGGCCAGTCTGGTCAGGCTGCAAGACCAAGGTCAAGGTCAAGGTCAAGGGAAGGGTCATTACAGGTACCGTGTTGAAATACAGACATTAGCAGCTGTCTTACGATGTGTAGTATGAGTTTTAGGTATGGGGCTTTATTCAGTCCTCTGCTCAGCCTGACTATCATGGTGGGAAATTCAGCTATTCCATATCAGGCGTGATTTGGCCTGGCTGATTCTTTTGATATGAATACTGTAGAACTGGCCTCTTGTTTAAGGGGTAGACATCTGGGCGACTTTTCAAAAATTAATCAGAGTCAAGTGGTTTGTATTGATACATGAACAATGATTGTGTTTTACTTTGTAAGCACTGAGGATAAGCTAAAATTTGACCTTGAAGCATAAATTTCAGAATAATAATGTTCTGACAATGTTCTAACAATAGTTTACTGATAATATTCTACTCCTGCTTCATCTGTAAAAAATTGAAAAACACTGAAAAAAGTGTACAAAAACAAAAAAACAAAAACTGAAAATTGTGTAATATGAATATATGGGGATTCTATAACTAAACAGTACTTACAATGAATGTGTTAAGGGAATGAGAAGCCGAAGTTTGGTCCATCTGAAATCATAAAAGAGTTCTTCTGTGTCTACAAAGAATTCATTTTAAGAGGGGAAAAAGCGAGCAGCAGCTGACAGAATGAAACACAGCTGTTATCTGTGTTAGGCATTAGCAGCACATGCAGTGCAGAAATGATCAAATTTGGAAGCTAATGTAGCGTAGCCGATGACTTTTGGTTATGCATTGGCAACTGACACAGGGCCGTGGATGGAAAAGCTCGCAGCTGCATGTGGAGAAGTAGGTATCCGCACCAGCACCAGGCTTTGAGCCTTCTTTCCCAAGTGCACCAAATGATGAGCCCGCCGCAGTTTTTCATGCTCTCAGCATCTGCAGGTCTTCCGTGATTGGTGGGTGTTCCCACAGGAACAGAAGCACCAGTGCCACTCCGTCGCTGGCCATCACGCTCCCAATGAAAGCCTCTGGATTCTCGGCTGCGCTGTAATTTGAGGTTTGGTGGAAATGAGCGAGTAGCTTTCTCTGGAATGCGAAACATGTTTTTCCCGCAAAGACATTTTGAAAGGTGCTGTAATTAAAAGTTTCTTCAATGCCGGATTGTAGGCGGGGGCACGCAAGTAGCTGGGGAGCTGTGGGACGGTTTTAGCTGTACGAGAAAACCGTGGGGAGGGACTAGGTTGAGCACAGATCTTCTGACTCCTGAGCCTCACAGACGGAACTCTGAGGGAGACTGAAGGGAGCATGTCGCATGCTCAGGTGACTGGGGACAGCGAGAGCCACGCCTCTGACTCCACTCTACAGGAAAGCTACCACTAATTGCAGCTGTCTGTCTGATCCTTTTATTTTTTTTCGGGAGTTCACCATCTCTGTGGTTGTGTTTGTCTGTCTGAGGATACAGTAATCGCTGGCGATGATGCGCCGTCTTTAAGAGAATGTATTGGGTTCAACAGCGAGCACTGTCTCATATTGGACCAGCTGTCTGTAGACCCAGCTGCCCGATCAATATTCCCCTGGACGCCATTAGAGGCCGACTATTGACAAGCCAACTGACTAATAGTTGTGGCTGGTTGGAAAAGCTCACTGGCATTTGTGAAACAAACAGGGCTTGCCAGAACCCCTGGGACATCTGGCTGTCTCTCGAGCTGTGAACTTTTCTGATCCTGGAATATTGCATAGGTTCCTCATTTCTCTAGAATCCTCCCTTTAGCTTTATTTTGAGTCAAACTGTGACAGGGAATCATGGGGCATTGGGTGAGTAATAAGACTGACACAGCCTTTCAGCGGACTTGGCTGAGTGTTTTCTGTAGATAGCCATGATACTGAAGACACTAGGAGGGCTGAAGCAGAGTCTCGACTGGGAATAGCTTTTGTTGGACAAGGTCTGAATGGGGAATATAACCTGGAGGAGCCAGCCCGCATGTGGGGAAACAGACCTCTCATTACAAGGAGAGCCAGAGGAGGAAGCAGGTAAGGACAGCCAAGACCAGGAATAGATTGTGTCAGAGCTCTACCCATCTGCAGTTTACTCTGCTGGGGGACAAAGTATTGGATGGTCTTTTTAGACTTCTTTTTTTCCCACCACAGTGTTGGTTTGTTTGTGAAAATAGGGAGGAAAAACGACTGGATTTTCATATACGGCACTTTCTTGTTACAACATTGTATTTTTATGAAAGTTATGGAACGGATTAGAACCAGCAGGTCTACTTTAGTTACATGAATCTTTTGCTCATTTTGCAGGTTCACAGCAGATTAAATCGATGAGAACTTGCAGCCACCCTACATCCCCCACCCCGCACGCACACACACACACACATGCACATGCACATGCATGTGCACACATACTCACTCATTCAGGGACAAAGGCTAATTTTCTGTTCATACCAAAACACCCATCAAAGCAGTTCCATTTTTATTGCAAGTTTAAGAAAAACAAAATGACAAAATAAGACTTTGGAGACATTCTTCTCTTTTTTATGTAATGTGGCTTTTATGAAAGTGCTCATTTTTTTCCTGCTGTAGCCCAGGGTGGAACCAGCTAGCGGAGGAAGTGAAGTGGCAGTTAGCCAGTCCCCTTCCCAGAAAGCCGCTGTTCAGAACTGGATCGGACACAGGACAGCAAAAGCTTTCTTTTAATTGGCTGCATAGATTTTATTTAGAAATCCGTTGACTAGGCCTGTTGTACACTAAGATTGGATGCTCTTGTCTCTAGTAGTGACAGGAATTTCGCACTTATGTTTACTTTATAGTCTTAAGTTAAAAAACCCCCATCTTGTGTCAGTGTTTGGACAGTGCACAAATTATTTGTCGAGTATGCATTTCTGTGTCAAGAAGTTTCTTTGTTTGTTGGGAGATTCAGTCCAAGATTGTTAATGGCATCGCGTTCTTTTTGGAAAGACAAACTGACTGTCCCTAAAAAAATGCGAAAAGCTAATTAGTGTGTGAACCTTTGTTTGTTTTGAAAGTGTCACAGTGGAACAAATCCTTTATAAAAGGGGGAGCCTGTCCCTTCTAGTATCCCTGGTTTTGCCTCAAGTTATTATATTTTATGTATTTATTTACTGACAAAGACCACGTGTTCAGTTTTTTTTTTTTTGTTCCACTAGTTAGCTCAGAGGCTAATTTTCGTCCATATTCTCTGGGCAGGTTTGAACAGTCAGACTTGTTTGTGCTCAGTATAATATAAAAAAAACTTGCTGGTTGTGTAGATTTTGCTGTAATGGGGTGAATTGCTCCTGAGTTCGATGATTTACAGGACATATCAGCTTACTTTTTTTTTTTTTTGGACCTCCACATTTGCTTCCGTTGCAGTGCCCCCCAGTTCTCAGGCCTTTTTGCCCTCTCCTCCCGCTCCCGCTTTTTGATACGTCACACTGCAGGGAATAGCTGAGATAAGATTCCACAATGTCAGACGATAATGATAGTCAACACAGCAATCATCCCAACACTCGAGTATCCTCTTCATTATAGTGGTTTCATGTCTGCAGGTTTTCACCACCTCAGACGCACCAGATCAGGATTTTATTGCCAATGAAATGTCAACAGGAATGTAGTCGTCATCCACTCCTCCAATGCATGGGAGGGCTGACAAGTGGATTGAGTCGCAGAGGTCAGATGGTGTTGCTCATTCGCTGTTAGTCATCGTCATTCACCGTCACTGTTCACTTGCTCCACAGTAGCGCGATGGAAACATCAGCATGGATAATGTAGACAATATACCCATTTTAATTCTAAAAAATGATTTATTTAAATTTAAAAAATGTTTTATTTAAAATCTCCAATCTAATAGAGCAGTGTTTCTCAGCGTCAGCTGTGTTGCGTTTGCAGCAGTTTTGCAACTACAGAGAGTAGCGCCCTAATTACGGTGTTGACTCTGTCATTGCATAATTACAAATTACAGTGTGGTAATTTCTTGTTTTCCTCACAAGAGCCAGAACGAAGCTAATGAATCTGTGAGTATAACCTCTTCAGCTGAAAAGACTGGGAAGAAACAAATTCCTCAAAGAATTTTTAAACATTTTGTACCAGTGTTGTGGTACAGCAGCACATTCCAGTGACTGTGTGATTTAGACCAGACTCTATACTTTGTCATTTGTAATGTTCAGATAATGAATTATTCGTGGAGCACCAGTTCTTATCCAGGACTCAGACTGGTTTAATTTTGTATTATCCACGTTTACAGCTGTGATTTTACTGGGGCAATTTAGGTTAAGCAGAGAATGCTTACAGATTCTACAGAGTATGCTTAGACAGAAGACCCTAAGCGCAGATGGATAATGGGACCATCTTGAAAGAGTGTAATAACCTTTTGCCTCAGTTCAACTTCATCTGTGGTTTTTTTTGTCTGCCATAACAGAATCTCACTATGCAGACAGTTCACTGAAAGGAGAAGTTCATAAATAGACACTGAATGGACACACGGAAATATGTCAGAAGAACAGAATGTGGAACTGAAGACTTCCGTGCGTGTGGCTGCTTTTAAGCATTGGAAGCTTAGCCCACAATACAATGGGATCTCGTATCGATGCTGAGATCTGAGGTTGTGCGTAGCAGTTGGACACGTCGCATCAAAGAGTATGCAGCGTACAAAGACAAGACCGCTTAAATCAGTTATATTTTCCTTGTGTGGCTAGAAGATTCTTGTTTTGTTTCTTTATGGAGGCTGTGTCTTCATTCAGTACGTTAAATCACTCAAGCGTAGCCGTGTCCCGGAGGTGAACATGGCAGATTCCACCACGGCTGTTGCGTCCCCCTTCTTCCACTTTCAGCCTCAGCAGTCAGATGCCTCTCGGTCGGAGAGCAGATAGGGCCCAAGTCTCGACGCATCATTTCGCGTGACCTACTTCTGGGGCTACGCTCCTCGCTGTTGCGCGAGTACGGGGAGGCCGCTCCCTCCATCAGAAGGCAGTAAATAATGACGCCGTTCTCATTTGAAGATGCTTCTCGCTGTCCACCTGCCGTATTGAAGGGATTACTCCCCCTGGAATCCCCATTGTCTATTTCCCTCAATTGCAGTGAAGGGATTTACTGTAACCTACTCGCTGAAAGTCCCCGGCAAATGGGAAGTTCAAATCAGCTGAGCTGGCTGCAGAGGGTTTTATATGGACAAGAGGGTTTGATTTGTGGTGGATAATAGCATTCCGCACAGTGATGCATTGCTTTCGGTCTAGTCACAAAGGCATGCTCAAAATGCTGTTCATTGTATTCGGCTACCACAGACACATTCACAGTATTGACGGTTGGCCCATGTCTAGCGGGGGATCGGAGAGTTCAATATTTTATTCAATATTTGGATTGGATGAAAATAAAATTTCTTAACAACCGAAGCAGATTTTTCTGCTCTACTTAATCAGTCAGAAAACATAAACTCCATTTGGAACTGAGCTTAAGTTTGCAGATTTCCCCTGAACTTTCCCCTGAATATGACAATGGACTTTGCAAATTTGCAAACTAGAAAATTTGACCTGTTCAGTATCCCTCAAACTACGATATCCCACCAGACAACAGTCTTATTAAATCTATATTGCTTCATTGCAGCATCCAAGAATATTGGACTTGAGACACTTAAAGCTTAGTGTTATTTTTCCATTGACTGTCCATGATTCTTCAAGACAGAATCAGAGATTTACCATGGTTGCCTATAAGAAAAAATGGGTGTTCCTCCTTTTGGAAAATGATGCATCATACTGTGCCTGTATCTACGCAGAGAGACGAAAAGTTTGTCACATAATGTGCGGTAATTCTGTCAAGGCGGTGCCGGCACTCTGTGTCTTTTAAAGGATGACTTGCATTCCAGCCGTCTGTTTATCCAAAGCACCACAGTGTCACTGCTCGCTCTCTGGATTTGCTTGATAGGACGCATTCTGCTGCGTGCAGATGGTTCCAAGGTTATACATTTTGAGCTAATTGAGATCAAAGGCAGTATGTACCCAGTTTTCATATGGGCAGAATTATTTTGCAAAAAGCTTTACAGGCAATTTCATATGTACAAATACAGCTGGCAGTGCTGGGACAAAATGAAGAAGGTGGAGTAATTTGTGGTCGACTCCACGTTAAACTCCTTGTATTTTCGTTGAATGGCAACATTTCTGGCTTGATGTTACATTTAATGATTCAGTAAAGATTTCAGAATTTTATATGCCAGGGTGAAGGTGGGATGTTTTATTTTGCTGTCCCTTTCGCCTGACTCTTCATCTCTGCCCTTAATCAAGCCAGAGGCAAAAAAAAAAACCTCAAGGCTCCACCTGGCAGAGTAGTGGCAGCCCAGCGGGTCCAGATGAGTCAGCAGGGCCTCTCTCTCTTTTCCCCTCCCGCTCTGCCGCTCTGCCTTGGGGTTGGGTAGAGGATGGGAGGGACAGGCAGTGAGCAGGAAGCAGTGGCACTGACCTCTCTCCGTCGGGGGGAAGGAACGGGAGGGGCACGCCGCACAGGCCGAGGGGGCCCACCGAGGGAAGGGCAGGGGGGTCACGGCTCCACGCCGGCTCGACAGTCAGACGAGAGAGCCTGAAAATACGACATGGCAACAGCTGAGGAGGCAGACTCACGGAAGGGACATCAACAGGGAGGCTGGGCTCCTAGGAAAAGGGGGCATTTCTGTACCTCTCCTTATGGGGAAGCACTTCTCTCTTCCTGCAGTAATCTCCAGGGCGTCTGGAGGGGATGTGCGCCACTCACTGTTCTGATGCAATGGTGTGCCATGTTAGAGTGTTAATTAGACATGAGTCTTTCTCTCCCAATTGCTCAGTCCCTGATCATCAGCTTGGCCTCTTGAGTATTAAAAAATATATTCACCCCAGTATCTGATGCATGATGTAGTAAACCCTAAATACTAATACTGGAATAAGCAGTCTTCAAATAGAATGAAGAAGTAAGTTTGTAATTCCCCTTAGGAGACAAACTGACAAATGTGCTGCTGTCACAGCATTAGGTGGGACAGCGGTGCTGTTTTATTGAACATCAGAACAGCTCCAAAGGATCAAGCTCAGTAATGTGCATGCTGATGCCATAATATCGGATGCCATTTTTTATCCATAGTCCTGGATCTAAACGTAATCTGTATTTACTCACCTTTGGTCTATCCATTTTTCCCCTGTTCCTTTGAATGTTTAGATATTTACTGTATAAAAGATGACGTTCCGATCCATGTTTAAATGTTGATTCACATTTTTTCTTCCTGGAATGTTTCTCAGGCTCTGCTAACACCTGTAGTTGTGTTTTCAGTGTTCTGTACACGAATCAGCAGTAGAATCTTCACGCCATCTTTCCTTCTTACATATAGACTTAGTGCTGGGTAGTTCAGTTATTTTGGTATTATTAGGGTAATTGAAATTAATGTCCAGACAACCTCTGGTTTCAGCATTTTCAAAAACTTGCCTTTGAAATTCTTTGCTTGATCTACATTGGCCTATTTGGAATTGTCTCGTCTGAACGTCTTGTCTGCCTTAAAAAAAAAAAGGAACTTTTCTTGAATTTCACAACTTCCATGTATCGATACTTTTGAGAACCAACAGTGTTTTCTGTTTAGTTTCTCTGTAACAAGCATGTAACTTGAAACGGTCTTGCCCTATAAATTCATGCTTTGCACTTCATCACAGTGACAGCTTTTATCACACAGCTATGGCCAAAACATCAGTATCAACATCTAGGAAAATACATTACATAAAGGTTATAAAACCATAAATTAGTATACAATAACTGAATACAATATATACTTGAACAGTCATGATAGAAACGGTTATTAAAATGAACAGCCCTTGGTACATTTCAGCCAGGATAATGTTCCAGTCCCTGCATGTCCTGTTTTCTGGAGGTGTCTCCATTATCTGGAGGGCATTGTTTTGGGGTTTAAACAATCTGCACAGTTGGAGGGAAAATTTTGAAAGTATCGCTGTTGCTACCGAACAGTTTTCCCACCCATATAATCTCACTCCAGCATCCCAGCCTGGCTCAGAGCCCTCAAAGAGTAAATAATTTAGTTTGCCACTTCCAGTCATTCTTATTGTGCTGATTAATCTTCCCCTGGACCTGTGGGAGTGACCAACCCCTGGAGGCGAGCATGATGTCAGACCTCAAAGCTATGTCAGTGGTACATATGGGGTCTTGGGAACAGCGCCTGAGGCGCAGTGTGTTAATTTCTCTCCTGCAGTTTTAAGTCAACCTTGAAAACAATACAAGCACAATGCAAGCGTGGTGAACCACTGAAATATTGAGTTTGGTAATCTCTACGTGAACATGCAGTTTTTCAATCTCGCAATGCTGACTGGCAGCTTTTAGCTGCTGATCAAGTTCATTCTCTGCTTTAGATTTTTTGGCTTTCTTCATTTGTATCGTCTTTGAGTAGATTGGGTGCCTGGAAATACATGCTTCATGACATTTTGGCCAGTAAGAATTGTCTTATCATTATTTGCAGCAATACTCATTATTTTAGAGAACTCGTATGTAACTAACAGTGTGATTGATTTTCTGTACTGGAGGGAGTAATTGGAACCCCATCTGAATCCATCTTTAATGGATCAGAAGCCCACAGCAAACTGACAGATCAGCCATGACCTTCTCTGCTACTTCAGGCCAGAACCTGTGGACGGCCATGAGCACCCCCATTCATTGTCAGTTGCATTCATCTGCTTTAAATATCGCCAGCAATGCACAGGGGTTAATTATCTAGCGTTCTTGCTTCTCAGGTCAAACAATCTTGTGACGGATAACTACGACTTTAACACAAAACTCAAGGTTTACCTTTATGGACATCAGGGCACCGAAAGCAGAGCAAAGAACAAAGATTCTAAATGGATTAAGCCTAATTTGTATTTCCTAAGCAAACCGATGTTGCCTGGTTTGCATATGTATTTTGGCATCTTTTGATGTTTTGTTTGACCAGGGTTTTGTCTTGTGGTTTTTTTTTAAGCTGTTGGTTCACAGGCCAGATTTCCTTGCCAGGTTGTCAAACTGTCTCTGCAAACTCCATACTGATTGGTCAACTTATGGCTGTGGGTGGGTTTAGCATGAAACAGGAAGTTTAGCCACCAGAATAGAAGTTTTAACTATATACAAGATCATCAAACTGAACAGCAGACATTCAAAAGTGAATTTAAGTGCTTATAGTCATCTTATTGCGTACATCAGTCTGACCAGAATCATGAACTCCCTATCTCTTGCTCTATTGTATGGCCACTTGTACCATCTTCTCCATCTCCATCTTCTTATTTCTTACAGTTATAACATTGCCAACATAGTGAAATTTATTTTTCTTTCTTCAGAGATTGATGAATTTATGTAGTGCCAAATTGATGCTAATAAACAAATTAGAGACGATGGGTTAAAACAACATTTCTGGAAGTATGAAAGCGACTAGGTTGTGTGAACGTTGAATTAACGACAAAAGTTTGGCTTCGACTGGAGCATAAAGTTTGGCTTTACCAGAGATATCTGTAGATCAGCTTTTTTTTGCTTTGAGAAAGTGACTGACTAATTGCACTTTATCAGTGAGACAAACACAGAGCCACCACAGATAGGACATCAGTGCATTTTACCAGGGGAATTCCTGTATGTGGGGTAAGAGGAGGCTACTGCCAGGTATGGCATAAAACAGAAATAACTGTGGGTAGGTGAGTTGGTAGGAAGTTTGTGGTCTGAAACCCAGACTGTAATTAGGCCCTTGCTTATTTTAGAGTGGACTTCTGCACAGCAGTAATGGCTACTCACTGCTCCCTCAGTGATTGGTTGAATGGGGTCAGCCATCAGAGGAGATGAGGCCACAGTAGGCAGTTCTGTTGGTGAGCAGTCGAGGTGACTATTTTCACTGTCGCTCAAGATGAAGTACTTAAAAGTATAACTGATTCATTGAATCTAAATTATTAGTTTCAGTACATGGGCATCATGTAATGAAGGCCTCGTGTTAGCTTAACTGCAACTAAGAACGACTAAGACAAATTGGTATTTGGATTCCAAAAATGTCTGTCATGGCAGCAGTTTCCTCTGGCATTCCAGAAAAAGTGTTGAGACCAAGGGTGTAGATGATACATGAAAGAACAAGAACTCTTTTAGAAGTGCTTTACATTCAAATTTAAGGTAATATATTAAGTACACATAATATTTTAATTTCCATTTTCAGTAGTGATTGATTATCATTGAGGCAGCCTATTAACAGGACATTGTCTATCTTGCATCCATATCAGGTCAAGCTGTAGAAAGCCAGGAGAGGAATGGAGACATCCACTCAACTGCCAAACTCAAAAAAAGACAAAAACTGCAGAAGAGGTGGAAAAAATCAAAAGATGTTGAGGGAGTGAGAGAGTACTTTTTAGAGTGAAAGCTGTTGTTCTGACCCCTCTCAAAAGCTTTTTGGCAGATGGAGAGGAAATCCATGGAACACAGAGCAGCAAAAGAACATGTACCAAGAATGTACTACTTTCTATTTTGATGAACTCCAGTTGGTGGAACATGAGCCCAACATGTCTCGCTTCACTAGGCATGAGAATTTAGTCATTTTAAAGAAAAACTCACTGAAAATTATTTAGCATCACATATTCCACTTTGGTGGCAACCAGCAAGAGGTTATTTAAAACAGTGGTTGTATATGATTCTCTTGGGTCACTACAACATGATGAAATAGCATTTTTGAATGCACATAAAACCAGTACTTCGGTACTAGTACTGTGACATCTTGCATTCCCCTAGCAGTTGTACAGTACTACAGCAAAACCATTTTTTTTTTTTTACCATATGAGCACTTTTAGACATAACTATTCAACAATGCAGCATGGTCCAAACTGCCTAAGCAGTGGACCAAAAATAAATGACCAAATGTGTTTAGACTCCATCATGTAACTTACGCATTTCATCATGAAAACTAAAAAAAAAAAGCTATTTTCCTTCCTGCTTTTCGACTCGGAATAAGGTGTTGAGATCCAGTGTCATCCAGTAGATAAAAGCTTGCATAACTTACAAAAGCATTTAAGCCCCAAAACCGAATCTCTTCAGCAAATTTGGTTCCCCTTTTGTTTATGATGGTATGCTTTCACATCACCATGTGTTAATAAGAAAGAAACCACTATGCAATTTAATAGAAATCGAAAGCTGCTATGTTTGGAATGATGTGTGAAATTGAATTGACTGAATTTTTTTTTCCCAATCCAGTGAAAATTTGCCTTTGGTGCAGAAGAGCTGTGGCCATTGAGAACTTTTAGCAGGGTGTCTCTGATGGGTACCACCTAATGAGTTTAGTTCTGACTGCTAGGGATGGTCAAAGGATTTTATGTACCTTTTCTTGTGGATCAATGAAGCTTCAGATTTTAGTCCATCCTGCTGCCCACCATCTGTATTCGAAGCACGACCTATTACCAAGGCAACAGAGACCACATGCCACATCATATCAAAGACAGTTTATGGATCTCTGTGGTGCTGAACAACAACTAGCCAACACCCTTTCTCTTGAGTTCCTCCCAATCCCTTGTTTTTAGTTAACAATCTGTTTTTGCAAAAATTTGGAATTGAATTTGTCTTTCATACCAGTAGACATTTTCTTCCATTCTGGCTTCACACTTGTACATCGGCAAAGCCGGTGAACTGCACAGCTATGCAACTCTGTTCTCTCACCCTGTGCGGCGACTGCAGGGGCTTCTCTCTGATCTCGGTCAGCACGTGCCATGTGTTCAGCTCCAGAACGGGATCTCCTGCAGAGCAGGTCTGTGATGTCCCTGTAGGGGTGTCAGTGAACACCTCCCTCCCTTGTATGTTTGGTCGCGGAGGGGGGAGGACTGTATCTGTCTTTTGAAAATAACTGCAGTAACACGAGAGGCATTAGGCAGAGCTTGCCCATTCTAATAATAACCATTGCTCCCCTGCCATAGCAACAGGTGAGGTGTCAACACCTCCAGTCCCAGGTTTTCTGGTGGCATCATCATGACTGGGAAGGGTGGCCCCTCAACACCATGCTCTGTTTACTGTGAAGCCCCTGAGCGTTAGCAGAACAGCAACAATCACGTCCAAATTAATTACTCAAGTTCCACAGTGCTAGCGACGGCAGCAGTCTTAGCACCATCCGAGCCGGGCAGTCAGAGAGAGCATGATGGTATGGTATCCTCCCCCTGAAGATGTGACTGACTGTTTCTCTCTTTGCAATATGCAGAGAGATGTCGTATTTATTCACTCAGATGTTCTATTTAGGATTATACATACCAGAGACTTACGGAGAAAAGTCATTTTGGACAAGTGTTGTCTTTAAATCTGAAAATGTTTTAGATGGCAGATCTATAATACATTGCTTAATAGTACTGTTGGCTCTGAAATAGTCTAGATGAAGTATCACCACCCTTTCTGGAATAAGTTGTTCTGGTGACTTCTGCTTCTACTGTCATGGGATGGAGCAGACCTCATCTGAGTGGCCCCTTTAATGTGTCAGGGTTAAGGCTTCTTGATCTTATAGATACAGCAGTCAAATCATTTAAAGCACAGCCTCCAAAGGGATGGGAGTGTGTAATTGTAACAGCTGTGGGCATTTGGGTCACATCACAACCCCTTGAATGGGCGCATGTGCCATGAAATCGACTTGAACCCTTTTTTTTTGTTCTGACCATTTCCTTAATGTCATTTAATACCCCCTTTGGCAGCAAGCTGTATGCAAGATATCCATTTGCCTGCCCTGTCAATAGGAAGGATGACATTGTTCTTGCATTGTATCGGGACTGATTGTGAGTGTGTAAGCGTGTGTTTGTCAGTGCAGATAAGAAATTCCCTGAGACCCTAGAAGCTGTAAGGGTATTTGACATGCTTTGGACATGGTGAGTGTACAACCAGGGACACGTCAATGGTCTTTCCCTAAGGCCTTTCCCTTATAAAGACCCCCCACTGTCTGACAAGCTTTTATACTATAGAGCATGCATGTTAAGTGCGTCTGCCCTCTGGGTCTTTTATAAAGGGGCTTACCCCTGAGTACCAAACTCATTTCTGAAAATGGAAACTGACATTTCACACACATTTTGTCGAAGGCCTCATCTCATTGTTCTCAGAATGCCTTTATTTGCGACATTTCCATTGTCTTTCTCCGCTTCACGAGTTCACTCTTTTAGTTTTACTCCCCATAACACCTATCTCCCCGTAGGCGCAGTCAGGGTTTTGCATTCAGAAGGAATAGAGTGTAGTGTCAGAGAAGGCCTTAGGGCAGTTCAGGGGTTGATGCCAGTAGGTCAGGGCTGCAGAGAGACAGAACGAGAAGTCATGAAAAAAATGCAGACAAACACTGTGGTCAGCGAGGTGCAACAAGGAAGCAGCTCTTGATCCAGCCTGAGGAAAGTGCAATAACAGCAGTGTTTGAGTTGCGCTTCCCATAACTCAAGTCATATTGCTTTGAACCCTGGGGGAACATTGTTTCCCATTGTCCCCTTAGAAGAAGAGAGATGAATGTCAGACTTGATAGAAATAGATATGTTGGCAGTATAACTCAGTATAACTTCTCTTGTAGAATACATCTTTGAAGAACATCCAGTGAGATTGCTTGATGATTGCTCAGCATCCATGGTTTAACTGTGTCAAAATTTGTTTGAGGCAGCTGTTTGCAGTCCAAAATTGAATGCCAATTTTAATTCAAGTCACAGAGAGCAGTCATAGAGAACTCTTCGCTTACAGGAAGCTGCTGTTTGGCAATGGAACGCTTTTGGGTTGCATGTCATCGAATATCTATATTTGCATCACAAGTTCGTAATACTGTGCTTCCAAAATTGTCAGTTTTTAAAACAATCCCTACCAGTCAATCCAGTTCTGACTCTCTGTATTCAAATTAAAGATAGTGAAGAAAGCAAGGTAGCATATCATGGTGTTGCTTGAATCTTAGAAGCCCAAAATTAAAGTATCCATCAGACAAGAATTAATTACTATATGGGTTCATCTTGCCATTGTTGTTGTTCACTGTAATTTGACAGCAGTTGTAATTGAAATCAAGTAATATGTAGGGCACAGCATCGGTGAGGAGTTTGTGATTCACTTTGATGTTGCACGAGAGCTCTTTTGTGCTTGAATAGAATTGGTATGCTTTTTTAGTTTTTTTTTTCTCTCTCCTCCCCCCTCAGGCTGTGAGCGTAGCACGGCGTGGCACAGCATAGAAATGCCATGCCCTTAAATGCTATTCCTGCATTGCTTTTTCCCCTCCCAGATAATCAACACACCATTAGAGGGAAATTTCTCTCCCGCAGGCAGTTGGTGACATGTTAGTTTGTACTTTCCAGAACAGAGCGTGTATTGATTTAGAGCTATGCGAATGTTTCTGTGATGGCACAGTATGTGCCTTCTATAAATCCCCCGAAGGTGCAGACCGTCTTCAGTTTTAAGTGTGTGCATGTCCTTTTTTTATGTTTTTATTTTTATATTTTTCTTAATTTTTTATGCTGCCATGTATTATTTATAGTGAGCGTGGTCACATAGAGCTGTTGCTGGCTCTGATGTTAGGTCTAAGGAAACTTGTATAACTCTCTCATTCGTTTCGCATCACTGTCCTTCGATACCCTTTTACCCGAGGCCATAAAAAAACCCTCTTGTCTTTCCAAAATGCTGCAGAAGAGATCCCCCACCCGCCTCATCCCTCCAACTTTGCTTTCTGTCACTTTTGTTAGCATCAGTGACTCATCACTGGATCCCAGAAGACAATCAAAGCTTTTGGATTTTCTTGCTTTTTGGTCGCTTCATGTCATTTCAAATCAACCAGAAAGTCTGCTGACCAGATTTATAGTTCACCCATGTTTAAACGGGACAAGAATGTCGAACATTTCGTTTTCGAAATGTCTGTGGCTGATTTGATTTTGAGTGACTGTTTTGCTCTGGAATGGACCCTGACTGATCCAGAACCTTTTATAGTAACAGAGACTGAACCTCCTGAATGTACTATTTTAATCCACATGCAAGGAAATAGGTGAAGTCAGAGCAAATGAGCATATCTTCCTTTTGACTTGGCCTAAAAGAATATTTACTCAGCAGAAGTGTGTCTCCTTGCCACACTGCAAATAAGCAACATTTCCTCAACTCTGAATGATTTTTTTTTCTCTGATCCATCTAGGTTTTTTTTTTTTTGTCTCCCTCTATTTAATTTTCATTATTCATGTGGAATCCTTTTGCCTTCCAAATGGCAAAGGATCATCAGGGTAAGATTGAAGTTCTTATTATAATCTAAATGAGAGCTTGAGTTCTTACAGTCATTTAACATTCTTGGGATTCCTTTCATTATGGCAATAATTATGCCATCACTGATGTTTTATGTGAAAAAATGATGTGTGCATATGTTTTTACTTTAAGAGTGTTTGAACCTTTTCCAGGAGCACCATTTATGCAATCTCTGGTGTCATCTCCGCTCATCTGGTCGGACCTTGCTGTGGCTACTTTGATTGTCTGCTTATGATCATCTGCTGTTTGAGTTTTCCAGTCCTGCAAAAAAAGTTCACTCTAGTTTTGCTTTTTGACAAACATCTATGAAATGTAAGGTTTCAATTCCCCAAGCTGTGTGATGGTAATTAGATATATTTATCAATTAATCAAACTGAAAAATTAAAAAAAAAAAAACTTCAAAATTCAATGATGCAAACTTTGAATGACTGAGAGTATTTCCTAGTAATACTTTCTAAATAAAATGCGAAATTCTTCTGTCATTTAGAGTCGCAGCTTAGCACTTAAAGGTTGGGGCACGACCATCAGGCCCACAAAGAGAAATGTATTGCATCATGAATTGCATTGCAACTACATTGCATTTGCGGTCATTAGCATTTGGTCACTAGCTCTGCTGTGATTGTTGAACGGTACCATCATTTCCTTCGTTGCTGTCTGGAACGGATGTGAAAAAGGCTCCGTTATTGGAACCAAATTCTTTTCTCATTTGTTAATTGGGCGGTGGCGTGTGTGTGTGTTTAGGGGTGAGGGGGTGACAAGCGAGGGGTCAGTGTGGGTGGGACTGTATAAAACCTTGGCAGAGGAAGCCTCACTCAGGACATAAATGGGCGGTGCAGGGGCGCGCCCCCCCGATAGCTATCCGCCAACACAATATCGCTTCCTCTACACCTCTGCGCCTCACCATAGCTTATTGTTTTCAAGCAGTTTCAAAGTTGAAAAGGGGGAACTGTAGAAGGGTTTCTCTGTTATTTTTGTTAATTTGGGGAAAAAAATGTACAATAGTTTGTATCATTCACACAAGGTGAAACAATTTCCTGGTGCATTATTGCACACTCCTCATTCAGAATCCCTTGCCTGCAGTCCTCTCAGAGATCAGAGGTTGCCCCAAGAGCCGGAAGAATTGATTATGGTTGGCCTTTACAGTAATCCGTAAAGAATCTGCAGAACAGAGCAGCTGCATTTGTTACCATTTCATAAGCTTGATATTCAAAAAATTACTATTCATTCACCTTCTGTTTTGAAATAAATTCTCAAAGTTTTCTTGATATTGTGTTGAATATTATAAAACAGAATTTTCCCCACTGTTGCGGTAAAACCAGACATCTGCTGTTCTGTGCAATTCTCATGCAGAACCTCAGACTGAGACCCTAACAGATGCTAACAGTGTTGAGGCAGTGTTATGCAGTTGTAATAGAAGTTTGCATAACAGAAGCTTCCCTGTTCATCACTGTTTGGTTCACAACTGTTATTTTTAGTAACTGAAGTCTTTGCTTGCATTCTCTGTATGGCGCATCAGAAGGTGTGATGACAACAGCAACATTGTTTCCTGCCACTAAAGGGACTGTTGTTTCGGTCGAGAGCGGCGAGCATCTTTTGCCGAGTCAAGCTCAGGAAGGCTTTGAACAGTTTCTGCAGAACCCCCAACTGAGCGCTCTTGCTCACTCGCCCCAGTGCCTATTCAGTTTTGAGTCGCTGTGTTGTTTTAATCGTGGTCATTTGTGTTTATTTTTCCTGTGCTGAGCCACAGCCCTAGCCTGACCAGTTAGGGGAAAACCAGGGATCCCATTCCCATTGAAGCTGGTAGCGCCGCCTTCCCTGTTTGCCACTTGAAGAGATCTGTAGTTATGGTTTGCTAAGCGGATGATGTAGCCTCGGTAATCACCCCCCACCCCAGTCCATTTCACACCACAGTCTTCAGTTACTCAACAACTGGCATTACAAGCCGCACGATGTCTGTCGTTATGGTTTTGCCAGCTTGCGGAGCAGCAGCTGTGAACAAGGCCCATGGGAGAGCACCCATAGCATTGCCGTGTCGCTAATGCCACCAAAATGGAGTTCATCTTGCCCCAAATTTCAGGCAGTTATGTTCATTTGAACCGATTCTAGCCGTTTGTAGCATATCACAAAATTCTCCTGACAGTGTCAGCGAACAGCAGCACAAACAGCATACCCAGCAACACCTTTTGATTCTGTCACACTCATTCAAAAGTGGCAGAGTGAACACTGGGTGAAACATCATGTTCATATGTAAAATATGCTAGCGCTGCTGTCTTTACACCATGCTTTTAAGTGTAGATCCTTCTCAGTATTCAGCTGTACAGAGGCTGCAGTTTCAGTCTGCTCACCAAAACAAGAGAAGTGTTGTTTTCACCTCCTCACCTAAACTGTGTTTCCTTTAAAAAACCCAATTTAAGGGTGAATCATTCAAATCAAGCAAAATTGTTGTCGTGACAAAATTCAAATGTATTATAAATGCTTTAATCTGAGCTAGTTCCATTATTGGGTCGTATGAGAAGTGTTTTTATTTAGAGAAGTAAAACTTGCTGCATACACTTTTTCTGCTTCTTCTATCTTGCTTCTAGTTTTTCCAATGTACAGTCTGCAGTTTCCTAAATCTCATTTAGAAACAAGTTTTTTCCTGTTTCCAGTCAGATGTTATAATGCACATAGTTGAATTTTTGGTTTATTTTTGTTGGCTACATGGCCATATTTTAAATATGTTTTGCAAGATTTTTCCTTTTAGATTTTAGTATAATGTAAGTTAGACAACACTTTCACCATTCAGGTGGCCAGAAATATGGGCTTGTACATTTTCCTAATTAACTATAAGTACATGTTTCATCTTTAATGTACTTTTTAGATGTCTCTTTTCAAACCAGAAACTCAGCAAATTGATATCAAAGTTTATCTGAAAAGATTAAAAGATGGGACTCTGTTCTTACCGAAGACCACATGAGAAACAGGCAAAAAAAAAACTTGGGACAGGTTATTTGAGCATCGGTATATTTGTGGGCAAAACCAGAAGCAAAGCATCCTGGTAGGCACCACGTGGGTGAACGCTTGTGTCTGCAGTAGGAGGCGTTCAGTGATGCACCATCCAGATGAGTTTACTCACCAGGGAACTTCCCACATGAGTGGGTGTTTATTAGAGGAAGAACAAAGTTCACAGGTCTCAGTTTTGCAAGTTAATTCATGAGCCACACTCTTCAATACGTAGTCACTGGTATAATTATGAGCTGGCTTGTATCACTCTAAGTGCATATGGTAAATGTGTAAGTCACTCCCACATTTGTCTCTTAGTGTAGTAATTAACCCTTAAACTAAGCTAGAAGTATCTACCCTGTAATTAAGCTTTAGTGGCTGCTTTTCACTGGATTTATTGTATTCCCACTCCCCAAAAACAGAATTCTGACCCCCCCTCAGTATAACTGACATACTTTATTAAAGGCAGGATAGACATGTTTGAGTGTCTCATGCCCGGTGAATTTGTACAAAGCAGAACCTGCAGTTGCCAGCATGTGTCTGCCTGTTACATAGTGTGTGTGTGTGTGTGTGTGTGTGTGTGTGTGTGTGTGTGTGTGTGTGTGTGTGTGTGTGTGTGTGTGTGTGTGTGTGTGTGTGTGTGTGTGTGTGTGTGTGTGTGTGTGTGTGTGTGTGTGTGTGTGTGTGTGTGTGTGTGTGTGTGAGCGAGCGCGTTTGCATTCCTGTCACTGTAGCTACCCCGCTGCGCAGAGTTGCATATATCACCCATTCTTGGCCTCCCTGTTTTCACAGGGCGATTCCACCTCAATGAGACAAAGTTCCATCACAGCAGCCTGCAAAACGCAAAACCCCAACAGAGCCTTGGCTCCACACACAGTATGACCAGCAAAAAAAAAAAAAAAAAAAAAAATTCAGAACAGTCATGCCCACAAACTACGATAACAGTTATCCCGGAAAGCTAACAGAGCGATGATTGCTACAGCCAGGACGCTAGTCTGACTCTCAGGATTTACACAGCCTCTCCTCCAGTCTGCCCCCACCCATTCAGGCTGTGTTGATCTGAGGCAGCAGAGGTGACATCACCTCGTTTCCATGACAGCTGGCAACAACAGCCAGCCCAGCTTGGAGCACACACAGAGGGGGAGGAAGGGAGGGAGAGTCTGGAGAAAAGAGCAGAGTGTCTGATATAAGTGAACAATATGTGGGTTAAATGTTCAGAGATACTCTACTGTACCCTCTTCCCTGTCACACAGTGACTCTGCATTCTTCTTCCGTTGGCCACAGTCTTCCATGCTTCAAAAAGACTCTGGTTTAATGATCATTGGCTTGAACGGGCCGTTGTTATCACTTGGCAGTGACTCGTATCACACTTGATGCGCTGCCGAGCTGGACTGTTGCCGTCGCTGTATTAGACTGCAGAGACGGTAAGACTCAAGGAGATTCGAGCCCCAATTCTGCTCCGAGGGACTTACTTTAGTCAATTCCTATCACATGTTGCAATTTAAAATCTGGATCTGGACCTTCAATTTTGGATTGGCTTTTTTGTGCAAGTGTGTTCCCCATTTAGTCTCTTTCAGTTTGAGGAGCATCATCATTGGTCAAAGACCAGTCGATGCAGCGCTCTCTGTTCTGCTCGGGTGTGCGTGCATGCATGAATGCGTGTTTCATGCTTGCGTGTTCATGTGTACGCATATGCCTGTGTGTATGTGCATATCCCTGTGTTTTTGAGGCTGAGTCATCATGACTTACATGTCCACAGCCCACACCTCATTACCATGTATCCCCTCTCCCCTGCAACAGTGGCCGTCTTACGAGGCTGTGAACTTCAGGCACGCCACATGTGGGCTTAGCTCGGAAAACAGGTCACAATAAATCTGAACCAGTGGGAATAAGCAGAGGTTTATTTGGAGCGCATGTCTTAATAAATGAGACTCAGAGAACAGATTATTTCATCAGGCCGCCGTGTATGTACTCGTTTTTCCATGTACGGTGCTCACTAGAGCCCCCTCCTTTTTGGTTTTGGCAGAGGAGACGGGGCCGAGCATCAACTCTCGCCCTGTCCAGCGTCAGTATGCATGAGGCGTCACCCGTCAGCCAAGAGCTGAGCTGGGCACAGTGGACCGAGCCCCAGGCTTCATCCGGGCCTGCCAGTCAGCAACTCCGCGCTCCACTTCAGTCTCCCTCTGGAGAGGAAGTTAAGGCCTCATAGAAAAGAAGGCGGAGATTAACTTCGTCTGGAGGGAAAAGGGAAAGGAATATAAGAAAAATGTCTCTGCTTTCGTACAGAAAAAAGGGCTCCTGCCTCGGACCACATTTTTGAAACTGAAAATTTGTGAGGTTTTTCACCTGTCAAGATGCTCTCAGTTTAAGGGTGAGGATGAGGCTGCCTTGAAGACCTGCGGCCCCCTCATGGGTGAGAAACGAGTGTGGTTTCGGAATATAGCGGGGCCTGTGAGTGCCTAACCTTGATGCTGAGAGAGGCTGGTGTGGAGGCCGCCTGCTGCGGATGTGGAGTGTATCTGACACCACAGACCTCAGGAGGAAACCAGCAGCCTCTGCTCTGCGCTCACTGCATTTTCACACTCTTTCTCAGTAGGGCAATTTGGAAACTCCACCTTTACAGTCCTTTTAAATGCCTGATTTGTTAATCAGCTTGCGTCCTCACTTTGATGCATTTTGACGCATTAAGTCTGTCATTTCTCACAGCTTGAGAAAGCACCACACCCCCAAACTCCCCCTCCAAGAAGCTTATCCCAGCTCTGGCTTCTAAGGCAACAGTGGGGTTTTCGCAACAAACTGCACATTTTGCTGTGGTGGTGCCGATTTGTGAGTCTGATCTCCAGGGTGGGGTTCTGGGAAAATCTGGCAAAGAGAATGGGGGAAGGGAGAGAGAAACCATACCCCTGCCAGAACTCTGAATGGACCCCTTTGCCCCTGACTTTTCACCTACAGATGTGAAGTCTGGCAATCCCCCTTCAAACCATTGACAGTACTTTCCAAATCCCAGCTCTGGATTGAGCTTTATCACTTGGTACACAATGAAGTGACTTTTGTCCCTTCAGCCCTTGTGTTTGTGTGCCTGTCACGTGGGGTATATGTTTTAAACCTTCAGTGAGTGCTTCACATCTGGGCCTCATATTAAAATGACGAAATGAATAACATCGCTCTTGTTCTTATCGTGGCTCTTTGATCAAATGAACAGCAAGCGTCATTTGTAAGCAGTGACATTATGAAATACAGCGATTGCGTCAAACTGCGGAGTCTGAGATCATCGTTGATCGAAGCCGGTTCTGCCCAGGGATTTGACCGTGTGGTTTACAAACAAAGCTACAAAATAAAATGGTGTAAGGGTCAGCCAAATCTGCATGAGCATGTGGTATTTTTTTTATAGACCTCAGTGGATATTTTTAGACTGAAGTCATTGTCATACATACATATTTGTCTCTGCACTGTTTCTATTGATTCTCTGAACGGAAATGTTTTAGACACATTGATCCCATCAGAAACAGGAGAGACCTGGTTTCCCAGAATGCTCTGTCCAGTCACAGCAACAGTTTTAGCAGCTATAATGTCATCCTTTAAAACAGTAATGATAATAATAAGCTGAATCATCCACATGGTGGAAACATTCTCGATGTCTAGCCTGCTCTCTTCATGAATAGAAGCCCTCTGTTTATGGGAAATACAGGTGTAAAGTCTTAAGCTTTCCATGCGTGGCCTATTTTTGGTTATTTTCAAGATCATTTTCTGCTTTTTATTGAAATCCCATGTGCTTATTTCTTCCAATGTCTTTGAGCATTAATCTTTGTGGACCTTCCACAACTTGTCAGATTGGCAAGTATTCAGAAACAGGGCAATGTGTATCATAAAAGCTCTTTATTGCTGAAATTATGTTGCATTTGTAATTTAATAGTGTCACTTAAAGTGAATGACAGCCCCATTAAATGTCCCAATGAATTAAACAAAGACAACCACTGACAGTATGTAACCAAAAGCCCCCTCTCATTCCCCCCCCTCAGAAAGATACAGTTCTTTTTCTTCTCATTTTGAACCAGTTTTAGGCTGTAGTGTGAGTTCAATTTGTTCCACTGATGCATGTGTGCTAAGCCCCACTGTGACTAATTTAGCCTGTAGTCAGAAATGACTTCACTCTTAACGGAGGGGTTGGTCTCTCTGCGAGTCTTGCCTAAAGCCAGCCTCTGTGAATCTGTAGGCTGCAAAGGGGGGCATGTTTGACTTGAGGCAGACAGTTTCTTTATTCTTGAAACAGCAACTCCACTGTGTGTTCGTCCCAGCTATCCCCAAGTGACGTGATGGCAGGCTTGTGCAATAAAAGGAAACCCCTCCCCCAATATGTAGCCTATTTATGCAGTTTGGGAGGTACTCGCAAATGTTTAAAAACATACACGTGCTGCATCTCTGTGTGAGAGGTTTTAGCTCTTAGACATAGCGTAGGCTCATCTGGTACAGTACATAAAATGGCAGTGGTTGCTATGGCAGTGATCCCCATGGCAGACATGGAGGCAGCTTGGTGGGGGAGCGGGGAGTCGGGGGCTGTAAGGGGAGGGGTGGGGACAGGGTTCAGCGTACCCTCCCACAGGAGGAAATACAAGGCTTCGTCTGGCATTGCATCATCGCTCACACACCCTCTCCCAGAGAACTGCCTCACTGCAGGCCACCACACGCCCACACACTTACAGGAACTTTGCGTCTTTGTGTCCTGGGCCTCATGTTGTAAATACCTCCGTTCCGTCTGGAAGACGGTCGCATTGGGAAAGACGGTCTCCCAGTTGCCATGAGAACTGTTGCAATTATTAAGGTGCTATTCAAATGTTAATTAGAAAGTTAAGCAAGCAGTGCAACAATAGTGAAACTTTCAATGTTACCGATTTTAATATAGACTAATGGATAAGAACTGCAGTGCTGGGACTATGCTTTTACAAGAACTGTATGCCGGAATATGTGACTTGAGGCACTTGTAAGGCCTTTCTTCTAAACGCAAATTAACTTGCTTTGCTTCATACTCTGTGGTTTCCACACGGGGCTTTCAGCCGCGCACCCAATGACACAAAGCGGCAAAGCCAACTTCTGTGGAAATTGCGTCGTCTGTGGGAATTGAAAGAGAATTGTGATGAATCATAGCCTCCCTTAACATAGGCACTCTTCCTCAAATACGATATTAATTAATACGTCAGAAACTACTTCAGTTTTTTCTGAGCTTTTTTTTTTAAGTGCTTTTTCTGAGCTCTTATACTGTGTCCTTTACACAAGAGCCCCATTTAATGAATGTGAAAAGGGAGGGAACTCATCATTAGACTTTTGGCTCTCCTCCTGGCTACAGTGGTTCAGTGGCATAGTACCTGCTGTCCCTGGGTGGAGTTTGACCCCTACATAAGTCCTGTAAACTGAAGATGAAGATGAGGGGACCTATATTTGTGATTGTTAGCTCGCTTTTAGCTATAGCTCTTATCTCCTTCCATCTGATGTCCAATGACAAGTAGTCTTCTTGTATCGTATTCCCTTTTTGGGTGCTGTTTAAATTTTAAGCTTTCAGCTGATCAGTGTGCTTGTTTATGGGTTTGAAAGTGCTCAACTTTAATAATTGTGGTCTATGTTAATATAACTGGTAAGATTTGGTGTGATAATGTTTTTGATTGAAAATGGTCTACTATCTACATGTTTCCTGTACTTTCAGTGCATTCCATGCTTTTGTCCATAAAGAATACATGTAGAGGTTGCTACATGTTCTTCTCTCATTTACTATTTCAGGTGTACTATACAGCTGTTTTTCCTTGAAAATATCAATAAATAACCATGTTTGACCATTCTGTTTGCATCAGTGTGGATACCTGTGGAGATCCTGTCCTTCTGCTGAATTTGTTGTCTATCTTTTGCTGCGGGTGAGGCAGTTGTTGCAGCAAGTGAATGCTGGAATAGTAGCGCATTTAACAAGGCCGTCTATGGCGGATGGGCAGGAGTGACTGTAAATGCCGCCTCATTGCAGAACAGAGCACAGTGATTGGTTTAAAATATGTATACAAGGGGAGGGAAGTGGAGACAGTTTTCAGAATTGTTCCCCTTGTTTTCACAGGGGAAATTGCTGCATAGTCTACCTTCAAACATAATACACTATTGTTGAAGCAAAAGGTTCTGCCACCATCTTGATAATGTATTTTTTCTCTTGGGTAACTACTGCACAGCATTCTGGGATACATTACCTCTGGATATTAACAAGTGCTTATAGAGCATATTTTATTATGCAGCGTGGAGGGGTTTAATGCATTATATAGTAAGCTACATTTTTTTCTGCCATATAACACACAACAAAATGGCTGACACCAAAGGTGGTACACTAGAGAGGGAATAGGGAGCCATTTGGAATGCAGTTTGCAATAGATGCACTTACACACACACACATGAGCACACACACATACAAAAATGCATGCACATCGATCATACTTAGACGGTATTGCACCAGCATACAGCACTGAAACGTAGATGTACAGTAAATACACATAAGCTCAGATACACAATATAACACTGTATTTTCACACACCCATAGATAAAATAGGTGGGTATACCCACACATACCAAGATACCAGTGCAAACACTTCAGCTACATAAGGACGCTTATTGCTATGTGCAGTCTAGCCTGTGCATTCTCAGTCGAAGAGTGGAAACATTAATCGGACCGTACACATCTGTACACAGACCGAGTCACATGCACACAAATGTGATCACACATGGGATCTAAGATTGGGAATGTTCTCTGTAGACTGTGCTTACTCTGCTCACTCATTGATTTTCTGACAGTTAACATACTTTGTTCTGGTGATGGGGTCAGTTAATGCCAGGCATGTGCCAGCTTGATTATGATCCCTCTCTCAGCTGCAGCAGAACCAGAGAGCTGGAGAGCGAGAGAGAGACTAGGCGCACGACTGTGCTTCATCCGTCCTTTATATCCTTTGAGGATAGTCTATTTTTCAATGCTCAAACTGTTAAAGGACTGGTGGAAAATGCCTACTTCAGTAGCTTACATGGACAGGAGATTACCTCAGAGATGGATAAAAATCCAATTTTCCCCATGATAAAATTCTCATTCCTGACACAGGCGTTGTTTTCTGTTTATCCTCCCACTGCTCGGTTGTGTTCCTGTTCCGCACATTCAGGGCAATATTCTCGCCATTGCAGACTTGTGGAAGAGTTCTCATGCAGCTATGAAATCTCTAGTTCTGAAATGGCAGCAATAAAGTATTCAATTAAATTGTTGTGAAACTGCCCAGGAGTTTTACCTGTCTGCCATTATGACCCTGTTTATTATGTACTATGAAATGATTTCATTTCATTTAAACACAGACCAAATGAAAAGTGCACAGACTGTGCAAGATAATTTACCCAGTGTGTGCCTCTGTTTTTCCCAGCTCAGCATTGAGCACTTATTAAATTGCGCACATACAGACACACGCGTACATATATATGGCAGGTTTTTAAATCACAGAATGTGTTCTCTGATGTTGCTGAGAGCAGGGACACTAGCTCTTGCAATGGGCCGCATCTCAACAGTATCTTCATCTCTGTCTCTCCCTCAGACTCCCAGCGCTCCCACCTCTCCTCCTTCACCATGAAGCTGATGGACAAGTTCCACTCCCCCAAAATCAAGCGGACGCCCTCCAAGAAAGGGAAGCAGCTGCAGCCGGAACCGGCGGTCAAAACCACAGAGAAACCTGTGAACAAGGTGAATGCATCGTGGGAAAGAGTCCTCCCACAGGAGTTTCCTATCGTTCTGGCCTCTACTCTGTTTGCTTATTTTTGTTTTTGTTCCGTTTTCTGTTTTTTTTTCCTTCCCTGCTTTGTTTTTTTTTTTTCTCTTGACCATTGTCTGCCTGTGTGTTTCCCATGAGCCGTAGAGTGACTGTGCTGCCTGCACTACAGGTGCATTGACAAAGCTTCCCGCCAAGGAATAATCAGGCCATGAACGGGAGAATTCTAGTGGGAGTCACGTAGTTTCCTGAGTTAAACTCTGACCATGGCTTTTGAGGAATTTGCTCTAGAGTCTAGACTGACATTAGAATGTTCATTTGGTAATTTAAGAACGCAGAATTTGTAGGGAACTGGAATGTTGCTGGATGACCTTGAGGCCCTTCACTGGTGTATGGTCGACACATGCTGGTGAGAGTTTTTGAATGTTCAGTGTAAATTTCTGTACTTTTGTAACCTGTAACTTCTGTTCGGCTACAGAAGGTGAGCCGGTTGGAGGAGCACGAGAAGGAAGTGGTCAGCGCCCTTCGTTACTTCAAAACCATCGTTGACAAAATGGTGGTGGACAAGAAGGTTCTGGAGATGCTGCCAGGCTCCGCCAGCAAGGTTCTGGAGGCCATCCTGCCCCTAGTCCAGGTGGAGCCACGGATACAGCACAGGTGAGTGTGTGGCAGAAGAATGGTATTACAGGTCACAATGGAAATGCATTTTCCTGCGCTGCCTTGGTTGACAGAATCCAGGACAGTGCTTCATATTCCGTTTATGAGTCTCATCTGAGGCCCTTTAGAATGCTTTCTTCCTTTCTTCTGTGGTGAATAGTCGACTGTGATAACACTGGTTCACCCACTTTAAGAAGTATTTTTTAATATAGAAAATTTTGGGAGCAAAACAAAAAATCCTTCAATCATCATCAATCGTTATATTTTGAAATAAAAGGTTGTCTGTAGTCATATGACAAATGCAGTTTTTATCAAAACCAGTTCAGTTTTGAAAGTTCATTCTGTTCACCCTTCATACTCACATACAGCAAGGACAGACCGCCCCTTTTTCAGTCTAGTAACAGCATATGCACAGTGATGGTCCAGCATAAACAAAAATGAATCAGTATCAGGTACCTTCAAATTCCAGGACTGCTCTTAGGCACACTCACTTCATATTGTGTGTGACTTTAATCATTATGTTGTTTGTAAATAAACAGGTGCTGCTGTTGAATTTTAATTTGAGCATGAAATCATATTTGAGCATGTAATATCAAATTATAATTTAATTATACAGTAATAATAATTACATTTATATAATTATTTAACTCTCTTCCTTTGGGACAAAGTGGGTCCAGGGGAAACCCTGACATGATTTTGAATATAAATTTACTCAGAATGGAGAATTACTGTGCCATTAAATTTTATGTTAATCTTTGCTCTAAAAATCAGTATATATGCTTTTTTGTCTTTCCTCTTGTCTGGTGACACGCACCAATGGTATGCACCAGTGAATCATTTTGTCCTGTTAAAAGATGAGGTTGTTGTATTTTTTTGTGCACAGAGACAGTCCATGTCATCATAACAGGAAGATGAGTTAACATCCGTTTTACCTGTCCCTCCGTCTCTCACACTGGAGTCAATTAAAAATGACTGGCAAAATTAGTTCCCTTCTGACAAGTCTGAACTACCACCCTTCACTCTAACAAAAAAAGGTTCCATCTGGAACCCTAAGAATGAGGTTTTATATAGAATCCTTTAGAGGTATCACTATGTAAGATGAACCGTTTAGGGTCCTCCCAGAGGGGGAAAAATAAAGAACCCTTAAGGAACCTTTTTCTAATGGTGTAACATCGTTCTGTTGTTAGTGGGGTAAAGGTCATGCAGGCTTATTTTTTTCGTCTAGTTTAAGGACTGAGCGGTGAGCAGTCATTAGCTCCACGGTGGCGAATCACTCAGGTGCTGGTGAGCTGATAGACTAAGCCCCAGCCCCAGCTCAGAACAAAGCTGAAAGCATGTGGGGATATGCCCGTGCCCTGAATCAGCTGCAGCATGTCTGTACAGGCCGAGACCCCGCCTGTCTCTCTGTTTCTCACATCCATTCATAGGGGCTGTCTCCTGTGCGAGAGCCCCAGCTCCTGTGAACAGAGCCACACATTCTTTTTAACCCTCTCTGAGGGCTGAACATTTTTTTCTTCCTCCAAAAAAAGAAGTGATGATTGTTTGATGGGTGAAGGGCCAATGAAAGACAGCTATTTTTTTTTTCAAATTCCATCTACACAATGGAAACACACTGTTCTTGCAGCAGCGCCAGGGGTTCTTTCCTGTTCAAAAGCGTGTGCGACAAACGTTTTACCTTATTGTTATTAAAATGTAATTACTTGATTTGTACACTGGTTTGTATAGAGCTCTGTATCTGTACAAGCCAGTGGGCCGATAAGCAATTAGCAGTTTAGGATGTCAGATAAGCTAGCTGTTCCAGCATGGTGTTATTCCTCCATCTTTTATATAATTACAAGTGATCATGTTATGTGTTCTCTGTAATTAGGTTTCTTGTATCAAGTTCTGTCACCATTAACAAAAACATGACAGTGAAGGATTGAACTCACTAAATTATATGTGCAGACACAAAAACACATATATATCCTGCTTGGTCTCCTATTTTAAATCGACCAGTCATCCATAAATGTCTGTCAACACACTAGCAGGAAACACTACGAAAAAAATGTCACTTTTTTGTTTCTGAACTGTGTTTAAGCATTGATCCTAAACAACAGCAGCATAATTGTTAGCGCAGGTTGTTCCAATACTATAAAAACAGTCTAATCTGCATGCATCTACTTGTTAAATCTGACATCATGTAGATTCTGTTAGTTGTAATGAAGCAATATTATTTTCCACTGAGCGTGACATAGACTTTATCCTCTTCTTTTCCCAGCTCTGCAGTGTCCTCCTGTCACAACCGCGTGTATCAGAGTCTAGCTAACCTCATCAGGTGGTCTGACCAGGTCATGCTCGAAGGCGTCAACCTGGAGGACAAGGAAACCATAGTAACGGTCACAACGGTCATCAAAGCCGTGCTTGACGGCGTAAAGGTAGCGACAGCAGGATCCTCACCTATGTTTGTTTATGTAATGATTGTCTCTATGGATCAGTGCAGAAAGCAACACATTAGTCAGTGCTCCGGGCATAGGGTGCCCACTGGTCTGAAATGGCAGCGCTCACATTCTCGGTCCATTAGTGCCTCTGTTGTAAGGCAAATGTGATTTCCCTGCAGAATATTGCATACAAAACCATTTCTGAACAGGTAAAAACATGGCACTCTGGCACAGTATTTTAGACATAATATTTTGGCACAATATTTTAGTTTTTTTTTATAATTGATTGTGTGTATCTGTATTTGTGGAGTATACCAATGAATGACAAATACAGAATGGCTGGTGCTTGGTGCATGATGTTCTGGGCAACGTGTCAGCTGGGCAATTGGTGTAAGCTATGGGTGTAATTTGTTTGGCACTATGCTTGCAGGAGCTGGTGAAACTCACTATAGAGAAACAAGACCAGCCTTCGCCCACATCCCCAGTCAAGCCAGCACCCCCGGTCGCCAAGCCAGAGAGGTGAGTGTCTGTGACAGACTTTCTTTCTAGGTATCATTCACTTTAAGATGAGAGGGGTGCCCTATAAATGTGGCAAGGTCGGAAATCCAAGTGAGACACATCTCTCGCCCCCCTCCACAGCACTGCAGAGCTACCCCTCAACGAGAGGGAGAAGGAGATCCTGAGTAAAACAACGGCCATAGCCCAGTCCCCCGAGATCCTTACAGATATGGCGGATGAGGACGTAGCCCCGCCCAAGCCTCCGCTGCCCGGGATGAAGATACCTGAGCACAAGTGAGTGTGGAACACAAACTATGAAATGCAAACTCACCCCTTTCATGCATTCATCCTCCAGTGGTAGACATGATTGTCATCACAGTCCTGGGTGTCTAACCTGATTGGTTTTTCCTTTGCTGCCAACAAACATTTGTCTAATTTTTGTAGTGTATTGTTTCTTCCAGACAATGAAAAACTGGATCAATATGTATAAGTACCTGAGATATACTTGAGGAGGATGTAGTTTCTGGCTGTAAATGACTTTTTGCCAGGCCAGTTGCACTGAGCTGGGTATGATTTCTTTACCACCTCCTTGTGTTTGAGTCCAGCTATGCACAGATCAGTTCTCAATAAACAAAAACAGAAGTGCAACTCCTTGATCAGATCAACTTTGGCTTCCCCAATTCCCATGTTCTCAGAAAGTGTGTGTGTTTTTTTTTTTGTGACTGTTGCGTGAGAAGTTGCTGACAAAATATGAGAGCATGTGGTTTGGTTCGGTTTACCCATGGGAGGCATAAAAGAAAACTAAACAGAACAGCAGACTTAAGGATGTGTATTGAGACATTTCTGACCAGTATGAGAGAGATCAGTGACTCTGTTTATTGTGCCTGCCATCCCTATTGAAATGGGTCATATTTCAGATGCATCTCAGTCGCACATCTGCCGCACATTACATACATGTTCATCCACAAGAGACCAATGCATTATGCTTTGACACCTGTACAAAATGTTCACTTTATGGTGAGTTCATTGAGAGCATTTCAGTCACTGAAGATTTTGTCTTTGTTCAGGGCTTTGTGAGCAAAAAGAGAATATTGACACTAAAACGGGGTTCGAGTGAAATTGTAAATGTTGCTCAAAGCAAATGTCATCGCTGTTTTATGTGTTCTCTTGAACAAGGCAGAATGTGCAGAGGTATAAATAGCACTGCACCATAAGTAGGCAAGCCTTTGATAGGGCGTACTTTCAAGTGCAGCGTCACAAACCGAGCTCGACTTCCTCTTCCGCCTATCGCGGGCATTTCTGAGAAATCGTCTTGGCAGACGGAGGCTGCTGTCAGAGACAGGAGGGCATGACTAGAGCGCTCTCCAGCCCTGCGGCAGGTCCCTGTCATCTCGGGCCCAGGTCTTTTTAAAGCTGCTTTCCTGATCTTGTTTCTCTTTTCATGTTGTGTGGGATTGTTGCGTTTCTCCCCGGGGCTCGCGAGCAGAGTGCAGTCGGTCGCCGACCCCCCGGTCGGTGCACAGAGGAAAGCGCCACAGCAGGAGAAGTACGTTTCCCACGATGCCCACTGCTTTCTCCAGCGTGGGTCATCTGTGTGCATCCTGACATCACTCAACCACCTCCCTCCCCCCCACTACCAAATGCCACTTGAGCTCCCTGATTGGAGGAGAACAATGGCGAGCATGCATGTGCTTCCCCAACATGCGCCACTCCATAGCTCTCAGCCTGCAGAATGCGGCCAGTGAAGGGAGAACAAGTTGACCCGGCCAGTACAAAAAAAAGTGTGCATGCTTGACCGCTGACCCCTGTGACCACCCCCCTGCCATGCCCTTCAACCCCAAACCCCCAACCCCAACCTCGTCCCCCTGACCTTGTGCTGGTGGTTCGTCATCGGTTCTCCCTGTGGTATTGCCGCAGTGCCGCCTCAGGAATACCTGATCATGGGTCACACAGTCAGGAAAGGAGGAAATATCAGTGGTGGGATGTGGCGTTCCTGGTCCGGGAATGCTGGGATTGCTGCATGCTGCTCCAGGCTTTGGGCTTGGAGACACATTTACAGAGAGGTTCTCTGCCCATTTATAAGGAGGAATGATGCCTGCCTGTTTGTTTCAGCCCTTGTGTGTGACTGAGGTTGAGATCGGGACTGTATTTAAGCATGTGTATTTAAGGGTGTCCTGAACAAGTCTTCATTTTTCTTTTTGTCTTCAGCCCACCAGCCCTGCCCCCGAGAAAGCGACAGTCGGCCCCCTCCCCAACCCGTGTCGCTGTGGTTGCTCCAATGAGTCGAACCACAAGCGGATCCAGTCTTCCCATTGGTATTAACAAGCAGGTGAGAGCTCTCAGAGCAGCATTATTAGAGGAGGCTTAAACATCAGGCAAGCTGTCAGGATCTATGTGTCCACATCTGTCATCGTTGATAAGTCAATCAGCTGTGACTGACACCGCTTTCATTGTCCTTGTCTCCTTGTCAACGCGGCCCCAGGAGTGCGAAGCGGACTACCTGCAGCGCCGCTTCTCTGGCGGCAGCCACTCGTACGGAGGGGAGTCTCCGCGCCTCTCCCCCTGCAACAGCATGGGGAAGCTGAGCAAGTCTGATGAGCAGCTCTCCTCTCTGGAGCAGGACAGCGGGCAGTGCTCCCGCAACACCAGCTGTGAGACCTTGGGTAAGAGAGCGGGCACATGCTCACACACACACACACGAAACACACACAAACACACACACACACGCACATGCTCACACACACACAGTCATCCTCACACTCTTCCTCATGCTCACACTCTTCCTCGTCCACCCACAGGCACTCACTCACTCACTGTCTTCTTCACACATACACGCGTATGCCCAGTGTCTCGCCTTACACCAATTTAGACTTACCATCTTCATCATATAAACTCTCATTCACATCTCACTTCACCCAAGCACACCCTTACCCCACACACCAATGCACTAAACAGAACCGTGAGGAAAAACGTGGTGAACACGTTCACAATGCGGCTCCACCACACCAGCTGTGAAAACCTTGGCGTGTGAGCTCACACATTCACCCACCCACCCACACACCACCTCTCATCTCTCCCTTCAGTACACGGGTTAGCTTGTTTGTTTTTCCCCGGGGTCTTTGTTGTCCTTGTTGCAGCTCCGCAGTCTGCTCTGTGACCTGTGAAACGCACCGCGTGTGCCGGTGAGACAGGCTTCCGCAGTGCAGCAGGCAGAGCACCAGCGAACAACCTTGGGAAGTGACAGAAATCAGACCAAACCGCAATCGCGAAAAGGACTTTGTAAACGTTTAGCCGGTTATTCACCCCAACTGCCATTAATGAGCCTGTCACTCTTCACTCTGGCCTCTTCCCCATACCATTGCTCCATGTGGAATATTCCCCCGTGCTGGATACACTTACCTGAAATGATCCAGACCGTATGTGGTCTGGTCCAGTTACAAGAATCCATTATGACATTTTTTTTTCTTCAATATTGATATCATTTAAAGGTAATGTACTGTTTAAACACTCAGAGATACCTGATCTAAAGTGATTTAAAGTATCTATGTTTCCATTTTCCTAAAATTTATATTTAATTTTCAGTGTGTTTAAATGGTACAAGAGTCTTTGTCAAAATGAGATTGAATACACAGATCAGTTGGAGTAGGAAATGAGCAGTGCTTAAAGGAAAATATTAGCCCTGGATGGCTTGAGTAAGACAAAGTCTCTATCACAGTCACACAACAAAAAAGTGTCACCTGCCACAGAGAAAGTGACTACCACTGTGTGTGGCGAGGCACTGAGGCATGTATTTTTAATAAACTGTAATTCTTTCTGTCGGTCTGTGAGTGCAGGCCCTGTTTTACTTTCTATAATCATGAATTTCAACCTTGGATTCTGCACCCCAAATTAATTGCGATCCATATTTACCTTTCATCTCAGAAGTCCTTGTGCACTAGTAGTTGAGTGAGGTGGAGAAGAACCTGCTGGAGGAGTAATCAATACAGTGTCTCAGTCCAGTGATCATCATCATTATTACATTATATGAATGCTTTCAGGTCATTAAAACCGGTGTATGTGCTGCTCAAGTTTTATAGGAGGAAGCTTTGATCTTTGAAACACCTGCTTTCATGTCACTGAAAAAGCGGCAGGTGAAAAGCTGTCTTTGAAGGCAGTCTGGGCATTCTCGGATCTCGGCCGGTCCACAATGAGTGCCTGTTCCAACGCAGGTCGCCTGCTCCGCTCTACATGGCGCCATAAAACTGAGCCGCCCCCCCATGCAGAATGAATGTACAGTACAGATGAGCTTCCTGCCTCCTCCAGCTACAGGACCCGCTAAATAGACAACCTTCTAATCAAATAGCCAGAGAGCCATGAAAGGAAAAGCTCATGAGAGCTTCCTTTTGGTCCCGGGTCGGAAAAAAGGCAGTAAAATGGGGGCAGTTCATGCCTCAGCCAGAGGCCAGAGTGGGGGGGTTGAGGGGTTGTCACGGAAACCAAGCCTGCACGGAAATCATTCAATGGGCCTGAATGGAAGATGGAACGTTGTGTCTTCCCTCTCAGGGGGCTGAATGATTTGCTGTGTGTGAAGGGAAATCGCTTCATACATGACTTTGCCAGGGTTTTTTTTTTTTTTTTTTTTTTTAAACATAGTTTCTCAGGATTTATTATATATTACATTATATATATTTCAAGATATTATTTCATTACTTGGATCATTTGCTGTGACAAAAAGAATTAACATTCAAATAAACTGCACATTTTGGAGTTTTGAAGGAATAGGTTCCAAAGGCATCAATATCCAGGAAAGTATTTTTCACAGCTATGCCATGCTGGTGTTGTTGGTGTGATACTGCCTACCAGAAAGCCCCAGTGGGTTGCTCACATAAGCTCTGTTGCTTGGCATCTGAAACAGTGAGGTGGCGTCTGATATCACTTCCGCACCGGAGAAGTCCCTGTGGAAGAGTGGAAGAGTAGCTTGAGGTGGCATTTACTCTTAGATCTTCTCTCTTTCACGCACTTCAAAAGGACAGCGATTCATCCTTAAGTCTATGGTTTAAGGCCAGATTACTCATAAACTAGACAGGGGAGGAGTGTTTCCAGACAGTGTTGGATTCTGTCATTGTATGCACCTACAGCTTAGCTTTTGCCTTTATCTTGCTGTCGGCACAACAGGATGTTTGGAGTTTGTATTTGAGCTCTTCTTATTAATCCCTATTGTGGTGGATCACAGTTCCCTTTGTCAGTTGCAAAGGATTGGGTACTTTTGAATGTGTTGGTGGAACCTGGGAATAGCGATGCACATCTCTCTTTGTTTACCGCGTGCTTGAGGGTAACGGAGATGGTAAGCTTCAGACTGAAGAACAAAGCTCATGAGGTGTTGCTGCCATGCTGCTCAGCTAGACTATGCACTCTCTCACCTGGCTCTCCCCTCCCTTTACAGACAACACGGAGAACTATGATCCGGATTATGACTTCCTGCACCAGGACCTCTCCACAATGGACCACATGCCGCCCATGCAGGTGGGGGTGCCTGAGCCCCCTGCCGGAGTCACACAGCGAGTCGTCCTCCCCCTGCCCCGGCCAGCAGCCCATGCACCCCCGTTTCAGCGCACCCTGCCCCCAGCAGCCCCCTGAGTACTGGAGCCCCCAGGGGCCGCCCGTGCCCCCGCAGTCGTCCCGGGTCAGCGCGCCCCGGCCCTGCCGCAGAAAAAGCGCCGCAGCGCCACCCCGCAGGCCGCCTACTTCCCCGTGGCCTACGAGCGCCACCCCTCCCACTATGACAACATCTCCGAGGAGGACATGCAGCCCGTGCCCCCCTTCCCCCTCTTCACGCCCATCTCACCCATGCCCCAGAGCAATGGTGGGGCCTTCGTGGCCGAGTTCATCGCCAGTGAGAACGCAGACATCCCCGAGAGCCCCCCACCCCTGCCCGAGAAGAAGAGTCGACACAGTAAGTACAGGGGCCGGAGGGGGGGACAGGCTAGGCCAGTAACTTTGGAGAAAGGAAAAGGGGGAATGGCTGGGTCGAAGAGGGTGGATTTGAGCAGGGTCAGGGAGGGTTTCAGGGTATGGAGTGGTAAGGAACAAACAGGTTGGGGCTGAGGAATGGTGTAGAAAGGAGCAGAGAATAGTGTGGAAAGCAGCAGGCAGAGAGTGGTATCAGGGACTGAGAGAACAGCCTGATACAGATCCACAGCTGGAGCGTTCTGGGGTCAGGGGGGACACTGATGGGGATGGGGGCTGGGAGGGGGGTGATCATGTCAACAGAGTTAGGTCATGTGGAATTCAGCCTTTGTGGGTGCAGTATGGGAAATCTTTCATTGAATAGAACAGAAGACTCGCCCAGCCACACAGGAAATGAACTTAGGAATGAGCCGAATGGTGGTGCCGAGGCGAGGGGGCAGTGATGTAATGTGTTGTCAAACTTATTACCTCCAGCAAAACCCAGCGGAGACAGAGGAGCGCTCAGGCTTGTTTAGTGTTGCCCGTTACACAAGCTCTGAAGACCTGTCTTAACTGAGGTTTCTCTGTTGCATGTCACCTAAGTTATGCTAAAGGCCAAAGAAACACAACTACACTTGAATTAAAATTAGCCAGAGCAGGACAATACCATGCACCCCCAAAGTAAAGCTGAGGGGATGTTAACCATCGAAATGGTCATTGCACTACATTACTGCCATTTTGTCATTTTTGAATTACTTTCAGTAAATCCAATGTTTATTTAAAAGAATATGTTGGTTTGGGCTTACTCATTCGAATTGCATACATAGCAGAAATATATTTCTGTGCATCAGACTGAACAGGCACTTGGAGCCTGCAGACTTACTCAATCACTATGTTGTTTTCTGGCTGTCAACCAGACCGATACATAAAGATGGGGACAGCTTTGTATTTGTCTTTACTTAAAATAACGTGCAGTCTCTAGCCAAAACATCCATACAGCAGTAGCTGGCTTTGTCAGCTTAGAAGAATTCGCACCAAACACCTCATAGTTTTTGTCTTGTCTAACTTTGTGGGCTGCATTTGAGCATTTTTTTCAAGGGGTAGGTATTGATTTTTACTTTCTAACATTTACTCAATTGGCATGAATAATAGTAGCCCACCCTAATAAATGGAGCATTTTTTGTACATTACATTACATCATAGTCATTTAGCTGATGCTTTTATCCAAAGCGACTTACAGTTGATTAGGCTAACCAAGGGCCAATCGCTTGAACCACCAACCTCAAGGGTCCCAGTCATGTACCTTAGCCACTAGCCTACAGGCTGCTGTAAAAGCCTTGCAAAAAAAGACATTTTGTTGGTGGGAATAAATTGCATATGCATATGTACGTTTTCCTTCCATGTTTTAATTACCATGTTATACAGCAGGTGGTTAACCACATTTTGAAGAAGAGATCATTGTCTCTTTCTAAGCAATTTTGATCGACACAGTGCTGGCACTCGAATATACATATTTCAAGAACCATCAATAGGAATTTTCCACTTCAGTTACCTTTTGGTGTATAAATGTGCAAAATGTACTGTGTACTTTTTTTTGTTTGTTTTTTTGTACACCATTTAATTTTACTCATAATCTTCTCAGTTCAAAATTGTATCATGCTTCTATCTGAGCATTACACAGATAAATGGCAACTAGGCCAAAGCTGGCTTTACTGTCTGATGAAGCAAAAGCACTCTTACAACACTATTTGTACATGGAGAGACAGCTCCTGTCATTTAGGCTGCTACCGTGGCAGGGAAACAACAAATAGATTGAGTTTTAATCTAATAATTACAGTTAAGTGTTGCAATTCAGTTGTAATTTTACAAAACGATGTAGGGGAAGACCATTTTGCAAATCTTGAAATCCAAATATAAGCTTCCTTAATGTCTATAAATGAGTTTTGTGCTAATCTGGGTTTGAGTGTGTGTGTGCGTGTGTGTGTGTTTGTGTGTTTGTAAGATGGTTCTGCAGGCTCCCAAAAGTCTAGGCTGACTACTGTGTTGTTGCTGTGAAGGTGTTGACTGTGTAGTTATGCCTTTGACTGTCTGTGTTGACATGTTATTGGTCCCCAAGTGTCTGTACTCCCGTGTTATTGTGTCTGTTATCTTTATTTGATCTTCTCTCTTGAAGGAGTGTTCATTATGAATTGTGTAGAGTGTAGTATCTGAAATTCTGACTTGATTTTCTGTCTGTGTTTTCGTTCTTGCGATTGTGAGCCTTCCTGAGAGACAGTGTCCATGGCTGTGACTGACTTTATGTTCAGCCTCTGGCTGACTGCACTTACAATGTTGTGTTGTGTTTTTGAGTGCTCTGTTGTGTCCATATGAAAGCTGCTTCTGATTGCGCTGTTATCCACAGTCCTACAGTACATGCAGTTTGTGGAGGACTACTCGGAGCCCCAGCCCTCAGTCTTCTACCAGACGCCCCAGAGTGAGAGCATCTATGAGCAGCGCAACAAGCGCTTCCAGGAGGTGTACGGCTTCAACGACTCCTTCAGTAGCACTGACTCCGTACACGAGCCCCTGCCTCCCCCCGCCCTGCCGCCCAAGCAGAGACAGCTGGTGAGTGACCCACATCGCCCCATACGGGTAGTAGTGCCCAAACAAGCACAAATGCTCTTGTTGAGTCAGTCAGAACCATTCTTTAAGGTGCCATAGCGACATTCACAACCTACACTAGCATCCTGTCTTAAAGCTCTCCCTGGTTTCAGCACATAACGAGCAATCTTTTCTGTAGCTCATATGCTCTGAAAGGGTATCTTATGATGAAATTAAAGCCAGACAAGTGTAGGTGCTTCACATGTTGTGGTTTTTTTCAGGTGATGAAAAACTTGGAAAATGTGCAAGACTGTGTACTTGGTTTTATTTTTACAGACACGGTCATATTTAGCAAATGAGTGTCCAGGAACTTGTCAGGATCACTCATTTGTCTTTCGTCATTAGTACATTAGAGAAAGAGAAGGAAGGTTTAACGAGACGTGGCCATTCGTGCCATTGTCTTTGGAGTTGTATCACAAACACAAAGCTTTATCTGGCTATATTTTAGCTTTATCAGCCTTTAAATATCAACATTAAATTCAGCCTTTCCCGTTCACAGCTACTGCTTCTCCTTGCCATCACCTGTTTCCTTCACAGCTGTTTGTTGTGATTGCTCACTTGAACAGAGCGTGGGTGTCAGAAATAATCTTTTCGCTCTTAACTCTCTATATCGCTTAAGCTATGTGCATAATTTGCGTTCTCGTATCCAGGGCATTTATAGAAATGACTTTGCTCTTTTCAGAGTTTGCAGAGTTTGCCTTGCAACTGTTTATGTGGCATGACTCCAAGCTTGTTCAGCAAAGTCTAAAGTGAAACTTCACGCTGGATTTGAAGCCTTTATTTTGTTGGAGCTTCATTTTTCTTCACATTCTGTAGGCCTGGTTAGTTGCCAAGCCTCAACATGTTTAGGGGGAAGCAATGAGAGTGCATTGTTAAATGTAAGATTACTTATCCTCCACATAGCTGTACTCTACTGCCAAACATATGAGTCTTCAGTGGGTAAATGCTTTGAGATAGAGTACATTGTTTTAATACCAACTGGAAAAATGAATATGTGCTTTTAACATCACCAAATTGATGTGTTGCTTTAGAGCCTCTTAACAAACAACCTGAGGCATTAGTAGTCCTCACTTCAGAAATGCTGCAGGATGAGATAATGTAGTTGCTAAGAATACAGTGCAAGATGAGTATTATTTCACCTTGACAACAGGGACTGACTCCATCACCTTTACCAGTGGAGGATTAATTTTGATGAGATTTTCCCGTCTAAGATTTATTTTTTTCTGACCGTAATCTTTGTCCACATGTTTATTAAGTTCTTCATTTTGAGGTTGTTTAATCCAGTGGTGTTTTTTGAAGAATATGGCTCGTGTATTGCCTCTCAGAAACAGAACCCCTAAGCCCATACAAGGACTTATGAGATTTAAAGTCTTGCATGGTTTAGAGAAGTAATTTAATCTCTAGAAGCATGAAAAAACAGTATTATTAATATTTGATGCTTGCAGTTCTCACATTCTTATGAAGTTTAATAGCCAAGACCTTGAGTTCAGATGAGGCAGGGTGGGAGGGGATGCAGTTAAGATTTGTTCTTAACAACTAAATTTTCCTTTTTTACTCATTTGGCCATGATTTCAAAGACAATTTACGGTCCTGGGTTCTCAGGCTGTAGGCGATGTCTGGACTGTTTTCTGAAATAGTTTTGAAAATGGGTAGAGTCATAGACTCATGCCCTACTATTTGCTATATTTGGAGTGAAAGCCATCTGATTAGCCAGTGAGATTAATGACACCTGGGAGGTGCATAGTGAGACAGCCGGTGAATTCTTTAAGCACCCCTCTTCACTTAATGTGCTCCCAGCTGTGAAGGGTTACAGTAACGATATGACCATATACCCTGCTACATCGCTCACTGCGATCAGAATGCTCAAACGTTTCACAACCTTTTTATTTGAAGGTTTTTAGTCACAGTTGGCCAAATCACAGCTTTATGCCACAGTTGAATGTTCAGTAAATATTGTTAATCTTAGCTTGAGCTAATTCTGCCAATCCTGAATGCAAAGAAAATAAAGTATAGTTGTAGCATGTATAGTATGCATTTACTGTAATTCTTTTAGTGTATGTTAATAGTTTGTACCTGGCCATTAATATATTTAATCTGTGTTCATCTGTTTTGTTAATGGTGGTACAGAATTGTCACATAGTTGTCTCATGTCAGTGCAATGTTGAAAGGTCCGATTAGGATGTCTAATATTGGCAATAATGTATCCAGCTAGTGCAACCTCAGTTGCACCATCTTCTTTGTTTTGAGTAGAGCATTAAGGAAATTGGCTCTAAGCAGTTGTGCGAGTTACACTGTTGTAGCAATAGATTGTAGTCACTTCTGAAATTCTAAAGTTCTTCTTAACTGCACTGGCATGACATTTACCAGCTGATCTCTGTTTCATATAAAAGGCGCTGTTCCCCTCTTTTCTAACTACATCGCCAAGAAATGCTACTAGGCTGACAGCCCTTTTCTGTCAGATAGAATGGACCCATATGAGGGCTAACACTGTAAAATTGTAATGACTGGGTCTTTGTTGGCTCTGAGCAAATCTGTGAAATTATTAACACCTCCGAGCTGTTTTCCTCTTTTTGGATTCTACTACTTGCTTAAGCCTCCCATGACTCTGCTTGGGCCTACTGCTTAGTTAAACAAACTCTTCCTCGCTCTCCTCTCTCTCTCCTCTCCGGTGTCTCTCTCTCTCTCTCTGTACTATCCTCTCCTCTCTTCTCCTCCCCTTGCAGGCCTCGCACTCTGCTTCCCCCTCCTCCTCCTCGTCCTCCTCTCTCTCCTGCCACCTCCAGCACTCTGCGGTGGCGGCGGAGGAGGCCAGCGCTGCGCTCAGCCTCAGCCTGTCCGTCTCTAATTCCTTCCTGAGCGGCCACACCTCCCTGGCCACGCCCATGGTGAGTCTCGGCCTCTCCAGCCCAGGCCGGCCCAATCCGCCGGATCCCATCTGCCCCCTGGTCTCAGTCCAGTCTGGTTTCTGGTCGCGGTCCTGTCTACTGCTACATGTGTAGTCCACTGTTTCCTTGTCAAGGCCTCAAAAAAACTCAACCAGTCCAGTTTTCCATAACTGAATAAATAAACAGAATTTAGTGCTGTTGGGCAGGGTTAGGCACCTTTGCATGTTTTCTGTCTGTCTTTCCTCACTTTAAAGTTTAGAGTTTAGTATCTGTTTCAGTTTACATGCGTGTGTGAAAGTGAGCCCTGACACTGTGGCATAGTAAGCCATAATAGACGCATAAAAATGCTGCAAATCAAAACAGGAAATCTAATATTATATTTAAGCATGGTAGGCGAGTCAGCTGACTCAGATGAGTGTTTTATGTTGTTTTCTGTTGTTGTGGTGTGCAGTCAGAAGTGTATGTGTTTATTCTTGTCTCGGTGTGTCCAATCTTTCTTACGTTCATGACTCACTGTGATGAACTTGGTAAACTCTGTCTTAAATCCTACAGCACCAGATAGCATCAGAATTGGAGTGGATCTGACAGTGCCTTTGCCGTTGGTGCCTTTCTTTAATTCAATGTTAGGCCTAACAAGAATATTAGTTATTTAGTAAATACTTAGTCTGTGAAGTCATATATAAATAGAATATAGTAAATAGGTTTCTTTAAGGACAGAGTTCATGTGCTGGCTTCAGTGCATTTTTGTCTGAAAATTACTCTTGCTCCCTCTATCCTCAACCCTTATCTTCTTTTATTTGGCAACACAAAGGTTAAGCCTGCCATTGACTCATACCTCCTCAGCCAATTGCAGCTTTCCCATTCTGCAGCCCATTCTTTTCACAGCCAATCCGACATTGATGTTATTACTGTTCAATTTCCTATCTCTTTATCTGCCACTCCCCACTTTCTGGCAAGCAGTTCACTTTGGATGTGTTGCACCTTCCCATAGCCTTGAAGGTGAAGATTTAAGGTATTTCTTATATACCTTAAAGCGTTAAAAAGGAACTGCTTTTTGAGCACAAGAATAATCTTAGCATACAAATGACTTGGCTGGGCAATTGTACCCTTTCTGAGGACTGAGCTGTCACACCATATACCTTTCAGACATTCAAATAATGTCTTAATTTTTGTGTTGTTTACAAAGTGCTTAGTTGGCTGCATCACTGTGGAAAATAAGCAAGGCCCTCAGAATGTTTACCAAGGTAGACCCAAGAATGGGTATTTTTTCTGTGTTGTCTGCCCCCTTAACTTAGAATCAGGTAGCAGTTGGTTTTGACTGCTGCCTAATTGTAATAATGGCTGGTTAAAAGTAAGAGGGAGGAATGCAGACAGAGGTTGGGTCACCTGATCCAGAGAAGAAAACCATAATTCTACCAGAGGGAGATGTGTTCAAAGCCATTCGTTGTCCCCAGGTGCTTTTTGGCACTGTGTAACCCAGTAGTAGTGAGACAGTACCATGTCACGTGCATGACAGCCAAAGAATCAGGGTTAGTTGATTGTTTTTTCTGGTCTGCAAAGAGGGCATCTTTTGTTTTGTCAACACAAACACCACTGAAGACCACAAGAAAAGAGGCTGGGACGAACACCTTTGTCTGCAACAAAACCAGGCCCAGCGGTACAGCACACAGCCAAAAGCATTACTGCAATTACAGCCGGCAGAGTTAAAAACCCTCCAACGCAACTAAAGCCCTTGCTTATTGTCTCAGCGCGCGGTAGAAATATTTAGACTTGGAACACAATGTTCTGCTGAGATGTTCTAACTGAAACCTAAATGGAGAGTGTAACAATGCCACAAATCCATACAAACTGATCTGCTGTCTTCTGGAATGCAGTGAAGATAAATTGCATTCCCACTGTCCTGCAGCCTTCCAAATGCAAAAATAGGCCTGTTTCTACCATTACATGTAGCAAGCCTTGAGTGTCACGACATAGACGTCACCTACTGAAGCGAACTTGGCCCCGGATCACCAATTGCAGGTTTGTGGTCGAACAGCTTATTGTCTGGTTTATGGAAACACAGGGTACCCTGAAATTCTGTAAAGGAAGAAAAGAGAAAATAGGCACCAGTAAGATTACTGAAACCACAGAGCACGCTCAGACACGGCCCTCTCAGAGATGTGGGTTGCAGGGGACAGAGGTAACTGACCTGCTGTTCTAACTGAAAAGCCTTAATCCGTGCTTTTCCATGGATTGTATGGAATGTGGGCCATATGGATGTAATGCAAAACAGATTTCTTTGCTTCTCTTTTTTTTTCTTTTTTTCTCCTCAGTGCATTTCATGCTTGACTCTTACCCCCTGGTATGCAAGTGGAATTTTCACATTCTTCAAATCCTCAGGGCATGATATATCAAGGGAACTGTGAAAGGGTTTCGTCAGGGGGTGGGGGATATTCTGGAGCCCATTTCTCGACAAAAATTCAAATGATTATTTCATTTTTAAAAGTGACCATCCGGTAATATTTTTTGTTGTTTTGTACACAATGGTGGACGTGTCATTGGAGTAAGTTTTGTGGTGCTTCCCTGTGAACTGCAGCCCATAAAAAAATAAGAAGGTGGGAGGGCCGGGGCTTGCATGAGCAGGTCACCTGTGCCGTGCGCGCTCCGCTTCGCTGCCAGGAACGATTGTATCTGGTAACAACGCTGACCTCATCTCCCCAAAAGCCAGCCCCCACTCACGTCCCCTATTGCACCTAGAGCTTCTGGCCTCCAGTGTCTTTGGCTTCCATCCACACCAACATGGGAGCCAGCATTGTGGAGACAAGGTGGGGGAAATGATGATGAATGTTTCAGACATCTAGCCAGTATTGATCCTCACATGCTATTTGATTAGATTTGTCAATTCTCCTCTGATCCAATAATGTAAGTGGGGGGTAACAAACACACACACAAACGTGTATACGTTTAAACATTTGTATGCACATATGTCCTAGTGTGCATGACATCATCTTTTTTCCTGAATCAAGATGTGCCCTCCCTCTACAGTTTAGCTGCCTGTTGCAGGGGGATCTTGGTGGGCTGCCAGCAGAACAATGAGCAGAGCTAAGAGAATCTGTTTGGGTTTTTATGGCCATACTTGGCTGGGGAGCCTGAGGCATGAGTCTCTGGCTTTTACTGGGGCCAAGGGTTAGGGTGCTATTTTGGTTAGGGATTCCTCCCTTGTGTGAGGAGCAATGCTGACAGTGCCAAGGTTTTGGACCTGCACCACAGCCCGCCAAAGAGGGTTCAAGAGGGAATGGTCAAGCCCACAAATGAGTAAGCAGGCTGATCTCACTCACGCTACGTCCATGTGTGCAGTTAGGGCTTCTGTATAGCAGTCAGCAGGCTTCTGGCTTAGAAAGTGAATGAGGGTACCAGGGGTGGGATGCACAGGCAGAATAGAGTGGTCCTGTATGCTTCACATTGTGCTCTGCATCGGTTCACTACTCCCAAAACCATATAGCAGTGTGTATAGTAGATGTAGAACATTGAACATCACCAGTCCTGCTGATGAATTACTAAATTAATGATGACTGACAGGTTGACATTTTAGAGATGGCCATACGTTAGAGTAGGTATGCAAGACCGAATGGTGATCCCGTTGGTCGGCTTAACATCTGGAATATTTGGTGGAGTTAAAGTTTAGCGACTACAAATCATTGTGTAAGGCAAATGTCCTGCCAAAAGAGGTGGTCCTAGCCCTCGCTGAAGTGCCTTCAATCTAATGCTGCCTTTTCTTTGCAGACCTGTTCACCTCCTCTTTCTGTTTCTGTTTCTTTCTCGTTATCTCTCACCTCTCTCTCCCTTGCCCTTGCTCTTCCAGTACAAGACAATTTTCAGGTCCTTCTCCCAGGACTTTCAGTCTCACGGTCAGGGTCCCATTCCTCATTTCCTCTCATCTGTCTCTTCCCACTTTCCCACTGTCCACCAATCGCAGAGCTCGGACCTAGTGGTGCCAGCCAACGCCAGCCAATTAGCAGATCCTGGGGGCGTGACCAACGGTTCCCTGGATAGCTCTGGTGGCTCTTTTGCTGTCTGCCTTCCTTCTGAATCTTCTCTCACTGACTCTCTTCAAGCCTCTGTGGTGAGCTCCAGTTGTGTGCAGTGACAGATAGGGGGCAGTGTTTAAGTGGGGCCCTGGGGTATTATAGAATATTATTAACATGAGGTCATTCAGCCCATTCCCTCTTCCAAGGCAACTTCTATGTTCCACAAATAATAAGATACACAGAGGCACTGTTAAGTAAAAGAAAGGGGTTGGTGGCCTGGAGCGCAGATAGGTTCTATTCAGAGGGTAGTGTTCATGGTTGGGGGGACAGTAGTTTGTGCTACTCTTTGAAATGCTCTTTTGAGAGCAACTGTGCCATTTCTGAGCAGCTAAATCAGGGTCTGGAGGTATAGCACTTCAGAGATCAAGAATGGACTCATACACTGCTAAAACTAGAAAGCTAGAGGCAGTTCTGTTAGTAATGACGTTTAATTATCAAATTGCATTATGTTCACACATCTTTGATAAATGCTGCCTCGTCTTTGTGTGGAGGGTAGAATGTTCTGTCTTCCTTGAGCATGTAGTGAGATCTGCTACTCATGGACACAGAATCTGTTGATTTGTAAGCTGATATTGACCTAATATGGATTTAAAATGTGCATTTGTCAAAAGGTGCCACAATATTGATTGGAAAGGTTAAAAAATTATTCTTGGACATCCTTAGTTATTTTAGAAATACTAATAAAACACTAATGAGCAGAGCGTGGCTTAAGAAAGCAATAATGATTTGACCTAATTCCTTTACAAATGGTACAGTCGACTTGAAGCTACAAATGTGTTCATCATTCATGAATAAAGCAATTATGTTGAATTGTTTAACCTGGTGAGCCTATTAGCATTTTCAGATCTTAATAATTTACCATTTGTGTAATTATTATTCACAACATTTTCCAATTCCTTGAGAGGTGTACTTTTTCCAGCACTATTTAATCAACTCAAGCTTTACTTTATATGGAAAGGGTAAATGCATATGATATCTGCAGGGATTGCAGTGTTCAGTTGTCTCTAGTGAATTGTTTTGAATCATGCTGTCATAATCAGTTGAATGTACACAATTGGGACAAAAATATATGAAAATTTGTGTACCATTTTTGTATTACCCCATAGCGATTTCCCGCTTGACAAGCTTTGGAAGTGATGCTGGATCAGTCAAGATGATGGCTTGTCAAACTGGGTTGCTGAGAGATGGGGTGGATTTCTATACCAGGGCTCTTTTGGACCATGGTTAGCCAATAAGCATCTAGACTAGCACACTCTCTGGTCCTCATTCCATTTCAGACACTTGCTGTGTATTTTCAGCCATTGCTTAGTCATTAAATCACCTCCTCTGTACAGTTATAGGTAAAGAAAAAGTGTTTTGTATGCTTGCTGAAGTATGCTGGACTGTCACTGTCTGATTGGAATAGTTCAGGGCATATAAAACATTTAGTATTAATGAGTATTTCATTTTAACTGGTCATCTATGGTATGTACATGTAGGCTACCACTGCCGGGTAACCACTATTGACTTAGTGACAGAATGAGGCTACTGGATGTGTAACACTTCTTCCTTCAAGAGTTGTGCTAAAATCAACCTGCCGTCAGAGCTGCTGTCTGTGAAGCAGGCTTTTAATTGCTTAGTCACTCATGAAGGAGCCCTCACTGTTTCGCAGCTTTGCAGCGCATGCACATGTGACACTGCCACCGCACTGTCACCTCCACGAGCGTCCGTCATGTCCTCTGCTCTCCCCCTTCTCTTCCCGTAGAGCGAGAGCGCTAACGAAGAGGGCGGGGAGGGGGAATACGTCAATCTGTATTCGTCCAGCCAAGCCAACGGGGAGATGCTGCTCTCCCATGGAGTAAGTAAGCGGGCATGCCACGGTGAAGCAGAGGCTGCTGGGAGCATGCAGTGCCATGTCACTGAATGGGGCGGGGGCAAGCGACGGCTTTATAAGAGCTTCCGTGTGCTTCTGCGCTACTTGGCATGCTACCTTGTGCTTGTGCCGTTGATGTTTGGCTCACCTGTGGATTTCCTTCCTCTGTGAAGCAACATGCTGGATGCACCAAAGGCTGCATGGTGGAGGCAAAGGTCCTCCGTGCGTAGCAGAACGACAAATTATCGTTTGTTGTAATAGCTAACAGCACCTTTGTCTGTAAAACCGCATTGATGCTTACATGACAAGACCTTTCACTGACTGTCTGTGTGGAACAGGATACCCAGTACACAGCTGTGGGGAACAGGAAGATACAAAGTACATTTGAGCAGGGTGAATTGTGGAACATATTAGGGGAGGAACAAAATATTATTAACTCAGCATTGCATTAAAGGGGAACAGAATGCTCTGTGAGGACCAGTCGCAGAGTTACTGACTCCATAAATGGGGCTCGTATCTCATAAGTTAAGCTGTACTCAGGACTCATTTGGGTTTGGTAAAGATGAGAACATATGTTGAAGACAGAATAGTCAGAATAGATGACTGTAGTGAGGAACAGAGGATATGTAACACTGGGACTTGATTTGGACCAAAGTGAATGAAAACAAGAATGTGTCTGTGTCACCACAGTACCAAACTGTGGATGTCGTTTTAAGTTAGGATGCATGACAGCAGTGCTAAAATTGCACAGTGGCTTTATACTGCGGTGGGTCTATTTTCATATTTTTTTCTTTTAACACCCATATGATTTTTTTATCAGTTTATGAAAGGCAGTTGGCTGAAATCACCAGGTTTAATATTCATATTTTAATCCTGATCCTCCTAAGAAATCCTCAGTCCTAATACCGTTGGAATTCTGGGGATTTTAAGCTTTACAGTCTCTTGTAATAGGAAGAGGTGTACAAAGGTTATTCAGCAGACCACGCTGTTGGGGAAGTTAATTTCCTGTATGTACTGATAAAGCTCAGAGCTGGCTCCATGTACGGTGTATCCTGTGGGTGTCCTTTTGGATGTGAATGGGGTTTGTGCTGTGTCTTTCATTCACATTCTGTCAAATAACCCAAATGTGACAGTTTTGTGTTTCTTTCCTCTCAATCTCCCCTTTTTGTACATACTCATGGAGTATGGTATGTGAACTACTGCTGCCTGTTCTCTGTTGCTGGCTGCCTGACTGGGTGGTTGACTTATTGTGAATCTGTGTTGTTGTTCTTCCTTTTCCCGCTGCCTTATTTAAACCCATACACCTGAACCCCTTAACCGTTCACTTGGTGCACTGTGGGTGCGGGCCCTGCATTTGCGTCAAACCCCCTCTTTAAAATTACTGTTCTTGACCACCAGGATCTCACAACCACCAGCGACGACGTCATCCAGGACACAGCCTCGCAGAACGCCTCGTCCAATAGCAAAGAGACGTCAGATCTGGAAACGTAAGAGTCCTCGGTGTAGATCCTTCAACCCAACTCAGTTTCATGATATAAATTATATATTACATAAAGGGAATATACATTACCAAAAACAGAAGACACAGGTCACAGTGGCGATCAAGCTGAAATGACTTCCTGTTGACCTTTTAGCAGGAGGCAGAAGTCGACTGACTCCGGGCAGAGCGACGAGGAGGTGGACGAGCTTTCCCTCATCGATCACAAGGAGATCATGTCCCGCATAACACTAAAGCAGGAGGTGAGTTTGCCGCTGCTTCCCTGCATCTTTCCCCCATGTTGACAAACCACATCCACCAGAGCACCTAAGGTGTGACGATTGGGCTCCAGGTGCTCAGTGTTTGTTTGTCAGGCACAGCGCCCAGGTGTGGGAGTGGTCCACTTCAGCACTCAGACTAAGAGCTCCATCCAGCCACGTTGCCTGCTTTTGCCACAGCGGTTTAAAAATCAATACAATTATGTAAATGGAATTTACAAGAATTTTGTCATCTCAGTGTTGACTGTGAGCTGTGTCTCTCAAGGTCTTTGCCAGCAGTCATCAAACATTTGCATTAAATTGACTGCAAACCACAAATAAATTGTTGCTTCTTCTCAAGAGGTTCATTTGGCAATGCAGAATGTCCTGGTTCCTTAGAGGGAGTCTCAATAGTAACCCAGTGAAACAATGGAACGTGTTGCTGTGGGAGGCTACACCCAAGACTGTTCCTTTCCCCCCCTTATGTGCCTCTGCAGATCCACTGCTGCCCTCTGTCTGCAATCTCCAGTAACTGCAGATCCCTGATATTTTAATTATTTTTTTTTCCTCTCTTCTGTTTGGTGCAGTCTGACAGACGGGACTAAGTGATTATGTATGAAACGCTGGTCCGCACTCCTCAAGGTCAAAACCAGCTTCTCTGGAGCACTTAGCCGAGAGAGATGTATAGCTTTTATGTTGACAGCGAGAGTCGTGCACACGTCCGCGAACAAAGGCAGTTAAGGGATAGAGAATTTCTCCTCGTGAAAGGTTTTTTTGTTTGGGTTACTGCCCGCGTGAGCAGCACTCTTCCTGCAGTGGCAGATGCCAGTCCGGCAGTGGGGCTCCGGTAATTTATTCAGGTGGTGCAGGAGGGAGGAGGGAGAGGCAGCGTAGCGCATGCCTGGGTGAGAGAGGGGCCGGGAGAGGCAGTGGGGAACCAGAAAGCCTCTTTGAGGTGCAGCAGCTCAGGGGATATGCAGAGGGAGAGACACTGATCTCAGCTGCTGATTTCCCATCAAATTTTAATTGTTACTCTGTCGCCACCTTTTCTCTCATGTCTTGTCTCCCTCTTTCTCCTCTTGCCCTCCTTCTCTCTGCTCCTCTCTTTCTCTCCCTCCTATGTTTTATTGTCTAACTGTCCCCCTTTTTCCCTCCTCCCCTTGTCTTTCTCTTGCCTTCCCTCAGAATGATGACGGTCCGGATGTCCGAGCAGGATCGGGAGATATTCTGTTAGTCCACGCCACAGAAACAGACCGCAAAGGTATTTATGGCCTCTGCACACCTTCCAAGATCAGGGCTCTGTCTCTCTGTTGCTCTCTTTCTCTCCCTCTCCCTCTCTCTCACTGTGTGTGTGTGTGTGTGTGTGTGTGTGTGTGTGTGTGTGTGTGTGTGTGTGTGTGTGTGTGTGTGTGTGTGTGTGTGTGTGTGTGTGTGTGTGTGTGTGTGTGTACAAATGTGGGTACAATTGTGGGTGGGTGGGAATGCACACATGCCTGTGTGCCTGTGTCTAGTCATCAAGCATTATGCATTTTCTCAGATGGTATATTTCTGAATGTGTCATCAAACAGAATCTATTTCTGTGTGTGAGTCTCTCTCTGTTAGTTGCTTTTTCATCTCTGATTAGAGTGGTCTTCTGATGGATAGGACATGAAAAAGAGCTGGGTAGCTTCTGGTATTGCAGATCCATTATATCTGACACCCATGCTGTAAAATGAGATTTTTGCCTGAAGTGTTATTTTGAGAACAGTAAAGTAAGATGATACATACTTATATTACAAAGTAAATTCATTTAATTTTACCAGAAAGAAGGTATTTAAAATGTCACAGTTAAATATAGACTTCAACAAAAATGATGTATCATGTTGAAATTGTGTATTATAGCACAATTAACCCAGGATTATTTGTGAAGTTTTGTACCCTTCAGTCTGTCTAACACAATGTGTTGTTTTCCCTCCAGATCTTGTATTATACTGTGAGGCCTTCCTGACAACCTACAGGACATTTATAACCCCTGAAGATCTCATAAAGAAACTACACTATAGATATCCTTATCATTGCTCAATCAGCTCTTACAGTGTACCAAAACTAATGTCTGTAACTGGTCAGAAATGAAGCCGGATAAGGAGGTTCAAAAGAAAAAAAAAAATTTTAAACTTGGTCTGGGTGAACTTAGGGTCATGTCTGACTCACATTGCACATTTAAAATATTGTCTTACATTTAAAATCTATCTTATCTTATCTATCTATCTTAATGTTCCAGTGCATCTCTGAAGGACACATGTTTAATTTGCAGAGTCATCTCTACTTTTTAATGACATTTTAAAGTATTAGTTAGCAAAGCAGTTGTCGTCCAGCACAGAAGATGTATGTATAAATGTGCACAGCCAAACACATACGAGTATCAATGCTCATATGACTGTTCCAAGGGGATCACTCTTATTTAATACAAAGTAACATAAGTAATCCATAAATGTACAAGCATTGTGTGTTCATAGTTAACTTAAATGTTAATGATCTTGGGTTTGTTTTGGTAAGACAGATAGGGTCGTAGTTTGTGCAGTGTGTTAGGCTTGTGAAGTTGTCGCTCCTTAACCTCGCTGCACATACACCAGGTTTTGTCACAGCCCAGACGTGTTCAAGAAGCGAGTCAGTAAAAACACCTTCTTCGTGCTGGTGCGCGTAGTGGATGAGCTGTGGTGAGTGTGGTTTTCTCAGTTCTCTCTCAGAGCATCTCAAAGTGTTGCACAGTTTGTCCTGTGGAGTAATTCTGCTCTGTTAAAAATATGTCTTATCTTTTTTTCGTGCTGGAAATGGCATACCTTGGCCTTAGAAAAACCATGTGATGCCATCACTTTTAATATTTTTGGTGTAGTAGTTTTCTATAGTGGACGGACAATGGGCATGAAAAATTAGCAATTCCCATGATTAAAAAAGGGATAAAATATAATTACCACTTGACTGTACCACATTTGTTCACAATCAACATGTGTATACAGTATAACCTGTATAAAAACCCCTCCGCAGTAATACCACTTTTGCAGATCTGTAAAACATGGCTTTGCCTTATAGGAGGCAGATGGCAGCAGTGGTCTCATAGGGGGTTGGGGGTTTGAAACCTGATCTGATACTACCTGACCTGAACTGCTTCTGCAAAATCCAGTGGAATAAAGTGCGTTAGCAGATCAAATGTAAGCACTTGGCTGGTGATCCTAAGTAAGGGTTACTGTAGTCATTCAAGAAGTTAGATGATCCCAGCTCTGTGAAGTCAGTCCTTGCTAATGGCAGTTGTGGGAGTGCAGGCCCTGTTGGAGCATTAGGTAACCGTCTCCGCCTCTTCCCCCCTCTGCAGTCTGGTGGAGCTTACGGACGACATCCTGAAGCAGCTGATGGACCTTGTGTTCAGGCTGGTGTGTAACGGGGAGCTGAGTCTGGCCCGGGTGCTTCGCAAAAACATCCTGGACAAAGTGGAGCAGAAGAAGCTGCTGCGCTATACCAACTCCCTCAAACCTCTGGCTGCTCGTGGGGTGGCTGCAAGGTAAGGCCTGGATCAGGTCTGGTCTTGCTTGTGTTAGGTCTGGGTGGAGTCTGGTCTTTGCTTGGGTTGAGCCTGGGTGGAGTCTGGTATGTTGCCTGCGTGGTGTCTGGGACAGAAGTCTTGGACACAGCTTTTATGTGGGAACAAGGGCTATGAATATGGTCTTTGTCAGGTTTTAAGGTCAAGTGTAGATGATGGAGCTGAGGTTGTACAGTTTACTTGAAAGATTTCGAAAGATCTCCATTGAACACCAAATCTACTTTTAAACCCATAAACTTCGGACAGTGCCGCCCCACAACCTGAAGTGTTCTCTCTGTGTTTATTCAGGCCAGGCACTCTGCACGACTTCCGCAGCCATGAAATTGCTGATCAGCTCACGCTCCTGGATGCTGAACTCTTTTACAAAATTGAGGTAAACAATGTCCTCCATGTTGTGCTGTGCCTTCGTGTCATTCTACCTGTGAGGGAGTGAGGTTCTGAGCTTTCCTCTCTCTGCAGATCCCTGAGGTCTTGCTCTGGGCGAAGGAGCAGAATGAGGAGAAGAGCCCCAATCTGACGCAGTTCACAGAGCACTTTAACAACATGTCATACTGGTGAGCAAGCATGCACTACCCAGCACGGCAAGCTGATTCACTCCTTTACACACTACCCTTCAAAGCACATTTATTTCCTGCTCTACACGCTACTCAACGCAGCAGGCTGATTCACTGTTCTACTCACTACCCACCAGTGAGCTTGCAAATGCTATGCACATCACCTGATACATGCCAGATTGTATAGAGATGTTTCAGTTTGGCAAGATGACCCAATAATCCCTGTTTTTTTTTTTTCTTCTTCAGGGTGCGCTCAATAATAATTCAACAGGAGAAAGCCCAGGATCGTGAGAAGCTGCTCCTGAAATTCATTAAGATTATGAAGGTAATTTGTCTCATGGGAGATGGTAAAACCAGTGTCAATTAGTGCTGACACTGGTTATTACAGTTGTGCTTGGTACTTGATCTGAAACTGTAGTGTGGACATTATGGAAGGAAGCTGAGCATAGTAGAAAAAAAAGTAAAATACTATTAGTGAACTGTAGATGTTGTGTTGGTGAATGAGACCTGTTATTAGTTGGTTTTAAGTACTTTTCTGAGTTGTTCTCTGTGCTGTGCCCTTTGTGTCTCCAGCACTTACGAAAGCTGAATAATTTTAACTCCTACTTGGCAATACTATCAGCGCTGGATTCTGCACCAATTCGAAGACTGGAATGGCAAAAACAAACCTCAGAGGTAAGCTGATATAAAACACAGCGATGGGCAGCATCACTCAGTCAGTGAGCCTCTCCTTTGCCAGCAACGAGGATCTCACAACGATTACGGTTTTATACAATCAAGGGTCTTTGCCGTAACCATGGCGATTAGTCTTCTGACCAGCACACTGTCCTGTTTTAATGTTTTGTCTCCAGGGATTGGAAGAGTACTGCACCTTGATTGACAGTTCTTCCTCTTTCCGGGCATACCGGGCAGCGCTGGCGGACGTGGAGCCTCCATGCATACCTTACCTGTGAGTGAGCGTGCTCTCTCACTAAACAGCCACAGTCAGACTAAGCTAATGAATAGTTAGGCATGCTCCATTGTTTAGTGTAGAGTTTAAGGGAAAATGTGATCTGCCTGTTGACATCTTGCTTTATATTTAGTTTGAGACATTTCATCTCCCTGTCTTTTCCTCTGCAGAGGTCTCATCCTGCAGGACTTGACGTTTGTCCATCTTGGAAACCCTGACCTCATTGATGGAAAGGTCAACTTTTCTAAACGGTGGCAGCAATTCAACATCCTGGACAGCATGAGACGCTTCCAGCAAGTGTACGTGTGCAAACAGGAAATCCCAAATGACATAGTACAAACTTTTAGTGTTGTTGTGTTCAAAGCACAAGCATTCATGCCTAACTGATTTTTTTTTTCTCTCCCATTCAGGCATTATGAACTGAAACGCAACGATGACATTGTCTCTTTCTTCAACGACTTCAGCGACCACCTCGCAGAGGAAGCACTGTGGGAACTGTCCCTGAAAATCAAACCACGCAACATCACACGCCGCAAAACAGAACGGGAGGAGAAGACCTAAGGGCAGATCTTCTGCCATCCTAATAGACAAGGACTAGACATACAATTCAAGAGACAGACACAATCAACGGAATCTAAAAACTGTGACGGCAGCTAAGAGACTGGGAAACGTTTGTCTGTTACAGTTTACAGGAACTCTTTTATTTTATTATTATAATTTTTTTTATTGTATTTGGGATCGCTCTGGGTCCCAGCCTGGGCTCGGATCACAGAGAGTAAGACGAGGAGGAGGAGAGGAGCGGCGCAGAGCACAAAAAAAGCTTTTGGAAGAGACGTCTCGCCCCCTCACAGATTTTGTGTCGCCATCCAATCCTATCCATTTCAATGTGCTCCTGGTCTGTGCATTTCAGGGAGCGCCTGGAGTTTGTGAACTTTCTCAAAATCCAAGGTGCTCTTTCCCGTGGACATACCTTAAATCCTTCATACGTGCCATCTTGGGAGTTAACCCCGTCCCCCTCGCCACTCATTTCTGTGTTTCAAAATGGACACTGAGTACTGCCGCAGACTGTGACGTCATAATGCCTGAAAAGGAAGAAAGACTTCCATTGCTGGCATTGATCCTTTGTATAGCGAAAAGGATCCGGACAGTGGGACAATTGTGAATTGAGTGAAGGGGTGGGTGGGGAGTGGAAACAATATCCCAGAATAATCATGTGACATGATTTTGGAAAAAATGGTTTTGTTTGGAGCATTTTATGTATCGATTATGTACGGTTAATGTATAGTACAGTTCTCCTTTTGTTCTTTAAAAGGGTGTTAACGGTAAGGAGAAGATCTTATCTTCTCTTAAGTGCAATACAAGCACGCACTTAAAAAGCAAAAAAAAAAAATAGAAATTAACAAAAAAAATTAATAAATGCTGTGATCAATGTCAAACTTGACCACGTGTTCAGTTTGAGAGGGCTGTTAGCAGCAGTGTATGGTGAGGGCAGATAGAAGCATGATCCAGGTCTGTAATGTCATTTCCATGTCTTGTTTGATGGGAGAAAAAGAGAGATGGCTCTCTTAATCCGCCATGAAGTGGGAGCCGGGGTGGGGCCGGGAGTTTGCGTGGCTCATAGACTCAAAAACAAGTGAGCCATTTTGCGTATAATTTCTCATTACCCTGTAGCGTACAGTACAGTACAGTACATCTTTTTCCTGTTACTCCTCTGGAACTCAGCTCTGCCCATCCACACATCACCCTGTGCAATCCAATAAAATGCTCTGCAATATTTCTACATCTTTGGGTGTTTGTGTGAACTGATTTTTTTCCAGACCTCTCACCCAAAAAGTCCTCTAAGTTCATCCCATTTTCCTTGGTATCAGTCCATAGTTCATTATACAGTGTTGTGGACAATGTTTGACTGTGGTTCCACATGGTTAATGCAGATGATAATGATGCATTACGGTGTCATTATAGTCATCCATTATTAAGATCAACCACATGATTTTGAAGCAATGCTGTCCATTGCACTGCTTACCAATTGTACTAGTGTTGAAAAACTTCAGATTATCTAAAGCAAGTTAAAATGTAAATATTACAGATAGATCAGTCAGTCTGTTGATGTGCGCAACAAAAAATAAAAGTCAGTCCATAATCATCTTTTAGTTGAGATTTTTAAAATCCATATTAGTTGTTTTACAGATTTTCAGCATTAGAAAATGTACTTATCCCTGTTTTAGAAACTAGTTTATGTAGTTCATTTTAGGGTCATTGTCCTCAATTAAACTATAACTGCTTTGTGTTCTGTGCCAGGGAAATGATAATACAGAATCAGCTCTATTAATACAGCGATAATACAGGATAACACAGCATCAGTGTGAGTCATCAGTTACACTATGATCATATCCTTTTTGTGTCTACATTGGCTTGAATTAAACAAAAAAATCCAAAGCGTTGCTCCATAAAACATAATGACAACACAGTTTTGGCAGATAATGCATTTCTGTCACTATAACTGGTAAAATAACACCTGGGTATTCTACATAGGGGTTGTTCACATTTTGTTTATGCTAATGATGAATATAAGAGATACAAGCAACAAACCACTGATGCAGGATGCAGGGTTTTTATTTCCTTTCCTAAGCAGCTATGTAAGCTAAGTCCTATGTAGAAATAGGTCAGGAAAGGCAATGGATAAGTGGATAACTTCAATATAAGGATTTAATTGTCAGAAAGGTCATGTAATAAGAGGAAGCATCAAATGTAAAATAACACAGATTTAGTTTTAGGATTTATCCACTGCAAATAGTTTTTTCTTTTTGAAGCCAGTTTCATTTTAAAGTGAATAATCATAGGAAATTCAAAACTATGAATCAACCTCTGGATTGGAATCATGATTCATCTTTTCACATTTTAAACTATATCTTAATTTGAAAACGTAGAAGACAGTAAGTTAAATGAGGATTGTTTTCTTTTAAAAAGTACAATATACAGGAGAGCTGCATTCAAGTTTTTGAAGTGCCCAAATCCAGTGTTTTCCTTTTTTGTCCCCACGACTGTGTCATATTTAAAGTTTGATCCAGACAGGCATATTTGCCAGTCATTGTCCAAAAGCAGAATTTTGAACAATTTTCAAATATGCTGAGTCCAGTTTCAAAATATCTTGCGTATGTGGTATTTTCAGATGCCAGCTAGGCAATTTTATTTTACTAGATCAAGCAACTCTGAGGACTGCCCTAGGGGATATTAACCCAAAATAAAAGGAAATACATCTGATTCTTCTAAAAATCAGACCCATTATAGAACACATCTGAAGTGGCAATTCCAAATTTGTTTCCACATAATCTGGTTGTGTCAGGTATAATGATATACTTACTTAGAGGTAAAGAGAACATTGACATTTTGTTATTATAAAGCAACAGGATTAATACCTGTTAATTGTTATGTTCCTTGCCCAGCTTAAATTTGAAGGTCCATTACCTTTAGTATAAATAAATTTGCCAGTTAACAGTCTTTTATTGTGTAGAATTATTTACACAAAAATGCGTCCAATGACCTTCAAAAGAGTTTAATGAAAATGAATACAATAGTAAAGGCATGAATTTTTGGCCTTGGCCAATTTCATGTTGATACATTCTCAAACAAGAAAAATCACATAAAAATTTAGTAGTTACAGACATTTATCTACTTTCTGCATTGCACTTAGTGAGACAGCTTAATGTACATGGCAAACTCAAATATACATATAAGAGATGATGGTACAAAACAGGCAACCAGACAAGACTGATTTTTTTGTTATCAGTTCACCTTCAGAGGTGCAAGAGAGATTAATTTATGTGATGAGATATAGATTGAGATATGTGATGAGGATTTGTGTATTTTCAAAAAGTGAGGTTCTTTTCTAACACTTTAGACAAACAGGCAGTGATAATTACCCACCAGGAAGAGCATCCATCGCTTATTCTGCATCAAACACTAAATAACCTAAGAATAACATTCAATAGTTTTTTCAACCACTAGTCCTGTCCACGCTACATCTTTATTACATGTTTTTTTTTTTGGTTCAGTTTAGGCCCATACTTAACCCTGTTCACCACCACGTTCATCCACTGGTTGCTGAACCCTACTCAAAAGGTGGTTTCAAAAATTTATTTCACATCTATGTCAACCTAATGTTTCCAAAGGCCCTGTAGTTCCTGCCATTATTAATTTATGACTTCACTTCTGGGAACAGAAATCACAGTGATTCATTTAACTCATTTGGCAACAATCTGACAGATGGTTGTATTAGTGTGGGCAGAGCGAGGGTGTTCAGCACCATATTCTGAAAAATCAGGTGGAAGACAGGGCCATGGCTGCTCTATTAACTGATGTACAACCTGGTAAGTTTCAAGTCCGAGCCGAGCAGACAGTCACTCTTAAAATCACCAAATGAGACTTGTAATTGTCACCCACCGTTACATATAGCAAGCTGCTTATCTGTTAAATAATCAGCATATCTGTGACATTCAGCTCTGCTATAACGATTACCACAATTTTAAGACGATTACACGATGTCATGTCTAACTTTGATGACGTTAAGAGTTTTCTGATTTACTGTCTCATGAATGTCCATGAAGGAGCACTGTCAAAAGACAGACCATCCATAGGTACAATATCACACGAGGGTAGACAGAGCAGGAATCTCCTGGACACAGAGGAACAGAGGACGGAAGCAATACAGAAGGGACAGCATCATGTTTGACGGTCTCTGGGCGATAATACTGCATGCAAATTATTAACAGTTAACTTCATTTCATGTCTTATAGTGATGGTGCAGGTGGTGGCAGCTAATTACATGCTGACTCCCCCTGCCATAGTTCTTGTTTCAAGAATATTTATTACTTATTGTTTAACAGTAGCTCCAGCTACTGTATGTATTAGGTCACGAGATTTGTCAGTGAATATTGTGTCAGTTCAAGTCATATTTTTGTTGGATAGTTTTTCTCGGGATTCCCCTACTGACACATTCACCTTCTATTAGCCAGTGAAGGCCTTTCAGGGATTCCTTATGACAATGCATATGACATTGGGAATAGCTGTTTGTGCTGACTGGGCTTCTATACTTCCAGCTTTCTCTACCCCCCCCAATCCACCCACCCTTTCTCTCAACGCCGTGATCCCACCCTGTACTGATATCGCCCAGGTCTAGATCACCGGGATGGGTGGCGGTGGTTCCTCAGTGAGGTCGGCTGCTGGGCTCCAGCAGGACCCTCTTCCCTGTGAGGCTGGACGCTCCGCTGGACACATCGCCTTGCTCAGAGATGGCTCTCTTAACCCCTCGGCCATGTCCGCCAACCGAGCCACGCTGCCACTTGCAGATGTCCCCATTCAGGATGTCCTGGATGTGCTGCACTATCAAGTTGATGGCCACTGGAAACACACAAATCAGGGATATACAGAGGCAGCAGGTTAGTGTTCAAGGTCTAATAACAATGTATCAGCAACAATACAGATACAGGATACAGGTGAATGTTGAGTCTATATTGTTGTTTTAGCTTAAAGATTCTTGAATCTTCAATGAAATTGTTTTTTTGTAGGAATGGGAATCACTAGGGACCTCCCGATACTATATTATCAGAATACCTCAGTCCCAACTCAATTTGAACTGCGATTCTGTAAGTATCACGATTCTATAAATATTCCAATTCGATATTACAATTTTTTCAGATTTTTTTTTTCCCTTATTCTAAAAACAAAAAAAAAAAAAAAGTTAAGTCATACCGCTAAAACTTCATACCTTGAAAGCTTTATTTCAGGCAAAAAAAGACAGCTGCACACCTGAACTGAACAGAAGTAATTAAATATACCCTACTCCAGTTTCATTCTTTTCCCCCCTCAAAAAGTCTGCATCGAAAAGGACTAACCAGCAGAAGATGACAGTGTCTTAAAGATTCAAGACAGTTATGTCCAATTCAGCGCATACATGATTGATAAATAAATAAGTAAGTAAGTAAGTAAGTAAGTTAGGAAAAAACCGTTCAAGTTGTATGAACCATTAACCGACACCCTGCTCTTATGAACCATGGTTTAAATTTAAAACCAACAACTGTTACACCCCTACCGTGCTCAAATCCAATTGCCCATTTACTTTGTAAAATACAAAGCGAGTCCATCTTTTACATTTAAACTGAGAGGGTGTTCCATGAACCTCAGGATGCGTTCACTGCGTTCGCTCATGTTTTCTAATCAACAACAATGTGCAATTCATCACAAAAATGTGTCCATGTGCAACTAGGCAAAAACAACAAGCTACGATTGTATTAGCATAATGACCCAAATGCAACTAGATGTGCAACTTTTTTTAATGAATGGATTGATTTTTCTTCAGTGTGACAGTTTCAGAATCATTTGTTACAGCTGTGATTTCTAACTGAATCAATTGTTTCTCCCACCCCTAGTGGGTTTTTGGGTTTTTTCATGAATCCCTCAGCTTTGCTTTCATTAGTCCAGTTTTCACTCTGTAAACATAAGCTTAATCTGAATTGTGTGTTGTAGACCTTAGGTTCTACTGACAGAGCAAACCAAACACAATCTCATTATTAGTTTTAATTCAGGCAATTTCACTAATGTTTCCCATTTGATTGAAAGTACAAAACAATAGCTGAAAGTTTAGGCTTTTTTCACTACCAGATATAATGGTGGTGATATCAAACACTTAATGTTTAATCAGGTGTTTGATATTTTTTATGTGTATCTGAACATTAACTAACCATTCAGTAGTATAAAAATATTAATGCAATAAATGAATACTTCCTCTAGAGTGACCTTCCACTATTACTCATGATACACTTATAAAAAGTCTGAACATCTTCTGTATCATTTATAAAGTAAGAGATTTATTTAGGCTAAAAGTATTCTTCATTTTATTCGTTTCTTGTAATTGTATTTTTATTTTAAAATTACTTACCCATGTTGTCAACCCCTCGAGGTATTATAACATCTGCATATTTCTTGGTCTATAAATAAAACAAAGAATTGTGTTTGTCTTTCTAACATTGAGTTTTGTTTTGTTTTACTCATAACACTCATATTGCCTTGTGTACATTCACCCTTGTGAATGGGTTACTTAATCTGATTGACATTCTGCAGTAGTGAACAGGAACTGTAATGTTCTGGGAATGCACTGTAAACTTAAATTGTGAAGGCTGCAGGTTGAGAGTAATAGCACCATGGTAACCTTCAACTTAGTATGTAGCCTGATTTTGTTCAGTAATTTTTGGGTTCCATGTAATAATATGTTCTCTGTGTTAAGTCTGCCCGAATATGGCCATTTGCTAAATTGAAATAATATTAATAAATAAACAGTGATAATTACACATTGTTCTGCCTATAGCATTTCTCTGTTATCTTAAGTTTGCTGCCCTCTACTGGTTTGCATAGGCATAGTACAGATGGTACAGTAGCTTACTAACGTGTCCAAATTCTCTTATCGAATCGAGCAGTATGCGAACGTTACCCAGATGGCCAACTGCTTCTGGTAAAATTTTGCAGTGTGGAAGCACTGGACACAGCACTATCTCAGAAGGCTGTTCATGCAAAGATACCACAGAAGAAAAAAAATCCTGCAAGTTTTATCTCCGTTAGCAAGAAAAAAGCCAATAAAACTTATTTAAAATTTTAAGAACATTTTTGCCAATATGCAGGCCAATGAATGAGCGTATTTCTCATTTCGTGAAGATGGATATACGTCAGTTGGAAACATCCAGCCATGAGACTGGAAAAAATGATGGCCGCAGTGTGTCCGAATGCTAACGTACTGCAGATCTGTAGTAGGCACTACAGTGACACAAGAGCAGTACGATTTCAAAGGAATTCAGTAGGCACTATACAGTAGCTCATTTTGGATTCAGCTCATCTCTTATCTCAGTCATCTAATGATAATGTAATTAGTGACTTCATCCTGTCGAACGTGGAGGTGTTGTTTACAGTTAAGCACATTTGACGTGCGATCCAAGTTCATGCAATCTGCTGCGATCTTTAAACTTTACGCCCTTAGAATGCATCGTCTGCAAGTAATCAACCTTTATATCCATAGTTCTTTATTACAGTTGACAAATTGGATTAAATTTCATACATTTATATACTTATTTGAATAGATGCTATCCAGGTTTACGTAATAGCCTACTTTACCAGCCAGACTTGGAAACCTTACAATGCCTCTGATGAGTTCACATGCGCTCTAGTGTATGTTAATTTATTCTTGCTTACTGTATTTTGTCTTATTTCAGTTTTAACCTGTCAATTAAACCAGAGCTTGGAGGCTACATCATGACTGAGCGTGTTTCTTGAAAGGCGTTATTCTGGCTGCAAGAATTGTGTTACATAGCACAAACCCACAAGGAAGGCAGAACACCCATGTTATAATGCCCTGAAGAATGGGTATATATTACATTACAATGGCATCAAATTGACAGCACATTGATAAGGCTGGATTGACTTAAATTGGATGTGGAATTCTAGCACACAGTACAGATATTAGAGGGTAGAGGCTCTATTTCTTGTCTCAGGGCAAAGTTCAGTTTATAGCCGTGTGGAATGTTGCCTTTGCAGCCAAATAACTGTTGCATTCTACTTTTGGGAAAATGATGCCACCTACCAGCCAAGCAGTAATTAGTCAAGGTAAGGCTCTCAATTTTGCACTGTGAGTCTGGACCATTAAAATAGACAGATATGTACATGTTATGGAGGGAAAAAAAAAATTGTGAACAGGTATTGTAGGAGGGATATTTTGTTTGTACTTACCGGCAGACAGAATTCCTCAAACGCAGGCTTGACAAACGTTGTGTACTGAGACAGGATCTGTTCTAGGTCTCTGCCTCGTTTCATGTCCCGCAGTACTGCCAAAAACAAAAAGGAGAAAAATCATACTTGGTGTAGATAAAAACCTAATAATATACAGAATTGATTGATGTAGACTTTGGTGGGAGGAGGGCTGGTACCTCTGCGCGAGAGTCGCACGTCAGAGTCCGTATCCACGAACAGTTTCATGTGGAACATGTCCCGAACATCCTGGGTGTAGAAGACTAGGATGCCCTCGAAAAGTACCACATCAGCTGGGTACACTGTGATCCGGTCCTGAAGTCTAACCCCACCCAAACCAACAGACACAAACAATATAGTTATTACTGGTACGGGTTTAAAGCTTCATCACAGAAGTCACACTTGGGAGTTGCATGTTCATTGAGAACGAGTGACACACTTACAAGAAAAAACCTTCCACCAAGAACAATTTATTGTGAGAATGTATTCCACCAGAGTTATTGTTGCTGCAAGGTTATTATTCAGTTCTGAGTGGTTAGCCCAAAATCTTGATAAACCCTGCTTGAAAATGACTTGGATACCATAACTGCTGTTTTTTTCTAGAACAAAATATTCTGTATTCCCTAACATACCTTGAATCTGATCTATAGAATCTGGAATGTAGATATTTTAATGCTTGCTTGTACTCACCTGGAATGAGTGACGAAATCATAGGTAGGAACCTCAACCACCTTCCCCTCTACAATGTCCTTGAGTGTTTTGTACATCAACTCATTGTCAAAAGCATCTGAAAAGTATTATGTTAAAATGAGGTTAAAATGAGTTATAGTAACTTGACACAATACAATTTCCTCAATTTATGTCTAAAATACATTGCAGTCCTCTGCCAAGTAAAAAACTGATTGTAACAGGGTTGTAGTAATTTGCAAATGTAATTTGCTATTGTAGTGGAACTCCAGCTATTGAAAACAATGAATAAATACTGAATAAAAAACAGGTCTGAATGAAAGTCCTGCTCTCCCAAAATAATGTATTGAACCACATGAGCTTACAAGTGTTGAAATGATATTTTCACACTGTCCACACAGTTATGTCAATCTGCAGAATCTCAATTTGATATAAAATTATTCATGATTATGTTCATATGGTCATTTTGCAATGGTGACGGATTTCAAATCAAGAAAAATGAATTAATCAAATTCATGCATAATGTATTTTAAATGATATGGTATCCCACTGCCTATATGTCTTATGTCATTGGGGGTCCTGATACCTGGGTGGTCAAAGTTGTACTGTCCCTTGAGTGCCTTGGCCTTCTGTTCAGCGGTCAGGACCCTGTAGAAGCTGTCCTGACTCACAATGACGACCTTTCTCTGACGATGGTCCACTTTATTTTGCCCCAGCAGCTCCATTATTTTAGCACACACTGTGGACTGGTGAGGACAGTGACCATCACATACTCATAAAATGCCATTACCATTATTTGTAAACCTGACTGTATGTAATAGGTTATCAAAAAGAACACAAACTGACATCATCTCAGGTAGTGTCACCTTGATTAAAAAACAGCATTCACTAAACTTTATAGAAATGAAGCAGGTAAACCCTTTGAACATCCAATTTATTTAAGCCAAAATCAACTCTGGAGATAAAGATTTGATTCTTCATCAAACCATACGACCTTCAAAACTGTTTACTTATCTCGACATGTTATTAATTACTTTAAGACAAGCATCAGAACATAAATGAAATTCGGGACATGCCGAACAGGTCACTAACGTTATTACCTTGGCAAGAAGAGTATTTTTCAGCTACGGGGTCACTAATGGCTGACAAGCCATGCAGAATTGTGGGCGATATGCAAAGAATATTAATGAGCCGAAGTTCCTCGTAGCTAACTATGACAACAATCTTGGTAAACCAGTTAATCTGTAGACCAGATGATTACTATGTGGAATTACGATGGAGAGTCACTGGTTTACCTTAAGAAATGTTGGGTAATATCACGAAACATGAGGTGTGCATGACTATCACAGTCTTAATGTACAGCACAGCAGCTGTGCAACCATAGCAAGCTAGCTACTGTACCGAGCATAGACCTCATGTGTTAGCGCTAAACCTATTTTTTGACAGACGTCATTTAACATAACTAGGTAGTGAGTCGTGATTGTTAGCTAGCTAGCCTAGCTTGTCGCGGAATGGGGTAGAACCCATTTATAAATAATACATAAACGCTAACTAACAGTGCTGCTAGCTAGCATAATAATTAACATCCAGACAACCTGACATCTCCTGATATGTTTCCGGTAAAATTTGTTATTGTTTCAAATGTGCCAGCGCACAAAAGAGAATTATTTTGCATTGGATATTTTATCAAGGTGTACCAGAGATAGATGACTATGGCGATCGAACCGGATATATTTTTACGCTTTTCTCGTTTATTTCTTACCTTTCCACTGGCGGTCCCCCCACTCACTCCTATCAAAAAAGGCCGGTGTCTTGGCCGTTCATTTTCTGAAGGCTGTCCGGCAGTAGCCATAGCTGTGTTGTCACGCTTGAGATGAAATGAACGCTGACGGCTTCCCGGAAAGGAAGGAGTGGAGCGGTAAACTCGAGTATCAAAAAAGAAATACACTACAAGTCCCAGGAACGCGTAGCACAATCGTCAAATTATTTTACTTGACAAACAGCTGAAATGAATCTTGGTACTTGAAGTGAAACATGAGTTCTGACTGAAACAAGGATCACATAGACCGCTGGATCTGTAGTTTTCTGTCGGCTGTTCCTTTCTGTTGTAGAAACTGAACCTGAATGAACCTGAGTGTCCCGAGAGGTACTGAACGAGATCTGACCCAGGATAGGATGTATGTGTGCGTGTGTGTGCCTGTGAACCACACACGAATATTTCGTTTTTATGACCCTTGTGTGGGGTATAGAATAGCAAGCATTTTACTCTCAATGTTTCGACGATAGAATGTCAAAGTTTATCGGTTGTCTCCTGGCAGACGGTTAGCAGGCAATACAAGAGATAGGCTGTTTGCCTGAGGCCTTGGTGTGAGACGGGTGACACAGCAGATTCCAAAGACCCAGATACGACTGAAAGCCCAACATCACATGAGTTCCTCCTGAGGTTGGACATATGTTTTTACATTCTAATTCAAGCATATAATCCATAAAATGTTGCATCAAAGCATATAATGCATAAAATGTTGCATCAGAAGCATGTCAATCTCAAAAAAGGGCTGGGTTCATCAACCAATCCGAAGGTGCTCTAACAACAGATGGGAACAGACAGCTGAAGCATTTTGCTATAGGTGGTAACCCCAGTAAACTCAATTCCTCTTGAATTTTGACTGTAAATTGTTTATGCTCAAATTGTAACTCACAAAAAATAAAACATACACCTGACCTTTCATTTTTGTGAGTATTTTTCAGTTTTGTTTACCACAGGTCCCGATAGTCCACAGGAATGTGGCTCTTGGACTTATCAATAGCTTCGATGATTGTCTTCTGTTCACAATCAGTATTTCTCAGCTTATCACACCACCAAGTAATAGAAAGATGTATTTTTCTATCATTCTTTTACTTATTTCGATATCAAAATGCCTATGCTTATTGGGTACTGTGAAAAAGTGTGAATTATCCTGAAAACCAAAACAATTATGTTGCTGGAGAAGCTCTTGTAATCTGCAATTTTGAAAATAAAAATATTATTATGCATAGCATTCTCTTTGAGAAGCAAAACATTTTCATACACTTTAAATAGTGGGATGAAAATAACACTTAGATAAATTACAGAAATTACCTGAAATACATCATTTCATCTTGGTCTTACCTTACACTATTAATTTGTCTATATTCATTGGTTCAGGTTGTTGTTCTAGGCTGATTGTTTCTACATTTTGGGCAAAAATATTTATATCAGGCAGGACTGGCTGAAATTAGACATGAATGTTTACCAAAGTATGCATGCTCTGTTTTGTCAGGAAAACTACGATAAATCCAATAGCCTCCCAAACAGCCATTTACAAGCACATTTTGTGTGTTGAACCCTAAGTTTATCTTAGGATTTGTAATTCACTAAACACGCTGCTGAACCAAAGTAAAAAGGAAACAGAATCAGGAAAAAAAACTTGCCCACTCTCTACATTAATCCTCATATTCCATGTTATGTCCTCTTCCTCATGCCTTCTGTCCTCCCAAACTGAGTTGTCAGGCCCATCCACTGCTTCATCTCCAGTCATCATGCCCTAATCACTCTGCCCTTGCTACAGGCCTGATTGCTTCCTGTAAATCACTAATATCTTTTCGGTCACCCCTCTTACTCTTTTAATGTGGGGCTCTCTGTTACAATTTCCACTGGTTCTCTGTTGTCTCATCACTCAGTTGGCTCCTTGGTTTTGGGCTAGTTTCCTTCCTCAACATAATTCATCATTTTACTTTAAGCTTCGGAAAAAGGGATGAACACTCCATATTCCAAAAAGATGGTGGTGAGGTAAAAACAAATGTAGGACAATCTACAAGTGTGACTGTCTTGTTACCAACAAACTGTATCCACGTTATCTCAATGTTCTTGTCATTCTGATTTTGACTTACAGCAGACACTGTTTGGTGATCGGAAACCCTGATTTGAGGCTGATATGAGTCTAAATGGTATATCTACATTTTTAATGTCCATATTCTTATAAATTTTAGTTGAACCTCCAAGAGAGGAGATAAATAATCTCAATTGTCCTTGAAAAGTGTTTTTTTTTTTTTTGTATATTTGGATGGTATATTTGTCTGAAATTAATTATTTGCTCCAGGAGATGCTGAACAAGATCTTTACAGATTCTATCAAAAATGTATAAAGATCTTGAACAAGATATGTTAAGATCCTAAAAAGATTCCACCAATATCTTTAAAGACCCTAACCAAGATCCCTATGGATTTGATAGACCAAGATCCTTAAAGTTTGAATTAAGATCTTTTAAAGGTCCTAAACTAGGATCTTCAAGGATTCTTTCAAGATATACAAGGATTCTGACATTAAGGATCCTGGCAAGATCCTACTTAAGATTTTAACCAGGGTCTCAAAATATAAACCTGGCAAGATCTAGAAAAAGGAATAAAAACCAACATATTAGATCATGTTTTCTCCCACAGCTCAAAAGTCCAGGTTTTCAGGTTATAAATTGTTGCACATTGGTTTTGGGGAGCTTGGCAAACTTCAGCTTGTAGCCATTGTTTCTCTTCTTTGATGCAATGTTTCCTTGTTTGAACAAAGGGAATAAAAATAGTCTAAAAATAGTTTGTAAATATATACCTGTGGGAAAATATGGGAGCCAAGACAATTATTTGAATGTCAGGAGAGTGAGCCATTTTTGAGAATTATCCTGGGAAGCATTTACTGTTAACAGCTTATACACGAATTACCCAACAGAGGGAGACAAAGTACTGATTTTTAGTGGTACTGACACGTCAAGGCCGCAATAAAGTGAATTCCTTTGTAGCCTTTTCTGTACATTGCACTTTTTAATGGTGCAAACTAATGGTGCGACCGTCAAAATAACAGCATATTACTTTGAGTTCATTCAAAAAAATGTATGGCGTTAATTTCACAAAAGTTGCATGCGATAGTTACGTGGCTGCAACGGCTACCTTCCAAAGTGTGACATGTTAAAATTAAAAATTACCCTGAAATAGCACATACCCTGATAAAACATAAATCTGAATTATTAGAAATAAATCAACCACCCGTTATTCAATAGTACACTGTATTTTCATAACTGAACCACGAGTTCCAATGAATGTCAGTCTCTGTTTACAATTTTAAGTCTGCCATATCCATCCATTTGATGGCTGGGGTGCGTAGTTTAACATTACAGCATGTGAGTTTATTACCATATCAGGTTGTTTATTCACAGTCCACATACTTCTTGTTTAAAAACGGCCTGGGGAAATTCACAAATCAGGTTAACTGGTTAGCAAGCTGGTGTGTTTCCCTCTCTCCTCTTCAGAAATCTAAGGGAGCTCACAGAGAAATTCAAACATGCTGAGGCTGTTGCCTTAATGATACCAGAGTGCCATATGTGCCAGCCACACAATGTGACCCGAGGGCAACCACTATTGCTCATATGTCATTCCCCAAAGTCTTCAAGGGCCTGAGCTAAAAATACAAAGCATGATTTTCATCTTCTATCTAATCACAATTGAGCGCCACAAATTTCAGTTCTTTCACTGAACTCTGATGAAAGCAATGGGTGCTGAGGCCTTAGTTTGGAATTCAAGATTTTCCTGTAACATTTTAAAGGCCTTCTCACATGGTAACAATAGACTTTGTTGACAATGGAGAGATCATTTATTGGACTCATTATTTACAAATATCCTTTTTTAACAGTCGTACAATAGCAGTACAATTCTCATTTTTCAATAGCTAATCTGGATTACCTTAAACCATATTTGTGTTTGGTCTTTCAAAACAGTTTTAAACAAAAGATTTTGGTAGTAATATTATAGTTTTTGAGACCAATTCTAATTACTTATTTCCTTCTTCTTCAAAAAAAATCCACTTTGTTTGATGACTCAGCTGTTAAGATGAGTCAAGTCTTGCTACAAATGAACTTCACTTCCTTCACTGCTGGCGGGTACTTTTTAAAATAAAGGTATTTCATCTTTAATGCATTTGAAGGTGGTTTTGATTCCTTAACACTAATTACATTTTCAGTTCTCAGTTCTGAATGTTTGAATTATCTGGTTTAGAAACAGCTACATAGCTCCTCTCAAAAGTGAGGAAATACACCCTCTAGAAACTCCACTGCTAGATGGTGTTATCACCGGAAAGGACACCACAGCATCAAATAATTTTGTACCTTTCACAGTACTTGGGGTTATCATACCAGCAGTTCCCACAGACTCATTCTCATAGTCATTATGAGGTGTATGGTCTGGTGGGTTGGGTCCAGAGATATCTCCACACTGTACACACACAAGTTAAAACAGTACCAATGGTGGGTTGCTCCACAAAAGAGCTCAATTGCCAAAATGTTAAAGTATCCCATTAATGATTAAGAACTTAAATGAATTTAATAGAATTTCAATTCAATCTCATGAACAGGATTTGAGTCTCCTCCACACATTCCCAAGGGTTACGGTTTAAAGATACGCTTTGTAAGGGGATAATTGATACTGTATTATAGCTGGATTATGAACCGCAATATCCCAGTGTGACAAAACCCTACTTCTTTGACACACACTAGATGAGTGTATTATTCCTTTCCACTCAATCAGTGAATTTCACAGATTGAAATACTTAAAGGGTACAATAGCAAACATGGCATAAGTAGCAGCGTTTTTTTGACTAAAACAGACAGTATAAAATCATTCCATGTATTAATATATTAGGCCAAATATTTTTTTTTGTTTTTTTTTGGAAACTGCTAGAATCAACTCCAAATTCATGTTTTCTCTGAACCTTCATTCTTTGGCAGCATCTTTGGTCCATCTGAAGAGTTTATTGTGTCGTTGTTTATGGATTCTTCCAAGACAATCTGTACGGCCTCGTCACCCTCAATCCTCTTCACTTTTTCCCCCTTCTCTGCCAAGATCTCCTCTATGTTTCTGCAAAGGAGGAAAGCCAGGACACCCTTAATACACTGTCATGTTTATTACATCACAATCCACACCAAAAAGGAAATAACTGGAACGGAAAAAGAGACTGATGCCTAATAGCTGTGTAGGTAAAATTTTAACCATCCAAAAAGTATACCATCTGCAACATACTTTAACCAATTACACTCCATAATCTTCCTAAAAATTGGTATTAAAAATACATAATAAACATCCCAAGCTGGCTAGATAGAAATATTAATCTGGTGTTATCAGTTGTGTGTCATCTGCTTCTGATTTAGTTGTTAATGCCATTTTTGATGCTAGGGTCTGTTTATTGGTAGTGTTTTTGCTTGATTTTTATGCTTGACATTCTTTTCCATGACAAAAAAGCTCAGTTATAGATTCTCAACTTGTCTAATAAGTCTGTAAAAAGCATTTTTTTTGTAATCAAACACATTCCCCTTGCCTGTACTCTTGATCAAATATCCAGGTATTGCAGTGTGGCCATAAATTTTGAAAAAGGCATCAGTTTAGCTATATAGGATTTAATTTCCCCACAGCACTTTTTTTTTTTTTTTTTTTTTGGTGGGTGTGCCATCTTAAAGGGTCCAAAAGGACAGTGTTCCTAACATACACCACATCTAAACATTTTTTATTTCACACAAAATTTAGGATTTAGTTCAGAACCAAACTTAGGTTCTTATTTAAATGCATTGAAAATTTTTAATAATAGCAAATTGTTGTTATCTCCATTTAATAACATTTTCTGGTTAACTTACATTTTGGATAGACTGCTGAAGATGTTTTTATATTGATCTAGCACAGTGTACTGTCAGTTTCCTGTGTAGCACTTCTGTGGTGTTTATCGATGTCAAGCTTATCACTATTTAGTGTATTACAGCAACTCAATTGTCCAGAAGAGGTTATGCAAACTGTTTCTTCCAAGATGAGGTATGCAAAAATAATCTTGAAGAAAGAGTACAGAAAACACACCTTTTTCCTTCCAGGTCTGAAAACCATCCTAAGTTGTCAGCAATGATGTGATGATTCTTGCAGCCAGGACAAGTTACTATGACAACACCTTTGTGATATGCCGTTTTGGAGATCCTCTTCATTGATCTGGTGGAGCACACCTGCAATCATTTATTTCATTCGTTTACTTTTTATATAGCAGTTGAACGTGTTCGCACTCCATTCAAAATGTAGTTGTATGTCGGTTTGATTAAATAATGCTGTCACTCACGTTTTTGTGAATCAAGAATAAAAGAGATCATTTCAGAATTAAAGTAACACTTTCCACCCAGAAGTAACTTCATGCATTGCTAATTCACCTTGACTTTTACATAATGTCGATACACCATTCTTACATTACCATAAGTATCGTTTATTAAAATGTGTTACATGTTAACAAGCGCTATCGATGCTGTAGGTTTAACTGACCCAAGAACACTTTGTAACATCACTTTCACGATGATTCACCGCTCACCTTGCAAGTGTACACCAAATGATAATGACTGGACTGTATCTTCCCGATTGATTCACTTTTGTTGTGAGCTGTGGTTGAAAACTCTTTACACAGTCCAAAGGTGCTTAGCTTCTGTTTGGTCAAACCTGATACCAAATTTCCACCATATACCAACTCCTGCAGTGCTGGATGGTGCCTGACTGTTAGCCTTCTGTCTCCATAACAATGTTTATTGTTGACATTTATAAAGACGTTTCGAAATGAAAGACAACTCTGATGCCTTCCACAAGACCTCTGCAGTAAAACATAGAACAAATACGGTCTTTTAAGGGCAGAACACATTTTTCCCCATGCACTGTTGTCTTCTCTGTCAACTCACAAAGTAGACAGTCAATTAATAGTATGACTAGCTAACTAGTCAGCGAGCCGCCACATGCACATGTACAACGCATGATAATTATAATACCTACACACTATTCCTTCTTCCGCGTTACAGCCGGAAAATAAACGTTTGCGTTTCACTACTTCCGCGGTCGTAACCTATGACGACAACAAAAGCTGATTGGTTCATCGCACAATTATTATCATAGGAAAACACCCAACTGGTTTATTTGATAATTTTCCGCAATTAGAATCAGTAACATGTTGTGCTGATGTGCAGGAGATACGAGATAGAAAGAGGAACAATATTAGCAGAGCTGAGGACACTGGGACTGACTGAAATAACAAGGGGGAAAGGGCCCAGAATAGTCAATAACTATTTAAGAAAAACCGGACTGATATGTATATAATTTAAACAGAGCTAAGAAACGCGATATCTAAGGATTAAATTAAATACATGCATCAAGTCGTCCATAAGATGGCAGCAATGCATCAACCAACATATTAACTGTCGTAAAACCCAACCAAAGAAGAAGTATAATTATTGTGAGCTCCAGGGACTTGTTGCGATCTGTTTGTAAAGTAGTCCTCGATCACCAGAGGAAAGACGCATATTAAGAGAAACATATTTACCATTTTATTTTTAGTGAATTACAGAATATATTGCTTAATTGTCCTGACACCACTGTTTGAGTAACGGATACTTCGTGACCAAGATAGCCTGTAATGACTTATGCAGTTGCATAAGCGTTACATCACCTCATTAGTCAGATAAATGATTGGATATAGGTAAGAAGGCACAAATAGGGGAAAATGGAGCAACCGCCCATGAGGTTGCACCTAAATATTGTTTATCTTGTAGTCTGTAGCCGCCTGTATCTGTTGTAACTGCAGCCATGTGAACTGTATTGAGCAGATATAGGCCACTACAACGATATTAAAGCCCGTATGTTAATTGTGTAATTGATAGTAATTTCCCATTACATTTATAGTGAGTACTTTTGCTGTACCACCTTACAGCATCATATTTGCCTTTATAACTGTTCGCCATCATGCTTATACTTAGAGGCCTTAGGTCAGCTATTATGCCTGACTGTATACCCACTTGAATTTATTAATAACAGTCATAATTTCTTAAATTATCACCCACATGTAGAGCTTAACAATCACTAATGTCACATTTAATTTGGGTTTGTTTAAAGACCTTGCCAAGTAATTGCGGTTACTTTTTGACTGTTTGCTTTTATCCAGAGTTTTGTATCATAATAAATGTAACCATTTTTCATTGTGTTAACAATCACCATTCATGCCTTGGTCCGAAAAATATTAACACAAATTTTAACATAAATTGAAATCAAGTTCTGTAATAATCACTGTCATGATCTATTTTTTTAAAATGTGTGATCATTTGAGGAAGTAGAATACGAATTGGCGTACACCTTTTAAAGATTGAACTAGTCATGTCGACAGTCATTTACAGCCCTTTAGGTTTACATATAACTCTTTTACATAAAATAGGCAGTGTTTTCCACATGTATTACACCATGAAACTATTTTCCGTTTGAGGGCTGTATACTTATTTAAAAACCAATATCGTGGGAAATTAAAAAAAAAAAAAAAAAAAAAAAAAAACAGAAACTAAACCTGTATTATAGTTTGCTGACATGCTCTCAGTTTTTCCCAATATTCTATGCGGTAGCATGGTAACAAACGCTGAAATACAGTGTGCCACAAAGCAAAATGGTGCTAGAGGGCTAGCATTTCTCTGTTGTGCGTCGGTATTGGAACCCTTGAGCAACATGTCTGCGCTCATACACATACTGTAGCCCTCAAACAACACAGTATTAACAGACACGAAAACGTACAGTGTTTTTTCTTTTATTTGAACAAGTTTAAATGAATGATATGCACTGTACAGTCGCAGTGTGAAAAGCACGACTCTTGGACGCCAAAATTATGCTACAGGAAGAAATACCTTGACGAGTCATTGGGCTGTTTTGTTCAACGTTTATGTGACTCACTTCCTGGGTGGAGAGCTGAGCATTGCTGAGCGCTGTGGACTCGGTACGTTGCACCACCGTGTAACAAAAAGAAATGTATCTTATCAGCCTGTGATTAAAGAAACACTGGGGCTCTAAAAGAACGGTAAGTTGAAATTGATCAGATTTCAGTTCATGTCGTCACAGTAACCTTGAGTAAGAGTAAATACTTGTTCCTCGATCATAGCATATTTTATTCTGTCATTAAATCTATTGAAGGGTGGTGCTGGATTCCCGCAATAACAACCAGCAACTGCAAATTGCAGTGTTAGCTTGTTATCTGGTTTGTGTACCTTTATCATGTTTTAATGCCTCGGATACTGTTCGATTCCAAATAATCCAATTAAGATAATTTGTCGAATTGCTCACCGAGATATAATTTTGTAGGCTTTTGGTGTTGTTTTTATAAACGTGAACCTTTTTGTTTTCGAATAATCGGGTACAGAATAATTGGGTATGTTTAAGTTTCAGGGATATAGGCTTTGAAAATAGACATACGTTTGTAAGATGACTGTGGATTCCCAAGTCTGTTCAAATATCGGTTAGCGTCTTGGAGTTTCTAATATGTCATGATTTGAGTGTCGTAGTGAAACATCCCGCACATACTGTGTGATGAGATCATGTGGTACTACATACACAGCGAATTGATTTAAACAGTAGGCTGCACCTCGGATTCTAACAAACGAACTTCATGATCCACAGCAACTAATGATGGAGATATGATTATTATGCGTTTTTGACATTTATACTGTAAATAACAGCGTATATGTTTTACTTACAGCTAAACTGTAGTCTGGACTAGCTTACAATTGAATTGGTCTCAGTGAAAGTAGCAGTGGTTGGAATATGTGTGTGTATTGTGATGTAGATGTTTTGTCAGTAGCACTATCACCCGTTTACCTTCAGTGAGGTAATATCTTTTGCTTGTGTCCATAGCAGGCATACCTGTCCCAATGGCGTTAAGGGAGACCTGGGTGCCTGGAGATTTTGTAGTTCACACACATTGGGATATTACCCATATGCAACACCAGGCCTTGGAATACAGATAACACCATCACTGGGGTAAGCTCTCCCTCCCGTCCCTCTCACGTATGGGTTCCTACACTCTCCATGTTTTTACTGAACCTGAACAAATAATTTACTGCCCATCTGGTATATCTGATTTACCTCCTGGTGTGTGGGAAAAATTGCTTTCAGCAGGAAGTTGTATCTGTTCCATTTTATTTATCCAGATTTGTAGCTTTTGTGTCTGTTGGACAACCATATAGAGCTTTGGCCTTTAAAGCAGTGACCCATGGGTCTTACAAATTCCAAACAGGTTTCTGTGCATCATCCTTAGGCAAGGTACTTTAAAATACATAGAATGAATAAGTCTGTAAGAATGTTCACTAAGCAGTAATGTAAAATGTCAAATAAGTAGATTTTCACCCTTGAGGAACTAGGACCATGAACTATAAACTAGAAAACGTGACAGATTTTGCTTCCAATGCATTTTTTTCATGGAGTCTCTCCCAGCTGCTCCATAGACTTGGGCAAAAAGAGGAACTAAAGTTGTAAAATCTGAGACAAGATGATGAGTTGGCAAAAAAAAAAAAAAAAAAAAATGCATCTATATATATACATATATATAATTCAAGACTGATAAAAAGGGTGACAACAGCATTCTTTCAATCCTGTCCACCATGGTGATAAACAGAAATGTGTGTATATCTAGATGCTATCTGCAATATTACATCTTTACTAACATCACTGTGTAACTGAAATTACTGGCTACACCAATTGATAATTTTGGTTACACTGACAAACCTTCTTTATGTAAGAATTTAATTGGCAGCTATTTGCCACTTTAGTGAAGTCATGACCCTGATCTCAAAGGTGTACAGGAAACATTTACAGCAAATGCAGTTTTAAAATATTAAAACTTTTCATGATTGCACTAAATTAGAACTAAATTAGTGAAGTGTAACATTTTTGTAATATACAATATCAAGTATATGAGAGGGAGTTACTTTCTGTTTAGTCAGAGGGTCTAATGGCTCTTTGGACAGTTACACTGCATTTTGTGTAAAAATGAGTCATAAACACATTTGTGGTAAAAATAGAGTACAGTTATATAACATGACATGTATTAAGCATTCTTTTTGGAAACTCTTGAATTGACACATAGTGCCAATATTTTTAAGTTCTTTTTCACCATGTTCTATACAGGGATTTCTTTAAGACTTGAACTCATGATCTAGAAACAATTTTGGCCTCATATTGAAGTACCTGTGCTTTTATTTGGCCTTCGGGACTCTTGGGAATTTATGATATTACTTTTTCAGAAGTAGTTCTTTCAGGCCACCCAAGTGGTTTAGGTTGTAAAGACACTTGCTTGAGTTTAGACTGAGCTCTGTAGACTTTTCCAGTTTGAAATGCTGCTACTGCAGCTAGCTCCTCTGCAGTACAGACTTTAAGATGGATTCTCAAGTTTGAAATAAACACTGGTAGTGTTTCCCTAATACTGGTCTGGTAAGTCTACATGCTGTTTTTTAGGTGTCAAAGTTTTGAAATATTTTCGTAAAGATGTTGTGAACAAAACAACAAATTAGTAGCTCATTATTGTTTCTCTGGTTCTGTAAATGTCTGTTTTGGCATCAACCTATTGTGCCTGTAGAAGAGAATGGTGCTGATACTCCAGCAGTACCAGTTAGACCAGTATGCCAGTGCCCAGTCAAAGATTCCTAGAGGTCCTGGATTCCAATGGAGATTGTGTCAAACAATTGAACAAAATCTTCATTAAAATGCAAAAACTGAAACATTTGACACTCAACGATTCTGTGAACTTTGAATCAACATCACTGCGAATCTACCAATGTATTAACCTGTGAAATATGGGTGTAAAATAAAACAAAATGACTGCACTTTAATTGCTCCCTGTTACACTGTGCTAGCTTTTCCTGACTTAGATCCATATCAATTTTGATAGATAGTGATAGATTAGAACTAGCTTTGGTGATTGTATTTGAAATGTGTGAGAAGGTCAACCAACTGCATCAAAAAGATGAACTGATGGAATGGACAGTACTACTTCACCTTTCTTTCCCCTCATGGTTTTGAAACCTTTGGTAAGTAACAAGGCAATGTGAGATTCCCTGCATTCAGTTATTCCATGTTCTGTTCAGGGAAAACGTTCAGTTGTGTGGTGTATTGAAGAGGGTACCGCTATGGCAGTACATAAGACAGACCCATCCTGATGCTGTCTAGCATGTTGCTATCTATTGATCGTTCAGCACCACTGATTTTACTTATCTGTGCATTATCAATCCATTGTGTCCTACATTACTTTCGGTTTTACACATTGTACATGTGCTAGCTATCTTACAGTCCTGGATGAGATATACTCCTGGACTAAAAGTTGTCCAGTATGTGCTTTGCAGTCCAGCAATAGCTTATCTGGATCTTTGAATTAACTGAGTAGTGAATGAGCATTAGGGGCACCTAAAATATGTTCAGGTATATGTTGTAAATTTCTGACGTGTATTACTCTGCTTTTAACTTGCATTACCTTGCAGAATTAAGCCACTGATTTGTTTTGGATCAAATCATGCAAACAGTTACTTACCTTTGGAATGTACTTTAGCACGAAGGAGGTTCTGCTGATCATATTTAGACCTTTGATGTCTTCAGAAACACAGCCCTTCTCACTAGCTGGTGTTTGAGAAGGCGTTCAGCTTTTGATGTCTGTTTGTATTTTGTGATGAATTGTAAATGTGGAACAATATTATTGTGTACCATGACATGAAGGATTGTGAATTACCAATAGTCTTTTTTTTCAATCTTTGCCTTGGAATCACAAATTATTTAACAGTTATTTTCTACAATACAGTCACTTCTTCCTAAAAATGACTCACAAAGGTTTCTGAACATTGCCAAGGATCTCCTCTTTGTTTTTCAAATAGGGCAGCATTGAATTCCAGGTAAAGAGAGAATGTCCTTGTTAAAACTGCCTTGCCCTTGATTCTGTGAAAGTACAGTAGTTTGGGACTTTCGAATGTGGGCAGCCATCACGGCTCTCAGAGCTGGGACTGCTGACAAAGGCCTCCCCCTAGAATGGATGCTTTGTGCTGATCAGGGAGCACATGTGGACGTACCTGGGTGAAGCTGGCTAGTTGGCCCTTCTCCCCCTCTCTCTCTAGTTCATTACCTGTACAAAAGGGCCCTTCTGTTAATGCGAATAGAAGTGTGTTTGGGTGTACTGTAGAATCTTTGGTCCTAACTTGCCTCCTGGATCACATTTCCTAACCGAAACAGTCTCAATTAAGAGTCACCCAAGGTGAGCTTGTTCATTTCCGGCAGACGGGCTGGCTCCGGATACAGGTAACTGTCAAAGCTTCATTGTCCTGTCATCTGTATGGGATGGCTCAATTTCCCCATTCATGGATTTTATTTTTCCTCATTGAAATGTCTTTAAAAATATTCTTCAATTACTTATGAAAGCAAAGGGGGGGAAAGTAAGTTGATTTCACACCAGAAAAATGTCTTCCTGGAAAATGATTGGGATGTTGCAATCTGCAATTTGATCTTGTAAACTGGACAAATCAGGGCTAGGATAACACACTAATGTTTAGGGAATAATTAATTTAGGCTTCCATACAATGCGGTACTCTGTGTGCCAAAAATCTGCTTGACCAATGTGTTACAAAAGAAGAGTGAGGTAGATTACCGACCATATGTGGGGCAAGGACAAATATTAGGTAAAAAGAGCTATTCATGTTGAAAATATTTTACATAGACATAATATGGAAATATTGTTGAATCTAACCTTAAAGAGCCAGACCTGTTTAGTTTCTCTGTTGCATGAATGTACCTAACCAAGCCTCTTTAAGTCTAGAGCATATAAGACAGTCCTGGCCTTTTAGACATGGTTATAACCACTAGGCTATGTCCCTTGGCTTTCGAGTATTCTTGAATATTTTAAATGCAATATATATAATTCAGCTAGTGTGTTCATTATAAATATGGATGTCAAAATTTGGCCTAGAATTCAAGAAGTTTGTATGTCTGAAATGTAGCATGTGCTTTGTGTTTTACTTTAAGCACATCTTAAGTACCAAAACACCCATAATTAATGAATGTTCTTTAAACCCAAACCTCTGAAAATCTGTCCAAAAATGTGGAAAAAGAATTTCAACAGATGGTTCTTTAATGGTTCTGTTTGTATTTGAAAGCCTGCGCGTGTGTTCAGAGGAGGGCTGTGGGACGTGGGGGCCAGCGGGAGGAAGCGTTCAGCTTGACACAGAGACTTGTATCAGAGTCTGCTGGGAGTGTTTGTGGGGAGGCCGCTGATCCAGAGGGAGGAACAGAGATGGGCAGACAATGAGTGTAACGTACTGGTTTGGACCGGATTTTTTTGTGTAAGTGACCGGAGTCCTTTTTCCTGTTCCTGTTGTTGGTGGAAGGGGGGTCATGCTGCAGTGAGATAGAGAAGAGGAAAGAAAAAAAAACAAAAAAGCATTTTTACAAGCTCTTGGAACCCCTTAAAGATTTTCACCTACAAAGAGATCATTTTTCAGAAGGTAGGCAGCTACCGAGTGACTGACCACTGGCGAGACACTTTTTCCGATTTTAGCTAGTGTGAGAGGGAGGAGAATAACTGTGTTCTTTTATGAATGTTGACACTGATCTTTTTTCCGCTGCCGACTGTAAACGAGCGTTTGGGCAGGGTCGGGGTCTGAGGATGGAGTCATGTACGTCTTCCAGAGCAGTCAAACAACTGTGGATATTTCATGCACTCATGTTGAAAAAGTCCCAAATAGTTGGGCCAGCATTTCTCATTGATCTTGACTATTTAAAAATTGTTTAAAGTAAAGTATGTTGGAATAGTCTGATAAAGGTAGGATTTCAGACATGGAACATGGTGTTATGAAAACAAATTACAAACACTAACTTTATGGTTCCATTTAATGCGACTTAGATACCTCAAACCTGTTTTAGATACCTCAAATTTAAAGGGAATGCTCTCTTTGACTCCTTGTTTTTTTCCACTTCGGTGCCAAGATGCATATCTCATATAAGCGGTTAGGGCTGTAGTGACCGTTTGGTGCAGTTATTAAGGAATGCTAGCCACCAGTCACTGTCCAGTGCTCCCGTGCTGTTTCATTCGGCAATGTGTCTGTTAAATAATGAACTAATTCTGTTTATTAACGCTATGAATCCAACTATGAAAATTGGGTGGATGATTGCATCAGGTGACCAGAAAATTACATCGCCCTCATTAATGTCGTCATGCTACCCCAGAACTTAGCCACTGGTCTTCACGCTACAAAAACATGCAGTAATGGTGAATGGTGATGCTGTCAGGATGATTTACTTTCTTGCGTAGCTAGAAGTGGAGGGCTGGCTAGGCTCCGCTGTCATTCCCCTCAGCCCCAATATCTAGAGCTGCCCTTGGGTGGCACAGTTTTGTGGAGCGGGAGGCAGGGTCGGACGGCCGCACGGTGCCATCGGGCATTGGCGATCGATTACAGCAATCATCAGTTGAGATGTTGGAGCCGATGTCGCAATGACTTAATGGACTATTAGATTGAGGCAAAAAAGCAGTCTAGTGTAGTGTCAGGTAAACAATACGGTGACATCTCTGAAATAAATGAATCCTCTATTTGCCTTAATGCATCTTCCACTGTATTTTTCTTGTCATTCAACTTACATTCAGGTTTATTCAGATACATTTTTACTTCCAATGAACAGCAAAACACATCACAAATTTAACAGTGCACTGGAAAGCAGAAATTCAGCAAGGAAAGTCATAGGGGAAAAACCCATACATGACCATGAACATTATAAAGAAAAAGTAAGTCGGTAGGCTTACAGCTTGACTTGTCTACTACGAGAATGTTGTATGTGGGTATATTGCCCAGAGGGGCTGTGCTTTTCCAACAATATCCTGCTTGTGCTGGTAGCTACAGGCCTGTTTGTATTCTTTGCATGCGAGCCACTCTGCTGTGAACATTCACAAATGTAAATGCAAAAACAGCTCTTCCCTTAGTGGAAATCAAATAAGCTCAGAACAGTCATCTCTTCTTATAGAACTGCATTATAAATGGGTCCATTATGCTCAATTAATCAATGCAATGCATACAAGCAGTTGAATGCAGGAAGTCTCTAGAGAAACTCACAAAGCAAATTAAAAGTTAGCGAAATTTAAACCATAATCTGTCCCTTAACTGTCTGAACTCAGTGTGATGTATGTGGTTATGAAAATTTAATTAATGTTAAGATTAGCATCTGTTGTTGAGTGGATGCTTTTCATTAGTTCATAGATATGACGCAGGGAAAGGAGCAGGGCATAGATGTCTTTCTGATGGGAAAAGCCAATGATCAGCGCAGATTTCTAAAACTGCACCCTAAAAAATTTCATGCACCAAGGGTCAGTATAACTTCGTTAAAAATAATAATCAAAGTGGTATTGGGTTTGGAAAGAAATATTTGGTTTAAGATTTATTGTTTAGTGATGATGTGTAGTTATGATATGTGCTTTTTAATGTTCTATGGAATATTTAATATTTATTAGGAAAATATTGTTCTTATTATTCTTATTAATATTACTTGAACAAAGGCCTCCCCACACACACACACACACACAGAGAACTTGGGGGGGGGGTGTGGGCATGATGAAGACAACCAGTCAACCCTAGCATGAAGAAGACGAGTGACAGGAAGGGAACTACATAAACAAGCGCCGGCCCCATGTCTTTGCTTGTCTTAATAGTGTGCCATTTGTATTGTTCTCATGAACCAGGGTGGTGAGGGCAAGAGAGTAGGAGACATAGTCTCAGCACTATTTTTAGAGTTTTAGTGGCAGAAACGTTCGGCACGTTGGTTGCTTGCTATGATGACACGCGTTAAACCACAGGATTTTGTGACCTTATGCAATTCCAAAAACCAAAATGCTGAGCTGGTGGACGTGCACTTTCTGTTCCGCATGGAGGATTTCATGGACCGGCGAGCGTGACACTGTCACACCGTGTCGGGAACCGCCTGTCACATCATCTCCACAGTCCGTCATCCTGACTAAGCAAAGAGGGTCCGTCCTCCCAAAGATAAACAGGATTTGATACTGAAGGTCAGGGAGTCACTCTACCAGGCCGCAGGAAACGGTATTATTGGAAGTAGCTAAGAATAGAGAAGCAGGGGTGGCAAAGTGGCGAAGGAAAGAGACCTGGGAGATCAAGGCGGCATGTATAATTGCAGGTTTTGATGTTTGAAAATGAGACGCAAGTCTTCCCACGCTCTCTGACTATAGCTGCGTGGCGTCTCTATTGTCTGCTGTTTGCCATTTTGTCTCGAGACCTCTCACCACTTTTTGTTTCTTGGTCGATGGAGACTTTTATGCGTTTCCTTTACCTTGCAGTTTTATTTATAACTATGTAACTGTACTAGCCATTTGGGCTTTTGGCTCCACAGGACCTGCTAGTGACCCCTCTGGTCAGCCTAGCAGGTGCAGTCTGCCTGGGCCGAGTGCAAGTGGACTCCTCTGAAATATTGACTGTGTTGCATCCAGACACAAGCACACTGTTCACCATCAAACATACTCCCTGGGCACAGCTCTTTAGCAGACAACAGTCAAACAAAGCAGGGTAACTATAAATGAAAGGAAATAGTTTTCTTAAATATATTTCTTATGCAGTTATGTGACAATCACAGATGTATGACTTCGTTCATTGTGGTATAAGCTGCCAATCAAGTAGATGCTTATTATCTCCTTGTATGTACAGTAATCTCATTAGGCATTTTGTTGAGGGGTTAGTTGCTCACGTGAGTCACATGAAACATGATGAGCCGGGCTTCCAACAGGCTTTAGCTTTGTGAACAATAGAAGGGTTAGTGTCAGTCTTGTCATTATCTGTAATGGAGAATAGTTAAGTTAAAAGTAAATTATGAAGGATAACTGTTTTGTCGTTCCTTTTGTTCCTTTACATTGTTGTGACCGCAGTATCACCCTGTAAAATAAAAATATCATCAAAGGCTATAGAGGTCAGAACATTGTCTGCCGCTTTTGTTAAAGTATCGTTGTATGTGCATTATCTCAAGAGTAAGTGGGTGTTGAAAGTGAGGGATTGTGGCTTGGCTGATAACAAAGGAGTGAATGATAGGCGTAACACCTCTGCCTCAGAGTAAAGGCAGTGCGGCTGGCTGCTTGGCTGGTTAACATGGGGAATGTGTTGTCACAGTGGGGTATGTGTCAGAGCACTTAACAAGCAGGCACCAGTTTAGCACATTATTACAGCCTAAGCACACAGTATGACCATCAGGTCCGCTCTCCATCTGATATTGGATATCCGCGTAAAATCTGGGGGATTTATAGATGCAACTGACTGCAGCCTGTCGGCATGTATTATGCCATTTTGCCTGGTTGTGGTGGAATTGGTACAGTAGTTCACTTGAATTGGAAAGTGGACTCAGACTTTTGGACCCTACCATATATCGTATTGATATGAGTGAATAGATAATTACACATGAATATTGTTATAACTGGAATAAGCACTACTTGCATAGGTAACACTAAATTATTGACTTGAATGAAATATATAAGTAATCAGCTTATTATAAAATAACTGCATATATCACGGGTATGTTTGTTGGAATTAGCACAGTCTATTATGTTTTGCTTACTGTAAGAGGAATGTAAGAAAATAATGTATGAAAACCCAGATTTGCATGGAAGTTCAGAACAAAATTAATTAAATAGAATGTAGTGCATACGTAAATAGACTGAATGTAGGATTCATGTTACAGGGTCTAGAGACTATAATTACCGGCCCAGCGTGTTCCATTGTATGATGCTGCGGAGTCTAAGGATGGTTCAGATGAGTGGTAACTTAATAGATTCTCTTTATTTCCCTGCCACCTGCCACAGGGTAATTAATTAAAGGACTAATTGGTCATTAAATAACTGAGATTTGGATCAACACTGAAGGACAATTACTCAGGCTGATTGCTAGTTGTGTAAATGCTACATAAGGTCATGCTAAACAACCTAATAGTTGTGCTGTCTTTTTTTAAACAGACAGTGGAAAAAGACGACCTGCACTCAACGGGAATGTTTGCGTAATGCCATCGCTAACAACAAGACTTAAATAGTTCAGTCAGAAAGTTCATAGTCTTTTGTTGGCACTTATGTGTCCATAACATTTATACTAACAACATTATTGCTTATTTTTTTATGAAAACAGTTGATATTAATCAAAGGGAAAACAGTATTCGCGGACAAAAGAATTTCAAGGCAGTAAGCCAGCATCTCTTAATGACGCACACTCAAGAGAAAACACGGAAACCAAGGTAGCAGACTGTTCACTTGTGACACGGGGTCATCTCTACTTGGAAATTAGCCATGAGCTACTGTGATAAACAGGCCCTATCATTACTGTCTGGGCTTTTACCTTAGTCAGTTCATGAGGTGAGAAATCTCAAGTAGGACAGATGATAGAGGTCATGCTCCTACTCTCAGAGCTGAGAGGCTCCTTGATGTTGTTAAAGTAAAGGAATCCATGAAAAGTGTAAAATTTTCTGTAGAATCGCAATGAAGATTGATGGAAAATGTTCATTTGAGGTGTGGCTATTTATTAACAAGACGGTATTTTTATGATGTGTCATAAAAATGGTTAGTTCAAAAATTTTCAATTTGAAATTTTCGGTAAAATTGAACAAAACGGCTACAAAATCTTTTGTTTTCTTCATTAAAATTGAATTACATCATTAGTCTCATTATTTAATAGACACGCTTTGTATATTTTGATTTACATTTGATTGGTCATATTTCAAGGACATTATGATATCAGGGAGAAAAATAAATATGTTGTATATTAGAATGATGTCTCACAAATTTTTGAATTCATAAAGTGACTGCTGTCACTTCAACTTTCCTCCTAACTCAAGAATGCTTCCCAAAGCGAGCCTATATTTAAGAAACTCCAGAAGCGTGGTAAGTTGTGACGCATCGACGGTCAGTGTTCATTGTAGAAGTTTGATAGCTTGTAAACAAAATGGGGGCTGTGTGTACACAGACGGAAGATGAGTTCCCTCAGGGGTGTGCTTTTCCAGTGTCATTTCTTCTCGTTTGCGATGGCAAAGATCAAAGGCAACAGCAACTTTGGAAGGCGTTAGGTGGTTGGAGTGCATGCGATCTAAAAATGTACGGGATGTTTAAGGTGGAGCCGTGCCAGTCATTGTCTTGTTTTACTATAATCAGACATCCGACAGGATTGCACATGTGTCTGTGGAAGGGAGTGAGTTCTGTTTCTCAGTGAGTATTTTCTAAAAGTAGTGTACGTGTCAACACTTACTCCTCTCAAAGACAGTAAAACAGTAACAGTGAAATCAACAAGCTTAAAAATAAAATAAAATAAAATTCATTAACTCATAGAAATGAAATTAATGTAGCTATACATTCTATAGCTCAGATTCAATACACTTAATGACCCATTGGGACAGCAATAAGTCAGTTACACCTTAACCATGAAATGAGTGGGTACATTCATTTCATTTCCAATGCTTGTGTTCTGCCAGAGTTAAGGTGTGTAAGGTGAATGATTGTTTTTTCGATTAAAAACTACTAATTTTCAACACCATCACAAGATCCACTCACACATCTGGAACTATGTACCGGTAACTGTTTCATATCCCCCTAGGTTTTTAGGAAGTGAAAGGGGAAAGTAAAACTAAAATGCCATCTTGTTAAGTGATTCTTGCTTTCATGCAAGAATCAGAGGTCAAAGTTAGCAGGAGAGCTATGCACACTTCCATTTTGAAGTTTTTTTCCAAATACATTTCCACCATTTTGGTCTCATAACATTTTTTTCATCAAACACTAACAAGTCTTGTTGGTGAGGTTTCGTTTTTCTATATCAAATGTAACCAGCAACATCTTGCCATTTCTGCAGTCTCATAACATTTTTCAGATATGAGTTGAACCTTTATCAAGAAAGCTTTTATCTGACATCAATCACTTTAAATATTTATGTATTTTTGTCAAAAGTAGTATCTTTGTGTTTCTTCATATTTTAGTGATTATCATACTATATTAATTTATTATGAGTGTAATTAATCTAAAAAAATTCCATTTTAACTTTTGATATCATCAATGAGCCTGCATGTTTAGCCTATGCCTCTTCTTTCTGTCCCTCTAATAAACGCAGAATTCCTGGCATGTTGTCCCTTCATACCAGACTCTCAACAAATGACCTCACCACACCAACCAGAGAGAGAGCCTTTTCAAAACTGAGTGTGTCACATTCTAAAAACAATATGTGCTGTTTAATTTGGAGTCACAATCCATCACTGATGAATTTGATTAACTTCCTTCTTGGCAAAAACATCCTGTGATTCCAAGTAATTGATAACATTGTACAATATTTAATTTCAGTTACTAATGGTCCGTTTGCAGTTGATGAGTTGAAAACACCCATTTGGGGAATGATTTGGTCCCTGAGCTGAAACTCCAGCTTGCCAGGTTAGGGAATGAGGTCATATACTTGGTTTATGTCACTTTCTGCATTTGTCTGCAAAAGCCTGCATTATTAAACAGTTAATGTTCAGAGTTCCATAATACTCTTCCTCTTCCAGAGCTCTCTATTCTCTTCCTCCATGTTTCTCACTACCAGATGCTTTTGACATACCACATTTAACTCTGCACCAGCTGGCACAGACATCTTGCATTATTTCAGAAAAATGCAACTATTTAACACCAATTACACCGGACAAATTACATGGTTTACTACACCTGCACACAAGAAAGCTCTGAGCACCAGTAAAAATGTTTTAGCATGGACCACCACAACGGAATATTCAGCTGTGCTTAATGGGAAGCAGAAAAAAATCCCGATCAGCTGCAGGCCCAAAGGGGATTAGGATCCCTAGTGATGTGGCCTCCTGTGGCTTTCGTCTTATTTCTCAAGTGAAACAAGCTTTTAAAGATAACAATGACACAGTGTATTAAAGTCAAAGTATTGTTTGTAAGTGTTCTGTCATTCAACAAGTTTGTCCTACTGTAATATAAGAAGTCTTTGGTTCTTAAACTGATTCAAGCTGGCACAATTAAACTCACTATTTTGCCAGTCTTGCATGCAGAAGGACTTAGTAGGAGACTTACAAGGTTCCACTGAATGGAGTGTGCTGACAGCTGTGTTTCTCTCTCTCCGTAGATAAATCATGATTCCCATCACTGAGCTGCGCTATTTCGCAGACACCCAGCCAGCGTACCGCATCCTGAAGCCATGGTGGGACGTATTCACGGACTACATATCCATCATCATGCTGATGATCGCAGTGTTTGGGGGAACACTGCAGGTCACACAGGACAAGATGATATGTCTACCCTGCAAGTGGGTAGTCAACAAGACCTGCGACACCTACTCATCTAAGAAATATTTCAATGAGACTCTGTCTTCGACACCACTTGTCTTTGAACCCAGGGGGATCCAGTATGACTTGGACCGGCACCAGTACAACTATGTGGACGCCGTGTGCTATGAGAACAAGTTGCACTGGTTTGCCAAGTATTTTCCTTACCTGGTGCTTCTTCACACGCTTATCTTCTTGGCCTGCAGTAACTTTTGGTTCAAATTTCCCCGCACCAGCTCCAAGCTGGAACACTTTGTGTCCATCCTGCTTAAATGCTTTGACTCCCCCTGGACAACCCGGGCCCTGTCAGAGACAGTGGTGGAGGAGAGTGACCCTAAACCACCAGGTAAAATGAATGGGTCTATGGACAAGAAGGCATCATCTGTCAGTGAGGATGTTGAGGCCAGCATACCAATGCTCCAGAGGACTAAATCCCGCATTGAACAGGGCATTGTTGACCGGTCAGAGACTGGTGTCCTGGACAAGAAGGAAGGGGAGCAGGCAAAAGCACTATTCGAGAAGGTTAAGAAATTTCGCATACATGTGGAGGAGGGTGACATTGTCTACCGGCTCTACATCCGGCAAACCATTATTAAAGTCATTAAGTTCATCTTAATCATCTGCTATACAGGATACTATGTCGGCCATATTAAGTTCAGAGTAGACTGTTCTGTTGATATCGAGAACCTCACAGGTTATCGCATGTACCGCTGCGCCCATCCCTTAGCAACACTTTTCAAGATCCTGGCATGCTTTTACATCAGTCTGGTGGTTGTATATGGCCTGATCTGTATGTACACACTGTGCTGGATGCTGAGCCGCTCTCTGAAAAAGTACTCCTTTGAATCTATCCGAGAGGAGAGCAGCTACAGTGACATCCCGGACGTTAAGAACGATTTCGCCTTCATGCTGCATATGATCGACCAGTATGACCCTCTCTATTCCAAGCGTTTCGCCGTCTTCCTTTCAGAGGTTAGTGAGAACAAACTTCGGCAGCTCAATCTAAACAATGAATGGACTTTGGAGAAGCTGAGACAGCGGATCACCAAAAACTCCCAGGAGAAACTGGAGCTGCACCTCTTCATGCTCAGCGGTATCCCAGACACCGTATTCGACCTGCTGGAGCTTGAAGTCCTGAAGCTGGAGCTTATACCTGATGTGACCATACCCCCTATCATTGCCCAGCTCTCTAGTCTGAAAGAGATGTGGCTTTACCACACACCGGCCAAAATCGAGGCCCCGGCTCTGGCCTTCCTGCGTGAGAACCTGAAGTCCCTTCACATCAAATTCACGGACATCAAGGAGATCCCTCTGTGGATCTACAGCCTGAAGAACCTGAGTGAGCTCCACCTCACGGGTAACCTGAGCGCCGAGAACAATCGCTACATCGTCATCGATGGGCTACGGGAGCTCAAGCGCCTCAAGGTGCTGCGGCTGAAGAGCAACCTGACGAAGCTGCCCCAGGTAGTCACCGACGTGGGCGTTCACCTGCAGAAACTGTCCATCAACAACGAGGGCACCAAGCTGATGGTGCTCAACAGCCTGAAGAAGATGGTGAACCTGACCGAGCTGGAGCTCATTCGCTGCGACCTTGAGCGCATCCCACACTCCATATTCAGCCTCCACAATCTTCAAGAGATAGACCTGAAGGACAACAACCTGAAGACTATTGAAGAGATCATCAGCTTCCAGCATCTTCACCGGCTTGTCTGCCTCAAGTTGTGGTACAACCAGATCGCTTACATTCCCATCCAGATTGGAACGCTCACCAACCTGGAGAGGCTCTACCTGAACCGCAACAAGATCGAGAAAATCCCAAGCCAGCTCTTCTTCTGCCGTAAATTACGGTTTCTGGATCTGAGTCACAACAACCTGACCTACATACCGGCTGATGTCGGATTTCTCCAGAACCTGCAGTACTTTGCTGTGACTGCCAATCGGGTGAGCCCTAATGTGTTCATGTCACTACTTGCATGCTTGTAGGTCCACATTATTTCTGTCTCAAAGGTTAGGAAGAAACCATGTGATAAAGATCATATTGGAGAACACCCAGAAGGGCCTATTAGGGGGCTTTTGCCTCATGTGTTCATTGTGTTTAATACTGACTTTACACCATTTGGCTTTATACCATTTGTACTAGTTTGTACGAGCATATTTAAATTATCCCCAGTATCATTTGCCAAAATTTGAACTGGATGAAAATTCACTCTTAGGATTCCATTTCCAGATTTCCATTTAAAAGGGATTATTCAGCTTTGTCCTGACAGGAGAATTAATCTCCTTTTGATCCTTCTAATGTTTAAAATATGATGATACATTTAGGAATGTCCTGTTAAAGAAAGTTAGGAACTACCACAGTTAGAAAAATCTAAAAGCTATGTTTGTTGATACACAGCTCTCTAAGTTTGACATTGGAGTATTACGCTTCAGAACACAGTTCCTGGTCATAATTAATGGTTTATTAAATATTTATTATTTAAGGTGGGTGCATGGTGGAGGTTGACTCTGAACAGCCATTAAAATGTCAAAGCCCCCACATTGTGTGAGACTTAATCAGAGAGCTTGAGCAAGAGTAAGTAAAGGGCAACTATGCGGCTCGCTTAATGGTGCTGTAAAAGTCAGTGATCTCGTTTTCTGAGAATTTCCAAATCTGAGCAGCTTTCTTTGTTTTGGAGTCTAATGTACTTTGAACAATGAAATTGTGGGCTGAAACACAAAAATCCCTCAAGGCCATAGATCTGCTTTATGGCGCATTAAGAACTAGCACTAATTTATTATCTTACTTTACCCCAGGTGGTTACAGCCACGTTTTGTCAAAGACACGACCCAGCCGGTCTAATCTGGTCTAACCATTTGCATAAGGCATGGTCATGTGGTATGAATAGATGGGTTATTGAGTCACTTTTATGTTACTTTGTACCCAGTCAGAGTTCTCACACACACAGATTTGTTACACAAAGCCTCATCAGCAGACTTCTGTTTTAAGAAATACTGCTGTCAGGTGAAACGGGTCCTACCCTCCCGAAAATAAGAGGTAACTGCCAGTTCGATATTGAGACACAATGATTCTTCGAGGCGCTCTAGCCTGGCTTTGTCTCAGTCATTATCGTGTTAGGGAACTCGTTGCCATGGCATTTGAGTGTTGAGTGGCAGCTTTGTTAGCCTGTATCCTCGCTCTCTGCTTGGGGTGTCCTCTGTTCAGTGCAGAGTGTTCCAGGCGGCTGCCTGCAGGCATCTGATGACTGCGTGCCTGTTCCCAGCCCTGTCCCACCCTCTGTCCTCATTCTTCAGCCTCCCCTTCCCCAATTGTGAAGATAGATTCCCCCCTAGCTCTGCAGGGGGTAGTGAGGAGGGTGGATCCCTCCACACAAACACAATTTGCCAGAATGCTACACATATTTTAATCCCCTGTAGCATAGCTATGGGACTATTTTTGAAGGCTTTCTGAATTATAACATTATTGTCACAAATTTTATTGGCAGATGGTATCAGTTTCTAATAGTTTCTGTGGAAGTACTCCTTATCGCCTTGAGCCTGGAATGTTAACGTCCAAAGATCTGAATGTTGTTTTCTAGTTGTATGACTTGTTCATCCATGGTTAAGCATGTAATAAGTGAGATAAAAGTGAGTATCTGCCTTCCACGAGGCCAGTCTTGATTGCGGGACGGCCCCGCTCGAGTCTCTGAAGAAATGATCCACCACAGCCATGGAAAATTCCCATCTTCGCTGCCTCATTTAGTAGTTCTCATTATGCTGAACGTTCCAGGAACAGGGTCCACCAAGTGAATTTTCATGGACTTCCTAAATGATTAACAGTGTGTACCCTTTCGCTGTAATGATGACTCCACTGACAAAAGTGAAATCATACCTTTACTTTGTCATCTACTTTACATTCAATTTTAGTTATTTAGCAGATGCCCCTGTGCAAAGTTACAATATGTGGAATCCATGAGCAACATAATCTGGCTTTATGTACATAATCGTTAATGTTTTCGTCATGCCAGCATATTTAGGCAGGGAAGTGTATGATAAAAACACCTAGCTAGCTGTCAGATATTTGATGGGAACAACATGCAGTTTTCCTCCAGCATTTTCAAAGCCTGGTGCCTTGCCAGGATAATAAAAGCTCCTGCCAGGGTGGAGCTTGGCTGTTTGCTATTTACAGGATATTTTTACATTACAAAAAATCACTGCATCCCTCAGAAATGCAGCACTGCTGCATAAATTAAATCCATAAATGTATTTTCATCCATACCCATAATTGCTGAAAGAGCTGCGCTTTTAATGCCATTGCAGAAAATTGACATTGAGTGTTGATCATAAAAATAAAAAAATGCTGAAGTGGATCATGTTGATTAAGGGGACCTTTGTCAGCTGACTGAGTAAAATACTTGTTCATACTGCAGTAGTGGGTGACATAGCTGGGTGTGAGTCTTATCTGTGGTGGTTTGAGGTTTCCACTGGTGAGGCAACAACTGGCTCAATCTCACCAATGAAGAGTAGAAGTTAAGCTGGTTAACATGGGTTAAAATGGTTAAATGATATTGATTTAAAAGGGAAGCAGATATGGTTGTTGTTCTACAGCGAATTTCACTACTAAATGAAATGACATACATGAAATGAAAGATAAATTAATTGAAAGATAAGAGTGGCGTGGTTTCCCTTAACGTACAGAACAATAGATTACGGGCAGAGTGTTTTGCGTGTGAGTGTGAGGTTCTCATTATGATTGAGAGTTACCATCTGCCATGGTTTCTGATGGTTAGGTTGAAGTTAATCTGCACAGTATATGCATTTGTGGTTATGAACACGTGTGACCTTAATCACGTCCTGAGAAACCAGCACCTGCCCGCCTCACTGCCAGTTCAGGCATTGTCCTAAAGCGTATGCTAAAGGCTATGCTACTTTTCCTCGTTTAAAGGTGCCCTGAAGCGCAGCAGAATATTACATTAGCCAGAGAGGTAATTAATAGACAGTCCTTCACTGGCAGTGTAATTCGGGGCTGCTCTGTTTTAGTTAATTAGATGTCAGTTATTTTTATTTCCGTGGTCTGTCTGTTATGTCTGCTGAGAAGGAGCAGGCCTGTGGCCCAAATGACCAAACAACTCGTCTCCATGACTCAGTAATGATTCAACTGAATATGAGGCAATCGCTATGGAAAAGGGGAAGGAAATGGACACGCTCACCCTCTTCAGGCACTGTTTTCTCCTTTTACCCCCAATTGTTGCTCATTTTTTCCTGTAATTCCAATGCCATCATTTCTGAAATCTGTCCCTTTTCCTCTTCGTTCTTTTGTTTCTTTTCCTTCCTTAGGATCAGTGCCATTGCTACTGTATGTATGAAGAGAAATTAGAGAAAGGAGAAAATAGATGAGAGACATTTGATTTAGAGGGTGATTTTCTACTTCCGGTGGTATAAATGAACCTGTAAATGAAAAATATTTTGAGTATCTAAGTGTGGTCTCCCTGCGCACAGGTAATGTTTTGAAGACGGCCTTCTTAATCAGCCAAAACTGTTTGAGTATTTCAGCTTTAAGTCTTCGTTTGACTTTTATGCTCAGCTGTTTTTATAGCTGTGAGATCCATGAAACTGAAGCTCGCTGCTTTTTTTTTTTTTTTTTGCTTTCTGTCCTCCCCAGATCGAGACCCTCCCTCCAGAACTGTTCCAGTGCAAGAAGCTACGCACACTCAACCTCGGTAACAACTGCCTCCAGTCGCTGCCCTCTCGATTTGGGGAGCTGACGGGCCTGACTCAGCTGGAACTTCGGGGTAACAGGCTGGAGTGCCTGCCGGTGGAGCTGGGGGAGTGTCGGCTCCTCAAGAGGAGCGGGGTCATCGTTGAAGAGGACCTCTTCAACACCCTGCCCTCCGAGATCAAGGAGCAGCTTTGGCGGGCCGACAAGGAGCAGGCCTGAGCTGATCAACTGCATGTGCGGGGCGCGCTGCGCCCACGACCGTCTGCACCCAAGCACAGCCAAGAGCACCCCCAGAGAATCCCCCATCACTAGGGGGAGCTCTGTTCAGACTAAGGCTAGGGGTCAAGGGTTAGGAGTCAGGGGGTGGCCATTTGAAATAAAATTTACAGAGGAGCTCGTGGTGGCAAGTTTGGTTTCTGTATTTTAATTGTGTCTCTCAAAAAAGAAAGGCAAGGCCCAACGATAAAAGACCGTTTTAAGCTCACTAGAGGAGAAAGATCAAAAAATATAGAACTGACATGGAAAAGCACTTTTTTTTTTAGTTTTTTAAATCAAGTAAGATCAGTAAGAGATGTGAATGGATGGCACCAAGGGCAGTAGAATCCTAGGTGATCCTGGTCCCTGGAAGGAAAGCCACGCCCACACGAGTGGAGCCCCACACAGGACAGAGACTACAAAGCAGGGGGTGGGTGTGAGGGGTAGTCTGACTTTTGTGCCACAATTCTTCTGTTTACTTTAAGCGCAAAGGTAAAGGAGACATAAAGAAGGACTTTTATCTTGGTGCATATCCCCTGCTGTGTCTCTGGCACTGTCGCAGAGAAAGGGTGGAAGCAGGATGATCCTGTTTATAATCACATGTCACAGGGTGGTAGTCCCATAGTGGTCTCTAAGGTTACATTGGAGAGTGGGGTGTATCAACAGACACTGTACAGTGTCACAGCACAGACTGCATTGCAGCATTCAGTAGATTCTAAAGGACTACGTGCCAGCCCTACACCCCTTTGCCAAGACGTAACGCCTCCTACTAATTCCTGTAGTATATCAGACATTTTGTTTTTTGAAATCCCATAAAAGGACTGGTCTCACAACCAGATATCTGCCAGAGACAACTACAACAACAAGCAATATGTGCATTGGGTAAGGTTTCCTACACTAAATGTGGGAAATATCTTGTTACCAGCATGTTGTGACCCTGACAATATTGTTCCAGAATTAGAGGTGACATGACGTCATTGAAGTTGGGGAAGAGAGTACACTGCATATGGTCCATGGGACACCTGAGAAGTCTCTTGGCATTTGTGGATGTAAAAAAATGTATTTCCAGTCCTCCTCAGATTCTGTAACTGAACTAGCAATGTTGAATCACAGAAAACATTTTATACAAATGTGTGAATGTTTAAACAATATATTCCTCCTCATTTTTTGAAAGAGTTCTGCTTGTAGAGATTGGTTGAATACCTTTGTGATAGGTATGAAAGGGAATCGGTGCAGTTGGTTTTGAAGACAAGCAAACAGCTGTAACAAATAACTAACATTGGCCTTAACGTGCATTTGCTTTCAATGTCTTGGGTTGGCTGGAACTGAATGGTCTATGTTGACATTATGCTGATCTTCAAGACTTCATTTACCACACATATTTAGAAGTCTGTACTCATTTCCCATTTTCCAATACTGAAAATGCTATTTCAGCCTTAGAATGAATGTTGTGTTGAATGGCTTTCTGTGCTAGGCTGATATTTTCTCACCCACAACCCCCCATCCTTAAAAAAAAGAGACAAAGTACTGGTATGTAACTAATATAACACCTGTCATGATGAACACTTGTCTGTTGAGTCAACCACACTTTACTTAATTATTGAAACCAGCCTGCATAAACAAGTTGAATGAAAGCAGTAACCTTCCAGTTAACACATGCTGTCTGTGTTTCATGCTGTTGATTTATCCAAGTCAGAAAAGATTTCGCTGGCTTTTCATATTACAGTATTGTATTTATGTTTATAGTTTTAATGTTTTAATCATCACTGTAAGAGCACTCCAGAGAGCCCTCAACTAACCAGCTGGAAAATTCCTTCTGTACATGGGGTTTTATTTTCATGAGTATGGAATGGTCCATAGACTTCATTCAGTCCTGTAACTTCAGTGGGAAGGAGTCCGGGCCAGCCCTGAACCTGGAGCGTTTGCACCAGTAGGCGTAACAAGAACTGAACAAGGCTTCCCCTTCTGCGCTAGGCGTGGGCTAATGATCACAGAGCAAAGGAACAATAGTCCCACCAACTGGTCCGGGCGTGGGTGGAACAAAATGCATCATGGTCAACTCTGAGCAAAGCTCCGGCCCTGGGGCATGTTTGAAGCCGTACTCAGATATGACCTTTGCGTCACAAGCTCCCGTGGTCTGGAGGGCTCGAGCTGTGTGATACAGAAACGTCTGGTTGAATCTTATATTTTTACCAGCCAAGCTGAGAGTTCTGTAATCGTTTCAGGTTGTCCAATTCTTTCACTGCTCATGTCTGCTAGATGCAGGAGCTTTCTGACGTTTCAAGTGGATAACAGCCATCTAATGGACCTGGAATCTGTGGCGGTCTATTCACAATGTCTTCTTTCAATGAATGAGTTCGGTCTCCAGTCACTCTTCAAATTTGACTTACTACTGAAGCAGTGCAGAGTGCACAATCCAAAGGTTCTTGGGGAATTAGCATTCATGCAAAAGCAGTGGCATTGTGTTGCTTTGTAGAGTATATTTAGTTCATAGTTATCCTGTATTATCACCATTAAACATTACATTGATTTTTTTTCCACTACGATATCTTTAATGTCCCCTTTTTTTTCTAGGCCTATAGATTGGCACTCTGATGTGTGGGCTAAAATAAAGTGGATGTGTGTGTGTTGGTTTTTTTTTCTTTTTCCCCACACCGGATCTACTGACCTTTGTGGCTGTTTTAATTCCCCAGGACATGAGTGGACTACTTTGTAAAAGGTCAGTCATGTCCTCCTCTGTCATCAGAAACCAAAGAGGGGTCAGTCAATTCTGTAAGCCTGTTGCCTTTCGTAGCAGTGAGGAGAGGCAATCAAGGAAAGTAATTTTTACAACTGCCCTCTCTAATAAGAAATAGAAACAGACAAGGCTAGAGACATGTTTATGTTCTGTATGGTAATGACCCAGAAAGTATAATGCATTCAGTCTGTTGTTCAGAACTGATCTGCTCCACCACAGAGATGGAAAATGTTACATTGTTAACTGCATTCTCAATTTAGCACCCATTACAGTGTCATCTACCATGGCTGTTCAATGCTGAGTGCGCCGTGAGTTACACTGAATGGCATTTATGCAAAATATGCGTTATGCCAGTTTCCAGCTTTGCATGGCCCTTTTCAGTCATGGACACTACAAGCAAATGAGGAAAAAGGCTTATAAAAGTCTTGTTTGTTTATAAAGTACACAAAGTATTTTATTGGAGTATTCAAACAAAACATGCAGCAGAAAAAAGGGATGTAAAATTTGCACATTTTTTTTCAAAAGCAATTTTATTTTGATATGCATATGTACAGCAATGCACTGTTGTATGTGAAATTTTGCGTGTTTTTCCCTTTGTGTGTGTATAGCGCCCCCTTGTGTGGGCATTAATCTGGATCAGAAGTTTGCTGCTGACACTGATCTGGTTCTTCGGCTTTTGACCAGTGGCGGAGAAAAATATCTGCAAATACTTTCGTTACGTCAAAATATGGTTGACTAATTTTTTTTCAGTACATATTGTCAGATGGACTCCATTATATCTTAGATCCCTATTTTACAGTAAATAAAAATAATTGAATTATATTATTTTACTCTTGCCATAGCGCAGTTTTTATTAGCTATTTTACTTCTGTCATGAACTCCAGGTTGCTGAAGGATGGGTTTCGTGAGAGGAGGAGAGAGAAGCATCCCTCTTAAAGTGATCAAGGAGTTGCCTTTTGTTGTTCGTTTTCAGCCAACAGTGCACGAAGCCTTTCTCAGGAAACGGAATTCCAGCTGTAATCCTTGCAGTATTTTTTTCACTGCCAAGGTTTTATTTGTACTTCTTTTAATAATTTCTCACGCCATCTCTTTTTATAGATGATTGTGTTTTTTTTTCCATCTTAATTGTTCATTGTTGGTAACACTGCTTCATGTTTTCTTGAGTGATGTCCATCTTGAAAGTGTAAGGATAGTTCTTGTCACATATTTCCACCATACTATATTTACCTACTTTCACCTGCCGTTCAGCCTGAAATGGTTCACCAGTCTGTTCAAAGTTCTCTCTATCTCTTTTAAACTTGTGCGATTAAGGAAGCATATGTCTGCGAACCACAGCCCTCACTTAATTGAATGGATCTGTGAAACACTATGTAACAGTTTTAGTATGATACTGAAAACCAACATCTGCTGAATATGAATCATTCATATCTATGAAAGAGATGTGAATGATTAGAACAGAGAAGATAGCGTCATCTCTATGAGTGACAGTGACTGGCTTCCTTTTGTACATGGAAACCCTTGAGAAGGTGGTTTATGTAGTACGTTTAAACTTGCTTTCGCAAATGGAAAGTGAACTGTGGTGTCAGTATTATCTGCTCAGATTTTTGTTAGCTGGCAGTTGTGCTTCCATTGTGTTTCCATGCACATGTGAAATTGGACCAATAATGTTTTTTTTTTTTTTTTTTTTTACAACAACCAGTCTATATGTTAGATTGCTGTAGAGAGTGGTCAGTATCTATTTTTTGTTATACAATTGCTTTCATTCATTTACCAGTATTCATGTGTAATATCTACAGAGAAACCATAAGCTTCGTTGTTCACAGGCAGTGTTACTCAAAGCCTCATTGTTTAATGCAGTGTTACTCAGATAAACTAAAAGTCAGCAGACTGCAACTAAAAGAATTTCGCTGCAGATAGAACCATAAGTGAACAACTCTGTGCTTTACAAGGCCAATTTTGAAGTGGATGCAGAACATATTCAGTAAGTTACGAGTGCAAGTGTGATGACCAAGGTGTGCAAAACAATTATTAATTGGCAAGTCAAATCATTACATTAATACATCTCTGTTTAAGAATTGACACAGATGGTCAGTTTTCTGGCTTCATTTTTCTTGTGTTTTGCGATTGATATTTGGCTACTTTTTTCAACCCTAGCTCTAGAGGTCATTTGAATGCTGGTACTCATTACTGTTGGCCTCATTTAACTGTCTTATTATTCAGTTGTTTAACTACACATTGGTTTAGATTTGAGATGTTTTTGGACTGTTAAAAGGTTTAAATTTTGTGAAAGGAATATATTCAGAGTGTGTTTTGGATAATAAAGAGCTGTTCACTCAGCGTGACTGTGTCGTCTTTGAAAAAACCGTTTAACAATATTCCAGAGGTTTTCCCTTTGCATATACCTGTATTATTTGTTAAGTCTCTTGTTAAGTGTCACATGCATTGTTGTTGTGTATATTATTTGTACAAAGATGCAAATTATATTTATTTCCTAAATTGTTCTTTTACACTTCAGACTTAGCCAGTGGTGGCTTGAAAACTGCGACCTGACAATTTACAGATTTAATTTACCTCACTGATGGATTTCATGGTTTGAAATTTATTTACAACGTACTTTTCTTGCAATTGCCAAAACTGTTCAGTTGGTGGGAGCCATGGAATCAGATAAAACTAGGATTGTTTTTCTGTGTGAGCCAGGATCACCCTTAAAAAGGTCATTTTCAGTATTGACACCTTGGAAGTGCCCTGCTAAGGTTAATCATTTCTTTCCTTTTATACACAATTCTGGCACGAAATTATAATAAACAAAAAATGTATAAATGCTAACCTGTTTCATTGTTTTACTCAATCATTGCACTCTTTTGCAGTTGACACTCTGTCAGAACGGCTGGCCATGTCTGTCAGAAGAAGGAAGGTAGTGTCTCGTAATTGTCACTCTTAAAACAGACATTTGTTTTTTTGTAGAATATTGCAATGTGTTTAGTGATACGGTTTATCTACCTCAGTGGTGTCAATCAGTGTCACTTAAAAGCTGTGTGGAATAAGCTCCGAGAATATGTGTATAGTTTTGTCCACAGGGAGGCGCACTCTTGATTCCTTTAATCCAATTACAGTTTTCCTGATTCCATCTGTCCAGGTCAACCCTTTAATGTGAATTTTCTATGTGGTGGATATGATGTAGCAGTTTAAACCGGAAATAAAAAATAACAAATAGTTAAACTATTTACCGACGATTCACTAAACGTCCAAACAAAAGCCCGTCATTGGCTCATGAAAGTTACAGTTTAATCTTCTTCGGCACGGTACTAAATCACATGGTCCCTCAGGAGTGTTCATTACTGGACGATCCTCAGGGCAGAATTTGACTCCTTCAACAGTTGAAAGGTGGGAGCATGGACACATTGTCAGAGGAGGAAGTAAAACAGGTTGGTATTCGTACAAATATAATACATTTGATGTTGTTTTTAAATTATCTCGGTAAACATACACCTGCTTGCGAAACAATATTAGATTTACCACGCTATGTCTTGGACAAATAGCAATTAGAATATGGATTAATGTTACGTATGTCAAAAAATACTTGCCTTTTTGCAACGACAGTCATGGCGGCATTATTTACAATTTTAGACTCTAAAACGGTGCTGCGACATTAACAGAAATGATAGCCCACATCCAGGCTAGTAAACAGTTCAGGTGCTTTGAACGTTGCGTGATGACGGCTGGATCATTGCATAACTTGCCTTAATCTTGTCAGTCGTATCCTCGTTTTATAAATGCGGTTACGGTAGGCTATGGTTTCGTTCTATGTGTTCACTGACCAAGCGAAACTGGATGAATATTAAATGTAAATTAGACAGATGTAGTGTTTCCATATTTCAAAACGTGTTTGAAATTTGTATGCACAAAGACATGTCCGACACAGACTGCTTGCTCATACCTGAAATATTTCAAAGAGAAGATAATCTGAATGGGCAAGATGCCACAGAGCGTGTTGACAAGTAGCTGATGGGAGGTTGAAGTCTGGAACTAAAAAAAAAAAAAAAAAAAAAAAAAAAAAACAGAATCACAGCTCCCGTACTTTACCTAATTTAGGTTATCTGTATGATGTGTTTGATGCTCTCTCTGTTCATTATTTTTGTATAACTTTCCTGCAGATTTCTGAAATGATTTGCGTGGTCATAAGCCAAACATATGTAGCACCCTTGCCCTCAGCTAGTGAAATCATGACGCTGCACATTATGAATTGAAGGGATAGGGCCCTGGGTAAGTGTTTAGCTTTACAGGTAACAGTGTTTTCCTGTTAGTCTATTACACAAATGCAAATATTGCAATTACCTAGAACATAAACTGAACAGTAGATTGGTGGTGCCTGCACTTAGTAAAAAGGCTATTTTAATGGTAAGTAAACCTTCCCACCTAGAATTATTTTGTAACCAATTGCATAAAAAATGTACCAATGACACAGTTTTATAAAAAATGAAATATAAATTTACTATGGTAATCTTGGGATGTAGTAATTTTAAATGCATGTCCTGCCTTTCCACACATCACTCTGGCATCATTGTTGAGCTTTCAGGAATACAGTAAAAGTTAGACTTTCCTGAATGAATCAGGAACAATTAACATAGATTACGCCTATGCCACACCATATTAAAATGCCACATTGTGGGTGCAAAAAAATAACAAAAAACAACGCGGATGCATGAGCATGGTACTGAAATTTTAAGTTGACTGAGTTTGTACCAATAAGTATGGTAGAGGTTGTGGCTGCATTGGCCTGGTAGAGTAAGGGCATATGTTTTTGTGGCAGTACCAGGAGGATGGGTACCTAACCCTGGAAGGGTTCTTGGACCCAGAGGAGTGTGATAAGCTGAGAGAGAGGATGAGTGAGATCGTGGATGAGATGGATGTACCAGGATATTGCAGGATCCAATTCACCACCCAACACGATGAGCAGTTGAAGAGCCAGGTAACCCTATTTCAATAAAATAAACCATAAATATTTCAGCCTGAATACTTTTGTATTATCTAAACATTCGTGCCAGCATTTGCTTCCTTGGATAAATGTGTCTGGACTTTGTTTTGCATGCACCCGATTGTGCGTCTAAAAGATGCAGGTAGGTTGCTCGAGTTTAGTCCCTGATCATATCTGTTTCCCTCTTGAGTATACTGTTGCAATGTACATGAGTTGCAGTTATGTTGATTAGAAGAAAACTGTTGTACTGTTAAAGCATTACAATACCATCAAAATGATAGAGAGACCGCCTGAACCTTCACTGTACGAGAAATCACTGGCATTAAAAAGCAGGATCAAGTACTCCGTCTTTTGCTTTTCCAGGGCAGTGCAGACTATTTTATCACCAGTGGGGATAAGATCCGTTTCTTCTTTGAAAAAGGTGTTTTTGATGAGAAAGGTAAATGTTATATATGCATAATCTGAAATGGGAATTGATTTTAAATTTAATAAAATAATTTAAATTGCACTTGTAACTCGGGCGTCTTTCTGAATGTATAGGGGAATTCATTGTGCCCAGAGAACGATCTCTGAACAAAATCGGACATGGTTAGTGCTGGCATTTCCTCACAGAATTTCACTTTTAAAATTCTAAACTGAATTTCACCATGTGCAGTAACATTGCAGATCTCATTTTGTTTTTTTTTTTCTAATTTTACAGCCTTACATGCCCATGAACCTCTATATAAAAATGTCACACATTCCCAAAAGATGCAGGTAAGACATGGCTGAATAAAGAAATACTCTTTGCTCTTTTTGAGGATCTCAGATGCGTAACAGAAAAGAAAACAGAGGTGGGAATATCAGTCACACGTAAAGCAGTATTTCATTTCCGCTATTCAGTGCCTAGAATTGTAGCACATGCTGTAAAATTTGTAAAAAATGTTGTAATTTACATGACATACTGACATATGGTAACATACTGTGGTCTTAATATAAATTTGTTGTCAAAATATTTGCCTGTTTGTGTGACTGAAATGAATAAAAATGGTTTTGTTCCTCTAGAATGTGGCAAAGAAGCTGGGTTTAAGGTGCCCTGTGATTCTGCAGAGCATGTACATTTTTAAGGTACAGTAAAACCCCGTCTTAGCATGTCCTGTGATATAGGGTTTATGTGTGAGGCAATCACATGTGATGACAACCAGCAAGTACCTGTTTTCAGAGGAGAATGTATATAGCCATGTCTATATACATTCATACAGACATTCATACATACAGTCATACAGACTGTCTTATATTTCTTGAATTACCAGGAAGTTCATTTGGACATGTGTCAGATGTCTCTAGAAACACTAAATAGTTATTGAAGAATAGCAGTACAGCATATTTGTCCACTGCATGAAAACCCTGCTCTTCATTGCTCATTTTCCCATCATCCTTCATGTTTTCAGCAACCTGGGATTGGAGGAGAAGGTCAGTTTTTTTTGTTTTTAAACATATGCAAAGTTTTGACATCTGGAAAATAAACACAAATTTACGGTGGGGTATTTTCAGAAACAACAATAAGAAGGTTTAACTCTTAATGTGCCCATCCCACAGTGACCCCACATCAGGATGCCACCTTCCTGTACACAGAGCCACTGGGAAGAGTGATGGGTGTTTGGATCGCACTGGAGGATGCCACCCAGGAGAATGGCTGTCTGTGGTTCATTCCTGGATCACACAAAAGTAGGAAACATTCCCAGGTTCCCCTTCATCCACTCAACCTTACCCGTCCTCCTCACCCCAGGCCCAGATCCTTTCTGCCTGTTCCTGCACATTCTTCAACCATGAAGCTGTCACAATTTGGAGACCCACAACTGATATTTAATGTAGATAATGTGCAAATATGTATCTCAAACATTGTACCAGTATTTTTCATCCTCATTGCAAACTTTGCCAGGCATAATGAGAGGAAGTTCCTGGCTCTTTAATCATTGATTTGTGAAACATAAATGAAAATCGTACAATACTGTTGCAGCCTGAGAAATAATTCAATGATTTTAAAAGCATTACAACTGTAATCTTGGTAGAAATCCAGAACTGGCTGAACACATTTCAGACATTCAGGAAACAAAAAGCCATTGTTGAGTAATGTAGATTTTAGTACTGTATTACCACTTTTATCAAAATTCACTTCTGAAATTATAGATATTCATGTTCATTAACTGATTGCTACAATGTTGGACTGTGGTGAGGTCAGCAGGTCATAAAAGTGATTTGATTTTGAGCCAAAGAATACATACTGCACTAGAGATGTCTAAATTAATTTCTGAGGTGTGAGAAATGTTGAGATATGAAACACTTGTCACTGAAATATGAAACAATCTTTATTGTCTCCTTTCCTTATCTCAGACGGGATTACAAGGAGAATGGTCCGCACCCCAAAAGGTACCTTCCCTCTGACAGACTTTGTGGGAAGAGAGCGGGACTATGATGACAAGCTTTTCATCCCTGCACCAGTCAAGAAAGGTATGATCACTTTTTTTTTTTTTTGAGAGGAAAGAAAGGATTTACTTGGAATCAGGTTGTCTCTTTTCTGGCCTTCTAATTAATGAAAATTCCAAGGAGTATATGCATCCAATGCATTAAAACAGTAAGGGTATGCCACATCATAGTTTGGTAAGTTGAGTGAGCTCAGACTGGTAGTTAATCAGTAAAGGTGAGCGTGTACTGTTTAGAGGGTTCAGTGTGTACAAAGGAGGTTCATTGTGTTAATAGGAAAGCAGGCAGGAGTTGAGGTTAGGAGAGTGCATAGCAGACCTAGAGTTAGTCACATAGGACAACAGTTCAGAGGTAAGATTGGAACACTGAAAAGATTAAGTGAGGGTCATTGGGCAAAGATTAACTGGGGGGTCATTGTGCAAAGATTAACTGGGGTCATTTTGCACATAGGAAGTCCGATCTTTGCACATAGGAAGTCAGATTATCTGACTGCTTAACACGTAAGTGTGTGCATAAGAGAAGAGGGTTAATTGAAGTTAGGAAACTTCTGGAATGGGCTGTCACTAGTTGATTTAATTCTGCAGGTGGAGTGGTTCTGATCCATGGGGAGGTGGTCCACCGCAGTGCTCAAAACACTTCAGACCATTCACGTCATGTGTATACCTTCCACATCATGGACTCTCAGGACACGCAATGGAGCCATGAGAACTGGTAGGTGCACAGCAGTAAAGGAAGCATGGTGTAACTCATGAGCAAGGAGGATCATGGGAGATGTGGTTTCTGAGATATGCTAAATGTTTTTTTTTTTAACCTTGATGAGAAAAGTCACGTATCTTGTGTGTAGAAAAAAATTCAGAGTAATCGACAACCTTTCCCTTTGGATTTTTCAAGGTATTGCAAAATATTGCATGAATAAAGCGTGTCTGAATTCTGGACCCAGCTATGAGGAAACAAAATTTGAAATTAATTGGAATGACAGGAAACAATTAATTTCCATTCAATTTCATTAAATGCCACTTCTGAGAGAGGCCATTTTGACTTGCTCAACATTATAAATATTAACAAACATTATGACTAAAAAATGTATAGATAAACAAATCAAATACATTTGGTCATTGTATCTATATTGATTATATAATTTGATGAAAACAGCATAACCCAGAATTTCATACTATCATGCTGAATTGAGCCAAGGTTCATAATCTTAGATTGAACCTCTATCAAAGGGGTGTGTCTGGTGTTTACTGTGTGATAGTGTGACTTGGATAGAATTGATGAACAGTTGGATAGCTTTTTGTATATGACAATGGATTGTTTTGAGAACTTCATTTGAGTTTAACTCTGGTGTAGAATATTAACACTGAGATTGGGAAATGACTGGAAAGACCAACAATGATGGATCACTTTAGTGAATCAATGCCAACAACTTCAGGGAGTCACAGTGCAGTCTGTAAGCACTGTTGTATACCCATTCATCGATCCACCCAAGCAACTTCCAACTTCAAACGGGATCTTCAGGTAAGTTTTTCCCATTTTGTACTTTATTATTTTTCAATAATATGTGGATGATACCATTTGAAATACGGAGAACTGGATTGTTTATAGATTACCATTGAAATCAAATTCATAGAAAGTAAAATAAAATTTTAATCAGCAAATTTTTTTGGTTATTTGGCAATGCAGCTAAAGGGCTTCAATATAGCTTTTTATGTTGTTGGACGTGAGATGTTGTGTTTGAGTCAGGCAACATTGCATCACATGACTGAACTTCTTTGGCCGTTGTTTTCCAATATTCCAGTTTTCTCTTGCAACAATGCTCATTTTCCTAAAAAAAAAAAAAAAAAAAAAAACTGTATCAGAGTTCTGTGGAAGCCATTTTAAGTGTGCCTTTCCCATAACCATTGTATTGTGGCCAAGGATGCTATTTGCATCTACCCATGCCTCTTCTAAACATTACAATTCCATGCATGCAATCCTAGCAAGTGCCCATTCTAATTTTCCAGGTCTGAGTAGGATGAAAAGAAATTTACAGAACAAAATTCTTAGAGCAATTCTTTTAGAATAAAAACATAATCTTCTCATGTAAGAAATCATTATCTGTATTGTTTATTGTGCACGACCTGTTTGTTCATCGTTATCAAGGGTGCCAATAATATATCAGCCAAATGTGTATCTGAGTCAGTCACTCAGTAAATACAGTTGACCTAACCTACTTTTCTTCTTTTTTCTTCCAGAGAAAGAATCCTAGCATAATTACTGGAACAGCAGGCTTGCCAGTAACAGCTCAACTGAATCTGAATAGGGTGAATTGTTTGACCGCTCTGACACTGTGAAATTGCCAGCCACTAAAAGTCATCAAATGAACCTTACGGACAGCATTGTCGACTACATTGTCATTGGTTGTCTTCCTCTGTAAGCTGCTGAAAACAATGACTTTTGCAAAATCCTCAGTTTAGCTGGACCTGGTTTCTGGAATCAGAAGCTTATTCCACAGCGTACAGCTATCAACAAGGATGACCTGAAAGCATGAATGCAGAAATCTTAACGCATATGTCTGACTGTGGACATCTTGTTCAGCAGGGATATGCAGTATTTGGGTGTGACTGGCCAATTCATTTTGGACTTTCAACTTCACACAGTAATCTTGGCTTGTGAAAAGTTCACTGGAAGACACTGCAAAACATTTTTAAGAAATGAGAATACCGTTACAATCTTCAACATTGTCAGCACAGTGTCTATCATTGTGACCGATAATGCCTCAAACTTGGTGAGAGGATTCACTCTCTTCCCTTGGAGGGAAGTAGAGGGCCATGACAGTGACACAGGTGACAGAGCTGTGTCACGGAGGTGATGGTGATGGAGCTGACCTTGTAATCAATTAACTGGATTATTTTCCACCTGGGAGAAGCCCATGCTTCATCCGCACTGTGGGGCATGATGCCCTGGAACAAGCTATATTAAATGCAAGCTATGTCATTTAATGTGTGAGAGGTATTTGCTGCATGGGACCAAGGAAAATGGACACAACAGTGCAATTTTCAACATAAAAAAACTGCTGTTTGAAGTTGGAAGATACAAAGTTTTTTCAGCTGGCTGCCACCCTGGACCCAATTTTCAAACTTGACTGGTGCATTGGTGGAGAAAGATAGAATATTAAGGGGATGCTGACAAACAAAGTCTTCTCCCTGAACCAGCATCATCAACTGCAAAGGATCCCTTTGCCTCACCAGAAAACGGAACAAAGGTCTTTGCATTTATGGATCCCCCAGCCCTGTTCACAGTCACACAGTTACAAGCATCAGAGGAGAAGTTTTCTAAGCCTACCTTGCCATACTGATCCTCTCCACTACTGGAAAGAAAACTAGAATCGCTGCCCTTACCTGGCCCAATTCACTTCATCTGCATGAGTGGAATGCATTTTCAGTGTCACGTGACAACATATTTAGGCTTGGGGGATGTCATTTTTGTGACATGAAATATGAAGATGTAGTGGTGATGTTATGCAATAAAAAAGTTTGGAATACATGACTAAAAGAAAAAAAGTACTCATTATTGCTGATTTCTTGTTGATAGGGATGGAGTAGGTGCAAGGAACTCTCACTTGCACAAACCTTTAATTCTTTTATTTTACTTTTTAACCCTTTATTGTATTTCACAAAATGCATCATTTGGACTGCGGCTGATAGCTATTTGAATTGCATGTCAGAAAATGACATCCTGATCAGGGAAACCAGCAATAAAAGCTGCTGCTATCATAGCAATGCCAGACATTGCCATAGCAACGATCTGGTCTAATGGCCAAGATCAGAATATCCTTCAGGAGTCTTGAATCAGAACCAGACATGATCCAAACAAGAGTATCAGGCCAAAGACTACACATTACATCCCCCGAATCTCGCACTGAGAAAATCAGCCAATGTATTGAGGACCTTGAAGCTACTTGTTCATATCTGTGCAAGACAGTGCTGAACTAAAATCTACTTAATCAAACCAAACATCGAACAAATGGCCTCCTGTTTCTCTTTTTCTCTGGGCAGATTAGTTCAGTCAAGATGGCATTGCTCCTTAAATTTCTTTATCCTTTTCAGTTTTTGCCTGTCTTTATTTCACATTTTAATTAAAATATCTAGACTCTCTACTTGTGGTATATATTTGGAATGGCAAGAAACCTTGCTTCTGCAAACCAGAGACCCAAACACAATGGGGACAGGGCATTTCCCAATTTATGTTTCTATTCCTGGGCAGTTAACATATGTCGCATGGCTTACTGGATTGGGTGGCTATGGAGATTGACTCTTGTGGTTTGATCACACTTCTGGCTCTCTTAGCGGCAGCAATCCCAATGAACTCCTTTATAATAACTCAATTGAACGTCTCACGCTAAGAGTGCAGAATCAGTTAAGGAAGAATTTTGTTTTTTTGCATCATCCGTTCAGGATACACCATTTCAGAGCTGTTATAGAAGAGGCTGAAAATTTTTTAAAGAGCTTCTCATAGATGTCTCCTTTGCCTCTGTTGGTTTAAGTTTGGTACCTCGAGGTCTCATTTCTTCAGATACAGTCAGGTTTTCCACTTTCCAGAGAGGCCACCTGATACCCTGATACGCCTTATTCATGCCTTCCTGTCACCTAACCTTGCATCTAAAGGGGTCATGTCCACTCTCTATTACCTAATCCCCCCCCAACAGCTATTGGAACAGCATGGCAGCAGAATCCGAATTTGAAGATTTGACATAATCTGATGATACCAGGAACATTTTGAATCGGTTGTGCTCCTTGTCTACATATCCCAATTCCAAAAAAAGTTGTCGTGTTGTTGTAGAAAAGTGGTAAACATGCCCCTGTCCCAACTTTTTTGGAACATGTCGCAGGCATCAAATTCAGGAAGTGTATGTACATAGATACAAGGTCTCTAAAAGAAGACTTGCCAAGTCTTACTTGTAATAAATGTAATGTGTGCAGATGCCTTGAACAATTTCGTTTGATACTGCGTTTCTGGGTTTGATACCGATCAAATTCTAAAATGTGTTATTAAAACCTAATCCTCTCGTTGCACTTTTTGAGGTTGCTGCGCAAGAGCTGCCCTTACACTGTGGTAAAACAGAACACTCACTTTTGCCTTGCTTTTGGCACTAGGAGTTTCTTCCCAAGTGGAGGGAAACTGCCTCACTGTCTCTGGCTTATAGACAATGTCAAGTCTAAAGCTTTTGAAAATCCAATACATTGTACACAGAATTTAATTGATTAAATTCAACTTTCTGAAATTCAAGATTATTTCTTTTTCTGTTTCCTGTAGGTGTTTTCAAATTACAGTTCCAGTTCCTTGGTTAAACCGGAACTGATAAGTAATTTGAATGCTGATTCACTCAAGAACTGACCCCAACCCTGCGCACCCCTGAGTGCTAGGTATTGGTTCATATGGGGGCAATGGAGGGTTAAAGTGCAGTTCTCAGCCTTTGCTCCCACATATTTGAGCTGATTGAGCCGGTTTTAGTGTTTGTTGTCCAGATACGGTTAGATAAAGTTATGAGTAGCTTAATAATGCACGTCTGCAGCCTTTGAAAAATGAGTGATATGTTCTGTATCTCGCCTTATCAGGTTACAGCCCACCCAGGAGCTGCCGTTCCCTCCTCTCTACACCTGAAACTGGGAAGAATCCATGTTCCTCCACTTCAGAGTGTGAACATGTGGACAGCCTTCTCGCAGCATTCCAGAGGGTCAAATGCAAAAACTTTTAACTTTAACATACTGACAGTATTATTAATTACCAACTACATTTCAAGGAATTTTAATACCTGGTAAAAACTAATACACATCTGGTGTACTGAGAACCACTATCAAAGAATGTAATGGACCGATGGCATTTGTTCACCACTTGAGATTTTTCTAATTTTTTAAAGAATGATTCAATTTACTTGTGCATTTCTATGAATTGTATCAATGTGACTGTGAAATCATTGTGTCAATACAAATACGTGTCGGCAAGATCTCACACAAGAACCACTGTTTACATTAGGTCTGTGTTGTTTCATTCATGGATGCCCAAATCGATTTTTGAGCAAAACTTTTATCTTTGAGCCCATCAGCTGGACTATCCTCTGAAATAAACATACAGAGAAGAAAAACAGACATTGTGCATTAAATAAAGGCACAGATGTCTGCACACAGCAGCCAGGTTGTACAAATCCCACTGTTTATTGTGTCTGTTGCTGTCCATCATTCCCTTTAATCCCATCATAAACCAACCTGAGATAAAGAGGGTACATACAAGTATACAAAAGCACTACATGCCATATAGAAAGCAATTTCAGTACTATACACATACAGCAACAAACCAATCATATATTCAGTCAAGTAAATAGAACACTGAATATATAACATCAGAGGCTAATGGTTTCATTACTTGATATAACAGCATCTGAACATACGGATATGGCAGATTGTATCATGTTAGAAGCTGGCTTTGATACTAAAAGGCAAAAATTGTTGTTCGAAAAGACAGACTGAATGATTATGCAGCAACCTTAAAGGGTGAATTATGGCTTTCGACGTCATAGTGCAATTATAGTCAGAGGGTGAAGACATACAGCTGGCACAGTCTTTGGTTCCTCTGTTTGATTTCACTTTACCCCACTGTATGATTTATGTCTACACTATAATCAATAAGCTTCGTCTTCATCAGAATGATCTCACTCAATTGTGACTTTGATTTATTACACTTTATTTTCCATTTGTACAGCTGGATATTTTATTGGATGGGTGCGACCAAGAATCTTTAAAAATTTCCCCAGTGTTTAGGGTCAGGGTCGTGTGATAATGGATAAAACAGGTTACATGAGTCACTTCTCCACCCATGATGAATGTGTTGTGGGCATGTGGTATCATATTGGTTACCCTGGCACAGACAAAACAGCTTCCTATTCTGTTTGTGATTTATTGCACTGCGAGGTTTCTGAGAAATCATCAGCCCGTGCCACTACCTGTTATTCCCTCCAAAGAATCAGAATTTTTACTCTTTATATTGACTTCATTTTCTTGCAATTTTCATTAATATGGTTTCATATTGACTTAACGATCCTCTGGATGATTGTCGTTCAATCTTTAGCCTGAACACCAAATTTTGGGTCTGAATAGTGCAGGTTCCTCAGCATGAGACAATCTGCCATACAGCACTGTACATATGTCTGACCACTGCCGCCATATTGGTGGAAAGCAGTGGCCAAAAAGCCAAGGCAAAAATGTGTGCAGATGCAAGCACAAAACATCAGAAAGATAAATACAAAAAAAATCTGTCATTTTCATGCGCAGCTTGAAACTTTCATGGCCGGTTACATCATCTGTTGCAAACACAACCAGTTTATTTGAATTCAGAGGATTTTGAATTCCTGGTCAACACTCACTGACCTGTTTCACAGGATGCAGGTAGTGTAGTTTTAAATTATTTTACAGACACTGGACATATAAAACAGAACACACAACAGACTGAGCTGATCATGCAGACATTCTAATGGAAAACTGAGTAATCTAATTGAAATTATGGTACATTTGTTCCTTGTAGATGAAGTGCAGTTGCCATCTGTAGACTAAATGCAATGAAAGGCAAAATGGAAAAATTGTGTGATTATGTATGGCAGATATTATCCTTAGATAACTCATGCAAAATCATACACTCTAAGATGATGAACAGAACCTGAAACAGCAGTCACATGCATATAATTATGAAAACATCAGATCACTGACCATTCCCCAATTCTGGGTAGTCTAGATTTAGAACAAAAGACCACTTTGTCACTCTTACCAGAATGAAAGGATGTAATGTGAAATTCTGCCATTTAATGCACATTAACTTTATTTTTCCAGCTTGTGACATTCATTTGAGCCATTTTCAGTTTCTACACATTATAGAAACCTTAACCCTCATACTCCCAGACTAATGAAATCAAAAGCATTTTAAACTGTGATCAAGGACTGGGAATTTAACTGATAAATAAGGTATGGTCACACTGGGTGGCCTGTTTATGATTATTGGAAACACCCAGATAAAACGGTCATCATAGATCACAACAAATCAGAACGGGAACATCCCACTGCAAGCAGTTCCACGGACTCCAGTGCATCGTATGTTCATTGGTTTTGAGATTACAAGCATCTGGATGATACTGGAAGCGTTTAAATTATCTTTACAATGTAGTGATTCATGTCAAACACAACGGCACTGATGCATGACAAACAGATTAATGGAAGAGATGTCTCGGGTATGAGGAACCCTGCAAGCTTCCCTCATCAGCTATGATCTTATGAAACACAAATTAATAAACCTTGTTCTTAGTTCAAATCAACTAATAAACAATGGGCTAATACACAGCTAAGCATGCAAATTCAAAACAAACTGTTCCTGTACAACAAACATATTCAGAAGCTGTCACAGCCAAGAGCACCCAAAAGGCATGAACAGTTTATAATATGCACCATGTTTTAGTCAAAAACAATATATTCATTTCAGTGTGACTAAAACAATATGAAATAAATATGGGTAAACACAGGCCAATCTCCATCTCATAACTGTACAGTGACTAAAAAGTAATTCACAGTATCAAATTTGACAGTTGGTCTTAAACCAGCAGTATGGAAGTGTGTCAGATGAGAACAAAGGTAATCTCCATGTAGTGATCCCACAGTGTTAAATTGACATGAGATAAGGTGTTCCATAGGAGGGGTGACATGGGCAAAATATAGTGGCTGATGGCCTTGTGAATATATCAGTAGTTGTTTGGTGGGCCAGCGGCGATGACTTGGATTGATAAATACACACCAGAATCACCATATTTGTAAATACAGAACGCAATTAACTGTGGTCTTCCTGTTGACCTCAATGTTCAGGAATGTGTAAACAGAAAAAGAACATGTCCTCTCTAATAAGAAAAGTGTATACAAAACACACTGAGGAATAAGTAGAGGTACTACCAGCTGTCGACTAATACGTACAGACACTGTATGTTGTGTACATTACTGTATTTCACAAGTTATGGATTCAGATGCTTCATGCTAATCTATGAAATGTTGATAGTACAGGTCTCTATAAAGAGCACATCTCCATCTAGTGGACACATACTGGAAGAACCAGAATGAATCTTCCAAAATAAAACATTGCCAGCTTCAACTTAACTAGTGAAACAGGCAATTCAGGCAAATATGGTTAGCAATCAGTCCTTGTTATTGAAGCCAATATAAAGATAAGCTTGTTCAGAATGTATAGATCATTAGAAATGTTAGTACTCCCTTTAAATGTTCCTGAAAGCCCACTCATAATCTTTAGTTTGTAGTTTCCTTCATATTTTACATCAGCTACAGCTGTGTATACATGCAGCACTGTAGCTAGCATTAGAAGCTGTTGCCTATAACACTGAAATCCAAGCACCACATGGCAAAATTCAATCTCCTGTTTAACAATTCATAGGTTGTGAGTGCTATAGCACTTGCAGGGTGAGTATGTCTCCCTGGAGACCATAAAAATTCCAGATCCACAATAAAAACAGAAAGGGGGCCCACAATGCAATGCAGAATGTGGGTGGATACAGCAATAGATTGTGCCTAAAGGCCAGGGGTTTCAACCTGAAATTTGACACTTAGTTCTTTTTAGCAGTGCACCTTATTTCAGGACACCAGCAGTAATCCAGCTGCACAAATGGATCACAAAAAATGTAAATTCTCAGTCTGTGAGCACTGTGAATGAGCATAGAGAAGGGTCTCTGGTGATAATATGTAAAAAATAAAATAATAATTTAGTCAAGTCTTTTAACTGTTCTGCTTAGGGTATTGGATTACTATCACTTTGTGTGGTGATCAAATCGATAATACTACAGCTCAATGACTACTATATGTTTTGTGCAACAGCTGTCCATTTGGACAACACTATGATAGAATAATTGGGTTCATGCTTAATTCTGTAGTGCTAACAATTGCAATGGGATTTTTCACATCTAAAAGGCCCATTTTTTCAATGCATTATAATTACTAGTAAGTACCTACTAAATGTTCATTCATGTTCCAGTGTTCTTTCATTACAATGGTTGTTTGTAGTAGTATATTTTTGTACAAAATATTGCCCAAAGAAATGCTTAACCATAGAAATAAAACTTTTTTTGTACACACAATTGTACAAAAAACAATTGTACAGTGTTGTACAGCTTCATTTCTGTGGTTGTTGGTGCTGGGTTAGCCTTCGTTGTCACAAAATGATCTCTACCTACAGTTTACCCTGTAAGGACCTGGGGCACTCACAAACTCTTTGAAATTAACCATTGGATAGCAACCACTTACATCCACACCTTCATACCAAATAAAAAACAATCATCAGGCTGAATGTGATCTTCACAATCTACTGCAGCGCCACACTCAGAGCATGAAGAGTATGAAGAGGTAGAGCGGGAGGAGAAGGTTGTCTATCTGGGCGGTGTAGGCCTCCAACAAAGACACCAGGGTGATGGAACCCACCACCCATGTGTAGCTAGTGTTCAGGTTTATGGCCCCATCGAAGATGAGGAATATCACCACGGCAATGATCTGGGCAAAGATGGACGTTGCCGTGCCCTCCATTGTCTTCTTTGTCCCGGGCCACCTGATCTCCCCCATGCTGCTGCCAAAAATAGAGGCCACGGTGTCACCCACCCCCACAGCCAACACCCCTGCATACGGAACAAGGCCCCCTGCCCCAGGCAAGCTGCCCTTGGGGGCGCAGGGACCGGGGAACAGCCATATGGGCAGGGACATGCCCAGCAGCAGGTAGATGTGGGTGAGGATGAGAGGCCCGGAGTCCCGTTCGTCCAGGAAGAGCGTCAGCAGCTGCCGCAAGAGCTGCCCCAGCGGACGGATCCTGAAGTACCGCACGTACTCCAGCAGGAGGAACACTGCCAGGCAGGCCACCGAGGCCACGTGGAGGAGCTGCCGGTCAAACACGAGCCCTGGTACAAAGGTGGCCACCACAATCAGGTGGAAGTACTTCCTGACCACGGTGGAGGCCTGATGCTTCTTGGATCCGGAGGCCCTCTTGTAGTTCTGGTGCAGGACCACCACAGAGGCCAGGACGGCCAGCAGGACCCAATAGGCCAGCAGGTAGAGCCGCTTCTCGTTGAGTGTGATGAAGTCCAGGAGCCACGTGAGGGGGTGCCTGCGGATGAGCAGCGAGAGCCATGGCATGATGATCCCCAGGGCCAGCACAGCAGACATCATGTGGAAAAAGAGAGAAGACACCCAGGTCTCCGACTCCATGAAGCAGAAGAGCAGGGCAAAGAAGATCCCCAGGAGCAAGGACCCCACCACCACTACAGGCAGAAAGTAATTCACTGGGTCCCCCTTCACCTCTGTCAGGTTGAGCGAGCGCTTGATGAGCTGGTTGATGATGAAGCTGATGCCTCCCACGATGAGGAGGGCCTCCCCAGGGGTGAAGCAGCGGGGCAGCAGGTACAGCACGATCAGGCTGAGGTAGACGAAAATGAGGAGCACCTCCAAGACCTCGATGACCTCAGACACCGTCAGGGCCTGCTTGGTAGTGTACATGACCGCGCTCCCCGAGAGGCCTGCCACCACACAGGTATTAGTGGGCACAGGTCGGGTGATGCCCAGGGCAATCAGGGAAAGGAACAGTGCCAGCATCATGCCCGTGACCGTTATCACCATGGAGAAACGCTCAAAGTAGACATTCCCAGAGGCCTCGCAGCGCTCCCTCAACGCCAAACCCAGAAGAGGCATTACCATGGAGGCCGGCACGATGCCACTGTTCGCCGATGGCCGGAACTGAAAGACAGCCCCACCGGACTTTAGCAAGCGGTCCCATTTGTGCTGCACATAGAAGGCCTGGATGGCTAAGGCAATGGTGCACCAAGACAGCTGATTCCACACCACAAAGTGGACACAAAGGACAATGGCGAACACCACTAGGGACTCCACAATCACTGGATTGCTTAGCATGACTGCAGCTTGGATCCAGCCTCTCTAGTGCTTCCAGATAAGATATGCTCCAAAACAAAAATCAACCCTCCAGAGCTGTTAGTTTTCTTCTCTTTGATACTTCAACATTTTCCGTGCATTCCTCTCGCCCACTTTATGCCTCCTGGAAGTACATAAAAATAAAGGGAGAGAATAATAAGTACCTACATACACATGAGCAGGACACAGTCATTAAAGCATTATCTATTCTAAATGTCAGCTCTGATTATTACAAAAGAAACCAGTCAATTTCTATGACATTGATTCAAATCACTGCCTTGGGTCAATCAATGTTGATTAATTCAGTCAGTACTTGTATTGTCAGCAATGTGCCAGTGTATTGCAGAGCAAAGAACTATGTGGTTGCAACATGCTGTTGCAATTTGTTGCTTGTCTGACCTTAACCAGTATTTCTCAACCGAATTCCTGGGTGACCCTTGCCTGACTTCGCTCCACGGATGAGAAGATTTTGCAATCTACACCAAAATACAATTGATTCAGTGGAGGCGAAGGCGCCATATGGTAGCCCCACCTTTTACGGTGTCATTAAACCTTACTCTCCGACCACTCCCTTCATTAAGGCTTGGCTCTATACTGTTACTTTGTTGCTGAATTCTTCATTACCCACAAAAGTAGTAGCTACACTGATCAGGTGTCCACACTTTCATCAGTTAGGATTCATGATAAATAAAAAATACACTGCTTTATGAAGTAATAATTTGCCATATAGTACAATGACAAAATGAAAGCATTACTTGAGCTGACTCATTAAATGTTCTGAAATATGAACATAGGACATTTTCACTGTACAGCATGTAGAGATGCTTCTGACAGAATGTGGTTTCATCAGGCAAATCAGAGGATTTCAGGATATTGATTGTATCCAGTTAAGAAGGGTAAATGGCTTGTTAAAATTCAAGGGTTGGAACGTATGCTACTAGCTGTACTACATGAGTTCCTTGGGACTCTAAACTCTTAATCGGTTATTACCAACAATCATAGAAATGCGGCACAACAGAGTCAGTCAGGAAAACCTATCATCAATCAAACCAAAAGGCAAAAAAATTGAAAACAAAACCCCCAAGCATAGGACTGCCAATGGTTAAAGAAGGTTAAAGTCCACCAGACGACTACAGAGCATCAATTATATTGACTGCTGACGAGGTCTATATACCCAATAGCATAAGATGACGACCCACAGACCCCCTGACACACTCTTGCAGGCAACGTCTCCGTGGCCGCGTATTGCTGGACTAACTACACAATAAATGATTCGGAACCTGTACCGAGTTTGTCTTTCCTTCCGGTCTGGATTCCCCGGTAATTTCCTCTACAATAAACAAGGGTTTCGTCGTTTGAACTACATCATGTAATTCAGCACAGATTACTCGATGATAAGGAAAGCGGGGAGGTGGAGCTAATTATGACCAGACTATAAGCAGAATTAAAGCCCTTCGCAAGCTTGTTTGTAACGGTTGGTGGAGTCGGACATTCTGTCGGTCTGAAATGTCAGCAGCATGAGACTTCCCTCATACGATTTCTACTAGGAAACACCGGATAGCACCCGTATCGCTTGTAACCAGTCTACATGTTCCGTTAACAACAAACAGCTCTTAAACAGTCGAAGTGATATTTATTAACTTGACAATGCCTAATAATGCTTGAATTTTGCCGATGCTTCACACGGCCTGCCAAAAGGCTGTTCAAAAGGTCGACAGTTCACAGTCCATCTATTCAACCACCTTCAAAAGCTCCTAAGAATTTCATCAGAGAAGAGTGAATTTACCTTGCCAGCGCTACTAGTCTATGGACATCAAGTACAAAATATTGTTCATGCTAGCAGGATAACTAGCATGAGAAGGCATACTGGTATCTATAGTTAACTAACGTTCCACGCAATGAATGACATTTGCAGGATCTTAGAGTGTAACATAAATTCAACGAGGCACAAATAGCTAACAGTTGTAATTTTGGTATATACGCCGAGAGCAGTGATGTACATTAACTTACCCGTCAGGCGTTGTGCGAGTGTCTTTAAAAAATGGCACTATCTTTTTATGATGTTCGATTTTTTTCCCCAGTCACAACTAGCAAGAGCACTCGGGTAGCCATATTGATACAAAATCACGTGCTTTATTAGCTGCATGTGACAATGCAATGCTGACGGATACAAATGTTGATTGCCAAGCAAACCAAGTCGGCTTTTTTGCCAGATTCTATCTGGCCGAGCGTGACTGCTCTCCGTTTCAGTCGAATACGTAAATTAATTCATAATGTATGAGCTCTTCCTTTCCTCCGCCCTCCTCCCCTGTAAATAATGGTTGATCACGTGACTAAGGTGCGCGCATTGACGGGTCACGTGGAGGGGGAAAAGATGGCGACTTCGGAGATGTGTGGAAGGTACAGTATTTGAAAGAAAAAAAAGAAATGGTTGTTTGTAATAGGTAACGTTTTATACGTTCTAATTTGTAGATTACCATTTTAATCGAGACAAATACGGTGACATTAATGCAGCAATGTGGATACATTTGGGAACATTAACGGCGTAATTAGTTGATAATTAAATCTTCCTGAATGCCGCCAGCTAGCAGGCTATCTTGCTAACGTTGGTTTTATTGAGGAGGGAACGCATGTGCACTTGAACATTTGGCGCACGTTAGTTTTGAAAGTGGCCCCACAAATGTAGGTTTTCAGTAATCTATAGATATTAAACTAGAGCATGTTTCAGTTTAGACAACCGGATTGAACGATTTTATGATCGAAAATAACTTGTGGTAGCGATATCGTTTGCCCAGTGCTAATGAATGACAACTTGTTGTGCTGGGAAAGTTCAAATGGAACACACTGTTGGCTAACGTTGGTTCAACTGAGAGACATTAATCAAGCTAATGAATGACCGAAATCAACATAAAATCATTTAATTACTTTAATCATGTAGCTTTGTAACTAGCTAACGTTATTTGTATCTAGTTAGTTACTGTGTTGCCTGACGTCAATTTTCAGAACACTGCAGTCACACACTACGACTTTGTTATTAGTCAAAGGTTAGATACTACTGATCCTCCTTGTTGCTTATGTCAACTTTAAAAAATGCACCCAATCAATCTTGTAAGTTGAATGTAATTGACCGATCCTGAACCTATTTTAAACTGAATGTCTGTGTGTTTTGCAGGAGCAGTAGAGAGCTATGGACCATTCTATTGGGAAGATCTGCATTAAGGGAACCGGTATGTGACAAGTTGACAGTTAAAATGTTTTGTTATGTTTTTTTAAACATAGTTTCAATAATTGCTACTTCTTTACACCTTAAAGCGTTTAAAATGAGTTTGATAGTGTTGATGGCTGTGTTATGAACAAAATGTGCGATTCAAACGTACCGAAAATATCCGAGTATTAGCGCCTCACGAAAAGTAGGCAATGTCATTTAAAAGCCGTCTTGTAAATCCGCAGAACAGCTAACATACATTACGTAACAAATTTGTTACTTTTCGAATAGAATTTCAGAAATTTTATTACATTTTAATTATGAAACCAATGAGTTTGCATTTGTCTAATGGAGAATTCTAATCAAATAGAAGGCCAATGGCCTTCTAATGGGTATATTTAGCGATTGACAGGAAATGTGATTTAGTTCAGTAATTAAAGAGTGATTATTTTTTCCCCTCATGAACGAAGGCCCAAATCGAAGCAGAACTGGAGAGAAATTGGGAACGGTTACACTTGGGACTGTGTTACTACAAACCACCCAGGTATGGTGTGGATCATGATGTTTCACTGATGTGTGTTGCCACATGTTCTTAATGCCTGGTTATTGGCCACATTCATTTCATTCTGAATTATTCAGTTAATGAATTCTTGTTTTTAACATTTTTGGCTTCTGTATTTTTTTGATATAGCTCATCATCTGCAGACAAATTGAAGGCGGATAAAAATGTAACTCAACCAATGAAAGACTTTGGCCTGAGAATAAGTAAATTGCTGGTATGTATCTCTGAGTATAGTAGTTTGCTCTGATATATGAATAGTAATTGTGGTGATGTATCTGTGAGCCTGATGTATGTGTTTTGGTCAGGGCCTGGATGAACAGCAGAGTGTGCAGATACTGCAGTGTTACTTACAGGAAGATTACAGAGGGACTCGCAATGCCATGAAGGTATGCTGTTTCTGTAGATTGCAATGTAAGCACCCTCTGGTAGGAAGACAAATGGGTTGCATTTTGTTTGACGAATCCTATTTTTAGACTGCCCATGACCTTTATAATGACTATCATGAAATTTGGAGTTTCATTAATCATGTATACATTACTGATGCTGCCAGGAATTGCTGAAAACAAATGAAAAACATTTTGCTTGTTGATGCAGAGTTTAAAAAACATTCTGTTTTAGTGTTTTGTGGTAATGTCAAGTACTATTTTATGTAGATCATGGCATTTTATTTGCTGTTAGACACTTGATGGCTGGCATGGGTATAAATACAAATGTCGTGCTCAGAATGGCCTTGTGTAGTTCTTATCTAGAGCTCTTCAGCAAAAGTATTACTGATAGGTTAATAACATTTCAATAACTTTACCTCTTATTTTCTTAGTCTGTCCTACAGGATGAAAGACAGAGTCAAGCCATGCTATTGAAGGTGAGTACTGCTATGTGAATCACTGCTTTTCATTTTATGTAACCATCATATTTGTGTCTGTTAGAGGATACATTAATAAAACATGTTATGAAATCTTTACTTTAGAATTCTGTTAAAATAACACCACCTAATACATGTACAGGGTATTTCAGGATGAAATGTAAACATGCTTACGTATGTATACAAGACTATTTCTTAGTATAAACAGTTGCTTAGAGGTGTGCCCATAGGCAATATGGTTTCATAATGAATTATGTATCAAATTAAGAATAACAAAATGGGAATTCTGTTGTATTTAATCAAATACCTTCCATGTATAATCTTATGGAATACATTGTTGTGTCGGTAACATAATATAAATACAACTGTATTTATTATTGTTTGTCTTTTATGTGTAGATTGCTGACTATTACTATGAGGAGAGGATATGCTTGCTGCGCTGTGTGTTGCTGCTCCTGACATTCTTCCAGGATGAGAGGCATCCATTCAGGGTGTGGTGTTCATATCAGTTATGGGAAATGTAGAGTGCCCTGCAACAGGGAGTATTTCATAGAGAACTCCCTGTTTGACTGGGTGGATTTAACCTTCTAATACATATCTGAGCATTTGGAAGACAATATTATTAATGAATAATTAATGAACAGAGAACATGGTTTTCCACCCCTTCCTTATGTTGAATGATGACGTTGTTAAATCATGATTCAGGCTGAGTACGCCAACTGTGTGAGCAAGCTGGAGAAGGACCTTGTGATTAAATACCAACAACAGTTTGAGAGCCTGTTCAAATCTGAGGCACCAACATGGGAAACCCATGGAAATCTGATGGTGAGTTTTTAGTATCTTTTAGTATCTTTTGAAGGAATTGAAAACGTTGTTTGTGTCAGTGTGACTCTTAATCGGCATTAAGGAGTGTCTCTGTTTTTGTTCTGTGGAGACGGAGAGGCAGGCATCCCGCTGGTTCCTGCAGTGTCTCCGAGAGCAGTCCCTCCTTTTGGAAATCCTCTTCTTATACTATGCCTACTTTGAGATGGCACCAGCAGACCTTTTGTCCTTTACCAAGATCTTCAAGGAACAAGGCTTTGGTCAAAGACAGACAAACAGACACCTGGTTGACAAGAGCATGGACGTGCTGGTTGACCGCATTGGGTGAGAGCTATAAATTACAGTTCTCAATTTTGTGTGGGATTTTTAAGTGAAGGTCAGTCTTGCTGAACTTTTCAGTTTCATTTGATTGCCTTGTGTGCATTTCTTTCTCGCAGGTACTTGAGTTCTCTGATTTTAGTCGAGGGAATGGACATCGATTTCTTGCACAAGTGTGCACTTGAGGATCGCACAGAGCAGCACCAATTCTCAAACGCTCCTGAGATCTGCAAAGTAAGATCACAAGACAAATCTGAACCATACTTTAACTGTGCTAAATTCATTTTGCTGTGTACCAGTAACTACTGTTGAACGTTACCCTAGAAACAAGAGAAAATCCCATCTGGAAGGCTATTTCAAAAATTATTTGTAATAACTCACACACAGACATAAACAAAAAATTCTCAAAATTCATGTCTTAAGCTTCTTGCATATTTAAACATGGTGCCATAGCACGAATATGCTAAATATCTAAATAGAGGCTAAATATAAATCAGATTGTATGAACCTATCCTTGACAATGCACTGTTTGTTTCCTTATTTTTTTAGGAGATGGACCAGATATTGTTGACTTTTGGAGACATTCCTCACCACGCCCCAGTTCTGTTGGCCTGGGTTCTGTTGCGGCACACTCTGAATCCTGATGAAGCCAACCCTGTAGTACGGCGCATCGGCAACACTGCTCTGCAACTTTCCGTGTTCCAGTACCTGACAAACATGCTGCAAGCCCTGGGTAGCAGTGCCAACAATGTAAGCCATCAATCATTGACTAATGTCATATCAACACATGTACAGCTTCATACATTGTATAATCCACTTAAAATTTAGCTTATACCACTGACCATCTGCCTCGGTTTGTTGGTTTTATCATTCACATCATTTATCATGAATCTTCTCACACTCAATATTCCAGTGATACGTTACAGTGTGGTCTGTCATTTTTGTCCATAGAGTTATAGAGCTGTATCTTTATAGTAGTGATAAGAATAAGCAGAATAAGAGCCCAGCTGTGCCTACACTGCATTCTTTCTGTGACTCATCTTTCAGTGTACAGCCAGCACAGCGCGGATGTGTATTTATGGCCTCATCTCTTTTGTCATCACCTCCTTTGAAGAGGAAACTCTTGGAAGCCAGCAGGTAAGAAAATGATTTGGATCAATTCATTCTCAACAATTGTGTGCTTGGAATTCTTTGAAAATCTTTGGTTTTTGGCAGGTTGTAACATGGACAATTCTTTTTTCCAGCATCTAATAAACGTTGCATGCGAGGTCTTGGCTGCACCCAACCTTGCAGAGCTCTTCTGGGAGACGGTGAGAGAACACAGTTTTCATCCTGAATTTCAATGTTCGATAATTGCAAGGTTACCAGGTTGTTTCTGTTTAAGTAATAGCATATGAGTGATGATCATTTTTCATAAGCATTAAGTTTTGGGGAACATGCTGTCATGGCATAGTGTCACACATATATTTAAAAAAAAAAAAAACAACAGTTCAAAAATTTTATGTTGAAAAGAAAGGAAAACAAAAACAAATTACCTGTTACTTCATTGCATGTAATCAGCTACATTAACAAAATATTAAAAATAAGTTCAAAAATGATATTGAACATTTCACTGAGCTGAGTATTAATTCAAACCAGTTTCATGATAATCAAAATTTACTTATGAGTAAATAGTGTCTTTAACTAGGTAGCCTGCTCTGATAACTAACTAGCAGGCTAACGTTATCTTATTTCCCATTTCTGTGGTATAACTTAAGCATGAATTTCTTTGTTCAGGTCATTACTTAGCTTATTTAGCTGAACAGATGTGCATTTCTTGAACTGCTTAAACAAATAAACAGAATAAGCTACATATATATTTTTAATTTACTGTCGTTGGCAAAAATGAGATGGCAATGCATGTGGTCTATATTATTATTTCATTACATGATCAACCAAACTATGTGTTCTAAATCTTTCCCCATCGTGATCTTTCTTCTTCAGAAGCCAAACATGGGGCTGGGAATGATCCTGGACAGCGCAGTTGGGATGTTCCCTCACAAGATTGGCCCTCTTCTTCAGCTGCTGACAGCGCTGCTGTCAGACAAGTCCACTGCCAAGAAGGTTAATCATAGTCCCTCTGGTCTGTGTTCTGTAGGGATAGACTGCAGGCATTACTGCTAACCATTACATTCATTACCCAGGAGTCTTTATGTGGGCAAACATAAATGTGTTCAATGTAGTGATATATAGGTCCAAGACAAAGATGTCATGAAGCATTATGTTCAAGTGTCTCAGGTGGACCACAGTTGGTAAGGCAGAATATTTTTATTGTCCTCCAGGTCTACAGTTTTCTGGACAAAATGTCCTTCTACACAGAGGTCTATAAACACAAGCCGAATGACATTATGTCCCGAGAGGATGAAACCCTGTGGAGGAGGCAGACACCGAAACTCCTTTACCCTCTTGGTAAGAGGAGCTACTACATGGATTTACTCACTGTTTTTTATATGAATGCTTTAATCCAGCTGATATGAGCAGTACATTTGTAGTGGCCTGCTGTTTTTATAACACTCTTTTGCGCAGCTTTTGTGTTATTTGTAATGACTATTTGTGGAACAGTTGTCAGTACTGTATACATTATCCTTGCATTTACCTGCTGTTACCCGTATTGATTGTACATTGATGTATAAGTCTTGAGTGCTTTGAGTATAGTAGTGGATTCTCTGTTTAAAGCAGTGGCTGTTATTGATCGTCTCTCACAGGGCTTGGCCAGACGAATCTGCGTATGCCTCAGGGCTCCCTGGGTCAGGTGGTGCCTGGGGATCAGGGCTACATGGTTCGCTGGGATTACTCTTACAGCTCCTGGACACTGTTCACCTGCGAGATCGAGATGCTGCTGCATGTGGTCTCTACTGCTGGTGAGTCAGCCCACATGTGACGGATGCCTTGGCGGGGGTGAACAAATAAGATATTTTTGTGGGAGCCCTATTGGCTACAAAAGGGCAAGATCTGATGGCCCAGGACATGTTTGTGATTTTGTTCACCCAACAGAAATAATAACAACCAATGTACATACTGTTTAATGATAATATCAACAGAGAAAGAATGCACTAATATTTGTTCATTTCAGCTGTATTTTACTTTTGCAGATTTTAGAACACTACATGTGTTGTTTGTTTATATTCATGTCTTTACAGCAAGAATTACATTCATACCACATGCACCTATTAAAATCCTGAAAACTCCTCCTCTTCACTGTTAGTCAATAAATACATTTGATCTTAGTGCAGATGTATTCAGGCAAATATTATCATCTGACAGAGAAAATGCCACACAATATCCTTTCTGTGGTCAAAGACACTCAAATTATTGGTCAAGACATTCAGATTTTAAGATCAAATTCTTTTGTGCACCAAGACCACAGGGCAGGTGTTGCATTTGAATAAAAAAGGTGGGACTTGTATCCAAGCAGAGGAGACAACTGTTGTGGTCATCCAGATAACCTGTCTGTTCACCCCTGTGTGAGCAGCTCGCCCTGCCTGTAGTCACATCAGCCGTGTATGAGATAAGATCCTTGTCATGACTGGTTTTGGCTGCTCTGTATCAGTTAAGCCTCCAACAGCAGCCCTGTTGTAACCATGTCCCTCTCATCTGCTGTGGTCACCAGATGTGATCCTCCACTGTGAGAGAGTGAAGCCCATCCTGGACCTGGTGCACAAGGTGATCAGCACCGACTGGACTGTGTCCGACTGCCTGCTGCCCATCACCTCCCGCATCTACATGCTTCTGCAGAGGTGAGCAGACTGTGAGGAGATGGCCTTTGGTTCAAATCCCAGCCAGAGCACCTCTGCTGTATGCTGAATTCAGTGTTTATGCATTTACTATGAACTGGACATAACTCCCACCCATTTCAGATGAAAGTGTGTGCAGATGGGCGTCATGGTGAATAACAGACTGCATGCTGTCCCATTTGCATGTGTAATATCAGGCCTCCGCTGTCCCAACATCACTGTAAATCCTACACATGCAAAGCCTCCTTCATGCATGCTCCCAGTCGAAGCTTAATGTTAACTTCCTTATTTTAATAACTGTATACCTTTAATGACTGCAGCCTTTTTACCCTTGCTTGTGCAAGGAGATTAGAAGGGCCAAAAGTGTGGGCTTGAAGAAGGCAGTAACTGTGAAGTTGAAAGGTACTGAATGTCGCCCTTGATAAGGGTGCCAAACATGTTAGAAATGTGTTTCTGTTGTCAGAATATGAGGACCCTATTGATTCTGTGAATTTCCTATTTAGACTGACCTCAGTGATAAACCCCCCTGTGGATGTGATTGCCTCCTGTGTGAACTGCCTAAGTGTGCTAGCTGCAAGGATGCCTGGGAAGGTAAGTGGCATGGAACAGATTTCGAGTTTGTCATGGAAACACAAGAGAAGGCAATGTTTTCAACTGCAACATTCTTTTCTTCTAGGTTTGGTCCAGCTTGCACCACACTGGTTTCCTTCCTTTTGCTTCCACCCCCCTGACCAACATGGCACAGTCCATCAGGTGAGCCTCTGCTCTTTGACTAACCTGATATACTTTGTTCTGGACACAAGTTTGAGGGTGAAAAACATTTGTCTATATTCTGAAAAATTAAGTTACCGATTATATATTAGAATTTTCTGACATGGTAGATGAAATTAATACATATTATGTATGTAACTCTTTGCCTTGTCCATGTGTCTCTAGTGCTGAGGGCATGAAGGCAGGTAACTATGGCAACCTCCTAGTCCTGATTGAGCAGCCACGGGGCGAGTATCCGGTGACCATCGCTTTCCTGCGCCTCATCACCACCCTTGTTAAGGTCAGAGAATGACTCATTACTCTAGCCTTAGCACCATGCTAGTTAGGCTGATTTCATCCTGAACAGATATTGACATATTGTCCATTTATCACTGAATTCAGCTGTAACCCTTACTGGGCCTCTTTGTGCCCATACCTATAATATTGTTTTATCTGATGCATGTTTTTTTTTCTTGTTCAGGGTCAGTTGGGAAGCACCCAGAACAAAGGCCTGATCCCGTGTGTGCTTCTGGTTCTGAAGGAAATGCTGCCCACCTACCACAAGTGGCGTTACAATACCTATGGAGTGAGGGAGAGGATAGGTATGTGTGGGAAAACATAGATCTAACCCGCCTTTCTTTCTCATGGATCATTCACTGCAGTATATTTCAGCTTCACTATGTGTGTAAAGGCCAAATCCTACATGGGGTTTTATGTGTTTTGGTGCTTGTTGTGTGAGCAGTCAGTTGTGGTGAAGGGAAGGAACTCTTCATTTCTGTGCACTGAAACCGCTTCTCATCCCTTCCCATCACCCATCATCCTTCCAGGCTGCCTGATCCTGGAGCTGATTCATGCCATTCTCAACCTGAGTCCTGAGGGAGAGTCACAAGGAAGGTAGGGATGCTGGAACTCTCTTCTTGATGCTGTCATAGTTCTGTCAGTGATAACTGGTTAACTCTTGATCAATCTACCTCCCCCCCCTACAGCACTCCCAGTCTCCAATCGCTCTGTATCTACAGCCTGGCTAACACCGATGCTGGCCAGGCTGTGGTCAACATCATGGGCATCGGAGTGGACACCATCGATGTCGTCCTGGCCGCTCAGCCCAGCAGGTCAGCTCCATATACCTTTTCTGACTTGTTACAGAAGGTGGGATGTAGAGTTGTATTTGTACTGGTGCACGCTTGATCTAACTCATACCCTGCCCACCCCTTACAGTGGTGGGTCAGAGGGACCAGGCCAGATCCTCATCCAGACAGTGAAGCTGGCCTTCTCTGTTACCAACAATGTGATCCGACTGAAGCCCCCGTCTGATGTGGTGTCGCCACTGGAGCAGGCCCTGACACAGCATGGTGAGGACAGCGCCCCCTAGAGTGTTTCTTTAAATGCTAGGCATGGAATGTAAATCTCAGATTGAACTACACCACTGAACATTATTAAAAGTGTGATTCCTGCACCACTGAGACATAGTGGATTGGTAATGTCAGTGTATTTGCCGACTTCTACAAATTAATACAAATCAACATTCTATTTTCCCTATATGTGTACACCATATCACAGCTTGAAAAGCAAAACTTCTCAAAAATGTTTGTGATGAGTGCAAGGTGTTATTGCTTACATTTTGTTTTGAAAGTTATATTGCCAAATACATGATACAGCAGTCGTTTTTTCTGCCAGGTGGACAGTTAATTATCAGTTAAGTTGCCTCACTCCACAATAGCTCAAGCAACATTACTGACTGAGTGAAGTTTTTAAAGAACGTATTTACTGCTGCACCTAATTTATACTTTGCCATGCAATATTTCATAACGATCCCAATTTACCTGAATGATACATTTTTGGTCTAAAACTGATGAAATTTTTCATTTCAGGCGGCCATGGCAACAACCTAATCGCAGTCCTGGCAAAGTACATCTACCATAAACATGATCCAGCACTGCCACGCCTGGCCATACAGCTCCTGAAGAGACTGGCCACGGTAACTGACTTCACCCGACATTCTGCAGGCCTAATTTTAAACAATAAATATAAGTATTTCACACTCTGCTTTAAATAGATGTCAGGTCTCCTTTGAAGACGATTTCTTTTTACTGTTCCAAGTTAAATAAAATGTAGAGTTTGTTTACTTTTGTCATCCAGCAATGTATTATGAGCTGTATTTATATACAAACACGGTACAAAAAAATGAAAAATGAAGTGATAATATTAATGACTCATGAATCATGATCAAATGGTTAAATAGACTTTTCTCAGATGCAGGTGGGTTGTTCAGATGCTCTAAATTGTTTAAAGCTAAATAAACCAGTCCAACTGGGGGAGTACTGGTTGTCTTGGAGAAACTACATGGAGCAGCCAGTTAAAACCAATGGTCTAATGTCATGTCGTACATTACATTAGGTTATGGTCATCTTGTTTAACTGAAGTTAAACAGCATAATGCATTTTCCAGAGGGACAATGGCACTGTTGTTGCACTGAAGCTGCACAGCAGGCCCGCACTGTTTATGTGGACTCATTTAAACAGAGCCATTCATGGCTGTCAATATCAAATGTTAGCCGTCATGGTTAGTACACAGATGCTGTAATGACTGGACTCTGTTTGCAGGTGGCCCCCATGTCAGTGTATGCCTGCCTGGGCAGTGATGCTGCAGCAATTCGAGACGCTTTCCTGACCCGACTGCAGAGCAAGACCGAAGACGTGAGAATCAAGGTCATGACCTTGGAGTTTTTGACAGTTGCCGTTGAAACGCAGCCTGGCCTGATCGAACTTTTCCTCAACCTGGAAGTGAAGGATGGGCCAGAGGGGTCTAAGGTGAGTACTTAAATCATTGTAATTGACAGGCTTTGATATGCCTGTGGCTGTGTAACATAAGTCCTTGTTAAGTAAATTGATGTGACTTGCATGTCAATCCAGTTTATGGATGACTGAGACTGCGTGCGTGCTCGTGTGGGCATGTGCACACATGTAAGACTTGTTTATGCAGTATAGTGATGCAGTGACCTCTTGCACGCAGGAGTTTCTGTTGGGGGAGTGGAGTTGTCTACAAGTGGTGCTGGACCTGATTGACTCCAGACAACAGGGGAAATACTGGTGTCCCCCACTGCTGCACCGGGCTGCCCTGGCCTTCCTCCACGCCCTGTGGCAGGACCGGCGGGAGAGCGCTATCTCAGTGCTGCGCACCAAGTGAGTGCCGCACCCCGACCCACCAGCACTGAGATCTCTGCATCATGTGCTCACACTGACATCATGTATGATGTGCGTGATTACATTATAAGTTGTGTTCTGGTGTATGGGCTGACTGTTATCTAACCTCTTTATTCATGGGTGAATGGATTGTCAATTTATTTTCATAACTTTCCATCCTGCACTGTGGCTGCCACTCACATAATGATTTTGTGCATGTGTGTGGTGGTGCACACCCATTAGAATGGAATATGTAATATATAATATTATAGACATAATAGTTGACTTGATATCAAATAGAATTCCATTTTAAATGTTCATTTGAATGTTCTCTTGCAGAGAGAAATTTTGGGAGAATCTTACAACAACTCTCTTTGGAACCCTTCCTTCCCCCTCTGATACAACTGAGGTAAGAGTTCTGTCTCTTAACAGGTGCTTAAATTAATCAGTGCATCACTGTTTTAGGGCTCTGTGGCGATTAATAACACATTGAAAGGGTGTTGGCATCATCTGTAAAAACTCTGTTCCGCTGCACACTTATTTTTGTGTTGTTTATTTTTGTTTTCCAGCCTTGCGTTCTTGAAACATGTGCCTTCGTCATGAAAATCATTGGCCTTGAAATCTACTACGTTGTAAGGTAAAGTTATTTTATTAATATATAATTAAAAAAATACAGCCCCCTGTATACTGCGTCATCGTCACATTTTGTTTTTTCATATTTGTGGATGCTACTCAGCACAATTTGTCATTGTAAGATTTATGGCCTTTATTTTTAGTGGCTCTCTGGAGCAGTCTCTCAAGGACACCCTGAAGAAGTTCTCTGCTGGGAAGCGCTATGAGTACTGGTCCCAGTACGTGAAATCTCTGGTGTGCCACATAGCTGAGACAGAGGAAGATGGCATCCACTCCTTTCCTGAGTGCCAGATGCTCATCTCAGCTTGGAGAATGCTACTCATTCTGTCCACCAGCCATGTAAGTCACTTCCTGTGCTGCCGTTATGTCACTTCCTTCTTTCACTATGGCCACAGTAAAGCTGCTGCCCCTGATCACATTTGCAGCTAGACTGTTGTAACAGTACCAAGGATGATATTTCCCCTTTTGATGTTGCCTCAATGCCATTGTGAAATGTGCATGTACTGTTCTGAGTGGTTTTATGCACGTTGTCTTTTCTACTCAGTCCGATGTGATGCAACTGACCGATGACTCCACCCGACTGAAGCTCTTCATGGATGTGTTAGAGGGGACCAAAGCTGCTGTGAGTCATTAATCGTACTGTTGAAAGTGCAGAACAAGTACTAATCATTCAAATTAAGTATTTATAAAAATTGAAACAATATTGATGTGTTGTAAATCCTTAAATTCGATATTAATTGCATATTGTCAGAAGATATGCATTGTTTTGGACATTGTCAGTACTCATTATCCCTCAGAAAATACTTCTGGTTGTATTTTTTGCTATGGCAAAAAAAGGTTTAACACTTGATGGCCAAACATGGTAACATGTGCTGAGTTTCCAACTGTATAAGGTGAAACTACCTGGATTTTAGCTTCCTTCACCCCTGGTCCTCTGCTGTCTCTACAGCTGCTAGTGCCCATGTCAGTGCCTTGCTTACGGCTTGGATCCATGATGGCCACACTGCTGCTTATCCTCCTCAAACACTGGAAAAGGTTGGTGTTTTATCTCGGGAAAGTCTTACAGTGCTGTCTGGAGTGTTTTGCTGCTGTCATGGATGTACACACTGACTGAGCAACTCTACAGTTGTCACGTATTCCCCTAGACTTTCGTTAACAACCATTTTCCCCCTCTTCGATTTCTCCTTCATTTCTTTTCATCACCTGTCCTCTCTCTTCTCTTCCTCCTCTTCCCTCCCTCCTCAGCGTGGTGGCGTCGGCTCCTGATGTGCTTCTCCCATTGTCACTGATCCTGGAGAGCATCCTGCAGGCGGACCAGCAACTGATGGAGAGGACCAAGGCCAAAGTGTTCTCTGCTCTTATATCCATCCTACAGATCCAGGGCCTAAGCGGTGAGCTTGTGTGCATTTGCACAATAAAACCGCACTCCTCCTAATCAAATAGGTGTAAGCCTGAGTGTGTGTAGTGTATATAGCTTAACCATGCTTACTGATTGGTCAGGTGGAGAGATCTCCCAGCTGCCCCAGCTCCTGCTCTGCGTGTGTGAGACGGTGCAGGATGAGGCCCTGGCGCTGATGGACAGCACGCGTCACCTGGCTCTGGTGGGGGACGCCCCTGAGGACAAGGACAGCATGGAGACGGACGCAGCGCCCCGGACCCTGCATCAGGACCAGAGAGACGGGGTGAGAGACGCCATAACATAATGACTGCTTTCGCTTGGCATCTGTGTGCCTTTGCTGTCATGAGGTTGCTTTTTTACATCAGCATTTCTTGTCTTAGTCCTTTCCATATTTAGTGTATTCTTTTATGAAAGATCTCTTTAAACCTATCAGGGTTTGAGTGCTCTGAGAACACTGAATTAGGACTAGGTGTTCATGCTCCCTCAGGTGTGTTTGCAGTTTTGGCCCCTGCCACTCCCAGCTGGATGTTTATTTATTGTCTTTGTATTCATTAAGTCTAATTCACTTCCCCAGCCTTCTAAGTATGCATGCATGAGTTTCTACTGAAGGGGTGTGTGAGTGTTTTTTTCACTGTGCTTAGTCTCTCTTGTAGATATTTAAATCAACTGTGCTGTGTGTCTCATGAAGGTGTATAATATAAGCATGTATAAGGTTAGGTGCTTTGATTGATTTGATGCTGCAGTCTTTTCATTGTGCTTTTTGTGTACTAGTTTAGGAATTGATTGTTCTCTGTCTCTACTGAAGGTGTGTGTGCTGGCCCTGCACCTGGCGAAGGAGCTGTGCAGAGTGGATGAGGATGGGGAACACTGGCCTCTGGTGATGCGCAAGCTGCCGGTCCTGCCCTCGGTCCTAAGTGCCCTGGAGCTCAGCCTGCGTGTCAAACAGAACCTCTACTTCACCGAGGCCACACTACACCTGCTGCTCACCCTCGCACGCACCCCACAGGTGAGCACCAAGCCAGTACACTCACAGTCACCACCCTTGGCATCAGACATACACTGAACACAATGATGAAGCAAATGACACAGGAAAATAACATCACTCAGTTCAAAAAGTGTTCTCATGAATTTTGCAGGGCTTGGTGTTTCCACTTGCCCTGCTGCCAGCCATGGGTAAAATCCCCTTGTGGCCATTAACCAGCAGCTTTGGAGGGTGTCCACTTTAACACTCAAACTGAGTTGGCTTTGACTTTTGTGTAGCACACTACATTTGCCATTTAGCACTCAGAGCTTGGCATCACATGACACCTAAAAACTAAATTACATACTAAACCAGCCCATAAGTTTTTTTCAAAGAAAGTTCTTTCATTGTTTTATCATCTCCAGCCCTGTCGTTGTACTTCAGACATACTGTACATTGGGCTGCTAGTTTGCAATGGCATCTGTATAAGCCGTGCTGCTGTAGCTCTGAAATACCTGACCTGTATGGCAGCGCTGTCGCCGGGGTGTGGTATAAAATGGCTGACAGTATTGGTCTTCCTCAGGGAGCCGCAGCGGTGGCTGGGGCTGGCGTGATCCAGAGCATCTGCCTCCCCCTGCTGAGTGTGTATGAGATTACCACCAACGGAGCCTCGCAGGTGAGCGCCGGGTAGAGCACTGACTTTACCTGCCGTGTGTGTTCTTTCCCTTTCTAAAGAAAATAGTAACAAACTGTTTTTATGGGGGAGCACTCAATGTCACTTTACAAAGAGTAGCAAAAAAAAACAGTCACTGTCAGCTGTTAAATCACTGTCAGATGTTAAAAATAATTTAAAAGCCTGGGTGAAGAGATGTGTTTATAATGGTGGAGGTAGGTAGTGCAGTCTCTAGTGGAAAAAATATTCTATAGCTTGGGAGCAAAAGCTAAAATCATGAATAATGAGAGTGGACAGTCAAGAGGGAGGAACAAAGAGTTCATCACAGGAGTGTAGTAAATAAAATTGTGGGGTGTATTTTTTTAAAGGATGTCAGTAATATAATAGTACCAGCCTTCTAATCATCCTTTCTCTCCCTCCACAGAGTTCTGGTTTCTCCAGGAAGTCCCAGGACACTCCGTCCTGGCCAGGGGTGTACCGGCTCTGCATGTCCCTGATGGAAAGTCTGCTCAAGACGCTGCGTTACAATTTTGTCAACGAGGCGCTGGACTTTGTGGGAGTACACCAAGAGCGCATCCTGCAGGTATGCTTTGGGTATGCTTACTGAGGGTGGTGCTGCAGTGAGAGTGACTGACTGTTCCTCAGTGTTTGATGGTGTGACTGAATTTGACACCATCTCTCTCTGTCTCAGTGTTTGAATGCAGTGCGGACGGTGCAGAGCTTGGCCTGTCTGGATGAAGCAGACCACACGGTGGGCTTCCTGCTGCAGCTCTCCAGCTTCTGCAAGGAATGGCAGTTCCACTTACCGCAGCTCCTGCATGACGTTCAGGTGAGATTCCCTCGCCTGACCAAGACATATAAATCTTTCTGACTTCTCATGATCCAAAAATGTTACTGTTTGATCACCAACTCCATGAAATCTCCATTTCAACGTTTCAACATTCCAAATACAGATACAAAGAGAAAATGTGAGCAGAAATACGACTGACTGCTTGATAAATCAGTGAGGCAGTAAAAATGAGACTTCCTCCTTTTGCAGAGATGGATGGTGCTACAGCCTGTTGCCTCTCACTTGATGACTTAGCCAGTTGTCTTGTAATTTTTTGGACTCTACTGTGAAAAGCGAACATTGAGTTCTTGTGGTTAAAATGTTTCCACAGGCACCAAGTTTGAATGAAGCTGCACAAAGCAGGTTAAATCCAGGCGAAAACCTCAAAGGGAGCATTTAATGACCATGACACATTAATGTTTTGAATAGCGTGTAATGACCGCTACCACAAACATCTTCAAAGTTCTTTATAAAAACGAATGTGCCAGATGGACAAGGTCTTGAAGTCTCCATGACTGACGGACCAGCTTTGAAAATTTAATTGAAAATAGTGAGAAAATGGAAAGCCGTGTAACTGCTTCTGATTTTCAAATTTAATGTTTCATGACGATGATGGCAGCTTTTTGGAAGTCTTTCAAGTGTTTGATACAAACCCCTCTGAACATCTAGTCCTTTCATCTCTATGTTTGAGTGTATGCCCATATGTTTTAAGATGGTCTGGTCTTAGTAGATTTTAAGTGTGTAGCGGTGCCTGTCAATATTTTTGTAGTTGTAAAAAGGCACCTTGATGAGAGGTGGCAGACTAATATGTTGCCAGGTTGTGGGTTTTGCATGTTACCATGTGTCTTTTCAGAATTGGAAAAATAAAGTACTATTTGTAATTTTCACAATCTTTATTGCTCATTTAATTTGTGACAATTATAGCAGATTTCAGTAAAGCTGTACGAATTGGCGTAAGTGTGTTTATTTCTTAAGCTCATACTAATGGCTGCATACTCTGTCAGTAGTTGGACTGCATGTTATTGATCATAATATAAGCACAACCTCAATGTTGATTTGATAATGAGAATTAAGAACTGTTTATTTGTTTGTGGCAGGTCAATCTCTGTTACCTGTGCCAGACATGTACATACCTTCTCCACAGCAAGAAAATGCTCCATCACTATCTCCAGGTAAGGAAGCCTGTCTTCCTCTTTATATATGTAAAGATATTCTGCCAAATGGCATCTAACCTGTTGTATTTGTATTTTATCTAAATATGTTGTGTTTGCAATGCATAATCATTAATGGAAAACCAAAAACTGCATTCCTGTTTTGCTCAGACGAAGAACGGAGACGCGTTGCCCCCAGGACCCCTACCTCGGGCCCAGCGGGGATCCCAGACGCCCTCGAAGCAAGCGCCTGGGGCGGGTGGTGGGGAGAGGGAGGAGGCGGAGCAGAAGGCCCTGCTGGCTGTGCAGTGCAGCCTGCTGAAGATCCTGAGCAAGACACTCGCAACCCTGCAGCACTTCACCCCTGACTGCTGTCAGATCCTGCTGGATCAGGTAACTTCTACTGCAGCACCGATGATGCACGTGCAACTTCAAAGAAACGACACTCCTTCAGTGTACACACCTCCTAAAAATCTGATCCTTATCTGATCATTGCACATTTTAAATGCAAAATTCATTGTCAAAACTAAATTGCAAACTTGAGAGAAGTGTTTGAAAATGTATTTCCCATTGAGATCAAATCCCAGAACAGACTAAGTACACTTGTTTGTAAGAAATTTAGCAGCTGTGACAAATGACTTTAGAGCATACTACATGTAATGGCATAGTGATTATTTGGATCCACATTTAAATCATAGAACTTTCCTCTGGAGGAAGTTTACTTTTGCTTCATCTTACACATCTCTTGTATTTTCCTTGTGGTACTCTACAGTCCCTAGACCTGGCAGAATACCGTACCCTGTTTGTATTGAGCTTCACCACGCCTGCCTTTGAATCTGACGTTGCTCCCTCATTTGGAACTCTTCTGGCCACCATCAATGTAGCCCTAAGCATGCTGGGAGAGGTAAGATGGCATGATCAACTGCAGTTAATGTTTCAAAAGCTGGTGTTTAAGCTTCGCCTGAAAATGTATTGGTGAATAATAGGCTGGTTGTGTATGCATTTTACTGACTTCCTGCCCTGTTTGTTTGTTTGCAGATTGAGAAAAAGAAAGAGCCAGCTTCCCTGAGTGTTGGATCTTTGGCATCATCTGAGGAAACTCAAGCTCTAAAGTAAGAAGAATCCCAAACATTTATATGAGGTAGAAAATGAGTTCCCTCGTCAGTTTACACTCGTCTCTCTTCACTCAGGTCCCTGCTGGTGTTCACCATGGAGAACTGCTTCTATGTGCTGATCTCTCAGGCAGTGCGCTACCTGAAGGACCCCACTGTGCACCTGAGAGACAAACAGCGGATGAAGCAGGAGCTAAGCTCAGAGCTGGTGGGTTGCCACTTCCCCACACTGTGTTAATCACCTAGTTGTGTTTTAGACCCTGTTTTAGGTAACAACTTATTGGCAACATTACATCATAATTGTGATGGTTGGCTGTTTGATTGGAATTTCTCTTTTCTCGTCAACCTCAGAGCACACTTCTGTCCAGTTTGTCCCGTTACTTCCGACGTGGATCCCCCTCATCACCAGCCAGTGGGCTGCTCCCCTTCCCCCAGAGCAAGCCCTCCACTCCAGGTACCAAAGGGGGTCCTGAGGGCCAGGAACCCTTCATCCAGCTGGTGCAGGCCTTTGTCCGGCATGTCCAGAGATAGGAGGGCGCCCTCTGCTGGGTGCTGCATCTCTTTTCTAATGTGTGATCCTCACCCCCGCATTCTGCTCAGGAACAAGGCATTCTGGGCAGTCTCACAGGGATGCCTACAAACTGTACAGCCACAAGGCTGCCTGTGGCTTTCAGTGGGAAATGTGGCATGGCTTGCAGAAGCCAGGGATAACAATGGAGCAATTCATGCAAGCATCAGTGGCTAACAATATTCCAAACCTCATCGCTACAGCAACAGACAACACAAAGCATCCAGACACTTCAGGGCATTCAGTGAACGGAGTAAAATGACAGATCCATTTTGCGATACACATAAAGCTTGAATTTACAATGTGACAAGATACAATATTTGGACAGGCATCAGATGTTCACAATGCTGCCGTATGTTGGCTTTTGAACATCATCTTCTTGTGCCATTGGTTTTATTTTCGAAATCTGGAACTGTTTTTGTCTCGGCCAAACAAATGGAACTTAAAACCTGAATGTGCAATTTCTTACAGGTTCAGTTACTCATCCCTTTTATTTTAACTGAAGAATGAGATCACTCATGGTGTATATCCATCATTACTTGAAACAACAGCCTCTAAGGATGTGGAACTTTTTTAACATGGAAAATGTTTTCTTTCTTTGTATTGGGATGTTTTGTTGACTGACATTTAAGTTGAAATGGGAACTAATGTTCAAACCAAATGTAGCCACTTTTCTATGGCATCTACTGCAGACTTGGGTGTTTCAATCAAGTGCTGTATGTGCTGGCCTTTAAAGCAGTGTATTTTTGTCAAAACATACGTATTGAGTGAAGTATTACTGCTTACAAAATGTAAATTTAAGGCCAAAACTGCTTTGCGCTTTGATAGAGCCACCCGTTAGGTTTAGTGTCAAGAATATATATATATACATATCTATTTTTAAATAATTTATTCTATACATAGAAAGTGTGTTAGAAAGAATGAGTATTTGAATATCATTAGAAGACTGTTTCATTCTCAGGGCTTCTGATACTATAGGTTTTGTATTTGATCATTCTTGAAGGAAAATCTTGAAGGGAACAACATATGTTAGAAATATGTGCCTAACTCGGTGCTCCCATCCTCATTTTGTCAGTCCTCAATGCATTTCAAACACTATTTTTGGTTTTGCTCTGCTCTGGCGATGACACAAGTCCTGCCAAACAGAACTGAGCTGATGGAAAGAATAGCCTTGACCAAGTATTTGGATAGGTTAGTTGGTCATTTGTGTATTTAGATGTAAACAACTTTAAACATGCATGTTCATGTGTAACCAAGTTTGCTTAGGGATTAGTTTAATCATCCTCTAGTATTCATTTCCATTTTGTAATATGATACTTATAGTGCTTGGGCCTAAGGGTTGTTTCTGCTCTGTATTTTATTTTAACCATACTTAAAGCTTTGTTGTGCAGTGACTGTGTGCATCTACTCATATGCCTATTATCACTTGTGTAAGGTTTACTTGTATGCTCTTGTAAATGTACTGTCAAAAATATTCAACATGGAATTTAAAACGAACTGCCAAATTTATATGTTTAACCTATTTTTGTCTTGTTACAGTTTGTTTATACAATAAAATTTTGTAGAACTGTTTTGTAGATGCTTTTTTGTAACATGAACTAAGAAATTGTTTTCCTATGCTGGATCTTTTGTACATTCTCAAATGATTTTAGCTGGTTTTAGATAACTTTTAAATTTCTGAACAACTACATAAGGAATGTAAAAAACTTGCAATGTATATATACTGCCTACAAAAAAATTAATTACAACTTTACATGACTTTAATCCAGATATGTGAGACTTTGACCAATGAAAATAACGTTCTTGAATAATAGCAATTTGGGTAAGTAAATGTGTTCCCCTGAGATTATTGTGCCCCGCTATGGCAATACCAGAAATCTGATGTTGTGGTTAGACAAAATGCAGCTTGGAGCTCTTGAGATGACTACTTTGTTTGGCATGCACTTGTTGATTCCAACTGCTTCCACACACAAAGATGACATTCCCCAAGGCAAATGACCAGACTCTCCAACTGCTGGTGCTTCTGCCCCAAAACCAAAAAAAGTCTGGCTAGCATTGAAGTGAAAAGCGAAATGTGTTGAGCATATATGTATTGAGTATGCCTCAGTATTATCTGTGTTTTACCATTTGTATTGCTAGGTCCATTTAGATGGCTATTTAGGTAAAGGTAGCTGAACTAGCTAGCTATGCACAAAGGTACTAATGCGTGCGCACAGCAACCAACAGCTACAGGTCACTTGACTGGAAAACATTTTCAGTAATAAAAATGAAAACGAGTTGGTTCTCTGTCTTCCACTCATCTTTCTGTTGCACTCTGATTTGCCTTGCCTGGTGAAGTGCATGATTACACAGGGATTTTCTGCCTAGATCAAATTTGGAGTATTGGACAAGTGTGACTGACTTTACCCTCAAAATTACCAGAGTTGTTTCCCACATTTCCCAAACTTACATACTGCACCTTTAAAATGTGACAAGATATGTAACCAATATGTCTAAATTACTACAGTTTTTAGTCACCATGTAAATCCACCAAACAGAAAATCAAAATGCTATTCTAATTATTCACTTTTAGACAATGTAGTGGTTGTAAAAAAAAAGGAGGAATACCAGAGAAACTGATTCTTAGAATTTTGTTTTGTTTTATAATAAAGTATCCAATATGAGGTCAGGCATTTTCGCAGCTAATAATCAAAATTTCGAGTGGTAAAACAGTTGACAGACCTTTTAACCATTTTTTTAAGCAAAGCTGTCATTTAATGCATTTATACATATTTAACAGCTTTTTACCAGTTCCTCGGGTCAATAAACATTCACAAAAATGAGGGAAGGCTTTTCATGGCAAAGAAAGAATTAAACTGTCAAATACATCTACTGCATCTCAGTGCCACCAAGGCAGTCAAAATAATAGGTCTCTGGTATGTAAAAAATAAAATTAAAACAAGTACAAATCTTAAAATGAGTTCAATATACAAAATAAAACCTTTACATTATTGCTATCTGACAAAAATGTTTTACAACTTCATTATCAAAATAAGCTAAAATATATGGGTAAAATGTGCAAGCATAGGTCACTTAACTTAGTCCGTACCTTGAACAGTAATAACAAAGGACAGGGAAAGAGTTGTTGGCTGGCAGGTCTAGTAGCTATAGATGGAGGAGATGGAGACATCACTGCACTGCTCGTCCGGGGATTCCGAGTGTCTCACAGAACTCCTGCTGGATGTACGACTGAGGGCGGTTCCCTCCACGGCAGGGGTCACTGTCCAGTGGCTGGGACCTTGAAGTGAAAAATAAATGTATAATATTATTTAAATCCACAAATGCCTTCACAAGAGCAAGAAAACTCAGCAAACAAAATGACATGAACTCATTTGGCCAACCAAATATGCCAGATCTAATTAGTCTCATAATATCACTCAAACAGGGTTGAAGTTTCACTCTTGGTTAGAGGTAAACGCTAATATTATCTGCATGCATTATGTAAACTGGAGCACCAAAATGTAAAATTCCACAATTCAAATTCACAAATAAGAGGCCATGCATGAAAAGAACCTCCAGGCAAACAAACTGACCTTCCTGTGTTCCTGGTAAGCCTTTAAGGCCAAAAAGTGCAAAATAATTTTTCTGCAATTACTCAGATAAAGGTCAAAGGATGTCATGAAACATAAGGAAAAGAGCAGAAGAGACAGTGAATTATTAGTGAAAGAGTTGGTGTGTGTTCAGTCGGCAATTCATAAACACTGGTACCAATGATGTGATCCATAAATTCATTGCAAACACCCTCTATAAAGAACTGTGAATAAAATTAACAAGTCATGTACTAAAATGATACACAATTCCAATAGGTACAAATGTGACTTACCTCTAAGTTGCCTCTGGCTTTCTTGAGTACACCATGGGTCAACGATACTAGGGAGGAGGAGGGGGAGGGGGAACGCAATCAGTTTAATCAAGTTCTAGGAGTATGGAAAATGAATCATACACAACAATTTAATTTTAGGATAAACCTTTTAGTGTACTGATCTCAGTAACAGGACTTACGCTGATCAATGATGATCTTCTCCATGCCCTCCTTCAGCTGGTTGGTGGAGCGCAGGCGTTTCACTGCTCCCATTAACATCTTTTCTTGATGTGATAGCTTGCTCTTCAATCTTGCGATCTCATTTTTCAACAACTCATCCTGGTTAGGGTGTACAGAAATAATAGTTAATTAGAGTATAAATACCTTCTATAAAAAAGGTAATACTGCCTGATCTGGCCATTCAAAATAGCAGACCTTTTAATATGTAAATACATGACAAGATTGTAAGTACAAATTTTAGCCATATTCAACACTGGAAATAGACTAGAGTTTATACTGCAGGTAATGGAACTGTTTTAAAAGAAAAAAGGTTTCAATGGGCATGGATGACATCATGAACCTTTCCAGAAACTTGCCAACAGTGTTTAAGTGTGAAACAAAAAACATTTAAAAGTAGAATTTGGGTCAGCGCTAGTATTAAATCACAAGTTTTCACTGTCATACTTGAGATACGGACCCTTTGTAGAGTGCAGGAGAGCTCTACATACCTGATGACTCTGTGTACCATCCACAGAGGTGCTTGTTGGGAGAGAGACTCTCCAGACAAGTTTCAGCAAACGACCAGCCTCCTCCAGTACCTGCTGCATTGTGTTGATATTCATAGAAAAGCCTTTGAGAAGCTGATGGTCCAGCACCTAACAAAATAACAAGACAGTCTCCATGAATAACACACCAGCTGGCTAATCAAGACATGAAATGAGTGAATAAGGAGGGCTCTTTACCACAGAAAGTATACATTACAGAAGCAGCTTTCTTTCTGCACCAAAATGATTATCTAATTAGTGCCATGACCTGATATTTGGCACAGAACTAGCTAGCCAAGCCCAGTGTGTTTACCCGTGACTCAGAGTCCTGCTGGGACAGAGCATGGAAGCAGTCCTGCAGATGTTTGTCCATCCCGCTAGTCAGTTTCCTGCCCTCAGTGATCTGCTTCCGGAGGGCATTGTAGTCCTCTATGAGACCCAAGATGTGCCGTCCGTTCTTGTTGGCCCAGAGGCGGTGGCCTGGGACAAGTCGAGAGGGTGTGGGGGAGGTGCTATCAGCAGAGCTTCCGCTGCACTGGGACATGCAGTCCACCTCCCTCCTCATCTGTTTCTTCACCTCTGCAAAAGACACCCAATGCATCATCCTCACATCCCGACAGGTAGCAGGAACCACCATACATCAGCAATGCTGAAGGAAGCAGTCAGCTCAAGTAATAAAACTTATAGGATCATGACTTTGGGGGATCAAAAACTATTCAGCTTAACAGTCTATGTGAAGTTAGGAAAGTTCCTCAGAAAGGAGCTCAAAGAGAATTTAGGCTCATGAGACATACCATGGAGGATACTTGAGGTGTCCCTGCCATGTGCAGAGCCCTGGGAAGCGAGATGATACGGATCACAGCCATCAGGCACACTGGCTTTTGCACCATCATCTGAAACATAAAGCAAGAATGAGGGATCTTCATCTTCATGCTCTACCAGTGGCACAGTACTGAACAAAACTAAAGGTGACATGCATCAAGGTCACCTCCACGTACCTCCAGCAGATCCCCTGGCCTCTCCGGCCAGTAGGTAGTTGATGTGGATGGTGGAGGGGGAGCCCTCTTGCTTGCCAGGGCCCCTCAGAAGCTGCTCTTCTAGCTTCTGCCGCAGGGCGTTGTTGGTGTGGATGCTCCTCTCTAATTGCAGTCTCAGGTGACGGATCTCAGACAACAGCTCACTCAGGTCCAGTGTTCCTGAACCCGGGTTTGGGGATTCCCGGGCTGGATCTGGAACGGAACAGCAAGATGAGACCTCCGAGTGGAGCTCATACTGGCTCCAACTGTATTAGACTGAGGTTTTTTGTACAATATTAGTCAAAAAAAAAAATGGGCAAATATCATATTTCCAATATGCATGTTGCCTGTTCTTCCTGGATAAAGAACCATCACTCCCAGCTTCTTAGTGACTCTTTTCGATGACAACTAGCACGCTAACAGGTTCCTTGCTTCAAACTTTATCATTATTGCAATGGATTCATCTGCTATATTTTGAAAACTGCAATATATTGTGCAGCCCTAATAGAAGAAAAAATATCTTTCAAGAGTTTTTGTGGTTTCAAGAGCTGAGGTAGTATAGAGTGATTTGTTGAATCCCTGATACAAAAAAAATCACACTTGGAGGTGGTTAACTGCAGGATATGATATAAAAGCACAACAAAAGTTTATTCATCATACATACTGTACTTCCCTGTTCCAAGCAGTAACACAGTGATTCTTCAGTGAACTATAGCTTAAAGGAGCATAACATCAACCGGAATGATTGGTTGTGTGTCAGTATATGGTAAAAAGAAGAGAACCCCCAAGCAAAAAGATTATTATAGGGGAGGCAAAAAGCTCATTAAAAAGCCAAAACCAAAATCAGTACTTTGTTGGAAGGCACTTTAATATTACCTTTCATTTGAAGTCATATTTTTCCCCAGCGGAGAAGCTATTTATAGCTGTGGTGTCAGTTTGCTCAGTGTGTTCCAGACCACAGCACTTCCAACAGGATCAGGCAGTGCTCATTCATGCACACAAGAGACTGTGGCACCGAGTCTAGCTGCTCAGGGAACCGTCACTGATGACCTCACAACAACAAATTAAGGCTGCGAGCCCTTAGGGCCAAGCTTGAAGACTATCAAACTGGGCCAGGCAAACAGAAACTCTAATCAGTTTGAAAATGTTCCAGTGGTTTCCCTTTCAGAATGTGTTCATTGTTCTAGATTTTAGGAACTTAAAGACAATCTGTTTGTCAGTTCTGGTTACTTGAATTACAATGGACAAAATCATATTCAGTGAAATGGAAGCATACATACATATAGTTGTATTGATGGAAAGCTGTACACATACCGGTCTGTTTCTCTGCATCAGTTTTCATCTGTTCATACACCTGCAGCTCCACTCGCAGAGATTGGAGGAGCTGGTGGTTGTCCATGAGCTGCTGTCTCTGGACACTTACTTCACACTGCAGCCTGAAATTAGAATTACACCTGCATCATGAATGTGTCACCATAACCTCAGACTGTGTTCTTGACAACACTGACATTAGATGATATTGGTCTGGATAAAAAGGACACTTACAGACCCTACACCTCTCACACATGGCCTACCTGTGGATTTCATCTCGGCTGTAGTGCAAGGAGTCCTGCATGTGTTTGTTGTCCTCCACCATGCTAGACAGGCGGCTCTGCAAACGGCTGTTCTCCTTCTTCAGTGTCTCAAACTCATTTCTCATATATTCCAGCTTTGCGGTCTTCCTGGCAAGTGATTCCCTCAGCTTCTCATTCTCTTTTTGCTTATCTGTTTTCATAAATGTAAGTGTTACCTTTTTGTACATGACATTAATTTGATTAATTTTGATTTGTGTTTTAAGTAAATGTGATACTAAATAGAATCTCAATGAGCAAGAGAGAACACAATCCAGTTGGTGCTCTGGACGAACCCCATAAGATAGACCTATACAACTAAATGCCCAGATATGGGACGCTGATGTTCTTTGTACTGTATCAAAAACTGGATGTTGCCTTTGTGACTGAACTCACAGAAAGCTTAAACAAATAGTCGACACAATTGCAAGTTAGTGTTGTGGGCAAATACTTTTATGTTGGCAAACGTCAGGATGTTTTCGACAGAGGCTATCTGAAAGGCTTACCTCGAGACCCCAGGCTCAGTTGTTCCTTGAGGGCCTGGTTCTGGCCCCACAGAAACCGAACTTCATTGGCCAGCTGGCCCTGCTCCTCAGTTCCATGGATGAAGATATTTGTTGCTGCTGTATATGAAGACAAACCTAGAATGAGTGGTCTGGTAGAATGGGAAACTCAAAATTGAACTCTACCTCCAGGTAAGACGGATGTAAGGCAGTTTCTCTGACCTGGGTCCTTCTCCACTTCGGATAATCTGCGCTCCAGCTGCTCTCGGAGCCGGTCGTTGGTGCGGATCGTCTCCTCCAGGCGCTGTCGGAGACTGCGGATCTCCTGCAGGTGCTCAGCCAGGAGATCTATGAGGAGGATGGAAACAAGATCAGCTTTACACACACACACATGCACGCACACACGCACACATGCAAAGGATGAAGGCCTTTACCGGGATCCATTGCACCAAGTTTGCCATTGGCACTCTCTCGCTGAGCGGCAGGGTCTGGCTCGTCTTGGCCTGCATCACAATCCTGGTGTGGAGAAGAGGACCTGGCTGGTGTCTTATCCCTCTGGGTCAGGATGGAGCGGTGCAGATCCAGTTCGCTGCGTAGTGTATCATTTAGCTCCTCACTGCTCTTCAGCTGCTCCACGAGCCGGCTGTTCTCCCTCTGCAGGCCGTGCAACTGTTGGTCCATTCCGGCACTGCCAGAACTAACTGTTTGGCATGTATCCCCACCCTCCATTCCACTTCCTGACAGGTACAAGAAACAACAAACATGCTAGTCTCTTCACAGCTGACACCCTTTAGGACCAGTAATGAATGTTCAAAAAATCTTGACACAAGCTTTTGTCCAAAGGGACTGCAGCAAAGCCCGAATAATCCTAATGCAACACTCTGAAAGTGAAGACTCTTAGAGCAAATGAAGTGCATGCCATGCAGATTCAATTCAAGCAATATAACATGAAATTGCACTGTAATGGAGTCAGACAATTTCAATTTGTTGAAATAATTCACAACCTGCTTCTGAGCTTAGTGACTGGTTAATGCAATCAGATTCTGTTTGAATGCAACACATCAACGCAAAAGGCATGAAGGTTTTTTTCAGGCCCGGAGAACCGTCACAACACAGGTGAATTTCATAAATGCCAGATTTGAATTACTGGGTACAGTAGGAATGGAAAAAAGTAGCCAATGAATTTTGTCCTTCTCTTAAAACAATAAAATTACAGAAAGTTACCAATTTAAAGGAAGGCAATATAATGCATGAGATCACTGATGGACCTGCACAGACATCACAGGTGTAGAATTCCAGTCTAGATAGCTGGAATGAGACTAGTTTCACTGCCTCATGAGCTGAGACTAAATGAATTACTGGGTGGAATTCTTTGCTTTTAAAACTGGATGTACTTCTGTATTGATATTTGGCACCCATGGTATTCACTAAAAATGTAAACACATCATTTAATCATCAATTTATAGCTGACAGTTTTTCCTCATCATAGTCCTCACAAGTATCTTACCTGAAGCAGTGGCTCTCTGAGGTGCAGTATCTGTGGCAGGGTCAACAGTTCCTAAATCATTAATCCCTTTTACCCCTGTACAGAAACAGGAATTTGCATGAGTGTCATGACACTGTGCAAAACACATCATAATGTTGTTCAGGTGTTCACAACTCCTCCAATAAAATCAAGATACAAACATTAACAGCCATTGTGACAAAAGAAAGCTCAGAAAATGTATACGACAGCTGGGAAATTTCAAGTTTGGACTGAAATTCTATGGACGCCTATACGAAAAGAAAATAAGCCAAACCAACAGTATTAGTGGTTTACAACTCTTGAGAAACAGCTTCCTGTAATGTAAACCAAATGCTAATAGCAACATGTCATTAACGTCTCAATGAGGTATACATGAACTGAGCCTTTGGGTTGAATTTCAGCACATGTAGGGAAAAGTTTTAGAGTCTATCAAGCCACCATACTACTGTAACATTATACACCTTGATTATTGGGATTATATAATAAGCCAGACATTCACAATGGTTCAAAATGTTACATTTGAAAAAAGTCACATTTTCAGTATTTTGACAAAACCAAATAAGACAACGGATCAAAACCAAGACCCCCTAACAAAATATTCCCTTGCATAATAACAATACCTTTGGAACCCTCTTTTGCAGCTTTCAGTAATTTCCTCCATAGTCGACGGGAGCCAGTATTTTTTGTTGATGCCCCCTCTTTGACTTCCATTTTCAAGCTAGCCCCCCTACACTGCAGCGATCAGTAACAGAGTTCTTGGGCAGAAACTTCCCAGGACCCTCTCTCTCACATATAATACATTTCCAGCAGAGCAGCCTCTGTCTCTGCTTGAGGAACTCAATTTGGAGATTAAACAGGACACCCGTCATGAATAATGTATCTTTAAGTGCCGGGGGAAACCATACACCTGTTCTGTCCTTCACTCCGTTTCTTTGTGGTTCGTAACGCTTGAATTCAGAAGAATGAGTATTAGCGGAATATAAGTACCATTACTAATACCATTACAGGGGGGAGCCACATTGATTGAGGCAATCTGAACAAGGGGAAAATATTTATATTTAATGTACTGGTCCAATGTACTGGAGCACTGGTCCAAATAAGGGATTCTGAGCAACTACAAAAATAACATACTTCTATCTGTACTACCCTCACTCTTGCAAACAGGAAAGAATCCATTTGTGGGAACTTGGAATGAAAAATGAAGCATTCATTTCTACATCACTGTCCCACTGTGACAGCTAGTTTAAAAAATACTATCTGAGATGCAATAAGATGTGAAATTCATTCTACCTTCTTGACACTGCTGCTGTTTTTCCCTCAACAGGTGAATCTTCATTGTTTGAAAAATCCTGTGGATAATAACTTATGACCCTAGTTACCTCTATTCCACAATGGCAGTCAACCAGTCATATGATCATTAGTCTGCTGTATCTTATTTTTAAAACGAATATTCAGACAATTCACCTTGAAAGATGTGGCTGTATTTCAGCCTCTGTGTGGTACTGGAGGTTTTATTGTTGGCGGAAACCCTGTCAATGTGTGATGCCCTGTCAGACATCTCGGAGTCAGAGCTGTGGAGGTTGCTAAGAGATTGCCCATGGAGTTGCTTCTGCAAAGTCTGGACCAGACGGTTCCTTTCCTGAAGTTCCTTGGAGAGCCTGCAAATGGATGTTAAATATTTTTAGACCTAACAGGCATGTCAAACTGCCCTAACAATCATTCAGTTTTAAATAATGCATAGTTTCCACGTAGGCTAGCCCTAAATGAAGTGGCCTACATATCAACTGTAAATTAATTTTGTTGAATGCACACATCAATGACAAACAGCTGTTTGCAGGCCAGTAGTGTACTGTATTCAGGGGAATTTCACACATGATTTATTTAAAACTTCTTTTTTTAAAACTGAGTTAAGCAGGACGCAACAAAGCCACAATAAAATTACAGGTAAAAGGCTGAACTTTATGATGGAAGTCAAAAACCACAAGGTTCAAATGCTCAAATGCAAAACATAGTCATTGTCCCTGGACTGTTCGTATAATAATCTCACAACAAATGTTGAGATCAGTGCTTTGCAAGTTCTGTGTGTGCAACACCGCTCCAGCATTTTGCAACATAAAAAGCTCTCTTCAATACATACATGCAAAAACACATGCGCAGGTATACATAACTCTGTGTATGCAGTCAATGGTTCAGTGAATTCTTAGATAAACCTTTAAACCAAGAATCAGTTGGTCAAAACTGATAACTTATTTACCAGATTCTGATTCTCATCAGTGTAGATTTGAGTTTCTTTTTCATTCATGACTGACAAACACTCACTCTTGGATAATTATAGTACAGTTGACCCTCCAAAATCATGGGGGTTAGGGGCACATCCCCCGGGATGTGGAAAATTTTCGGCCCCTCTAGGCGAGCAAAGCGATCATGCGAGCGTAGCGATACAAGCACAGCCAGCTGGGGGTTCGGTAGGGGAGGGGGTTATGTGAGCAGAGCAGATATCCAGAAAAACAGTGTGTATATTTATGGTATTAAACAATAAAATACATTAATATTACACATATGTTTTATGAATTTATGACTTGCTTAAATTTTTTTACAGTTTTCTTTACTTTTCGTCTGCTATGCACTTCATCTGCAGGGCTATGCAGTTTCCCCCGCAAGTCCACAAAGCTCCTAAAAAATTCCCATTTCATTGTTTGTTGCTGACCTGCGAAAAATTGAAGCCGCGATGTGGGAGGGTCAACTGTATTTGATCAGGAAGAAAAACAGCACTGTAATGATGTTGCAATAATCTGTTACAGCTGTAATGTTTTTGCATGCAATGTCATATTAGGTTTGACATATTATTTCTGCCAAACAAAAATTTAACCAGCTTTTCCATGTGGGAAATGGATCTACAGGGACAAATCCATGTGAAACAAACCTGAAAAGCACACAATAGTGAAGAGGTGAAAGGTAGCAGAGAAGCCACACAGCAAACACATGCTTTCACCCAGTGACAGCTCCAAGTGAGAGCACTCACAGATCCAGCTGTTCCTTAGTGGCTTCAGCTAAGTTCTGGTTCTGCTGTACAAGATATCTCAGCTGCTGTTTCATCTGCTCTCTCTCTCCCTCAAGCTGTGAGCGCAGGCAGTCTATCTGGCGATGAAGGCTATCGGGACTATCCAGTGACAGGCAGAGAGTCTCTCTGCAGTTTGAGAGAATGCTTCCAGTATGACTACACAATGCATGAGCACTCAAGAATGAAAGAACACAGGCAGAGAAACTACGTATCCCACACACTATAAATAGATCAAATTGGCTAGAAATCCATCATTGTTGAAACTTCATTGTTTTTGGATGAATAAAATGTGCTAGAAGACAGACATTTCTAATTTAGTCACCAGCACTTTGCTTTGGCAAGAGAGGACATATTTCACTGACAACTCTTCACAATGGGGACATGTGTAAGGGAGAAGGAATGTCTCGTATTAACAGACTAAAATGACATTATAAAACAAATAATGATCTATCACAACCTCCTTCAACTGACTGCATGCCAAGATGTACGCTGTTTTCTATAAATAGTCTTATTTTTAAAAAGACTGATAACAAAGGGATAAGTATGAATGTATTAGCTGGGATTTTGGTGAGCAATTGTATGCCAACCATTAGGGCATAAATTAGAGTTAGAGTTAGAGTTGCTAAATAAGTCTTGCACACATTAATTACACTAATGCCTACATTCAAAATGACATGACACAGGAAAGAAGGAATTGATCAAATATTTCCAAGTAAAAATAAAAACAATTGTACAAAGTACACAGCCCAAATTATGTTAACAAATCATTTTGAGTCTGAAATATGATCTATCTTCCAGGTGTTCATTTGGATAATGTTGAGAGTCTGAGGTGCAAGCCCCCTCATGGTCTGGCAGCTATTGGCAACATATGAGCAGATTTAGGCATCCAGAGAAAAGGCTATGTCTCATGATGCATTTTATTTGGACACAGACACACATGCATCCTCCACTTCTGGCTTTGAGAGATTTATACTTGACAGTGTTGTTTTCAGTGTCCTTAGAAACTTAATATCTTTATCTTTATATCTTAAAAATGAAAGACTATTTGTTTAGCTCAACTTCACTATAAGTTCCAAGAAAATCATACTTTTGTTGAAGCGCGTATCTAACATCTGTGCTGTGCTTGAGCTTGAAATTTAGATTGAAACTGTCACAGGATAAGAGACAAGACCTACCTTTGAGCCAGCTCCAGCATAGTGCCATCCTCATTATCCGAATGTGCATCTCCTACAAGACATTGCAGAAAATTGATTAAGAAGGCTCATTCTCTCTGAATCAGACAGAGTCCAAGGTCTGTGGACCTGTGCCATACAATTACTGCAGAAATCACTGGAATGGACAGTTAAATCATGAAAACATAGAAATGATTACAGAATAACAGTGTTTCAGTGTAACTAATGGATTTTATGATCTGTCTGTCATCTATACAGTACTTGACAACCCTTGTAGGCATCTGGGCCAGAATGCAATGAGCCAAATGAAACATTAGCTTGAGGGATGAAAGCCTGGTTCTGTGTGTGTGTGTGAGGCAATGTACCATTCTCCAGTCTCTCCTCCAGTCTCTCTAGCAGAGTGAGGCTTTTGTCCAGCTGCTCACGGAAGACCTCTCCCACATAATAGTCCACGTCACTGGCCTGCAGCAGCTCCTCGAAGGCCTTGTTGAGATCTTCCAGCTGCTGCCGCTGCAGGGAGCCCAGGCCACGGCTCTCCTTGATCTGCTGCCGGAGCTGGGACAGCTCTCGAGCTTGAGACTGCACCAGTGAGTCGATCCTGCACAAATCACAAAACAGGAACAACAAGTCAGGCACACTGGAGAGGCATACAGTCTTGACCTCAGAGAACAACAGAAAATTCTTTTTAAGTAAGCTTAAATATATTTAAACTATCACGTTAATAATAAGCAGTATGTAATTGTGATTGCAGAAAAATCAAAACATCTGCACAGAACAGTACAAAGTCAGCTTTGTAAGCTTGCTGCAAGTTGATAATTGTTTGTGTGTTTTTGTCTCTTTCCAATTTGTAGCATAGCAATCCAACACTTACATATAGGCCATGATGTAATTTTCAAAAACTTTCAAGTCCTCGATTTAATTTTTATACATTTTAAAGGGCTGATAAGGAATTTTCAAGCGCTCAGCAACAAACACAATGTTCAGTTACCTGGCTGGTGATGCCGAACGGCTGCGGAACTGAATCTGCTGCAGCTGTTCAGTCAGGTTCCTGTTCAAGCCCCTCTCTTTCTCCAGTTCGATATTAAGGCTGACAATCTTCTCCCTCATCACCTGAATCTCTTCTTCCTCTTGACCCAGGGAGAAGCTGTGGTTCAGGTCCCTGCTGAGGGCCCCAGAGTCGTGCTCCTGGTCCCGTCCGTCACCAAGCCCCGAATCGTGTTTCCCTGTGGGAGCGTGGCCAGGGTCGGATGCCACTGTAAGCAGGTCACTGGAGAGTGAATTTCGGCGCAGGAGGCACTGCAAGTGGCGGATGACTCTTTGGTGGTTCTCCAGCTGCCCCTTTAGCTCTGACACCTGCTGTCTGAGGCGGTCCACATTGTCAGTGATGCCATAGTCCTCATACATCTGCAGGTTCTTCAGGCTAACCTTGGGGGAGCTGAGGGTGGGCGAACTGGGATAGGACACACTGGAGTTGGAGTCAAGATTGTCCATGGAGGAGAAGGTGCCGCAGACTTGCTTCAGAAGTGAAGGGATGCTAGATTCACTGGCGTGTAGCTGTAAGCCACGATCATTGTCTGTGATACAGAAGAACATGCCAACAGACAGAAAAACATTACTACATGTACAAAGATGATGACGAGTTTAAACTATGACAGTCTGTTCCTGAAGTGACCATTATCACTACACATTGGAAAGTTATGAATGTAAGTACAAAGGAGGTAGGGAAAACCATTCCAAAAACTGGGATGCGAACATGCAGGGTGGGAAAACTGGACAAGAACAATCAGTGCACCATTGAGACAGTTCAGGAAGTTAGACAGGATATAAAAGCTCAAGGTTTCAGGCCCACACACCAGAGTTAATCATCAGCAGTGCAAATCCTCATGCAGGGTTTAAAACCATGATTAGTCAACACTCCACAGGCATGCTGGCTACCTGTACTACTGTTCTCCACCCTATCCACTTCGTTTTCACTTTTTCCACTTGTTTCGTAACCCAGGTCCTGCAAATCCACCTGTATCTCTTTGTCATCCTGTTCCAGAGAGGTCGCTATGGGCGACACATTGTGGTTAATGGGGCCCTTCTGACAGGTCGAAACAATGCCTGCCTCATCCGCAAGACTTTCAAGATGCTGGTGACATGCTATCAGTTCATTCTGGGTCAAGCTCAAGCTCCGATCAATTGCAATTATGAAACTATAAAACCACTTGTTAGCTGTGTGAAGCACAATTCACTGCCATTCTAATCCATGTGAAGATGAACATGGGCCAGCGTGTTTAAAAAACTGGATCAAAACCTGTCTGGAATCCACATTACTCAGCTCATCTGCTGTGTGACACAGTCCATTGTTTTTAATAGAACAGAATTTACACTGGCCATCATGCTCAATACACATGAACTACACATGCAGTAGTTTTATAGGAAATGCTTTTACACTGGGGCCATTTGGTCACATGATGATGGTGAAGCCAGCAGCAGTATGTCATAGATGCTCCCACTGCATCCAAAAATACTCCTTGGCTTGAGGCTTGAAATTATGACAAACTGGAATCTGTTGCCCCAGACTAGAAGTAGACTGTCTGTCCCCCAGACAGGCCCTAATAGCCACATTTGAGATCATTTATAAGTAAGAGTCAAAAACAGGCCTTGATATAAATATGAGGTACTTCAGCTGTTGGTAGATGAGGTTTGACTTGACAGTAAGTTCAAGAGATATTTTTACAGCAGCTGTGAGTCTTTACACATTTAGAAATTTGATATTATATAAATATAAAAAACGTCATAATTTTGCTACACAATATAATGCTACATGTGTCTCCAATTCTTTTTCTGAGTAATTCATTTCAGGATTCTTGGCAGAAATAGATAAATGAGGACTGAAATATGAAATTGATTTCTTAAGCTGGATGATCTTATTACTGCCCTATTTTCTCCTAACTCTTTTGTGCTACATGGTAGATTTATGCTTATTACATGTTCAACAGTTGTCATTTGCTTACTTTGCTGAGATGCACCGTGTGTTTTCTTTGCTGTATTCTGCAGGGCGATGACAGTCTGAGCTGCAGCCAGCTTGTCTTCCAGCACTTTGCACGAGCGCTTCTTCTCTTTCAGGGCCTTCTGCAGGGCCTCCAGCTGCTCCTGAATGTTGGGCTGCTTAAGTGGCCTCGCTGCACTTGCGCTGAATGTTCTCAGCTGGTCCTCATAGTCCATGACGAGCTGCTTCTGCTCCTGAAGGGCTTTCTGAAGCTCTGAGATCACCTGCTCGTTTTCTGTGAAAGCTCTCTGAATGTGGGCTATACTGCTGTGGAAGTCTGTGTTTTCATCCTGATGGATTGAGCGCTTAACGCTGGGTTGATCTGCCTCGGCTGAATACTGCTTGTGCAATAGCTCCTTCTCTTGGAGAACCTTCTGAAGCTTTTCCAGATGCCTCTGAAGTTCTGGTTGCCCCCTTGGTCCATCCCTTCCACAGTAAGCACTGAGGGATGCTACAGCGGTCTCTGAAGCCTGAAGACATTCTCCAAGCTGTTTGATTAACTGGTCTCGAACGTGTAGGTCTTTTTGCAGCCTGTCAGGATGCCGATGAAGTTGTTCTCCCTTTGTATCTTTTCTCCTACCACCAGCCATTTCAAATCGACCCTTTAGCTCCTTGCTGTGTTGTTCTTCTTGGCCTTTCTGGGAGTCACCCTCTTCCATGCAATGGCTGGTGTCCTGGTTTTGAATAGCAGTGGCATTGAGGTTGCTGTTTGATGGCTCTACAGCATGAAGTCTTTCCTGGAGCTCAGCATTCAGTCGGCTCTGTTCCCAGAGAGCTTCCTGGAGCTGGTCGATCTGCCGGTGTAGATCAAATTCATTGCTCTGTGGCTCTACCCCTTCAGCCTTCCCTTTACATGAGGACGTCTCCTCAGATGGCTTACTGACCTGCTGGAGAGCATGCTCGAGCTTGTGCACCAGCTCCTGGGGGTCTGTACAGGTAGTGTTTGCTGTGTCTTTGGTAGCATCGCCTGATGTGAAGGCACCAAGAGAGACTAGTGCAGACTCAGCCACTTGAAGACACTCAATGAGCTGCTGGTTTAGCTCCTCCTTTTCCTGAAGCACATTCTGAAGCTCCCTACAACGATTCTGGAGCTCACTGTGGCCTTCTCTACCATGATTGTCCATGTTACAGGCAGTCAGATAAGCGATGGTAGATTCTGCAGCCTGTAGGGCTTCACCAAACTCTTGATTGAGCCTCTCTTTCTCATGCAGCTGTGCCTGCAGCTCCTCTGACTCAGCAACCCTCTCTTTCAGCCGGGCGATCACCTGCTCTTTTTCCTGGCACTCATTATGGAGCAGCTCCAGCTGATTGCAAAGCTCAGTGTCCGTGCTCTGTCCAACTGCTGTGATGAAAGCTTGGGGATGTGCGGGCGGTTCTGAGTCCGGCCACAGTGGGTTTTGTTGGTGCGGACCCACTGGGCCCCAATGATTTGGGTCCAGCAGTGCTGATGTATGGTGAATCTGCATTTGGTTTTTCTCTGTCAGAGAACTCTCATCTCTCAGAAACTGCACCTCTTTGTCATAGGCTGTTTTACTGCTTCCAACCAACTTATGGGGCCTAATGGGAACTGGAAGACGGGATTTCATCCCAGTCTATAGACAAAAAAGGAAGAAAACATTACTTATACAACCAACATCTGGATGTCTCAAATGATATAATGTTAAAGACTGGGACTGGTGGCACTTACCACATGTCTCATTAGGTCAGGATGTTGATTCTTCTTGGGTGAGGTGCGGTTTCTGTCAGTATCACTAGGCGTCTGCTCAATTACAGGCTGCTGGGCCTCTGCCACCTGCAGCTTCCTCTCCAGGCTCTCTGCTTTGCGCTTGTACGCCTCCAGCTCTGCTTTCAGCCGCTCGATTTCCCTCGCCATGCTCACAATGAGATCTGGGTTGAAGCCTGTCTCACCACCAGCAGAGGAGTTCAGCTCCAGCTGCTCCTTGAGAAGCTTAATGACCTTGCGGTAACCCTTTGCTTCAGATTTCAGTTTCTCTATCACTTTCTGGAGGTCTTTGTGGCCGTCGCTGTCTCCAGAGCTGTCTGCACTCTCCTTGGACTCTGTGGATTGTTCCTCCTTGAGGAGACCCTTCAAGTCAATGTTCTCAGCCTGCAATCTCTGAAGTTCCTCTCTGAAACAGAAAATATTTACTCCATAAAAATCATATGTGCATGTATTACAAAGGTGGCTTCACAAGTATAGTTGTCATTGTGAATAATCATCCATAAACTAAACGTAGTTCTGTTTTTCTTTAAGTATAATATCTAAGGACAGTGCCAAAATCAAAAAGGGGGCAATGTAACAATGCTAGTACTTTCCCTTCAATATTTAAGTGACTGAACTGATTTCCCTTAGCAAGACACAAAACTTTTGCATGGAAAGAGAATGGACCAGTAGACAACAAAATACTCATTGACATCAAACAACATCAAAAAACTATTGATGACTGATACCATACCTGAGCTGAGTGACAGATGAGACCCCACTGTCCAACAAGAGAGAACGGAGCAGCACCACCTCCCTGTCCTGGTCCTCCTGACTCCATTCATGCTTGTTCTTTCTGGTGTGTTTGAGCCGGCCTCCATCTCTTGCAGGATGGGAGGCAGAGGTGGTGCTACTAGAAGTTTTGTCAAGTACAACTCCCTCACTCTTACCACTGTCAAACAACTGACTGTTCTCATCTGCCCACTGAAGTTTCACCTACACAGGGACAACAAATTCTCTTAAGGCACAATAAAAAAAGGTTGAAAGAAAGCTAGTCCAAGTACACAATTTCCAGTCAATCAATTTTTTTTTATGATTCAAAGCCCTTTCTCCTACCTGTTTCTGAGCAGCAGATTGGCTCTCTTTTTCAAGCATTGAGTGATGGGCCTTGTTATTTGGCACAGCTTCCTCCACCTTCCTCTCACAATGCTAAAGTAATGGAATGTAGGGGTGACACAAATGGCTTTGTAAAAGAAAATGCAGCGATGGAATGCAATTCAAATACACCTCACAAGAAAAGTAGAATGACATGTCCATAATGTAATATGGATAATAAAACTGTTTAATGGAACACAGAAGATAAGAGAACAAAGGATTAGTTCACAGATGTTGCAGAGGGTAAAGATGTCAGATACACATTCATTTGTTAGAGACAAAATTGAAGGACAGATTCACAACCAACACTTAACGAGATGTTACATAATAGCACCTCATTCTCTAAAAGCGCTGAAACATCTTCTGCCCCCTTTTCTGTAGGATCTTTGGCAGCACTCTCTGCCAGTGAGGCACTTTTCTGGAGCTCAGCATTCAGTTCCTGCAGTTTATTAATATAGTCCTGGAGCTCAACCACCTAGGACAAATACAAGTATACACAAAAATGCAAATACTTAAAAATGTATTCATATGTCCATAAAAATATGGTGATCAATAATACCCCAGATATACAGTACATGGTTCTATTTTGGCATTCCACATGTAACCCACCTTCTGTCTTAGCTCTGCTGCAGACAGGCAACCCAGCTCATCCAGCCCATCTCCCACACAGATACTCATGTATGAGGTCTGATCGGCGATAAAGCTGAATGTATCCGCTTTGGTGTTGAAAAGAGAAAAGACAGTCGACAGTTAAAAATGAATGAAAAATGTTGAGATGAAATTATGCAGCACGCAAGGACTGTGGTGCTGTGTCTTACCTGTGTCACTGGTTCCGCCCACTCCACCTCCTCGATTCTGGATCGCCCCGAGGCGAGCCTGAAGGGATGCATTCCAGCGCTGGGCATCCTCCAGCTGGTGCCGCATGCTCTCCAATTCTTTTGGGTCGACTGGTTCTGTCTGAGTCTCCCTCCCTATAAAAGTATATATCAAATTAACATGCTGCCTAATGAACCAACAACCGGCAATAATTCTTAAGTGGGAAATATTAATTGAACAGGAAGTATACTTCTGCTGTGCTGGAGTCAATATTATTTGATACATGCACATTAGATGTCTATGAAGTGTAGGTTTCTGTAAATATATACATTCTTAAATCTCCTTCTCCTCTTAGACTAACACTGAGATGCAATCTTATTGACAAACAAGGTTGCCTTATCTATTCACTACTTTTTCATAACCATAGTTATTTAATTGAATTAAACTATGGTGAACATGAACTTGAATATTGCAATGACCAGGTGTGGCACATCTGAGTCAGCTGAATAATGTAAGGCAGTGAAGCTCTTTAAATCAATTAAATTTCTTCAGACCGGATTACAAGTGTATGGGTTGAGGCTTCATGAACATACTGTATACATTACAGCATGTAAATTTTGCAAAAGACACCCAAAAAAAGCTTAGCCAAAACACTATACATGCTTCACACAGCCATTGGATGTTACTTTTTTGTGCAAAATTCTAAATAATTTTAAAAATGAAGGTGATTTGAATGACTTATGAATGGTCATCTAAATCAATTATTTCACCAAATATTTAGTTTAAACTTCTAAAACTCAAAAATAACCACCATTTCAGAATTTCAATCCAAGGACAAAATGTGTGCATGAACATAAAAAAAACTAACATAAAAGCTGCCAAACACATGGAGCTCTCAAACAAAAATGAAATTATTCATAAATATATTCATATTTGACATTTTCCTTGATTTATGGTGCAGAAATCATTAGTACAGTCATAGAGGGCTTATTTATTAGGCAATAACAAAGACTCAGTGGAAAGTATTTCTGTGCAGTGTGAGGAATGACATAAGGAACAAGAAGACCTGAATGGAGGAAACTAAAAAACTGAAATTGAATTTTCCCTCTAATCTACTACAGTGCATAAGCAGTTGCTCATTTTGAGAGGCTGTCTTTTAATCATTCTGCTGTGTAGGGGTTATGAAAGGGCATCTCCTGGGCGACGCATTCAGCAGATGGATACAGACGGATTAACTGATGGCCGGGATTTGGACTGAAAGACAGAGCTCACCACACACTGGGACTTTGGTCTTTCATAGGCACTACATAATAAATGTTATAATTTTCTGATGAAATTAAAATTCATTTTAAAAATGATTTACCAGTGAGACAAGTAAGCCATGCTTATTGTTTCCCTGAGAACAGATGATATAACTGAATAGATTAGGGTGCTTTAACACATTGCAAAATGTCTTATTTCAGTTCATGCAGACTTTCCTTTTGCTGGGTAATGATGACATGACAGACAAGGGGTTTTAGTAGATGACCAAAGCACAGGGGAGCTCAGCTGCAAAACAGCCACACACATACGCAAGATGTTTATTCAGTTTACATCTTTGGGAAAGTTGACAAGAAAAAGGCAAGGGAAAGAGATGATAACAAACAACATGAATAAATGCATGAGACTGCACTTCCTTCTTTAACAAGTATGTTTTAAGTGCTATAGGAATGAAAGTGAGGAGAGAAAAGCAACAAAAAGCAAAGCATTTCCAACATACATGCAGACGTGGACCTGGGTCATGTTATAAATGACAGACATTACACAGGAAGTGTTAGTGGATGAACAAGTGACGACATACAAGAAACACTGAGGCTGACAACTTCATGCCATGTGCTCATGGCACATCAGAAAAACAAAATATCTTTTGTAAGTAGTACAGAATATAGTGACAATACAGGAGGTCCTCGACTTACGAACGAGTTCCGTTCCTACGACTTGTCGTAAGCCGATTTTCGACGAAAGTCGGAATTTATACCTAAATTATACCTTAAATTAACACCTTAAGTCCCTCACTCTGTACACACAACACATGAAGGACATATAAAATACAGTAATTAAATGAAACAGTAATAAAAAAAGAGAGAACAATTTCTTATCTTTATTTCTGTGTTCGTATTTACGAACCAAACCGCGCAGGTCGAAACTAGGTTTTTTAAATAATTTATGGAAGTGCGTCGTAACCACGAAACATCGTAACTCGAGACCGTCGTAACCTGAGGACTCCCTGTATAGAACATCTTGCACCACCCTCACAAACACTCAAATCTTTATGTATTATGGTGTGCTTGATTTGTGGGCTGTTGGCAGAACAGACATGCAGATTGGCCAAGTTTGTCCATATGTGGAGTCCTGCAGGGCTCCTTTGATGGACCCTAAACAGGGCCCTCAATGTGTACCGCACCTTCTCTTTGTTTGGCATGCTGGATCTCCCTCTCCAGGTCCTGCCGCAGGTCCTCGTTGCTCCGCACACCTTCTTCTAGTTGCTGACGGAGCAGCTGCACAGCTGTCAGGTCCATCTGCAGGGCATGCAGGCGCTGGGCACTGCAGCCACAAAGAGACATGGTTAAACCAGCCATGCCATCCTCATACAACTTTATTTTCTGTTCTAATTAGGCGTGACTATTACACAGACTTAAATGCAGAATAAACATTCATTTGAGACTGAATGAATCCTTAGTTTTTTTGTCTTTTCTTAGCCTATGTCTCAGATGAACTGCAGGTAGGGAATTAAATTGCATGTAACACCACTATGTTTTTTTACTGGAGATTGTGGGTCTGTGAATCTGGTGTGCTCCTCACCTGTCCTGTTCTTTTACAGTCCTGACCAGACTGGAATATAGCTGCTGCTCAGCTTTGAGTGCCCGATTTAGCCCCTCATTTTCTGCCAGCAGGGCTGCCAGAGTGGGCAGGGTCTGTGAAGAAGTGGGTCATTGGCAGTTAGTAATCTCTTTGTAACAAAGCTGTGTATGGCATCATACATTTGTGTATGGCATTATGACCTATAGAAATTTCATAGAACTATTTGGTGAAGCACAGTCACAATGTAGGCACATTCATTTTTAGGTCAATTCTGATTCAGTCCTGTCAGGACACATGAGTATGCTGGATGTGATTCTACCTCCTGCTGGCTGTTGCCCCCGATGATGGTTCTCTCTCTCTGTGGAAGTCCTGGACGGGGTCTTTCTTCTGTTGCCTCAGACCCCTGGGTTTGAGAATCACACTGCTTGCGGTCACTTTGCTTGCCCAGACGTTCATGGAGGTCCTGTAAGCAAACACAAATCCCCCAGGTAAAGAGAGGGAATGCTCACAGTAACCTAATTAAACCAGACATCACTTTTACCCCATCTCTTTCAGTAGACTTAAACATTAAACATATAAGCCCCAAAATACTCTAAGTAACTAGTACAGGTGGGTAACGAGCAGGACCTAGTTTCAAGATCACAAGTGTAACTTATTGACCGACCAAAGTATCTGTGAGAGGGGCAAAGCTGCACTGAAACCAAAATGTTTAAATAATTCTGCATTAAAAAAACTTTGCATTATACTATTGCAAAGAAATGTTTTTTACATGGACACTTTTCATACACATGAAAAATACAGGGCAAATTTTAAAAGTTGGTGATGAAGCTGGTAACTTGACATCCAACTTTAAACCAATAGTTTTAGTTCTTGTGAAGATCACCTCCCTTTGTCTTTAGCAAGCTTGTGATATTCATATAATCTCATAAGTTACAATATAAAACTAACAGTAAAACATGATTTTTTATATTTGGACACCAGGCAAGAAGTGTAATGCAACAGTGAGTAGAAGAGACTTTTTCTGTGAGCTCATTTACCCAAATGATATCATCCTTGGTCTCCAGTGTGGTGGTCAGGGTCTCAATGTTGATGGCCTGGGCCTCACTGCGGTTCTCCAGGTCAGAGATCAATGACCGAAGATCAGCCAATTCTATCTGTGGGGGAAAATTCAACCGCATTTCCTGAATTAGTACATTTTCAAGTCTGTTACGCAGAAGTACACAATTTCTATATATCAGTCTTACAACTAACTTATCACAGGTTGAGCATCCCTAATCTGACAATTCAAAATGCTCCAAAATCCAAAACTTTTTGAACGCCATCATGATACCACAAGTGGAAAATTCCACATCTGAGCAATGCGACTTACAACCATCCATACATACAAGCGAAAGAATATGCAATATATTTTTAAAAATAAAGAAAAAATATATGTAAATATAAAAATTACACTTGATCGTACATCCACCAGTGCTAACAGCTGCATGCGTACGATAGTGACTGTCAGACGACATTACAACATTGTGTACATCGTCTACATGCTACATGTACTTCTACATGCCGTGGTAACATACGTCTGACTTGCGTCCATTTCGATATACAACCGGTCGGTGGTCAAGAACAGAGCTAAGACGCATGTTGGGGAATGGGTGTATAGGCAAATATTCAAAATCTGAACAAATCCAAAATCCAAAACACTATTGGTCCCAGGCATTTCGGATAAGGGATGCTCAACCTGTATGGATAAATACATCAGCCACCACAGTGAGCTGATTCCTGTTAACAAGTGTATTATATTAAACACACCCTCAGTTCATTCTCTCTCTTCAGTGCCTTGTTAAGTGCTTCCGTCTTCTGTTCTAGCTCTTTCTTCAGCATCACTGCTGTCTTCTTTGTTACTGAGATTTTGCTGAAATTCCCTTCATCGTTCTTCTTGGTGAGCTCAGCTATGTAAAAAGCACCAGAGAACAATGTTAGGCCCTAAAGACATTGTAAGTGAAAAAAAATGGTCTCAGGTTTTCTCCTTAGGGTTGGACTACTCACCCTCCTTCTCCTCCAGACGCTCCTGTAACACCTGAATGGTCTGTTTGAGCTCCACCACCTGGGGAACTGGGGTCTCTGTCAGTCTCAGCTCTGCCAGGAATTTGTCCCTCTCCTGTCCACTCTCTACCAGTTTCTGAGGAATGTAAAATGAAACAAAGATGGTTCAATTACACATGGAATTATGTGATGCTTGGAGAGGATGTATCTCCTGTGAAATCAACCCCCACAAAGTTATGCCATACTTTTAGCTTGTTCTATTCACAGAAAGACCTTGAGCTTAGTTAGATGTTAATGTCTTCAGGATAAATATCAGATAGGTTTATTAGCATCTTGTAACAAGGGATTTTCTTGTATCAAGGGAGTTTCTCTTTGCATCATCATGAACTCTAAAATATCAAAGGGGCTCATATTATAAATCAACAAATATTAAATCAACAGTGCAATTCTCCAATAAGGTACCCACATTTATGATTGTGTCCTTTTCAGTCAGCCGTACTTTGAGCTCTGCTGTCTCCAGGTATTTCTCCTGCGTAGCCATTGAACTCTGCTTCTCAGCACTGGACAGTTGCTGCTGCTTCTCAGAGAGCTGCCGTTTCAGCTCCTGTATCTCCTGAGTGCGTTCACTCAGCGTGCGGTTATAATGCTCAGCAGACTCCTTCAGTAGAGACAAATAACATTTTTTATCAAATATGTATTTAATCAATTCCCCAAAAACTTCAGTCTAGTATCACATTGGACTGTTTTTCCAGTTAAAACATCACTGCTAGAGAACAAAGCATTGGACAAAAGACGAGCATGTTTTACTTTGAGAAGTCGGTCTTTGCTGCCGATGGTGGCCAGGAGTCCATCTACGGCGCTCTCGTTATCAGCCACCAGTCTTTCCTTGTCCTTCAAGGCCTCAGCCAGCATGGCCTCCGCCACCTTAAGCCGCTGGCTCAGCTGTTCTGCCAAATCTTTGGTGTTACTCTGCGTCTGGCTGAGTATAGTGTTTGCCATGTCCTGGAGCAAGAGCATCAAGAAAGCCATAAAACAAGGATGTTTGACAGTTGCTGAATCCTACTGTCAAAAGCTCTGTGTAAAAGCAGTGGATGTTTTTACCTCCATGTCCTTGCTTTTAGCATCAAGAGACTGCTGCAGCTGTGCAATGATTGAGTCTTTCTCTCGTAAAGTACGAGCCAAGTTCTCCTCAAGCTCTTGCTTGGCCCTCTGCAGGTTTTTGAAGGTGTTTGCCTGGTGCTGGAGCTCCACATCCTTCTCTTTAATCAGCGTGTCCAAACTCTGTGGCACAAGACAGCATAATTTCAGAGTACAAGTGTCTAAGCATGATTCAGTTATGTAACACATTCCTGGACCCAAAAGTCAAGAACTACTGATAGCCAAACATACGTTGATGGTCTCTTCATTGAGAGAAAGAAGGTTGTTCAGCCTTTCCAAATCTCTTTCCTTCTCTCGTAGAGACAGATGGAGCTGGCGAATTTCATTGTCCTTCTCCTCAATGGCTGCAAACTTCTCATCCATGGCTTGCTGTACAAGAATGAATAAATATCACCATTTTAAGCTGAGTAAAATCTAAAACATTTGCAGGAATTAAAGTGAGCAACCCTTAGGCATCATACCTCGAGTGCCTTTTCTTTCTCTTTCAGCCGTTCACGTAGCTTTGCCAACATGGTCTCTCCTCCTCCAGGGCTTCTATTTTGCTGCGGGTCATTGATCATATTCATGTATTCCTGCAGAAAGCCCACAGAGTTATCAGAGTTACAACCTACACATGACACAAGCCATGTAACTGTAAGAGGTACTGTGTGTACCTGTAGCTGGTGTTCCTTCTCGCTGAGACAGCTGGTGAGGCGCTGGATGGTGACCTCATGAGCCTGGAGTTTCCGTTTGCATTCATCCAGGACAGCCTGGTGCTGCTGCTCCAGGGCATTCTCTCTCTCCCCAATCTCTCCATTCAGTTTTTTCAGCTGGTTGTTCAGATCCTATGGGGGATGGAAGGATAAGGAGATCTTACACTTAAAATCCAAGCTTTACATTAAAGCACTGATCTCTATATGCTAAGTCACTATTGCAAACCTCATCCAGGGTTAAACTGTGGTGCTACACAAGGGTAGGGTAAATCTATGGTTTATTTTACAGATTACATCAGCATAATCAGCAGGGACTGAGAGTCACATTTTGACACAGACACTAGACGATCTAGGAGTATGCAGGAGTCCTACATGCGATTTCAAAGTCTGAACTACAAAGTCTGCCCCTCAATGATGGAGTCTACCCATGGGTGAATATGACTCTTACATAGTCCCCAGTTTCAGCCAGAGGAGAAGGGGAAAGTGAGTGAGACACTTACATTGATAGTTTTGTCTCCCTTTTTCTTCAGTTGTTGCAGGTCCTCAAGCTCCAGCTCCAGCTGTTCCTTAGCCTGCTGCAAGTCGGCCAGCTCCTGCTCACGACGCCCAAGCGCCCGCTGTAGCTTCTGGGCCTCCAGAGCTTTGGTGTGGTGCTCTTGCTGAAGACTGGCCAGCTCCGACTGCTTCTCCATCAGGAGGCTCTGGTGCTCCTCTGCTCCCTGGGGATCAAATATCAACACACTGAAGAAGGAAAGTGAAAACCGGCTTCACTTGCCATACAAACACTTCCAGTGAAATAAACACTGGTGGAGTAGTTAGAGGAATTAGCCTTATGACCCTAATGATGCTGGTTTGAATCCTATAACAGAGTGGTTGAGTTCTTCCTCTTGAGAATATCTTTAAATATACCTGAAATACTTCACCAGATTAGCAGTTGCAATAATGGTTATGTGAACCACATCAAAAATTATAAGGGTTGCCAGTATAACAATAAAACAATTTAATAGCATATACTAACAATATGAAATATGCGTTTTTCTTATAGCACCATCTGCAAGCATATTTTGCATGACTCACTGTTAATAGTTTTACCCAAATCAAAAAATAACTTGCCTGGTACTTTTGGATCTGTGCCTTGTGGGCAGCCTCCCTGGCCTTGGCTAAAGCCTCATCCCGGTCCTCAATCTCATGACACAGCTCTTCTATCTGTTACACAGACAGGAGGGAGTTGATGCCAATACAAATAACATTCCATTATGAGGCTTTTTGTATTTCCAGCTTATCTGAGGGGTTATTAACCTTACCTCCTTTTCCTTCTCCTTCAGTACCAGAGTCAGGCCTTGAATGGTTTTGTCTCGTTTCAGAGAATTCTTTTTTTCTGTGGCTATCTCCCTCTCTTTTTCCTCAAGTTTACCACCAAGCATCTGAAACAATTTAAAAGTACAACTCAGAAACAATCGGGCTATTGAGTGTCTTATGTTTTTAATGTTACGGTTGAGTTCACAGTTTACAGTACATTTTCAAACTGTCACCTTGTTTTGGTTTTCTGCATCCTCCAATGTCTTGGATAGATGTTGGACAGTACCCTTGGCATTCTGCAGTTCCTCACTCAGCTGTCTTGAAGCTGCTTCCAACCTGGTCACCTCATTTTGCTTATCAGCAAAGCTCTGAAAAAAATGTAAGTTATCAATGTTAGCACTTAACACAAGGGAATACAACTCTTTCTGCATACTTACTACAAGTCTTTTCACTAATGCAAGTATGCACAAGCTAACTCATTGAAAGTAAAATCCTCCCTTTCTATGCATATGTGAGGCCTATAGAGTCTGATTACCTGGGCTTCAAATGGCCTGTACTCATCATTAAAGTCATCTGTGAGATCCTGTAAATATTGCCACTCTGCAGCCTCTTGCCTCCTTTTTGCCAGTGCATCCTTGCTCTGGGCATAAACACTGCCTGGCATGGAACGCATGAAGGTATATTTCACCATTATGGGGATCTTACTCTGAGGCCAGACTAGAAGGGGCTTCCTCTGGAGGCTTCGGAGCAGACTCAGGAGGTCAGATATCAGAGATGGTTGAGCTGATGAGCTCCTGTGTTGGTCCCTCCTCTTTACCCTGGCAGTGGAGTCAGGGGAAGAGGACTCCAGGCTACTGCCTTTGATCTTCTTCACTGGAGAACTAAGGGAAGGTGATGCTCCAGAGACAGAAGAGGAATCAAGATAGTCTGAGTTTCGAGAATGACGTGAGGGACAGCTCCGGAGACCTCCTGAGGAACTGCTCTTGTGGTGGACAAGTTCCATGTACATGCTCTGTGAGAGGGAGTGAGCCATCTTCAGGGCAGGATTCCTTTCCACCGTCACCCTTCTAGATGAAGGACGTCCCACCCTGGGGCGATGATCTGCACTGCTTATGGTCTCGAGACTTGTCCTCCTTGTCTCACTGGCTGGTGAACTACTTGCATCCCCAGGCGGCTGGCCCCCAGCGATGGCCCAGTTCTCAGAGAAACCTTCCTCTAGGATTGTCCCCTTGTGGTACATAAGGCTACTGGCTTGAGCTTTGGTGGGCACATTGTCCCCTTGACCCCTTTTAGGCTCACTATTGTGGCGCCTGTACAAGTTGGAGATGCACAACACAAGGTTCTCCTTTTCAGCTTGCAACTTCTGTGCGTGGGTGTTGTGGGCCTCCTGCAGCTGCCTGAGAGTCACATCAGTGCGCACCACTCTCTCCAGCATATAGACGCACTTTCCACAGAGGAACTCTCCACGCCCGTCACGAGTGAGCTCTGAGCCCAGCACGTAGGACAGGACGACCTGCAGGTTCCTCCTCCCTGAAGTGCTGAAGATCCAGCGGCACTGGCTCCCGCGCAGCTTGTTCCCACACACACGGCAGGGGTCCCGCATGACGAATCGGCTGATGATTCAGACCTGTGCTGGCATCAGTGGTGTCAGAACACCAGCCATCACTCGGCAGACAATGCTGCTCGCAGGGACTGAGAGGGAAAACTAAAGGGCTCTGTTGGCAAGCACAGTAAGCCCTGTACCAAATCCGGTAATCCAGCCTCCTTGCCCTGATGCGCAGTCGTACCAAATCCTCTGACAACAGCATGATCTTCATTACCATGAATGCTCTCCTAATCTCTGTCACAGACAACAGGGCTATCTATTCTCGTACAGGTTTTTGACTTCAAAGATGTACCTATGCGAGACGTTGCAAGGTGGTTGTGCTGTGAGGTTTGTGGTTGTCTCTCTGGTGCACTGGTTTAGCAGTCTGCTTGACCATGCAGCTTAAATCTACTTTGGTCATTCAGATTAGAGACAGAGTTGTGCCTGCCCTTGCTGACACCAGCTGTTCACGGTGAGCATCCAGGCAGGGAAGACACAGATCCAATACTTTCTATCACAGCCAATATCCCCTAACACAACACTTTCAAGCTGGCTATATGCCCTTACAGTCTGGGAATCTGGTACTCAACACAAACTGCCTCATGTTTCAGGCATCATGTTTCTCCACCATTAACATGCCAACAGAAAAAGCTTCTGCATTATCACAGCAGAAAGCAAAGTCCCAGAAAAATCCTTCCCAACCTGCCCTAATATGACTCTTGTATTTCTTGGATCACACAAACCTTATATCTTGGGTAGAATCACTTTCTGGGATGGACTGGTGTCAACCATTGAATGCATATTCAACACTGTTTACACAATTTACAGTAATACAGATTTGCAGTCTAGCATGCCTGCATGCATTTATTTTGTCTGAGCCTTCACTTGCTCTCAGACATGACTCTTTTCCAAGAAAATGTGTATTTCCTACTTCAATAAATAAGGGTATGCCTTGTGGCACATATTAATAAAATGGGACATTTGAAATCACTGTATGACAAAATGTATTTTCTTTCAAAGATGCTTTCACAAAAAACCCCTTCAAGATCAGAGCACATTTGTTTTGTGGCACAGAAAAAAATGAGTCAGAGAGTGCTGGAGGTCATGTGACAAAACACTGATGCAAGAGAATGAAAAAATCCCCATGGCTTATTTCTGCCATAATGACATATCACTATAGAACTGCACTAAAGAAACACCCCCTCCCCTTCAAACACAAAGGCTTACATGCATCACTGCTCCTCAAAGACCATACTGATATGGCCAAACGCTCTTCACATCTGTCATCCATCTTTAAAAAGATTACAAAATAATAATGATAAAAAAGAAACCCACACTAAACCCTACCTGTGTTTCTCTTTCATTTCGGGCTCTCTCGTTTTCAAGTTCCCCTCTCAACACCTGTGAAGGAAACAAGTACAGCATTTTAAAACAGGAAGGGAGGTTTTACATTGCAGCTTCTAGAAAAATTCACCATGTATAAACTGTATCCTCCCTGAGAAAGATAGATGGTGTCTGAAACCAACCAAAAATTCAGAATTTTTAAATTCTTCCATAGTGCCTTATGAATTTAAGAGAAACAAATACTTTACCCAAGACAGACCTACATGGAAATAACTGAATAACAAAGCAAAATGTACACATTTCAAAAGAAATAAGCCTAAAAGTTTTCCAGTATGATACAATCATTTTCATGCACTATTCATCCATTTTAAAATACCCAACTAGTCAACAGGAAGTAAATTATTATGTTCATGCACCACACTGCTGACTAGAGCATATTTTACTTACAAATAAAAAAGAAATCAAAATAACATACTCAAGTCCACTTTAACAGTTCCAACGTAGCAATACGGCATGAATTGCATTTACAAACAACAGCTAGCTAGAAAGTATTGTGTATTGTATGAGATGTATTAATGGTGGCTATTATCAGTCCAGCACCTGCCAATCCCTTAGCTACCTCCAGTCCCAACCATAACAATTTCCTATACAGCAAACATAAAATTACACATAAATGGGGACAATTTAAAATGTAACCGACTTCTTCATTAACTGATCAGAGTACAGTAATTAAAAATGCAACTATGAGGCAAAGGACAAAGATGCATCCAACTATGGAGTCAAAAGTGTACAAATGCATCCAAAGCCTTACTTTTACCCAGTTTGAGCCAAGGGATATTTCCCAATCGGAATGACCTTTCTGTCTTACAAATGGGATCAGTTAAATTCCCATACCTGCAGTTCCCCATCCCTCTGGCCAATAAGAGCAGACAGTTGTGTGATGCGTTCAGAAGCTGGAAGGTCCCCAGTACCATGGTCAGAGCAGGTCTTCCTCAGCTGTTCGATCACAGCATCCTGATTCTTCAGGGAAAGTCTTAGCTGCTCAATAACACTATTGAAATATCAAAAGAGCAATTAGACACATTTAAATGCAATTATTTATTAATTATGATCTGGTATTGAGGTTAACAAATCTATGGAACAAATATTTGTGACTGATTTTAATGGTTATAATGAGAACATTTGCAAAACTCAGTACAGACAACCCTCGTTTGTTCGGACTAATACAGATTTAAATGGACATTGTTTATTAGTATTACAGACTGTACAGTAAACAGCCTATATTGTTAACAACTCCTAGGCTCTATGGAACAAATGCATTTGTGACATGAGAGAGAGATTTTAAGTTGTCATTCTTATAATCGGACAAGAACATTTGACAATTGAAACTCAGTGAAGTAGTCGACTGTATAGCCATTGTATAAGTCTGTCTCCCTACAGACCTATGTGACAAGCTGTTGCAATGCATACCATTGTTCCCTTGTCTTTTTACAGGGTAAGGGCCACTGAATCCTGCTTGTCTGAAAATGGCAGAAATGGTGGTTCAAGTGATAACCTACCTGTTCTTCTCTTGCAAAGCATGGTGTAAGTCCTGAGAGGGGGTAGGTGTGAAGGTGCCTGAAAGGCTGAATGCCAGCAGCTGCTTCTCCATGTCAATGTTCCGCACCTTCTCCTGCTCTGCAATGGCTGCCATCTTCTCAGCTTCATCTTCAGCTGCCTTCAGACTCTGACACATGAAACAGCACAAAATAATGGTGGCTATGGTATGCCAGATGAAAAAGCAATCTTATCTACCAAGAATACTGACAGCAGACATAAAAGAACACTAACAGAGCTGCATTCAAGTACAAAAGTTTGTTGATGCTTTGAAAACTAATAAGTTTCAGGAAATTACTGAAAACACAGTGGTGGCCAAAACCCATGTTTGAACTGTTCAAATAAAAAACATAAAAAAAAAAAAAAAACTGTTCAAATGTTTTCAAATGTTTGAACTTTGTTTGACAGCCATAGTATTCTTAAAACTGAAAACTTGAAGCTGGGCTAACTAAAACTGGCTCTGACAGAGGCTGGTTTACAGCTCATCCACAATCCTGACATTGCACTCAGTTTACTGAACTGTAGTTCTTCCACGCTTATGAAATCAAACCTTAGCTCATGACCTCAAAATCTGGAGGCATATTACCTTTTTCTTCAAAGTCTAATGTATGCTAGTCAGACTACCTGCTCTCTAAATGATACCCATTTGCGTAAAAGTGCATAGTGACCAGGCAGGATAAATTTCAGCATAAATGTAACTGCAACTAAAACATCTATCAGGGCCCCTGTTACTGCCAGTTGACCATGAGAATAATATTACTAGCTAATTGTTCTGAGATACTTTATCTGGCATCATTGCCAGTGTCACCTGTCGAAAAATGTACATATCTTGACATAATTATTCCAGACCTATGACTTTAAATATCATTTTTAAAATTACAAACTCCTAAATATCTTTTAAAGTTACCATTTCCCATCCTTTGTAAGCCTTACAGCTCATTGCTTCAGTTTGAGTAAATTATTCATTTTTGTTGTGATTCTCAAAAATCTACTGTACTGTTTTTCTTTCCATCTCCCAGGGTATTCCCCACACTGAAAAGCAATTACCTCTTCTAGCTGCTGGATCTTCTTGTTGAAAAAGTCTTTGAGCTGCTCTGCCTCCCTCTGGGCCTGTTCTTTTGCACGAGAGGCCTCTCCTGACTCTTTTCCAGCCAAGCTCTCCAGAGCTTTCCTAAGAAAAACACAATCGCAGACCACACAAGCTTTGTTCATACTTTTCACAGAATCTTATGTTGGTGAAACATGTAAACATCAGATTTTGACCAAACTTTATGTCAATGTATAGGTCATTTATAGCTCCCATTTTAAAACAAGGGACAATGCAGTGCTTTGCAAGAACAGTCACAGCTACTCATTTTACTCTCTTCCATTGGAAATAAAGAGAGGGGGTGTGCAAATGTTTAGCTAAAATGATGCCTTGATTTCCCTCTATAAATAGTGTGAACAGTGTGTACTTACGAAGCAGAGACCAGCAGCTCCTGCTTCTCAGCCAGTTCTCTCTTCATGGACTCCAACTCAACTTTCAATTCAATATTCTGAAGAAAACAATAGTGATTTACAGATGGGGACTACATACCAAAATCACAGCTAAACCTGTTATACGTTGCCATTTTGAGATTGTGTAATGCAGCTCCTTCTTCAAAGCAGTAACTCTGGCCTGAAAATCTACCTTTTGATCAACGAGGTAACAGTTTGAGACTTCAAACCTCTTTTAATGAAGTTAAAAAATCATTTGAACTAAATGAGGAGAGACTGTACTACTTCACAAAACCCCTGATCTTGAAAGAAATACAATGATAGCACATCTTCAATTATATCAAATAAAACGGTAGGGGTGATTTTTGTCCAAAGAAGCAATATCTCATTAGCCCACATATTTGTTATGTCAGTGAGCGGCTACACTAGTAATTGTGGTAATACCAGAGATTGCGATGAACAGAGGAATGCAAACCTCTAATGGTCTGGATTCTTAAAAAGTATATGGTTTTGTATCAAGTGAATGTATTTGTGGTATGCCAAGCTGGAAGAGAAATCTGCATTCTGTTACAGTTCCTGCTGATACATCAACATAAGTCAATCTTTCTTTAGCATGAAGCAACTCAAGTTGTCTGTAGATAACAGTAGATTTAAAAACGTAGCTGATGTTTGCTTCCTTTTGTACAGCTCACTGTTGACCTTCCTCATAAAATTTCTGTTTTAACATTTGATTTTTTTTTTTTTAAATGACAGTTCAAAAATATTTTATTTGCTAACCTATGTAATTAGCATATTTCAGGAAAAGAGGCAATATACATGTGAATTTGTTCTACTTTTAATATTCAAGCCCCTCCAGCACAGAGCTGGGTAATGTGTGTAAACATGTGCTTAATGCATATGAAAAGGGAATATTTCTCTAAAAACAGGATAGTTCCAGTTACCGTCTTAAATATATCCTCTGTGGAATCATCAAATTTCTGCTGCATGCGCTCTTCCATGAAATAAATGCGGAGCTTGAGGTTGAAATTTTCTTTCTTTAGTCCAGTGATTTGCTGAAAGAAACCAATAATAATGGACCTTACGGGAGAACGAGACAGTACTTTAAGGGTAGGTTAACTACCTTCTAGAGACAAACTGCTGTTTGTTTTCCATTTTAGAAAGCAACACAAATTAATCCATTATGCATAAGCACATTCATATGAAAGATGAGTCACATAAGGCAAATGACAGCAAATAAACAGTGTATGTTTCATGGAAAATTTCTTCCTACGGATAAACCTTAGTAATTTCACATGGTTCTATGACTGTAACCCCAAAAGTGCCTGTGTCCCAGATCCCAAAGGCGGTGGTGAGGAGAGGGGGAGGGGATACTCAGCAGACTGTGCATCATTGTGCTCTAGGCATTTAACTCTCCACATCTGGGGGGATGTGAGCCTGCACCACTCTGCAGCGAAATTAGTCAATCTAATATTGACTGTCAAGAGGAAAGAGTGCAAAAACCTGACCATATTAGTATTATTCATTCAACATGATCAGGGTTATTACCCAATATAAAAGAGCAGTGATTTCTCTTTTTGTGGCTATTTGCCAGCTAACACTATGGGATGAGTACCTGCATGTTCTTTTTCCATTTCTGATTTTCCATAAAAACATTATGGTCAGTAATGAAAAATCAGCTATTTAAAAAAAAGATTCCATGTTCTGTGCAATTAAGTATCACACAATACTGTTGATCTGGTTTCAAGAGATAATGGGGTACTCGAAGCTTAGATGCAGCATACAATCAGCAAGCTTGAACAAAAGTCACACATGAGGTCATTCTATCATGTCACATACTTAACAATGCTTTAAGACTGGATTACATGGCCAAGGGCCAAAGTACCTAATGAACATGTGGAAATATACAGCTCTTCCTTAATTAAAGGTTCAGGCCATATGGTCTGATATATTTCACATGAGAAAAACAACATGCAGTGTACACAAACTAAACTTATAAAAAAAACTTGCTATGTGGGCATCGCTTAACTGTGGCAAGCCTGAGCCCATCTGAAGTTGGACTCATTCCTAAAGTAGGTTTCCCTCTCAGGGAGTATACTAAGTGTAATATGGGTACAACTCTGCTTTACTGTACAAACACATCATTTAGGCTTAAGTTAGTGGTTTCTCAATGTATGCACTGTTTAGATAGGATTTAATCTGCTGATCAAATCACAGGGGAAATTTCCTGATGTTCTTCACTCACATTTTCATAGTCTTTCATGGTGAGAACTTTGACAGGTGACATTTTCCCCCCAGGAAACACCGATGCTGGGAATGAAAAGAAGATTCATAGTACATGAAATTAGTACTGGAAAAACACCTTTTCAAACACCATTTCTTATTAACTCTGAGATAATGCCTGAGTATTTTATCTCTGCAGTCATAATGAACATCTAAGTTGTGATTTAAACAACCAGGGCAATGACCATGCTTCTATAAATGGCTCCGACTCAAAGTTGCTCTCGCAAATCACCCAAAATAAACAGACTCCGGTGTTACCATGCCTTCCATAGCACTGCTCACATAACACTTTAAATATATAGACAGCATATTTTCCAGCTACAGCAACAGAGCTCTACAGTGCAAGTGTTTATTTTGATATATTCCCTTTTATTTTCTTTAGGTGAAAGCATACGATTTAAATTTCCTGTAATAAAAGGCAATTCTTGCCATTAACAGATTTTGAACCTCTACCCTATTGTTTTGGTAAACAATATTTCATATATTGATAAATGTGTTTAATCCATAACCATGTTGAATTCATGGTAATTAAATGGCTATACATACAAACTTTTGAAAGAATTCTGAAAATAGCATTCTCAAATACCATGGCCAATAGAATGCATTTCTTCATCCTATAACTTGCACTGACAAATCCCATATTTCCCCATGTAGGTGATCATTATGTACTTGGCAGATATTTCATGGATGCATTGCATTAACTTGTAAATAAAGACGACAACCTATCAGTCGATTCTGAATTAATTTATTAAATTATTATTTTGGTCATATCCACAGTGTTGCATGCCTAAGAGATGTTGTAGAGTTAGAAATGGAAAGTAATACTGATTTAGCTGTACATAAAAAAACATACCTGTCACAGCTTCCACAGCAAAACCTCTGTCGCCAACTATTTCTGTGTCTGGCAGCCTGGACATGTTGGTGCTGAAATGACACAATTTACTTAATGAAAAATACTCATAGACTCTGATTTTACAATGTAAACAAAAGCCTCATTTTATAATTACAACAAGAAATTACCCATGGAATAAATTATAAATAATGCCATGCTACTTTTCCCTTTGTGAAATACCACACAATCCAGTTTGCATCAAGCCAAACCTGCACAGAAGACCATTTGGCTAACATGCCAATAAAAAGACAAATATTAGTCCTTCACTCTGGGAAACCAATCGCAACTTAGATGTTGCAGCACAACAACGACACCACTTATTTGTGGTTGCTATCCTCCCTCCCCAACCGTCCAGTTACTGTGTACCAGTCACGGGCTGGGTAGCTGTTGTTAATTGCAAGGAAAAGCAGAGCCATTCTGTTCAATAAACAACAAATTGTGACACTGGTGTCCCCAGCGTTAGTCAGCCAAGAACGTTCACATGGCCAAATGGTATTATGTAACCAGCTGAGGGCTCAGGCAACACAAATATGCCAGCTACATATAGCCCTTGGATCAATACTTAAGGTTGTATTCAACTACATTAAAGTAAAATTCCTTATGCAAAGGCATAGCAGGCCCTCACAGTCTGTTCCACACAGACACAAAAAATAACTTCTGAATAGCTATGTATAATTATCTTTTTCCCTTTACTGCTGTGACTTCTGCCTCTAATAACATGACACAGCTCAACTACTTCCTTCCTGTCTACTCAAGAAGATCCAGTACAGTTAAAGGGATAGTTCACTGTAAAAATTTAGTTTATTCATTCTTTCTCTAATCTTTGACCCAACAATGGCATCCCTCCAGTAGCTGTGTCCAAATCTCAGCAGTCCATGACATCGGTCAGGCTTCATTTCATCTGTATGGATAAGGCTTTGCCAGTTAAAACTTATACATCAAAATCTATTGAAAACACCTAAACATAATAAAACCAAAACCCATCATTTGTGACAATGGCTCCATCAGTGGCTATACATGCAGGTACAGCCATATCCATTCATACACACTCATGTTTATTCTTATTTTCATTACACACTTTTTAAAGGGCTAAGATACCCACAGATTACATCACCACTATCACTGTAGTCAAGAAGCATGTGCATGCCTTTCACTTTTCCTTTCAACTTGATTACAACAACCAACTAAAATATGTATGTTTAGAGCTTGCAAATATAAGTCCCCATGACTAATGCACAAGGATACAATTCACACTTGCACTACAGCGTTAAATAAAGCCAACTTCTCCCCACAGTCTGATGTTAGCGGTAACATAGTTCAGCCAATTTGTAATAACAATTAGACAATTTTGATGCAGAAGCTTTAAATGGCCAGATATCATGGATTTCAATTTATTCTGACACAGGTGCTACAAAGATTTAATTGTTAGGGAAGAGAGTGAATGAATAACCTTTGCTTTAGGGTTTATTATTCTTTTGCTCTTCTGTTCTATTATGGCCTCTCTCAAAGCCCACCCTCTTGCAGAGAAATGTGCACATAGAAGAGCTACAGAATACTGTGAAGCAATAGGTATAAGGATGCATGGAGGTCTGTCCCAGGCACTCACAAACACATGTACATCTGTTTGGCACTGCTAGTTTGATGACATGAAGTAGATGCGAGTGTGAGCACTGTCAGATTCAGCTGTCTCCTTCGTCTTCATGCTACCACCTGTCACACACCTTCTATACTAAGAAAAGATACCTTTATCCCGACTCAAGACTTTGAGTATGACATGCAGTTCTGTCTACAAAACACTCAAATTTCACCACGTATTTGCTGCATAGAAACTGCTTAATTATGGCATATGAAGGAAGTCTACTCTGGAAAAGCCAATTAATCTTTACATTTACCCTGAAGGTTACCAAACAAGTATGTGAGATTTAGCCCTGGAAATGAAGTCAATAATTGATTGACTGATACAACAATGATATGAATGCTGTCAGATTACATTTTAATGTGAATGTAGGCCATGAAGAGACCAGATAATGCTAATAAATTGTACTGTTCCGTGTACAAGGCATTGCCTAAAGAGGAATATATTACAAAATATCTGCAGTGTGTAAACACAACTTCTCAGCATGCCTACAAACCAGTGACAATTAGGCTATGTAAGCATGACTAAATCTAATCAGCGATCACTGCATTAGTTACAACTGACAAGGTTGCTGATACAGTCAATCAAACTCGACAGCCATTCAAATCATAACGTTACGCCATAAAAACTTCCTCTTTAAAACTTTCCCTGTCGACACAACTGCAAAGACCACAAAAATGCAAAAAAAAAAATTCCGATTTTATACTCCAGTCATGTGTATGTTTAACTTGTGTATGTGTATGTTCAATAACCTGTTCATCAAGACCGCCAGAGCACCCATTATGACTAGCTACAATTTAATTGGCGAAAAGGTGGTCGAGTTTCAGAATAAAGTAGTAACGCATACCACTGCTATCATTTACGTCTTGAATTACAGGAGTAGCTTGCTAACCACCTGGCTGACCTGGTCAAAACACATGCAGTCATTTATTTATTACCTGTCAACATGGCATTACGTTATATAAAAGTTGAAGCGAAAGGCAATAGATTCTAGTAACAATATAACGTGCACGGTGTTATGTATAGCGTGGTACATACCAACATGTAGTCTTATTCCCAAGCGAAGCAAGATGTCTAACGTTATGGTAGCTAGTCCACCTGGGCCGTTTACATTTTATTGAGCTGAAATGAACCTATCATAGATAGCTAACTTTGTACCGTTATCTATTCCTGACAAGGCTATCGAGCTGGGTAGCAAGTCGCACCTAAAACCAAACAAATTAGCTAACCTGCTGGCTAATGTTAGCTAAAACGACACTGCGAGTAATTTCCGCTTTTCGAAGACTCGGTTGGTTCATTTGCAAACCAAGACAGATTCGAGTGAACTTCACACACAGCTAACTGCCAGACACTGAGCAGAGATTTTGCGTTAGCGTTGGCTAAATAGTGGTAGCTAAGACGTTGAGCTGACTCTAAGGAACGTTCACTGACAGCTGTTTATACTAACATAGAATGGGTAACATAACGTTTATTAGCGGGTTATAGCTAGCTAACTAGACCATTTATTTAACGTTAGTTAGTACTAGGTTTAGCTATAGTTAGTCAACTGTAAACCAATCACGCTAATTCAGATTTAGCTACATCACTGAAATGAGGGTAAAGTTGGCTGACGCGTTAGCCAACAAACACGGGTGTTTTCGAATAGCTAATACCGGTTACCTACCTATATTTAGAGGTGACATTTCAATGGGTGTGTTGACGTTTATCGTTTTACCATATCAGCTACAAATGTGGTCAACCAGCCAAATAACGAGCGACAATTCTTGCCACATCTTGCCAAAGTTAGTTAAAACAGAAGAGTCAGAACCATGTAATATTAAGCGATAATAATGGTATCGCTGCAGCTACGTTATGGTAACATTGAAGCTGTTCAAGTTAACCAATTATCCAAAACAGCCAACGACAGGAGCTTGTAACCAGCCATAATTGCAGCTGACTGTAAACAACCATATATCATCCGTCCAGCCAGTGCTAGCCTGTTAGCTTTAAATCTGCGTCTCGATAATTTTTGATTCATGGAATTATTTTTTTAAAAATAAGGGGAACAAGCAAATACAGAGCGATAATGCAATCGAACATCTGTGCCGTTATACCTGCGGCTTTGCATACGCTTTGAAGATTTTTCACTGATACACTTGTAACTTTACCAGGCAACTAAGCATAGTTAGCAAGCAAGTTTTTAAGACTGAAAACAGAGGATGTTAGGAATAGCTAAATGGTCCGCTGGGGACCAGCCTCTCTCTTGCTTACCTTCCATTAATGTCTAGAGGTAGAGTCTGGTCTTCCCCCACAACCGAATCCATTATTGAAATGTGATAAATACAGCTATGTTAATAAAAAATAGTTGTGTACTTAAAACGCCATTTACACAACTGTATTCCCAAAAGCCATACAAAGGAAACGAGAAATTTGAAAATTCAAAGCTAACGTTAGTACCGCCATTTTAGTTTCAGTGACGTCATGCTCAGTGCAACGTTGGAAGCCTGGGGTGGTGCCCAGTATGACACGCGCGAAGATTTCAATACACAGTTCCATGATTGGACAAAACAAACCATCTGTCTTTATTTCTATTGGAGAATACAGTGACAACAGTTTTGCGTGGACTGGATGACTGTTTTAGACAAGCTAGAAATAATATAATTTTTTCAATGCTTGTGGGAGTATTATGGAGAAATCTTTAGACTTTCAGAAATGTTTATAACTATACGCAAATGACATTATTAAATGCATTAACGGCCATTGGTTTACAGACATTCCATATAATTATGAAGGTAATCTCATACATGAATCAAGCAACAGGGTATAGACAAATTAATGAGAACGAGTACATAAACAAGCAGGGAGTTGGGTCCCCCTTCTGCCATCATTACTACAGCTTCACAACTTCTTGGAATGGTGTTATACAAGTTACAAAGGTAAAGGGTTCACTTTGGATGTTGGCCATTCTTCCAAGAGGAAAGCCTGCACTTTGAGAAATAGGGGTGAAAATGTACTCTGCATGCTGTGTTCCTGGACTTCCCATTTTGGTTAATTAATGTTTATATCTGGTGATTTTTGAGGCCATAGAAGCTATCTGACTTCATCCTGGTGTTCCTGAAATTACATTTGGAAACAATTTTTGTATCACAGGGCATCATAAACCTGATCTCTTACTCTGCCATGCAGAGAAATAACAGAGTCAGTGACTCCCATGAGATGGCTGGCTGTCACACCCTGGGGGTTGAAGGTTTGCTTTGGCTTTCTCCAAATATAAACCTGTCCAGATGTCAGAAAAAGGAGTAAAAGGCACAATCAGATCATATGATTTTCTTCCACTGCTCACAGAAGTCCAGGTTTTGTGCACTCATCACACAAGGGTATGCGTTGCTGCACAATGGCTTTGGTTCGAAGGGGTCTCTGAGTAACAAAGGTTTTTGCATAAAGGATGATGAGAATGAGCTTGGTCTGAATCTATCCTTGTCAGTGCGCTTTTCTATTACCTCTCCTGTTTTCCCAATGCAGTTGTCATTTTGCATTGTATGCAGTCATGATTTCCCACACTGTTCCTGTTTGCTAGAATTTTGCCAGCTCTGTGACTGATGCACCTGCTATTTGGTTATCAACTATTTTTCCTTTTACAAATCTGTTACATCTCCCATGTTGCTTTATAAACTAATATATGAAAGTGTTGATTGTAAAGCATCTTTTATAGTGGTTACATGTTAGTAATAGGCATTGACATTAATAAAAAATATGTTTAATGAACTTTTAATTGTAATAAAGCTAATGTAGGTCTTTTTCATTTGGTGTAGCCATTATTTATTAGCATTATTTATTATTTTATATTCTACTGCTGCTTATACAAATTGTGTGTATGATCATTCATATCATTTTGTTAGTCCTTTTTTCTTTCTTTTTATTTTTATTTTTTACTTTAAGTTTTAAAGTAATGTTAAGTTTTACCACAAACTTTCTCACCTGAACAAATCAGGGAAGGGAAGGAACAGTTGCCTGGCTCACTCTGATTCACACATTCTGCAAGTTCTCTGTTTTCATAAGGTTGATCATCAGCTACATTTACCAACAAAGGAAAATGACACCAACATACCATGAGACCACATTTTAATCTTGTGCCTGTGGACAGAGCATTAATACTGATGGTTTTAACTAGTTTAGACCCTAGCATTCTCCAGCAAGACTGTTTCAATTTTTGCCTCAACAGTGTAGGCCTCTGGCATAGCTGTTTCATTGTTTGTTTAGCTACCTTGTGCTCCAACACCCAGCTGCAGGACTCACAGTTGCATCGTAATTATAGCCACCAGGGACCCTTTAATGCATCAGAAACCACGTGATCATCAACTGCGGCTTCCTCTCTTGCCTCAGTGTCTATGACACACAATTGTGGCTTCCTTTTCATGTCAAGGTCTTATTACACTTTCAATTATGAAGGCAGAAAAAGGAAGGTATTATTTATTTTTGCAGTTATCAGCTACTAGTACACATCCTCATGATGTGCCCATCGTTTGTGACTAGGTTAGATGACAGAAACTCCTGCTGCTCAATTGATTGTCAGTAGCTATGAAAAACAAAGCAACAGTCCTAAGTAAAACATAATTACAACAAACATTACGTGTGTACATACTTAACAGACAGATATAGCCGAAGACTTAGATAACTAATATCTTCCCAATGTGCTGGGGTAGAGATAAAATAAAGGCACCCCAGAGGGGTCTGTTGACAGATATTTGGTTGTATTTTAAGCCCATCACTAAACCCACCCAGCTTTTAACTCAGTCCAGCTGTGGGAAAATGTGGATACACCCTTCTAATCAAATTACCTAATGTGAAACTAAAAATCATGATATTTCAGGTTATTTTGATCAATTCAATTAGTCATTTGATTAATAACCAAGCAAAAATGTTTTGTGGCTTAGTTCATTCAAAAATTCTCTCAGTTTATGTCTATTAACATGAAGAATGGGGTTTTTAAACCTGCATAAATCAGACATAAATATGCAGTATACCTACAAACCTACACTTGGATAGAGTGGATTGTTTTGACTAAGGAAAAATACGATGATATTCACTTAATATATCATAGACTCATAAAACTATAAAAGGAGTGTTACACTGAAACTAGGCAGATCCTTTGAAAATCCTTTGAAATAATTATGAGCATATAAGACTCCTACTCAATGTCCCTAAAATTTAAGCTACATTGAATAATATTTATTATATGTTATATATCTCTCTGAGTGTCATATCTAGTTAACATAAGTTCCTTTTTGCATGGGCTGGTCCTTTATGTGACAGTGTAACATTGGCAGAGGTTCCTAAAGATAACCATAATTGGCCATAATTTTACCCAGGGAGGGATAGCTTTGCTCGGCTAGGTTAAATCCAGTGTCACCATTCCTGCTTTCTTTTGTGCCATCAGCACATGAAGTTTACCCCTCAAATATAAAGACTATCAGAACGATATTAAGGATTTGATTCATTTATTTAGGCTAACTGTATTGACATATTCTATATTCAAGATCAGCCCTCCCATCCGTTATTCTAATCTCAAATCTTTAAAAACACGAAAGCTGATTCCATCGGTTCTTATTGCTTTAATATATCTATGTGGTCAAAAAGAGCGTAACAGAGACCCCTGGTGGAGATATGCAAACATGATGGGATGTGACATACCATAGTCTTTACACACTGCGACACAAGTCAGTTGTTTAGGGTTTCAAATATTTATTGAACATCTGAACATCGTTAATGCAAGACAATGAAAAGTATTTGAAATGGTGTATACGAGAAGATGCAAGAGCTACAGAAATGAATACGGGCAAGCACTGACACCCCCTGTACGCCCCCTTAGAAAATGCAATACTTGCTTATGAATCTTAGGCTGATATTTCACATAGACACAGAATCATGTTTAAAAAGAAAGAAGACAAAGAACAGCAAATGATTGCTCCAGGTGTGTTTAAATGTGAGGTATTCTGATCTCATTTTAACTACTGAAACGGACAAAAAAAGAACGTTCACATATTGTCAATCACTTCCTTTAAAAAAATCATGATGAGTAATAGCATAGAACACAGTCCCAGTACAGTACAGTTTTGATTATCATATAGAAAACATAAAATAAAATTAAATCAAAACAAACAAAAAATAAAAAAAAAACAAAAAAAAACATTGCAATAAATTTGTTCTCTGGAGTCCCAAATTTACACATAAAATAAAAATCTATAAACTCCAAGACCAGTTGGGAAACTGATACATAAAGTTATCAGAAAAAAAGGACCTGTTGCCTAGACAAAGAGAACCTTGCTTGGTCGACAACCACGTTTTCAACACTTAAATAACATTAAATTAGCAAGAAGGGATCCACTGTATACAACAAAGCTTGCATAATTATACACATTTGTTTTCAACAAGAAGAAGAAGCTTTCTAATAAAACTAAATCTTTACTAATAGTTTCTAATATCAATTACAGCTATTGGGGGTTTTGTACAAAAGAGCAGAAAGTACTTCCTTTAAAAAAAATGCCTCGAAACCCTAAGATGTTTGGCTGCATGAAAAAATACGTAGACTCAAAATCTTTTTTCTATTTTTTATGTTTATATAAAAATATTCCCTTACAAGTATAGTAGGCACTTAAATGAATGCCATTTTTTGCTGCATAGTGAAAAAAAAGGCAAAACTGGCTTCAAAAATGCAAACCTACCACAGAAGTGTGACACTTTGTCGGCGGCGTAGCAGGAGCACCAGGTCAGCATCTCTTGTTTTAGTTGAGGGTTTTCCCCCCGAGCACCATGCATGAGAGATGGGAGGTAGACCAATGATCAGACACACTCGTCTGGATCCACACACACGCGCGCCTTTCCCGTCGCTTACCGCCACTCCAGGAGTGTGTGAATACAGAGAGACCCGCGACGCGGCCGGGGGCAGGCGGGAGAGCCCCTCCAGGGCCGCCTTTTGCCGCCAAACGTTTCACCAGCGGGCGGGACCCATGCTGCACCTGCCTACCTACATCAGTTCCTCATGTAACAGCTGACTGTTCTGCAGGATCTGCAGACACACGCCTTGCAGGGAGACAAATCGGTAGGTACACCTTTTGACAGGTACTTGCTTCACATGGAAATATACAGGTAGGCACACACTTCACCTGAAACTGAAGTAAGCACACACCCCCACCTGCTGAGACACACTACTAGACCTCCAGGCAGGGACAATAAAACACTTGGAGGAAACCATGTACTTAGATAAAACAGCACCCCTGAATTGCCTAAAAAAATAATTGCAAACACAAGATGAATATAAAAATTCTCTTCTCATTTTCTATTGCACTTGAAGATTATTTCTTTTTCATGAGATATAAATGTATAAAAGTAATAAGGAATAAGTATATATGTCCACACATGTATAATTGTTCCCAATTACTTTAATTCTTCTTTTTATTAGGATGTAGAACCTTGGTATGGAAAAATATATGAAACAAATAAGTTATTATATTGTCCCAGAAAGATTATTTGGCAGTATTTCCTCCAACTTGATATCCAGGACTTGTCAGAACAATAAAAGTTCCTGAAAAGCACAAAAGAGCTTATCTTCCGAAGTGTCATTAGTGCGAGAAATCCTGGGTTCCTCCTTAACTCTCCTGGTGTCCCTCCCCCCTTTCCCCCCTGACCCCCCTCATCCTGTTTCTGCAGTCCAAGCAAATGCTGAAAAACCGGGGTGGGCCGGGGTCTCCTTCTGGACAGCGCGTGTGGAGAGAGGAGGTCTCCTCCGCTCGCTTGGGTGCAAGGACCCGATTTCGGCGTGCGGCACGGAACACGCCCCTACAGAAAGCACACAGGTCCAACCTCCAGGTGGTAGTGCGATCCGGGTTTGGTGTTTGGCAAGTTATATATATTTACAATGGGGAGCAGGTTTGGGTCCTCTGTGCGGAACACGAAATGCGTCTGATGCCAACGTCCGTCTTTAATCTGAGGAGCAGAGAGCAACATCAGTTACAGTTACATCACTGCTGAGCCAGGAGAAAACATCAGATTCTAGTATGGGATGGAATAATTATAAGTGCTATACTTTTAGCATTACAACAACTGTCATTGATTAATGTTGAAATAACTGAGTCAACAGCACTATAACAGTTGAGTGAATCTGGAATCCACGTGGAGAAGATAGAGATGGCCATACCCAGCAGTCATCCTGCAGCACATGCAGTTCTATGTCTCCTCCTGCCTCAATGATCTGGCCATTCCAGGCCTTGAAGCGCACGGCATTCTGGGATGGGATCTCAGAGGTGCCCTCTCTCCACACGGGTACGTTCAAGCAGTGGATAGTGACATGCTGGACTGCCTCAGCACTCAGGAGGTGCAGGAAGTTCATCTGGACACGTCCCACACCCATCTCCAGCTGCACATACAAACACAAACCACCATGACCACTATGCTAGATATTTTAGGCAGTAGACAAAAATGACCTTAAATTGACCGAAAATTCTTACAACGACACACATCAGAACACTCTGCTAAAATACAACAAAATGTCTGAGCAGCAGGCAGAAGACTATGAGAATATGAGTGAATACCTTTGACACTGTGATTGGCCTCAGACAGGTCTGACCTCCACTGGTGAAGTTGCAGGTCACCTCTATGGTATCAGAGGAACAGCCCAAATTTGGATCGATCCAGTAAGTGCCTGAGTTACAGACAAGAATGAAGACTGATGAGAAACTGAAGAGAAGCACACTTAACCTTTTTTGTTTGCAGCTATGATGTACTGTGTCTAGCCAGTAGATCTGACAGAAAATATGAAATTCTACATGGTGTAAAACAGGGCTGGCCAACCCTAGACCTGGGGAGATACAGCATGTAATAGTTTTTGTTGTTACTCAGCAGTTGGTTGATTCATTAGTACAGTTGATTGCTTGGTTATTTCACCTTATAATTGTTGCTGATTTTAAGGTGTAAAAAACAGCACACCTAATAGCTCTCAGGACTAGAGATGCCCACCTCTACCTGAAATGGTATCATTTTGTCAGGCATTGTTTTTATGATGCTTTTGTGTAACCTACCATCATTCATCCTCTGCTCACAATCCTTGAGGTCCCGACAGATCCGGGCAGGGTTGTCATGGGTGCCCAGCGGGTTCTTGAGGCTCTGGATCAGGTTACTGAGGTAGTGAAGGGTCTTGAAGATCTCTGTTCCCTGGTCCAACATGGGTAGGTCCATACTCTGGTAATTCTGCCAAAGATGGAGAGACAGAGACTGAGCAAATAGAAATTCTCAACATCATTGAAAAACTGCTGGCAGAACTGAACCTTCCCACATATGTTGTTGTACAGCAAACATCTTGTGCTTGTTGCATGCTAAATACATTATAAATAGCCCTTTACATTCAGTTCTTGTAAAAACCACAATACATGAAACAGTAGTATGTAACAATGTAGACTGTACAAACCTCTGCCTTGAGTGCAGCGTTCGAGTCAATGAACACTTGGAGAGCAGCACCAAGAGTGTCATGCCTCTGAACAAATAAAAAGAAAATAAAATGTACTGTTTATATGCACTAGATATACTGAAACATGCTGTTCCTACTACTACTACTACATCTGCTACCAATACATACATGTTTTCTCAGTTTCAAAGACCTGTATATTTAATAAGGAATGTAAAAACCAATACAGATTTGGAAAGCATTCAAAATCCAGCATTGCTTCCATTGAAGATAAGAGGAATCATGACTACAATGATTAGAAAGAGATTGGAAAAAGGGGGTAGGACTAATGGTATGTGCAAAGCATCTAATTTCACTGAAGACTGCATTGACAGTGGGGTGGAGAAGACTACAGTCAAGCACAGCAAGATACCAGTAGTGTGTCAAGAGATGGGAGACCATAGGCTGGCCCATACATTTAACATATTCAGTTCTACAAGGAGAGAAACTGTCTTAGCTTGTAAAGAAGTGTATAGGTAACTGTCAAGAAAGGAAAAAGAAAAACTTACGAATGACAGAGGAACACCAGGTGGACCCTTGAAATGAAAGAGAACAGGATAAATATGTCACGTCAGGTTTAGTGCCACACTTTAAAAGCCTAAACGTGGACACCTAGCTGACACTTTGTAAAAGCAAAGTTTCTTTTTTGTATATAAACAATGCTTTAAAATTCAGTCATATTAAGTTTATGAGTTGAGTTATGAGCTGGTATTTGTGCTGAGTAAAACTGAATCATAACCTTCATTCTAAATGACAAAGGGTGGATATAAAATGTCTGCATTACATCAAACATTTGTCATGTGCGTAAGTTAGTGTATAAGAACATGGCATTCTAATTAATGGCATGCATTTCAGTATCATGCAAGCAAAATATGATATAACAATAGAGGAGACTTACCGGGGGTCCTGGGGGTCCGCGAGGTCCAGGAGGCCCCTAATACAGAAAAAAATCAAAATTAACCCCAATATATATTTATATTGGGAATATATTCTAATGACTTGAGTGGATTTCTATTGTTATCTCAGAATTCAAACATGGACATCCATTTGAATATCTAAACAGTATAGTGTGTATTAAGTGTTGTCAAAGATATAATTAATTGATATAAGAATACAGTGAATGTAAATTACATATTTTGTGAGGTTGTGTAATGAATGAAATTAAATAGAACAAGAACATGTAAGTAAATAAAACATACCCTCGGTCCTTGTACCCCCTGTAAACAAACACAGAAAAGAGTTGTTTTTATATTAGTATGACTGCATCATAATAAGCATGAATGCACTTAATGCAATAGTGTTACATAAATGTTATGTAATCCGAAACCAACCAAAACCCACATAATGAGATTATTGAAATGAGATAACAGCATTTAATCAAATTAAGTTAAATGAAATCAAATCAAGCAAAATGAAAAATAATTTAAGGAGCACTCTTTTGGTGCTGGATACAGAACAAAAATACACACAATACTCTATATAGTTATCTTTGTTCAGTGCCATGAATCCTAACAGGAAAATTAACAAGATGAGGAAAACTCACATTTTCCCCTCGGTTTCCCTTATCTCCTTTAGGTCCCTGTAAAGAAAAGAGAAGATATGTTAACATTTATAAACAGGATGTTCAGTATCAACAGGTTTTGTGGAGGACAACTGGGTAAGATACCTACTGGAGAACCAGTGGGCCCGATTATACCAATTGGGCCCATCGGACCTTCTTTTCCCTGAAAAGAGAGCAAGACAGACAGTCAGTCACTGGGCAGCTTACAACAGCTAAAATGTGTCTTCATTCAACTTCACCTGGTCTGAGTGAAACAACTAACTGTTAATCACTGGTCCACATTTTGTTTTAGTCTTTGTGAGCACTTACTCCACAATGCAGGGTATCTAAACAAAAATGGATGTCAATCTGCACAACAGTGAACATGAAATACCTGCATTCTGGGAAAAAAAAACACTGGTTCTACTTACCATTAGGCCTTGTGGTCCCTTGGGCCCTTGAATGCCAACTGGTCCAAAGTCTCCTGGAGGCCCCTGGAAACAAGTTTACCGTGTCAATCACAAAACAATTGATTATTGTTTGATTATTGCGCAACTTTCTTTTTCTGATAGCATAATACATATCAGTCATTGAGCCATTGAGTAACCATACTTTTGATATGTGCCTAAAATGCCACTAATATATCTGGTTTATATTTCCTTCATGACATAATAGATTCAATGTTACACTAAATTAATGCAGGTAACCATGTGTTCTGAAGCATTCAACAATTTCATGAGGTACCTTTATCATACGGTCACCTGCTTCAAATTACTATGACCGTTTATCTAATTATGTGCAATGAGTTTGGATGGGACAAGAAACAGAAACATCTTTTGCACCTCAGGCCCAGGTCCACGGTCGCTTAACTGAATCAAAACAACATATTTTGTATGTTTCAATCAAAACCAGGTTTTCTCCACTCGGTTTAGATACACATGGTAGCTGGTGGGTTTCCAGAGGGGGTATTTAACTGTACTCTTGAGAGGTAAACTGAGGAAAGCTTGAAAAGCTCAATTTAAACTTAAGTATTTGGACTTTTAAAGTCTGTGATTCAAGAAACATTACAAAACCTGTAGACTCAAATGTATTTAAAATGCCCTTATAATGTGCATTAAATACAACATATTAGTTTTGAATAAACTAATAATACATAATTAATATGCATCGTAAAAAGAAATAGCACGTATAGGACAGCAAAATGGTTTTTTAAATTAATTTGACACATGAAAAGTTGGATTTTTCCTCCTTATGACATTTCCCTGACTTGCAACAAGTGGACCATATTATCACACTCTTCTTTTGGATTTTTGATAGTTGATGTACACATGGATTTGTTTTCTAAATGTAAATGGATGAGTAAAATATCCAAAGAGCTTTGTGAAATCATCAGAAAAAACAAATATATTACGAGCAATTGGACTACTAAAGTCTTGAAGACTAATGAGATTGCTCTGTCACTTCAGTCTCCTGACATGGACTGGCGTCAACATCCACCCACTTATTCAACACATCAGCTGGTGTTACAAACCGCGCCCAAAATTCTGGATTATTATCTCTGATTTTTCAGCAGGATACAACTTGAATGTGCACTTAGCTAAAAGCTTTTCAGTTTTTACAAAAGTTAAAAAAGCCATTTTTGTACTTCTGATTATACATGAAGAAGTGCATAACAATGGCCCAAGAATATAAAAGCAAACCGCAAGAATGACCCAAACAATCACAGCACAATACAGGATTAAACAGAAGCTTCTGGTTCCAATTAAGCATAATTAGGCACTTGACATATGCACTACAATATTCACACATCCCAAAACATAAGGAACACATTACGTATCTTTCAAATTTCCACTTTCTTGAAAATCTCCATTCTTGGTATTATTTTTAAACCAAAGTAGATATAATTCATCATATGTGTTATTATGTATACAGAAACTGTATAAATAGTAACCCCCACAGCAGTCTGACCATATGTTAAACTGAAAGGTTTACACCTATGTTTCTGAACCACAAATCCTTTAACCAGCCTCTTTATGTGGTTTCTATAATTTACTTATGTTACCCTAGATAATGCAAATGTTTTGCTACACATAACTATACTTTTGAGATGATAAAATGTATAAATCTTATTTCTGTAAAGGAACATCATAAAAGAAGACTGGAATGCCCTATTTCAATTGGCAGAATTTACTTGTGGCCTATCTTCTTGAAGATCAGTTTTAGCTGATTTATTTTCATGCTTGTACTGTGTAGCAATGAACCAATTGCCATTTTGGAAGCATGGAAAATCTCCCTTTTAACTCGGTAGTGATCTACCTACTTCAACATAATAAAATGTAATAGATGAGCTACATGATCCTATCTTGTTTAAAGCCAATATATTTAATTCATGTTTTAGTGGAGGCAAGGTTCTGATTTACAGGCTAGAGATATGGTAAAGCATGATAGTATATGCAATATTTGAACAGCTGTGTTTATCCTATAGTATGGAGGGAAAAATGTTCTGGGACCATAATTATTACTTGCTAAGTGACAAACACAGAGGCTGCAAATCTGTGGGTGTTTTATGACCCCACAGAGATTGTGCTACCTTAGCCACTGTATATATTGCGTTCTGAGCTCCCTCTTCCACAGAGACTACATCTCTTATAGCTATACAAGTTATGGGGACCCATATTTGTAAAGCTCTGAAATTAATTTACAGTAGACGTTTGATTTACAGCTGGGTAAGGGCAATGGTTTCAGAGCTACTTTATAAGAACCACATTGCTGGCATGGTGGAATCATATTTATTTCTTAAGGAGAAACTTTACGGATGATTAACTTTCACGGGCGTTGTAGAACAGGGCTGGGCTTAACATAAGTGATAGATCACAGACTTGGTGAAAGGGAAGGGAGAGAGGAGTACCTTTGGTCCAAACACCCCAAGAATCCCTGGGAACCCTGGTTCTCCAACGTCACCCTGGAATTTAAGAGAAAGACTTTCCTTAAAGAACTCTGTGCTGTAACTCTGGTTATGCAGCCATAAGAGAATCACTTCAAAGATGATAATATTACAACAATCTATAAAAAATGAACATGTTGTTTGAACTTTTGTGTAATGTCACTCTGATTTAAAAACGAAGCACTTTTTTGCCTGGAACAGAAGGCTCCAGAGCTTGCTGAGGAATTTCTGACAATTTATATGCTATTAATGTATATGAAGCGTAATGAAAGTGGGAGAAGCACACAGTCGTAAAAGCTATGCACATGCTGGTGTCTGCGCCCAAACTCACTGGCTGTCCTTTTGGACCCGGGTCCCCTTGCGGCCCTGGCAGACCCATCCCACCTTTGAACCCCCGCTTCCCTGAGGGTCCTGTCTGGCCAGGGTGTCCCCTCTCACCCTGTGAGGGAAATGCAGGACAACGCATGTGAGAAGAATAACAAAGCAGATGGACGCCCTGTCTGAGCACAGAGACAACAATGCAAACTGACAGACAGTGAAGAGTGATTGGAGGGAGTTGGCCCGCTGCTCTCTGTGATTAGAGCCACTTGGTTGTCACTTCCTCCAACTGCCGGGGGAGGTCCCAGACAGACTGATCTTAGGTCTGTTTGTGTCGGGAATAGGCTATGCTGACAGATGAAACCACATGAAATCCTGGATGTCTCTGGAACACCCTTCTCTCCATCCTTCTTCCTACCCCTTCCTCCTTCTCCTTACCCCCCTCCAGCTGTGCCAAACACTTTGGGGCTGAGCACAGCGTGTCATTTTACACTCTGTGATTATAATTAGCGGTGTATAGTGAGTTGCCCTTGTACCTTCAGTCCAAAGGATCCCTGAGGACCTGGCAGCCCAGGCACACCCACTTTGCCACGGTGACCTGCGTTGCCCGGGAGACCAAATTCCCCATCGTCCCCTTGCTCTCCCTGAAACAAACACACAAGAATACAGTAAGGGCATGGACGGGAAACAAAACACATATGTCAGCCGCTTTCATGGCTATCTATTGGGACTGTTTGAGATCTCTTACCGGGATGCCTTTGCTTCCATCTTTGCCTGGAACTCCATCCACCCCAGGGTTACCCTCAAGCCCCTCTCGGCCCACCACTCCCCTTGGACCAGGGGGACCAACAGGGCCCTGTGCCAGAGATGACAGAAACATCACTACCCCTTGCCCAACACTTGGGTAACATGATTACCAGAACAAACAGGTGTGTTGTAGTGAGAAATAATGTCTATGGCATTGTGGTGCTTAATTGTTACTTTTCAACGAGACTATATGGTGTAATTTTCCATCTTTACAAAATTTCCATCAGTCTTTACTTAGCGAGTGCCCCAGGTGTCTCTTGATGAGTGGATTAATCCTTAACATTTGGTAGTTTTTGGTTTTTGAGTTTTAGAATTAAAGCCTTGAAGTGGATATTGAGCTTGGGTTTCCCTCTTACCGGTGGTCCTCTGCTACCAGACTCCCCACGCTTGCCTGCTTTGCCTTTTTGACCCTGAATCAGAAAGACACAATCACACAGTCAACCAGAGCAAGAATCCACATGTGTACTACCACATCGCATGAATCTTAATAGCTTGCACATACATGACATGAAGCGACACAAAGCCTTTTTTCTAACCATGTGCTGGTTTGCAGTTGCAATTCAATAGTATAATTGATGAAATGTGCATTTTGATATAATTCAAAAACATGCTGACAGATTAAATTCTCAGGCCAGTTCTATGCTGCACATGCTGCACAAACTGCTTTGTTTATGATGGAGATTGTCTCAAATGAACTCCAGATCCAACTGGAGAATGATCTGAATTCCTAACACAACATAATATAAAAGTTATGTCACACACAATGGATAGTGTCAGATTCTTCTCAAATTCACGGTTCTTACCTCATCCCCTTTGGATCCCTTAGGTCCTTGCTGCCCAGGTGGTCCAGGATGTCCCTAAAACATCAGATTAGGAAAAAATCTGGTTATATACATACACAAATATTTATGTAAGACATAATACTAGTAAGAACCTAACGACAATGGGATACTATGAAAATGCTTGATGTGGCTTTGGATCTGTATTTCTAAAAATTGAATACAGTGAACAGCCACTAATACATGCATATATGTACTTTTATGTAAGTGTGATATTAATGTATTTACATTTAAATATGTCCATACATACATACAATAGTAGGATTACATTACATTTCTTATTTAAGATTTCAGTGGATTTTGAGGTGTGCCCAGATTTAAAAATAAGCAATAGCAATCCAGTAGCCAACTGCAGTCATTGCTCAGAATCACCCAGAAGCTGGTATCCATGTTAGGAACCATGTAAAGTAGCTGTGAGAGTCTAACGTGACCTGCATCACTCCAAATAAGTATCACATCTAAAATTGCTTCAGATGGTACCAGAATTCAGATTGGTTGTAATATGCTTAGGCAAGCTTGCTCAGAGGTCAAGAATCACTATCTGCAACTGCAGACGAGACACAATGTGGAGTGTGTGTAAAAACGGTTAGTGTCGACTCACAGGTAGTCCAGGGGCTCCAGCCTTGCCTCTCTCTCCATCCACACCTTGTTGACCCTAAACAGCAAGGACTGGTTACTAAAAAAGCGTTGACATATGAGCAGAGTACGAATACAAAGGCCTGCTGTTATCTGCGACATTAGTTTTTCTTTTACTTACTTCTACACCACAACATACTTTGCCCACGTGGACGAGGGTCTGTTTAAGAAAATGAATGGGGCTGTTCTCCCCTGTGCTCATATTAAGCTACGCATAGACATGTTACACACTGGCTGTACTTACTAGGTATCCTGGGTCCCCTGATTCACCTCTCTCTCCTCTGTCTCCCACAGGACCCTGTCCATTAAATTAAGCAAAGAAATAAGATGTAGGCCTCAACACTTGTAGAGGTAAAACAAAACACATAATGCAGTTCAGGAAAAGGATTCAATAACTCACTCTGTCACCTGGAGGACCAGGAGGACCTTCAACCTTCCCATCATCCCCCTGTTCCCCCTAATGAAGAGAAAGAGAAGATGGTGAGTGTTTCACCTCAGTATGAGGTTATTAATTGTGCTGAAAATCATATCCAAAAGAATCCCATCTGCTTTATTAAATCCAGAATTAGCTAAAGTATCCTTTATCCAAACCTCAAACATTTTATTCAAAGCACAGATACTGATCTAAGATCAGAATCAGCTTAGAATGCAGCTGTTGGTAGTAGTAGTTTAAACTGTTATAGTTCCAAAAAAACCCAATTATTTTATTGGTCTACCAAGTAATGTACACATTGTAGTATTGCACTGAGAATGTGCTGGGCATGTGCTTAGCAGAACAGAGGAAGCATTAGAGCTGGAATCTACCACAGAAAAATTTACGACAGCAGATCTGGAGAGTTATTGCTCACATTAAAGCTAATGCATCATTGCCATAAATGGCTATTTGTAAACAACACTCCAAATGTGGGGACTCAAATTCAAGCTGTTTTCACTAAATGCTATGAATCAAATTTTATGTTACATTGATGTGGGTGACAAAATTCTCCTTTCTGAAACACAGTGAAAGGCATCAGGTTTTTATTCCTAGGTCATATGATCTGTACTTGGATTGATTTGGTAATGAAGACTTGAATCAAGATTTGACACAGATTAGCATTACTGGTCCGTGGAGAAAAGAAGCCATCCGCATTGTTGACAGTGTCATAAAGAAAGAGAAAAGGAAGAGCTCTATAAGGAATTCCATGCTATGTTGCCACAAGCTGTCGTTTGTCACCCTGACTACCAATTATGACTAGCAGGACACAAGTCTACATGTTAAATGTGAACTTTATTTCTTTCTGTAAAATTAGTTTGGGTTTTCCCACGCCTCCCCTACAGCCACCAGTATGCTGTGTTCTATAAAATAGTATTTCAGTGTGCAAGTGTTTCTTGATTTAAAATGCATTCATGGATTAAGTATTGTGTTGTATTTTCAACATATGTTTACTTTTAACTTCTTTTGCAATGGGATACTTGGAATTTTTAGTCACAGTGAGAAATGTAATTTTCTGACTGAACCTGGGAATATTAGAAGTGAGTGAGTAATGTTTAATCGGCACAGCCAAGATACAATGGGAGTTCTTGACACGAGCATTTCATTGTTTTCTTGTCCATGGATTTTTTTTTAATTTCTTTTCACAAAAGATAATTAGGTTGAAGTCATGCCACAATAGACCTGGTATACCCATCTGTTAATGAAGTACACAATTAACGCACCAGCTCCAGTAGAAAGAGTAGTTTAAGGCTGGTGTTGCACTGGTATTGTTTCAATGGGAGGAAAAACACAAGTAGTATTGGTTGGTTATTTTAGTGGTCCTTGTCTGTGCTCTTTGAACAATACCAGGCAGTACCTTGGATAGTAAACAACTACAAAATAATGAAAATGCCAACTGAAAAAGGGATTGTCTTTTCAAGTAACTGAATCACAATTAACTATGAGTCTACACATGTGTTTCATATTGATGTCAGTACTAGTTACCATTACATTTCTGCAATAAAAGGCATTTTAAACACTTTAGCATGTCTCTGATGCAACATGAGAGATAAACAGATTTTTAAAGAGATTTTTAAAGTTGATAGTCAAATAGTTGTTGCTTAAATTGCAGGTCTGTCAGCAACATAATGTAAAAACAGCAAAAAACAGCAAAATAATGTAATATGCCGAGGTGAACAATGTTTAAAATTGATGACAAGTGCCTATTAAGGAAAAATAAATCAGGAAAGAGGAATAGTGGTTGCAAGTATTTTTGGAGAAAGCCAAAGGAAGCCTGTATGTCTTGTTGCTTGTTCCCAACTGTGAAACATGGTGCTTATGGTATGGGCAGTCATCCCATCAATGCAATTGGATTAAAATTTTACTCTGCATGGTAGAATTATTCTGGGATGCCTAATGCAAGTACTTTTCTATTTTGTTTAGTTTTGAAGGCCTTCCTGGTTAACATCTATTCATACATTGATGTTTTCGTTATTTTGAGTACAGACGAGCTGTTTATTTTTACCTTTAGCTTTTCTTTACATATATTCTCAGATACTCCTGAGTTTTTGATACAAATGTTACCAGTTAATCCAATAAAACTAAAAAGACAAAAATAAAATAAACACAACTGCTATATGGGGCGCATAGCCTACATTTAGTGGGATGTACATGTAAGGTATCTAAATACTGGCATTATGCTAATATTGGAATGTGTGAAAGCAGTTTTAGATTACGTGATCAAACCAAATGTACTGCTGGCTTTATCAGCCCAACCTATCAGCTTTCTGTAGCTTTTGCAACATGCAGAAAATATGTTTCTTAACAATACATGGTCCATTGAAACTAATTCAGATCAAAGATTAAGAATCTAAGAAACTTAAGTAATGTCCAAACTGTGTCCTGAAAGCATCCATACCTACTCCCTATATCCAGCTCCAAATTGTAAAATACCTTAAGTTACTATGAACCAAGGTAACTTAATCCTAGTCTTGTAATGTGTGTAAGCAGACTTTCACTCTAGCCAGGCAGTCAATCACCTATCACTGCGCTGAGGTGAAAACTGAGCGTGTTAGAGGATCGAAGAGAGCTGGAAGGCCTAAAAAGTTACCTAATAATGATAAGTAGCTTCTAGCAGACATTTGGAAAACCGTGACAGAACCCTGGTCTTTAGTGATCGCAGAGAGATTTGAAGTAGGAATTTGAGCACCACTAAAAGAAAAATCCATGGGAAAAGAGCACTGTGCTGGGTGTCCAGCCTTTTGCTTTCTAAGGCCTCGCCTTCACCATTGTGTTTCACACATTTGAAGCAGACAGATGAAGCCAATAGACAGAGACTATGGGGAGTGTACCTTTTCACCTTTTGGTCCAGGAGGACCCATCGGGCCCTGTGGTCCTTGGTGACCCTGAGGAGACAAACAACCAACATGAGGGATTATTTAGAACAGTATGTTGCACACCTGATCACCCTGCATTCAAATGTAAATGACACATACTGACCACTATCATGCTAAGATGGCTAAAATAGTCTTTGAACTTGTTGATCTACCGTGTGGTCGATCCAAAAGGTCATGAGCTCTGATCATATGCTGCTTTCAACCAAACTGTAGCCAACCAGTTAAATCAATTATCACCATTGTGTTGATCTATTCACAAACTGCATATTAATCTTACAGTCTAAACTCTGGCACAATGTCCAAATACCTTTCTGACTCGATAGTGATAAAGGGGGTGAATAACAGGACCTTACCTCATATCCTGCTAAGCCTAGTTCCCCTTGCTGGCCCATGCGACCTGGGGCACCCTGTGAACGAATGGGACAGAGAGATACCAATGGTCACCCTCCCCAAATCCTCCCAAGCACTTTTATTAACGGGCTGAATTCAATTTTCTTCAGCAATCATGTTCTCCTTCAGATCTCATAAAATACCAGTAATGATCAGAATGTGCTCACTAAAAAAAGGACAACAAAGCTTGCCTACAATGTGTTTTTAATGGTCCCCTTTTTCCAAGTGTTACCAGGAATCAGGATTCCTGTTAAACCCCTAACCATGAGGACAAAAGTGAAACATTAGTTCACATTACCACGGGTCCAATTGTTCCTCTCGATCCCTTTGGTCCCACGAAGCCTGTTGGCCCTTGTTTGCCAATTGTCCCCGTCTCACCCAGGTGACCCTGATGACCTTTGGTGCCCTGCAACAAATACAAGCTCATAAATATAAAAAAGTCCCATTCTGGCAAAAGTTAAGTATTAAACAAAACAGAAATGAAATGGTTATTAATAACCAAACTATGATAAGACTTGTGTAATACCTTTGTTCCAGGTTTTCCTCTTTCACCGATTTTGCCGGGTTTGCCTTCAGGGCCCTGAAAATAATGAAGAGATTCATCAAAATCAGAAATTACACGCATGCGATGAAATTAAACCAACTGCTGCATGGAAACTAATACGCTCATTTTTCAAATGATTAAGAAGTCCTCCCTTTCTGGCCATCCAAACACAGAACAGAAACAGCAGCTTCTTAATGGGGGTATTGGACTGTGAGTCATACAGTGCATTAAGGCGTGAGTCATTCTACGAACTACGATCTACTACCGAGTTAAGCTGTTTATGACAGCTATGGTCTGCTTTCTTAACCTTTGAAAATAACATGCAGATTTCCTTTCAGCATGACTTTGCCAATAATTAACAATCAAACAATTCTGGGGATACAGTACAATGACAGATACCATACAGAGAAGTGTGTGTCTGGTTAGTTAGACTCGCTGCTCTGGCAGTGCGTCAGAATGGTGAAAGATAGGCCTGTTTGTCTGCGATTGCCTTCTAAATGGCCAGATGTCTTCTCTCCTCCAAAGTACACCAATCATCACTGGATGTTCTCAGAGTTCCACCACTTCAGAACCCTGGTGCCTAATTGGTATGCTTCTACTGATTCAAGCATTTTTTCTATGTACTGATATACACACAGTTGTTTTGCCGAACACTAACAGCTATCTGCGGTATACAGCAGACATTGGTATGAAGCCACCCACAAAGCAAACCCACCGCATCTACTCTTCCACCATAAAAAAAACTCAATTATTGCAGGTTCATTGTCAATTTAACACTAACAGTGGACATATGAGCCCAGCTGTAGTCATACGTACACTGTTATTGCTAATTTAACACTGGGAATTTCACTGCGCAGCCTTGTGAATTTATAAAAACATGTGATCAGATGTATAGTTTGAATGGCTGATATAAGGAAAAGCTACATTACTTGGAAGATCAACTCTGTCACACATTTGGAGGCATGTTTAAGAGTCATCATAATATATGTGTACACCAGCAGGGGCCAAAGACGGCCTGGAGAAAAACCCTGCGTGCAACCTGTGTGTAGGAAGGTCCTAGTTGTGATTACAGTAGTGGAAATGAAACTCACCCTGACGCCCTGGAGACCAGAATATCCAGGTGGCCCTTCCTTTCCTTTCAGCCCGATCTCACCCTTCTCCCCTTTATCACCCTCTGGTCCCATGTCACCCTTTTCACCCTGAGGAGACAAACACAGCTTTTTTATACCATAGTGTCCATCAAATGTACACCCACATATAAAGGCACACCACTGCTTTATCCTCAAGCCAGCATACAGAAAGAAGGTACAAGAAATCTACAAACAGCCACGCTGTGAAACAGCATTCAGGCTCCAGAAACTGTAGAGATACATTCTGTTTGCAAATAAAAATGAACTATTCTCATGTTGGACAGCAGATGCTTCACAGACAATTACAGCTCACTGACATTCTTTTGGCTCTACATCTTCAACAGTAAGGTAAGGATGCTACTTAACTGGCTAAGGATGCTAAATTTAAATGGCTGACTTCCCATGTATAATCAAGTGGAAATGTCTGAAGTATTTATAACCATGTTTCCACTGACCCATGTTTGCTGTAGGCCAGAACTGTTTCTGTGTCAAACTGACACGGGCCAACAGCATGTTGGCTAACTCCAGATACAACTTGAGTGGAAATGCACATTTGTTGTGAGCAGCCCTTTAGCGGTAAGTGAAAATAAGCTTAAATTATAGTGTAAATATATGTGTTGGCATATATAACGCTGTTAGCTGAGATCCTGTCATTTAGTATAATGAGTTTACAATTAAGTCTAAAATATATGGAGGCCATAACAATAGTGTTCAGTTAGTATAATTCACTTTCACTGGCCTTGCTATTTGCTAAGCCCACCATAGATTTGACAAAAGACACCTCTTATCCTTTTGCAATCGTATTTTAAATGCCTTCATTTGATATTGACTCCCCTTACATACAGTCAAGTTCAGACAGCAGAATTTTGGTGATGATTTTTGACACTAGTGCATCACAAATTTGTTAAACTTGATTTTCTTTGTCCTTATGTGGTGCCTAATATTTTTAGGTACTTCTGGCTTCTCCCGCTCAGGAGTTAAACAAAGAATGATAATAGAAAAAACAATACAAAAATGGACTCACAGACTCACTCACAGTGTAGTCAAAGCAATAAAATAAATTGATTTTGAACTTGGTTGTTCCCCTTTAAAGCTTGTCAAACACGACTTTGTTCCCTCTGCAAGTGTTATCAGCATATCCGGCAAATATCTATCCAATGGCATCACCTCAAGGGAAGCCAGAGTGCCAATTCTTCTTCAGCCCAAGTATTTTCCTGGCTGCTACTCTAACACAATATCTTATACCTCCGTATGATCAGCACCAGTGTACAGAAAATGGACAGTAAAAAGAATATTTCGAACCAAGAGGTTTTAACCCACAGTAAGCCTTATCCACTTACAATGACTAGGATCATCATCAGCAAATCATAAACATGATTACTATATAACAAGTTTAGATGGCTGACTGACAACCCTTTCTGAGTTCTGAGTGCAATGGGCACGACACTGTGACATATGTCTGTGTCCTCTTACCTTGGCTCCATCAGGTCCAGCGGGGCCGGCTTCTCCTTCAAGGCCTGGTTCCCCCTACAGAAGAAGAGGTTTTATATAGAATGTTCTCTCCACATACATCAAGCAACTTTTATTCGCACTGTTCAGTATATAAACATCAGAGGACTTTAATGTGGAACGTTCAGAGAATATTTATCTGGGTTTTTATGGGGTTTTTCTGCCATTGACATAGAAAAACATGAATCAACAGATACTCTCAAATAAAAAGGCAAAACTGTGAATAAAAAAGGTGAGACTGAGAATTCTCACCCTCTGTCCAATTAGGCCCTGTTCTCCGATGTTTCCAGCAGGCCCGAGAGTCCCCTAAGTCACACACACACACACATAACAAACAAAACAAAAGCAGATGTTTGGTCAGATACAGTATTGTCATGCGCATATCTAAAAATACACAGTTCCGTTAGAAATAAGAGAATGCCAGTTCAGCAATATCATATTAAAGGGGAGAATTACCACAAACAAGTGTGGTTTATTGTTTTGAGTCTGAGCATATGAGAGGATCCTGATTGAAGTTGCCGATCTCCTAACTTGGCTGCCAGTGGTTTACAGGCTATTGTGTACACAAATTTCATAAGGATACAAAGGACACATTTAAGTAGATGCTAAGCAAAAAAGAATGCCAGATGAAATTGCACCAGTACCAGCATTCTGTGCAGGTCAAATGTTGTCTCAGATGATATAATAACCCCAACATGGTATTGCTTTCCAGGATGTTTTTTTCTAAATTCTCAAGCCGAGAAATCGATGTCCGGTGAATGATACTCCCAAAAGGTTTACACACAATTAAAGAGCAATACCTTTACCCGGATTACCCTAACACTGAGGTGAACTTATTACACAGAAGGGGATGAAGATTGTTACTGAAGTTCCTGCCAATCGGATGCAGTAAATCTCATTAGGAAGCAGTCATAATTTGGGTCAAAAAGTTGTACTCGTCTGTTCGTTTTCCAGGGCAATAAAAAGCCACAACAGTGTACGAGCACTATATCATTGCTATTCCCCCTTCAGTTCACAAACCATAAGGGATCTTTCTTACTTATAAAAGGCTGCTGTCTGACTACAAACTGGTCATTGTCTTTGCAGTCCTGTTTCAGGTTAATATGACATGTACAAAGCAGTATGAACTGGGATGATGGACAAAAGAGAGAAGCCCCCCTGGGCTCATTCTTCCCTCTAAGATCCCTGTGTTCTGCCAGCACTGCGTCTCGGCAGAATGAAGCCTTAAAGGACCAAAACCGAAGAATTATGGGCACTGCAGCCTCCTGAGTGCCAGACGCACCCTCACAGAGACAAACAGGGGAAAGGAAATGACTGGGAGTTAGGCACTGTGTGCTGATGGGATCCTGTTGCAAGGCTCCTAGTCTCCGGTGTGAGTGCCAGCAGATGGGGACGGTAATGTGACCCAAACTGTTTCAGAGGACTCAATGGATCTGTGTGTTCTCTCTAGAGCCTGGCCCTCTTTTAACTGTTGCCTCACTCTGCTGTAAAAGAACTAGGCACCAGCCGTCTGACGAACAGCGTGCTAAGGACTGGGAATCAGTTCTCCACCTGCGCAGCCTCCGCATGTGGTTTGTGGGAATTAGGAAGAGGTAGCTCGAGGATTAGCAAGTGTATCGGTTTCCGAGCTTCCAGCCCAGCGGAGTCCACAGGGTCGGGTGTCTTACCTTCTCTCCCGGCTCGCCTGGCAGTCCCGGATCACCCACTTTGCCTGGTGGACCCTGTCAGAGAGAAGGCGAGATCATGTTACGTCATAACAGGGCTGGAATTACACTGTACACAGTGCTACAATGTATCTACCTCACACTGAAACAGGGCTCACTGAAACAGTTTAAGAGAACAGGTGTGCCACGGCTGTCTAGGTAACACTTCCAGGGAGCGGGGCTGTCAAGTTATTTCCATCGCCTGTCCTGCTCCCTCCTTTTGTGCGTAAATAAGGCCTATTATTTTAATCAAAGAGCATTAATGATTCATTGCAGAGAGGGGACCAGATGTCTGCCTGGCGCTGGATCAGGTGGCTGCAAACAGATCCAGTTCTACCGGCGGAGATGTGAGAGCTCTCACTGAGAGGGGCATGGCTTTCCAACGAGGGGCCTGCAGACAATGCTGAGCGAGCCAATACTGTACAGTACAACACTTGTGTGGAGGACATGACCCAAGCCAGTGTGCACCATCATAGTCACTGATGCACGTGTGTATGAGAGTCTGTGTGTCTATAAGCGTGAGCATGTGAGGCACTACACAGAACTTTGTGTTTCACTCCATGACCATGTGACTGGCCTCACCTTCATGCCGATCTCTCCCAGTGGTCCCATGGTTCCCGGAGGCCCCGGGGGTCCCTTAAACAGAAAAGCAGAACAAACACAAATCAATCTCAGACGTCCCGATCGGTACGCTCTGCATGGGGCTGCGGAGAACAGGCTTGTCTCTCAGAGGGACTCCAGGAAGGGGGATGGCGATGAGGTCAGGGGGGACAGCGGCTCATGTGGGATACAGCTGATCCCACCCCGGCCACCGTGTCCCCATCCCACTCTCCTCCCAGTGCGCAGCTTCCTCCCTTTCCCAACACTCTGCAGTAAGATCGGAAAACTGCTGAGGGCCTTCCTCTGCTCGGCTCCAGACAATGGGGTTTATCATTCGAGGCAGATGTGGTGAACAATACGAGCCTCTGGGTTTGGGGTCATGCAAATTAAAGGGCAACCACCATAAATTGGTGTTGTTCCTTATCTTCTGTCGTAGGTATCAACAATGCAAAGCTTTTTCTTAATATTTTAAAACTTGAGCCAATTCAAAATATTTTAATGGTTTCCTGACCTACTTTGTCTTACCTAACTCTCACGCAAAGCCCAGAATGCAATGCACCATCTCTCTCTCTGTATGTAAATTATTATAAATTTCAACTTCAATATGCATGCCGTTGCTATTAGTTCTTTAAGGTACTGTTCTTAGTTGCTTAAATGGACAAAACAGACTAGAATTCTTGCTACACTAAAATGAAAAAGATGAAAATGTAGTTCAGCCTTGTAATCTACGTCATAATTCACAGAAGCCATATGTGTCTATTTTCACAGAGGTTGTAAACAACTGTCAAAATGCAGCATATACATAAAATCACTTCAGGATTAATTAATTAAAAATGTGCCTTTGTATAAATAGCTAATATAAAATAGCGGTCTGAGTTAGATATAGGGGCCAGAGGTACACTGGGATATACTTGGATTCAACTAATATTGGCTTAATAATAAGGCTTGAAGTTGTCAGTACAGTAAATTTCATTGCGTTGAAAGCTCATTGGAAAGACTGAGGTTGTAGGGATATTACCAACTGTTCACTCATGGGTTACAGCAGTCTTCTAGTTTTTATGTATATGCAATATGTATACCCAATTAAGTATTAATTTATAAATACAGTTATTGTGATCACTAATGCTGCATCCCCTAATTTTTCCTTTGCAATTGCTAAAGTGCACAAAACCCAAGATGAAACTAACAGGGCCCGCTATTCTACCCTCTAACATTTGACACCACAGAGCTGACAACTCAAGGACTGCTTACCAGCTGTCAAACAGTTGCCAGGTACATTATCACATATTGTTTATAACGACACAGACTGGATCAGCTGAACCTGCTTCGGTGAATATTATATGAGTATTTCAGCCAAAATTTATTTCACTGTAGAGTTCCTACATCTTACATCCACATTGTTGTCACTATTTTTAGACAAACGTAAACAGTGAAACATTCAAACTTGCAATACTAACACAGTATGTTGTGAAAAATGAATCTTTACTACAAGCTATATTTCTCCTGTATTAATTTAGTCCTGGGCTGCTGAGTGTCTCTTCCTGTTAAGACACTGTTTCTGTCTGTGGATTGTCCACACAGTCTTGCTTTGAATAAATATTGTGATAGTAGCAACTGTGGCTGGTAGCCCTGTAAGATGAAGCATAATTGATTAATAATGCTTAGCCTTAGAGTCAGCCAGAAAGGCAGGGATTTTGTTGGCAGGGATGTCTGTGTCTCAACACTCTCCGGTGACCCCTGCTGTTCAGTCAGGCACCTGCAGTCTGTCTATGCAAAGCTGCACAAGAATGGTCTCTCTCTGACTCATCTCTGGGGAGCAGGCTGAACTTGTGGACTGCGGTGTGAAAAGAAGCAGTAGCTGTCATATCTTTTGGAGGATGGCACATCTATGCATGCCTTCCCAACAGTTATGATAACATTTACTGCAACTTGTGAATATGATTGGCCATTTCAAACTGGGAGATAACGAGAGGAAAGATGTTGGGACTGTACGTTAAATCAAAGTTACTGAATATATATTAGTAATGCTGATGAAACACAGTTATTACATGAAAAATTATGTTGCTATTAAATCGCATTCATTCAGATCATAAATTACACTTAATCCTGATTTATCCTTGCATTTAGTTCAACAGACTAAATACATATAAACACAAAATATTTTCAATTCTAAACGTAATGCCAAAACCTTCTTCTCATCTCTGTGATTGATACATACGCCATTGCTACATAAAACACCCATCTCAACACTAACTTACAGCCAATTTTTCTGTTATAGTTTGGTCCAACTAAATTAATTGTGTTTACTGATATCCCCATAAAATTGTATGCCAGATTTGGATTGTTCTAATAAAACTGTTCTCCCGTTCCTAAAATTTCTGTGTTGGCATGTAACCCATAGAGGATAGTAATATCTCATTTCTGCAAAACGTGTTGGCCAAGGGTGGCGTTGCACTAATGGAACTCAGAAAAATGAGGGTGAAAGTGAAATGACCCCACTGTTTTGCAGAAATGCACTTTCTATACAACTGAGGACTGAAGATTCTGTAGAGGGGTTCCTGAGTGAATGCTTTGTGAAAAGAAAAGACATTTAAAACATGAAAGAGGCCTCAACTCAGTATGACATGTTAACACTGGCATATAAATCACTGAAAGCACTATAGAAAATACCAGAAATTTCATACATTCAGTTTAATAAAGGAAAACAAAACTTTTACAAAGCACTTCAGACAGACATTGTCACTGGAAATAATCTTCTCCTTTGCCATTGAATTGTTTATGCTCTTCTGCTCCCTTGTTTCCACAAAAGTAAATAAGCCTTAAAACTGCATGAGAAGATTAATACTGACAGGAGGCTTGAAATGGAGACCTTCTGAACCTCTGCTGTTTTTCATTTGCTTTTAGGTGTTTGCCATTTACTCTAAAATATACTGTAACTGTGTTACATAATTCAACACATCACAAGAAAACCACATACTTTACATGGGTCAGGTTACTGACGGAGGTATTTCAAAACAGTTTATTGGCTCAATAACCAACTAGCACATCACAATATTTAAGTGAAAGAGAGTATGAATCTGTTCAAACACATAAACGGCATGAAAATATTTTAAAAATCTGGGAGACTACACATTTTATGCTAAAAAACTTCATAGCTGTGCTCATTAAATCTTTATAGCTGGTAATTTATGTGGAAACCCAAATTCCTTATGAGAAAATATTTAATAAATATTTAATAAATTGCTCTGCATTTTATTATTTCTTTTAATTTCTTTGCTTTCCTACATCTGACATACACTTATAATATTCTTACAAAATGTGAAGCTGTGGCAGATGGACTGATTTAGTCATAACTGAATCAAGAACAAGTATCAAGTATCAGTATGATATCTAGGATCATTAGTCACCATACATCATATATGTTTGAAAGGCAGACACAGTGTTGATTTTCACATTTATGTATAGTGAGAAAACCAGATTTCTAAAAAGGGCATTGATTATTCAGTCCCTCAGACAGACCTGTCTTGCACACCTCTACCTCAATTTGCTGCAGACTTGAGTTTAGCATAAGATCAGAGAGAGAACATTTGAACAGGGCAGATTTGTCTACACCCTCCATCTTAGTTACATTGTACTCATCAGTCCAAGCACATAGACGTTACTCATCACAAACCAAATGTTTTAAATGCTCCACACATATACACTGGATGGCAATACTCCTCTCCCTAATCCAGTCCTCTAACCGCTATGCTACTAAAGTGTAGTAGTTGAGTGCACTGGCCTAACTTACTAAAGCATTTACTACATACAATACAATCTTACAAGTACAAAAGATAGGAGCATATATGATTGGTCGACATAGTTTGTTTGCTCCAATCACAAATCATGTCACTAAAAATATGTGCTAAAGGCTTCGATGAATCTGGCCCTAAAAATATCAAGTCCAAACTTTAGGAATCTATGCAAGTTAGTGTAGAAATCTCTGACAGATACCAGCAGCTACAGTGAGAAACAGAAGCAGTCTGCAAGAAATGTCTGAGATATGTAAAAGTAACTTTATCAGTAAGATACTGTAGGAGTGTCTGTCTCACTGTGCAATCTGCAGGATTCTGAACCATAGCATATATTGTGAGACTTTCTGTAGGAGAATGAATGTAGAAGGCTCTGTCAACATCTGACACAGAGAAATCCGCCAGCGGCAGGAGTCAATGTGTTTGTGTGCAGATCTCAATAAACAGGGAGAAGAAAAACACTGCTAAATCAAAGGCAGACTTGTTTCCTCTCTGGAGCTGAAATATTACACAACCCTGGTGTTTTGTTAACTGCCAGCCTTTGAGGAATTCAGATGGGAAATAGCACCTAGTCTCTGTCTAGGCCCATGACAGACTCACAATAAGGGAAATGAGGCTAGATAAAGACAAGAGGCAGAGAGAAACCTACCGGTTCTCCTGGAATTCCTTTTGCCCCTGGAGGGCCTGAAGATCCATGGATGCCCTGTAAGAGTAAAGTCTCTTGAAATATTCAGCTCACACTTAAGACCAATACATCATACTCTCTGTATGATAACCTTCTGTCCTGTCCTATTAGTGGGTCATTGTGACAGAGAGCAGTAGCCTGGGTTGCTTTTGCTTAAGTTCAAGATCAGCGAATTGAGCCTTAGCCCTGGATTAAACCAATGAAACATAAACACTAGGGAGCACTGGCTAATCTAAATGGAATCCATTTCCAAAGGACTGCAAAAGAATCGCTAATAGCACTGTATATTTGGCTGGCAGCACAGTAGACTGTTTTAGTAGGACTGAATGTGAAACACTTACCACAAATCCTGGAGGTCCAGATTCACCTGGTTCGCCAATCTTTCCCTGGAAGAAAAGCAAAAGATAATGTATGCTAAATTAAATAGACAGACTCGATGTGCCTGCAGCAAGAGTTTGAAAGGAACCCCAATGAGTTCAGTGCTCAAGAGTACATCATAGATGCCTTATTTGGGACTCAAACCCACAGCCCACATGTATAGAGTCCTGTTCTCTGCCCACTACACTGCATGCTGTCCTAATGTAAATGCAATGTAAAATTTCTGCACCACTCAATCCACATATCTTCCATGTTTTGCTAAGTCTGAGCTGAGTCGCCCTCATTGCTGTCCCAATTACGTATTTCTTATGGTCTTTAAAACATTAACAAGACCCAAATCTGTGTCTCCGGTGACCTCACCATACAATTAGCTTACATCACTATTGTTCTTTCATTGCATTATATCATTTATTTTCTCTGGAGATGCGACATTTCTGGTAAACGTGTAGTGTGTACCCATCAGGTCATTCAGTATTACAAGCCATTGTTTGGGAAACTGTAAAACCTTTTTTTCTGTTTAATCAAACATTCAATTACTACACACTAAGAAACATTTTCGCAATAAGTACTTCTGGGCAGCACAAACCAAAGGGCTATTTTTCAATCAAACAGAAAAACATGTGGCAGCTTTAGAGAGAGTGGACATGTTATTGTAGTATTAACTGGATCACATAAAGCCAACTTGTACGCATTCTGTAGCAGACTCAAATAGCCCAGTGAATCGTGAGAAGCCCCATTTCATACTAATTCCAAGGAAAGTTCAGGAAGAAAATTCAAGCTGAAACCAATTTATGAACAGCATAAAAAGTGTTTTTACCTGCTCCCCAGGGAAGCCGATTTTTCCTGGTGGACCATCAGGACCCTGCAGAGAGGGGATGATGAGAAGAAACGAGTCTAAGGAACATGCCCGTAGACATCTTTTCCTTCATTTTCTATTCATGTCAGACATTGGCAACATTTACCTATTGGCTCTCGGATACATTAATTCATGAAGTCCAAGGTAAATTTAAGAAACATATCAAACTCATGAATGGGTTCCAGGCAGTATACTACAAGCAGTAATTCTGCAACTAATCACAAGACATCTTAGACAATTAGGATCATTATAGTAACAAATGCTTGGCTCAAAGCACTCCTTTTTTCCTGTTATGAGACTGTCCTCAGCGTATTCCGTGGTCACTAGGTGTGCTTTGTGAGGCTTCTCTTGCTACTGAGAGCACTGCAGTTCAGCAGACTTGACCTGACTGAGGCTGACCTCTGAACACGGTTTGACCCTTACCTTCGGTCCCACTGACCCCAGCTCCCCTGTTGGACCGTCAGGCCCTCTGGCACCCTGTAAGAGAGAGAGCAGCGGTGTGAACAGCAGGGGTCTCCCTTGTGCAGCCAGAGAGAGAGGGAGACAGAGCCGAGACACGCGCTCCTGCTTTGGGTCATCACTGTCCCAAAACAATGTAACAGCAAAGTCCTGTATCTCCTTCTCTTTCAAACATACACACACACACACACAACACATGTGCATATGCACATACACAGACTTCACTGCATACATGTACACTCTTACTACTTGCTTACATACAGGCATGCTCAAGCTTATTTATGTGTATCCCTGTATACATATTCACAAATGCTCCCTCACAGCTGAACATAAACACTGCTGTGCATGAACACTCAAATATGCGCCTACACAACGTCTACAGCACAGGGGGTCCTCACTTCCTTTCTGTATGGGGGATATGAGTGAATGAGAGGGAATATGGCTTCCTGTGGGGACCAGCACCTGGTGCAGTCTTAAAAAGCCAGTCCCACTCAGTAATTTAGTGTCCACACATTTGACTTTCAGCAGAAGATGATTGCCACATGTGTTACACTACAGAAGTCTAGAGTTCTTGTAAGAGGATACATGCAAGCATCACATAGCCTATGTTACAAATCACGCAGTATGTCGTAATTCCTGTTTTACGCACTCTCGCACAGCATACAGCTACCCAGACGATAAATCATCCTGCAAACATAATCTTTAGCTACTTGCAGTGTCATCACTAGTGCAGGTCTGATATAACGCAGGGCGGCCTATGGTTTCACTTTCCCTATTATGATCCAATAAAAGTATGCTCCGCAAAGTGGAAATAACCTGGATCTGTACAGACATCTCTCAATTTATCATAGCCTGTGATCGTTAGCGTCTGAGTCAGCACTTTCCACTCAACTGCTCTAAGACTGGCCAGTTCACTGAAAGGATTGGCTTGATCTTTTGGATGATTACCTGTTTGGATTGTAGCTGAACAATTTTCTTTGATTACCAAATGTGTCCGTTATTTTAAAACATGTCACTATTTACAACATCATTTGCAAGTCATTAGCTTCTAACACTGTAAGGTTTGGCTGAAGGAGTCGGCCAATACATGATTTATTGAAGAGTCTTACAAATAAACAATGCAGTCTCTTGATTACAAATCAGAAAAATATTATCATTTTGTACGAACATTGTTTATGCCTTACTGTAGAATATAAAAAACAATAATAAATGTGAAACATTGTCTCATTACCAAGGCTGGGAAATATAAAAGGTCTTTGTAGGACAAGGCATTAACAGTGACCCAAAGCTCCACTCTGACAAACAAAAATAAATGCAAAATGGTGTTTCAATATCTAGGCTATGAAAAACAAAAGGCCCTCTTAGGACAAAGTAGTGTGCCAAAGCTCTGCACTGACTGAGGGTCAGGTAAATCTCTATGCTCTAGCCATGCAGAAGTGACAGCTTTTTTAGCCCATTAGCCGCAGGTTTCTCTCTTGATTAACTCTAATGCTCCACTCTAAGCTACTGAACTTCATTCATCAACAGGCTGCAGGATTCCTCAGCAGAACCCCATGCTCCATAATCTACAAACCTCCCAGAAGCAGCTGCACACCCACTGGTACATTATAGATACACAGTGGTGGTACCTGCTAAACAGCCCTGCTTGGGGACCACACTAAACAATATTCCTGTGGAAAATTTCCTTTCATAATCCAAGTGGCCATGATGTATGAGGAAATCTCGCTCCTCTCGCAGAGTTGTTCTAAAATAGTGCTGGGCTCTGACGGATTAACTGCCTGTGGGATGTAGGCTTCCAAAAAGCATTTGGTGTGGATTTTACCACATGTCAATCGAAATGGGCTTTTCTCATAAATGTGGTGTTTGACTGAGTGATATGCGGGACTATGGCAATCGGCACAAACTCCTCTCCAAGTTTAAAGGAAAATCCTTATCCCTGTGGGGTCTGTAAACAACACTAAATACAAGCACTCAAGCATGCGTGCATGCAAGAATGCTGGCAAGCTCAAACAAACACGGATAACTCACCCACATAGACGTAAGGACACATTCAGACACAGATACCCATTTGCGCATACCCAAACACAGTGTCACACAGGTACAGGAAGAGACAGTTACATGCCACATGACATGAAGTCAATATGGAACTAATTTGCTCCAAATTGTGGTAACTCATAAACAAGCTAAACCATAAAACATCTTACTCATTTTCAGGGATTTCTCACAACATGAGTAAATTCCTTGGTTACTGGTGATGTTTAGAGACACTGCAGCGGTTGCCACCGTGGTTTAAGAGGCACTGGTGGTTTTTTCTCCAAGGCCAGTCATTATTGAGGCTACTGAGGTCTCTGTTCTCTCCACATTTCCATGATGGAATCCTTGCAGAATGCCCTCCACAGCTTACATAATGAATTGAAGTCATAAAGAACGCACTGGACCCCTCAAGCGCCAAGGTCCAAGTCCTGTCTGAGCCTAGGACTTACCCCTAATAGGAATCAGGTCACTGACATGAAAACATAATCAGCCATATTTATGTACTGTTTATGGATCCGCTGATCAGCCTCAGCTGTGATTCAACAAAACGCAGAGTCGATTCTCTGGACAGACACAACCATGTCAAACCAGAGTACTGCATGTTTGCGTTGGTTGAAGATTGCCTGGCTTGGCCCCCTGAGGGGCTGATGGGAGATGGGCACCCCAGACCCCATTTTAGTGGTCTCTCTTCTGCTCTGGAAGGCTGTTCCATAACTTCAGTTGAATGTCCATCCTCAGCTTCCATCTTCGCTCAACTTTCTCACTCAAGCTTTTACAGATTTTAGATATTCATTTATCACAATACATTTTCCCCGAATCCTAGTGCGTCGCCCGACATCAAAGTTTGTGTGGTTTGAATTCCAGACTCACAGTAGCCACAGGTCGAACCACAGTAGTGAGATTTATGGAGTGAGGAAGCGCTACCCATTAGGATTAATTGGAAACACAGCACACGATTTATGATTGTGTCCAAAGAAAATAAAAAACTAATCATGGATCTGCACCATACCTAAAGCCCTGTATTATTTCATTCTACCTGCCAGTTGGAAAGTCTGCGAGTCAATCAACAGAAAAACAGATGAGAAAAGAACAGAGGAAAATATGCCTACAGCGGGTTTCTAACCACAACCTCTGTGGATTGTGACCTGAACATTGCATGCACTACTGCTTTTTAGGAACACTGAATTTCCTATTCGTTCAAGCATGCAAATACTTAAAGAAGAGATGAGCTGCTTCTAGTCGACTCTTACATCATCACCATTATCATCATCACCACCATCATCATTATTTCTTTGTATCTTTCAAGAGTCTGTGACTACGATACCTGAAGACAGACAAATGTCTCTGATTCCTTCCTTTTTGTAGCATCTTTTGAAATTCCATGCATTCTGCGGCTGATGTTTCCAGGGGCACGCGCCAGCAAGCAAGGCGTCCAAGGGAAATGAGCAAAGGGAGCCCGTCGAGGGCCGACGACAAGTAGAAGCTTTGCCGAGCCGCCCTTTCAGCGCGGTGCCACGTGCCCTGTCAGATAAAGGCCGATCCTTCCGTTCCCCCCTACCCACCCCTACCCTGCACCCCTCACACCACTCCATCGGAAGGTCCACGTACCAAAAGCCAGTCCCACTCCGTGTCGCAAAAGGTGACTATGCTTTGATGCAATCTGATTGTTTCACTCTTCAAAAATCCCAAACGAGGGCAGCAGATAATTCATTACATTCGCCTATAAACAGGCCTGGAAGACGTTTGCTGAAGTTTTAAATATAAAACAGCAAAGCCAATAATTTCCATGGAAATAGAGCTCAGCTTTACTAGGGCTCTATTGAACTTTTCATTGTTATTTTTTTATGAGAAGAGAAGCGTTTTATACCACTGGAGCATCTCCAAAAACCATAATGAGCCTTTCTTGCTTTAGAGATGAATTCAATCTCTCTTTAGTATTGACCCTAAGAATGTGTTATGGAAATATTTCCCTCCAATAAACATGGATGACATCATTCATTGACATAAAAAACAACCCACTAACAGTTAATTATGCTGGTAAATGTACTCTACAATCAACACAAATGTACAAAATATTGTATAAAAATGATATGAAGAAAATGGGATGGAAAATACTCTTCCCTCTAAAACATAGCCTGCATGTTTGCGTAACTTGTGAATGTGCGATTTTAGCCTGGCAACCTGATTGTACCTACAATCTACAGCATGTCATCCTGTTACTCAGTTTATTCTACTGATAATACCCTGGTCTGGAAAATGTTGGTTTACTTATGAGAAGATTATAACCCCTAAAAATTGAGGTCAAAATGTCTCAAGACATTCAAAACTGGGTCATCTGGGTATGTCTACAGCACACTACAAGCCTTTCCATTGACACTGGAATTTCATATGTCTGAGTTCCACAAGTTTTTGCCTAGGCCTTTAAAGGACTTGACTATCCTGCTGTTCCAGGAAACCTACTGTATCTGTCCCGCAGTGGGGCAGAAGGATACAATAACCTGAGACTTACTGACTCTGAGAGGGGTGGGAAGGCAACACATATTTCACAAGTTCACACAGCCAAGACGACAGCCGGGACTGTAATGTTTCTATCCTGGGGCTGGAATAAAGCACCCAAAGGAACATTTCAAGCCCCAGCTGACATACATTGCCGTCCTTAGAAACACTCCAATGCCCTGCTCAGGTCCCTGCTTTAATGACAGCTAGGTGTTGCCCTTCTCATTGGAAAAAATTCTGGCCTATAATGAGACACAATACAGATGATAAATTCCATTTCATACCCGTCTGCCTTTGGGTCCTCTGGTGCCGCTGGGCCCACGAGCCCCGGGAGGCCCCTGTAGAACAAAGAGAGGAAAACACATTAAGATTGACGGCAGGAACCCCCCTCAAACCTCCCATTTCTGGGTTTGCAGTTCAAACTTCGGTGCACACTTCTCTGGCTTGTTATTCAATGCCATTCAACCCAATTAAGGCTGCAGAGCTGAAATCCTGCCCCCTCCGACTCCAGTGTTTATATTTGTGTTCGCTTTCTTTGGTTCCAGCCTCCTCCAGGGCTTGCTTGAGCTGCACTTTGAGGTGCTTCCTGTCAAAACTGCGATGTCAACACACTGTGCGATGAAAATAAAGAAACAGGCGGGGAGAAAAGAGAGGAGGCCGGAGGTCTAATTAGTCGGAGGTGTTGGAGTTCCAAATTGACAGGGCGGTAGTTCTGCTACTGTTGGAGGCTGTCAGATCCCGTCAACTCCAGCCCTCTTCAACTAAAAAAGTGCACCAAGTAGGAATTCCTCAGCCTCCTTACATGTGAAAGCTATGGCAGGCTTTGGTCTCTAATGAAAGACGAAGGGGCATTCCACCTTCCAGTCTCCCTTGATTTAATCGCTTTTCAGCACTTGGGGGTTTTGGCTTTTAGAACTATCTCTGGCCTAAATTCCCTTACAGGACCTGAACCTAAGAACACCTCCTTTGGCATTAAAACCTCAAAGAAGTGCTTGGCAAAGAGAGGTTCAGTACGCCAACAGCGAACTCAGTCAAACGAAAAGGCATGCAAGCACAAAAGGTGTTTATCAATGTGTGAAAGATGGCATTTGCTTTTCGAAACATTCCAAATATTCTGAACGTTCTGTGATCAGCACTGCACTTTATAGACTGTTCAAGGAATAACGATGTGGGGAAACAGTTTAACAAAAAAAACATGTCCCCTTATTTGCTCCATAACTGTATGCCCAGTATAGCTACCTCACATCTGTGACATAAGAAAGAGCAGACGTCACAGCACTCAGGACATAGTTGTAGGGGGGAGCCAGAAATTTTACTTTTGTGGCCAATGTCACTTATGTTTTAATTATGTCAATTTTAGGATTTGGGTAATTTTCCAACAATTGACAGGATTTGACATATTACTGAAAAATGTTATGAGTCAAGTGGGCCTTTAAGTAAGGGCTTTGGTCACAATCAAGCTTTAACCTCAGGGATTTAAAGGTGTTGGACCCAACCCAATCTTTCTTTGAAGGCCTCTGTCTTTTGCTTACAGTTAGCTGACTACTAAGTGCAAGAAACTTAGTCAGATTTATTGTTGTTTCTCCTTTCAGAGCTTTGTGTCGTTTCGTTTGAACTTTTCACCACTTTGAAAGACTGGAAATGTGTAATTTCCAGTAAAACAATAAAACATGATATTAAACAAGAACTTTTCATAAGGATTTTTATATCAGATGCTTTTTATGGGGGTGTACAGTGTGAGCTACGGCAACTTACTGGTACTCCTGGTGGTCCAGGAGGTCCGCTTTCACCTGGTGTCCCTGGGTGTCCCTACAAACAACACATTAAAAAATACACATGATAAGGACAATGATACATTTCTTTCTCCTCATTTTCGGTGTGGGTGGTGTAGGAGGCTGTAAAAGCTGTAGGAAGGAAACTTGAGGGTGTTCAGCAATAAAAGAGAATATATTGTGGTGGCAACCCTAATGACGACTGGTCACATTAAGTCAGTGAACAGGAACAGAAATGCTGGGCTCTGGTGTGTGGTTTTGAACATCTGTTGGATCGCTTTGTGCTGCGGGAATTCTCCATTGCAGTGCAGAGAGCCAGCCAGAGGCCCAGGAATATTTACCTCCCCATGCCGGCAGTCTTAAAATGAGGCCATTTTGTTATTTCAAGGGGCTAAACAAGCCGTAATTGTTAGTTTGTGCTCACACGGTGTTGGTTTTGTTAAGTGCCACTGGTTGGTCAGTTGACCCGCGTGGGAGGAAGAAGGGCCTTCCATAAAACTATCAAAGCTGATGGTGATGGAGGCACCCACATCTTAACTAAAAGAGGATATTGGTTTCCAGTTACACTAATGAATCTTCAGATAACGTCCTGATGTCTGGAATTTTTCCGCTTAAATAACTGAAAAAAGATAATGAGTAAAACTGTTTTGATTTGAAGATTTGGGAGTGAATGATGATAAAAACATTAATACAAAGTAATAAGTAATAATACAACTATTGAGATTAGCTAAGTGTATGAAGGTATAAGTAAATCCCATCAGTACAAATCATACAGGACTATTCAAAAAATGACAAAGCAAATTATAGTTTAATTTAAAAAGACCATACATCATTATGTTTTGATTGGTTCTTGGTGCATACGTTGATAGCTATCCTGTTAAGTTATTACATAGCTAACTATGATAGCTAATGATGGGTCATCATCCCTGTCATTCCTGCCTTCATCTGTTGAGATGAAACAGATCTCATACAGGGGGGTCAGACAATGCTTGGCAAATGAAAGGAATGGTCCAAGTGAGGAATGTGGGTCCCAGACATCCCGACTCCTTGGATATGGGAAGGGGGACCTTCAGAGGTGACCTTCACCCTGGCTCCCCCCTTTCCAATTGTTGAGGGAGGGTCATCGTCAATCAAGTGTGATGTCAGCATTTAGAATTCAAACGGGCCAACGGCAATGAATCCAGGTGAGCCAATCGACACTTGGCGGTGAAAGTTAGTGAATTCTTCTACTCAGGTGAGAATTCCTGATTGGGCTGTGAGAGTCACAGGGTTGGGCAGAAGTGGGGGGTGGGGGGTGGGGTGTTGGTCAACTTTTGTTTTGCCTTCCAAAACTGCAGAGACTCTTAAGTCAGACAAAGTTTCTATGATGAGGTGAGTGGTATCCAGCAAAGTGTTGATGATTTATAAACGAAAAGTCATCCAAGTTTGATTAAACTATTATTTTAAAGTTATTATAAAATTCTGATATATTCCTATTACTATAATACAATATAACACATTATAAAGTACATATTTGTATGTTCAGCAGTCATTCTTATCTATACTTATCTAATATATCCTGTATCAAAACGGAATTTCTTTTTATTGCAGTACATAGAGATATCTTACTGTCTTATTAAGTAAGACAGTAAGCTGTGTCCTACCAGTAAACTGAAACCAACTTCTATCAGAATTACATAATTATTTAAGTATTATTCAGCTTCAGTCCAGAAAAATATATATATATAAAAACCAGGACCGCATTGTGGTTTGATGACGTGGTAATGTTTGGTTTGGTTTGGTTGTAAACATCAGCACCCTCTAGTGAGTACAAGGCCTTGCTGGTTCAGTGTTTCCCTGCTGGACTGCTGCCAAAAATGTATACTCGCAGTGATGACCACATCTGGGCATTATGTTTGGATTGATATTTATGCCAGGAGAGCTTTTTGAGATTTATAACGCAATATCATCTTAGCTTTATGCCTTTTACAAATGTAACACCCCCCATAAATAAAAAAAAATCAATATAACCTATGATCATGCCAATACAGACAACAGGGGGACATGACTGGTAATCTCTGTACTCTTTTCATTACGCTCAGTCTGGTAGACATGCTTTAGAATTATGGTTTAAGGAATCATATTTCCTTTTCCCATTATGGCTACATGACCATTAAAGTCCAGACCTGTGACACAGAAACAACAACGGCTGAGTTTCATTTAAAAGAAGCAGAGACCAGACGACAGCGTTGTATAGGCCCCCAAAAAGAAACTACTTGTTTCATTTTCAAATTACGTCATGTTAATTTCATTGGATCTTTTGATAAGCAGATACTGCGGTTTATTGAAACCAATGGGAATGTCTGTTTTGTGTTAGGGAATTTTAATGGCTTTCAGAAGGCAGAAGCGCGAAGCGGCAGACCGTTAACCGAAGCGGTCCTCTGCTTGTCAGGGCTGGCTCCTGCTTGGTACTGTGAACCGGACTGTGGGGCCAGGCTCTTTGCTGTTCTCAAGGCGCAACGAAATCCCGGCGACATCCAGCAGCCGCACTGACGCATGTGGTTTTACTCCTGCCCCTACTGCTCTGCGTCACGAGGTGAGAGGCCTTGGCATCACGCGGCGGACTTGTCAGCGAGGGATTAGATCATTTGATCACAGAACAATGGCTCTTAATTGGTCCCACAATGCTGCTGGGCCTGTTCTGGCATGGAGGACCCTGAGGGGGGGGGGGGTTGGGGTTTGGGGGTGGGCATGGGTGACATTTTGGGACAGCAGAGGTGACAAACTGCCCTCTGTCCTGTTTCCTGAAAGGTTTCAGAAGATTGTGCTCAGTCTTCCAGCAAGTGAGTTGACTTTACAGTGTCAGCACAGATGATTTTTACATCTTGTTAATAATAAAAAATAAGCTGAACTTGAACACCGTGGCTATGATCAAAACCTTGAAAAGTTCCGGTTCAGGTCCTAACTGATGCGCATTACACAGTATGTGTTGTTAGTAACCTTCCTGCGACCTTGGTCCAAGGCTTTCCACAGGATTGAAGCATGCCTGTGAATATCACACCACTGGGAGCTCAAAGAGTGTCCAGACTGCCTTTTCTAGGAGCCAGCCCTTCCTCCCCCACACTTCAGTCCAACCTCAAGGCTTTTCACCCCCTGTCAAATATCCACGTCTGATTCTTACACCATGGAAACAGAGAGAGGGTCCAGACTTACTCCTTACCATCGCTCCCTTTTCTCCTGGGGGGCCTGGCAGACCCATCTCTCCACGATCCCCCTGCGAACACAAACAGCCAATGAGCCTGATGCTAGCATCACCAATCACAGAGTGCCCCCTGCTTGCAGACTGTGTGCCCGGCACAAGCACAAAGCCTGCATCCTTCCTACACCCCCCACACTACAGCTCAACATAGGTGAAGAACAGTGACCACAGTGTCCCCGAAGAGTACCAAACGCATCCAAAAAGAAGCTTCTGCAATGCTGTCACATGGGATATGATAAGTAATACAACAGAATAATCAACTCCAGCTGAGTGACAAAACTCACCTTTTCTCCTGCTATTCCAGTCTCTCCAACGGGCCCAATGAAACCCACAAGGCCCTGAAGTGCAATGAGGGAAATGAAGGGAATTAGATAACTGATGTGCGGGAAGCATACACAAGAATAAATATGAAACAGAGGACAGTTCTTACCCTTTCGCCAACCATTCCAACTTTTCCAGTGATTCCAGGCTCGCCCTGCGTTACAAGCGTCAGTTAGCTTTTCACTAAATATACAGCTACATAAACATGGCAGATTTGATATGCGCTGATGAAATGAGAACGACAGTCCTAAAAGTGAATCTGTGACTTGATAACAATGATAATTCCAAGGCAATTGGCATACAGGATTGGCATACAGCCTATTGGAGGTGTATGCATCAGTGTAATTATTGATATGAGTGACTGGATGATTGATGACATATTGGCACATGAAAAGCAGGTCTCACCTTCAATCCGTCAGGACCCATTTTCCCAGGGAACCCTTTCCTTCCAGGCCTACCCTAAACAAAAGACAGAAATGGCCATCAGCAATCTCACTCCAATGCCTGCCACTTTCTGTCTGACAGTCATCACCTGCTGTCAGGACTGCAACCCGTTTCCTACCTTCTCCCACTGTCTATAAGAAGATATAATTGGCCAGCCAGCTGGATCATTGATGATCAGCGTCATTAGGAATGACCTCTTCCCTACGAATCAAAGCACTTCCTCTGAAATCAGGAGTGCTTTTACAGGCACGGAGCACTTTCCTTCATCAATGTTCCACTTGAATTGTTAATGTTCCGTAGTGCAATCAATACACTGCAGCTCATTATTTCTACTTTGTGAAGTAACCGGTCCATTATTTAGCTATAATTATTTTCAGATATTCAAAATGTTCATCTTTTAAGATTTTATATTACATCACGAGCTCCAGTTTTAGACAGATTTGTTGAGCTTTGTCCACGGCTGCTATAAAGCCAGGAGGTAAACATTGAATACTGAATGTGATTTGGTTGAATTTAGGTCAAATGTTATTATTGCGACTTGCTGGGGCCAGGGAGCATTCAAAAGACAAGTGTCTTCCTTCCGTCCACCTCTTGGCTGTGATGAGATTTTTCGCTTTCTCCTACACGCCAAAGAATGAAATGACATCCCAGGCTACTGAGATAATCAGCACTTTAGTGGGCGTGTAATTGATCTTTGAGAAGAGCTGACTTTCCCAGAACCAGATGTTACTGCTTTTTCAGAGAAAGGGACTGATGCAGCCCAGGAAGTTTCTGTCATCATGGCAACGGTAGGCCAGGGCACTCGATAGGCTATTGAATTACTGTGGCTATGAACGTGGGATTGGACCATGATTTTCATGCCTTATCATCGGCCCAATGCCACAAAGCCTCAAGCTTTGGAGAACAGAATTTCAATACCATTGTCATGTTCTGGGAAAAGCTTATCTGTTCATCTAGTTTTCTTTGGAAAGAAAGCCCAATACCAGTATGACGGTATTAGTGCTGTTTTGGTGAATTTCTTTACTCACACTCATTCCATTTCGCCTTTTGTAGTGATTATTGTTACAGACACATTATTTAGTTACAGTTCAGAAGAAGTTTGAACGCCCTTTTCCCCTTTGCGGTTGTATGCTGGTGCCATGTAAACCAACTCTCATAAAAACCAATATGTTTCCCGCAGAGATTAATGGACAAAGCAGACAGCTGTTTGAACGAAATGTGGGAGGACAGTTCTGTGGAACTCGATCAGCTTGGCCCCGGCCTCCCCTCCCATCGACGGCGTGGACACAGCAGCAACATGTGCCTCTAATCTATTAAATATCTGAAATAAATTGACCGACAGGTTTTCAGGTAGGTACTTCTCTTGTACATTGGAGAAGAGTAGCTCTTCTGGATATGGCTTTGGGACACATATTAATCACTAATGTTATTAAAAGATGGACTTTTTCCAAACACCAATATCAAGATGTTGTTTTATTGTCAATCATGGTAACATTGATTTGCAATAAATTTGTTTAATCAAATGTATGAAATCAGCATTGATAATGATAGAGAATGAAGTATTATCTCTATGTGGTAAAAATGGAAGGTTTTCAGTATATAAATAGGGCATATAGATTACATAATTTCAGTTTGAGAAACTAGTTGAAATACAGAAAGCTGAGCACAAGTGTTTCTAATATTGGTAGTTAGGCTTCCTGAAACTATGGCAAATATTTTTTTATATTAACTTGTCATAACTTCTGCTATTTTAATTAATTTCACTTGAACTGAGAAGGGACATAGCGATTTTCGCCACCTGGTGGTCTTCCTGTGAAATTGCACCTGTTTATTTTTGAAGCAAGACAGAAGTGACAGCTCACTTAATACTTCCAGAGTATGACAAATAAGTGTGTCAGGGCCTTCCGAACAAATACACAGCATACTGTAGCAGTATACACAGGGCTTTCCACTCAGTTTTGAACTGGTGCCTTAGTTTCATACTCAGATGATATAACATACCTAGAAATGTATTCAATGTTAATGTTCTGGTCTTTATATTACTTTTCATCTAAAGTCATATATCATATTTACTTTGGGTGCACAAGAACTCAGCTGAATGACTGTAAGACTCTGAGAGCAACAAAGGCTGTCTTCAGTTATTACTCTATTTCAACATTGTTACCAACAGCACAAAACAAAACAACATCTAACTGCTGCCAAGAATAACATGACTGGAAGATGGCAACACTTAAAAACAAGCTGAGTCGGTCACAAGCTGAATAAAGGATCACTATAATCACATTTATACTGCACTGCACTGCACTGACCACAGGCTTCAGTCCACAAACAATCGTTTTTCAGTTGCAAGAAAACTAGTTCCACAAGACTATAAACAGGACAAGATAATAGAGGTCTGTATTGGCTGGGAACCAGGCCTTTAGCTCCAACGTAATGACACTCTTACTTCTAGGGCAGATCCATTCCATTCCCTCTGGTAAATGACCCGGAAAATGATCCGGTAAAAACTCACCTCCAATCCAGGGGCCCCAGGTGGTCCAACTGGCCCTTCGTCTCCCTAAAAGCAGTGGCCATGTCAGTCTTCGATATGGGCAAAACGAAATGGCGACTTAACACTTAATGATGAAGAGGATGAAGGAAAGACTGAGTGATAGCTCACCTCCAGTCCAGCCGCTCCTCTGGGTCCTGGCAAACCCCTCGCCCCTGGCTTTCCCTGGGGAAACATAGCTTATGTTTAGTGCCACCATACATGAAGCTCCAGGGCAAAATGCATTACAAACAACATGATGGATCTATCACTGGACGACAAACATTATGACCCATTACATATAAACATATTATGATACATTACGTGTTTAAAATAATGTATCTTATTGTGAAAAATATACAGTTTTTAATGTTAAATTACAATTTAACATAAACAAACCTGTTGCTTGAAACAAAGATAGTTAGTCAGCTGGTTATGTAGGGACCTAGCTATCAGAGTGTTTTTTTTTTTAAAAACAACAGAACCTTGTTCAATAAAAAGAAACAGAATTATGGATAAACTATACAGAAATTACTGTTACTGACCTTCGGTCCCTCTGGGCCATTCTGACCTGGTGGTCCGATGTCACCTGGAAAACCCTACATCCAAGATTAAGGGAAGGTAAGGTTATATATAGCTAATGTGGACTGATGCTTGCAGTTATATCTATTTGTGCTAATTGACTCAGTTATTGAATTGTTTTGATAATAGTGAGTTCATTAGATAAAGTGTCATTACATAACCTGAGTGTGGAAATTACTCTAATGTAAATCAGATAATGGATATTTTTTTAGCCATACGCTGCAAGAGATTTGAGCAATCTTCTAGTGCTCTGTTTCCCCGTAAATGGAAAAAAAAAAGAAAATTGTTCTTCAGATTCTAATTGTTACAGAGAAATTGCTGGATAAATGGATTCTTTAGGTACATTCATTTCCCTGTAAAAATAGGCATATTTTATACTGTTTTGTAATGGATTTGCATCAAAACAGATGGTATTCTCTATTTCAGAAAGGCTCTGTGCTAGGAAGGTTTGAAGTGTACACATATAGTTGAAAAAGTGAAAGATGAGTTCACATTTGGTATCATTCTAAGGCTAAATCTGAGATCTTCTGACTGAGATCTTCCTTTATATATGAACTACAGAAGCGAGTGAGGTTTGGAGGGAGCTGCAGTCTGCCTAAGGCCATTAGGGGGAGTGATTATCAAATATTGTGTGAGGAGAGCTTCCTGGCTATTGGACAGCTTATACTTCCTCTTCCTTAGGGTCAGTGAGAAGGTCACATGGCCAAGCATATTTCTATGTGGCTGAGGCCACACAGCTACTGCATACCCAATGGGATATACATATCAAGGTCAAAAGAAAAATATGATAGTGTGTCAAAGAATTTAGCTTGTCATAAATACACAACATACAATGCACATAATATACTGTAGTACTTACCTCTGGACCTGGAGGACCAGGTAAGCCATCTGGACCTTTATCTCCCATTTTCCCCTATGTGCAAAGCAATAAGAAGCAAATGTCAGCAAATATAGATGCATATGCTCATGAGGACACTAAGCAGACATTTGATCTCAAAGTCCTCACACCCATGAGCCATATCAACAAAGATATATGTATTACAGTTTCAGAATCCTTCTGCAATTCAGCCCAATGATATCCCTTGGGAATTTACATACTTATTTAAAGGAGAATAACAAAACTGCATCGCAGGAGTGTATGCAATTTCACAACCGGTCAACTTCCTGCCCATATTCCAAAATCATCTCTCTCCACCTCTCGGCCTAATCATCCTTTAATTTGAGTGGCTTTAATAAAAAGCAAAAACATATTGAAAAGGACCTTCACAACCTCATTGCTTCAAAGAAAGTCTGCAGGAAGAGAGAATCACCTGTGGTCCAGCTTTCCCACGAGGCCCAGGAAGTCCTGGCAAACCCTGTATACCCTGGGTAACACAAGCAGATGGAGATGGTGAACGCAGTTATCACACTCTGACACACAAACCTGCAGGACTATCCCATGATTCCCATCATGGCAACAGAGGCAGCACACACTGCTGTATAGCAGCTAAGTTTGTTTGCCTCTCTTGGAATTTTAACATAAAACTACAATGTCATGTTTAAATACAGACCACAAATCCTTAGCTAAGATGAATATGATGTCTACTCTTTGAATGACAAGCAGGTCTGCATCATATTCTGTAGCATTGGAATTCATACTGAGGACATTTTAAATTCTCATTAAGAGATTTAAGAAGAGTCTGGCTTGGTAAAGTGAACTGGAAATTACAGTGAAGAGATCAGCAAGAAAGAATATCATGTATGGATGACAGAACGTGAAAAAATGGGCAAAGACCTGGGACCCTGTTGGAATTGTGAAGAAGTTTCCCTGAATTTTAATATACAAAACTTCTGAACATAGAACAGCTATGAAAAAACTTACCAGGATTGTCAAGATTTCTGTGAAGCTAGCGGTTAACTAAAAAAACCACAGAATCAGAGCTGTAACGGGCCAATTGCTTCCAAATTTATAATCCCATGGCACTGCTTCCTTTTGAACACTATGCTCTGTGATGGGTTGTAACAAAAAGCACCTGATACAGAAGAGTGATTAACCGATTTAACCAGAGGGAATAGACATCTGGCCAAGGTCTGTTAATGAGCGGGCACGCATGAAGCAAAGCTGATGTGAGAAAATGCAGACGATAGCTAAAAGAAGTAAATACCTTGTCACCTTGGAATCCGACCTCTCCTTGCTCCCCAGGCAGACCAATTTCACCCTGAAAAGATTAGAGAGGGAGTGAGGTTAGGCAGGGTTAAAGACACTTTCTAGCCCTACTCTCATTCAAAAACAGCACAGACACTGAACAACATTCATAACAAGCTTATGCAGTACTGTAGCTTAAGATGTATTATTTTTATGATGTATTGCATTATGCAGATGGCAGCCAACATAAGCACCAGCACTGGAGCCAAGGTCAACATCATCCATATGAATAAAGAGAAGATGGGAGCGCTGGAGCTCCTTTCCAAGAGCAAGGTGCAAATCACTACCTTGGGAATCCGTGTTTATTTTCTATAAGATGTGAGATTGTACTATAACTTGTGCTGTTACGTATAATGTGGAACCACTCTGTGTTATCATACATTGGGCTGCACTAGGCTGTGAGGCTACACTGAAATCTGTGAGAGTGTAATGGGGGTGGTATTGCAGCCAGCTGTGTGAAAGAGGCACACTATGCCCCCCTAAGGGGCTCAGACAGCCTGCATCCCCCCACCCCTCAGGAAACATTCAGGTCTCTGTCTGGGCCACAGCTCATTGGCATTCATCTGCCTTTGGGATTGTCTGGATGTACGTATCTCCAGTTCATATGTATGTCCTTTAAACATGGCCTGTTCTCCCTGCTCACAAGACAGGTTCAACGGTGGCTCCCACCAGTGGTGTGGTGCTGGTTACGGCACAGGAGAATCTCTGAATCCCCCAGTTAAAAAGCACTACTTTTATAATGGTGAATGCATGAAAGCCACGGTCTGGCGAGCATGGCACATGCATTCCCTGAAGAGTTAGCTTTGCTCCACACTGTAGCAACACTTGAGCTGTGAAGAGAACTCTGGGCACTCTGGTCACATGCATTATAAGCGGTTCCCGTTGTAAGTGTGAGACCACATGCTTTATAAATAGCAAACAATACGATAGCACTTAGATCACATGCTTCATAAACACAGGCCAATAAGGGAGTATTCAGATCACCTTATCACCTTTCAGTCCTGGTTCTCCGGGGTTTCCTGGCACCCCCTGAAAAACACCCATGCTCACATTAACTCTGCTCCCAGCGTTACATGTCATCATCACACTAGAGCCTCAAAAACCTTTCCCAAACAGCACACACATATTCATACACCATATACACATCATACAAAATAGTGTGTAATGCAAAGCCCTATCAATAGTCCAAGAGTGCTGAAAAGCCAGGTTTCAATGTCCATGAAATTATCCTGTTCCAGAGCTTTTCGAATTCATGAGAAAGTGCAAGGACATACATTGAAGTAAAAAAGCACCTTCCTTTACCAAAGATATCCCACTGACTATATATATATATATATATATATCCCACGATATTAATTGATAGACATTCCATAGTGATCTTGTGGCACAAGTAACAAATTACATACAAAACAACAGGCATTATAGCTGGGTACAATTCTAGATCATTTTTACATGGGTGCACACAAGAAAGCTGTGGTAGAAATGGTATCTGTGATTATTTATTTGCAAGTGATTCATAATTCAGACATTTTTCAAGGCAGGAAACAGTATCTTATAAATCTAAGATGTCTGATCTAACCTTTTGAGCTTATTATTCCAGTTAGAGGAAGGTTATATAACACAGGAAAGCTTCTTCAATAGGGAGCACAGGAGGTAACAGGACACCTACAATATCAAACACTGGAATGTTCTCTGTGTGCAAGTCTTCCTTTAACCCCTTTAGCAGCAGTTGAGATGCATTGGGATAATCACCTTGAGTCCATGCGGTCCTGATAAACCCATTTCCCCAGGAGGCCCCATGTCACCCTGGCACCAGCAGAGGAGGAGAAACACAATCATGTTAGACAGTGCCATATAGAAACAATCAGGAGACAAAGAAAAGAGTGACATCACTATCAGCTCAGAAATTAAACCAGCTGTTGTTATGTCAATACTTTCCTCCAGCTACAAATCTTGCAGATCCTTTTCTGTAACCATTGATACAGCAAACCAATAATGAAAACTTGTACATAGAGTGGATTGGGGATAAACCAGTTGCTATTTTATGGTACCACAATTATTATTTTGTTGATTGATAAGAGTAATTTAATGCAAAAAGTAGTACAGTCATCACAGTGTTTCCCAATGCTCCCTTTGGTTATGTGCCTTGCCTACTAATGCCCAATCTGAGTGTATTCGCCCCAGGTCATCAACAAACTCTGTTGTTTGGACAACAGAGCACAAGTAGACTATAAAATAATGATAATTAGTGAATTATTCCAGAATCTGTTTTGAATAATATTAATTAATGAACAGCAAAAGACAATAAAAGCCTTCCATCAATTGTCTGAGCATTTCTTAATGTTCGTCCATTAACAAATGGCTCTTCAGATCTCCAACATGGCTCTGAGCCAGTCTGGATTCAGGTGCCCTAAAACCATAAATACATAATAATAATCCTACAGGACCTTCCAAGGCATATTATGAGTGTTTTCTGGCCAGAGTTCAGGAGATGCTCCAAAATTGCCGGGCCCAAAAGAAATGGAAATACTCCACGCATAATCACCAGCTCAGACACTTGATATCATTTCCATTCATGAACTCAAGCCCTGGATTTTGGCTTAATGAATGTTTGGATAGAAATAAACATTATGAAAAGCTGATGCTAATCAGAAACCTTATGCTATTTGTCAGATTTAGCCCTTGCTATATGGCTTTCTTGACTAGTGGAAATATATACACGGCCCAAGCAAATCTACTGTATTAGAACTGATCATTAATCTGTTCTTGAATTAATCTCCATGAAAACACACCAGACAGAAAACCATCTGTTTTATCTATGACTTCGATTATCAGATACTCAGCATCCTGTAGCTAAATGCAGAGTCTGGATGGAAATCCAACAAATCCAATGCACCCTATTTCAGGGAAGCAGAGATGCATGATAAGACCACTATATGAGCAGCCAGAAAAAGAAGTTGATTTTTGGTTCAGGGAAGGGTTAACAGTATGGCTTAGAACAACAGAGTGAGTGATGTTCACTGTTGCTAACATTTGAGATGAATGGTCAAATTAGGAAAAAAGATGTAAAAGAAGAAGGTCTTCAAAGTTTAGTTCCAGATGTTATAAGCTACCTTTTCAACTCTAAAAACTCTGTGGCAGAAATAAGGGTTGAGAAGTTGAGAGATTTGCAGAAGGACCTCTTCCTAGAGGCCTTTAGATTCAAACAGCAGCTCATTTAGTTACAACCATCTGGCCATTAGCTGAAGATATATCTAAGAAGTAATTTCCAGCTGTTCCCTATGGTCTGCTCATTTTATCACTGACTCTCTCTGCCAGCAGTGAACTGCTGGGTGGCCTTAAACCAATGACGGAAAAGATACCGGTTAGATTTTTTTGCTCTTTTTCAGTCAATGAGGTGACTTAAAACTGAAAGCACTCCAGGAATCTGACCTGTTGAATTGAAGGGTGCTATAGTTTGTATGTTGTATTTCCCTGACTGTGCCTCCAGTCCATTTGTTTGCTCCACAAAAAAGGCTCCTCAATTGGTAGCTTTCCTACCACATTGCTGTTAGGGCCAATGTGTTTGTTCTGGAGATCTCCACAATGGACACCTTGTATCTGACCTATGAGACAAGTTGTGATGTTTTCAAGGATCCCATTTAATTTTTCATGCACTGTAGCGCAAGCAAAATTTGGGGTTTCCACATTCTATTTTCACTATGGCCAAACAGAAGACGAGTAAATCAAAACAGCTGACCATTTAAACTGTCCAGTTATTAACCATGGGTTACGAATGTGAAAGCAAAACATTATGCAGTTACATATTGGTGTAGACAACTATTTGCAAAAGCTACTGTCACCGTGCTTTTGCACGTGCAATAGCACTAACAACAGCATGGTTTGATTTCCAGATTGAGATTTGGCAGGAAGAGTTGTTTGAGCTCTGTTATACTGTCCATCAGTTCTAAGACCTGTAATTAGGGGCAATCAAGATGTGCTTTCAAAGAGCTATCACAGGAACGTATAGTGTCAGGGGATGTGATCTGCAATACGCAACAACAATAACAGAACCAGAAGCCAGATTGTTGTGGTCACTGTTGTGACTTGTCCTCACAGTGGCGAAACTCTCACTTCCTTTTCCGTGTTTCCAGGTCTTTCTTATTTTGTTTAAATAAGTAGAGCAAAACATTGTATTTGTGAATCTGCTTACATCTACTCAACAGATGAAACTGTTCACAAATGTTTTAAATTTGAGAAAGAGTACAACTGCAAAATGATTCCTGATTTGTTTTGCACCATTTCTGAATTTCCACATCAGTGTGTAACTCAATAAAAATATTTTATGTCTGTCTTAGGTCAAATTACTGTTCTGAAGCTTTTTTGATTGCATATTGTGATTGGTAAACCCCCAATTACAATCTGGAAATATACTTTCTTTTTTCAGTAACAATGGACATTGTACATGCATCATTAATAAACAGCATAGCAACTGTGATTGTATATGCTTTTCAAGGAGAATCATAATTACTGTTAATACTGGAGAATTATAATTCATTAAATGAATATGTTTTTTTTACAATGCTTTGCTACTTTACTCCATAATTCATAGGCTTTACTACCATTTAACATGTCACAAATAACTCCAGAGCTTTTAGAACACAAAGCACTGAGATGCCAAAGTGCATGCAAGAGGAGTTTCACCACCTCCAAATCCTTAATATAAACCATGGTTAACACTTTTGGTGATTCAAAGAATAGCATGATGAGGCAGAATGAATACAATTAAATGATAAAACCTGTCATCAAATTTCAGGGCAATACCAAAGAGAAAACATGGTGTCACTTGCCTGGTTGTCTCTTTACCCCCAATGCGAAAACACTGTTTACTCTTTCTGCCTCAGATTAGATACAGATTCTGTATTGAACGCTGTGTGACATTTTTAACAGCTGTAATCAGAGGGCCTCAACATCACAATTACTGGCATTATGAAGTCCTGGAATAGTGTAGGAGGAAAGGCGAACTTGGGAAACATATAATCTACAGTTATTATGCGGCTTGGTGCTGGTTTGTAAATGCCTCAAGCTCTTCGAAAGCTTATTTTAGGAGTTTGAAATGCACCAGCTCCTTCATTAGTCCCCAAGATTGACAACAATGTTTGTTCCCCCTGCATTTATAAGGCTTCAGTTCAGTCAGATCACAAAGCATGCTCCCACCTACAGGCTGTGCAATGCACACAAAGAATGATGGTGTGCAGTAGCAGTCAGACCAATGGAATGAGTCCAAAAGCCACATTCAGCCCACTTTTAGATTACATAAGTAAAAGTGAAAAATTACACAGGGATAAAAAACCGTCACAAAGATATTTAAGGGCTTCCTAAGTTTTCAGTTTGCCCGTTTACCCAATCCAAAACAGAAAGGTTATGAGTACAGAACCTTAATCACAAGTTTACAAAACCGTAAAAATAAGAAATGCAATATTATGTTTCAGTATGTTCACCAAATTAAAACACATGTCTCTCCCAGCCTGAAGTCCAGACATTTCTAAATAACAGCTGAGATTTGGCTTGAAGTATTCTAGGAGTGAAAAAAATTGATGGTACAACAGATATTACAATAAGGTCTCTAAATAAATCAAAAAACACTGTGAGAGGTTTAACTACCAAATTTCTGTCAGAAAAAAAAACTGTCAGAAAAATTAGTGGACAAAATCTTTGAACTATTGATCAACACAAACTTGAGTCTAATCTTCACATTGAATTTGAGCAATAGCACTCTGGTATGCTCCCATATTGTCATTTTGTGGATAAACATTTGTACAACATTAATGAAGTTAATTTCAAACACTGACAGAAACAAATTTGTCACCAATCTGCATGCTTCTCTACTAGGCCAATATGTGGATGAAATACTCCAAAATATAGTTACTGTAACGACTATGGCTGCTTATTGGTAAGCTTGTTAACCTTCAAGCCAAATTGACTGAAAATGAGAAGAAAAATTCATATTATATTCTATTACAGACTATACACTGTACATTTCGTGCAGTGTCTCACCAATACAAGGAAAGGGACCAGAGGAGGGGCCATGAGGAACCACCAGCTAGCATACTATGTGGCCTATTAGGCCACTCACCTTATTGCAAGCAGAACACTAAAGAGGCCACACTACTGTAGTTCACTGTGCTCACAATCTTAGACACTTAGATGGCATTCACAGAGGCGAGGAGAGCAGAGAAAGTGCCGTGAGCAAAGAGTTAATGGATATCGATATACTCACAATGAGTCCAGGAACTCCATTAGGACCTGGGGCACCCATTTCTCCCTAGGAGAGAGAGAGCAGATTTCTAAGGTTATTGGCTCTATTTTAAACAAACAGAGTCTGAAGAGAGGCTCAGTGTTCACCAGGCTGGTGGGAGGGGGAAGACCTCGGCCTCTGTCCCTTGATAGCTTGTGTAATCTGGAGCTTCCATCTCCCCAGCCAAGCTAATGAAAGGGGCCTGGTGTGGGACACAGAGAGAGGCTTGTTGTCCAGCTCCGCCGGCCCACTGCTACGTGCCATGCCCACTTCCTCCCGTGCTGGCGGCTGGGATGAAAGGCAAGTGTTTTCCTTTTTTTCCTTTTTTTAGGAAGGGGAGATAGTGGTTACCGGACTCACTGTGACCTCCCCCACTCAACCTTGGAGGAAGTAAGGGAATTCTGAATAGCCGTGTTCCCTTTTTTTGGGTAAGATTCCTGAGAGACGAGTTAGAAGAGTGTTGATTGTGCTTCAGGTGGAGCTGAAAAAGAGCCAAGTCTCAAGATGCCCCCCTCCCTTGGCCCACACCTGTCATTATGCCGTGTTAATACAGCCAATCGTCTGAAGGAAGTGGTGGTGAGGACACAGTGGCTGTCCCTGATCGCATCAATCAAAGCCGCTAGGTCTTGTGGCAGTGACAGGCATCTATTTCCATTGTGTGCTTAAAACAGTCCTTTCAAACTGGCCCCTTTCCTAAACTGCAGTCTCTGAAAACTGAAGCGACTCCCTGGAGGCCAAGCTTTCAGACTAAAATTAGAAAGAACCCAGATCAGTCCAAAACAGACTCTGGTAACATGACCCACTGTCTGTCTGAACCCATTTTAGGCCAATTACATGTACTTTCAAGGAGAATTATACTACAGGAGATCTAAGACCATGGGGGTGTGATAAGGATTTATAAAACAGACCACCCTCTGTTATGAAAACCCTAAACATTCAATGCTTGTGTATGGAATGGCTTCGTTTACATTTTCCAGCGCTATATGGCAAGCTCCATCCAGTGCCCATAAAGACATGCTTCCTGCTGTAGTATAATATGAATTGTCAAAGTTCAAATCCTTTGTTTTGAGAGGTAATAGCAATCAGATTGGATTCATTAAGGGCTCAGCGGCAGGAAATCTTGTGTTGCGCAGGACACCAGGCAAGGGCTGGATGAAATTCAGGATGTCCAAACTATGGAAAATAAAGTCGAGTCACTGTTTTCAGGTGTCCAGTTACTGTAACTGCTAAGTGGTTTTGCGTAAGTGTGTGTGCGCGTACGTATATAATAGAGAGCCTGCCCGTGTGTTTGTGTGTGTGTGTCTATATATGTCAGAGAGAGCATGCCTGTGTGTGTACCTCACAGCCTTGCATCAGATTGTGCTCAGCTGCATTTGCGAGAGTGAGAGCACGCCTGTGAGTGTATTAAGAGTATGTGTGTGCACATCACAACTGCACACAAGCGTGTAATTTCATTCTGTGTGTGAGAGTGTTTCCAGTTCCCATGCATGAGTCTGAGTTTACAAATGTTCATTTTCGGAGCGTGTTTGTAGGTATGAGTGTGCGTGTGTATGGGTGTTTAAGTGCATACTTTTATGTGTAACAGACTGAATAATTTTGAATAATTGTGTTTGCGTAACATCTGAGAGACAAGTGAGAGGTAAAGCATGCATGTGTGCCTGGTTGAGTATGCATGAGTGAATATCAGTGAATCTGTGTCTATATTCATTTGTTAAAGAAAGTGAATGAGTGAGTGTGCATGTGATAGGGGCTGTGTCTCCTCCACATTGAGGATCCTGGAGAATTGACATTCCTGGCTTTGCAGTTGGCCAGAGAGCAGGCATTGAGCAACTCCAGACAAGAGCTTAATGTTGTCTGTTTCGAGTGCCATCCACCACAATGCCTGCTCCAAAGGATGTCCTCATAATTCCTGGTTCTTATAAGCTAAAATGCCAAAAAATTTAGTTCAAATGGCAACATATAGTTTTTTTTTATATAGAAATTTTCACAGACGTGCTGAGAAACATCTCCGGGGCTTCATGTTATCCATTTAACACAAATGTTGAATGGAAAAAACATCAGTGCCAACTTAAATACTCCTCTCTTACTTTGGAAGGAAAAAGGGACGTCTTTTAAAAACAGCCTAAATTAAAAAAACAGGATGACTGTCAAACCTTCTGAGGTATCGAAAGGATCGTCTTGGGGCTAAAACACTCACTTCAAGCAAAACACTTCACAGGCTGCTACATCCTCTGTGGACACAGATGATTTTCTCATTATCGGAGTTTTACGCCCCACGATTTTGACGTACAGGTTGAGCAAGCGCTGAGAAATGCTGTGAAAAGCAGTGTGAAGGGGTGGAAATGCACACACCCCGTCTCATTGTACCCAATCAGTGTTCTCGTGGCTGGGTGCGATTGAGGAATATGTGTGTATGCATGTCAATTAATTAAAAATCACACATCAGAAGTAAGTGTAAATGCCTGCAGTCAACGGTATGAGACAGAGAGGCGTCTCTGCAGTTTCACTTACTGGGTCGCCATCAGGCCCTGGTGGTCCTCGCTCCCCAAAGTCGCCTGGAAACCCCTAAAGACACAAACAAGAGAGGTGTCTTAAAGTCTCAGCGCACTACTGCATTGATAACTTATGGAATACTTCAGTGTTTGCTGAAACAATGATATACATGTCCTATTGCTGTTTTTATTTTTTCAAAACATAACGGCTCCATTGTTTATAGAGGAGAAATACGATTGTTAGTTTATGTATAGTCTCAGTAATTGTTCCCCATTGAACTTAACATTATGGGCATTAGTAAGTGGTGCATAATTATCTGACAAAATTTTTTTGGCTTTTAGTAGCAGGAAGGGTATTATGTAAAATGTATTATAGAAAATGTTCACATGCTTGAAGTGGGAATTAGAACATTCTCTGATGAGTCTCTGGTGAGGTTGATCAAACCAGAAACAAATATTATACATATTTTCATTTACTGGGAATTAATAACAAAAAAGCATTGCAATGATAGCATACAGTTTTCACCCATCTTTAACCCTGCTTCTGCACTCTAAAATTTGTAAAATTGCATTTTAATAGCAGAAGGTCTTTAAAAAGCTTCTCAGCAGATGGAGGGTACTCTAAACACCCCCTAGAGGGGATAGCATCAGCTGCGAGCCAGCCGTTTGTTTAAAATTTAACAGCGTGACATAAAACCCATCTTGGATTATGTGGTTTTTGCCATTGCTTAATATCTAGGTTATGAACAAATTATAGATAGCTGGTACAACCACCCCCTGGTGCATAAGTACTGCCTTGCCAAGCCTTCATCCACCTGTGTCCACCAGTAGCAATTATGTGGTGCTGTCAATATCAGACTACACTTATAGACACAGCCAACAATCATATTTCTCGAAACCACAGGATGTTGTTGAAATATAGCACCCATCTGGGTAGTGAGTCTCTCCAGACACACCACATAAGTACTGGTGTGCAATATCTCCCCACTCCCCAAATTGAGGCAGGAACACTGTGACAAATGTGAGAGGTTATTTCCACCCTTCCTACACAAATGTGCTACCCATTATCTTTAACACAGTGTCTGCGTGCTACTGTGCTTGTGTTAAGCAGTTACACAGACGCCGAACTTGAATGTGCCAGACTGAAAAACCCAGATGAAATGGCTGCTCTGAGTGCCGACCAAGATCTCGGGTGAAGGTGGGGGAGCAGGGGTTGTGGTTACAATGTAGCCTCTTCCAGTAGCAGGCTGGAAAGCTGTTTTTTCAAAAACTGTCTGTCTGTTTGAATGCAGCTTCTTGTGCATTGCCAACATTTGGTCTTATCGCTCCCTGATTTGGCATGGGCACAAGAATTCAAAAGAGATGAATTTTCTCGGATGAGCAGATAGAAGGTAGGGATCAGGACACATCATAACCAGCCCGCCCAACCCCTTCATCCTACCCAATCTGAACACACTCCTTCAGCACCGCAACGATCAGTGCCTTCAGCTAACCTGCCAACCCTCCAAGGGAGCCAGTGCATCCCATTTCACAGGGATATTGATGGACCTTCACAACCCAAATAGAAACTATTCTTGCTTTTTTATGACAAACTATAGCAAAAACCTTTTAAGCAGACATTTAATGCACTAAGATGCACTAATGTAGTTGTGATTGATACAGGGGTAAGATTTGTTCTCTATCGAACTGTAATGTACCTTGCAAAATACAATATACCTTCATGTATTATTCTTTGGGCCTATATTGTGCAAATGCAAAATCCATTGCATACTAGATGAAATAGAGTGCCTTTTTCAATACTAGCAGAGAGATCATATATCAACATAATGTACCCTGTGGGTTTTGATATGCAAGAATGACTTCCCTATAAAATGTTCAAAAAGAGAGAACAATCCCAGAAAGCATTGGAATCTTTTTTTATCTCTAGAAAATCAGCTGAGAAGGCAGTATTCTGAAAGCATTGTAGCAAAGCAAATGTCACCACCCACACCACAATCATACCACTTTCCAGCGTGAAAACATCTGCAAGCTAGACTTGCCTTGATTCTCATTGCTCAGCCAAAACCAAGTCTGTCAATTGCGTGTGACCAACGTGTAAACTATCAGCTATCACTATGCAGTTCTTTCAGAGGAGAAAACTGTCTTCCCTCGTGCTTCAAGAGAGATGCATTTTGAAATACATTTCAGTAGGAGATTATCCACATGCTTGTATTTGGAGAATTATTTTAAAAATGTGCACCAATCAAATCTAGGTGCGGTGTTGAGCTCTGGATATCATAGTGATATCATAGCGCTATTCATCTAGGTATAGTGATGGTGATTGCTGCTTTAAGTGAAAATGCAGCAGAAACATTCTCCTTAACTGGCTTTTAAGAATGAAATATAAAAAACCTGACAGAGCACAGTAGTAAGGGTAATGAAGTGGCTTTCCTCCAAATGAAGTCAAACATAGTTGACTCATCTCAAACTGCGAGTAAGTGGTCCACAGTGCTACACTGTTGTATCTATGGTCGACACTCAACTTATCATGTCATATCAGAGTTTTATCAGCAGATATACAGACATGGAACCTGTGATTCGTGTTCTGTTTTTCTGCTTTGTCATGCAAGGACAGAAGTTGTTTTATGTGTATGGGGTTTGAGACTAAATTCGAAAGTTTGAGTGTGCTTACATGTTGCATTTGTGCTTGTATCTTCCTTAGCATGTATACACAGTATGTGCCAGTGAGATTTGAGATAATGTGAACATGTATGTCTCCTTGTCTGGAGAGTGTGTGTATACTGAAGTGATAGTTGCCTGCAGTGCTGTGATTTTACAGAGGTTAGTGGAAAAGTGGGAGAGAACACACTGCGGAGGAGAAACCCCAGAAACAAGCGAGATCTTCATTCCTGTCAGACCAGCAGGAAATTCCAGGGCAGAGTCTTTCCAAGCGCATTGGCAGGAGCCCTAACCAGTGGCTGCAATCTGCTGACAGAGGCCTTTCGCTTTGGTTTACTATTACATTATATAAAGCCCAATACGCACAACTCAGTTTTTTCTTTCTTTCTTTCTTTTTGCTTTCGTACAGCTCCATGACACGCTTACAACATTCTGACAAATATCTAGCACAAGAAAAAATCATTGTCTCTTAAATCGATATTTTAGCCTGTCTATCTAGAACGAAGGAAACTAAGATGGCAGCATCGTTTCAACACAAATCCAAAATGGTCCCAAATAAAATAAAACATACAAGCTGATGTTATAAGCTCTTACAGGGCAGATATAATCACTTATTAAGGCAGTCTTAAATGGATACTTAGTTAAGCAGACTTTATTTAATAATCTTTTATAATGCACTTGTTATGCATCTTTTTAGCCTTGACCCCAATGACCTCCCATCCCATACTCTATAATTGTTGTGTATTGTTCAAAGAAAAGAAAAGCTGGGTAAATTTAAACATCTCTGATTTTTTTATTTTCTTGAAGAATAACCCGAGGCGACTTTGGAGAAAAGGAGAAGTGATGATGCGCGCAGCCGAACATGTGCTAGTCACCATGCCAAAGTCAGCACTCCTGGCATATAGAAGAGTTTCCTGTGAGTGCAGTCAGACGGACAAAACAGATCTAAATGACCAATGAGGGTGAAAATAAATTGCCAATTAAGTCGATGGAAAATCAGACATTGAGACAACAGGATAAAGATAATTTTGACAGTGAGAATTATTCATGACTAATGTTTGTGAGGGAACAGTATGAGGGAACAGGGCCCAAAAAATCCTATGCTATTAGAAGTGCAATATGAAACTAGAGCAAATGTGGAAAAAGGATTCCTCTTGCCAAAAAACACTAGTCAATGTGACTGGCCTCTTTGAACACAAACACCATGTCTTGAAACTCATTTAATGGTTTACTCCTTGAAAATGATGTCAGATACCTATGTCTGTTCAACAACAGCAAGTCTGAGAGTTTGTTGTAATTACTGTGCAATTTGTTCTGCATTATCCATGTGTTGCAAGCCAATGGGAAATTCAGAAACAACAGAGGAGTTGATAAATAGATGAAGTTAACATGGCTAAAAAGGTTCCAGAAACACAAAATCAGACTCTTCTGTTATCAAACCACTTTCTGTGCCTGCAGTTGACCTCAAGTGACTGAACGTGCTGGAAGAAGCCATATCGCTGCACATTGAAGAAAGGTCCAGGAAAGATCGTGCTCAGAGTGGCTCGGCTGACACCGGGGTCAGGCCAAACCACAGGGGGCTCCTGGGGGCTGAAGCTCGGAGTGGCGGGGGCAGAGAGGGGAACGGATCCTGTGCAAACTCTAGTTTCGCTCGTATTGTTCCCAAAGTTACATTTTTCCTAAGGCATCTGTGTTGCCATGGCAGAGGTGGCTTTGTTTGTATGTACATAATAGAGGATACTTCTGAGCCAAGCTGACCTTTACATCAGGTCCAGAAAGAGAAACAACAGTTGTGAAGCAAAGGATTATGAACAAGCTAGTGGAAAGTAGAATTCAAAGGTGTCGAAACTGAAGGCAGTCAGTTGAGGACAAGTTTCTGCCTCTCTGTGGACATTTGGGGCCAGTGACATACATATGCTAACAGTGAGCAAGGGGTACCACAGATGGCCAGTTGATCTGCGAGCACCAAATGTGTAATGGTGGATGCACTCTCCTCCTACTTTTGGCTGTACTCTCAGAGCATACAGGAGTTATAGCTCCCACCACCACCTCTGGAGAGCCGGGTCATACGACAGACATAGCAGAAAATGAGATTTTGCAAACCTATCCAGGCTAAGGGCAGGGATGCACACTATTTAAGGCAACTATGCACCGAGGTCTGGTACTCAGATGCCCATTGCCTGCAGGGAAATGGTTAGGAAAAGGGTTTTTAATCATGAGAGACCACCTTAACACAGCCAGCTCTGCTACAAAAGCCACAAAAACATTCCCTTGTACTAGCATTTCACGTAGTTATGCACGCACAGATGCAGTGCTCTCTGATGTCCCAGTGATTTAACTTGTGTACTAAATATGTCTGTGCTTCCCTCACAGCTAATCCCTGACACTCCAAAACAGCTGTACTATACAGAGCTGTAAGCCTCCTCATTTGTGTTTATTCTCCCTCGGCATCGGTCCTTTCCAGGCCACGACACGTTGCCTGTTCAGCTCAGAGTCTGCTGTGCAGCCCCAAGCCATCACTTCTCCAGAACGCATGCCACTCCTCAAAAGACGAAAGAAACATCGGATAGAAATAGAAACAAAAGGACAAACAGTAAGCAGGGGTTGGAGTGAGTGTGTATAGGGGGGGGTGGGGTGGGGGTTTCTGTGGTTTATAGCCGCAAGTGACAGATCACTCTTTCCATTTGGGGTGACTCAGACATGGCTGTGTTGCATCCGGATCCAGAGGCCTTGGCTCAGCGTTTTTCACCGCTCACTCCTGCACTTCCAAGAGTTTCATTAGGAGCAGAAAAAGGGGGCCGGCTCCATTTTTCAAGGATTTCCAGCATTTTATTTCTCTGTTTTCCTGTAATTTACAATCCAGAGCGGTAGGAGGACCCCGGTGGGAAAACCCCCACGTCAGCCGGCCGGCTTCTTAGACCCGGAGAGGGGCCTGGAGGAGGTGACCGTCACTTTGTTGGCCGCCTGCCCGTACGAGGCCTCTGTGTATATGCTGAGTCAGGAGGGGAGGGGCGTGTTGAGCCAGATGCTCAGGGAAAGGAGGGGGTAGGACGGCAGGTCAGAGTAGGGGGCAAGGCTGTAGAGTCGAGGGAAGCTAGCTGGATGATGAGTCACTAGGAGATGAGTGTATGTTGGTCATGGTGTCAGGTCTGCCCGGACATGCTCCGAGAGGATGCAGTAGGGTGAGAGAGGTCTTGTCCTGAGGGAACCGTCATCTGGATCCTGAGCAACAGGAAAATGATTTGTGTTTTCCGCACTCTTCCTCCTTCACTTCTACCAATGGATTCATCCTTTGTTTCATATATCTCTCAGGCCACATCAAATATTTGATAACTAGTCGAGTGGTGAAAGAAGCTGACAGCAAAGAATAACAAACTGACACCAGACCTTCCAGTAAGATAAACAAGCTACCGATTTTTACATGCCTTCCAGGGATAAGAGGTGTATGCTAAAACGCTTGGTACAGGGAGGTATTGTATAGTGTTTCAAGGAGGCAGGAAGATAAATGTTTTCCTGTTAGGAAAAACACTCAGCCAATATCAACTATTAAGCGAGCTTTAAATCCTATGCCTTTGAACAAACTACCGTGCAAAGGAACACAGTTTGTACATGCGGATGCATTGTCTTACACCAGACAAATCCACCTGAAGGTTTGACTAATTACTGCAGAAACATTCAACTCTGGCCTGGATCCCGCATCTGTATGGAAGGTGAGTCTCACATGGCATTGATTCATGGCTTGGCTATGGGAGAAGTACAAACCCCTCCAGAAGTGTCAGTCACTTAAGACTTCCCTAGACATTCTGGGTCTTTTCCTTTTTGTGTGCCAAAACCCACACGGGTCGACCAAACACACGCTATCCACGGGCCAAGCTGGCCACGATATCATATAAAGTGGAAAACACAATTACGTAGTCAAAAACAAAATCCCCTTTATTTTTTCCACCATATGTGACCACAGAAAATGTTATTCTTTGTTCCACAGGAAAGACAGAAAAGCTTGTGTTTGATCTCGTCATTAGTCAAATTGATGGAGGCGCTTTGGAGAAAAGGGCTCATTTGAGAGAGAACATGTGAATCTTTGCTCTTATTTACTTGTTTATCATGGTCTTTCTTTGCACAGCATTTACTGTGAAACGATTAGCATTGCTAATGGCTCTCTCTCTCTCTCTGTCTCCTCAGCACAGAATGATGGGACACAATACTGCACACTGAAGCTACTCAGAAAACTTCAATCAAACAGCATCACATTCTACACTGCAAAAACACCATGACCCCAAAACCAACAATTAGAGTACCATATAGTAGCAGGCACAGTGAACAGATAAATCTATGCTGTTGGAGTGGGGTTTTATCAGTGACTCATTAAAATTAATCTCATGGAGGTGTTAGCCATAATAACAAGCAGCACCGACATCAGACATATTTATCAAATGTGATTAATTTTAAGAATTATCAGGAAAACATGCTTCTGAATGCAAAACTTATGCAGAGCTCATTTTCCTTGTGAGTGTGAAACGTCTGTCTGGAAATTCTAGAACTGTGGGAAGAATTGGGAACTTTACAGAAATATGAATCTTAGGCGGTTAGGGTAATGAATGGCTGTTGGTGGTTAAGCCGGAGGATTTTCACAAATGACTCTTATAATCAAACATTAGTGAACTACGTAAAATGGTTGTGCTCTTCAAATCTCATAACATCTGAACCTCGTCTATACAGGATGCCAGCCTGTAATAAGCGTTCTGCGTTTTCCAAACTCAAAAGCGGTGGCAGATGGCTGTTTTGTTCCTTCAGAAACTGGAATGCAGTAGCTGGTCATCTCCTGACTGATTCCCCTCGACCCTGACAAAGCCTCTTATATGGACCTAGTTGTGTTATAGGGGCAAAATCAGCCCCTCCAAACCTTTTCAGCAATAGCTATATTATAATTAAAGAACTATACCCTAGTATAAATCTGCCAGTGATAAAAATGAGGTATGAGGTATACTTTAAATATGTTACAAACATATATTACCCTACATGAATGCAACTTCATTATAATCAGAGCTTAAAATGCTTGGCCCTATTTTCCCTGGGTTATTTGAGAGTGCTGCATGGGTGGAGCGTGTACGTTGAGGGGTGGGCCAACGCACTGTACTGTAGCCTGGTTGGAAGGCCACAGAGAACAGAGGGCCAGAGAGACACAGAAAATACTGGCCTCCTTCCATCTGACTGAGTCCTCATCCAAAAATAGGATTGAATTTCCCTCCTGGCCCACAGCGTCTTTTTTCCTATTTTAAACTAAATCAGCCCCTGTCAGAGAGCAAGGGGCAGAAAAAAAAAAGAAAAGCAAAAAAAGAGAAAAAAAAAAACGGCTGTGTCAATTAAACAAATCTTCCGCCAACTGGCCCACATCAGGCTTCACTTCTCCTGCCTTCTCTTTGAGGAAGATATCTTGGAGAAAGAGACTATTGTGTGAGTCTTCTTCATTATAGGTGATCCCTGTCTCTTTGGGGGACCACTTGTCATGGTGCCAGTACTAAACCATTCCACACACCTCAACAAAATCATGCCTGAGAATCATTTAGAAAACCACCATCACCTCATGGAAAAACACACTGAAAGAAAAGCTCGTAAAAATGGCTGCCTTCATTTGGAAACTGCAACAAGTTTGCACTGCACTTCTCTTTTCCCCCATACGTTGTTTATTTAAAGAAAAAAACAAAGAGAAAATGATCTCAGTTGTTTTACATAAGCCATAATATATATTCATATTTAAATTAAAACACATTCAGAAGTTGGCTCTAGGAACAGTCAGTATGTTCAAAAGAATTAAAGAAGTTTTGCAATGATGTGATTCAAAAGCAACATACAATACGCCTCTTTAAGGGCTCTCATTATATCTAATCATGCTGTGTAACTCCAAAATTACCCAGAATGCAAATTATGTTCACTATGGAATGAAACACTTAGGCAAGGCTGACTACTAGCACCTTAACATTGGTGGACGCAGAAAAACGTTTTGTTCAGAAATGTCGCTGAGAATGGGCCCTTAAACATCTCGCTGAGATTAGGGCCCAGCTGGCTATCACCACTGCTCTACTAGTGAAAATGTGTTTATGTTCAGTCAACACGGGTAGCCATCTTCTTGGACGGAGAGAGAAACATTGGAAAATGTTCAAAATGTGACTCATGTCATGAGCTCCTGCACAAATTGAGGCATTGTGGTATGCGTTAGGGGCCTGTAGCGCACATGAAGCCCTGAAACGACCACGGAAACAACTAGAAAAACTCGTTAGGATCTGCGGGCTTACCAGGGGAGATGGGGAACACAATTCAATTTTACACTCAAATCCATAGTCATATTCAGGGTGAAGGAAGCATTTAAAAAAACAGGTAGATCGTAATAGTCAGATATTAATCTATAAAGTATGTTGAGAGAAAACTTTACCGGCCTACCCATCTTGCCCCTCTTCCCTGGAACTCCAGGAATGCCCTAGAACATGCATAGTAAAAGAAAGGAGAGAAAGAAAGAGAAACAGACAATGTCATTCAATGAGATTAGACACCATATAAATTATATTACTGAGTCTACTTCTATATGGACAAAAAGCCCTTCACTGTGACCTGACTGGCTGTGTTGAGCATGAAAAGTAAGAATCTAGACCATCTGTCTGTTTAAACAGCACCTTGTTCTACCAAGAGGCTTCTGTAGTGGAATACAAGTATGCATATCCATATGTTTTAAATTTTGGGAGCTATTGTTCTACAGAAGGGGAGCTCACGGTGTACATGAGTTCACTATGGAAGGTGATGTCACTGTCCTTTGGGGGTAATAAGAGCCTGGGAATACTGTGATAAGGGCCTCTTGCAAAAGACCTGGTTCTTTTGCACAGCAGACTCATTGTCGTTTGTAGGACACTGGATGATAAGTGACTGCAAAGTTTGATGTCCAATTCTGCCTGGGTGGGAAGACCATATTATCAGCCCAATCACACTCTTCCCACAATGCACAGCAGTAAATCTGACTGGAAGCTGTTTTCCGATAAACATGGTCACAGTGTCACCATATGTGCAAGTGATGTCATTCTTAAGGAATGGCTGAATCTGATTGGCGAATCTGACTCACTCTCTCGCCATCAGGCCCAGGTAGGCCGAAAAGCCCCGGGATTCCTATGAAGCCCTGTGGAGAGGAGGGAAGAGGAGACATGAGGTTTCAGAGTGGAAAAGGTCTCAGGAGTACCCTTGCTCCTGTGTCTCTCAATCCACTGCTGGGCAGGTCCTTGGGGTGCAGGATGTGGGTCTCCATGAAGAACTAAGCCTTGAGGCAAGTGTATATGCCCATGGACTGCATGGTGCTGGCTTCCACGATGTAGTCCAAGGGCACATACCCTCACACCAGGGATCACTGACGTGTCCAAACGCGCTGCTTGGGTGGGTGACAAAGGCTGGTTAAAATATCAGGGACAAGAAGGGAAATACAGAAAACAACAGAAAAAAAGCAAAAAGCAAAAGCAACATTTATATGAAATGTTGGGCCTTGTTCTGACCGAAAGCAGGCTGCAGAACTGAACTGGAGCTAGAACGTGGGAAGGTTAGAGAAGAGGCCCTTTTTAAGACAGCAGGTCCTTGGTGTAAGTTTAAACAGGAAATTCCACTGGATGGGGGCTGAGGTAACCTACAGAAGCTGATAAACTTCTTAATGGAGGATTTACAACCACACCACATTACAGCATGGCTTCTTGCAAAACAGCATTCAGAAGGCCACAACTCAAAGTTATAGTAAAGAATTTTTGGGCTGTGCTGCATTTGGAGTCATGAACAGAACAGCGTGCTGTGGAGGAGAGAGAGTGATGCATTTCCTGTGGGACGGAGGAGAAACAAACACTGACAATGGTTTAACCACTACTGACAACTACTGCAGCCGAAATGATACGAAAGAGCACGCATCCACAGCGTATGGTGCACAGTGTGCTTTCCAGCCGGCCGCATGTAGGAGCTACAACCACAACCGTGTTCAGGGAACGAGAGGGAAATTCACACGCCTCTGCCGAGCACATTCTTTTCGAGCAGCATATTCACAAGGGCAGAGAATACTGAAGGAAGTCTTCATAAACGATTTGTCAAGGTTCATCTATAAAAATCTGGTATCTCGGAACACTCTTTGTTCAACAGCACTTTTCATATGTGTATTTGATAATATGTCATCCTGAGCACGCTCAACTGTTCCAGATGTTCGGATGCTTTCACCTGCCTGTGTAACTCTTATACAGGAAGAATGCAGCTCATCTCTAGGGCAGTGTGCCAATGGGAAAACCCACTTTGAGGACATTACTCACTCTGACACTGCAGTAATACAGCTTTCAGCGAAATACGGTAATCAGAAAGTGCAGAACTCCCTGCAACTGAGTATTAGAGGATGATAATGATAATCTAGAAAAAACTTTGTGAGAATTTAATGTACCAGCAGATTTTCCCTCAGTACAGTTATGCAACATTTAAAGAGGAATTTCAAGCTGTGAAATAAAATAAATGTAGTGAATTTGAAGGGGGTATGTTTAAAGTCTTATTAGAGTGTTCTGGATCTACACATGTATTTCAAAACAATTATTTAAAGTTAAATGAGCGTAACAAGATTCCGGTGGCCTCTGTCAACACTTCCGAGCAATGGAAACAAGGCAGCTTCCTTCGTCTTGTCCAAAAACAAGATGAAATAAAAAAGAGAAAAAAATTCATTTTCCCATAAATGGAACTTCTGACCGCCACCTCTGTGGGAACCACAGATCAGAGGACGATCAGCAGACCAGCACTGCTGGAATGCTGACACTGTGTGCTGAGGTCCAAAAGTGTCTTGGAGAGATTTTTGCAAAAGCTCCAGCCATGGCATTCATACAATGACTAATCATGTCATATCAGAGAGCGGCAGTGGACTGAGTTTATGGTCTCTTTGCTCATCTTAATTAGCAGAGTATGCGGTTTATGTGATTTACTGTACAAATTATGAAGTGAGGGCACACAGTATGTGCAGTAAGGCAGTGTAGCTATATTCTTCAAAATATGTATTTAAGATCATAATCTCTATACTAAGAAAGATGCCAGCCATTCCTTTGGCTTAAATAATACTTATATGTGAAAAACATGATGGTGACATAATTGCCCTTGCAACCTGATTTCAAAAGTCATAAAATTATGTGCACTGCATTCTTTGCTTGCCGTTGGATCATATTGTTATATAACATTAAGATTAAGGCCAGGATTCAATCAACATTTCACCTTAATTTTTACTTACAATAACAGTGTTATGGTTTTCTGTACAGTTTGGCAAGTAAAATTCATGATTTCTGAACTCAGCACAATCTGAATATAAAATGTATATATAGTACAATATAAATAAAAGAATATCATATATAAAATATAACAATTTAATACTGCATTTAATTGTTAGTCAAAGTTAAGGACAAATGTTGATTGAATTCTGGTCTAAATACATTTGGCTAGATTCAGACAATCTCACTTTGTTTAAAGGCATGTGCAATTCAATCAACCATTTACATTACCAAATTATTGTCTTTGTATTATATTTCATCTGAGAAAAGCAAACACATCCTATGAAATGTGCTCTTTTCATTTTAAAATAGATTAGCATATCCCGATAAAGAGATCAATGCCATTTTTGACTGAATTGCTTATTGAAAGTGCATTTGACTGAATTCAGCCCACCGTCATTGTAATAAAGTGGTAATATGTAACTTCAATGCCTGTGTCTTCATTTGCAAAATTTCCCATCGAAATCGAAATTTATTCTATGTACACTCACAAGATATGATACAATGTAAAGAAGGGCATACAAGGTGAGCCACATAGAAAGGCAGAGAGTGACATACAGCATGCAGAATGCAGGGACCGAGGGATTGGAAACAGTGTTTAAAACAGCCTATTCCAGGTTTCATGCACACAAATAAAAAAATGTTCACTTACCCGAGCACCTTTAGGCCCCAAATCACCTATAGGCCCCGGTAAACCCTACAACACACAAGAAGTGAAATAGTACTTAAACAGATAAACACAAAATCGCAAACAAACAAAAATATAATTGGTGATTTAATTGGTGAAAAGACCACTGCAAAACTCAATGTTCTTAAACTAAGTGTGTATTACCAGTAATAAAAATACAATAGCCTCTTACTTCATCTAATAGCACAATTTCAAAATTTTTACATAAGAAAGTCCAGAAAAAAGACTGTAAAAATGAAAAATTGCCAGTTTACTTTTACTTTTAGGAAAATAGCTGGCTGGAAATCTGTTCTAATGAAAAGAATGATAGAATTTTCCTACATCTTTCCCAGCGAGTAAAATTCATTTGAGACTTTATGTTTACTTATGGATTACTAGAAATATTCCCTCACTATTAAAAAGAAATAGAGAACAGTAAAACTGCTTCACTATTGTGGATATTTTCCAGTGCTGATTTAATAATAGTTGCATTACACTGCATGTAAGATGAAGCTTATTGTTGGCTGTCAATATTTCTAAAACTGCCAAAATGTTTAATAAAGTGAAATAAACACTTGACTGTTCTTTGAGTACAATGCCAAGTTGAATGCCTAATGAGTTGCATAATGCCAGCCCTTCTTCCAAAGTGCTACTTTTAACAGAAAAATTAACACTTTGTAAGGTGACATTTACATCAAAACAGATAACATCTCATTAGTTTATGTTTTACATATATACTATAGCTCTACAACAATGGCATTTCAGGGAACTGACACAATTCTGATATGAAATAACATGAACATGCCCATTTTCTACATCGAAACTCTCCCTTTGGCTCTTCTGAGGTCAGAAATATGTTCTTGTTTTGATCATTTCTTTTTGCCAGCTCTTATCACACGCGAGACCACAGGAGGGCCTTATGAAACCCACTCAGCCGGCAAAGCCCTACTGAAATAAAAACATCACCCGAGCTTTCCAAGGCATGCTTTTATTTGCTAACTGCACCTTTCTTATCCTCTGGAAATGCATAAACTCAATAAGAGCCTGGTTTAAAAGGCACCTAAGGTGGTTCAATGGTGCAAAAAAAACATAGGGAAAGTATTAAGCTTTCCCTATGCTCTCTGGTTTGATGTACCTAGTGCTTAAAAATCTGCCTAGTGAGGGCAATTTACTTGGTGCATGCTTAGCACATCCAAGTTTTGCTGGCAAATCTCACTAAACTGCATTCATTTTCAAATACTCATTGACTTTTTCCAGAAAAATCTGAGACACCTTTAAAGTAATTATTTCAAGGTATAATACGTTTTTTTTCTTTTCAGGAGAGCTCACTCGAGGTGCCCTTTAAGTAGACATTGATTGATTACAGGATGAGGGGAGACCAGGGATGCTATTGAAGCTGGAGTTCTCCCTTTAACTCCCAGAGGTGAGGGGAGAGCTGCGTCAGCAAGAGCCGGACTCCCTGCCTGTGTGATCTCTTTGCCAGACCCACCCTACGGAGAAGCCGGAACAGTACTCCACAGCTTTTCAGATGGTAGGGGGTGCTACAGCCTAATCCATCAGAGCGAAATACAGCGCGTCCAGCAGGGAGCCATCAGGGTGAGTGTAGTGGACCGGCACTGGTGCCAAGCCACCCACCCACACACACACTCACAGACACACACTCACACTGAGTGCAGAGCGAGAGAGCAGGTCAAGAAAAGACAATGCAGCGTACATGATCCCGTTTACACAAAACCGCAGGGCTGGAGCGCTGGGACGCAGCCTGACCCGAAACGAGACCCAGAAAGTGCTGCTGTAAGTGATCCCCCAGATGTTGTGTTACGTGTTTGCGAGGGGAAAACAGGCCTTTCCCATAATGCAGAGAAATCCATAACTAATACATCCATTGGGCAAAAAACACTTTGAACCCTTCCCCTTTCCAAATGACATTAACAGCACTGGTGCCTAACTGTAATTTATGACTCGGCCTTACAGAGCATCCAGGAGAATATATTAAAGAACAGCACATTGTACGTTCACAAGAGAGCTTTAACTTTAGAGCGGCTTAGTTTTGTTTTTCATATCAACTGCTGTTTAGAGCCACTAAATCTCTATATTAGGTGTTGACTCATAAAAATGGTTGTGCAGACGGAACATGGAAATCTAAAAGACCAACTGGAGTCCCTCAACGTGTCCCAAAGCATTGTTGAGAATCATATTCAGCGCGCTCAGCTCACTTAAAACGTAACGATAACCCTCTTTAACCCCTTCAGAGGCTGCTCAAGCGACTTTTAATGACACAGTAAAATGTTGAGCACCTCAACAAAGTCACATAATCCCTTGTGCTGACAGTCTCTGTATGACAGCAACCTCCCCTTCCCCATCTCCATCCCATCCCCATCCCAGCCCCCATCCTCCATCCTAATCTGCACTATCCCCCCACCCCATCATTGGTGCAGTTTTGGCCCTCCTCTCCCAGCACTCTGAAATGTCTGCTTTGTGCGTATAGCCAGTTTAGCCAGCACAGCATCAGAAGATTTACTGCACCTGCCTGCCAGGATAACCTTTGGCACCCGGGCTTCCGTCTGGCCCTCGCTCCCCCTGGGAAAGGAAGGGAAAAGAGAGAAAGTGAAAGAGAGAGAGAGAGAGGAGGAGAGAGGGGGGAAAAGGAGAGAAGTGATTTATCACAATTACTGTACCTCCAGCAGGCATATATGAGTGGGGTTCTGTGAGGACCGGTGGAGTGTACGAAAGCACAGGGCCAGCATGCTGCTCGCGCTGCTCCCCTGGATCCACGTGTCACTCTCTCAGCTCCCCATAAAAGCCCTTTGTTTGGTCAAATATTGTTTTTGGAAGGCAGGGCTCGACCAGAAATAAGGTGTTATTTTCTTGTTGGTTTTTTCAGTTGTGCCTTGTTATGCTCGGGCCATATGGTCCAGGTTCAGCGGGAAACCACCTTGCCAAGATTCTTTAAGTGCACACTCATTCATGTATAACATCCTTTGACACGGCCCCTACCGCCACACTGCCCCCTATTCATGCACCGCTCTCTGTGCTTGGCTTTGACCGAACGCATAAAGAGGGATTCAAGCATGGGCCTCCAGAAAGGTATCCTTTATGCCCTCTTGGCTAAATACGACCTTTGATTGGACGTAGGAAGTACAGTGCGATGAGGTGGGGGGGGGGAGAGGTTGGGGGGGTGGGGTGTGGTTCTTTTTCTTTGTCGGCAGCTGCAGTGAAGTGGACCAGAGTGGTGCGGTGGACCCAATTAACCCAGGGACCCTGTCTGCATACCCTGCCCCAGATTCAGCCATGCAGGCCCTCTCGAATGAGTCAGCTGAGTTACTCAGCGCCACATTTCAATAAATCAGAGAGATAAAGCTGTCACTTCAGCTGGCAGTCGAGGAGACGCAAGGCAGGAACTTTCAGGATCTCTTCTTAAGGCTGCGTTTTTGTGACGTACCGCTCACTAGAGTCACTTTGCCGAAAGACAGAAGATAAAGGCTGTAAACCATGACTCAGCCTCTGCCTCTTGGACTCATTTCATGCGGTGAGGAATGCTGGAAAATGAAGCTCTGCTGGAAACCCATTTTGAATTTTCACCCACTGGTGCCCAATTTAGCTCTCTCACTTTGTCGAACTTGCGTCTCAATGGATTGTCTCTGTGAATGGGATTGCTGGTGACCCTGAGATCCAAGCACCATCTTGGAATGGTCCCTAACTTGGTCTATAGTAATATCTTGGAGCAAAGCATGAGCAGATGTTTCTGCTCTCTTTCATCCAGAGCTGGAGCTTTTAACCAAGTTTGGCAGGCGAGCCTTGTTTATAGGGCTCGCTAAGTTCGCGAAGATGAATTGGTTCTGAGCTGCACGGGACATTAGGTTTGAAATGGGAGATAGAATTACACAGAATAGCTGAGGTGGAGAGTTAACATTCTGTGTGCTGACTCTGTTTTTACTATGTTGACGACAGCCTCCAAGACATAATAGGAGTCATTAGAAAAATAGGTGGCAGTGTGGTTGCATTCTACCCTCATAGCCAGAGGGAAGCTGGTTTTAATCCTAGTTTGTAAAGTGGAGTTGTTCCTTTGAGGTAGGCAGTAAGTACCTAAGGTTAATTAAGCAGGGCTGATAACTAAAACGTTCAGTATGGAAGTTGCTCTGGAATCCACTGGGAATCCACTTTCATACAGTCAAAATGTATCTATATTCATAGGATATAAACACAGCCACAACATTCACAACCAACATGTTTTGGGAATGGCGAATGAAAAATTATGAGGTGTAGGGCTGTCATGATACTGAAATTTTAGTTTACGATTAATTGTCATACGAATATAATTGTGATTAATGATTTAATTTATTTTTTTGTTCATTCTGTGCCACAATTTGTATGATAATTTAGGTCTGCAACTGGGCTTAAACCTGTGTTCTCAATTTAATTGTTGGTAATGGAGTGTCAACTCAAATTCTGACATTTTGCTCCTGTGCTCTGAAACTATGTTTTACCTCTTGCTCTGTTCAACACACTGGTAGATTTATTTTAAATAATAAACACTAATATTATTATTAATACATTTGTATAGACTGTCCATAAAGAAAAGACGGGTCAGGACCGATGCAACTTCCACAGAATTGCTAAAACGTTTTATAGCTGCTGGAAGCATAAACAGTTTATACAACAAATAGGAAATGGAAACATGTTTGTCAAATATTACTTATCAGCTGTTTGCACAACAACTCTAACTGGGTTTAAATATATTTAAGCAACAAAGTCTGTAAACCATCTCAAAATAACTTTCACCAGAGCTGTCAAACGCACTGCCGCACCTGCAGGGCAGACTCCCTGTTATAAAAATAGAGACCCATTGGTTCACGCATTAGAGGCCTTTTGACACCTCTCTTCATGATTTTGCTTTGGAAAACATATTCTTCAAAAGAACCTGACCAATAACATTAAGGTCTTGACAGCCAAGTTCTTTTTCCTTATGTTTTTTGGTACCTTGTGTTCAAGTAGGTTATTTGCCTCAGCCCATTAGTTGGCATATGTATGTAGATGTATTATCATGGAATCTAATGATTATGCATAATGATTATGGTTAAAATTGGCTCAAATATTTCTGATCAGGTGATCACGTGATAGCTGTGACAGGCCTGATGCTCTTTGTTCCTTTGCAATATAGAGACACTCATCTCATGCTTGTACAGAAAGGTAAGGTTTTATCACATCCATATGAATTAACAAGACATAAAGACGCCTACAGCATACTCACTGGCTCTCCTGGATGACCAGGTGGACCGGGATGGCCTTTCTGTCCCTGAAAAAAAAGATATATACACAGCAACCTTTAGTCCTGCATACCAAACCAAACTGCCACCACTATTATGCACAAGTTACACAGAGTGACACTTATAGTGTTTCAGTGTACAAACTGCAGCTGATTCTTTAGAAACAGTTAGAGAATCTGTTTCCGTTTATATCTGAATATGTGGTGTATCAATAGTATAAATAACTTAAAACACTGCATGCAAGAATCATAGAGTACAATGTCATGGGGATATGGCTTTTCTATTGCACATGTAAACTGAAAAAATGTAATTTGTCTGTCTGGCTTGCCAAGACGTTATATGTTGGGAATGAAAACACATGAGCTTCATCATATCAAGTGAGACATGCACGAACTCAACCCAGGGGATTGTGGAACATTACGATTTTGCTGACTTCAGCAAGAGACGCAGAACAAAAAGACGGAAAAAATGAATCAAAAGTAGGGGATATTGTGGAGGTCCAGACCACGCTTGACAGAAACTACTCTAACTCTCACATGAAAACCAGTCATCATTTTCCAAAACCACAGTGCTGAGTAACTGGCTGATAGCCTGTGAAAATGTCCAAAGACTGGCCAATTGTATGTAATTTGTCATCTTACCCTGGGGAGCAGTGATGCAGGGATTTACCGTACTTTGCCGACATTCGAAAAGGATTTCTTGATTAATCCTAAAGTAGCTAAGGATAGTTTATGGATCAATGACAAAAATGAAGGAAAGTTAGTAGTGCACTGAATTAGCTGCCTTACTGCCTCTTCACAATCCTATTGGGAAATTTCCTCTTATTCCTGTTTCAAATAATGTGCAATCCTGGCCTGTGTGTGAAGCAGAAGTGCTGCCACCCAGCTGACATAACTGGATTCACCAAAAATGCCCCCCTTTGTTTGTGTTGCCTTAGAATCCTAATAGAGAAAATCAGCCCACATTGTGGAACCTCAACGAACAGTTCCGCCAACACTGTGGACCCTGAGTGCTGATCAACCCACACAGTGGAACCTGACAGAACAGATCAGCCCGCACTGAGAAACATATCAGTGCAGATCAGCCCACAGTGAGGAACTTCACAGTGCAGATCAGCCTGAATCCAAACAGTGCAGATCAGCCCACACTGAGAAACATAACAGTGCCGATCAGCCACAGCCTGAATCCAAACAGTGCAGATCAGCCCATACATTGATACCTGAAGGTGCAGAACAGTAGACCCTGTTGACCCTAACAGGGCAGTGCAGTCACACTGTAGTCTCATGCCAGACTGCGCACGCTGAGCATCTCTGACCCTGAAGAAATCTCTACCCAGAGAGACCACTAGGTGACCCTCTACACACAGAGCTGCAAGCTGCATACCTCACTGACTGGCAAACCACCCAGGATTCAGCGCTAAATTGTGCTACCCTCATTAACTGTCTGCCATAAAAAACATACATGAATGTCTTGTTGATTGATTGAGAGCGTGCTTCCGTGTGAAGCGGTGTTTCTCAACCCTGGTCCCAGGGGCACACTGTGTACTGTATTCTGGTATTTGTTCAAACAGCTTTTAATTAATTGGGCATGACTGAGCATTGGATTGAATAAACACTTGTATTAAGCATCTCTTGACAGCCTATGCTGGTGCTGCTGCATTTCTTTTGTCATTGAAATATGTTCCTCTGTGTCGTTCCATGGGGTGTGCTTTTCATATTAAAAGCAACAAGTGAAGGGATTTACCAAAAATGTTTTGTTAAAGTTCATCCCTTAAATTTGGGGTAGCTGTTGAATGGAGTCCTAATATGTTGGTTGAGTAATTGTAGTATGGCATAAAACAAATATGGAAAAAACTGAGAGAGCTAGTTATGTAGTCAATAGCTGAAGCCAAAACCTGATTATACCTAGATATCACTCTCAAGGAGTCTTCAGCTTTGCTTTCACAAGCACATACACACATAATTGCATCTCTCATTATCCCAACAACCACAAAGAGCAGATATTCTTGTTGAAAACACAGGCAAACTTGAACCCAGCATTGCTGCAATGTTTAATTCTACCCAATTATTTAATGACATAATTAGATAGTTTTTAATGTTAAATGAATGCAGATGCCTATTTACATGGTACACACAACGTCACCAATCAGCCAGATATTTACTATGCTTTTGAAGCTTCACCAGCTAAAAACCATAATCGGTACTATTAAAAAGAGAGTGATGTGAATGACATCTCAGAACATATTTTGTATCATGGGCAATAACTGAATATGATATTTTGGGTGACAGATCATTTCATTATTAAGGGAGAAATTACATTAGTAGAGGTCTACCATATTTAAAAATAAAGGTGGCACTGCCATATGAAGGTTTCCTACATACTGTGTATGTGATATTTATTTAAATCCTGAAGACATATATTAGCATGATGATCCCTTTTTACGTTTTCAGATTTATATTGTGACATCACAGGGAAATTTGTGAACCATCAATATCACTTTGTCTTTTAACTACAGACCAGTCAATGAGACACTGTGGCCAGAAGACCGCATAGTGGTCTGAAGGTAATCATTTCAGTCAAGTGTGGAGTGATATCAACTCTTGCTTCGGGCCATCTACTCACACATGGAAACCACTTCATCCCTCTAAAATTGGCAGCCTTGTGACAGGTTGCTTGTGTGTATATATGGCGGTCACTTGGTCCACCAAGGTGTTGACAATCATTCCTGGAATAAATTTATGCTCTACTTTTAAGGGAGGGGCTCTTACCACATTGACACTTTTTCTGCTTCTTAATTGTAGGCTGAATGCTTTTTCTGGAAGCAGAACAGCCAGACAAATATCTATTTATCATAATGGGATAAAAGAGGGAAGCTAGAAGGCTAGTGCTATAAATCTGTTGTTGCAGAGGGCCATATTCCCCATACTGAATCTATTCATGCTGCACCTGAAGGCTTGGAACAAAATCTCCATCATTTGGGGAAATGTGTTACATAAAATTCTCACTACTCTGATTCCTGGAGCAGGAGACCAAAGGCGCGGGCCTGCACACGACCATGGAAAACAGGTGTGTCTGGATCCCCAAGCCAAACTAATATAGTGAGCGAGTATGTAAAGGAAAAAAGAACAGCACCGAAGGAGCACTGCCAGAGCGGCTGAGATCCGCATGTGTTGGTGTGAGTTGGAATTAGGCACGCACAGTTTGAGGCTATTGGCAAAGCACAGTGTCAAGCAGTCCCATTAAGTGATCGACATGACGGGGTTCGTCTACAGGATGCAGGGGGCAAAACGGCTTGGACCCCCTGTGAGTGTGTATGTGCGCATGCATGTGTGTGTGTGACACAGTGAGAACGACTCCACATGCAAAACTGTGTATCTGGAGAATCAAGCCCCCTCCCCCTTGCTCTGGATACAATTTGCTCGTCTCTGATTCAGACCCCAGGGCAGACCAAATGTACATTCTTCGCCGTGCTGTTTTTTCTCTCCTCCAAGTTTGCTTCGATTTTTCCATCCATTTTGAGGTTTTACGATGTGAAACCGCGCTGAGAAATGCTGAGGACCCCCAACACCTCTGCAGTTGTCCCAATATCAAACTAGGATTGTGGAAACTAGGCCAGCACAGGGTAGAACAGCTTATACACTGCTGACACAGCTCAAGAGTGAGGTATGGTTAGCATTACTCCCTTCCAATACGTCAGTCAATTTTCCAAAGGAACAATGATCCAACTTAATGTCCACAGATTCTAAAAACAAAATAAATCTAAGATTTTAATGATTATCATCATTACTATGCTAATAACAGCAATGGGCGACATTATACATGTGCCACTAATAATTCCATCATTATTATGCTAATAATAGGTATAATTGCCATTTGACATATATTGTTTAGAATGTCACCAGTTTAATGACCATATGCGTTCAATCAGATAAACCCACTGAAATTCCTGTCGTTAACTTGCTCTGCCTAGTACTCTGCAAGCAAAATTCTTACTGAACTTTTCTGAGATGAATAGGAGTGCGCACATAGTAATTTTCTCCATAACAACCAAAAACAGATTGCTGTCTGAAAGCTTCTTCTTACTGTATATTACTCATACGGCAAGCTGTAGACAGAACATCCTGTGTATATAATGTTGTTGTAATTGTGGTGGTGCCTACTGGGGAATCAATTACAGAGCAAAACACATATGAAACAAACTAACTAAACCATATGTTTGTTTAAGGGTTACCATCCAACTTGATTTGTTATGGTCTGATCAGAAAGTTTTAATATATGACTGTCTGTTAGTGTATTAAGAAAATATTGATTATTGGGGACATTTTTTTGTTATTTCACACTGCCAAAGGAGAACTGCCAGCATGGTGCCTGAGTAAGGGACCAGACAAAGGGCTTTGTCTGCATTCTGCGGGGCGTGAGAGGAGCAGGACTATTGCCCATCACCTCTGCCTGCTGTTACCGGATGAGAATGTTGACAGTGATGCCGTTGAGAAAGACGTCTGACAGAGGTCACAGTTCGCTGACACTTCTTCCCTGACCCCTATTTCCCCCCAACACCCCTCTCCCAGCTCAGTCCAGGAAAGTCCAGGGTTTCGGGATCTACCCACCACGACGCAAATACACTGGGAGTCTCGGGTCAGTGTTTCTACATCACCCAAAAGCAGGCGGGTGACTGCTGTTGACTCTTTTACTATTCCCGTGCTTTTAGACACCCAAAAATACAGGTGCGAAAGCTTCTCCCTGAACTGACGCTAGACACATTTACAGTCCTCCTATGATCCAACCCATTTTACAGTTCTCCCACCCTGGAAGCAAATGGCTACAATGTGTCTGGTTGAAAAGCAATATAAAGATTGGCTGTCTCTGCTCCTTTTACACTAATTCTGCTCACACTAGAAAGCTCTTTCATTTGCATTCTGTTTTTGCAGACCTAGCTTGGCAGAACACTTATTCTAAAATGGAGAACACGCTCAGCTTGTCCGTGGCTGTAAAATCACACATTTCGGTCCGGTTTTCGAGGGACGTCTGTTCTTTCCATTAGAGTTTTCCATGGAAAATGAGCAGCTTGCTCCAAATTCCAGCCCAGAGCATCGTACCTCAATTCAATACAAGCACTGTGTGAGAGAAAACTCACAAGCTTAGATTTTGCACCAATTATGGTAGAGTCAACATTTTTCTTGAGCAAATAACAAATGAAGGCCCAAATACTCAGGATGTCTACCTCCCCGAGGACTTGAGCATGAAAATATAATGCTTTTCCCATCAACAGATCAGTTCTATTCTTCAAATGAAATGCTTCAAAGGATAAACAATAGTAGTCTTTGAACTATTTTAGTCCTTAAAATCAACTACTCTACTTCCAGCCACTCATTGCCAATAACAAGCAAAATATGAAAATCTGCAATACGATCTCTTTCAAGGATTTATATTTCCATTTTAATACATATCCATCTTTAATGGCATCTATAATTTCCTGTTTCATTTTGTATGTAGAGCTTTTTTCTGTGCATCATTTCCTAGAATTGTCATCAAATGCAGTAAAATTAACTGAAACTAAAAAAAGAGTACAACAACTGATGGAAGCTTCAGAATTAATGGGAGCCGCTATTTTGCTTGATACTGCGCTTTTGTTCTTGGCCATTTGTGTCAGGTTAGGATATCTTACAACCAGATGACATGTGCACCCTGGCACCTGATTACTATTGCGTCTAAGTCCAGAGAGCACGGACTGAAGGCAGCTTCGCAGTTTGAGTACGTTTAGTCATGAGTGTTTATGTGAGATGAGTGAGGCCCAGCTTTCATAATGAAAGGCCCTGTTTCTGCTCAGGCGCTCGACACGTAAGTGGATGATTGTGGCAGAATGGCTCCAGCGCTCCACAGCCAGGGCTAATTTCCCTCAGACGCCCCCATACAGGACATAGCACAGGTCTGATGGAAACGGAAACGAAGGGGTGGACCCAATCAATTGATATGAGGTATTGTCATGGTCAAAGGCAAGCCTAACAGTTAGTAAAATAAACAATGACCACAACAAAAAATGAGTCAGTATTAGTTTCATATGTAGTGAAAAACTGTAATGAAGAAGCCTAGACTCTAGCACAGTTTTAGAAAAGAAGGTTTTAGTCTGTTGGGTCAGGGAAAATGGGAAAGCACACCTGAGGGTTAAAGATGGAAAAAGAAATTGTTGGATGACAGGGGGAAGCAGTTCTACTTTTCAACGTCTCCTAAAAATGATGACCCCTCAGGATCAGCGAAGAAACAACCGCTGGATCCAACTCAAACATGGCAATGGCTACCAAACCAGCGTGAGATAGAAGAAGTGGAAAATATTGCCCTGTATTTCTTTTCTTCTTTTCCTTTTAAAGGCACGGTGTGATACGCCGGGCCGATCGGAGTGGCGACACAGAGCAGACAGGGGGTCCACAGAGAAACAAACCACCGGCATGTTTGGCAGAGGAAAAGCCAGCTCGTCCCAGAGCTGGTCATGTTCTCCACAATAAAACCTTGCAGCTGTGCCAGTTTTCCCACACTTCCCCCCCCACTCCCCCCCGGCCTCCTCCTTATTTTCTGAGTCTCGGCTGGTGACTAGAGGGTAATACTGTTTCACTACATCATTTACAGGTTGAGTCTGTTAGCAGCCTTCCCAGACTCAGGGCCAAGGTCTCCATGCAATTGATGGGAAAGGCTGTGGGTCACAGGATCAGCTGTGGCTATAATTTAGCCAAAGGGGCTGCCAAAACATAAAAAAATCACTTCCTGTCTAATATCACCCATCAAATTTCATAATGTAGCACTACAGGCCATCCATGGGGTGTGTAATTTGTGGGGATGTGCAAGATTTGTCACAGACTCATTCTCATGTTGGAGGCCAAGGCAGCGTTGCGAAGGACAGGCTGTGAGGCTTGCCAGCCCTCGATAGGGGAGAGGCTGTTGTTCAGATCCTCCTCCCCAGCGAAATGGTGACCTTACCAAAGGTTGAGCGTCTCTGCTCTACTGACCGATTTCTGCAGCCCACGATGATGTGCCTCGAGCCGCAGGGGGCCAAGCAATAGCGGGTGACCTCTGTTTGTTCCCCTCTGCGCGATGCGTTGGTCGCGACACAGAGATCGGCCCCCCACATTAGAGGCACTGAAGCTGATAAAAGGAAACTGCACTCAGTTAACCTTCGACCACCTTTCAGTCAGACGGGGGGAGTCTCTTTTATGAAATTCGGGTTAAGTGGAAGGAAAATGCATTAAAAAACTTTGAAGCATCTATTCCTGCCCAGTCTTCCAAAAGCATAATAGCTTGGCTCCACACAGCCCCTATCCCAAAGCACTGGCGAACATCCCGTGAAACAACCCCCACTTAACAGTTAAGGCTGAATTTGAGCGCCTTTCGCTGACGTGAATGGAGAACCGCAACCTTGAATGTGACGGACAGTGTTGGACAGGATGCCAGTCCTATTACATAATACATTTTCAGAGCAGTTCAGCTGGGTGACCATGTGCTGTTTTCACACTGTCTTGTGTTACAGGGCATGGGTGTGTGTGTGTAGGCATGTGTGCATGCACATGTGTACGTGTACATTCATTGGTGTGAAAACAGCTATGCAAAAGCATTCATTTAGTCAAACCTTAATTAGCAAGAAGGACAATGAACTGGACCTCTGCTGAAGCCAAACATTCCCTTTACTGTGGCGATTTACACCTACAATTCACTTTTTCATTCTCTCCTCTGGCTACAGAACATGTATGGAATAACTCAGTGGTCTGGTGCCAGGAGTAATTTAGCAGAAATAGTTGCTCTGAGTATTTTTCCACCCGCTTTTAATCCATTTTTTTTTTTTTTTTTACCACAGACCCCTAATAAAAACCATGTGGGCAGTGTGACTCTGCCAGGTAGTTTGGCTTAATATTTTACAATGTTTTAGGAGTAATTCGGCACTGAATGACTATAAAACCAAGAACAGCCAGATCTGTTATACAATATTATCCAATTATTATGCATTATGTTTACTTGCACGTAATGCAAAACACAGTTTACTTGTGTGACAAAATGGTGTTGAGGAAATGAGTTAAATGTTTTTAAAATATTTTAATACTTTTGTTTACTTGCGTGAAAGAATAGTGTTGAGGAAACAAAGGAAGTTAAATGTTTTTCAAATATTTAAATATTTTTAAAGATCCTTTTTCATCTTTATAGGTTTAAAATAAAAATCAAACAAGGAAAAATATTCTTTTGATTTTTTCTCTCCTATTTTCGTACTTTTCTAAGGCTCTAGTTTCGTACCACGGCATTTCTGCACCTGAGAGAACAGGCTGTTTTACTGTCAGCGGCTTCTCTTCATTCACACATATAAAGAGTAAGGACAGGAAGGCCCCCATCAGGGATTTGGCGCCGGGATGACCGGGTTGTGGACCAGATTGGGTCTCCGAGTGATGAGTGGGCCCAGCTGAACCTTTCTCAATCGTTGGAAGAACCGAGCATTTCCTGTTCAAGCTGACATCAGAGACTGGACTTCTTTGCTGCACAGAAAATATGACTGTGACCCAGTTCACAGAGATACATGAGAACTGCTGTGTAGTGAAGTTTGGCGGGGTGCTGCTCTAACAGAACCAATCAAAAACACTGGAAAAGCGACAACTCCGTGAGGCAGATCAATAGCTAAGCCAGCAATCAGGAACCACTCCTCCAAGGGGAACTCGGACGGCCCTCACGCGTTATGAGACAAACATGGACGCCGTTGGGGAAAAAAAAAAGCTTCACTTATGTAACAGCAGAAAACAGTTCCTGGCCCTGCCCTGTATCAAGCGGGGAGCTCATCCTCCACACATTTCTTTCTGGGGAAATATTTAGGGATGATGTCATTATCTCTCCGAGTGGAACAGCTATTCCTCTGGCCCGACCGTCTAAACACACAGGGTTGAGGAGCTGAGTCTGGACCGTGTTAGGATCCTTTCCCAGTGCAAGGAGGAGAGGCCAGAGCGAAAGATGCTTTGGGTCATCCCTAAAAACTTGTCTTCTTCAAAGGCTCAGAGCATAGTGCAATTTCGCAGGGGGAAAACCTTCCCACACTGTGCATTTGACCTTTGTCTGCCATAGCAGAAAACATACTTTTTAACATGTTCCACATTCCGAGCTGAGACATGCAAGGGCGGGGTAGCCGCTGAGGTGCGCAGTGTGGGACTGGGGTCAGTTAAGGTTACTGGGCTATCGTAACGTGACACAGGAGCTCTTAATTGCTCTCCATTGAAAATCTTAGATTTACGGGTATGTTTATTTTTTCACTTTCAGACAGTATTATTTTGAATGATCGCCTACCTTTCGACCGGGTTGGCCAGTTAATCCTTGAGGGCCCATTAGGCCAAGGTCTCCCTGGAATGACAGGAATATACAGTTAGGAATGCAAAGCAGCATAGCTGACATATGTAGAGCTTGAAATGGGACCAGTTAGTCAATGCTAATTTCATTCATTAAACAAAGAGAAAATGTGTCAACAACTAAATTCTGGAGAACAAAGACGACCACACTTTGAATAATATGGAAACTGGTTTACAGTAAATACGTTTCAATAAACACATTTTAAGTCATTTCAGGTTGCAATGGAAAATGTGAACTACAATCTACTATATTTGGTATATAAATTACATCAAGATGTAATTTGTTGAATGTACAAAGAATACCCCTTCTTCAGATCCTTTTCTCAAATGTGCTATAATTGGCAAGTTGTACAAAGGCTGTCATTACAGACTATTTAACATGTCAGCATGATCCTTTGGAAGTTCATTTATAGCCCACAACACAGATATTTCTGTTTAAATTTAAGATTAGTTTGTTTAGTTGTTGCTTGGTTACTTAAAAAAGATGTTACTCTTTCCAAATTATTATGCATTAAATGTGAGACCCCAACAGATCAGGATGGAAGAAGGCATGTGCTCCTAGTTAGGCTGCTGACTCACACAAGGATTCACTTCACTAGTAATTTGTAATCATCTGTCAAGTTAGTTGAGAGGATTTCTTTTATCAATGTATTGTGGAATGTGTCAAATGCTCAAGTTATTAGGAATTCTGCATGATTTATCTTATACATGACCTTAATTGGTAAAATTCCATTACAGAAATAAAAATATGAGAAGTAGCTTAGAAACCAGCACTCACTTTCTCTCCATTTGGTGCTGTTCCAGGTGAAAGCCCAGGGTCTCCTTTTCTTCCCTGAAACAAATATGAAATACAGTATTGATGTTAAGCAATATTCTTCTCTAATGCATATTGCCACCCATGTCTAACATGTGTAAAATCTCTGCGCCTGCCAACATCAGACAACACAGAATTGTAATATTTGCTCTCCAGTGTTGTTTATGTATAGTCTAATTGTTTAGAGTGTTGTACGTGTGTTTGAGAGAAGGAAAGGGGCTCAGAAACCAGGTTGCTGTATTGTTTACAAGAGGATGTAGGGCTGCCTCAAATATCCTCTGTGTGTGAGTTTATAGTAAGCTTTGAAAATGACATCTGGAGACACCTGGCACATTCTTCTCCCTTGTAGGGCTTTGCAATCCTTGGCGGTCCCAGCACTTCGGTGAAGCTGTTTTGAGCAACTGAAACTTGTTTCGATTACAGAACGAGACTTACGGCACTTAACTTAAAATGCATGTTGAAAATGTGGTACATTAAATATCGCAAACATTCGTTTTCAGTCATCTTTAAATGACTCAGGAAGGGCCTCTGTGAGTCTTTGCTGTCTAACTCTCTCTCTAAAAGTGTGTCCCCCGAACACATTTCTTGCCAGTAAAAATACTGCCTCATTGTTAGAGTAAACAATAACGTGTTTGGCAGATCAAAGCTGCGTGTAGGAAATTAAACTTGGAGAGTGGATTTCTTTGAGCACCCCTGTGGTTTACGACTTTCCTCCATTGAGGCCTGATGAAAGAAGCGTATCTGGAGTGGGGCCGAACTTCAAACGCCACTGAGAGGTTCTCACACACCTGCCTCATAGACCCCCTTTCAATAACCACCCCCACAAACAGGAGTATCAGAAGTCTCACTCGCGGGGCAACAAAGGAAAAGTAATACTTGGACATAAACTTAAAGGACTTATGCTAAATGGATGGCTGAAATACATGAATAAGATGGCTAGTGATATCAGATGTTTCTAGCTATTGAATCAAGTGAGATACACTCACAGAAGCTACTTATGGGAGGTGTCAAATTATTCCCTTGTTGTTTAATTATTTCATTATTATTTGGGTGGACGGCAAAGTCTACTTCAATCAGATCCAAACCAAATTCAATGCCAAGATCTAAGAGGCTTTAAAAAAAACAAAAAACTGAAACCCTGTAAAGGTCTGTGTGAGTAAGACAGGAATTTACTCGAAAATTGCAATTGTAATTTGGAACAATTAACTATGAGACAATATCCCTTTCATTAAAAATTACACAGAGGACGTAGCATTCTGCATTTTTCTTCTCACGCTCTCTTTTTCTTTAACAAATAAGCTCAACTATTGGACCTGAAGAGAATATTCTGCAAATTGTTAATAAAAATGGGTACACCTGTAAATGAATGAATTATACCTCACTAGCATAAAGGTTTGTAATAAAGTGTATATTGTGGCTTATATGCTACAGAATGATACAGATCCTCAAGAGAGCCAGTGACATTCACACAAGTAGGGAAATTTGGATAATATTACTCCGCTGCTCTGGAAGGGGTAGGGGGATGGCCTGATACACTTCTATTTTTACAGCTGGAGCATTAATGGAACCCACAAAAATCTGGCTCTGGCGTACAGTTAGTCTGAACTGGCGTTGAGTTATAAACACAAGGCCTCCCTTCACTGGGATTTCCTATCTGATGTTCATATACATGAACTGTGAAGAAAACGTTTAACAGGGAAACCTTAAGCTAAGGGTGGGCCTGCCTGCTTGTGCGCTAATCAAACTGCAGAACTGTATTCCCATGCTTTGCAGAGAGACAGCCCTCTCAGAGCCTGAAACTATAACAGCCGGGGACCTGAGCTGGCACTGAGAAACTGCTGAAACGTTGCATTAAAACCAATTTTAGCTGAGTGAGGGAGAGACACGGAAATGGCGGAGAGGCTACAGAAATGCAATCAGGCTTTGCGGTGACCCTGGGGAATGCAATTACAGTGTCCAAGGAGTGCAGGGGAGCAGAGAATGATTACAAGCAGCTGTGACGATCCTTTCTTTGGGTAATTTCTCTCTCTCTCTCTCTCTCTCTCTCTCTCTCTTTATGATTTTAGAGCGCAGATAGAATTGTGTCACTAATGAAATCCAGACCATGGCAATGCTGACATCACACAATTGGCCCTAGCCATGCCTTGAGAGAAAGGGTTCCAGTTGGCATTGTTGATCTATAGTTGATTAAGCTCAGGTGATCTACCTGTGCCAGCTATGTCAGTTGCACCATCACCCAGCAAACTGCTCACTGGGTCAATTTCAGAGTGTAAAGAGGAGGAAGCCAGCTGTACACATTTTGGAAGTATGAATGCCTTTCTAGGTCTAGAGAAAATAGAACAGGAATGTAATGGACCTGCAATTGCTAATGCAAACTATGGCAAAAAAAGTGGGATAAAAAACAAACAAGCAAAAATGTATCTTAGTGCCATCCACCTATACACACACAGCCAGGTCAAACAAAGGTCAAATAAATAAAAATATTGAAATGGCTGTAAATATCTATATATAGTGGAAGCATCTTTATTTCTTTAGAATGATGTTCCAAGTTCTGATCCTTTTCCTGTGAAAAGCAATAAATCACATTTATGTCTTCAGTGTGTTTTATTATAGACTTCTGTCACAGACAGTGATGAAGTGTGTGATTTCTGTGGTAGACACGAGAAGGAAAGTTCAAAAACAGGTGTCTCTCCCAGTGAAAGAGACAGATGGAATCCGCCTCTTCTGTGAGGCTACTTCAGGCGTCTGTGCAAAGCATTACATGAAAACGATCTTCTGCTATTTGGGGTGGAGACACAAGAAATTTGGCTGCCGTAGAAACTCAGTTTCTGTACATGCCAAGATTAAACAGGAGAAAATCGGAGACCAAGACTGCTCCTTACCTATTCAAAATAGTCCTGCAGGAATTTAACAACATTATTTTCATTGTTAACTACAAATTCTGTTTTAATACGTGAGGCTCCTAGGATGTGAAATAAGCTACCCTCATTAAATGTGTTGTGGCATATACTTCAGTCAGTGCATTGCAAGTCAACATATGATGTGTATAACTTCTAGGTACAGTGAATAAGATGAACTGACTTCACAGTCTATTGTCATAGGTGATCATGCCTTAGGTTATCAATCAAAGAGCTAACAAACTCCTGTCTTATCCCTGACAGAGCCAGCTATGGAAGAGGACATCTGTATAGACATACCTCCTTATAAAAAAATTTGTTTGGAACTTTATCATTACAACTTCAGGATGAAAGACCCCTGAGCATCTGAGCTTGGGGCACTCTACATTCATGGATCACTGTTCAGCAATTATACGAACTGTGCTCAAATGGATAAGTGATACAATGTGTCAGCATAAGGCAACGGGATCAAGAGACAAGATGTGATGAAAATGAGGCCTGTTTTTCATTGAAGACAGGCTACCTGTATCATGCACATTGTCATAAGCTGGCTCATTATCAGTGGCTCGGAGTATCAGCTCAAATCCCTATCTGATCTCAAGCTGAAAGACGACATCCAATGCCGGCCCACTAATTCCCTGTAGGGTGAAGGAGGACCTGGTTTGAATGAAGACCGGAAAGATTAGCTTGTCAGCCAGAACACACCCTCGTTCTGGTTTGAATCAATGTGAGGCCGTTTCAAAGCGGACAGGCAATTCTGTATTACAAAATCAGGGGCAGATAGGTACAAAGAGCGAGTTTTTGTGGACTTGATTTGAATAAATTGTTAATATATCTCTTAATATTTTATTCGGAACAAGGACTGTTACAGTTGTTAGAAGGACATATATCCATAAATTGCACCAGTCACTTTAATTTTAGACAATGCTCTCACTACTCAGCAGTTGTTGGATAGGAGAATAGGCCTCAAAGGACTTAAATGATTCAGTTTTCTGTGAAATATACAACACATACCCGCAAAAATGAATAACATTGCTCATTAGCATCCCTCTGTATCATCTAGACCTGGATGAACCTGGCCTTGTGAATGCTTATAATAAGGGTATGGTGTGATTATATATACGTATTAATTCATACACTATACATGTGAATTTCAAATGAGATCTTATTATGTTTAAAACAAATCAATGATGAGTCTGAAATTTGAAGTTTGTATATTAGAAGGCCCTGTCGTGACAGGTCAAGAAAGAGTGTTGAGATGGACTTGTTTCCCTGCTTTTCCCACCACCATAAGCTCTAATGGTCTATAATATTCATAACTACAACAGTAACCATAAATCCAAACTAGTAAATCCTAACCACAATTCAGTCCAAAATAACACTGCACGATTCCAAAAGAACACTATGATTGTGTCCCAAATTATACACTTGGGTAGTAGTTAGTATGCATATCAAGTATGGAAGTTAACGGTCAACTGATCAAATGCATCCCAAACTCAAGTATGCATCCAAGCAAGTACGCATAGAATTCAGCAGAAATTCTCATTGTGTACTCGGGAGAACCAAAAAATGAAATATGAATCTCAACATACTATTCCTTCCCAGTGGTCATTGCATTCTCAGAACTGACAGCGAAAAAGAATTTAAACTTATAAATAAAACTATACCAACAACCGTTCACAAAAAAATGTACTGAGCAACATTTTTCTGCATTAACATTGCTAGTCAACTATGACTTTAGTCACTGCTACTAGTCTAACCATTAACAGATGAGTTTCTGGCAAAGGTCAGAAGAGATATAACGTGTTAGTACAAGTACAACTGAATGAATGAAATTTAACTGCTCTGCGTGCTTGCATACTTAATAGTACATACTAGTTAGTGTACTTGGAAGTATGTACTAACAAGTACACAAGTATACAAGTACGCAAGTATGCTATTTGGGACACAGCCTATGTGATTTTTCAATACACATCAACAGACTGACCTGAGCTCAATACTGCCCTCTGCAGTACAGGAAGCAATAAAACATTTTTACATACCTTGAGCCCAGGTGGACCCGGACGGCCTGGATTTCCATGCGGACCCGGAGGACCCTGCAACACAACACGAGAGACTAGAGTAAGGGATTATTTATGGATTAAAGGTGTAGAAAACAAGATGTTCCTTTAGTGAGAGTTTCTTTTGTGCTACATAAAAAAAAATCACATCAAAGAAATCCTCTGGCAGAGTAAGACGGTTTGGTTGAGGCCTTCGGTGACCTTTGTTCAAACAGGAAATGGCTTTGGCAGGTGAAGCGTCATTGTACTTCACTCCACCACGCGCTGCGTCTGAGGCACTGTAGGCATTTTAGCACTTCAGAACATATACAACGCTCGTATATCTCCATCAGAACACAAGGATATGGTGATTTCTCCTGACAGGAAAGAAGGACAAGACCTCAGGCCTGAAATTAATTCCCCTGGCTGTGGATCAGCCGCTTGAAAGCACTATGGAAAATTCTGACAGGAAGCAAGGATCTCCTCTATAGCCTTTATAGGCCTTTTGTAAACGGTGAAAAAGGCTTTCCTGCCGAGTGAAAATCCTTTTTTTAACCAATAATCATCCAAACGTGCTTGCAGAAATTCAGCATCTATTTTTTACACAGCGACTAAAACTGAATGAGATTTCCTTCAGAATCTGTCTCTTAAAACATACGGATTCTGGAAAAAGAAAGGGGACGCACGCCACCAGATGGGCCCCCATGCATGGCCCTCGGTGCTGGTGCTACGCAGTTTCACAGCTCATGAGGGGGATCTGGAGAGCGTCAACTCCCACGTCGCTCTGACACCCTGCCTGCAGTCAGCAGCTGTGTCTCAGTGTGTACCGTATGGAGACTGGCCCTCTGTTTGAGTTATGGCATATGGATGTGATTTTCTTCATCCTCTCACAGTCTCCAGCCTCGCGCTTTCCCAGCAGCTACGTGAGGGGGCCCTACACAGTGGCATTTCCCTCCCATTCACCGCCGCGGGCGAAGGGGTACCTTACTGAGGTCCACAGGGTTCAGTCTGCGGTGCAGCGCTGTGTTTGTGGGTGTTCTTCCTGGTTAAATGGGGAACCAAGACCCCATTCAAAAGCCCAAATTCTGCAAGAACACAGAATGTCACGCAGAAAATAAATGAAGTCGAAAGAAACAAAATGTCTTGAACTATAAATTCAGGCTTCATTTCTGCTGTTAAGGAAGGTAATGCTTGTATAAATGTGTTAGACAAAAGATTCTGAAAAATGATAGTTTGACCCATGTGGTCAGAAACATGGGTAATATTAGAGGTTTGCCTGAAAGTATGCATAGATTCCAATGTTATGGTTCCACTGTTATACACTGTTCCGTCTTTAAGATACCACAAGTATTGCTTTAAAAAAACTGCACTTTTATCAGGCAAACAAGAGCTGAAATACTTCAGAAGTTATGCACATGCTTTTAAATACTGGTACTGATACATTCCTCAGCTCTTGGCTTTCCGCACGGGAGAATAATTGGTTGATGGACTGAGTCTGGCTATGGTGCTATAGCAGGGGGCTGGTAATTCACCTTGCAAGGATGTGTCAGTGTACAGTGGACACAGTTCTGCCCTGATCAGCCTTGCAGGCATCAAGTCTCTTGATATTGAACACATGGGAACACTTACCAGAAGCTCATATACAGATTTCCTTCTCTTTATCCAACCATTCTGTGCATCTCACTCCATTAGCATTGGTTGGATATTAAACACATGGCAATAGTTAACCAAGAAAAAAAAAAGAGAAGACATGGCAGTAAGCCTACTCAAGTCCACGTTGGTGAATTATCTTTTATGGCTACAAACACAGGCAATAAATAAACGGAGTAAAAGTTATTACTTTTCCCAAATATTTGGGAGGAGCATCTCAGAGTGAGTCTGGGTGAATCACTGACTCAGTCCTTCTACAGTAACTGCAGGCTGTCTTAGGGGGAAACAGCCCTCCGGCCCTCCTTCACCATTTGGTAGCATTTAAGTTACTGACCCACGGAAAACACCTACGCGTATATTTAGTCTGCTGATTCTGGCCAGGCCCTGACCCCATTCTCTCTGCCCCGTGCCTGACGTGCTCCAGCCGGCCTCCTGCCTGGTCTCAGGTGAAAGGGCAGCGGTGTCATTGGGGAAAGACTTGCGTCTGACTTTACTGCGCCATCAGTGAATTTTACGATGTGAGGGCAGGGAATGCCACTGTCCTTGGTCAGTGATTCATAGCAAGTGACCTGCAACCTTGTGGAATGCCCTGACGCAAAACAGAATGCAAAAGCCCCTTCCAACGCCCCCTCGACCCCACCCCGCACACAGCGTATACAGCTTCTGATCATCACTCAGGAACACTTTGAACTGATCATCTATTAGATATACACAAGAGGTCACTGAAGGAGGAGGAAATGCCTGGGACTGGAGCAAAGTAAACTTTGTTTGAGCCATCACTGCGCGGTGAAGATCCTGTTAATCCAGAGAGATACAGCATACGCTGTCCAGCAGGGTCATTCAGGGTACTCAGAGGACAGGAATGAGGAGAGCTTTAAAGAATGCTTTAAAAGATGCTCTTTGATCACTGTGGTCTCAAGAAAAGCGCAGCCCTTCACACTGTTCAGTCTGCATTGGGGGCCACAGGTGCTGGGTAGACCATAGGGTGGGGTTCACCGCAGGCCAGGGTAGGGCTCAGAGATGGAGGATGCTGGGACACAGAACTGGAAACCCACAATCTCTGTACTGCATGCCAAAGCAGTAACCGCGGATGGTTACAGCCCATTCCAGATGCCCACACAAGCTCCAAAACCAGACACGTTCTGGCAGTGTGTAGTTACTGCTCTGGTTTATAATTATCCCATGTTCTTCATCTCCCCAGCATACAAATAACATATTTTGCTTATGATGAAGTCAATTCACACAGCAACCCCTGCCCCCCACTCCGAACCTCAGAATCTCACAGCATTGGTGATGAAAGCTGAAGCATCCTTTCCTTCGCTCAATCTTGGGATTATATGTTTACAGTTACGATGAACCAATGCCAAATTACAACTTCCTCAAGCAGACAGCAGTACGTTTTGAACTGTGTGTATAAGACTTCACAGTCCCTCCAAATTACAGGGCAAACAGGATCTTGAACAGGATTATAATTTCCCCTGCATGGTATTTCAAAATTTAGAAATAGATTTCATTGGAAGACGTTTCCCCTACATGGTACTTCCAAAATTTAGAAATAGATTTCATTGGACGACGTCTCCTGTCAGAGTATCTGGCTAGTTGGATGATCTACTGCCACTGCTGTGGAGAAAACTCATGCACCAGGAATCGCTCTCCAGTCCCAGACATTCTCCACACCCAGTCATACTAGACTTATATTCTTTTCATTCTTTTATATCACAGATTAAATAATACACTGTAGTGTGCCATTAGCTACTGCATTCACATAAGCAATAAAGAAAACAGCTGGAGGCACTTCAGTCCAGACACCCTTACTCTTGTGGCGCTCTTCAGATGTTTTGAGATATACGTTATTTTCATCCATTTGATCCTGTCTACAATATCAAACAGAGAAAAAGAAGCACCCTCGTGTTTAACATACAGAATCTGAATTACAACTTTGAAGATCACTGGAAACTTTAGATTTATTATTTTAAAGCCACAGTACAATCTTTGTTAAAATTCTAACAAACATAAATCATGGAAATGGATGGCATATAACGCATCAGATTTGGGTTAGACTGGGTCTGGTTCTGCAGTGAATGAGATCTATGCATGTTTTGAGTCAAAACCTACACAGAAGTTAATAAAATAAATGGAAAAACAGGATGTTCCATTGAACCTTCCAGGTTTTGACACAGGTGTCTGGCCCAAGCCTTCATCTCCAGCACCTGCTATACTAGCTCCACCTACTGCTACACCTGCCTTTGAAACGCCACCCTCCACAGTCCACATTGAGTGGCCCCAAGCTGCCTAACAGGAACTGGCCTGCCAGCTTTCAGATCTGAGGGTGGCCATTTTTCTTTCACATGGTTAACTGAAACTTCTTCCCTTATTCTGAGGGACCCGGCATTCAAATCGTTAAACTGAGACTTTACCCCTGAAAAAAATGGAAAGAGCATTATAGGCAATAAGCTGCTTTCTTTTCAAACTGAACTATGAAACTTGCAGACATGTCAGGTTTAGATATTTATATTTTGAACTGCTCAGTTTTTTCCTTATGTTTTTTCAATGAGGAAACTAGACAATAACATTGATAGAGGAATTACTCTTTATATAACAAGTAGCAAGATGAGCTACAGGAGCTGCTTGTTAATGCTATTTATGCAGTGATATCTTATGCTAGTTCAAATAAATCCATGCAGCCCATTGTCTCTGTTATGCAAAATGAGATGCCTCCGCTATCACCATCTTCTGGATTGCTATTTGCAATATTACATTGTTAAGCCTAAACAAAAACGAATCAATCATGTAAATCATTCAAGGTACCTTGAAACCAAACAGCTGAGAAACATTCACAAAAGGATTCATTAAGATCATGTTTATCTCTAAACTTCATCCATGCTATCACCCTCTCCTTTGGATAAATGCCTTCAGCTGATTTCATTGTGCCATTCTTTCTGTTCAAAAAGTGGAATGAAATAGTTAACATCAGAAAAGTTCTGGAAATCTCATTACCATGTCTTAACTTTCTACACAATACTACTCATAGAGCACACACACCCAACACAGAAAATAAACTGAATTACCTAATGTTTGTCATTTGCATATAAACAGTGTTCACAATTCAGTTAAACATGAGTAATGTTTTGAACTCTTATAGTTTACTGCTTGTCATTTTCATTCTCTGTAAACTACATTTAATTGGATATACAGCAGTACCACTAGTCTGGACTTCCCATTAGAAGCACCTCTCCAATGTAAGTAAACTAAGGAGCTAGTCAGAGTGGGCCTCTAAACTTCTGACAGGAAATAGTACTATTTCACATGCTGGACTTCAAAATAACTTCAGCGAGGTCACTGTACATAGAATCTAGCACATCTTTATGTATGCCTCTACTATCCACCTTTATAGTATACATTTTTAATAGGGAACTGGTCCCACCCCTGTCCCAAAAGCTCCTTCCCTCCACCCTTCTAATTACAGACCACTGTGACAGAAACACAGGCCCGGCCTAAGACAAGACACACGCGTACCCATTAGTAGTGTCATTACCATTACCAAAAGTCACAATCCATGAACACAACATCCGCTCAAGCTCATATTTAGGGCTTCTTTAATGTTTTCCTTCCCATAAACAGAATGTCTGGAAAATACGGCCATGCTTCTCTTCGTGAGGCCCCGTCTGAAGCAGACCTTGAAAAGACTGCATAAAAATGCTGATATGCTTCACTTGGATCCCCTTACCTAACTACATCAAGGTCTGGCCAAATTCAATGAAACAGAAGTTCCCTGGTTACGTTATGGTCATGCCAGCTTTATGACCACCCGCTATTGTATCACTACTCCAAAGGGAATGGTAATCCGGTCATACAGATTCAGCAGCTTTCACAACTTTTTATAAAGTCCAGGACATTACAATTATGTTCCACTGTCGAGGGATTCAAACGATTATTACAGAGTCCACATAAAAGTATGACTGCAACAGTTCCATTACTAAACATCAAATACCATGACTTCAGAGCTAACAGCTCTAATGAAAGAGTAGCATATGTCAATAGTATGATGGTTGTCAGTTTGTTTTCTTGCCGTAAGAAGATTGACAATGAAGTAATAATGGACTAACAATGCACTCCACTTCTGATTTTGAATTATGGAATCTTCTCGTCTCATTCAGGGTGGATCAATAGCGCTGTTTCTGTGAGTGTTTGAACCTCTTAACAACTTTTGGTGAGATGTTGAGTCGAGGGTGTCCAGCAGACACAAAGCCTCCTTTGATTGAGACTTCTGACACTGCCCTTTCAGACTCTCAGCCAGGGATCTCTTCTGTGGCTAAACTCTGCTAGATTTAGTGGCAGAGCGGATGAGTCCAGATGCTCTAAGACAGCAGTCCTGCCCTCTGCGCTGACCTGACACCTGATCGCTAGAAGGTCTCGAGCACCCGCATCTGCAGGTATGCAGGGGTTCACCCGCACCACCGCCCCACTCCGTTTCCTCCACCTCTTTAGATGCTCGCGTGAGATGAATGGGGAGGGTGGTGGCTACAGCTGGAAACGCCTTGTGTCCTCTGTGTGTTGACGACGGTTGCTAAACGACATCTCGCACCCACGTGCGGTGGCTTATGGGGGTCAAAGGTCACGGCAGCTTCATGAATGAATCCTGAGAGTTGGATTTCACTGGCTGCAGTTGTGTGAAAATCTCACGGGTGTCAGAATCCCCTCCTTTGTCGTGATGCCACACATTTCCATACCTAATAAAACTGCCTTCAGTGGCTCTTCAGGGTCAGTGTGCTGAAGAACAGAAATGCAAACAAGCTAGGCTCGTTTTATGTACTCATGCTGGCACTAGATCACTGGAAAGAAGCACTAAAGAGCCTCCATTATTTAATAAAATGTGTGGTAAGAGTAGCATACATGTTGACAGCGGCTCGTTAATGCAACCTTGGGTAGGCGTTAACTAGACTGTCAGTCATCAGTAACCTCTATGTTTTCAGTCAATACTCTTTTCACCTCAGCTTTACAAAGCAGTCATAAAGAATCCTTTACTCAAATGGCAAATTTCATCATGTCAGGTTCACAATCAAGATCTTTTCTTTATGTGAAGCCAGTGATTGTTGATATATAACCCTTAATTGAGTGCAAATGAATCAACACAATAAATTACATATGGGATATGAGCTACTTGTGAGCAAATGTATGTAACAGACGCCCAGCTAAGAGGCTAAATTTACTGAATCATTAAACCCTTACACTTACTGCAGCGATGACCACAACAAAAGATACAATAAACTGTGCCATGGATCAAAATCTCATGGCTTTAAATCTCAGTATAATGTTATTCTTCAACAAAGTTGCAGTTTTACTCTGCAACAACGTGACAAAATTTTATTGAGTAAAAACAAAGAAATCTAGCCTGTGTTTTGTGTTCAACCGCAACAGGAGATCTGTTCCAAATAAGCTCAAATCAGGGGCCAAAAACATGCTGAAAAGTCCAAACAATCCACAGTCACACTGCAGTTATGACCCATTTCATAGAACATTTGATGTGAATAACATTACATGGGCATGTAGGAAAAAGTAAAACCTGCTTGCTGTTCGCCTGTCTGGTAAAACGCATTCATACAATTAGGACCATAATAACAGAACCCCCTTGTCACATCTGGTTCATTGACGTACATACAACTGGTAATAAAAAAGGTTTAGAAATGTTATATTTGTTGACGGGACAAGTTATAGGGTGGCTTTTATGTATTGTGTTATCGAAGCCCAGAGGCAGAATTGCTGCTTTTTATTTACTTCCCTTTTGTACCAGGCATCTGTTCGGCGTGCAGTAAACATAGCTGTGGGTGTCTGGCCTGTTGTGAGGGATACGCTTAGTGTGATCCCACTGGACGTTTATGTTTTGTTTGGGGCTTTTCGTGCACCCACCAGAGGCCTGAAATGTGTTTTTCTGACCCTAAATCACGTCAGCTTGGCTGCCCTCCTCCCCCTCTGCTTTTAATGGCGCTCTTTTTTTTTTTTGATCATCAGCTCTGTGCCTTCTCCGCCACACATTTTCCTTTCTGTTCCTTTACACGTGTGCGCCGTCGCCCCCCTGACAAAGGCGGCCTCTGTGGTGGGGAAGTGTTAATGCGACGGCTGTTCGAGGCGGATCCCGCAGCCCGCAGGGAGACTAGGGGCCGAATCCTCGGGTCTTCGCTCACGGGGAGCGACGTGATTGCCTGTGACAGCTCGCCGTACGCAGAATCTATCTGAATTATACTGATGTGTGCAACAGTCCTTGCCTATATATGGATTTAGAGAGCTTGTGAGCTCACTTCAGATTTTAAATACCTTTGATTAGACTTATACAAAGACCCCTTTCTTCAGTTAAAGAGATTGGTTTTCCTCAGCCCACCCCTCAGGGGCTCCCAGAAAAGGCCACTCCTTCCCCTGCTCCCCCCAACACACACATACACACACACACGCACACACCAGCTGGGCTAAAAGCAAACAAGCAAATCCATAATCAGCTGTACATTCACTCAAAACCACTCTTCAACATTTTCTTTTATTTGGATAGGTAAGCCTGGCCAAATTTCCACTTCTTGCATTATGAATGGTCACCCTTCCCATGAGCTACACTGAAATGAAATGAACTCAACCCAGACCCTCACTCTTTATATGTCTTTCCCATTCTTTACATGTGAAGACAACCCTTTCATCCCCTCTCAGCTCCTCATACATGTGAGGCTATGACAACAGTGGATCTGAAAATCTGTTAAATCACGGTACATCTCACAGTATATTCTATATCACAATGCTTGGAAACCCCTGTGGGTACCCAGGAAGAAAAGAATGGATCTCCATAAGCGCAAAATGGATATGCTGATTTTACCGATGGGAATCTGGTGTCGATCCAAAGAAAAGTATTTTCTACCAGCTAACTAAATCTCAGAAAGGGAAGTAATTAAATTTGCTAGTGTAGACTGTGACACAGTTGATATGGCTGGGTGGAAAAGTGTTGAACAGTTTCAACAGGTACCTCTTTATTACAGTTTTTCATGAGGATTAGGGTGCATGTATTGGCACTTACTAATTTCTCTTACCTCACCAATGTCCAATAATATTCTTTTTTAGAATTACATATATTAGCTCAGTGGCTGCCTTTGTCTAGACTCACAATTATAAATTCCTTTACTTTTATAACTTTTATATGAAGCTGAACCAAAACTGGGGAGAAGCAGTTTTATTACTGAAGCATCCTGGATCTGAACCTGCAATGCTGTAGATGGTGGTATATGCTGGCTCCACCCACATTGCTGCTCATGAAGGTGTTATCTGCCATTAGCTGTCTAGAGTCGGATGCCTTAGCTGATGCTACATGCTGCTTTATGGCCTGGCGAATACTGCGACTGCCCTTGCTTCTGACCTTGAGAATGCCATTCCAACAGCCCGCAATATCTGGAAGAGGCATGTACTTTCATCACTGTGGGAAAAGCAACAAACTGAAGAATTTTACTGATCCTAAAATACATTTCCTTGAGATCTGAGATAACTGTGATTGCACAACTTCACTGCAGATTGCACTTGAATATCACAATCACATAATATGAGCACCAAAAGTGGCAAGGGAGGGGTTGTACAAAACAATACAAAAAGTCAATAATTACGTTACAGAAAACCACTGGGCAGACTGGAAGAATGCAAACATCTCAGCAGAGAGCAGGAGTTAATGAACCACAGAAATCCCCAAAAAACATCATAGCATAGTTCACTAACATTTACTCCTCTGGTCTGGTCTGCCCATCCACAAGCTGAGACAAGTTTGGGATTGTAAATGTTATGAGAAACATAATACACACTACACAATTGTACAAATTTCACCATTTGTATTTATCGACAAGAACCCAGCCAGAAGAGATTCCTTGTGGCCATTACAAAAACTACTTAAACTCTTTGTATTTCATTAGTTGTAAGATTATCTTGCCTCAGTTTTTTTTCCTGATGCTTCAACTGTACTTGAACTGTCTTACAATATCTACTTCATGTATCTTGCTGTAAGAGCCTAATAAATTGAAATTAATTAATTTATCTACCAACATAAGATAATAGTAATAATACAAAAAGCCAAAGATATCTCTTTCCTTCACTGTTGCATTCACAACTGTCTTCTGAAATAAGAAATTACTTCATTGGGGGAAAGCCAAAAACAGGAGACAACTTGTAAAACAAACTCTATAATGGATAGTTGTGTGAAATCCAGTTTTACCAAATGCCATGACCACTTCAGCTGTTTCGTCCTATTAGGATGGTTTTATATCCATACATGGGGATCTAAGCTGAGTTCTCAGACTCTTGATGCATTAAGAGAACCTAGAGGTCAATATAGGAGGCAAACCAGGTCTTATTGATCTAACTGGCTAAAAAATGTTTCTATCTACATTTAGTGAACACAGGGACACTGTTCCTCCAGCAATGGCAGCTTAATATGTTGAAACAGTTTCTTCCTGGCTCCCCAGAGTGTTATTATCTTTTGTTTGTTTGCTCTGCAGCTTTTGGAGTATACCTCGCCACCAGTCAAGCTTGGTTTCAGCAGTGCCAAAAGAAAACAAACACAGGGAATCTAATGCTTCATAATCCCAGGATCTCATTCTGTGTGCTTTATCATAATGCTCACAAAGCACATTCTATCACAGCGCCGCTAATGTTGTTATCTTTACATAACGCTCTTGGAAGGGCTGTGGTTTTTTGGGGCTGATGAGACGCCAGCCAGTGGTTAAAGAAGAGGAAGATGGAGGGGGCAGACGTGGGCCTGCGGATAAAGAATTTAGAACGAGGTCTTTGGGCCAGGGCTTGATGTAGAAACCAATAGGGCGTGATGTGTCATATACTCACCCTTGGCCCCCTCTTCCCTGGCTGCCCTGGCTTCCCAGGTGGTCCTGCAGATCCCTGGGAAACAGAGAGAGCACCATGGTGAGGGAGAACAATGACTGCTTGCCATGTGCCCAATGACATTACTTGTTCATGTATGGTCTTAGAGCAGCGTAACTATGTTGCTGCGTACCGCATCATTTGAAGACCACAACACAGAGGTGCACATCACCGAAAAGGCCAGATGAATAGTTTTCCCACATACCTCCTGGGCTGATCATGTTTCAATGTCTCATGAGGATGTTTTGTTTGCCAGTTTGACAAATAGTATTTTTCCTACTTCCTTTGTCTTTCCCCTGTACCTAGACAGCTTACATGCAAACCTCCTCCCCTGTGTTACCATTGTGCAACAAGTCTGGCCTTTACTGCATCACAAAATTCTCACTCATCATTCATGTTAACCTTGTTGAATTCAGGCTAGGTGAAGGGTTCAAGCTAGGCCTCCATACAAATGCTTTGTTATTCCATACGGTTTTCATTGTGTAAGGAATTTTTTTTTGAATTTCAATGCAAGCCTTGGAAACATATCTGCACTTTTTTCCTATTTGAAATGAAGTCATCCTCTATAACAGCTGGAACACAATGAGGGCAGACTAATTTGTCTTTCATTTGAGTACTTCAAAAGGTAATGTTTCTGATTACGACATCACACTGATGTTAAAGAGACACCAGGTATGTTTACATATCAAATCAGTGCCTATCATAGCATTCAAATAGCATTCTAAAGCTAAAATATAATGTATAATTTTACATTGTATGATGACTGATGCTGTCATTGTGATGTATGATACATTTTCCTCAAACATCACAGGGTCATTATTCATGATTAAACAAGGAGAGGAAGCACTCCAAGCTAAACAGGAAGAATTCCACATTCAAATGGTAAAACTGCCTTAGGAAGAAAGTTTGTTTTCTCCTTTTCCCGCTACGATGGACTACGGTCTAACATTCATGTTTTCAATGGAATTCGAGGGGGCAAGATTAATCTCCACTCCCTTTGAATTTGATGTGCATATGAAGCCCTCCGTGCAAGCGCACACACACACACACACACACACACACACACACACACACACACACACACACACACACACACACACACACACACACACACATATAAACAATGCTCACACAAACCAACAGCTGCACATCATCCTGGGACACTGCCCACGCGTCCCCTTGACCGCAGCACTTTGGAAAAAGAGGAGTGAGGCGCTTTGCTACCCCAGCAAGAGTGAAGCAGAGAGAGAGAGAGAGAGAGTCTGTGCAGGGGAGGGAGTTCACAGCAAAGAATGTGAACCGGCTGTCTCCCTCTATAGGGCTAGAGTCGTACCATCTTCCCACTAATGCCTGACTGTCCGGATGTGTCTTCATCAGCTATTTAGTGAGTAGTATCTCACTGCATCTGATACCCCACTTCCACCCAAATGATGATAATATTTCAATTTTCCACTTTTAGCCTAATTCTGGATGAAAAACAGAGCTAGGGAAAAAATCTCTGTCTCATTTCATTGTTGGACAAGAGAGTGAGGGGAAACAGACCCTGGCTTCTTTGTACACTGTTTAAAATTCTTCTCACACAGTTAGTATTTATTCCGGAGTGTTGTGGTGATGAGCTAGCTAGTTGCTCTGTCGGGAGGCCTGAGGGCCAACCAGCAGATAGGGGTTTGGACTGTGGAGCGCATACAGATCTGGTGATGTGACACGCTGAGGTTCCTCTCGCTGGCAGAGCGCCCTTCAGTGGCTGAAAACACAGCTCTCCAGCTCATTCAGGGGAGCGCATCTTGTTTTAAACCAATTACGCACATGACCAAGCTGGGGCAGCGCGATGTCGCAGGACTCAAACGGGGTCAAATCTGACAAGGGGCCACCGTCAAATAACAAACGATTTCCACCATCGAATTCACAACCTTCCTTTTGCCAAAATCCCCCCCCATCCCCACCTCCATGCGTCCACTGCACCGAAGAGAGAAATATCAGCGCAAATAGACACAATCCGGTCAAACTCCTTCATAAAGTCCCAAATTCTCATCAAAATCATCACCCACTTTTGCGTCAAACATGACCTAAAAAGGACAGTTTGATGTAGCTAAATGACCACATTAAGTTCTAAAGCAGGAATAAATACACTCACATAAAAAAATGTTTCTAAGCATTAACTCGACAACTGACCAGTCACAATTTATTTATTCACAGTCTTAAATGAATTTGATTAGCATTAATAGTACTATTATAGTAAAACAAACATCGGTCAGAAACAGAAACAACTGTGCCAGTGTTTTTCTTGGAGGATTCAGGTGGTGAGCTGTAGCCGTGATTTATGTCCTCCGGCCTCTGTCTTGCAGGACAAGCGCTGGCAACATCTTTAAGCACCTGTACTGCTGGCAGGTTCTGTGCGAAAACTTAAATCATCTCATTCCCTCACAGGCCAGAGGGCAATCCTCACATATAAATTGAGTCTGACACAGACAACGGCTTATCCCTGGAGTAATGAGTGGGGGCACTATGGGTAAAGGCACGATGGTTCTCTATAGGTTACAGTATGTGTGCTACCTCTCCACTTGTGTTCTTCATCACCACTGTGAATGGCTCTGCAGCACTGTCATTACTCCAAAACCTGGGCCAGCTGCCAGCCTGTTCCCCCATAGTACTGGATGCCCCCCCTCCAAAACACTTTCATTCCACTTGACTCTACCTGTCATGTTAAAGACTCTCTTTATTTCTGCTTTCCAGGGGCATACATTGGAGCTCCATACACTGTAGAAATGCTAAATGACAAGAGGAACTTGGATATACAAGGCCAAAATGGAAAATACATTTGCAAAATCCAATCTTTCATAAAAAGGGAGAGTGGAAACAGGCTACAAAGAAGATAAACTATTAAATATCTATTTTAATGTCTATAGTAGGACTACACAACTCTTGTTACTGAGGGCTGCAATATGCAGGTATTTACTCCAGCCAGACACCACACCAAATGATTCCACTAATTAGTTCACCTCCTGGACCAAGGGCATAAATGAATTAGCAAAATCAGGGGGTGCAGTGTGTGGCTGGAGCAAATACCTGCATACACTGCAGCCCTCAGGACCTGTTGTTGAGTAGTGCTGGTCTGGAAGCATGTTTTGAGCTGGGTGTTTCTTTCATCTATTAAGGCAAAGGAAAGGGCTTGGGGGTGATCAGATACCCCCTGTTGATTCAAAATGGGGCGAAAGGCTGAGCTGAATAGGCTAAGCAGAGGTCTATTCATGTGAAGGGTTCTCACAATAGACCATTGTACCCTGTGACACAGAAGTCAAGCCCCAGACCTCTTTAAGTACATTTTTATTTGGCTTCTCAAAACAATACATTACCGCCCCTCTTTCTCAAAAAGATAAATGGCCAGACGTCTTTGAGCATTCTGACATGAAAAATCAATCAAGACTAGGGAGATGATGTTCTGAAAGAAGATTATTGACAGCTTTAAAGTGTTGTGCGAGGTTTCATTGTGAGCACTGAAAGTCTCTCTCTCTGTGTCTCTGTCTTTCTCTCTCTCCCCTTGTGTGTGTTTATGTGAGTTCTGCCATAAGGGAAAGTGGCGACAGGCTCGCAGCCTGCGCAGCCCTCTCTTTGGGCCCCCCACCGTGCTACGTGGCACATTTCCCCTGCACAGGAAGAAAGGTTCCTATTGAGGCAGGCGTAGATAACCCCAGGAGGGAGCCAGGCCTTGCTGCTCCTTGAGGGAGCTGGGTTTCCATCGTGTTTATTTATGTAAAATATCCTCGCTCCGGCCGCACGGACTGAAAGACATCTGTTTGTTTCTGGTTTTGTGCATGGTTGCAAACACAGGAAACCGAAAGGACTGAACTACGGCGAAAATGTCCAGACACACCTCCTAGGTGAGGTTAAACTGGTGCTGAGTGGTGTTTGACAGAGCAGAGTTTGCATTCTGACCCGGGTCAACGACAAGCACATGTAACAGCAACAGTCTTAATGACAATGGTCAGCAGTGAACTGAATACAACCTCTGCCTCCTCTTTGCTGAGAAAAGCCTCCGCCACCGCATAACTGAACACAAACATTACTGAGCACAGCCACTGTCTCACTACTGAACACTGCCTGTGCCTCCTTAGTAACTCAGATTTCCATTTGAGGTTCAAACGCCTGATGTAAGCAATCTGGAAACCAAAAAACATGGTTCCCACTGCCTCAGGTGGAGATGACGTGGGTTGTGTCCTTACCACAGAAACATGAGCGGAAAGCCTTTCTCAAATGTTCTCTGCCCTCAAATATGGTCTAATGACGCAGGTTTTTCTGTAATCATGAAAAAGCACACAGTCCGCATCTCATTCCCCAGCATGCTTTCCATTGGCTCAGCCTCAGAACTTCCTGGCACCGGGCTGGTGGCACAGGACTGTCACTGGTGTAAAGGCTCCACCTCATTGGCAGAGCAGCTGATTCACCACAGCAGTGTGGATGACACTCAACCTAAGTCCCACCCACAGCAGCTCCTGACTCATTATGATGTCCACCCATCTGCAGATGTGGAGCAATCAGAAAAAACCAGCATGTATAACTTGAAGAAATTCTGTCAGCCCGAAGAATGAAACATAATGCCTCTCTTGAGATCACATTGATCACACTGAGCGCTAACCTTTGCCAATCAGGGCTTCCTCTTGGTCAACAAAATACATCACTGAGTGGATGGAAAGTTAATCCACATTGCTTGTGAGCTCTCTAAAAATAAGCGCAGCAGTTAGCCTGCCATCTGGGCACCACTGGAGTGTTTTAATAAGAACGCACCTCATACGCACACACACCTTGTGGCCCATAACAAAATCATTACTCATGTCTTGTTATATTATTTAAAGCTGTTCAAACATGGGAACTTTTAATTTCAAAGCTCAGCAATATTTCTAGAGGACGGACCATGGCCCATTGAGCCTCGACCTTGAATTCCTTCACCCTGCATCTGTCCAGACTGAATTTACTTTCAGTTTACTACTCAGCCATAAATGAATACATCCTCATTGATCCATACTGTTAATATCTGTTGTGACCCACTAAAAGATACATGCAAAGCCCATTTATATAATTCATAAATGTATATTTATACAACAAATATTAAAAAATGTTATAAAAAAATGTATGATTAATGTACAAACTCTTGAAGAAAATGCCATCATTTTACATCTTTGCTTAGCCCTATAAATAGAAAATAGCAGTGAAAAGATTACGGTGGCAGGCTGATAAAACGAGGTGTAACATGTTGCACACCAGCAATTAAGGCGACTGTAATGACAGGCAGGTAGCACCTGTGCTTCAACAGACACATTACCATCCAGGGAGGCCAAGGCCTACAATCTGGTCTTTAATTACAGAGACAGAGTCTATTTGAGGGACAAACTACATGGTAACAAAAGCATGCACATGGTCAAATCAGACCTGCAATGTTAGCCAAAGCCCACACAGCAACTAAACCGAACAGGGTGGGGTGGTCTACTGGCAACATTATCATGTCAAATGTTAAAATAACGTGTGCTGAAGTGTCATATTCTCAGATATTTAATTGATCATGTCCATGACTTCACAGATAGAGGGCACTACATCTGCTACCTTCATCAGCCAATTGGAATTCCAGAAAGCCCCTAAATGCCAAAACGCAAAGAGGAAGTCCACTAAACACCCTGCAAAAAGCTAATATCAGTGACGGGGAGCTAAACAGTTAAATGTTTACTGACCCTTCACTCCCCCTGACCTTTGACCGAGCTTTGAAAGTGCTTCATTCTGCTCCCCCACTCACACAATCTCAAAGAGGAATCTTGTGCTGAGGCGCCAGTCCTTCTGTAGGGACACTCGGGGGCTGGCTAAGCCCTTCCACGCACAGGACTATTTCTAACCTGCGTGTCAAAAAGGAAATCTCACATTAGCAAGCAGCCTCTTGGAAAGTAACTCCTCCAGTGCTAAACCTTGGCCTTTCCTTCAGTCTGAGGGAGCACAGATTGTAATTACAGCACAAACAGGAAAACTCTAAAATAAATACGTTCTGATAACATGCAGCATTTGGTTCAAGCCCAGTGGCTGAAATGAGGCGCAAAATGTGCCTCCTCAGTAATACCCAAAGGTTTTTGGAAATTCCGTTGCATTTTGGCCCAGGAGATGATCTGAGGATACTGCCTCAGAGTTAAAAGGAAGAAGTCTGATTTCCACAAAAAAAAAAAAACTGTGACGGAACAAATGTTCCTGGAAAGCTGGTCATGTTGCTTTTGGTCTACGTAGACAATCAAGAGACACACGCTTTGGCTGAGTCTGCGTTTGGCTATGCATGGAGACAGCACTCATCTGGTATGGAACAACCCCCTCCCCGCACACCCTCCAGTCCTCTATTACCCTACCACCCCGCTCTTGCTGGACAGGACCACACAGTCAGGTCTTTCTCCTGCCAGTGGGGGTCTCCTCTTCATGGTCTTTGAAGAGGCAGGGCTCACCTCATCCCCTGAGCACCTCATCAATGGGCTTCCCTCCTCGTGCAAGCCAGTGCAGTCACATCTGCCGGGATTAGAGGCAGAACAAAGGAGGCCAGAGAGCTCCTCACATATGGAACACGGCCCACTCGAACCGCTCCACTGAGTTTAAGACATCAGCACACCACACACTGCGGTCACGCTGGGCTCTAAACCGTTCTTGTGGGTAAGCCCCCCTGATCCCCCAACTCCCCCCCCCACACACACAAACATACACACACAATCACATACACACATTCATACTTCATACATGTGTAAGCACACCAGTAGGCACATGCTCACTTGAACATGAACATTTGAACGTACATCTAGGCACACATGGGCACATATCCACCCATGCATGCATCAGCTACATTGGACAACAATCTACCCTTCCCTACTGCCGGCATGTACAGAAATGCCCTTACCACTGGTCCTGGTTCCCCCTTTAGTCCTGGTGGTCCAGCTAGGAGGGAGTACTGTGTCGGTTCCAAGTCGTAGGTTTGGTAGCCATCAGTGGCAGGTAGGGTAATGGGCACAAAGGGGGTGGGTTTGGCATTAGGTAGGGTGGTCCCTTTTGGCTCAGGTCTCTTTTTGGCTGGGGTCGGCTGCACCTTCTTCGGGGAGACAGAGGCACCGCGACTGAAGGCTGCTCGCTCAGACAAAGCAGATGTTTGGACTTCCAGTTTCTTTTTTGTTGGTTTGGTGGCAACAGTGACGGTCAAGCTGGTGGCTTTAGGTTTCTTTTTGGCATCCTGTCCTGCTGTGGTTTTTTTGAGGCTGTCGCGAGGGGTTGGTTTAGGAGACTTTTGGGTGGATGATTTGGGGTAAACCCCGCTGGTCCTGAGGGGTTCGGTAATGGTCAGGGTCCGGGCCTGCTGGGGTCGCTGTAGTCCGGGCCGGGTCGTGGGTGGCGCTGCGGTACCTTGCGTGGCCAGGGACACGGTGGCAAGGTGTGGGGGCATTAACGTCCCATGTACAGAGGCGGAGCTGAGCCCCGTCAGACGGCCAGTCGGGACCACATACTTCACACTGGTCCCAGCACTTCTCAGAGCTAGACTTGGGCTGAAGGCCTTTTTGGTTATCTCAGTTAATGCAAGTGGAGTGTTAAGGGTGACAGTAATATTTGGATCTCTAGGCAACAGGGGAATGAGGGGTGGCAGGTTGGGCCGATAGGTGTCAGCTTCCCTGCACTGTTTTTTAATGTACTTACAATAGTTGTGAGCTGCCTTGGCAGAGGGATAAATATCAAACTGACAGATGGCACCTTCAAACTGCACAGAATTTTGGTTCATTTTGCCCAAGAGGAAAGAGCCCTCAGGATCTAGAGTCTCCTCTTTTTTAAAATGCAAATCTGCATGTACACGTTGCTTCCCACAAGAAGTAAATAAAGTGACCCTTTGGCCTCGGATGTCCATGGCCAGGTTGTGCCACTGGCCATCGTGAATGTCATAGTCAAAATATACAGATTTCTTCTGCCCTACATAGACTATAATCTTCCCAGGGATGAACTGCACCCCCAGCTGGAGCTTCTTCTTCTTGGACACGACCGTGAAGAGGAAGGCATTATTGACTCGGTGAGAGCACAGGCTCAGGACCAGAGCAAAGTTGGTTCCGAAGGCCGGGGGGATGACGGAACCCACGGGCGCCTCGAGGCGCGCCCGCTGGGTGAAGATGACGCCCGACTTGAACGGGATGACCCCCTGAGGAACGGAGCGGGTTGCAGATGCCGCCGGTGCTTTCTTTCCTGTGAGGCCCAGCCTTTGGAGGATGTCAACATCTGAGGAGGAAGACAGATGTGACACAGAGGTTAGCACCAGATCAGCCACATGGATTCATCAATTACGAGCAAATAATGGAGTACATTTTTCACAATCACTTAAGAATCTCACTTCATTGATGTATTTGGAAAGACACACATATAAACACTGCTTTTAGGTAGAATAGCAACCCTCCCAGTACAACCCTCTGGGCATATTTTACACATTATGTGCTAGTCATATTTTATACAGTTACATTTATGCTACAGTATTTTCTCCACCCAAAGACAATTATTAGTCCAAACTCGTAAATAAGCAGACATTTATCCAGTTTATAACTTCGAGAATTAGTTAACAGACATTTAAAAAATATTCACATTTAAAAAAAATTTATTTTCTAAAATGCATCTCTTCCATTTATCTTTGGAACATTGCACAAACCTTGCAAAGTTCACAGTGCCCTGAAATAGCATTTTAAAACATTTTAAACAAGTAATGGAAAATACCTACAATACTTCAAATATGATATGTTTTTCAAGAAAGTAATCAAATACAGAGCATTTATTTGGACCAAATAAAAAAAATTCAAGCACAAATAATTAAATGTATTTGACCAAAGTTTGAGAGATGTAGCACTTGTGTATGGGTGATGTAACAATAACAACCATGCTGACAAATACAAAGCACAGAGCTCTATAAAGATGAGGTAGTTTGTTCTGCAGTACAATGGCAGTATGCAACATTATACTGGGAAGAAGTAGCCACATGATCATTGTTATCATTAATAGTGATATCAACAGTGATGTGATCATTATCAATTAATTGTGTGTAACCGTTCCCATGTCATGTGACTTCAAATGTCCAGTTATCCTGAAAATCTGCCATCAATAACACATGAGTCACACTTAAATGCACCAGACATTTTACTGTTCTTCACTCTTCACCCGAATAAGACTAGACATGGCCAGGTGTTTCATTTCAGATCACTGTATCAGTTCACATACACGAGTACATTTCCATCACACACATGCGGACAAAGCTCCCTATTCAACAAAAGCCCTCTTATCATTTCAGTACACTGTAAACCACATCAGTTCCTCCACAGCTTCAGTAAGCCTCTGTAAGCTATCAGTATAATGACACAGGCCTTTATCTGAATACACATGATAAGACCCTAGGGTGCCATCCACTGAATTTAGCATCATTCACAAGCTGAGTAATCGGCCAGACTGTTTCCATAACATTCAGAAGCTGAGTAAATGATGTACTGGACCATTAAAAGCATGTATACTTTTAGGGGAGCAATGATTTGGCTATATCAGCAATCTGCCTTCAAGGAATCCCCCGCAAGCGATCTGCCGCTGGAACCGGTGCAAAAAGCTAACAAAAGGCCTTACATCATCACAAGCATCAGATTGAAACCAGACAAAGGCGGAGAACGCTATTCTAATAAACTGTTTGTCAAGATTAACTCAGGTTTGAATTATCCAGTCTTCCCAGGGAATGTGTACTGTATGTAGGTCAGATACTGTAGGATTGCAACTGGGAGCATGAGGAGACGGAAAGCAGCTGTAAGTCTTGAGCGCAAACAACACTGTGTGAAAAAAATAAAGCAAATGTATGAACAGGCCTCACCTCTACCATGTGAATCCCTCTATGAAGCATGGAACACAATGTTTTTTGTGACCTCATAATAGCTAGCTCACTATGTGATGTACAGCAGCTAGAATTTACTCCTATGGAATCATTAGACTGAAACAGGATTTGAAATTAGGGCAAGGCTGAAAGTGTCACTCACAATCCAGCTCACAAATGCCTCTCCTTGACACAGTCAAATTAGGCATCTTTGTTAGGTTTTGACAACTTTTTACATTGCAAGTGGGACACCCATCCATGTTGGACATCCACCCAAGTGACATTTACCAGATCACTATGAAAATCAAATAGTAATGGTGTGGATCTGGTAAACCACTTGAAATAACTGAATGATCAGCTATGCCTCAGACTTGAGGGAAAATCTCCTGGAATGATGACACAATAAATGACACAATCAGTAACATCTTGCTCTGGCTCTGTGCTGGGGTATGAAATCAACTTGCAGGACATGGCCAGCTCTCTAACGAGCCCTATCCCCTCCCCCCAGTCCCTGCCTCAAGTCTTGGCTAGGCCAGGCCTTACCGATGAAACAGATGAGAGTGCAATGACATACAACAAAAGTTATAGCTGGAGGAAGCAAAGTCGAGGAAAACACAATCTCAGCAGCCTATTAATGAGTCAAACTGGACTAATTTCTAGGAGCCGGACATTTTTCCAGGAGAGAGGGAACATGTTTAACCTTCTCCTGAGGGTAGTGGGAATTACTGTACTATAGCACTTTTATGAGAACCTTTGTAGTCAACCAATTTTCCGAAATGTTCATATCAAATGGCAGCCAGTAAAACTGAAAAAAGCCTTATTTCACAGAAGGAAACTGCTCAATTATACTATTCATTGAAACCAGAGCTCTGACCAGAGGATTAAAGTATTCTTCCCGGTGGTTGATTCAATGCATTTTAAAATAAACTTGGTGCTTTTTGCTTTCGTGCCCAGATCGGTAGCTGCCGATCAGAACGACCAAGACTAAACAAAAGCATGTGGCAAAACGCTGTATACAGTGAGGTAAAGATTTCCACAGCATTTATTCCACACATCAATGTCCAAGATCAACCCTCAGATTCTGGTGAAATTATATAACAGTGTGCACACACATCAGTTTTTATCAGGGTTCGCTTCACAACAGTAGCTGAACTGAATCCTAGGAGAGGAGAATACCTTACACCCACAAAAATCCTCTTACTTCCTCTAAGTATGACAGCCTGTTGGCAAGGTTAAGGTGAAAACCTTGAGGAAACCACACTTGGGTTTGTTACTAAAACACATGCTAGGGACTTCAGAGTTCTTTCAGTCTGGATATGTCCAGGAGGGACCGGACACTGGAAATGCTTTTCAATCAGCAATGTTCTATGAGACTTGATACTTGTTCATGGCCCCTATACAGTAGGTGAAGGAGCCAAACATTTAGCTAGCCAGCAATGACATCAGTCTATGTAACTGGGTTTACTGGCCAGTAATGGATGTTGACCTCATCTCTTGGAGCGTTCTAATAACGATTCATTCAGTCTGCTGGAGACCATTTGGCACAGCAGAACAGGTCTTGCGGCTATATGGCATGTGGTTGCTGAGTTTGTCAGTTTGTGCCCACCTTGGAGCAGGTTCTATATGCCACATTGGGAGTAACTGCAGCTGGTTACAAGCAATGGTCAGCAATGCATTTCTGCTGATTTCTTTGGAAAAAGAGCTCAGGTGCACAAATTCATGTACGGCATCAAACACCTTCATAAGCAGATGGAATTCACTAGCGCTAGCTGTAGTGCATTGCTCTACACATAATAAACAAATAAGAAGATAGATATCCCCAGATCCAGAATAACATGAAATACATAATTATCCAGTAAACAGTCAATAACACCCCACAGGTCAAGTACTAAAAGACTGGGGACCCTGCATAAAACCAGTGATAAAGCCTTGCCTCAATAAAACCAAGTCAGATTGGATGTCTGGCTTATTTTCTCTGCAACGCCAATATGCAATGCCTGTGCTATGGAGCACATTGTTACTAAAACAGAGGAGGCCATCTGGGTAGCAGGTCATGCTGTAATCGGTGGGATTCGGAGAAACTTGCAGACTCCTGTGAATACTGGAGAGGGGGGACTTCAAACCCTCTGGATCAGCTGCAGAGCTGTTTGTACCAGGTTGAGTAATTACAGCTAAAATGGTTAATCCTTTCCAAGTGACCGTTGTGGTTCACAGGTCAAAGGGAATATCATAAAGAAAATGCAAATTGCTCCAAACTGAAATGAATGCTGGGGACCTTTATAATTTATGCTTTCCAGATTCATAGCTTCTGTGAACTTGCCTCAGGCAATAGTCACTGTTCCTGGCCAATTATTGCATAAACATTGATATTAATTTATTATTCTGATCCATATTGATAACACAAATCTAGTATTTGCTTGTTTAATGTATTTCTAATTTCTGGTAGTCTTCTTATATTCAAAGTGGCATTTTTTGTATAATCGACAAACACCTTTTGTTTAATATCACTACAGTAATATGGTCTGTAAAAGGATCAAAGAAAATTCTAGACGGTTGTCATCTGTGACTCACGAAGCCAATTTCTTCAGAATGACTAACAAGAGAAGGGACTCGAATCCGTTACGGTTACTGGAACTGTCCTATTCATTACAGTCAGTGGTTGAGAGCTCAGCTGCCATATTATATAAACTCAATGATTTCCTTTCGTGTGGACACATTTGGAATGGAAATATGGATATAACAAATCAAGTCTGAAACTAATCAAGCATGACTTTTAATCAATCTTTTGATTTGATATATATGTTTCTGTCTGCTCTTACCAGGTGAGAAGGTTATACAGGGAAAATTAAAAAAACAAAAGATTTTTTGACAAGTCCTAGAGTGATTCTTTGTGCCCAGACAATATTCCCACGCGGCCTGGGTTTGCGTCTGTGACTCGAATTCTCTAGGCATAGCCAGCTGTGCAGGCATGACCTCATCTGCCTCAATGTGTCAGACTACAGTAAACACAGGCAGCGACGAGGTTGACCAGGCCAACACAACATTCAGCAATTAATCTAAGAAAACTGCAGCAATCAACAGAAACAGACCTTCTCTGTGAGGAAGAAAAATTAATTCATAAGACCTTCTCATATCTGTTCTCTAAATTAATTTACTATAATTTTGTTAAACTGTGCAGAGGAGTTATTAGGCTTCAGGAAGTCCAGCTGTGACCTCCTTGGGTCTTCTTTACACAACAATGGGTTCCCAGTAGTCTTTTAATCAACTCCTTGACCTATTCCACAGTAAGTCCTTTCAGGTCAAGGAAGTTGGCACTGGCTCGTGCTCTGTGGACCCAACTCTTTCAGGAGTAATACACCAGTTCAACAGCCCCTAAACAGCTGAATGTCCCACACGTCTTTGGTGTGGCGCGCTCAAATGCAGCCTCACCGGGCTCTGATATTTCTGCGTGGCCTAGACATTTCGATCAGCTTTAATCTGTGCATGTTTTTCTCATCACTCATACCTGTATTTAATGTAGTAGCATGACGTTGACAGAAGCATTATTATCAAGCTTCGCCGAGACAACCATGTTTCTGTTGGACGTGGTCACTCAGCCACATCCTCGTTATGGGGTGCCAAAACACCCTACCAGAGAACATTAATGGGAACTGAGACGGACGGAGAGGGAAGCCAGAGGTGAACCAGCTCCGCTACATAAGCAGGTGTCCAGAAAACGAGCGCTGAGGCGCTTGGAGAGCAGCAGCTGAAACAGCTTGGAAAAAACCGGGGGGATTTTGGCTCAAGAAGACACAGAACAGAGGCATCTTTCAACAGGTCTTTTACTGTGTTTTTCAGCTCGTTCACATAAATGAGAAAATGCCACAGACTGTAATCCATGAATAATCCTTCGATTTTAAAATGCCTATTTCTGTTCGCTGATGAATTGGCCTCTTTAGTTTGACTCCATGAGTGCAGCTCCCCAAGCGGGTTTTAAGTAAACAAAAATCATCCATGTTAATTCTTAACAATGTGGCAAAGGTACAAAAAAGTTGCAATTTACTCCTTTTATATGGCATCTTATATTTATACTTACTGCCTATGCTACTATTTAACAACCTCCATCCACAACATAAAGATAAGAAATATCGCTGTAGATATAAGGAAAATAGATTCACATCTTACGTTTCACAATTTATTTAATATTAAATATATTCATTAACTCACAATGACATACTATATAAGTGTTTCATAATTGGTGACAGTTTAACACTGTTCAGGTATCTACAAGACAGCAACATGAGAAGCAGGCATTCAGGCCTGCATACCCTATCAAACTGCACTAATTACAGATATACGGTTTGCCCCAGATTGTTCCACTAGTAAAGATGCTAATGGTATACAAGCAGCATCCCTCAGTAAGAACATGTATTTAGTATGTGTTCTTTCACTGTGGACTCAGCAAAGTAAGACACCAGACAGTAGTGACAGGCAGAACTGATTTTCTTCAGAGCCCACTGGCCACTGGTGGCGACAGAAGATCACTGGGATATGTTCTATCTACAGTAGAAGAGCACATACCTCAATTTAAAATATATATAATTCAACTGTGCTAGTGGTGTTCCATTTCATGAACTAAATATACTTACATGCTATATGCATACTTAACTAATTTGGCTATAATATAACTGGCCTATTGAACCTTCTTTGAGATCACACAGTTAACTGGCTTCCCAATAGTGCACTGATGAGATGTGAGGTAAGCATATTTGGCACCTGAGTTTCTGCATGTGGATTACGTTACAGTACCTTTCCATGACAATTAACATCAATTCATTAATCAGCCTCTAATTGACTTCATGTTGTTTAACATGACTGTATTAACTACATGACCTAAAAGTGTTTTTAGTGAGCTAGCTGAACACTTAAAACCCTGTTTGTTCACATTGTGGAACTTTGACTACTAACTACAACAGTATATCTTGTTACCTGCAGTAAATGTCTTACAAGCATTGACAAGAAGGAGGAGATTATTTGCTCCTTTTTGGTCATTTCCCTCATACACATGAATAAGAACTGTGATACTTCATTGAATGAGTGCCAAAATGAAGAATATCTTACCTTCAGAGTGTACTTGTGCAAGCCCCACGTAACAAGTACAGTATAATACAGTACAGAGAATTAAGGCTCTCCTGCAAGAGAGAAAGGAGATGAAAATTAGACACTAATCAGCATAGCATTCAGCAAACATTACCAAGGAACACAAGCATACTCCGCCTTGCCAACCCACATTTATCAGTCTTAAGCACGGGACGCATGCGATACCCTGTGAACAAACGGGCTGACATATACAGAATTTCAGATCACCACTGCAGATTGTTTAAAAATACAGCGGAATGCATGAGGTGGTAGAGGCTGTGCTCAGGGGGCCAGGCAGGACATGGGGTTTAATGGAGACAGGGGAGACTGCTGCATTAGCAGTTAGAGTTCACGCAGGTTATGGAGGAAATCTATAAAACAGCTGGGACAGCGCTCAGGAGGCAGAGGTTAGACAACAAAGCCAGGGCAAATCCTCGCAAGTCCCAGAGGTGCCTGTCACCTGAATGATTAGCAGCGGGAAATGCGTGCATTGCGTCTGGCAAGTTCGCCAGTCTCGCCGCAATCATCCGGATTACGAATCCTTGAGTTATTCCCTGGCGCCTGAGCGACCTGATCTCACATTTAGTAACAACCGTCTATCACATCCCATGGCCTTTACCACAACCTGGCCAGCTGTTTGTGGTCACCGAATGGTTTCTACCCACTCCTTATCATTCATTCCTTTGGGTGAATCATAAATGCTGACGGCTCCAATGCAACAGCTCTTTGAAGGGAAGTTTATTGTCTCTGGTAGCTCCATGACAGAATAAACCCACAAATAAGTTTACGACCCATATTGTTTTACATGTAACTACGTGCTTGACCTGAGGTTTATTTTCAAATTCTTTCAGATATCTTCCCCCTGAAAATGGTTAATGTCAACAAACATTTACACATACATGTTAAATTACAATAATGAGGTAAACTCATGCATTTGGAGAACATTCCAAAATGACATTTATGAACAACATTTCAGGGAAGTCAATATGCTTTGCTGGGACAGATTACTTGAGCATGGAAGCATTTTGTGACATTATAATACATGTGATTTCATATTAGATACAGGCATAATTCCAAATGGTTCAGAAAGTACTATATCATAGGCACTATTACAGTTCTACACAATCATGGCCTGCCAATCTGTCAGCAAATGTCAGTCTTTCTGATAATCTGATAATGGAGGCCACGGCAAACCCAATTCCCAGATGTTATACTCAAGTTCCATGCACTGTGTAGATCTACATCTAATGATGGATTTCTTGATTTTTCCATAACTTCTAAAAGTTCAGTGTCAATGACAATGACACCTTAGCCGCTTATCTCTCTAGAACGTTCAGTCTGCCAGGGCTTGACATTCTTATTACGGGTGTCTTCAGCCACTTAAGTGTCCCGTCTTTCCTGTGCTTACGTAGTGTAAATCACACAAGACAAATGCTTAACATTAATGACACACTAACAGTCCACTTGAAAGTCCTATGTGAAAAGCAGTGCTTGGATACACAGAACATGACAGTTCAACTAAAACCTGTAAAAATTAAATTTCATTTTTCATATATTAAATTTATCCATTAGTACTTTCCCAGGAGTCCGTTGACATCCTCAGGTACCCGAACACAGTGAGATGAAAATGTGACATATTGCTCTGAGCATTCTGACAATCTGAGCTGCGGAAGCTACATCTCCGTCTTCATCACCTTCCTCTGCCCTCTGACCCCATGAGCTTCCCTGTAGCCCTGAGCTCTCCTGAGGCCTGGTAACGGGAGGGGAACACCAGAAATTGACAGGCCACAAAAACAATGGCACCCCAGTGGGCTGACCCCAGGACTTTTAATCCCAATGAGGGTGGGGGGGTGTGATGGTTGGCCTGCAGGAGGATCCATCAGCTGGTTTCCCAATCTCCACCCCCAAAGTGGGTCAAACTGATCAAGCAATGTTTGTTTGGACATCATTTCCTCTGACTGCCTTGTTCATACAATGACAGTGACTACTGGCTTTCCCCAGGTTGGTCCAGGCAGATCTTCCTCACACTGTGCTGTGGAGTTCACACACAGCCTCACTGAGCACAGACTGACTCATGTTTACACACCATCCCATTGTTGTAGCCCTGTTTCACACAAGCAATTACATTAGCGTTTCTGCTGAGTGTACTGTGTGCTCAGTTAAGTGCAGGAATAAGGCCAATGTCACACAGGGAGACTGAAATGCACTCTTGGTTTTTCCCTACCAGATTGGGATTCAGCTCAGGGGGTTCAGAAGAACCATTTACACCCTGCGTCTATGACAGCTGAACCCATGCTGGTGCTGTGTCCAAGCCCAGCTAAAACAACCAGCTGTTTGGTAAGGACCCAAGACAAGGATGTGTCTCATATGCTTGACTAATTTGAACAGTATTTGAGGGAAATACCTTAAAACTCCCCTCTTTTCCCCTTAACTGCTTATTTTACTTGCTGATGCCAATTAGATTCCTGCGCAATCACCTTCAGGGGAAAAGCTACTTTTTTTGGGCTTTTTGGAATAATCCATCCCTGTCCCCAAACTGCTCCTGCTCATCAGTGACCTGCTGAGGGGGCTTCATGAAAGCAGAGCTCAGGGTGTACGCACAGAGCAGCTAAGGGAAAGACAGGGTGCATACCCAGTTTTCTTTTCCATCCCCAGCAGATGGGTGAGGTCAGCGAGACCCTAGGGACTCCAGAAGTGCATGCGTGAGTACGTGTGTGCACACACTGCCAGACCCCACCTGCAACCCACCACAGCCCAGTTAGCACAGTGGAAAATTCCTGCTGTTCACAGACACACAGGGACATTGAGAGAAGCAGCATGATTCCTGTTTAAAAATGCTGAGTGGTGCCAGCCGACCCCACCCCCCTCCTCCCACTTCAGGTGTTCCTCCACTGACTACTTTGCGGGTTTTTCCGCCACCTTCTCTTCCATTAGGTGAATAAAGTCAGTACTTACAGTATGATACGTTAAACTACACATCTGCACAATTACAACAATAACAAGAGAATAATAGTATTTTCTTTGTATTCTTCCCATACAACACCACCGGTCACATTTGAGAAGGCATTTAAAATGCATAATACACAGAATAAATACAGCTCATTTTTCTTCAGATCTGATTCAGTTCCATTGCCAAAACACACCAATTTCAGCTGATTGATAACCGCGCAAAAATGAGGAGCCCATTGCCAGAGGGAGACAAGTAGGGCGACACCCTGCGGACACAGTGAAGTTTTGCAGAAGATCGGGTTACACGAGTACGGCGGTAGAAACCGTATGATACTGCGACGAGGCAAAACGTATGATGGAACTGTTTGCAACTCTGACTGTGTATATTATACTGTGTTAAGCTGAATGAAACGGTGTCAGCGAGGAAATTTACTGTACACGCTTCATTCAATTATTCATAATGCTCAAATATACTGCAGTAACACTAAATTGACAAAAACATGTTACCAATTGCCTATTTAACATATCTTTGAGTATGAATCAATGAAATTCGTTTACTAAAATTCTCGACTCAAGCTTGTGCTTAAGTGCATCTTTGAGACTTTATACAAATCATTCCCCGTTTTTTTTACTATTTTTTTAAGGCTACTTTTTATTTTCTTTGTGCGGTTAAATTGAAACAGGGATCTAAAAACAAAGAGTGTTAGAATTCCAAAGACTAACTGAAGAAGTACTTAAAAAGCTAATAGGCTAGTCCTCGACTACATTCATCTGTGATGTTACACAAAGCAGGGCTGCCTTTAGAACGTTTCGCGGAAAAAGAATTCCTTGCCACATAGCTAGTCAGCTGGCGAGCTACGTCTTTCGTGAACTGAATAGAACATTCTCCACTATAACCGGAATTCAACAGAAATCTTCCGCGTAGAAAAAAGTACAATGAATGACTTCCCATGTATTTTAAAATATGAATTGTAAAGTAAATCAATGATCAATGACCGCTTTACCAAACAAACTTCACCGTATTTGACAGCGTAAATGTTTGGGACTATCGCTAAATTACAGAGCCACCAATAAATAGTTCACTTGTATTTTTAATGGAGGAGGGGATAATATAGTTGACAGTATGAAAGGGGTAACTGTAGAAACATTTCTAAATTTGGTGCTTAAAATGAACATGCTCTTGCATGGTCACGAATGTTATCTGACACTTCATCTTCTTAAAGGCAATTAAACACTTCATATGCCCATGTAATTACAGAAAGAAGACTAATATATAGCCTATAGTGCATGTCATTTCGTTTAAATTTGCCCTTCAGGCAGTTCCGATACAACTGGAGGCAAACCAAAACGCAAATAATGATCAAGTTTAACCGAAATTATCGCACACTGTGCAATCAGCTTTCTTCATCCATTCATTCATTCTGATTTTTTAACTAGCTGAATCGGCTACTAGTGATGTTTCCCTTCACCTAATCAAATAGTGGCGCCTTTTCCTTAAAACATATCAAGAATGGCATAAAATCAAAATCATCACAAAAACAAGTCGCATTTTGCTCTACCATCTGGGTAACAGCACTACGCCTCCTCAAGCTAACTATATTAACGAAGGGAACCAAAACACATTAAGTTAGGTAGGGAAGCAACTCCCCTATCGATTAAACCGAGCATGGAGATACAGCTCCTGTAGTTTCTACTCACCCCCCGACTCCAGCTGCTTTCAGTTTGGAGTCCGGGGCATTATCCGGCTCCATCGCTGTTACTTCATTCTTTCTTGTGAATTTTTACTACAGTCCAGCCTTGACCAAATTACGCGCTTTCTTTCCATTCCAGCTGGTTCCTACAACTGCTGACAACGACACGAAACTACAGATAAAAATACTCAACAGAAGTCGTGTTTATTTTGCATATTGTGCTCTGATCTGTGGAGATGTGTTGGAAATGTAGTTGCATAGAGCTCCATCTGTGATTGAGCTATCCGCACGGAGGATACAACTCGCAGAGAGAGATCCACACTCCCACAGGCACTGTGTCCTGAGATGTATGAGTAAACCGTTATGGCGAGCGCAGTGTACTCCGTAGACGCATAGCTTGAAGCTCAATATTCAACACTGAAATGATTTTCCAGCTTGCCAAGAAGTGGGGGATAGGGACACGGGAAGCACTTCTCTCTGTCGCCCTCAGCTGTCTTTAACTGAAATACATTTGCAACAGACCTGAGCTGGGCTCAAGTTAACACTGACACAAAGCATGTTTTCAAGTGGTCAGTTCATATTAGAGAGCGTGCGTATACAACAGTTGCAAGCCTGTCCACAGCACTGCTCTGTACCAGAGCTCGAAACACATCACTCTGTCAAGCGTGTTTTTGTAAACTGCACCTGTGCCAACCTCAAGACGGGTTCGAGGGCATTTAAAACACCGGTTAAATTATGATATAATTCCATCGGTCGTTCATGCGGTTAAGAAAGCCACGGTGAATTTCAACACAGCTACATGTCTCTTCACCTGATGTGGGATAAATTCCATGACATAAACGTCTCTAAAACATTTGAGTTAGTGACACCTCTTCCTCTACCTCTTCCACTTCATATCACAAAGCATCGTCAGCCGACGCAAAGCAACACTTACTTTGTGACGAGTTGAGAGGTTCTGCAATCTCTCCTTCGGATCCCTAAATTCATTTGTATTCATTTGTCCCGGCAGTCAAAAACCTGATCCGTTAATCACAGCGTGACTCCTTAGCTAAGGGGCAGAAAGCACAAACTGCCTTCTTACGCATTGGATAAGCTTGTAACAATGGTCCAGAAGGAAGTTCTCCTATAGATTTGCCTAGAAAGCCCAACATAAATCCCTATATTTTGAAGGAGAGTTTGACGGGAAGTTTCCAAGAGTGATTTTCTTCTGATTTTCGCCTGTAATTTATTCATTTATGCCAATCCGGATTTGGGACGTTTGATTGTAGAAAGATTGGTTGCTGGGGGGTTTGGAATCAGAAGTCTCGAGTTGGAAGCGGAGGACTCATCCTTTTCGCTTTTAAATAGTTTTTCAGTGGGTGACTGGGGCACTGGCTCCGCAACGCCAGGTGTCGGGTTACAGCAAACCGTGGTCCTAATAAGCAACTAGGGGGCAGGGCATAACCACCAGCGCACAGTCATACAGTAATATTTTGCCGGCTTAATATACCGTCCAACCTAAATCCCATAACCGGGTATTCGAAATATCTCTCTTCTACCAAGAGAACGTGGTTATTTTTCTAAACGTTTTTCCTCCAACGTGCGATATATCTTCACTGGAACTAACGGTTTATTTTCCAGTCTTCACATAGGCGTTTTGGCACAATCCGACAGCACCTGAATTAACTCAAAGGAAAGCAAACTACCCTTTTCAAAGTTGAGGGACGAATGTCTAAAGTTCTTCTCAGGTGCTGCAAAGTGCACCCGAGAAAACAGATGTAACTTCGTCCTCTCCTTCAAAGCTCGGTTGTAGTCGTATGGTATTATGCCAGCGGATGACGTATAAGGAATTATGGTCATGGCATGTACTTTTTCATAGAGAATGTCATTCACACTGAAGACAGAAGGGATTCCAGTACTCTGAGGGCTGGGTAGGAATTGGTGAGAGATATTTTTCCAGAGTGTAACCATGACTTATGGAACAAGAAATTGGCCCAAACATTTGTTTCACAAAATGTAACCGAACAGAGTTAGAAAATGGCATTTCATAATGTGATAAGTGCACGATGTGCTGTAGTGTGCATGTACCTGTGGAAAATTAATGTACAGGTTGGGCTTAGCTGACACATCCTTTGCTATGAATTAACAGGAGGCTTCCTCACTCAGCCTTATCCCCACAGGTTGTCGTTCCCATTCATGAATCAAAAGCCCCCCCTTTCATGTTAGCAGTCTCTGTCAACATTAGCTTAACCTCTTACCCTAGAACAGTGTTAATGGGGGTGCTTTCAATTGCTGTGAAAGGTAGCCACACCTGGACCCAGCCCCATTAACCTTTACTGAGGTCACAGCGCTGTCCAGAAAATTTCTGCTGAGAACTTCTTCATCAGTTAGACTTGTAATTATAATTTTCACATCTGTTTGGCCTTTGTCTAAAAAGCCACCTAGGATGTGGAATGTTGGAATTGCAATTTATCGTGTTTTATTGTTTTTTTCTTTCTGTTTTGACAGGTGGCGCTCAGCTGTGAGAGAGTCCCTTGCGATTGCATCTGAGGCCTTAGGCTTTGTGCCCTGTGGTGGCATCAGTCTTCGTCAATACCCCTGCTGTCACTGGGACAGACAGTGGTGCTCTGAAGCAGGGCTGGTGGTGGGAGAGGACAGGTGATGTGTTTTTAACAAAAGGTCGGGGTGGAGCCCAGACACTCTTTAAACAGACCCGCATGCTCTGTCATGTTGAGCCATTTCAACCACACTGAAGTTCAGGTTACGACCAAGGACAAGGGATCACAGTAGAGCTTTTATCACATGTAATTTCAACGATCCTTGGCAAGATTTTAACACCATGGTGAGGAAATTAAGAAACACCAATTATAATACAGATAGAGTATTAAAGGAAAAAGAGAAGGGTATGAGTTCTACAGGAACTGTTGAAAGGCGCCAAGGATTCACATCCTGTTTGTTTTCATTTCGCCAAGCATCATTAATTATGTTCAGTAAGGGCTATTTACATGGTTTGTGTTTTGAAATATTTTGATGTTTAAATTTGGTCTGTGTGCTTAAACAATAATCATAAGATCAGTATCCTAAGATTCCCTTTCTGTCTGTAAGCTACAGCCCTCCTTACATAGAATAAATGGTAGAAAAATAAAATATACCTTTAGTATGTTTAAAAAGTATTGCCTGATGAATCAACAGTTTCATCTGGAGACGTATATTGTAAATTGGGCTTGGAGTTGTTTTGATTGGCTCATACAATAAAATGCATGTATTTTCATTTGCACAACATTTACTAGCAATATGTTTTCCATCATAATTATTTCCATGTACAAATGAGGGTAAAAACTCAGACATATCACTTGATTGTTCTCATAACTAGCAGCGTTTGATTCTGGATTATCACTGGCCTCCTGTGAAACGTTGGCAGGGAGGTGCACGGAGTGTGTGCGGAGTGCTGCTAATTTGCGCTGTCGTCCATTAACGTGCTTTTCGCGCGGTCCCTTGTGTTTAAGGGCTTGGTCCTGTGTCCCTCCCATATATTTTAGATGCACTTTATTTTCCCCTTGAAATTACAGCTCAGTCTTGCATGCTGCCACCAATAGTGGTTTAATTATGGTCATTCACACCGGTCACAATGTACACTTTATCCCGTCTCTCCAGAAATAGGCCCTTTAAGAACCCAGCCAACCCAGATCAAACGCATCTAAAGGGAGGTAGTAATTAAAGCAAGGCTGGCAGGCCACGCCTCTAAGAGTGCCGCATCATGTAGGTTTCCAGTGGTAACCTCTGTCACTGCACTAACCTCAGTTATATAATGCACAGCTAGAATTCAGCAGAGAAAAGTTTCTTTCACTATAGTAGGCTTCAACAGAAATCCACCAAGAAATGGTTGTGACTACATCTCTGTGAAAGGTTCCTGCATCATGTATTTGTAATGCTATGTATTACACTTACTCAAATATTTTCATGTTTTTTTCCTTGATTTATATGTCCTGAATTCTCTGTATACATTCATAATAATTTTCTTAATAATTCTCCTGACTCTACACATTAACGTTTTGAAATGGTTTTTGCCTGCATCCAAATAGCAGTGGTAGCACACAGGGGATGTCACTGTGAAACGGAAAACTAAGAGTTTTCCAAAGCTAATAAAATATTATGTATATATCTTTGTATATAAAATGAATCAGTACGATCAAGTTACCCATGCATAGCAACTAGAGAATGGAACCTGCAGTTTTACTGCACTTATACACTGAATAAACAACCTAAAGAATAGTTTAATCACAGTCTCAGAGGAAATAATGGTCCAAAATAAATATTTTGTCATCTTTGGTTTAAATTGTTTGTAAATGCCTTTTTAAAAAGGTATGAATTTTGAACATTCAACGCTGAAGCCAAAAGCAAACATATAAATTGGAATAATGAATGCTACCCAGAATGATAGGGTTGGTAAAGAAAGATTCACTTCTTTATGCCGAACAAAGTTTTTAAAACACACAGCTGAATAGGTTTACTCATTCAAGACTTCATAGACTTGCTGAGATGCGTTTAGGGTTCCCTAGAAGAGAGGAGGATTTTATGGCAGTAATGGAATGCTGTTTACGTCCATGTGCATAATAAATCAGAGAAGGAGGTAAGCTAAATCTCCACACTGATGGGGTTGTTGGCTAGCCTGAGTGTGCATGCTGTGATATGCTGTATGGTCGAGTCTGATAGTTGTTTTTGCCAAGCAGACGTGCCATTTGAATCATAGTAACGTATACATGGCTTATTTCCACAACAACAGAATTGGAACAAAATGGCTCCTCTTGATCGATGGAGTCAGGGCAGGACATGGTTACAGTGCACTGCCCATGGCTGAGGCTGGGAGGGGGTGGGGGTGGGGGTAGGGGGGTTTGAAACACTGCAGTATCATATGTCAATATCAAAGATCATTTGAGAAGTTACAGTCAACACACAACCAAAGGCAGACACTGGAGAAGGAACTGATTCTGTTACCACTATGTCTGAAATTAAGAAATGTAAACCTCACATTGAGGATGTTTAGATTGAAAAACAATGTTCTCTCTGCACAACACATCCTCCAGTGTTGAATCTTTAAAAAAGCGGATACTTTAGATATTCAAAAGCTTTAATTTGCCTGAAATTACAACGGAAAAACACTACATATGGTTCCGCATCCGCCGTAAATAATGGCAGCGTTTGACGGCCAGGCGGCTGTATTTCTTTTCTCCGCTTTATATTTACAGCGGACTTGCATATAGGAGCCGTTTTCTCTGGTCGTGTTTGTGCAGTAGCTACACCCAGTTGTTTATTTTCCTTGTTGTTATTTTCGCTGCAGGTCCGCGGGTGATAGGGAGCCCATTAAAGTATAAAAAGAGCTCTGTACTGTATGATCAGGGACCAATGTGAGCCTTCTCTCACCACAGGCATTTTCATGGGTGGCACAAGGCTGAATTGCGGCCATGTTGGACCATAATGGCAGCTGCGCACTCCTATAATAACATAATAACGCAGAAGGGGTGTATCGTTTTTGTAAATCATCTCAGAGTTTGATATGTACGGATAAACACGCCACAGCAGTTCAGCGTAATTTGTAAAATTGTGTTTGGCTTGGTATGCAGCCTCATTGCTAGGAAGGACTCTAGTAGGACTGTTTTAATGAATGGCAACTGAAGCTGGGCAGCCAGTGCTGCATGTTCTCTGATCACTGTGGTAGAGAGAAGTGCTTAAATGTTTTGAATCTGTCTGAATGTCACAGGATGGGGAGCAGATGAGCAGATCAATAACAAGAACAGCAATAGCAATGAATTAAAAAGTCTGTTTTGAGATCTTCCCTTGTAATGAGCTGCATTATATGAATTGTATGTGCTGTAATTATGCATGCGCATATAATAACACTGATCTTACTTTAAGTGTTCCATTTTTCAAATTCTAAGATACTCCTTATCTTAATAAGGGGTGACCCTTCTGCAGCTTTCATCTTGAAATGTATATAAATGTCTGTATGTAAAGAGTTGTAATAGATTCTACCTTCTTTAGGAATTAAGTCATTGTTCCCCCCTAAAAGTCTTTATAGATAGGAAAAAATCTACTTTAGATCTGTGTGAAATTACAGTACATACTTCCACTACAGTATGCTTCAGTTTTATATGAAAGCACAGGTTTGTAAAGGATGTGGATCTGAAATTCTAACCTGACACATGTTCGTGAGCAGGACACATTTATGATTTTGTTCCTCACCACTATAATTCCTTCCAGATTAAAAAATTGTACCTGATCCCATGCGTTAACACACTCTTGGATCACCAGTGAGTTGTATTCAAGTCCTCAAGTTCTCAGCTATAAAAATGTGTGCACATATGTGCTGAGCTTTTCATTTTCAAACCTTAAAGATCACACATCTTTGCCAGGATAGTTTTTGGGGGCCTTCTCACTTGCTCTAAAGTATGTTGCCAGGAAGGCTTTCTGTGGACACAAGATGCGGGAATCAAACATTAAGTTTAACATCTAGCTCCCTGCACAGACATCAGTTGGTGGGGAAATCATACCAGCTATCAGTTACTGGGAGTAAGCAAGAGATCAAAAACAAGAGATCAACAGATCGAGAACAATTCCATAAACTCTGTACAAAATCTGTACAAAATCCCTCACAATAATATAATATACAACATTTCAAAACTGGGTTTTAATGACCCAAAAGTTGTGTTAATAAAGGATAATGCGTTATAGTAAGTGTTGTTCAACCACATCGGTTTAAACGCTAAAGGATCAGGAAGGAACTACACAAGATCAAGGAGCGCAGTCTGACAGTGAGTGCATTCTACCGGGAGACTTCTGAATGAAAGTATCAATTTTTCGACTTCACACAGCCCATCACCAAAACAGTTTGTTCATACAGCATACTCCACCATATATTGTCAAAGTATGGTTTGTAGCACACAACCTGAGAGGCAGCTTCACACCCCTTGTAATAGTATGACAGGTGCTTACATATCATGAGCAAGAAGTGTGCATGATGAATACATGGGTTTAGCATGTGCTGCTGTATAGTCAGTGGGGTTTTTAATGACTTTTGTGAAGGATATTTTAGAATGAGACTTGAAGTGTGACCAGGGAAATTTAAAGAAAATATGAAAGCAAACATGAGTGCAATTCCATTGAACAAATGTATATTGTTAGGATTCATTTTCATTACATAAGATGGTTATTTTACTTTTTTCTGGAAATAATAAAACTGCATGTTAAGTGACAGTAAATATATTGAATGCAACTTCAAGGAAAGATAATTTAGAATAAGATATTGTTTTTAAGTACACATATTGTGCTGATATTAGGAAGCTTGTTTCACATGCAGTAATTATGTGCGGAGTATTTTATAAGGATTATTTGTTGACACAGAAACCTTTGGTATTTTGAAGACTGGGTTTATAACTAAGAAAAATGATGAGCCTAGATTGCAGAATTGGACTGTTCTTGTCATCAGTCTAAAGTTCTTGAAATATGTACAATAATTTTTGTTCCAAGACATTTGGATGTATCATTAAACAAGATAAAAGTACCTCTGCAGCTGCAATTAATTATATATCCATATCAAAGTAATCCTTCTGAAAGCAGGACAAAAAATTTGGAGCTGAGGGTTCAAATTTACTGAGACTTAATTTCATTGTTTAATGTAAGTGGGGCAAAACAGTTTCACAGTGAACATGCTTTACAAACTCACAAAAACAAAACAGTTAGGATCATTGAGGCATCCTTGGATTTAGAAAAAATGACATTATATTATTATGGATGGAGATAACACTATTACAAGCATTTTGACTCTTTAAATTAGCTACAACAATGGGTTCTTGGGAAATCTAAAAGGTATTTTATTATTGTGGGTAATTCCATATCAGTATGTCTGATTTTGACTCCAAGAAGTTAATCATTAAAATGTCAGTGAAACCCTCTCTGAATGCTGAATAGACAAGTAGTGCAAAGCATATTTATTTTTTATGGATTTTCAGGACCTGAGCCGAGGAGCTTGGCTACTTGGGAGTTGCTTATTGCCAAAGTGGTTTATATTACTCAGTATTTTTATCATGTCAGCAAATATAACTGGTCTGATGGTCTGTCGTCTAGGAAGTCAATAGCCAAGCCTCCTGGGATCCAGGTCATGGCACCCGTGCCGTTGCTGTGGACCGTCTCCGTGTTTGTGTTTTGTACGTGAAGGCATGCACGTGCATGTTGAGCCGATTCCTCAGCATCCCTCTCTCTTGCGGCGGGCTTTCCTCCTCTCCCGTCTCTGCTCCCGCACCTGACCCGGAGCGAAGCGCACTGGCCCGGTCGTGTGCTGTGAAATTCCTCCGCCAAATAAAGCTGCCGTGGATCCGCCCTCAACAAACACACAGTGACAGTAATTTAGCAGCTCTGCAGACAGAGGCCAAACAGAGCCCCGATTCAGCTCCCTGCAACTGGATCCCTCCCCTGCGCACAGAGCCTCTCACAGTCGCTGGGCCGCTCCGAGCTCCAGTCGCCTGGGCCGCACAAGGCCCTTCACACGGCTCGGCTGGGCACTGTCCACGTAGCCTCTCTCACCAGTGACAAACCAAAGAGGCCACAGCACTTTCTTCTTGTTTAGATGAGGGTTCACTTATATACTATAATGTTATGGTAATGCTGTCTACTTAGACTTGCATACATAGAAACTAACACTTGCAATCAATCTTCTTTTCTCTTGTCTGAGGTTACGTTCAAGAATGTAAACAAAGAATACAAGACACATGGGACAAGTAAAATACAACTTAAGCTGAAGTCTTTTATTGAGACAAGTATTCAACATTTCAACAATTTCTTAAGCGGTCTACAAGATGAAAATACCTATCAAATCAGCGAGAGGCATAAAAATACACATTTGATGGGCTCTCATGCACCTTTGGATTTTTATTAGGCTTAGAGTACCCCTGAAATCATTTTCTTTTTAAAATGTAAAATAGTTATTTAAAAAATATAGATGAAATGAAACAGAATTATTCTTATTTTATGCTTATATTGTGCTTGTTTAATCCAAAATGTGTATTCTCAAAACAGTAGCATTTCAGGATAAATTAGGTTTACCTGGTCTGTATTGAATGTTTATTGCTATATTTTGCAATTGTAACAGGTCGACATAAAATTGGCAGTAGTGGAAAAGAGATCAATGTTGTGAGCAGCAGGATTGAGGCTGTGCAAACAAACATTCATGAATCAAAATGTTCTGGGAGAAAACAGCTGCTGTAGTTGGTGAAGTATACTTTCTGCGTATGGCAGGAGGATTGACCAGTTTCAGACCAGTAAGCAATCAAAGCCAGCAGTATCAATTGCTAACCATTGCTAACTAACTAACCCAGCTTCAATAACCCATTATTGATTCTTTGAATTGGCAGGAAGTGATGTTGGCTGTAAGCTTAGCTATCTAATCTTGTTACCAGCAACCAAGAGCAACTTATATGCTAATATTAAAACACAGGGCTAAACAACATTGATTGCTGGATGTAAATGGAAGCATTGCTCATCTAATCAGCATCCACTAATTATCCAAATGTTATCCAGTTCAGTTCAAAATTTCCAGCTCCAAAACATAAAATAGGACACAGAGATAAGCATCTTGCGATATAAGCATCTATTGTTGAAGACCTGCTAAAAAGCTTTATTATTTATTATTATTTAATTATTAGTTACACAGTTATGAACAATGGCTTGTTCATGAGTTTGTTAGCAGCAATTAATAATACTTTCTTTGGCTGGAGGAAGATTTGTATTTGTATTCCACAAATAATCAATGTTGAGAATTGTAGGTTTACTACATGGGGGCAAGCAACAGAGGTTACCAAAGCCAATTTGCCTAAAGCCATATACTTGATTTATGAATAAATACATGAATGATTCTAATGATTATGAATAAATAAATAAATAAATAACATAAATACAACATAAATAAATAAATACATATAAGTAACAAAGAGGAATATCATACAGTGTCTGGAATTACACCTAGTTTTTATCTTGCAGAAAAATTAATTTTATATACAATTCTTTACCTTAAAACAAAGATATAAATACTTTTACTTTGCAGGTGAGGTAGTTTTGTGATTGTACATATTCTGTATTTTCTCCTCTCAAACCTTCAGAAGTACAGACACTGTCTCAAGTCTTTCTGATGGGCGAGTCAGGCATTGAGAGATCACTAGACATTTTTAGAACTGAGAAATTCTGAGTTTTATTATGGGTTTGGCATGCTTGGGCAGGGTTGAATTCCCCATATACCATACCAATCCCTAATAAAGTGTCTTGTGGGACAGATTAACAGGACATTAGGTTTTCAATGGCCCTATGGGGCATTTTTATACATTTATACCAAGTTGGCAGAGGTTTTACATGGAGGGAAAGGGAAGACTGAAAGGTCCTGGCCATGTCTCACAGTTCATAGCTTTTCTGCTGGTTTACTAATTTTTCTCTTCTCTTTTATCCATACTATAGCCAATATTAGATTTACATGATTACTTTCTTCATTACACAAAACATGGGGACAAGTATTTAGCTGTGAAAACACAGAATTCCAAATGTCAAATTCAGTCATCAATTTCATTTTCAGGTACTGTACAGTGTCCAGGGAGAACGGGGCAGAGAGTAAAAATGGCAGCAAATACAAAACAAGCAATGACACAGAAACAGAACAGCTCCGAAATACCCCTGCAGAGACTATTTACAACAGTGGAAATTGTATGAGAGAGAGAGGAGCTGTCACCTGCAATTACCCGGTTCCTGCTTCATTAGTGGTGCCAGTTAAAGCAAGCCCTTCAGTTTGTGCAGCGTCATGCCAACATTAGCAGCTTGTCCAATTTCTGGAGGGGGCGGTGGGAGGAGGAAGTTGGAATCGTCCCAACATTCAATTTCCTTTGGCTCCGTTATCCCACTTCCCATCACTTTTTGTGTGTTTTAACGCAGCCCAGTCGTTCTACCTCAAACAGTGATTCTTCCCTCCTGAAAACCACACAGATACTCTTTCACACCCCTCTGACACATGCCACTCAATGCTCTACACTCCCCTGAAGAGCACCTCTTTTTCCAAAGATAAAATGGATTCTTCCTCTTCTGCCCTGAGAAACTGCTATTTAGAACAAGTGAGAGCAGCACATGCATGACTGCCACCAAAGGTTGATATGCTTATGAAGAGCCTGATAAGGTCTTTATTCTTGACTGGTGACAGGAATGGGAGTCAGCTGGTCTTTATACCCTGACTGTACACTAATCATTGTAAGTCTCCATCAGAATGATCTGATGCAGCCAGGAACCCCTGCAGATTAATCACACTTGTCCTTCTGAGATCAGGCAAGTACCCACAATCTCTCCATAATGCAATTTTACTCGCCACCCAAACACTCACACTCCCAATGTTCACAATAATAAGCTTCGAACATCTCAGTGTCTAAAAGAATATTTTTTAAATATTTTCTCAGATTGGGACAATATATGATGAACTTTGTATTGCCTCAATTCACTGCTCAACCACCCAATCTGATTATTTTTGAATGTTCATGAAGTACATAGAATCCATAATTACAATCCTAAAAAGACAATCAGGTATATATTACATTCCAATGCTTCTTATTGAGTAAAAAGGTTAAAAACTAGAGCTTTGGTTTCCTATTATAGAAAAATAGGGAGCCTTTACTTATATTTCTTTCTATTTGCAATACAATTTTAGCTAGAGATGGTTTCTTTGGTTTTTCTCCAGGTTATTCTGCTTTCAATGCTCATCCAGGAAGCAGACACGAGCCCTGTGACTGGATGTTCATGTTCTAGCTGCGCCATTACCAACTATGGCCAAAGATGGTAAGCCATTTGAGTTGGTTAATCTCATTGCTTTATACAAACCATTCCTGATTGGCCAAGCACCTGCAAATGAAAAACTGACTGTATGTTGACCTCGCATATGATCTCCCAGTAAGTGAGCCATTTCACTGAAAACAAGCAAAATGATCAGAAAGTTACATGTTCATGGCCTACTCCTCCCTATTTGGCGGGAGAAGGTTGCTGTGGGGAAAAAACAGAAACAACAAGAGTAAAAAATGTAAAACAAAAAAAGAAATCAGCTGGACTTTGGATGAGTTCCCCAGACCAGATGTTATAATTAATTCCAGTATAGTTAATAAAGGTTATAATTAGGTAGGCTGTCCATGAGAAAGAAAAAGTTAAGCAGGGATAACAGATCCAAGGCCAAGACCTGCAAGTAATTAGAGAAGAAAGTCTGAATTCTTCAGAAGTTGCTGAAGAAATAGTGTTACATTGTATTCAGAGAGAAGGTGTGAGTCATGTCGTATGTTATTCGCTAAGTATTTGTTACCGAGTAGTAGAGGTCGGCCTGCTTCATTTCAGGGAATTTCAGAGGTTCTGGAGAAAAAAGACAGAGCTGCAGTACATGTACTCTGAGGTGTTTTGTCTCAGTTGTTCACCCATAAGAGTGTTTTGCTGAGATAACAATCTGTTGTGTTTGGCTGTGCTTATATCCATATGTCTATGAACACTCCAGAAGGGTTGGGTTGGGAGGGTTGGCACACAGGTTAGTAACAAAATGGAGAACCAACTGGAGACAAAACAGTAGCAGTGGAGAATCCTGAATGAAAGCCAGTTTGAAGTTCCAAAATTCTCAGAGGACATACAATTATTTATGCTTTGGACGGTTATGCTTCTGGATTATTTGGCCATTACTGAACTATGTCAAAAATTGAGAGCAAGGGGATGAAAGTGATGCTGCAACGGACTGAATCATGCCTGTCTGAACACTGATGACAAACAATGAGTAGTGGGGTTGGAAAGGGCAGTGGAGATTAAGGAGACAGGCAATGGAGGAGGCTGGAAGAATGGGACAGGTGGAAAGCCAGTGTGAGTGGAGGACTGGAAAAGAGTATGGGTCAGGGTCAGAGAGAGGGTAGGAGGACAGGGAGGGGAGGGTCAGTGGGAGGACAGGGTTTAGACACGAATTTGGCAGTACATGGGAGAAAAGAAGAAACCGCTCAGCAGATGTTGAACACGGCATCATGCCCATTAACACCAAGGAGGCATATACCTCTCGATTGTGAATTAAATATTATATCTGTAGCTGATCCAATAAACCAAAAAACAAACATAGTATTTTCTCACCAAGTACTTGTGTTCAGATTTTAGTATCAACATTCAAAACATTCCACATTCTTTTTTAAAGAGACATATTTAAACATTTAAGTATATTATACTTAATGCTATTAGTTAAATGGGTTTTCCAAATGTTTTTATTAAAAGATGAGTCCAAAATGTATTTACTGCAGTCTTCTCAAGCAACAAATATTGCCTTTTTCCTTGTGATAACACTGCAACTGTGTATGATTATTAAATGCACTTACTCTTGCCGATATGCTGTTGCTATTACATTTTCAGTTCAAACTTGGCTGTTACAGTTGCAGTTGATTATGAGCAATGCAAATTGTCTGGGAAAAAAAAAACCTTTATGCCCTCAGGACCTTACAACATGGCTGATCATTGATTGAGAAAATTATGTGTATTTTTTCACACTGGTTTAATTATTCTATTAATTAATTACATTTGATTTTTAAAAAGCTTTGGTTCTCTGAATTTATCCATTTTTGAACACCTCAGAATTGCATTTGAAAGTCACATGTAGTTCCCATAATTTTTTAAGTGATAAAACACAGCTTTTGAAATTAAATATCAGAGGAAAATACTATTTGTTTATTTTGGGGAGATGTACATAGCTTGTCCTAAAACAGCATGTTCTAATAATGCAAATATATTTTATTGGCAAATGCATATACTTTAATTCCAAATATAGTAAATGCACCTGCAACAGCTATATAAAGAGTTGATTTTTTTTACTTGCATCCCTGTGGCTATAAGAATACACTGCACCTTAAAAATCCTCTAATGTATAGTGTGAGATTTGTGAGTTTGTCCAGTTTTTGTGATTTACCTTGACATGGATGTAGGTAAAATGGAAAAAAAGACCACATAAAAATGTTCAAAGCAATCCTGACATATTCCACACATAATAAGCTTAAAACTACCATGCAGATTTACATTAAACTCACTCTGGATTTTGAATATGGACACATGCTTGACATTTGGCATGTAAATCAAAAATAATGTTTTCTAAAGGATATGATCCCAGGTTTACAAGAAACCTATTCATGAAGTATTCCATGATGCACAGTGTGCCTAATCGTTAACCTTGATGATCTCAGTATAAATGAGTCACGACCAGTAGAATTCACAGGAACCGTTTCTTAACCTGCAAACTCCTACTTCTGTTCTTCCTCCAGTTCGCTTGACCCTGCTGCACCTCCTGTATTTCATATGCCAGGAGAGGAAGCCAAGTTTGCTTCGGAAAAAAAGAGGAAAGACTTATCCTCTTTCTTTAAGTCTACAAAAACTCCCTCTGAAAAAAAGCCCTCAGGGGTACATAATAAACATTTAATTTCCCCTGGCAAGCAACAGGAAGTCTTATATGATGTAAAGAAGCTGAGAGTAAGGGACTGAAAGAATACTTGTCATTCTCCATATCTCAGGCTGGGATAATTCCTGTAGTTATAGCTGTGTATTCAATGAAGAATCTAATAATTCAGCAGGGAAAGAGGAGTATTCCTAAACTCTTCACAATGGCAACCAGCTTCCTTGGAAACCTTCTGTATGAAGTCAGCACAATGAAGCTCAGGGTTGTGATTGTGAGATTACACAACATGATTGACCGCAAGGGAGACTTTTTGGTGAGTAACATGTGGGAAAGAAGGAGGGACCTTATTATGGCTCAGATGCTGTGGTCTATCCCTGAGAGAGCATCGATCACATTCACCCATATATCCACGAAACAATGACTGCTTTACACAATGAATGAGACTGTTTAAATCTCCAGGATGGCTCTGTTGGGACTGAACATGTCAGTGGTCACCCACGCAGAAGAGCTTTAAGTCTGCTTTCCAGGCCCACTGAGAAGAAAAACCACCAAAGATGCTCCATTTATCTTAGTTTATTGTAATACTGGCTAAACGCCCTCCACCAATCATTTATGTCACCCAAACAGAAAAGCTCAGATAAGCCACTGTGGTCTGTGCATGGTGTTCAATTTCTCATTTTAATTATCATTTATAATAGTAATTGCATTGAGCTGTTCTCATTGTGTTGTTACTTACTGTATGTGTTAGGCAGAAGGCTGACACAGCAGCTTGGGTACAGCTGGACACAGTGCTATATGTCCAGATGGAATGTTTACCCATTCCATACATTTAAACAGGAAATTAAGAAAAACTCCAGCCCATCCACGACACATGAGACATGAGCTGGCCTTCCCTGGCGCATGCCACATTGTCCTCTCTCCTCAGTCCCCTGCTGTGATACCTGTAACCTGAGTGTGGCTGCTGAGCAAGTATGTGTGTGTGTGTGTATGTGTGTGTAAATGTTGCCAACTTTTCTGTGCAGGTGTAGATATAGATACATTGTTTGTTTGAGTTTAAGTCACTGGTCTCTTTGTGTGACATGTGCAGAGTCCTTGCAAGTGACAAAGCTCTGTCTGTGTGTAACTGCATACATCCTGGGGGTCTCTGTGTGATTGGATACATACATCAAACATTTTCTGCAAGTCAGTGTTCAAATGCTTCTGTGTGGGATTACACACATGCAGAAGGTCTCTTCTGTGTGTATCTACACTGATATTGTATATACTTCTTTATGCCTGTCGAATGTATGTTGATAAATGACTGTACATACACAGTAGAGAACACACACAGAGATGTGTGTGCGTGATACAGTCAGATATAAGAAATACGGAGTCAGTACACACATTCCACACTCCTCTGGGAGATGCACTGATGATGCGTTCTGCAACGTCTGCACCATGCCATGGGTGAGCGAAATGGCTGAAATCTCAAGCGGCGCCCAGAGAAACTCTCTGGACAGATGGGCCCTTTCCTATTATCATTTCATAAAGATCAAGCAGTTTAACAAGAACCAGGTGGAGTGCAGAAAGGTTATAAGCAGGAGTCAGAGAAAGCACTACCACCAAGCCCAAGTATTCCTTCAAATGTCGTTCCACATATGCGGGCATACCGAGACTAATGGTCGACAAAATGTTATCTGCCATAGGTTACCATGTTCAGTATTTTCCCCACTTCTTTTCCAATGAATTGCTTATTAAAACCAGAGGCCTTGAGATCAAGTCTATTTATGGTTGCAATACTTTTTTATAGGTTCCAGATTTATTTGTTCAACGCTGATACTGAAATAATGGACTTCAGATAGAGACACAGATGGAGGGACAGACATGATTAGAAGAAATCGAGAGGGGACCAATGGCTGTAATACCACAACCAAAACAGTTTCTAAGCAACCTATCCACTTATAAATTTGGCGACTACAGAGTGACTGCCATATGACCTCCACCCCCAACCACCACCACCCCCCCACCCCAAATCAACCAGTTCATAGTTTTATTTTACAGAGACAGGCCATTTTTGGTAGATTAATCTCTAAAAACCGCTTTAATCAAATGAAAAATTAGAAAATAATACTCTAATAGTGCCACTCTGCTCTTCTGTCATTTTGAAAGCATAATAAAAAGGGATCTATTTAAATCATTTGCATCTTTGATGTTCTTTGAACTTGGTTAAAGAGATAAACCACATGATTGTGATTTATTCAAACATTTCATTTAAATATTTATTAGCTGACTGGTAAACAAGTATTTTCATCTGATCAAGCAGGAAACAACACATTCCACCATGCAATACACATATGTGGTTAATCTTTCAGTCATCCTATTATCTTTAGATTTGCCTCCAGATAATGAATCTCTGGTAGAGCAAAAACAGAATGTAGAGTGATTTTTTGGCATATGCTGCCTGCAGTCTGATTAGTGCCTTCAGAGTTCTGAGGGTGAGATTGGCTGAATTTGGCGTTGTCATTGTTTCACGCACACACCTCTTCCACTGTTTTATACTGGTTTGTTATGTTAACCATATGCTTAATTTAAAGCCACAACTTTCCTTTCAAATAAATATGTTCTTGCCTGCCTTTCAATGTGGAAATACTTTGAGTAGAATCATTCAAAGACATGCTGTCATTTAGACTGCATCGGCTTTATTTTATTTTATGGAGGAACAAGTGTAATGTTTAAAGGTAAAAGGTTTATGAGGTGCATGAGCCAATCAGACTGTTGAGGACACAGATGAAGATCTTGCCAGTGAACATTTTGTTTTGGATCACTAGAGAAAATACTTGCAAATACTAGTGAGACTGTATTTGATTGGTTTGGTTGTGGAGGACTTCCAAACCGTGGGTTCAGTCCAGTGTAGTCTCCCTTAATTAAAAAGCTTGTTCAGGACTTGGCTAGCTAAGTAAGCAATACTTATGGTTTTAGGGCACACAATATTTCATGGTGTTGATAGTGATAAGCCAGAAAAGCATGAGTAGTGTGAACATTTGTCACAGAATAATTCCCAGAGAATTTACTGGCTCTGAATAATCATCCCCAATTAGTAGCCCAAGATTGTGATTCATTACAAGTAGTAACTGATGAATGGTTTGTTAGTAAAGCACATTTCCAAAGCTGGGTGACACAATTACACAAACAGCACAGCAACCTATTTTTAAATTTTTTTACATCTTTCAGTTTCTATGTTGTAGAAGAGTCACTGACGTACGTGATGCTCTGGTCCAATTTATCATTTTTGAAATGATGAATGTAAGGTTATCTTTTAATTAATATGAAAACATATTCAATGTTACAAGATATGGAAAAATGACCTACATTCAGACTGCATTTTAGGTTGCATGAGGTGACACTCAAACAGGAGCATTTGTACACATGTCTTTAGGAGACTAAAAGTTGCCTAGGCTACCCACCCCTGAAATCTGTGGCTTGATGGAAAGAGACCGGTACCAGTGTATATGACGCACATATACAGACCCCATAAGTGGCCTCTAATAGGCAGCAAACCCGCACAACCCACACATTACACATAAATATATATATGTATAGCGGTTTGGAGTACATCAGTTTAAAAAATGGCTTCCTGTTTATGCCCACAGTGTGTCTTTATGTAAGGGGGCCTGTGATGTCGTTTTCAGTTCTTGTCTTCATTGTGGGATGTCTGACAGTCAAGAGGATTGAGGAATGTTCGGCAAAACAGTGGTTATTTTCTCCTGGAGCAATAACCACTTTTTTTTTGGTCGGAGACCTCAGCCATGACGGTTTAGGGCTTACACTGTAATTCAACACAACTTCATGGTTCTGCTCTGGCTGCAGATCGGAACTTCCAAAATAGCCCTGAATTCCATATGTTCCTTGGGTCTTTTGAATGAACAATCTTTTCATGCTCATAACACACAAAACCAAATCAGGCTTATTGACAAGCCATTATAATTTCAGTGTTGAGGTGTTGATTAAGAGTCAACCCTATACCGCTCTCTGACTTTTATATTTCATAAATTAAAAAATAAAAACATCTATGAGCAGCCTAGAAATTTGTAAATGATATTGGTGGGGATTCTGCCTGAGTAGGGAGAATCCCAGCTCTGTGATTCATTAATTCATTTTGGCTGATTCATCTATTACTCATTGAAGATATCAAGGGGATACTTGAAATTTGGAGCATATATTTGTTTCAAATACACACTGAAGGTCATATTCACAGACAGTGATTATAACCACATCAGGCTATGAGGTATGAGGTGAGGTGTTTGGGTGGGTCAGTGATCTCACTGAAAATCACCTTGAAACCAGGTACCTGCTCAAATCCCTTTGCACTCGTGATTCATTCATGAATGTTGTCTGTTCCATGTGTGCTTTTTTCAAATCTTTAGTTTGCTATCATTAAAAGCATTGAGGTAAAGTGACCCTTATGGACACACTCTTTTAAGTAACGCCAGTAAAAATGTTTTTTTTTCCTTGTGAACGTCCAAATATTCAGGAACTCAAAGTCAGGAACTTGCAATCTTTCCCATGGGAACGATGAGGATATTTTACCATTGAATGAAATATTCATTCAACTTTATTTATATCCTATGACTGAAGTGGGGGCTTGGAATCAAAGCGGTTGCTTTGGGGTGGAAAATGTAATGAATTAAAGGAACACAGACAGAAATGCTTTTGTTCTGACTATACAATGAGTCAGATGAGGTTCTCTGTCAATCACCTAACTGGTGATGAGATTAAGGAACCAACATACGAAATACATCATACAAAGGCACTGCAGTGGTCTACAGGGTGGTCAAGATCCAATGTTTATGACATTGCATGCAAAAAAAATTCAGATGAAATTCAAATTTCCATGTTAAACTTTTCAAAGAAAAATAAAAACAATGAGAACGTTGTTTACTATTCATATTTTAAAAGAAGACAAAAACTTCACATGTCCTACTTTTCTTTGAAAAATACTGCCTTTCTCCATCTAGCAGTAGCATGACTTTCTAAGTGGTATCACAGATGTTTTGGTTCTCTCTCAGCCAAAACAAATCTTGAAGGCAGTTTTGGCATGCATTTCTATATATGTTTTACCTTGTTTATGAGTCAAAATAGGATACCGATTATACTCATATGTAATAGGATGTACTGATGACAGCATGCACTCCTGGTGAATGTCAAGTGTTTCAAGTAGCTTGCTCAGCATTTGCTCCCAAGAGCCTCCCAAGCTTGTGTTTCTCCAGATTTCCTTCATAGGCGAGATGTTGCTTTTCTTATAAAGAACTAAATTATTGCAAGCCCTCACAGTGAATAAGCATAAATATCGGGTGTGACACATTAGGACGCCTCTTTTGGAATCAGATATGAGCCCCGCAAATGGGAGTTTGAGTCCCAGCAGCACCATTACCAGCTATGGCTGAAGGTCTACATTGGCAAGGCAACAACTTGCCCAGTTTCACCAGGAGATGATAGGGGTTGTTACTGTAGTGGCCACCACTGGTTGGCTAGGTGCCTGCAAGTGCAAAAACTGACTATATGCTTACTTAATCATGTGTCCACAGCTTCCTCCTCCCAGTTTGGGGGAGTTTGGGGTGGCAAAAAGAGGATTAAAAAAACAAAAACACATACAAATACATCAAATTTCACAGGCAGCCTGTAGTCTAGTGGCTAAGATCCCTGGGGTTGGTGGTTCAAGCCCCAGTCCAGCCACAGCAAGAATACCACCCAATTCTGTTGGGCTAAGATGTATGACTGGGAGTCCTGGGGTTGGTGGTTCAAGCCCCAGTCCAGCCACTGCAAGAATACCACCCAATGCTGTTGGGCCCCTTTGCCACATTGCCCCCAGGGGGGACTACCCCTGGTTAGCTTAATCATCTGTAAGTTACTTTGGATAAAAGCATCAGCTAAATGATTGTAATGTAATATCTCAACTATCATGTGATGGAATTCTATCTTTGGTCTATTTCAATATAGTTCTGAGAAAACTGGTGTGCGAATACAAAACACAACTTTAAAAAGTTCAGCCAGTGTTTAACCAGCTCCTTGTTTCAGTTCTGATTCATGTGAGACATACTGCAGCATTGAGATTATGAATCACTTCAATCCTGCCTATCACCGTCAGAATCTGCAAGGCCACACGACACACTGTTGGTTGCACCAAAGGGAATAAGAAAGGCTTTATTTATATTGCAGTATAATTGGTAAGTTGTTTAGGACAGACAGAAAAGGCATACTGGAATGCAACGTGGCTTTCTAGCATAATTCAATTGAACACTAAGATAAACCACAAACTCAGGAGGGAGATGTTGAAATGGTCCAATGAACTCGCATGCAAAAGAGAAGCTGCCAGCCAAGAGGGGGCTCCAGAGTGTGTTCCACAGAAATCTCCGGAAACTCCAACAAAAGCCCAGTACCCAACCCCCCACCCCCAACAACAAAGCTGAAGCACCCCATACAAGCTGCTACACAGATGAAAAGAACATCTTAGTACAGCCCTCATATCTCAAACTACATTTGTATTACTTAGCCATCATTTTAATTAATATCAATGTAACAGAAAGTGAGGCAAAAAAAGAGCTTTTCATCTCCGGCTGAGGTAACTCTATGAAGTCAGAATTCCTAAATTTTACATATCAGTTTAATTAAGAAGGCATAAATGGACAGTGTAGCTGAAAAACACCATTATGGTTTATTAAATCAAAAACATCCCCAGTAAAAAAAAATAAAAATACTCCTACAGCTATAGCACATAATGGTCAAATCAAACATTTAACCAAATAGCTCACAGAGGCAGATTGTAGCAAGAAGGATACAAAGCACAGAGCAGGGCAGGGAAACACTGGGCTTGTCAATATTACATACAGCGTAGAGAAATAACACTCTGAAAGAAAGAGCTGTTTCATTAATTACATATGAAAATACATGTGCATAACTGATAAATGATTGATAATCTGTTTTATCCTTGTGACAGTGGTATGTTGAACAGAGGTTTATCTCCTGACTGTGGTGTGTGTTACAGTATTTCCCTTCCTGACATTGGCATGTGTCTCACTATTTCCTGTCCTGACAGTAGTGTATCAGTATTTCCTTCCCTGGCTGTGGCGTGTGAAACAGTATTTCCCCTCTTGACTGTGGTATTGACTCCCTCACCCTGACACAGTGCTCTTTCATGGCCTGAGCGACAGGGCTCTGGTGGAGGGAGCAGTAGAGTCAGTAGCTATCGCTGTAATGAAAGGAAAATAAGCAGTCGGTGTGAACAGACCACTGTCTTGTTACCTTCCTGGGGAGCAGGATATTGCAGGACTCCACCCATCACATGCCATGCTAACATGCTTAAACCTATCACTTCAGTATTTCGACCCACCAACCAGAGCCCACAGGAAGTCTGGGAAACACTACTTAAACTGATCCTTCTCAAAGCAAATGGAGTGTATCCACTGCGCCTCCAATGAGAGGGAGGGCGTTTGTGTGGGGATGAGGGGGCGCCCAGGCTGGGGTTTCTGTAAAGGAGGGGAAGAAACCGTGGAGGGACAGAGGGACTGCGCACAACGTGGCAGCCGGATTGTCACAGAGGGTTGGGCTGTACAGGAAGAACCACTTCGTGACTCCATCTGTGACGTTGGCATGTGTGAAGAACGCATCGCCGGAAACGCCAACAAATCTTTCACCCCAAAAATGCAACGCTAGGTAAATGTTTAGGCTGTACTATTTCTGAAAAAAAGTAAAAAAAAAAAAGAAAAGAGTTGGCCGATGGTTTTCCAGTGGCTCTGAAATACCCAGCCCATACTGCACACAATGATGCGAAACATTTGTCGCCAACTTGTTTGAGTAAATATTATTTCCACAAGGGTAAATAAGAGTTACATCACAAAAGCAGAATTCATAGCTGAGGCATTGGGTGTGGAGGAGACAGGGAACAGACAGGCCTCTCTTCGACCAAACTCGCCCTCGCTCCCTCTCTCTACAGGTGAATGGAGTCTCTGAGAGCACTGGACAGCGGAATCCAAACTGCCCACACCTCCACAGCAGTCAGAGAGTAAAACAGAGGAAAGAGGAAGGTTAAGTCCTCACCTCCACTACATTAAATTATGTACCTGGTGGATGTCCCTAAACAGAGAATCATAGCTTATGTGACACATATTATCCATTAACCCATTCCAGAGCAACTCTACATACTGATATAAATATTTATATACATGTATACATTCATACACATGGACAGTTCGTGAAGCAATTTAGGTGAAGTATGTTGCTAAATATGGTATGGCCAAATACAGAACTGGGGGAATCAATTTTGTCATCTTCTTGATACAAGTTTTGTAGTCTTCAACTACACTCCATGTTAGCTTGGTCCAATAGTCCAGTGTACTTCTAATAGTTCAGTCCACTTATATTGTCTCTCTGCCTCGGCTGAAAGGAAAAGATGATTTCATGCACTTCTCAAGAGGCTGGTGCTCAGTTCAGCCAAATGTGTTCGGTGTCTTTTTCCCAGTGCCTGTATTTTTTGAAAATGTTATTTTTTGGTCTTCAAATCATGTTGCTAGTGGTGTCAATATCCTTCCTTTCTGAACTTGAATGACAGACATATAACGGGAAGATGACCAATAATCTGTGTAGTTTTGGTTTGTCTTCACAGCCCAATAGGACAGGCCCTCCGTAGGGACAACACTGGCTTCTGGTGGTTACACAGGCAAGTGCATGTTCAGCTGGCCTTATGTCAAAGCATAAAGCTGTTGGGTCACTGAGTTCATTATGCTTTGCTTTAAAAATTGGACATGGCTAACTTTGGGATACATATTATTTTGCCTGCTGTACCCCTCAGACAAATCAAAGAATCATGGCACACCTGAGCTCTTCACCTGTGGGAAAACAGGACTCATGGTAGAATAGTTTGCTGCTGGAAACTTCTCAAACTACAGTTCTCGGACCCAAATCCAAGAAGAATACACCAGTTTTCTTCTGTTTGCTATGCAGACACGCGACACGCTTCAGGGAAACCTTGAAAAACAGACACTGCAGTGAGCTCCAGGAAACTGTGAAGATGGCTCATGGGATTGGCAGGGAAGGGGAGGAATTGATTCCTGCGACAGCTATTTGTCTTTTGCAATGAGGTTTTTGAACAGTTTATCAAAACCTCAGAAAAAAAAATCACTACTTTGCTTCTTCAAATGTTCACTTTGGTTGACCGATCATTCATATGTATTTATACATTTAATGAAGAAAAAGCATTTGAAGAATCAAGGTTCAAATTAAAGACTAAAACAAAGACAGTAAAAAATGTGTTGTCTACCATGCAACATTGGCCAATGAATGCCTAAAAGTCAGTGAGAGATAATTACTAGGTACATAATCTATATTTTTCTCCATGCGTATTATAATTAAGTTTATATATACGTTTGCCCAGCCAGTTCTGAGCCATCCCACGACATTATTTTTGGTGCCAGGGGACTGTTAGAAACCGCAGTAGTTTCCGTTATTGATTTCACTTGCTGCCACTTGTCTCTGAAGTTTTGTACATCACATGTAAATTTCCTGTTCGAACAGCCACCACTGTAAACCCAACCAACTTAGAACCTTTTTATAATGTATAAAATTCTTTTTTCAGTTTTCTAAGAAAGTGGCATAGGGCCTATTTTAACATAACTTTTTTGAGTTCAGGCAGGAATGTATTAACTGTAAACCTGCTACAGGTTGCTATGCTGGCTCAGCTTTAGCTTCTGTAATGAGAGATAAGAGCGTGATTTATAAAATAAGATTCCTGTCCCATTTCTATAGCTGGAATCCAACAGGATACCGGCGAAACTGAAGTCCCAGAAGAGCCATATTTCTGCAGCGGGATTTTGAATAGATCCTTTATACAAACCTCATTAATATTTTAGTACAGTCGCACCTATATTCGTTCATTGAACTTCCTGTTGAAATCCAAACAGATCTAAGAGACAGAAAGACTTTTGAAAATTCCCATATTTACTTCCCCAGAACAGCATGGCTGTTTAGAGAGAGTTTGCACTTGAGCCATGAATGTGAGTCCGTGCCACACTTCACAGAAACATCCATCAAAAGGCTTCATTTAAATGGAGATGAAAGCCGGGCCTTTTAACTCCTTCCTCTCTCAGTGGCAGTGTTGTTTACTTTCTGAACTGTTTGTTTTTCAAAAAGTAAATATCTGAAGAGGTTATGCTTGCAAAGAAGGTCAGTTCTCTCACAGCAATATGGCAGAAGTTTGAAGTTTTTATGAAAAACTTGCATTCTTCCTCTGCAAATTAAGAGGAATATCTCTACAGTATGTGCAATTTCCTCAAAATGAAAAGAAATTTTACACAACCTAGGAAACAGATTTTTTTCAAATGTTAATGTAATAATTTTACGATTTATAACAGCCAGCTTTTTGGCAACCTCTGTCACTTGTCATGATTGCCACCCTTGTCTGTGGGCTCGAAGAGACATTATCACCAGGGAAAAAAATATGTCATGGTGAAGCTGAAGGAATAAGTACACGAAAATGTCATGTCATGAATCATGCGCTGGTGAATAAGGCATATTGAGTGTGCTCTTTTCTCTAAAATACCAGGCAGCAGGCAGAAAGTCAAGAGCCATTGTGTGTGGCCAGGGCACTGGAAAGTCTTCTGCTGATCATTCCGGAACATCCCTAGCATGGAAAATGAAGAAGGAAAAAAATGGGGGGGTGGGGGCAAATTGCTGCAGGCTCCAGTATCCGTCTGTGTGAATTTGCATAACTCTGCTCTCAACCATTTGTAAAATATGTGTAAAATTTGCACAGAAGCATTTCTTTGATCCATTCAACAAAACTTGAAGGCAAACAGACAGAGGAAGGTTACTGCAGCCCCAGAGAAATTTATTTGAAGATGTGAAAATACTTCAAAGGTGAAGAGAGGTCTGTGACTGACTTGAAGCTCTGACTCACACTCAAGTCTCATGTCAAATCTCTGAAGCTGAGAATCGAATCAGATGCCTGAAGAGGCCAACCATCAAATAAAAAGGAGGAAGACAGGAAAAAAAGCCAGTGCTTTTACAACGTGAACACGCAGCGTCCAATTTTCCTTTTCTCCCCCTGAACAAATCTAAGAAAGTGGAGTTCTGTTCTTTGTGCCATTTGAGTCCAGATTGAGGTCTGGCGCGGGAGTGAATAGACAGTCTGTGCCGGCGGATACTTGCGGAGGAGAGTCCTGCGGGTGTATGAGCGTCAGAATCTGGCCACTTTTCACAAACCTTTGGCAGCCGAATAAATCACCCCTTTATCCCTCCCGCTCGGGGAGCAGCTGCGTTCAGCCCAGGGACCCTCGACGAAGTCTCACCATGCTGATATATCTCACAGACATACAGCGTTCCTCTCATCCTCACCCAAGCCAACCGCAGACTGCGCCAGGAGGATGCCCCCTCTCAAGGGCTATCTTTAGCAGCCGGCCCTTCGCTGTGTGGGGCGGCTTTGCTTGCTGGGGAGCGGGGCGTTTTACACCTGATAGAGAGGCCACCCTCGCTTCCGAGGGCACGTGCGCGGTGACGACGGCAACGACCCTTCCACCTCTCAGCCCGTCCAGTGAAACAAACCAAAGTCCTCAAATATCAAAAATAGTTGTAATTTTAAAGACTAGGATGTGGTGAACGTGTAAGTGCATAGGATGTATTTTTGATTTAACCGGACAATGTTGCTGAAAGAGATTACGTTTGAAATTACTTCCACACTTCAGTGAACATGGATGCACACATACATGCATATGTATGTGCTTTGACAGATAAATGTTCTTACTTTATATCTTTCTTCCTAAATATAGTCATAATCTAAAACATCTTTAAAGGTAAAAGAATTTTACTGGAAATACATCTCATCACAGCTAAGCACAAGAGAAGGTCAATTGCTAACTTCAATTGTGATATTAGTAAATAATTGTATGTAATATGTAAATGTTCTCCTGCATACCCCTATGATTGTTATTTTTCTTTCCTTATGGGAATGAAGCTCTTGTGCAAAAGATGAGGTATTACTGACTCAGACTTGATTTTCTTCAATGAAAGGACGTTTTTACAATGACGGGCATACGCACAGTTCTTCAATGGGACAGTCAAATCCTTCCACCAGAGAATCAGCGTTTGGATGAACCCCTCCCCAGAACAGCAGGAGAACTCACTCTCTACTTCAAAAAATGTAATTGAAAACATCCCCATTCTCATCCCTTTGCCAAACATTTGCTTTTGTTTTATACATTGTTCGATTGTTGGCTAAATTTAATAAGTCAGCATGTTTCAGGCAACACCATTCAAAGTTGTCGGCCTTACTTTGCCATTTTACATGAAACAAACGAGCCTTTCATCAGAACTTCAAACAAGAAATTATTCAAACTATGAGGAAGAAACAAGGATGATGATAACACAGGCATTATAAGATTGTGCTTCTCAACAACACAATGATCTCTCTGCTAAATGTTTCTATATATTCCTCCTACTCCATACAGAACTCCAGAGATGAATTACAAAACAAAAGACATCTGAATGTCTGGCAGAAACTATGATAGGGCTGTTTAGATTGACTTATAGCTTTTCTTTTTTGGCATTGAGACTGAGGCAGAAATATGCAGAGAATATTCACTTGGTACTAAGGGATTTTGGAACGGACACAATCCGATGCACGCTCTGTGTTCAATTGATTGTGTTGAGGAGGGTTGTTTCATGGACACAGGCAGGCCTGTTAAGACCCATGCCTGAATGAATGCTGCATAGCAAAGCATAATGGCGGCTGTCATAACTTTGGAAACATCTATTTTCTCTGTATTTCTTGTTAGGCAGAGATTTGATTTCGCTCCATCTGGCCCAGTTTTTATCTTCCACGAAGCTTGAGATGAAATACTGTCACCAAACAGTAATTCAGTTATCATCCTATTTTTCTCTTTACTGCAGACTGAAAGTAAAAGTTGGGACTTTAACTGTGAGGAATGAAGGTGATGTGAAATGGCAGGAACAGAAAATAAGTCCAGAGCCTCCCTGGAAAGCACCAAAGCATTTTTCCCTCCAAAACAGCCATTAACTGTCTACTTCATGGATTAGATGAATTGTGTTTTATGGCATTTCATGCTTTTTCCATTAAGGTAGAGTTACCTACCTACTTCTTTAAACCAAACACATATGCTCTGAAGGGATAAGTAAGAGTGTCTGAGGGTGAAAGTTTATCTCGCCTAAAAGACCTTGTCGAGCGAGACAGTAGGAGGAAGGAATTCTGGACTGAGTGCAATCAGCACCCGTACATCCACACATAAATTGCTTACACAGAAATCCATCACATTACACAAAATATTTCAGCTCCTATTGTGGAACACTGAATTACATGGAACTACAAAGGTACTCGGCGGAATGGTGATCCGTGCCTTGGACAGTATAACTGTCTTCTCAGTCCTTTCATCCAAAGCTGCTCATAGTTGACCTTCACTCTATCCATACTACCGATGAGCAACAGCCATATGACAGACCCCTTTAGAGTATATCTGCCATGCAGTAACGGATGGCACGAGAGCAGTCATAGCATTCTATATGACACTGCATCTGTCAGATCCTCTTAATCCAGCATGATGTATAATGCTAAGTTCGTAAGTGCATTCCAAAGGAATGCAAGAGCATCAAAAATGACATATCACTTATGATACTCTAAATCAGTACAAGTGCAAGAACAATCTGAACTATAAACTATATCCACAAATAATGTATGCTGCTAGCATCATCAACTCTCTTGTCAGTCATAGCCAACTATCCTGTTAACATATCATGATCTACAGTAAACCTGCCAAGCAAAAATCATGGAAGACTACCTTTGGATGGAACTCATGTATGTCATTTAATATGGACTGCAGGTAAATGGAGAATACCCTGATGCAATATTGCATGGATGACTCTCCCTCTAAAACTGCCATATAAAAGATGCAGGATACTCAAGTCACACTATACACACTGTAGGTTCTCTTTACACTACACCTTAAATCTGTCACTAAAGCTGCCTTTTGAGGGATTGCTGTTCAGCACCAAGGCCACAGACTGTCTACACTATTACTCATGCAACGTAAAAGCATTTCTGTATTCTCTAAACAAATGATAATATATGAAAGATATATACATGCATACAGGTCATGTCTGAATCCACACCACACCATAGATGAAAGCAGTGCAGTAACCTGGAAAGGACACATATAATATGAATATCAATGCCTTGTATATACCTAATACCTTGTATAAAATTGTGTCTGTAATGATTTAACTGAGGAAAAAGAAAACAATGAGCAGGAAACTATGCAACTGGAATCCATTATTTTTGTTCACTGCAGCCTGTTAGATAACAAAGCAACCACAACCACAAGTTGTGCTATGTCATTTGTGCTTCCACATGATTTAGAATTGTGGGTTTACACTTGAGCTTGAATTTTCATGTTAACTCTACTGTGCTTTTTGAATGGCGGGAAAAATGTAGGAGCGGAAGAACATGATTGATGCCATTAGGAAGGAGTCCGCTTATGAAGCAATGTCTATATTAGCCTAGCCACAACCGAGAGTATCCTTGTGCCAAGTCGTTATAAATAATATTGCATTGATGCTAAGACTTTATATTGACATGAGAGGCAGAGTGCCAAGTACTGTACATGACCTCAAGCCAGCTTCCAGTACTGACTTCTCTTTTAACTATCCTGAGTGTCTGGCAGGCTCGGTGTTGATGTTTTGTATGTAACCTCGGAAATAGGTTTTCAAACCTGCCATGGAAGATATCTTTTTCTCTTCACACAATATGATATATCTCTGGGAAGTGAACACCTAACACCAGCTTTCAAATGATATTATGCTACAGAGTGAGGTAACAATTTTTCCCGTAACCTTGCTGTGACATTGTAGCTATCAGCAACAGAGGGCATGTGGGGTTCAAAAAGGTCTTATGAAAAATACAAAACTGATGCACAATTTATTGCTGACATGTACCTGTATAATGAATGATCTGCATCAGAAATAAACAGCCTGGCACTGCCAAGAGACTCTGGTAATGTCTGATTTGTACAGACCAGACAAAAACAACTTAGGCCTGTGCTAGGTGGGCGAGAGCTGGGCAAGCTGAAATGGTTCTAACAGAGGCTCGGCTGTCTAATCTGGGCTGAGCTGGGCCTGACCTCAGTAAACACAAACACACATGCAGGGCTTTCTGGGCACACCCTTCTGTTTCTTTCATCTGTCCTCTCATGCCTTGTTCTTCCTGAGGATGAAAAGTGTTTCATTAGAGCTGACTGACAGATCCGTACAGCAGCCTACATCTGAACGGTGCCAAACTGCGGAGTCAGCCCGCAGATGAGACCTGGCAGCGCTGGGTGATATGTGGCTGGATAGCAGAGAGCTGGCATATCACACATTCCAATATTCACGTTCGCTGGAAACCAACATTATTTCAACACCCCAGCGCAAGACAGCTCAGGCCAAATTATTGCTGACATTTGATTGCTGTGAATCACTGTTTTACATAAAACTGATGTGAAAGCTACAGCTTTTTTTCACATGTTCATGAATTAGTTGGTTATAAATAATATTTGATGGACATTTGTTTATTTCCATTCAAAAACATTTTTTATTAAATAAGTAAAATGTCTTGTTGGAATTATAGTTTCAAAATCTGAAAAGTCAGTATGAGAAGAAAGTAAACAACAATGTAAATGACAGTGAGGCGAACAGAAAGATGATCCATGTGACTTTCTTGGACAGAGACACTTGGAAAGCAATCCCTATTGTATTCCACGGACAGGGTTGGGGTATGTGACTTTGGGAGTGGCCTGTCACTGTCAGTCTAATGGTACTCTTCCTGTTCCTCTAATTACAATGCAGGAAAAATACTTCCTTCTGCATACGCCACCACTGTCAGGTCCCTGTAATTGTATATCAGTTAACTGCACACTCCATTTTATTGCATACTGTGCTAGTATCCTGCTTTAACCCCAGTGACTTTACTTACCGCTGTTACACAAATGCTCTTATTAAGAGCACAATGTGCGAAACAGATACAGTGACAGAGTTAGGATTATCAGGAATATTCTGAATGCCAAATCCCCGGACTGCCATCGCTATCCTGGAATACCCGTGGGATTGTTCATTGCCATTACTGGCATCGCTCTTCATTGACAAAATAGGCAGGTCCAGATTTCACATATAAGCTCTCTGTTCAGTGTGGATTACCTTGTGGTAACACACGCCCAGGGACACTGAAACCACACAAGGTTGAGGGTCATACAGGAGAAGTGGAAAACGCTCTGGCTTGAAACACAGTATTGATTCAGAGAAGAGCCCTGCCTGCACAGACATGAGAAACTGTGAATCACTGATGGGTCTGGCTTTACAAGCCATGCCTCCACCCCACACACTCACCCTCTTCCTGCTGTTGTGTGTCAATATTTGCCCTTTTGACAAAAAAAAACATAGGATTTTACGTTTATCTTTGGTTTTGTTTATTGGGTTTTGGATTTGATAATCTATTTAAAGCTTTTTATTGTGTTATGTTACTGTGTGATGATATACAAATACACAAATACCCTCATTTTGCAGGTTTTTAAAATATTATTTTCTATTTTTGAATGTTAATGCATTATGAAGACCTTTTACCTTTTTGATAATATGTTTTCTATTTATAGGTATGAGTAGCTTTTCAATGGAAGCTGGAATGGAAAAATATACACACACCCACAGACAAAACAACTTGGACTTTGCATGAGTACAAGTTCTATTTGAGGAGTCCTTAGATACCCACAACAGTGCTTTGTGTGTCAGCGCTATGAGTGAGGCACCTGAGGAGGAAAACAGGCCTCAGCTGTTAGAACAGGGCTGTTCACAAAGCTAGGCCTTCAGGGCTACAGGCAGAACTGTCTCACCAGGCTTCTGTCCCCACCAGGGAGCTGGAAATCATTCTCCACTGTGGCCCTCCCAGCCCAGCGTTGTGTGGTGGTCACAAACAAACAGCAGGTAGACACCTCGGGGGTGAGCTACTTCCCAGCACATCGACTAGGGCTTTCACTATATGACTTGAATATGAAGAAAAACTACTCTAATTCTCAGGACACTCCGATTGGGAACAGCATGAAAGAAAGTATTGAGATGAGTCAACCATTTCCACAGGCCATAAATGTTTTTTTGTTATGGAATGCCCCGGCTCTATATAACTTTTTTTCAGGACCCTGGTGGTGCCAATCATGTTGCCAGCTGGACTTGAGAGTATATTGTGCTTCTGCAGGGCAAATGCTGCGCTTGTTATATAAAACCCTGGTGCATAATTAATAATCTTTAATCTATGATACATATCTTTGGCTCTTCGTGACAGTGGCCCTGCAGTCATTCTAGTCAAGCCTCTGCAGTCACGGCAGGGGGCTTTCTAAAATGGACAAGTACAGCTCAAGTAATGACGCGATCTTGCCATTGGCACACTGAACGCTTGAGATCCCCCCACACTGATGGAACTGCGCACATTTGTAGACACAGCAATTTAAAAGTCAAAGGCAAAATTATTCACAGGCCATTATTATATTGTGCCAGTTTTGTAATCATAACAATTGAGATATGTTATTCTCTCATAAAACAGTATAAAAAGTGTCTCGGAGAGCTTCAGCTGACAAAGACTACAATGAAGAAAGGGTTAGGCCTCATAGTTGTAGGTTTACTACTCTGCTCTGCCTATGCTACTGGTAGACAATAACAGGGAGTCTGTGGGTAACACACATAAAATTATGAGTAGGGTAACTTCAAATCTGCCGGGGTAACTTGGATAACACTAATTCCTGTCTCCAGACTCACACAAGCAACTGGTCATTGACAATGGGAGGTATGCAACTCCTCCAAATGGGGAAAGCTCTCTTAGACAGTACTCTTTGGCCTGTGGGGTGCTGCTGGTTCAGCAAGGCTTCTGCATTGCAGTTCCTCTTTGATTTCAAACTCAGAAGAAATGTAAAAAATGAACAAATGAAAAAAGCAAAATGAAAAATGGCTTAATCTGAAATTTTTCAAATGCTGTGGCAAATTTCATAAATTAAAGCCATTCATACACATTTGGTATCATTAATCTTGTTGCTCCCATTATGTCTAATGGACCCTATAGATTCACCATACAAACTAATTATATAAAACAGGTACCATATTATTTCAACAGGTACCATATTGTCCAATGGCTGGTATCTACCAGTGAAAATGAATGCTGTCTTAACAGCTATAATTTTGTCAACAGCTCTCCAATTAACTTCATTAATGTCCATTTCCCAAGGTATTTGCACTCAGAATTAAAGATAATTTGGATAAAAGTGGGCAGATTGTCGTTAGATTACACAAAAATAAATGAGTCCTTGAAAAGACAAAGAAAAGACCCAACACACCTACATATCTCAGCATCTCAGAGTTGCCGGTAGCAAAGTGTTGAAATACATTAATTTGCTGTTTTTATGCGTAATGGAAAATAATATTCGACAGAGCTGACCTCAGAACAGAAGTAAGGCTCAACTCAATCTTACAACGAACAATATTGTCTCTGGACAGAAAATTTGGTCCAGGTTTTCTTGATGCCAAATGCCAGCTCAGCAGCTCCTCAAAAAAGTGACCCAAAATAAGCAAACCAATAAGCTTTAAAAGCAAATAATCTGTATGCTGTGGGTTTGGTAAACAATTTTAATATTAGTAAACTCAGAGGCTCCTTCTTCATTTTGAGAAACGACTTCTTTTTTTCTGAGAAATTTCTTGTTTCCCCACTGGATCTAATAAGCTTTTCAATAGCAGAAAGATCAGTGGGACGAGGGGGAACTGATTAAGACAGAAACCGCAGATCAACACAGCTTCTGTGCCCACATTGGCAGAGGCAGAGTTGTAAAATTGAAAATGGGGTTGCCAAGTTTTCTCAATTTTTTTTCCCCCAGCAACAGCTAGGCGTGAGCCATGAAGGTTCACATATACCAGAACTGACACCAAATGACTTAAAATGACATGAGGTAATGAAACATGCCATCACTTATAAAGTCAGGCGTTCCAGAGTGCACTATCTGCCTCTGAAGTAGTTCAGTGAGTAAAGGCTCTCAGCATGAGAGTGAGCTGGATACTGTAGTCACATATTTAGGCCACCGCTATGTCATAGCCTGCTTGTTACTGCAATGACAGGATGCAAAATTGCCTCATCCCACCAGAGGCTGGGTGTGGTCAGCCAGGACTCCTCGGTCTCTCCAAAGATGTGCCGAACTCCCACAAGCTACCAACTGTCATCAGTACACCTCTCTGTCTACCAGCACAGGTTTTCAGCACACACATTAGTCAAAGGGCTCATTTTAGACATGTGGGAGGCACAGTGTTGACTTAAGAGGCACAGTTGATGATTCCGTATTTGAAAAGAAAGGGGAGGAGGAATATATTTCTTAGTCTTAATTTTTTGTATTTACAAAATCTGGTGTTTAGTGAGACAAACAGTCCGTGAAGAGGAAGTGCTTGTAAAATAACTCTCTCTTATATGACACCTTATTTCACATTACACCAAAATTGTCAATCAATAAAACACCAGAAAGGGATGCAATTTACTTGCTAATTTGCCAGTGAATGACTGAGTGACTTTTCCACAAATGGACACATTTAAAAGTCTAATGAGGGAGCAGAACAAGCAAACATTTTGTGCAGTTTACTTTGGATATATTCTACATGCCTTAGTTTACGCACATTTGCCAATGTCAAAAAATAAGATATATTTATAGGACAAATATATTTTATTAATCAGAATCCCTTATACCTTTTTCTATGCGTGTGGGCATTGCTTTGTTAGTTATCATACTGCTATTGATCTACAAGGTAATGTGTCACCTACCGAGCTACGCCGACTCTAAATGAACAGTTTTAGGTAATGCTGGGAGGAGCTGGGGAGGGTAACGAATGAGTTTGCTGTTGTTGGAAGCTGAGGTACTATGGACTGAGTAAGCAGGCCCTTTCTGATAATGCAGAGATGCCTGGCTTAGGTTGGTGCATAGGGAAACATACAAAGAAAAGGGATTTTAGGTATAATGATGAAGTCTGAGAGAAGTGCTTTAGTGAGCAGGTTGAGGTGAGGAGAGGGGTGATGTATCAAAAGAAGGGGGGTGACAATGACATCAAGGCAAATATGACTCATTGGCTTTAAAGTTCACAATACCTTAGCATGTTTCCTGCTTGTATCATTCAAAATTTGTGTCAGACTGGATAGCACGATAACTGTGAACTATAACAACTACTTTTTAAACAATGCTCCTCTTTTTCTCACCAATTTTGCCTGGTGAATTGACCTCAAGTCACAACTGTGCCACATGCACCCTCACAAGGGTATTTAAAGCATGTATGCCCCTAGGTTGGTCACTTTGAAACAATGGACTATTTTATATAATACTGGTCACTCATTAATGTCTTAAACCATGAGTGATGTATCTTTTACTCATCAGACCTGACAGGCTTTGGGTGGCTGGGGGAGATACTAATGCAGCAGTAGTCTTGGAACCCAGACTATCAGATTTTCAGATCTCAGGACACTTTCATCTGGGAACAGTTTTCCCAGTAGCTTGATCACATCAGGGAAATGGCAGGTTTGAAGTCCTCACAGGTTGGTTCAAGGAACTGGTTTCAGGTTTTCCACTGTTGGCCGTAAAGTGATGAAGACACATTTAAGTTGTACAACAATGCAATGCAATGCAGATCTCAGACCACAAGGTTCTTTTTAAACAAACTCCTGACACTGGCAGCAGATCCCCAGTGGCAAAACACTACTTCAAAGGCCATGCTAATCGAGCATTTCTCGAGGGCATGCCTCCGGTGAGCTAAGGTGTGCAGACTGAAGTAAATGACCCCAGTCTGGTGGTGACCAGACAGGACAGTTAACTGTAGTGAGGGCCTATTGAAAGGAGGCTAAACCCTCAGCAGACCATGCAGAACCACACCTAGCATTCTGCGCATTCCTGCAGGCCATTGAGCAGAGCTTCTCCTTGCAGCTGGCCTCTGCTCTGACTGAGGCATGCTACCCCCAGGCTATGAGGCTACAGCTTTTATTCCGGCTTTGTTAAAAGTCTCATCAATGACTTGCGAGTGGTCGAGCTTCACTCCCTTCATCCATCCTTGGCTGGTGCATGCTGAAGGCACACTTATTCATGTCCCTCTCCCATGGAGCAGGGAGACATTGAGGCAGACTGAGATGCCAGGAGTTAGCAATTATGGTTCTTAAAAGTCAGGGTTAACCTTTGAGGTTTATATAATTTCTGGTGGACCCACTAGTTCTTCCTCTAGTGCCACATACAGAATTGCTACAGCTTGATCCTCATTGCCATGTTAGGCTCAGCCTGAATTATGTTCTCCATCAACGGAGGTTATTTCATTAAATTCAGGAGGACTCTGCTGACTGTGCTCTTTGACACATTTCACAGAAAGCCTTGAAATAACTCTCAGCACCACAGGACCATCCACATGAGCAAATGGGTGACAGACGTTCACACTCGCATCTCCAAATGGAAGTCTGGTGGGAAGGTTGAACAGTGGTGGGAAACTGCACATGCCTGTTTTCAAAGCTCGGCATTTCTTAATTATATTCTTCAGGTTGACCGTTTACGGATGTCCAACAATAATCCATCGTTGTAGTCAAGGGTATTTCCTCCAGCATTTTGTTTTTATCTTCCTTGTGAGAATAACTGGCTTTATTTTCAAAGGTGCTTATTTGGGTTTATTCTGCCACTTAACATATTTGACATTGCAGCCACATAGTGTCCTGAGTGCAGTAATGCCACCATAGCATTGAGGGTTGGCAAGGCCCTCAGAAACAATAAATCAGTGTTTCTAAATGTTTTGTTCATGTTTTCACGGCTGTGCAATGAGACAAAACATTACTGGAGGGCTGCTTTTGTATACCACATTCTGAGCATACATTGTTCTATTTCATCCAAATGATTCATTCAGTTTCATTGTAATTACATCTTTGGTGCACTCCAAAATGGTGCTTTCCAAAAATTGTTTTTATTTTTTGAAAGATGTTCCTGTGATGTTTACATGCACTGTGTTTCACAATAAAGGAGGAAATCTCTTCTACCTTTGATCACTTGATGCTTAAGTAACAAGGATAGACTTTTCCAAGCCTCTTGTGGTTTTCCTGTACAGAGAATAACATAGCAAGCTTCAGCTGAAAAGAAAACAAAAGCTACTTCACTTACCTGTATTTAAAAAAGGTTCAAAACAAGCATAATCCTTGTATAAGTATATGAATTATTGAATTTTGTCACCTTTAATTTTTCTCTGTTTAAAGTATATTCACCTTACCCAGGTCGAATCTGCATTAGTGTTAAACTTCTCTGCAAATACCTTGAAGAAGGGGAGGGCCTTATCGGACCCCTCTCTAGCGGGGCAGTTGAAAGAGCTCCGTAACAGAACTCCATTCAGAGAAGATTAAGATCGCATTTTGGAGAAAGACAATGGGATCACTGATCTGAGTCCAGGAGAAACAGAGAAGATTGAAAGTCTTACTTCAGACTCTGAGAAACACTCCTGTCCGTGGACTATAATGGCGTTCCTTGTTTTGAAACTCCCTGATGACGAAAAAAGAACTTTTCAGAAGGAACCAATTCGTTTTCCAGGAAAGGTGTATCCATTTTCCAACATAAACCATGCATTTGGTGGTAATGATCCTTCAAACTACTTATGTATTTAAGCAACTGCTTCAATTTGTTAATTCATTAGTCATTATCGCATGTTTTCTGATGTCCATGAATGAAAATTAAAAAGGGGAAGGTGGGTGAAATAGTAGGTCACCAATAAAAAAAAAACCTTTTTATTTATGCTTTATTATGTTCGCATTTAACCTTGAACATGTTGTCATCATTTTCTGTAATGACTTCATAGACAAGTGCTTTTGACCCATGAAGATATTTCAAAAACATACAAACAGAATGCAAGATATCTCCAAATATATGCCTCATACCAATGGTCCTGTAATATCAGAAAATTTAAAACACACATAAAATGGACATGTGTGAGCGGCAACTCCCTTCAGCTTGGAGGGATATGTCTGAAGATGTCTTTATCAGCCACCAAAGAAACCACCTTAGTGACTACTGAAACTAAAATGGAGGGTTTTATTTCAGTGGCATCATGACTGACCATAGAAAGGGAGGGAGTAATTATAGCTATGAAAAGCTTTGATCAGAAAGGCTAATGGTTTTTCAGAACACCAATATGAAAGCAAATGACAGAGCCAAAATGGATGTGTTTATTTGTAGTTTCCATTGTAGTGCCTGAATGCTTTCATTGTATGAGTAATATCACTTTTGAAGGCCAAGACCACACATAGGGAAGCGAGTATATTTCCTTCACCTGTTCGTAATCTGTCACACAGTACTGATATTCAACTTGGCTGACCATCACAAAATGTTTTCTTGGATGAACTTTTGATTTGTACTCATATTTTTAAGGTACTGTAATTTGTAAGAAACTTGATATGAACTAAAGGACAAGAACAGCCTGTGCCACTTACTTCCACATGAACAGAGAATGTGTTTTAAGAAGATTAAATTATACTGCAGCAATATAGGGTCAACTGTAATGTTTAGAAATCTATATGTTTCTTCATTATTAAGAAAAGCGAACCCAGGTAAAATGTGCCATTATTGCAGAAAGCAGTTGATATCTATCAAGCCAGTGATGACTTTCACACTTCAACCAGTTACTTTATATTGAAGAAAAGAACGTACTTATTCCACGCATAGTTTCTGTCTCTTCAGACTGTCCTTATTCCCGTACTTCCCAATCCCAGTTTAGTATACTCTACCGAGGTTCTAAGATACGGAATTCTCTGCCTTTATACTTTTTTGAACTTGTCTGAATAACAATTCAAAAAAGCCCTGCAATCACTTCTTCTAACCAATTAATATTTTCCATTTGGTCTGCCAATATAAGCTGGATCCAACTATTATATTCCTTGTCATACAAGTCTAAAGGCCTATTGTGAGCATCATTTTTGTTTTTCTTTTTTGTATTTGTGTTTATTTTCTTCATTTTTTATTCATGAGAACCATTTAAGCCATATTTCATGAGTGTATGTCCCTAGTTTGTTAATATTAGTGTTTGTGTATTGTGGATGTATCATAAAAGAGTGTTTTGGGGTGTGTTGTGTGTGTGTGGTGTGTCTATGACTGATTCTTTATATTTGTGTATCAGGTGGGCGTTTGGGATTGTTGTCTTATACTATGTCAAATTATGTTTCCATTTGTCTTAAATGTATAATTCTATTGATAGATACATTTAAATTGAGTATATTATTTGTTGTAATTTTTTTCTGTAATTTGATGTTTGGAGTATGCCACTTGCTAAGCCCCTGGAGGGTATTTGGCAATTCTCCTTCACATTCCCTAACAAACTATTTTATCTTTTTAAAACAATTTTTTATATGTGTAAATAAAGAAACTAAATGACATGAAAATACAACAGTTCATTAAAAATACTAAAGCTTTTATCAAAACATTTTATACTTGTTAACATCAAACTGGTGGTTGATAAAGTGCTCCCCACTTTATTACTGCACATTCTGAAATAACCATTGAATTAGCTTAACTTGGACACGTGGAAGCAAGTGGAAGCAAGTGGAAGCAAGGCCAGTTAATTTGACAGTAACATTTTACCATCAGCTGAGCATCGTATACCTTTTGGTTCAATGACAAGAAAAAAAATTTGCTAATGCCAACATGCTGCAGGGGCGTATGCACACTTCCTACGGTTTCACTCAGGCATGACAATATCTAAAGTGAGTTTCCTATCCAGGGAAGTGTTGACAGAGTGAAGCCTTGTGTTTGAGGTGCTGAGTGGCAGAAACCTGCAGGGCATGTGATGGGGGTCCAGTTGCAGGAGGCAAATCATGGCAGAAAGAAACTTGTTGAACCCTCGGGAGTAGAGATGAAGTTGTTTCGATGCAGTTTATTTGTGCTTTGTAATTATAACCCGATTTACCAGTGAAATAGGGGCAGCCAAATCGTGCTCCCCACCCGATGTCGAGATTACAGGGCTGCGGTCAGCGCGACGCCCTTCGTATGTTTAAAGTTATACTGCTCACCCAGCCCCAGAGCATACACAGTGCTAAGACCTGAGTAGCATAGCTCCCACCAGAGTGATGAAGTGTATACACCTTAAAGTGATAGTCCAACCAAAATCACTCAGATGCAATTCTGAAAGTGCTGCCTGTGGGTGCATAAGACTGTCCTAATTTGGTCATCAATGCTACCAATGACAACCATTGCTAGATTCACTGTTAATATAAACCGCAAATTCACTAAACTATTTTGATTTACTGCTCACAAAATTAAAAGGAAAAACACATCATACATTGATTTACATAATAGCGTTCGAAGCATAAGGCTACTTCCGAAGGCCAAATTCAACCTGGAAATCTATGTCGCTGACACAGAATTTATATTGAAAATTCACATCATTGGCATTCATTTACTGAGGAAATTCTAAAAGGAACTTCATGGGAAATTTTTCACGAGCGTGTAAGTCATACTAGATGAGGCACATGTGTGTTTTTCTTTCATGACAAAAAAAGATTTACTGATTTAATTGCAGACGTGGTCAAGGAAAGAAAGTTATACTGGCTGTAAAACATGAATCACTTACATTTTGAACATAGGCCTGCCCCCCTCATTAATTTTCATTAATCTTTTGAAAGTGCTGAAAAATAAGTAGCACATCTGTGAGGCTTAATTGATATCTATTGTAATTTTTAGGCAATAGAAATGTATATTCACTTTATGACCTTTGACAGCTGTCAACTGTTGACATCTCCCGCTCTGTAAATGCAACTGTTGTTGGTACATATATTAGGAAGCTTTCATATGACATATTAATATGTGGACCCGGCCTTTGCCAGCGTTGTGTGAAAGGTGATATATTGTGGTAAGAACAGGGTGCTTATTGAGGTCAAATACAGAAGAGAGGTGTTTATGGGGGCCCGAGTCCTGAAGTCTGTTCTGAATCACAGCATCTGATTTCTAGAGGCCCCTGTGTCCCTTGGTGATGGCTGCTTTCAGAAAACACTTCAGTCACGACACTGGCCGCCACCCGCGGAGCTCCCCCACTGACGTGTCCCCTCACTTGCATTGACTAAATAGAATAATGATGGGCTCCAGGAAACAGCACAAAATTGACTGAATCATTTCACTCGCCATGGAGGGAGAATAATCTCTAACACTTGTCCTGAATAAACCGGAGGTCGTACATTCAAATTAATTTGACCACTATTTTATTGTTTAAAGGATTTTCCCATTCTGAACTGGACGACGCATATGTTTTTCAAGAGGCTAGCTGTTTTGGGGAATTGAATAAATTGTTTATTTTTTTCTGGATAGATGATGATAGATTGGTGGGAGTGATACAAGCTAATCAGATTTAAATAGGCAACAGATTGTTTGCTTCTGTGGATGTGTGCTTGTGTGCGCTGGGGCAAGATCTTCCATAGACACGGTAACGCAATCTCAAGAATAATTGCGCACAGCAGCTGAGGTTTCTGAAATGAAGCTTTGAATTGTTAGAGACAGGACATCATACACTATACGCATGACTGGGACTGACTCAGAGATCATTGAGATGATAGTGACGCATCTCATGGACTGGAATATTCTGCATAACCAGTGAGAGAAGTTCTAATGACAGAGACAGGATACCTCTTTTATGAATTTGCTGGGTACTTCACATCACTGAAAATTTTCCCCTTCTTTTACATTAACAGTATGTCCATCCTTGGCCAATACATTACTGCATGGTTCCTTCTACCCACTCACGACTAGATATTTGCCTCTGCATACTTTTTACTGAATACTTCCCTCTTCATACACATAACTGCATGTTTGTCCCTACCCACGCATTTCTGTTCACTGATCTAAGGAGCCATGTGGCAGATGAGGGTCCACAATCATACTGTACTGCCGTTTCATGCGTTTGCTTCTGAAGAAGCTGGCTGTTTTTCAGTTGGAGTAGATTACAATCTATTAATAACTTTACCTTTGGAGGAATACACATCCGAGAGCAGTATAGTTTGAAGGGGGTCTTTATTTTATACTGTTAAGGGGAAATATGGTGAGAATCTCAATTCAAGACTAAACCAATTAGTACAGTGTCCTTAGTCTTATCCATATGACTATCCGTATGTATACACCTAGACTTGTTGACAGCCTTGTTTACCACCATCAGCTATGAATGTGTATTAACTGAGGAATCTCCTAACTCTGCACCATCTTGTTTTGACAGGTGTCTCATTTTGTATAGTCTGGATGCATAGCCATGCAGATTTGGGATTTGGTATTCCCTTCTCAATGTCTGTAAACTGTCAGAAGATTGGCACCGCTATCCGCTGCCCTGAGTTCCAGGTGCTGCCTTTAAAAAAGTTACACAGCAGCCAAAACATTAAAAATAACAGCCTCAAGTGATAAAATATTATTTTCTTGATTTAAAATACGTGAGATAGGACTGACAGGAGATGTCCATCTTTGTTTCTGAAGATTATCCCATAATGCTGTACATTTTATATATATACCATTGCAGCAGGGTTGGGGTCAGTTATATTTCAATTCAGACATACCACTGTGAACATTTTGCATGCCAAACTACTGAAGCTAAGCAGGTGTGGGCTTGGTTAGTATTTGGATGGGAAGACCCCTGGAAAATATGTGGCTGCTGGAAGAGGTGTTGGTTGGCCAGTGGGGGCACTCTTCCCTCTGGACCAAATAAAACTCCCATGTCCCAGCGCAGCAACACAGGTACTGTATGGTGTACTGTCTGTTGGATAAAAGATTTATAGTAAGGTCCGGACTCCTGTGGTAATGTCAGGGTACTTTTCAAAAGAGCAGGCATGTTGATGCCAAAGGTACTCTTCAACTTCCAACAAAAACTGGCCATCCACATCTGGGCATCTGCATCTGATTGGCTATGCAGTTCCTACCTTACCCATTTCCTAACTCAGCTGACCCACCTAGTTACATAATGATACAATGAACTGAAATTCAAGCCATTCATGGAAAAATTCACATAGAACATTCATTTAGTATTTTTACTTCATTTCCTGAACTGGCTGAGTTGGACTGGAATTCACCACAACACTGTTGCTGTTTCCACAAAAGGAACAAATACACCATAAACTTTCATTCACTATACACCTGAGCTGTTAAAATGGAACTGGTCTTATTTCATTGTGCTTTCTGAGAGATCTCTGTGAATAGGAGTACTGGCTGAACAATAATGGCAGATAACGGTGGAAAAGTCTTGCCAGTCAGGATATGACATATGGAATGAATTCTGCTGCAGGAAAACGTTACCTAATTATATCAAATTGCCCCAATTTTTTGAAAAGGCCGGAGAGGGATACCCGAAGGTACGATTTGACTCTAAGAACCTCTGGGCTCCCTTTAACAGCATATCACAGGCATTCAAGTGGACACCAGCAGACATGTGTTCGAAACGGACCTTGCAGATGTGGCAAGTTTCAGTAATGATCGCGCATCTCCTCAGCATTCCCATCGCTGAATTCTCCCCTCAAGGCTAGAGTGGTGGAGAATGGCTGCATTGTGCTTCAGAGGCTTGAGAAAAGGGCCCGCTACTGCCTGTATATTTGATTGGCCGGAGGGCTGGATTCACATATGCCTGGCTTTGCAGAGACTTTTAATAAGTCCTGGGTATGCACCTCTAAGAATGGCGACTTTGTGCGCACACCTCACTGCCGCTCTGTCAAATCCTCCGCATTTCCCTCTGTAACCAAATAGGCAGCATCTTGAGAGTGTTACAGTTCCCCCCACTCCACCCACTCCACCCCCACCCCTAGGAACTTCATTAAGAGCGGACTGCAGTTCAGTGGCGGACCACCTCCTGGAGCACAGGGACATTCGATTCTTTCTCTGAATGCTAATTGTGAGAGTCTCCAGCTGACCAATTATCCCAAGCTATTTTCATTTTTCATTTGAAAGCAGATATTTCTATGTGAATGTTTCCTTCCATAAAAATATGTTACTGTAGTGCCTCTAGATATAGAGATGCCACTATTTGGTTACTGCTGGAAACATTTGCACAAAATTCCACCCATTGAAGCTATCCTCGAAAAAATCTCAATTCAGCATGAGTACTCGTTTCAAAATGATCACAACGAAATGCACATCCATGCCAAGCGTATCCCCAAAGAGTTTGATCCTGACAAACTTTAAATGTTCCAAAAAATCCTCTAACAGTTCAGCACCCTGTGTAGGGCCTTATTGATGGACCAGCTGGATCAACAGTGCTGGATACTGAACTGTACGTCAGTGAGAGCCCCAGTGCTGTTGAGGACACAGAACCCATAGGTTACTTTATTACATCTCAGGTAAATATTTGAGGAGGCTTTCCCCTCAGAGTAGCTGCGCTGAGGTAAATAAATTGAGAACTGATAGCAGTGGTTGCCTGAGCGCTCATCTGTTCCTATTCCGGAGGCTCTGGCAGCTTAGGCCAGGTCACTCCTGGTAGAAGGCCAAAGAAAACCGGGCTCCGTGTGAAGTGGGATTGGAAAGAGGGCTTGTCCCACCGGTGAAACGCTCAACATGGGGCTCTATGTGCAAAGTGCAGGCACGGGATGCCTACTTACGCCTCTGTGAAATACAGGCCATTTTCATCAGGATTCTCTCTCTAGCCTTGCAATCAAGCACAGCCGCAATGTGAAAACTGTTGATTTCAGCTGATGGAAATATCGCCTTGGTGAAAGACACCATTTCCAGAACTGTACATTGTGTTCAATGGATGTTTAAGTTTCATGGTGAGACATATATTTATCTAGGACCGAAAAAACTAATTTCCATCCAGTATTCCAATGTTCTAAATTACATTTCACCATAATCATCCAAATAGATTTAAAAAGCCTCTGAATACACAAAAAGCCAAAGCTATAAATGTCCAACAGAGAAAGAGTTTGTACCAACAGCAGGTACTGTTTAATCTGGATCACTGGAAGTTTTTATTGCCATGGTTACCAAACAGTGGCAGTTCCTCAAATTAAATATTCTTGGGATTATTAAAAAATCTGGAACAACCAATGTCGACAAGAAGGAATGGATTTAGTCATGAGGTACACACTTGTGCGCAAGAGAGGCTGGGCAGGCAAGCCACATGACTAACTACTACTTCAGTCTCAGAGGATCAAGTCCAACTCTGTGGGCTTTTCTCTGGAAACTAACGTACGCACTCATGTTTCCCACAATACGCCCAGCAAGCTTAAACAGCCTACCACCTCGCACAATTTTGTTGGTTGGGCCACTGATTTGCACAAAGGTACACAAATCTGAACCACCCAGTAGGAGGCAAAGACCTACAAGCGTGTTGTCAGAAGGCGATGCAAACAGCCTCAAATATTTTTCCAATGTTTTCCTGTGCAGACCCCGGGTTTACTCTGAACTCCCACCTTGGTGTCCCCAGTGCACAGTTGCAGCCATTTGACTGGAGTTATTCATTTAGAGTTCAGAGCCACCCACATGCAGTTTACAGAATCTTCTACCCTACATTAACGAGACCAGTGGGGGATGTTTTCTCCCTTTTGCTTCTTGCTTGGAAATGCTCAGCTCCTTGACAGGCACTTTGAGGTGGGCCTGTTTAGGTCCTGCTCTGCTGCAATGGTAGACTGCAAGCCTGCCTCGCCGCATGCCGCTCCATCTGTATGTAGCTGGGAGGGGAGGCGGCTTTGAGGGATGCCGCTACTAATCAGGCTGAAGAGACTCGCCTGCCAGAAATTAGAGAGTGGGACCATCCAGAATAGAACCTACTAAAAGCAGGGCTGAAAAACAAGATGGTGCGTCGCCCTCATAAAGGGGCTGTTTTATCATTGACTTTGTCCCAGTCTTTTCGATTTTGCCAAGGAACAATACAAGAGAATGGCACCATGGTTCCCAGCCACCAAACAAACTGAGAAACAACTTGAACTCATTACGAGTTATTACTCCACTTATTTACTGCATGCATGCACGCTGCACAATAGAAACCATAAACAGCCTTGAAATGAGAAATACGGTGTCCATGTGTGTCTCAGACCTAAGTCCTTATTAGTGGTGGATGTCCAAATGGAAAATGTAGTAATATGTTTACGCAGGGTGCAGCATGGTTGTTTTATGTCATGTGCATGTGAAACGCACATATTCTCAGTACTCTGTGGCAACATATGTGCACGCACAGCTGTCAAAAAGCCTAAAATGATATGATGCGAGAAATTTCCCATGCGAAATTTGGGTTCTACACTGTTGATGAAACTAACATTAGCACTAAATTATGTATATTTAATGGACAACTGCTTTTACCTTTACCACAATGTTTTTCCCGGACTCGAGTTGCTCTCACATAAGTAAGTGGATTCCTCCACAAGACCTAGGAATTGGAAGCCTTGTTTATATGGTCCTTCCAATTGATAACAAACCCTAGCATCTTTCCACAATGCAGACATGACAATGATCATATATTGCCAATTGCCAAACCAACATACGATCAGTTCATGCACCTTGCCAGTCTTGGCCAGTCAGGAGAGGCTGCTAGAGAGCAATAGAACTGAACTGACTTCAAATGGCTTAATCCCAAGTCTTACTTGGTAAGGCTGAGCCGATTGTTCACTCACTCATGTGGACCTCCGACAATGGATGATAATGGCATTGCTGAGACATCAACACCCATTTTCATGCATTTTCTCTTCAAAAATCCAACATTTCCCTTACCCACCATCCTCTGCATTTTTTACATTTACTTCATTTGAAAACCAATAAGCCTGAATCACGATGTTAATTTATGCTTGGAAATAAGTTATATATTAGAATGCATGTATGCCTACGGATAGGACTGGCTGTATATGATGCTGTAAGGAAATGTATTGCTGTAATAACCTGATTAGTCTCATAATAATATGGCCAATAGTGTGATTTGTGATCATCATCATATCCAATTTATTTATAACAATGACCACATTATTCTTTTAGACTTAATAACATCATGCTTTAGTCACAGAAACAATATTTTTTACACTTTTGACTGATTTGAAATTCATATAATATGATACTGACTTTGTGGATTTGGGGGGAGAGGTGACTTTCATATTATTCATATAAAAGTACACAGAAATTCAATCCCGGCTTTGATATGTGTCGCCGACATACAGTAATATGGATCAAATCATGCTGAGAACATGGGGTCCTTTTTCACCTAAAAATGTCAAACAGCATGGAAAATGAAAAGCATTAGTTTACCTTCATTAGACAAGACGTTTGTGCGAAATTGAAGTACATCAAAGCTGTCAGAGATGTGAATTGGGGGAGTTAATCTGAGGTAGGCAGTGCTTATGGGGCCGGTGAATTGTTGGGATGATTGGTACTGAGCCAAAATGTATAGACACGCATAGTCGTGCGCGCTAAGTAACCACCGCTGATGCAGAAAGACAAGCAGAAAACCTGGCTTTACCAATGCCCTGGTCAGGTGCCAAGACAGATTTAACTACAACTATGACTGAAGCATTGGCAGCAAGGCAAAATAAATGATATTATTTGTAATACATTTGTCCAGCAATTCTTGGCCCGAAGACCATTGTTATTGAATGTGTTAGGGAGTGAATGGAACAGAATCATTTCTGGAAAGAAAAGAAATGTAGGGCAAAAACAACAGTTACAGTTACAGTCAAAAACGTGATAAATGACCTACAAATACTACAATTGTGAACTAACAAAATAGAAAACCAATGGAATGGAACCATTGAAAATACAAAAAAACAAAATACTCAGTTTCTCAGATATCTGTGTCTGCAACAAGTGGGTGCTTTTGTTTCACAATAATTTTGTTCTTTAAAGGGGACGGTTGCAAAAAATGACATTAATATCTTAATCACACATGGAAAATCATAAATTTTGGGTCAAGCCTGAAAAATCTGCTCAGGAAGCTGGATGTATGTTCCATTAGGTTTTACAGTTAAGTCACACCTAAATCTGAGCAAGCAGAAGAAAATAAATGTCTTTTTTCTCTAAACTCCAGTGCCAAAGCATTATTGTCCATCATTTATGTGGCCAGTGCAATGAGTCAGGCATCAGTATCCTATAACTCTGGCAGTCTACTGCTGCCACCTAGAGATCAAGGAATGAAAATTGACCCAAAATAAAAGCTAAAAATAATTTTCAACATGTTTTAATTAAAAAATGTAAACGGAATACATTATGATCCGCTTCAAGTACTCACAGCTTCATTTCAGAATCTGGAAATCCTGCCTGACCCTCCTCCTTCTGTTGGTACTGCAAGCAGATCTTCAGAGCACCCCATGCTTTCTTTAGTGTCAAAGGAGAAATGCTAGTCTCTGTTGGAAAAAAGGGATTTAAAGACATAAAATCAAGCAGACACACTTTTGGTAGTATAGATGATTTACATGACCAGGTATTGGGTGACAAGCAAAACAACTCAAACTAAGACTAGAGATGATTCTCACTAATCATGCCAGTAAAGTGCTGAAGAAGGAGCAGACAGGTCATGACAGGGGCTGTAAGATCACTGATTAAGGGGTAACTTTGTGGAATGTGACACCGTACACCTACAAATGAATGCCATACCAATAAATTGGTTTGTCTTTACTTTTGACATTGTTCATTTGTCTTTTTAGCTTTGACTGATTATTCAATATTTTTTTTTAGCATGCTGAGATTAATATCTCTTTCAGGGGATCTGGATCAGGGAAAGAATGTAGCTGACATTTCAGAACAATAAAAAGTAATTTTCAACAGTCACACAATAAATAATACTACAATTTATTATAACATAATAAGCAATGAATAAAAAAGATAATGAAAAGCAGACAATGAAGACACGTGGGAGTTGTATATTTGATTTTTTTTCCATGTGTCCCATTGTAACTGAGTATATGAATTCAGAGAAATTCAATCCCTTCACTGCTTCAGTAGCAATGTCAGATAATTTAACAAATGAATAATCAAAAACAGATGTTGTTGAGGCAAACATGAGCACGTTATGTAAAATAAGCTGGTGAATGCATACCCAATGTTGTTGTTTTTGGAGAGAATACACAAAGGTATAATTTCAGTGCATTTTCTAACTGTGTGGGTTATGGATTCTCCAGCTGTAGTAGAAAATGTGTTACTTATACACTAGGTTAAACTGTCCCATGTTTCCCAGTTGCAGTGGACAAAGCACCTCAATGTCATCCAGTACAATGTTTTTCATATTCAAGCCAACACTGTCACTGAATTCTAGGTACTTCCCTCGATTTTACAGAGAAACTGAAAATCTGTACAGAACCTCTCTTTCTGGCTGCATTCTGGACCGTCAGATTTCAGAAAGTATGGGAACCATGTGTAGATTTTTCAGTGGAATTGTTCTCGTTGTCCTGAAGACTGGGCGCATATTCAGGGTTGCTATCTGGGCTTAATCAAGGCAATATTAACGCTACCTTCCCTTGGTCTGTAGACGTGATTCTCGTTTATACGCCAGTAAATATATTCAGTTATCGCGGTGTTTAACGAGACCTAAACATAGGGAAACAAACATGGCTGCCTCCATAGAAAGCCTACTTTCGGAGATCTCAGGTCTCGAAGACCCCATTGAAGAATTACAGAATTTGAAAACTGCCGTTTTAGCAATACCATTGAATTTGCTTGGAGAGACAGTGTCTGGGCTGCGACTGGAAGGTCTTTTTTCACTTTTAAATACCAATGACAGGTTCGTATATTTCATGAGCGAGAATGTTATGCTGAGTCAACCCACTTCTGCTGAATTAGCTGCCTGTCTGCTGATTTTCAACAAGCCTGAACCGAAATCGTAGCTACCGAAATTGTTCTGGTGAAACAAGCATGGTGTTTGACATCATTTAAGCAATAATTTTCGTAGATATGTTTACATGTTTATAAACGTTTACTAGGTCTGAACAGTATGTAACTTGTGGTGAGCTAATGTTAGCATTCTCATGGCAAATGTGGCTCCAACTTCCATTGACTGAGAAGCCTGTTTGAAATGAAAGCTAGAAAGCTACCTAACTGCTGATATTACAATGTCTTGTTGTCTGTTCATACCAGCACAGTTTAACTGAATTGTCAACCAGCATCCTTTAATATTGTAATAATTATCGAGTAATTAAGCCAGCTAGCAAGGCAGCTATATGGATAGCTCGTGAGGGTGATATCAGACAGAAACTATATATTATAATGTATTAAATCGTCAACATCAATGGTCACACGTTCTTTCTTCTGTAGGCTTCACATTTATAATATTTCAATTTGCTTTGTATAGAACACAAATCGAACTATGTGTGGGCATACTGAGTCGCATTCTCCAAGCTCTCGATCCGCTCCACCTGGCTCAGAACTGCAGGGTAGAACTCCAGGGAGGACTGAATCATTCTGACGACTTGGTGAAAATCTTGGCGGTGTCACAAGTGAGTGTTCTCGTACCAGGATTTGTTACTAGTTAGCTGTGTATTGTCGAGACAGGTGACAACAGTTGATGGTAGCCTCTTAAGTTTAATATTACTCTGTCTCTACATTGTACTAAGAAGTGTATAGCAATAATTCCCCTTATCTACCAGATTGGGAGGATTGTCGAACATTCCGATGCTGTCACAGAAATTCTCAACAATCAAAACCTGTTGAAGGACGTCATTCACTGCATAGGACTGGAGAAAATGTCTGTTGCTAAAGAGGTAAGAACTTGTGCCTGTTGATATACCTCCATCATTAACCATCCCTGTTTGAATTGGCTGTCACTTTGTAACACATTATATTGATATTATTATTGTCATAATTCACTTGTTCACAATAAAAGATTTAAATATGCTTTGTTTTAATATTTTATTTTTTTTTATAACACATTTTACAGGCTATTCAAGCACTCTCCAAACTGGCTCATACCAAAGCAGGGCTAGACGCCTTATTTCAGAGTAACTTACTGAAAGACCTGAAAGATGTTATGGCCACAAATGACGTGATCCGCTACAGAGTGTATGAGGTAAGTTATGTTCATTGGACTTGAAACACAGTAACTTTAATAATTCCGGTTTAAAAAAATTCTTAGTGTGTGGTCTGTTGACACAGCTGTATTTGGTATATACCAACATAGCAGTATCCAAAGGAAAAAAAGCACAAAGAAAACCAACTGAAATGTAGAAATAATCTGACGTATACATGCTATGTATTTCTTGAAAGGAAACTGCAAACTACAGGCCAGTCTGATTCAATTTCTGTCATTAAATCAGACAACTAAATGGTGTATGTCTGTCCCTCTCTTCCTATTGGACAGCTGGTAGTAGATGTTTCCTCTGTGTCGCCCGTTTCCCTGGGTTACTGTGCCAACAGTGGGTTCATATCCCAGCTGCTGGGGGAGCTGACTGGTGATGACGTGCTTGTCAGGTAACTGCTATTATAGCTCAGACGCTCCAGCATACAAAAGCACAAAGTGCAATACTGCATACTTTTTTCAAATAAAAACACTCCACATTTTAGTTTATTGGATGGATGGGATGAGGTGATACCCCAAACTCACAGTCTGATTTCCTTAAGAAATAGTATGTTGATTAAAATAGTCAGAGAGAGTCCATTCATTAAACAAACATGCTCAGATGTAGTCATTATCATAGTAATCATCAGTGTTGTCAGAAACATATCATGTTTTTTAGCTCAGCAAATTTTTAACTGTAAACCTCAACCTTTCATCTTTCTTTTTTCAGGAGAGCTAGGTAACAATGTAGCCACTATGCTACCTATTTAAAGTATTTGTATCATGAAGGCGATCATTACGTTTTTAAAAATCACGAATGAATATATTTAATGGTATCAGTGTTATAGTCTCACTTATTCCTTCTTGTCATATTAATACAAATGGTATAACAGGTATAATTCTCATCTTGCCTACTGGAGAAAGAAATGGACAGACTGTTTCCTTGCTCATATATATCATACACACACACACACACACTTCCTGTGACCTTATGATACCTGATAAGGCATCGGCAGTAACAATGGCCTTTTTGTTAGCATTGAGCTTGCCTGATTAACCTCCACAAATGATACACTGATCATCATTGTTATGGTGAGTGTGGTTGATTTCACTTCTCTGCCCCATTCAGGGCCACAGCAATGAGATGGTGACAACTCTTGCACACAGTCAGCATGGGAGGCAGTACTTGCACCAGCAGGGCATAATGGATAAAATCTCCAACATGATAATTGGTGCCGAGACTGACCCTTTCTCCAGCTTTTACCTTACCTGGTAAGGCACCTCATATTATATACAATACATGATTAGACCATTGCATACCTCAGTTGTGTTTTAATGGTGGGAAAAGCCATAAGAGCTGTGGATTCACACACCATATTTATTAACTTGTTTATATTTAAATTCATGCAGTTTTATTGTGTTGCAAATATACAGTATTGGTGTGTTCCATTGTTTTGATTTCCACTTTTTTGCTTAAAGCTAGCAATGGTATATACATCTGGAAGATGGGTGCTGCATTCCCTTTTGTCATGTGATGGTGAATTCTCATAAAGAATCATCTCAGAATCTGAATTGTGTTTGCAATATAAATATACAATATAATCTGTGCCCAACTTGGGCAGTTTTTTATGGAATCAGCACAAATTTTGCTCATGGTTCTTGAAAACTCTGGGTCATCATCAGCATACTAGGGACTTAACGCTTGCACTATTTTTTTTATCATCAGGAATTTTAGTGTTGGTTGAAAACAAAGTGTTGCTTATAAAGGCACAACATAATGCCTTCATAAACCATATATAAGCAAATGTCATACTTCATTAAATTGAGACATAACACTTTCTTATGCAATAAGTTATACCAAATGTCACATAACCAAGAATGTCACCTGGTTAAAGGCTAAATGTTATGAGTGACAATGTAAATGTTAAGGGTGACATAACTCATGCATTTATGATGCTAGGCTGACTGTGGCATAATACATGATGTCACTTGGTGTCATCATAGAAAGGGACTTGTACAATACCTAAAATATTCGAGTGGCATAGTCTAAAGTCCTGCTTTGAATATTATGTAAAATACATGGCATTAGCCATTCATCAATGGTCCACAGTCAGCCTGACAGTTTGTGAAAATTGTCCAGGAAGAAAATGCCAGTCTTCCCTCTGTACCTCCCTCCCTCTCTCTTCCTCTTTGTTCTTCCTTCTGTCTTTTCAATTCAGATTAGCTTCATGTGGCAGAACTGATTAGTGACTGTGTCTCTCTTCCTTTCAGTACCTCCTCTTTTGGATTCTTGTTATGTCTTGCTGTGATATGCCATGACATAAGACTGTATCTCTTTCGTCAGGGCTAGTGAAGTTCTTTGGGAACCTGGCTATCATGGACAGCCCACAGCAGATTTGCGAGTGCTACCCTGCCTTTCTGCAGAAGGTGTTTGAGATGGCAATGGACCAGGACCCAGTGATGACGGGTGTGGCCCTGGACACACTGGGAGTGCTGGGTTCCACGGTGGAGGGAAAACAAGTTCTACAGAAGACTGGTGGGTGCAATGCTGACACTCTTAGTACGGGGCTGATGTGACTTTATATATCACATTTAATGTTAAATCAGGCTCTTGATTGTATTGAATGAATCTGACTTGATGGTCCTAATAGTGGAATATTGAGATAAAGCTCATATGAAGTGTTGTATTACTGTACATCTCATGAGAAATATTGAGTTAAAGCTCATATGAAGTATTGTGTTAATTATGTATGTACTGGTTTCATATTATACAGGTTGTCTGCAAGGCCCATCTGTACAGTTCTGATGATGCAGCAGGGCAGGATAATATTATTATAAGTAATGTAGTCTCAAACTAACTCAAAGGTATTTGAAATAATTTCTCATGAGAGGTAAAGTAAATAATGCAATTTTCTCATATTTATTTTCAATAAATATGTAGGAACAGCGGTAAAATTATTCTCCCTTCTATCTCCTTCAAATTGGGCTGGGCTGTACACTAGAGAAATATGTGGAAAGCCAGTTAGGTTTATTTTTGGCTGTGTGTTAATTACACATTTAGTACTAGCTTATACACTTAAATATCTAATTAAACCCTCTTTATTAAATTATTTTGGAGATCCGTGGCAGATAGTGGTACAAATCCCATAAGTGTTCTTAAATAAGAGCTCAAAAATTCACTCCGAGGGGCCTTTGGGTGGATCATGCAGTAAAAGTGCTTGTTTGTGGTGCAGCTGCGGGGCCTGCAGCTGGCTGTGGGAATCCCAGCTGTGCCATTGCTGCCTATGGCCAGAGCCCCACAATGGTGGCTCGGCCCCACTAGGGATGAATAGGGGTTAAGCTGGTTAAAATCCTCAGGCTCCTCACTCTGTCAGCCCCTCTTATTCTTTGTGATCTTATCACATCTTGACTTCCTTCTTCTCCAGCAGCATAGACTACACTGGCATTTGATCCACAGTGCGAAAAGAAGAGAGTGTCACATGTAACTAGGGAATCATTTGTACAGCTTCCTCCTCCTGAGTATGTGGGAGAGACCAGATTTTAGAACAGTATTTTGGAAATTAAGTGAATTTTTATAATAATTTATGTTATCATTTTTATGCATTAGCAATCATTGTTAGGCCAGCTGTTTTCTCTCTCAGCTCTGGTGTTGCCCTGTTCTTCTCTGGTAATGCACCTGTTGCCAATTAAAAATGCTAAAATATGGGACAGCACTAAGAGGCCATCTTGACCCCGTGGCTCCTTGGTCTTTTTTTTTCTCCAGGTGAGAAGTTCCAGAGGGTACTGAAGAGGATGAGCCAGCTGGCTAGAAACGCCACAACGGAGATGAGAGTCCGCTGTCTGGAGGCCATTACACTACTCCTCACGCTCCCGGTAAGACCCTAGTGCTTTCAGGATACGGTCCGCATGCTGCTCTGGAGAGGCTGGCAGTACTGGAGCCAGGCTCACAGATTTAAATTCCAGACGGGAGGCTCTCTTTGCACCCCCACAGTGCATTACCTCAGCTGCCTCGACAAGCATAGAACTCTACTGCAGAACATGCCCATTTGCAAGATTACAGGCTTTGTAAATTGCCTTTTATTAGGACATCAGCTAAGCAGATGTATAACACGTGCTAATGTAGCTTGGTTTAATTACCTTCACTAACTCCAGCTGTCTTACTTTGTAAAACATTCATCATGCTTCAAGGATTAATGGCCTGGGTGGTCTGGAGGTATTGCCACACTAATGTGATAGTCTTAATGTGATGTATAGACCCCTAAAATATTCACTGTGTATGTTGATAAAATGCTGTCCTCGGTTCACTTACAATGATTAGCCATCATTTCCTTTTCCTATACTGACAACATGAAAGCGGTAGAGTCCTGAAATAAATGGTTTTACTTACAGCTTAGCAAACATTATCTAGGCTGATTCACATAGGTTGTTTTTAGACATTAGCCATACATGTAGATGGATGTTCTCTAGGTTAATTGTAATTAAGTGCCCTGCTCAAGGGTCCATTGAAAAAACCCCGCCAGGTGTTGTTAACCATTACAGCACTTATTTTGCTGACCTCAGCATGTGTTACATACTCTTTGGTGAGCATGGCTGGACACTGGAATTTTGAAACTCAGACTGTTGTTCACTTCTCCAACACTGTATTTCAGGAGTTGGGACACATGGCCACTGATTTTGTAGGTAGTATTGATACCACACCCAGTTGTAAATTAATATGTTACAGTAGACCAGGGATTGGCAGAGCAGCATTGATAAGTGCATACTCATATATATGATAGGCCTGGCTTTAGTGACTGGCACATGACCATGCTGAGTAACGCTTCCCTACTTTCTGGTAGGCAGAGCAGCAGACGGAGGACCTCTTGGGCCTGACGGAGTCCTGGTTTGGGGTCCTTTCCAACCAGCCCATGGAGATGTTCCGCGGCATCAGCACCCAGCCCTTCCCTGAGCTCCATATCAGAGCCCTGCGTGTGTTCGCTGTGAGTACATCACTGTCTGCCCCCATTTGGACCAAGCCATCAGAACAAACATTGTCATTACATTTGATATGCAGTCGTCCTTCGATATCCGTGGGGGATTGGTTCCAGGACCCCCCATGGATATCAAATTCTGCGGATGCTCACATCCCTTATGTAAAATGGCACATTATTTGCATATAACCTACGCACATCCTCCGGATTACTTACAATGCTTAATACGATGTAAGTACCATGTAAATTGTTTATGGAATAATGACAATAATATATTTTTTCAAATATTTTCTATCTGTGGTTTGTTGAATACGCGGATGCGGAAGCCACAGATACAGAGGGCAGACTGTATTTCACAAGCGTTCTGTTCATTTCTCGCTGAGATCATTATAGCTCACACATTCAGAGAACATCACTGAAATCTTGTCAATAGATGTCACTTGGAAAGAATGCAATCACTTTGCTGTTTTAATTTGCCATTCATGTCGTAATATATTTTTACTGATTTCTTCGAGGCATCAAGTAGTTTTAATGATCAGAAACAAAAAATAAAGGCATGTTTATTTTATCATGGTAAAATGCATTGCATCACTGCCTAAAGCTTTTATTTGAGTTTCAATTCGATGTGTTGGTTTTTCCCCCCGTCAAAGGCCATCGCGTGCCAACCCTGGGGTCAGAAACTAATGGTTGCCTCCCCGGGCTTTGTGGAGTTCATCATTGACCGCTCCACAGGACCAAGTAAGGAGTCAAAAGATGCCAAGTTCGAACTTGTGAAAGCCCTAGTGGACTCCACCTCCACGGCAGAGATCTTTGGTAACCAGCATTACTTGAGGTTGCGGGCGTATGTGCGCGAGGGGCCATACTATGTGACAGCTGTGTCATCAGTAACCGTGGAGGGTGCCGAGTGAAACAGAGGAAGTGTTCCACTCATCATTACTGACTGAAGGGATGACCAATGAAAGCTCTTATTAATTTCTTTTTGTCTTAACTCCAGCGATGCTAAATGCACTAATGTTTTTGTACTTGGTCTCTTATGTGCGCTCATTAAATATGGACTTGGCTGAGTGATAACATGCCTGTCTTTTATTATTTTCTGTTTGCTGTGTTGGATTATGCTTGTGAGTTGTCAATGAGACCATTCTCTAAACAATCTTGACTTATTCACAAGCAAAGTAAAACATGCAGTTTCAGAAGATGTATATACATTTTAATAGGAGTGGAAATGTAAATACTCAAAAGAAATATCAGCATTTTTAAGCATGGCGTATCAAGTAGCCATGCAATGCTGCAAACTCAGGATACAGAGTGCATTTTTCACTACATGATCATCTTATCTGCATTAATGCCTACTGGCCTAGTTTCACCGTGTCCGTGTTGAAATGTGGGAATGTGCTCAGGTGTTCTGGGTATTGCAGTCTGAGCAGATCAACTGTAAGGAGATGTGTTAAAAAAACGCACACACACACACATCGGAATGTGGTGTTTCGTGGAAGACCTTTGATTTGTGACTCGGGGCCCCATCATGACTGCTGGACAATGGGCCCCAGTAGGTCTGATTGGGCTCAGGTTATGGTTCACCCTGCTGCACCAGCTCAGAGGAGTCATTACTGCTCAGCAGTTTGTCAGTCAGGCCCCTGTCCTCAGAGGACACTGCAAATCATCACCCCATTTTGTTAGTGAGAATGAGGTCAGAGCCCTTAGGTCCAGTTCACACTACGGGTAGCAAGTTTACTCTCGTTTCCTCTGAACAGTCAAGTTCAGATGCACTTTAGTGGTAATATAACAATATCTTGTCAGAATGAGTCCTGATGGAAATTAGTTGGGTTATGGGAAAATGAGCATGAGCCTACTTTGTGAACTAGCAACAGAAGTTGACTACTGGAATATTTGTGGTAAAACTAAACCTCAGTCATAAATTGTTGGCATATTAGTTGCAATTTTAGCAGTAAAAATAAAAAGTGTCTGCCTGTTCCATAAAATCAACAAGCATTTCAGAGATTTATCTACAATGAATGCAACCTTCCACTACAGCCTCCATGTTTGTTTACATTTAAAAATGTGCAAGTGAGTTTGGATTCCCATTCAGACAAGTGGCCCTCTAGCTCCTCTCAGTGGTTTGTGTGTGTGTATGGGTGTGAGTATGTGTGTGGACAGGCGTAAAACATCAGGGTATGATTCATTCTTACAGTTGTCAAGTTATGAGATACGGGTGTGAATAGACACAAAGTAACCAGACCCCTTATCCGGCCTCCATAAGGCCCCCACATGTCCTGAGACTGATGTTCCCCTGCCTATTTGCCCAGTGCTGCTCCTGCATGCCTTGCAAGTGTTGCGTTTGCTACACATGGTCAGTGCATGCATGCCTTCCTTACATTGTTCTCTGTTTCTGACAACGTAAAGTCTTTGCGCATTGAGTGCTTCTCACTTCAGATTAATGGCACATTGAGAGCTGACTCACAAACACTTGGTCTGTTGCTATGCGGCGATTTTGTGGTCACGTGTCTCTGTGTCAAGACCTCACAGTGAATTCATTTATCATATTCCATTTCCTGTCGAGGATCCCAAACCTCTACAAATCCCGTGTTCACTGTGTGCTCAGAACCAGCACTGTTTGTGTAGGCCACTTTCCAGACCCGGCCTCCTGCCAGAACATTTGTCAGTTGCAGTAGTTATGTCTTTCAGCCATCATAAAGCCTGTACTTTAGATTTGTCTCCTGATCCTTGTTCAATTTTCATTTTCCATTGGAATGAATCAGAGGGTCCTCTGCTTGTCAGAAAACCTTGAGGCTGAGAATAGATTGGGAAGGACTATTTGAGAAAACCCTCAATTTTGAAGTAACAGGAGGTGGTGATTAATCGCACTTTAAAAACTGGGTATGACAAGGAGGAAATGATTGGTTATTCGGTTTGATCCCATTTCTAATTACATAGGCCTCCATCATGTGCCATCTCACAATGGCTTCAAGGTTTGCTCTCAGCAGCTAAGCCTCATGTTCATCTAGATTTTACTTGAGAAGGATTCACAAGTATTGTGGTTCTCCAAGTTCAATGTTAACTACTCTAGTTGTCCATGTAGGCCTCTGTTATCTCCACCTATGACTGTAGTTTGCTAAGAGCATCACAAGTGTTTTCAGTCTATGGACACACAGACCAGAGTATATAACTGTTTTCATTCATTGATCTCTTCTTTGAGTGGTATGGAAAGCTGGGTGCATTGAGTAGGTCACTTTTCACCTCCAGGGAAGATATTTTGTGCAAATAAAATTTAATGACCACACCAGCTTTTATAATTAGTGCTGTAATTTGATGAATGAAGCATGGACAAGTTATTAATAAGCTATGTCAAGGTCTTCTGATAGTTTCATGTGGTGCTTTGATTCATACAGAAGATTTTTCAGTTGGTTTTAATTGTTTAAGGAACTTACTAAGGTCTGAACAAAGATGTCCTTTTTATATACAGTGCAAAGAAGATAAACTAAGCCTTTAAAAATATGACTAGAATTTTTTGTACACCCTGTACTTAGCATGTTTAACTGTTTATTGTTCCTCTGAGATTTAAACCATTTCCATGGTTCTGCAGTAAGAAAACGGACACTTCTCTTTAATGGCATCCTGTACATCCTTAGAGGAATTGAAGATTATTTACTAATTTACTTTGGTTTACTTGTCAGGAAACATGCACAAGAAAATATTGCACCATATTTAGCTATAAATCACCAAGAACTAATTGTCATTAAATGAATTTTTAATTTGAACCAACATAATCTCTTCTTGGGTCATTATGTAACTGTTCATTCTGCAATATTTTACACTCAATATTTATGTGAAACAATTATTTTGCTGTGAGAAGGTAAGTGCATCGTTTTGGGTGTAACATTTCTGGATCACTATAAAGATTTAAAAATAATTTGCACAGATCTGTTGTAGTTCCGTTTCTCTCATCACAGAGGTGGGAAAAGAGCTGACTGTTGCACACAGAACTGATGTAACAGTACTGTAGAATACATTTTTCAGTCACATAACTGTCACGCTGCAAAATCATAGCAGTCATGCTGAATAATTATGGTAAACAGGCGAGATTCCAGAGATTAGCAGACTATTTAAATAGGTTGCTTCACGCTGGTATTTCATCAAGCCAGTGTACCAGGTGTTTTATGTAAGAATTGCTTGTTAATTGAGTGGTAAATGGGTTGGAACAATCTCTTACTTTTCTGTAGCTACTTTTCTTCTCGAAGTCTGTGCCTGTCTTGCAACGAGACAGAAGAACTTAAATTATGCAAAAATGTCCACTGGTCTTTTCAATGAATAATTAACTCTCCTGTGCTTTTGTCTCAATTTAATTAACCTTGGATTGAAATCCTGAATATAAAGGCAGAGAGGTTGCTTTTATTAACCTTATCTGTCGATTCTCTTCAGTCTCTCAACTCAGTCTCAGAAATGGATAATTCTTATTTCCCTGATGAATATCTGTTGCAGACAAGGTCTCAGTTGTGACAGATTTCTGGGAAATATACATGAAATCTGCAGAGACATAAGAAGAAGGCCGGCTGGATTATCAACCAGCTGTAATGTATATTGTTAAGTAAGTGATATCGTTTTAAAATCCATGTTTTGTTTGAACCTTCAAAAAACCTTTGTAATATCTCCATGTCATTCTTTCAACTGCAGAATTTTCTAATCTAACAAAGCAAAATATCTTTTAAAAATAATTACGAATCCCCTCATTATGTCATTATGGAAAATGTTCAATTATCTCTGTGACGTATAGAAAAGCATAAAAAGGCCACAAGAGAATGTTTGCCATGGGTGAGTTATTAAAATAATATCTAAATCTCTATTTCTCAAATCACAGGACTGTATGCGTGAGTATGCAGGTCCATGATATATTTCTTTTATAATCTCAACAAAACACACATTTGAAGTTAATTACCATAGGCTTTTACTGGATTCAGTGAGTGGAATAGTAAAGTATACTCAGTGACACAGTATTCCCAGAAATCACATAGATTCCATTGTTGGAAGCTGTTCTTACCTCCAGAGTAAACATTTATGCCAATATCGTTGCTGTCTGCCGGGATCCCTCCATTGAAGGGTTCCTGGTGGTTAATCTTGCTTCGCCACTGAATCTGTATTTGGAACATTTTGTTTTGAGCCAATCGGTTTCCCCAACCCTGTCTTCTGAAATTCAGCTGCTGCTCAGCTCTGCACAAATCCCACTGCAGTTAACACAGCTTGTGTGTTCATGCACCACCTGGTTCAGCAAAGAAATTCCACGATAGTTTGAGTTTATGTGCTTGTCACAGTTACCCTTGACAAAAATAAATTGCACTCGCCTGGGAAAAACCACTTCAGGTTCACCTGTTTAGTTGAGAATTGCCGCTCACGGTAATATTTGTCTTCGCATGTATTTTAGTACATAAGATACTTTACTATAATTCTGAGTTAAAGTTTTAGCCATATTTCTGGTGAAGTCATTGAGCATAGTATATGAAAACCTAAGACACGCAAAACCGTCGGTTCCAATTTCAGTTGAAGACTTACAGAAAAGAAATGAGTAAGTGCCAACACAGACGCTCGTAACATGGTTTACAAATCAAACCTGCCTGTGATTAAGCAGACCGAATTAATGTTCCTGTCAACCTGCTGGACTCAGAAGGAGAGTGAGGAGGTAAGCTCTATGCGTGTTTTGGGAGACATTAATTTGTTTCTGCATAATGCGTGAAGGACTGACTTTTGGCAAGTCACTACGTAGCTATGAATTGTTAAGTAAAACAAAGTTTTATTGCTTTTTCCACAGGTATTAAAAGGTACGGAGTAGCTGGAAAGTTGTATTTGCCAAAAATGGAACTGTCTGCTCATTTGTATGGCTTGATTTTTTTTCATAAGCACATAGCAGTAGATTGATTTCATACAATTTTTATTCAGCTTTCATCTGAGAATGCCATCCCCCTCACATGGTGTTTTCATACGGCCTAAAGATCTGTCACAAGAGTAAAAACACTGCAAAGTGTAACCAGACAGTGATCATTGTTCCAATATTTCTTTTGGCAGTCCAAATGTATTTGAAATGGAAATCTCTATTGATCTCAAATACTTGCCAACTTTTACAGAAATTCTGAATAAGCGTTTTATTCAGCGTATTCAAAGCACAATTTCTAAAATACTGAGTGTCATATGTTTGTGTCGTACGTCCTGTTGTGTTGTCTGTGTAAGAGGATGGTCTGCCATCTGGCTCATGGTTGTATTGAGTGAATTTTGCATTGGCAGTGAGATTAAGGTTGCTAGACCCACACACCAAGTGATTACAGGTTCATATCCCAGGTGGAGTATTATTACAATACCCTCAAGGAAGACGCTTAATCTGAATGGCTACAATAAGAAAAGAGCTAGACATTTAAATAATATGTGCGTAATCCTTCTCTCTGTAAAATTAATATATTTACACATGTAATGTGTATATTTTCAGTCCAAGATCAGTCCCCAAACAGCAAAATGAAACATTTTTCCACTCCTATAGCAAACGGTCCAACAAAAGGTCTGTGATTTACTGAAGGTGCTTTCATGTTTTTCTCTTTTCTTCGTGGAGGACATGGCTTGAGGCTTTGCAGTGGTGAACCAAGGCTGTGGTTTATGGGAGACTGGGATAAACTGTATGCTTTTAAGAGCAGTAAGATTGGCAGACAGTGCCAGCCCCTCAGAGGTCTACTGTTTCCTGAGCAGGCTTAGCATGGTGCTCCAGTTCTTTATCTGTGAATAATTTATAGTGGCACAAGAAGAAAACATCCAGGTAATGAAATGTTATTTACTCTTTTGGAATACCTTTCTGCAGAAACGTGTGGTAATGTGCTGTGAGGTAAAAGCACCTCCAATAAAATGTATCAGTAATAAAATTCACTGGGGAGTTAGTCTGAATGGTGGATACATAACCGCAGAGACAGTTCTTTCTAATATGTTTTTACTTCTACTTGTGTGTAAGTACCCTCCAGGATAGGTGCTGTCAAATAGCTTTGCTGATTTTTGCACATGAAAGCTAGATGCATTTACTGAAACCCTAGCTTTAATCCAACAAGCGAATTAATCATATCAAACAGCTCATTTTATATTCTGCTAATCTGAGCCTTTGAAGCATTTACTCATTTCACACATATTGATTAAATTAGATTCCCACACTCACAACACCTCCACTGTAGATCCTGAAAGATTGTGCTTCGGTAGGAAATATTGGTTCATTTCTGTTATTTAGCAGAGGATTAATATTTATGAGTTAAACCCTTGTGGACCCTTTTTGGGCTAGCATGTATGTAACAGATATGTTCAATTAAATTCTAGCTCATAATAGGAAATAATGTTAAGTGACAGTTTTGCATTTACTTGGTTTCAGATGGCAAAGCATTGCTTTTTTTAGCTTGCCTGAAATGATCAGACTTCAGTACACTTAGTATGGGGATAACAACAGGGCCACTAGTTTCCATTGTACAAAATCAACACTTTTCACAATCATAGATTCACACATATGGGTATACACTTCTTACTGCTGATTCACTGGGTGGCTCATGCAGTAACAACATACAACCAGAAGAGGCCAGCAAAGTGGTGGCAGCCATGGTATAAACAGTACCATTTTCACTGCTTTTCCTACCTTAGTTTCCTACCAGTTTGGAGGATGACATGAGTCAGACTAATTCATGGGCATACATATGTTCTCATGAGGTCTTTTCTTTCTTTAGAGTCTTCATGTCAGCCTACTGTATTAATCTTTTGGATTTATAGCATAGATTTAGTTAGTGTTACAATGTCAACCTTTTCCCTACCACTTCATTTATTTTTATTTGTACAGGATGAATCTTTTTTTTTTTATTTAAGGGAGCAGTCAAAAGAAAGATCTAGGATAAAAGCCACAGTTGCTTTTGAGGAAAGTCATAAGTGAAACAGACATATTTGTCTCTCAAAACAACATATGCAAAACTATTTTACTGTACAGCACTGGTGCACGTACTAGGAGTGCCATAGAAATCTCCCAGATGTTGGATGTGCTCCTTTCAGATAGACTGGCGTTGGAACAGATGACTTCCCTTCAGATGCCTAGGGACTGGGTCAGTTTTCTGTGGTTAAACTAATAGCCTGAGAGAAGGGATGGATGTCTGTAACATGAAGAATTAAAACAAACACGAATACATTGCTTTTTAAATGACTGAAATATCATAGGATTGGATGTTGCAAGGTCAGAAGGTTGTGCTTTTTAGTCCTCTCTCCCAACAGCGCTGAAAACGTCTGGCCGTTCGTTTAATATCAGCATCGTTTTCATTTATGGACTGGAAATAGCCAGGAGGCATGGCTTTGCCCTCGGGAATGTGTGGAGCAACCCAGAATTTGTTTTACTTGGATCCCCTCACAAGCTCTCTGCTATTTTTATGCATTTCCATTGCCAAGGTTGTGACCTTTGGCTTTTACAAACCCAGACATAAACCTGTTAAACGAAAATATTTTCCCTTTATATGCTTTGATTTAATCTGTGCCAGCCTAATTCTCTGAACAGTCCCAAACTAGCATTTTCAAACCCCTGCTTTCAAATGCCAGCCACCCAAACATGGCATCGCACCAACTCCCCCATGGCCAGTCTGAGAAGGAGAGGTTCCATGTGCCTCATGTTCTGGCCTGGACACTGCTGGAGGACTGTTCTGCTCAGCTTGGCCTCCATGCGGACCAGCTTTTTTACAGCTACTGGTTTCCTTTGAGACCCCTCTGTTCCATTCAAACATCTGCTGGACCGGAGCGATGCTGCCTGGATTGTGCCTCTGCAGGCAGACGGATGGACAGACGGACTGACTTTGTTTGGCAGGGGCTTTATGTATTCCCTGTCTGCGACTTATTACTGATGCATGTCAGTTGTGAAAAGATTGAAATGAGAAAGCTGACATCTGCGAGCATTACTGTCACTCCTCCTACGAGTGAATGACGTAATCTGCTTTCTAGTGCATTATAGGATATGTCATCACTCAGGTGAGGCATTAAACCGAGGCTTTGGTTCAGTGTAGTCATGAGAGCTCCCACAGTACCAATCACAAAACAGAAGGGGGAGATTTTACCCGCCGTTCTGGCTAAATAACGAGAAAATGTTCTGTCAGTTTCTCTCTCCTTCCTGCTAGTCACTGTAATTGCTTATTTAATTGCCTTATACTGACTTAAATGTGTTATTACAGGTTCTTGTGCAGAATGGCTACTGTGCATCATGGCTGAGGTCTCCTCCCCCTGAAAATTGCTCTGGGATTGCTTTTTGTATAACTGCTTAAATTCAAGCCATTTTTATTCTCCAGGGCAGTGTTTCCTTAAACTCAAGGTGAGGGAACTGACTCAAGGATGTGTGAATCAGACTGAATATTTGCTAAAATTTCAAGATGAATTGGCTTCATTTCAGAGCAAAATCATAATCTAAACAGGCAGGCTTGCTTACAGTGTTCCTACACCCACCAAACATACCAATACTTCAATATATTTGCCTATACCTGATTTCTATAGGGATTACTGTAAGTCGAGCTTTGCTGTTTAAATGTTCCCATTTGGAAAAATAAAACCTCCACCCAATAAAAACCATTGAAAGCAAACTTAATTGTGTGGAAGATTATTTTTCTTAGTACTAACAACCAAAAAGGAACAAGCTTAAGATGCCAACTGCATATGACAAAAACACTGTGGCTGTTCACTGAAAACGTCATTGAATAAACATTGTTTTTCTCAGTATGCAATTGATGCATGGAGTTTTTTCCTCCTTTTCTGTATCATCAATTATTATCCCGGTACCAACCATGAAAAATATAAATGACCATATCTATATGATGATGATGATGAAGGTGATGTGATGATGGTGATTTCCATTATTATTAAAAATTATTATTAGCTCCAGTGGTATAATTATTTTATAATCATCTTACATAATCTTCGTGTTCGTCATCATTCTTCACCATTCATCAATTCGCTGCTAATGTCTTGGTCTCATTATTTCTGCTCTTTCCTGCCTATTTCTGAATCAGCTTTCTGGCATTTCCAGCCCCTGTGCTTCATCATTAACATGACTCATTACACCGATACAGCGCAGACTCCAGCAGAGGGCACAAGGAGCACCTTAGCACTGCACAAATCACTAGACAAAGGTTCAGCTTTGATTTGCTGATGTCTCTGTCTTACTCCCTTGAACATTTTTGCCCTTGTCTTTGTAGTGCAATGCAATCTGTTCTAGGTTGTCAGGAGCGGTAAATCGTCACACTCGTCCTGAAGGATTGTATTCACGCAGACCAGTAGACATGCCACTGTGATGTGCAGAATTCAGAGATGCTGTCCTGTACCAAAATAGTTCCCAGAATCGCGATGCACTCACAACACCTCCAGTGTAGGTCCAGCAAGACTGTGCTTTAGTAGGTAATATTGGTTCATTGATTTTATGATCTTCATCCATGTGAAACCATTACTGTTTAACCTGTATGTCTTTTTAAATGTAGGAAAACAATGTAAAATGCTACAGCATACACCCGTGACACAGAGACAATTATGGTAATTATGTTTTAATGAAAAAACTATATATTCTGGTGTCACATCGAGTATTAAATATTTACCAAAATGTTACCATTACAATGATCATTTTGTTATTGGTTTTATTTGTTAAGATGATGAGTTCAGCTCCTATTTTTTTAAAATCCAGTCAGACATGTTAATGTACCACAGCAAAATACAGTGGGTACTGTTCCTTTATTGACTCCCTCTGAGATTTATTGCTGGCAGTTCATTGAACCGTATTCACACATCACCTCACGGCAGGACAGCTGTACCTTAGCCATGTGAATTGGCATCCTTGATGGTCCCAGTGTTAAAGAATGAAAACTTGTCAAGGTAGGTGAGCGCCTTGCAGGACACCAAGCCGTAGTAGGTCTCCAGCAGGGAGCAGCTCTTTTTGTCCCGCAGGTCTGGCCAGATGGAGGCCAGCTGGTCATCCCCCACTTCAGCTGAGCTGAAGATAAACCGGTAGCAGCAGACATTGTAGCGGATGTGCCGTGCTCCAGAGAAGCGGGCACTGTGGGTTGGCACCACACCAGCCCTGTGGGCACACAGCCCCACAAAGACATCATAGGGTACAGGGGAATGCACCTCGTTCCGAAGCCACCAATATCTTCCGTGCCACATCCTGGGAGAGGGCAAAGGCAGAGCCAGCGCAGTAATCAGGAAAATACTTGTCAGGGTATTGGTTTAGGGACAGGAAGTGAGGGCTGCTGGGATCTCTGTTGGGCATTTCCTGGTGCACCACGCGGCCAATGTACAAATCCTCTGGGTGCCGGCGGAGAGTCAGCAGGTAATCCCCCAAGGCCATGAAGTTCACAAATGCTGTCTCATTGACCTGCAAGATGAACCGGGCGAAGGGGCAGTATGTCACCACCCACTGCATGGCCTTGATGGTTTTAGGTGTAAGGTTGCTGGACGATTCGATCAGGCGTCCTTGGACAATGTCGCCATGGAGTTCAGCCTCCTTCTGAATGGCAGCTTGAGTGCTGAGAGATCGGGAGGATCCCAGTACAAACAGTGTTCTGATTATAAATTCCTGGACACGTGTACAGTTGGCCCAAGTGCTACGGATAGTCTCTCGATGGTCAGCATTGTCCGGGGCACTGAAGACAAGCACAAGCAGGAAGATATCCTGATCAGAGCACGCTTTGGGGTTGCTGATGGTGTACTGCTGGGAGATGTTGTCCCTTGCTGCAGTCATATCCAGCTTCCGTGCCCTCTCCCTGACCTCCAGGACTTTCACATCCGTGTAAGTGCCCGGGAAGGGCTGGAGAAGGTATTCCTCCACAAAGTCTGCTCCGAAGAGCAATGCATGGAACAGGAGCACATTGAAGAGCAGGAAACACCACTGGTGTGTGCGCAGCTTGCAGAAAGAAAACTGAAACAAGAGAGACGAGAGCTCAGAGGAGCACTTGCCTTAATGGAAAAGCTGACCTAACACATGACAATATGTAACAACATGTAAATCACCATTTATATGTTACATGTATGGAAGTGATTATGTCTAATTATACTGTGTATTGTATTTTACAAAAACTACATCCTTTATATTTTCTATTTAATTACATATTGGTTGTTGTGTATAGTACAGATATATTGCTATAAGGAAACCCTAACATGCACTCCTCCATTGAAACAGTTTTATTAATGGTATCGACACCCAGACACTTCTCATTTACACACCATGATTATGACACGTTGTTGTTTAAAATGTATATGCATAAGCAGTATTATGAGCTTACCTGCATTATGTGGCACACAGCGTTTGTCTTTTTCAAAAGCTGTTTACATCCAGGAGTGCTGGTGATCAAACTAATCTGAACCTGACAGCGTACTGTGGAACAATGATTGTGTTACTAGCGCACCTGACCTCAGTTCCCTTGTCACCAGATACCAGGCAGGTAAAGTTATCCCCTGCACCCAGTTCAGATGGCGTAAGACAATGAAAGTAGCCTACCATATAAATATATTAATGACCTGCAAAAGTTTTAATAAGAAAATGTTATCCTCACGCCCAGATTGTGGTGTAGTATAAAATGAAGATAAGAGGACAACACAAGGAAAAAAATCTATGAGCTTTGAACTTGGAAACTATAAATTTATTGGATGATTAAAAAAATGACCTTAAGAGTGATCACTCTTCAAGGCACTACTGCGCAGATATGCATCATTTTTCAGCAAACAGAATTTCCCAAGGTTGCTGATAAACCAAACAGTGCACAAAAACAAACAAGTAGCAATATGTCAAACTGATTAATGTGGCTTCAGATTGTATTCGCTTTAAATGCACAGAGCATTTCTCCTCCAGGACCAGCTAAGATCTGCAGCTCAGGAATATGAGCCATTTCCACCATTTTTCCAGTCTTACGGTGTAGATTCGAGCCACAGTCACTGGGCCTTACTCACTCTGTTTGCACTCCATTAATATTGACTACATTAGCAAACGAAGTCAAAAAGCAGCTTCCTGCATTACACCGGCGGCATGTCTGGATTAATCCCCCAGCTGTTTATGGGTGAAGGCTAATGAAGTGTTACATTGAACCAGTACTCCATGATCCTATCATTTCTCTCCTTTTAGTAAGAGAGGAAGCGAAAGAAATATATGAGGTGAAGTAGGCTCTATCAATCATTCGTAATAATTTTCAGTACTATAAATTACATAAAAGAGCATTTTTATAGCTTTGAATGAGATGTTGACAGTTGTTTGTAAGGCTGTGAAGGAGAGGTCTGTAATATTGCAAGATGTGTCTCCACTATTGTGAGGGCTTGAAGTCAGAAATTATGTTTGTTGTGTCTAACACACTGTGAATGTAAGGTCAAGCAATATTGCATGTTGCGTCTGTCTCACTGTGAGAGGCAATGTTATGTATCATGTCTTGGACTGGATTGTTCAGTTGTTGCTGTGATTGTTATTTGTTAAACATTTTTGTTATTGGGAATGCTGTCTTTTTTACATTGCAGTTGAGTTGGGTGCTATTCTTGCACGAACGTCAGTGAGTAAGACAAAAGTGGCTGTCGACGTAACACCTGTTGAGGATGAAAGTTAAGTAAGAGGATGTCAGCGGTAGTTTTGCTATTGCTATGTGTGACTGCCAGGCATGAGGATAAAGCATGCAAAATATGGGGATTCAAGGCCAGAGTAAACACTTTTGTCTTTTTCGGTTTCAACTTGCCACTGATCAGACATATATCATCACCGACTAATAATGACTCTGTTCCCTTGTTCATACCTTGTTCAAGGTGAGCTGGTGTTTGAGAATCTGGGTAAAAGGGCAACACAGTCACAGGATCCCTTATTATCCCCTTTCAGGCCACACCGATGTCACATGATGGTATAGATGGAGAAATCTACACATTATCTGCTCTCTTCCTGAGGCAAGAAGCAATCAACCTGGGACAGATACCAAATACAAACTCATAGCCCCAGAGATGCCCTCAGAAATGTGAGTTTTTTAAAGGCCATTTGTTATTAACTGAGCCTATGTGTTTGTGTGTGTGTTTGTGTGTGTGTGATGCTGTTGATTATATTTTCAGCTGATGTCTGAATTCATCTTGAATTTGCCTTTAACAAATTAAGTGTTAGATTTTTCAATCTAAGAACAGTGCAGGGCTCAGCAATCACATTAAACTTTGACATTAAAGTGTACAATTGTTTTTCCTCTCAAAAAGAAAGAAAAACTATTTGACAGTCACCAAATTAATTTTCTAAACTGTTGGTGAAGAAAAAAAACTCTTGCACTTAAAGACTAATGTTGACTGGATTCAGACTATTGTCATGTCTTTATAGCTGGTTTTAGGTAAAATGGTTTTGACATGTTACACAGTCTTGGGTTGGTGAGTTAGCTGTGATACTGTACAATAGGTACTGCATTTTATTAGTCAGAGCAATGAAGGGCAGTCAAAAAAAAATTGGTATCATACATTTATAATAAAGAATTATAAATGTATGATTCCTGAAAATTCTTGAATGCAAAAGTGTTTCTTTTCTGTATAACCAAACTGGACATGTATTAATTACAATAAATGAAAAACCATTTTAATTTAAATTTCAATGCATTCATATGAACATATTAACAATTACTACTGACAAGATATTTCCCTCTAGATTTGCATCCTGACTCATTAAATACAGTACCATTCCTGTATTTCAGTTTTGTTCACCATTTTAATATTGATAATACTGTGAAACTGTATTTCTTGATAAACTGTGGAAAATTATAAATTATAACTGCCACAACATTGTAATTGATCAAAAACATGAAACATCTCTTGCAATATTTTAAGAGGCAACAATGTTGTTTTGTGTTATTTGGAATGGCAAATGCAAATTAAGCAAAACGTAATAAAAGACAGTAATGAAAATGTGTGTTATTTACGGTAATTTTAAGTATTACTTTTTACTAAAGTACATGTTCCCGTTTTTGTACATGGCATGCTTTTTTTAGTCAGCTATCTTCAGCATCAAATAAAATATTTAGCAAGGAAGAGTGTCTGTCCAGCGCACGTACATGAATAAACTTCACTGGTTAGAACCATCCTCAGTCCTGTCCTTGGAGAACTGCAGAGTAAGCTTTTTACACCTGAAATTTCACTGATAGTTCAGACCCAGGCAACCAGGTAATGTGCGTTAGCTGTGAAACAGTTTTAATTGGCCATTTAATGCTAATTTACATCAAAACCAGCAGACACTGCAGATCCAGGACAGGGATGAAGGCCACAGGTTTAGACATATAAGAACAATTACCCTTCATCAATAAGAATTAGGGAAATAAGGCCTAGTGCATTGTCAATAAAGACTATGTTAATCTTTACTTCATCTTGTCAACAAACAAAGCAACAGCAGGGCGTTATATGCATGTTTGCTGTGTTACCTGCTGTTGCTGTGTTGCTGTCTTCATACTACATCTACTATAGCCAACATTACTGAAGTATAAAATGGTTCTCAGTCTTGGTCCTGGAAGACCACTTTGTATGCTGGTTGCATGCCAGACTTGGTAAGATAAATAAATTACATTTCTTGCAGTTGGTGCATAAATGTACCAATAAGTATGAGCCTAGGCAAGAACATAACATTTAATTCTTTAAATGGCATTTGAAGCGCTGTATGACAAAATAAGATGGGAGGAGGGCATTAAAGAAGACAGAGAATTTTGACAGGCCCTATATATGACTTATCTTTACTTATGTAGCTGTTCCAAGACTACTAGCATTTTGGCAAACCTTGCTACCATTATTACCATTTCTATCAATCATCAATCAACACAAAATTGTTGAAAATCTCGTTACCTATGTCCTCCATTCAGAATTATGACACCATTTACACAAAGATTCTATATTTGAAACAGTGATTGTGCCCCTTCTGCAGATTCTTCTCCCTTTAAGGGTACATTTAGTACTCTAAAAAAGTGTCGCTGGGTTAGCTCAGGAATTTTGAACCCATCTGAAACCATCCCTTTACCACCGCATGCCCTATGGAGTGGCAGCTGGACCACATGTTTTTTATGATGAGAGAGATCCTCTTCCCTCAAACACCAGTGTTGTATTTCCCATGGTATGGACACTGACAGTACAGCACATTTTCTTCCAGTGATTGTAAAACAGTTACATTTGCCATTTGTCAGATATACTCCCATGTTAGAAATGCTTTTTTTTTTTTAACTACTGCCACTGTTTTTGGCACACAAATGATCGTTGATGTTACTTTTATGACAACATTGATAGTTTTAGTGATGCTAGAACTGTGATTCTGTTGCTGAAGCTAGGATACAGAATGACATGAAAGATGTCAAGTGGGGTAATGATAGTCTGTATCTCTACCAAGTGGGCATGTAAGCCTAATAAATCACTGTACATACTATACTGCATGTAAAATTAATATATGACTCTTGTGACACATGTGGTTGCTGTCTCAGACATTCAGACAGCTTATTTATGTGAGTATTCAAATGTTACAATTAAACTGATAGGACAGGTTTTATAGACCAGAGCTTGTCATGGTCTTGCACTTGTAAACCACAGTTAAAATAAAGTTGTCAAAGGCATGGACTCCAATGGGCTTTAAATGTTCATATGAAACTTAAAAAATGTATCTGCCTGTAAATGACACAGTCACTTATCACCAAAGATCCCAGGGAACAGAAAATTCTTCAGTGCTTGCCTAAGCAAAGTATAATTTCACTCTATTTTACAAATTGCAAGCTATACATATTAGAGAGAGCTGTACTTTACCATCATATTACCATTGTTGCTTTATGTTATGAACCTGAATGATGAATAATTATATGAGCCTTATGCATTATTTTTTAGCTGTATATTGAAACACCTTCACTTAGTACCTAAGAGTCAGCTTAGGACCTCAAATCAATGACAAAAATCATTAATAATTTGAATATTCCGTCTATATAAATTCATATATTAACTAAAAAGCGTTTTTAAAAAACGTTGTGTAGAAATGTGTCTCCCTATTTATGAGATTCTAGTTGTGGAAGGATCGATCATTCAAGCACAAAAATCTGGAGGAAGATATTCTCCAAAAAATAGTCTCTAACAAACTCCAGGAGTCAAACTGTAGGCTGAAAGAACATCACCAAGACTGACTTTTGATGCAAGAATATATTGTTACATTTTTAAACATTTTCTCAAGTATGAATGACTGGTGAGCATTGGTCATTACTCCATTTGTTTAAAAATGACATTGACACAAGCAACTTAATTGTATTTAATTAATTTGTGCTTCTGAAGGAGTCTATTACCTCTGTTCACATCTTATACAAAACATTCTCACCATAACCATCTTGCCGGTAACTTGTGTTGAGAAGACCAGTTATTTGGTATAGTTGGGAGTATACAAAAATGAGTAAAACCAGAGTCATCTGAGAGTGTCCTTGTAAAGTTGTCAGAGTTCAGCATTACGTTTTTGGATTTGTAGATCTATGACATTTCCTGGTCCAACCATGTAAGATCCTCAAGACTGACATGCTTTTCTAGATAAGTCTTTAACTTGATGGTTTTATGAGCTAATCCATGCACAGGAGCAGCTACAAGTTGCCAAATGTCCAGAATGTAGGCCTCAAGGGCAAGTATTAATGTCAATATCTTATACTGGAATGGACATCTTTCAGCAGAGATGCAGAGAAGCAGTTAGATTTTCATCTTTATCTGGACAGTGATCTGACAAAAGGTGATACCTCAAAAAATATATCTGTGCCGTGATATCCTCTACTGTGGCCCTGACGGATGTTTTCTCCATCAAAAGGAGAGGCTTTGAAAGGACTCCCCTATGCTTACACTAAGTGCCAGATTCCATGTCAAGAGCGACAGCTTGAGCTGCTGTTGCTCAATCTTCTCCCTGGGGGGATTATCTGTCAGGTATGTTTACTATGACTGAGCCAAATGAAACCTATTCCCCACAGGTCTTTACTTTATCAGGTATGGCTTTCCTTCTGTCTCTTATGTTTTCTGTCTAAAATATCTTCCGGGGGGTAGTTGTGGCTGGTGCTCAGAGTGCAAGGATCATTTGCGCGAGACCTTTCGACACATCTCCTTCTAGGTATATGTGCATGACAGTGAAGGTCCGGGGCAGCTGGGATGGCTGGTATTTGTGTGTCATTGGTTGACCCACTGACATTTGACGTCTTGGGTTGAAAGTGCATATTTGTGCGTAGAGTGGGGTGCTGTGTTTTGGGGTGACCTTCTATGACAGTGCAGTATAATCCCCTCTATAGCATTAGAAGTGATTATGGCCCTCTTCCTCTGAAATATGAAAAGGATGATGCAAAAGGGAATCCCACGAGTCTACATTGTTTGGTGCTCCATCCTTTGTGCAGGTTTTAATTTGATTCCCCAGTTGTCCCTTTATCTTCATTTGATCATAATAGAAAAAGTAAACAAATCAATTTGTTTTGGGAAATAACACTCAATATGAATGCCAAGTCCAGCCAAAATATTTTCTCTATAATTTTTACATTTTTACTGTTGTAAACTGTGTGACTGTGCCCTTGCACAATAATAAAACAATGTTATGTTTGTTGTGTGGTGAAACCAGTCCATGAATAAAATGTAGCTAAACACTACAGTTAGAAATGTATTACTGATGCATAATCTCAGTTTGTTATTTTTCCCCCTGGCAACAGAGCTTGTGTCTAGAATATAAAATCCATGGCAATTAAGTATATCCTGGTCTTTGGAAAACTGGGCATTTGTATTTACCTGTCCCCAGCATACAGATCCAGGTATAAAGGGTTTCCTCCAACAATACCTGCACCCCATCATGAACATCAGCCAGGAGGGCCACATTACAAACAACACTGTTCTGGAGTCAGCAGAGATGCCTATCATCAAACCTATTCTCCTGTGTCAGCAGCTACTTTGGGCTGACCGTGTATTTCGCATGGAGGTCAAAAGGATGCCCAAAGCTCTCCTCTACTCTGAGCTTTGTCAGGGGAAGCCAAACAGAAGCAGACCTAAAAAATGCTTTAAGGACCAACTCAAGCATGAGTTGGCTACAGACAATGGCAAGACCAAAACTTTGGAGCTTTGGGCAGCTGGCAATTATTCCTAGTACTGAGAAAGCAGCACAGAAGACAGAGAGAATGCGGCAAGAAGGAGAAAAGATAAGAAGGAGTGTAGATAAGGTTATGCCCCTGCCAAAACCTCCACTCAAACCACTCCAGGACAGGAGTTCCAGAGCAGACGCCGCAGTAGAATAATTTTATTGCAATAAAAAAGTAGATTTTATGGCACTTTTCTGTAATGCAAGGCGTGAAACAAAATTCATGCAGACAGAACACAAATCAAAACTTATGAAAAGGACACACACCAAGTTTAGTATTTTACAAAGTGTGAAAGTAAAATATGACAGCTATTTTTCTGGGATTGGCTACAAAGCCAAAGGACTCAAACCCTTCCCATGATCCTCACAGGTGAAGAATTTGCCATAGTGAAAGAACTACTTAAGCCCATGGGTTATATTATTACTCCCAGGGACAAAAAACCCTTTATCATCATTCCTTAGTACACACTTCAGTGAGACATGAGATTTTGTGTCTTTCAACATGAATCCCTGTCACATCAAATACCTTTGCTGCACCTGAAATATCACATAATATTTCAGTTTCTTCAATGTTGAAAACAATTCTCAAAAGCTAGGTACTCAAGACGCCACACTTAAAATCAACCATCGGTAAAGGAAAGTCTCACTTCTCACCCTTGTAACCCACACTTGAAAATGTGTCAGGATTTTTAAGAGCTAGAGCTAAAGGAAGGAAATTCACCCAGAACACAGGAAAGTCTTTACAGAAGTCACTTCCTCCATGTGGAAAGCATAAGGACTGAATCAGGGTCAGAAATAAAAGCTAAGAACTGCCAGCTTTATACTGTGTGTTCAGTTACAAAAAACCAGGAAAGTGTGCAAAGTTATATTGCCTCAAGAGTATATGCTGTCTTCATATCAGGTCCTCATTGTAACAATTAATAAAGCATCGTGGCCCACCCATATCTTTTCAATATATCTCTTGCAGTGTGCGAGCAATTTAGGAGGCAAGGTTTTGCATATGAACTAAGTTGGAGAGTTGTGTTCCCTCAAATGGCAATGAATTTCAGCACTTCACATAATGTCTCAGTTGACAGTTATTACCTTCCAAAGCATGCCATAAGCTGTATATCATTGCACACATGGAATGAAGGTTAAAAAAGGTTCTCACCTCTATTAGTCCAAGGTATAATCCATTAACTATATCTGGCTTCTATTTTTATTGTATTTGGAGGCCTGGGAGAACTGAAGCATCCAATCAACTGTTACATTGGTAAAGTTGACATGAAGCCACATTCAGGAAACACCTGTATTAAGATATGTAGAGGCTCATTTTGATAATTTTTTTGAGTGAAACTGGCATTGCCTCTTCTCATTTCCTTTGCGAACGACACAGGTGAAATGATTGGTTTTCTATGGATGATGGGATATCTGGATCCTCCCAAGCAAAGGCAACAGAACCCCCTCCAAATACATGTAGATAAATCAATGGCACGATGCTGTAACCAAATCCAGTAAAGAAGATGGGTGACCTTCTGGTATTGGTATCTGCTGGGGATGTTTCATGTTTACACTTGCCTTTGCAGTGTACTTTCCTAGTGATTTATGAATAAGGCATAGCAGTAGTGTCATTCAATAAATATCAGGCATGAAACATGAGTTTCCCCTGATAACCATCAAACTGAATATGCTGGGCAATGGGACGAAGCTATTTTGACTTTACGGCCAGTATACAGGGCATAGCCTGGAACATTGAGTACAGACTTCATGGTCAAGTAACGGATGATATATTTATATGACATCTTAAATTTTCCAGAAAATCTTTTGAAGTCTTGATAAATGTCATAGCCAGTTTTACAAGAGAAAACAAGGAAACGACTGTACTTGGGATGGTCAGATCCGAATGTGTTAATGACAGCGGTGCTCCCAAGGAGGTATTATTTATGCTTCTTAATTATGAGTAAGATCTATCAATGTGAATAAACTTGGGCTATCATAATCCCTAATAACCACAGCAAAAACAGAGGGGAAAGCCCCACTGATTTTACTCCATGACTGTAGGAGAAAAAGAAAGAAAAAGATAAATCTCATCGTCCTTAAATCTTTTCCCAGCTGGATTAATTTCCCAGGCCTTGTTGGCAGTGTTACACTCTGGTGAATTCCTGGATTTCCTTCTGTGAGTCCTGGCTTCAACAGCAATAACAAAATTCAAAACTTGAACAAGTGGCTCATAGGATGTTAGCAGTTTCAGTGAGTGCACAATATTATAGACTTGGAGTATGTTCAGGTAATACTAGTAAAATGATGGAAGAAACAGGCTTAACACAGAGAGGCCAAAGCCAAACCTTAATAAATCAAAGAAACGGGGGCTTGATGTACACTGCACAGTCCAGTTAAAACAGATTTGTGACATGGACAGTAACAATGATTCAGAACCTGTATAGTACCAAATCCCAGAATCCACTGAGAAGAAACACTGAAAATGTTATAGTGCTGTTCTGCGGATTATTAAAACTGTATCCAGGCAGAACATGAAATACTTGATACAGACAACCTTTGAATCAATTAGATAATAGATACATTTAGATAATTAATTTAATTAAATTAGAAAACATAGTGCTAAATAGTGATGGATATTCTTGACCATTGGTTTAAAATGAAAAATTTTTGTATTTTCTTCTTCTTTCTACTTCACGGATGGTAGTGACTTTGTAATGGATACAGGACCTCTTGCTTGTAGTTTAAAATATCTGGAACAAATAAATAATCATACAGTATCTTGAGTGATGAATTTTGCAACTATCAAGCAATTTGTCCATGTCAAAGATGACCCTCTGATGTTATTAAACCAGTGCCATATTTCTGCTTATAAACCTGGCTATGAGATGCTTCCTACTCACGAATAAAGTATAAATTAATTTATGAAATCTTGCATGTATAACATTCTCTGTGTTCAATTCAGTGCTGCCTTCAGGCTGCCTTCTGCCTTTTACCACCACTTGGTTTCCACTGGTGTCAAACTGTTTTATAGTTTAATGCCATAATTTTTTTATGCGATCATCCTCCTCTCTGGTGTCTAGCTGTGATGGCCTCATGTTTATTCCAGTTGGGGGGATTTGTTTTTATCCTGTTGCCAAATCTTCAAAAAAATGTTTTTCTTGATTGAATGTTTCATCTGTCGCTTTGTGGCCTATGTTCCAGAAAGTAATAATGGGCATACACGCTCCCCCTCAAGAAATCATGTTTTTTGGAGTTTAATTGTGTATTGTGTCTTTTCCTGAACAATTATTTTGTTTTCTTTGGAGTTTATTTCACAGTTTGCAGTTTATATTCTTGTGAAACAAGCTCCATACACAACCGTAAAAAAGCTTGCACTACGATAATAAAAATTTGTCATTGCAAATAAAAAAAAACAGTTCCTTGGATTTCTTGTTTTTTAAGTCATAATCCAGCCTTTCATTTTGTCTGTTCCTTTTGATCACTACCCATCAACAATGTGGCTGCCAGTGAATGAATCATTTCACTGTCCATGTCTCTGAAAGAGCTTGAGTCTCATTCAGAACCTTCATTCACTGTCAGAGACACCTCCGGGGCCATTCAGACTTAATGCCGCAGTTTGTCCTTTATTTTGAGTGATAAATTTAAACACAATTACATTTTTTTCAGTGGGCGCACATCATTGCAGCTTCAGCAAACATGGAGGTCAATGAAAAAATGAAAGGCAGTGAAGCCTTGAGCATATGAACCCAATGCATCCCATTTTCAGTTGAAGCACAATGTAAAATTTGTCATCAAATTGTCATTAAGATTTTGCAATGACTCCAAAACTGTGTAAGATCTCTATTTTGCTATCTTATACATATTTGTGAGCTAAATGGCATTGCATATTGAATGCATAACCTTGAAAATATAGATTTTGTTTATTCTTTTGGGAATGCAATATTTTTCTTAAAACAGTTACATTTTGATTGTCCAGCATTCTCTGGGTGTTTTTGCTGCATTGCTCTCAGATTTGTCTTTTCTTCAGCATAGCTCATTGGTCAGTATCCTTCTCGGCCTTTTCAAAACATTCGTGTTTATGCGGATATGTGGGTGTCCTTGATATCTGCCAAATGATGCCAGACTTCTTCTATTGGGATTCTGAGAAGATATATATATATTTATTATTTATAATATATATTTATATCTTCTATATATATATTCCTGATATAAGAAATAGGGGTCATATATATGACTGAGTTATATGAATGTCTGCTGTGAGCATGCTGCTTCTGGATTCTATTTTTGTAGCATGATTTCATTAATATGAAGAAAAATCTCACGGCCTGAACCATTTGGTGTAATTTCTTTGAATAATGTAAAACTGTAGTGCTTTTCTATTGCAATTGTCATCAAATATACAGTTGTTGTCAAGATGGTACTCTGCCTCTCATCCCATTGGAACAATTATTATTTATTTACTATTTGTTCATTTGGCATATCTAATCAAGAGTGACTAACAGGCCCATAATGGCAAGGTATATAGGCCCTACCATAAAAGCTACAAGTAAAGCACAAGTTAAAGGGTCATAGGTCTTGCCTTTGAGTCAGTCCATATCAAATAAATGGCATTTTGACCTCGTTTGATTTTAACAAGAAAATCCATGTTTGTTTGGTCATGGAATAAATGGTCAGAATTAGATTTTTGACCTGAAACATTGAATAATCAGGTGACAAAGCTGCCCATTTTTTTTGAATCGCCACCTTACTTGCAGGTATTTATATTTAAATCACAGATAAATATAGGGCTTAGTATTATTTTAATACTTGTAAGTGGTGTTATCAAACAAAACATTCATGTCTGAAATGAAATGCAAAGTATTTGATTTATTTACATTTGATCTTTAGTATGTTACAATGTGTAGATTCATTTTGCTTGTACATTGTAATCACATTGTCTAATATATATTGTAGCAACACACTGCAGTAGTGTTTATAGTAATATTACCATTTCATCTGGCAGTAAAACGTGATCAATCTCTATCCTTGCCTGCTTGTTTGTGTACTCCCACTGGATGAACCTGCAGAAATTGTAGGATGTGAAGTAATTCAGTCTTTGACATGTCATTTAGCAAAATGGTAAACTGCAGAGATGTAATGGCATTGGAATAAAATGATTTTCTGTGTCTTTATACATGAGATACTGCATATGTGTGTGTGTGTGTGTGTGTGTGTGTGTGTGTGTGTGTGTGTGTGTGTGTGTGTGTGTGCATGCATGTGTGTGTGTGTGTGTGTGTGTGCATGCATGCGTGTGTGTCTGTGTGAGTTTTAACATATAATAAAATAATAAGCACTGTTTAAACTGTAAGTATATAAATAAAAACCCACCATTATGGACTCAAATTGTTGCATAAATCCACTTGAGTGCTGGCATTGAACGCAATGTCACCTTTTCTTGAACAACCCAGTGCAGCAACCTGAGCATAATACACTATACACAGATGGACATACGTTATTATGACTCAGCAGATTTTCACAACACAACTTCAATCCTCAAGAGAAGAAAGGGAAGGTTGTTTTACATTTTCAATTTACAACTGTATAGTACTTGAGTTGCTCATTCTGCAAAAGACGTAATTCATGCATACACTGCACCATATGGTTGATACATTTTCTTTGTCCAGCCAAAGGTGGGGTGGTAAGTGCTAACTGCTTTACTGCTGTATGTATGGTATAAAATAACTCATTTACTGCAGCTACAATGTTCCTTGCAAATGGCACCAAGGGTACTGTGGCAACTGAAGTGGTAAATGTGGGGATTCAAAATTTGGACAAGTTAACGAGGAAACGGTGACATCATTAAAGGCCTGTCTGATGTATCCTGGAGTTTTTAGCTATATATCACATGCTGTAGTTTTAATATGGTGGTGAACATTGACTTGTCATTAAACTCACTAATATGAATATTTTGGTCAGAAAAGTCAATTTTCTGACTTCCTCTTAAAACATTCCACTCAATTTCTCAAGTTCCATGGTATACACTCTTCTATACAATACAGATGAAGCCTTCCTGCTCTCAGAGTTACTAAAAATACAAGGGGCATTACTTGTCAAACTAATGAGTCAAACTCCAGCATCACTAGTCTCTGCTTTTTTGAATATTTGTTTGTGTGAAATGAAGGAGCAAGTGTGGATTAAGTGAACTACATAATAATGAGATAATGACGCAGTATTTCATTTTCAAATTAATTTAATCTTTTAGCTAACTAATGAAGTTAGTATATACAGAGTTCACAGCTCACACACCAGACTGTGCCCTCCATGCGATACTCTGACCAGTGGTGGTTATCCCCACACCACTCGTGCCACAGGAAGCAGTGGTGGTAATGGTGGTCATCCCCATACCACTCATGCCAAAGAAAGATTCTCCTTCTGTTTAATCCAGGGTCCTTGGTCTCAAAGGAGGAAAACACTGGCCTCCTCAGGGAATGTCTATGTCCCTGTATGCCAGGGGTAAGGTCTGTCAGGGCTCGGGGAAGATTCTGAATCAACCCCAGCTACAAGACAGAGCAGCTCCCCAAGGAAGTTGGTGGGGCAGGCTTCCAGGTTCTCCCAGCTCAATGGTCTATTCTCCCAGGGTGGCTTGGACAAGGGGTTGCCAGCCCCCCCTGGACCTTTGCTTTGTGGGTTTTTCCATGGAACTTTTGGCCTTTAGTGATGGAAAAAAGCCATAAATACAACAAAAACTATACCTAGAAAACAAAGGAAAAATGGTTGGTCCATTCAACCACCAAGGGAGATATGTCCACATTCTCTGTACGAGCATATTGTAGTGGGAGGCATGGCCACTGAACTAGTTGGTAAGTGGAAGGAAAAGGAACAGGATAAAGGGAAAGCAACCAATGGTATTTTATACCATATCTACGTAATCTATTAATCTAATGTATGACATAATGAAAAATGTATTCAGGTTAGCCATGACTACATCAACTGGTTGATATGTAAAGCACCTCCTGATCGCACTGCCCAATCAAAATGGTGACACTGACGACCAATATGTTATTGGAAATAACTTTATAAGATTATACCAAAGATCCATTGAATTTTTCAGGTATATTCCTACCAATATTATCCATGACTAGACAGATCATTTTTTTGGTCTTCAGCTGCTGAGATTAAGGTCCTATAGGACTGAATAGCATAGTGTGTCATAGTGCTATAAGGATGGAACCATTTTTAAAAAGTGATTTTGAACTGAAACTCTTGTTAGATTGTTAATGTTGGTACCACCAGGGAGTTTATGACATTTTGATTCTTGTCATGCCCTAACAAGACTCCCAAAGCCATTGACAAAACCATGATATACCAAGTTCCATTCCATATTTCTTTGATAAAAGTATACAAATACAGCCACATCCAAGATAAGCAGATTTTAGGAAGTAAGCAGAGACTGCAGCAAACTGTTGGGCAGAAGATCCAGGTCTGTCATCTAGCCTCAAAGCAAACAACGTTTCAGCACACATAAGCACGTATCTGTGTACTGAAATACAACTTGGCATTCACAATAATTCAATTAATGTTGGAGGTATTGGAGATGATTCTGATGAGAGCGTCCTCAGGAAGATCTGCAGCATTCCATCGGAGGACTGAACCGCAGGTTATAAATAGGGCTTGTAGAAATTCCTGACTTTTTTTGGAACCAGTAGTTCACCCTGCCACAATTATGTGGCTGCTATAGTCTCTTCTCAACTCTCTTGTAAAACAATCATCCCATTGAGATACAGCAATCATCTTAATTAATTATTAATCACCACAAATGAATCTTCTAAGAATGAAGACTGACATCAAAGTAAATGTGTGCTGACACCTTATCAGTGGTCTACTCAGTTGGAGTGACAGACAGACAGAGTGATTAAAACAAATTAAAATGTAAAGAAATTAATATTTGATACTTGCTTGAGGTCAAAACTTATCACTTCTGTGAAATTTGTGAGCCGAAAAATAGGTGACAGTACCATTGTCTAATTTATTTCAGCTGATCAGGGTCAGTACAGGGTGAGTTTTTCAGAAACTTACCTTTTAATTTAGTTTAAAATATATATTAAATTATACCCTAAAATTTGATCAGTCTTTAGATCCATATGAAGACATGCACATTTAATGTATTCTGAATCAAAGAGGATTAAAGGTGAATTTTGTAATGTATGGTAAAGATTTTAAAACATTATGGAGGAACACAGTTAAACAAATGTTTATACATTTTCTTGGTTCTGGTTGTCAAAATTCATTACCATGGTTACAGATTTGATTCACCATTGCCTTCGATTGCCAATTCGGTGCCACTGGCCAAATATTTCTACAGTTAAGACCCATTACAAGAGAACCAGACTTGTATTCATTTTGCATATCGGAAAACTTTATAGTTTTAAAAATTGGTAGTCTGTCAAAATTCAGCGTGCCATTTTGTCATTCAGATATATTGACACTGATGAATGCCTCTGTCAAACTATGAAAAATGTTTTGATAGTTCCCAAGGTTGTCATTTCCCTTTCTTAACAGAGGATGCTCTCAAATTTGTGCAAAACTTCAAAATATCCTCGAGATTTTAAACGCCTGTATATTGTTGTTGTGAAGGAGTGGCCCTTCCCTGAGGATTACCTTTGTTAATGAGATAATCTGTTAATTGTAACCAGTTAGTTGGCAACACCTGTGTGATTGGAACCAGGTGCACTTGAGCTGGCCTAACACATAAAAGTAGCAATGTGTAAGGAGAGGGAAGGATGGAAGGGGTGTTGCTATTTTGTGCTTGTGGTTTTAAAGTAATTTATTGTTTTAACAAAGTTGTTTTTAAGCCTTTTGTACAGTTGTATCTTGGATATTTTTGCTTTGGTATGCAGTGAATGATTTTATTGAACTAATATTTTTTTGTAGTTGGCCCATCTATGTTTCACTTTGTTGACCCTTTTCTTTACCCATGTCTACTGTCTATTAGACAAAAGCACAAACTGACTGAACCAACACCTACAAGGACTTCCACTGGCCCAACAAGTTATTACTGTCTAGAATAGGTGTCAGGGGGAAGCCAATCAGCTCAGATGATGACATTAATGAGAGTGAGATTTCCATTTGCTCAGCTTGGGCCTAATCTATGCCTTTATTGTGCACACAGACAAACTTTGTGCTTTAGAATATTGAACATACTAAATATATACAAGTAATATTTGTCTTCTATATTTCAGGAATTAAAGTTTTTTTTTTTTTTTTTTTTAAATTTGGTTGAGCTGTAATTTTTAAAGTAATAACTTTAATATTTGAAGAAGCTGGAAATGTAATAACATTTATTCATATTAATATTGTATGCAATTTTATTTAATATTTGTATGATTTATTGAATATATTTTATTTTTGGATTTTAGCTACACATTTCTTTATTCTTTTCATCATGTCATTATTTATATGGATTTAAATGTTATGAGTGCTTATGCTCCATATGAATAGCAATATAGGATGCTGAAATTATGTGATAGACGTGCACTGAATGGGTAATGCATTGCAAATAACCCATAATGCTTTGCTTATCCATATGCACTGAGAACAAAATTTAAATTGATCATGTTCACTTTCATGAGGGAAAGCCTACAAGGCAGCACCCCTCCAGCTTATTTCCTCCCCAAAACCCTTCCTACTACCCTCCCCCCTCAGCCACCCACTCACATAAAAGGCTGTCCCCCAACCTTCCCCTACCACCGCACCTGCTCACAGCTGCCCCCCTGCCCACAGACCAGTTGTCAGTTGGGAATGTTGCCTTGACTCATGCTGAAAAACCACCTCCGTTCACAAGCCTGTAAAAAGTGTGGCTTCTTGGAGTTGACATTGTACTGTTCAGCATAACAGACCATGTGTGGCTAAGCACTTCTATATCAGGCAGAGAGAGAGGAATAAGTGATAGATATCCTGGAGATATCTATAATTATCAGAAACTTACTGGGTAATTTAAACTTCAACAGTAATACCAAGAGCTTAAAGAGGAACATTGGCTTTGCTAACACACTGTATAAGTGGACAGCTGTGGCATCACTGGAGTCTATTGCAGCAGAATCTTTTCTTTTTTAAATCAAGGAATCATACCATTTCTCCCCACTTTTAGCTATAGCTACAATTATAACGACACCTATTTCCAAGTCTTCTATTTTCTACTTATGCTCAGAGGTTTAAAACTGTGGAGGTTCCAGGCTGTCTAGCTGTTTCCTCTCATTGTGCCTCCGATATTTGTCAGGGTAGCTTCTGTATATCTTTGTAACTGGATGAAAGAAACGTTAATTTCCTTCCCGCCGATCAATACGGCCCTCATCTCCTTCTAATGTCGAGCATGTGTCTTTCTCTTGGTGTTCATCTAGTTGTGCTATGACTCTTTTCCTCCATCGTGCTCTTCCTTCTTCTTGAGTGAAACAGATGCTGAAACATTAGGTTGTTAAATGTTATTTTTCATGTCAGGTCATGTCATCTTGACTTTTGGAACCAGACCCTAAAGGCAAAGCAAGCTACATTCTCGGACATACTGGTTCTTGACTCATAGCTTAGTGATTCTCACAACAGAAGTTAGCATCACTCGTCTGTCACATATGATACTCCACCAGCTCTAACCTGTTAATCCCCAACGTAACTTCAGAGTCCATGCAATAAACTAAGAAAGAATCACAAAAACTCATGACAGCTACTGGGAGGACAAAAACAAGGCAAAAGGATGTTGTGTCCCTGGGCTTGTTTGTTCTATCAGAAGAGGTTAAAAGCTGCACTCTCAAGTGATAACTATCCTAATCCTGTGTCATTCCCTCACTCAGCCCATTTATTCACCCAAGGAGAAAAAAGATCAACTTAACTTTCAACCTGCAAACACAATTTGGTCAGAGACAATCCAATAGGGGAAAATGACTGATATAATAAACCATGCAGTTTCAACATCACTTCAACAATTTTCTCTCTCTCTCTCTCTCTCTCTCTCTCTCTCTCTCTCTCTCTCAATTAAATTTTCAGTTTCAGTTTAATAACACTTTATTGGCATGACTGCATACAAACAATATTGCCAAAGCCAAAACAATTAACAATGAAACAGTTTCAACAGAGACACATTAGAAACACACTTAATACAGCTGGGTAAAAATGAATAAAAAAAATTAAAACAGAAAAAATCAAAAGGAAATGGATAGCTTTGTAAAAAACATTAATACTGACAAGTAGTAAGAAAGATACTTCTAGCAATACAAATGGAATAAATGGCCTCACTGGTTGTGCCTCATTTGATGACAGGAGGCCACATATTTGGCAGCTAACTCCACACGTTCAGCTCTGTCACTCAGTATGTAAGGGAGTTTTTTTCCCTGAATTTTGAGTTCAGGAAAAATGGTTCCAGTTTTGAGTAAAACAAATCTCTGATGTCTTGGTATCTGGGCCATTCTGTAAGGAAGGGCAGCTCTGTCTCCACTGCCCTCCCTGATTGCAGTGGGAGCACAGCCTGTCATCTCTGTGCAGCCATGTCTGCCTGTGACGGCTAGTCTCTATGGCCAGGCTGTGCTCACTCAGTCTGTACATTGTCAATATTTTTCTCAATTTGGCCCTAAAAAGACAGTACACCATGGTCAAATATTTTGCCACATAGCATTCAAGCTTTTGTTGAGTCTGTGTAGTTTTGTTAGTTTTGTGATGTATTTTTCTTTTTCTTTGGTTTAGTCTAATTCTTTGAATAAATGTGTGGCTGTCCTGAGGCTGATTGGGATTAGTGGTGTTAGTATCTGTTAGGGACGAGCTGGCTGAGGGGACTCCTCTCTCTCTTCAGCTCTTGGCGTTGCTGGGCTTTGTAATGATGTCTTGGGGTCATTAATTTTTTATCTCCTTCCAGAATTTGATGGCTTGTTTTTGGATGGTTATTCAGACATCCTCATTCTCCCCTGCATGCATTGTTTGGGGTTTTCCTCTGTACCTGGAGGATATTTTTTTTTTTACAAAGTTCAGCATGCAGGGTCTCAACTGGATGTTTGTCAAATTTAACATAATCATGTTGTGTAAGTCGACCCAACACCTCACTGCCATAGAGTTTTTCTCTCTCTCTCTCCCTCCCTCTCTCTCGCTCTCTCACTCTTGCTCTCTCTCTCTCTCTCCCTAGGGAAGTGATGAGCAGCTGGTAGGAACTTGGCTGACTTTTGGTGATGAAGGAGTGAGGGCGGGGATAGTCTGTGGCAGTCTGTAGAAGATAATTCCTAGCAGAGACACAGGCAGTGGAGTGCAGTAGAGTGTGCAGTGTGTGACCAGTCAGATTTTCCTCATTTATTCTGACTACAGGCAAGGCTTTCATCGCTGTGATTCCTAGGGAGAGATGGGAATTTACAATGAACAAGGGTAATTACTGCAGTCTGTCATCTGTCTGAACTGCTTCATTTTATGCACTTCCAACAATATTTCTGCTCTGTTGAAAATACTTAATCTCATCTAATTAACTAATATATTATATTAAAATATTAAATTTTTGTACCATGTTTGTGACATGATGAGATGGTTGATATACTAGACATACAGTCCAGTTTAAGACAATTTACATATTGTTTCAGTGCAGTTTGAAATCATTCTTTTTTTCCTACTATTTGTGTGTGTAAGATGTTGTGTATCTTGTTTGACTTTAGTTGTATAATTCATGCTATTCTGTTATTGGCTCGTGGTGTTTCTGTCTTATTTCCTGTGTAAGATTTTTTGTATCTTGTTTGGCTTCAGTTGTATAATTCATGCTGTTGTGTTATTGACTCATGGTGTTTCTGTCTTATTTCCTGTGTCAGATTTTTTGTATCTTGTTTGACTTCTCATGTCATGCTGTGTGTGACTTCCTGCTTATCACAGGGAGGCTGTGGCCGAGCCAGACACCCATGTCTTGCTCCCTAAGGAGAAACTGGGGCTCTCTGGTACGATGGGTGAGCATGGACACCTCCCTGCCCGCAGCTCGAGTACCCACAGTGCGGGCACCAGAAAAGTGTCACCCAAAGACAAGCCTTTGGATACAGTATACGTAGGTCAGTCATCCATTTGGACATTTCAGTGAAACCTGAAATATATTCTAGCACTGTTACTTTCAGATCACACTTTTTGAGGTATACACCCAAAATAGGGGTTATTTCTATGATAAAATCTGAATCTCCATCTGGTCCCTGATATATCTGTCACATACATGCATGTGAACAGAGTGCATCAAAAGCAAATTATCTCAGAACACTCAGCTGCTCTAGTTTGCAGTAAGACCTGGAGGAGACCCTATTTTGGAATTGAAGTTACGCACTTGTCTCCACGGTGTTGGAGAAGTTGACAGACAGACTGTTCTATATCACATGGGAGGGGAACAGCTGGGAAAACAGCATATTGCATCTGTGAACTGTTCAAAATGCAGAAAAATATCAACACCCTCATAAATTCACACCAACACAGCAGACATAAAAGGCTTGTATTTCTGGCATAGAATTATTATAGTCTTTGTCATTGAATAAAGCAAATATTTTTGCAAGCTCTTTTCAGAAAATCTTGCCAGTATATACAGTCAGCTATACAATACTGAAACAATTTAAAACATAATATTATTTATGTAGAATTTTGTTTTTAGCTCATCATTGTAATCCATTGTTATGATGAGTTTGGCTATGACAATTATATCAAATGTGACTTTAAACACCAGAATCAAATACAATTGTCATTTTAACGGAAAGTTGGTCCACCCAGTCTGAGTTGGACTCCTGAATATCAATGTGGATATAAGAAAATGTGTTATTGGATGAGGTAGGTAAACTAGGTTTTTGTCCACCATAAGCAAAACTGTCAATCAATGGGTGATATTCCCTGCATTACATTTTTTCTGCCTCCTGTCAGTCCAAAAAATGCATGAGCCGCTTCCAGAAGTAAATAATATTATGATGCTAAAAACAGTCCTCATACCATGTGCTAATATTAGAAATGCAATGCGATACATTTATTGTAGCCATTATTATGGATTACAACTTGTAGCCAAAGCACAAAATGATGTTGGTATTATCCTTCAAGAGATGTTCATTGCTTAACTGTTGCAAGGTGCCCTGCTTGCTTTACATTTGACAGCCATGTTCTGACTGCACTCCATACATCTATCTGTCTGTCTGTCTGTCTGTCTGTCAGTGGGAGGCTGGAGCCTTGATGACCCGATATGTCTAGTGGAGCGGTTCTCCACCGAATACAATGAGTGGATGGTAACAGCTCCCATGATTCGTCACCGAGGCGATGCGGCGGTGTGCACCCTTGGGGGGCTTATCTACACAGTTGGGGGCCGTGATGAAGTCACCTGCATCAGCAGCGTGGAGAGGTAAGGGCCGATATCCATGGAGATTTTCTTTTCTCCCCTCAGCTGTCTTTCATGGGATTGGAAATGGGAGGGGTCACTCCCGTCTTTGAAGGTTGTGACCTTCGGCCTGAACCTCGGTAACTTCATCCCAGCCTTTATTTTTATAAAAAGCCAAACATATATATGGATTACTTGTAGAGGCCAGTTGCTTGTTTGAATTTTAACTTCAAAAACAGAGCATGACGACATTTGTCATTTAGGTCGTGAGGTCTTCATGACTCTTCTTTAGAGTAGTTAAGTTCTTTGCCTCTTTGAGTTCCAGTGTGTTAGGTTGTCTCAATCGCCTGCTTAACATCCTGCAGATTCTTTCAGTCTTAGAAGCCTAGTCTATCACTTGCAATAGCAGTGGTGCACCCTTTCAGCCCACACACAAGTCAAGTTGTCATGAGACAAGAGTTTTTTCTACAACTTGCTGACATGACAGATGATCTGACCAGTAGGCTTAGTCAAGGAAAGAGCTGGCCTTTGTCTTATTTTTGGCAGGTCATGTATTAAAGCCAGTCCATAATACACACCCTTGGCCCCGCATGGTTGCTAATGTCAGATAGCTCATCTAAGAAGCATCTCGCTAGTGCTAGGCAATCAAATGTAAATCCCCACCTCGGGACATTAATGGGGTGTAATCAAAGATCACACTCTGTTGCCTTCATCGCAGTCTGTTATGGGTGCACAAATTCCAATATCACTTGATGGGATAGCATTCCATTTGCAGTAAAAATGAAACATTATTAAAACAAGATTTTTATTTGGATCGGCTGTCTTTAATGTTTTGTATAATAGTGATAAAGTGGTATGATTTATTGAAAAATGTTAAGCAAGAGTGCAGGGCGCTAATGTAATACATAAAATAACACATATCTCAACTCAGAACAAGTGAAAGATTTGCAGTGTGTCCTACTGGACATTTAAACAAAAGAACAGGGAAGATATTAATAAAGTCTATGACCACTGCAGTTATAACTGATAACAGCTTTTCATTAATGCTTGAAAGTAATACTCTTCTCTAGAGTAAAAGCAGCCAGACTGGAATGGTATTTCTTGCAGTGCACAGCTGACACACACACACACACACACACACACACACACACACACACACACACACACACACACACAGGAGCACACAGTCCTGTGGGTGAGTGAGTCGTAAGTAACACTGTCAGGCGGATGAAATTGGAGATGTGAAATCGGGCGGATCCAGCGCCAGTCAGTGCTGCGGAATTCATTTACCAAGAATCACCTCCCACTGCTGCAGCCTTTTATCCGTACTCAAGCAATATCAGGCTAATTATGAGTGCAGAATGCTTTCTGTGCAGATCAGAGAACAGAGCTATGTGTCTCCGAAGTATTTACTCCGCACGTTTTTACACAGCATATTTTCTGTGATGCAATGCACAAATTCTGACGGCCAGCTCAATGGCAGTGACCACTACATATAAGACACTTTTTTAAAATGAAATGCTAGCAATTATTATTGTCTCTCTAATCATAAAATATAACTCTGCGTGGGAATTGAGGTGACTGCAATCTATCTCCTTTGGAACCCCATACATATTTTCAGATACTATCGAAATGATTGAATGTCAGTTATATAAATATTTTAACTGAGATTGATTGTAAGGAGATGGGAAAATTGAAACCAAATTTTGTTGAGAAATTGAGAGGAAAATCTAACTTCAATCTTGTTAATGTGGTTATCACAATTAAGATTAGTAGGAAAATAAACAAGTTGTTGAATTAGGAATTGCAGACTGAAACAGAAAGGATCTGATGTATTTGTCTGTTTTGTGAGGTTTCACTGGGTTGGAACAGAAAGTGATTCATTTTTGTACTCTTTGTCATGTTTTTCCTCATTTTAATCGCTTTTCATAAAAAAAGAATGTACAATGGTATAAGCTCAGAAGAGTTAGGAAATAGGAAGGTGACAAAGCCAGCTATTTCCTGTCATATACATTGTTTTATAAATGACAGGGGAGAAAAGTTTAAAAACAGTGTCACAGCCATGAAAGCCCACATAAGAAAAGTCGAAACTACTGTTCACTTCAAAGAAAAGGAAAAGATAATCCCTGAAAAACAAAAAACATCACAATTAACATCCAGTCTCCCTGTAGGACATCCTTAGATTACTATCATTTTCATGATCAATAACATAAACTTACCATAATGGGAGAAACAAAGCTTTATAGATTTCTCAAACGCAGGAAAACCATATAATAACATGCATAACATAGTCAAGAAAGGATTAAACCCCATAATCTTAGACCTGTTCTTATGAAAAGGAGACAGACTTGTCAACACTAGTCTATTCTCGGTCTCTTGACAGCTCTGTAATTTTTATTCATAAAACAACCACTTCCTATTCAACCTTATCAGTCCTCTACAGAATACCATTTTATTTGCAGTGCAAAAATATCAACACATGTCATATGGCAATCTCTTACACTGTATGAAAAGCCTGAACCGCTTTAAGAAATAAGGCCTGATTGTTGGTATTATAGCGTTCTCTCTCTGGTTATGTTGAGCTTCCTTCGAGTGACGTGTGAAGGCAAATGGCAGATGTACTGATGTGTCATCAGAGGCAGACCCGGCAACGAGCAGTTTAACGGCCCTGCTGGATGATAGCTCATTAACATATCTGCGTGGTGCCAACATGTGAGACAAGGGCTTTCAGTGGGGTGTAATGGCCATAACTCATGAGATCGCTGGAATTACAAGGTGATGCAAGGTGACAGTCCTCCACGCTGATGTCAGATGAGAGATAAAAGACACTGTCATCAAATTTAGAGGTAGGAGAAGGAAATCCCATGTCCTTCAATGGTCCAGGGACAGCCACGCTCAATCAGCAATCTGAGATGGGCTCGGGTGAGCGCTGACAGGGGGCCACAGCTGGAGTTTAGCCTCTTGAAGAGTGCGCGACAGTCAGTGTTGCATGTTCTTTCAGTAGCTGCTAATATGCTGCATTCCCAGTGGCTGAGATAAGGATCTTTTCATAGCGTCTTCTCTAAAGCTGAGGAAGGGAACATGTAGAGCAAGCAGAATGGATTCAGATATTCTTATCCAACTGTAAAATAAAAAAAAAAACAACTGCTAGATATATATGACAGAACCGTAGGAAAAGGGTGAAAGTTAATTGTTGGTCCAACGGTTTCCCTTCCACTTTGACCAGGTATGACCCAACAACCAATTTATGGAGCGGGGACGTTGCACCGCTCAGTAGCGCTCGCAGCAAGGTGGCGTTGGTCGAGATGGAGGGATTCTTATATGCCATCGGGGGGCACGATGGCGTCACTTGCACTAACATTGTGGAGAGGTAAACCAATTCCCTAATTTTGTGGATACGATTTCTGCGTGAACCAGAAAACTGAAACTGTAAAGTGCTAACTGCGGCTTCTTTTGCATGTTATACTTGTATTAATATTTGATATGACCCCTGTACCCCCCACCCCCCACCCCCATTGGTACCTGCTATTGCAGAGTTCTGCCAAAGCAATTTTTTTTTCTGGTCATGTGACTTGATGTTTTTTCATGCTGTATAGTGTTTACATTTAGAGGTTGACTGTTTTAGAGTTCCATAGTGTTGATTGTGCCAGTTGGGTTGATTCTTTATATGATTTCAAATGATAGAGGTCAAGGTATTTGATCTCACTCTGGTGTGGAGTCTGTTAGAGGTGCAGATTCCTTTGTAGGCTGAGCAACTGTTAATGCTTCATTTTTCAGGTATGACCCCAGTCAGAACTCATGGATGAAGTGCCCTCCCATGCGTATCCGGCGCTCAGGGGCCGCTGCTGCGGTGTTGGACGGGTATCTGTACGTCATGGGGGGTAGTGATGATGACGAGCCTTTGAACTCAGGTGAAAATTCTTCTTTGGTTCTCTCTGACAGCTCTCCCAGTAGCCTGCATCAGCACCAGACCCAAAAACATATTAAACAGAAAACTCAATGACCTAGAAGGAAGCACTTCCACTAAGAGGTACTCTGGGCAGAAATTATGATGCCACATTTTCATTTAATGTACCAGATTAGTCATGGGTTAACATTCAAGACATCAGGGATGTGTATATATATACACACACACACACACACACACACACACACACACACACACACACACACACACACACACACACACACACACACACACACACACACAAAACTACAATATTCCCCAGAAGGAACAGAAGAGTCTAGGCAGGATAATTTTAAAACGTATGTGGCTTGCTGCCAGTTTGTAGCGTTTACTTCTATGGGAACTTAAGGTTGATTGTCTGATGACCGGGCTGAACATCAATCAGAGCTGGCACTGCGTTTAAGGAAGTGTGCTCTCCATTTCCTGGGAACTGTTTTTTTAAATATGTTCTTATCCTTGCCACAGATTAGGCTGAACAAAGCACAACATTAAATGCATTTTACACACTGAAGAGTGAATTTCCTTATTGTGATATTATAGCTACCTCTGTTAACTAACTGAACAGCAGTGGCAGTGTCACTGTTTTGACATACGCCGTCCATATCCTACCAGCATTAATTCATGATAGACTACAATAATGACCAGATTTTCCCCATTAAAAATGTTAAATAGTAATTGTCACTTTCTCATTAATCAAAAAATAATTTATCAATATAATAAAAATGGTATATTGGCCAACGTTTGTTATCATTTTTATGAACAAAACTAACAGTGTCCCAGTTTGTCACGTCTGCCCCCTGTCTTTCTCAATTTCCCTCAGTTGAACGATACAGCCCATTGGATGGATGCTGGGTGAACTGCCCCCCCATGCAGACCGCCAGGGACAGCCCCGGATGCACTGTGTTCCTGGGGCGGATTTATGCGGCAGGAGGTCGAGACGAACTCCTGCTGGAGCTCAGCACTGTCGAGAGGTTTGACCCTGATAACTTCAGCTGGAGCCCAGTCAAACGCATGAAGAGCAAGCGATATCAGGTGTGTGTGTGTGTGTGTGTGTGTGTGTGTGTGTGTGTGTGTGTGTGTGTGTGTGTGTATGTGTGTGTGTGTGTGTGTGAGCAAGAGTGAGAGAGGAGTGCATTTTCAGAGAAGTTAATGACTGACAGTGGCTTCAAGATAGGTGAGTGAATTACCGGAATACAGACAGGTGAATTTTGGACTTTAAATGGGGTCTATAGGGGATCTTGGAGCCTGCACTCTTTCCAGCAAACAAGCCAAACTCAACAAGCACATCCCTACAGCCTGTAGCAGGCTTTCTTAGAGTACAGATTTAGGAACTTTGCTTTCCTCAGCCACAGACAGGTTGCTGGAGAGCATGCTGTTACTTCTCAGTAAGTGAATCATGTGTTATGAATCTGTTGCAGGTGTCATTGATGGCTTTCAATGGATCTTTATTGGCTGTCGGAGGTTCTGATGGCGTGACCAATCTCAAAACAATGGAAATATACGATCATGAGACAAACTCATGGAGGTAAAATATTAAGTCAGGAACCCATTTCTGTTAGAAACATTATGGCTCAGGTCTTTCTTTTGCAATGTGTAGAAATGGATGAACTACACCATTCTTTACTGGTTCTTTGTTCTTCACTGGTTTATTTGGTTTGAATTCCCGTGGTGTTCTATCTTCTTTCTGAATGGTAACCAGCCACTCAGCTGAATTATTGACACTAACGAAGAAATGTTGCTTATGAATCACAAGGCATGGGTAAAGGTTAACAATGCGGTGGAGCGATAGCCTGATTTTAATATTCAAGGGATGTAAAACCCAATGGAAAAATGTATCATGTGAACCAAGAGTTTTGATGTGATTAAGGGAGATGTGATGCCATAAAATGCTATATAAATAACTTGTAACTGTAAACCATGGAATTCATGACAGTCCTGGTGCCCATAATTTTGTAAATAAAGACTGTATAAATAGCAGCAGGTCCCAATGTTTGACACTTGACTGCTTGCCAGAGACCACATGATCAAGTTAAAAACAACAGATTTACAGGAATCCTAGACTATTGTTCCTGTTTTTTAAAGGAGATCTTTCAGCAGCACTGTTTCTTTTACAGTGACTCTTGCTGCCTGTGATAGTGTAGCATCAGGAATTTACTTGCCACTGGTGAAAGAAATTTAACCAAGTATGTGAGATAATATCACAAAGAATTCTTAGCTGACACTAACTGATCAATGTCCTTGTATGAAATATTTAATAACAGAACGTTAGACACTGAAAACTGGTTTCTAATTATGCTGATGTGAATTAATAATCTATACATTTCATTATTGACATGAAAGGTAATAATAGAAGACTTGGGCACTGCTGTAATGTTATTGTAGAGGAACCATTGTAACATAGGAAATGCACCTCTCTCTTGCAGTGTACTTGTTTCTTGCCTCTTGCTGGCAGTAAACAAAGTGATGTAAAAAGGTTCAGTTGTATTGTTAGGTTGAAATGATAAAAATCCAATGGGTCCGGTGGGATATGATATATGTACACAAAGAACTAACAGTACAATGAAAAATTGACTTAAGCTGCAACCAGCATGATGTGGACAATAAAAACATAAATCAAAAAAAGTCTATAATAAATACATGCCCAGAGAGAGATGTACCTATGAACTTTATATTATACATGTGGTTAATTAGATTATGTGATTCTGCTGACCGCAACTGTTTGTAAGGAAAACCATACAACTCATCTAACACTCTGGACAAGCAAAGTCGTTTACTGTTTTTACAGTAGTTACAGGACTGCAAAGGCAAGTGAGGACACTACCTCAGGCTGTAAGTTACTTGCAGTATTTAAATTCTGTCCTCACTCGCATATCAATATTTGTTGGTAAATATTTATATAAATTTTATAGAATGCATTTTGTGTTGATGCTCTGCTGTCCTTGAGGTGGAGGGCCCTTTTGAGACACAAGCTTATGCTGACAGAGAGCAGGGGGCATGGTTGGGTCAACATTACTTTCAAATTTAATAGAGCAGAGTAAAACCTTCAACAATGTGAAAAAGCAATTCTATACCTGCGTGAAAGATCCCCAACCAAAGCCAACTGCATTGCATAATTCTTTGTGTCTGTCTTTCCAGGCACTATGGAAGCATGAAGTCCAAACACCCTGGAGGTCATGTTGCATTGGTGAAGATGTTTCCCACTGTTGAATAATTTTAATGAAAATGATCGTGTCTGTTTTTACTATGTATATGGCTTATCAAAATCCTCTTTGGGGATGACTGTAGAATGTTCCTCACCTGAATTAGCTCCTATAAAAGTAACCTGTATTAGCTGTCCGTAGGGATAATGTAGAGTAAATGATCTTAAATGAGGGCCAGATCTTCATTAATGCAGAGTGAAATGGGAGTGTGCGGTGTGATGGGGGCAGGAGGGAGCTCAGTTCCAGTCCAATGAATTCTGCTGTGGTGCAGGTTTTCGGTCCCTCAATGCCCTGAGCTCAGTCAGTTTGCTGAACTGAATATTTCCCTGCACTGCAGGGCTGGTGAAAATAATAGAATGTTTTACAGAAAATGCAAGTGAAGGCAATGTATTCAAAAGCAATGCTTCACTGCAGATACTGTCAAGGAAGTGCATGAGAGGGTCTGAGAGAATGTGTGAAATGGGCATTACATTTGACATATTTTCATGAACGAATGGTAATTATTTCTTTGAATATCAATTATTAATAGCATTATGTATAAGAAGGGGAGGGTGGAAGAGAGATTTGTGGTACATAAGACAATAAAGGGCTGGAATGTCATTCTTCAGTCAAGCATTATATTCATTGTTTTTATTGTAACTGTGCAATATTAAAATGAATATCAGCAAATAAAAGTCTGGCGATTGGTTTTTAAAGTCATTTTAACACACTGGACAAGATATTTCAGGGACAGTGCTATGTAAGCATGTTTTAGCAAGGATGGAGTTGAGGAGAGGACTCAAATGGCGCAGGAATGGTGCAGTATGGGAAAGGGTAGGCCTGCTGACTTTCTCACAGATCAACTCCATTATCAGCTGTCCCCAAGGGGAGGGTGAAGGGATCACAATAAACCTTCCCAACATTTTTTATTTGCTCTTGACAGAAATGACCGGGCTGCATTTCATCATCATCAATGTGTTATGCTTATGAGATTCAAAGTGATAGACTCAGTACAAGTACAAGTACTTCATCTGATATGCAGCACTTGATCAGGGGACTATGGAAATGAGATAGAGTGACAGTGAGAAACAGTTTCTCAACAAAACATTAAGTGGGTCAGAACAGAGAATCTGACAGATTTTGCTTAGTGTGTGGAGTTGATATAACATTAAATAAATGTGTAAGATGTCTAATTAATATCTTATTAAAGGAATAATTAACATGTTTGGCTTTCTGGAAGTCTGGAGAAACTTTAGTTGTTGAAGTTTATACATTTTGAACAAAGACACAGTTGATTTAGCAGCAACTTTTAAAGGATTCCTTTTAAATAAATAGTAATTCAATGAATAAATTTAGTATAAAAGTACATTTTATTTAAACTTATATATGTTCTGTAATTAAGCCCTGCTATATGAATGGCTAATGTACAGCAAGGTACTCATTTCTGTTTTTCATTCATTTTTTTTTTAAATTTGCTTGTCAACATGCCATATTGACGCTAATCAGCAGGACCATTTTACTTGAGAAAGATTCTCCTCAGCGGCTTGGGGCCATCGAAATCAGTTATTATGAGGACACTAGCAAGAGCTTATGTCACTTTTATACATAGCAGGAGAGCAATATCACTGAGAGACTCAGTAACAGCCTTATGATTAACAATAATTCATGTGTTATGCGATGTTTTACCAACTAGGAGAGACGCTATTAGTGTACAGAGAATCCAGCCATAGCCACCCTCTCTACTGAGAGCTCAATGATACACGACACAAACTGAACTTTCTGCCAAAGGCATATGCCATGTCTCATAACGTCACTTTCCGCTCTGATACAGGGAGTAGTAGACTGTTCAGCTTTTTTCACGTTTTAAATTTAGTGTCTTGGTTAGAAGAAGCAAAGTCGCAGAGGTGGGCTCTCTTTTGCTGTGTTCTCATTTTTTCTGTCCGCACCTTGGTATTACATTTAAACTTCCCTGAGCACACTGAGAATGTGCAAAAATGGGTCCACTGCAGGTGAAAGTTAAGAGTGCGTGGTCTGCTTCCAGTGGCCGATGCGTGACCGCCTCCCACAGCCGAACTGTTCCTCTGACACACAACCACTAATTAATCCAGGAATTATGTTGTACTGCTTTCTTGGTATTATTTGAAAATATTGGCTTATTGGAAAATACAGGAATTTGTCATAGTTGTCCTAATATTATTGTTTATATCGAGTGAAACAATACATATGTATGAAATCAAATATCTGCGACATTTTAAAGGGTTTTGTTTGGAATTTAATAAATAATGTGAGTGTCTATGGAACGCATTTGCACATCTTGTATAAAAGGGTTGAAAAGGGAAATTGTCATTTCAAGGTTTTCCAGTAGATGGCGTCTGGATTTGTATATAAAAAGGCATTGCCTGCGAAGATAAGAATTATTTCCAAACAGAGCATCCTTCACTTCGCAAAGGGACAATGATGCTGTAACACTAGGTACATGCTGTGTTGATGTATTTCGGGCATCTGCTCGGGGTACTGTAGATGTCACTGAGAAAAGATGAGTAACCTGTGGACACCTCACGGTATAAGAAAACAGAGTCATAAGACGATGAAATAATGCTGTTTTAAGTAACATTTAAACTTCCAACTGCAGAGAGCCCGGTTAAGGAGCTATCTTATATTAATCACGACTTGCGCTTAATCAAACAATGCGCAGAAACGACAAATGTCGTCTCGTAATTAATACATCAAAAATAAAAATGTAAGGATTGGCTGGAAGAAGTTGATTCGGACCAGACATCGTGGGACAAGGTCTTCCAGGGGGATAGCTTCCTGTCTTGCCGCCGATGCAATTTTCCAAGGAAGACGGAGCTCTCGAGGGGACATTTAAATCGAAAGCTCATCACTGCGACTCAGCTGGTGCTCCGTCCAAAATGTGCAGCGAATGCTATACAAACCAGACGTTTGTTTACGATGATGGGACCGCGCACGAACACACAGCCAGGTAGACATCCTTTCCTCTTCTCCTGTGACATTAATTGTTGACTGAAATGAGAATTAGCAGGTGTTGGGTGCTGCTACCATATTGCTTCCGCTCGTAGTCAAATCTATAGAGGTTATACTCAATAAACTTTAAATATGAGCACATAAACATGAGTTATTGAATAATCATGTCTCTGGAATGCAAAGTTGACTTGTGTGAATTACTTTTGTTGAAAAAATGCACATGCAGTTCGCTTGTACGCTATAACGTAGAGGTCGATGTCATTCTAAAATGTTTGTGTTACAGGTATGTTCAATAGTGAGACCCAAAGGCATAATGCAGCTGTAGAAACAATTGTGTCCAGTTAGGCTGAATCTAACAGACCTCCTGATCTCTAAATTGAACTGTAATTTGCACATAAAATGCTTAAAATTGTATACAACCTCATTATTTTCAGAATTGATCTTGTCCTGAATTATATATCATATTGAATGAGCTTGAACATCATGGTCATTTATCAGATGGAATAACCGTGTTGAGGCAAGCAATGTTGCAAACCAGTAACATGCCCGGTTTCATGTATCTCAGCTAAGCATCACACAAATTAATTATCATGTGTGGCTGAAATGCAGTACAAGGGGTACTGTTCTCCGGGACCACCGGTTTCCATACACATGTACTAAAACATGGTGAGTGTAGATCACAGCCAAGCGTGGCAGGTGCATAGCTCACAAAAGCACAGTCTCTGTGCTGACTGGGTTCTGCATTCAGTAAAATATAATGTTGAAACAGACAACCAGACATGTTACCATTAAGGCCATCAGATGTAATTGCAGGGTGTCTGTGCTTCATTTCTGATGAAGATGATTCATTGTAAACAATGCAATGTCCACTTTCATCTCATTGTATTTACTATTTATATAATTCTGGGGTGAAAAGGTTATTCTCCTGGAAAGGGATGTGTATAGTTATAGAAATAAAAAAATGTACTTCTTAGAAGGCTGATATACTGTGGAATATGACATCTTAACTCTGTATTTACCCATTGGTTGGAAGAAAACGCACTAGACTGGCTCCCTTACAGAAAACCTATTATTCGAAGGTTCTCTTGAACGATGAATGTTTCGTTTTAATTTAATTTCAAATGTCATTTTTACCTTTTCTTTCCCACAGCAGGACTTTCAGACTCTGTGCGATGGAGGGATCTCATTTCATACTGTAGTGGGTTGTGGTTTTTTATCTTCAGGTTTGTCCTATCATCTTCACTCAGCAGCAGCACCCACCCACTTGTTCTACAGCAGCCCACCGTGTCTCCAGCGAACCCCTCCCCGGCCGCAGCGCGCGTAGGGTCCACTCTTTATGGCTTGGTGTGGATGCAGCCCTCCATATGATTGATGGTCCTGTTGGGTAGCGCACCCTGCTAGCCACGATAACGCCCTGGCCAGCGCGGCTCCCCCTGTTGTGCATGTCATGGTGGCCCGTACCTGGCAGAGACAGATTGCCAGGGGAAGCTCGGTGAGGAGACCATTAGCTTAATAAATCCATTTACATGCAAACGCAGGGGATGCTTCTGGTGGATCACGCAGCATTTCATTTTTCAAGGAAAAACATACAGCATCTTAGTAAAAGCTTTATGAAGACTAAATGTATAATGCATGAGGAATCCTTTGATACAATAGCTATCCCTGAAGCAACTAGAACTTTGGTTTGAGGAGGCATTTTTTTAAATGATTTTAGTAGACCTTGAAAAATATTGTTAGCTCATTGTCAGAGAAGATTTTTTTTGACTGGGCAAGGTAAAAGCTTTTTTAAAGAGGTCATGCTCTGTCCATCTGAGCTTTCAGTCGCAAGATCGAGATTTGAGCCGGAAAGGTGAAAATGCTGCCTGGAGGTCGATGATTTAAATCTGTGGACCGAATTGAGAAAAATGTAGCTTTTACTCAGAGGACTGTTCATTTCAGCTATTACATGTAAGAATAAGTGGCTGTTCAGTTTGAAAGACTTGAAGTGAAAGGCAGCCTTCAACTTAAATGGCTGTCAGGTTACTGGCATCCAGACACTATGTGCTAACCAACACCAAGTGCATTTACTCCGAATTGACTGGTAATGGAAGGTGAGCCCAGCTGCTTGACTTGAACAGCCAGCAGACCATTTAGTGCCCCAGTGGACAGGTTTTGTGATGGAGAGCTCTGATATTTGGCTTCTCCCCTGAAAAAGCAATGAAAGTGATATCAGCTGCCCGGTTTTGAGTGGAAGCTGAGCACATAAAGGGTTTTGTTTTGTTGCACCTCTGTCCCGGTTCGATTGTTCGGGGAGTGATGAATGTTTGTGGTGGGTGCTTTATCTTCCTCCGGCTAGTACAGCTGTTCACTCCACCCTGAGGGATCAGGGCATACGCAGATTGATAAGCTAACCACTGCTCCTCGGAGGAAAGACTCCTGTTCAATTACCAAACCAAGGCATTAGTGAATGATTCTGACCCTAGAGACCTAGAGCTGGCCTTGAGGCAGCCATACTCCATTAGTAATGTAAGGTGGGTTCACTCAAGTACAATCCAGAGTTTCAAAAATAATCACAGTTTGGAAATGTGTTGGAAATGCAGTCTAGGGACTGGAATTGAAATAATGTCAGCAGGGGGTGAGTTTTACTGGTATCTCCAGTATAAGCAGCTACAGCGATGGCTGACTCTATCACAGCTGTTTGATCATTTCTGCAGGCTGTGAGGTCATTTCTGAGCTGGCAAAAAGGACGGTGAATCAATATGATTTTTTCAGTTTGTAATGAACAAGAGAGCAGATGAATTCTCCAAGAATAATTATTTATGTTGAATTTTTTAAATTGTGAATTTTCAGGCCTGCCAATAAAGACTTTTTATACATCTCAGTTTTGCTCGAGCGATTGAGCGTTAGCCACTGATATTGCCAGTTATTGGGTCACTCCTTAAAGACTTCATACTGAACTCGGAGGAGCAGAGAAATACGAGTATCACTCATTTGGGTCATCTTTCACTTCTGAAAATGTGTGAGAGTCCGCTATTCTGTTTACTTTAATTCCCTTTATCACTAAAATCATTATTTTATATGTTGTTGCAAGTGCAGTGAGACTGATTTTTTGTGCTCTGGATTACATGGTGTATATTTTAGTTAAATCTGTGAGCTAATTCCAACATCCTTCATCTTTAATGGTTGAGTGAGGAGTTTCATGAGACTGCTGTACCCTCAATTCCCCTCTCTTAAGGTATGTGTGGTCGGAGAGAAGTGCTTTAATTTGACTGTATTAAACACACAGTTCTGGGACAGGGACCAATGGTTTCCTTTGCATAATTGGCCACTAAGGCTGGTGTGTGGGAACTTTGGAGATTAATACTTCAGTTCATTATCACACGAGGCCATTAAGTGAGATAATTGGGCATAATGATTCATCTGCATTTGAAAAAAAATCTATTTGTCATTAGACTTTTTTTATTGGTGGACATGCATTCAAACTCATGCACAAATTATCGTAGCCTCTCCATTATAAAGCCAGTGGGATTAGTAATTTATGAAGCTAATTTCAGTGAACCCTGTGCCCTAGACTGATGAGAGTTCGTACGCCATTAGAGGGCATTAACACTGTCCAGAGGTAAAGGATTCTGGAGTGATAAATAGAGACATAAAATCTATAGCATCTGCCAAGCATCATTGAAACCCAGTACACTGGCTTTACTCTCAATAATGACTAGTGGTATAATATGAAGGAATTTGGATTAGTCCTATTCCTTATTCTTTAAAATGCCTGGTGCACTGACCCTCACAGCGAAAGAATTGGACTTCCTTTGATCCAGAGAAGAGAAGAATGAGGATATTTGTCTTTTATCCCACCACACTCTTCCAATCCATCCAAGCTACTGCTGGCCGTGTTTTAATACAGCTCAAATCACATTCACACCTCCTGTGCCATGAAGATGTTGGTTGGTGTCGCTGAGTTTTTCCCTCTTTTTTTAAATCTTTAATAAGAAACTCGTTCCTCTGCCTGTGTTTGATGGGTGGCCCCGCCCTGATGAGCCCTGGGAGTTGATGGGGTCTTGAGAATAAGCTCTCTGTGTGGAGTGGCAGAATGATGATGATGATGGTGATGACAGTGGACGCCTTTTCCACTCTTGATGCAGCCCGCCCGCCACAGTGGAGACAGAACAGCTGTGATTGGATCCCAGTAAAAAAATATACTCCTTTATCTGAAGTGCGACAGACGCACTATCATTATAACACTCTCTAGAACCTTCTTTGCAACTCCCTATGCAAAAAATATATATATTTGTTAGGTCTAATTTATTTTAATTTTCATGTCAGACCAATTTCTTGTAATAGTGCAGGATGCTTCGCTTACAGTTGTACCATATTCATAAAAAAGCTCTATAAGTGGAAATGATTGAAAAGATGCTGAAACTGCACAAAAGGGCAGCTCTATAAATCTTTACCTGCTTTAATGTATTCTGTGTGTTACAAACAGATCAATAGTGCTAATCCACACTACAATATAAATGCGCAGTCCATTCAATATCCTCTTTTAATGTAATCAGTCTGTGAAACAAAGAGTAACGTCAACTCTTTCAGTTGCTATCATGGGATGAATGATTAATGACTCTTCTTTTTTTCCCTTTTTATTTGGGTTTTTTTTTATCACTCCAAATCTCTTACCAAGAGGCAGTCATGAGCCCACCAGCTCACCCCCCGAGTTCCCATGGCGACAGGTAACATTTGATCCCGTCAATCCAGCCGCATGCAGAATGCCACCCCGTCGGGTTCCGGGGAAAGCCTGACAACCCACGGATTTGTAGACTCCCTCTCCTTCTGCAAATTCTAGCACACGTGTTTTGCTTGATATCTTTCCACCTGTCTTTCAGCTCCTGCAGTTTGCTGTTAAAGGGATGAGAGTTCCTTTAGCAGCACTTTCACCATCGCATTGCAGACTTTTAACTGAAATAAAAGTCTTCCGAATATGTCACTAAGTGTGTTTCCTGTAATTGACTTTTCTTTTCTCTAGCAGGAAAGAAAATATGTCTTGTGAATTCATTTGGTTCTAACAGAAAAAAGCATGTTTATTACTGTAGGCATATATGCTTGCACGATTGCATATATACTTAAATATGTGTACTTTCTGCACCATGCTACATTTTGCATGCTGGTAGTTATTTGAATCATGGGCACATACCATTTCTTACTAAACTGACTTCTGGTAAATGGCATAGATATCAATTGCAATACCCAACACAAGGTATTGACCATGATTCAGGTTCTCGTCTCTCTCTTGTATTAGAGTGCAGATATCATGAATGCATGGATGATGTTTCTATTGCTGTTCTTCTTGAAATAGTTTTTTCCTCCTGACAGAATTAAAAATATTTTTTTGTGGTAATTGAGAAATTGGCTCAGAGTGCTCTAGCTGAATGTTGTTATTTGGTGCTTTTTGTCATTCACTTTCAGAGAATACGAGGGTTAAGTTGGGTGAAGGGTAGCGTTAGATGAAAAATGGGGATAGCTCAAGCAAGCGTAATTTAGTCTGCACTTTGGGACCAACTGAGGCCAACTATATTACCAACCTCTTCAATTTTTGCATGCCCTGAGGTAAAAGAATGGTGCCAATCACTGTTCCATATGACAGAACTAAATTATTTAAAATGTGTCTCAACACCTTTTATTCCACAAATTTGTGTGACTAAACAAAAAAGTTATGAAGGCAGGATAATGGTAATAGGCCTTTTGAAACATTAATTTAACGCATAACATAGCAGAAAAACAGTCATGATATTTTAACACTGCTCTTTAACACTAACTGCTCCATTTTGGTCATGTTACCATCAACATTTAGCCTCATATTTAATATTTGTATGTGGCACTTTGACCCAACAAATATTTTTGAACATGAGACGATTTTGTCAATTTCAGTGAGACAGGCGGTAATGGGAATGCGAAGCATAATTATTGCAATCGTGTTATTTCTTAATTCAGCAGAACGTTAAAATATTAATTTCAGTTTATCCTTTTTCCGAGTAGTGGGCTTAAACAGTTTAGCTTCAGGATGCAATTAGAACGGAAATCATGATTTAGCTCTGTACCACCCTCAGGGCGCAGGATTTTTGTCTTTTTTTAATTTAAGTGCAACAAAGTAAACCTGAGAACAGTACATGTCATGTGACCTGCGCTTTGTCGACAGCAATTACGATTGCTACATTTATTGCATATTGAAACTCAAATTGTTGCTTGGTACTTATCAAACGAACAACATGAAAGAATACATGACTGATTTTGGACGATTCGATGAACAAACACTGAAACTGTGAATCAAGTTTTAAAAATGCGAATTTGCGGGTTTATTGTGGCCTGACCAATGTACATTTTATTTAAGTAAGTTAATACGTGCTTTTCCAAATTGACCGACACATTGCCGTTCTTAATTTCACCAAGTCTCACATAGGTTTTATCTGCAGTATCAACAAGTGGTTTCAGGCATACTGACGCTTACAGGAAGTTAATCACTGTTCTTCTCGCCTTTTCAGGCCCTCACCTGAGACGGTACAGAAGAACAACAGCAGCAACACCGGAGTTATTCTGGATATTTCCGCACTCAAGATGACCGAGGTGGACTCGGAGGTTCCACCGCTTCCCCCTCGATACCGCTTTCGTGATCTACTGCTCGGAGACCAGTCCTTTCAGAACGACGACAGGTACTGTGCTGTTGCAGCGTGAGAAACTGCTTGAACTGCTCGAGCCCCGTGATGGCGATAATGGAGCTGTCCGTTTCCGTAGTGCTGAACTCGAGAAATAAGCGAGAAGTCAAGGCGGTAGAATAGATTACCGGATCCATGATCTGACATTCAGATAGGGTTGGATGTTTGATTTCACACATTAAGCCCATAGGCAACATGTGTTGGATTATTTACTTTTCGGTGGAATGGATCCAGATTAGTCAGATTTACTAAATACAATACATACTATGAAATAAATAAATAAAGCATCTAAACGAAGTATTTGGTTTCGGAAGCTACGCATAGTTACTAATAGAAATTGAAGCGGAAATGGCTTGTATATAGTCCGATGAAACTGGCTGCATTGACGTAGATTTTTATTCAGTAGACTCTATGGTTGAGATCTGGATATGGGATGATGTGTAAACTAAGGGGCCATCCTTTTTACATAGAGCAAAAAAAAAAAAAAAAAAGAATGTTCAACGGATCTATGCTTACCTAAGCTTACTCAATATCTGTCTAAGTCTGAAAATAAAATGGCCATTTACAAGCCCACAGAAGAGAGAGTTTCACTGAAGAACAGAAAATATGCTTTTAAATGGTTTGCTGTTTCAGTGCTATGATGGTGGCCTCCTGCAATCTTTTGCAACTGACAACCTGCTGTTCTGTGAAATTACACTGAGGAAATTGCACACAGTTTGTTTTATGACCTACACTAAGCCTCTCCTTGTCTATTTTGTCACATGGGTTGCCTAATTATTTAATGCATAGCTTGCAAACAAGGGAATAAGTTATAGATGATGTAATGTAAAGTATGGACATCACATATGTAATGCGGGAAGAAAATATGAGATAATTTGTTTCAGAGACATTACAATAGACAAAGACCCAAGAGGCTGGTTGTCTCCCAAGACAGTAATGATGACAAAAACATTGCTTAAATACACCCTGTGCTCCCTGGCTCTGTGAACTGAGATTGAGCCTCACCTGTTTGTACAGGCGAGTGTCTTCAGGGGTAGGCAACAAGCAACACTGATGGCTGAGCTATTTGTGTCCCCTGCTGTGAAAAGTGAGGCTGTTTTCCATCACATTCAGTTTCCATGTGAGTGTATTGTCTTTTCAGTCACGGCATTTCTGTGGCGATGATGCGTTCTGTATCAGCAGTCGTTGTGAATAGCTTTTCCGAGGAGCTCTATTGATTTAGGCTGTTGCTGCAAACGCTGATGACTGTGAAGCGCAAACACTGCAGGCAGTGGTGTGTGAAAGCCTGATTGCAATTTTTACCTGTAGAATTGTAAGCCGTTACCTGTATTGTAAGCCGTTGACTGTAATAATGGAGGCATTGTCATCATTTTGGGAAAAGGATATTTCTTCTCTCTAAGAGAGTGAGGGAGATTAATGTAGAAGTGAAATAAACAGCATCCAGCAGAGGTATTGCAAAGTAAGCATCACAATGGTAAGTCAGTCTTGAACGATATACCTTTAACGACAAGCCTTTAACGATGTCTTTAACAATTTGTCTCTGCCAATAAGCCTTATTTCTTTCATCCACTCACAAAAGGATTCTCTACCACCATTTACTTTTTGAAGTGAGTAGTTCTCTCTGTCTTGCAGCTTTATTACATTTTGAAGTATAGATTTTTTGTGGCATGTCTGTGCGGTGAGCTTTAGATACAGTTTTGTGCAGAGTAATGCCTTTGGGCTGAACGATGTGGTCAGAGACTACATGGAGGACAGCTTTCTATTAGGGGATGGAAGCAACATTCAGTGCCATTTTCTTTTTATGTATGAGTACAAAATATTTTCTGACACCTAAACCTTATTCTTGTGTCCAGGAACTGGTGGTAAGAGGAGCTAAAATGCCCCCATATGGTTTCATAGAAAATCTTCCATTGAAATTAAAATGAATTGGCAGGACCAACCCCTTGAGATGTAGCATTTTGTTTTGAGGATGTTGTGTGAAATCACACGTGATGAAATAAATGTGGATTTACAAAAAAAAAAAACAGAAATGGAAGTGATATACACAAGATTTTCCCATTTGTCATACAATAACAATACTTAAAACATTCCATTCACAGGATCCTGTAGTTCAGAGCCAACAAAGTGAGCAGGAAATATAGAGGAAATCTATGAGACACAAACACACTGTATATCTTATCGCTCAGTATTAAATTGTGAGTATTAAATTTGCTCTATATGTATTGGAGTTGACATAATGTGAGAGCGAACACGTGAACATGTGAGCTTCAGTACAGAAGATTAGGTCAGTCCCCCAGAGCCAGTGCATGGTATGATTAGCTTTTTCAGCTAGGGACCTGGGTCTACAGCTCAGGGCACTAATTTGATCTCTTGTTGCTCTCAGCAGAAAAGGGTCACAGTTTAAAAGCAGCAGGAGATCCGCTAGCTTTACATTAACTTTGTGATTTTATGTGGATGAGTGCTTATCAGTAGCCTGAGGCTTGTGTGAAACTTGAGAATGGGAGAATGTTGCTGAGAATCTACCTGAGAAGATGACATCATCGTCTAGAGTTATAGCAAGTGCAGGATTAGTTCTCTTGTTTGCCTCCTGGTCATTGACCTAAAACAAACTAATCATGTCTCTCAGTGGCATATGTGGACACATACTGTACATACACACTGTTGCACACAAGAATGCATGCAATAGCAGGCCAATAGATAGAGAGTACCTTGACAGTATGGCTTTGGATTGTGGGAGTAAACAAGAGTATAGTACCAAAACAGCAAAGCACACCAGGGCCACCCAGAGTAAGCCCAGCTTCACAGAGCCCTTTACCTGCTGTACGAGCTGTATGCTGTAATGCTAACAGAAAACAACTAACTCTCAGGACCTTTTATCGAAATAGTTTTACAAGTGTAGAACCTATTCAATTATAAGTGTGAAATTAAACTCCAGTATACCTGATGCTGCAGATTAAAATGGAATTGGGTGAATGTCTTCAGCTTTCACCTGCCTGTCAGCTGAGACTGACAGTGCCACGCGCTCACCTTCAGCACAGGACCCTAATCCTCAGGACACAATGTGGCCAGTGCAGGGCCAGTAAAGGGCATTCCCATCAGACAACAGATGTTCCCATAAGCCTCGGCTTGATCGATATTACTCAGTCTCCCAACAGCCCTTTCTCTGGCTCAGCGGGCGTGTCAGTACAGCGGCAGTCGCACAGCCTTTCTGACACTTAAGGCAGGAGTGTGGGTGTTGAGAGAGGGAATCTCCACGCTGTGCTGTCATTATCTCTGGGTCTGCATTAACAGGGCCTGGCAGTGGTTAGCTGCGTGGGTGGGAAGATGAATTTGCTCTACTGTCACCCAGGGCGATGGATGACTGATTAAATCTTTTGCATCAGTTTATTTATTTATTTGTTTATTTATTTTATGGGGGGGTGTCCCCCCTGTATTGTTTGTCAAATCATTTAATTGTGCTTTGTTCACTTTGACACCGCTGTGTTTGTTGAAAGATCATTTGGGATGAAGTGTGTTAATTGTGCACTATTAATGTCTGTCATTACTGCTGTAAAGATGTGTCATGTTTTAAACCCAGCCCATTTGAAATTCCACCACATAGTGTCTGAAAATGTGGAGAACTGAGCCATCTGTGAATAATCTGTGTATGTGACAACACTAAGCTTTAAGCTAAGGTTCACTCCAGAACCTTTGGCCATGGAAATACTTAGAATCACAAGTGGATTCAAATTCACAAAGGTCACAGATTGCCTGTTTAACTAAGGCTTTCATGGAAGAAAGTGTGAAGTTTAACAATACAGTTTTGTCCAATTTGTTCAAATATCACCAGATATCCCTGGAACATTGTTTTTTCTGAAATAGGATTCTTAATTCATTTCAGTCCTGAGAATCTCTTTTGAGGGCATTATATATAATATTATATTGTATAATTGTTATATTATGTTGTATCCTAAACCCGATGAGTTGTCAACATTGGATGTACTGTATAGATACAAAACAACCAGACACTGAGAGTGAGATTATAAATGGGGATCTAGGTGGAAATTATTGTACTGTACTTTACCTCATTGTTTGATGGAACTCAATCCTTTATCATTCAATCAACACATCATTATAAATGAGAGAAGGAGGTGAAGAAGCTGCACTATTAATGAAAACTAGGGGCAACATGGAGAGATTCACATGAGTCAATAGACAAGGGAGGATACTTGATGGAGGATAAAGTCTGAAAACTCTTCCTATGCCATAATTACCATGGCTAGCCAAACTATACAAATATAGTGTATAGACATAACCACAGAAGGGTATCCACAGTAGATTAGATATAACAAATATTGCACAAATAGCCTGGTCTGCATACTTAATCAAATGCTTTCCTGAAAAGTGACAATTGCGTTTCATCTCTGATTATTTGATCTTCAATTAAAAATGAATTCAAGTAAAAATCGTACACACATGCATTGAATAATAATGGTAGGGTAAGCTGTGAGCTAAGAAATCAAGAGATAGATGTTACATGCCTTAGCATGTAGATCATAAGCCACAGGCTTCATGCTGTGCCACACTAGATCACAAATCCTCTGACACAAGCATCAGTGCCATTTGATCTGTACAGCCTGCCTGCGCCATCTGATGATGTCATGAAGAAGGTTTCCTTTTCATATGTTTAATAAAATTCTTTAGGCATCATTGCAGCGCTTAGAATCTGGGAAGAAAGAGCAAGGCAACCACCTGTGTTTCCCTTAGGACCTTCCATTCATTCAGCTTAAAGACACACAAAGCCAATTTGCAGCCGGCTCAAAGGGGAGGTATGTGTCCCCTTCCGTGGGAGAACGGCTTGACCTTCCAGCAGTCATTTCTGCTCAGCTGTCATGAGGTGTGCCCATGAGACAGCTTCCCTTCATTCTTTGAACCTCCTTATGTAATGTTTGCCTCTGAAAGGATTTTTATTGAAATATCAGGGATGTCCTTGCTAAAAAGCATGACATGCACTTTATCACTCCCTCCCACTGGGGCTCATAACCTTGTCAAAGATAAAGTCTGCGCTGTAACCCCGCTTGGCAATTACTATCGCAAACATGCAATCACCAATGAGCAAAAATATGCTTCTTGCTGTCACACGCTAAAGCACTTGGCCTTGTGCACTGTTATTGTGTCTCTTTTAAATGAGGATTGCATTTGAAGACTTTCTTTTTGCAAAAACTTTTTCATTCTTTAAAAAAAAACACAATGGAGGTGCGTTCTTTTATTCATAATACAGCTGGCTCACGGCAGGATTTTGAGAAAACTTCTGAAAGAACTACTTTCTGTATGCCTACTTCTTTTTTTGTACGCGTCTCCTTATTGAAATCATTACCACCTACCATGTTGTAAATGAATGCACGTGTCAAAGACCCTTTTGTAACAGAGGGAGTGGTGACTCAGAGGCATTTGATAAGCATCGAGAACACTTCAGATGAGCAGGGTGACTGTGAAAGAGGGAGGGAAGATGTCAGGTCCCCTCAGAGAGTTTCTCTTCACAGCCACTTACCTGGTGGGACCACCGGAAGAGTCCGGAAAGTCAGATGTATCAGACAGAGATATGATTTGCCGCTGTTTATCATGTTGGCATAATACGTCCCGTGGGCGAGCATTATAAGTGGTCTGGATGCCAGTGCGGGTCAACACTTCAGCTCTGTCCCTGCGCTGTCTCTGGACCGAGGCGCTGGATTAATCACCGCGAACGTGGGCGAGATCAAATTAACCCACGTGGGGGTTCTGTATCCTGTGCCAAGCAATTAGTGTCCCCTGCCTGAAGAGGACCAGTGAAAGGGATGAAAAGTAACCCCTCTCCAGCAGCGGCTTAGACACGCTGTATTTCCTGATGACATTTCAAGGAAAGCCACTTCCCCTGGAGTTCCTGCAGCACATTTATTTTCCACAACCATGAGTGCAAAAACACACAATGTATGGATCATATCCGTATCTCTGATTTAACATTATTCACATTCATTCCATACAGTCAGTCAAACTGTTACATCATGTAGAAAGTGGCAAAAACAACCTGTTCCCTCTTAACAGATTTTTACTGTATGCATGTGATCTTCAAAAGCATGAAAAACTTTTTTTGGATGTATTATCCTTGGAAGGCTCTTGTTGATCGCTCTTTTGATTTATGTGGTTTTTTATGATGCTGAATCTCTGGCCACTTTGGAATTGAAATCTCAGAGTCTGTACTGAGGATTATGGGATGTGCTTTCGCTGGGGCTCTGGCACTCACACTTTAATTAGCTGCTTAATGAAAGAATGTGACTAACAGCCCATGAGTATATTTCACATTTCTATTGAAATTATTTCCCAGGAAAATTTCAATAAGTGTAAGAAAGTAAAACAATGACAAAAATGTTTTGTTTGGATGGTGGATAACCACACTTCTGTCTTTGGTAGGCATTCTCTAAATCCTTGATGCATCAGACTAAGTCCTTCTGTGGCATTCTGTTGCCCCTAGCTGTGTAACTGTTCAAGAAATAGCTGGAATCTTTCTCCAGACCAGATGACACCCTGTATTTCTTCAATTTGTATTTTTTATGTAAGCTAGTTAGTTCTTGTCAAATACTTTCCCTGGATTTGACTTTCTATTTCTATCAATGTATTGACATAAATTGTTTGTCTCAAGTTGAGTCAAAATCTATCTAGGTAACTTCCCTGTCTTTAATATTTCATCTAAGTATTTCTGTACTGTGCCACTCTGTAAGCAGTGAGGCAATGGATACCTTTTTTCATGGTGTTTGGTCTGACTTGGTTTGTAAAATGAGCCCACAGCAGTCCTGAGTCAAGGCTTTTGAGGCGGTGAGGAAGTAAAACAAAAAAAAAAGTCTCTGAAAAGCAGTATAAGAGTGCCGTGGGTGATGGCTGGAACCGTGGTGTGGGGAGAGATGATGAGGAAGATTGCTGTGTGGCTCCAAGCTGTTTAAAGAGGAAAGGAGGAGAGGTTGTTTGTGTGGAGAGATAGAGAGGAAAGGGTTAGCGGACTGAGTGGCACTTCAATGCAATCTGAAATGCAATGTCTGCCCTCCAGTTCTTACACTTGATAGAAAAACTCAGTATAGAAAGATTGTGAACATTATATAACAGCTTCATATTGGTTCAGTTGAGGGACAATGAGCACAGGGTCTGCATAATGATAAAGTATAATAATTAGAATCATGAGTCTAATCAGAATCAGAGTCTGAAAAATAGCTTGTGTGTTCAGAATTAGCTTAATTCCTTGAATGTCCTAATTTTCATTTGTCGAACAAAAGTTACAGAGCAAGTTCCAGTGGAGGAGGTACTAATGTTTGCTACTGGGTTGACTCGACCACTTGTGTTGTATCCATTTAATATTTTCAAACCACTTCGCTGTAAATTTCTCATTGTTCCTACTGTAGTGGCATAATCACATATTTTGACTCCTATTGATGAGTCCATCGTGAATAACCCACCATTGTGAGAATTTTGCTTCAAGCATTTCACATTCAGTGATAAGAACAAGCATTCATCTTTTTCGTTGTCTCACTCATAGCAGATTAAGAGGAAATAATGAAAATTAAATTCAACTTGCTTGTTTTGTAAAGTCTCCACCCACCCTACTGTGCCTATTGTTCAATGCATACATAGCATTTGTTTTTCAGGTATTTCAGTTTTTTTTTTTTCAGATTAAATGTATTCAAATTAAAGAGGCTTTTGTATAAAAATATAGGTAATGTTTCAACGATAGATGTTTTGTATGGGACTGCCAGGCACTTTGTCTTTTGTTGTCATGCATCTGAAATATCACAATGCCCTTTGTTTGTCGGTAGTGATGTTTTGTTAGTGTGCAAGGCACACAGGGAGTGGGGCTGTCTTGCATAATGAAATTTGATAGGTTATTATAAAGAATAGCTTGTGCTGTCTGTTTGCTCAGCCATTGCTTATCACTGACAGACGGTACACTTTTCTCCTCAATAGTCCTGCGCTACAAGTAAATACAGACACGCACACAAACACACACACGTAATTGTAGAGGCTCCAGTGAATAAAAGCAGCTGCTGATAACCTCTCTGCTTTCTGCTGCAGTTGTTCCCAATCTTCTTGTAACTGCTGCTTTCATAATCTCCTGTTCCTACTGGTCTGAGTCTCAAGATGGTGATTGTTTTGTTCCAGGGGCCAAGCAATAAACCCACTGATCCCTGAACAGCTGCACTGCTTTCATTTACATCTCATCTCCATGTCAGCAAGGAAGAATCGTGGCAAATCAGCGGTTAAATAGCTTCTTGAGTTTCTTAACAGCTAATTGTTACAGCATTGCCAAAGCCTATAATATTTCATTTTATGATATTGCTCTATGGGGAAAATCAATAGCCACTTGTATAGCAGTGTTTATTCAAATGGAGCATGAAGGTTTTACAATACAATATTACAACATCTTCAATATCAATCGGTGTGTTGATAATGTGATTCATTTTTGATTTGCGTTTACTTTGATCTGTATCCCCCAGCAACCACAGGTTGTAACTGTTGTTTCTATATCCACAAAAAGCAGTATTCCTAAATACCGATCAACTGACAAGACAGTATATATCATAGTCCTAAAACCTTTTGTATCAAAGAAGATTTAAAAGAATAAAAATATTCTTCAGGATTGATTTTTCACTAGCGTTATATATAACTGTATTTGGTTTTCAACCAGCATTATTAGTTGTTGAGATAGGAGGCATTCAGAATACATTGGGATGGATAACATGAACTGGATAATCTGATTTTGTGTGATTTTCATGGGAATTGCTTCTTTGCTTTGATGATCTCTGATGGTCCTCCAAGGGAAAAAAACATATATTAATAGCTGTAGTCATACCTGGGTCAGAGTGGTCCTCCTTTATAGGTCGGTTTATCTGCACTCTGTGTTAATGTGCGGGTCAGACCGGTCCTGTTCTCTGCGACAGTGTTGTAGCCTGAGCAGACAGCAGCTCTGGCGCCGGGGGCGATCTGACCTGTTGTAACTCGTTGCGACAGCAGCTTTTTTTTAAATCGTGGTCCTCGGTTCCCATCTGCTGCTCATGGAGAGGAAGTGATGCATGACCAGTGATTACCAAGCGGACTGCCTGAGCGCGATGTCCCCTCTGCGAGGTGTGCTTCGTGACGCATCGCCCTCGTCTCCTGCATCACGGCTTAAGCAAAGTAATCGCATCATCTCTACTTTGTTTCATGGGGAAACTCTCAATTTCTTAGTTTGGTTTGAGTCAGTGACTAATACAATGTTTCACCTGCACTTTATGGTCTGTTTTTGCCATGAGGATATTATTTTCCTCTCCTCTGAATTTTCCTCACCAATTAAATCTTCCAGTTTAAACATTGCTGCCTACATGCCTGGTTCTCCCTATTTGTTGAAGTTCTGTTTTAGAAGTGAATGAAACCACCCTTTGGATTCCTCTAAATAATATGTGTGCTATATTTATTTATACATTAGTATGCATAGTATATTACCAGATTGGTGGTACAGGGTTAAGTCTATGGTGCTTCCACTCTTGCAGTTTGGACAGTGTTTCTGAAAAGGAGAGCCCCCTACAGGGTGAATGTAATATGACAAGGTATCCCTGCACTTCACAGTGTAGCCACATGGAGTCTCTATATCCTCTGTTGTGCAGCCTCTATGTCTGTCTTCTTGAATCACACTTCTTAAATCAGGAACAAGCATGGGGATTTTCTCCTTAAATTTGATAGCATGTACACAATAATCTGAAACATTCCCATTGGATACTACAATACACAGAAAAGTACCACTACCTTTGAGGGAGCTGTTGGAGGAAGTTGAAATAAACCTCAGACTGTGGTGCTTTGGTATGTCAAAGTGGAGTCATTTCAATGGTTTACTGGCTCAGAAACTGCAAGCAGAGAGGGCCACTCTATGCATTTATGTTTTGGGATAATACGTGTGTAGCATGGGAGTCATCCTCTGACATTTGATTCAACATGAGAGTTCAAGCATATAATGGAGAAACAGAAACCCTATATGCTGACAGTATATGCTGCTCCTTCCCTGTCTCCTTCCCAAATGAAAACAAATCTAAGCAAACCTATTGAAGAATAAAGGCTGAGTGAGGCTGTGGACTGAGTTATGACAAGAGCAAGCGAGCTGTTTGTCACATGTCACTAGTTTACGGGTACATACGCGCTGGAGCCGCCACAGTCACAGGCAGAGGTGAGGAGCAAAGCCTCACTCAGCTGCGAGGCACACGTCAGTTTGAATTTATTTCTGGTCACAGCAATGTTGCTGTGGCAACAGGAAGAGGAGCCGTACAGAGACAAGCGACACAGGCAGAGAGGATTAGACAATGGCAGAAAGTTCAGAGTCTCACAAAAATGCCTTTGTGTTGAAATTGTTTTGTACTCTGGCACATTTTATTTTTAGACAAGTTTTTCACTGGGTATTTATCTTAATATTTAGTCATCACATGTACTGTACTTCTGATATATGCATGTATGAATGGCAAAGGTATCTTAGCTACTTGTATAGAAGTCTAAATATTTTTTAACATACTACAAATGACATGAATATGAATCGTGGCTCTTTCACAAGGCAAATTACAGCCTCTAAGGTCTGTACATTTGATATGCAAACCGTCAGTTTGCCTGTCAAATTGGCTGGAATACTCATATGTGGAAAGCAGAAAGAGGCATGTGGCAATATTTACTGGACTTATTTCACATGAATGATTCAGTCATTTAAAAACATCCCTGTTTCATTCAGTATCCGTGTCATGTTACGGTAGGTGTTGCTTTTTCTTCTGTGAATCAGTGATGACTACTTCTGCAACCTGTGCAAAACACTCTGTCAGAATCAACTGCATTGAAAGGTACACAGACCTCAGCACTCAAAACTGCTCTGCGGCTATAACATGCTGTATTGTAGTGCAGTGGAAACTTATATTGGCTGAATGTTAATACTATGTACTGTGATCAAGGAACAAGGGTAACCCTGTATTGCCATATGTATTGTAACACTATATCCATTGCATGCATTCATATACAAATATTTCTCCATCAGACCAGCTGACAGTGCAGTTTGTTGGAATACTTTGACATTTTGTGCAGCAAATCAACCAAGTTTTTGAAGTAAGTAATATTTCATTCATCTGAAGTCATTCCAATTGAACAGTCCAAAATAATCAATATTCTTCATCTGAAAAAAAGTGAGAATCAGTATTGATCTGTATTTATAAAGTACTGGCCTTCCAAAGATCAGTATTTTATAGTGGACAATAACAGCTTGCCTTAATTCCTCTCATTTTGGGGGAGGGGAGGTGGTTGGTGCAGGTGTTATATAGTATGGCTCATTTCCAAATACAACAGGTTTCCCACTATTGGCTGAACAGACCCAGGTAAAGGAAATCACAGGAGATCCTGCAAAGGCATTTGCTAAACATTTCTAATCTGATCTTTATGATGTGTGATTATCTTTCATAGATCATATTTCAATTTCCTGTTCATGGAAATTCACAGAATCTAACATTGATAGAGATTTTTACAGATCTTATTTTATGTGGTGATTATTAATCATACATTTTCAGCATATACTTCATTTTTGAAGGACCAAGTGATAAGGGTAATTTCTTAAGGTGGTCTTTCGAACCCACCTGAAATTATTTTTACTGTTATATAATCCTAGACATTTAATTAAAGTTTTTGTTAATTAAAAATTACTCAAGACCAGAAAAAACATTCTAGCACAATTTAAAATGGCTTCAATTAAAATCTTTTACTTCAATATACAACAAAGTTTATGTATTGGCCCATTTAAATATTCCAGTATACAGCTGCCATTATAGTTGTATATTACAGCCAGCTATCTGAGGATCTGCTGTATCATTAGTTGGCTATAAATGGTATTGTTCAAGGTAATATATCACATTCAGATCAAATATGCCTACTTTATAGTCTTTTGGCTTTGTAGGAAGACTGATACTATCATTAATCATCTTGCTAGCTAACTAGTTAAAAGCCAACTACACAGTTAGCCTTGATATTCAGTGGCATGTCCAATAAGAGGGTCTATTAATATAGCCTATCAAATGACATATGATCCATCAACGTGCTCTTGCATGGTAACAAAGTTCTCCTGAACCCTGACTATACCGATTTCCACTACCCAATTATGCCCTATATAAATTGTCACAACAATATTTTTGCAGTGGCCTTGGCACACTTACTGGTAATATCTTATACATGCACCTACAGCTGTATAATTGACCTTATATTCATAATGGCTCCTCTGTCATGTCTTGCAATTACTGTCTTGAATGACTTTACAAAGTTGTCAGCTTTGATATTATTATGTTAGGTTGAATACTAAAATTAATACAAAAAGCCTAAGTCTTAATATTTTATGCCATGCTTGCATAACACTAATGCATATCTTAATGTAACAAGCTGGACAGTACAGGAGTCAATTATTTTTGTTGGCAACAGATTTAATTTGCCCAGAAACAGAAAAACACACTTTGTTAGGAGTGTAAGTGCAACTTCCATGCAGTCAAATGGTCTCGAATGGCTCAAGTACTGGAACATTCTACATGACACTTTTTGGATGTGTTTAATTAAACATTGAAATCTGAACACTGCAGTGCATTGCAGTGTATTTACTCTGAAAATCCTGAGTATCAACCTCAGTGAAGCATATGGCACATACATAAGACTTCATCCATCTTACATTGTTTTCATTATAATGATATTGGTTAGAATCTTTTCTAAAAACGTAAGTGCAAGAGATGTCTTGGACGATATTGTGCACACGCAGTTATGCAATGTAATGATGCCCAGTGAGAAAGCAATGCGCAATAGGAAACAAACGCAATTACATGCAAATCATCTTTTATTCAAGTGCCTTTAACAACAACTCGTTGAGGTATGTGTTGATTATATGTCATCGTGATTGTATTAATGAACACATTGGTAGTGAGGAATTCGCTCACAATGTGCATAGCAGTGACAAGTCGTGGGTTGATATCTCCATCAACGTCTCCGCCTCTTCCTTCGGCAAGGCAATGTGTTCTCGGCTTCACGGTATCATGAAGAATGCAAGCAAGGAAGGCATTTGAGTATCAGGACTGTTCCATTGCCAATATCGTGAAGGGTTGCACGAAATGTGAATAAGAGGAGGTGGATAAGGACGTACTGCTAGCGGTTTAGTGTGTTTGTTGTTTTCCGACCACAGTGAACTCTTAACGAGCGCGCACAAAAGGGAAGAGACTGATTCAGCTAATAAGTTCAAGTCAGCGGGATGGCTGGAGCGAAGCTGACACCATCACCCTCCGAAATAGACCCAGACGTTATGAAGACCGTTTCACAGAGGGCTTCAGAGTCGACCTGGGCTAATTCGGCGATGCCCACCTGGAGGCTGGACTCTTTCGGGAGCGATGCTGGGCAAAGGTATCGGGATCCGCATAGTGCTGCATGACACGAGTGTTCACTCTCAAATCCGCAGCATTATCCAAGGCTGGTGTGTTTGCAACAGTATTGACAGTATTGACCAATACAGAAATTATGGCTAGCTAGACGCCCGATGTTACCGATGTGGACTTTCAAGTGGCGTCTAATGAAATATAGAACACTGTTGCTATGCACTAAACATTATGTAAATTGACGGTGCATATATTTATCTGTAGTGTTATTCATCTTATTGACAACCCTAAATGTTATCAAATACAAAAACGTATGGGGAACCTCTAAACAGTAAATTTTTCATTGGCATACAGAGGGATTCCTTGACATTACAAAAGCACTTGCAGCACTACAGTAACATCGAGCGCTGAATGCGCGCACCCCATGGCACGAGCTACAGCAGCACTGCATACATGCGCACACGTGGTGTGAAGAAATGGCTCAGGGAGATGAGCTTTGGATGAGGCGACGGTTTAAAATTTGCAGTTAATTGACATTTACTTGAATGTGATATTAAATTTATATGTTTCAAACAATACACGTTATGTAATTTGGAGACTCTTGATTATTTTTGCATAATTCGACATTTCATTTTTATTAATTGGCGAACATTTTAATCATTCTGTTGTAAGCTGTAGGATATTTGCTGTGCGCCTTGCATGCCTATATTTAATCATTCTGTCAGTGAAGTCCATGTCTCTAGTGTTCACATTTATTCCACATGTCACTGGTCTCAGTTCTGCTTGATTTACTTTGTTCTGCACTGCGGTCTTGAAGTAAATTTGGGAATCTGTTAAACTAGCTGCGTGTAACATAAATCGAAGACAATCCTGCGTGTCAGTAAGTGACACCATAGCTCAAATATGCCCAGGAAGGATTTTCTTTCTTTGCAAAGTTGCAAGGATGTCGGACTCAGGTGCCGTCAATCAGTTTTCGTTATTTCCGTAATATGTATAGACAAACATTTCTAAGAATGTTTATCGACGTCTTCTATCTGTTTTCATATTTTCCATATATAAACATTTCTAAAATGCACATGCAAAATCTGTAATATAAAACATAATTAAAATACTATAACACAATAACTACATTTTATGGAGCCTCCATTGTCTTTATATTCCTCAGGGTCTTCATGATAATATTTTCTCATGATAATTCATTATAACCTGAAAAAGTTGGTTGACCTGAAGTTGCTTTAGCTAATTTGATTCTTTTCAAGTGAAAAAGTTTAATTGAATTAACACAAAATGAAAGTCACAAAAATAGGTATTGATAATTGCACTTTTATTAACTTTTATTAACACCAACGGGTATTTACTCAAACAAGATAATTTGATCATCATTGATGCCACATGCAGTAAACAGCAGGGTTCCAAACCAAAACCTGCCCTGTCTTCCTGCTTCCCCTTATCAATACCCGTCACCCATTAGTTATCACACAGGGTTTTTTTCATGCTGAGAGAACAGATTGATGATTACTATTTCTGAGAATGTAACTGGAGAGATTATTGAGGGCTACTCATGCAGCTTTAGTGGAAGGTTGAGCTTGTTGTTTGTGTTCAGACATTTTGTGATTTGATGGAAAAATGGTTGAAGTTAAAATGTGTGATTCAAGGTACGTTTGAAACTTATAAAATTACATTAAAAATACATGACTCACAAAATATAATTAAAAGTGAAGACAGTATGAACGCATTAGCCATGATTCAATCCATTTGTCCATAGCTTTTTCTTGTGTTTGAGTGATATGCTTTTTCTCAACAAGAGCATTTTTGTGAGTTAATTTTCTTGATTGCTGAACTCAGAGAACTCTGTCAGTGAAAATAAAAATAAACTCTTGCATTTAATTACAAGCAAAAATTAAGGACAAATGCTGAATTCATGCCAGCCAATGTATTAGAAGTGTTTCTTGCTGTGTGGCCAAAATACTTGTAGAAATTATTCTAAAAGAAGCTGAATATTTCTTTGGCAGGACAACTGGCCATAAATCCAGAGACTTTTTCTCATTAAAGCTCTCTATCTAGTTAAGTATGATAAAGAGTTCATTTTAATATGCATATGGACATTGACTAACATTGTGATATTGTGGGCCTTAGGTAATGAATCTTGAAGTTCTTTTGATATAAAGCATTCAATTATAATTGATTTATGCACAAAATTGTATCCTAGCTATGGATAGTTATGCATTACTATGTATATGGATAGGAATGCATATAGCCAGCAACGTTAACAAGCTACAAGTATAACCAGTAGTCACTAGATGTAACTAGCTGTTATGAGGCTGTATTTGTATCTTCATTGACTAACACTAGATAATTATGGACTCAACGTCCTGGTATCTTGTTACCTAGTTACCATAGGGACCTACAGTTGGTGGAGCCAGATCTACTGACATCCTGCAGCTGAACTGCCACAAAATGATTTGCTTGGTAGAATATGCTGCACACAATTAGCCAGTCATTGCAAGAAATAACTACGGAGATCGCGAATAGAATGTCAAGATATAATATGACAGCATTCAGTGAGAATCCCCAAATTTTAATACACTCAGTCAGTCCTCCTCTCATGCACATGTCACCTGTCATTACAGGGACTGTCAAAGCTTCTAGGCAAGTGGCATGAGTGAGGAGAGGACAAGATGGTTTCAAAATATAAAATATAATATAAAATAAAAAACCTTCTCCCATATCTACTCCTATACATTTATTGACAGCTCATACTGACAAGGCAGCATGTTATTAGAGTATTTATCATACCAGAGAGATATTTAGCCATACAGTACGTTTTTATATGTACACTGAGTGTGTATGTAAAATCCCACAATATGGTATTCATTAAAGCACAAATTAAACAATAAAACTGCATTTGTATGGTCAAAAATGAATTCAGTACATCATGTGTATGTTTATTAATGACCGTTGGCCTTATAGAGTGCATCAGCCATGTAGCTGAATCTTGCCTTCAGATTTTGATATTAGTTGTGGAGACCAATAATATTTAGCTATAGGAATAAACTGAGCAGAATTTTCTGCAATGCAGGATTCTAATAAGGTCCCTTTTGCTCTTTGAATAATAACAATTTTTTTATATGTTATTTGTTTGTTTATATGTTTCTGTTGATCTGAGGCCTGACAGAAGGCATACAGGAGGAACCGACATAGTAGGATGTAACAGTTCTTTGTCGTAGGAGATTTGTTTCTGTTTCAATGGCCAGCAGTTAGCGAGGATGGTGCAACAATATGGAGGGAGTATGGAGCGGAAGCACTGCGTTTTCCAGCAGTAGTCTCAAACCCACCCACTATCCTTCATTGACAGATTGTAGCCTGCAGTTTTAAATATAAGAGGGGATACAGTGTTACACTTTGCATGAAATTGAAATGCATTAGGTGGTTCCAGGTGGTTTCACTCTGGAAATATAAATGCAAAATACTGGGCAGTGATTTATGACAGAGGTTTAAAAAGTTTTATTTAAGACTTTATTTAAACTTTTAGTGCAGAGTTTATATGTGGTACACATTTATATTTTTATTATAATCACAAGACATTTCCACAATAAACATATGTAATATGGCAAGAAATGTATCACCACAGTTTGTGTATTAAAGAGTCTCATGTAACTGCATGTCTGACCATTATCCGAAACATTAGAAACGTAATAAGCACACTCTCAAGATATATTATTTAAACATTTACATTTACACAAAATTCTGTGGGAGGGTTCTATACCTCTACAGTCAGCCTTAGTAGATTCATTTGGACGGAAAATATTTAGCTGCAAACATTCAATGATAAACTGTTTTCATTAAATACAGACACAGACGAGGGAGTATCATGAATGGTCATTAGTTTATTCTGCCAAAAAAACTACTTTGGAAAAACCATGCAGCAGTAATTATACATCATCATATTATTGCAATGTCAGCTTGTGGCAAGAACTAAGTAGTAAACTTACTTGAAAAACAGTCTTGGTTTTATCTGTTTAATGCTTAGAAGCATCTATTGATGGAGATGTCTGAGATGTTCATTTGTAACAATACATAATAACGTTAACGGTTTTCTGTTGTGTATGTCTGGTAATTGTCAAACCAGCCACCACATCTAAAAAAAGTTTATGAGTTTATGTTTGTGGTCTGCTGGGGTCTAAGTTCTCTGGTCACACAGTAGCACAGTGGCCGCTGTCTCTTGGCAGGACAGAGAGGAAACATTCAGGTTGTTTGTGGCAGTTGGAATTGTTTGAGGAGTAGGGGCTGTCACTGACAATATTTGTGAAACTTGATCAGTCCGTTTGTCAGCGCTTGCTTTGGAACGTGGGCGAAGATGTTGTTGAATCGATGGGCTGGCCCCTTGCCACTGAGTGATATACTGAAAGAGAGAATTAATGTAATGTACAGCTCTGTTTGGTATACAGTAGCCCTGAGCCCACACACTTGATTTTGATATCTGGGATTGGATAATCAATCAAATATTTAGACATATTATTTAATCTGCTAAAGGAACACATATGAGTATCAAGAACAGCATCACAGCCTTCTAGACGTTTTTCTTAAACATTGAAAATGAAAGAAGTACTGTGTTTAAATTCTTCCATTTATTTGGTTTTCTTCTGACACAAAAATTTACCTGGGATTTACCCACACTTCAATTTGCCTAGATTTGAAATGTAAAAGCTCTTTTCACTCTGGGGCAATGCAGTCTCTGACCCATACCCATAAACAAACAGTACAAACCCAGCTAAGCTATGGACCAGACCACTATTTGCCTACAAAAAGCAAAACATTTCATTATTTGGGGGCACATTAGTCGTCCCACTACATTTAGTCCAATACTTGTTCCTGTTTTGTCTGAATCCGATACATTTTTAATATTAAAAGTATTCATATATCATAATAATATTAAATGTACAACATACAATAATACAGCATTTGTATTTTTATGGGCTAGAGAAATGCCCTCCCTCCTCCCTATAACACCATTCATGCAAGCCCACTGAAGAGCCAAAGAGGAAATTTCTGCATATATAACTGCAGCTGCTTCAGCATCTCCATCTATTACACAGTTAGGCTTCTGTCCATTTCTTTCTGGCAGGATCAATCATTGCTCACTTTTAGCTCAGTCTTGGCTGCGCTTGCCATGGAGCAGAAAGAAATCTTATCAGGGTGTGGTTCTGTGCCATTAACTAGAGATAATGTTCCAGAAAAGCCTTGTGTGTGTTGGGGGTTGTAGCTGTTCCTCTAATAGATTGGGCCTGATGCGTGAGTAAGGAGTGAGTCAAAGCATTAAACTGCTGATTGGGGATTTAGCATACATTGGCTCTGTGCTCTGCTGCACGTGGAATATATAATTGGTGTCGCATCTGCAGTGTGAAAACTGGGGAAGGTTAGTAACCACATGACTGTGAGGAGTCGTGTGAGCGGAAATGTCCTCCTAAGCTTGTGGATGAGGTTCACAACGCATGGGGCTGATAACATAAATCTGTTTAACTGGAAAACTGGAGGATTTTTTAAAAAATGCAGTTTTAATTTTCATAAATACAAGTTCAAGATATTTTGATTCAGTGTTAAAATGATAGAAAATTTTGGGTTCTCTCTTGTGCAGCTAATCATCTTCGGTGGACAAGGGTGATGACATCCCCTTCCTAAAGATGGGAGTGTATTCGCCATTGTTATTTAGTTTTTAATAGCATTCCCACAGCAACATATCAGGAAATCAAGTAAATTACTATAAATGGGTCATTTCAAATAATCCAACCATATTTAGACAAAAAACACTTGAATGTAATGGCAAGTGGCAGCCAATCCAGTGAGTGAACATTATATTTTCTATCAAGCAGAGTGGCTGTTGCAGAGGATAAAAACATAATGGCTTTTAGTGATGGAGAGATCCTGCAAAGTACAGTGTTTTAGTAGATGAAACTTTAGTGTTTCAAGTCAAGACCACATTGTCTGAGGTATACAACACTGGGATAATATGACAGCTCAGATGGACCAGATCACAGGTCACAGTCAATGCAAAATAATGGCAGGGGAAAGTTTCAGGTTAATGGTTAATTCAATTGCTTTACAATGTACTTATATTTTATATGATGTGTATTTCTATGACAATGCAGGGGTACATTTTTTATATCACAGTGCACTGGACAGCCTTCAGGTATGCTACTTCGGAAATCCAGTTACCTATAGGTACCTTCTCCACCATAACAAAATGCTTGACTGACACAGAAGTCTCTGTTTAAAGGAAGCCCTCTGGATATCACAATGAAAAATATATTACGAGAATTTTTTTACCTTATTTAGAATATTGATGGTAACTCAGCTGCGGTTATTGAATGCTCGGAAAGTGCACTCTGGGAGTGGAAGATATTTAACAATATTGATACTTAACAAGATTTAACTGTGTGCTTTTGATGAGATTTCAAAACTGGCATTACCACAACCAGGAGTATCCATTAAAAGTCTTGTAAATATTACCACATTATGATTATGCTGAAGAATAGGAATATAAAGCTCAGAGTTATGGAATCTCTTGTCAGATGAGCATAGTATACACCCCAAAGTAATATTCTGCTTATGGATTTGAATGTCAAACTCTAATAACAAAACAAAAGCATTATAATGAAATGCTACCACACTCTCCATTGATAAAAACCTAAAATAATATCCAACTTACATAAACTAAACTGATAGTAGTTTTAACTTTTGAAGTTGTCAACCACAGACACAGAGTGTTAGTGTGTTTGTGCTGGTTGGCAGATAATCCCAATGCTAGTCTGACTGTTGATTACTGTACAAACAAAGTTTTAAAGCATGACAAATACAGTGGAAAAATAAGGTTATAATTATGCAACTAACATTTGAGTCAATTCATGAGTCTGGTTCTTTTAATTACTGTATTTTGGCATAACCTTCAAAGTTACAAATATGGGGGATCGGCAATGATCTGTAGTGAAGGGAGGTAGTGAAAATAGATAACAATTAAACGTGTCAATTTTAACAGTGCTCCAGTTGCGGTATTGTCTATTAAAATATGACCATACCCTTCTGTATGACCCTTCCCCGCTTTCGTCATAGCTTGTTTATTTGATTCTTCATCAAGTAAAGACTTATACTTAGGTATGTGTGTGAGATACTATATCCCATATACTCAACCCATGTTCAGGTACGAATGAACAGGAAGCTCATTCCATAAACCCATGGTCAGCTGTGACATCATGTCAGCTACTTAAGCTTGATCGAACTCAAGATACAAAAAGGCTGAAAAATCCGAAACACTGTCATACTTTAGCCTACGCTGACAAGAACTGCAAAAACATTATCATAGTTTTTAAAAGGGACATGTCTACGCACTATTAGAGGGCATGATGGCATTACTTTGGAAGTAGTATTAAGAAACAATATTTGGAAAAATGCATAAAGCAAATGCTAGTATTTAATCTAGCGATGCAAACTTTTGATGATATTGATCTGTTTTATGAAGCAAAATATTGGATACTTTGCTACATGGCAGAATGGCTTGACTATTACAAATAAAAGTAAAAACAAAAGGAATACATTCCAAAGGACTTGTCTCCAATAAAACATGCTCATAGGAAATTATGGTATTTTACTGAATTGACCTTACCAAGACTAGATATGCTTGGTTGAATCTAACTCACTCAGAGGGGAACCAATTTTTTTTCAATTTTTTTATTTTGTTTGTAAGATTCCTTATGACCTCAACTTCCTTATAAAATCAGCCACACCATGCAAATAAACTCATAACAAAGCAATGTCCATTTGCAACAACTATTTTAGCAGCTGTAAGAATAAATACATAAAAAATAAACTGCATTGAGCTATTATTATTATTAACTTAAGCTGTAATGTGCCATTTCACACAGATAGATTTTTTTTGCCCTCAGGGAAAATCATGTGACATTTTGTGAGTAGCTGGGGGGGAAATTGTGATTAAAAACCACAAAGACATCATCCGAGGATAACTTTATAGCTGGTAAAAGATTAATGTTTGTATTAAAAATCTTGTAGTACTTTTTCTTTAGGTATTTTGTGGTCTTCACTGTTACTGTAGTGTTTCTTTTTCATGTGCGGCCTCTTAACACCTATCACAATAGAGAAAACATGTTTTACAGGTTGACTACGCCACTCCCAATGGTAAAGGGTGGGAGAATCCTTGAGTTGTAATCTTAAACTGGGGTTCCCTATGCAGCATGTGTGCCTCTCTAAAGTGGAAAGAGATGACAAACCTGAGGTATACAAAACATTTTTTTTTCGCAATGCAATAAAAACAATGACATAAAGACAAGGGGGTTGCTTGTACTCCAGTACAATGTTCCCAAGCTAGAATCGGGCACACTAATATAGTATATGTAATACAGGTATGCTTAGAGGGATGACACTCGAGTGATGGAATATGTTGTACTTGCCCACATGACCAATGAAATACAAAAAAAGGGGTACCACAGCTCTGCACTCTAAGGTGGATCGCAGCAAAGAATAAAAATGGTACATACTACGAAGCACTTAGACACAGCAGAGCGACAACTATAGCACTTTGCCCATTTCACAGTATGAAACAACAGTTATGTTTTACATTACCCATAACACAGCAGCTATATTGCGCTTGACCCGTCTCACAGTATGACACAACATATATATTGCACATTACCCAGAACACAACAGAACAATTACATTGCACTCATATCACATTGTTTTACATTTCATTATTTCATAGGCAACACCCTTTTGCAGTCCGGTATATATTTTAGTGGGAGGCTACTTGGGGGGGCGCAAAGCACCACCTCGGCAATTAAAAATTGCAGTCAATACAACCTAGCACAATTGGAGACAAAACCAAATACATAAACTAAGGCAAGGGGAAAAACAGCCTCTTTAATCCCCGCAAATCTTGAAAGACAATAAACAGTTAGTTGTCTATCAGTTAGCAACAGTGTTTACATGCCATGCTGCAAGTGCACAAAGTGAGACTCACATCATGCAATTACAAACAGTGCATTTTAAACCAAACATACGAAATCAGGCACACAAAATATGCCCATAGCCCCACCGCAATCCTGCAGCACAAGTAAAACAGCCAGCATTTCCTTCTCCCCAGAACACCTGAACTGACGCAGCACCGTTTTATATTTATAAATTTTATGAAACAAATTGCGGATAGTGCAGATAATTACCTTTATAATTATACCATTGCATGCTAGCTTCACCCTCTTAGAACCACCAATACAATAAGAGGATTTACTTGAACATTACAGCCTATATCATAAACACAACGTTAATACTGCACTTCAACGCAATGCAATCAAATAACAAAATTCTATTCCTACACCATTGCTATAAGACTTAAAATGAGATTAAAACAAACTGCCACCAAGCTTGCTCCAAATCCTGTGGCTATGTCAAAATGACAGTGTGTACAGATCTCACAAGAATCACCTGCCTCCCGTAACGGAGGTGGGTTCACTTATTTGGGTGCTACACCACATCAAATTATGCACTGCGTCCTAAGGTCCAATGGGTTACACATGTTTAGCGTTAGCTTTTGATTTAGAGTGAGTGCTGTTTAAGTCTACATTTTTCAAGGGTTTGTGTAACTTAGTTTCTCTCTTGTAATGTGATTATAAATTTCAGAATCATTAGCTTGATTTAATATTGTTGTAATGTTTCATTTTTGACTGGAGAGGTTCTCTTGCTATTGGTAAAAGAACTCAGTACATTCTCCATTTCAGTCCTGAACATAATGTCTGAGTTTCAGCTGAACCTCTTAAACCACTCTGACAGTACTTCTGCATCGTTATATTAGGCTCCTGACATTGGAAACTCACAATTCTCACTGTGATCCATGTTATTATTAGGGCCGTGTCTCGTCATTCCTGTTCATTTCGCCCCAGATAGAACTCACTGTAAGAGGTACTTAGTCTTTTAGTCACAAGCCTACTCTATGCTTTCTGTATGCCAGTTGGTTCTTTAGCATCTGATGCTCCTACCTGCCAAAATCAGGGCTTACGCATGCACACACCACATGCTCTCACACGTGTGTGATGAGCCCAGTGCTACAGTAGGTGTGACAGCGCTATCACATGGGTACTGATGTAAGTGAGAGCTAAAGACACTGAGTTCCTGGCAAAGAATTGCATTGCTGCTGGTGGCCCTTGATTTATGGGCTTGATTTCTGTAGCACTCTTGGCTGCCAATATCATGCCGCCAATATTGGTGCCGCTGCAATGATCACAGCTCATTTCAGCCATGGGAAATGTAGTTGCTAAAGGCCATATGGCATGCAGGGTCCATTTGAAAGGCAGCATGCCAGGAACTACAAATCCCAGCTTTCCATCAATTTACTGCAGGAATATGAGTTACGTGAATGCAGCATTTAAACCAGCAAATGAAGTAAATGAGAGGATCGTAGGGGACAGGAAACAGTTCTGTTGTAATGTAAGTTTGACTGAATGAATTTTGATTGACAGATACGTTCTTGTTTTACTTGATTTTTGTCAGCCCTGCGTTCTGACACAATGCTGTGATTTGAGACAGACGGTTACCAAAGACATGCTGTGGGGGGTGTGTTGATGGGAGCATTGATTTGTCTCTGTGTCGTATGTCTGAAGGAAAGATTTCGGCAGCGCTGGAGCAAAAATATCTCTTAAGGGTAAATATTATGATGCATGTTAAAAGAAATCTGTCTGAGTGAAGAGAAGCCCTGCTGCTGATCTGTTATATTATTAATAACTTCCCATATAATACTGGTCCTTTTGTCCAAGGATGTCAAAGTGCTTTATAGCACTTTTCTCATCCACTAGGCTGATATACAATAAAGTTAATCATAATCAACAGAGGCATTTGAATGAAGATCTATGAGTCTGTCATCTTTCTTTGGCAGCTGTCTCAAAAATGTGCTACTTGGCAATAAATTATATGCTACTGCAGCCTTCTGCTGAGGAGTATGAAAACAGCAATCAGCATCTTCATGTAGCATATTCATATGCAATTTTTTTCAATTCATGAGGGAAAAGTGTAATTAATGAAGTTATCTCATGCCATTAAATGTGTAACCAGGTCATTTGCCAGTAGAAATATGACTACTTTGGCCTTCAAGTATCGTTTCACTTTGCAGTCACACCAATATCCAAAGGTATTGACTACTGTGTGCCATTAGACTATGTAAAAACTAAGTGTCTAGAGATTACATTTTTATACCAATAGCAGATATTTTTTTAAAATCTTTGAGTTCCAGGGTGTGTTTTTTTTGTTTCTTGCCTGGTTTTTACTCTTACTTCCATGCATAGTTCTGTATAATTTTGGAGAATTCCTTGGAGCAGTAACTTTGGAATGCAATAACCAAGAATCAACATAAAAGTATGTTATAGTAACCATAAATAGAGGATATAGACACATTTATAATAAAAATGACAAGGTGTGGCAGAATGGAAAAATTCACAAATGGGATTAGAATTGCATTAAAACATGATTTAAAGATACATGTGCCTGTACTTTCTTCACAGATACATTTACTGTATTTTAATAAGTAATTAAAACTTTAGGCCAAATATTGATTGAATCAAGCCTGAATCGGGGGGAAGTGTTGGCTTGGACCTGGTTTAGAATTAGCGATGGATCGTGGTTTTCAAATTTCCGAATAGTCATTAAATTATAAAAAATCAAATACTTTGTGCCACTGTCGTCTTGTCTTACAGATATATATTTTCCATTGTTTTTATCAGCGCCTGGTGGTAAGTAATGCTTTACTACTGGCAGATGGTGGGGCTAATGCACCAAAAAGCTGTTAGCTAAACACCATCAAACAACAAACGTTCGTTACTACCAGGTGCCGGTAAAACATGTGTGGCACTTTGAGATTAGATGCTACTGTAAAAACAGAAGAAACATGCAAAGCCAAAGACTACTACAGCCGTCAAAAAGTTCAGTGTAAAGGGTAAAGGTCAGGTAAAGCTAGAATATCATAAGTCAGCCACAACTACGCACAGTCATTTGAGAGCGAAGCAGCCAGCTGAAGGTCCATCCACAGATCAACAATCAACGGCTAGCTTTGTCACCAGACAAAGTAAGTTTGATGTTAGACGTGCAGAGCAAACAACGGCCCTCACCTCAAAGATGATAGCTAAAGACTTGCTTCCCATCAGCTTTGTCAAAGACAAGGGTTTTTGGTTTTATGGAATTTGGTGAGCCTGAGTTTACAGTCCCATTAAGAAAATCCTTTACCACAAAAGTGGAGAAACTATATGATGATAATGCAAGTAAGCTGTGAACTCGGTTAGTGAGTGTAGGTTTTTGGGTGTACCAGTTTAATTAGATTATGTTGTGGATTCTAGCTCATTCAGATGAGCATTGCATCACTAAAAAACATGATATCAAAATAAAAAGACGGAGTTGTGAAAAGCATGAATGGGTCTGTCTCTCTCTCTCTCTTTGTGGGGTGGGGGTGGCTGCATCTTTGAAGAATGGTTGAATAGTTGCCAGTGAATATCGAATAGTGTGGGTCGAATAATAATAGTAATGCTTTTTTACAAGCTTGTTTTATAAATGTTTTATAAATCATTTATAAACTCTTTAGGATGTTTCTCTCAGAGATGATCCATGAGTGTGGTTTAATAATTGCAATGTGGTTCAGTGATTCAATGAGTACTGATCCCACATCAATCTGCTTTGCCAATAAACTGTTTCACAGTGTAGGGGTGAGAAAACATTTGGGTAAAGCACTCAGATGATATAACTGTGATTATAATGTGTTAAAATAAATACAGATCACTACAGGGTTTCCAGTGTACTGCACCTCTGTTAAGTCCTGCTGGGATTGATTACTTTTGTTTACAGTCTCAAACGAGCACCACATCCCTGATCTGTGTCCCTTCAGCTGCTTTGAAAACCATAAAACCTCCTACCCAGAATGCACCTCCACCATAAGCCTCTCTGTTTATTGCCTAATGAGGCTCGTTAGCAGTGCAAGTGATCACCATGTCCGGCCCTCTCTTTATGAACTCTGAGAGTCTCCGAGGTGATCACAACTAGGAGAGTACGCTCCATCTGAGATCCTGGACCCCCAGGGGCACAGGGGAGAGTTGTTCAGTGGGAGGTTGGGCTAGCATTGTTGGTAAGGGGTTCATACAAAAACTGGCTCAGGATCAGACTTTATAAAATCCATGACAGTTCAGTCTCAGGAGAAGGTAATATTTTTCTGGCTAGAAGATACAAATCTAGGACAATTTTAGAAAATCTGGGACATGTGTCAACCCTAAATTTACCCAAAGCAACACCTCAATTTTACTCTTTATCTTGAAGGGCATGGCTGTGCCATGCCTGCCTGAATGCTTGGGTTAAGGCTGTTGTATCGGTTAAGCCTATCTTAACTCAACCAACTGCCATTCTCTTTTCCGTGAAGCAGTGCACAAATTTGATGTATAAAAGTCATAGTTTTCCCATTTACTTAAACAATCATTTGGTGAAAGACACAGATAGATGACATCATCTCCGTTGGTAATTAAAGTCCTTCTATTGTAACCTTCTGAAATTATACATTTTTTGATCTTCAGTGATGTGTGTCATTGTATCCTTGTGTGTTTCTAAAGAGTCAGTGTAAGCTTTATTGTGTATCAAAGACATAATGGGACTTCACTGCTATATATTCGCAGCACTTGGCCTAAAGCAGCATTCCATTGTGTCATCCAAAGCTACATCATTGCAATTTCACCTGACTGAAATCGGCAGAACTGTCACACCACCTGTGTCTCCACATTTTTGTTTGTCTACCTGCATGACTCTTCCCATCCCTCTTTAATTTCTTCTCCTCTTCTTGTATCTGTGTTTTCTGTGTCCAGGTATTCGGAGGAGTACAGTGTGGACTCCACAAATGCGCAGTAAGTCAGAGCACGATGAGGTCCTCCAGGATTCTCGGGCAGCCAATTCTGAAGCATATGATGTTTGATCTTTAATGACTGAGGTCCAACGGGGCTATTTTTTCACTGTACAACCTTGCACTGTCTCTCTGTATGGGACAGTGTCACTCTGTTCACTGCAGCAAGTTTGAAAGGTTTGAATCTTCTGGGAATGCTCTGAGAGCAGAGCTTGACATGTGGTGCAAAATGCAGCTGGCAAGCTGAGTTGGGCCATATCACATCTGGTACTTTAGTGGAGGTGGGGGGTAAATAAACTATGAAACCCTACCAAACATCCCCCTGCATTTACAGCATGGCACCACTTTGCTTTGATAGCTGAGGTCATGTAGTGCCCTTGCTGGGTGTCTCACAAAGCCAGTGAGACACAGAGCAGATACAAGAAGGTTTGTTTTCATGTGGGACAAACAGAAATTAAACGGTTTTAGTGGATTTTTTTGCACTAACACCTCTCCACTACCCATTGCTAATCTCTCCTCACTGCAGTGTGTCCACCTTTAATTGATCCACAAAGATGATATGCAGAACATTTTATAATGCAGCACAACATTCATTCACAATGTCCATGTACACTAATATATTTAGACACAAGTAATGGTGATGTATCATTTCCTGGCTAACGTTAGTCTGGAAATCCGGCCAGTTGCTTTGTTTGCATGCTGGCGGAGGGCCGCTAGAGCACTTCCTTGTAAAAAATTGATTGGCTGCGTTTCATGTAGGTCTGCCCTAACCTCACAGTGCAACAGTGAGCAGTGAAGGGGAATGAGATTACACAAGTGAACATGCCCCATGTGGATGTTCCGTTTTAGTGGACTGCTGTGGGGAGAATAGCTTTTTTCTAAAAAATGGTTAAACGATTAAAATTAAATGAAATTAGCCCCGTTGACAACCCTTTCAAAGATACATTCAGGAGTGGAATATCTTCAAGCTATTTTTAATTTCAGGACCACAAGTCCTCTCTGAGAGATAAATACAAAATTTTTTGAAGGATGGGATTTCCCCTTTGACCTAGAATATTGATAGTAATAAAAGACTCAAAAACATGAAGTCACTATGAAAGCAGTTAACAGATGGAAGGAATTTATTCTCATTGTGTATTATAAATGCCTGTTCAAGTAATAATTGTGTGCGGCTATCTGATATAAAATGCAAAGTACAGGTATTAATTGATTCAGTTTTCCTGGAATTCATCCAGGCGTGTAGTTTACCATCTGAAGGCTCACTTGACACAACCTGATGGTTTGTTAGCTACATATTGAAAACGGTGTTGCAAAATAGTACAAGTTTGAAAAGTTGACATTTCAATGAATGTATAAGTAACTTTGGACTGCTAAAGTCAATTTTCAGACTTCTTCTCAAGATTTCCTGCAGACCGTGGCCATATGGTTTTGCTTAACTTAAGATATGAAATTGCTATTCTGTTTGTAAGGTTTCTAGGCAAATGAAAGGGCATTAGTTTTCCAACTAAGTCATGCATCACTACTCTTCAGTTAATTCGTATTTCCTCTGGTAAAATCATGAAGTGAGTTTGGCGGAAGTAGGCCTTAAGTTTCTCCCGTATGCCAACTTCATTCAATTACTTTGCATTTCCCATTGGTAAAGTAATTGCAAAATAAACTTTCAAAAGATTATAGTTGAAAATGGACTGTTCCATTATGGTAATTGCAGGTCAAACAGACAGTAGAAAAATATTTTTTCTTCTGTAATTAGTAAGTGAATAAATTAATTATGATGACTCCATTATTGTCTGTATTGCCTTCAAAATTGACTTTCATAGTTGTTGATAAAGCTTCCTGGAAAGCATAAACCTACTGTTTCATCTAAGGAAAAGATGAGCCATACATTTCAAGTAGGAAATATTTACATATTACCTATTTTTCTTAAGAGAAATTTTAATACACTTTTTTGAGCCCAGCATTCTTTGCTGAATCTTTCAGATGAATCTTTAATCTTTTACATTTTAGACAAAAAAGCTTCCTTATACTTTAAATGCACTTAAATTTGTCTTCCTCACCCTTTGAGCTTTTTGTAGTTTGGTGTATTTATAAAAATAATCATGCCAGCTGACATTTACATTCCTGAATCCAGCACCAATGCTATTTTTTCCCTGAGGTGTTCTGTCAAGATATGAATCAGTGGCGCTAGATACCTGGGCCTGTGAACCTCTGCTTTCAGACTCAGGCTACGGTTAGTCAATCCATTATTTTCTGTGACTTTGAAATCCCATTATTTGTGCTGTATCAGAGCCAGACACCAAATATATCCACAATATGATTAAATCTACATACTTTCCTTTTTCTCTTGCTTGAGAATTCATCTGCAAAAATTCTCTCTTGAGGTAGAGATATATACGATACATGGTATTGTATAAATTATATATTGCATAAATGCCGCTTCACACCCACCCAACATCTATTGATGCGCCATGATGGGTAATTACTGAGGACTGATTCCATTACTTTACAGAAGAAGACATGTTAGGGCAGACGAGACCAATGAGCCCTTTTGTGAATCTGCTCTGGTTTTCTGTGGGTTGAACAAAGTAATCATCCAGAAGGCAATCAAGCAGCTTTTGTTTTGTTCTCGTCATCACAAATGAGGGAAAACAAAAAAAAATAGGTCAGGCTTTGTCCACTCACTCTTTACCAGCAACAGATGTACAGTAATGACAGTAGGAGGAAGAAGTTATTCTGCGCTAGTAATCTTTTTGAGTTTCTTTCATCAGAGATACATTTAACGGAATCATTTAAATCATTCGTGTCACTTGGGTTTGTACAACAGCATATGTTCATGACCTGAAAGTGTATATTTGTAATTAATTTGTTTGATTTGTTCATTGTTGCTTCCTTTAATTTTTTTCACAGTTTCTGGTGCTCCTTCTGACACATCATTCCTTATATTTATTTTATTTTGTATTCATTTTTTACACTGATTCTTTATGCAGAATCTCATATGGTCTGTAAAGCCATCCATTTTTATAGCCTGTTTTTTCAGTCTAGTACCAAAAAAAGGCCTGTGCAGCCCTGTCATCAAGGGATCTGTTGAGTAATCACTAAATCATATTCAGTAATAATTTTAATCACTCTTTAATTAGTACCAATTCATATCACCCATGCCCCAATTTACATAAATTGGCAGTTCAGTGGTTTTGGCATATCTTTTCATATGCATCCGTATTCTGAAAAATGTAACAATGATGAAATAATGAATTTCATCTAAATTGCAGACTAAATAATCAGACTGCTTGGATTACTAAAGTCTGTCTTATGGTGCATGATAATTCTTAAGCAGAATCAAGGACCAAATTAAGGCAGGTTAATTGTCTTGAATACAGGCCTTTTTAGCTTTTTGCTTGTAAAAAGAAATATATATAACATAAAACTGAAATGAAATTTATTTGGTGACTGGTTAGTGTTAGTGAGTCACATACTTTAGTTCAATATATCTTATTCGTCGGCATCTCCCTCTGAGTATAATTAAAGCTGTGGCTGACTTTGTGTTATCTAAGAGGCTTTCATGTCATGAAATATGGATGGGAGCGCTAGACAACGGTTGCTCTGCCTCATACTGAAGGATGGAACGTACATCAGCATAGAGCACCTACTACTTCATGATCCTCTATTGCTCTGTTGCCCCTGGCAAATCACTGTTTGTACAATTTACAGTGCAACAATTGCATAGTGATCATCTCAATGAGTACCATATTAGCATGTGAAGCTTCCATATTTTCATCTGCAATTTGTTGCTGGGGAGTAGCCAGTGGTTGGTAGGATGACCCTCAGTAATTGTAAGGTATGGTACAAAATGTACAGAAGATATAGTTTCCCAGGCAACAGACCTTGTTTAGCAGCAGAGTATAGTGTGTTGAAGGGAAGAGTTGTGGGTAAGTGAAATATATGCCTCCAAAATAAAGCTGTTCACAGTGGGATACAGCTATGAACTGATCTATTGCTGGTCAGTGTCAGAGACATGTGACCCATCACAAGTCTTGATTTGTAACTGCTTTGTACCTCTCCTGTCCATTCATCTGCATATATTCCCTGGCTTGCAATAAAACTGAGAAGTCTGTTCTCACTGAGGAAGGCATTAGTGTCAATTTGATTGATGCCTGGGTATGAGGTTTTTGAATACTCCAAGTACAATATTCCCCTCTGACTGTAGAGAGATCTGAGGTTTTCTTGTGCAGATTCATTTGTTTTGGCCAATCACAGTCAGAGACGGTACGATTGTGGATCTGCACTATTTTACATGATGTTATTCATTTGGGTGGTTAATCCATTGTAGGTGGTTGAGTGAAAATATGATAACAGCATTGCAAGATGAGGACAATTTGTTCAAATTGCAAATTTTCAGGACATCAGGAAATTTTGTTTAAAATCAGGAATGTCTCAAAAAACCAAATTGTCTGGTCACCCTACTCATAGTCTTAATTAGCCTTTCCGGGGAGAAAGTGACAGGATGTGTCACCTGTTGGAGTCGTAAAGAGGGAAGCAAATTTTTTCACGTGATTGGGCTGTGGAGTAGTTTTCAGTTATTAGCGAGAATTTTTCAATTTCTACTGCTTCTTAAGATATGGATTAATGCAGACAGTATGCACTATAGTTAGTGCCTCTCTTAGGGAATAAAACCCAAGCATGCAGTTTTGTCCACATTATTTTTTATCACCCTGAACAAATGAAGATCTATCAAACAATCAGCAATGCTTTTACATTTCTCAATTTCATGTGCTGAGATGCTTACAGACATGTAATTAATCATTTAGCCTTGGGGAGGTGAGACTGCCTCGAAAGTGCATTAATGTTGATTCAGATTCTACACAAGTGAAGCAGCGTCATCCAGTTTAGTCTCAGGAACAGCGCCTGGATGTCAGCCTGAGATGCCTCCGGCTTCCTAAACAATGATAATGGGATCCAGCAGATGGACAGTTGGGGTGGGCTCATTCCCAAATGGAGCATAATGAAAATGCGCTATAAGGGGTCCCATGATACACTCTGGAGCTGACTCACAGTCCACAGGAATCAACTGGGCTTTGCAAGCGAGACCCGTGATGGCTTGTTTGGACCAACATGCATGTAACAGCCACAAGAATAACATATAAAAGGGAAATGCAAAATCCATCCATGTGAGGTATGGAGAGAGTCTTGAGCAGAAACAGAACAGATCTGCTCCTAACTACAACAGATTCATGTTAGATACGTGGACAGGAAAAGGAAATGTTAACCGCACACTTAAAAAAAAAACATCAGTCTAACCCATAAGCGTGCAGGTTTATTGCAGCTCACATAATAGCAATACAAAAGTGCACCAAAAAATAAAAAAATGCTCTAGTGCACAAAAAAGAAAATAAATGAACTTCAGGATTCTTTTTTGTGCACGAGAGCACTTTTTTATTTTTGTGCACTTTTGTATTGGTTTTTGTTTATAACAAATTTCGGGAGAGGCAACCTTCGGACAACCCTTCACTCAAACACCAGTATCCGTCCAATCCGGTTGTATACGCAGGTATGAATTTGCCACGTACCTTCCCTCCCATCACACTCTCTGTTTCGGAATCCCTCCCCATCGCCACCTTCAAGTCTACCTCCCTTTCTTCTGTTTTTTCCCCCCTTTTTGTTTTCAGGGGGGGTTCACATCATTGTAAAAAATAGTAAGGCATGACACTGCCCCCCTGGACTCCAAGCCCAAGATCAATGTTCCTACCAATATACAACTCGCTACATCATAATAAACTCCTTCCAAACGCATTCATGCTGTCTGAAGGTTCATTCTCCTGAATTTATATTATAGCCGCAGTAAACCTGCAGGCTTACGGGTTAGACTGATGTTTTTTTTCCAGTGTGCGGTTAACATTTCCTTTTCCTGTACAATTAGCTCTACGCTCTTGTTCTGACTGAGTACAACAACTTGCTCTTCTTGCTTTTGGAACTTACCTGGACAGACTACATAATATGTTGGTGGTAGGAAATATCAAGTGCTAATCCACACAGTAGCTCACTATAGTACCCAAGGTTTACTTAAATTAAATCTGCAGTTCCTGTTGGTTTTTTGCCGCTCTTAAGTGATTCAGGGAAGTAATTTATTGAATAAAGAGGCAATACAGCTTGATTCCAATGCCTAAACTGGCAGCTGATGGAAACATTACCAGAAAATAGTAATGCCCCTTCAGTATTTGAGTTTGACATCTCTGTTTTCATGTGGCACTCCATTTAGGAGCTAAGGGAACAGTATAGCATAGACAACAGGATAATAATGGTTTAAGTCATCAATAATGATTTTCATCTGTATATTATGTGGAAATTACAAATATTCATTGTTGGGGGTAAAATAATGTATACCCATAACGTATATTGCTGTGGAATAGATTGGAAAAATCAATGCATTTGACAAGCAAAGAGTACATAATTTCCATACAGTAGTTTGTAATGTGGAAATGTAGCCATAATCCTGCCAAAGGTTTAGTGTCAAGGAAATGTTTCGTTGTCTAATTTAGTCCCATTCAGGACCAGAAATAGATTGTATACGATCCATGTGTTGCTTTTATCCTGTGGTGTGCTCCATTTTGGGGACATTGACCAAGGCTTTTCCTTTAACTCTTGCATGGTTGTCTCTTCACCTTTAATGCTTCAGTATTTATTGTTAGAATTATTATTGTTAGGAACCAAGTGACCCAACAAAGAAAGAATATTAAGAGCCCTGCCTTTTGTTTTTAGAAAATATGGAGTTACAATTTGTAAATGTTTCCTCAACTAGTACTACTGTGATGCATGAAGTTTGAGCGGCCTTTATCAGATTCCTCAGTTTATGGTTTATAAAACAAAGATTTTCATTTAGAATTCTATTTATCATGTATCAACCTATATATCAACTTTTAGTATTGGTTCCTCTTTTTTGTGGTCACTTCATGTGTTCAAATGTAGAGCGCTTTTTTTGCATCTGTTATGATAGTATTCTTAGGGTTCTACACGTCTTTTTAGTTTGGGTCTGTCTACCGTACGTTTTTAATAACATACTTTTGTTATGAACATGGAATGTGGGCATTTCAAATTTCTTTCTTATACAAGAATGTATGCTTCTGGAGCCAAGATTTTTATGTGTTTTCCATTCCATTGTCAGTCTTCACCCATCCATTTTGTGATTCCCTGCCAGGTTTCCTCTCCTGGCTTCCCTTTAGTCTTTGAAGGTATAATATGTAATTTTGCACTACTAATGGCCAAGAGAGGAATTAGATCAAAACACTCACACCACAAGATTGTGTGTTCCGTCCACCTTCTCTGTGAATGCACTGCACTGAGTTGGTTTGTTGCTAGATCTCGGTCATTAGTATACAAGTGTATGATAGTGGATGATCTTAACACAGTTGTGCTTCCCAAAGTCTAAACAGGGAGAAAAAAAATTAAGTTGTCATCTTGCTTAACTAAAAATTGTGCAGCTGAAGTGTAATCACGCATGCAGGAGAGGGGAAGGATGAAATGATTCATTAGCTGGGCAATCTGAACAAATCGCTTACAAAATTCCACTAAGTTAGTTCACTGTAAGCTCCTGTCTCACAGTCATTCTAAAATTCACATGGCCTGTGAGATAACAGTCAGTCAGTTTTCTTTTTTCTTTTTTGCAGTATAGCTAACAAAGCTTTGATAAAGTTAGGCATAACACTGCTAGCTTCCACTACAGAGTCAACATTCCAGTGTGCCTTTTGTAATGATAGGATGCGATTTTAACAGTATAATAGTATAAAATTGTATATATATACATTTTTTAAGTTTTACCCATTATACCTTCAAAGCATGCAAACCAGCCCTTAATACAACAACTCATTGTGGTTTTGGTCTTAAGTAATTTTGTATCTCTCTTAACCTATTGACCCTCATAAATAATTAACACATGACTTACAATGGACATTTAATATGTACCTTGAGAGAAATCCACTCAAGAAGCATTTGAAGCACAGCATTTTCATGATTTTAATTATTTACGGGTAAGATTGCATTCTGTGAACTCAGCAGTACTCGTGTAGTTAGCTTTACTCTGAGAATACAGAACAGATGTGGGTATGTAATTAGGTCTACTCTGTCGCCTTATATACATTGAGGCCACACTGGTAAACCCCTGTCTGAGGGTGTGATGAAATTTACTAAGACAAGGCCTGAATTTATGGTAACCTTACACTGTAGGGTGGTTCAAAAGCCCCAGTTCAATTGTTAATGTTCAGTAGTGTCTGCCATCTTCATAGTTATAGCTCTTCACTAAAAGTTTCTGAACAATCACAAAGCTTTTACTTGTCATTCAACTCAAGATCCAACTTACAAAAGTAGAGAGATTGTCAGGCATTCAATTAGTTCCTTCCTTCTTTACTTTAGCTAATAGCACATCACTCTGATGGCAGTACTGTTTTCACCTGGCAATAAGCCTGATAACACTGATGCATAAAATATGAATCTCTGCTTCCAGTCCATTCATGAGTTTGGCAACCATTCTCATTTCATATTATCATTTCCAGTACTGAGCATAATGTTTAGGCATCAGGATTTATGATCTAATTATGCCTCTGAAGGCAACTGGAAATATACTCTACAATCTTCCATCAGTCCAAGCTTTATGTTACTATTACGAAAATGTCAGCCATATAGAATTGGCTCAAATAACCAAACTTTAGGTTGCTGCACAGTGAGTAAAAATACACACATGTGTACATATTATTAATACTTATTAATTTGCATTTATTCTCAGATATGGGAAAACATACAGTTAATCTGTGTAGCAAATTGTCATTTTACTGTAGCTGTGGTTACTATTTCAGAACCTGCTCAAACTGTAGTAGAAAGCTTCAGGGAAATTTTTCAACTTAACATTACATTCTATGACCTGATTGCAGCGGTGCTTTCCTGGCTACACTGCTTCTCTGGTAACTACCCAAAACATTAGCATTGTCACTACATTTATTTGAGTGAGGGAACCGAGACAAAAACTGTCTTATCTGATCTTCAGTGTCCTCTTACTAACCACAGGAAATACACATTCCCACAATGCAACACTCTTAAAATGACAGCATCTTTTCTGAGTTTAATCAATATCACTGCTGTAACTGGAGATTTTGTGGGTGCATAAGCATTTTCTAAAATAAATCTGTGTTCATAATATACAGTAATCTAGCTCTGTATTCACTCAGTTTGGTCAATTTGATGCGCAGCTGTGTCGGTAAACACTGGTCTCCAATAACCGCCGGACTGAAATAAATGCTTGCTCTATTTGATTGTTGAAGCCAGTGAACTCCCTGGCAATTATCTGAGCTTTTACTTTATTTTTTCACTGTACCACATGTACAACACGTTGTTAATATGTTTTGGTGATATGCATTATTGTGTCATGCCAAAAATCAGTATAAATTTAATTAAAACATGTGCATTAACTGTCATTCACTGTGCTGCATCTAAAGGAAGAATCTGCACTCACGATTTCTTAAAATTGAGAGAGAGAGAGAGAGAGAGAGAAGGAGAGGCAAAGCCAGCTTAGCTGCTGCTGCACTGCTGAGTGTTTGCATCGCCCAGTATAGAGCAGTGTGCTAACGTGGGCGGCAGAGGTGTCTGCAGAGGGATTCTGCTCCCCGAAGTGCTCAGATTCTCAAGATAAGGATAATTGCTGGTTTTGGCACTTATTCATTGTGTCAGACTGTTCTAAGGCTCCTTGGCTCTGTGGGTTGTACTATGCCATTGTGAGCTTGCTCTCTCCCCTTTCTCTCTCCCTCTCTCTCTCTCTCACATGCACACACACATACACACACTCTCTCTTGCATTCTCTGTTTGTCCTCTGCTTCAGGGTAAATACTTCCTCTGAATCTTTTTTTTTTTTTTTTTTTTTTCAAATTTAAGGGGCCCTGAAGAAATACAGTGAAGACTGTAAGCATTTTGGACAGTGACACATGGTTTGTTTTGTCTCTGTACTGCAGCACATTGGATTTGAAATGCAACTATGAGCATGAGGTTGAAGTGTGGACTTACTGGTTTAATTTCAAGGTGTTTACATCATTATTGGGTGAAGAATATAGGAATTCTATCCATTTTCATACATAGCCCCCACTTTTATGAGACCAAATAGAACTGGATAAATTAACATAAACCCATGCTAAGTTAGCATATTTAACATCTGGTTACAAATCCTTTGCTATCAATGACTGCCTAAAATGTACATTACATAGACATCTCTGGTCACTTGGTATCTTCCCTGTTGATGTTCTGCCAGTCCAGACATGCACCCATCTTCAGTTCTTTCTTGTTTTAGGGGTTTATAATCATACCACATGATGAAACACATAAGAAGACCTCTTGTGATTTAATTTCTTGTTTTTTTATTGTGTGAGGCATCCATTTATATTTTGTGTAGGTTTACACATCCAATGGCAGTTAGTCTTTGTTTTAATTCAAAGATGCTCGTTGACAAACCACAATTGGTATTGTGGGCTCCTGTAAAAGCCACAGCCTGTAGTCTAGCGGCAAAGGTACATGGCTGGAACCCCTGAGGTTGCTGGTTTAAGCCACAGCAAGACCCTCAACCCCACATTGCTCCCAGGGGGTGTTGGCCCTTGGTCAACTGTAAATTGCTTTGGATAAAAGTGTCAACTGAATGACTGTAATGCATCACTGCAGCATAATCATATGTTTACTGTATATCCTTTTGAATAATTTACAAGCATGGAAGACGACTTGTTCACTCCTATCTTTCTCTCTCAAATAAAGCAGGAAGGTGATTTTGGAGATACATATATTTGTATCTTTCTGAGATATGTTGTACAGGCGTGATCCCTGAGGGGATTCGTTTTAGGCTTCCGTTTATGTGATTGAAGAGCTTTTAACTGCAGTGCATCTTGGGGAATCCACTTGAGATGCACTCAGAATTGTATCACTCTTTCTTGCACATATAATACCAATACAATTTGGTCTAATTTTGTTTTATGCACATTATTAGATTTTTAATTGTATTCATTAGAATTGTATTTGTATAAAATTAATCATGTTGGAGTGAGTTGGATGCTTGTCACACAAAATGGAGCGTTGCTGACTGAGTGGAAAGTTCTGATCCATATAACACAATACGCTGAATTATGCTATCAAACTGTTTGGACCAGATTCTGTTTAATATATTTAATTTGGTAAGTCATTTCCATGTCATACTTTGTTCTCTTAAAGTTTTTTCTTTCATTGCATTTACTGATATGCTAAAATGGTCTAATGCAGTCATTGTCAAACTACGTGTAGGATTTCTGAAAGTTAATATTTTTTATGAGATCTTGGCCTCTTTTGGGAAGTCATAATCATATTTATCAATGTCCTGTCACAACCCATTTCTGACAGTATTGATCCAGTTAATCCAGGTTCTGCTGTCATCATTGGATTGTGAGTGAGAGTAGGACCAGATAATGCAAATGGCAGGCTTAGTTGGGTTGAATGGACTGGTCTTGACATAATATGTTTTTATGTACATAAAGTAAAAAATCTTCTCTCTGTCAAGCAGGGTATGGTCATAGGCTGCAGACTTAAATATTTATATTTTCTTTTTCTGCTATGGCAGATTATTAAACTGACTGCATGCAAATTGATTGCTAAGTAGCCTTGTCCAACAGAGCGTAAAGGCTGGCTACAAATAAACAGAATACAGCCATCAATATTATATAATCATTCATTGAAAATTGTGCTGTGGGGTAGCACAATTAAAATGTTTACAGCTAAGGATCTATCTGCATTTACAAAGCTTTTCTATTGGTCTGTTAAAATAAATGTCTCCATGGTGACGAGTTCCTATTGGTACATTGTAACTGAGGGTATGAGACCTTTGAGATTAAGGGTGTGAAATTCTGCTTATGTTTTGAATAATAGGAATTCCTGAAATAATTAGTTATAGCTGGCTCTATTTGATGACTGTTTCCATGGTGATATGCCCCTGTGTTTTACATTTCGGAAATAAAAGTAGCTATCAGGACAAGTAATGCTGGGTATATTTCATGAGAAAAATGCTCTGCTGTCATCACACTGATAAATACTAACTGTTCACCTTACTCTCAGTAATTTCACAGAGACTGTAGTTGTTGTTCCTGATTTACCTACAACATTCTTTTATTATGTCTCAGGAAGTTTTAGTCCCTGCCAGTAATGTGTACAGAAGATCACCACGTACTCTGGGTGGCTGGGCAGGCTCCATATATCTCTGGATATAATGCTAACCAGTGCTCTTAATTGCGTAATTACCACAGTCATTTGCGCGATCTGACATTTTAGCTACATTTCTTGATAAACTTATTAATGAAAGCTGAAGTCTGTTCCTGTAAGTGAAACTTTCACTGTGATCTAATTACCAGTGAACCGCCATTAGTGCATGCAGCTAATTAGCTAATTTAGCCTGAGTGAACAGGAATCCTTGAATATATGCCCGTCCTCCTGGGACTGAATTGCCTCTGCGACATATCATTTTTTGCCTCGCTAATCTATGTTTACAAAAATAAATGTACAAAATTTTGCATTAAGAAGATAAGAATACCCTCAGGTGATTGTAGTTGAGGTTTGAACGGAGAGTCATGCCATCTCATCTGCTACTTATCTTACTGGAAATACTCTTTATAACTTGTTCATATCCAGCTTGTGGCTTAATTGATCTATGCAGTGCCAATTAACAGTGTGAGCTTGAAAGTCATCAAAGTCAAAGTTGTTGTTATTAGTAAAAGACAAACCTATGTCATGCATGGTGTCAGCATTCTGCTCAGAACGTTTGATGAAAGATAATATGCCTGTCAGAAAGGAGTGTTGTTGGTTTGTGGGTTGTAATGAATGGTATATTTGATTGATTGGTTGGTTGGCTGGTACGTTGGTTGACGACTGACTGAACAGACTTTGTTTATTGACTGATTGTATTTCTATTTATAGGGTGCAGGTGGAATTCTACGTGAATGAGAATACCTTTAAGGAAAGGCTGAAACTTTTCTTCATCAAAAACCAAAGATCAAGTAAGTTTTATATGGTAGCTTCTGTAGTAGTGCTTTTGTGAATTGTCTGCTTGTGATACCTGGGAAAGACACGGTCCATGTACTGTAGCCCTGGCTGTGGACAAAGCATGGTCCATGTTCCTTATCCCTGAAAAATGGCATGGCATGGTCCATTTACTGTAATCTTGAACATTAACCAAGCATGGTGCATGTAGAAAACACTTACAGTTTTCCTAGCATAGGCTTGAATGAAGATTTTCATTTTTTCATTATTTAAAAGAAGGTTTTTTTTTTATATGATTGCATGTTATTTTGCATGATGACCTTTTGTATGATTATTTTGTGTACGATTTCACATTTTGCATTCTGTGGTTCATTTGAAATCTTGCCTCTAGGGGGTTCTGAATCAGTTCTCATGTTCAGTGTCCGAGTACTCATAAATCCTCCACAGTTCAGCCTTTCTTTCACATTCCATTTCTATCAAATTGATTCAAATCTAATTGATCTCTCATCCCTGCACTTCACCGTCCCACTTAATATCTGTCTGCTGATGTCTACACAGCTAAACTTCCAGAATAGTGTCTCGTGTGTGTGTGTGTGTGTGTGTGTGAATGTGTCGATGTGTTTATCACACATGTATGTGTGTGCACATCTTCATGCAGACACTGCAGTCATGCAGTCATTGTTGTGTGATTGTGTGTGTGCCTGTGCATATTTATAGCTTGCTTGTCTGCGCATAATTATTGCTCTGCTGCTTGTGAGATAACAAATGATGTGGAAATAAATCCATGTAAATGTGTTAAATTAGACATAGATTTAAGGGTCAGTGAGTTTTTATATATAAATTATTTTATGCTTATTGCTAGAGAAAAGTTTGACCAAAGGACCATTGTGTGTTGTAGATTATTCTTTTCCAAAGATCACCAGTTCCTAGAATGCTCTAGAATTATTTTTTTATCAGAGAAATTTTGACAGCTGGTATTTTCATGCATGTATATGACTGTGAAAGCCCCTGAGGACAGAATGTATCGACTTTGATGTTATACAGGCTTCCACAGATGCAATTTAGTGATGTGAAGCACAGTAAATGAGGAACAGATCCTGTGAGAATCTTCTTTCGAGCTGCTAGTATCCAAGCAGGCAGTGCCACCCTCTGGCTCAGAACTACTCTAGCAGCGATGCAAAGCTGCTGTAGATGTGTGTGTGTCCTTGTGTGCTTTCGTGTGCTCAGCTTTTGAGAATATGAGTGTGAATATGAATGCTTAACTGGGGTGTAGCTAACTGAATAGCCAGGTATTCCATTATGTTAAAGATCCACTTATTCATCATTGTGAAATGTGGAGTCCTTATTTTATGGAGCAGTTAGCCCCCTTTTTGAAATTCGTGTTTCCAAAAGAAGCAGTTTTACTGTTGTGAATCCAAAGTAGGGATTGAGAGTGAATTTGGCATGGCAGCATGTCAGACTAAAGTGAATAAACAAGATTAGTTCCCCCTTTGAGCAACGGTGGAAATTTTCCACTGAATCCAGAGCTAAAAAAAAAAAGCCAATGTTACCGGCAGCTCCTCCACTGCAGCTTTGGGTAGATGACTTCAGGTAGACATCCTGGCTGGTGTCTGTCTGTCTGTCTGTCTGTCTGTCTGTCTGTCTGTCTGTCTGTCTGTCTGACTGGATAAACTGATTCAGCTGTCCCTGCACCTGACCTAACTGATGTTGTTATAAGTGGAGTGCCCCAGGATGGAGCAGGTTTGACAGCACCACCATTTGTAGGACTAAGCAATATACAATTTGTGGAAAATACAGAGGGGGACACATTTTACGATGACCCCCTCTACCTACAGTCTGCAATGGAAATGTGTAGAATGCAAAGTCTGCAATGGAAATTGGTAAACAGCAGATGAGGATTGGGTCTAATATGAATTGGAAGTGTTTATATTTCACACAGCTAATACAAAAGGAAGTGTTCAAAGTCAAACAAGAGATTTTGTATTTGTCTCAACAAAAAGCAATGATGAGGCAAGGTCTAAATTCAAGAAAAATATGATATATTTTATATTTTGAGTCTAACTAGAGTACCATATTTCCAACAGCAAGTTCACCCTCTTTCTCAGTTTTTAGTCCCATTCATTTCATTTTTCCATAATGGAACTCTATACAGCTTATTGCCATATCAATACATTAACAGCCTGAATAAAAATGAATGAATGAGTGTATGGGGTGTGTTTAAATCATGCAAGCAGACAAAACCAGAGGTGAGAGAAAATTGCGCTCAGGGTGGGTACAAAAATCACCAATTTTTAATCACACATCGGCAACAAAAGCAGCCAAAATAATTTTTGATAATTATGTGCTTTAAATTCTTTTACCACCTCTTTGACTAGATGGACCATTTCACCTTTTCACCTGTTGTCCTGTTTTCAGTTAAGTAAATGGAATTTGCCATGACAACAAATCTATTCATCCTCATATCGTGGGCTCTTCATATAGGCAAAATGACGTGTAAGAGAAGTGTCTTTTGGACCAAAATGTTGCTTGGGTAACCTGAGGTAACAAAAAATGATTTTCAGTCTAGTTATTATGGAAAAGAACTTCACAAGGTCATTTGATGTGTGGGCTTTTTCTTTGTTGGTTGTTTACTCTTGTCTCCTCTGGACATGTGAAGTGTTTTACAACAGTAGATCTTAGAGATGGTAATATGAAGAGCTCTTACACCTTTCACTTTCCTCTCAGTTTGGCTGTTGGGTACTATTCATTCTCCTGGCCTTGTGACTCTTGAGATTAGCAGCGCTGATGCACTCCTTATACTGCTACTTCTACAGATTTCCATATGTAAATCGCTAGATTTATAAATACTTATTTCTCAATTGGATGTCTGGAATCTACATGTCTGCTAGGCAAATTAAAGATTTGCATGTCCATTGCATTCTGTATGCAAAAGCCTGCAGCCATATTAGCTTGTGATTCTGTCCAAAACTTACAATGCGGTGTTTCACCTACAACAGATAAACTACTTCTTTGATATCAGACTGCTGAGTTGTTAAACCCTATGCATGCGTGGGAGGTATTCCACATTGGATAGGATGGCTTTACGCAATCCAAATAAGTCTTCCATGTAAGCTCAAGTGTTTTTTTCTAAGCCCATAACAAGACGTGCATTTAGGAGGAGTTTGAGTAGGAGGTCATCTCTGATCATATATTGCTTGTTCTCTCTGGAGTGTCGTGACTGGAATTACCCTTGCAAAAAAGCTGTCTGAGACCATTTTCATCTTGTGTGGCTCTAAGCCATATTCCAGTCTTTCTTTGGATTATGGATACTGCATGAAGTTCTCATATCCAGCTACTTTGGGTGAAATAGTTTTGAACTGGATCCCATCAGAGGACAAGGGCTATATGATACAGACCATAATGACTGACACCACCATGGTATCTGTGAAGATGTATTTTAAATTCCATCCACATACACAAGAAACTCTTAGGAAATGACTGAATCTAATTAAACTAAAAATGACCATTTTAATTATTCTTCCATAGTTAGCTCTCATCAGTAAGGTTAAATCCACCCATCTCCTCCAGCAGTGTGGATGACCCTGTGAATGTGTATAAATTATTGACCAGTATCTATATGTATTGGTGTTGGCGATATTTTCCCTGTTCCCCTCGGGCCAGTGATTTATTTATTGATGCTTCTACCACATCAGTTGAGGGATGCACCTGTATCAGTGGTAACACATATATCCTGTGGATATATATCTGCTAGATCCTGCTATTTTTTGTCCAATTAATGTGAATGTTGCATGTGTTTGCATAATGTCCAGTTTTGATACAAAAAAATGCCAGGCAATTCTTTATTTTGGCTACATAAATATGGAAATCCACTTTAAAATAATTTGCAAATTAAATGTTGGTGGAATGCATATTAGCTGGGCTGGAGATTTAGCCTGCAAGCCCAAAGATTTTCCTAGCGTGACCTGATTGAGGGAACGCAGACCCGTGCTTCAATGCTTTTGTCCCCAGGTCCCCCGGCCCCACCTTGATTTTCTCCCTTCCCTCTCCACAGGCCTGAGAATCCGTATCTTCAACTTCTGCCTGAAGCTGCTGACATGCCTCCTGTACATTGTTCGTGTTATGCTGGACGACCCATTGATCCAGCCTGAATGGTGAGGTTCAGTTCTCCTTTTCGCTGCCCATTTGTAAATCCAACCTTATGACATCGTTGCTTAGTTACAGTTACAGTTACGTTAGTAACCGCTAATAAGGACAATGTTCATGCCTGACATTGTCAACTGATGGCCCTCCTTCATCCCAGTAAAGAAATTTTAGGTTTCCTAAAATGTCATGCTGTCCCGACAACAGTCACTTTATTGTGACATGGTCTTTATTATCATTAATTACCTCCAAGGGACACAGAGTGCCATAGGGCAAACCCTCTGTTGCACTCGTATAATTTTTTTAGGATGTTTACATGTAATGACAAGATCTCCCGCTCACTAAAGTGATGCTTTCTTACTTCTGACAAGCTGTGACCTTTGGAGAGTAAGGAAATGCTAATATATCACAAGGAATTAAAGTTTGAAATGGGTGGCAGAACCCAAAGAGAGAGCGAGGGAGCGGATTCTCAGGTGTTAAGCTGCATTCGCTGCCCTATCATTTATCAGGTCAAGCACGTGTAAGGAACTTGGTGCTTGATTTTGTGAAAACCTCTTAGGCCCATATTGTAAAGTTAATGTCACTATTGTATTATTGTTAACCAGGAAACATTTTAGTTTTAACTTTTTCCCTCCAAATAAATGTATCGTAGCAGGATGATGAGCCATTTGTGTATTCATTCTTAGTTATACCGCAAGTACGGTTTTCCCCCTGGCTCCGACACAGACATTGATGTGACAGTCCTGCAATCACTTCCTGTGGGAAATCGATGCGCGTTGCCTGGACAGTTCACCTGTGCACGTGGCCACTCATGAGGACAGAGGGCGCTCCTTGGTTGCTGTGGAAACCAAATTGAGGGAATGTGTTCGTTATCTGCAGTGCATGTGCAGGCTGTTGTAAAGACCTGTGTTTCTTCTGTCTGTTATTGATTACTTTCACAGCGTGGACTGTCAATTGAATGAGACCACACTCTCCACAGACATCAACTGGTAAGGGTGATCGCATGGGATTGGAAAATTTCATCCTATCACAATAGCATGTACATGCACTATAGCTATTCTGTGTTGTGTTTTTGTCACTGTTGCCCTTGTTTTTGTAAGTACTGTAAGTCAAAATCATGTTTGATTTACATTGTGACTCACATAATGAACATATCATTTTATATAAACAAATGCAAATGAGAGTGCTTGCAGTATATTTAGCCTTTCTTGAAAGCTGGAACGTTTTGAGCATTCTTGGCTAGGTGTATGAGAAATGCTCTCATCTGCCTTTGTCCTCACAGGAAGGTGATATTATGGGTTGACAGAAAGGTCCATGTGTGGGCGATACAGGTGAGAGGACATAGCACTAGTGCCAGTATTAATGAATGCATTCGCTGGTACCCTTATCCAGGGTCTACAATTTATGAAGTTTTACATAAACACAAAAGCAATTTCACACAGTCCATATCCCATTTTCCAGCTGACACCATCTTCAAAAACAATGTTGCCTCATGTGTTGCAGGTGATTGTAGCCATAATCAGTTTCCTGGAGGCTATGCTCCTGATGTATCTTAGCTACAAGGTAATGCTCCTATCTAAACCCATTCAATAAATACCGTCTCTACAAATGTCCTGTTTATAAACCTGTTTGTTATTGTATGCCCAATTGAAGGATAATGTTTTGTTCATAATTGCATTCTGTAAAATATTTACTCAACTTTTGTGTTATTTTACTTATTTCTGGTTTTAAAATGGATGGTTTGGTCAGCTACTTTGCACAGCTAATGGACATGAATGTGCTTGCTGTGTCTTCTTTCTTACTTCTGCAATTTTTTATATTGCTGATGGCCTTACTGATTTTCCACTGTGATAGTAACTCCAGATAGCACCATCTGTTAAGTGCCTGTAATGCAATACAATGTAATGTACTGCATATAATAGCTGTATTACAGTAATTCTGATTATAAATTCTAATACGGTATTCAGTAAAACATTGCTCATGGCCTAACCTTCTGAATTGCATATGAGAAATTAGTGACTTGGTGTCTTAGTGTGAACTTATTCACATTAAGAATTCCTTCTGTTTGTAATATATTCATGACCTCCACACTCTCAGTTTGATGAATGTTTGTGTTTTAATTCAGGGGAACATTTGGGAGCAGATGTTTCAGGTGTCCTTCCTTCTGGAGATGATCAACACAGTGCCGTTCATTATCACGGCAAGTATTTGAGCATAAAAATTCATGAGTAAGCAGACGTGAGTATTTTAATACACCTGCATGACAGTACATTATGCACATGTGCAGGTGTGTTATTAATGATTCCAATCAATTAAGCATTCCAAAATCTATTTAAACTGAAGTATTTTGCTGTCACTTTCAGTGTCACAAGACACCCCCATTCCCAGGCAGTTCATATCTCTAAGGTGCAGTCTGGACTTTGCGGTGTTTACTGCACTGTAAATAAGCCGTCTTGTAACTTATATGCTGCTGGTGCCAGGACCTTTTTTGGTGGTCTTAGTAGACTGAGCACCTTTTGGCCTACCCTAGATGATAGGAAATACACATAAACCTGTAAAGGGTGAAGCTGTTCTGTATACTGTATAGAGTCAGGCTGTCTGCTGTAGAGCTGTCACTCAAGTGCTTAAGGCAGAGCTTAACGCCTATGTTTGGGAAGGTCTTAATAGCTAAGGACGGAGCTGGCCTGAGACCAGGGACGGGCTCGTATCCCATTCCTCTGGTGTCAGATCCCCAGTGTGTTTACATTTGCTCAGTTGCACATTTCTTCTTGACGGTTCCATGTTCAAAGATGGAGAGGATTACTGCGTCCTGTCTCCACTCAAGTGAGTGGTGGCAGCGAAGCCATTCTTGGCATGGATGTGTTTGTGTTTTGTTCCTTTTTTGTCTTGGCAAGTGTTGGAAGTCTCAGGATTCCTTCAGACGTTGGCTACATCGCTTTAAAAACATTACACTTCTGTTGCATTCCATTTTTGGGTATTCTCACATCCATCCTCAGATGTCGCCAGCTTATGAAAGCATTGGCAACCATAATAAATTGCAGTACAAGACAGGTATAAATGCTACAGAGCAAATTGTTTGATGAGTCACATGTTGTTGCAGACATATGTAGTGGGATATTTAAACCAAAGGGCAGAATGTTTTATTTCTGGTCTAGGCAGGACAGAATTGTGTCCAGTGATATCTCTCCCCATTACTGTACTGACTCAGAGAGATACTCTGCTGTGATTTCCTTTTACTTTGTGTTTGTACCAGGCACCAGTTATTAAAAAAGATTTTATTTGTTAGAACAAAATTTAATGGGAAGATTTTAATAGGAAGGAAAAAACTTGCAAATATGTCTTTGACATATCTCTGAAGGCTTTCTTCTGCGCAGCTATGGGGTTGTTTAATTAGCCATAACGTTTTGCAAACCGCTGAAAGAGCCACCTGAGGTAATTCATGCTGACAGCCTTTGTGGATGAAATTGATGTAATTGGGAGGGGGACTATTTTGTAGCTAGAAGGTAATTGTTGGTTGTATCCTGTGTTTTTCAGATATTTTGGCCTCCACTGAGAAACATCTTCATTCCAGTGTTTCTCAACTGCTGGCTTGCTAAGTGTGCACTGGAGAATATGATCGTAAGTGTGTTTTTATACACTAAGGACCACAGCTACCAGCCAGTCAGTGAAAAATATCCAGAGGCGATAGATGAGATGAATGTGACTTCTGGGTTACCTAGAGGAAGAGTCACAGGAATGCTATGGTTTCAGTGTTTATGCCATTTCTGATCCTAATGCAAACATATGCATTGAAATAATCTCATTACATGGAATCCTCTTAATGTTAGAGTTTGTGGTGAGAGGATTAAACTATTCCTGTTTTGAAATTGTGTGGACTTTTAACATTAAGAGTGACAGAGAAGGGGGACAGTTGTGTAGTTGTTCTGTATGCACTGCTCCTAGAAAATATATGTAAAAATACACACCAAAAATCATACAGAAGATAAACTAAATGGGGCCGCTGCCAGAGTATATGAGTCAGTGTACTTATGAGAGATGAGCCCTACAGTCCAAATAAAAGACTAACATTCGCAGTGCCAACTAACCATAGTATATATACTTATATGGCCATAGTGTAGTGCTACCCAAGATCTGAGTGGCTGTTACTCAGCTAAATACAATACAAAATCGCCTCTGTTTCACAGTTGTCTGGCTCAGTTACTGCAATATGCAGCTGGTGGATTTCAGACCAAGGTGAACAATGAGTGGAGAACTGTGATTTTGCATACTCTACTGTGATTTACCGTAAAAAAAAATTTTCTTACGTTCACATTGTTTTAAGCCACAAGACACCCAGCTCAAAACACTCAGCACTATTGTCTAATGGTTGAAATAATTGTGTGGCATCTACTAACCACAGGGAGATAAAGTCTGTTCACTTTCTTAAATACAGACAGCTGTGGACTTGTAGTAGTTAGAGCTCAGTTCTATCTGCCTAGGGCCCTGTTCTGAATCTTCTTATTAATGTGTAAATTACATTCAGATGTTTTTAGTGAGATGTTTGTGTTTAGCTCAAATGTGTGTCTCTGTAATGTGTCAGTTTAAGAGATAGACATGTTGGGCAATTCCACTTCATAAATGGTACTTTTCCATAGTTCCCAAATTTATTCAATGTCAGATTTTACTGCTGTCAGAGTCAAATTTTCAATTAATTTCAAACCTATCAAGAATATTGTTACCCGGGGTTCAGATCCTTGTTCTCCGTCTGGTTATTAGAGGAGGTCTTGGCTAATTTTTGTTGGGTAATTTTTGTTTCCGTACACATTTACCAACATGTATTTGTCAAAAGGTATGCAGTATCATTGCACAAGACAAAACTGAACATGAATGAATTCACACTCATCAGGGGATTCAGTCAGTGATTCAACAAAATTCACTTTGAGGTCTTGATTACTGGTTATACAACTGTTGATGACTCAGAATCAAAGAGGAAGCAGAATTTCTAAAGATCAGTCAGAATGGAGAATCAGGAGGAGACATTTACAGAATAAGTAGCATGTACCATGTGATCATTTGCCATATTTTACTGCAACTCTTGTAATATTTTGGAATATGATTATCAATTTAATATAGGTTTATATTCTGGCAATCTAGTCCAGCTAATCAAATATAATAATCATCCTTAATGTCTCCAAATATGCTAAATCCCATACATGTTTCTAAGTTTACAGTAAGTTGAGGTGAAATCTATATATATATTACGTGATTTAATGTTGTCTCGGAATCACTTTCATATTTCTTTATACTAATGACAATAACCCCGTTTAGCTAATTCATTATACTAATGACAATAACCCCGCTCAGCTAATTCATTATACTAATGGCAATAACCCCTCTCAGCTAATTCATTATTTCAAAGTGTTGTGGTGCATCCCATGCTGTGGTATCAAATCCTGTAGATTAGTCGGCGATGTAGTTTTCCATAGCATGGCACTGGGAGGAAGAGTTGCAGTCGGTAGAACTGTACCTGTCTCTTTGAATAAGAGACAGTCTGCCTGCCCCAGTTGCACTCAGCTATAGGACTGATAGGTAAAAACGAGCAATGATTAACAGCACACAAAAATGAAACTGCTAAACTGTGTCTTCTTAAATGCATAGATAATGTAATAGCAATGGCTGCTGTTATATCTGCAATTATGGGTTCCAAATTGGAGACTAAAGAAATACTGGGATATGAAGTGGTTAAAATATTTTCAAGGAACATATTTATCATAGCTGTTGCAGTTTTCTCTTGCATGTAGTCATTGTATTGGAGTGCATCGGTTGGGTATTTTTTTTTTTGTCAGAATGATCTACACCGAGCCATACAGAGGACACACTCTGCCATGTTCAACCAAGTTCTCATCCTCATCTGTACCCTGCTTTGTCTGGTCTTCACTGGGTGAGTTTTCTCTTTCTCTGTATCTCTCTCTCTGATGGCCTAAATATTTACGTCTCACTGGCGAAATTGCAAATAATGTTGTACTCTTAAGAGTTAACCTCAACCCTTGTCATGGCCCTGGAGCAACACAATCCAGACTGTAGATAGAGATCAAATTTATTCATGTGAAAGAACTAGCACAATTAGGTGTTAACCGAATAGTGTAATGACAATCCTCATCCAATACTTCCCTCAGGGCTTGTAACAGATTGAGCTTTGAATCAATTTGATTGATTTTTCTTTTTTTCATGTATTGCCCTTCTTAGGACTTGTGGAATCCAGCATCTAGAGAGAGCAGGAAAGAACCTCTCTCTGTTCAACTCCCTCTATTTCTGCATCGTCACCTTCTCCACTGTGGGGTATGGTGACGTAACACCTCAGATCTGGCCCTCTCAGCTCCTAGTGGTCATTATGATCTGTGTGGCTCTGGTAGTGCTCCCCCTGCAGGTAGGAAACTTGATTTGTGTGATGCATTGCTCTTCATGAGGTGTTCCACCTATGTGTTAAAAATCCAAGTGGGAGATGTATGCTTTATAGAATTGTATTATTGTCTTACATTCTTTTAGTACCAGACGTGTGCTGGTGTATGCTTTATTGATTATTTCATGAATGGCTCATTTTCTACCTTGTGATGTCTTATGAACCATTAGACCTTTTGGCTGTACTATCAAGATGTCCTTACAAAAATCAATAGATGACAATGACTCTGCCTGGAAGTCAGAGGCGCTGAACGTATTTTCTGAAATAAACGGTAACTAAATGATGAGAGATTTTCAGCACTTGCTTCACAATGAATACTCATTGCCTTCCCTTAGGCAAAGCAACAAAACATATTTTTATGGTGCCTATGGTTTTAGTTTTGTTACAGTAATGCAAACTCATTAAGGTACAGTGATCCATTGTAGCACCTGAAATGGAGACATAATTGCTTTCATGTTTCTTTTTGGAATTGTTTTTCTTGGGTCAAATTACAGGATTACCCCGGGCATTTGCTGTAATAGAATGTTAGCCGATGATATTAACTATTTACTTAGGGTTACGAGAAGGCCATGACCTGGTTTGAAAGTGTTAACAGTTGCCTCCCAGTTTGATATATCGAGTGTGTGACTTAGTTTGGGTGTATGTAGTTTAAAAATGGATGCCGTATGTGTCTCCCCAGTTTGAGGAGCTGATGTACTTGTGGATGGAGCGGCAGAAGTCTGGCGGGAACTACAGCCGCCATCGCGCACAGACGGAAAAGCATGTCGTGCTGTGTGTCAGCTCCCTCAAGATCGACCTGCTGATGGACTTCCTGAACGAGTTCTACGCTCACCCACGACTGCAGGTAAACGCACGGCACTCCAAGAAAAATTCTCCACACCAACTCCAAAGTTACTCACAGATTTCTCCAAATACATTATGTGCTGCAAGTGTGTTTGTGTTAAAAAAAGCGGTTGCTTTAGCCTGACAGCTGAATGCCATATAATTGGCACTTCCTCTTTGGTTAAAATTATCATTCAACTCCCACATCAGCATTACTAAGGCCTCTATTAGCCATTTCAGAAACTCTTCCCATAATGCACAACATTTCCCATCTCAGGCACACAAAAACCGTCTCAGTCTTTTGGCTCCTTTTGTTTATTGCTACACTTTTCTCATGCATTGTTCATCTGTACCCACTGTCCCTTTGTCCCTTCCTTGGTTGCATCACCTCTTCCTTTTTGATCCATTCAAATTTAGAATTCACCTAATGTGTCCGTTTGCTTTAAAAGGCCATTCACAGCCTTGTACCTGTGTGTAAAGCTAATTTTGTCCTCTTTATGCTCTCTGTCACCCACAAAAATAGACTGTATTCTCAGGGTGCTCGTTCATTATGTACTGTTATGACCTCTCACTGACCGTTAAGTGTTCGAAATTCACAGTTCATTAGTTCCTTTTAAAAATATTTTCTTAAAATGTACATTCTCACCTTCACCATTTATTCATAGCATAACAGCTTCCTGTTTTAATTGCTTACTCTGTGCCTCATCATGTTATTATTCCCTTGTGTTATTTTAACTCCTGTCAGTACCATTTTAGAACCCTTGCACTTGCTTTCTACTTTGTGCCGTAAAATGAAAAGTGCTGTGAGTATGTAACCAAAATGTCAGATATAAATAAACCTATAATTATTAGATCTTTATTTTGTGTTGAGAAATTCTCATGTTAAAGAGCATCTTCAGTTTTCCTCTGTGAAACTATCGAGCGTTTACCATTCCAGTCATATTCAAACTACAGTATCAGCAGTATTCAGACCATGAATTTGTGCTTGTTTTCTGAAATACAGATAATTAATATTTTGGTGTTTCAAGAAAAGTCCAAATGTTTTTGAAAATTAACCCAGGGTAAACAACTTAGTTGTGAAGACCATTGATACAAGGGTAGCTTGTGCACAAATTATATGCATAGCTAAACACATTTGGTTCATTTTGGCATATAGTGATTCAAGAGGTCTTTTAACCCATTGTATTTTGTGAGTGTTTCCAGACAGTCTGTTGCTAGTTAGCATACCCTAATGCACTTTCTTATCCTATAGGATTACTATGTGGTCATACTGTGCCCCACGGAGATGGACATCCAAGTACGACGAGTCCTGCAGATTCCACTCTGGTCTCAGAGGGTCATCTACCTACAGGGCTCCGTGCTGAAGGACCAGGATTTGATGAGGGCTAAGTGAGTGTCCATCACTGACACGCTAGCTCCACTCAGCACTTCCAAAGCGCAGTTTCCTGCGTATTACCGAAATGCTCCTGTGCTTTCTGAAAATTCAGCAGGTTTTGGCAGATAAGAGTTTTTTTTTCACCTGGATAAGTTTCTTTAACTCCTTCTCCATTCTCTGCGTCTGCTGGAGATCCTCTAAGCCCTGCATACCATCTCCATTTCTTTCACTGCTGAATGATCAAAGCCAGGCTCCTTTCATCTGCTTGGGGTTTCGTCAGTCCCTAAATTGAATCTTTTGGCTGGCTCAGTCTGTTGAACCCATTTATTTACAATGACAGCGCCACTGATTTAATTACATTTAATTTTATTTCCAGCTGCAGAATTGGCCTCCTCTAGGAAGATCAATTACAGGGCCTTATCGAGCTGTTTATCTCAAGTCGCTATGTCCAGTTTTTCTTAGCAGGAAGGCAGAGGTGTGAAGTATGAGAATCGATCATAGGATATCTGAACGAACGTTTCAGATTTCTAGGAGTGCTTCGTCTTTCCTCCATGATACACGCCAAAGCTCTCCTCATCCATTGTGTTAGGAACATAATGTGAAATTCTTAGAAGAGCTGTCCCAGTAGTGGGTGTTCCTCATGCTTATTCAGTTGAAGGTTTTGTTGAAAACAGCTTTTGTTGAATTTCTCCTTTTCTGAAAGATACTCTGCATTTGAAAACATCTGCTATGGAAATAAACATCAGAGTACCTTGGCTGTAGTTATGACTTCCTCCCTTAAATCTATACTCATAACCCGGTGATATCTATTGAACAGTATGTCACCTTTTTCTGAATTTTTATGCTGGCTTTGATCATTTTCCAACTGCACACAAAAAGCTGAGGGTCCTGGTGTTTTGCACACTGGACCTTTTGTGTCACTATTATTCAGTCCCCATACTTTTTACAGCATGTGTTACAGAACAATCAATAATTTCCAGTTATGTTTTCCCTCTCAAATGTGTTTGTAAGTCATAATGGGCCAATGAAGTTATTTTTTGATGGATTCCGACCCTGTAGTTTTACTGTGCCCCAGGAGGTGTAGCTCTGCTGGTGTGAAATCGACCTTCTCTATGCAGCACCACCTGACTGTGTTATTGATGCATGTCATTTAAAGACTATTAAAACCCCCCTCTCTCTCTCAGTCACACCTTGCACACCCACGAATTCTGACATTTCATTTTGTTTAGAAAGCTTCATTTAACCTTTCTACCCATTGTTTTGTGTGTGAAAAGAACTAGCTTTTAAAAAGCAAACATTCTGGTAATCAATTTGTTCAGAAAAAAACACTTTCCAGTTCTTAAGCACTTGAGTTGCATATTTTCTTTTTGTTTGATGTCAAATACTACTTACAGGTTTATAAGATAATGTAAGCGATCATGGGCAAATATTTCACAATTACTCTTACAATTGTTATTCAGTTTAATATGAACACATTTCCAAAGCAAAATTGAAAATGAAAACTAACTGTAATTTATTCAATTCAAGCAGGAAGCTTGATTAGACAATGCATCCAAAAGAACAGCATTAACAAGTCTGAGTTTTTGTGCACACATAATTTAGCAGCTGTCATTTTCAAACTGTCATATATTTATCCAAACTATGCCAGCAACAGCCAGACCAAAAGTGTGGTTGTCTGTGATCATCTTTCAAAATAAAAAGCCCTTTCAAAAACCCTGCCTGAAAATGCATTCTGTCTAGTTATACTGTATTTATATCTTTCACTGGCTATTTCATGTCATTAATGTTCATAGTAAATCACTTCAAACATATTCAGATAAGCAAATGCCACTTTAATCTGATTATGTGTATCCTCAGATTTCTCTTTTCTGGTTAAATGTGTTATCTCTCTGCTCCTCTCTTCTGATTGTGTGTGTTATCGCTCTGCTCCTTTTTGGTTGGTTGTATCATCTGTCTTTCTCTCTCATTTGGGTTGTCCTCTGTCTGTTTGCCTTGCTTAGATGTGTCTTGTGTTTGCTTCTGTATGACTGGTTGTCTCCTCTGTCTTGTGCAGGATGGATGATGCAGAGTCCTGTTTCATCCTGAGCAGCAGGAACGAGGTGGACCGCACAGCTGCAGTAAGAAAGAAAAACAAGAGAATTTATTTCAAATATCTTGTCACTTTCTCCCTGTTAGCCTCTTCTCTCGGTTTCAGGACAACACACTGTCCGCAATCATAATGCAACTCTGCACATGATTCATTGTTCCTTGTGAATATGCATAAATAATCAAAGCTAAGAAAATTATGTACCTGTGCTGTAAGTAATTGTATAATTAATCACCAAAACTAAGGGTTACAGGCAGCCAATATCATAGTACTGCTTCAATTATTATATAGATGAATGTAAAGTATGTATTTTAAATTATTTGGACAATATGGAATAATAGCATAAATCAGTTACAGACCATAATATTCATTGTTTTAATGTTGCTTGGAAATGTTATATTTAGTTATCATGTCTAGATGAAAGGCAAAGACTTTTAAGTGCCATTTAATTTATAATTAGAGCAATCTCCCTTTAGATTTTCCTGAGAGCTTCTGCTGATGGAAGCGCAGGACTGACAGCAGTTGAGTAGCCTTTAATTGGAGTGATGCTGAGATGAGTGCATGGATTGGCTCAGGGTTTTTTCATCACTTAGGACCACCAGACCATCCTGAGAGCGTGGGCTGTGAAGGACTTCGCTCCAAACTGCCCACTCTATGTCCAGATCCTCAAACCAGAGAACAAGTTTCACGTTAAGTTCGCAGGTGAGTTCCCACCTGCACCCCTCCCATGGTAAGTTCAGCAGGAAAGCATAGTGGTGCTGAATTTAATGTTTCTCATAAACAGTGAAGTCTGACGTGAGATTACTGCAGCAGTATTTTTTTCAACCAAATTCACTGTTCAGCACCATGGATAGCTCATGAGCTCATAAACTTTTTCACAAATGTATATATACTTTTTATGACATAATGTAAAAATTGTGGTTTTATCAAATCTATCAGACCCTTAGATCATTCAACTTTTGCATTAACTCCTGCAAACTTTATTATTGGATAATATATTGGTAATAATGGTATCAAAAACTCATATCAGAGTGAGATTATGCCCATTCTTATTCCTCATAAATAGGCTGATAATTTGCTGATATGATGTCTGGATCACATGAAATCCTTTCTAAATTCATTTTTAGCAATTCAAAAGGTAACCCTCTAATAACTGCTATAATGCTAATCAGAACCCTATTCTTAACAGTACATCACCATGGAGATAACAGAAGCCAATTTTACCTTTCATTTAAATGTAACTTTTGGACTCCATTGATGAAGTCGTAAGATTTGCAGATGTACAGACAGGAAAATATAAAAGTTCTATGACTCAGTTTATATTATCTAGGGTCAGTGCAAAGCCCCAGTAATGTTTATGAATCAGCACACTCTATCATCTAAACATCATAAACATCTGATCATGTTTCTCATGAGGTGGAGAGGTGGATCCATGTACACCATGTTGTGTGTTCTGCTTGTGTTCCAGATCATGTGGTCTGTGAGGAGGAGTTCAAGTATGCCATGCTGGCCCTGAACTGTATATGCCCAGCTACTTCCACGCTGGTTACTCTCCTGGTGCACACCTCACGTGGACAGTAAGTAAACATAGGGTCAGTGATGTTCATTGGCGCAGTTACCGTTGCGTCAATTGTCATGATGACTTTTGTCAGTCTTTATCTGATTACGGCTGGGATTCAATCGACATGTGTCCGAATCTTGACTTAGAATTGAGTAAGAGTGTTATCCTTTTTCTCTGCGAGAGCAGTTAATTTTCATGATTGCAGAACATGCCAAACTGTGATGTTTAATTAGGAACTGAAAAGGACAATAGTCGATTGAATCCCAGACTATTTTTCAGTACCTTAACTTAATAAACTCTTGGTCTTAATCACCTAGTGCATCATCCAGGAGAGATTTACTTGTGATAATGGTGTACTCTACTTGGCATCCTGCCTATATGAAAATTTGATTAATGTGTCTAATTTTTAAAAGCAATGAGCCATGTCATTTACCATTGCACTTTCACAAAAGAAGATTGTGTGAAAGGGCAAGGGAAAAATTGCATGTAGTTATGAATGCTTAATATTATATTAAAATTCTTACAGCGTCCCATTAAGGAGGTGACAAGTGCAGCATTCTTGCCATTAATTGTCACAGTAAGACAGACAAGACGGGAAGGAAATTCATAAATATGGATGATTGTTGGTACCCATGCCAGGGCCAAGATTGAGTTCAAATGAGGACACACCCCCACAAAGCAAAATAAATGTTGCTGTTCAAAATCACCTGGGCCATTTAGAGAGGACAACTGCTGTGTCCCAACAGAATTGGATTTTTAGGAGCGATGTGAAGATTCAGGCAGGCAGAAAGAACAGAGACCGGGAAAATAGAGCTACCCTGTCAGCATCCACTGTCGACCACTGTGCCAGAATCTTATACAAAGCATTCCAATCCGATGAAAATAAATAAAAAAGGTTGGTAAAAGAACATTAATCTGTTTAAGGGCCTGTCCTGTGAGTGTATACATCATCAGGATAAATGCTTCCACTGCTCTGTTTATTCTGGAGTGCAGTCCTACCAGCAGAATTTGCAGACCATTTGTTGGTGGATATAGAATTCATTGTTTTCTAAATAGGTAAACTTTCTTTCCTCCTATGAAAGATGGTTTATTATTCTGTACTTGGATTTGTGTTTACCTGCAGTTATATCAGACTTTAAGAGATGCTGCTCAGCTCATGAAACAGATTTGTATACATAATGTAGACATGCAGCACTTAAAGATGGTATAAGACACATATAGTATGCCTTTATGGATTGCAGCTAAAATCAAAGCTGGCAAAGGATACAAGCTATTTGTCTGGGGTTCTGATGATATACTTTGTAAAATTATATCTCATTTGAGAAAGTCTGGGAAAAACCAACAAGACTGACAAGCAATTTAATTTAAAACCATTTTTTACAGGGTAATCAGTCTGCATGTTTGCTCTTTGCTTGCCTCAGCTTCAGCAGCTAAATATTATGAGGTGATTTCGGAGGGGGAGCACAGACCCCATTAGAGGCTGTTGATGACATTTGTCAGAACCAGATGGACCCACTGCTCAGAGGGAGGTGCTGAAAAAACCAACGAAATGGAACTGAAATGAGGAAGCAGAAAGGGCAGTCAGGCTATTTAATCATTCTCTTGTTCTACATAAAAGAGCTGATTAAGGTGCTGATAAGACCAGTGAGCTTTATGCTTCCTGACCTGGTAATGTGTGCAAGCATATATCATTTATGACTTTTGTCCTGTGTGTGATTGTGAAAGAGGGAAGCCTGGCTCTTTTCTGCATTAAAGTGAATAGAAAGCTTTCAATATGCATGGGGGAATACATGGTCAAAAGAGCAGAGCTCTAAGATAGACAATAAGAATAGGGCAATACCGTGTGAGGATTAACAAAGTTTAACACCATAATTAGATTACATTGATTATTGTGGATGTGTATGGAGGATTTTTCTCACATGGTTGCATGATGGGAAGGATTAGAGGACTAAGGCAGGCATTTTGTTACAGGGAAGGCCAACAATCTCCTGAGCAGTGGCAGAGGATGTATGGCCGTTGCTCCGGCAACGAAGTCTACCACATACGCCTTGGTGACAGCAAATTCTTTGGGGAGTACGACAACAAGAGCTTCACCTATGCCTCTTTTCATGCTCACAAGAAGTGAGTATGTGTGTCAATGATGAGGGTGTGTGTGTGTGTGTGTGTGTTTGTGTGCATATGGGGGCATGTGTATGTACGCACGTGTGTATACATATGTGTGATTCTGCATATGTGTGTGTGTTGTGTTTGTGAGCACATGTATATTTGTGTGTTAGGTGATAGTTACACACTTTGACATTAACCATGAATGTAAAATAATCTGAATAATATACTTTTAAATCCTCTCATTAAATGGTTCTTCATGACAGGGGCAGTCATACTGTGTGTCTCTCCTTTCCACCTACTCAGGTACGGCGTGTGCTTGATCGGAGTGAAGAGAGACGACAACAAGAGCATCCTGCTCAACCCTGGCCCACGCCACATCATGGCCATCTCCGACACCTGCTACTACATCAATATCACCAAGGAGGAGAACTCGGCCTTCATCTTCAAGCAAGAGGAGAAGCACAAGAGGAAAGGAATGTCACCGGGTGGCATCTACGATGCTCCGTCCCGTCTCCCTGTCCACAGCATCATCGCCAGCATGGGTGAGCGCGGCTTCCGAGGTCTGGCCTCTGTCACTGCCAGAGCTCATCAGTAACGGCGATATTAGGGATCTGTCAAGTTGGCTCCAAGTTTATCAGCTTGATTACGAAAGGGCAGTTAGATCAAACAAATAGATCATCAGACAGTTTGGACAGTTAATGTAATGTTGTATTCAGATTGCAGGTTTCACATGGTGTTTTCCGTATTGTCATTTCTGTGATGTTCTTTGTGCTTGTGCTACACGTCATGCATGTGTAAGTTTGACTCGATTGGCTTTTGTTTCTTCTTGGCTGACATTGTTTTTATTGTTTCTTTTTCTTTGACTTGTTAAAGTTGATCAGTCCACTTCTTATGGTAAGTTTGTGCATGTTGCTTTCATGGCATTGTGGAGCAACGAAGGAATGTTCTAAAGAAATTTCAGTCTCTCTAATTGTGGTTTCACCTACCTTTATGTAACCGTCTGCCAAAAGCAGCTAAATTTAAACAGAGAGGTGGTCTAACAATCAGAAAGCCAAAGGCGTGTTGACAATGCTAAATTGCTTAGCTTTCTTCAGATTCAGACTTCTAATTCAGTCTTTTTGTCCCAATTTCTAAACTGTCTTCAGACTCAATGTTTTTTAGGAGTGCTCCGTTTATGGCTTTTTTAACTGTGTCAGATGAGTAGTTATTTAAGGCAGCATACTCCTTTATGTCTTGATTTGTTATTAAGTCACAAGTATATTGAATGTTAAATTACATAAGGCAAAACAAAAAATCTGCTATTATAGCTCAGCTTGTCTTTCACTTGGATCCATATGTAAATGATCCCAGGCATAGGCTGTCATTATACTGTCTTTTGAAATACAATTTCATATAATACAGTCTTGAAGCTTATAAGACAGAATTGCATGTTTGAGGAGCCATTGGCTTTGGAAATGAAAGTTGTATCCCTGAAATACAGCTTGCTCATAGACATTTTCATGCATCCAGCCAATATGCCAGCATGCACTGCTGATTAGTTTACTAAATTCAAACGATGCCAAAGAAGAAACATTCCTTCTAAAGACAGATACCACAATGCTTCTAACTGGGCAAGAGATCAAAAGAACCAGCTTATTTAAATGCATGCTCTAACAGACGGGACTGGCTTAGCTGAGTGCTTTATTGTCATTAAATTATTTCAATCCAGTGACTCATTCATATATCTACAGTATGGGAGTAATAAGGTTATGTAGGCCTGGTTCCTAGTTTGCTGGGACTGGGTTTACAGCTTTACAATGTACCACTGAAGGAAAGAGCAGCCCTCATCCACATATGAAGATAACAGGTTTTCACAGGGAACGGGGCTTATCTTCCATGAAGAATATGGCATAATATTTAAAAGGGTTTCACACACTAAAATTCTGCATCAGCACAGACTTCACTCATAACATACATATTCATTCACCGTGCTGCGTATCATTCTGCCCTGCCGATAAGCACGTATGCCTGTAATCCAGGTGTATGTAGCCCTCCGGGGGCACTCTTTTAGAGGTGTGCTAATTGGGTGGTATTCACCCGCACAGCATTGGGACTGCATTCACCTGAAGGCAAGAGTTAAGTAGATTATATGGCCTCGGAGGAGCTGGGTAATGTAGTCCAATCCCACTGATTAACTAGCAGGTCTCACTGCATAAGGGGTATACATTATCTAAGGAAGGTCAGAAAAAAGCCAACCCAAGATTATTACTACTTTGTATCAGATAGCTGGAATGGTTTTGAAAGAATGAAATAAAATATGGAGATACATAAAATATGTAGTAGTCTAAATGTGTTAAAAGCATTATGTCTAAGATGTAAATGTTTAAGGTTTAAGCTTTAGCTATAGATTCTTATAAAGTTACTAGAATTTTCCTTTTTTGTTCAAAACTATAATTTCCATGATCCTTGGACAATACTCCTCCATAAGACACTTTGATGGATTAGGTGAAGTGATTGGTCTACAGCTCAGTTGGTGTAGCCATTTTGTTAAACAATGCCCCCAGCAACCTACACATTTTATACTGTCTGTACCATGCTACATCTGAGTGCCTGTGTAGTTATACATAGGTTTTATGCAACAAAGCAAAGCACCCCTTCATTGGTTACCCACTACAAGGGTTAACTGGCCCTCCCCTTCTCATTGCAGGAACAGTAGCCATGGATCTGCAGAACACAAACCCACCTGACAGTAGCAGCAGCAAGCTGGCCCTGCCCACTGAGAATGGGGCTGGCAGCCGACGGCCCAGCATCGCGCCCGTTCTGGAAATCGCAGACTCCGCCGCCATCCTGCCATGTGATCTACTCAGTGACCAATCGGAGGATGAGACCACCCAATCAGACGACGAGGGATCGTCGATTTGCAAGTGAGTCCCCGTCTTTGGGGAGGAGCCGAGGGTAAAAGTGGGTGGGAGTAAAAAGATATGAAGGCTGTAGGAGGTGGGTACCTTGATGGATTATCCTTTTTTGTCATTTTTAATTACACTTCCTGTTGGGAGCAATCAGGAATTGCTTTGTGTGGGTGTATTGGAAGGCTGTAAGTGCTCTGGAGGGTTTCATTGGTTATTTGGCAGTAACAGACTGATGGGGTATAATTATTGGTTCCCACATTTACTGCACACAGACAGCATGGACTGCTGTCAAGCGCCTGAGCTCTAGGCACGGGTCCAAAACCTGAAAGTTCATTGGATGTTCCCTTTTCCCTTCCTGATTAGCAGGGCACAATCTCCAGGAATGCCTATAACAAGAAAATCTAGGGTGTTCATGTAGTGTGTATAGAGCACTAATCCTGAAAGCAGACTTGTCATATGTGCTAATTTCGCTGCTGGATACAGACAAGAGATGAATTTTTAATGTTAAAAAAGAAATCAAAGCAGAAAAATGTCACTCAGGATAAATGTTCAGGGTAACCACCCTCTCTGCTGGCCTCATCTTATCGGTCCTGTCCAGCTGACAAGCCCAAACATCATCAAAATGCTGGATAAGGATATGCAGGTTTTGTATCTCTCACCGACATCTGGTCTGATATTTGTTGCTGTGCGCAACATCCTAATATACAGGACTCCTTTTGGATGTACTTCAAGTTGTACTTCAACCCCGACCCAAGGAAAAAGGTCCCTGGAGGAACAATGAATTGTGAAAAAAAATAGTGTGGGCACAGTAAAAAAAATAATATTTTTATATGGACAAGGATATTTAAAGTAACACTATACAACCTAAATAATAGAATTTTCCCTCAATAAATTACAGGGATTAGCTGCAATGGTTGGTATTGTTTGTCCATTGAATTAAATGTTTGATGATTAATAAAAGACAAGAATTGTAATGTTCTTTTAAAGGAAACAAATGATTTAAAGGTAAAAAAATCCATCCTAGATTGTTTCTTGCTCTCCAGTTTTCATCGAAACACACTCACACATGAGCATACCTATTAAGCATGTTTTATGGAGTTTGATAGCTTTACGATGCAAATGAGGGCTATTTCAACTATTAGGCTTTCAGTTCACATCTGTGTTTACAACTATGCATGTATTCTATTCCCTCCATTAAAATAATTGACTGTCTAATATATGTGTTTTGTGAAAACAAAATTCCACAATTTACAATTTATTTACCACTTATATCAGGCATTGGTCAAAGTGTCAAAGTATTTATTATCATTTGATCATCTTACAATGAGACTGAATTATTTTATTTTGTTTCTTATTCTTTCTGTTAAATAATCTTTGCTTTATATAGCTCAAGGTCCAAAGATAAGTAGTATACAGACGAGTGGACATCTTGAAAAAAGACACTATTATCTCCACACAGTATTTTATATCAGTTTATGACAGAGTGTCCTTGATCACAGTGTGATCTCAGCTTGATTTTCCTCAATGCAGTTACGTCCTACCAGCACTGAGGCTTGAGTTTGAGGATGTAACTGTGCCGTTTAGAGCGAGCTCACCTGGTCGGACACGAGTTCACCGATGACTCACACATGCGGTTCTACAGCCTTTCCATCACCATGCACCCATTCAGCTGGTGTGTGTCAGTTCAGTCCGTACCGATCTGTGAAAAAGACTGCTGGAACACAGCAGTGAGACCTGGCAGCAGAGTCAGGCGCTGCCATCCCTCCTGTTGTGTGATCTTGCAGCTCCCCCTTGTGGATAAATGACACTAATGTAAATGACTGCTTTTGCTTTGGTTTTAGTAAGAAAAAATGTCTTTAGGAAGAAAAATGACTGCTGTTGCATTTATTTTTTAGGAAGAAAACGGTCACTGGAGCCATTAGTTAGAACTAGTTACAGAACCTCACCATCTGCATACATATTCTTTTTTTTAAGAATGGAGGTGATGTCTGTCATTTCATTTTTTTTCAGTTATGTGAAAGGATACCCTCCCAATTCCCCCTACATTGGAAGCTCCCCCACGCTGTGTCACCTGCTGCCCCAGAAGGCCCCATTCTGCTGCCTGCGACTAGACAAGGTGAGGCGTGCTTATGGGGACTGAAGCTCTTCCTCCACAGCACAAACCCATTCTTTTTTTTTCTGTGTGCTTTTTGTCTTGTGTCAGCTTACATCATTGGTTTTCTGAAAAGGGCAGATCAAAAACGAGGCTTTGGTCGTCCCTCTCTGTGAGTGCATTTGTATGCATGAGAGAACAGCGTAGCCAGCAGGGGGGCATGTCTTTTTGTTGTGTAAATTCAAGTTGTGCAATCTCATTTTAGCTCCCTTAGTGATTGGTGGCTTCATGGCTAAGTGGTGAGGGGACTATGAGAGAATATAACATACTGCAGGTATGAAACCCAGGCAGGCAATGGTGTTGCACCCTTGAGCATGTTATATAACATAATGATATGCCTCAGTAAATAACCTGGCTACACAAATGGAAATTATGCAACATTCTGCATGTAAGTCGTGGTGAATAATGGTGTATAAGTAAAGGTTTTTTTTAAATAAAAGCCGTTCTTCATCTTGAAAAGGCTGATAGTTGTTTTAACCAGAGAAATCGAGAGCACAGTCTCCTGTTCTTTTCCCACTGTCAGTGAGTTATGTAAAAAAATGTTTTTCATCCCTCTGTCATTTTACAACGCTCAGGGCTGCAACCACAACAGCTTCGTGGATGCCAAAGCATACGGCTTTAAGAATAAGCTCATCATTGTGTCTGCTGAGACGGCCGGGAACGGTTTATACAATTTCATTGTTCCCCTTCGCGCCTACTACCGACCCCGAAAAGAGCTCAACCCCATCGTCCTGCTCTTGGACAACCCGTAAGTCGTCCATTCATTCACAGATTTGGGCCTGCTTTTAGATAACCAACCACATGAGCCCTGTCTCAGAACTTGTAAACTGCATCACTGAACTGAATAAGCCCTGAAAGTAATGCCAGCAGATTCAGTTGTAATCCCGTTGAATAGCCTGTGAGTAATTATATACAGCACAATTTCTTTTAGACTCTGTGTGGCACTGCTGTGTTTGACTTTTTAGTTTCTTCACTCCTCCTACCTGTTTTATTTAGTACACAACAGTAAATGGGTGCCCTACCTGCACTGCAGGTCTCCTCTTAGTGTTTTAAGAGACTTTGCCTATGCAATTTTGCATTCATTTTGGCTGTACTGAGCTATAGCACTCAACATTTTAAATTGCAAAGACACTGTAGTTAGTCTATTAGAGGGAGAGAAAATGCTTAGCAGCGGGCAAGACACTGATTAACCCAGTTCAGCTAGAACATTACTGCAAGGCGAGAAACGGATCAAGATCCATGCATAATTCATAAGTGCGCCACTCCGTGAGAAGGTTGGGAGAGTGGGTTTTACATGTATTTGTTCTTCTGCTGGAAGTAGTCACAGTGGATTTCATTAACCCCACAACCCCCCGCAGAGATGCCAAGCCTGGTAACACACCCGGTGTCATAACGTCGAGTCGCAGTTGTTCACTTCAGAAGCACGGCACCGCTGTATTATTCCGGGCTGTAAAGAGTGGGAAGGGGTTTCCATGGAAACATTGCAATACCTTGAATCGTATACTTTGAGAGTAAGTTGGTGCTGTGAAGGGGTGTGGGTGGGGGGGGGGCGGTGGTGGTGGTGCGGTGTCGACCTTGAAAGCCCTCTTCCCGAAAGGCTCACATACCCTAAGGCAAGGGATACAGGGTAGCGTCAGCATCTTGAGGACCCCCCTCAACCCCCGCCCCCCCACTCACCTCATTCCTACCAACAATGCAAAGACTGCTGACTTAACCAAACATGTTCCCCTATGGTCTCATACATGAAAGCAGTCCTTTCTTCTGCAGCGAGCTGACAAGAGGCTCATCAATTCCAGATCCCCAGTTTCAGCTTTACAGCATGTAAAACGATTAAACAGGAACAGAAACAAAACGAGCGTCTTGTGGTCGGGAAGTTCTAAAAGGGTTATGAAGAATCTAAATCATGGGAGTTTTTCATCCCAGAGCAAGAACCAACTGCTATCACTCAGCTGTCCTTGAGTGCATCTTGGGAGGTGCCAGAGGAAAGTCGTTTTTTTCTGCTAATGCATTCCAATCCATACCTGCTGGCACCAAATGCAGGGAAATACAAGAGCGTTAATCTTTTCACGGAGGGGAAAAAAATGTTCTATCATTATAATTCTTACCAGGAATGGCCTACCATAAGAAATATGTTCAACATTATTTAAAACCAGCCCAAGGTTCAAAACTAGCCCTGAGATTAACATATCCTTGAAGCAGAACTATTGTGGTTACATAAATGCCAGTCAAAAAAGTCAAATTGTATTATATATGTTATGCTTTGTAGGTTGTTCCACAAATTGACCATAATACACATTTTCAATCCCCAATGAACAGAGAGAGAGTATAGACAGCTATAAACAGGCAAAGAAGAGCTATGGGTTCAAGAAAAACAGGTAGCCTGTATTTTATGATGGTTAAACTGTAAATAAATTAATAAGATAGAGTTAATACAGTCCATCTTTTACAGGCCAGACAACCACTTCTTGGAAGCAATTTGCTGTTTCCCAATGGTTTACTTCATGGCTGGGACCATTGACAAGTAGGTTATTCAGCAAAGCAACTGCTTTGCATTGTTTTGACTGATTTTTATTTTAATTTGAATTAAAATATATTATTTAATTACTTAAAATTTCAAAAACAACATAGCAGAGAATCATTATTCTTTGTTTAAGGGCATATGAAATGTGCATTACAAATACTGACAAAAATGTTCTTTGAGTAAATAATATTTTAGAATGTACTGTTATTGTTTTAAAATATAAATGCATATGACCTTCAAGATATGTGTTTTAATAAATTATGGCTACAATCTCTCTAGGCTCATTGCTTGAGGTGTATTGAGAAGTGACAAACCGGTTTAAATATAACACAAATGTTACAGCTCTACCACTTATTTGAACAGTAAATAAAGGAAATTGGGCAGTTCTCTCCAGCTGAATGGTTGGCCTGCTGTGTTGCAGTCTGGATAACCTGTTGCAGTGTGGGATTATCTACGCTGACAATTTGGTGGTGGTTGACAAGGAAAGCACAATGAGCGCAGAGGAGGACTACATGGCCGATGCCAAAACAATCGTTAACGTCCAGACCATGTTCAGGTGAGGACAGCATGCATGGGCATGTTACCTTTCTCATTGCACTTTGTTTGTATTATAACTCTGTGACCTTATGTGACACATCCAGCTGCGGAAAAGATTGTAGTCAGTACAAAGAGAAAATTAATGACTGTAGCTGTCACTGCCTGCCTTCTACATGTCCATAGATTACATTCATTATGTAGCAGCTTAAGTGGGCTTATATTATTTTGCTGTTTGTGCTTGGACCTTGGCCCACCTATGCTGCTTCTGTAGGCTTTTGAAGTGGTGATGCAGGCTATGGATAGGTTTTTGATTGAAAGCCATCAAGATCTTTCTTCCTTCCTCCCCCTCAGTCCTGCTCTCCACGTTTTCTCTTGTCTTTATTTCAATGTCATGTATTTCAATTTCAAAGGGATTTCATTGCCGTGAGTTAATGTGGACATAAATAGTGTCTCCATGGCAACCGCTCCCACTGTCTGTCCCTCTTTCGCACATTTCCTGGTGGGAAGTGCACAGAAAGTTTCACATGAGTGATAATAAAGGAAGCACGGGTGTGTTTATGGCCCATAAAGGGATTCAGAGGAAATCATCGGTGAACAAGGCAAACTCATTTTAAGACCGTTGGTTTGATAGCGCTTGTTAAAGCGAGGATGGGGGAAAAATAAGAGTATATAAAATGTTCTGTTGTTTATAATAATATGTTGTGATTAGTCACTGTATAATAATAATAATAATAATAATAATGTACAGTAAAGCTCTTTCTACTTATTTCTGAAGGTTGTTTCCCAGTCTAAGCATCATCACTGAACTCACTCATCCCTCGAACATGAGGTTCATGCAGTTCAGAGCGAAGGACTGCTATTCGCTGGCTCTGTCCAAACTGGAGAAGGTGAGGGGAGTCAGGACTCTGCATTTCTATCAGTCTTCATTACAGTGGGAGGGGGATTAAGCTATGGGGTCGGGGGTATTTTTTTGCATGTGGAATTTTTGCATGAATCTTACAGTTGCATGATCATCAGCCAGAAATCCGTCAGGGAGATCGGCAGTCTATTCTGCTCATATCCCCTCTTCAGAAGGAACGTGACAAGGGCTCCAACCTGGCCTTCATGTTTCGCCTCCCGTTCGCCGCCGGCAGGGTGTTCAGTATCAGCATGCTTGACACGCTGCTGTACCAGGTGAGCTTTGTCACCTGCTGACCTTACAAGAGCACACTGTTGTAATACAGATTCACACTGGTACTGCACATTGTTCCAAATCAGTGGCATAACTATCGTGTGTGTACAGTTCTGGGGCTCTGCCATGTAGTAGTATAATTTATAGAACAGAGATGGCCAGCCCTGGTCCTGGAAAGCCTCAGGATTTGCTGTTTTTTGTTGCTACTCAGCAGTTAATCGATCAATTAGGTAGTTAGTTAATTACACAGCCTAACTCACTTTATACAGTTTCTGATTTTTTCTATACATGTTTCTGATTTTAAGGTTGCAACAAAATCCTGCAGACACTGTAGCACTCCATGACCAGTGTTGGCAGCCACTGGTTTAGAAAGACCATTGTCTGAGAGCTAAAGCTAATACCTTTACAAGAGATATTTACATACATGTAAACATATTATATACATAATGAGAGATAACTCTGTTTAGCAGGGATAATGGTCACCGCTTCTATAGCACCACAACTTATCCAGCACCCTCTTTACATATCTGACTTCAAAGCTAAGGGATGTTTGCCGTGAATGAGGGGCTGTTGTGAAGGACGCTACATTTTTTTGTGCTACAGTGAATCAGTAACAAGCTTCAATGCTTTCACCCCCTTCTGCTGTTGCCTTTTTAAAATAGCTTTACATAATTCTGAATCTCAATAGCATCCCTCTTGTCATGTTTGTTTTAGAACACTGGTTGTGTTGTATTCCCCTTATCAGTACCCAACCCATGCTGTGGGTTCCCAGAAGAATAACAAGGAGTTTATTAAAAAAACCCTCTTGTTTTAATGTCATACAATTATCTGTGAAAACCTTACCTGCAGTGGGAAATTTGATGTGTGATTACAAAATGGGGATTTGTTAAATAATTAATGCTTTGCTCATAAAACCCCAGTGCCTTCTGATTATATGCAGCAGGGTGCTTTGGGACCCTCCTGTGATTTTCTGCTGTTTGCCTGAATTTCCACCACTGGCTTTCAGCGTAAGGCGTTTGCAAAGCAAATATCGCCCTCTAGAGTCCAGTCCCGGGCTCTGTCCTGAAACAAGCCAAATAAGCATACTCAGGATCATACACATTCACATAAGCATAGTCGCATTCATATTAAATATCAGTCAGCTAGCTGGAAAATTGGACAGTTATATACGCTGAAAACACTGCTCAAACAGCCTCCTCTCATTCACTAAACGCCAACATTGTGAATAATATTTATTTTTCTGTGCAGTCATTTGTGAAGGACTACATGATTCCCATCGCACGACTTCTGCTGGGCCTGGACACCACACCTGGCTCCGGCTATCTGTGTGCGGTGAGTGAACCTTTATTTCCAGTGCATGAGATTCTGTTATGTGTTCTTTAAAACTATATGAGCCACTATGTGTTCTACCCCAGATGAAGGTTACAGAGGAGGACTTATGGATCCGGACCTATGGAAGGCTTTTCCAGAAACTCTGTTCCTCCAGTGCGGAAATTCCTATTGGGATCTACCGAACAGAGTCACACATGTTCACGTCTTCAGAGGTGAGGCCTGCCCAACAGACTCCAGTATTAACAGAGAGTATCACTGTGGTTCATTTGAATAAGTCAGGATGTGATGTAACCATTCAGGAAGTTGATGTGTTGTCTCTGCAGCCCATTGTAACGATATAGATTTTCATTTGTAGGAAGTTTATCACTTATATCACTGGGGATTAATGACATTTGCATTGGAGATCATAACCATTCCTTTATATTTATACAACTTAACAAGTTGTATGAATGGCTGTAAAGCATAGCGACTGAGGCTTACTTCGCTGTGACAAATGTGTTGTTGTTGGTCATGTGTTGTTTTGCTAATTTTTTTTAATGTTGTGTGTAAATTTTTAAAAATCTCAAAATCACCATTACTGCATTCATGTTCATTCATCCATATCTGTTATTTTCTGTTTGTCATCTGATTGTCCATTCGCTGTCTTCAGTGTAAGGACATTTGCAAACAGGTAAGAACACATCTGAGTGTCACTTCTGTTGACACTTGACAGTGTTTGTTGTCATTTTGTGATCATAATGTTTGCTCATGTATTGTGTTAGCAAGCCACCTTTAATTTATGAAAGATTATTTTAAAGTGTTACTATTTTAAAAATGCATTGTGTTATGTGTATTAACATTTTTTCTTGCAATAGAAACTGTACTTGCTACTAAACTCTACTAAACTCTACTAATGTACCTGGTTTAGCATGTTGCCATGGGAACTGTAGAACACTGCACCGTGGGAACTGTTGTGGCCTTTTGTAATGAGAACAGCGAAATGAGCACAACAGAGTCTGTTTGTAGCCTGTCGCTATGGAGATTGTCTCCTCTCCCAGTCGCAGATCTCCATAAATGTGGAGGAGTGTGAGGACACCAAGGATCGCCGGGAGTCATGGAAAGAGAAGAGCCATCACCGGAACTCCACGGGCAGTGACCAATCAGAGCACCCCTTGCTGAGGAAGAAGAGCATGCAGTGGGCACGGCGCCTGAGCAGGAAGAACACAAAACCGCCGACCCGGGCAGAGCGCATCACCCAGCAGCGCCTCAACCTGTATCGCCGGTCTGAGAGGCAGGAGCTGTCTGAGCTTGTCAAGAACCGCATGAAGCACCTGGGCCTGCCCACCACAGGATATGGTGAGCCGAGCCAAAACAAACTGTGCTAGGATAGTGCCAACCAACAGAATACTGTATGGTTTTTTGCCACATTCCTTTAATGTGCGGTCTTATCCTGTAAAGAACAACAGCATTGATTCACATAACTGATAATTAGGTAGTAAGTCAGAACTCAGGATATAGGCCATGAGATGCTGTGTCTTTTCATACAAATAATTGATAAAAATAATAAGAATAATAAATCAAGGATGTCCAGTCCTACCTGAGAAGGACTAGTGTGTGTGATATATTCTAGTCTACTATTTTATTTTTAGTTAATACATCTGATTCAACTCACAAAAGCCAAGATTTGTTTATTAGTTGAATCAGGTGTTTTAGTATGGGCTAAAACAAAATCTTGAATGATGCCCTTCTCCAGTAAGAAGGAGCCGCAGGAGCCTCCTTGACCAGAGAGGAAATATGCTGTTAAGATAATGTTCTCCTTAATGTCTAAACATAATGTACGGCCTCCAGCTGGATATAATCACAAATTCAGTAACATAAAAAACTTTGCTGTGCTCACTGTAATGTACACTGAATAATGACATCACCATTCTGCATCCCTTTGCCCTTTCCCAGTGACATCACCACACATCATATCATATCCACATGTGTGATTCCCCTGCAGACACCCCCATCTGTGTTTCCAGCCAGGTTATGTGCTGTCATTTATCATATCAAAACAGTTCTTATTGTAATGATGTACATGTCATTCCCATTCTACATCTCAGAGTAGACTTAAAACATCGCTCATCTCAGAGTAGCATTTCATCGGCTGTAGTGTTGCCTGTTCACTGTCACATTGGATGAAGTGATAAATATATAAATACTTTCACATTAAAATGTGGCACTATTATTTTAAGTAATGTAATCACATGTAATGAGGTAATAATCACATAGGCAGAGCATGAGCTGCTGAACATTTTCAGTTCATTGTTTATGTTAGCTTTGCTTCATTGTTTGGAGGGAAAGAGTGTCAATTGGTTTGACGTAGTCAATGGTGAATCAATCCATTAATGCAGATTGATACTGCCATTTGACTCCTGTGACAAGTAGTTTTCATTGAAAATCACACTGCCGGGTCAGCTTCTTGGCTTGATCTGTAAACCTGACCTTATCACCCTCAATCTTCGCCTGCATACATCCCCATCCCTGAATGTATCTCCCCATATTCATCTGCCTCATTCTACTCATCCCCCAGCAACCTTTTCATCTTTTTTTAACTTCTCTTGCCGCTGCTGCTGCTTGCCTGACTTTCTCTTTTTCTCCCTTTTTTTCTCTTTTCCCCTGTTTGTCTGTGTTTCTGTGTTTCCCCTTTGCTCTGTAGAGGACGTAGCTAATTTAACTGCGAGTGATGTGATGAATCGGGTAAACCTAGGATATTTACAAGGTAATTCCATGTGTGATCTGCAATGGGAACTCCCAGTAGCAAGGAACCAGAGAAACTCAAAAATAGTATCCCACGCTGTGCAATAATATTAGTCATCTTAATTAAAGGGAGATGCTGGAGAAGACTTTGATCTACACTGCAGTGAGACCGGTCCCAATACAGAAGGGACGGGGAGGGTGTGCACATTTTAGCGCAAGGACTGGGTACAAGGGACTGAAAGAAGTTGGAGCCCATATCAGTGCAGACATTGTATGGGGCAAGTGGTTCCAGAGCAGAGGGCATGCTCATTTAGTGCCAAGCTGATCCGGGACAGGGCAATGTGCCACCATGAAGGGGCCTTTGGAGGGATATGTAATTTACTGTTTCACCGTACCCTCATAAAAACTTAATGATGAAGGAACCGAACATAGAATGATAGAACCAAACCCCTTTATTCCATGGGTATATTGGTAGTTGTAGCTAATGAGAGTTAATGATCTTAATGTTACAAATCAAGCAACCGTATTGATTGGAAAGTGCTTAACTTCCACAAAACAATAATATTGCAAAATTTTCAGATAGATGGTCCTATATTGCAGCATACAAACTAGTTTGTGCTAAAAAGATGTTGATTTTTAATGTTTTTTGTAAGATTTCAATAACCCCAGGAAATGTATTATATAAATTCATTAGAGGTATACTGTATTTGTCTTTCGTTTCACTCAAATAGCCACAGAAGTAAATTTTAACATCTTGCCGTGTTTTACGCTCTCTGGAGCCAGCTCTTACCGCAGTCTTAATGGGTAAATAAAGAAAATGTGTCATGAGCCGTATAAATAAATAAAATAACTTTTAAATCGACTGTAGATAAAAGCTTGCCCCTGAAGATCTATAGATTTACAAGGTTTATTTGGAAACTACTCTGTTTCTGTATGTCTTGTGTCTTCACAACAGGTACAGTACAGTTAGGTATTAAGATTTTTTACACAGTGACCAACAAAATGGGTTGTTGATATATTGTTCCTAGTTCAACATATGGCTTGAATATTTGATTGTTTGTCTAGATTTTGTCATCCTCTTCACATTATCTGAGTAAATTCAAAATCTGGTTCCTGGAAGCTGGTAATGTGACATGGAATGACGCTGTGTGCTAATGAAGCTTTTCAGAAAGAATGAGTAGAGAGGAGAGGCGGGGCATGTCTGTAATTTGGGAATATGGACCCAGGAAGTCATTCTCCCCTTTTCATTTTCCCATAGATATTAATATTTTTTGTTGAAACGAGGTCAATCAAACTTGACCTGGTTTGTATTTATGACCAAAAACAGCCTCCGTATTATCCTTCTTTTGGAAAAGATGCAAGACTATGGTACAATGTTTGGCAAGAAAATCACAAAAATGAAACAAAATACTCCCTCAGTAGAGTACATAATGTCACTTATGTGTCTTCTGTTAAGTGCTAGCAACTTCCCTACCTAGCTTTCTGACTTCTCAAGTGCAGAACTATCAACAATGAAAAGCAACAGTTGATGAACATTTTTGGAATGTAATTGCAGTTATAAAAACATAAACATATTCCATTCTGCAGATAGCTGACCATTACACATGGAAATTATGTAGGATCATCAAGTGCCATCTCACCTCAGACATGGAAATGTAGTTCCTTATGTCACACCAGGAAACAGGGTACTGAACTTGCATCGGATCGATCAATGACTAACACTGATTCATAGAAAGGACCACTCATGGTTTTGCAACAAAAAAGTTAATCGTATTAACCTTTTTTGTGAACTCATATGTTAAAATGAATTGGACATTTGAATTCCTGGGTCCATTCTCATGAAACACCTCTCCTCTCTACATTTCAGCAGCTTAGATTTGTGATTGAGTCGATATCATTAAGTTACAGAAATAATTGCATGAATCCATCAGGGAAGTTACACATGTTCTTAGCCTGTCCTCTGCAATGGAACCATCAATATGTGCCCAGCCACTCGTCACTGAGGTGCAGCGTACAGCACGGAGGGGCAACGTTCTGAAACAGATTTCAAGTTGTTTATTCTGTTCCTGCTTTCCTACTTTCCTGCTTTCCTACTGCATCCTCTCTCTGAGCATTAGAAGGTGGTGTTGCGTGGCATTTCGTGTGCGCTGTGAGGTGGCAGAGTGGAGCAGAACGCATGCTGCCTGTGGTTTGGGTTGGACGAGTGGAGGGGGAGACACGAGCAAAGGGCTGGAGCACAGCAGCGAGATGGAGACACGAGTTCAATGTGAAGGAGGCCCATAGTCATCTGCATAGTATCTTCCACTGCAAGAAGAGTAGTCAATTTACCTTCTCTCCTACCTCTCTTAGCATACATAACATTTTTTACCAAGCTAAAATTTTACCCCTGTAGTTGCTAACAAGTGTTTGGAGTATCCTAAATGTAGCTTTAGTGCTGCCTTCACCAACAAAACTCTCTACCAACTAATTCCAGGGTATTGTGCTCCACTCTGGTTGAACATGATCCTGAGAAAGGGGTCTGATGTAGACACCAGAGCATGCCCCCCCTCCTCGTTGTGCGTGTTGATGCAGCTGCTGGGAGGGGTGGTGGGGTGGGGGGGTCGAAATATGTCTGTTGGCATGGCAACCTGACAACCAGGCCCGAAGACAGGCAGGAATGGGATCGGACTGGGATACGGCATGCATGTTTCGGCATGGAGGCGCTTTACTGCTGCATGGGCTTCCCAACAAGCCTTGCCCTGTCAGTAACGGTCAGACCTTCTCTCTCTTCTACCCCCCTCCCCCGCCCCTCCCCTGGCTTAATAAGTGGCGCTCACAGGTGGGTTTGGAGATGCTGATGCTCTTCCCCCCCTTCACCCAAGCTTGAGCCCCCCAGTTCAGTGCGAGGTATACAGTTGAGTCACTCACACGCACAGTCACACAGGTAACCATGGCCCACTGAGCAACACTCTGTCCTGTAGTGAGACACTCTGGGGATGCAGTAGCAGCCGCTCAGATCCACAAGATGGCTGGCATTACACTCCGCCTGAGAGTGAGGGAAAGCAGTTTTCTTGAAACTTTTTGATAATTTTTTTTACAAATGCTACATGACAGGGACTTTTTTCAAACATCATGATCAAGTAGACTACTGTTATATACAGGCCCTTACAGCTTTCCTTAGAGAAAAAGGGAATTTTAGTATTTTGTTTAATTATCAAATATACTGTTTTTACCTTTGAAGTATAGGCACAAAAAATATTTGCACTGTTTTGTAAGTCTCATATTCTTGATAAGGCTAAGCTATTTCTGTGATCATTTGCAAACATTTGTAGACTCACAATGAGGTATTACAGACTGTGCTGTGAACTCACTTTATCTGTTGCAGATGAAATGAATGACCACCAGAACACACTGTCCTATGTCCTGATCAACCCCTCTCCAGACACCAGGCTGGAGCTCAATGACATCGTGTAGGTACCATTGTATGTGGCAGGGTGCTGTGTGGCACCTGTGCTGACAGTGGCTGTGCCCGGCATCACCCCTGTGCCCATTCTCACTGTCCATCCTCTTGTCTCTCCGGCTCCAGGTACCTGATCCGCTCGGACCCGCTGGCTCACGTGCCAGAGGACCCACCGCCCAGGACAAGCGGAGTGAGGATGAGGCAGGAACTGGGGACGGAGACCAGAGATGAGACCCAGCTCTGAGCCCTGCGTCTGCCTGGACAACAACAGCTATGGGAGTCCAGCCCACAAAGAGTGCCTAGCTGATGATTGACAGACTATTGGAAGCAGAAAGGCTTGCCTATGGAAGAGTCCAAGTGATGCAAGGATCTCCTGGGGAATGCATGCAGCTCCTTCTCTGCCGGGGGCAGTGCCTGGGGAGGGGCGGAGTCACTTGGTGGGGGGTGGGGTGGGGCCAGGGGGAGGAGCCTGTTGGAACAGGAAGCATCTGAGGGGGGTCACGTTGAACTCAGGAACGCCCTTGCCGTACCTCCGTCCAACGAGTGCCCTCGGATCCCTGCCGTACCACCACCCTTAACTTCTGTCTTTAAAGTTTAAAAAAGTACAGGTGTTGCCTGGATGATAAACAGCAAACTTTCTTGTTAAAACCCATTGAGCGTTGTCCACGTGTGGGTTGTGACAGCCCTCTCTGTCAGACTCCAGTCCCCTCTGATCAGAGCTGCTATATCTCAAACCCCTGGAACAGATAACCTGCTGCACAGCATGTGGTGCAGAATGCCTTGTGACCTCACAACCTCACATTGTCATATCCTGCTGAGTTCAGCACAGCGCAGTCATGGCTACTTTTTACAGTAGCTTGTGTTCTTATCGTATGGAGGGAAATTATGGATGGGCTTAATTTCTAAGTAGACAATGCACCACAAAGCATTGATCTTCTGGAACTTGGCCTCACTCAGGGTTCTCCCAGGAAGAGGGGATGGGTAAGGTCCAAAGACTTGGGCAGACCTGAACCCCTTTTTTATTTTGATTTTGTTTTTAATTTACATTTTATCCCAAGGAAATTCAGTTAATACAATACTAGGGCAATGTTTCTCTTGTACAATTTTAGTAGTGTGTTCTCACATAGAAACACATATACTGAATTTCACATATATTATCATTATATAGCCACACACCATACCATAATTAAGCTAGTTTATATATTAACCAGTTCATATATGACTTTTTATATGGTTCGGTTTTGTTAACTTAATGTAATTATAAGTTCAGTTCTGTTTTCATATCATTATATCCTACACAGTGCCACGTTTCTGAAAACTGTCATGTCTGTGAAATGGAACCCAACAGTGATAGGGAATTGTTTACTGGTACATGCAAGAATTTGCTACTTGCATGACTGCTGCTTTTATGAAGTATTTATCATATAGGTGCTCTTCAATAGGGCAGCATATTTTTGCCATTAATGAGCACATTTAGGACATTACTACAAGGATTTAATATTTTTCTTCCCTTCGGTTAGAAACCCTATTGCTATGGTATTCTTCCACATGACCATATTGATTTGGTAAAATACTTGCTTGTGCTAATGAAAATGAAAAATCACAAATTTTTATATGTCACAAATACAGTAATTTATAACTTAGTAAGTATTTTGGTTATCTTTGTTAATGTCACCAAAAGGCATTATTTATTATTTACTGTATTATTTATGGTATGCTAAATTAGTTTTGAAAAAGGATAAACTACCACATTCCACACTTTGCATTATTGCTAAGAAAAAAACTTTTATACATTGTAATTGAAAGATGATAATTTGTCATAACTTTTGTGAATCTGTGCTCCATGTTAGGAGGTATTTCTGGTTCATGCAGGGTGAAATCTTGGTTTCTGAAAAAAAAAAAAACATCTATTACAGTGCAGTACACACATACAACGTAGATAATAAGGTTTGTGCTGTTAGAGAACTTAGCTTAACTGCTCGTAAACTGTGGAGTGACACTTCAGTACAGTGTACCATTAGCACCTTATTAGCATAACCGTTTACCATTTTATCATCACAGAGTACATGAGCTACTGTCTTCCCAGCAGAGGGAGCCTACCATCTGACGGAATGAGAAAGTGTTAGTGACGCTCCCTTTGGAGTAGGGGTCTGTTATCAGATTAGAAGTCTAAATACACGTGTGTCACATGGCAGTGTGGAAAGACAGATTGTGTCGCAGGGAATTGTTGACGAATGAAACAATATTGCGAAGCTTTGGTATGATTTTTTAGGATTTCATGTTTACAGCAACAGACAATGTTGTCAGGTGTGCTAAAAGTACCTGATTTACAATGCTGGTACATCTCTAGCAACTGAAGTGGGGAAAACGTGTAGTTGTTAGTCATATATTTATTCCTGTGTTTATTGAATCAATCCATTCATGGAAAAATAGATATTTGTAGTGCTGGTTTTTAATGTCATATTATGTAATCATTCTTATTGTTTTTAAAATTATTGAAGTTGTTTCACAGATTGTATTCAGGTTGGATGATTTTTAATCATTTTATGTAGTTTGCCAACAACTTTCACCCTCATCTATATCTTCAGGTTTGAACAAACCTGTATTCATGATGATACATAATACATATAAATATATATCTATAATGATGAATATTTTGTGTTTTGCAATGTACATTTGTATGTTTAATTTATATCGATACAGCAGTTTATTAGTATTAGTTTTAAAGTATATTTATCAAAGCTGATAACTTAAAAATGCTGAATGGAATATATTTGTATGCAATTATTCATGAATTTTTCTTGATTTCTGGTGGAAAAACCAGTCAGACAAAATGTGGTCTGTTGTGAAACTGTTTCAAAACAGTCTCTTCTCTCGTTTTCAATATTAATTTAATGTCATAAAAGCTAGTAAGACTTTTGCACTAAAAGGACGGCAATGTTAGTGAGGGACAGTTTAACCCTTTAAAACCCAATTCTCTACAATAGTAAGAACACAGAAGTGCTACAGGATCATTGTAAATAGTCATTAAAATGTAGTGGACAGCTGGCGGCTTGGAATACTCACCATAAAGCAGAAATATATTTTGATAAGTAGCATTTCCTTTGATTATGACATGGTATTGGATATGATCTTTTGCATGAATGAGACAGAATTGGATTTTTTGTGGGGATAATAGAGAACATTTGCGATAGCATTTCAATAAGCTATGATAGCCAACACTGACTGAACAAGACTTTTTTGAGTTGCACTGGTAGCCTGTTTGTTCCATGTTACTGTTCCCCTAAGACATTTGTGGTCAAGAGCTTTTCTGATGAAAGATGGGACTCTTGGACAGAGATTCTGTGACGTTTCAAATCATCTTCAAAATTGCATGATTTGGATGAAAATCTATCATAAATGACTCATGTAGTCTTTAAAAATGTGATACTCATTAAATGTGAACCCATTTAAAAGAGCTGTACAGCGAGTGAGTCCAGTTTAGTTTACTTAGTCATCCTTATTTTATCAAAGCATAACTATTTTACAATATTTATGATTGCAACAGAACAGAATTAATATATTCACATCTAGCTCCTCTCAACCAATCAGGCCATGCATGTTTCCTTCTTGCCAAATGTGTAACAGGCCCTTTTTCAAGTCCTTGACACTTTTATGAAAGCGCTGAATAATCTACTGTAAAAGAATGAAATCCATTTTTGTACGGTTTCTTATATGAAGTCTGTGCACTTCACTACTGTATGTAAAATAAACATAATAAATGCGCGGCATGCAGCCATGAACATTCTGTGTTTCATTGAATTGGCGTTGGTTAGTAATCACAGGTAAGACTTTTAATAAATACAATTCATTAATATTATTATAATTGTATTTGGTTACTTTGAAGTGTTTTCTCTCAGTGATAAATGTTACTGTGTTAGCCAGCATTTGAAAGGAGGGCAGCAATGTTCATAAGTGGGAATATTTTTGCTCTTTATTTCTTTAGGGTGTCTTTTTAATTTCTTCATGGTGTCACTCATCTCACTATCTTCTACAATCATCTGGTGAAGGTGCCCTCATTGGAACCCTCCAATAAGAAAATGTTGAATGTGACAATTAACAGGGCCTGTGACCCCTGGCTAGTTTTCCTAACTGTACAACCTGATTCGTAGACTAATATACACCTTTATTGTCCTATCAGTGAGAAAAGGAATGGGATTACACTGCATCAGATGAAAATCATGGTCTTATTTTTGTAGTGTCAGGAAAGGAAGTGGGTTTTACTAGTTTTCAAATCAAGCCATTCACATATCCAGATTTGCATGGTCAGAACCTCTGAACAGACTGATTGTCTAGTGTATAAAACCTTCTTTCTTCTCTCAGCCACATTTTTGTCCTTTAAAACAGTGGTTTCCAAATCTTCCACAGCCACAATTCACTTAGTAAAAGGAATTTCTGCGCCCAACTCTTTTTTAAAATATATACTTGTATGTTGAAGTATATACAGTGAAACAAATGGACACACTTTAACTAAGCAGTTGATGTTTTTCTGCAGACAAACACTGTAGGTGGATGGAGAAATTTTCCACATGACCTAGCTTCCAACCTACCTAAACCTGTCTTAGATCCCTCCAATTTGGAAACCACCGTTTTAAAATGCACACCTTCCTGCAATCAATATAGAAAAATATTCATATGATCCAACAGAAAATTTGATCACTACTTTAAATGTGGAAAATGTATGCAGTATTTAAAACACTGGTGCTTTAATAAACGATTCTTCAGTTCTGGTGGGGAGAGATGTATCCACTCTTCTGGGCAGTTTTTTGTGCTTGGCTGTACCATTTGCTGCAGAAATTATCCCTGTCTTACTCCTGAACTGTTTCTATTTATTGAACAGGAAATATTCAAAAAAACATACAACAAAAATATTCTATCAAAATGAATAACTATAACAGTACTAATTAACAACTGAATCAGTGAAGGAAAATGAACGATTTTAAACAAAATTAAAACAAAGGAAATTATTTACTCTCGATCAGACAAACCTGGTGCAGTAGCAATATATTTATTTCTGGATCGAGAAACGGCTTTCCTCAGTTTGAGGTGACTAACTCCGAATACCTACCCAGCCACAGAGTTGGAGTTTCTGAATGAAGCAGATATTCTGCTGGAAGTGGTTTGCTGGAGGCAGGGAGCTTAAGTTGAGGGGTACACAATCCTCCCAGTGTTGAATGAGGCACCTCGCGCACACCCCTAGAAGAAGCTGTGATGACCTGGCACCCAAGGAAAGCGCATGATTGCAGGACGGGTGCCCTCCTTTCATTTGATGAGCTGCCAGAATCTAAGGAGCTGTACATACACTGGATTGGTGGAGACAGGAGAACTGAATTCCGAGCCAGCGGCTGGATATCCCACTAGAGAATCTCAGCAGCAAATTTCGAAAAGGCATGCAAACAAACAGTGTAAACGAATTCTGAAAACACGGTCTTAAGACTTCCATTTTCCTTCTTTGTACAGGTATTTCTTATACCAGGAAAACATTTCAAAAACGTTTCTTATTAAACATCATGGACATGAACAGCCTTCATATCCCAAAATGGTTCTCAAGAAATGATAAACCACACTGTAGACCACTTAGTCAAAAGCCCTTACTGTACTTATTGATTGTGCACTAAGAGTGTATTTATTGTATGCTGTAGACAATACAAAGCCATGATTTGAGCAGCACACATGATGAGCAGAGGTCAAATGGAATGCGTTTCTCATTGGGACGGCAAGGTTAATGATTAATGACTGGATGAACGTATTACTTAATGAAGTGGGCTGTAGCATAAGAATGGAACATAAAATATACCATTAAAATAAGCGATGTTGCAAAGGAAATGTCAAACACTACTTTAAAAATGAAATGAGAAACATAAGATGGAAACAATGTTATTTGTTTGCTTGTAATATTTATTAAATTTCAGTGCTTCTCTTTAAAATAAATATATGGTATAATAATATCAAAGAAAAAGGAAAAAAAGCTCAAGCATGAAAAGCATGGTATTTGAAACTTGAAAAAACCTAGTGAGATCAATATTAATACCAATCTTTTAGTAAACATAAGACATACGTTATATACAAAACAGCTGTTCAAAACATATATACAAGATGCAGCAAATTATATTATCAAGTATTCTAAAGCCTGATCTGAAAACATAAGATAAGTACAGCAGTAGCAATGGAAGACCTTAAGCTTGCTCTGTTTGTAGTGTTCACTTTAAGTGTTCATCTGTGGTAGTTTTTGGTAGTGAGGGTATTTTCTCATTTCGGAGCACACTGGCCAACATTTATGGAGAACATTAAACTGTTCGATTGGAACCAATGTAGTGACAACATTCGTACTCTCAGTTCTACTTTGATCAGCAAGCAAGGTACACTTGTGCAACACATCACTGATTTGTTCACGAGGCAACTTCCTACGGAGTTGGTGCTTGCACCTCCCAGGAACGCCCTGTAAATAATTACACAACAATCCAGAGCCATTAAGGAATATATTAAATACTGTCACCCAGAAAAAAAAATGAATGCGACAAACTCTGCATAACAGAGCAGGCTGCTCGCTAAAAAAACAGACAAAAAAATAGCCTGACAGCCACATTGTTTATGGTTACACTGCATGATAAAAGCGAAATTAACATGATCGTGAGTGCACTTCCTTAGTGGACTACTGTGCCCAGTGCAGAAAAATTGCTAGCTCTAACAACGTTGGATTTACGTTATGCACACGTAACACCTGCTTTTAATTCTTTTTACCACACAAAGTAATCAGCAGAAAAAAGCAGTCGACACTTGTACCAGTCTTTCTCATCCCTTTCATACCTTTTAAAAAAACAAACAAAAACAAAAAAGTTCACAGAGAAAGAATATTAAAACTTCTCTCGCTGCAGCGGGGTAAAAGCATTGAATAAATAGACAACAGTACCACGACGCATGAAGGCCTACATAGGGGCTGGGACCGTCTCGGTAAAACTGTTAAAAAGAGTTCTGAGCAGCATGTTTTTTTTTTTTTTTTGGGAGGGGGGTTGGGGGGGGAAGGGGGCAGGAGGCGTCTGATGAGTTGCATTTGCGAGATGTCAAGATTATAGCAGGGTTCTGAAAAGAGACAGCCAGCTTGGAGACAGTCCCGGTCCGTGTGAGTGTGTGTGGAGGGTGGGGGTGGTGGGGGGGGAGGGGACGGGCTGGGGGACAGGGTCCTCCTCACAAAAGATTTGCCCTTTTTTTGTCCTTGGAGGGGTTGGGGATTTGGGGGCTCAACCGCAAGGAGCACCGCGAATGGTGCCAAACCAATAAATACTTCAAGTAAAAAGAAATCCGCCAGTTAGGAAAAAGCACCACATGCAGAGGCCTCTCTTAAAAACAAAAGAAAAACAGGAAGAAAAAAAAACACAAAACCAGCCCTGAACAGAGCACATTAAGATCCCGGCTTCATCAGTTCATCCAGATCAACAACGTCCACCTACACGGAAGTCCGTCATTCCCCAGAAGTTTTCAAACCGTGGCCCACTATTGTTCTATTTCAGTCACACTGAAAAATCGGCTGACTGGTCTCTGGTGTCACCACTTTAGTGCTTGCTCAAGGAATTAATGGAACCTGTCCAGGACAACAGCAAACGTGAGAGAGAGAAAAGAGAAAGAAAAGCCTCTCCCCTTCTCCTCTTCCTCCTCATGCTCGTGCTTGTTCTCACTTCCCGCTCTTCTTTGGCACGGTGGGTCTCTTGACCTGCCACAGGTGGTTGTGGATAGTGAGCGCGTCCACGCTGACTGACACCGTTTTGGCCGGGATAACAGTGAACTGCTTGCGGTCCGAGCTGTACTTGTAGAGTTTGTCGATCATCTTCTTGCTGATGCTCTTGGGTCCGGTGCCCGTGAGTTTGTGGATCTCCTCGGTGTCAGGGAAGTAGGAGTACAGTGCTCTGAACTGGCAGCCACCATCCCGGAACAGGATCATCAGGTGGTTGGACTCGCACTTCTCCAGCTCCTGCAAACGGACCAGAGTGTCACAACGTCTACATTTGCTGCAGCCTTTTGATAAATATGGCTCAAGAAACTCGATTAGCATTACAACAAAACGTTATAAAAGCATTACAGCTGAAACTGCCTGTAATCAAGGAGGGGGCATAAGTAATAACTACTCAATCATACACAATCCAACATGTAAAATCTATTTTTTCCTAAACAAAATATTTTGCAACTGCACACAATCTATCGTAACATACATGGTTTAAATACCAAGGGAAAGACTATAAAAAATCTCCATGAAAATATCATCAGACTAACTGCAGTGAAAAGATTTCTAAAATTTATAGTTTTATTAAAATTTATAGATTTTAATAAAACCATATTAAAACGTATTACAATTTAAATAAAATTGATTAAAATGTCATTATTTATTAAAATTTATAGATGTATTACATTTCTAATAAAAAATTGGACTATAAATTTAGTCACTAGCAAAATTTATAGTCACTCACACTTTATTATTTACAGAAACAACATCAACAAGTAACCAGAAGTAGTAATTATCTGGCAACACTCTCCTTTAGAGGACTGCTTCTTATAAGCCATTTACTGACTGGTTTTATCTGGGAAATTGTTATCAGTTAAGCCATACTTCAAAGCTTTTTCTTAAAGCTGTAGTTTTATAGCTTGTCTTATTGAATTGGACATTATTATGTGACAAAATACCAAGTGAATAAAGAGACAGAATCCCCAACATACCTCTAGGATGGAATTCTTTTGTGGTTCATTGACCTTGCCAGCAAGACAGCAGTGAGCAATGGCATTGTGGATTATCGGCTTGTTGGACTTAGCGCTCGGCTCCTTGAACAGTTTTGGACCTGCAGGATAAATGGGTATTAGCCACAGTCTGATTTATATGAGGAACAGGGGTGTTTCAAAGCGCAGGCTGAAACAAGGAAGTTATCCATTAGTAAACTAAAACTCAACACTGAAATTCTGCATTTTCTGCATCTGCATTTTCCCCTTTCAGGAGAAATGTTGCGTTGTCTCACCACTGTATTCTGCCACGGATGTGATGGAAGACGCTGTGGACCCGTTGTCCCAGTCCCTTTCCGTATTCCGGCTGGCATTCCGACTCAGCCCTGGGAACGACTCCACGGATTCAGCCCTGTGAACAGACAGTGCAGTGAAACACGTGGGAAACACATGACATAACTGGTGCTTCAAGCAGAGAGAGCTCCTTAGACAGGACACATGTTTCAACGCCTGCTAACTTTAAACATATAGTCACAACACTTCCCTACACACACAAACCCATACGCATTCGTGGACGCACACACCACACATCGCACGTGCGGTATTGAGGAAACTCACTGCTGGGATCCTGCCCCTCCGGAGTTGACGCTCTCTGCCTCGGTGGTGGCAGCGGAGGCCAGTGACAGGCTGGATCCGGACTGGGCACTGCTCAGATTGTCAGCTGTGGAAAGAAGCAACGCAATGCTCACGCAAAGCTACAACACTATACCCCAATGTCACATGCCTACCACAGTCTCACACGCAACCCTACACAGTCACAGTCACAGACATGAAAAGTCAGACCAAATGACAAAACGGCACACAACATGGATGCAACACACATCTCAGCTTCTACTTCACCATCATTTCACAACTATTACCTACAAAATCAAACACATGGCTAACTTACCATCGTCACACAAGTGTGAGCACTACAAAATATCTTAAAAAATATTTAAAAATATCTTCTGCAAACTGTGCTGTGAAGAATTCCAGTTTTGAATAATGTCACAAGCCATATAATTTTCTTCCAAATGCTTTAGGGAACACGTCATTGAATTCACTTCCAACACTGCACACACTGTTTAGGAAATACTGCATTTTCCTCACTCAAATACAAGTCATCAATCATTTTCTCCACTTCAAAACCCAAAAGGCAGGCACATTCGAAATGTCTTAAATGTTAGTGAAACCAATTGACAATGGAAACCTCCAAATACCCTGGGCCCTCTCAGAAAATTATGGGAAATTTACAGCCCTGACCACCCATCTCCATACTATCTTACTGACTGGTAGCACTACCCACCATGAATGGAAGCCATCATGTTACTTTATTGTGAGAAATACTGTCATTTAAGGTGTTCCACAAATTCAGTATTCAGTCAAATTGGAGCTCTGCTTCAAGCTGAATGATTCATCCTTAACCAGAATAACAATTTCCTCAGTTCCTTGTTGATTTAACATGCTTTGGATTACTGCAAAGCTTCCATGAAGTTCATGACAAATGAATTATGAGGCTTCAAAATCAATTAATTCCACATGTTAAAATGTTCCAATTTTGCTCTGGTTTTTAGTGACTTAAGATGGCACCTACAGTCATGGTAATTCTGATGGAGTCGGAGCATGACCAAACCCTCAAGCTAATATGGAGAGAGGTGATGCCCTGGGGGAAGATGGGATATGTGCACTCAGAGCCCTCTGAGGATCATGGGCGATGGCGTGTCATGCACGGCATTGGAACATTAAATCTTTCACCTCCCCCAACGCCTTGCGGGCCCTGTCCTTTGATCCACAACGCTGACCTGCGACTCTGTCCTGCGTGACAGACACATGGGAGAGCTGAGGAAGAGGAAGAGTGGAAAGAGACAGACAAGCGCAGACAGGTAGGACGACGAGCGGAGGGGCCGTCTCAGGCATGCAGTAGCCGCAGAGGTATCGCGATCTTTGCCACGTTCGCGATTCCATAGAAATGCATCGCTAAGCATGGCTTTGCATGCACTTGAAAAATTTATTTGAGATGACCAGAAACACAGTCTTCAGAATGAGAGGAAACTGCTATATTCAATCAAAACAAAAAAACATCTATTAAATTAATCAAGAATACAGATATATACCCAGCATTCAATTAAAACTTCCAACCTGTTTGCTTTGACTGAATAGCACTTTCCCTTAAGCTGACTAAGCATTTTTGACTGTGTCCAGGATAAGTCAATACAAATTGAGAGGGTTCGTTGAGAATTGTTAAGTAGCGTTTCAATATTTCCCTCCTGCACCAACTTGAGAATAATAAACATTCTCAAGCTTTCAGTGTCATCTCTTTGTATCTGTAGGACAGACAGACACAGAACACAAAGGGAAATGGGAAATTTAGGAGTGCCATATCAGCTTGGGATTGCTGGTGGTGGGGGAGGTGTTGTCCCAGAACAATAGTTGTGTGCGTTTCTATTGAATATAAATCATTAACAGCAGTAACAGTAGCCTCTTATGACAGCAGGGGGCTTAACAGTGTTAAACTATTGATTGGCTAAGTTCAGCCCTGGAGAGCCCAGTATCAAAAGATTTTGGCAACAAAATTCAGTTAGTTGTTGAGTAACAGTGAGGATCTTGAGTATGTACCTAAATCAGTGTCTCAAATTAAGTCTAAGACCAAAAGATAAACAAACACAAGAATTCCTGGGTCTCACTAGATCTGGACTTGACCGTTTGTACTCCACAGGTTCACAATGGACCACAGTGGACCACAGCAAGGTTTGTGGCAGTTTTGTTGGAGATGAACACTTACGGGTGCTGGAGCACTTGGAGTATGTGTCGCTTGAAGACTCGCCCCTGTGAACGGATTTTGGCCGGGGCTTCTTGGGTTTGCTTTTGGGCTTGGCGAGGCCTTGCTCCTCGATCATCTCCTGCTGTTTGCGTCTCAGGTACTCCTGTTTTATGAGTTCCCTCCGGGCCTTCTCCTCCTCCTTCCGGATCCGGTCCTCTTCCGCCTTCCGTCTGGGAAATACACAGAAATAAGGTGTTTGTGAAATGATCTGAGCTACACTTACTGACATCGGTCTTAGGCAGCAAGAAGCTAACTGTGGGATTTCACACATCAGATGTTTTGACAAAAACAAAGGGGTCAGACACAAACATAACCCTCTATGTCCAGTCCAGCAAAGGCGGTTGTAAAGGCGATATTAGTGGTGACATTACCTGGCCTCATCCCGCTTGAGTTCAATCTCCACCTCCATTTGCTGCTTGCGCAGTCTCGCCTCCTCAGCCTTGCGCTGCTGCTTGAGGAGGAAGGCAGCTCGCTTCTTCGCCAGTTCGTCCTCTGCTTTCTGCTCATCCTGGATAGAAAAGCGTTCCAAATTTACCCAGATCCCATATGCTGTTTTGTTAAGTCTGTTATTGTTTTCCCCACTTAATCAGTCAATTGGACTACTATTATTTGTTTTGGCAGAGTTTCTTAAACAACCAAAATATGGTACAAAAACTATATTTAACAGTACAAAAACACAGACACACATACCTTGAAGAAGAACCCGAGCCCAGATTTCTGATCCCCGTCGGTGACGTCACCAGTCATGTCCTGGATGTCGGAGCCTCCTTCCTCGGACGGGGCCTTCAGGTCTGATAGGTCCACCTCGATCAGGTGGGCCTTGCCCCGGGACACCTCCTCAGATGGGGGACCCTCCTTCCCGCTGCTTTCAGGGGGGCCACTCGGCTCCTTCTCCGGTTCCTTCGGGGTGCTGGATAGGCACTCCTCTGGGGGCCGCTCAGGCATGGCCCCGACCGCCTCCCTGGGGGCCGACACAGCTGCAGTCCGCTGGTTGGCCTCGTCGTGAAGCCGGAAGGTGGCACGCCGTAGGGCTCCCCTCTCCATGGGGCTCGATGCCTCTTTGGGCGCAGCCCCCGCAGGGCTGCTGCCTCCCCCTTCCTCCTGCTGTTCCTCCTTGGGGGTCCGGCCCCCGGGGAACTGTCTGAGGTGGGGGAGGGTCTCCACACTCTGGGTAGGGGTGATGACCCGAGACACCTGCTTGCCATTCTCCTTGGACAGCTTGAGGTCGGTGGGCTTGGACCGGGGCCCCCGCCCAGAGGTCAGCTTTGGTGGCCGGCGCATCACCCCGGGTCCAGGAGCTGAGAGCGGTTCGACGAAATGCACAGCAGGGCGGATTTTGGGCTCCGGAGTGCCGCTCTTCCCATTGGTCGGTGCAGGGATGGGGCTGGAGCCAGCCATGGTCGCAGGGGTGGCTCCAGGCGGGGACTGTATGTTCTGCTTCATGAGCAGGTCCTGCTGCAGGGACAGCTGCATCATCTGCTGCTGGATGGCACTTATGGCCTCATTCAGCATCTCGATGGAGCGGTTACATTCGTTCAGGTCAGGCTCCGGCGCTCCGTCGTCCAGCAGCAGGGTGCCGTTCACCTTATTGTCCACCTCCAGAGAGCCTGGGGAGGTTGGGGACTCCCTGGCCCACCGCACTGTAGCCTTTCCCTCCTGCGTCTCTTTACCCATTCCCCTAAGCCCGTCTACGCATGAGTCGTCCTTTGACACCTCCTTCCCACCATTTAGCTTTTGCTCCTCTCTCGAGAAGTAGTCCGATTTTAGTGGCTGGGGGAGCGTGTCGCTCTTCCCTTTCTTGACGATGTTGAGGAAGGCTGCCTTGCCCAGCTTGAGCCTCTGGCGGGCAGACAGAGACTCCATCTTTTTCTTCTGTGTCTCGATGGCACGCCGTTTCTCCTCCAGCTGCATGTGGAGTTGCACCAGCTCCGAGGCCAGCACACTGGCACCGTCCTTGCCCTGCCCGGTGGGGCTCTGCTCCCGCCTCAGCTTCCAGGAAGTGAGAGGCAGCTGACCACACTCTGAGCCGTCGGGCGTGGTTTTCTGGGAGCTGCTGGAGCTGGACCGGGTGTCGTGGTTGCCGCCGCCCTTGTGCAGCCGACGTTCGGCGAAGCTAGTCATTCGCACGCTCCCGCTGGCCGTGCTGCTTGCCTGGGAGATGGTGCTGAGGCAGGGGCTGGAGCGACCGCTCGCCCCCTCCTTGTCCTCATGCTCCCGCACCTTCATGTCCTCGCGCAGCTTGGCCGACTCCTCCTCTTCCTCCTCGTCAAAATGCTTCTTCCGGGTGGGGCGTGCCAGCTCCTCGTCCACCACCTCCTCCTCATCCATGTCAGCCACCTCCGAGTCCGAGTCCCGTCCGATCTCCCACGCCACTGCGGGGGGTGCAGCCGAGAACGGGCTGCTCCTGACATGGCCAGCAAGTGGCGTTGTATCCTCTGTGCTGGAGGAGTGCAGGAAGAAGCCGCAGGACTGTTCGCGGGACAAGGGGTCCGCACTGCTTGTCACCACAGGCCGGAAGGCACCCGCACTGCCCTCTGTGTGAGGCTTTGCCGAGTCTGGGTGGAACTCGGTGCTGGAGATGGGTGTGAAGGTCCGGTTGAGTTCATGTTCAGATCCAGGGGCTCTCCTCCTGGAGGGCGTGGGTCCATCACCAACCCTCCGATACGAGCCTCCCCTCGCCCTCCCCTCCCCGCTCTCCTCCTCTTTGTTGAGGTTTACAGACTTCTCCTTGGCCGGCTTTAAGACGGCAGGCATCAACGGTTCTAAGTAAAAGCTATCTGGGCGGGGCTCAGCCGGCACCTCCTCGGGCCTCCTCTGGGGAGACCGTGCAGTCGTGGCCCTGGAGGAGACACTCTGGAGCTCCATGTCACCCTGGTCAGGGTGTCCAATGCTCTCTGCTCCTTCCTCTGACTTGATGATGGCCACCAGTTCCTCCTCCTCCTCATCCTCCATGTTGACGTGTCCCAGCAGGCTCTGGCCGTTGACCCGGCGGGGGCCCTGGGGACCTCCTGGGGCGGCTCCCAGCTGGTGCTTGGGGGTGACGCTCACTATGTTGGAGGCCAGGCTGTCCTTGCTGATGGAGCGGGCCAGGCTGACGCTGTCCCCCGAGGCCAGGTCAGCGTCACTGTCAGTGACATAGTGGAGGGCATAAGGAGTGGGCTGGGACATGGGCCTAGAGGCAGGGTTCATTTTCAACAATCATTACAGAGCTATGTTACTTCCCTGTTTACAGTAATATGACCGATAACTGGGCAACTGGCCTCTAATATCGTTGTGATATGTATGAATGATGAAACAGTAATGAAATCATAACAACTACTGAGTTTCACCAACATAGAAGTAAGCCACAGATCGAAAATGACACTTATAGTGCCTTACCTCTGCTTCCTCTCAGGCCAGGCCATCACTGATCCCTGGGGATGACCGTCCACTCGTGTCAGGGAGTTTGAGCGGTTTCTGTGGCCTAAACACCAGAGCATACAAAAACTTCACTGACAGATCCATTTCTGCCATGTGCAGAGAGATGCTAAAATGAGTCCTATGTTTGGAAACTACTTCATAACTAAAGACAAGTACATGCAAATATAGCACACACATACATAAAACAGATTTTACATTAAACAGAGTTTATAAGACTTAGTAGCTTAGTAGTTCTGCATCAAACCAAGAAAAAAATCCAGGAATACCTGCTACTTATGAGAATTAAGTATTCCAGCAGGGATCTAAGTAAACCGGCCAATCATATAACTTGTAGTGTTCAGTGTTATTTGCTGCCATTCTAAATTCTATTCCTCACAGTCCCTCTAGAGGGCAGCACTGGCCATGTGACTTTTCCCTTACCTGAGCTCTCCTCTCCTTGCAGCGATTTCTGTTGTCTCTGTCTGAGAGGAAGCAGGGGATGGGAAGGGCCAAGGGCGGGACTTCCTTTATTACTGTGGGGGAAACAAGCTGTCAGCCTCACAGAGATGAATCAGAGTGCTGTTTGTAAAAATCTATGCAGTCCATTTTTAAAACCTCTAACAATATTACCAGACATGTGCTTGTAAAAAATTGGACACTACACAGCCATGCAACAACACTCTTTGAAACAAAATTCCCATTAAAGGCCTTTGATGACAAGGACATTTCTTAAATGAATCAAATCTGAGGTTTGGGTTTTGAGCAAGACATCCCAGCTGATTTTCAGATCTAATGTGCAGTGAAGCATGCAAATATTATCACATCACTGAAATCAACTGATGACATCATCAAATCACCCAGGCGAGAGCTGGAAGGAGCTACTGACCCAGACCACTCCAACTCCAGACTGCCTCACCCACCATCTCTATAGAGTAATTTCTACTTTTCATTTTCCACAGCAAAGCCATCACAAGAGAACATAAAACAAGCACAGCATGATAGATACATTGCCTTTAAACAAAAACAACAGGGCCACCACCACACAGATGAGACAGAAGGGTGATTTAACACAAGGAAGGAAAAGTTGTGTGGAAAAGTTACAAGAAACAAAGCCCCCATACCTCTAAAACTTTCACCAGCAGGACTGGGCTGGTTTGTTTGTCTACCACATTCACAGAACTACTTACCAATGTCCACTAACTGTCCCTACTTACATGCACGCACGCACGCACACACAAACACACACACGCGCGTCACTAGATTATCTGGCCGCATGATGACTCGCGCATTGTCACTATAATCAAACTCAATCCAATTAGTAGAGCGGAGCTCTGCTTCTGAATGCCACGAACCATAGACCTCACTGCAGGGGGCCAAAAATGTGGAACAGTGCTGGGAAAACAACTGACAACCCCCAGAGAGATGTTTTTTTAGTGCATTTACAGCGAAAATTACACATGGCTGCTGTTTTACTATGTGCCGAAGCAATTAAAAGAGAAGCCAGGACATAAATCATAATGCAAAAAAACTAGTGTTAACATTACAGCGCTGGTCGTCTGTTCATTTCTCTTTGTCACACTGGGGAAAACAAGCAGATCTGACCAATGGGGTCATTTTAATGAGATCAGAGTGGAGCAGAGCAGCTGAGTGAGCACTGATCCTCACAGGGGTGCTGGCCCAGGAGAAAACAAGAGAAATCACTGAGAGTCGAAAACATGTGCTCCTCTAGGGGTTTGTGGAAAACGACCCGCTTTCTGTGCAATGACTCTGCTACCCCCAGCCTCATGACGAATCACTTTTTAAACATGCCACTGAGTGGTGTACATTATTTAATAAGAGTGAAAACGTCACAGAAGGATATTTTGTTAAACTGACTAATAGCGACCTAGCGCAGACAACTACATCCCAATGACATTGATTAGGATTCACACAGAACGGTGCCAAAATAGACATTCATGAATCAATGTCCATTTAGGAAAAGCATATAAATAGACACATGAGGCCATACACAATTGTCTTAGAAATGTAAGAAATGTTAAGTTGTGTTTTAAGAAGCCATCGTGGTAGCTTGAACAGGAAAAACAGCACAGAAACATTGCGCAGATGACAGGACAGAAAGACAGACTTACAGAGGGTCAGACTCTTCAGGGTGCAGGTAGTACCTGTTACAGACTTCTGGGTTTTGGACAGTCATCACCGGATCGGTTGAGCCAGGTGTGACCAGAAAGCTGCGCTTGGTAGCGTTGGAGATGGGCACTGGGGGGCGGGCACTCTTAGACTGATGCACTGTTCGAGCTGTGTGAGTGGAAGGGCAGAAGTGTCAATGGAGTCAGAGATAAAGAACAATGGTTTCAAATATTCAAATCATGCAGTGATGCCTATTGTAGCACTACAGTCTATACAAATTCAGGCCAGCAATGCTTCTTCCAGTAAAACTGAGAGGACATGTAAAGAAGCTAACGATTAGCCATTTAACTTCAAAGGTTTTTGATGCAGTCATCAGGTTTCCTTGGCTAAAACTGAAGCAGAGGGATGAATAACTTACAGCATCAGCAGGGTAATAAGAGCCTCATTTCAACACAGCATCTTAGCTGATAAGGTTCAAATTCACGAACTCACAGCATAAGGTCCACATATAGAATCCATAGCACCTTTTTTAAGTTACGAGACACTCGGATCTCTGGTTAATTATAAAATGGAAGACCTCCTTGCTTTGTTTAACAAACAACCAGAGACAGGCTTTTAGAGTAAAGATTTTCTACTGCTTCTTTGCAGTGCAGGATAAACAGCTTGGTGCTCAGAGAAGTGACAAACTCTCATTACCTATAAAGAATATGGCTCATCAAGACAAGTCGCACTGAAGGCTTCCTTACCATCTTTGATTTCTTGGAGGTCCCGTGGCTGGACGAAATCGGGTTTGACTATCTCAAACCACCAGAACAGCTCAGCGATAAAAACCATCACATTGTGCTGGAAAAAACAGAAAAATTTTCATGAATGGTACTCTGGAAGAGGTGATGGAAACTAGCATCACTGGTGTATATATAAGGTGATTCTCAGTCCTGAAAGTAGTCTTGGGGTCATGCTAAGTGCCAGACCGGATATAATTGCTGCTATATTGGAGAGGATAACCCATTTTACCTTGAGCACTAACGGGGCATACAGCATGTCCTCAGTGGTCAGATAGAAGCTCTTATTAAGGTACTCATTGGCAAACTCTTTCAGGAGCTGGATGTTGTACAGACTATCTGCTATTGAGGTCACTTCCTTCAAGCAGATATCTGACAGGGGAGCAGAACAGAGAAACAGTGAGTTAATATGTGATCACCAACAAGCTTCTCAAAAAAAAAAAAAAAAAAAAAAAAAAAAAAAACATATTTTTACTATCTTAGGACCAATGTGTACTTTTAGATTTAGTTCTTTGGTTCTGCATGATACCAATACTAAATTTATGAAAGGTAATGGATTCATATCAGAATAAATGCTGAATGACATAGCTATCCTTTGTACTCAGCAGTCTAGAATTACTACTGTTACATATTTACATATCAGGCACTTCTATGCACAATATTTATAGTGTACTCAGGCTGACTTCATTGCAATATTTACCATTACATTGGTTATGATTTTCATAACAAATCTGAGCACTGAATTATCAATTAAACAGCAAAAAGTGATGAATGCATTATGTTACTGTTTCATACATATTATCTTTTGAAATATATTTTAATAAAAATATGGATTATTCATATTCCACTGAAGTTTGAGAGCGAGCATTGTCTTGATCAGTGTCGAAGACACACTGTTAAATCTGGGTAAAAATAGAAATTTGATTTTTACAATGGAACTAAACATTTCGTAACTTCAGTGTAGGTCCTCCAGAATTTTTGCTTTTGCCTTCGAAGTTACCTAGCGATCTTTTGAGAGGGCATATGTTCCAGAAAGGAGCACAAGCACAAAGCACAAGCAATCCTACCGTCAAGTTTCATGTGTTCGGGGCAGTAGTAGTGGACCACGGCCAGCAGAGCAGCGCCATCGCACACATCTTTCATCAGATCCTCCAGCAGGGGGAAAAAGGGCAGCTGTCGGCCAGACAAATGGTCCCTGCGATACCGCACCTGAGGAAAGTGATGTAGATCAATCAGGGCTGCTGCGACTGGATGGCAGTGCTGTTTTGTGGACAGGGCTGGACACAGCAATCCATACAGCACTGTAAGAGCACTGCACTAGTGGAGGTAGGATTGAGGTGAGGCACAGTGATTCCACAACTGGACTTGTGACCAGACCAGGTGGGAAACTGCAGATGTACCCTTGAAATTTGTAAACGAAAATTTTAATTTCTGGCAGGAAAACTGGCTGACAAAACCTAAACATAAGTTGCCCTGGATAAGACCATACAATATCCCAAATATCAACACAACCTGACCTGACATACCAGACATGTCAAAACATACATTATTGCCCCTGGTTTGAACATGCAATTATTTGGCCAAAAATACATTAAAAATGCAAATAGACACATGCCAATGACTGTGGCATGCATCGGTCAATTATTAACTGCCAGCCCCTATTTACTGCTATGTGGAAACCCACCATAATATGATCAAAGCATGCCATTGCATCAAGTCATCCATGATTGAGTCTACTGAGGATGGAGCTGCAGCTATTGGAAGTGGAAAAAGTCATTTTAGGTAAAGAAAATACCAGCATGCGGTGAATACAAATTCAAAATACTTTACTCATGATTTATTCAGGACCAAAATGTGTTTATGTTTCTGTAGCTCCAAATGTCAGGGAGCTAAGCCACAAAGAGCCGCATTTTCAAGGGGAAACTATGTACTGGTGTGTCAAGGGTAGACACCAATTAGCATCAGCAAGGACAGCTCCTGCTCCACTGTCAACTGTCTGTATTCAAGCTTATTAAGTTGAAGATGATTGCAGTGTTTAGCGTTTCACAATCATCTGTTATCAGCTTGGTTCGTTAGCACCTGGAGCAAGGTTATTATCATTGTTTTCCAACAAAGCTGGGATGCCAGTTCTAACTTTTTTACCTGCCAGGTATTTCTTTACACATACATGGCTATTTTACTGCAACACAATACATATAATATTATATAAAATAGTTCCATATGGTTATTTTTAACACTGATATATGTCCAGTTAGGCTTGTTCCTCCAGGATCTGTCCCCCTAACCCAAATTTGCTATGGTCTCAGGCCTTATCCAGGACAGGTTCAAGAATGAAGACCAAAAGCTGGTCAGCGATAACTCTGCGATGCACCTCAATCCTCCCCAGCCTGCACCTAGCCAAGGACTGCTGTGTCCATCACCCCAGACCTGCCCATCCCAGGGTGCACTGGGCCCACACTAGAGCCTCCACATCTCCCCTCCCGACACATCGCTGGTATGCACCAAGTCTCGAGGGTGCAAGGCCACTGCCACGGAGCTGTTAGGCGGCATCGACGGAAACCAGCGTAGCAGGGTAGCGCCCGCTGGTGTGAGTCTCACTTCAACTGCAGGGGTATCAGACTCAGCTTCTGTAGGGCCACTTGTGCGCTGCTTTCTGTTACTAATGCCCCCAGTTTAAATGCATGGCAAAACTTCATGAAAACAGTTTGTCAACTGCAAAGCTACGAAAAAAAATATCTAAAAGGTTAGGCTTATTAAGCTGAGGTCAAAGCAAAAAACAACATGTTTGACCCACCAGGTATAGTTAAGCTTCCAGTACTGTTGATATAACAGCATAACCTGTGTTAGTTACTCTTGCTGTTGGAAATGCTCTGGCAGTGACCTGAACAGTACAGACCAATCAGGCCGCCAGTACACCAGTAAAGGAATATTATGGCGTGCCATCTCTGCCAGAACATTCCCTGGCCAAGTGGCAATCGATCTGTTTAACCCACATCTATGAAAGCTGAGTGCGACAAGGAGCTTGAGCTCTGAGGTGTGACCGGAGCTGCACAAAACAAAACCACAACAAACACCACCCTTAAGCTGCGGACACTATATGCATCAAGGGAGTCGGGGAATCCAGGATTCTGAGAATCTAACACAAAACGCCAAAAGGGCTACACCCTTGACTCTAGCGGTGCTATGTTGCTATATCTACCCTACAGTGCAGTAAAGAAGCTGTACAGTGAAGGAGGACAGTATGCAATGCACAGCTCTGTATGGTAAGAAAGAACACAAAAAAGAGTACACTAACAAACAGAAAGAGCAGGAATGAGGAAGTAAAATAGTAAAGCATAAGTATAATGGAGGATCTTATAAATGGAGTGATGTGGTAGCAGGGAATACAGTAAAGGCTATATTCACTAAAAATAAGCACATGTTAGGGAAATGGAGTGCAGAGAAAGAGGCAAGGAAATGCTGGAGGTAGAGTAAGTGGCGTAAAGGTGTACCGTACCACGCGGGAGAACTCCACCGGCTCCAACATGCAGTGGGCCAGGGCGTGCATGAAATCGGGCTGACGGAGAAACACCAGAAAGACAGTGAGGCAGGAGGGAGTGAGCGGTGAGTGCATCATAAAATGCAAAGGGGAGCAGTGAAAGAGAAAGGCCTGATGGGTAAGTGGGCGGAGCGATGAAGACGCAGGTCACACGGGCAGTGCTTATGGTGTCTCTGCTTGGCGCGTTAGAATGGGCCAGCGTGAAAGTCAGGCATTGTGCTGCTGTTCTCCTACACCCCCGCCATTTTCCACTGGCGACATTCTCAGCCTGGCAAGGAGGGCACGGCTCCGGGCTTCCCCGCTCAAACCCGCTGCCCGACGGAAGCATGTGAGCCCCCTTCAGAAAAGAACTCTCAGTGCAGTGACATGAGTGCTACAGGTGGACCACACAGAGTGCTAACCCTGAGACTTCCTGGATGCACTAGTTCACTTGGTTACAACGAGCCACCCTCTTTCACAGAGTCATGGCTGCAAGCATACATTGACACACACTGGGAGCACAGTTATAATGCCTTTTAACACAGGAAGAGAGGAGAAGCTAGTGGTCAACTTACAGGTACTAGTTTCCAATACCATTTGGAGGGAGACTATCCAAGTAGCAGGGAAGGAGTTTAGGAGGAGGAGGAGACAAACAGGAAGAGCAGCAGAGAGGTCAAAAGGTCAGATGCAAACAGACGGGATCAAAACTACTTCCGGGTTAGAATACAGGTCGACACGCTTAAATCAGACCTACTGTACTGAAAGAATGGTCTTAAATGGGTTAAAGTGGGTTCAGGATGATGTTTATTTTAACTGGGTGCCATTCAGGTAAAGGGTATTAAAAACATGCAGTTCAGAGTTAATGTGAACGGGAATACACGAGCAAATGTCAGGGAAATATAGGGGCGCATGCTAATAAGGTCTAAGGTCTAGGGAAGAAAAAGTCAAAGGCATTCTATTGGTTTATTTGACTCTTTAGTGTCCTTACTGCCCTTGATAAACAGTCATAATAAGAAAGTCTTAACTCTCCACTTTGAAGATAGCTATCATATTATGATCTATGGAGCAAACTGATTGGTTTAATAGGATATTGCTCCATGTTGCAGTGCTGAAACAGAAGCCTTGCAGGGAAAAGCCATAACACTTTAAACTCCTCTCTTACTACTGGTAGAGGATTAATCGGGAAACAAACCAATTAAGATAAGGAGGAGGTCCAGAATGCACTTGATACAGAATCAGGACACATCTGTGAGTGAACAGCTTGTGAGAGTTTTAAAATATATGCAAGGCATCCGGAGACTGTCTTCCCCCATTGTGACAGGACATAGTAGCATATCTGGTCTGCTTCTTTTTACAGTAAGAAGGACCAGGTGGGACCTGATGTGTTACCTTCTGATGGCTCGGAGACTCTAGAAGATGCTGTTTCAACTTAAGCTCCTTCTCGGCGATCTCCCTCATCTTCAGGTTTACCTGCAAAGCAACAAAACCATACTCACAATTTCACAAGAGCTTTACAGCTTGGTCCTTTATTAGAACTGATGTCGCTTCCACATTTCATTTCTCCTATTTACAGAGAAATGTTGGCATGACTTTGAAAAGATAACCTAACCTGCAGTCATTACTGACCACCAGTACCTATATCAAGGCTGGTAAATTCCAGGTCCTACAGGCTGCAGTACCGGCACATACATGCTACAACCATGCACCACCAGACATATATCACCTGATTCAATGAATTATGCAAGAGAGAAGTGAATTTATAGTGCATGGCTGGAGCAAATACCTGCAGGCCCTGCCTGCCTTTAACAGCCCTACTGTAGACCCCTTTTTATGTGTGGCACAGAGCACAGTGCATGATGGGAAGCCACTGAGTGGTCTGTATGTCAATAGTTCTATCAATAAGTTCATGGGTGGAGCGGGGGAGCATGTCAACAATACATCATAGCACTTGACTGGAAGGTTGGGGGATGAATGCGGAATTCTCGCTTGGCTGATGGATGGAGACAGAGTTTGTAATAAAACCCACAGCTCTGCTGAGTCACCCGCCAGTGCAGGGATCCGCTTAACAGGGCCAACTGTCCACCGTGGGGGGGGAGGAGGGGGAAATACGAGCGGCCTACTGTAGTAGCACAACGAGCAACCCAGCTCTGTCTTGGACTGTATACAGAGGGGAGGGGGAAAAGGGGGCGGGACCAGAGGCGGGAAAATGAATTTCAGGGGAGGAGAAACAGTCTGGGCAGAGGATAAGGCTTCCTCCCAGAGCAGACAGATAAGCTGAGGATGGCCGAGTTGGCTGCATCGCCCACCTGATCTTTCCTTGTCCAGATTTCATATCTCTGTAAATCCATGTAGGGACACAGTAGCTATTCAGTGCCCCACACACAAACACAAACTTACATGTACCATTATGGAGCTCATTCTACAACATATGAGGAAAAACTACTGCTAGGTTAAAGGGATAGATCACAACAAAAATGTATCTTTCATACATTTGTATGTCTTTTGACCAGACATTCACACAGCATAGAATGTCTAGATTTGTGTAAATCCATAAAACATTCTAACACAAAAATGAGGAATGCAAGTCTGGGGATGTGGTGTCACCGGTTAAACCTGGACAATAAAGTTTGATTGAAATACAAATGTATTTCAAAATAGAATAAAATAAATCCATTGTTTGTGCTGGGTCATTCAGAAGCTGTAAGTGCATTAGTCAAATACAAAATAATATCCATTATCAAATAATCCTTCAAATAATCTTGATTTGATTACAAACTTGTGTAAAATGGCATAGCTAGCATATGCTACAGGTATCTCACAGTATTTAAACAATGTCTTTGGGTGTGGTTTGCAAAATCTTTTGATTGGTTCAAAGAAGACAGTGACAGTGATAGCTTACACTGAGGTGATGTGAGGTAACGTGAACTGCTAACGAAGGCACTATGCTAGGTGACTGATTACGAGGCAAGGTGTAAGCATGATTTGCTTATTGAAGGTTAGTGCAATAAAAAGCAGAGAAGAAAAGAGGAAAGTGCATGGTTATAAGGTTATTATTTCCTTGACCTGCTGATAATGATATCACCTTTTTACCCAGTAGCTTTTGCGCCAGTCAGTAAAAATGAATAAACAACATTCACATTCACAAATGAACTACCTCTTTCACATGAAATACATTGAAGATTCAAAAAACATCAACACATTTGAGCTTTCTAGAGTGACACATTGCTGTAATAGCTGGACTGGATATATCAAACTCATGCAACGTACACTTGAGTAGTACACGGATTAAAAGCTGTTGAGAGGTAGATTTGTTTCTTTGTGGTTGATTTCAGAGAAAAAATGTAGTGCTCTCACAAAGAAAAACTGAGGCACTTTCCCTGGACATGCATATGTATCTGACCTGGAACAAACAAAGATTTCAAATCCTTTAACTCTTTAGGTGTCTTTATCATCTAAAAATACTACAGATCACTGAGAATGTTCAATAAACATGATACTAAGTAGTATGTAAAAGGATTCAAGATCATTATTTAAAATATGACTTCTTTTAAAAAAGTTGACTGACGACTACAGGGTTGATTTCAGTATTTCACGTAACTATTACCCTAGACATGCTCAATATAAGAAAGACACATTTTACTACTACTGCTATTGTTAACATCCTCAACATAACATTTTCAAAAGTGAACTCCTTAAAGTTACTCTAGATAAGAGAATCTGCTAAGTGACTCATTTAATTTTTCTCTTTTCGAATGAATTCATAGTTTATGGCTCCGAGCCCTGGTCCACACAATGAACACACTCACCTTGTTGATCCAGAAGACCATGGCATCCTCTAGGTCAAAGGGCAGCTCCTTGGAGGCACTGAAGGTGGAGAAACGCTTCACGCTGGCCACCACCTTCTCGATGCTGATCATCTCCACTGTGTAGGCCATCATTAGGGCGTCGATCATGGGCATGTGGGCGCTCTGTGTAAGGAAACGACACATGATTAAGCTGATCCATCATCTTGCGCAGCACCGTCGGTTCACAGGCGACGACGTCATGACCAAGACAAACTGGCCCAGTGGCCATTACACGACGTCCTGAGAGACAACCATAATGGAACCAGGTCAGGTATGAACGTTTCGAAAACGGGATGCGTCACAGAGCAGTGCGCGCAAGCGAGAAAACCAGACACCCCTGAGACCTTCAAACTATTATAAGTGTGGATACGTCCTCTAGTGAACCTCTGTCCTTTCAAATACATGGGTACCAGCACATCCACTCAGATTTGCAAATATGAATCGAGACAGAGGTACAAGCAATTATACTCACCCTGTTGTCGCCCTTCTTCTTCTTCTCCTGCTCCAAAACATTGCATTTGCTCAATCTTCCCATTGGAAATACAAATGATGGTGATACTTGGAGTCCTATGATCATTTGGGATATCCTAGTACCCATGTGTAAAAGTGTTTTGAGGTAAAAGATATAAGATAACAGCCCGTCCTGTGTCTGTGAGTGACCAGGGAATATGATGAATAAGGAACCCAGCTGGGAGTGGCAAACAGGGTGATCAGGGATCGAAAGTGAGACCGAGATTGGAGCCATATGAGGCAGAGCTTAATCTAACGAGCTGCTCTCTGAGATTCAGTAATCCCTGTTGTAAAACTACAGGAGGGGCTGTGATCATGTTAGGCAAAGACTCTATTCACAGCCCAGAGTGCAAAAATAAAACACAGGTGACATTATACAACCACTGATGGAAACCTATACTGGGCATTCTCAAGTATAGACTTTGATTACACAAAGAGATTGCCTTCATAATGATGACTACAGGAATTTGCCAGCAGCTCCACAATGTCCCATGGCTAAATGTAGGCGAGAAATTCTACTACAGCAATGATCTGAATGTAGGGGTTTTCTTTTCACCAATGGAAGTTCATGTTAATCAGCAAAATCACCAAAACGTGACAAACTTATGGTTGCTGTTCAGCACAGCTAGGCCAGATCTAATATTATTGATATATGGACTGGGTAATACTTTAATTAAAAACACAAACATAAACGGAAACATAAAGGTATGACCAGAATGTGGCACAATCAGTTGTGATAATACCAAGTTATATTACTGCTATTGTTAAACCATTCTGAACATATCTACATGACTGAAAAATTTGGAGGCTGTGACACAACTAGACTGGGGGAAACACAGTGCCATGGTAGTCATGTTGTATGTACTGGAAAATAGCCAGTTTAGGATAAATCTCTTAAAAGATTTACAGGTTATGCGATTAACGGGACAGAAGAAACAGCTGGAAGAACATTAAAGGATATTCACCACATGCAAGATGGCCAGCGAGCTGCCTGCCACCTTCTGTATGGCAACAAAAGAATTTCACTAACACCAAAAAAAAAAAAAAGCCTAAAAAAGCGGCCGGATTTAGTAAACATTGATACATGTGTACCTGGGCTAATTTCCAGAAAATTGGACACAAAAAAAATGGTTTTCAATGGGTTGACAATGGCATGAATTGTTAGGCGTGGCCTCCAATCAAAACAGCATAGCGGCATTGTTATCTTCCCTGCCTTTATGACATCAATTATCATTATGTCCTTCTTCCAGTAGCATTATCTTTGCCAACACACGTGGAACTGACAAACATTCACACATCAAAGCTGCAAACGACTCAAGCCACAAACATATTCCAGTTTTAAAGGGCTTTTACATAGTCTGGGAATCAAAATGACAATGACCACGGTAATGGTGCTCAAAATACAACGATGAGTACAGAGGCTAAAATACCAAAGACTTCATTGGGTCTGATGTCAACTATGAAATTCATCCTTAGCCATCAGCTGACATTATGTAGGCATGTTCACAGCACTGATCTATCCTCTTTCACATGTAGGAATGTTACAAAATGGACCATTTTGTAACATTCATATCAGTCTTAAAGGGCCAGAAAGCAAAGTGGCATGCTGGTCAATAAGAAAACAGATATACGTTGATGCTTTTGGATGAATTACAATTTGGCACGGATGCTGTAGAACCTAAAACAAAGAGCACTTAAAAACTACCAAGGTCCATCTACTGCAGAAAAACTGTGAGGACTGGACATTAAACCTTTCTTGGGTACTTTGTCCCAAAGCTGAATTTCTTGCTCTAAAATTGCCAATCGTGTGGTAACATTTAACAGTAAGTTAATAAGGATTCTTCATTCATTAATTTAACATTAAAGGAACCCTTGTTTTAATATAAAGCTGTCCGTTTCAACCAATCAGGAGCTCCTCGAAAATAGATACGAGTTCTAAAACAGGAATCCCTTTCTAACTGAGACTAAGTTTGAAAACAACTTCGCAAATACACTCAGCACAATATCACAGAGACCACTATCATACAACAATTGATGAAAAAGCCTACATGGAAAAATGTTATTTGTAAGAATGCTGTTTTCAAGGGTGAACATTCTTTTCAATCATAAACCCAACAAGCACTTCACTTCATGCTTCATAGCCTGACCAGGGTATGTGCACAGTAAGCATATTGCAGAACACATTAGCAACACCCACTGGTCTAAGCAATAAACTCAATTGAAACAAAAAGGTAGTCTCTGATCAGCTGAAAAAAATAAGTACATTGAAGCCGAGCAGGATCTCTGACAACTGAAATCACAACAGCTGATAACATTCTATAAAAATTATTGAAAAAATTATTGACAAAATTAAGGCTATTTACTGATTACTTATTGAATGAAGACAGTTATGGGGTCAAATATTTGTATTTTTAGTCACTATTTTTGTAGACTAAAAAATCAAAACATCTTTCTGATGGACTGTAATACACATACGCATAATAACAAAAACTGCTGAGTCATGAGCAAAGTCTGAGAGTTGACAATGACATTGAGGGTTGTACAAAATATGCCTAACAACAGAACTAAGCAAGAAAAATGTGGGCCTACACAAAAATTCTTATTCATGTATGAAATCGAGTTTTGTCAATGTATTGTGCAAAGTCTATTCAATATGCCAAAACCAACAGCAATTAAACGATATCTCAGACCTTAAATTATTATTGAGCATATAAAAGAACTGATAAGGAAAACTAAAATACTACTCTGCGCAGTGGGCATAGACACCAACATGGGGCACATCTCTTTCAGAGGACCAAGACTTTTTAAATGTAGCTGCTGCTTTCTACTTTAAAATTCCAGGCCAGTATAATCACAGGTCAAGAAAAGGTTAGTGTTTAAAAATACTCTCGCTCCCAAATTTGGTGAGAATAAAACAGAAGAAACATAAACTGACGTCACAGAATAACACTGGCAAGAGGATTCCATTGGCGAGGAATGTTTTGAGAAAGTACTGAGCCACTGTTCCTCCTCACTATAGCAGTTACAAACTTTCACACCCATGAAAGAACGTATCAGGCGGATTGTACTTCACACAGTCTATTTATGTATCTTTTATTTATGCAGTTGAGTCAAACATGGGTGCAAAGCTGTTCCGCAAAAATACAAAGCAACATTTTTTACATGTTTCCCTAGTTGAAGGACTGATCACACGGCAAGTTCCAGCTGATCAGTCAAATACAACTGTAATCTCCTGATTTTCAAATAGAGGAATGAATTTTAGTTACAATTTCTGGATTATTATAAAAAAACAACTTTGTTTTGTGATAAGGAATATAAAAAAATGTATATCAGGAACCAAAAAAAGAAAGACCAACACGTCCAAATTAGTAAAGTTTATGGCATATTGATTAGTGGGTATGAACACAGTTTGAGGTCTTGTGCACTGACCCCGGCAGTGTGCTGGCAGGAGCAGTATAGTTCTGTCTATTTTAAACCATAGGAGTCAGAGCCAGCATGTGGCCATTTCTTTCATAAGGGGGCACGGGTGGGCGGCGGGGGAGGGCTTCAGAGAATGTGGAGAGGAAGCAAACGGCTGTTAAACTGAAGAACTGATGGTCAACGCATTGTTATTCTTAAGACACACGCGAGTGCAGTTTCTCTTCCTGGATCCATCTCTCCCTCTGTATTCCTGCCTGACGGCTACCTGCCACTGACATTCAGCAGGCATGCAAAGTCCAGGGAGGTGTCCTGCTCCGATACTAATTCCCACAGGCCGGGGGGCCAGTGTTACTATCAATTGAATGAAAGTTTTGAGTGGCTGGACATAGGCCCACTGCAAAAGACAGCAATGTAGGTGTAGCAGGTTAAATGGTTCAGCGGTAAAAATCCACACTTATAATTCAGAGACCATTTGTTCCGATTATTGAGTAGATGCTTCCGTATGCATACACTAATGCATACGATGTATATACTGAAGCATTTACTTGATTACTGGAACATTTGGAACCATAGAAGTTGCACTGGATGAATGTGTCTATTAACGAAATATATAAACAGTGACACAAAGCTGAATGTGTATCACATGAGCGCTACATTTACAGCTTATCGGATGCAGCTCAGCTCCAGCTGTTCTGGGGTACACACCCATACCACTTCCATATACCAGACTGCAGCTCTTCTGTGCTTAACCAACTAATAAATACCCAAACACTAAAAAAAGACTGACTGCTGACTATAAAGGCACCAGCAGTTGGCTTTATCCTATTGTACCAACCAAATCTAAGCACCATTGTTTAAAAACTCTTTTTTATACTTAGATGTTGCTTGTTTGTCCTCACAGACTTATATTTTGTGAGCATGTAAGTCACCTTTGCTCTCAGCATCAATAAAAGTCAATATTCTTTTGTGTTTTATATTGCCTTCCAGATACACCCAGACTGTGAGGACCCACAGGGGGAATGATCCAGTATTTATTAACCCCTCCACAGCTGCTTCCTGCCTCCTCTCCACTGGTAGCAACACTTGGATGGAGCTCTCTCTTTCTCTGTCTTTCTCTCCGCCTCTCCCTTGCCTAAGACACACACAGCCCTCAAGCTGCCGGCGAGCTGAGGGGTTGCCATGGAAACAACCCAGTCAGTCTGGAGCTGGGGCTTCCGTCAGCACCTACAGTGTGCGTCTGTGATGGTTTGAAGCGTTTCTTAGCACGTTTAACAGGATTTAGCCTCTGAAAGACTGCCTGCTTACAACAGTGCCTTTTCCGCTCTTACGGCATGTCCCTGTCAATGGGACCGAGTCTGCCAAAGGGAGATGAGTGCAAAAATCCTGGGTCATTAATGGTTACCATGGTAGCGGTAGGCAAAGAGGTGGGGCTGCACAGACGAAATAACGAGGAGGAATAGATGCTATGTGATATCTGAGAGAGAAAGGGGCCCGAATGTTAAGATTCGCACTGAGCTGATTCCTGACTGCGGCTCATTCAATCATGGCATGTCAATATCCTCATGTGGGTGACTGACTGGTCAACAGCCCACTGGAGTTATTATACAGACATTCCAAAGCCAGCACTGGAACTGGAACAATCTGACAGTAATTCATCTGAACGACTCATTGACATTTCCCAGAATTCTTTGCAATAAATATCAACTCTGTGAAGAATATAATTCAATTAGTTAGCAATAAAAGACTGGCAAAATGAGACCTTGTAATGGTATGGTCTATTTGGCTGAGGGTCATTGACAAATTACACATAATTAATTAAATTTCAAATACCATATTGGTAGTAAAATTTTTACATAATGACACTGCAACAAAGTTCAGGACAGGAAGTGTAAATACATCTGATCCAAAACAGCTGTCACTGTAGCGAAGGGTTGCACCAACATGGATTAAATTAATCCTGGTATAAAGTTAGTAAATTGTGGGTTAGTAAAAAAAAACCCTTGATTTTTTAAACTAGTTGAAACAAGGGCTTAAAACAGGATTAGTTTATGTCCAGTCTCCGCCATGATGGATTTTGTCACAGTATAAACAAATTCACAATGCATACAAAATAAATATGCAGCCCTAAAAAATTCACAGACTCCATCTGGTGAGCTAGCTACTTTTACGAATAAATGCCATTACTAAGCAGCGAAAGAAGAGCGGATTCTTTTACATTTCAGGGGCTTTAGGTGGAGCCAAGGTACGGGGCTCACGCACGCTAGATGGGACGCACCGCGGTAAACGCAGGCCCGCCACTCCTGCTGGCCGTCCACAGATGAGGGCAGACGCCTCACTGCTGGTTCTGCCGCTAGTTTGGCAGCAACCCCTCCGCAGAGGGAAGGGAGCAGATGGTCCTCCTGTGCTCATCTCTGGCCGCTGATAATAATAGTTAGCAAAACCAGTTACAGCCATTCACACAGGCCCAGACGTGGGCCAAGCCCGCTCTCTACAATAATGGAAAGAACTAATCGCTGCTATAAAGCGGGCATTGCCCACACCTCTGACACCATTATTCAACATGGTTTCGATGCCCGGAAGAACCATGCAATGACCCAGCTCGGGTCTGTGTTATGTAGGCGCTGGCTGTGGATGGTAGATGGACAAACACCTAGAACCTCACAATGCCAAAGGCTATAAATACTGTAAAGCTATTCAAACCAACCGGATTTTTCCCTCGGTGATGTAATTCCCTACAGTAACAAAGGAGCCAAAAGATCTATTCAAATCCCCACAAAAAAAAGTATTCATGCACCATATTTGCATTGTGGTTCCCTAGCAATCTATTGTTATTCAGGTTAGCATCATTATTGGAACATTTCAAATGCACTACATGGATTTATTTAAATTAATTAGCTGTAAAGTGATTATGCAGGTATCTTCTGCATGTGAAATGTGTATCAAAATGTTGTATACTCTGTAAACCTTCATAATTAAAACAAACAAACAAACATTTCTTAACATGAAATGTATTAAAAACAGCTGCGGGCAAGATGGCATGCAGATACTCTTTGTGAACAATGGCCTTTATTTGCTGGTAAATTGAGCCTTAGATAGCAGATCTACACCAGGAAGAACTGGGTGACATATATCCTGCTGGAACACCTGAGCCACCAGACTGTCACTGTCAATGCTGCCATCACGGCCGGCACGGACTGAGCGTGCTCAGCTGAGCATGCAAGACCACAGGCCTCAACAGCACCCCAGAGGTCTGACTAGGACCTCCCCTCAAAAAATACTCGCTGATCCATCCAATCAGCTCCCAAGACACCACTAGGTACCCCTGCCCGGCTCACCATCTTGATGGGCACGCAGCTGAGGTCGGACTCGGAGACGGGCGTGTCGTCGCTCTCCATGACGTAGATGCCCTTTCGGGACAGGGCCTGGATGACGGACTGGTGGGACTGCAGCGTGGCCACCTGGTCCCCCTTCAGGATCAGGCCGCAGACGCGGCAGTACAGCTCGCTGGAGAGGAGCAGCCGGATCACCGGGGGCTTGATGTGCTCCTGCTCGTACTGGTCTGTGTAGAAGGGGTCCCTCAGGTCCTCCGGGATGTGGTCTGTGAGGGAGCAAGAGAGAGCAGTCAGCATCAACGTTCACAGAACCCAAAACAGCCAAGGCAGCACTGGAAGGACTGACAGTAACATACTGAAATCCATATTGTAATTCACTGTTTTGTCCTGTACTTATGGTAACTATTATAATCGAGTATAAATACCACACCACACACACACACACACAACACACAAACACAATATAGGTCAGCGGGCTTAATAAAAGCCTCACTGGTGCTGTTAGTTAAGTGCTGTCTGCTGAGTCAGCATCCTTCCCCAGTTAAAAACCACGCCAGCCCTACACCATGTCAGGAGAAGGAAGTGATCAGTAAATGCAGCAGTTGAGAAAGTGACACTTTGTTCAATAAGCCCAGCAGGATACTGCTTATACCGTGGCCCTGCCCCACAATGCACCTCTTCCCTTCCCAGGAGCTCTGCTCAGCAGCAGATAGTCACACTATGGTGCCTCTCCAGAAATAAAGTCTCTCATTCCACTGGCATACACACATAAGAATGGAGACACACACACGCATGCACGCACGCATGAACACACACACAAACACACAGAGCACTTTCATACAGACTCTTGCTGTTTCACCACATGCACAAAACTGCTTTCCCAGACTGTGACCTTTGAAAGTCAGATTAGAAGTGTGTTCTGCCCCTCTGTGGAAATGTTTGTGACTGTCTGCAGTGAGCTGGGGCTACAATCCTCAATGGTGAAGGTGCCAAATTCTACCTCTGTTTCCCACAACACAACAAATGAATACAATATCTGGATGGCACATCCCCTTTCTACAGGCAGAGAGGACTACAGCAACGGCGAAGTGGCATCGCTATGATACGGCTGGACGAACAGGCTCTTAGGGCGGTGCTGCAGCTCTGCGCGCTCCCATTGCGATCTGCAGCACGGCAGCCACCCCTCCTGACGCAGGGCCATCAATCCTGCAGCCGGAGGGCGACTGAGAGCCAGGGAGCCAGTCAGCTCACTATGCTGCACAGTCCTGAATGCGGCTAAAAAAAACACAACAAACTCAGCAACCATTCTCTGGCTCTCTCTCCCCTTTCTCCCACACACACTCACTCTCCTCCTCTCTCTATATCTGTCTGCACTGTGCCTCTGAACAGGGAGCTACCCTGTAGACTACTGTACGCTCCAGCTGGCCACCACCATGTCAGTGCTGTACTGACAGGCTGGATCGCCACCCTGCTGCCCTGCTGCAGGCCCAACGAGCCTGGTCCTTCCTGTCTCTGCACAGAGATGGATCTGCGTACTGGCACATAGCCCTACATACAGGCCTGTGTGAATGTAGCCAGCTTCATTTAGACACGTGGAGAGGGGGAGCAGGCCTGCACAGCGCAGTGATCCACGCGAACCAGCGGGGGGCCTCGCCATGCGCGTAATGGATGAGATGATCAGGGAATGAATGGCGGGGAGGGCCGAGGAACCTGTGACGTGTAGGGGTTACGTATCCTCTGTGTCGATGGCGAGAAGGGAAGCATCCAAAGGTTCGCAGCCAGTTCTAAAAGCAAAAGCCAGGCTTAGTGGCATTAACACCAAGGTCCTGGGATGCCCTGGGGGGGGGGGATGTCACTGGGGTGTATTTTTACCCAAAAGCTCCAGGTGGCATCAGAACAAATTACACAACTGCAATCACTAAGATCAGTCACGCACCCATGGTAGACCCGATGAGACAGAGCGCCAATCCACCACCTCATCAATAGTTTTATCAATTCTGTACAATTGAATTGCCCTCGATATTATCAAATTGACCTGACAATGACATTAACCATTTTTTTATACCTGGCTTTATTATTTTGCAATAACCTGCATGAAGACAAAGTATAATGCATGACTATAAAGTAGTTCCATTAAAAGTGGAATTCTTAGTAGGGCTGCACAATATATCGTTTCATTATCGTGATGAGTTTATCAAAAACCCAAAGCAGGCCGCGCCCCCACTAGTTGTCGACCACAACCTGAAAATGACAGAGGAACAGGAGACAACATCGTAAAGGAAGATTTGGTTTCTAAAAGAAAAGCAACGTCAGTTGTAAGGAATTATTTCGGCTTCAGAAAGGATGATGTTGACCAAAAACAGATACTTTGTCGACAGTGCCTTGCAATTGTTGCCACAACACAAAGGAATACGACAAATGTGTTTGATCATTAGAATCGGCACCACAAAGCTCTGTGTGATGAGTGCAAAGCCAGATCTGAATGCCATCCAAAGCAAAAAACAATTTCGGATGCCTTTGTCAACTTCAGAGTAAAAAGTCATTTTTCAGCTTTTTTTATTATTATTATTTTTATTTTCAATGCAGATGCAATCCCCAACAAAATCACTCCAATTACTATAGAATGATTAATTCTTTCCAAACAGAGCTATTCAAGTCATCTGCTGAAAATTCCTGTATTTTTTATACCGAAATATTTATCACAGAAAAACAAATTGCAATGTTAGTTTTTTTCCCCCAACATGGTGCAGCCCTAATTCTCACCATTCCAAATCAATACACAAAAAAAGCAGCATAGTGCCACAGCAATTCTTTTCCATTGTAGTTAAGTTCTATTTGAGTTGAACTGTTTCTTTTGCAAGCAGCCATGGAAAAAGCATAAAGAACCACTCCAGGCTGTGTAGCTGTATGAAAATAAACCATTTCAAGGTGGTTAATTGGCTTGGATTTGCATCACACCACACTGTCATAGATTATTTTTATAAAACTGCACTGCCCATCATAGTTTATTCGTAGTATACCATGAACCCCACTTGGCATCTAAGTGAAAAAAGCAATTCCACATGGTTGCTTGTTTTTGGTACAACCATTTGTTAAAACAGCTATAAATCAGAAAATGAACAGTGTTCTGGAAACCCAAAAACAAAGCACATTTAATATACTTCAACAGCCTCTCAGTGCAGTAACACTGTTCACAAAGCTCAAATAAGACATATATTACAATGATATGAGTAGAGTTGGAGAGCACGCTCAGGGGGAATGGCAATATAGCCTCCCAGCATCATCTTCTTTAGTAGAAGCAGAAGTGTGCATTACCACACTGCCTGGCACTGGCTCTGATACCGTAAACAGCGGCTGCCACACCCCGGCCTCCCTCCTGCTCTTCACGTTAGAGTTCCCGTGGAAACGCTGATGTGTCCTGGCAGCTGGCCCCTGGGGCTGCCACAGCGAAGCTGAGAGACTGCTGGGGGAGGCCTGGCCTGGCCCGGGCCAGCCTGCCGATCCCGCTCAACCCAGGACCGACTGGTGAGCGGCAACGGCAGACTGAGCGGGATGGCGCTGGGGAGCGGGAAGAGGGGAGGGGGTGCGGCTAAAGCAGCGTTTCGGTTCCCAGGCGCAGCAGCAGCAGCACCGCTGGGCCCAGCTTGCAGACGCGACCCCTGCCGCTCAGGCCTGGCCCCACCCTGCACCCTGCCCCACCACGGAGCCTTTGTTCAAGCCTGCCTGTCTGTCGGCTGCTGCCCAAGGCCACGCCCACCAAACAAGGGGTCAAATCCATGACACGCTCACACACTGTGCCTTCTTTCAGATTTATAGTGACAGTTCAACTGATTGGGGCCTGTCATTAATTTGGTTTTTGTCAGCCCCGTTCCATTAAAAATCCCCTCCCCCCAGCAACAACTAAACAACAATTTATTTAAAAATAACTTCCAACTGATTACCATTTGAAAATTCTTACAGATAAATAATGCCTACTAACATATTGCTTTTTTTGTCGCAACATGCAAATGGCCAATTATGATGTGAATGTCTTTAGTTCATAATGAAAGAAATGATATAAAAATGTGTATTTGAATTTCTATATTTACAAGCACCAAAGTAAAGAAATATCAGCTCATAAGTGAAAAATGAGAGCATGCATGTATTCAGTAGATACATTTTCACTATAACAAGATGTTGTATAAATAGACGGGAAACAAAATCTGGAACTGGCCCCATTTTCTCTGGAGCACAGAAAACAAACGTGACAAACTCTATATCCGTCCCACAGAGTTCACTGACCCTGTTGCTAAATGTTCCATGGCTGGAAAAGGCCAAAATTCACTTTCGATAGTGACCTTTGGGGCCGTTTGTCCTAATCTAAACCCTGAGGTACATCGGCTCTCCTAACGATCACCAGTCACCCCTCATGATTACTGTGCACCCTCGTCAGTCACTGCATCAGCCTTTCCGGTTCTTTCTGGACCACTGTGTAAGGGCTTTGTCTGTGTATAAATAACAAAAAAGCGAATTATACAGTGCATAAACATGGGGTCCAAGACTGTTTGTGCAGGCGTGCGAGGACACAATAGAAGTATATTCAAAATGAGAAATGAGCAGAGAACTCATTTTACAATTCGAAACACCATGTCATGCTCAGTCTTACTCACCTGACTCAAATGTAAGCTGATACAAATGCAGACAGAAACTCAAACAGCACCCAGAAATAACTTTATTAGTGTTCACACTGACATAAGAAATGGTAGGACACAAGTCCAAATGCAGGGCTGGCCTTTGTAAAAAGGTTCCAGAAATCTGAATGTCAATTAGGCCTTTTACAGGCCCTCTACAGACATCACTGTATCTGAATCATGAAAACTTTGTACCTGTGAAGAGGTTCATAATCACTAATCAAAAGCATATTTGTATAGTTTTACCATGCTTTAGCATGCTATAAAGCATTGTGGGTATGTTTCACAAATTTTTATACAGAATGTATTTTGAGAAAACAAGCATTTTCAAACAGAGTTTTGTTGTCTGGAAGAGTTTGATGCAGACATTTTACATACATATAAAATATTGAGAGTGACTGGCGTAAATATATGAATATTATGCCAGACAATTTATGCAACTGACTTTTCTTTGAAACATCAGTGGAACTGAGTTAGCTAGATAAAAGGTAGCAGGACTGCTGCTACTGATTTCAGCATACCTTCTGAAAGAAAGTTGACGTGTGAGACGGGCCAACAGCAACTAAACGCACATGTATTTCTACATTGTGGAAAGTACTTAGAAAACTGCAATTTTACTTTTTCATGCTAGTTGTTTTCTTACACCAAACGCATATGAAATGTAGCTGAGTTGTCAATAAAAAAAATCAAAAGACATGCATCATAAACTTCGAGCACATTAAAAATCTTACAATATTTAAGATAATACACATGTGCATTAGGCACATCAAATGTATTGCAATGTTTTACCATACAAAACTCACAAAATTGGTTAGGAGTGTGAGGTCTTCTAAGCGCTCAGCATGTGGAAAGTACAGTACTTGATTGTCAGTGAGCAATCACATGACCACTTCCTAAAATCTAAATACCATCTCCAAGGTTATCATAAATAGTCCAACAATATACACACCCTACACCGCTGACTAATGTGCATAGATTAGTGTTCTGGCTTGAGGCATTGCATGCTTGAAACAAGGAAGCCGCTACAGTGTCACATTTCAAAGCTAACAGAACCGACATGCACTGTTATGACCTGAGTCAACTGCAGTTTTAATTCCTATTTTAATTTTTTCTTGTTAAGGTAGTCAGGTTTCTAGTTACGGCCACCTCCCTCAATTACCCCAACGCTGAAGGGGGGGGGGGGTTGGGTGGTACCAGGGCTTATCTGTGTTTGAATGTACTGGCTCAGCTAACGTCAACACGCTGGCAAGGGCATCGTTTCTCTCTGCTAGCGTCAGTGCACCAACAGCACCACACGCTCCCTTGCTCGGTGTTCAGCGTAGTCGAAACAAAGAGCCGAAGAGAAAACTCCCACTGCTCGTGGTCATTAGAGCAGCAACAAAGGGAGCAGCGCACACACAGATGGGCCACCCCAGATGGGCTAGTTCTGCTCTGCAATCTCCCATGCTGTCATACGGGAGTGGACTCCACCGACAACCAGTATAAATGTGTAAATGCCGAGGGAGGCTAACGCTTTCTTGCAATGGGGAAAAAATTCAAACAAAATTGCTTCCTGCGACAGCATCACAGAATGAGAGCATTTCTTTCATTTGGAATTTTCCCCAAGACATGCACAGCACTTATTACATTACAGGCATTTATTAGACGCTCTTATTCAGAACGACTTACAAGGCAAAGTGCACATGAATGGTACAAAAAAGTGCAAAGATAACCTTAGAGAGGGGTAAAGTCCCAAGTGCCATAGGTGACAGAATAGATCAGGACACCCCCTACAGACTAATCTAGTAAAGTAGAAAATTAAAACCAACAACAACCTAGGTTAAAAACAAATAACAGTTAAAAACGAGTACAGATAAGTGCAGTGAACATCACAAAGAGCAAGGGAGGGGTGGGGAGATGTGCAGCCTCACAATGCGCTCATGTTTATATTTCTTATTGTTCAGTACAACAGCTATAAAAATGGTTAGAAAAATACAGCTGAGTATTACAAGTTTTATTGATACTTCTCATTATCAGGGACAAGATTTATCTTTATACAAAATTCAAGACAAAGCAATCGGTTCAAGGGCATTCCACAACGTCGGAACATTAATCACCAAAAACAAAGCCTGCCATAGTCCTGTTTGTGTACAGGTACAAATCGCCGGGATGTGATCTCAGCTGGAGGCCTTGGTCTAATCGTAAGATTGACCTGACCTTTCTTTTTCTGTCAGGCAAAACACTGTGCCTCCAAGCAGCCAAGGATGGGCTAACAGTGTGTACCATAGCTGAGAGGTGGCTCAGAGGACAGCTAAAACCCTACAGCCCTAGACAGTCAGAAGCGCGAGCACTGAAACAGTCCCAGTGCAATAACAACATCTACATAGCACATTTCAAAGTTACCCCATAGCGTTATATATGCAGTGCATAGTTCTTCCCAATTTGTGCATGATACAGTCAGTCACAGATATTTGATTTTATGTAATATAACAAACTGTGTGTTCAGAAAGGGACACCTGTCAGTGCACAGGAGTAGAAATACATTTAACCAGGCCTGTATGTATAATTAAGCAGTTCTTGTGCGGTGTACCTAGCCTAGCATTGGTAGGCCCCCTCAAACAGATTACATAGCAAGAAGCTTACGTGAGAGGCTTTCGAAGTTGTCTATCTGCACTGTGTGGAATAACTGCCTGGCCTTTCACCATATGTCTGAAAGCCATGCAGCCCACAGAATGCATAGCTTGTTTGGATAATGGGATTGCTTTGGCTCGTCACCTGCTTTCAGCACAATCTCAACACATTACTTAGAGAAGAGCCTTGGATCATTAAGTGGTAATTGGAAGGTCTGCCTGAATTTATTACAGCCTTTTGTGTTGGGCGTCTTAAGACCCACCAGCCAATGGGAGTGGTGAATGTTGATTCTGCAGGAGCGTTTCCATTCTAGCTGAACGAGCAGAAAATTCACACACATCAAAAGGTGTCACTAGGGGACTAAGAACTCCAACACTTGTGTTCACACATTTGAGTTTCTCGCTCTCCTTGTCAGAAAAAAATCCTGCTGGGTGAAATCTAGGCAAAATAAGTCTCAGACAGCTATATGATGACGTCACTTCCTTAAAGGGGAAGTCTCTATGAATACAAAACAAAGGGGTCTGTTATATACCTTTAATTGAGAGGCATCCAAGCTCCTGACAGCATCTGGGCAACAGCCACTGATTCTCAGTGCACACCTGGGAGATGTAGCAGCCATTTTGCGCCAGCTTAACACACATTACAGAGGGTGCGGCGGCAAGGGATCGACTCGACAATTAAATAGTGTGTTATGATGATCAGGGCACTTCTGCAGAGGCGGAAAGACAAAACAACAATTTCTGAACAGGACACAAAGAGCACCATGGGATTCACAGGGACCACAGAAAGTTAAGGCCTTGAGCCTGTTTAATATCCCAGTGAAAGGGCTGAGAATGTGAGTGTGGCACATTCTCACATGAAGAGTCCCCTCAACCCTCAAAAGCACTCAGGATGGTGAATCCCTTCACATGTCTCAGCAGATGTTATGCACCATAATACAGCATACCGGGATGACAAAACCTTGAAAAATAAGACGGTAGTCAGTTACCTATTAGATTGTGAGTGGCGAATGGAAAAATTCATATGGCCTTCCACAAAGAAAAAGCCTATTATGATGGTGACCTATATATACTCAGTCAAGAAGAAATATTTTCCGTCTATTAGGCCTACTTCCTAACTTCCTGACAGAAGTCCTAATGTGGTCAAACTTAATCCAAGTGCATTGTTTGCGCAGCTCTTAGCCTGCCTGATTACATAAGATTATTATAAATATAAATTATTTTGGAAGACCAACAGCTTCAACTTCCAAGCCAAACAATTCTTATTTAGGTTTATGGCTTGCATTTTCTAACTTTTTGTGGTAAATGTGTTACCAATTCATAGCATAGCCTATGTAAGCGGGCTTTCAGTCTGTCCATCAGTATGGGTTTTGATAGTGATATACAATTTGTGCTCATTAGTTACCTTAGTCAGACTATTAATTCTGAAGTATGGCGCAGTCTATGAGGGGTTAATGAGGTAAAAAGAGAAGAGGCAGCATTACTCCTTGATATCACCGTGTTTTCAAAGGGCAGCACTCAGATGAGTCAGTGAGAACATGAATCTCATGTGGGAGGGCCAGCTAATCCCTGACGCACAAGCGGAACAGCAGTCACAATTCAAGCCTTCCTGGACGCTAAGAGCCCTGGTGAAACTCGGACGGCAAGGATCACAGGCATGCTAACAGGGTGAGTTACTGTTTGAGCCTTCTGAAGTAACACGCTGACTCCGGTGATCACAGAATTCCAACGGCATCATGGAAAGTCACACCTGCCCACTGCAAAGCAGAAAAGGATAGTGCCACGACCGAGCTCTGAAAACAGTCCAAGCAAACTGTCAAATCAAGATTTAAGCATTTAGCAAGCAGTGACAGCAATGCGATAACAACAGGGCATAGTGGAAATACAGAGAGCTTCAATGCTATGAGTATTCCCCAATTAAAAATTCATAACTTGAGTGACTGCTTTTGGCAAGAAATAGGTCAACCGGCTGACATGTGACAAGTTTCCTTCATGAACAGGCCACGCTTTCTTCCACAATGACTATGGGTAAGGCTAGTGGTCTTCCTTGATCATACTCAATCTAAATTCTCAACAACAAAGTGAACAAGAAGCAAAACCCTTACCCACTGTCAACATTTCAAAAAGAACCACGAGAACATACACAAGACCTGTCTGTCAAGTAGAGTAATTCTCACCTAAGCCATAATCACAAACTGGCATGTATCGTTAAGGGAAAAATCATAAACAAGTTTTAGAAAACAGGTTTGTGCAGAACAGAAAATTACAGACAACTGTCAGCTGAGCCCGCCAGCATCTTCCTGAATGGAAAACAGGGCCTGACAAAAAAGCAATAGGATATTGATCACAATTTTGTTAACCGCGTGGTCTGTTTTTTTTGAGGTTTAGATAGGTATTGAACTGTCCCCTCTGTGCCCCCCTCTGAAAGCACATTTGGAACGAACTGGATTCCATTTCAGAATGTCAAACATACACAAAAACGATTCCATTGATGCAATGTGCTGTTCTAATGAAACTTGATCAGGAAACTGCTTTGTTACATATGAAGAGGTGATTCAGAAGTAAAGCTTGACAGACGAGAACAGAGGTAGACAAGACACTGCAGCATCAGTTCTCCCTTGAACAGGCTTTGCAAAATAAAATTTTGTAGGATAGTACCAGTTAGTTTCAAAATGTGTCCAAAATGTCTTCCTTGTTTAAACTGGCAAATTGGAGTCATTTACATGTTTTAAATGACAAGGTTCCGATTGTATTGGTCAATGTGGAAATTAATTTAATGTCCCACAGTTTGCATAACTGTGGAGCACTTCAAGGATTCCACAAGTCTAACTAGGCCTTGCCAAGTGGAGTCTTTCAGTGAAAAATACACAATATTCAGGCCAATGTGCATATTCCAAAAACAAAATTCAGTCAATATTGTTTATTATTTACGAAGCAATAAAGCGAAAAGCAAAACAATAGCGAACATGGCATTTAAATAGTTTCGACCAACATAATTTATTCAAAAAAGTGAGATGCTATTTAGCATATGTACACTTCCTCCCCCTCCAAAGCATGTTTTCAAAGAAAACAGGCTACCAGGTTATTTCCTGAATTCATGCATGCAATCATGCAAGTAGGTGTGTCATGTGCTGCTTTTACTTGAAATCACTGCCACTATACTGATCTACCATCACATCCCCCAAGCCCATAACATATTTCTTTATTATAATCTAAAAAGCAAAGACTATCCTAATTTAGCATATATCAGCTGAGTTTACATACAGACTTTACAGCTGACTTAACAATACACGTATGGAAATCACAGAAAATGAATAGCACTCCATAAAATTAAATGGAGTTAAAGCATTTTAATTGCATATTTTCTTATGACTGACATTAAAAACATCAAAATACTTAACCTTGTCATTTAGCCAATCTGTTAACATTTAACAAGTAACTGTTTAGGAGTCGCATCTCTAATCTAGGAAATTTTTCTTTCTGAAATACATACGATACTCGCTGCACAAAACATTAGCAGCTGCTGAGTCTTTTCATCCTTGACCAGTCACAAAGCAAAATGGCAGGTCAAGATCTCAGTAACCATGGGGATGATGGTACCCATCCGATACAACGTTCATTTCCAAAAGGCTGTAGTCACTTTGTCCAGAATGCATTACATGTGTCAGGAAAACAGTATGATGGGGAAAACAAAGTCAAACAATCTTCTTTGTTGTGTCCTCAAAGGATTAAAGTTGATGCATTAACCTTTTTTTTTTTTTTTTACAGTGCCAGAGTCATAAATAAATTTTGGCCACATTCAAAGGGTTTGAAACACCCCACTCTTTGTGAGAAGACGGGGGCGAGAGTGAAGTGCTCCCTCGCCTCCTCTGAGCACACGCTTCCTGCATGAGAATAACCCTGACTACAGCAGAGAGCTGGCCGATCTGCTGAAATATGTCTGTGGGTAAAACGCTGCATGTTTGGCAACGGTGAACAAAAGTTAATGTTGTAGCTGCTTAGTACTGGACTGCACCTGGCTTCTTGAAAGTGTGTACCCCCCCTCTTGTCCCTGCATTGTCTCTCTTGCCGTGCAGCCAAAGGGGCATGGTATATAATCACATCCAGACCAGCTAATCCACATCCCCATCAGAGATCAAGGAATTACAGCACCTTCTGTCTCGGTTCCTGGAGAGTGCTGGCGACATGTGGTTGTTGATATTGCCACCAGCATTGTGTCAAGTCTGTGCTAGTAAACATACCATCCTCTTAGCCCTCAGCCCCTGTGTTAGGACATACACTGCCCCCATGAGCCTTCTGTCACTGTGCTGGTACACATACTGCACCATAAGCCTCGTCTCTGTGCAACTGCACGCACTGAAGTTTTGCCTTGGTCCTAGTACATACATTGTACCGTAAGCCCTCCAATTGCTGGTACAGTGTTCTCCCATAAATATAATCTCTCTCTTTCTCTCCCCCCTCCATCTCACTTGTTCCTTATTCATTAAATAAAGTATCAAAAACCAGATAAGACCAACACAGGATCTAGAAAACATATGGCACCTCCCCACTTCCAAAAATACAGCCTCTTAAGGGTTAGCATACAAGAAGGTAAATGACATTTAAAAAAAAAAAAATCACTACAATTCAAATTTTATAGAAAAGAACATACACAATCTATACAACGTAATTTAATTCCAGGCCTGTCCATCAGCCATAGCTGGAAGAACACAAAGGAGTATGCGACAGTGCCATGCTGGCTCTCTAGGTGTGCAGGTACGGCAGTCCTGTCTAAACACGCTTGCCTGCATATTATTAATACCAGAGGCTATCTATCAATTGAATGAGGGTATATCCCAGATTGATTCTCGCTTTCCCTTTACGGACAGCTGCACAATGTCGGAAATGAAGGTCTCATTTGTTTCAGCGATAATACATTTTTCAAGCCATTTGTGATCATAATCCCGCTGACGGAAATCTAAGTGCAAGCACCCCACCCCCAAATCAGAGACCAGTAAGCAGGTCACTCAGAGAGCAAGGATTCCTGCTAGGATAGAGACACATACACACAAGCGGACAAACACACACAAAGCTGACGCGCGCGCGCGCACACACACCCAAATAAAGCCTACAGACTATGGGCAGTATTTTTAACCTGATTTGCCAGTGGATTACAGCCTTGTCTCAGGGAGGATGATATTTTTGTTCACACGATTAGAGGAGAGGAGGGCTCTTCTTCAGGGCACGGCCTGCTGAACCTCTCCTCTCTTCCCATTATACAGAAAGCCACATGGGTATAAAGGTACACAAAACATCATAAACAACACAGAGATACACACAGTCTAAATTCTGGCTGACAACTCATCCATCACAGAGACATAACTCACCATTAAAGTCATAAGGCTACCATAATCATGGTTTGAAGGAATACCTTGGTTCAAACAAAACTATCCCACACACAGAACACAGTCTGATTCAGTGTGGATCAGAACAGGCTATATCAAACAGTTCTCTGAATATGGCTTCACTTTGTTTCAGGATATTCCTGGGGACTCCCTCTTTATTTTTTCAGTCCACAAAAAACCTTCATCTTATTCTCCAGCTATGAGTGCATGTATATGTCATTTCACAGAGCATTAAAATTTCAGTTTCCACATCCCATTTATAACTTTCTCTCTGGTTTTGATGGCAATGTGTGTTTGTTGACTTGTGCAGGCAGATGAGGCTAGCTTTCCTGCCCCACCGTTGTCTGGTGCTGGGGTTATCAGCTCTCAATGGGGCTCAGCAACTGCTGACTGTCCAGCTGTGGCATTACGACCCGCACACTTCCTCTCCGCTCGTGGCACGCGATTCTGCTGGCCATGCAAACAGAACAAACGGACGCTCACCCGGGCTTAAACATCTCTGATTTAATGTGTGTTGCTTCACAGAACCAGCATTTTTCAGCCAGAGAACAAGGCAGAGATCCACATAGTTACAGTATCTACCTACCTCCCTCATGACAGACTGTAGATGGTATAGCACTAGCGAACCAAGGTATTATTGTACATGGACTGTAATTAATATTTAAAGTTTACTATGCATTTTTCACCGTGCTCTCTTTGCATGCACTTTACAGCTCTGTAACTTGCACCCAATAAGTTGCACACTTTCACCCTCTTCGAATAAACAACCAGTGATTTGATCTTTCATCCTTACATGTACTCATAGTTGACTGACCACGTTCCCTAAAACCACTACTTTTTAGAATTCAACCCAAAAGCTACAGGTCTGTTAACTTCATGAGCATAAATTAAACCAGCCATTTATCCTGCAGTTACATTAGCCAAACGATAGAACAGTGGTGACATATTGAATGGATTACATAATATCAGCCGGTTACTTCTCTGTGATAATATTCGCAAATAAATGGTTAGGAAGTTATCGAACTGACGTCACGATTCAATTACAGTCTTCGCCCTCCCCTTGTTCTGCATGCAATCACCAGTAAAATGCGCAGGACTGCAGCTGCTTGAATAGGGTGATTAAAAAAGGAACACAGCGGACTTATTGGAAGCAGATGAATGATAGAGTATATCTCACTTACCTATACCGTACGCTTTGGCGAACAGCCATCGTAGATTTGCATCTATTTTTGCCCTGGCTGAGTCATAGAGCTCCAAAGGTACAACCTCCAGCGCCCCTTCGCCTCCGGAATCCATCTTCCTTCGGGTGCTGTCCCCGCCAGCACACACGTCCACGTCCATCCTAGGTCACGGAACCAAAGATACGTTAGCCGCACACAACGCCCTATTATACCTAGCAAGCTAGCTAGATTACTAGCCATGTAGTTATGGTTGGATCGTTGAATGCCATCTTACAAATAACAAAGACAAAAGGCCAAGCGATCTGATAAGGTATCTGAAGTCGCATCGTTACATTAGCTAAAGAAGACGAGCTATCCCTAACTGGATTGCATTTGAACGGTCTAGTCGTGATATTGAAGGTTGGTGTGTTGAGTGGAGGTGAGGGAATCCGATTAACTGAAGAACGATGTCTAGTTATCTGCATTTCATTCTCGAAATTGCAAAGAGAAGTAGGTTGAGTGAAACTATTCAAAATTCACAGAGGGCATAGCAAACAAGACAATGGGAATATCATTCATAAACGTTAGCAAGGAACGCCCATCATAGATTGGGCTTGATGCCATAGAAGCAATTCGTTGAACAAGTTGTTTTCATGACATCATACCGGCCAATATGCCCATTATTTGCCTAGCTGCCCCAGTAGGTTGTCTAGCTAGAGATATAAATATTAACTGGCGTACCGATTGTGGGAAAGATTATTAATTTTTATCATGACAAGATCTGCCAAGACATTTGTTGTGATTTATGCAGTTGTTATCAAGCGAATTTATATTGATTGTAGCTTACAGTGTACGTAACGTTGGCTAGCTAGCGTAGCTTGTTATATGGCTCGAATGAAGCCTTATCCTACTAGGTTGTCATACCAGACACATCAATACATAGCAAAGTAGATACTAATTACAGGTGAGCAAAATGTACATGGCAAGTTAGTTAAACGCCGATATAGTATGGATTGGTCTGGTTGGACTGGGTTACTAAACAGTAATAGCTAACTAACGTTAATGTGGTCTTGGATAGGTAGGTCGCTAGCAAGGTAGCTAGCTGGCCAGTTAATGTAAGCGAGGTAGCTAGGATGTCTACCCAATATTATAATTGTGTATTCACCATAACAGCTATCGAATGCTTAAATACAATCACGGTAGTCACCCTTATCGATAGCAAATGAGATATATCTTTACAGAATAAAACAGCGACAAAGCTGAATAGCTGACGATTTGGAAATCAAATCAACCAACAGTAGCTAGCTACTAGCTTATTACGATGAATGAACTGAACATTGCAAATGAGCTGACGATCTGTGAATAAACTGGGCGAGTCAGTGAGTCGGGAAATAGAAACAATCTGGAACAATACCTTCAAAACCGTGAGGGATCCACAATCCAGTTTTGAAAAATAGCAAAAACCTCCAAAGAAAGATACATAAAACTGAATCGATTTCACCGTGCAATATCAGCAGCGAAATCTAGTAGCTGGCGGTAAGGTCTCCTCCCCAGCAACACAATCCAATCCAATGCGGCCTATCGCTACATGACAACCGCAAGGGGAGAGAGAAACAGAAAATGTAACCAGAAATAACATTAAAAAATAAGATTAATACGTCTCTTTTCGCGTGGTGATTTTATCGCTGATTTCCGTATTTTCATAGTCCATTGATTTGTATGCATGTATATTGTCCTTCTAGGGCATACAACCGATTTCTTTACGGGATAGTACAGAACGCTTGTCTCTATGGGGATGTCTAGCTGAACATTCACATTCAGCCAGTTACGTGAACGTGTGACACGCCTGCGTCAAGAAAGCAGGCGCAATGCAATCACGAATGGTGGGCAAGAGGGAAATTGGAATTTTTCAATCCTGCGTTCATTAAGAATTATATTGTTTAATTACACTGTAATGATTGCTTCTAAATTTTCGATGGTTATTTCGCAAGGCAATCTAGTGATTTTAAAATGTTTTGTTAATAATAATAATAATAATCATCATCATCATCATCATATTTATGAATATGGAGGAGGTGTGGTTAAAGGATACAAACAGGTATATTTGTGTGATCATTTTAACTTGAGAGGTAATTTATTAATTAAAGACATGCCAATGTTGTTCATTATACATGCTATGTAACATTTGTGCTTGACTTTATCTGAATGCTGCTACTGTTACATTTGATAAACAAATTAATACTGTGGATTGAGAATAACAAATATTTCAGTGAAATACTTTCTAATCAAATGAAGTTTATTTGCATAGCACATTTCACAAACATTTACCACAATACACATTTAAATACATCCTGGCCTTAACCCATACAAAAAAGCATGATGTGACAGTAGCAAGGAAAACACCCTTTGTGAAACAAACAGGAAGAAATGTTGGGAGGAATCAGACTTAACAGGGGAGCCCATCCTCCTCTGACTGGCCCATGGTGTGAGTTTTTCATCACCAATATAGTCAGCCAGTTAAAGATAACTGTTGTGTTAAAATTGTCCAGAACTAAAGTACATATATGAAAAAGACTCTTGCAGTCTAGTTTTCTTTGTATAATCCTTCATCAGAATCAATGAAAATTATTTTGTTGAAACAGCAACACCCATACCATGCGCACTGTGACTGAACAGCATTATCCATTAATACATCTGAATATTTCTCATACTCAGGTTAATCAGAAAAGCTCTTTGCACAGGTATATTGCAGTTATGTCCACACCCACTCACAACTGAGCGTGAACCTCCAAAAATTTTAATTGCTTGGAGAGATTGGGAGCACTAGAAGGAGGATGAAAACCAAAAGCTTTTTAATAAAATGTTGCAACCAAACAGGAAGGTTCCATCTGACATAACACCTACATATAGACATCAGCAATCTAACAGATATTTAATATTTATAATAATAATGTCTCTGTCTTTCCTATAATATTGGGGCATTCCCCTCAACACTTTTTGGGGAGCAATATAAAACATGCGTATGCATATTTTTCTTCAAACAACTGTTCCTCATATATGACTCAGATTCTGAAATCTTCTTGTTCCAAGCATGGATTCAAACAGACCGAATGCAATACAGCCCTTAAGTTTCAGAAAATGTATTTTTGAAACCAGTTCACCTGCAAATGGCTTTAGACATGTGGAAATCTATTTTCACCAGCAGTTTTTTTTTTTTTTTTTTGAGAGGAATGGCATTCCTCTAAAAGTATTTTTCTGTTCCACCTCTAAGCATATTAATGCCTCAGGTACGGGGGAGTTGGAAATGGAAAAATCAATCAGAAACTTTCCACTGTCCTTGTTTGCCACATGCTAATGGATTGATTGTGAAATTAAACTGTAGTTAAACTCTTACTGCGTCCCCCAATCTGGTAATAAAAATCAGTCTTAGAAGTTTGAAAAATGAGACTCTCATAGTCTCAAGATGCTTTGGGAAACAGTTCTGTAACAACCCTTAACAAACAGTTAAGAGCAGCACAAATGTATTTATGTTTTAGGATGGTTTAGTTTGGCCATAGATAGATCAATTTAGATTGAAGGATATGGGGGTGGGGGTTGTGGGCAGTATGCACATGCAGGTTCATTCTGCTTTAGACTGGGAATGGTTGTGATCCTGGCCAGCTCATTCATTAAATTAAATTCTTGGCTTTCTAGGTTTTTAAACAAAACATCAACCATTTATTGTATGTCTACAATTTAATATGTACCCCCCCCCATCTGTCAATAAATATAAATAAAAGTGAATCCATCCCTAGGTGTAGTCTTTCATGTTTCAGTTATCTTCTGAGGAATAATGGTGCACCAGGGATTGTTTTGTGTTCTTTGATTGAGACCAGTGTCTTACCCCCAGCTGGTCACCAATGGAGTTCTTGGCCACCTGCCCATATTCTGTGAGTCACAGTGTGAATAGGTCGCTCACTCGTGTGTGTCTGTGATGATGTTGTGTTCAGTTGATTTCATTTCAATAAAAAATATTGAAAGAAATGACCATTTTAAAATGACAAAATAATGAAAGGGCATTACTTAAAAACATTAATTAGAGGGATTTATGAGAGACAAAACAGAAAATGTTGCATGGCTAGAATTGTTATGATTGTCACTGAAGGTAACATCTATAGTTCTCAATTGCTCCATCCATATGCTGGTGAGATATGTGTAGTTGCTGTATTGCATTAACATAGAATACATTATCATTTAAGAGGAGAAGGGATGGTGAAGCTCTGTCATTGGATGTGTTTTGGTATAAAGTCACACATACATACAGAGAGAGAAAGAGAGACCATGTTTGTTTCAAAATTTCTTTGTGAGGGTTACTACAACCTGAACTAAACTTTATATGGAAAAATATACTTAGATGTGATGCAGTATTTTACTGTTTCCGTATCATATCAATATTATTTTCATGTCCTGTGTCTGAAAGTTCAGACCACAGACACATTGAAATATTTAAGTCATTTGGGTTTGAGAAGGACCTCATACCTTGCCAAAACGATCAAGCTCTATTGACATAAACATTCAAACGTTAAAACGTTTGCATGTTTATAAGATGATATATAATCGATGGATATCCAACAAACATGATTGCACCCAGTGACCCTTCAGTGATGTAAACGGTCTTCAGCTGTCAGACAGCTGAAAGCCGACTGTTGGAAAACCTTGGCCAGTTGTCCTTAAGGAAATTGCGCCACCTGCTGAATATGAATACACATACAGCTACGCCTAAATTACGGAAAAAGGCGAGTCAACCTTTGTTATGCACTATTCAGCACCTCGTACGTCGATAACACCCATTTAATATAAAATGAAACGCACATTACAGGAAAAAAACTCTAAAACGTTATGTCTCTTTGGCGAGTTTATAAAATACCTGAGGTATACAATATCGATAAATATGCAGGGGTGAGTTGCAGTGCTGGTCAGGCTTTATACATAGAGATATCTGGGAACAGGAATGTTATTTGTCTTATAAAGTACGAGGTGATGTTATTATGTACCCTATGTTGATCTCTATTTTTATCTCTCGGTAAATCCGGCTGGCTGTTTAAGGTTGCTGTAAGGGAGGGGGATGGGGAGATGTCACCGAACACGGCTACGTCTGCACCTTGCTGGTTGAGTGTTGAATATTAATACGATCTGGATACCTTAGACTTCACCCATTCCAATTCCTGTCTTAAATTATCTATAAAGTATGTACACTAACGCACGAAAGATTTCTTCATAACACGGTATTACAGTCATTGTTCATTTGTATATATTTTTATATACATATATTCATTTCCCTTCCGTCTTTAAGAACAGGCGACGACTGTCCTACTGAGACTTAAAACCAGTGGTGTGGAAAGGACAGCCGAAAAGCAATGGCTTAATTTGAAAATTGCCCCCTTCTTAAGATTTAACTGTGTGCCTTCAATCACTGCGGTACGGTTTTAACTCTATGGCTGTGGCAGCGGAATTGCACAGTGCAAGATGTAAATTTGATGTAAATTATATGAACTGTAACAAGTATATGCAAATATTTATTAAAATTGGAACGTGTACTGAAGGCTGTGGCTTCAAAGCCCGATTCCGAATAACGTATGTCCAGCTTTAGTACTGTAAGTCTGTGGAGTCCAAGGTCTGATGATGCTGTCATGTTTTACAATGAATTCACCTTCGATCTGTTAAATTAAAAAAAATAATAATAATAATTATACTGGAATATTCCCCACAGAAGCCATGAAGAGCAGTTCAAGCTGATGCCCAATATTAGAAACACAGAACAGATTCCTATAGGTGTACCTTCAGCTTCTGGCCTAAAAATTAGAGAAAGGTTTCTTCCAGAGAGTCAAATATTATTAAAAGTGCAAATTGAAAACTTACAGGGCAATATTACTTTGTTGATGTGATCTAAAAAAGGGAGACGTGAACCACTGATTTCAGAACAGAGACATGTCACTTGTTTAAATGCACTAGATCATCACTGGTACTCATCAAAGCGGCAACCTTAGCAATTGGTAACCCAGCCAGGAAATATTTCAGAAGTTATTTTTTTAAGGCTCTTGCTCTGATGGCCTGGAGAGTGGTTATGGGATTGTGGAGTCTATGAATGAAATTGAACCAATCAGACTTTTTTAAATACAAAGAATACAAGCTTTCGTTTGGTCAAGAGTCTGAGTTACATGACAGACCTGACAAAACAGTTTTCACTTCAGTCTTTATTTGTAATGAACGAACAACGCATAGTGACATTCATGGTTACAATGGTTTTCAGGGCATATTTCATTTAATTGTGCCATGTAAAAACACATAAGTCTTCCTGCAAGAGTATCCATGAGATTACTTGTCAAATAATTAATTTATATTTAAAGATTATACAGTGATAATTAAAAACCTACAGGAATAGAGGATATAAAGACTGATTTTCTATCATTCTAAAATGATATACTCTTTATTTTCAATACTTTTGATATCCCATGCCCTCATTTTCATCTAGTGTATTTTGTTGCAATGAAGGACATGAAGACTTTTTTATGAAAGATGTAATAGCAAAAATGTTGACTTGATCTCTCCAACATTTTCATAACTATCACCTTCATTAGCATAAAAAGGCAACACATTCATTTAAAATGGTACAAAGGTTTGTTTTGGTTCTGGTGTCAAAGGCTCCTACTAGAATTTGAACTTTGTTTGTGCTCAATACAACCCTCTGACATTATGTATTGCCATAAATAGTGAAGTCTCTATTATTTGAAGGATTTTATTATTAAAAAAAAACCTGAAAAAGGTCACAAGTAATCCGGTTTTAAATCTGTTTAAAAGAACGTTTAAGGTGTGATTTAGATGAAATATGCCCTTCACATTTCTACAGGTGAGGTGTGAACATTTTAACATTGAAACAATGTCCCACGGAGAGCTGATATCACCACTACAGGTGAGTCATGTCTCTGTTGGCAAAGTATAAAGATAAGGTCCTCCTTTTCCACCCAGTGAATGCTAAATCTTCCATACCTCACATTATTTCCCAGCAACGTGGTTTATGAATATTCTCTTAAATACAAACTGATCAAAATGTGGAAATGTTGGACACTGTTGTGGATGGGGAAACAGGGGAAGACTGCACAGTATGTGTTCTGCTGTAATGTGCCAGAGTTAACAGTCTACAACGTCCCTCCTAGTGAGGATACATATCGTCACTGTGCAACTGACTAATTGACTGATTTACAGTGAAAGGCACTGTGCCAGTAACACACACCCATTCACAGCTATCATGCAACCAGAATGTCATTCACCATTTTAACATGAATGTTTAAAGCTACAAGGAATTTTAGTGGTTACATCACTTAAGTGTTTTGGGTTTTTCATAAGTTTACTTGTGTGTTTCTCACATGTCCTCTATTTCAGTGAAGAATTAGAGTGCCTTTTTTAACTTGAGTAAATCTATGGCCTTGTGAACACCATAAGATGATTACATCTATTCAGCGTAAGCACAACAGTTATGTAAAAAGGATTTGAATAAATAGTTATTTAAAGTTTAAAAAAATGTTGTATTGAATAAAATAATGGCCTGAACGCTGTTTTGCGTTTGAATAAACAGCAGAGGAACATAGTTGCATAGGTTGTTGCTGTAACATGTCATAAATAATGGCCAAATATGCAGTCCTCTTACAAATCCATCCAGGACAATGGCACCAAAGGGTTCAAACCTTCAGGGTTTCTACTTCATTGTGAGCTATCGCTACAGTTTTTCCTTTCCACCTCCCTAAACCGTGTAATTCAGACAGTTAAATGTCCTCCACACATTTCATGGTTAGAAGGTTACATTAAACACTATAAGAGACAACCATGATGGGAAAGAGAATGGCATCACTCATACACTCTTGATTGACTGTGGAGTGTGCGCAAGCAAAAACTTTAGGGAAATGTCAAACCAATACCAGTATTGGCTTGATGGTCCCCAAAATTTCCCCAGGAATGACATTCACACTGATTTATTACAGTTAGAGGTCTGCTATGCCAGCAGCAATTTCTACCCTTTGCGAAGCAGTCAAAGAGGACGCTGGAATTTTTTTTTAACACGATGACAATGCCTAAGGAAAGAGGAGGAAGAATGAGAGTGATTTGTTCAGCTGTGAAAAGAAGAGATAATGAGCTCAACGAACATGATCTAGCTTGGCACTGCCAGGTCTATGCTACATCCATAAAGACAGCAACACCTCTGAATGAAAGACATGTCTGGGGGGTGCAGTGAACATTGACAATAGTAAGGTTGAATCTATTTTGCCCCTCAGAGCTCAGAATCACAGAAGCTGATGTTCAGATCCTTATTATTAATTCTATGAACAGACTGAGAATGGGGTTCAATCACTCAACTTCCTAAAGTAAAAAGTATCATAAAATGCTTCAATAATTTGCTTTGATTATCCTATTAAAACATACTGCAAGTTAAAAAAATATTTGATTGATGAATACCTTATATACCATATAAATACATCTGAAACTAGTTGAACATACCTATATTAAGACAGAATTTAAAACTGGAGTAGGCTCAGCCAAAGACAAAGGATTTAGTTCATGCTCACATGAAAATCCAGACTGTTTTAAGATCCTACGTTTCTATCATCATGGTGTAAATTCTCTTCTGCTTCTGTTCATGAGGTGACTGAACCATTCACCAGTTGATCAAAAGAGGTCTGTGTGATACTGACACATACCCTTTGTGTAGCACAAGACAACAAATGCCAGCTTTGAATGACTAAGTTTGCTAAAACAACCCAAAGTATTTCTTTTTGTTGTCATTGTAATTCTTTCCTTATGAACAACATGGCCAGTTAGGTTAAAATGTTCATTTAGCACAACCATATGGTCAACCTCATCCAAACCCCTGTCCAGAAAAAAACATGAAGGCCCACAGTACTACTCCACACAAAATAAGTAATTCATTCTACTATGAGACAAATTTAACCACCATGTTCCTTTTACGTTTATGTTGTAAAGCCCTTTGAGCACCTCTGCAGAGAGGTATGGAACTAGTTCCCTTTATTTACTGATGTATGATAAAAAAAGAGCTGCACACAAGGGCTAAGTAGGGCTAAGCCTTTGAAATATAGAATCCTTGTTCAGTTTCTTTTGTTAACCTGACATAACCAAGAGGTTCAATAATTTGGGCTATGGATGTTTTAAATCCTGTTTACATGTGTAAACAGTTCAATAACATTTACAATTTCAGATCACAAAACCTCTGGAAATGAACTCAATAAATCCAAAACAGTAGTCATTATTAGACCATATCGAGTGACAGCAGTTAAATGTTATATGTTAGCTAACCCATGCAAGTCATATGGGGCCAAGATAGATATATTTACTGACTGTGCTCACATACCCAGAGCTGCAATATTTGGAAACTATATTCATTTTTTTTTTTAATTTTTAGATAGTACAGGTATCATGTGTAATGCATCCAGTCAGACCAGTGACATGAAAGGGTGGGAAGCTACAGCACATGGCAAATGCACATTATAATGGTTCTACCTCAGGTTTTTTTAGTTCCCTTTTTCTCCATGCTGAAGCTGGTAAACCCAGTCTGAACTCCTGAGAGGTAAGAGAGCAGAATCACCAGGAATGCTCTCTTTGCTGCAGGCACGAAACACATTGAATAATGCACACTCTGTATCCACGCCAAGAGTAGAAGGTGGATTTTCTGCCGCTGCAGATTCTAGAGATTCATACAGGTCTTCATCATTACCATCTATCCTCACAGAACACAGTGTACAGGCATTCTGAGTTTCTCCCACATGCCCTTACACTGACCTCAGAGAATAGTCCTATTAGCACTAATGACTGGCCAACTGACAGCAATGCTGAGGGTAGAGAATGTGTATGGACATGCAGCCTGTGACAAAAGATACAAAAATTACAGTTAATCCCATTGCTTTGACAAAAATGAAAATGTATTCCCTCTTCCTAACTGAACATGAAACAGTACTCAAAATAATTACATTCAATTACTTGTTTTCCATTTTTTTATTTGAATTAAAATCTGTATAGTATTTGGGGGTGTTATTGTTTGACCAAAAACAGCGCTAAATTCCCCGTACCTCCTGTACGCCTTGCAGTCAGGTCACTCAAATTCTGAAAAAAGTGTTCTTGTGTAACCACAATAATTTTTGGACTCAAAGACATGTGACATGTGACACGTGACATTGTAGGACAGAGACACAAAAAACAGCATGCTGTAGTGGACTGTGGTTGAATGTGGACATCCATGACCTAGCTAACGGTTTTTGTTTTGTGGAATCTTGGATAACAGCAAACAAACCTATGACTAATAAAGACATAAACAGAAAAATGAAAGTAATCTAAAAGGCAAGGCTTGTTAATTAATCAAACACTTCAAGAAACAAAAGTTCAAAGGTCATGGCTCAGTCCCTGACAAAGTGAAGATGACCCCACCCAAGAATGTCTCCCAATGAACCACACCTCCCTCTAATCTGTACCAGTGGATGAGGCCATTTCATTTTCAGCATTTACCAGGTTTTAAAAGGACTTACTCACCAAACACAAGACAAACAACAGTGGAGTTTCCAAGACTACCTTTTGTCTCCAGCTTAAACAAATGCACGCTCACATTTTTTCTGGCTAGAAAAGGAGCACTTCTGATATAATCTGTAGCAAGTTACAGTAAGCTGTTGCCATTTCGTAATGTACTTTCAGTTGGGGAAAATTAATAGCTGACTATTCTCATGGAAATTAGATGGGGTGGTACCATTATTTCTGGCAACATGGATGACTCAAGCCACTTTAAATATCAGTATGGAAATTTCACTGTTAATTGTTTTGCTTTTCTGAATGATGGAATACTTATGAGTTTTACAGAAGAAATTCGAACAATCATTTACTCTTCCCATCTCATTGAATATCCACCACTTCAAATGCATACTGGTGTTATGAAGATTACAAACACACGCACGCACCACGCGTACACACACACGCACGCACACATATGCACACACAAACAGTGCTGAACAAGAAACATATTCTGTGACAGAAATAAAGACATTCATCTCTCACAAGAAACATTCACATTTTTCTGTGAAACATCACACTTGTGAGAGAAACAAAGTCGCCACAGACGGATAATTTAAATATCATACACGAAAACAAAAAATACAAAGCCATTTCTGAAAGTGTAAACATTTGTTTGATGCCATGTCATTTTCTGACAGGGAGACATGTAATTAAAAATCTAATATTAACTCAAAACTTTTCTCATTAAAATGTAAAAAACAAAATAACAATAATAATGATATTAATGTTTACATTGTTTTTTACAAGCACTTTCCTGTGTTATAAATAGATATATATATGTATATATATATAGATCGGTCTCTTCAGAACCGTTATTAGTCCTACTTTGCCATCACTCATTTCACACAACACCCACACCTCCGCTAGCTCTAAGTCTGCAAGGCAAAAGGAGGTTTCAGTCACCACACACACCATTCCCTTATGAGCCGAGGCAGAGAGTAGCTCCTCCCCACCTCCAGGGGGAGGTAGGCCCTACGTGCGGTTAAGTGTCTGGAAGATTCTGGAGATCTGGAGCATGACAGGACCCGTCTCAGGGTCATTCATCCACTGGGTACTGTTAAGAGGGTTCTCCAGCATGTCTTCAAAGGCTACAGACAGAAACCGCTGGTCAGTGTAAAAGGCTGTGCATAAAAGACGCTCAAGAAACACTTTAATGACACGAACAGAACTGAGAACTTGTGACTAACTGCAAGGCGCTGCTATGGCATATGGTCTATAAGGGAATACACACAAACACAGACACACAACGTGAAATCATGGGGTGCCAAAAATGTAGCCGGAGAGTATTTATCAAGCAAGCTTTAAACAAGGATGATAGGGACAGCATTATGCAATATTAGGGACCAAAACACAGATATTTAATTGAAGCATATGTACTATAACTCATTTAAGTTCATTTCTTAAGGATTCTCAGGCTTACCTGGATACTGGACCTGCAACCTTAAAATTACAAGCCTATTTATGCTGCATGAGACCCATAATTCTGAGTGGCTCCTGATGAGCTTGAATACATCACTTGAAAGGATGCAAATCCAGAGCTTTTGTGACACGGCAACTCCAAATACATTGGAACAAAAACTACATACCTAGCAGAGTTTTGGGGTTTGTCAGGCCCAGCTGCACAACAGGATTCTCCAGTATTGCTTGGAATAGGGGGCTGTTGGTGTCAATTCCTTTGTCAAGGTCCTCTGGTGAGGGCTTTCTGTCTCCCAACAGCCAATCACACTGCAGGGGTGGATATCATGATAGTGTGAATCACCAGGTTAGGATGCCCAAATCATGCCAAAAATTAGGATCCAAAATCATTGCCTTTTGGTTGTTTGAAAATGTCAAAGCAATAATAAAGGGCATAGCCACTGTACATGCTCATATAACTGTACCTCATAAATTATGAGCTTCAAAAGAGTTGAAAGGATTGTACAAAATGTTTTACTACTCTCTGTACAAGGGATGCAATCCATAACAATTTAATTTGTCTACATCAGTTTCAGGAGTAAGGATTTTATAAGAAAATGTGATAGGAATATAACCTTCCCATGAACATAATAAACCAGTAATCAAATTATTTAAAAATGCTCAGAGACCTGGCTAATCCATACTACATGCATATGCCATTAGCCAATGGCATGAGACGCACCGCAGCATCCTGCTGGTTATTGTTGACACGGAGAGCGTCGATCACCTCCTTCTCATCAAAGCCCATCTCCATTAGCGCAATCACCGCCTACAGGGCAACCCAACAACCATTTCACCAGAGACCAAAGTCAAGCAAAACTTCAGACATGGATCAAACAGGTATTTCAAACACTTTATCTCTTAAGACGCTGGCAAAATTGAATTTGAGGCCAACATATTCTCAGTTCATGCATCCGCAGACATCTTGCCTGATGAGCTGTGCATTTTGCAGCTACCAAAAAGATGTTATGTTTTTTCTTTTCCCCATTTGTTAATAAACTCCATTTTCATGGTCCAAAGTCAGGTACATGTAAAATAGAGGGCATTGAGTGGGAACTTTGTTGCGAAAAAGAGTTCAAATGACATGCCAATTATTCTATATAAAATGATCATTCTTTCAAAGCATCATGACGTTAATTTTCTAGCACCTTCTTGTGTGACATCTACACAAAAGTTATTACAGCTTGTGAAAACTGCTGGTCCAGACTGGTCAGTGTGATGGGTTTGGACTTCTGCTCACCCGCGAGTCAGGCCTGAACTCTCTTTTTCTGCGAATCCTCTTAAAGATCTCCGTCAGCTCGTCTGGCTTGGAGTCCTCTGTGCTGGACTGGGAGGAGGCCCTCTGGAGGAGGGGGGCAGTGGCACCAGCGGCGGCAGCACCACCGGCGGCAGCAGACGCGGTGGCAGAAGCCTCGGGGGCAGCAGCGGCCGCGCCAGCGGCATCCTGGCCAGGCAGGGGTGTGTCCACTGTGGGGTCGTCCACATGCTCGATCAGCCACTCCATGGCCTGGGTCACTGACATGCTACAAGGGAGGAGAAACAACCTCTAAGCCACTTTTAAGACCTCACTGTGAAGTGCTTTCTGAGTACAAATCCACTTTTTTCCTGCAACTTTTTTATAGGTTTTGATGATTCCCAATTTTTGATTTCCCATTCTGAATCAAATCACTCAAGTTGGAACTCATACATTATACAGGACTCTACACTGGTAAGTGGGAGGAAATAAATGTTAATACATCTATATAATGTTTATGTATTTAATGTGAGCTCTCAAGCATTTTCCTAAATGGTACCAATCTGCCATACTGTGCTACACTAGACCCACTGGCACTGATAAGTATCATTAAGCTGGACTGGGCTCACTGGTACTGATAAGTATCACTGGGCTAGACTGGACTCACTGGTTCAGACGCAGTGCCTTGATGGCTCGGCTCTCTGGGAAGCCCATCTCAGTCAGCTGCTGGAGCGCTGTCTCGTCAACTCTATCCTCCTCATCCTCGTCAAGCATGGCTGCACACAAACAAAACACACCCACCAACACAAACACACACACGACACACACACACAGTGTGAGTGGTAAATCAAGACCTATTCTCCAGACAGAATAACCTGGTCACTACACCTTAAAGCATCAAGTCAGATACCAAAAATAACCACCGCAGCCATGACTTTTAAATTTGAGACAGCCTTTTCTGAAAAGGCTTTTATAGTTGGGAAAGGGAATGCAACACAGTCATGGCATATGGAGTTCGTTCACTATCCTTGCTAAATATTTTTACTTTCACCCTAAATGTACCACTGTTAAAATCTAAGCAAGGAGGAAGCATTTACTCTTTTCCACAGCTTGACTGGTTGTACTGGATTCCTCTTAGACTTATGACGATTAATCTGGCACAAAAAAGGAACAGCGAGTCAAAGGTGAAGTCTAATTTGGATGATGTAAATCCTTGAAGACTTCATTTTCATGACAGTGCACTTTTCCATTAAGGCAAGGGCAGACTGATACAGAGTTATTCTGATACCAAGATGTGGGTAAGGCTTTTGTCATGATTAACTATAAGCCTGTGGTGAGGATGCATCAGCAGATATGTCATGTGAAATATAGTCACAAACACCACGTGATCCAGCAATTTCCAGTGAGCTTCAATGTTGCATTGTGTGGCCACATTTATAGATCCATGAAAAAGCATTTGCATTGAGACTTATGAACATTTAAATGGCCATGCCTAAGCACACAATAGTCAGTCCTACACCAGGAAGACTAAAAGACACAACCCTTTTTTACTCCCTGTCATTGACTCATTTTGAGGTCCTTTGATTATGAGTTGAGGGAAAGCAGAGGTTTGTGCAAAACAAGCTGAGAAGTTGTTTGGCATGTGACAACCATATTAAATTACCGGAGATGTGGAAACTGAAGAGACTGCTCATTTTAAAATACCTCTAACGGCATATCCATTCCAACCCAACAGGACCTCTATGATCTAACCGTGAGTTAGGTGACTGTTGAAGAGGTAATTGGAATCATGAAATCACACGCACCATTGGCCTTCTTGAACAGTTCCACTGCGTCTGGGTTCATGGCCAGTAACTTCTGCGCCACTTCAATGAGCGAGACAAGGATCTTCCTGAGTTCTGTTTGAAACTAGAACAGGACACAAAAAGACAAAGCACTGACTTCAAATGACTTAACCAAAGGTTTCAGAGTTTGGTTTTGAAAATTTAATAAAAAGACAGGAAAGGACCCACAACAAAGCAGCAGCTGTAAAAGTTAGATAACTGTCTTTTTATATGTATTTTTTAAATTCAGCCATGAAGACTGTGTGGACAAAGTGCCTTTTCATCTAAATGAATTCGGAAGCCAGGGGATTCCAAACTCAGTTCAAGCTGAGAGTCATTACCCTCAAGGCTCTGGGCATGACTGGTAGAGAAGTTATTTTCATGGTTCCCACAGAGAAGTGACCTGCAACAGGGAACGTCCATTAAGCGCCCAGCAATACAACCAAACCCACTGTCGCCAAGGAAACCACATCTCCATCAGTGGTGAGAGACCTGTTACCTCTCTGATATGAAGTACTGCAAAGGCAATCCAAGCCAAGGAAAAAAAACCCTGTGATTTGCATGTGTCCCACATCCTTACTGCCAAGTATTTTTTTATGTGTTAGGTGTCCCAGCCAATTTAATTATGGCTTTGATAGGGCCGATGAGCTGCCTTCAATAACAAGACTAAAGAGCACAGGGGAACAGTGGCATAACAGTATTCTTATTAGGCTCACAGAGCAGCAGTGATAACACCCCTCCCCAGCACTGGCCCACTCTAAAGATGTGTAAAGAGGTCATCTCCAGTGCCTCTGTAGGTATACAGTGAATTGTGTATTGTATAAAGCCATTTGGCAATTTGCTTGCATGTACATGCAGTCTGTATTTTTGTTTCAGTTTAATGTTTCTGAATACTGACTATTATTTTAAAATAATTTGCCAGGATGTTATTGGAAATTGCAACTATTTCTCAGCTGACATCCACAGTTGCTGTTTTTGTAAGTGTAAGGTGCAAACGCACACTGAGGATCACTCTGACTGCACAATATGGGACCACTTTGGCATCACTGCCATACATCGAAAGGCAACTCACATCTCGGATGTTGTGCTGAGCTACGGTGCGGTCTGTATCTCGGGTGGAGAGGCCAGCGGTAGCCTTCAGGATAGCCTCTTTGTCCGGAGCTTTGTTGTCCTGCTTTTTCTGAAAGGTAAAAGCAGCAAGGCGACAACTTCAGATTTAACAAAAGATGTTGAAATTCACACCATAAAGTAAAGGTGGGCAGGTTTGGTGGCCATTGTCCGAAGCAGTTTTGGTTTTAGAGGTATTCAAATACTTAATAAATGAGCTAAAATGTATTACAGTGAAGAACAGACTACTTCTTTTCATTATGTGGTCTGACTTTTCAAATTTGATTAAGCAATTGTTTAAGATGAGTCAAGCTCTCTGGGTAGGACTTGCTTAGTGTTAAAGTCATGCTAATGGTTAACATTAGACACTATGTGGGGAGGTAATGCTATTTGTGTATTGTATTTCTTGCCTTACATGTATGTATTTATAGAAGTGTGATACATCCATGTATTTATAGTTTGCTGAGATGTGTCCATATTATCTCCGAAGTTAGTTAACTGAAAATGATCCATTTTATAAAAAATGTATACTATTGTTATGTTGTTGTCATATTAGTTTATATTCCCATAATGACATAAATGGCAAAAGTTGAGTGTCATATGTGCAGTGTAGGTTGAACCCAATTTCACTGGACATTCTTCTCATTACGGACATATAAAAATACATGGGACTGACACACTGCTTATTCAAAGCCAATAGTTGGTTTATCATTTAATATGTGCCTACAACCTTTATTTGAGATAAAGCAGTAATTTACCTTCTCTTCTGTTGATATGTCGGACATCTTGGGAGCGGGTGGCGGTGGTCTCTTCTTTACCAATAGCAAGACATCTGCAAACAGAAATTGAGTGAGCCCAAGGGGGAAATGGTTATTATAAAATTTCATTCACAAGATGTCTGTTAGACTTCCTTCTAATGTACTGTAGCTGTAAAGCACAAAAATCATAGCAAAACATAGGACTGTAAAGGATGAAGTAGAGAGAATATTGGAATTTAGGGGCTGTGAGTCAAAATCCATGGTGGCAAATAAATACTACCAGAATCTTGCCATGGGTAATCGATCTGTGTAAGATTTAAACCATGATCAATATAGCCTGATCAACATAGACAGGAGAATTTCATACAAATCATTCATGACATATTCTGTCTTGGTACTTGTTAATGACCCAATATTTTCAAAAATTTCTGTGGAAAAAACCTTGCAGGAATGTCTTGCCTTTATCTTTGATATTTTCCTCTGCCATTGTTCTAGTGTCTGTAAGCACCCTCTCTGAAGCAGCGTGGATAAGTTTGTGCTGTGTCACAGCCTTTGGATCCTCCAGACTTCCATGTGCATTCTAAAAGAATGGATGAGCACAAAAAACAACAATAAATCAATAAATCAACAAATCAACAAAAATCTGCAGAGATGTCTGCACTTGCACAGAAATCAACATGCCATGGTTTCAGTTACTTGGATCAATAATAATAATAATAATGACATCTTACTGACATTTAAGATTATAAAGACAATATAGGAAGAATTCATACAAATTACACCTATGCCAACACAGGAATAGCACAGGTAAGTTAGTCTAGTAAACAGCCGTTATGCGTCGTAAATAAATAAATACATACATACATACATACATAAATAAATAAATAGAGGCTACGACCTTGAATACCATCATGATCAAAATAATAAAATATTCTGAAGACAATAAATGGTATTACAAATGTTTTGGTCAGCAAAACAAAAATGTTTAGGTTAGTATTGGGGAAATACATTACTACAATTATAAAATGCTACAGTGTAACCAAATCATAGTCCATCTTAAACAGATTTAACATCATGGAATTTTATTTAGTTACATCTTATGGGAACGGAATCATGATCAACTTGTAAACAATGTCCCACAGATCGCATAAAAACTAAAGCCAGACTATATCAAGGGTGAGAAATGGGGTGAGAAAAAATAATTCCTAAACAGATCCATGCAAATTGATTGATTTAGCTAAATGTACAGTGAATAACATAAAATAAGAGCCGCCAGTGTAAGTGCTGAGATAACGTTTTTGTTACAAAAAAGGCATGTCTCAAGATAACAAGGTAGCTAGTGTTAACCGATACAAAACTCTTCAGTTACAATATTGACGGTCTTAGAATGCCATGACAGTGGAGTCAGGGTAGAAAATGGAACTCTTTTAAAATGATTGTGATGCCGTTTGAGCAGCACAAAACATTAAACTCAATCAAGACAAATGCAGCTATCTGGTCACCCACCATAGCATACTATCATCTCACATTCAAACACCCAATAATACTCAAAAGGTCCTACAGAAAAAAAAACAAATCATTTACATTTAAGGATCACGTGTAAACATACTAATCACCAGTATAAATAGCTGTGTAAACCAGTCTTCTATAAATACCGGGCAATGTCAGGTTCAGCGGGGCCTACTGCGATTCACCTCAGATATCTGATTCCCAGAACAAGCCAGCAAGCAAACTAAGGTTAGCTATCAATTGCTCGTGATGTGCAAACTAGCTAACGTTACCAATGCTAGACTAAATTTGCCCTCTTACCTGACCCACTGTCTATCTGTTTACAGTGAAAACAAACAATGAAAACACACTTACATGTTTTAAGCAATTCTCTTTGAGTTTTTCAATGGTAGTGTCCTCGGTTACCTCCTCCAGCCACTCCGTCCCTTCCATGGTACAGACATGGATCTTCAGTACCTTCCCAGCAAATATCTTCTCCTCCTGCACAAACATATTAGCTGACTGGCTAGCTAGCAAGCTAGCTCGCTTGCTTTTACCTTGCTGGAACTCGATATCAACACGACAAAATACGCGACGTAATGGGTAATTATTCGGCAAACATTCTCCAGTTGTCCTATCGGATTTATCCGTAATGACAGTCAAGTTATTTTCTATGTCGAACTTGATACCGCTGCTACTTATTTACCTTTCACTGAGGCCAGCTCCCTATTTTGTCGCTCGGTTGTAAGTTACGAGATTCAACTCTGAACCCTGAAATCAAAAACCTCGAGTGGACTATGGGAAATGTAGTTTTAATTTATACCATGTACTTACAGCCGCATCGCAGATAAGTACAATTTATGTAATTGTCAAAACATATTGAAGATCATATATTTTGTTTGCTATAATAGTTTTTTTTTTTATTTGTTACAAAGTATTTGCTAAATAATTTAAAAAGGAGGATGACATGCATAAAGCCAGAACAGGTTACTCGGAAATATATTTGGTAGTGGTGGAAAGGTTTCAGTACCACCTTATTCAATGAACACATAATATACTATTTTTTTGTGAGCTATTCAACATGGTCTCTTCTAATTGTAAATAAAACAAGAAAACAAAACAATTTCTAGCATGTCCACTAGATGGCGAGAAACATCAACTGATAATGTATTAATATCTACACTTCACTATAAAAGCAGCACAATTCGCAGCAAATTTCGTTCATTAAGGCGTTCCAAAATTCGGTCCAGGGAATCTCTTAGGCTATACTGTATGTAATCTATATAATGTTTTCGATCCAATCCTAATTTTAGGAGTTGTAAGTGTTCTTAATTATACACTTTAGCATCAAGAGGAATGGTTAATCTTCTAAAGGTAACATTATGTCACAAATTGCAAATTTTTAATGTACCATGTGGAAGATTACTCATGGCACATGGACTGCGGTAAAATCATTTTGTCCCATCCCTGTTGCTTAAATTGCCATCACTTGGTCACTGAAACCATTGTTCACAGACCAGCTGACTATCAGTCAATCTTAAACTGTGAAAAAATAAGTGCAAAGACAAAGATGATGGAACTTTAACTTGATTTCAACAGCTTGAAGAGACATGCTAGAACAGATTCAAGCACACACATGGGGTCCCTAGGAATGAGTTTCACAGCTCTCTATGTCTAGGACCAAAAAGTCCTATAAACCTCCTCAGTATTCAGCAGGATTACTTGCTTTTCAGTATTGTGGCTGTGTGTTCAACATTGATATGTTACCTTTGTATAGCTGAAGTGCAAAGGTACTTAAGGTTTTTGACCAATTTAGAATAAAAAGCAAACATCTGTGCATTAACACTACAGAAAATGAAGAAACAGTCATGGTAAACATTGTGTCCTGAAGATTTCCTCTCTGGTCATTGAGCTTTTCATTTTTTTTTTATTTTGGGGTTGAGAACACTAAATGAACTACAAGAACTTAAATATTAACTGTGCATGTATAGTATGTGAAAGGAGAACAGCTGAAAATGTCATTTTTATCTTTTTGGCGCACAAGATATGCAGGTATTCACTGCACGTCTAATGATTCCAGAGATGAACACTCCCTGAAGCAAGCAGTCTTCTGATTGAACAGAACCAAACCATCAAGACTAGGATGTAGTGGAGATCTGAAGAGTGCATTTTTATAAACAGAAGGCACATCTTTTAATGAGAAAAGAAGAAACTCAGTGGAGTTTTTTTTTGTGAAATCTAGACACCAAATGGCATCCTTTATTGTATCAAGAAACAATTGTTTACAAATCAGTTAACAGAAAATACATTTTTTTGCAAACTACAGCTTTGCAGGTAGGTCATTTTCTTACAGATATCTTATTACATTTCATCTATAGCCTAGTTTATAAAACATGACAGTAAGAGCTGACACTGCCCAATGCTCTTCAGAAAGCATTAGGGATGCCACAACATCGCACACCAGAACGGTACACTACAAAACAAGCTCTCTCTCCTTTACAATCACTGTTCCTAACTCTGTATCCTAAGCCCAAGGATACCCAGTGGACTATCTTGTATGACAATACAATCAATAAATAAGGATTTATATAGAATCAATATTTCTGTTATTCTTTATCTGTAAGGGGCTTTAAATATGCCCCCATTTGCTGTATTTATATATTTCCATATATTTATATTTATCTCTAACTCAGTAACACTGAGTACATAGATGTTGTGTACGTCTGACTTACAAATTCAAAAAAAGCCTTTGAGTGGTTGTGACATCTTATTGGCATGACATGCTTAAGACTTAAGATTTCTGAAACAAAATCCTGCTTACGAGAACACACATTATTTACAACAAGACACCAGTCACAGTTCGTTCATTTCAAACAAATTATGACTGACATGGATCCACAAAGATGAAGAGGCGGAACAATTCCACCTAACCTCTCTGCAAATAACATGGCCATCTGACCGTTGTTTTTTTTACTATGAGATTAAAGAACACACAGGGTTGTGAAAATCCTCCAGCCTGACCGTTGCAGATCCCAGCTGTGAGTTACTCCCATGCTCTTCCATTTGTACAGATGGATTTTCTGTCTTTTGGGACAAGTGTGTCAACAACCCTATGACCTCACAAGCAGTGTCCACTCATGTTACCATGGAGACCCACCTTAGTGAGTCACATGGGCTGTGCCAGATCCAGGTGTTTCCTTTATACTCAAGGAAAGAGAAACACAACCAACAACTTCCCACCACATCTAATGTAGCCTCTGGATCACTGATATAGTTGAGAATCTGGCTAAAATTGGCTAAAAAAGGTTTGTTCTTAAGTGAAAAAGATCATGTCATTAAACAAAGTGGCAGTACAACGGAGTCCACATAGGAAGGATGACCTTCGCCCACAGCCATATTAAGACATCATTTTGACCATCTGCTTTATTGGTACAGATATCAGTAAGACCTTAGCTTATGGACTCTGGCTCTGTCAACAAAAGAGAAAAAATCTAATTTCTGTTAAAAGACAAATATAAATCTAAATAATACTGAAACTGAAAAATGTGTTTGGTAAAATATACAAAACAAACAAAAAACATTAACTTTTTACACAAGATTATATAGTATCACAATAAACTTAAAAAAGAAAAATAAAATTGGTGCACAATCCAATTAATAAAGTAACAATTTAAGACACCAATAAATACCCAGTGTTTACATAATGAGGAATCTTTCTGTTATACTGCAGACAAAAGCACTAACATAAAATACACTACATTTTTCTCTACAAAAGCTACTCCTCCACATGGTCACAGGCCCAGCTCTTTGGCCCCCCCAAGATTCCTTTAGCAGACAGCACAATGAAAAGTATAAATAAAAAGACAGTTTCTTTTTCCAAAGTAAAATATAAAGAACATAAATAAATACAAAATTAATTCAACATAATTTTTATCGTTAGTATAAAATCATATAAAAAAGGGATCCTTCAGTCAAATCCAGATGTTCTTTTCCCTCTGCATTTTATAAGATTTTGCATTTAAAAGTTTATTAAAATCATTACAAAATCTCAAACGGTCCACCTTGGCCAGAGAAGACTGCAACCTCCCTACTTGAACTGGTCCGGAATATGTCCAATCTGAGACTGCATACTTGTTGGAGGACTGGAAATACCTTCTGACCAATCAGACATATTGGAATGTGGGGAGGAGCTTGACCATTGGTCAGGTGACCCTGGGGAGGGGGTTAGAAAGGGATGGTCAGGCACCTGCAGCTGATGGTTGGGAGTGTTGTCCATGGGGGCGGAGTAGCTGTGCTGAGAGGGCGGGGTGAGAAACTGTGTGCTGGGCATGGTCTGGTTGAGTGAGGAGGACAGGATCTGGGTCTCCTGAGGCAGGATGGTGTGGATGGGCATGTTGCCCCCAGACCCCGGCTGCAGGTCTGACCCACTCAGATCAGAGCTGATGAAATTCTGGGCGATAGTCGTGGTGTTGGAATTCTGGTGCTGCAGCTGAATGCTTTGCTGTTGCTGCTGTTGCTGTTGCTGCTGGTGTATCTGCTGCTGCATGTTCTGTTGGTGCTGGATCTGCTGCTGCATCTGCTGCGCCTGCATTATGTGCGACGGCGTGCCCAGGTGGCTGCTCTGCATGCCCTGGTAGCTCATCATCTGGGAAAGGGTGGTGGTGGGCAGGCCATTGTGGAGGGAGGTCATCATGCCATGCTGGAGCGAGGGGCTGGCTTGGTGCAGGCCCCCCTGCCCTGGGGCGTTCCTCATGGGGTTGAACTGGCCCTGCTGGCCCATGCCCGAGTGCATCCTGGGGAGCCAGTCGCATTGGCCGTTCATACCCCCGCCTGCACCCCCCATGGCCATCGTCATGGACCCTGAGCTGCTGGGGCTGGACACGGGCAGGTGAGAGAGGCGGGGTGGCACAGCGTCGAACTGCATCCGAGCCAGGTCCTGCTTGTTGCCCATGCCTAGGTGGTTGACCCCGATGTGGGTGTCGGACATACCCTGCAGGTGGTTAAGAGACATGGAGGGGGACTGCTGGAAGGGGGAGGTCATCATCGGCGGGGACGCCACGTCCGACATGTACCCGTGAGGGGACTCCAGGGAATCCACGGGGGAGAGCACGGCCGAGCTGTCGAGCAGGCTGCCCTTCCCGTCCGGCGTCTTCTTCCTCCTGGCCTTCATGTCCTTGCCGTCCTTGCAGGCGATGCCCTTGGAGCCAGGTTTCCGGGCCTTCTTGCCGGGGACGGAGGGCTTCATGCTGCCCAGGTAGCTGTTGGGCGAGCAGAGTGGAGGGGACAGGGTGGCGCTGATGTGCCCGTTGTGCATTGGTGGGCTCCGCACCAGGTTATACTCGTCCAGGAGCCGCACGATGTCGTGGTGCATGCGCTCCTGGGCGATGTCCCGTGGGAGCCGATCCATGTGGTCCGTGATTTCGCGGTTGGCAAAGTGATCCAGCAGGACTTTGGCTGTTTCGTAGCTTCCTTCTCGAGCAGCAAGGAATAGAGGAGTTTCCTCCTAGAATAGAGGAAAAAAAGATCCATTAAAAAATTGTACATTACATCATCATCATTGCCACTACAGCAGACTCAGAAAGCAGAGCTATATGACTTTAATAACATTAATAACATTAGAATGCATGGCAATAATAAATACAATTCAAACTATTCTAAACTGTGAGGTGCATCTTACACATATGAGAAAACCAGCTATGTCAAAACAAAACAGAAACCAAATGTATACATTACAAGAATCACAAGGAAATCATGTAAGACTCACAGCATACATATAGTTAGTCTATACCTAGTATTATCATTTGTTAGATTGAATAGTTTAATTAATGTGCCATTCTACATTAGTTTTTATTACATCACTCTGGAGAAGAATGCCTACCAAACAAACAGATGTAAAAATGGAGTTACAGAGTGAGAATGATGCTGGTTTCTCACCTTGTTGTTCTGCATGTCTTTGTTGGCCCCGTTCTTCAGCAGCACCATAGCAGCATCCACATTGTTGACTGCAGCAGCCCAGTGCAGAGCAGACTTGCCTGGAGAGACAGACAGATGCAGGTTTGAAAGCTTACTCTCAGTAAGGACCTTAAGAGACATCCACCTCACAAAATCAATACTCTTCTTTCTTTGAACTAAGGTACGATGGCCCCTCAGCTGCTGTGTATGCCGGATTGCCTTACCGAAGTCATCAATGGCATTGACGTCAGCGTGGCAGTTGATGAGCTCCTCCACCATGCCCTCCACAGCCAGCCTGGCAGCCAGGATCAGAGGGGTGGTGCCATCGTGCATGCGGGCATCCAAATCTGTGGCCCGGTTCCGAATCAGAATCTACAGGAGACCAGTACCATGTTATCAATGAACACAGGTTCAATATAACAGGTTACATTAAAACAAAACACTGCACAGCCATGCTCATGAAGACATCAAATCAAGTCAGTGTAAGGCAGACAAGTCAATTAATTTTTCAACCTTGACTTCCATGTATAGGACATACCACACAGGTACAGGAATGTATCATTACTGTTCAGGACTGTTCACCTGATTATAGATAATAGGTTGCATAACATGGCCAAGTACTAAACAGCACTATGCTAAGCCCACACAAGAAGTAATGGCTGTATTAATAGCCATTCACAGTGAATGCACCAAATTACAGGCTAATGAGTTACATTTTCACTGCAATAATTTCTTGTTTTACAAATCTGCCTCTCCTGTTTATTGAGCTATAGTTAGGAGACTAAGATGCTACGTGGGTGTTTGCTCCACACCGCAGTACCTGGAAGACTCCCTGAGCATCAGCGGCCACGGCAGCATGCAGCGGGGTGCGGCCCATGTTGTCCTGGACGTTGGCGTCTGCGCTGGACTCCAGGAGGCGCTTGGCAGCATCTGAGCGGGCGTAGCGGGCAGCCAGGTGCAGCGCAGTCTCGCCGGTGCGGTCGGTCTGGTTGTGCAGGTTGGCACCCTGGTAGATGAAGTCGGAGATGACATTGGCAGAAGCATCCTCCTCTTCCTCACTGTTGCCCGTCTCCAGGCCACCACCGCTGCAGGATGCGATCATCAGGGGGGTGAAGCCGTCTGAAAGGAGGGAGGGGCGGGATGAGGGGGGAGAAACAGGCAAGGAAGGAGGAAAAAAAGCACATCAGCACCACAGGAAGGAAGGCCGCACAAGAGAACCAGGGCTCAGATACCTGACACGATGCCAAGGAGCTCAACTTCTGCAAATCAATCAAAACAAAACAAAGGGAATAGACTTTGAGTTTGATTTGTTTGCCCCTGTGAGCCGTCTGGGCTTCTGCCAGTAAAAGCTTTCTGACCAAGCTCTTCTTTTTTTAGTGCTGTAGAAATACCAGGAGCTGAGGGACAAAGTCCAGGTTTTTCAGAGCTAGGCTGCTGAAAAATGTAGAATTATCCCATTTGAGAAGTAGCTCTGCCTGTCAACGTTGACGGGTCTTCTCTTCAAAAGAAGAGGCACTTCCCACATCTCCCCGATGCCTTCGATTCTGAGCACATTGATCCACTGGAGGAGCTCGCTCAGGAGTGGAGGAGCCCTCCATCTGATTTCCAAAACTCTCCTCAGGGGGTTTACTTAACAAAATGTTTATACCAATATTGTTTTATTAATAAAGCGGAATCAGAGGAAAGAAATGTTGGAGGGCATATTATTAACCCGAGAACGTGCAGCAGACCTCCCAGGGGGGAGGCCCAGCCTTCAGCCTCACTGCTTTGAAGTGCATCTCCTCGCCCTCAGGGCTATGGGCATTAACTACTCCTACTCACTGCACGCGCTCCATTACGAAACTCTGCAATCGCTTAGGAGCCTGCTCACACAGTCAGAGCAGACAGTGAGCGGGGATCACATTCTGAGCCCGTTTGCCTCCAAGATGCAACTCATAGGACATCAACTACATTTGAGGCTCTCTCTGTCGGATGTAAACGGCTGCATATCCATTGCAGAAGTGCTGGGGCTATGTTGTTGGACATGAAGTCGGAAAATGTACTAGTGGTGTTGGTTAAGCCGAGTAGGAATGAAACCTGGCTCTCAAAAGACGGTACAAGTGTACATGTAAGACGTTAGAAATTCAATCACAGGCATCCAAAAAAAAAAAAAAAAAAAAAAAAGTTTGCGCACCTGGACCACGGACGTTGACGTCCATGCAGTCGTTGTCGATTTCTCCCTGCGGGGGTGTGGGGGCCATGGAGGGGATGCGCAGGTCAGCTGCATCCAGATGCTGCTGAGTCCACTGCCGCCGGTCCGTCTGATCGTCCAGGTCCAGCATCGCCTGCTCCTCAAACTGAAAAGGAAGAGAGCCATGAGCAAACGAACACGCCATCTGCAAACTCTGCTCCTTTTTTACGATGTGCACCTAAGCATCCCTTCACAGCAAAATCTGTGCCCTTGATAAGTCAGTGATTCACATATCTTTTCAAGTCCCAGACGATTACTGAGCTCTTTCAAAAACATTACAGCTATAGAGTTAAAGTTAACACATCTATAACACTGTTTTACAAGAATTTTAATGAACTCTTTAAGGAAAAGTGTTTTAAAGAACTTTTCATTTTCATTTTATGATTGACTGGAGTAATGTTCACAGGCTGCCTTACCCTGAATCGTTTGATATCAGATGGCTCTTCTCCCCATTCGTTCTGGTTGTCATCCATCAGGGAAATGTCAGAGGAGTTTTTCAGTGGTCTGTTTCAATGAAAAGAAAAAAAAAAACCAAAAGCTCAATCACCTGGCCAGCATAGGCAGAATGTCACCCAAACCAAACCCAATCCCAGTAAAATTATGAACTGTGGACGAAATACCAAACTCCCGATTACCCTTGGTAATTTCATGTATTAGCATCCATGCTACAAACTGCCAGAAGCGATTCAACAAAAATGGTCTTGGCAGATCCTTTTTACGTTGAGGAGCCCTCCCCATACTCTCACCTAACACTAGGCAGATGCCACTCGACTAAGACACAAAGTGTCAGGAGTCGCAGGAGGGAATTGGGGGCGGGGGGGAGGGTGGGTGGTGGGGGAGGGTTTGGGAGGTGGTAGCGAGTAGGGACAGAGGAAAAAGAGACAGTACTTACTTCAGTCCCACCGAATCCTCGCCAACTGGCTCCCTCCTCTTCTTCTTGCTGGGCTCGTTGACCTTGAAGCCCTCGGGGAACCAGAGCTGTCCGTGCTCACGGCGCCGCTTACGGGACACCACCACGCCCACGCCGATGAACGCCAACAAAGCGAGCCCCACCAGCACCACGTAGATGGGGTAGAGCTCCGAGGGTGGCTGGGTTCCGTTCTCGCCTAAGAGAGAAAGGGACGGCATGTCAGTCCGTGGAAGGGCCACCAAGAACCCGAATTGCCGGGACGCAGGGAGTGTGGATACGGGTGCCGGAGCCGGAGAGGAGCGTGGCCTCGCCTGCTCGCCTTTGCGAATCCCGCACAGTGAAATCGCCTTATTTGCTCACACCGGGAACGGCCGGATGGTTTGTAAAACAAGGTCGTTTCATTCGCTAATAATCAGAATAGCTAACCACTTCTCCACAAAGAGAGGCGCAAAAAAAACCCCGCCCCCTCCTCCCTTCCAGCCCAGTGTGCTGGGAGACAACTTTACCATTTCTTCTTTAAGGGAGAAAAAGGAGGGATTAATGAACTTCAAATTACTGCGCACGCTTTAAGCTGTAAAGACGAAGGATTTATTCGGATTTTCAAGATAACAAAGTCTCCCAACTTCTAGCACACTCCCGATCAATTTTTCCTTTTTTTTTTTTTCCCACTAACGATTTTGAAATGATAAACTCTCCCCACCCAAACCCTTAGAGATGCATTAAGTCCTGGTATTACACTCAACGAGGGGAAGGTTGCAGCACTCCTTCATCTGAGGGAGAGAGTGGGGGCGCGGAAAGAGTGAGGGCTGTGTTTATTTACAGCAATTAACCATTTTGGAGCCTGTAGCCAGTGATTTTGAACACCGGTTCTTGGATTGATTACATACACAGGCTAATTGTATTTCTGGCATTGTTGGATATCAAACAGACCTTCAAAGAGAACTGAGAATTATTGTGGAGAGGAGTGCTAGTAGGGGTTTAGGAGCGTGGAGGGTCAGGTCAGGTGGTAGGAGGCAAAGGGGGGGCCTCTCTCCAAGGTGTACACACGTGTCAGGGGGTGGGGTGAGGCAGTGAAGGGGGGAAGGGGTGCTCCTGATTTTGGGAGGTGGAGAGGAGGGGTTAGCATGCACCTCTCTTCATTGTAGTACTGAAGTCACATTCAAAGTATGGGTACTTTTTCCTAGTACTTACTGCTGACAGCCTCAATGACGTAGGGAACGTTCAGGTGTCCACTGGAAGCCAGAGCCCCCAGGAAGGCAGCCACATCTGTGGCACTCTGGAAACACTCTGTTGACTGCTGGTAGCACTGACGGTTGTCAATCTCCAGGTATACCACTGAACTGTGTTGGGCAAGAAGGAGAAGAAAGAGTTAAATACTAAGTTTTGCCACAGAGGTGCCATGTTAGGGTAAAGAGCAGCATGCATCAATGAGTAACATGATCCTCTGCAGGCAGGACACTGGTCTCTGATTGGACTAATCCTGTCATGGACCTACCCCTTGATCTGCATCTGGTCCAGCTCCCTTCGGCGGCGGGCATCGACCACGCTGTACATGCTCTTCTTCATCTTGTTGAAAACGTTGCTGGGGATTTCGGTCCAGCTGTCGGCCGAGCGCTTGATGTTGTGCTTCTTGAGTTCCTGTTCGCTGCCGTAGTATGGGTAGACCATCAGCTCGCCCTTACTGTCCTTGCGGAAGACCACATTGGTGTGCAGCACCCGACTGAGCTCACGCAAGAAGCCAAACGAGTTGTTCTTCAGCTGCTCCGGAAGGATGTGGACCACCAGGACCAGGCGCCCATCCGCAAGCTTCTCAGGCATGTTGTTGGCACAGTCAAGGCCATCCCACTCGCACTCTGCGTTGTTGCAGCCTTGATCGCAGTGACCATCTGCATAGTGGTCCTTACAGTACTGGTCATACAGAGGGCTGAAAGAGAAAAGGAAATTTATCAAACATGAGTCTAATATGTCTAAGAGAATGTCTACATAGAGAAACATCTTCCAGCATGCTGTTCCTAAAGATGACTTGGCTGAGAAAAGGGAGGCAGATACGGCCACTGTCACTCACTTGCACTGGCCCTCCAAGTTCTGGCAGTCGAAGCCGTCGTACAGGCAGCCAGGGTTGTCACACTGCTCATCGCACTTGCCGTCGTTGAAGTAACGCCAGCACTGCAGCGAGGCAGTGCAATTCTTCCATGGGTCGTTGAAGTTGAGCGAGCAGTCACCACCGTCCCAGCCACAGGCGTGGTTGTTGCACAGCAAGTCGCAGATCTTGTTGCCCTTGCGCTCCTCGCACTGTGGGATCTCGCAGCTCACAGGGGTCTCAGGAGGTGGCGTGATGTCACGCCCGGGGCCCCCCGGGAAGGTGTAGTCCAGGATGTGGCAGAGCAGGCCGTTAAAGTTTGTGGGGCAGACGCAGTGGTAGAAGGGCGCCTCAGCTGTGTACTCGCAGGTTCCCCCATTGTAGCAGGGGTTGCTGTTGCAGGGGCTGTCCATGGGGTACTGGCACTCCGGCCCGGTGAAGGCGTCGGGGCACAGGCAGCGCGGGCTCTTCTGGCCCGAGATGCAGGTGCCGCCATTCCGGCAGTGCAGGCTGCCACAGGACTGAGCATCATACTCACAGGTGGAGCCCGTGTACCCCTGTGGAGAGCCAGGAGAACTGATCAGTATTTGGTTCATTCACAGCTCAAAATCAGAAGGCAAAGGCTGCAATGGACTGGCTTACAGACCTAAGCTACACATTTGAGTCCTAATGGATTTACAGTCTATAGAAAGACTCTAGACAGCACTAACTTTTTTTTTTTTAAATTCAGGCAAAGGGGAGACATATGGATGAACTCACCGGAGGGCACTTGCAGATGAAGCCCTGAGGAGTGTTGCTGGCCACAGCACAGGTGCCTCCATTGTGGCATGGTTTTTCCTTACAGCCATCAAACACAGAGTCACAGCGCTGCCCTGTGGAGTGACAGGTAGGAAAAACTGTGAGCACAGTAGTAGAGCTCAATATATTGGATAAGGACAGCTAAACAGGTGCACTGGTGAATATATATCAACCAGAGGGGAAAAAAACACCAATGCTTTCATTGTGCAAGACGAAAAACTGGGGCTTTGCAAGAATGAATAATATATTAGCAACAGAAGAGTGACACTACTACTAGTAATGGCATGATAACATGATTCAAAACCCATTTGATTGGTCCACCTGAGGTAGCTCCACCCACTGTGTGATTCTAAAATCTCTACTCTCCCACCACTCCTAGTGGGACTGTGTTTTTAGTCAGTGACAGTGACCGGACTCCTACCTGTGTAGCCAGTGCGGCACTCGCAGAGGTAGCTGTTGGTGAGCTGGATACAGTTGTAGGTGCCGCGTGGGTCACAGGGGTCTGACAGGCACTCATTGACGTCGCCCTCGCAGCGCTCCCCCACGTACCCAGGCGGGCAGATGCAGTGGTAGCCCCCCACGCGGTCCACGCACTTCCCGTTGTTGAAGCACTTGGGCTCGTGTGTGATGGGGTCAGAGAAGGGGTTGCAGTCGTCCACGTTGATCTCGCAGTGAACGCCTGGGAGGTGCAGGGATAACAGTCAGAATCTCAGCAGGGCAAAAGACAACAGTAATCCATGTCCTGAGGACAATTCCAGAAAGGCGCAGGAAGCGATGCGCCCTTAAAATTTTGAGAAATTCGTCACTTTACAAAAACAGAAAATCTTGCAAATAAAGGAATTTAGATGCCCTAGATAAAAGGCTTAGGTGAATATAAATATTTCTTTGTGTGTTTCTAAAAATCAATCTTGTATCCCTCAGGATAGATTTATAGACAGGTGCTGGGCATTGTTAAGCCCTAATTAATTAAGCGTGGAGAGAGAGAAGAGCAGGGCTGTGGGGAGAGGAGGGAGGAGGCGGGGGATGCCCTGACCTTGTGTTCCCCTGGGACACGAGCATTTGTAGGTATTGATCAGGTCGATGCAGGTTCCTCCATGCTGGCAGGGCTGGGAGAGGCACTCGTTGATCTCTAGGGAGCAGTTCACCCCATGATACCCTGGCACGCACTGAGAGGGAGAGAGAAAAAGAGAGAAGGAGAGAGAGGGAGAGAGAAAGGGAGATCAACGGCTGACATGAAACACACATTTCTGTCTACCTGGCTGTTTCTCTGCTCAGTAGTGCAAACGCCTCAATTTCACAAGAGCTCTACAGCAGCACGGACATTCTGCTAAAAGTGATCCAAGAACAACACCGGATTTGGTTTGGATGAGCTGCAGTGGTCAGGTCACTTGGTTATATTCCCATGTGGGACACAGGGTATTCTAACTATCTTACATCTTTAAATGTGCTCCAGTGCTAAAGATATTACACCAGGCTGTTATGTAATAATATGAATGGCAGAGTGGCTTTACCTCACAGGTGTACCCTCCCAGATAGTCAGTACAGGTGGCTCCATTTTGGCAGGGGTTGGGGGAGCACTCATCCACCTGCTCCTCGCAGTAGCTGCCCGTGTAGCCAGCCTGGCAGCGACAGTAATGGGTGTTGCCAGCATCCAGACACTGACCAGAGTTCCTGCACAGGTGAGCAACATCCACACCTGGTGAAGGACAGAGGAACAGATTTAGCATGATTTAGCATTCATACACCAGATAAGGAGAATACACTGGCATTATACAATATGAACAACAGTCTCTAACTCTCTCTCTCTCTCACTTTCACAGACACAATTGTGTGCACACATGCAAACACAGCTGTTGCTAGATTACCTTGCTGTTTGGCAGCCACCTCACAGGACACACTGGGCACATCACAGTACAGGCCAGTCCAGCCACTCTTGCACTCGCAGCTGTACGAGGTGCCCTTCTGCCAGCAAGACCCACCATTCTTACAAGGCGAGGAGTCACACCAGCGTACCAAGTTCTGCATCAAGACCAGGAAAGACAACACTTCAGCTCAGTATGGAAGTACAGCACTGACGGCAAAGTATGGTTAAAGTAAAATTAACATAGAGCTGCCCACAGTGAAGATTGTTTCCATGGGCCTGTCTAACCAACTAGCCTCATACCTGACAGTTGAGTCCTGTGTATCCGTGTGGACAGGTGCACTTGTATGTCCCATAGCTGTCCTGGCAGGTGCCCCCATTCAGGCAAGGCTTTGAGTCACACTCGTTGATGTCATGCTGGCAGTAGCTGCCCGTGAACCCAGGTGGGCACAGGCAGGTGAAGGCGTTGATACCATCCACACAAGTGCCACCATTGAAGCAGGAGCTAGCAATGTAAGCAAAAGGTCAGCATAAAAGAGCATCAGACATTTTGCCTTCAGGTACACAGGCCACATGCATTTTTTAAACATTTTAAATATATGCCTATTCAAAAGTTTGGTGTCAGGCTAAAACTTAAGCCAAAAAGCCATAGTTAGAAAGTTCTGTTAAGAGGGGAAACTTCAATCTTCCACCAGAGGGGGCAGCAGAGGATTTAAAGTACTGTCATACACAGAGTGGAGGATATAGAGAGACTTGTTTAGAGGGGATTACTATCTGATCACAGTTTTACCCTAAGCTTGTTCGAGAACACTGATTTTGCATTGCTGCTTAAGACACTGGGTTGGCTGAACTACCTTTGCAGTGTTCTGGGAGCCTTACCTCTCTGTGCAGTCAGGGGTGTTGTTCTCACAGTGAATGCCACTGAAGCCAGGGGGACAGGTGCAGGTATAGCTGTTGACACAGTCGGTGCAGTTTGCTCCATTCTTGCAGGGGTTGCTGTCACACTCATTTATGTCCTCCTCGCATTTGGGTCCCCGGAACCCAGGCAGGCAGGTGCAAACAAAGTTATTCACCTCATCTTTGCATAGGCCTCCATTGCTGCAGGGGTCTGAAAGGGGAAACAGTGATGCAGGTTGTCAGGGACAGCTGTCTCAAGAATGGCGGGATTTCATTAAATGCAAACCAAAAGGGGAGAGTTTGGACTTACTGGGCTTGCAGTCATCAATGTCCATCTCACACTTCAGGCCTGTGAAGCCTGGTTTGCAGAGGCACTGGTAGCTGCCTATGCTGTTCTGGCAGGTGGCACCATTGCGACAGGGGTTCTTTACACACTCATTGATGTCAATTTCACAAGTCTGGCCTGCAAAGGGAGAACAGATCTTTAGTATAGTCATACACATTCACAGCACTGGCTGAATCAACTCCGGCGCCATCTGCTGTCTTAGAGAAGGTACTGCAACTGGAGGACTATATATCATAGGTAAGGACTAGATTTTGAACTGCTCTGAAGCCATGCTTTCTCACCTTGCCATCCCACAGGGCACACACAGGAGAAACTTTCGTAGTCCTCCGACTCCTGACACACACCCCCATTTTTACAGGGACGTGAACTACAGGGTGCCAGTAGATCCTCACATTTCTCACCTGGGAGACATATCACAAAATACTCATCAATGCATTAGGATTTGAGAACTGGCTCACAATGCAACTACGGTGTACCATGTACCAATTAAAATGTGTTTAAAAATAAAATCTCATGTTCTGTACCTAACAGACATGACCTTAATTTGCCTTTCATTTTCACTCGTCTACTGTCAGTGTTTTGAAAAAAGATAAAAGGAAGTAGTACATTTAAGACAAATGGGAAACTAAGGATGCTATATTTGGACAATTACAATTCAGTAGTTGTTCTTGGACACCCCTTGAGAATTTGGATTCATTCTGAAAGACTGCAGGAGTTTCAGACTTTAAATTTCAACTCCCCTTCCCCCCTCATTTGTTGTCACAGCAACTAGGCCAGGCAGGAAGCGCGCCACGGTTTCCTGCCATTGTGCAAGCATTTGCTGTTCTCTGAGACCGGAATCAGGAAGCAGGCAAACAGGAAATGGATCAAGCAGCAGTTCCCACCCCGACACTAACAGTGGTGTATTATTCCAGCCCTCACGTTGTGTGGATTTTTCCAAAAAGACGACACAGGGCATAAAAAAACTCTACACTCAAAACTGTCCAAGTGTTTTCTTAAACAATACAGATAGGAAAGACCATGAGGAGGAAAATATTTGGCAGTATTGTTGTAATGAAAGGCAAATGTCTGTAAGCAAACCAAAAGACTCAGGTTCACGTAGTCAATGGGAAGTCTTTTTGCTGAGGTTCAAGTCTTTGGCAAAACAAAGCACTCCACTCCCATGCCTTGACAGTGTTTCCATGAGCATACATACCACAGCAAAAATAAAAAAAACCCAAAGTACAGACGTCAAAGACAGACATACTGTATCAAACCCTACAAAACTTCCTGTCACTGCAACCACTGTAGAAAATTAATAATTGTTCGACATAATAACAAACCATCATACCGGTATAAGGCAGCAAGCAGATGCACTTATAGCCAGCAACATCATCAATGCAGGTCCCCTGATTCAGGCACGGGTTGGAAGCACACTCGTTGATGTTAGTTTGGCAGTTAGGACCTACAAAATGTTGAGAGAGCACTCGGGTTAGAGGGAGTTTGAAGTGGGGGTTTGGGGATGGGAGAGAACAGCACACAGTCACACACAAGCGTTAAATGGGGCGCGCGTGTACTGACCACTGAAGCCCGCCCTGCAGCTGCACACATAGCCGCTGGTCATGTCTTTACAGGTGCCACCGTTCATGCAGGGGTTGGACTCGCACTCGTTATTGTTGATGTCACAGTTGGGACCGCTCCAGCCAGAGTCACAGATGCACTTGTAGCTGAGGGAGGGAGACAAATACCTTTGCGTGAGTATGTGTTTGCCATAGATGTTTGGTACCAATGTGTCAAGTAATAATGCACAAAAATGTGTAGGAGTCCCCGTCATGGTCATCCCTACTCACCCGTTGACCTCGTCCTCGCAGTGCCCGTGAATGCAGGGGTTGCTGATGCACTCGTTAACCTGGGACAGGCAGGTGGCATCGTGGTACCCCTCAGGACACAAGCAGGTGAAGCTGTTTATGCCGTCGACGCAAGTGCCTCCATTGTGGCAGGGGTTGAATGCGCACTCGTCGATATTGATGTTGCACATCGTTCCTGAAAATCCATGCAAAGCAAAGGCCTCAGCATTGTAGCTATGGGTAAGCCTTCCACTGACATGAGCAAAGAACGGCTGCTGAGCCAACAGCAGCAGGGAAACACTATGGAATTCAATGTATGAAGAGAGGAAAATGTGCCCTCTACTGGTCATTACTGGTATACCCCTTGCACAGCTTTGACCAAAACAGAGAGATAATTAATATCAGTTCATTCTTATAGGGCATGTTTATGGAGCAGAGGGAGTGGTCTCACGCTCAGACTTGTGTTGCAGCTCGATGTAACACCAGAACAATGGCGCAAACAAAGACAATACCAAGGGAAACTGATTCAGTCCCTTGCTGGAGGTCTGTTTACAAGAACAGAGGGGCAGACCTCATTTTACACTAGACTGAACAGCAATTAACCCAGCCCCTTCCCCCTTCCACTTTATGAATTAAATATGGTAATGGGTGGTGGGTTGCTCAGTAAATTACAATACACTCCTGTCTCAGAACTGAATCCCTCAAGGTTCTGAGAAAGAGAGGAGTTATTGGGGGGTTGGGTGGGGTTTGGGGGAGGGTGTAACTCTACACACAGGACTGCATCAGGGCAGAAGAAAGGCTCCATTGAGGATGAGAGAGAGAAGCGGTGAGAGTACTGTTGCCCGCTGGCTGCAGTGGTGGGGAAGCAAAGCAGGTGAGGCTGCCCGCCTCAGCCTCCACCAGCCCTACCAACTGCCCCCGCCCCTCCTCCACCATCCCACCAACCTGTTGGACAAGGCCCCCTGCAACTTGAGCCCCATGGGAATCGCCAAATGGGATTTGTAATCAGGGATTTTTGAGGTTCAATTAGAAACCTTTCATCTCTTGTCTTAAAACTGGGTGAGCTTACAGACACACACACCCCTGGTGACAACACAACCAAACAGACTCCCCCTAACTTCCTGTGGGGATAAGTACCTATTTTCAGTTTATAGCATTGTTACCCACAACCCCAAAACACCAGATATTTTCTTTTGTTGCAAAAAACTGGTGAAACCAGTTTGAAAAGCATCATTTTCTTCTAGCCGCATAATGGTCTAGAAATAAAATCAGGTTTTTTGTCTTTATTCGAAATACTATTCTCCTGAAGCTGTGTATTATCAAGCAGGCATGAAAAAAAGGTTTCAGCTGTCTTTAAAGCACCAACCAACTTCCCCCTTTTAAAAGATCACCTTTCAAGCTTTTTAAAATCCAGGCGTCATTAAATCTTTTCAGTAAATGAACAAAGCAGAGGCTTGCATGTCTATGTGCCAGATTGGGGACTGGGAGTCACTGTTCCTTTACCCGACACAGGTAAGCCGAGACCAACCTGCTGCCAAGTCAGCTCGCTAGCCACCTGTCCCCTCACACCCCCTGAGACCTCCTCCCCGCCTCCTGCCTGCCCCGCCCCAGCCTCACCTGTGTAGCCGGGCTCACAGGCGCACTCATAGCCATTGATTTTGTCAATGCACTTCCCGTAGTCGCACGGCTTGTTCTTGCAGTCATCCAAGTTGACTTCGCAGTTTAACCCTGAGGGCACAGATAAACAGGGTGTTCTTAATATCACTTCTGCTACACAAATTAAGTTCATACAAATTTTAGTACAAAAAAACCAATTCTACAGTGTCTCTGCAACTCCCTTTAACTTATAAACATACAACACAACAACAACTTCACAGGTTGTTGGGAACAGTTCAGTGTTCAAAGAGAGACTTGATTTGGGGGAGGGTGAGCTCATCACACTGCCTACCTGCAGTACCCTTGGGGCAGGTGCAAATGTAGGAGTTCTCCCTGTCCTGGCAGGTGCCACCATTCTGACACGGCTGACTCTGGCACTCGTTTATGTTGGTTTCGCACAAGCGGCCGGTGTAGCCAGGTCTGCAGGAACAGGTGAACGTGGCCAGACCGTCCTTACAGGTCCCGTAGTGGCAGGGGTCCGAGTAGCACTCGTTTATATCGGTCTCACAGTGGGTTCCAGTGTAGCCTGTGGGGCAAGATCAAACCAATGTAAATAAGTGATGCACACATGAGCAGTCTGGGAATGTGGATTAGACAAAAAAAAAAAAAAAATCGGGTTTATCCATTCTATTTTATCACCCGTACCTTCGGTGCATTCACAGGTGTACTTATTGGGTCCGTCGGTACACTTGGCCCCATTCTTGCAGGGTGTGCTGGCGCACTCATCAATGTCCACCTGGCACAGGGGCCCAGAGAATCCTGGGAAAACAAGCAGGGCGGGAATGATGTCAGCAGACTTCACACACTTGACGACACACACTTGGAGGGACACCCACAGCGTGGGCCTCAATGAAGCACCATATCGCCAAGGGAAAACGACTGTAAGATCTACAGCCTCATTCAAAGCTTCTGTACAATAGTAAGGTTTTTCATTTTCCCCTTTCGCTCTTCAAAAACAACTAACACCAAAAGGGGAGTCTCAATCAGATTTTTTTTTTTAAAGTAGAAGAAAACACATTCCAAGGCCTTCATAACAAGAAGCATTAGACAAAGGAAGAACTGTCTTTTCAAACCAAAGAAGAGACGAGTTGCTTTTCTTTTGTCCTCCAAGCTTTTCCATCACAATGTGTATTCTCCGGCCCCTCACATGGAATGCCTGACAGAAAAGGCCCCGCTTGACCCCTGACCTCTAGTATTCAAACTGTCTTTCAAAATCAACCAGCAGGCTTCCCCTTTTCATGAGTTATTCTAATCTTGCACTTTAATTGGGAGTCCAGTACTTAAAATTTACAGTTCTCATTTGTCTCATGAGTGATGATTTTGAATCGATTTCTGTATATCACTTTTCAAATGTCTTAATGGCAGTTTGGGTGGAATTTCCCCGCCCCCAACAGAAAATTGTGTATTTTGGAAATACTCTACTTGAATAAGTTTCTTTCTGTAGTATAAAAGCAATTGAAATGAATCAAACTTTACACACAAGCCTCGGACTATTATTCCTGAGGTGCTGTCCCGCGCAAGCGACCTCCAGGCTGAGCGGAGAGGGATTTTCTCCAGGCCTCTGGTATGAAACGTTTCCATGGCCCCGCCGGAGGTTTCCATGGATGTGGCGCGTACGCGACTGAATGGAGGCCCACTCTGATCGGCTCACAGAGGAGCTCATTTCCATCTCAAGCAGGAGCGGACACCCTGATCTTCATGTTCAACCTGCTCCCAGCCACCGCACAGAGATTAACTGTCTGTTTCCTCCACGCTGCTGTGGTTCCACAGTCGCTCAATTCAGGCCGCTCGCCTCCCCACTGAACATAAAGTGAGGAGGATTGGCGGGGGAGGAGGTGGGTCTCAGGAGCTGAGCTTTGTGCTTGCTGCTGTACCCTCTGTATTAATGCCACAGGATCCCGATTCAAAGTCTATCAACTGGGAGAGGCCTACTCCTTTCTCTAATCGGCCTTTGATCGTTCTTTGGAGGCTCCGCACTATTTTTTTCCCTGGTAAATAATTTCGCTTCACTGGCATGGCAAAATGAAGGAATGGAAAGAAAGAAAGCTTAAGGCGTACAATCCTCCACTCTAACCCCCTTTCTACGTTTCCCCTTCTCAACAAAACAAGCAGCTCTGTGCTGGCCCAGCAGGAAATCAAAAGAATCTCAAAATCATTTTCTTTGAGAAACCCTCTGCAGAATTGCACATTGTGAAACTTAAGTGTTAAAATAAAAATAAAAAACTAAACTGTGACATTTAAGTCAGAACTGAAAGTTTCCCATGCTCAAAGCAGAAGCCTTCCTGAGGCTGTTTGAATCACCCATCACCATATAGGTCATTGCACAGATTTGAGTTGTACACCCTACTCCCTCTTACCTGTGGGGCACTCGCACTCAAAGGTGTTGATCTTGTCTATACACTTTCCGTTGTTGAGGCAGGGCATGGTGGCACACTCGTCCGTGTTAATCTGGCAGAACAATCCCTCATAGCCTGTAGAAGCATAAATAAGGTGTTATAATAATGTTGTTCACAAGTAGAAAAATGTCTAATACATGTTATAAATGCTTAGAAATGCTCTCTGTTGCAAACCATGCTCTATGTTTGTTTGAGAGAAAACACACAAAACAAAGGAATTGCATGCGATTAATGGCAAAAGAGTAATGAGGCCGCAAGAACCCCAGAATAGGTGGAACCATTATTGGACGGTTAGTCAATGACTGGTTTCATTGAGTCAGTACTTTGCTGCAGAAAACAAAGAATTTATTTGTTCATGAAAGTCAATCATTAACAGCTTATGGTAGCTCCACCCATTGAAATTCAGAAAGCCACTACTTATAGGATTCTTTTTGCCATCTAGTGGTGAAACAAAGGTAGAGCTGCTCCTTTGGGGAGCCAACCTTGTAATCATTCTAGAGAGAAGCACCACTTATGTTTCAATGGATGCTTAGATGTTGCCAAAAATGACATGGGCTCAAAGGGAATGCCTGCACCCCCTGATCAGACAGTGCTAGAGCAGAAGGGATGAACCCACCTGGCATGCAGATGCAATGGAAGCCTCCAATCTGGTCCAGACAGGTGGCGTCATTCTGACAGGGGTTGGATATGCACTCGTTGACGTCCAGCTCACAGCGGGGCCCAGTGTAGCCCTGCAGGCACTTACACTGGAACGAGCCCTTGGTGTTCAGGCACCTTCCCCCGTGTTCGCATGGATTCGCACCTGAAATGCATCCAAATGGTTAACACCTTTCCATCAACTCCTCAGGGACCAAAAGGGTCTCTTATGTAATGGGATGTAACATACAAAGAAAGGTGTTTATCACATACATTGTTGCTGGTACAACTGTTGCCCTAAGTTCCATAAGATATCAACATTAGTTTTGAGTATGTTCTTACCCAGAGAGCACTCATCGATATCCTGGCTGCAGGCAGAACCTGTGTACCCAGGTGGACAGGTGCAGATAGCCTTGCCATTGACAGGGTTAGTATCGCAGTTGGAGCCCTTCTGGCAAGGGTTGCTGATGCAGGCATCATCCAGGTGACACAACAAACCTGATACAACAATGACCAAGTCAGACATCAGCTCAAGACACTGCTGTTCTACTTCAGAACAGGTGTTCAGTTGGCATCACATTGAAACTACAGCAACTGGCATAATGGCATAATATACATAATATATTTATATTGTGGGTGTAAGTTTTTGTTTTTTCACTGACAAGTGAAAAGTGAATAAAGGTCAAATACGGACCTTATAAATCAGGACCTCACCTGTGCGGCCATGGGGGCATTCACAGAAGAAGGATGCCACACGATCATGACAGGTGGCACCAGCATAGCACGCAGCACTGGCACAATCATCGATGTTCTCGCTGCAGTCGTCTCCGGTCCAGCCATTCACGCACACGCAGTGGTACCCGCCATGTGTGTTGTGGCAGGTGCCACCATTCTGGCATGCATTGGGCATCAGCTGGCACTCATCTACATCCTCTGTGCAGAACTGACCTGGAGATAGAGGAGATACAGAGGAGATAACAGTTTCAAACGTGGGTGACGAGGAACACGGAAAATGAAGCAGATTTCAGGAACATCTTAAGGGTCAAAGGTTACCTGTCCAATCAGGACGGCACTGGCAATTGTAGGTGTTCACTCCGTCCACACAAGTGCCTCCATTTTGACAGCGGTGGTCAGGACAGTCGTTGATATTGTGTTCACAGTTCTGACTGGTGAAACCTGGGAAGAGACATCATAAAGAGGAAACCAGTCACACACCTCTACAGGGGCAACATGGAGGCCACAGTCCTGTCTCTAAGTCTCACACCCCTCCCCTCACTATTCTGACGCCACATTCAAAGTGGAGGAAGTCACTATTGTTGTTTGTATTTTTTCCAGGCAAGTCTGTATCAATGGCTTCCCACGACAGTGCAATGGATTTGTGTCAAGAGGTACCATTTGCTCCCACTTCCGTCCCTCAAGATCAAGATTAATATTCAATCCAAAGAACAATTGACAGGCTGGCAGCCTCTCTGACCGAATTCCAGCACAGACAACCACGAGACCGACCTGCGGCAGGTTACCAATTAACCTCATTTTTATCACAAATTAACCTACCGCCTTCCCACTCCCAAGACTACTAACACTGAATAGCCCAACGATAGTCTATACTTTCCTAAGAGTTAACAGAGGAAAAAAAAAAACTGACTGCATGTGGGGTGAACCACGTATTTATCTTTATTTTTTTTTGAAAATTCAGAAAAACACTTGAAAGCTCTGATGGTGTGGCAATCTAGTGTAGGCGCACAACTTCAAAGGCCTCACTTGGAGGAGGCGGGGCCTATTCTGACCCTTGAACACCGCCGACACCTCGCACAAGACAGTCCTTATCAAGAGGGTGTGACTGATAAGGAAATCAGCCCTGTCATGTCTCTAATCAACCACCTGTCCCTCTCCCCTATCTGTGCTACATGACGTACTGCAACCGAAACATCAGAGAGAGGAGCAAAAAAAAATCTCAGCCCACACAGGGGAAACAATGATTTCTGCAGCACTTTTTTTTAGAGACTAGGGAGCAGATACAAAAATTACACAAAAAAACCATGGGCCATTGGTGGTGACTAATCTAGTGTGAGAGTTTCACACAACCACAACAAGAAACTGAGACAGTGGAATGTAATGTCTTACAGTCAAGAGATTCTTGGTAAAGACTGTTAAAAGAACTGATATTAATATGATATATATTGATGGTTCTTGGTAGAGGAGGTTGTATCATTTGTGAAATCATCTCCGTTAGGTAAAATCATTAGTTTATAAGTCATTTCTAAAGGAACAGAAACATCAATGACTGATGTCATCCCTTCTAGACCACCAGCTTTCTGTCCTTTTTCTCACATCAGTAAGATTCGCTAAAACAGCCTGGCTGTTTTGGTGTCTCAGTAGCTGGAACAGCCTTGTTGTTTTGGTGTCTCTGTCAGCAGCGTTTCTGTGTTTTGGGAGTGTAGGTGCATTCTGTGGCCTGCTTTGAGAGCATGCAGGCTTGCCCCCTGACTGGGGCCCAGTATGGATGTGGTGATGTGACTGACGCACTGTGGTCCCAGGCCTCAGGCCCTGCCCTGTCTGCCAGCAGGCTCTGTCGGGAGGATGTTGTTGCTCAGGCGTTTCCTCCTGATAAGACCCATTGCTTTCCTGCTGTGTCGTGTTCTCACACACACACACACACACACACACACACACACACACACACACACACACACACACACACACACACACACACACACACACACACACACACACCCCACAGTGTGATCCAGGAGCCTCCATCACACCCATATGACAGAGAATAGACTTTTCCAAGAAACTACCTTCCCTCTTTTTCAGGGAAATGCCTAAAAACTTGGCTGTTCAAAAACCATTTGTAGGATTCATTACAAAATGACGTAATGGTCCATGAATTGAAATCCCTGAATTTCGCATCATGACTACTAACAATTTCGAGAAAGTTAATGACGCCACCATCACACAATCTTTCTGATTCTCGTTACGTAAAAGAGCTGCTGGCATGCTCAATGTAAAAGCACGTGAGGCGACAGAGGTTGGGGAGGGCCATACCTGGAAGACAGGTGCATTCATAGGAGGTGTCTCCCTTCTGCACACAGGTGCCTCCGTTTTGACAGGGCGAGGGGTTGCAGGGGACGTAGAGCGTCTCGCAGTGCTTGCCCGTGTACTCCTGGGGACACTGGCAACGGTAGGAGCCCACCTCATTGATGCACACACCCCCATTCTTGCATGGGGACGGGCTCATGGCGCACTCATTGACATCTTGTTTGCACGTCTGCCCAGAGAAGGCAGGCAAGCAGTTGCAGATGTAGTGGGACTCAAATGGCGTGCACTGCCCGCCGTTAGCACAAGGGTTGGAAGCGCAAGGATCAGCCTGCTGGCATGTTTTGCCTGGAAGGAAAACGAATTACAGGATCAGTTTCACATTATGGAAATACTGACGTCTTGTATTTCCTGTACAGTTACTGTGGTTACTTGCTTCAATAATACAAGAAGCCACAGGACTTTTTTGTTATTTCTGTTAATAAATAAATCCTTTATTATACTTGATTTAATGAGGTCACCCAGACCTCAATCTGCTTGTTTACAGCCATATGAACCATGCACAATTACAAGTCTGTACAGTGGTTAATGTTGCTACAGTGTAACCTTACATGCTGACCATAGTTTAGCATTTTAGACAGTGCCTTTACCTGACCAGCCGGGGGGACAGGAGCACTCATACTGCGTGAGGCTGATTAACTTGCACGATCCTCCGTTCTTGCAGGGGGAGTTCAGGCACGCATGGTTGACTGGCGTCAGGCACAGGTCATCGGTGAAGCCTACAGGGCACGTACAGGTGAAGTCCGCCTTGTTCCCACTGATGACTGGGTGGCAAACCCCGCCATTCCTGCATGGAGGCGGGTGCTGGTAACAGGGGTTGCGAAATTGGCACCTGTTTCCCACATAACTGTCAGGACACCTGTGGAAACACAATAACAAAAAAATGGTCACTAACATATCAGCAAAATAGTGCATGTTGTGTGATCCAGATGAATTCCCTTTAACGTTGTTGCTGTAGTGGTATCCATTTAACCACTGCCTGCAAAGCCATGCATCTCATACAATCACCTGTGTATTGCTATCAGTTTGTGGTCACTTTTCCAGACAAAACACAAAGTTTCAACTAGACTGCCATCTGGTCTCCCTCATGATCCCTCCAGCCAGCAAGGCTAACAGACACTCATCAAATAAAGAGATCAAATTAAGGGTGAACTGCCTGCACAACAACCGTAACACTTTGAATAATGAATTGGGCTTCCCTGGGACCCCAACACCCACGCACAAACAAGAAAGAAGGGCAGCGTGGATGTATTCCCACAGTTGTAATAACAAAAGAGTGTCCATTATAAGAGCCAGTGTCCCCTGAGGCCAAAAGAAAGGCACAAACAAAAGAGGCCATCTCCCGGCTCACTCGCACACGCGCACTCGCACCAGAGCGCTGACCAGTGGCGGCAAACACATGCTAATGCCCCCTCACGCTACGCAGGACTGAGACAATAGGAGCAATGGCATTAAAAAAAAAAAAAAAAGAAAAAGTATAAGCTCGTTGCTAGGGTTACGAACTCTTCCCAAGATTGGAGGGGTCAGAATGCCTTTAGACGATCACCTTCTGGTCTGGCTGACCCAGCACAGACAAGCATATTGGAGGGGACACCTGTACAGAATTTCAGAATACGCCTCATAAAATTTCCAGATCGCTTTAAAAAATATACACTTTGGTTTCAAACAGTTAAAGAAAAAAAAAGAAAGAGATGTATGTCAGCAGCTCTTACAGTGAAATTGCTCATTTCAGCCTTTTCTCTATGCTCATTCTGTCAAAAGACAAAGTACTGTCTATCCGAGAGCCTTTGAACTCCCAGCACATATTATCAGACTTCAAAGCTGTTCTCTCCACCTCAATACCTTGTATTCTTTCACTGGAGAAGTCCTCCCCGGCATCAATCAGAGCTGGGGGGACAGACAAAAGACTGGTCTTCAAACTTTGAGAAGAGAGCCATAGACTCCATAACAAGGTTATCATGGAGCGGCTTTGGCATAAGCCCCAACAATTTCCCTTGGTGATACAGAGATGGTATTTCTCCCTGCATGACAACACCAAAAGACCGGTGAAACCACCAAATGCCTGAAAAGCTAATGATCCTGGAGAGGGGCCAAACATCCCCATACTCCCCCCGGTGGGGACTGCAGAGGCCCTCAGGCAGAGGGGGGCTGTGGGGGGCGAGTGGACTGTTGTTTTTACAGAGTGTCTCCTGGGATTACGACGCCTCAAAACTTTTGCTGGGGAAAGAAAACATCCCGCTGGATGTCTGGTCTCCACAATAACAAATTTTGGGGAAAGTCCTATACGTCGTCCTTTCCCATCTACCTTTCCCCCCACTGTCCAGTTTAGTCTAGTTACTTCTCTGGAGATCAAGCGGCACGGAGTGGCTGTGGCGGTCCAGCGAGGCCCACTGAAGTGCCGCATTAGGGCTTTAAGCCACAATGTACACAGCCTCATTTCTCACAACCAGATAGGGGGGACAACAGCAGACTGGCTCCATGACAGAAACCATGCACACTTTCTCAGGGGCATGTTAATACCCACGCCCCAGCCGCGAATCAGATACACTGGTGCTCACTCCAAATAATGCCGCCCATGTTGCCGATCATTTTCCGATCATCCTTTTGGGATGGACGGTGATGATCACTCTCATATTCCAGTCGAACATGAGGGAATACCCAACACTAATAAAAAACAGGGAGTGGGGTTGAATACTTCCTCTTTACTATATAGGCAGCTGTGTAAATTATGCACATGCGCTCGATTTTGAAAAATATGAGAAATAAAACCATTTTCATCTAATCATTATTGAAATATTTCAAGATTCCTGAACATCTAAAACGAGTGGTTAAAAACAGGGGGGCTGGGGAGGCTTACACAGAGAGCCAGTGAGGGAACGAGGGGGGGTACGCATTGGGGATAATAGAGTTAGGCATCTGTTGGCCTCCCAGAAGCACCACAGGGGCAGGTGCGCATGTTAATGAGGGGACGGCAGCTGCTAGCCACCGCTCGACTCTTTCTGTGCCCCCCCCTCCTTTCCACCCCTGTCCCCAGGAGACTAGTGGGGCTGGGGGCCGCGGGTGGCTGAATGGCGTCCCCGCTGTGGGGCAGGAGCGGGCGGTGGGATGAGTGGGCCCATTGTTCCCCCGTCATTCAGGGCTGACCAGGACCGGCGCCTCCACACTGAGAGAGTGTGCATTCAGCTGTTAAGCCTCCCCTCTCTCCCCACTGCCCTCTGTTCTTTCTTTCTGTTCTTTCACTCCCTCCATCTCTTCCATGCTGCCTTGAGCCCTTTCACGCAACGCGTCTCCCCCCCAGCCCTTTCTCTCTCCATCCTTATTTTCTTCCCGCTTTCCTTTTTTCTCTTTTCGGTGCAACTTTTTCAGCTTCTTTCTCAGACTTCACACTTGCCTGTAAGCATGGCACTACGAAATCTGAATTTCAACATCCTCTGTCCACCGCCCCTCTCTCCTCAAAACTAGGGGCTTATTCACCCTGCAGTGTGCTATTTTGAAAAACGAGTTTAGCGGGAGTCCAAGAGAGGAAATTTTAGTATGGGCATACACCACTGAAGAAACCCACACAAAATAGTCACAAACAAAGCAGTTCCGAACAAAAGGAAATTGGAGTTGGGAGCACTACTTTTTATGGTCTGGGTGGAGGGGGACGGGGGTGGGTGAAAAACGGGTGGGGTGGACTTTTGGTTTGTGAGGAATGTTGGCGTTTACTCCAAAATTCACTCCCCCCAACAGAGCTCGCTGACAGCGCTGCCGAGTGGACAACCCTGGCAGCCGCACTTCGCAGGATCCCGTGAAAACTCTCGCTAGCTTTGAAATGGCACCACTCTCACCCTTACCGCCACCACCCATCCCCCCTGCATGCCCCCCCACACAAAGTTCCACTTCTCACAGGGACACAAAAGATAAACATATAAAATTCCAACAGAGCTATCCACGGGGCGCCTCTGGCAGAATGCACACTGACCACGACTGTGGAAGCACGCGGAACCCTCCCCTGCGTGTTCGGCCCAGGAATGCTGCCCGTTTGCCACTGTTTGACTTGGCGAGAGCCTGTCAAATACACTGTCAGCACTAAGTATGTGTGTTAAACGGAGGAGCCACACGCTACCTGAGCCCTAGTCACCAGGGGAAAGAAATGATTCGCTTTCCACCTGTGCTCTCGCTCTGACTCAGCTCCCACACAGACAGCCACTCCATTCCTCTCCTCCATTCTGCCCTGCAAGCTGAATGAAATGGGTAACTGCAGCTGTTACTAGCATTTAAACTTCTACAAACGGTCTGAAATGGCACGCGGCATTGCAGAGTGTAAACATACCGTGACAGAAAACAAAGTCACACCAAATAAAGATCAAAGATGGTGGGTTTAAAACGATTCACACACCACCATTTGTCTGGTGTTCGATGAGTAGAGAAAAAGACTCTGGAGATAGACCGCACAAAGAGACTGAAGGTATTGAGTGAGTTCTGTTGGGATGATACTGTAATCTATCCCTATGCCATTGTTCCCTGTCCAGGATCTCTTTGTTCTGTTTGCCTGGGTTCCTCAGTCCTCAGCAACAGGTTTCTCCCAGTGATGTGACTTCCCCCCGGGGCTGGAGCAGATGTTTTCTCGACCTCTGACCCCAGCCCATTTGCAGCTCAGGGGTTTACCCCCCATTGAGCCAATCTGCCATCTGCCACTTCAGGGACATACAAAAAAAGGCTGACTGACTGATGACAAAAAGTGAAACTCGCCCAATTGTGTGCTGAAATGCCAAAACTCTGGAAAATGTCTTTGAAGGCCGAGTAAGAAGAAGAGCGTGGCACACGTGCTGTAGGACAAAGGAGGAGGCGAGCAGATGCTGCTGGCTGAACAATGTCAGGCCTGCACTGGATCGTTCGATGGTGACCTTTCTGAAAATCCAATCAGCTGAGATACATCTCATGATCATATCTGATTCAAATAAGCAGACCCTTTATTCGGGCTTTGTGTCCAATGAGGAATTTTTAAAGCCATAAAATTACAGAAGAGGTTTGGGTCTGTGCTCTTAAACCTTTTCTGATCAGTCAGCAGGCCTCCAGCTCCTTGTTTCCTGCTGTTTAGTGCCTCTGAGCCCATAAAGCTCTCTCTTTTTCGTCTGATCTCTGCATTACAGCTCCAGCAAACCGGCCTGTCTCTCTAATCATTACTCGAGCCCTGACCCTCCAGGCCCACATCTGTTAGAGTCAATTAGGGCTGTGTTTATTTGTCTATATGGCTGAGGGAGCCCATGGGAAAGACCGCCTCTCCTGGGAACAGGAGAGGGAGGAGGGACTAATGGCTCTGTCTGTAAATGAATAGTATTCGCAGCCACTTTTAAAAATCCTTTGAAAAGGGCTAACGGTATGCTGCCTTCAGCCTAACTGCAGTAAAGACAAAAGAAAAGAGGAGGAACTTATTTCAACCATCTGATGCTTAAGCTGAGTTTTGAAAATCCATCTGTTTTTTTTTTTTCTCTCTAAGTCAAAAGTCCACAGCCACAAAAGTGCTGGAGAGGGACATGTTTACTTGCCACAAAAAGAAGTTTTTTTTGTTTCTGTTCTCCTTTGTGAGTGGGGTACTTTTATATAGCATCTGGCATTGAAAGGAATAGGTCTTCTGTTAAGAGATTACTGGCAAACCGCAGGTACTCTTGGGCATGACAGAGAGTTGCAACCAAGTTATTGAGTGCATCACCTGCTTGGCTGCTTGCTGGGCAGTTTGTGTTCATCACCTGCTAGGCTGTTTGCTGATGAGTGTCCATGGGCAGATGGTTTAGCTCCAAAAGCAAACAAAAAAAAAAAAAAAAAAAGTATTGAGTTGAATGTTAAGTGCGTCACTTCTTCCCAGTCCAGTAGACCACATGTTCTCTGCCAAGTTTGCCTGTGCGTGATGTTAAATCAGTGATGGTGGAAGCTTTCCTGAAATAAGCCACTACAAGGGGTCGTGGCGGCTCATATTTCTACTAACGGGACAGGAAGTTACAACTATTTGGCGTACTTCAGTCAGTGGCGAGACTCCTCTGCACAGTCAGATGAGTGACTACAGTGACCTTCTCTGATGCTCTCGCCAAGAGAAACCCAATCCTCCAGCCCGGTGCCTGTGGTGATATGATAAGAGACAGCACCTTTTTCTTCTTCGGCTTGGTGAGGACTCTTCCTGTGTCCGAATGAAAGAGGAGCCAACAGGAACTCGGACGCCCACAGGAAACAGTGGCTGCATTGAGGCTCCCTCGTAGGGACAAGGGGGCTGCTCACACAGCCATCAATGTACAGCGGTGGCCACACACGCCTCTGAATTAATACTCTGTTGTGAACCCATTTATCATTTCCCTCCCGTATGTTTGTGCTCCCATCTGCTCCACTGAAATTCCAATGAGACTTCAACACTCCTGCGATTGATATCTTGGGATCTCTTTCATCCCAGGAATACTGTGCCTAAAATACACAATTAGGGCTGCAATATACCTTTTGCTTCCGGGCCTCAGTTTATTTCTGCCTCAGAGGAGAGTCAGCCAGCAAGACTCCAGATACTGGTTTTCCATTTCATCATCCAGAGTGCTTGCCAACACAAAGGCACAAGTCTGTCCTTGCCAGAGGTACTTTTACTGTAAGCAGTCCTCAACTACTGTACATTCAAGTTAAGTTACAGTCTTTGGGGAAGAAGCAAGGGTCAGTGCAAGCTCCGCTGAATGATCCCCAACACACACACACACACACACACACACACACACACACACACACACACAGAAAGATCTACCCCTCCCTTAGCTGAACAAACACAGCTTACAAAATCCTTTTCTCAAGCCAGATTTTGCCATAATCAGAACAACACCAGGCCACACGATCCACTCTATCGATGGACTGTCAAAAATCTTGGTGCGATTAAGGAAGACAGCCTCTCCTGGTGCATGTGAACTTTCAGCACCCTCTCAAGCCTCACGTCTCTTATCTCCCTGTCTGGGTCTCGGCCCTTTGATCGCGGCCAGCCACAAACCCTCTGGCCGCAGGGAATTCAGAACTCGGGCGAGTTTTCCTGGGCTGCTTTCCGTTACCGTCAGCCCGGCCGACGTGCGGCCTCATTTACAGCCCCAGAGATAAGTGCTCCCCCCTTTTCCCCTGTATCTAATAGTTAAGGTATTTATGGCATGACGTGTCGAGGAGGTCTGCTGTATCCCTCCCATACCTCATAAAACCAAACCGATGGGTTACACACTTGACCTCTAAATGACTCTCCACATCGACACTCCTGTGAGCAATTGAGCTAAACCTGAAAACCCTTTCAGTACTGAACCCTGCAGATAAATGACAATTTAAATGACTTTAAAAGTAGAGGGAGTTTCATGGTAGACCACTAAGGGCAACCTTCACCTTGCCAATGTGGTGTGCCCTAGGAACAATCTCTCATCACCCAGGACTGTTTTGGCTCTCACACAACCAGGAAGCTCTTTATAGCCTATCCCAAACAGCAGTCCGTTAGGTCATTTCATGACCACTATGCAGCTGATGCAGAAATGTTGTTTTGATGCCCAACAACACAATGCAGAAACTCCATATTTACATTATATTGTCACCTTGCTAATGCCTTTGCATTAAGTGGATAAACTTGGTATGCGACTGCAGCCCTGCTCAACAGCTATTTCAACACCCCACTTTCACAGACAGTACTTCAAATAGTGCTTACAGTCACACATTTGCAGAAACGGCTTTCTTAAAATGCTCCATCCAGAGACTAACTGACAGACCCATTCAAGGAAGTGGTAAAACCATAAGCGTAACTATTTTATACAAAAAGACAGAAACAAGGACAATGTACAAACAATTTTAAAACAGACCTACAAACCTGCTGTTAAATCTATGAATGAAATTAGGCAGAATGCAGCCACATTTTTTCAGTTTGTTTCTTTTTGCTTAAAAACAAATAGCTATACGATCTTCAGCGATCACATGGCCCCAGTCAGTCTCCTGGGAATAATGAAGTCCAGCCCCTGTTTACGTTTTTAATGGTTTTGGGTTTCCTGAGCTGTTTAACCAGAGCTCTTAATCAAGGCCTCTGGGCCCATCTCAATGTGGTGATGAATTTGTTCAGAACATGAAAGGGTTGTGGCAACAAACTGTGAAACTTGCTCTCACTTATTCAACAGGAAGGACTTGCTCTCTACAGACTGCTCTGTAGTTTCACAAAGCATTAATTAAAGGCCGAACTCAAAATGTGGAAACATTTGAAGCGTGACCTTCAAACTGTATGTCTTCCACATCAGCATATTGGGTGTTAAGTAGGCTCAATAAACACACAGGTACTTGTCACAGTCACACATGCATAGCCTGAAAAGGTGTTAAAGCTGTATATTTTCTACAGAATTGTGGTGGTGTCAAATGCTGCGATTATTACAGTGTGATAGTGGGCAAGAATGAGTGATCTTTGTACAACACCAGGAAACTCCATTGCCGGTGACTGTTTCTGCACTGCGGGACTAGGCTCATTCACAATAGCGAAGGAGAGCACCACAGGAAACATTTTGCTTGATCAACAAGACTTGATATGGATCTAAAAGCAGGCTATTTGACTAGAGTTCAAAATTCATAAGCTGAAGAACATCTTTAAAAATAACAAACACACTCAGGGAAACCCGTGAAAGAGTTCACACAGACTACCATCACACCAGTGCTCAAGATGAAAAACCACAGCCGCATGTGGAACAAAACATTACTCATGTCTTCACTTCAAGGCAGCACTTTCATACTTCTGGGTTTCGTTTTATTTGTAGAACAGTAGTCTTACTTTCTCACAGTATACTTACAGGTGGTACTAAAAACTTTTTTAATTACAAGAGAACAGCTTGCAATATGAATTTTGAAACAATGCATGAAATTATAGAGAAATGGTACTTTGTAATGTATACAACTTATACCTCTAACTATAGGGCTTAATCTAGTTGACTTTGTATAATCTGGGTATTCCTTTTAACAGTGCTGATAATGATTAACATTGTGCAATTAATATGGGGGAGACATAAGCAAGTATACATCCTTTATGTTATGGGAGGCACAGACTTCATTGAGCAGGAAAATGAATCCATGCTTCAAATAGCATGCTGCTAGAATAACCACGTTTCTGTTCCCACTGCTTGTGTGCATGTGGGAGTCAGGACCAGTCAAACCTCGCTGGCATGGCTGGATACCTCAGAGGAATTCCCCTTCATTTGGGCTCCTCATGACCTCTTGTGCCATGGTCACTACCCTGGCGCCCACCTATCTCCCACAGGTTCACCTCCTGTAGTGGCCCTGATGAGCAGTGCCATGTACAGCCAATTCTCTCATAAACACTTGCGGGACCTGCGGAGCCCTAAAAACCACCTGTGGGCAATTCCCACGATTTGCTATACCCTCACCTCCAGGCGAAAACTATGAACCACAGGCTGTTAAAAACACACTCTTGGATTGCGGAACCCCCCATCTCTTTTATTATTGTGGCCTCTGACAGGGGCAGGAGGGCTAGCTGTGAAATGCCGGCAGGCCTTTGGGATCTCCTGGCTTTCTGAAGGACACTTGTTTCCACCGCTACCACTTAACTCAACTAATGCCCTGAGGGGTCGGTTTTACGTTCCAAATGGCAGCTTCCCGAGTGTGCCGCGATTTTACACAGCTCCTGTTTTCTCACAATATCCCCTATCACCCGCTTATTCAGGCAAGGCCGTGAACTGCATTAGGAAGAGATGGCGGACACGTTCTGAGGAAGCTGAGGGAGTCTCTCTCAAACACAGGGCTAATTGAGGACAAACAAACCCCACACAGAGGTTGTTAAAAAAACAAGGCTACCTTTGCTTTGTCATTGTGACAAGATGAAATGGGTTCAAACATTGCAAAAACGGGGGTTTTAAATAATGTGCCTATTTTAGGCCCTGGGGGCAGAAAACATGGCTGATTTTTCCAAGAGCCCTTCCTGTTTACACAATTTCTGTGAGCCAAATGGCCCATCCTGTGGGAAGCAGCAGCAGACACAATCTGGAGAAGTTTCATCCTGAGCCTTTGCTATCTAGCTACACAGAAGCTTAATTTCCAGAGGCGTTAACTATCTTTAAAAAAAAAAAAAAAAAAAAAAAAACAAGCAGAATAGAAAAAAGAAATTCTGTGCCACCCACAGACATAAAGCTGTTCATATTTCCACAACACTTCCCGAAACGCTTTATTCATGCTCAAGACAAAGGATAAGCTCACCTCACACACTTAAGTATCGGTATGCACAATAGGCTGCATTATATATAATCTTTCATTGTTTCTGCAGTTTTTCTTACAAAAGATAAAACATTCCACTGTCATTTAATTATCAATAGTCTTTGTGGAACCTGCAGAAAAACTCAGGTTGAACTCTGACCCCAGCTGTGACCTTTAAGTGCGTAAAAGATACTACGATTGATGGTTAGTCCACTTGTTGAAAGAGAAATAATTAGTAAAAAGGAAGACAACCACCATGCCTTTTGGAAGGGTAGAGCTCATTTATAGTGCCCGTTGCATCTCCTGTTTAATTGGAGGAGTCTGAGGATGGAGCAACACAATGGTAGCTTTGTGGCTGGGCGAGAATGGCTGCCAGACAGAATTAAGACGTGGCCCGGGGCCAGCGTGGGTCCCTGCTTTCAGAACCTTCTCAGGGCTGCCAAGAACCAACCTGGCCCACTTCATCCCGCCACTGCGTTTAGCCACAGATCTCCAACAGGATAATCCGTAAGAAGACACCAGTGCACTGGGCTCTAACTTAGAACTTCCCTCTTCACCAGAAGTCTTTGTTTGAAGAGAAAAGGGGGAGCAGGGCTGTTGAGGACAGTGAGTGTTTGGCCCATCACAAAAAAAGCAACTAGTTATATGTTGAACAAAGTTCTGATAGTCAGAAATGAAACAGATCTGGTCTCACTTGTTTGCTTATTTTTTTCCTTTCTTTACCCCTCTGAATTCCCTCAAATCACAATTACATCCAATCTAATTACACTTTACTGCCATCTGTCCTTCTAATGTAAATCACACAGGGAGAATGCCCATTCAGAATATAGAGGACAAACCCAGAGGGCGGGCATAGGGTGCAGGGGGGTGCGTGCATTCTGGGAAGCCTCGCACCGATTAGTCACACAGCATTAATCTGACTGGGGAACAATAGCTGCCGAGCTTCAGGCGAACCCCAGCTGTCGCCCCATAAAAGAAATGAAAAACAAGATTTAGAGCTCCGAGCGTCTCTGGGACTTCTGCTGGAGAAGTGTCCTGCATTCATTAGCGGCAGGCTGAGAGACAGGGAGAGGGGGCTGCCTTTGTCCCCCAAATCTCCCCTGTGCCCGATTCACCCACTCACTGGAAAGGTTTTTCTTTTCTTTCTAAGAATGTGTATGTACTGGGACAGCACAGGGGCTACAAGAGTAAAAAAAAAGGAAATGCAGTGCTCCTTGTTGCCAAGCAATGCTGCACATCAAAAGAAGGAATGAAGCATCTCCAAACTATGGTGGGCCCTTCATAGCACTGGATCAGCCAGCTTTTCCCAACTCTGTGCTGGAGTTATGGACAAGTGCAAAAAAAGTACAACCATCCTCAGATTTGACTGTCTGTGTCAGTGCTGTAATGATTACCGGAGCTGAACAGCTCTGTAAGATACTCACTTGCATTCTGTATTTCCATCTTGGGAGGCTTCACACCTCCCATCATGCAGACATGATTCAGCGATCCCAGTGCATCTTAGACCTGTGGAGATAAAATGGTTACAACAGTGCAACTGCACAGATTTTTAATGCAAGCAGACAATTAAACTTGAGAACCTGCACACACAAATTTTGTATTGGGGCTTTATATCCAAATAAAGTAATGGGTGAGTGCTGGTGTTCGTTGGGATGGATTTGGGTCTACATAATACGCATTTATTAGTTTTAAAGTTTGGGCTGTAAGGGTACTATAATCGACAGGTTATACTTGCTTAAGTGTGCAAGCCTTTGACGTTAGATTATTTTAATCGTATTTCTGTGCCGCCGCATTACAGAAGTTGGAAGCGGAGGTATCAGGTCGCGCGGTGCGTGGCTTTAGAGCGCGAGCATGCTGGGAGAGCGTAACAGCTGTGGAGCTCAGATGTGTGAACAAAAGAAATCAGAGTCCACCACTGTAGCCCTACAACACCCTCCTGTTGCACTGTTTACAGCGGAGAGGAATAATGGACTTGCTTCCCCCCCACCCCCTTCCATGGAGTCGGCACACCCCTCCCGCTCACACTCTGCTGCTGCTTTCCCCCCCCAACCCAAACACACACGCACTTTCCAACTTCTCCCTCACACCACTCTAAAGATACACGCGCAACAGATTATCACTGTAATATCACAAATGCATTCATATTCTAAGTAACGCCGTACTCAAAACATGCAGCCTTACAACAATAGCTTTAACTTTGACACAGATAGCGTACCGGATATACCCTGACTCAAAGTTCATATTTTGTACGCAGTCAAAACATCGTGCTCACTCTATAAAACGATTCTAGTCAAATTAAGGAACACTTACAATAATGCAACTATATTCACAACCCGCCCAGCTACAGCACTGTCATAAAGCTTCAAACTTTGAATGAAATCTTGTTAACGTTACCCATTTTGGTAACAGCGTTTTAAAGAAAGTTTGAATACAAGCTTCCAGCAGCAAGCCGAGGACAGTTGCAACAAGTCAAAAGTACATTTAAGTATCTTATACGACATGGTGATACAATACAGAATAAAACGCTTTTTAAAGAATAAAAAGAAGATCTATACATTATACGAGCAGAAATTACACACGATTCTATGAATATTAAAAAATCAAAATCCTTAAATGGTTACGATGGAACTGAATGTATCTATCAATGACAGTATGTGATTCTAGAACATGTTACTCAATTACCTAGGCTGTATACAAAAACATCTCGGTCACAAAAAAATCTGTAGTTTGCTGGTCGAAGTTAAATGCAACAAGTGTCTGCGTCGCTACATAGAAAACACTCATTAAGTTTGTTTCGGCAATTTGATAAAATATCAGTTTATAAATAAACATAAAGGACGGCTGATTACTAAACACAAATCCAAATTTACACAACTGTACTACTATGAAAGTTTATTTCTGCACGATACTGCAAGAACCGAAATACGCGCTGTGTAATCCAAGTAACGTACCTCGTGTTAAAGCAATCACTGACAACAGAAATATTAGTTTCACAAAGAAATGATGCATTCCTTCTCTTCGGCTTTAAAGCTGATGTATAACTCCACGTAGGGTTAGCATAGATCCAAGGTTTCTTTTTTTCTTCCAGAAGTTTCAAAATCAAAATAAATATCCTCAACAAATAGATCCAACAAAATCTCACTCGTGAGAGAATTGTCCCTGTACGAACTCCGTGTGCGAGATGTTGTCGTGTCTGCTTCTCAGTTCTGAATGACTTCTTGCGCTCAACTCCGCAATTTCCACTTCGCGTCCTGGGGCGTTATCCTTCCGCGCAGGTACAAGTACTCACTACAACAATTTCTTCCTCAGCACTTTCTCAAATTACAGTGGGAAAAACACACCCATTCTGTAAATCTGCTTTTTTTTAGAAACTGAAGTTTATAGTAAAGTTGAGCGACCGTTAATGTTTTACGAACAGATTTTAAGTAAGGGACTAGCGGCAAAGCACTACTTTGTCCCTGTGCGCAGTCCACTAAGTTCTTGCCTAATTTACAAATCAATTGACGGCTTGGGGTAGCAGCTTGAGGTTGGCGCTAGTTGCAGGGATGCTTTGTTCTTGTCTGAGATGGAGAAAGTCCCCCATTCTATGTTTTTCAGAAGCAAATGGCGGAGTGAGTCGAAACACTTCTCTGAGTTAATATTTTGTAAAACAAAGTTGCTAATGCTTATTTTTGAGGTAAACACATATTTAAAACCCCCTACCGTTACCATTGTTTTCCCAGTGGGGTAATGGATCTTGAGTAACTACCTGATGGCTTCAGCTATGGAAGGAAAAAAACGAGTATGGACAACATCATACTGAGAATTTTAAGTAAAACAAAACAACGTATTGTGGTGTTATATAGCATGTAAAGCCTGATTTACAAATTCAAGGGACAAACTGGATCATTGTTTTGTCAGGTTTTATTTCAGTTGACATATAGCTGCATGATGAAATATGGACCTAATGCTGTATCTGCAATGATTATATAAATAGTAACTCTTACATGTAACTCGTATGCTATTTCAACAATCAAATGGTTCAGAAACAACTATTTTGTGGTACTATGTAAGTATTGATGGTTATCTCAGAAGTGTTGAAAAATGCTTTTTACAAAACATAAGTTCAAGGTGAAAAATGGATGGTTTCAGCAAATACCTTTAATTGCAATTTATAACAATGGTTTTCACTTACATTTAAGAGAGAGATTAATATCTCTTAAATAAGTAAGTATTTAATTTTGTTCAAAATCTGCCAATTTTTCATGGCTACAAGGCCTAACATGAAGACACAGTAGATAGCATCAATGTAAGAACAGTGAAAGCAGCTCTCATATGTTGTGTTTTTTTTTTAAATCCACATTTCTCATCATTCTTCTCCTTGACTGAGTTTTATGAAAGAAGAAGAGTGAAATGATAGTCAACTCTGATAAAAATCTCACAGTTCATCACCAGCATGGAAATATGACAACAAATCAACCCCCCACGTCTCCCCGAACAACCTGACACATACCTGCTGACAGTACCCAACCCAATGCTCTGGTTACAGCACATCAGCAAAGTCATATGCTGCTTCCTTGTTTCTGTCCCACCACATTCAGTATTGACTCAAAAGATCTTTAAATGTGCTATTTAACCTCCAAAGTGACAGTTAAAGTAATTTAAAGTAATTACTACCCTTCTAAACAGATTATTGCTTTTAGGTCTCATTCTGGCCTCAGAAATGTAGACCCTATCAATGATCAGAAAATACTTGTGTGATTTTGTATTTTGCATAAAACCAGAAAGATTCTCCTAAGGAATCAACTACAATTAGGTTGTAGGTGATGTCTTCCAAGTATAAACACTTATTGTCAAATTAAAGATCAATATTTATTTGGTATTAAGATTGCCGTTACTATACTCTTGTTATTCCCAAAAAAAAAAACAATTCAACGAGGAATAATGTAAATTCATAATTTATTGTTAATATGCATGGCATCAGGTCAAATGTGTTTCACTTCAAACTTGAAAAACCATTGCCAAATATTTTTACAGTTAATTTCTCTCGGTGAGAGCGACAGACGAAATACAACCCACGGTTTCTGCGCCCGGAGGCAAAGATTAATTTCACATAACTATATCTTTGCCTGACAGCGGGAGTGACCGTGTGCCATGACAGCACAGGTAAGAGTGCCGTGGGAACGTCTCAGTAGGGGAATCTCTGACCCCGCGGGCACAGAAAAGAGTTACTGAAGGGGAGGTGGTTACGATAAAAGAGACAAAGGGAGAAATATGCTCTGACATGCAGGAACAGCCCACACTCATAACTAGCATCATGCACGGTGTGTGAGAACTGTCAAAACTCTCTGCCACCACAAGTGATTACCCTGTGTGGTTTACTTCGCCTTGTGTGCACGCCCTCACATTCTCACTTGTAATAATTTTATTCAGCTTATGACTGACTTTATATTGCGACATGCAATGTCTGTGGCTTCCTGACGGCTGAGTGAGAAGTGCCAAAACCGACCTATACCCATACACTTTGCAAGTTTAAGTCACTGTGATTCAGTGGTTCATGTCGCTATAGCAGTTTCTTCATTATTATATAAATATACCGAGGCCAAAGGAAATCTCAACCCATTGCTGTCATTGAATAGTTAATGTTTGCGTTCAACACTGTGGTAAATAAGGGTGGAGCTAATTCTGATCTATCACAGTTATAATTGTGAGGCATGGCAATGCAGTCCATGTCTCACATGTCGTTTTCTGACAAATCCCACTACATCATGTCCACATAGACAGGAGACTTGTAGAAAATTCCTGTTAAGATTAAGCAACATGAGCTGCACCTGGCAGTTACAGTAAATTAGGTTTATGCAAATATATAATTTGAATATGCTGTCTTATGCAATTCTGAAATATAAATAATCAATTAACTTATCAAACTGAACTGCTGGGAGAAATACCAACAGCCATTTTCCCTGATGAGAGCTGAAGAAAGAAATCCAAGGTCTCTTCAGTTCTTCAGCCTGACACACTTTTGCCGTTTCATACTTGGAACCCACGATTCTCTGTCTCATACACTGAAACCACAAAACTAAAGTTCCATAACTCTATGCTCTACACATCTGAGAGGTGAAGTCTCTTGTATGACATATTGTAAGAAACAAGGTTTGCCTTTGTTTGAATCTAGTTTATCAGTAATCAAGACCCCTCATCAATAGAACACTGATTATATACAATGTGTAAATGAAAGTTTAATCTCACGTTCAGGAATAAAATTTAGAAAAATTGTAAAGCTAATCCTGTGTGCACATGAAATTAAGTACTGTATTCCAGGATATTAAACTATGGCATTACTTCTTTTTAAGGTCTCTGTTCCCAAGCAGCTGGCAAATCCAATGTCATAAACTAGATTACTTTCACCTAAGGACAGCAGAGCAACCAACACCTGCAACAGAAGTAAGTGTGTTGTTTCACATTAAACCTCACAAGTTAGGCTAGTTTCCTGGTTGCTCTGTTATGATAGTGGTTGCTGACTGTTAAAGATGGTTAAATGCTGACAATTAGTCTCAGGGCATAGAGAGGACATGGAGTGGTCTGTGATGACAAAGTAGTCTGGAAGGGCAAAGCAAGGACATATGGTAAATGAATATGCCTGAGAGGCTGTCCCTTCGTTGTTGTTGTTTTTTTGTTTTTTTTGGTGTTGCACATTATTTTGGTGTTCTAGACATAGTCAAAAAGAAGAGTGACCAAAGAAAGAGCTTTGCTGTTTCCTGAAAAATAACAAATGAAGAGATGCACAGGTTAAAGCTCTTGGATGCATGCTGTGATATAAGGATGCACGTTTTTGTTTGCTGCAATTCAGCTCTGATTGCTTGGATGAAAGAGATAAGACATGGGGTAAGCAATGAAAACACCTACTGTGTTTGACATTACCATTGCTGTGTGCTGATAGTCAATTAAATATCTGCTTCACTGCTATATAAAAAATAAGAGGTTAGTAGTTGTTTGTTGTGGATAATACACATTTTTAAATGCCAGGAAATAGTCGTAGCTATTTGACAACCATATGTTTTAATGGCAGCAGTTGATTTGATATTAATTTGATTTGAAATTGACTTTTGCTAAGTTTATTTTGCTCACTGATGCAGCTTGAAATCGTCTGAAACCAAAAGAGGGAATGTATTCAGTCTTCAGGGTACAGAGGTAAAATGTTGCAAACACAAACATTCTTCTAGAGGTATCTTCATCTTCATCTGTCCAACAGATTTAGCTGTTTATCCTCATGGAAATAGTGGAAGCTGATGTGGGGGCTGCTCTTGTTTTTGGACATAGGACCATTCGATATTATGCTCACAAAGATCCAGCAGAGTTTTCCATTGTGCAGGCAATTGGGCCTGTTATGTTGAGCCCAGAATCTCACAATTTGTGTGTGTGTGTGTGTGTGTGTGTGTAGTGTCTATACTCAATGGTGGAAGGTCAGAAGGGGGGTAGAAATGAATTAAGAAATACTGACAGATGAGTGGTGGAAATTATATCTAGAAATTTCCAGTAGGGCAAGAAAGCAAGTAATTCAAAGAAAGTTCTCAGTCTCCAGACTTGCCTGCAGCAGTGGGAGAAGTGGATACAATGTAAAAAGAATAAGAAAATAGACGCAGATGAATTGTGAAAAGTTATAAGAATAATAGAGGCAGACTGTAAAGAATATGAAATCATTTTTGTTTTGTACAGCAATCCAATCAGCCAATAGGTCGTTTACAAAGCACCACTCAAAAATGTTGACAGACTGAACTGTTCTCTCACTTGCAAAAATTCCAGGTGAGTTAAATTTTTTTGTTATCAATCTTTTTGGCTCCATATTGACAAGGTACACCTACACTATGCACCGAAGAGGATGCATTACTATCTTTTAAATGTAGTTTTATCAGAGCATCTCCTGAAATGCATGCTATGAATGGTAAAATCACAGCATCTGGTGAGGCACTTGGATGAATTGTGAATCTAAAGATTAAGATTTTTTCTCATAACATTTGCTCCTTCAGGTGGCAAGATTTAATCTGGGTTGCAAACCCCCATGAGTTTTTTTTTTGGTTCTGCAAATCATCCAACCATTATACCCTCTTGGAGTTCCAAGTGCTTAAGTATGTGTGATGGTTTATAGTCCTAATATACATCGTTTTCTTGAGTTACCTTAGTAGTCTATCTTCCATTGTCTTCTGTTTTATTTATTTTTTTGTTTATTGGGCTCCTAGAAGGCACAAACTGTCAACACCTTCTTAAATTGTCAGCGTGAAAAACTTATCAAAACACGTTTCAATAGAGTCTAGAAAAAAACGGACCCAGAGATGGAATGAATAAATGAACAGGGGTGCCTTTCATTCTGCCTCACTGTATCTTTCCCACAAGTTTGTTTGAAGATTTATTTTCCCCACGACGCTGGCATTTCACACTGTGGTAAAGAAATTTCCATCAATGAGATTTAAATAAAGACTCAAAGATGACTCTGTGAGACCAAAACAGGTCTGAAATATGTTAACACCTACTGCTGGTATTGTTAATGTTGTAAGCAATCTGACATTTGAGCAGTCTGTGAACAGAAATGGTTTTGTTTGCTGACTTTAAATGCATGTTTGTTTGTTTAAAGCTTTGGGACATGAGAAAATGCCCTCTAAGCAATTCACAGAGGTTGAAATATGAATAGTGTAAAGAGAAAAGAACTATGATGACATGGAAAACCCCTCAATATATTCATGTCAAAGAAATACTGATTGACTTATAAAGAAACAAATAATTGTGGTGGAGGAGGGCACTACCCAGTCTCTTTTTGAATGTGGCAGTGAATCTAACCCATAATCATAAATCAAATGTGTCATATGGATACTGAGTTCAAAACAGATCCAGCAGATTGGTCAGATATTCAATGTTTATTCTGTGAAACAAGTTGGCCGTCACAGTGACAGTGATGAGCTGGTAGCATTCATCATCGTTGCTTGTAAATGATAATTATTCAAAAAAACTACCGTTCAAGCTTTAAGTCAAATTAGATAGAGGATGTGAGGGGGGGAGGGGGACGATTGTTTCCTCTGTAGTCGGACCTGTTGTTGAGTCGGGGCCAGTGTGGGGGCCCTAGCTGTGTCTTGCTTGCAGCAGGAAACAGACGCCCCATAGTGCCACCACCGCCACCTCTGTGGGGCAGTCCACTTTGTGGAAAAGACAACACCATTCATCATGCCTGTCATAGTACCTGCAGTCACAATGCCCAATTGCTATCTTCAGCAGCAGAGCAGGAAGCAAGAAGAAAACTGGCATTTGATATCGCTATGTCTCCTCGACAGATCAGTCTTCTTTGCCGACTTTCTTGAACCATCCTCTCAGGGGAATTCCGCTAATAGAAATATTGTCATAAATATTTATTCGACTTGAAATTTTAGCTGAGCAAAATTTTTTTTTGCCAAGCTTGGTTGTATGTATTCTATGTCACAGTTCATGAGTGTACCACTCTGCTAGTGTGATGCTGTCTAATTTTATAGGTCTATTTATACTACTAAACTGAAACAAGGCAGTGATTTACATGTACAGTATGGTCTTTATATGGGTGCACTCACTATAAGCTGGCTTGCAATGGAATTCTTGCCATGTCATATCTTTTGAACTGCATCCCTCTGTACAGCAAACACTGTTAGTTCCAAATAAGGCAGACATGTCTACATGCTCCTTCCAGAGCATAGTATAAGCCCTGAGCATGTTTCCTAATTTACATAATAATCTATCAATAAACAAAAAGGATGAATTGATTATGGATAAAGGAATACTTGTCTGGCAAATGTTATTATTTATCATATAAAGTCATGAAATATTGTTCATTCTTTGGCTCTTGGTCTACTTGCTTTGCTCTGTTGAACTTGGACTGTGGCTCCCCTGTCTATCAATGACATTTCAGGGATTTATGACCCAAGAGCTGCTAAACAACCTGCAGCTGTGCAAGCAAAATATGACAATATGATTTAAAAAGCTGCAATCACTGTTGTCAGTTAATAGTTCTGACTATAAATATTAATTCCCAAGCATTGCTGAATATGCAGGAAATTTAAAGGGGTGGGTGTGGACCAGCAATATCTCTTCCAATGAACTAAATATGTAAGAACTTTGGGAAATTTTGATCAGCATCTTTGTCATCTGCCTACATGTGACTTCATAAGAGCTGATGAACTGATTTTATTAGCTAAAACAGGAAGTGAATGCTGTACATTGCGTCATACTTACGCAGGTTTCAATGCATATTCCGGCTCTGAGGTCTCCATTGAGGTCTCCAGTGTAGCATTTCCATCAAGGGGAGAGAAAGACTCTCCCAAGGAGCCATCTGTGTACAATTAAGGAAAGCGTCCCGTTGTAAGTGGAGCCCACAATCCAAGTCCGTAACCACCTTGTCAAACTAATTTTAAAATGAACTACTGCCAGAGGGTGTACAAATGTCACAACATTTAAATGTTAGGGAGACATTTCAGCTAGTTTGAATCCCTTTTGAGGCAATAGAAAATGAGGAATTAGTCCTTTGTCATTTTTACATTGTTATTCTGTTAAAAAAAAACATTACTTCCATAACTCATTGTGATTTATATTCTTTGTCACTGTGACAAATAGTCTTGTTACATATCTAAGTGATCAGTGGTCAGTCCCATCTTAGCGCATATACCTAGCCCTAACACTTTCCACTCTTCTCTGTTACATCACAAAACCCAGAGAGGCACAAACCATGCTCTTAAGAGGCTTTTAAAACAGCCCCAAAACAGCAAGAATAAGGGCTGAGCCAAACTCAGAAATTACTTTTACTTTATTAAACGTTGAACGTTACACAGAGCTGTTGCCCTAACAGTAAGTAGTATAAATGTCATCATAATGGAATTCCAAATTCCTAAAAATCCACAATAGATATTTCATTCATTAACATGGCAGACACTCTGATCCAGAAAGGCTTACTGGACCATCAAGGTATAATGCATAAAGTATGTGGATATGGTGAATGTCTCAATGGATCTCCAACTTTATTACATGAACCAGTCACAGAAAGCAGTGTTGGAAATTGTCTCTGGATACAGGAATCAAACATACCAGCTGTTCAACTGATTTGTCAATTACAATTTTATGTCCACAGTCCACTCATTTATAGTCATAAACAATTTAGCAAAGTTGTTACAGATTTCTGTTACTCATCAGATTTAAGCAAACAAAATGATCCAAAACAAGTTAGCTTTTCTTTTAACAAAAAGATCACATAAGGTTTGCGTAAGGTCTTAGCATTGGGTTTTAGACAACAGATTTAAAAAGCTATCGGGAGGTAATGGGCTCAGTGTCTTTAAAGAACAAAGGGCTTATTTCAGTAATGAATGGATCAGTCCATTTGTTGACACTTCTCACTTGGGGGGTGGGGGTGAGGGGGTGGAGTCAAACCATTGTGGGACACATTTGTCGCAACATTTTTGTGAATGACAAAGAAATTCCGCAGGCTTAGCAATAGCTGTTAGTCTCTCAAGTTTGCAGTGATGTGCTTCCATGCAAAACGTGTATCAGAGCATATGAATATCAGACCAGTGCAAACCTCGCATGTAGAGGATAGGGCAGACAGTGCTCTTTTATGGGATCAAATCTCCATAGGTCTGCATCGGACAGAGACTCACCCTAGAACATTGTGTCTCCTTCCTGAGATCCATGATGACAAGTGGAGTTCTGTGATTTCTATGCCACCACATCATCCCAGCATCCACCTCACCCCCGGAGACAACATTCCAACTGTCCGGGCCTGGAGGTTATGGGGGAGGATTGGGGATTGTGTCAGGAAAGGCCACAGTGTTCCCAAACTCTCTTCCTGGGGTTTATTTCTGAACTCTTGCCTATGGCTGCACCCCCGACCTCCATCATGTTGTGGGGTAGATATCGAGAGGGGGACATCTACGAACTGAATGAGGTCAGATCCTCTGGGAGGTGTCTCGGGGTCTCAGTCAAACAGTCAGGAACTTCACAACATCACAAAAATAGAATGTCCTTCATTTGGAGAATATAAAGCCCTATCCAGATGCATTTTGCAAGAATAAGGAGGTGTGGTGGAAACAATACTCACCCAACTAAAACCACTTTTTTGTGTAAATCCCTTTCTGTTTAGACATAAACCACAACTCTCAAGATACTCCTTGTATGTTATTTGTTCTGTCCTGACTCTTGTGCAGCTGCTCTTCCTTGGTCTCTGTATTTCACTGCTTTTACTGTAAACTCTTCCTTGTATTTTACTACAACCAGCAAAATAAAATGTATGTAAATACCTAACTGAGCATATGCAAATACTCAAAGTGATCTTGTCTATAAACAGTAACGTACCAGAGGAAAGTCCCAAAAATCTGTGATGTACAATGAAGTAGACAAGAGAGACAAACAGAGTGTCCATTGTGGTGGTGAAGTCATAAGGTCACAAAGATGGCGTAGGTGACAAAAGGCCACGGGGGTTAGAGCACACTCCAGGTGTTACATGCCATACATACATCCAACGTGCCGTTCTTTGTGGTAAAGTGCCACAGTGGTTGCCGCTCCCTGCCAATGGCTTTCGCCTCACCCGTCACCTGCGCTCTGCAGGGCAAGCTCTTCCACAATGGTCTTCCTCTTCATGCTTCCTCCCTGGTCACATCTCTCTGCACAGAGTACCTCAGAACCTGCTGTGTCCACGCTATATTCAGAATGTGTGCATGCTGGTAGGTTTCAACACCTTCTCAGGGGGTCAGAAATAACTGTTTCCTTTGAGGCTGGGGCCGCCTGCGGCACAGGATGGCCTCTGACGTGTGAGAGCATAGTAGACATGTTTACAGGTGGACACAAATGGTCAGACGAAGCTAACAATGTAGATTGCTAAATTTATCCTCCAAATGTCTAATCAAATTAAATGAAAACTGTTGAACATTTTATAGAATATGGTCTTTTGTTTTATATTAAAGTGGAAGGTTGCATTGGGGTTTTTATGGAGGAGGTCATCAGGAATGCTATGGTAAAAACACAGTTCTAGGTACAGTTCTACCTTTAACCACTGTCCCTTGACCTTAGAAGAGCCCCAGATGGTGTGCATCAGGACAGTGAATGTGGTCATGTGAGAAACCGCATACGTGTAGATACAACCATGCAAGACATCAGGTAGTTATGCAACAATCAAGAAACAGATGATATGTTTTGACTGTGACAGACCAGGGGAACAGCCATGCTGGCATGTTTGTCGAGTGCAAATGCAATGCCAGTCCGTAATTATAAAAACACATAGTAGCCCAGCCTTCGGCGGCTCCGTCCCCAGGGGATGTGCTCGCGCTGCCTGCTTTAGGAGCTGCACACTATAGAACCTGCACAATTCTAAAAACAAAAGGAGGAAACTGCTCTGGGACTGGCCCAAAATCTCTTCCTGCCTGTGGCCTCACAGCTAAACTCATGCCTTATCAAGTGACCTTGATGTCAATAGATAGTGTGTTTGAACCAGGCATAAATGTAGGCCCACTTTGTATTAGTAAGGACTGACATATATTGCACAATTCATAGCTGAAGGTAATACTACAGAAAGACATTTTTTCATCACTGCGAGGCTATACCTTTATGAACATTTCTGCTTTGATCCACTAAAGATTAATACTGAACAATTAACTTTGACTGCAGCTCCACACAGCTGTCTAGCTGCCCACAAACAGTAATACTGGTTTGTATCTTTTCCTGCTCAGTGATTGTGGGGTGTGAAATTTTCCTTTTCCATTCTCTGTTCAAGGTGTAGCCCCACCCCAACATCCTTTGTGTTCTGTTCTCTTACGCTCTATGTAGCTTAGCTCTTTCACAGGGTATGGCACAAGCTGATTTTAACATTTGCACTTTAAGACCAAGATTGCTTGTTGCTATTCTAGTGATGAACTCTGACCTCTGACCGCTTATCACAGTAGCCCGGGGTTTCATGGCTCCTCCTCCTTCCTAGGTGCACTGTGGAGCCAAAAGTCCATCAGGCTCAGTCCGGTCACTGTGGATACCAACAATGTAGAGGGATGGTATATAAATCAGTGGCTGCTATTTCACCGTGAAGGTAGAGAAAATGAGGAAAAATTCATCACAAGCGGAATGTCAGAGACATTGAAGAGAATAGAGTAACCCGAAACATGACTGCCATGGAGACGTTTCTGTACTGTCAGAATGTGCAGATTTCACAGGCACCTTGGGAACGTCAAAGGTCACTAGTGACAAAGCACAGGCGAAAACGCAGCTCCAGTGCAACATGGGCCTTGAGCTTGAGTAATATTATAGACTAAAGTACATACAATTTAAAATGGCATGCATTAGATGAAAAGGGACACACAAGAGTTTTCCATTTTGTTCATGCAAACATTTTTCACTATTTGCTTCTTTTCGCCTGACTCACTGTTTTCTTGTTGTGTAAACGATCAAAATATATGTTTTTTAAAGAAAGCCAATCAAACAAAAGTTTTAAAGTAGCAAAGTATTGTTAATTCAAATTCTATTCCCATTCCTGAGTTTTCAAAGTCTAACTTTAAAGAAAATAGTGGTAATCTCTTTATAAAATAAAATTTGTGTTACTTACATGGTTTTTATACACCTACATTTCCTCAGAAACTATAGTGCTGCTTTGATGTTGAATCGCAAGGCTTAAAGCTATTCCAATAGAGCATAGGTGTCCTGTCAAACAGGAGGCTGAGGCAATTTTGAAATTTCATCTACTTTCTAAAATATAACGGTATAACTGTGTGTTTGTTAAATTGAGTGCTTTAAAGCCTTTGTGTTTTTAATCATATTGTTTCTAAATTTATTTTGTAACTCTTCTCTCAATGAATATAATTTCAAGATATTTTTTCATCTTGAAGCTGAATCAGTTTTAAATTGCACGTATCAAAGGTTATATGTTCTTAGGGCAGATCTGTAATGGAAATGTGTTTTTAGCTGAGAGGCACTGAATAGCTTCCACTGTGTCTGTGCACATTCTGGTGTAAACGATGGGTTTGCAAAGGATGCTGTGGTCGTTTTGTGGACAGAGAGTAGCGATTTGGGTGGAGCTGAGAACAGAATTTACAGATGGTGTTTTACTAACTAAATCTAAAGTGTTTATGAATGTGTTTGTTTTGCTGCTTGACAAGAAGCACATCTGGAAAAAAGCAGTCAGGAAACATGGTCAGAAAGTTATGAAAATTCAGCGGAGCAGCTGAAGTATAATAGCAAACAATGCCTCAGATGTGGAATCAAGCTGTGTTGTGACACTGAGGGTAAATCTAAACTGGCAGTTTGCCTTTTCGCACATCATTCTTGACAGTTTGAGCTCGCTTGTGTCGTTGGATAACCCTGAGGTGTGGAAAAGGAAGTTTGAAAAAAGTTAAAAGGGACAAAAGCCCAGCCCAAACAAACTGCTGTGTGTCTGAAACACATGTAATTAGGAGAGGTGACATCTGGGCCTGGTGTTAAAGTCAATACTCATTATTGGTATCGAGGCTAGCAGTGATCGCAGAATGCCTTGATCCTCTGAGGACTCGCACAGAGTGGGGTAAGGACAGAGTCCAGGGGGGTGGGGGTGGGGGTCTGGCTTTGGCGGGAAGCTCAGAAAGAGGCGTGTAATCGCCTGACACTCCCAAGCCCTTTGAAGTGGCTGGGGTGTGCATGAGCGTAGTTTGCGTGGGGTGGGGGGGGTGGGGGTTGTTGCCAGGGTTACCGAGCAGCACGCTCATCACTGCTCTGTGGCATCCTCTTGATGGGACAGGAACACTTCAGGGACACAAGGGTGTGAAGAATTAACACCTCAGGGTGTGTGGGGAGAGTGGCACCACAAGTGTGTAAAGAGGAAAGAGTCATCAGGTGGGTGACGGTGTGGGGGAGGTGGAGGGGCTATCAGATTTATCATTGATGGGTATTGATGAGAGGTGAGCATAGATAAGAGAATAAAATTGACAAATGACTGTTGACAATAGATTGCAGTTGATGTGATGGTGGCAGTGATAGGGGTGGGGGGTGAAAGGGATTTCTATTGTTAGCAGACAGATATCCTCACTACAGCAGCTTTCCTTCATAATTGCTTATAGTAAGGGATGCTTACCGACACGTCCCACTTACAACTGAGCTATACTTTAACAAATGCTTTGTATTTTCATAAGATTTATTTATTTATTTTTATTTTTATTTGTATTATTATCTAATACAAAGTCAAAGAAAAAAGACTTTCCAACTCCGACTTCCAAAACAAACAGAAGAATCTCATTGTAGATATTAATTACAGGGACATTTGAGAGAAAGTGCGCATGAATGTATGGGGTGGGAACATAGATGTACCTCTGTCACAAATGAAACACCGTGTGGATGGATTACCTCAACATAAAGGCCCTTATTAGCCTTAATTAGTGTTTAGGCCTGTCCTTTTTCTGTAATTGTGGGAACATTTTGTAGACATAATTGAACGTTGTCTTTTGTTGTTTGGTGGACATTGCTTACCAAAAGGGGAAGCGATGTCGTCAGAGTGTGAGAATATTTGTTTTCCACAGGATCAAGGGATCATTGGAAAGACAACTGTGACTGTGTCCTCATTCAGGGTCCTGTTTTAAAGTGGATTACAAACAGACATAAATACATTGTGAGCTGAATCTTATTGTCTAGTACAATGACATATACATATTCCTATATACAAATGCTGAAAAAATTTACAGTTACATGAAAATTATATGTTATTTTTTGTCAGTCACATTTTTTATGATTATTTAATTGATATTTTATTGATTTTCTGTTGAAATGTAGCTTTTTTCTCACATTATCTATGGGATCTTCAACTTTTTACAGCTTGACAAGGTCAAAATATATATATAAAAGAGAGAGAATGAGCAAAGCTCTTCTTGGGTTGAAATCTGACAAACTGTTCTCTTTGGAGAAACTAGTGGTATCAGATGGATTATGAGCAAAACAAAAAAAAAAAAGAAAAAAATATATGCCAGTATTTTAAAACACCAGACACTCACAACATCAGCAGTAAGGAGTAAAGACCTATACAGCTGTACAGCAATGTATCACATAAGGGAACCTTACTGTAGTAGATTCTAATAATGTCATCTTTTCACGTAAATACATTCTGTGACATAATAAATAAAAAGACATATCTGAACAGACTGCTCCCCCCTGCTTTTGATTTTTAGACCTCTCACCAATGGATAATCAGTAAGTAAAAGATTGTAAACAGGGGGAGTAAATGAGGAGGTGGCTGGGTTTAAAACCAGGGTGTTTGATCCTGCTGGCTCTTTTATCTATGGACCCGAAATATGAGAACTGACTGCTTTTAGCATTTAAGGAAACAAGATCTGCAGCTTACAGCATGGTCGTGTTTCGGTTTACTCCATTCCCATCTCCATTGCACTTCCTGCACTAAATAACTCAGGGCAAGCCTGGATTCCTGGGTATTTATAGAAAGGTTTTAGACTGCACTTCCGATTTTCTCTGATTGTTTTCCATGTGAATATCAAACTGTCCCCTCAGCACACAACACAGGATATTTCTCTTCCCAAGTCGGTGTCACTTTATTTGTCTTTGCAATTACCAACAATACATAAGCATTGTGGGATCCAAAAGCAAGTGGGTAGAATCACAAAAACATCACGGTGTCCTCAAGGACAGAGGCCCTGGTTCAGTCTCAGTGTATTGTTTTTTGTCCTTCAGTTGGATCGACACATTACATTTAGCTTATGTTCTTATCAAGAGAGACACACTGTCCATTCACACAGCTATGTATTATTTATTTCTTACTAAAGGAATTGGGGTAGGTAGCTTGCTCAAGGGTACAACAACATTGCACTAACTGAGATTTTAACCCACTACCTTTTTGCTGGAAGCCCAGCTCTCTGACCATTGCACAATTGCACTGCTCAGTATTAAAGTAAATGCGATATTTGTCGTCTCTGAAAATGATAGGTTTCAGCATTTGATACAAGTAGCAGGTTCATTTTCTAATTAAAAAACCACATCAAAGCATACACCATAAGAAGTACATTGCCCTGAAGTGTTTGCATATCTCAGTGTGCATTTGTGTTACAATTTTTCCTACTCAGTATTTATTTAATCTGTCGTGACAATGCCAAATGGGCCAATGTGATTGCAAGATGTTGAATTAAGATGTCATCCCCTTGAGAAGCATTGAGGGGCTTTCTAATCAAAACACTAAGACAAGACTGCGTGGGTTTGGAAAGTGATGACAATGACAAAATCCACAAATCCCATTAAATCATTTTCACAGATAGATGGATAAAGAGATGGGGAGCCATTGATTCCTCTGCAAGGGTGTAGACTAGTCCACACATGCCTCCAAGCCACATCTGTCTTTGGCTTCCCCTCTTTGTGTCCACAGCTTTATTAGCATTTGTAAAGGCGGAGAGGCAAGGTTTGTTTTCTTCTCTCTGACTGAATAATCACGGGGCCATTTGTCTCCCGTTAGGAGCGGGCCTGTACTGGGACTCAGATACTGTACACTTAATCTGTGGGACAATGGGCACAAAACTCCAGCGCGGAGATAAGGATCGCTGCGTGCACTTCGAAAGCAGTGAACAAGAACGGCAAAGGGTCCTGGCTCGCTGTGAACAAACACGGCAGAAGAAAAAGAGACGCTGCCATCCTGACATGAGTGGCTGCCTGAAAACGACCTTTGCAGGGATGCCAGCAGACCAAAATAATAGGGCGTTAAATCTACTCTTCTTTCACTTACAGTTTATATTGCTCCACCAGCAGCCATATATCACCTCCCAGGAATCACAAACATTACCAGAAGCAGGGTGGAGGCATTGCTCTGGAAATTTTTGCTACTGGGGTCTAAAACACAGTAAAACACTCTGGCTGTGAACATCTTGCTAAGTTATTTAGAGTTTTTCTATTGAGAAAAAATTCTCATATAAGCATAACTTTTAATGCCCATTTAACTGATGTGTCTATTGGGACGTTTCAGCCTATCTCTTTCCCAGAGGGGGATTGCTGAATTTTCTCTTTATCACATTTGGATACTGATTGTTTTTCTTTTAGAGAACAGTCTTGGGTTCCTTTCAAAGAATATTTTATTGCATCCTAAGTTGCCTCTCATATTTGCACTTGTAAAATAATCAGGACAGGATACTTCCCCCTCCCTCTGTCTGAAGTAGGTCCTGTGAAAAAGTTGACAAAAATCCCCTCTGTCAAGCTGCCGTGGGGGTCAGAAGATTAAACCGTACCTTGAGTGGGAGTGGGCGGGAGGGGGAAGCACTGGGGTGTGACAGAAGGTCGAGGAGCAGATAAGGAATCTCATTACTGTGAGCAGCGTCTCTCCATAGCTTCATTACCAGATCACTGTCCACAAGTGATCCGGGTCCCCAACCCCCACAGCACAGTTCAGATACCCCACCCCCGACGCTACAAGTGCCACTGTGGAGGACAGACATCTGGTGGAGTCCCCCCAGCAGCAATGGACAGGGACCAGTGTCGCCTGACAGCAGATGGACAGCTGGGCCTAGTCTGGCTTCCCAGTTGGGTGGGAGTTGATCAGCTGAAGCCAATCCTGACTAGTCATTGGCCAGGGAAATCACATCAATCTATAGATACTGTGCCTGACCTTTGAAAAAAGGGCCTGCAAAACAAAGGTTCTCCATCACAACCCAATGCCAATGGAGTAAATGTTGTTCATACTATACATAGATATTTACTGTTTTTAATAAAACACTGATACAATAAGTATTGAATAGCATATCAACGATGGATAATATTTTTTTTCCTCTCTGGCACAGAAATTTAATGTTTAATCACATTCCTTTCGCCCTTCAGGTTTAAGATGGAAATCGTGTTAAAAACCATTTTAATCCTCATGTTTGTTATTCAGGGCAATTAGCATGAAGGTTTATCTCCCTTTAATATCTATCACATCTCTGTGAATCCTGGATTATATTTTATATTATTACTATTCATTGCACTTATTGTTAGTACAAAGGCCTTATGAGCTTATTAAAAAAGCATTGAACAAAAAATTGCAAAGAATTAAAGGAAAAAACAACATTGATTCACAATATTTAAGAAACAGAAACATTTTAGAAAACAATATTTAAACTGTGTTCATGACTCAAACTATATTCATATTGTATTTATTAATTTCATTTGTGAAAGATGTGCCTTACTGAATGAATTTGAAGTCATTTATTAGCGTTCGAGATTAAGGGCACTATCTTCCACCCAGCTGCAGCCAGTGGCTGAGTTACTGATCTGTGACCAGTGCAGTGGTCATTTTTCATTCAGCGCCAACATTCTTAATCCATTTGGGCACGTTGGCCTAAAATTGACGCATGGTCAGGCACGTTTCTGGCATGTTGCTTTTTTGATTCAGTGAAAAGTTGATAAGTTACTGCCAACCAAAATTGCTGTGATTTTAACAGCTCTTGTCCAGATAGTGATATTATTTCAGTGAGTGCCTGGCACACACACGCTGTTACGTAGCCTACACACAGTCACACAAATGTCTGGAATGTGTTTGTGTGTTTACCAATTGTTCATTGTCCCACATAGAGTTATGTATATCAGGAGACATACAGAAAGAACTTGATATAAATGTTTGTCATAATATTGATCTGAATGAGGTCACTCCAGTAATTTATAAAATGGGCACAGGAAGTAGAGGGCTGAGGGAGTGGCAGCTGAGAGTAATGTAAACATGTTATGCTGTAGCCTATTTGGTGAAATTAAAAAAAAAACTTTTAAAACTTGTTTAACAAAAATGTTATAATGTAGGAAACATTGAGTAGGACATATCCTAATTGTATACTGAAAGCCATTCACTGTGCACAAATATCATTCAATAGAGGTCTAAATTTTCTGGCTTCATCATTATTAGGAAACCAGTATAAACAGCATCAAAATGAATTGGGTTGAATCCCTGCATTACAGTGTTGAATTAAATAATGTACATTTCCCTAACAATCTAAATATAATTACTGTCATTACAACAGGCTCATTGTTGTAAAATATGCTGTTGTGAAAATATGCTACCATGTCATTCATCCCATTTTGGCATTTAGCCTTCCAAACTGCTGCATTATGCCCTTGAATGTTACAGGGTGCTATAGAGGATGATGTATTTGATGACGCTAGCTATACTTTGTCCTCGCCACACAACATCTCAATGTACCAGCAAGCTGTTTCCTGTAGAATCAAAACAAGAAAAAAAGGGATCAAGGAGAGGCATGGAAAAGGAAATTCACTGTGGCAACAAAATTCAAGCTCCAGAAATATAAATAAATAAAAGAATATTTGACAAAAAAATCTAACAGAAAATAGGCAAGTGAAACTTTAGTTGGGGAAGAGCACAAGGTTTTATTTTGTCAATGCTGTAAAAAGGGAGGCCTTTTTGAAGACCTACATTTTTCCAGGTTAGCATTAGATACATGAGAAAACTAAAAACCCCAACTACACAAAAATTACACGGAAAGATCTGTAGTCAGGGCTTATGCAGTAAATTAACATTTTTAGAAGGTGCTCTGCACTTCTCTTTTGCACTTTTGCACTCTGCACTTTTGAGTACAAGATTCACCTTCACCTCAACATTCTCACTTCCTGCTTTGCTGTCTTTGGTCGGAAAGTCTAAATATAAAATCTGCTTCAGACAACAATCAGAATCCATAAATAAGTCTGAAAATCTGCACCATGCCTGTTGGTTGTGAACAAACATGCTTTTTCATGTTCCGGAATAGATGAGGGACTACAATATTGTACAATAGTGTACACTACTGAATACAGACTTTGCCATACAAAATGAGAGAACAGAAAAACAGGATTGAAATGAAAACACATTTTATCTCTAAATCTAATCAAAAACATGCCAGCACTATATACTACCTACATTTCACTTGCATTGTGAGGTGAAAAGTCTGGAAGCATTTAGATGTTTTTGCTATGAAGGTGACAGTTGCCTCACTGTCTCCTGGAAAGTTTATTTTAGTCTCCCCACACAGACTCAGGGAAAATGCAGGACTTGTCCAAGAGTATCCTGGCTCCTCTTGAACTATAAGGAATGTTAATTAGTCACCAAATGCCACCCAATCTGGTCTGTCTGGGGCCATCACCGTTATGCATAGAGGTTTTTAAGATCCGGAATGACATTTCATAGATGCTGAAACTTCCAACACCACAATAATTAGTACACATCATCATGACAAAACAATAAACTAATTAAAATGAAGTAAGTACTATTCTAAAGCTGCTTACTCTGCTTTCCTGCCTGTGTCCTGTTTTTACTCTGAAACAAATTGACAAATCGTGTTATTCTGAGGTAAAATATACAGCTGGAAATATGTTGACATATCCTTAAATCATCGGTCAAAAGCATGTTACTAATGACAGGTTGTTTCCATGCCAAAGTGCTCCTGGCCTTTTTCCAGGGGGGAACAGCCACCAGTACAGGGCGTGGGTCACAGTTCGGATTTTATCGGACCCTGTGGGAGGAGAGACCAGCTCTGCAGCTCCTCTGGGAAGCACAGTGACCAAGCAGTGCCTTCCTTTCAGTCTTGGGAACAGATTTCGAGGATGGCCCCACAGTGTTCTTAGTGCTGTGAGGCTAGCCGGGACTGACCCCAGATACTGACTGACTGCAGAAGAGCTAAAATAGCCCCAACCTCCCCATGTGTGTGGGTGGGTGTGTGTGTGTGTGAGTGTGAGTGTGTGTGTGTCTGTGGTGGGGGGAAACATGTTTCCTTTCCTTCTTGAACAATCGCCACAGCGAGCTGTGCGGTCCAGGAGTCCAGCGTTTTGGTGCTTCCTTGCATGAGTCCAGGCTCCATTGTGCTGCACCCACATGCTGTGGCAGAGTGCTCCATCTTGGGGGTTCAGCTGAGCCACAATGAGCTGCAGCAGCACAATGGAGCTCAGGAAGGACACGGCTCCGTTCTGCCCCGGGCACGGCTTTATGAGCCATTAAGGGACAATGACCCGGCACGCACAAACACCCAGCCACACACACAAACACATACACAAGTATACACATGCACAAATAAACAAGCGCACATACGCACACACACACACCAGCATGAGTGCACAGACATATATGCAAACATGCACACATGCCCATATCCCCCCCACACACACACACACACACACTCAGACAGTAACACAGGTGCCCACATAGTCACACATAGACACACACACACACACACACACACACACTTCCACTCAGCTCTTATTGTGCCTCCCTGATGGGTTCACACTTTTGTGTCTCAACATGGTGTTGGTGGGAAAACTGTCACCTTGGCTCCTCTCATCAGGAAATGGTCCCCAATTCACAGCAGAGTAGCAGAGAGCACAGCTGTGACAAAGACACAACACTGTGGCATATTACCTGATAACAATGAAAGATATTAAACAAAGACAGGTTTTGACAAAGCATAAACCCATCAAGCATTTGCCTGACAACAGAGACTGGGGTCAAGACATATCTGCTCTTCAACACACAATGAGAAAATACAAGGAAGCAAGACACAATTACTTCCTCAACACAAACTAAAAACACCAAAATTCACACGGACTCACATACAGGACACTGTAGCCTCTTTGGAAAAAGGATATAATCAGCGATCACTGGCATTTAAGTATGGCCTGTCAGCCTGTGGGACAGTGAGTGACACACGTGTGAAATGCCTCAGGTCCGATATACTACCCTGAATGTCATATCTGTTACTTCTCTTTCATGTGTAGTTTTCTTTCTGTGCTTTTATTTCAAATCTATATCTAATTTTATATGTAACTTTTTTATATAATTGTAAATCGATAAATGTACTCCAAAGTTAAATGAAATCATTTTCCTTTCCATTTTCCTCACAACTTTTTTGGTCACACACTGAGTTTGGATCCAAACGTTTGAAGCAAAGAGGCATTGTCCCAGTGTTTACGGACCTAATAACATGCTCTCCTGTGACGACCTATTGTCCTTGCCTCTGTTTCGCAAATGGTGAAACTCACAATGCTGAGCAAGGGCCCCCGCCATGGTCACCCACCTCTTCTCTCTCACGCTCATGAGCATAGGCCCTCTTTGACTCTGGGAACGCATTTTCCCACCTGAAAATGTGCCGAACGCACTATTCCTGAGGCACGAGAAGGGAGTCGGGTTTCACCCACCTCGCACCTGCCAGCCTGCGCCACCTCAACGGACACTTCTCTCTCTCTCTCTCTCTCTCTCTCTCTCACAGTCACCGCAAAGACAAGAGCCGGGAGGCTGTCTGATCATCTGCCTGATAACTCGCGCTCCCGCGCGGTTTGATTGGCTAATCAGCAGCACCGATTCTGCAAGAGCCTGGGAAAAAAGGGCCAGCGCTGAGCAGCGCCTTCCTGTGTTTACGGTTTCATGTTTCCAAAAACATGCAGGATATCAGCGATGGCCTTCATTGGAGAGCTCCTCAGACGTGCTTCCAGTCAGAGGTAGAGCTCCTTATAAATGGCTCTTCGCACTATGTTTAAGAACAAGGTGCAATTAGATGCAAGAATAAATAACAAAAACAACATGTTTCCCCCACACAGATCACTTGTTAAGTAAAGAAAAATGACAAGAAATCTTTGTATGCTTTTTCTCATGGGGCTGGCATGCTTGAGCTACTTGCATCTTCAGCAGTGCTGGAATTCTAAAAGTATAATGGTTCCTTTTGAAAAATAAGCTCTATGAAACTGAAGAAATGGAAACAAATCACTGATATTAAAGAGGGCAAATAAAATACAGCTACAACTCCACAAACATTAAATATATGTATGTATATATATATGCATATATATATGTGAGTGCGTGTGTGTGTTTGTGTGTAACATATATATGTTATATGTCATGTAGTAATTTGATCATAGTACTTGTGGTGCTTACCCTCGGAGCATAAGGCTGTCTTAATTGTTAAGTCTTTTTCTTATAAATGGGCCATGATGTTCTGACCTGATGCCGTCTCCCGGTGTGTGGTCCAAAGAGCCCATCACAGAATACACTCTTGTGGAGTTATATAATGGAGCTGGTTTTCCGGGCCCAGCCAGCAGATTTGGTTCCCACCAGAGCGCCATGTGTCAATGTGCTTATCCTTTTTCCACTGATGGACCCATACTGAGCCCAGCCCCCAATGAGTCAAACCCAGCTCAGCTGATTTATCTCTCAGGGTCACTTCAACATGGACAAGGACAAAATTGAACTTTGATGAAATTTAAAGCTTTAATTTCACTATCAAAAGTGGGGAAAAAGGACTACTGTTAGGTGTATTATTTGTGTTAGCATTGATAAATGTTGTATTGAGCCAAAACATACTGAATGCATTCTGCGATAAATGCAAATTTAGCTTAACTGTAAATACCTGTCACACACCTGTATTGCTAGAGGGAACAAGAAAAAATATGTTTGACAAGAACAAACAGCTTCAGCATTGTAAATCAGTGGCACCAGAGATGCTATTCACAGGGTCTGAAAATACAGTAATCCTTTGTAATTTTTATAGCCTAAAAACATCATTTTCTTTATAACGTTATGATTATCATATGGATTATTATCCCAATAAAAGTATGCTCCAGGAAGCCACAGGAAAACATAGTTGGGTGAACAAAAATAAAAAGGCATGCGAATGAAATTTAGCTTAATGCCATTATTTTTCATGAATTTTAGGAGAAGCAGATGTTAACGTTGTACCCACTTCCTGTTATAACTGATTTAGCAGTATGTATCTGAGTTTACATTTATAGAAAGTGTCAGACACACAGGAGAGTTTGTTTTTCCATCAACATTTTGCATATCTTCAGTACTTGATTGTCTGAATTTGAATACACATTTTGAGTAAGCTGGCACATTTCAAACCTAAAGCTTTTACAGGTATATAGATGCAACTCTAGACAATAGGTTTTTATATTGCACAGTTTCATGCAAATGATTATGGTTGTTTGTAGTTTTGTATTGGTGGTGAACGTTTTTCACAGGTATCACTACCACAAATGCCCTTTATGAGTGTATGGAAAATCATGAAGGGGGGCAAAAAGTTCAGGACATGATGGAAACAGCATAAAAGAACAAACAGGGTTCTTTTATGCTGTTTGTTTGGCATTGTGAATGTGCAACCAAGAGGGGTACGCTGGGTCTGAGATGCAATCAGTCTGTTCAGGCTATATAAGATCAGGTATTAAAGGCATTTAAAATGAGTTCTGTGGCGAACAGTATGGAGCAATGGGGTAATTGGGTCTGTGAGATGATTGGGACATAATCTGAGGTCAGTCAGGGTACTATAGTGGAGCTCCAGGCATCAGCCTGAATGAAAAGGACAGGCCAGCATCGGCAACAGAGATCTCTCCGTGCCCAGGCATCGACAGTGCCCCATTGGCTCATTGATGGAAGCCAAGATCAGACAGCTGTGACTGCTGGCCCGGTCATTCAGAACCAGCGAGCCAACCGTAATTCCCCGCCGGCCGGCCCGGGCCGGAGCGGCGGCACAGTCGGGGGTCTGTGCTCCCCTCTGAGGTCCGCGGGCCCGCCACGTCTCGATCACACGTCCCCCAAGCCTGCGCGCGCACCACCGCATGCTAATGTTCCAGCCAGCAGGCCCTCAAAGCGGACCGACGCTATGCAGAGCCCCTGCCAGCTAAACACTACCAGAGTGAGGCTTATTCATCTCCTCCGAGTCCGGCAGACGGGGCCCATGGGGAAACAAAGATCTTTTTGTCCCCGGTGTTCTGGGGCTCGCTGTGACCTCCCCCTCTCCTCCTCCCCCTTTTTCGGGGTGCAGTGTGCCTCTTCAGCAACCGGTTCCTGCCTGACCAATGCCATTAAATTCAGCTCTTCACCCATTGTGATGAGGCAGTTTCAGTGGAGAGAAAGCCCTCGTCTGATTTGTGTCTTTTAATTAAACGAGCGGCTCTGGGAGGCTGCGAGAGGGAGAGTGAGAGAGAGGCCAACTCCAGCCACCAGTCCTCATTAGGGACTGGATCCCTGCCAACACATTGCATAGCCAGGAACTCAAGGGGACTGAATCAAAGCTTTATCTCAGGCCATATTCTCTCCCTCTCTCTCTTTTTCCTCCTTTCTCTGTCTCTATATGCCTCTCTCTCTCTCTCACGTTGTTATCAAACCCATGCTTGTCGGGCAGTGGACAGGTCATGCCCTTGAGGTGACACTCCGGAGGTTTTGTGTAAGGCGCATTTTGTGAAAATAAGTCATTTCAGGTCTGCCACATATCCAAAATCGCCAACACTGCTAAAAGCCGAAGATAGCAAAGATAAAATGATCAAAAAATTGTGTTGTTAGTGTTTTTTTGTAACTATGCTACAGCTAGACTACATGAACTGATCAGTAATGACAGCCGATAGACATTTCTGATTGTTGGTCACGTTTCACCAATCAAAACTCTGCTCCCACATTTTGCTGATCATCATGGCTACTGATAGGTACACCTAGTGATTGGTTCATGAAGCATCACTTGTCCATGGGCCCTTTTACTTCAAATGACTGGCTTTCCTTTGTTAACATGACATCAGTCGGAACAGTTTGTTTGCCACCCTGAACAGCTGAGCGCTGCTCCTTGTCCCCATCTGTCTCAGGGAGTGTGGCTGTTCAGGATGACGTGTCAGTAAGTGAGAGTGGCCGTGGAGAGTGGAGCTATTTGTACAGGCTGTGTGGGTCGGTGGACAAGATTAGAGTCAGCGGAGAGGGGGAATGTAAACAAAAAAGGAGCCGAGTCGGTGGACACAAAGAAAAAAAAAATGACTTCAGTCAGAGCCGTCGTTCAGCTGCTCCCTCTCTCCTCTCGGCACTCATCCATAATTCATCCCATCAGTGATGGCGACACGGAGGCCGGGATCCACGCGGAGGTCGACTCACAGACACCTGTCAGCCGCATGTCCAGGCTTGCACTCCCAGGCAGAGAGATTAGGGGACACATGTCGGGAGTGTGGAGGGGGGGGGGGAGGGGGGCGCTCTCACACACTCTCTCTCCCTCTCTCAATCAATTAATTCCAATTTTAAATTCAAAGGTCTTTTTTTTACCATGGCATTTGATAATGCAAATTACAAGATGAGACAGAGGGACACATTTGTGTGGTAGCCCACTGCAAAAGCAACTTGTTGTACAGTTCACTTCAAATGCGTGTACCACCGTTCAAAACATTCATCTCTGCCATTTGAAACTTGAGTCCCATGGATGTAAAACCACTCACAACATTGCCATGTCATTGGCAAATAAAAACAGAAGTAAGGAGGCTGTATCATGCGTTACATATTAGCAAGACTATTACATTTAAAATCATTGAAGATGCATGTTTTCAAATGTTTAGAAGTATTAATGCATGAACACAATAAAGGTACCTTAAGCATTACGCTGTGAAAATTTTCCAAAAGAACAATAGATAACAAACAATCACATAACCTAAATGAGGGAGAAAAAGTCCCATAATAAAAATTTTATAAAACAACAAAGAGTTTCCCTTGTTTAATTTTTATTTCCAAGGATGTGGTCTTGGTCGCGGGAAATATTTTCTTACTCTCCAGACACCACCCAAACTATACCCAGAAATGGTTTCACAGCAAATGTTGTATACATTTTGCTACAATTCACACACATTAAAATAATGTTTCACATCAGAAACTACAGCAGCAGAGGTCAGGGAATTTGCCCCAGCTGCTCTTTTTGCAGGCATCTGCTTGGCCAGCCGTGGCCACCACTGGGGGGGAAGGGGATGGGGGGTGGGGTCCTGACAGAGGCGCTATCTGTGCAAGGCTCCATGCTGCGCCTGACTCTCACACTCAAGGGAGCTGAGGATTACACAAGATAATCTTCTCAAGTATGCCTGGGTCAGTGATCTTGGAGGGACATGTCCCAGTGATCGGCCGCATCACAGGGGCCATAGCCGAGACACGGGGGAAAGATATAGCCTTCAGCCGCAGCCATTTACACAGAGTACTGAAATACGCTCATCATACAGTCATACAACCAAACCACAGATCCGCAGGATAAACAACCATGACAAAGAGATAGTCTACCATCACAAACGCACTCCATTCACAACTATACCACACAGACAGATAAAACTCCTCCACTGATACACCCCACTCACATTTTGTCTTGTTTTCTTAAACTTTCTTTTAGCTCAATGTTTAGCTCATTGTTGCAGTCCATCACTACAATGAGGTTTATTACCCTTTGAGCAAAACTTTTTCTGGTGCAAACGGAGTGAGAGAGCATTTGATGAGATTGTTTGTTTGCTCCATGTGCAAATTATGTCACTGAAATTGCATATGCACAAGTGTTAACATGTACTAAAGGCTTTGATTAATCTGACCATAAATGTATTGAATGTTATTTCATATCAATGATTATTCACAGGAGGCAGAGAACACCACTGTAGAAAGCACAAGTTGTTCTTAAAATGTAAATGATGAGATGAATTTATACATTGATATTGATATTAGATATCCCTAATCTGGGTTTTAGAAAATCAAATTTAACACATTTATGATTGTCAGTGTCGTTGTAATAATATATTACAATGAGTCAAAAACAAAATTATTCCAGAATTATTTTTATCTATTCTTTTGTCTTACATGTTTAATGAATGTTGTCTTACCTGCTTGTTTTTTTTTTTTTTTTTTTGTCAACAGTTTGCTTCTATGGCACACTTTGGCTAACTTGTGTCTGCAGATTGAATGAGTTCTCATTAGAATGAGCGATGAAAGTGCACAAAGATCCATTTTTGCACCATTCTTTTCCTCCATGAGAGAGATACAGTATTTTTCACATTATGGCCAGTTTTTTTTTCAATGGCAGTACTTTTCACTCTAAATTTAGGGCACTTCATACACAATCCCAGTTTTTGATTGCACAGCTATTTTACATCTTACAATATCAGATGTAAATCTTCAGCATATCTATGACACTCAATAGTGGATTTGCAAATTATGGTAGTGAAGAGAGGAAATAATCTGCACTCACAAACATCCCACTGCACAAACATCAGCAAATTGTATATTTGTTGAGACAGCTAATGAACCATTTCATTTATTTTGAATGTGCATTGGAAAATACCAATGGCACATACCATTAATTCTACATAAATAATTAATTTCTTCAATGCAATGTCATTGATAGGGACTTGACACAGTTAAACTGTCTAAGTTGTGCTAAACATTCCATTTTCCATCATGTAATATGCTCTCTTTTTTCCATCCCTTAAACTTTCCCCACATGCAGTACAAAGTACATTTAACCAGGACAAATCTCAAGTGTACCACACATTCTGAACCAAGTGTCAGGAAAATAGCAGGGTACAGTTATGAGCCAGGTTTACTTCCCAATAGACTAATGTACATGAAGTACATTAAATTTAATTGATTTAATTTCATGCAGACTGAATGCTGGAAACAAACAACACACAGTATATGTTTCATCACAGCATGATGTTCCCTGATTTTGATCTCTCTTCTCTGCATGAATGACATAAAATATGAAGGCCAAAGAGTTCTCCATGTGTGAGGATATAGCTACAAATTCTTCAGTGATCTTACATTTTGAATTGACATTATTACCTTGGGCTGCAACCTTAAATTTAATTCTGAGCATGCAAAAGGAAACCACCTCACAAATCTCTGAGAAGAAAATGTATAGCTTTTAAAAATGTGAAACCAAACACATTTTTCACACCTCATTTCACACCTAGGTGATACATCAGAGGGCCAAAGGCTAGCAATCAACTGTCAACAGCAAAAGGGCCCTCACTCCAACGTGCTGCTGCAAGGACTTGGCCTAAAAATAAAAAATAATTTACCACATCACACCTATTCCAGTAACCTATACGGACTCGCCACTAAAGACAGAGTAGCCTTCAAATGTGAACTTTTTAACTCTACGGTAGACAATGGGGGTATCTCTACAATACTTGGAGAGACATTTATTCAATAATCCAGCTCACCCTTACAGTCTTTTTGAGCTCAGAGCTAGTTATTGAATGGTTGCTTGTTCTGATTCCCCAGGTCCTCCACTGCTTGACGGTGCCAGGATCCCACATCAAATTGCTCCATACTCGTTCAAAGACACTCAGCCAACACCACCAAGCCCAGACCCACTATTCTAGTCTGGATCTTGTGCCTGTTCTTTCCTGCTGCAACGTATATAACTGGTGACAGTGTTATTAAGGAGTTTTCCTTAGTTATATATGGTTGGCATTACAGGGCTGAAGGGAAAAGTTCTACTCATAGTCTGTATGTGCATTAATTGTAAGGTGTTTAGTTAAAATATTTACAACTTTTTTGAAGCTCATTTTTATAATGCATGTTTATGATTTTATTGACAGCAGTTAAAGTGATGTCTTTTTGTTTTATGTACACTACATCCAAACATAGCATCATCTCAATAACTATTTCAAGACAGCACAAGACACAATCATTATTCATTCTTTATACACTTCCCTTGAAATGCCAAAGACCTTTTTTTACATTCGATAAGAAGCCTTTGCATTCAGTGATGTGATTTTTCCATCTCAGAGAAAAGTTCTCAGCTCACCATTAGACAGCTAAACGAGAGGTGCCTGAGCCAAAACGGCTGAGAACAAAATGTCCGCAAGAACCTCGACGGAGCTTGACACCAGGGTAACGAAAGTTCAGCCGTATATTACATAACCCCAGACACAAATAAAGAGTGCTGTAGGTAGTGGGACTGGTGCCAGGCTGGGTCACAGGTTCCCAGAGATGTAGCATTTATCCCTGAGCTCCCAACAGCAGCAGCTGTAAAGCAGGCACCAGATCCAGCTGTTCACCCCCTTTTTCCAGATGCTGCGCAGGTGTGTGTAAATCTGTTCACCAAGCTGCTCTATCATGAGAATATCATATCGTACCATATCCTCAGCAAAAACATGGCTACAGGCAGAGATGTCATGGAAAAAACAATTAATCTGAACTAAGATCCCCCGTGCCATAAATAGCAGGTTATGCAAGGAGGGCCTGGGAACTCTTGGTTTTGGAAACTGACATTCTGAATATAAAAAATGCAGCATTTGCAGACATGATATCCTTTGTATTGTGCTTCCCTTGACTTTGCTTTGTCATTTGACAGTGATAGGACTCTGTGAATACCTGTACAGGTATCTGTGGTTCTACGACTGCTCCATAGAAACAAGGATATCAGGATCAATATCCCTATCATATTTACCATTTTAATACCGTGTTTCTGGCCAAGCGCTGATATGCTTGCTTGTAGATGCTTAGATGCGCCAATCATGGATGGAATTGTGTGCAGGTGCTTGCTGTACATGGGTTTATTCGGTAGGAATTATATGCGTGGAGCCGGAGTGTCCAGATGAAGTGTGTGGGAATGGGAGAGGAAATGGAACATGCTCATGAGTCAGACCCTGGGAAACCGCCCCAGACATCATCCAAGAAGCCTGGAATGATTTGAGCAGAGAGAAACAGACTGGAGCTGTTTATGTGTGCTGCAGAAAAAGCTTTCCCATCTTCATTATGGATGCCAGAATTCTTCACTGTCGAAATGATAACCTGGAGGCATCTGACCACAAAATACAATCACAAGTGTATCGATCCAGTTTTCTTTTATATCCAATGGTGCTGAAACACTTTGGAAGGACATGGATACCGAGCTTCAGACATGCCGCCTGGTATTTCCTGTAATGGCCTCATTACCGAAGAGTTTTGTTCCAACACACCCATAAACACAGATGAATGAGCTCTGTATTTCCAAAGGTTGGACGATTTTGTAACCTGTAATTGAATCTGCCAGATTCTGTTTTGTGTCTCTGTAACCACAGTAGTCGAATACATACAGTAACAAGACAATCAGTAGTGATTAATTAGACAGAGATCAGGAATAAATTTGCTGTAATTCTAACAAATGTTTGTAAGCTGACAAGTTGGTTTACTGTAGATGCAAGATTTCACAACTCAAATGAATTCATAACAGAGGTCTGGAATATTCCAATGAAAATGCTCGAGAGCAATGTCTAAATTTAACGACTGTAATTTCTTCATTGAAACACTTGTTTCTTAATAACAGCCTTTTATTATTTGTTTTATCGCTTTATGTTGTGAAAGCAATGTGTTACTTTGAATTTTTAGGTTGTCAAATGTTTCACTGGTTAAAAATATCGAGAATACATGCAAGCATTGTAAGGAGGGCCCAAATGAATTAGGTCTCAAATTTTCAGTATCGGTTGGTAAACATGATGTACTTATGAGCTAAATAATAATAATAATAGCTGAATGTAGCTGATGTAAGTAAAATGGGCTTTAAGACCCATTATCATCATGAATTGATGAATAAAAAAATGGGTGTCAATACCTATAACCATTGCACCATGAATCTGTACAACTGCACATAATTTATAATAATTAAGTGGCGGATTGAGATTCTCTATTCCGACTCCACAATGGGATGGCTACGTGATTACTCAACAAGTACCCTCATGAAGAGGGACTTTCTGCATGTGGCAGCTGAAGGCCTGAGGTAAAGGCTACAAAATACAATCTGTGAAAACAGAGTGTGCTGGCAAAAACAAACACACTTTCACACACACACACACACACACACACACACACACACACACACACACACACACACACACACACCCAGCTGGGGCCCAGGAGAGCTGTCTCTTCTGGAGAACAAGGAAGTGTGCTCAGCGACAGGCCTGATAGTCCATGATCAGAGGAAACCTGGATTGTGTCACAGAAAAAAGGAGCTATTGAGAAAAAGGCGTAACCATTTTCGTCCCTGGGGCATCCTAAGAGATAAGCAATTTAGTTACTGTTTCAGGGTGACATCATCAACCATATCAAATCCTCACATGCCGAAATTACTATGAAGTGACTCAAAGTTACTTCTCACAAGGACAAAGTTAAAGGCCTTGAATGCACACCATCACACCACATTTCTAAAACAAAACAGTGCTGCTGAAAAACCTATGGAGTGTTTTTGAACCTAGGAGCTGATGATACAAGACAATGACACTATATATCAATCACATCGCAAAGTGTGTAAACATAAGGTTGTTTGTAAATTGATGATCTCTGACTATCAGCTGAGCTGTTTACCCAGGGCATGCTCTTGTGCTTTCATCATCCGGCAAAGCAGATTTCGGCAATGCTGGAGTTGGTTATGAATGGACACATTGTTCTCCGAATGATAAGCCGTAATTAGCTTGACTCTCTGCCATCGAGCCTTGAATCTACGGAAAGATGAATGTTTTCCATCAATTGAGCCGGGCCCTTGCACAGAGGAAATCCAGGCTGATGTCATAGTAAACACCCATGAAAAAAGCAAAGAAAACAGAGGTCACAAACACTGGAGAGAGAAACAAAGAATGCAGAATGCATTTCACGTATTTTTTGGGAAAGTGACATAACCAGAAGCGGGAAACTTGGAGCTCATACAGTGTCCAGTTGAACTAATCTGCTTTAACTTGAACTGCACATTGTCAAAGCGTGACCTTTTCTCTTAAAAATAACTTTTCCACAAAACCGTCTTCCATTATGAAATGTCAGTGAGTTTGACTGTAAAATGTGACCACCTGTTTTGTGCTGTTTCCAGCAGTTAGATAAGGGAGGGATCATAATTATTTGGTATTTATAAATGAAATTCACAGGAGCTCTTAACTTCAGCCTCATCTTTGCGCTGCCTAGGGTTTCTAAAAGCACAGATGAGACACCTGTTAAAGCACTGTAGTTATGTGGGTCTATTAAACTCTAAACAATTATGTGCTCATTAAGTTAACTGAGGCTTCAGACTAATTTACAGGTTTCTAATAGACCAATAATATTAATTCTAATTTTGGTGACATATTTTTTTCAAATAAACAATAAATTCAATCAATATTGAATTTTTAAAGCTAAGCGGTAAATCAATGGGATTGACAAGTAAATATGTCATTGAATCTTGTTTTCATCCAATATTAATTCTCAGTGATTACTACAATCTTTTAATGGTGACCCGATTCCAAAGTTAATTACGTTGTATTCATATTTGCTAAAGAAATGAGAGTATCACAAATACCATTGGTCAGGAAGCTTTTCTGATCAATGGTATTTTGGCCAAAGATGTTTTTTATAACTGTATAAACTAGAAGGTGCGTTCTAGTCATTTCCACCTAGTTATATATTGTTATATATTATAGTTACTATTATACTAATAATATAAAAATTGTAGTTAATTGAAAATTAGTGTAAAAATTAGATCTTTTGAGGATGTCTTTTAGGGTTAATATTATTTTTATAATGGTAAAATCATGTAGACTTGAGCCGACTGAATCCATCTTCCTTTATAAAAGACTTCTTTATTTCATAAATGTGGAGGAAATTTTCATATTTGTGTTTACAAGATACTATATTTCCATTACAGTGCATGTTTTCAGTCAAACTACATGGGCTTGTCATAAAAAATGTGCATGTGGCATTTCAATAAAAGAGCTATTAAAATAATATTTTTGTAGGTGACATTTCCAAACAAGAGTCACTTGACAATTAAAATCCAGAAGTGATCTCTGCACAAGATTCCTTGAAGTTCCAGTAGCTGACATTTCTGATACATTATCCCAGCAGACATCATTTGGGGCATACTGGTATGGGGCATACCACATATTATTTTTAATATAATATTATTATTTTCATAAATACAATATACTGTTATGGACACAGTTGAAGTATATAAATAACATACATCAATGTAACGGTACAGTGAAATTGTATCTGAAAACGATACATACCCCCACGATATTATGAGACAGACAGAGAAATATCCGCATATTATGGCATTGTTCCAAAAACAATTACAGTGTAATGAAACTACATTTTGCTGGTATGAAATGTTATAACTCAAGCAGGTGGAAAGGCCACACCCTTCCCATCCCCTTTACCAATCATATGTAATGGAATGGCTGACCTCATTTCCATGTGTGTTGCAACTTTTCCTTTGTTCCTCATTTCTATTTTTCCTTCAAATGCAGCCTCCCAAAGTTGAAGGATTGACTACAGAGTGTTTATCCAAGACTCCTAGCAAAAAGCACTAAGTATACTATTTCTCCTGTAGCTTCAGAATTCACACATTCTATCCAGTTTTTTATCATTACTATCTGTTGTTACTTTATTTCTCTGGCTTACTGTAGTGTATACATACATACATACATACATACATAAAATAGCTACATCAGATAGGGGCTATGTTGCAGAATTGCAATGTATATACAGTAGAAAAACAAGCAACTGAAGCTATATATTGGTCTAAACACTGGTGACTGGGGATAGCCCTGGCAGACATGACAATTTTGTCATAGTATCAAAAGATATGCTGGTTGTAAATATATTTTATATTGTAGGTTTACGATTCTGAAAAATATAAGACCTGGATTTGTCATTATTTTTTAATTAACTGCATGCCTTCATGCAGACCTAAGTATGCAGTCTGTATTTCTGGCCCTGGTTCGTCCAGCTATGCCTGACTGTTGTTTTTATGCAGGAGGGAACGAAATGAATATCATTTGTGGCAAAGGGCTTGCGGGGAGTCGTCATGTGCTCAGGATCATGTCCCTCCACTGAGCGTGCTCAACATTTTCGTCTGCTCCTTCAGGAGCACGGACTGGGCCCATGCTGACGGATCCGTCTATGACCTGTGGCCCGAGCGACACCGTGGCCACTGCCGCTCCCGCTTTTGTTTGTGAAACCCGAGCTGGCCGGAATATTTGTCATCGTTCAGCTCATTGATTTAATTTAGACTGTCGTGACCTACAACAGTCTCAGCTGTCTCTGGTATCGCTTTCCCTCAAGTGGCACTTGGGTCGGACAACTGCCATACTGACTTTGTCCCCCTGGCCCCTGAGAACCACACCACACCCTGCTGGGGTGGGGCTTTTGGGGGGTGCGAGGGGGAAAGGGGCTGACCCGACTCATAATTCTCTCACTTTCTTAAAACATTGGCTGGAGTTAGTGAACACTCTGCTGCACTTCTGTCAGACAGAAATACTACATATGCATATCAGTGACAACCCTTTCAGAATGTTATTTATACCTTATAGACTAATACTAATATATCTCTATAAAACATTAATAAAGCTTGTGGCTTTATTTCATTTTCATCATTTTAGTAATCACTTTTGAGTGATCCAATTGCATTATGATAAACATGATAAGGCCTTCAAGGAATTTTGGGAGAAAGTGATATGTGTACCATATTAGGGCCATGAAATGTGAAATGGAGGCCTAAGGAGTGATACCAGTTGGTCTCACTTAGTCTGGACAGAATACAGACAGGGCCCTCCAGACTGACCTATAGCAACCCTGTGCCGGGCATTGGGCCGAAATGTCAGAGTGCACCCTGCAAATTCCTCCCAGGATCCTTGCTGTCTTCGCACATTTCTCTCCCTCTCTCCTCGCCCCATGTCATTGTTCCCTCCGCCAGGCACCTCCGGTGGAGGCAGAGTACCAACCTGTGCCGTAAACACGCTGGACACACTTGAGACGATCCGGTGTCAGCTGGAAAACGGATCAACGGGAGGGGGCAGCACAGTCACGCTACATGTGTCCAGAGGGAGTTGGGACATGCAGTCCCACAGTCTCGTGCTGTCGGTGGAGGATAATGAGTGCAACAGAGTGCGCTACTTTAAGGACGAGAGGCCTAAGGGTTTGACAAGGGGGATGAGAACACTTGGCCTGAGGAGAGCCAGGAGAGGCTGGTGCTCTCTGGGGTTTTTTCTGGGCAGAGCTTGGCGTGTCTGTGACCAGCGCCCCGCGGGTGCGCATGGCGGAGACAGCTGCCGCGAGTGAAACGTTAACCCCGCCACCTCAGTCCCCCCACATGCCAGCAAGCGGCAGGAGTTAAACAGGTCAACCAGCTGACAGCGTGGAGAGAGGTAAGGCGACACCCGCAAAATGACCCATTAGTGTGTGTTTGGAATCTGCGGGGTGAAAGGATGAGCATGTCAATGGCAACTCGATTCTCTCTGACACAAGCAGCTGGGAAACAAGATCCCCATGAATAAGGTGGGGCTTTTGCTGCAGTTTAAACCCCCATGTGGTGCTTTTGGTCTACCCAGGTTGCAAACCCACAATAGATTGTGCCCAAGGGTGTTGGTTAATTTTACTTAACAACCAACGGGGCCATTAGCAGCTACTGAAAAGGGGAGTGTCTCTGGACACACTGTCCTGAATGAACTTCAGAGAGGTGATGAAACAAGCTGAACAGTTGAGTGGGCGGACCGTGGACAGCTGGATTAAAATACTGCCAGGCCAATACGTATGCCACATTCACTAATTCAGTCAAATGACATCCCTAAAGTGTGAGCATTTATAACATCATATATGAACAACAGGACCGTATTTGGATATGCATGTGCATTTGCTTGCCACGTACAGACAATGACATTCAACAGTTCAGTGCTACAATACGCAGCCTATTTTCTTCAGTCTGTTTCTTAACACAATATATTCATGAAAATGGATCAGAATTGAATAAAGACAGAGTACATACACAGTTTAGTTCAATCCAAGAGACGGATTAAGCTGGAAAACATCCAGGCAAGAAATGCATTACTCACTTCCACAGACATTCCAGTAGCAGTTAATGGTTACACAATGGTTTTCTCGCCCAAGTAGCGTGGTAATTCATTTCAATTTTTTAAAGATCTTTATCATACTTTCGGAGCTCTGGGCCAAGATTCACTGACTTCTACCTTCACAGCATGTTGTGCAAGCTTATTGGGAGACTCCTGCTATTCCCATTCTGTCATGAGAAAGAGGACAAATCTGACCCACCAGGAGCACCAAGGTAATCACACTGTGCTCACAGGACACTCAGAAACCAAACAATTATCATCAATGCCCACCCGGGACTGTGAGGGGAAATGAGCCATATGCCAATACTGGCTGTGAAGGGAGTCTTGGGTAAAGCGCACATGACATCACTTTCTTTAAACGGAGGGTCTTTTTGGTACAGAACAGGACTCCTCTGGAGAATGGTGTGCAGAGCAATGGGTGGTGGACAGAGGGAGAGATAGAGAGACAGCGGGTGTCAGAAAAGGAGAGGGAGGGTGAGAGTAAGGGAGAGAATGGAGGGGAGAGGGAGAGGGAGTAGAGAGTGGGAGGGAGCAGGCAAGGTCCCAGGCCAGAGGGGGAGGCAGGTTCCCATGCCCCAGGGGCCTCTGGGGAGAGGTAGTGGCAGATGTGACGTCTGGGCCCTGGCTATGCCTTCTGCCTCCAAGACTGACACGAGGGAGGGAAGATCCAATCTATCACCTCCACTGGACCCAGGACCCCCCCACCCCCACCCCCATACACATACACACACATACACACACACATATGCACACCACTCTCATGGTAACCACCCATCCTGCTGATTGTCCTCCAGGGGGTCCCTCTGGCTTAGAGCTTTCTCATGGTTAATATCAATGGCCGCCTCCCCCTAAACTCAAAATAAAATGAGGAAAACTCAAGCAAAAACATCATGAAGTTCAGAGGGCACTCGGAAAACACTGTCTCCTGCGAATCAGACGAGCATACTTCTGTTTGCAAATGTTGTTACAGGAAGTTAATGTGGGAAAGTAATTTTTGAATATCAACCTTTACAGTAAAACTTATATAAATATTTACAGTGAACATATACATATATATGTATACATATTTTTACAGTAAATATAAGGTAGAAGACATATGTACACATACATCCAGAGGCAGATGGACACACACACACGCACATGCACACGTGCTCTCACATGCGTACATGGAACACGGGAGGACATCTAACAGCAGGGGTCTCAAGCTGAATCCTCACAGAGAAAGTTCTTCAGGAAAACGTCAATATGAAGAAGCAGTGCAGACAGGCCCCCCTCGCAGAGCACACTTTATCACTGAGCCTGTGGAAAACCTCCGGTCTCCCCGGGCAGAGATGAGAAAGATCCGGACGGGATGCTGCGCTGAAGGGATTAGGACTGTTCGCACATCACACATCTGCAACAGCCATCATCACTTTGAAGCTGCGCAGAGCCTACGCACATCCATCAAAACAACAGCAGAACCATCTCTTCCACAGGGGAAGAGAGCAACATGGATCCACACACACTTCTTCGCAATCTGGCAGTTCACTTTTTTGATTGAACACATGTACATCTTGTAAATAATAATATTCATAAAATATTTAATCTTTAAAATTGTATAAGAATAGAGAATACCCATAGAGAATGTGCTATTGTATTTGAACTGAAACTTTAAAAAGAGGAGTAGGAAACAACATCAGTAGCCTCTTCCTTTAATTGACCTTTACAATCCTGTTTTGGAAGAGTAAGCTTAGTGTTCATTCATAAATCTGTGAAGTTATTTGTTCATATTATGAGGTGGTGCTTGAGCCGGTGGAAAGTTCTCTTTCAGAAGCAAATGACACTTCACAACCAGGTCTGTCACATGACCTCACTGTTCCTTTGCTGGCACAATGTCAGTCTTAACCCTCTCTCCTGCATGTATTGTCCCAATACAGACAGGATGCCCCAGTTCTCTTTGTTTCAAAATCCCTTTGTAAGTTGGCTTGCTTGTACTTTTCAGATCATGAAAGCATCACCTTTTATTGAGAAACACTTTTTACAACACAAAATCCACTGTCATAACTCTAAGAAATCTCTCTCTGTAAATGTGTCAAGAAATTCCTAAAACCAAAGATTTTACTTAATGGGTTTGTTTTAGATATTTTTTTTATCACTTTATGTGTCAAATGTATATATATATTCTAGAAATTTCAAAGTATTGTTACCTTATTTACCTTATTATTGCAATGTTGCATGATAGAATATATGCATATGAGAATGAATGAACTGATATATGTATAATACAGGTGACAGGTAATATTTTACATTATTACATCATATTAGTGTGTGGACTAGCATCTGTAAATGTGTGCTTAACAGCAGGTTAATGCGTGCTAAACCTGCTTTTTGATCCTGCTGGCCTGTGAGCTGATTAATCCCATTTCTTACACAGCGGAAGGCAATACAGGGATTTATGGGCAAAATTATCTATATTGCTACAAAGGAGGGCACACCTACACAGGACAAGATATTGGAACCTGTCCAAGAGAGCCAGAGCGCGTGTTATGGGGGGTTGAGAGTTTCTAAAGAATCATAAAGCTGGCTTTATTCACTGTAGCCTTTCATTTCTACCTTCACAGCTCCCAGGGGAAGGCAGAGCCTCAGTTTCACCGCAGCAGCTCCACGGCAGGTCCTTGTCTTCACAAAGAAGGCGTCAATGCTTTTAAAGTAGGGAGGCCGAAGTGGAAGCGTCCCTGATCAGTGCGTTTCTGTTCATTTCCCCGCGGACTACAATCTGATACGACGGTAATCGTCCACCTTCCACACCCGCGGAACCACAAAGCGGGAACACGGCGAGCAGCTGTGTCATGGCAGCAGAGGGGAAACAAAGACAGCGGCACCACTGTCACATCTATTCAGTCCATCCGTTGTATCACATTACCCTGTCCCTTCCCCCAGCAACAGAGACCAAAATGTACCTAAATTCCTATAGGGCAGGTCAGCTTACTATAGGATCAGGCCAGTGTATCCTGCCATTTTTCAACAGCGCTCTAGGGAAAAATTGTGAGGGTGGAGTTGAACATCCTGCCTTTTTTCCCTCCATCTTAAATAGTGTCAGGCAGCGTCCTCTTGTGCTTTACCCACAATACACCTCACTATCGGAAAAGTGCTGACGGACCGCAGTAAGACTACAACACCAGGCCCTGATTTCAGTATAATGTCACCCTCCACTTAATAATGCCAACAGTGCCCCCTACTGGTTCAGGCTGACCATGCCTAAACACGGTCCTTTCGAGAGCCAAAGGGAAATGCGTCTGTCTAGTGCTGGACTTGCGTTAGACCACAGCATATTGGCTTATAACAGATATATTCTGAAATATCGTACAATACATCACACACTTTTAATTTCAAAATAGAAAAAATGAAAGTTTCTCTTTCTATCTCTCTCTCTCTCTGTCTCTCTTTCTCTCTCTCTCTTTCACTCTGTCTCTTTCTCTCAGAAGCAAAACACATTCCTTCTCCCTGTTTTGTTTCTGTTTCTGCTCGAGACAAACACCTCATTTCCCACACCGATCCATCCAACACAAAGCAATACAGTGTTTTCCCATGCCCACAAAGGAGCCCACTTGATTCACATCTAGGGGAGGTAGAAGAAGCATAATCAAGTAATCCCCTCTCCATGAAAACTCATGTTCTCCTTCGTGGCCCCTGGCAAAAGGAACACAGCCGGAGCGCGCAGGCTGCATATTTCCTCCCGCGGTCCTTTATTAAAATGGCTTATCCTGCTTCTGTCCCGCCAGCTGCTGCAGCCCCCCACCAACAGGCTAATAGTTTCATGTAACTGACCAGGATTTTCTGTCACTCTGAGGCCCCTTTCACTGTTTATTTTGGCTGCAAGTGCCTAACCTATTTTAATTATTTATTCTCCAGAAAGATTAGATTGCAAAGATGAAAGAGATAAAGTGATGTTATTCTTGTGTCTACATCAACCAGCAAAGTAGTTTTGTTGCCAAATATCAAGTATATTTAATTAACAATAATACTGATAATAAGCGGTGAATGTTACAACTATGCTGTCACATGAAGGTTATGAACGTAAAGGACCAGGAGTCTGGCTGTCTCAGGAGAAAGAGTGCAGACCACTGAGACAGGGAAGCTATGGGCCTGAGGGCTGAATGCAAAGAATAGGGAATCATGGGAGAGCTGAGCCTGAACACAGAGTACAGAGACAGGGAAGCCTTGGCTTGTAACACAGCATACATGGGACCAAGAGGCAGGGAAGTTTCAACCCTGAACACTGAACACACACAGAAAACTGATAGTTGTGTTCGATCTGAACACAGACTGCTTGGGACAGAAAAGGGAGAGTTGTGCCTCAATAGAAAACATAAAGAGCACGGTGACAGAAGTGTGGACTTCGGCCTGAACACAGAGAACAAAGAAGGGTCAACATGGTGGCAGGAACCTCCCCATTTTCACACGACAGAAACGCACACCAGACACATGTACACATATAATGCCATACACACATGCACATTCTCAGACCAACGCCAGGGCACAGGACCTTAAAATGCTGAATTTTTACCAAACGGCTCACAGAGATAATGATTACAGATGTACTGTTTATTTCCCAGTTTTGTCGCATATCTTTTCCAGCATGTTTTTCCTTGTGAAGGTGCCAGTTGCAAGCCGCTTCCAGGATTCTGGCCTCGGGCTCAGCCTGCAGCTGTGAAAACAGCGGGGGTGGACAGGAGTCGCAGCGGGAGGGGTAGGAAGAGTCTCATCTCTGACCCTTAACCTGTCGCCATCAGGAGTTTAGCAAGGCCCATCAGAACGAAAACCGGCAGCAGCTCTCTCCACCTGCAGCCTGCCAGCTTTCCAGGCGTCTCCACCCTCTCCCTGGCTGCGCGTGGAGCCAAAGCAGAGGCATGCACACCGCCTTATTTTCTAGACACACTGTACTCTTTCGCTCCTGCTGGAACAGTCCGAACCACTCCTCTGACGCGTTACAGCTTCTTGTTTTACAGATTTTCAGAGAAATTCCAGATGCTGTGACGTCTTTTGGAGCGTTGTTTGTTGAGAAAGTTTGGTGGAAACAGGCTTCGGAGGGAGCTTCAGCCTGTCCGTCCACCTACCACGACAGGGTCTGTCCTCCAGCCCCTCGCACCGCTGATCAAAGCGCTCCAGGTTTTAATGAGTTTTAATGAAAGTACCTGCTGCCCAGGGGACGACCCAGCCTCCCTCCACCTCCCTCCAGCCCCGGCTCCAAAGGCACAAGGCTCCAGACGAAACTTGTCGCCCAAGCCTTTATTGAAGAATGTGGGAGCATTAACCACATAGCGACCGGATCAAGGGCTCAGGGGTCATTGCAGGTCACCAGCGGTCCGTCACCATGTGGAAATTCTAAGTTCAATTAAAGAGCGGCCACTTAAAAAAAGAAACACATCCACCTCAGAAATTTTGTTACCTGCTGTTCCTGTACTGATTCAAAGGGTAATGCCGCCAAAAAGAAAAGTCTTACAAAAAGGTAAGAAACGTTCTGATGTTAAGCACCAAAACAGACAAAGGTCAAGGGTCAACACAATCCTCAGCTGTTATTCCACTTAATTAGCATACCATGGCAACCACACTTTGCATATGGTTTCTCCTGACACATAGAGGACATTCCCTTTTATATGACCATTTCCTGTACTACACCAAACATTGGGGTTTGCCTGTATTTGGAGGTTTTTCTGTGGTGTCCCTGCCCTCAGCTGAGAAAAAGGGCAAGTTGGAGAGGTTATGGCAGGGTTTGATCTGAGATGTATCTCCTCACAGGATGCACTGGGCTTTTTAACGCTGCCCTCAGTCTCGCCTCTCTGTTTTTACTGCTTCCTGGGAACTTTGGCTCCAGACGCATGGAATTTCACCGGCTGTTTCTTTCCCAAGGTCTCTGGCTACGGCAAACAAAGGAGAGTTGAAAAAAAACCAAGCTGCATGAGGAAAGTATGTCCCTGACCTGGCCGCACGAGCAAGCTGCCCCCAAATTCATCATGGCTCATCACCACTGCACCTGTGCCGTGTGTGCCTTCAGCAACCTGCGCTGATAAGAATCCACAAAGAATGCTGGGACAGTTCCCCCTTTAGACCATACTTTCGCTCCATTTGTTCCCGACCATCCCTGATGGTTTCTGCCTCCCTTGTTTTTCCTCAGTCCACCACTTCCACGCCTTCCTCTCCTTCCTCAATGCTCCCTTCCCACCCAAAACCTTAACCTTTCCATTGCCCTGCTTGCTCCATTATCTCCTCCACCCATTCTCATTTCCACCCTCCTTCATCCCTCCGCCCACGCCGCTCCATCTGCTTCTCCGGCCATCCTCCATGCGCTGTTTTTGCACGTCCTACCTGCATGATGATATCCCTCTCCCTCTCTGCTGGATGGCACAGATGAATGGCCTGACTGTATGGTATGTCTTGGATGCATGGCCATCAACCCTCCAGAGTGCTGGCAAACGTACAGTAGGTTTATGAATCAGACAAACACTCTAAGCTGGGTATGGGGAAGAGAGAGATGATGAGGAAAAAACTGAAACCTTATCAAAATTATTTGTGTAATATGGCTAATGCCATACTCCTGGTTGGTTATACAGTCGGCCCACCTTATCTGCAGGTTTGGCATCTGTGATTTCTACCAACCGTGGTTCGAAAATATAAAAAAATACAGAATATTCTTGAAAAAGAACATTTGAAATTTGATTTACGTGGACTTTGGCAGTTCTTAGAAGTACATATAGCTGGGGTTTCAAGTTATGAACATGTACAGGGTATAATTATGTCATTTTATACAAGTGTCCTGAACATTGGCGGTTTTTGAACATCCGTGGGGGTACTGGAACCTAAATATGCCTGTAGACAAGGTGGGCTGACTGTACACTTTACCTTGCAATGTAAAACAGTAGAGTTCCAATCAGAACAGTAGGACAGAATGGGTTTTTCACAGTTTTTACCATGATTTTTCTTGTGAAGAGTCACACCATTTTAGTAATCCTATTTCTAGTCTGATAACATTATCACTACAATAATTCTCTTCAAGGTCAGTGTCTTCTGACTCTGAGAAACCATGGTTGAATCTCAATCTGTCTTTGTTCAGAGGGAAAAAAAAATTCTATCTTGATGAAAACGATCTGGCTAAATATTCTTTCTGAGCTTATAGTGTAAGTAATGTAAACAGCCTTTCTAAAATAATTAATTGTGTGTTGAAAATGAATTCTGCTGAAACAGGAAGCGGAACAGACGTTTCAGACACTGTCATGGTAACATTCCACTGTGTCGCTTTTCTACACTAAAGGTTTTTTCCCAGGATGTCAGTTCAGTGTGCTAAAGTGTCACTTAAATTTCCACACTAGATTTTCAAACTTCCCAGTTCTTAAGATTTCTTGTAAGAATGTAAAATAGTAATACTCATTAAAATTATTCTCGCAGAGAGTACCCAGTAATAATACAACAATCAGTGAGATTGTTTGAGTTAATTGAACAGCACATCAGCAAATAGATTTTCAGGAAATAAAAGTACCATAAATGTAGCTTTTATGAAATGAAAACTATACAGAATCTGCAACATAGTGTATGATGGAGAAATTATGGAAATACAAATTATGTAACTCACAGTAAGTCAGCATTGATCAGCAAGTTCATCAGTCACCGACCGTAATTTCATAGCCAAGAGAAATATCTATGAATAATACACTATGAAAAAGGAGAAGCAGTTATGGCTGAATAGACGGTTTAGGGAGTTGCACAATCATTCTCCCTTTTTTACATCTCTCCAGGAGAGAGAGAGAGGGAGAGAGAGGAATTTACAGGTGTGGGCAGAGCCGTGCCACATTGTGGGATGGAGTGTTTTCTTTCAAACCGGAGCGATGAGCACATGTGATAAGCTTGGGCTGTGTCATAACGGCTCACCACGTACAGTGCAGGCCCTGGAGCCCAAACGTGCATATCATCACTGCCACCCTGACAGATTGCAGCCCGGGGCCCTAACGTGTGCCTTTGGGATTCGGGAGATTATATCTTCTTTGATTACTGTAAACAGAAAGTGCAGAGATAGGCACGTCAAAAGGCCTTCACAGTTACACAGTCAAATTTGTGAGACGTGAATACTGCACCTGCCTGCCTCTCTATTTGCCTTGAGTAAACAAATCCAGGATGTGTGAGAGCGAAAGAGAGAGCACAGATATGCCTCTTGCTCATGTCTATACTCATGGGTCACCAGTTTATTCAAAATCTGACCACTTTAAATGTCAGCTTGATGTCATTTTTGTCTTTAAAGGGATGACAAACATGATGACTTGTATTTTCAGCGACTCAGCTACAGTTTGACTGAGGACCATCCTGTTCAGATTCCGCTGATTCTTATTACATGATGTTGTATTCATTTCAAACAAAACCTTTTTTGAAAACTAAGTCAGCTCAGTGGGTTTTCAAGACTTTCCAGGACTCCCATAAATTATTCAAAAAAATCCATCCATTTTCTATGTTTGTACCAAAATCATCATTATTTATGGCACTGATATTCTTTTGATGTTGTTTTTGTTTAAAACATGAGTTTTTAAAAAGGAGCAAAGATCGACAAAGGCCTGTTGAAATGGGTCATTAACTAACAAAAAAAAAATGAATACTGATGTTGATTTTCTTGCCCAATATTCCCCCTCAGGTCAGAAGACAATGAGCCACACTTCCCTTTCATCTCTCAGCATACCCACACATGGAATACCAATTCAAACCGACCCATCTCAATTATCTCTCGACACTAATATCTCTGTATTAAATGAATCCGTAGTATTACAGCACCTTTAATGATGAGTATTTTAAATTCTCCCCACCTTCATTCTGTGCCCCCAACCCCGCCACCACCAAATAAACACACACATTATCCACACAACACAATACATAACCCAGACACACTCATGTGTAATTTGCACAACAGATAATCAAGTGGTATTTATGATGTCTGATCGTTCCTTGGTCTAAAATCACCAATCTGTACGCCTACATGGGGCTAATTAGCTTCTTCACACATTGATTGCTTATTCATCCACCAGGAAAAAAAAGAGCTTTCTTCTCTCCCCACACAATTCAGCATTAACCTTCTACACTTGTGTAAATTGGAGCGTGCTTTCCTGGGGGAGCCTCATTGTGTCGATGCCTTAGCTCTCACGTACGATCCATTTCTATTCTTAGCCAGGATTGTTCATCACCTCCGTGCTAATCGTATCCTGAAGGTTCAGCTGTCTGAGGAGGGGGTTGAGACAGAGGCCTCTGTTTGCTGGTATGTGTGTGAGACCCCCTTCACTTGAGCCAGGTCTGACCACACAAGCGTACTGGAAACGTTGTCAGTTGCTCTCATTGGCTCGCTCACGCTGTGTCCTCACAACTCTGACATTTATCAGGAACGTGACTTTGTATTTTAGCCAGTGCGGAGTAACTCTATCTGTGATGTAAGTGACCAGTACACCTTAGCTGCAGCAAGCATGCTAAGAATAATTAAAGCACTGGTCTTTGGATAACAAATGCTATGCTATTTAAAGTACATGTGCTACATGAAACAAATTGAGCAATTGGTCTGACATCATCAATTTCAGATCATTGCACACCATTGTTTGGAACTCTTTAAATGACGATCATAAAAGTATAATGTTGTTGGGCATTGTGCAAAACAGGCACACATATTTGTAGATAACACAGACATGAGATGGCCTTACTTTTGAGGCAATTAAGCATATGCTATGAATCTGTTTCAATTTTCTCACATTATACATATTAAATGTGAAAGAGGATTTGTTTCTTATCTCCTCTAAAGTCTAATGAGGAGGCCTAATGTAACTGGCACAGAACAAAGACTGTCCCAGCCCTGTATGTGAATAATCGTATGAGCCGGAGCTGAGGATCGGGGACGGGTGCTGATCTCTGAGCGAGCGCAGATTTTTAGCTGCGTGTCACCAAGGCATAGAGATCAGTGGGAGCATGACGTCATTCCGGAAGCAGGAGAAGAAAATGGGAGAATCTGCTGGTAATGAGGGATTACGTCTGGATTAGATTCCTTTATTAAGATGTTTTTGATCCTCATTAGGCCGCTCCTCATATCTGTGCATTGATTCTCTTTCACTCGCTCCAACCCTGCCCAGCAGTGGAGAATTTGCTCACTGATTGCTGGAAATATGAAAGGATAAGTTAAATGGGCCACAAACTTAACCTTTTGGAAAGCTAGCAATGTATAAGACAATAAAAGATAACTATTTAAAACATGAATTCAACATATTAATGTATATATGAGAAAACAGATCAATAACTGTATGCATAATTTATTATATTTTTAAAATTAGATCTGTATATTTAAATATTTTTGAAATATAAATGCAATTGCAGCGAATTAAATCATCTTTTGACGATTTCAGCTATTTTGAAATTTAGTTTATGTAATTCATTATAATTCTTTACATCACGGTTCTTCACCTCTCTGTGTCCATGCGAGGGGACATTTCTTTTTGTCAATGTTATTCACCGCTCTGTGTCCATGCTACAGAAGTGTGGCCTGATCCTTTATCTTTGCGGACACACCTCTGTTTTGTGAGCGTGGAGTGTCTGCGCGCAGACGTGTTTACGGGCACGGGATCTCTCCACCATTGTTTTTCTGAGAGAGAAAAGGGGAGGAAGTGTGTGGGTCCAGGAGCAAGCAGTGGCAGTGCATTTCCAAAGTCAATATTTACGGCCTTTCGGGAGTTTAGATAGCGGCTAAGCAAACACCGATGGTGGCTTTAACACCTCGGAGCCCAGCACAATGGTGGGAGTGAATCGCAGAAATTCCTGGGCTCATAAAAAATATCCCAGAGATTATCACAGAGGCCCAGTGATGACCAGGACATTGGACAGAGGATGGGAAATGGCTGTTACAGTCCCGTCACTGAAAAAGGACTGACCCTGTGCACCGGGCAGATTTGAGGAAACAGCTAGGTTAAATCACGGATGTGAAGTTGTTGGTATTAGATTTTACAAATTGTCATATAATGAAAAACAAACATTGTCTGTTTTGTGAAAGAAAGTTTGACCCATCTTTGGAAATTGCTCAACGTTTTTTTTTTTAAATAATGACTCCTAGTCATTTATGTCACGTTACCTGGGTATATTCCAGCAATGAACTATCTCCCACATGTAAACAGAAGCGTCCATGATAAAATGAAGGATGTAGATTGCTATCCTACACTATGGCTCCATGAAGAATGATCAATGCCATTATCTTGAGCTTATGTTTTTTGTGAATTTAAAACCCGTGAAAAAAAGCAAAAACAGGTAAAACATTCCGCTTTCAGATGGCATGAACTGTGCAGTGTTTTTCCGAACCCTGTGCGGGTGCCAGGGGTGTGAACGGAGAGTGGTTGACTTTCAGCACCTCCGTGTCTGTTCTGGAAGACTGCCATGCTGGAGAAGGCAGATTGCGCAGGTGAGGGGCTGAGAGCCGATGCTCGTGTGCAGAGAAGGAGTGGGGGTGGTTTCTGGAGTACTCAGCTCTCTCTCGTTCCCACGCCGCGGCCCTTCTCAGGGCGCCTGCCCCAACACGTCGACCGAAACCAGTTGGCTCGGTGGAAAAGTGATTCAGGCCCCCAGGGTGCGGGGCACGTTGGTACGGCGTGCTTCTTAAAACCAATGGGAAATAGGTGTCCGCCCACAGCACACACCGATGAGAGGAGGTCACCCTTCATGCTCCGATGGCCTGTCCCGGCCTGCAAACACATCGGGATAGGCTTGGTATCAGGATAAACACTCACTCTCTCTCCTCTGTCATGGGAGAAGACAAAGTTTGGCTGAAATGTTTCGGCTCAGCATGGTCCTATTTCACTGAAAAAAAATAAAACACAGCATAATGCTCTGGCAGGCCCCATAATATGCATTAAATATATAATGAGTTATCAAACTCGCTAAGGAGAGCATCTGTGTGAAAAGCCTGAGCGTGTGATCAGTGAAAGGCAGCACACCACATGCTACTAAAAATAGATCATTAAAGACCTGTCTGCTATTGCCCTGTGTGGTAATGCGTTGACCCATTACATGAGTGAGGTCAGGGGTCAAGGAGTAGGTGTGCAGGTGCATTTCTGTATCTCCACCTGTCAAGCCAGGTGATCATTCACTTGAGTACTTGTGCACTTACACAGGCCATCTGTGCTCTGTCAAACTAGCCTCAAACCTTAAACTCACAACCTAGTAAATCATTATTAGTGGAGTAATGTCTGAATGAATGATATTTAAATGCAAAACATTGTGGTATAATTGGCACAATAAGCCTGTTAAAGATGATCCTCAGTGCCAGCGGTATAGCTTACATAGTCTTCTGTGCCGGAGGCGTAGCTTTTGTGACACATTTTGTCATACGCCATGGATACGCGAGACTGTGGGTGTCGATGCATTTATTTATTCTCTTTTTGTTCCTCCTGGCGCGTGGCACACTGGGCCTGTTAGTCTGGAAGTGCGCTACTCCTCGAGTCACCTCTGACTGTACACGTGTGGGACAATTTTTTCAGACAAAAATTGTCATGGTGTCCAAGAACTTTTTAAAAGGGCTAATTTATCCTGCTGCAGTCCTTTTTTCATAGTAGAATCGATGAAAAGACATTAGAGGTGAGGAATATAATTATCAAAATCTCTTTATCAGGAGTGACTGTTGAGTATCCCATTGCTTCAGTTCCTGACTTGCTGTACGGGATTAAACAGGCTACATTGGTAAAACTGAGGAATACTATCCCAGTATTGGTGTGATGTCATTATTGTACAGCGCCTTAATGCTGATGGTTCAGTCTTTTTTGCTACATTCACCATCACAGAGTTGATGCTACAGACTTGATTGCTACTAGTGCAAATGACGGTTGATGATCCAACCCATATTATTAACACAAATTATCCACCTACTGGTGGCGCGTTGAGGAACTTTATTGTAACTGATACATTCTGCTGTTGACTGGTGATGTATAAAGTAGGATGATGAATTCTAAACAAAATAGGTCAGGGAGGCAAGGGAGAGTACAGAATACCCTTCAGCTCCAATCAAATGGGCCTAAAATTTGAAGGAAAAAATCATTGTTCTGATAACATGCTTATGGCTGTTCTAAGACAGTTGGTTTAAAATCATGAATAACAGAAAGAGAATCTTTGCAAACACAGAGCACAATGTACTCATGAATATACATGGCAAAAAAAAGACTTTTGGAAAAGTCTATCTGTTTTTCTACCTTTCCATTTTCCTGTGTAGAGTAAGAGGAAAAGCTCCTCGTAATCCTCAGGTACGTGAATTGAAGGAGTTTTGGCGAAACGCCATCGGCTCTTAAGACAACAGCAACAGCACCTGGGAGAGAGCGGAGAGCCATGAAGGCCCCTCTAAAAGGCAGCCCTGCGTGAGTCTGCTCCGAGCACTGCAGATATCCGCCAGGTTTTGATCCAGATGCAGAAATCCCTACAAGCCCTCTCTTGGTGAGGATGACATCATCAGCACATCCTGGGAAAGGCAAAGAGACTCAGCCTCGATCCTCACTAAAGCTGTAATCCCACGCAAACAAACACGACATAGCCTTGCATCTAGAATCAGGGTAATTATTATAATAGCAACCTCTTTTATCAGGAAAAGATGTTCTGCTTTCTGTGGATCAAAACAGAGTCTGAGAGCAATCTGAATCTGAATTTGTCCATGATGATAGTTCATACTTTATGCCTGTTAATGGTAGTGAACTGCATTGTGGGACTGCATGTCACTTGTAATGTGTGGAGGAGTTAGAATTCCAATCAGACAGCAGCAATGATCTCTGCACTTCACTCTGGCTCCAGTCATAGTTTATCAAACAAGCCTCTTCTGATTCAGGGAACAGAATGCCGGAACAGTCAACATGACTCATTTTTCTTTATAAAAATTACCACAATTTAATACAGTAATCCAAATGATTGCTGGAGTACAGTTCCCTCAGTCCCCACCCTGATGCCACCCTACAGGTCCTTTATTGCACTTCGCTTTTTTTAATCTCTAATATAACATGGGTATTTTAAATGGAGACTCTAGAGAACATTAGTACTGGAAATCACTTTAAAGCATCTATAGATCTCAAGTGAACTGGAGCTGAACTACAGTCATGTGAATTGCGTTTGTTGCCATTTGGCATGAACAGTGGGGACTATCGATTATGTCATCAGCGTTTGGCTCCGGCAGAGCGGCTCTTTGTCTTTATTCGTTAACTCTTCCCACGCATGGATGACAAGGACCGATGGCCACGCTCTGCCTGAGGAGGAGCAGAGAAAAAATAAAAACAAGCGCTGCCTCTTTCCCTCTGCCATCCCTGGGGAACGTTCATGATACCAGTATTTAGATGATTTTGAAAACAAACAGAAAGAGAATCTTCAGGCCAACCAGGAGTGTCTCTTTTGTGTTTAAGGTAGAACCTTTGTGGGAAAGTTATCCTCAGCAGAGTGATACAGCAGATGGTCTGTGGTCACACACTAATGGAAAGCAGGTCATGGTCGAGCCAGGGACGACAGGGCATGAAAGAGGGTGGGTGTAAGCGATAGGGGCGTGGGTTACTATGTCCTCTGACTGCAGGGCCAGCACTGACCATACCAAGATTTGCTGTTCCTGCACTGTGGTTGAGGGTGAACTAATTGAGTTGGGGGCCAACATATTCATCACACTGTACAAACCTATCACCATACATTAGACATATATGCCAATACAACTTTGCCCTGAGCAAGAAATACACATCATTACTCTCATATTTCCTCTTTCTTCTTTCTCTGGGTCATGATTTCAGCGCATGTGACCTCTGCCTCCTAAAAGGTCATTACAGTTTGTTCCCACACTTTTCATCCCCTTTGGGGCCCTCACTCAAAGTTGTTATTTAATTAAGGCCCTTGCTTTACTTGATTATTTTATTAGGGCCCATAATGAATAAGGTGAACGCTTACCCTCTTCTCCAGCTTTCCTTTCTCCAAAACGTTCAGCCCACTGTTCCTGCTATAGCAGTTTTACTTCAGGACACAGGAGTCTGGATTCTGTCCCTGGGGCTACAATTCAGGTACTTTGTTTATGCCGCAAGCAACATATGTTCAATAACTCCAGAGAACATCCACACACCACATAAATGGCTTTAAGTATATGCAAGATGCAAAAGGCTATTAGACAGCCATTACTGGGCAAGAACTTCAGCTAAATGAGTGATGATGGATGATTATGAATAATGAATGATTCTGCCTGATGAAATAAGAGCAGTCAAAGTGCAAAATGAGGAGACTCTCGGAGCAGCTGACCTGGGCCTGAATCTATGTACAGGGAAAGTGCCAAGAGCTATAGGGACCAAATCAGGGGCCCATCTACGCTCGCCTCTGGCAGATGTTCAAGCTTAACACCTCGAGTCAGACGTCTGGTGTTTAATTGGCTGACCACTTCCACTCATGGCAGCCCGAAGACAAATAGAAGATCAGGAAGTATCTGTGAAAAAGGAGAAATGCAACTGTTGTACAGGGGTTTCACAAGCAGTTCACTTCAGCATTCAGAATCCTCCTTGTCTTGTGAAAAACGGTTAACAGCTGGGAATAGAAGAGAATAGAATTTCCTACGAAGCCAGAATGAGGAACAGTATCATATGAGGTACAAGAGTCACTTTCGGGATTAGCAATTATCACCCTGTTCATTTTTTTAAGGCAACTTCTTACTTCATAGCTGTGGCAAAATATCAAACAGCATTCCATCTGCATGTAAACATTTACTTCTCATGGCATGGTAAGAGCACCAATTGTTTAACGATGGAATGTTTCATTGACTCAACTTGTTATTATAATCAGCAAACCCAAAGCAAATACTTTTAAGGGTATTTTCTGAATTCCATGCAGACAAAATTAAAGCTGCTCTCAACATGTTCTGATACTGATGTGACATGTTCTGCCCTAAGACACTATATTATAGATTACATCATAATATCAACAAGTAAAAGCATAGTGGACTCTAGATTGTGACTTATGGGTTTGAGTACAGAAGTCTACCATCCCTGTAGCTGTGAATGCCCTCTTTATAAGATGGCAGATTCTGCAGGACAGAATCACTGAAACTTGACCTTAAAAAGGTGCCCAGTAGTCAGCTCTTGTCTTAAAACCAATAGGTTAAAATTCTATGGAATTCATGGTTTGAATTCTGTTCTCACTTGTAGGGTGTGATGAACTTGGGTGATTTAGTCTGTGGGTGTTTCAATAAACAGATTTTATTTGCCTATTACATCTGTCCTTCATTGTTTGTATTGTGCTTCCCCAACATAACGTTCTACTGACTGTAGCCTACTGGGTGACTAAAAAGCTGATTCATGCTTTTGTTCTGCCATGCATTTGTTTCCTCTTAATGCTGTGTTGACTAGAGCAGCACATCTGCCTTCAGCAAGTTACAGTGTTGGGATCTCAGCGGTTCAGATTTTAACAATGTGTCACCATGTTTCTACCATTTTGGCACAGCTACTGTCTCCCTGAAGAACTGAGAAAACAATTCAAGGTTTAGATTATAAAATGTTAAAGCTTGAAAGGTCTGTCTCCCTACTGCATTTCAAGTCGTTAAGTCCTACCCCCAACATCAGCGTAATCTCCTTTGAAACACAAAGCAACACTCTTTTGCTTTTGGTGGCAGGGTGACTTTTCTCCACCACAGCAATCAAGCTTTTGTTTGAAGTGTCAGAGATTGTGAAACTGAATTCAAATCTAGATTAAAACTAAGAAGATTTAGACTATTAGATTGCAATATTTATTTCATTGTTACTTATGTTTTCCTTTATGTGAAATACTATGCACTATGAAAGCGCTGAACCATGTATTTGTTGTAATAATATTGATGTATTGTACACAGATTGAATTGAGGCGGGTTGTCCTGGACTGAACTTTTCAAATGACATATTAGTACTCTCATTATTGATAGCTGCAGCAGTAGGAGTAATGATGTGTGTAAAGTATAAGCAGTATAATTATTTTTTAATTTTCTTTAATCTCTTGTATGATGGCCTGGGTTGTGAAAAGTAAGAATGGAGGACTTAAGAGTTGCTGAATGCTTTCTGCCTCTCAAACAGCTTTTGCTGAAGTAAACACAATTTACTCTGTCATAATATGGTCCTTTAATACAATACAATTCCCCACTGGCCACCAGTTAGAATGCCACACCATCAGTTCACATGAACTCTGTTCCATTTTGTCCTGTACTTTTCAATGACATATAAGGTTAATATTTTACTACCTAATGAAATTATTCACTCAAAACCCATTTTATCAAGATTTACAATTTAACAGAATAAGGTGTAATACAATTATTATACCTTATTATCTGAATGAGAAGGTTAACTTATTCATTGTTAAGATAAATCATGTTTTCTTTAAAGAATAATAAATGTATGAAAATCATTAGCAGTTTGTGGATCTCAGACATGTTGGTAGCTTCAACCAAACATGCCCAAATCCCTCATGCCCTGTCCTGTTCCCTCCCTCTTGGAGAGCTGCGTTCAAAGCGAATGGATCAAGTGGGGATTTGTAAGCAGGTATGCAGAGAAAGAGTATATTCAGAATTAATTACAGCTGCACCTGTTTAAATATCCTGACTTACTTATTTTATCTCACCTAGAGGATACTGGGTGGATGCCCAGTGCCTGACATGAATGCCAATCAAACACACCTCCTCACTTTCCACTATGCAGTCTGCATCATAAACACTGTTCTTCCGGGCCTAGTTACACACAATGAATCAGAGTTTCTGCTAACAACCTGGTGAGAGGCACGACACCTGGGTGTGCTTTCTCAGGTGGACCTCTCTGTGCTACAAGGTTTGCATGCCAGTGCTTTGTTTCTTGAGAGATCATTTGAGAACCAAGTACTAGGAGATTTTGTTGGTTTTTCCAATGAGCAAATAATGTTTCCCTTGGTATCCCTGTATTCTATCAACTCCAATAGAGATTAAGCCAAAAACTGTTGAGTAAAATGGCAATCAAATGGCATTGATATTCTGATATGCAGCCAACAGGCCTTCCTTCAACCATGCAGAGAGTCAACAAAAGGCAGACCTGCTTGCAGAGGTTGCAGAACTTGTGTGCTCTTGGAAAAGTAGTTCAACTGCCCTCTAGTGCCCTCACCTGGTTTAAAGATGTAATTACAACAATGGTAAACACGAGAAAGGCGCAACCACAGATACTGTACTTTGCCACCAGTTCGTATTAAATGTCAGAATAAGTGACGTAATAATTTAGTAAATGTGAAAGCAAAAATGTGGTAGGATCTATGAAGCAATTATGAATCATTTTCAGTGGACTTCCTGCTGGGCACCATACAAAGTATATTGATATGTACCCCAAAATGTCTTTGTCCAGTTCTGAAATCTTCCTCAACAGCAGAGTTAATCTCCTTTATGGTCCAACATATTAAACAAATGAGCTGAGAAAAAGGAGGAATATGACACAGCTGTTTCATCTTTGAAGGGTCTTGCATATCTTTCCATTAACCTTTCCCCCACTGTTCCCTGTGTTCATTACTGTCTCCTGTCATCCAGAGTGTTCTTAAGAGGAAATGGATGATAGAGGCGACATGCTTGCTGGCAGGCAAAATAAGCTCACACTTGTGAGCAAACAAGACAAAGCAAATCTAAACTTGCGACCTCACACTAGGGACACAGCCTCCACAAGTAAATGTGTTGTTTGTTCATTTGTCATTCCAGCTACATACCTAAATATTGATACAGATAATAGAATGCTAGACTTGGTGTTATTCAGCTGTCTGCGAATGCAGTTTCACAGGAAACTAGATTGGGGCAAAAATGAATAGCGCACCCACTGTGAACAGATAAGAAAAAATACATTTACAATACGCTGTTTTGTTTGAGAGGGTTTTCCGTTTCTGTCTACCATACATTTTCGGTGATACACAAATGTCTGTGAAAGCTCATATTGGTGCATATTATAGTCATAAATTAATTTGCAAGACTAAATGTCAAAGGTCAATCTGTAAATGGATATCAAAGGTCAATTAATATACATTGGCAAAGGCACTTTGCTTCAGCATTTTGTTTTGAACACATTTAAGTGTGTGTGTGTGTGTGTGTGTGTGTGTGTGTGTGTGTGTGTGTGTGTGTGTGTGTGTGTGTGTGTGTGTGTGTGTGTGTGTGTGTGTGTGTGTGTTTGTGTGTGAGAGAGAGAGAGAGAGAGAGAGAGAAAGAGAGAGAGAAAGAGTAATAGAATGTGTGTGTTTGTTTATATATGACATACAATTTAAAATATAAATCTGTGTTTTAAAACTAAAAACAAATTCATCAGTTCAGAAGTTCATACTGCCTCTTTATATACTGTACAATAGATCATATGGCCCCATGAACCCATGTCCTTATTATTTTCATTTTAAAAAATGGGTTTTTGTTATTTTTTTTAATACAGAGACTAAAGGGAATTAATTTGGCTTGTTGTTCTTCTGAAAAGAGCTTTAGCCAGAGCTATGTAATCAGCTGCACAATATATCATTATAATTAGGTTCATCAACATCACATGGTAAAAGCAGAAGACTTCAGACCATAGGGTTTTTGGTCTGGGAAGGGTTTTTGTCATGGCTTCTGTGTTACTGAGAAGGACATAAGTCAATTTTAGATTTGAAATGTACATTTTTTTAACTGTTTAAATCGTCACAGAAAAATGAATCTGTTTCACATGTTGACAAACTTCATCATCTGTCAGTATCTATTTTGTACATAATAATACATGTATAATTCAAGTTGTGGAGCCTGAAATATTTAGTCCTTAAATTTGGAGGCATTATTTATTTATATATATTTTAAACAAGTATAACATTTAAGTTTAACATTTATTTTTCAGTTGGATGTAAATGAAACAGACTGTACTTTACCAACTTTATTAAAAGATTATATAGCCAGACTTTCAAGACAAACTGTCTTGTCTTTTTTAAAAAAAGCAATTATGCTAATTGTGTTCATTTCATTTGACAATATTTCCATTTTCCATAGACCTTATTTTCAATGTTATCAATGATCAATGTTACATATTTTTTATATTTTTAACCAGGTGGGTCCAGACAGCCTTGTAGAAAGGCTTTAAGAAATGAAGTTAGTAAAGGCAATGGGAGTGGGCTTGGGGTCATTTGAATCGTCTGTAACCTGATTCATTTTGGAATCTACTAAATGAAGGCATGCTGTGAAATTATTCGTCTATTTTTAGTCTACATGTGAAACATGGGAGGTCTATTGAAATCTCTCCATGTACTTTATGTATGTATACGGTATGTTTTCCCAAAACAGATAATTAACACTGTGTCCTCCTCCAGCTTTTGAAATGCATGCCAAACTTTTGAAAGTCATTGTAATGTGCCATTCATAGTGTGCTGTGTAAAGGTTTGGTGATAACTTACTTTCTTATTCATGATATCTACTTCTACGAAAACACTTTTCTCAGCCAGTTGAGAGAAGTTGCTAATGGCATGAATAATAGTGAACAAAGAACAGACACACCAATGTAAAGTCCCTTAATAGGGTGTTGGTTCACCACATCTAGCTAGCACAGTTGGTATGGCTGGTGACACGTGGAATTCTGCTGGAGGGATACCACACACCTCTTCCATGTAAAAGTCAATCACCCAACACTTCCCAGCGATGGAACTGGAAACTGCTATGTAAAAGGTCATTCCAGGGCATCTCATAAATGATGTGCTTCAGACCTGGTAATCCAGAAGGCCGTGACATAAGGAAAATGTCTCTGTCATGCTTCTCAAACTATTGGGCAGATACATATGCCTTACAGATACAGACTCAGAATGCTTCACTATACAGAGCAAATTAAATATATCAAACTCGATTTAATCTGTATGAAAATAGTTCCCATTTCCATATTGCATCAACCTCAGTCTGCAAATCTGCATGTTCCTGAAATGCATTCATTTTACTGATGTAAGTACAGTGCATCAGTAGGCCCTTTTTCTCTGATTATAGGTTGGACTGTCAGACATGCACAAAATAGTAGAATATAACAAGCTAAACAAATGAATAAATGCTGTTTTATTTTTCTGTTTCATAATTTATTTGATATTCTTGCCAATCACATTATGGCCAGACTAAACAGACATCATTGAACAAGAAAGCAAGAACATACAGAGAATACACAGAATAGTCAGTCATGTAGCAGTTAAGTATTGTTTAAAAAAAAAGCAGAAATGCACACATGCAACAATTAAATATTCAGTGTGCAAACAGCTCCAAACAAAATTCATCAGGAATTACAAATTAACATTAAAATACATGTAACCTACCAATGATCTTTTTTGTTTTCCCTGCAGCGCATGCCGGATTTTGGCCAAGCCCATGAAAGGAGCTGTTACTGATCCCAATGACCTTTCAAGCAAAGGACAGGCAAATTATCCACCTCTGTTATCCAGAGAAGCAGATAATACAGTAAAGAGACAATAAGACAATAAAGGACTAGTTCTTTTCATCTGCTTGTGCTTATGCTTTCTTGTTGAGCATACCATTGATTAACACATCACCCAAAGATTACGAATCACTTATTAACCATGTCACAAACATTCTGAAAAGGTTCTAAGTAGCACCAAAAAGGTTCTGTACTCATGACCACATGGGAACTTTTATTGGTACTGCATAGAACAATTCATTAGCCAATCATAAACCAAATGGTTCATTAATGGTTTCGTGTTCTACCAAAAAAGGCTTTTGCTAGTATGTGTTTATTAGCAAAGACCTTTTTTTTCATAGGCTGTAAATAAAATTCTTCAGCCCTACTCATGGCTCAGTTTAATATACCAGCTTTAAAACGATAGCTAGGCTGAAGTGGACCAGGCTCTTCTGAGGCAGCCTGCAAACACAATTCTGTACCCTTCCTCCAGGAGCATCCTGCTAAAGCTCTGTACCTCAGTGCTGTTAGGCATTGAGGTGGGATTTGGACAAAATTCTATGCACTACTATATTTTGGGACCGTGGGCTATTATATGGTGCATGTGGATATTTATGCATACTTTAATATTGACAAAAAAAATATTCATATTGACTCAATAACATGGAATAGTTGTATGATGTAACATCCATTTTAATTATCATGTTAAATGACCCTGGGTGAATAGTGTAATGGCCACTGTTATACTATTTAACTAAAGAAATTAGACACATTTCAGCTCTAGTCAAATGTACACCAGTTTTAATCTGTCCAAAACTTATGTCTTTTACTTGCATGTGATGACAAACTGAGTGGAACTGGATAGGTGTAACTCAACTGGCTACATTATTTTATTAATGATGTATTCTTTCATAATGTAATCTGTGTGGCTAAAAGTTAAATTGCCTTTGACTGATCTGGAGTTTCCAGATCAGTATTTGTATGAAAAATCAGCAAGAAGGCCAACTGACATTTCAGTGAAATATATTAATATTCAAGACAGCTGAACCTTGGAAGGGAGGAGATGACTAGACATTGGCAACCACAGTGCTTGTGCATGGGTGTAAGATCTGAAGCTAGACTGAAGGAAGGAGATGTGCCTTTGATATATAGGCAGGAATCTCCACAGTCATGAGCTGTGGTGAAGGCACAAAGTCAATGAATGTCCTCAAGTATAGAACCATATAAAGCCATTTTGACAAATCATGGAAATATGTGGTTGCAAAGACTGAAGTTGTAGGAGAATGTATTATGTTTTTATTTATAAACTGAGCCCATCGACCACACTATAAAGCTGTATATCATAGTTAGGGTAATATTGTATATATTGCTGTACAGGAATGGGCAACACTGTACAGGATTGGTCAGAATCAGAAAGCTTACACTGATGGCACTGTCTAAAAAGTGCTTGCACATACAAACTTTGTGACCTACACTGGCATTTAAGTTTGAAATCAGCTTCTTATAATTCCACTAATGGACATCAAAACCATTTGCTTTGATTTTAAGATCTCATTTTCCACAAATGAGTTAGTTTAATGAGTGGATGTCCACACTTTCATCACACAGGACTCACGCATTTCTAGGGCTATGAATTAATCCGTTCAAAATGTAACTTCTTACAGAAGTCCCAGCCTACAAAAGCAATCATTCCCCACAACACATTATGAAAAATGCTTTGACTATCTGACAACTGATCTGGCTGAGTAAAAGTCTATATTTTATATTCATTATCTGCATGAATAGCTGTTTCCAACACAATGTGGCGTTCAACGTCCAACTTCAGGAATTGCAAATAAGATTTAGCAGAACAGTTGAACATTGGAAGATATTACATCAGAGTTGAGAAGCACTAACATTAATTAAGGTGCTTAGTGTATTATCCGCGTACACTGCTTGTAGCAGTCACAAGGGGGCACTCTTCGAGCGAAAGTGTTATATCCGGTTAAATTCCGGTTAAATTCACCTGTAGTTCACAAAGTGCAAAAATTTATATTTTTTATTTTAAACACGAGAATTACATTTTGAAACATAAGTTTGACATTAGCTAAAATAAAAATAATTTTATAATTTATACTCTAGTTTTGCGAACCAATGTTTGGGATAGTGACGTTAAGGTACACGTCGCCTAGCAGGATGTGCTTGCGTATGATGGCGGCTGTGTGTCTACATCGCAATACTGCAGTTTTGTAAGAATTCATATTAAATCCTCCTTAATATCGGGTTGTGTTTTGTCGGAGGTAAGAGGTAAGCCGGGTGTGATTTTTGTAAGGTTTTGCTATTATGGATTTGAAAATCAGACTTTTAACATGTAGCCAGTTGTTCAGTAACCAGATAGCGTATTCCACGTCTATTCGCTAACATTAGCTAGTTAGCACTGGATAAATAGAGTTGCTAGCGAGGCGCTTGCCACAGTGTGATATGTCAGAATCCGAATGGCCAGAAAGACTGGATTCATGTCACGCTTGTTTTAATCAACAAGTTACCTTGCCGAATGATTCTTTTTTAAATTCCGATGGTTGTAGAACGTGTTACCTTGCTAGCCACTGCAAGCATCCAGTGGATTAGTGCTATCCTTCCGACTTCGTAGGAACTGTTATTCATGGAGTACCAGGCTAAGTTTCGTACGTTGGCAAGCTAGCTAGCAAGCAAGCTTTAGCTAGATTTCTAGCAAGTCGGTGTTCTACAGCCGGCAACCATGAATCTTGCTTGATTAGCTAGTGAGTTTCTGTGAATACATTCATCTTTGTACTAGTATTTCGGGTGTAGTTACCTCGCCAATGTCGGCGTGCATCAAGCTATGACAAGTTTAATGTTATCTGGATAATTGAAATGCTAGGCTTGCAAACTGTTAGCTTCAATGTTCAGAATCCGTGTGTTGTTGGGCAATCCATCACAAGCTAGCTAACATTTAACTCGTCTTGTCTACACGATGGCGAACTATCTACCGAACATTAACGTTAACGGTATTAGTTAACTTACATCGTCATTTGGTCCAAAGGAAACATATCAAACATATCCCTTCGTTTGTCAGGAACCAAAGCTAATCCTTATGACAAACGTAGCGATAGCGGAACTAGGCTGAACTTAGGGACATGAGCTCTTTTTTTTTTAAGTAAGAATGTTATTGAGTTTTATTTTGTCGTGAAGAAAGATCTGTACAGCATTGCTTTTGTCCAGCCATCGAGTGCAAATTTCGATTATTCAGAAAATCATTTTCTCCCGTAAATCACCAACGTTTGCCGCCGGTAAGGTGAATTAAGATAGCCAACAAATAATGCTGCTAAATAGTGAACTGTTGGCTGTATAAACGATTGGGAAGGTAAATAAGCACTTCAGTTTTATCCTGCAGGGAGCGGCATCGGTGTAATCAGCATTACCAAGTGGCATATAACCCAATGTGTGCAATCGATACTTGATTAAAATTCTACAGTACAATTACAAGATGCCAGCTGGCCATGAAGGCTAGCTATTTGTCAGCCTGTGACCAGATGTAGCTTTATTAGAAAGGACTCAGCCTATGAGCTTGTCCACAGTTTGCATCTATCGATTTTGATGTACGTTTACCATGATAGCATTGCACAACGTTTATTACGCTTAATCTTATTCTTAATGATTTTCAATTCTTAGTCTGAGCAACAGTGTCTTGAGAAAATGGTTTGTTGTTGAATACCTCTGTTTACATGCGAAATTATTAATGTAGCAGTCTTGATCAGTGGTTTTACTGCGGAAATGCTTGTACATTCTGAATAAATCCTTAATCTACTTACAAATTCTTGTGTTTGTCAAAGGGCAGTTGAATCATGGTCATAGTGATTAAACTTGCTGTTTTCAAAACTAGGATGAGATTCATTCCTTATGCATATAGTTGAGGTGTAACTCTGGAAGCTATAAGCTTTGGAGTAAACATAGGTGTGACTGTCTGTGAACAAATCGCTTATGACAAATGTGTTCCTTCTCTCTCCTCACAGCTAACTTCTAGCTCAAAATCTTTAACGGCATAATTCTGGAGTATCCTTTATTTTGACTGGAATTTTGTGGAGATGCAGCCCCCTCCACGAACTGCTCCACCGGGGGCTTCAGGCCCGCCACCCACCGGGGGGGTCCCCAATGCATTTCGAAGGACAAGACCCCACAAGCAGCCAGGGAGTACGATGATGTCTGCACCCGCTATGCCAGTTCCCCCAATGACCGACCCCTTTGCATTTGGCCGACAAGCCATGCCTACAGGGCCTCATCCACCGACTTCCAAAAGCAGTCCCCTTCCTATGCAAACTCCACCCCCGTCTGGATTCCCTGCGACTGTCCCAGGCCAGGAACATGGAATACCTCCGCAGCCAATCGAAGGTGCACAGGCCCCCCATAACTTCCCGCCTCCCTCGTCTATGCCTGGTCCCTCCCCAGGAATGAATATCTTCACCCCCAACAATGCTGTTTCTTCAGCCCCCCCGCCCGGCCAGTTCCCTGGCCCTCACAACCTCACAGGCCCAAATCCTCCAAGTTCAGAACAAGGTCATGTCAGTTCAGGAGAAAATGTGCCCTACATAACACCAGGAGCCTATGGTTCAGCCCCCACGCAGAATAGACCTCCCTATGGGCAGGACCTCAGGGGAGACGCTGCCCCTTATAACCCCTCAGCCCCTGGTGCAGTGCCCCCTCAACCCCAGGCCATGCAGCCCCCAGCCTCTCAATGGATGCCTGACCATGGAAGTCGCCCACCCTCTGTTCAGAACTATTTCCAGCCGACCAGTGATCCACCCCAGCCTTTTGTTGCCCCTGCTCCTGCCCCTTCCCCAGCTCTTGCACCTCCACCAGCTCCTTCTCCTCATTTACCCCAGCCCAGTCCTTCACCCCATGTTTTACCCCCACCTGCCCATTCACCTCATTTGCCCCAGCCCTCTCCCTCACCTCATTTGCCCCAACCTTCCCCTTCACCTCATTTTCCCCAGCCTGTTCCCTCACCTCATTTGCCCCAGCCTGTTCCCTCACCTCATTTGCCCCAGCCTGTTCCCTCACCTCATGCCCCTCCACAGATGCCCCCACAGAACCAGGTCCACTCAGCTCAACTGGGCCCCAGTGATCCATACCCTGCAGCCCCCGGCCCTGATTCAACAGGGCAGCAAGGGATGGAAGGGAGCGTTGCAGCCTCGCAGCATCAGAATTCCCATTTTCAGGCCCAAAATTATTTCAGTCAGAACTGCGTAGCACCCGACCCCTGGTTCAGCCAGTCTTCTCAGGAGCACTTCTACCACCAGATGGGTGGAGGTCCTGTCAACAGACGGCCTGATTCTTCAAATTCTCAACACAGTAACCCCCCTAGTCAAGGTGGGCCTGTCCCTTATATCTCTGATCCAGGCACTATTACAATGTTTTTCAAAGGGAATGACGTTGAGAATGAGGAGACACTCTCAGGTGAGGGGAAAGCAGTGAATGGGATTGCTGGGGCTACTGGGCACTCATTCTCAACCCCTTCATTTCCAAACCATCAAGTCCTTCCCCCACAGCCTCTCCCGGGGGCAGAAGCTGCCCATCGAGGGGGCGTTAATGTGACTGTGCACTCTCATGCCCCACCTACAGGTGAAGGAGATGCATTGTACATGAATGATAGTGGATTTGTCAGTGGCACCCCGAAACATGCAGGGGGGCAGTTTGATCATGTGGAAAACCTGGAATGCATCCCCAATCAAGAGGTCTTACCTAGTGAGCCACAGAAAATGCCCACGATGCCCCCAAATGTAAGTGAAAACATGGGGGCTGTGCAGAGTGTCCCTGTCGCTCATGGAGCTGACCATTTTGAAGCAGGACCCAACTTGGAGACCCCAGATTCAGTGCCTCGGCCCATCAGGTCGGAGAGTGTGTCATCAAGCTACAGCAACGTGAGCCATGGGAGCGCATCCAGCTCCAGGAGGCCTCAGAGCATGGTGACCACCTTCATCCAGCAGGAGACTGCCAAGCCACCTGAAGATTCTTCGGCAGAATACTTTCAGCAGATTGACACCTCTCCAGCTGGAGAGCCTGTGCCACAGAATATGTCCAGCATGATGTACCACAGCCAGCTCTCCCAGCCACCCACCCCAAGCCCACCAAAGCCAACTGGAATCTTCCAAGCCAGTGCAAACAGCTCCTTTGAGCCTGTTCGGTCTCATGGTGTGGGGGTCCGACCTGCTGAAGTGGACCAGGCCAGGATGGTCATGGAGAAGAACAACCATGGACCACAGGGCATGACCACGGCAGACGTGTCACCTGGGAACCTGGAGCAGCCACCAGACAACCTGGAGAACATCTTCACTCCTGCTGGCCAGCACCCTGGTGCGGGGCTTTCGGAAAGGCGGCCATCCTCTCGGGCACACGGAGCCCGTCTTAAGTGTGAGAGTCCTGCAACCACACTGTGGGCCCAAAATGAAATTCCCATCCTCGGAGCTAACATCCTGCTGGCCCCTGCAGCCCCTCCTGTGCATGGGCCAGTGAAGCAGCCCAGCACAGAGGTGATCCAGCCCCCTGAGGATGGGCCCCTTGATCTGCAGGCACCTCAGCATGCACAGAAACCAGACAACTCTTCAGAGAACCTTGAGAACCCTCCAAAAGTGAGTGAGGGTGACCTGAAGAATCCCCAGGCAAGTCTAGGCTACGCCTCCCTGCTGGTCCCTTCCCCAGCTGCAGAATCATTCCAAAATCAGCCAGTCTTGATTGCACCTCCTGCTACAAATTACAGCGTGATTTCAGCTAATAATCCTGCACATGCAGCAAATCAGATTGTACAGAACCCAGGGGCAAATGGCAATGTCGTGCCTCTACATCTACCCCCGGTGGCATCCACTGCAAACGCAATGCCATCAGGTCCCTTAAATGCTTCTAATGTCAGCAGAATTTTATCACTTCTCCTGCAAATTCTTCTGTAGGTTTAAGTGGTGTGTCTTTACCAAATCCAGGCCCTCTCAACCTAGCATCTGAGAGCAGGCAAATCATGCAGCCAGAAAATCCCCCTCTGGCATCCACAGGTAGATCCTCACAGCCCCTTCTCTCTAGGGCTGATTCTGTTGGCAGTCAGAGCCAGTCTGCTCCACCTGTTAATTCTCAGGCCCTTTCTTCATCTGCCAATCAAAAGCAAGCAAGCAATTACGAGCTTCTCGATTTTACCATGCACCATCCTCAGAACAACCAAAACCAAGCTCCTAACACAGGTAGTCACGTGCCTTCTGCTGTTCCTCAGCAAGCACTGCCCCCATCGCAAGGAGCAAAGCCAGGAATGCCAGCGAGTAATGCGACAGGCTTCTACCTGCAGGTGACCAAAGACACTCAACAGGGAGGGAGGGGGGAGAGCGAACCCCACCCCCAGCAGTCAACAGAAGCGCCCCTGGCAGCAGCCACCAACACCCAGCAGCCTGTTTCAGACTCATCCCAGGCACCCGAGGCTAAGCCTGGCCTTCAGGGACAAGGAGCTGCACCTCCACCCTCGTACAACCAAGGACCTCCACCAAATAACCAGTACCCTCAACCTCCTCCACCTGGTCAGGGCCCACCTGGAGCAGGCACCGCAGGCCAGCCTTGGCCTGCTCCACCTGGGCCAGGGGGACCTCCGCCCCCTCAGTCATGGAACTCATCTCAGCCGCCGGTCACAGACCCACAGAGGCCATCTTCTGCACTGGGTGGCCAGCCAGGTTACGGTGGTCCACATTCAATGCCACCACCAGGGTACGGTGGTTACTATGGTGGTGCCTATCCTGAATATCCTGATGGAAGACCGCCTTACCCCTCTCAATATTACCAGGTAAAGCCGGAACCGTGACACCACCCCCCAGCCCTCTACTGTCAAAATTGTCTTTTTATATTTACTTCTGTATGCATGGAAGAGAAATTCTACAGCGTGAGTTTTACCCAGAAAGTTTTGTCAGTGCACCAGTTGTTGTCTATCAACTGTAGCATGCTAGTAGGCTTAGCCAGGTTAGCCAAGCTCATGTAGAGTTGCTTCCATCCATATGGCAAACACTGATGAGAGACCAGAGCAGGAGGATCCTCCCACAACATTTAGATCCACTGTATGGGTGCAGAAAGGTTTCCCAGTTAGTTACAGCAAAAATGGGCAACAATTAGTGTCAAACTGTATGCCGATATTGTTCAACTGAAGTCGGGTATGTCTGTGGATACACTTCAAACATGTAATTTACGAAGGCATCACCAAAATGTCTTGATAACCAGAACGAGACAACAACAGACAGGAAGGCGAGTCCTTCTCCCCACAGCCTTTAAGCAGTCTCTCACTGCAGATTCAGACTGTGCCAAAGCAATAACTAATGCTATAGTAGTGTTTATCACTGCGGATATGCAATCGTACTCTGCCATAGAGAAAACAGGAAAGCAGGTTTAGCATATTTAAGCATATGGTCAAAGTGCTTGAGTTCTGCTGCAACGTGCCTTCACGCGTGCATTTCAGTCAGCCTGTTGTGCCTGCCCTGTATAAACAAGCGCAGGCTGCAGTTGTTCAGGAATTATCAACAGGTCAGAGGATGCTTACGATGGAGCATTACTGCCATTTGTGTTAAATGCATACGTTTGTTGCATGCATTATTGTTTTTTTCTTAATGACAATATGGCAATATTAGAGAGCCTTAACGTTTTTTTGTGAATTTTGTTGACCGTGAGTTTTGCATACCATTAAACCCTTACTATTCAGCAATAAAATATAAAATGTATGAAATTTTCCTAGCTGAAATCGGTTAATTTACAAAACATCTGCCTTTTCAAAACAGTTTTTTCCACCTCAATGTTTTGTAACGGAAGCCAAACCCCTTATTTATGGTTCATGTTTGTCAGTGCGTATATTTATCGTGTATGTTTACTTGTTGTGCATAGGATGATCCCTACAGAAGATACGATCCTCGCTACGGCCGTTACGATGGATCCAACCCAGGTTACCGGGAAGGAGAGCGTTACAGAGAACAACCGGAACGACCCAGCTCAAGATCAAGCCAGTACTCAGACCGACCCTCCTCTAGGTCAGTTTGCCTCGGCTCTCCTTCAAGCAGAGCATGCTGTACAAGCATCACTGCTGCATCTGCTGTTTGGCCTGCTGTTACCTCTTTTTATTAGAATATCAGGTAATGTTCACTTTGCAGGAGGTTTGCATGACAGCCCTACAAGCCCAAAATGATCAGCTAGAAGTATTTACTGTCTGGTTAACAAATCATGCTGAGCAGATGTGATTTTACACAAAGGTAGCTGGTGGGATCATCCAGGCACAAATATTTGTGAAGTGACAGTGAAGAAATATGATCTGTGAAATGAAATTGTTGTGTGTGTGTGTGTGTGTGTGTGTGTGTGTGTGTGTGTGTGTGTGTGTGTGTGTGTGTGTGTGTGTGTGTGTGTGTGTGTGTGTGTGTGTGTGTGTGTGTGTGTGTGTGTGTGTGTGTGTGTGTGTGTGTGTGTGTGTGTGTGTGTGTGTGTGTGTGTGTGTGGGGAATGGATGACCTGTTTCAGAGAAAGCTGCAATAGACCTGTCACTGCGAATTACGCCAGACATGCGACACACAGCGCAGAGCCCTAACCACCACTGTTTGGCTGTGCACGCTCAGTCCATTGTGCTCCCAGCACCTTTTTATTCTCTCCTCCTGTAAAAAAACAAAAAAAAAAAATGTTAAGCTTTTTGAGACCAAAAGCCCACATATAGTTGCTAACTGGTTGCAACAGAAAAACAAAGCATTTTAAAGTTTGGATGTTGCCTTCATTGATCTCCTATTTCATATTATTTAATAAAACAGAAATATCACACAGCAGGGAAGCAAATCAATTTGGTGTGAATGTGATACCTTCGCTTTTGTTGAGATGGCCTGTTTGGTCAATACTGAGGTAGTGGCACTTTCTGATTATCATGCGCTAATGTTATGTCACATTACTGTCCATGGATAAAAGTGTGCTTGCTGGAGTAACTGTCTAGACACCATGTGATTTTACTGCTTCCATCCAGTTTTCCCTTGGATACTTTCATGCCACAGACATATAAGAGCCCTGCTTTTTAAGCATCTAGTTCATCCAGCATGGAGTATACTGCAAATCCCCATGTTTGGTAGTTCTAAGTAGTAAGATGTGAGTCAGAAGTGAGCAGTAATCACTCTTGGGCTTGTAATGCATCTGGCTAAAGCAGGTGCTGCATTTATCTTGATGCTTACTGTAGCATTTCATCAGATCCAAACTAGCTGGAGATAACTCATTGATTTCTTCCTTTCTTCCTGGCAGACAAGGCTATCATGACGATTACCAGAGAGCCAACCGAAGTGCCTATGATGAATATTATGCAGACCACTATAAGAATCAGTATGAATATGGCGGTAAGGACCTCATCATCAGGCCGTTCTTTGAACATGCTCTGTCATCCTCCAAACGAAGCAGTAGATTTTTCTAATCCAACATGTTCCCATTTATTCCCCAGATCGGAGCAGATGGGATCGTTACGACCCATCTGCCTATGACCCTCGGTACAGGAGCTACTATGATCATTACTGGTACAACTACAACGCAGAGGCTTATGGGAGTAGAGATGCATATTATCCACAGCAGTATCCTTCCAGGTACAGACATTTATCGCAGTCTTTCCCTCTGCCCTCTCTCTGCCTTCCTCTGCCGCTTTCCCCAGGATCTGATGGTCAATTAACAGCCTGTCTAATCATACCAGTCCCATTCATTTCCACCGTCGTGATGAGGTATCCCCTCTCTTTTCACTCAGGGCTGATGACCAGTGGCGCTACGACCCGCGGTACGATGCCAGCTTTGACGAAGACTACAGGCAGAAGTGGAGCCACTACGGGGATGAGTCAGACCGGCGCAGCGTGCACAGCGAGCAGTCGGCCCACAGCGCCCGGAGCTCGCGTAGTCAGCACAGCCGCCGCAGCAGCTTCAGCTCCCGCTCACAGCAGGTCTGTCTGTCTGTCTGTCTGTCTATAAGTCTGTCTCTTTATCTGTGTCTTGATGTGGTTGGGCGTCTTGTGCCCGTCTGTATTGCTGTACGCGTGTCTGTCTATATGTCTCACTGTATGCCGGTCTTTATGTATTCCTCTATTTGTCTGTGTTCTGGCTTGTTATACATTGCTAAATCTAACAATTTTTTTGCAGACGTGTTTTTTGTGTGTATTGTGCTGCGATAGGCATCTAATTATTTGAGCAGTGAGAGAATATGTGGAACATTTTTGTGATTAATCTCGTGCTGTTGAGAGAATGTTAATGGTGATTGCAGTTGGATCGACCTCCAAACTGTAGTGTTTCGGTAATCACATGGGAGCCAAGTTTTGTGGGTTTTGCCAAGCATAATATGTGCATGTTGAGTGGAGAAAAACCAGGTGATTGATATACAAAATGATTTATGAAACATTGTTGTGAATTGTTATCTCTAACTCTTAAATGTACAAGAATGGAAGGGGAAAGAATTTGATGATGTAATAGTTTAATAATTTAAATGATAGTGCATGTCTGAGTGTGTGGGTGAGAGGTCCTCTGTGCTCATTGGGGTTTCCATGGTCATTGGTGTGACTAAGACGGAATCAAATTTCCTATTTCGGTGTCTACCCTTACATGTTCATTTGTAATTTCTGGTACCGCTTCCCCTCTTTCAGGTAACTCAAACCTGTCACCTTTTGTATTGCAGAGTCAGGTGTACAGGAGTCAGCCGGACCTTGTTTCCGCTGGTTACGAGCCCCCTGGCCAAACTTCCTCCCTCATGGTCGACTATTCATATGGACAGTACCCTGACAACGTGGACAGAAACCAGAGTTTTGCTGATTACACATACACAAGAGGCTACTCCTCAGAGAATGCGTGGCCAGCTGTTGACCAAGGTTAGACTGAGGTTTCAGAAAATATCTGTGCGTACCAGCATGGTCACGAATCACTGACAAAAGACAGGCAATGTAGAGTCATGATAAGAGCCAAATAGATTTTAAAGCAGTCCAGGGCATAAATGGCTCCAGGATAGAGTTTTTCAACTAAAAGAGCTTTATAATGACGATGTTAGGCCTTGATGGAGCTACAAAGAAGCATTTAAGTCATTCAAGGGTTGACCGCACTAACCATAATGGGCTTTTTTTTTTTCTTTTGTCTAACCCAAAAAAGGTCTTTATTGTGGGATAGGCATTTTTTGGCATACAAGGTTACTTCTAAAACTACTACTCAACTTCTTTCTGTCTCTGGCACAAATGGAGCACTAATATAAATCAGGCTATTTCCATGGGAATAAGAAACCGTAGCAGGCTGCGGTGTAATGTGTGTTTACCTCAGAAAATGGGCGTGTGGCATAAGTGCATTTGCTAACCTGTCTCTCTGCCCGTTCCCAGCCCCACCGCGGCCCATGACACCTGAGAAGTACTCAGTCCCGCACCGGTGTGCCAGGTTTGGACCCGGTGGCCAGCTGATCCAGGTCCTGCCGAACCTGCCCTCTGCGGGCCAGCCTGCGCTGGTGGAGATTCACAGCATGGAGGTCAGGCTCCGTTTTAACAGAGGCCCTTGTTCTGTCCATGCTCTTCAGTTTTATATGATGCACTTTAAACTCCTGCTGCTTATCAGTTCGTGTTTTGCTCAAAGAAAAAAAAAAAAAAAAATGAGAAGAATGTAAGGGTGACTGATTAAATATAGAATTTTCTTTTATGTTTACTGGGACATACTCTGTGGGGGGTAAGTGGTAGAATTGTACAATCAGTCTTCATGGTTTGAAAAAAGTGCAGGTTATCAGTGATCCCCTGTCATAGTGCTTGACAGGGTTACTTTAAAGCTTCTTGCAGGTGACATATTTTTAGAGAGTATCAAAAGAGTACAGAGAAATGAAAATGAGATGGGACGTTATGTAATACTGAAGGCAATGCATAATGTACAGGTTTTGTATTTAAAGTAGCATAGATGGCACAGATGGGCCTAGCTGTTTTTCCTGTTAATCTTGATGTATTTTTTTGCTAATCGGGCTGAGTTCTGAAAAGTTCTGAATTCACAACCAGTCCTGATTTTACCTGTTCGCAGCAGAAGGATAAATGTAGCATTTTGAGCTACGGGTCATGAACGTGCCTTTTCTCTGTCCGCAGACAATGCTGCAGGACACACAGGAGCAGCAAGAGCTGCGCTGCTTCCCTGGGCCTCTTGTGAAGTAAGCGCGTCGTTCACAACACCGTGTGCTACATCCTCTTTGCATTCCGTTCAAGTGTTTAATTTGAAGTAATGTCAGTTACAAGAGTGGCGAGTGCAATATTGCCCTTCTCAAGTGGATGCGGAATGCCAGCAGGCAGTCATAGAGAGGCCTGATGTTTATTCAGAGAAAGGGCGCACGTCTGTGTATATGGCTGTTTTGCTAATGCTCTTTCATACCCAGAGTAGTTTGACTTGCATTTCAGCGACTTATCATTTTCTGTAATCTACCAGCCTGGCCCATTTCCCATTATTTATAAGATTAATTTCCGAATGATGAGTGTGAATTATTTATGCAACTATTCTATAGGCTTCACAGCAGGTGAGCTTATCAGGTTACACTAAGTGTGCTCTGATATTGTTGCTTGTGTCTCCTGCCTGACATTAATGGTACAACATTCTAAGCTCACCATTCTGAACCCCTCTTTCCAGCACACTGTGTTGTAGTCCAAGCAGTGTTGATACCACAGTGTCTCAGGTATGCTTTCCCCCCCGTTCTAGAGAGGAGACCCACAAGGTGGACGTGATCAAATTTGCCCAGAACAAAGCTATGGAGTGCCTGCGGACTGACAGCCTGATTGATAAGGACTCTGCGTTCCTCATCTGGGAGTTCATCGTCCTGCTGTGCAGGCAGAATGGAGTGAGTGGGAAGGGCGGGGTCAGGGCTGCAGCAGATTCAGAGTCCTCCTCCATCTTACTCTTCAGTTCCAAAAAACGCAGACAAAACGTCTCCTGTGATTGTTTTAGTGTTTCATCTTCACACATATATTTGTAAAATCTATGGGACAATGGAATGTATTTAATGGGAATCAGGATTAGATTTTATTTCTTTTCTTCACTTAAGCTAGTCATGTTTTTGACCTAATATTTAAAATAAGGTGTTACATGAATTGCACGTTATCTATAAATTTTGCATCCCTGCATAAATGATGCATCCATCATTTGCTATTGCTTGAAAGTGTATACACCTACCAAAATGAATGCATTATATTGAAGGGTTCATGGTAGCTGTGAGGGAACAAGACAGAAATAGAGCAGGCTATTGTTCAGCTCTCAACGCTGTTCCTGTCACTCTTGCATGTTTAAGCATCCTGTTCTCTTTACCTTTGTTACAGACGGTGGTGGGAACGGACATCGCCGACCTGCTCCTTCGGGAACACAAGTCCGTGTGGCTTCCAGGGAAGTCTCCAAACGAGGCCAACCTGATCGACTTCAACAACGAGCCGCTGGAGCGAGCCGAGGAGGAGCAGGGCTCCGGCCCGCTATCCCTCCTGTCCGACACCTTCATGACCGTCCCGGAGAACGTCGGCAAGGAGACGGAGCGCTTCCGCGAGCTGCTGCTCTTTGGCAGGAAAAAGGCAAGCTTTTTCGGCATCTCTCGACACAGACTTGCAAAAATCCCAGACAAGCTTTTCTATCCGACCGCATTGTAAAAACAATTCCTTGATTTACATAGCACTTTGCATACAAATGTGCTTCACGGGTGGGCGCTTGTATTGAAAGTGAATAGAAGTGATTAAATAAAAATTCAAATAACCATAATAGTAAGGAAAAGGTAATTCACAGGACATCTGAATGCATATATTCTTGGGTTGTGAAATTTCTGTCCTGCTTATGCAAATCTGTTGCTCTGGGCTGCAGGACGCCTTGGAATCCGCTATGAAGAATGGGCTTTGGGGACACGCCCTGCTGCTCGCCAGCAAGATGGATAACAGGACACATGCACGTGTTATGACCAGGTAAGGACACTCTTCCTGAGGTCATGTGTTTTAAATGGGCAAAAGTGCATTCTGTATACTATAGATGGAAGTGCTTTTGAGGCATTTTTGGCATTGTAATTTTTGTTGATGTCAGTGTAATGTGAATAAAACTGGAATATGGATGTGTTTCCACCCCCACCCCCACTCCCCAGGTTTGCCAACAGTCTGCCCATCAATGACCCCCTGCAGACCGTGTACCAGCTGATGTCTGGAAGGATGCCAGCTGCTGCCACTGTGAGTATGATGGGATATGTGTGCATGTTTGTGTGATGGTGTATCCTTATGCATGCATTTGTGCATGTCTCATAGGCTTTCACTGTGTGTCAGACAGTTTCTAACATCTGGCTGTGTCTTTCATTATTTAAGTGCTGCGGGGATGAGAAATGGGGTGACTGGCGCCCCCATCTGGCCATGGTGCTGTCCAACCTCACACACACCCTGGACCTGGACACAAGAACTATTACCACCATGGGAGACACTCTGGGTATGAAAATTACCGATTATGGGCACCCCTTTCTGGGATATTATTCAGTGTAGTCTTTTTGTTTTTTACTCTGTCAATGAATTTATCTGACATCAAAATCAAAAATACTCTCTGATAAATATTAAGATTGCATCTTTTTGCGATGCCTGAAGTAAGAGATAAAATATCAAGTATACATGTATGTATACATATACACATAGCATTCATACATACACAGCAATGTAAACATGCATATTCACTTAGGTACACGCTCCTATACATACAAGCAAGCACACGTAGCATAGGAGTTATGGGTTTACTAGTTCTGGATTGCATTCTAAAAATAGTCTAAGGTTTCATTATACTTGTTGATTAAAACTCTTGGCAGTCAGGTTGAAATTTAATCAAACCAGCTGCCTACATCTAGCAGTAGTAGCGGAGGGCATCACAGCTGATAAGGTTCCATGTAACTCTGCTGTAATGCTGTGTAAGGAGTATGGTTGGCAGCCTTTTTGCTTGGAAGGTTTTCCTTGTTTTTTATGAGGGGAAAAATGAACAAAAATTTCTTGTCGCGCCACAGAATGAATTCCTGCAGCTGTAGCGGGTTTGAAATTCACATCATCCTCATGGTTTCATAACCATGCACCACCTCATATTTTTGATTTTCTAAAATCGCAATGCAGTACTTTTATCAAATTACCCCAGTCTGTGGTCTGTGAAATGTTCCATCAATGCAACACTTAAAAAATAGACATGCTTATTTTACACTTCCATATCTCTCTTTGTTGACATTCAGCTTCCAAAGGGTTGACAGACGCAGCCCACTTCTGCTACATGATGGCTCAGGTAGGACTGGGTGTGTACACCAAGAAGAACACAAAGATGGTGCTGATTGGAGCCAATCACAGGTGAGATTGCTCAGCGGCTGTCTGAGAACACCATTTACCTCAGAGGAAGTGCCGTTCTGCTGATTGTTCTAGTAGAGGCGTGTCAGTACTTCAGCTGTATCTGGTGTATTGAATGCACACATGCATAGGCACGACTAGAGTTAAATCAGTTTTTAATCCCAAGTAATGGGACTGACTCACATTTTACCTTATCTGGCATTACTTACCTTTAGGTCATGGAAGGGTTCTTTGTCCTAGTTGTTTAGGCAGTAGTTACTGTTGTTAATTACTGTTATGGTTGATTACATTTGTAAGTGCCTTTTGGCTCATGATCTCAATATGCATTCCCTTGGAATCTAACTAAAACGCCACCAATGTTTCACATCCATCTGGGTAATTTTGAGATGTAGAGGGAGGGATACATTATCAGGTTGCTTTCAGCCTCTCACCACTGAGTCTTTCACTCCTTTTAGTTTGCCATTCTTCAAGTTTGCCTCCAATGAAGCAATCCAGCGGACTGAAGCCTATGAGTACGCACAGTCTCTGGGTTCCCAGCCCTGTTCCCTGCCAAACTTCCAGGTCAGTACTTCTCTCCTCATCACTTTCCTCTTTGCATTAACAGTCCTTACTTATGGCCATTCTATGAAAAATAGCCAGTGCGTTACCTGAAAATGATCATGCCTCATGTTCCCAGTTCAAACTTGAAATTGATATTATTTGGAAAACGTACAAGATCCAATGAACAAATACTTGGAATGCAAGTGGGTATCCTTCATAATTCATGATTGTTCATCACTGCCAACCAAAATTTATTGTTTTTTTCTCTCCCTGGAAGTGTCTGTAGATTTCTCTTAAAGTGGAGAAAAGCTGAGTTTTCCTGTTTGAGCTGCTGTCTGATGGGGCTCACTGCTTTTTTTCATCCCTCAGGTGTTCAAGTTCATCTACGCCTGCAGGCTGGCTGAAGCCGGGCTGTCTGCCCAGGCCTTCCACTACTGTGAGGTCATCTCCAGAGCACTGCTCTGTCTCCCCTCATACCACTCTCCTGTCTTCATCGGCCAGCTCATACAGGTCTGTGTACACTCTAACACCTACACACACACTTCCACACACTTTCTGTCGCCCTCACACTAACACACACACGCATACTCTGTCTTTCTTCCTACCACTCTGCCTTTATCATCTAGTTAATTTAGTCAGGCGTATATACTCACAAGCATACTCACATGCACACAATTCTCACTATAATAATGTATGGCATTGTTTGTGATAATTATAATATGTGATGCGTTATCCTTTTTAGGAGTACAAAAATGAACTTCACCAAAGCAGACTGCACACGTTAGTGTGTGACTTTGAAAGGAGTTTGTTCAGGAAGCTAGACGTTATTTTCTCTGTCTGTACACAGCTTGTTGACTTGTCCTCTCTGGTAGCAAATGTAAACGTTCGTAATGCATTCCTGTCTTACCTTGCCAATTTCAGATGGCGGCGAAGCTGCGCTTCTTCGACCCCCAGCTGAAGGAGAAGCCGGAGCAGGAGCTTTTCATTGAGCCCGACTGGCTAATGCACCTGCGGCAGCTGGACGGGCAGATCAAGGTGAGCGCATCTGCTGTGGAGAACGAGCCTGACCTGCAGAGAACACTGCCTTTGACTGCTATTATCATTATCCTTTACCACAGCATGCATAAACTATCACATGCAACATAAAACTCAGGTGTGTAAATTAAAAATGCCAAAGTTTTTAACAGATACTTTTTTTCAAAAATTTGACTAATGAATAATGTAAGAAGCTAGTTCATGGAACCAGGGAAAGTCCTAAATTATACCTATGACTGGAGCAAAGTGGTTGGTGGTGTGATCACCTTGTTTGTGTCATACATTCAGTCTTTATTTTATCTTCTGTTACATATTACTATTTTACCACCATTGTTGTGAGGTGGATACATATATTTGTTGTTTCTAGTCATTCCCTGATATTGTACAATACATTTCATGTACAGGGATCGAGACTATTTGGAGATCCTGTCTACTTCACATAATTGTTTTGGAAAGGATACATTGTATTGGTCTTGTTGTATTGGTGGAATGGAGAGATTCCTAAGTAAATGGTGGTGGACATTGAACAGTTGTTATTGAACCCCATACATTATCTTATAGCTGGCCATTTTTATTCAGTACAGTTGTAACTTGATTAAGAACAAGTGAAATTTCACGGAAGGCCTTGCACTAGCTGATGTACAGTCTTGGAACATTAGCTCTTGGTAACTTAACTCAGGGAACAGGTGGCTGTGGCCTCATGCAAGGGCAGTAAGTGACACTTTGACCTCTGTTTTTCTCTGGCACCATGCCTAGCATAATGTGACCCTACAGGTCAGGTTTGTTCTATTCTCAGCACAGCACCAACTGCAGGCATACGAGCAAAAGTGCTAAACAACTATCATGCATCAGTATAGGTTATTATTGGCAATTGTACAAAAAGCTTCCTGTTGCATTTCAAAAATAAATGTGCCATGTATGCCAAATGTTAATTCATTATTTGTAAGTACTCAAGTCATAAAGCCTGTTCTTTGCCTATAATGTCTGTTAGTATTATTTCTTTAGTGCTTAAAAACAGATAACAGAGCTGCCAGCCCCTCCTTTTTTGTTCCCCATAGGAAGGAGTGATATCTTACAGTGCAGACAGGGCCACGCCCCAGCAGTATGCCTGCAGTACCCCCAGCTCTGAGTTTGACCAGTCCAGCCCGCCAGACCAAATGGGGATGCCCCAGGAAATGGGCGGCCCCATCCCCGAGAACCCCCGAATGTCCTCCCTAATGCCAAACCCTGGTCCACCAATGCCAGGAGTTCACCTCATGCCCCTAGGTACACATCTCCTCTGAAGTGTGTTTGCCTGTGTCCGTGTGTTTGGTTGCTCTCTTGTCTTGTAGTACGTGTTTTTTGTCAGCTGTATGTTTTTATTTTCTGTGTTTAAGTCCCTGTGTATGATTGTATGGCTTTGAATGTTGTTTTTCACCTAAGATCTTTCTCTAACTATGAGCCTGGTCCCTCTCTCCCAGCACCCGCCACCATCCTGGAGGATGGCATGCCATCCATGCCCCAGATTCTGCCCCCTGCTGAAGTTGTCCCCTTCTATCCTGTGCCACCCACTCAGCCTGGCATGATGCCTGGCCCTGTACCTGTCCCTGAGAACCAGGTACCTGGGTTCCCCCCTCCAGGGCAACACTACGCCCAACCTTACCCACCTGAACAGCCAGATATGTACCCTGGACCGCCAATGGCACCACAAATGTCCCCCCAGATCACCCCTACGGAGCCCATACCTGCACCTCCGGAGAAACACTTCCCCCACCAGAGCTCCCAGCCCTCCTCGCCCTCTCGGAGCACCCTCCCCCCACAGATGGACTTCTTTGACCAAATGGCCCACATGGTGAGTTCCTCACAAGGCAATCTTTAGGCCAGTCTTAGCCATCAACTGTTTTTCTCCCACTTTTGCTCACTGAACCATCTTATTTATCACAAAGGAAAGTGCTGTTTTCAGGTAATTAACAAGCAGTTTGTGTCTGGCTTTGTCTGACCAGGGCCCAGGAAGGAGGTCGAGAACGACTTCACAGTCTTCAGCACACATGGTAGGGTCTAGCCCTATGACTTTTGTTGTCTCTCATCTTTGGCTTGTTTCCCTTCTTCCTCCTGCTCCACCAGCTCAGAGTCATCTGTCAGCGTTTCTTCATCATTCTCTCTTCCGGAGCCTTTGACCTTTTACCTTGCCCATCATGCTTCACAGGCCATTGGTTTTCCTCCATCTTTCCACCTGTATCCCATGTGCCCCTCTAAGGTTTTCCAGGGAGTGGTGTGGATTGTCTCACAACTGGCCTTTCTCCTCCTCACCTGTGCTCTGTTTACCTCAGGCTCCTGGCCGGCGATCCCGAACCACCTCCGAGTCATCCACCCATTCCATGGGACGTGAGCGGAGCAATTCGGCAGCAAAACAGTCCTCGCCCCCTCCTCCACCCATACCTGAGCAGCCCCCCGCAGGGAGGAGCCCAAGAAACAAAAGAAGGAATCACCCAAAAAGGTTGGCAAGCATGTCCTCAGGGAAACACTGAATTAAGTCTTACAACCCCTGGCAAAAATGGAGTCACCACACTTAGTGGATGTTCACCCAGCTTTTTAACTTTGTAGCAAATAATCAAATCACAAATATGGCACAAAACTATTTTTGTTTTGTAGCTGAACATTCTGGCTTCATGAAACATACCTCAAACAAATTAAGTTATTCTAATGCATGGCATTTTTTTTCCAGATCAAGTAGAGGAAAAATCATGGAATCACTTTGTAATTTGCATTTCTAAAACAACTACCGGCACAAGTCAAAAAATGCAAATTAGTCTGCAGTTAAAAAGAGTGTTTTGCTTGCATACCTTAATGAGCTATAGGACTTGGCTAATTGCTCTGGTTAATTTATAGAAAAATTTGCAGTGCATGTGTGAAAGGGGCTTAAGTGTGGTGATTCCATAATTTTTGCAGGGGTTGTAGATCATTTAATTTTGCAGATTGAAGTTTGAGTTCAAATGAAAGAGTTTTAAAGTCAAAGTTGATTTTTTTGGTGATTGTGTATTTTGTTTGGAAACATTTGAATGAAATATTTAACATGTCCCATTGTACATAACCTTTTAGTGGATTAAATTATAACCCATAACAAAGTGAAGCCAGTTTCTTTTTCCATCCCCTATCAGAGCATATCAGAAAAAAATGTCAGTGTTCAGTCGAGACCACTCTGGTTTGCTTGCTAAAGCACTTGTCATAGTTTTTAATTCTTTTTTAGCAGTGTAAAAATTGGGAAAGATTGGGATTCATTTATACATAGGGAAGGGCTTTGATCTCATTATCCAGCGCAACAGTATCTATTTTTGTCACCGTAAGTTCAGATGAGCAAATACTGAACAAAGACTACAGGGTTTTTTTCCAGTAAGAAAATGGTGCCCTTTATTATTGAGGGCTTTTGTACTAAGTAGACTGTCACCAGCTAAATAGGTTAATGGATCGAGAAACATTTTGACCTGTACCCCAAAAAAGTTAATTGGATGATGCAGTCATGTATTTGTGTTATAGCTCATTTCCATTTAGAAAATAACAATGTAATATCAATGTTGGTAGCTCTCTGTATGGAATAGGTCTGTCTGTACTAAGTGTGTGTCATTCTTTCAGGGGGGTGGAGGTGGCTGGTTGAACTGGCTGTATCGCAAGGGGAAGACTGAAGCTCACTTGCCTGATGATAAGAACAAATCGGTGAGTTATCTGCATTTGTGAAGTGTAGTGCTTGGAAACATTTTTCTTCCATTGCTCATTTTTGCTTTATTCATCATAAACATTACTGCACATGATGTTTGTGCAGTCGGACTGCGTGTGGAATGGTTATGTTTGATATGGCCCTGGTATCATTTTTGCCTCATCAGATCGTGTGGGATGAAAAGAAACAGAGATGGGTGAATTTGGATGAACCAGAGGAGGAGGTAATAATTGATAAATCATTCAGAATAACCTCTGCTTGAGAGGATGGGCTTTACTCAGAAGAAGAAAGTGTTACTAGAATACTGAATTATGGCTTTTGACTTTCTCCTTCAGAGCAAGCCTCCACCACCTCCACCATCAAACTTCCCAAAAATGGCCCCTCAAATGGGACCTGGAGGGCCTGGTGGACCACCCAGTGGGGGACCCACAGTGAACATATTCTCCAGGAAAGCAGGTGAGCTGTGCTTTGCCCCTCAGCCTGGGAGATTTTAGGGGCAGGTGTTCGATATTGGGTGAGTTCAGAAGACTCAAACTGACTTCAAGGAATGTGTGGTCTCATGCGAGAAGAGCCAGTGTGGGTGGTCTTGATGGTCAAGGTCTTGATAAAACGCTATGATTGGCTGAATCACGTGTGTCAGTGCTCAGCTCTAACTGAAGCCAGGGCTCACACCACCCCTTCTTAAATTAGATTGGACCCATGCTCTGTACCAGTGATGCTTCCTTGCTGATTGCCTGCACCAATGTATGTGGAAAATGACCTCCTGTAAGCAAACAACGCCCCACCTTTTTCAGGCACAAAGGGGCGGTATGTGGATGTCCTGAATCCTGGCGGAACCACTACGAAGCCTGCTGGTTTAGCCCCTGCCCCAGCAGATCTGTTCGCTCCCCTGGCGCCGATGCCCATGCCTGCCAACCTCTTTGTACCTGGCGCAGGTCTGCACTAGTTGTCTTTCATTGTTTCGTTTTTTTCCCCTATTTGCATTGAGATTATTTTTATAAAAAAGTTTTGAGTCTGGCAGCAGATTGCTTAGCTTGAGAGAGACCTGGGGTGTGATGAAGGGTGACCTGTGTTCTGTCCGTAGCACCTGAAGAACACCAGCCCATGGAAGGGAACGTTCCGGAGATGGGAGGGAATCCAGAGCAGGACCAACCCACCCCAAGTGCTGCACCACAGGTGAGACTGACCCAGCTCAGAAAGAGAGGGGGAGGGCAGTGTATCTGTGATGGGATTACTGTTGTTGAGAAACCATTATTTTGGATGCTCTGTTGTCATTTTAAGTCCACAGTCTATAATTAGTGTATGTGATATAATGTTAGTAGTGCATGTTCATGTGATTCATATACACTGTTTGGTCATACTTCCCACCCCAGGTGTTAAAGTGACATTATTTATTTTCTTCCAGATGTTCAATCCAACACTGTACCCTCCTGCTCCAGAGGGGGCGCCATTGGATGGGACTCAGTCAGGGGAGGTGAGAGACACTTCTGAACTTTCTAGAACAGTCTTTGATCCAGGGGGCTGCTCATCCTGCCATCCTATGCCCATGCCCCATTGCAACATGAAGTCCGACTCTCCCTCAAATTCTCTGAACATCCAGTCATCCAGGCTACATCCCCGTAGGCCCTTATGTGCAAGTTCCTTCTCTTAACCCCTGGCAATCCATTAACATGCAACAGAAATATAATGAGCCTGTTCTGTCTTTCAAAATTAAGTCTGGCCAGAGGTATGGACCAAATTAGTTGCTTGTGAGTGTGCGCGCGTGTGTGTACACTTGTGTTTGAAAGAGTGCGCATATGTGTGCGTTTGTGCATGTATAACTGTGTGCCTTTTGACCTTGACCCATTCAAACCTGAATTAATTGTTGGGAGTTTAATTACCATTTAAGTGCCTGGAAGATAAAAACAGTGATGTGCTCTCTTGAGTTTCAGTATTTAGTATCGCCTATTCTCCTTTCTGCCATTTCTGATGGGAAACTGTTTACATGCCCACTGATCCCAGAGGCCGTTGGCTCCCTCTTTGCTCCCGGCACTTAAAACTCCTGGATCTGCAAATTTTTTGCCCTCATGAAAACTGTCTCAGAGTGGAGGCTTGGGGCTGAGACTTGCATGTATTAATTTTGGTTTGTGGTGTTTTTTTTGTTTTGTTTTGTTTGTTTGTTCATTTATTCCTGCTGTTTTTAGCTCTCACGCTCTAGCTCAATGAGTTCTTTATCACGTGAAGTGAGTCAGCATTTAAACCAGGTACATCCAGCTGGGCTTCCGTCGGCCCCACCCTGCCCATCCGTCACGGCCTGAGTGTCACGCCTCCCCCTGCACATGCCACGCTGCACAACACACGTCTGCATTCTCTGCCTCCAGCACGGCTCGCCCTGGGCAAGCCCCCGCCCACAGGGACACTGAGCGTGAACCAGCGTTATCAGTCTTCTAATTGGGTAAAAGCCAAGCAGCAGTATAAAGTTCTCCAGGAGTTTACTGGGAATGATGGTACTTTCCAGATGGTGCCTCTAAGCACTGGTCTGGGGTCAGATGAAACCATTATAATCTTAACTTCAGCTAATCCAGGATCAGTGTATGGAGGTGCTATCTGTCAGTGTACTGCAGCTCAAACTTTTCTCACCTAAACAGTGTGGGTTGATCAATGCATTCCTTTTCAATTGGCCTTCTGAAAATGGGTAGCCTCTCTGTTATTAGTCTGATCATTAATTTAATGGGACCTTCACAAGACCCAGCTTTCATTGTAAAGGACTGACATAAGACTATGTGATAAGATTGTGTCATTACCTCAGTTAAGTCCTCTCCCTAGCAATGCTGAAGGCAGAGTCACCACCACCCCTGTCTCTGATGTCACTCCACCCGTCTGGCACGGCGTGCACGCCAACATTTAACCCCTCACGCTCTGCATGCTTGTTATTAACATCAGTGGTCGTGTCCATTTGCTCCGGATCACGCATTCCACCTCATTCACCACATGCCTCATGCCACCGTGGACTGGGTGGGAGAATCTCGCTGTGGTCACGTGACCTGTGGGGAGCAGAGAGCCCCATCCAGCATCACCTGCTGGGTGAGCTCACCTGTGTGGTCAGTAACACTCCTCCTTTATTCCATGGGTCAGAGGTGGCAGTATTGGAGTGAAAAGTAAAACCTGAATCCTATATGTCAATCAGTCCTGAATGCTGCTTCATAGTTTGGTAATTTGGTCATACAGTGTTTCATTTTCTCTGCTTGTTAAAACTGCGTTAGAAAGCCTCACAGACCCATGGACTAAATGGATAACCGTGCCCTTTGGTTGTCATCATAACTTATGGGTTTTTCCTGTAGGTCCCACCTCAGCCACCTGCCCAGGGAGGCCCACCTGCGGGAGGGGTGACGTTTTATAACCCATCCCAGTTTGCACAGGTGAGACATCTGTACTGAAATAGCCTTCAGCCAGAAATGTGTGTTAGTTATTCATTTACTTGAGGTGACTTTGACTAGGTTTATATGTACTACATTACACTGATTGCACTTTATTTGTGGACCTGTGTGTGTACATTTTAATGATTTACACCATGAAAGGAATAAAAACAGTACTTTTCTTGAAGATAAACGTCTTTGTGAAATTATGTCTAGTGTCAATTCATGTGATAAGGGAGGTTTATTCCTTCATTACAGGAATTCCTTTATTTAGGTTCTTTATTACAAATGAAACAATAGGCTATTAAGAATACAAGGATTTTGAATTTTAATGAAAATGTGACTGTAATGAAAACTGTAATGAACAGTTTTAAAGAAGGCATCATCATAACCCTTTATTTGCTAAAATTGGATTTTTAAAAAATTAGCCTCAGTCTGCAGACTAAGAAATTGTAAACTAAGCTATGCTGTCATGTGGTCCAGAGACACTGATTTGACTTGAATGTAACAGTTTTGATGCTAACGTAGGGCATTTTTTTGCATCTTACAGCCGAACGCCCCATCGGGCGGTGGTCGACCGGGTCGTTTCGGTCAGAGGAAGTACCCGACGCTGAAGTAGAGCCTGGCAGGATCAGCTGAAGAGATGGCCTGGTTCTACAGCTGGCTGTCAGGCTCTGTGACACTCACTGCCCCCAGTTTTTAAATGGACAAGCACATTCATTAGCTTCAAATCCACATTCATCCAGCATGTCATCTTGTATCATAAAGGTTCTATCCGATCCACCTTCCATTTAAGTCTTAGTCATTTCCTGAGGCTCTTTCTTTTTACCCGGGGATTACATAAAGTTGGTCCAGGTTGGTATCCTCCAGCAATTCTCTTTGAGCCAGACAGTACATAGCATGTGATCTAGGCTTTCCAGTGATCTTCATAACACAAATATGTTAGGAACACAAAATCAGTGTTTTATGATGGCACAGGGAACCTGGAGTCACCAGTCAGTGCTGTGCTGAGATTAACCTTACCTCCTCGTAAAATCTCTGAGGAATCTTGCATATTAATCATTGATATTCTATCAAAACCTAAATGGATATTCCACACTCTAGCTTGACTAAAGGAAGCCTGTTAGGGTGCAAAGATGTTTATAAGTTTGTTTTATAAGGAAATGTTTAAGGACAGTTTATGTTGTGTCCAGCCAGCAGTGTCACTGTCCTGATAGTCTGCTGAAAACTGATCATAACCATGGGTTCATCTGCTCTTGTTCACCATTTCATCATGAGACAGAAGGGTGTAATTGGGAGTTTTTTTTATTATTATTATTATTATTATTCAGTGATTTCCCTTACATTTAAGGGCAGGTGAACTTTCAGCACAAATCCACTGAGTGGCCTGAGAGTCACCCCCACACACACACACACACACACACACACACGAGCTTACTTTGGAAACTGTGATGAGAAGCCTCATCAGTAAAAGCCTGGTTGAAATTTTTGCAAATCCGATCACTATGTTTTTAAGCCTCAGTACCTGTGTAGTTCCTTTGGTGTCCCTGAACGTGCTGCTGAGGTAAGAGCCAAGGCAAGGTCTGTCAGAGCACGGAATTGTGTGAATTTTTAAGTGCAATATCATTTCTTTCTTTCTTTTTCTCTTTTTTTCCCAGTCATCCAGATTAAATTAGACATTTACTAGAGGGAGGAGAGCATAGTTAAAGTAAGCAAATCATACCCAAGGTTCCTATAGTATGGTAGCCTTGAATGTTAACCTTTTTGGAGTGTTGGAATGTTGTTCATTTGAAATATTTATTGATCTGCCTGCCCATTATTAGCCATGGTCTTAATGAAGATAAACTGTAACCATTCAAAAGTCCAAGCGTAATGGCCGATCTTACAGGAACTACGAAAGAGTAACATTTTTACAGCAGGTTTCAGGACTGAACACCATTTTTAATTGTCATAAATCTATCCAAATATTTGTATATCTGATTCAGATTGTATTTATGACCTGTAGTCAAAAGTGTGCAAAGCGACTAATATTTGTAAGTTAACCTTGAAATGCAGTTAATCTCAACATTTACACCTTGATCATTTGTATCAAACGCTTCAAGTGTATGAAATATCATGGAAGTATGTCAGGTGATCGGAGATGACTGATCTTGCGCTATCCCCAGTCTAATTTTTTTTTTCCTTCAGCTTACTGTTGTGATTCATCCTCCCCACTTCCCCCCATGTCATCTGTAATGTACCCAGAATCCTTTGCTTCAATGTAGATTCTGAAGCTGAGTTTCCATGTAGACTGCTGAATACTTTTAATTCAAATGGTTTCCTTTATTTGAAGGAAGCTCTTGATTTTCCTAAGTGTTTAGAATTGACATTGTAAAGTTCTTGACAACAAAAGCTAAACTTAAAACAAATGATAATAAAAATATTTTTGCGCTCTTGAGCACTTTGAAAGGATGTGGTGTGTATGTGTGTACCTTTGTCACTATGCATTACTATGTGATGTTGCTTATTGATTGTCCTGGATTTACATCTTCACAGATTTTTAAATACACCTAAGATTTAGGATGGTTAAAAAAGGTTATGACCCTATTTTGAGTATAGTTAAGATGCAGTGTTATTGCCAAATTTTTAAGAAAACGTTGGTCTCACAATAATACATTATAATTATTCGTCAGGTTGAATTTGTGGAAGATGTGGTTATTTAGTGCTGCACCATTTTCTTCTTTGGCAATGCGTTTACAAGACCTGTCTTACGATAAACGGCGTCTTGAAGGTTGCATACTAAATGAGGGAAAAACCATGAGACCCTCAGATCCTTGTGAACTTTTATTCTGTTTGTACAATGACATATTAGAGGATAGACACGCTGATAAGACGTAAATATATGTTTCTACAATTTGTTTCTAAGTGCATTTCATTTCACCTCTGTCCATATTCCACTGAAGCACACTGGATCAAATGCCATGATCTAGGCTGACAGAGACACCTGTCTGGTCTCGGTATATAACACTGGTAGATTCAAATCTTATATCTTAAGAACAATAGCAGTTTTCTTGAGAATTCGTCGGATATTTTCCCTAAAGTCTGCGTCAGTTATGCACTGCCTAGAAGTGACTGGAGATGGTCTGGGAACGCGTTTGTCTGCCTTTCCTCCGCTGGGAAGAAGGGCGCTGTTGCAATGAATGTGAATGTTTGTAGTCAAGCTAATTCTTCCAGGTTAAATCTTGCTGCCGCGTTGCTAAGGAAGTGAAAGAAATGGCCTTTCATGGCATCTTGCTGTGTAAATGCACAGACTACATGTCAACTGGACCACAAATTATATTCTCTTACCTGCGGTAGGGACCCATCCGCATACTGTAAATGTTGGAGAATCTGCATTTTCTGCGCAACACAGCGCCTCAAACACATCGAATTTAATTTCCGAACCTTAAACAAGGTAAGATAGCAAACTTAGCTACTTTTAATGTTTATCAAAATGTGTTTTCTTTGTGCAGTAGGTACTCAACTGACACTACAACCATAAAACTTATGGCCCATCGACACTTTAGTCAATAGTCGAGTTGGCTAGCGCGCTAAACAACAATGCTGCATTTTGTCACGAGTGACTATCTTTTTTTTCTTCGTCAGTCAGTGATAACATTAATGTCTAGCTTCTGAACTTGACGAACACTGTTTTATATTACAAAAGTTATCTGAATTAAATGTTGAGAAGTGAAGTATTTATTTTAAGCTATTTAATTTGGATATTTGCTTCAGCTATTTGCCCAACTTGGGTAGTTTAGGTCGCAATACTGCATGGGGATATAAATCAATAGCTAACTTCTTGGACATGTTGCTGAGTCTGGACAAAAGTGCTTTGTGCATTGTGTTCTGCTATTCATCACTGCAGCTTGAATTAGAGGACAGACTTTGTTACAGACAAAATGTTATGCAAATTCCCAAATTTGTTTTTGTCAATTAACTTATTATCATTCACTTCTGATAATCCTCTATTTTACATTTCTGTGACGCCGTTACTTAAGGTTAACGGAACTGTAATGGATTATCACTCGTTATTTATGTTTAATACAGATCTATGTTTAATATAGCCTTAACAACTATTCACTCTCTGATTTGGATTGTCTTGTTGTCAGGTGGTCACATGAAAACACATTTAATTGGACCATAAGTAGTTGCATTGTTACCTTCCAGTAGTGGATGTGAACAAATGACTGAAAGACTTCCAGTTGTAACCTTAAGATGCCAGAGATGAGACAGGAATGGACACAGTGAACAAGAGGTGGTCCGAGAGAACCATGACAAAGCACACTTCTAGCAGCCTGATGGCGGAGACTACTTGTATGGATGCACAGGATTACACCCGTGCTACATTTTGTAATGACACCCTCAGGCTCTCTACTGAAGAGATGGATAAAGTGGAGAATGCAAGTCCAAATTCATCAGAGAACCCCGTCCTGCCCAAGCATCCCGCCGCAATTAAGACCAAAAACATCTCCTCAGCCAGGCTGAGGAGAAGAAAAAATAAGGCAAGCCAGGACAGTCTGACAGACCCCACAGGGACCGGGTCCTCCACAGACTCCTTACAGGAAGACAGCATGGATCGGCCCATCTTCAGTAGCACTGCTTCTCTCCAGAATGGACAGGACTCTGTGGATGGCCTCCTTGGTGACAGCCCCAGGGATGTCCCCTCCCCCAGGGATTTGGAGGGTAGCCTGTCCGAACCCGAGAGGAAGAAACCTGAACTTTACAATCTAGCGGACCAACTCGGCAGGTCCTCCAAGATTCGGCTCTCTCCCCTGCAGCACTCTCCCTCTCCTGCTGTAGAGTTCTGTTCTGCTTCCACATCTTTAAGGACAGCTAATCAGATTGACAAGGATTGTGAGGATTATGATGCAACGGGCAAAGGGGGTTTGGAGTGCCTGCAGAGGAACCACAGTGACAGCCGGCTTTCGGACACCATGGTGTCTGACAACACCTCCCTGAACTCTATGAAGTCCTCCTTCAGTGTGCTTAACCCTATCCGACCCAGGGATGCAAGGAACCGGTAAGGGATCTCTTCTTCTGGTCTTCTGTGTGATATTACTGGTCCTGATTGAGTTCATCCTCAACTTCCTGACTTACCGATGACCTCTTCCTCATGTGTGGCAGTTCCTGATTATGAGTGTGGCTCATTAACCTATCATGTGCGGTTTTACACTGTCAGTGAAGGCTGCACATGTGGTCTGAAAACTCTATTCTACTCAAAGCAAGAACACTTTAATGAACCATACTTGAAACTCCAGTTTTTTAAAATAGACTTTGTGAGAGGATTGTGCAGCAGAGACTGTGCTGTGGAGGCTGTGTATCAGTACAAAGTATCTGCACCGTATTATGCTGGCACCTGCTATTTTTGTTTCCCACTTTGTGTCTGTGATAGCATAGATCAAATGAGATAAGGGTAGTGAAGAGAGTGTTGAAGTGAAGAGAGGGATAATGACAGGAACTACAGAACAAAGAAGAGGCATGGAAATATCCTCAGCTTTGTCTATCAATGTGAGCTCTTGATGTTCCCCCCTACTACCTCTGTGTATTCCCTCTGTTTGTGTGATATTTCAGGAGCTTCCTGGAGGGCAGTGTTCTGGGCCATGGAGCATTGCTCGGGGCGGGTGAGCTTGACCGGTATTTTCCAGAAAGACGATTTGGAGTCTATGTCGTCACTTGGAACATGCAAGGAGAGAAGGTGCATCAGAGGCATTCTGTATAGTTTTACAAAGCAGAAACTTGCAGTGGAGAAACCTACATTCTCCCCTTAACATGTTTTTGGGATCATTGACATGTCAGTTTAAGACGTCTAACATGTGGTCCACAGGAACTTCCCAACAACCTGGATGACCTTTTACTCCCCATAGATACTGAAGTTGCTCAAGATTTGTACATTATTGGAGTCCAGGAGGGCTGTGCAGACAGGTGTAGTGTCAAATCTTCACACACAAATATTCACACAGAGCAGAGTGAATTTTCCACAACATTCAGCTAAAAAAATAATAAAGCATCATGTGCGATGATTTTTGTCTGTGTTCTCCAATACGTTTCCTACAGGAGAGAGTGGGATATTCGTCTTCAGGAGGCACTGGGACCTTATTATGTTATGTTGTATTCTGCTGCTCACGGGGTGCTATATCTCAGTGTCTTCATTAGGAGAGACCTCATCTGGTTCTGTTCAGGTGGGTTTCACTACCTATAATCAGTTTCTGAATATCCAGAACCTCCTCCTCATTCAAGGAGGCTACACTTGGTAATAGCAGGTTCTGGTGGTGTCTGAATTCTGTGCTTGCTATGTATTCTTTTTTCACAACCCTTCATTATTATGTATAATGAGCCAGCAAATCACTTGAACAATAGCAGACACGTGGAGTGTTAAGAACCAGTGTTAAGAATACAGTGCTGACCAGCCTGTTTGTATAGCCCATCTGTGGTTTTCCAAAACTGTTCCTTTGTCACCTAGCTCCAGGACTGGGCCACTGGGAAACAGGGAATTTTGCTTCAATGGGCACAAGACTTCCTGATACCATGTGCAATCATGAATGCATGAGGATGTGTGATAACATTTGTGTGTGGTTATGTTTTCCCCCAACAGAAGTTGAACACGCCACGGTTACAACACGCATCATCTCACAGATCAAAACCAAAGGTGCAGTGGGAGTCAGCTTCACCTTCTTTGGCACTTCCTTCCTCTTCATCACCTCTCACTTCACCTGTGAGTATGCTATTTTTGTGACATCATCTTGTTAGTTGAAGAGTCATCTTCTTGCCTTTCTAATGAACCTTTAACCCAGATGAAGTATTCATGCTTAAAAAAAGTCTTGCCTGCAAAGTCAGTTGTGGTCATTCAAAAGCATGGTTGGGGGTTTGTCAATAGAAAATAATAGAGTATAATGTACAGGGATTTAGCTGGTAAGAATAGGTGAAGGTTTTTTCTCCACTCATAATTTTTTGTCTCTTTTGCAGCTGGAGATAGTAAAGTATATGAAAGGATTCTAGACTACAACAAGATCATTGAAGCACTTACTCTCCCTAAAAGCATTCCAGACACCAACCCTTACCGTTCCATCAGCTGTGAGTACCCACTCCCACTATGTATGGAACTGATTATTCCAACAGCAGGATTAACATGATGTTGACCGTCCATTTCTGTGTCACAACAGCGGATGTGACGACGCGATTCGATGAGGTGTTCTGGTTTGGGGACTTTAATTTCCGTCTCAATAAAGACCGGGCAGGAGTTGAGGGCATTATGAAGGAAAACCTGGGGTCAGATATGAGCCCCCTGTTGCAGTATGACCAGCTCTCCAAGGAAATGAAGGATGGTATGTTAATTATGGCCAAAGTGGTGGATTATTTATTTTCACACTATTTTTGCCAATGATGAAATTATTCCCTAACTGATGATTCACTTGCATTCATCCATAAACGTGTTATGTTTTGAAACACCAGATTCATCTGTACAGGTTATTATTTACAGTAGGCATTAGCACTACTTGCTAGCTGAAATTTTTAGCAAGCTAGCATGCATCACTGAATGCATCGCTTTGGCTGTAGCACTTCATTTTAAGTTGCTTATTGTAAGAATTTCCAATGGAAGTGATTAACATTTCATTAGATATGGAACAAAGCTAAATGCAAAACTCATTGAGGGTAAACGCTCTGTGCATTTGAACATCATATGAGTCAAAATCAGTTCCTCTATGGTGTGTGGCATTCATCAGGGAGAACTTGATAAATGAAAGAGGAGCTGAAAAAATGTTCTGATATAAAATTGAAGACAGTTGCTGTGTTGCTACACACTTCTTCTTAAAACTCATTATGTGGTGAACAAGATGTATCATTTGTGTTTTGGTGTGTGTGGGTTTCTAAACTACTACTAACAGCGGCCACTCCAACGTAACACACCCAGAATCCATAATTAAGTGCACTTTATCAGTTTTTGTAGGTGCTATGATGTGTATTAAGTTTTACTGTTGAAAGGATGTAAAATACTACATTTCTTTGGGGAGCGGTGTGCACATATATAATACGTTACCATTAATAGTAATAAGCATTAATGAGACTTCCATCTTCTCTTAAAACCTTATGCAGGTGCCATCTTCAAAGGGTTCCAGGAAGCACCCATACACTTCCTTCCAACATACAAGTTTGACATTGGCTTCGATGTCTATGACACCACATCAAAGCAAAGAACCCCTTCATATACAGTGAGGAAAAAAGCATTCGTACTTCTTACTGACATTTGTCAAGTGGTTAATTTATGTTCACATGCATTAAGATTTTATCAAAACTGTTTTCATAGTTGCACCTTTCACCTAGTACCAAAATATTTTGCTGTAAAAATAGAATTTACCATTTTTACTTGCAATTCAATATCTAAGACTGTTACACATATTAATTAAAAGTTAACTACTTTGTCACTAATTAGTCGACTAAAGCATGTCCACATGCATTTGATATTTGGGAACTGAATATGACATCATGAAATGTTTGTGATTCTGGGTTTCTTTCTCCCTGGTGTGTTTAAGGACCGGATCCTATACAGAAGTCGACAGAAGGATGACATTAAGGCAGTACGGTACACTTCCTGTTCGTCCATCAAAACATCGGACCACCGGCCCGTGATTGGCATATTTCAGGTCAAACTCCAGCCTGGGAGGGACAAGTGAGTTATAGTAGTGCTACATTTTTTGACAAAGAATTGTGCCAAGTACTCTTTCACTGTAAACCTGTTAATAAAAGCAGTGAAGTTGAAAGTTGAAGCACTGGGTACTGTTTTAAAATTACCACCATTTGTAATGTGTGAAATGAAATGTGTATAGAAGGGAACAGAAGTTTAAGCGTATTGGCAGTTAACATAGCTTAGCAGAATCTGCTTTACTGATAATGGTGTTGTGAGAAACATGGCGATAGCTGAGGTGCGTAACTAGAGCATTTTTGGATGTTTTACAGCATCCCTTTAGGGGCCGGTCAGTTTGACAGAGACTTGTATCTGGAGGGAATTCGGAGGAGGATAACTCGTGAACTGAAGTGGAAGGAGGCAATGAAGAGCCAGAAGAGCAGCAGCGTCTGCTCCGTCTCCTGAATCTAGGGCACCAGGAGAAAACTGCCTGTGAAGAAACCCGAACAGACCTCTGTGTCTGACAGCACACAGCTCAGTCTTAGGCAGACTCTGCAGAAAGCCATCTATAACCCTTCCACATAAATCCATGGGGTTTGCACTCATTAAACTTCCAGTGACTTCTCTTCAGAGATGACTTTTTTCCACTTTAACTCAATATTTCTTATGTGTGTATGCTCTGTTTATGTTTTTCATTTTTGTTTTGTTAATTGCATTTGTACAGCCACTGGTGAATATATACAAGTTGTATAAGGGAAATCTGTTCACATCTTGAGCTTTTTGCTCTTTTTTCCTTGTATTTTTTGTTTTTCCAAACCATTTTGAAACAGACTCAGGAGAAAGCCGTACACACGTGACTCCTCTGATTCACAAGCACCAGTGCTGGCTTCTTTTCATAATGCATGTGTGACACCAGTCACATATTGCTTATGTTGTTGGAGAAACAAGTCATGATATGATTAGTTCACAAAACTTGCAGGTGCCTCATTGGCCAGCAGAGGCCAGTAGGGGCAATGAGACAAAGGATATTAACTGGCTTAACCCGGACTCTAGCCCAATCATTGCCCCCCCAATGTCAACCACCGGTAATGTCAAGACTGGGAGTGAAACTGAGCTGCAGGACCCACAGATGTACCACAAACAGGTGCTTTTACTCCTTTAAACACCCAAAGGCCCATGCTTTTTATTTTTATTAATGGATTAGGCATTTCTATTAAATTACCTAACTTGTATGGTTTAACAAATGGACTCTGCAGTTGAGCTGTCTTTCCTTGTCAAGATAACATTTTGACAATCTATTGATGTTGATCTGTGCAGATCCTTGCAGTTTCATACGAAGAACAAAGAGTTTTGTTACTACAACTGAGGTTAGGTTATTATGTTATTCATTGCCTTACAGTATGGACTTGAGACAACAGCTGCCTTTGGTGTGGAGAAAACTGCACAAATGTCAGTGTGGTCCTTCCACTACCTTGGAAAATACATAGGAGTGGCTTATGAATTCAGCACTGTATATACCAGACAGGCAGCAAAATGACTCTGCAAAGCACCTCTTGGGACCTATTTAATAGAAGAGGAAGCTGAGCAACATCTTTGTTTACATTTACCGAAGGAAACTGCACCATGAACTCTGAGTGCAAGCTGAATGTACTGCATGGGAAGGGTGAGGCTTTGTATTGCCATAATTGTATCTGGAAACATGGCTTACATTTTTTGCTCAACTGTTACCCACTTTTTGTGGACACAGGAAAACCGAGATGACTTTTTTTTTTCCTTGTCACTGAAAAGCCACCTTGTAATCACAAAATAAAATATTAGCGGCTACATTGTTGTATTAGGGAGGTTTTTAGGTACAAACTGCACTGTATCCCTTTAGAAACAATTGTGGGAGTCTGAAATATTTAGTTGAAAGGTGTGAAAGGTACCCACTGCCAATCGTCAGGAAGGTAATGTGTTACTGTCAACAGAATGGTGCATCCATTATTTGAAGATGGCAACTGGGTATTTAAAAATGATGAAAGAGCACAGCTGTACCATCTGTCTGTCATCTACCCTGTCATTCCACTAAATTACATTCCATGAGCGCTCAAGGGAAGTGCTAGTCTATCGTTGCTTCCTGGCATGTTGTATGCTTTGGCATTTAAAAATACTATTCTTTATATTTGTGAGCACTGTATTAGGGTCCATAAAAACTCTGTTTGCTATAATTGTATTTTACCAATGATTACAAGGAGGGGAGTTTTTATCAGATAAAAATCACCAATCAAGAGCCAGAGACTGTGTCCTCATTCCTACTAAAACATGCTGCAGTAATTACCTATCATAGTTTAACTTTGTTTTTTCTATATACTGAACCAGAATCGTTTTGTTTTGATCCATAGAAATTATTACACAACACTAAAGCCGTAGCCTATAAACCAAAAACTCAAAACTTTTAAATATATTCTTTAATAATTACACTGTATTTATTAAGACTGCATGGAAACAAATATCCTCGGGTAAAAACCAATCTCCTCAGTGCCAAATTGAAGGTTGTGGTAAAAGGGTGAAATAATCCATTATACATTAATGGGAAATAAATGTTTTGTCAGAGTTAAATGCTTCCATACATATATACAGATTATACATATTTAAACACTGTCACACATCATGAAAGAATTGATCAGTATACTGTGGAGAGTTCTTTTCGACTTGTGTGTCTTATGTCAAAAGTAGTCCTAACAACAACCATTATGTGATATTGGTGGTTCCATTTTTCTGCAACAGTAACACAGATACATGGAGACCAACACCTTGCAATTGTGTGCAAAATACATTTTCTTGTATCTAAAAATACCTGGATATTTCCAAATACTGATTTATTTACCTAATTAATCAGCAAATTGCATTGGACAATTATTAGAGGTGAGATCCCTCAAAATGTAATGCACAAATGTTAAATATACATCACGTTTTTTTTTCAAACAAGGAAACATTAAGCCACAGCTCAACTGAAAAATTTGAGCACATTTTGGCAATGCAAAGAGTAAATTTGCAAGGTGTCCTGAGGTTCTTAATTTTCCTCTGCAGTTAAGAAACTGAGAAATGCATACACAAACATACACACAGTAGGAAAAAGACTCTAGACAGACATGGTATTACCACTGGGGACTACCGTTTCACCACACACCATTTGAAGCTCTGAAACTGATTTTCAGGTGCCACCTTCAGAGGACTTCCACAATACTTGAGCCTCTATCATTACAAGTTTATATATGTGTAACAATTAGAGGCCCATCAATCCTCTGGATTTTTGGCAAAATCATAATGTACCTTCTCGCACACGGGTACAATTTCACAATCAAAAGCATGCAAATCCACAACAGTAGTCCAACAACAGCATGTGAGCAATATCGGGATCTGCAGGGTAGAGTGTCTTCACATAACACTTCTTCCTTTCCTTCCCATTAAGGATGTTACAACAGTCTCATTGACTAAAACCTATAAATATAGCTATGTGAACTATATGCTTGGATAGCAGCAACTTATAATATTTTAAGACAGACTTTTTGTAAGGCAACACCTTTTTCATAAGTCTGTGAAAATAAGTTTTAAATGGTATGGTGTACTTTATGTTCCATTGTTCATTCACACCCTCTCTACTGAGAGAACAGTACTGTGGTTCAGTCTCCAGCATTTGTGCCCCTTTGAGAGGTGTTGCTGCATGGCTGTTCGCCCGTGGCCTATCGGAAAAGCCGGTACATGCGTGGCAGGCGTCCGTCCTTGCTGGAGAGGGCAGTCTGAATGTGCTCATAGGAGGGCAGTTCGGTCAGGTCGCCCAGTGCAGCCACCGCCGGCTTGCTGCGCAGCATCTTGGTGGTCACTCTCTTGATGTCACTGGCTGTGACGTTGCCTGGATACAAGTGAGGGTACAGTGTGTGAGAATTTAAAGTGGCATTGCTACTTCTGACAGGAATCCAGTCAGAAACATGTTTGACCATCATAATACTTCAGTACCTGCTTGTTGATGCCAACTACAAATTTCAAAGTTGCAATATGGCATAAACGCTTGAGTAATCTTTAATCTTGGGGATACAGCACCAGGCAATGCTGTCTGGATCAGCACCTTTAACATCGGTTGCAACTTTAAACACAAAGTAAAGGCTAGTTGACTGCAAAGATGATTAGAAGATTATGGAATGGCTTTACTCACTTATCAGGTCACACAGCTCATGTGGCAGCTTCCTCTTCCCGGTGGCAAGCACCTGCCGACCGACATCCTCGAAGATGACGGGCCGTGACTCCAGGTTCATCATCAGCATGGACTTAAGTTGCGTCTTGGCCCTCTCTAGCTCCATCTGGAGACAGAGGAAGTAGGAAATATTAGTGTCAGTAAAATTCACTCCCCTATCACTGACACAAATCTCTTCAGCCAGTTATAGGCAGGATTGTCTTCTTTCTTACCTCTCCTGGTGTCCCACCCATTTGAATAAACTCTCTTGTAATAATCTCCACCATTTCCCGTACCTAGAAAACAATTCAAAAGGAACTTTTAGTATCTTGGTGAAGCCTTGTAGATTGCATTCAATTACAGCAATAGTAGTGCATTTGTATCTACAATGTAGACTTCTTGATGGTTTTGTTCTCCAGCTTGTACCTGTCTGGGGTCTGCGCTAGCATGGATGCAGAGCAAGCCACTATCCTCGTAGCTGTGGTGGTAGGAAGTAGCATTGTACATCCAGTGGTGTCTGCAGGGCGCAAGATTTCATTACATATCGATTCATGATGACAAAACATTAGAATCAGTACAAGACAAGGGCACCGAATGTCTTTCTTCAATGTGTGATTCTGCCATGGCATTCTGACATAGGCTGTACCTGTTGAGCACATTGAGGTAGAGACGAGTAAACATTCCTTTCCCAGGACCTCCAGCTGAGAAGGACCCTCCTCCACCCATCAACATGTTTAGGACAGCAAAGGGAATGAAGTCATCCTCCTGTTACACCAACAGTCAAAGAGGATGTGAGGGATACACAGAGAAAGCCATGGCAGTGTGACTTCAGAAATTACGGCCTTGCTGTATGGACTCACCAGGAAGGAGCAGCTCTCCAGGCCAATCATGATATGAGTCAGCTCAGGAATAGGAGTCGGGCCTAGACTTACATCTGACATGTCTTTCTCTGTCTACAGAGACAATGAATACAGGTTACAATACTTTACAAAATAAATATGAAAACAAGTTTGAAACCGAGATCATGGAACCATCACTTTAAAGAACATTAACCCACACATAGAGACCTTCTGCAGTTACAGGCTTCACGGAGTTACAGGCTCATATAGTAGATTTCCGTAAGGAGTATCATCTCACATCCACTTGGCTTTTGGATTCTTATCAACAAATGTATATTCATTTTCAGTTTTTCAACTTTTTGTGTAGTTATTTTTGAGTTGGTTTATACCAGTTTACAGAAGAAATTCTTAAGAATGTCTGACAAAAGAAATGTATGGCCAGATTAAACCGAGCACACTGCCAAATTCTATATCCCTTTTAAACAGGATAGAGGTAGAGGTCAAGGGATGTGGAAGAGAATGTAGCAGATACTGGTTAATGGAGTCACTGATGATGAGAATGACAAAAGCCTCACCTTGACGATGCCCCCTGTGTATCCTGCCACAGACAGATCAACTTTTCCAGGAGTGCCCGCTCCCCATACAGGCTTCACTCCTAGAAGGTATTTCCTGGCACAGGCCACTAGCTGCTCATGCTCAATTCCCACCCCTGCTAGCACCATGCGATCTGGGGTGTAGTAGCTCCGGAGGTAGGTATGTAGCAGGTTCCGGTCAATCTTCTCCACATTATCCTGTGGACAAAAGCGGGGCAACCCGACTGTGTTTCCCCGATATGCTGCCTGTACCGGGTGAGAGGAGGGCATCACATTACTGAGGGTTCACAAGCAAAGCCATTTATACAGCTGGATGTTATAAATGGACTGAGCTGATTTTCTGTCAGTCCCAGCAAGAAAATATCTCCACCCAATGAAACAGCTTGCCACATGATTTTTCACATGACAAGCTACCTTCCCCTTTCCCCCACAACACGAATGCAACACACTAGTCATATATTGCCAATGCAATCCGAAGAGCAAAAGGTGAACTTACGGCATGGATCATTTCCGTCAGCAGGGGCTCAGGGTCTGGTCTCATATTGAGGTCCTCCAGTTCAAATCGCACAGCCATGCGAGTCATCTCAATTTCCTCATCTGCAATAACAGAACATCTCATCAGCACCACCAACAGACTACAGGCTGGCACATCTGTGACTCAGTTGCTAAGGCAACAAACTCACCAGTTAGGCGGGGATGCAGAACTGCATCCGCAAGAAGGCCAACTACAGTATCCAAGCCCTTTACCTCTGCAGAAACCGCATACATCGTTGTGTCTCTGTGAATTAACCAGACAACAGAACATTTCATGGTAACATACACATCAATGAAGCCTAATGACAACAAATCCCTGATATAAAACACATCACTTTCTCATTTAGAAGCACAAGAGGGAAGCAAAGAGTACCTTGATGTCTGGCAGTCACAGATCCCACCATGTTTCTCTAGGGTCAGGAGAATTTCATCTTTGCTTCCATATTGGGCTGTGGACTACACAGAAGTTCCATTGTTAAGATATCAACTAAATTACTTTCAAGTACTCTCTGATTTTATGGTCCCCATGATTATCTGTTATGTTTTCAGAGCCTTTTCTGTGCTTCATACTGCTAGGTATTACCATAACGGTAAAACACAAACATATCTTGAGACTTACAGAAAAGGCAAGCTTCTCAAGAAAATGTGAAATTCCACTTGGAAACTTTGCTTCATGCCGGGATCCAGAGTTCACTAAAACTGAGGATACAGAAGTATCAATATGTTTCAACAGTTACCACTCAAAAAAAAGAAATCACTTACATTTACATGGAAAAATGTGAGCAGGCTTTGTCATCCTATAATATAGAATTATCCAATTAACGCATTACTAAAGAAACCCCAGAAAGGGGTTTGAATGTAACCTTTGAATGACGAAATTATGAACAATCCCTCACAAAACAATTCAGGAAAGAGGACTTACCCCCGACAGTGCAGAATTGACCGAACTTGTTCTGTGATGCAACCCTGAGGCCATTCTCAAGAGTAGTTACTTTAGTCTCGCACTTCTCACGTTCATCAACGGATGCGAACACCGGCTTCGGTACGCCAGGTAGAGGTGTAGACAATGGTACGTTTGGATAACCGCCTCCACTGCTGTATCGTCTGTATGCAGCAACGCCAAAACTGCGTTGGGAATAAAACAGTCAGTATAATTAGATAATCGGTCCTATATTGAATAACCGAAACCATATTAAAACCACCACCAAATAATTACTGACAGGTCCAGGTATTATACACTACCCAGAAAGCATTTGTTTTGACTTAGAGGTCACTGGCTTGCTAAAGTCTTATTAAATCATCAGGCTGAAGTTCAAGTAGCTATCTGACATTAACTGATGAAATTGTAAAAAAAAAAAAACATTTTATTATTTTCGTTCTGTTATTCATGCACGTACGATAAATATCATATATTTAACATCTAAGTAGTTCAGATAACTGAAGCATGGATAGATTTTTTTGGTACAGTGAACTTCCTCTCAAGCTAGTAGTGTTTTTCATGATGACATTCCCATTTTAGCTGGCTAACGGAGATGATACTAGCCAAGTTGTTTAGCAGATGGACTATATAGCAAAATGCCTGGTATATATACAGCGTTGTTTCCTATGGAAATGTCGCGTTTACTCTATCGGTGGTAAATGATATAAAGACTCTGCTAAATACAAAACTCGCATTTATCCTAATTTAAAATACCACCTGTGCGCTCGGTTCCAAGTCCTGAATCTCGCCATGTGCGTCGCCATCTTGAATTGCCTGGATTGCTTCCGGGAGGCAGAAAGAGAAAGCAACAGGACAACTATGGTGTGATTTGATTGGTCCACTCCTGAGGAGGTAGGACTTAACCGACATTTAGAGACTTTTTAGAATAGAAATCATAATATTTTAGTAATCGTTTGTATAGGCCCACCTCAGGGATGGGTGGCAGTTGGAAACCATATAAGTTTGTATTTATCTTGTTGCAATTTCCGGAATAACCTGCTGGGCTATAAATGCCATAGCCTCCATTCCATTTTAAATAGAGGTGGAATTCCTTTTAATAGTTGTGACAAAGAGTACAGTTAAGAGAGAACACCTTAATGTCACCATTTTAATTGATGATATGAAAAAAACTTTCAGTAAATTGCTTCTGAGGGGTCAATTTTAGGCATATCCTGTTATCAGAAACTGGGATGTGTCTAAATTAATATCTATGTCACTTTCACTGTTTTCTTTGTCTCCCAAGGCTATAAAAATGCTCAGTCAGGTTTAATCTTTTATGGAAGACCGGGGAAATCCCAGTTTGAAATGGGAAAATATGTGAGTTGAGGAATTCTAGAGTCTGCATCAAAATGGTGGTTACATTTAATTTAAATTTAGACAGAACATAAATCCTGTTCAGTCTACATCAGTGTAATCTCACACACCCAGTAATTTGTTTTTAAAAATTGAGGGTCTTTTTTTCTGTTTCAGTGTGATTTTGAGATATCAGAGCTGTCTATTAAAGTACCAATCTTCTATAAAAACTATTCTACTTTGGAAGATGATATACAAAATAATTTCTTTATTCACAGCTCCACCTTGTGGAATGATAGTGGAATTTCAATAATAAGAAAAAAATTGTTCATCTGAATGTTTCCTACAGTATAGCATTTTTCTAGAAAAAAATAATTAATTTTTTCATAATGGGTATAGACATTAAAAATTAGGTGTAGACATTATAATTTCAGATTCGTTGGCAATGTTGATTAAAATTATCTAATTTATTATTTGTGTTCAAACATCATATTCGTGTTTGATGTTGGATATTTTTATAGCATATTGTGGTTTCATATTAATGAATTGTAATTAATTTAGAATGCTCACCATAATGTTTTAAATGAAGTTCTTGAGTTTTAGATGTGTAATCAAACAATTCACAAGTGTAGATTCCCAGCTTTTATAAAAGGGTGATTTTATGCATTTTTGTTTGACCATTTTTGACCATGAGATTACTGAACTTCATATACAACCCCCAATGTTAGGACACCATAACCTTTGGGACAGATGGATTCACGTGTTTCTGATTACCATGGTGACAATATGCGCTGGTGATTCATTTAACTGTTCAGTATGTGAGGTTACATTGTACATAATTCTTTTACTTTTTCAAAATAACACACTTTGGATTTTCTGGCATCATTGTCTATTACAGAAAGAGTACTAATCTATTGACTATCAAATTCAAGATGGCCACTATCATTCATGCAACTCATTCATTAAATGTTGGGCTGCTAAACATGACAGCAAGCTGACACACCTATATTCACACAGCCCTCCAGCACAACATAGACAGAGCAGTCATATTTGTAAATATTTTATTATAAATAAATGTACATTATTATGCATCCATTTTGTGAGCTTCCTTTCCCCTTCTAATATTCGGCACTTTCATTCACCACATTTTGGGGTCCCATTCTAAATTATGGCAATTTTCAATTACTTTCATTGTTCTAACATCATCCATTCATTTATAAAAGAAACAAAAAAGATAGTTTGCTTTTCTGGGGTTGATAATGTACATATGCAAACATTAACCCCAATGCTACTTCAGTGAGTATTCACTGTATAACCACTTGAACTGAATAAGTTTTTTTTAATTTTAGCAAATGTTTAGCAAAATTTCAATATATTAAGCCTCACACAAGCTCCTGTGCAAATAACTTAACCCCTTTCGTGAGAGATGTTTTTCACTATTAAATAAAGAGAAATGGAAATGGCACAGTGAAATAATACAGACCACTAAGTATTACACAAGAACATTCCTAATCTGTTTCATTATAAAAGAAATGTTTTGATCTACAACATGCAGAATTATTTCATGAAATTGAGCAATAAGGCATTTCTCAAGTTTCATATCTGAGTATGATTCAGGATTATGGCAATGTCAATTTTATCAAAGTGCCATACATGGAATGAAAATCTTAAAGTTGTCTTCAAAAGTAATCAAAGTAATCTGTGGCAACAACACAATTAAACCACTGTTGTCATAACGGAAGATTTCTCTCGCTGTAGTTTTTCAGAAAAATTTGAGAATCTCTATGGCCATACATGCATTAAGTAACCTGATAGTCCCGCAGCACAGCACATAATACAAATGTATGGCACAAAAGTCTTGCTGAGAATCTGAAGTCATTAAGAGGGGCCTCATTCTCCTTATTTTAAACAAAAACATATTGGTCGGTCCATTCTTCTTCATGACTACAGTCTTTTCTGTAGGTTTTCTATCCTGGTGAAACATTCCTGTGAAAAGCAAAACAATAGTCTGGTGGAAAAGTGTCCTTCTAAACATAGGATTTGCCCGAAATAACGTTCAAATCAATCCCAAGTTCTGAAACTTTGTAAACAAGTAATCCATGATCTTCACTGAATAATCAATCAATCAGTCTATGTTTTTGTACAGCCCAACTTGCAAGCACTTTGTGGTAAACATAGCAACTAAAGCAGCTCTCAGGCCTCAGCCAAAGAACAATATGACACAAGTAGGACAGAAACATGGATTATAAGGGACAGATGCTGAAAAAGACACAAAAGGCACTGTTTGAACTTGGATTTGAAGACCAAAACAGTCTCTAGTTCCTGATTGACCTAAGGAAGTTTACTGAAAAGCCTGAGAGCCCTGGAGTACTCAGCTACTATAATTTTGTAAGTTTTCCCCCTTTTTACAAACCCAAATTCAGTCAAATGTGTTAGTCCGCAACAGCCCTATCCCACCAAATCAGGAAGAGGAAGCCCTTGCTTTTATTCTCTCTGGGGCTGTACTGGTAAATACATAATGTCTACACAACAGAGGACAATGAAGTCAGCATACTTTCAGTTAATGCGTCTATAGACACCTAGCTGACTTGAACTATCCACTAGACAGTGATGACAATAATGATCTTAACCAGTGAGTCACTCAGAGGCCCAAAGACACTGATTTTGGGCATAACTATCAGGCAAGCCCACATAATGTTTTTTGGCTTATGACAAGATTTCAATTTAATAAAGATACTATAAGTGTGAGAGGGTGTGGTGCATATTTCCTGGTCTGAGTCGGGATGGCTTTTGCACAAAGGCACTGTTTACCTGTGCTCATGTCTGCGTGCTCTCTGCGGATTGTGTCCCTGCTGACAGGGAGGCGTCCTGTCTGTCTGGCAGTGTGTGAGTGTCATGTCCCAGCAGAGCTGCCTGGGCCCTCTGAACCGCAACCTCCAGCATGTCCCGGTCACTCAAAACCTGCCTCAGTGTCCCATGGTCCATTTCCAGCAGCATTCCTAGAGAAGAATAGAGGGAGTGCCCATTAATATCCGGCTTCACAGGTTCACTAAATGCAAGTAGCGAGTGTTTGTTCATTGGCTCCGTTTTTGGATTACTATTCTCACCTCCTGCATTTATGTCTAGCACTGTTAAATTCACTGTTCAGACAATAATCCTTAGATTATCGTCAAAAGGTTGCTAGTCTATGCAGGGCTACTGACCTCCAGGACAACTTACCAGTGATGTCAGCACACTTCACTGCATCAATCTGTTGCACGACTGCAAACAGCTTTTCCCCCAACCTGTCTGTGTCATCAGGATCTGAGGAGTCACTGACATCTGTCTCCTCTGGGCTCTGTCTGTTCAGAAACAGCGATACCGTATCAAGGACAGTGCAGTACAATTCAGTATTTGCTATTGACTTGTCAAATTTATTATCTGATAAGACTTCACAGAATTGGTCAATTGGGGCAGACAGTTACATCAACTCTTAAATGGTTCTAATTAATAAGAAACCTGAATTGTTAATACCTCGGATAGCTTTATGCCACCTCAAAACTTTCAAGAAAGGATTTCATGGGATGTACTTCATGATTCCTTTATTGATTTAATTTCAGTTTTAATTGAGTTACAACTGTTTATTATATGACAATATGATTCACATTTTATGCATTGTGATTCAAAAACACTTCTGAAATTCTGAATAATCAGAAAACTCCTCTGATTGTTGGCTATTTACACTTACTCTTCCAGTGTTTTCAGTGCAATGTTAACCCTCTCCTCCAAAAGACCAGGATCTGAGAGAAGTTTCTGCACCTCCACTTTCTTTTGCTCTAACAACATACCTACACGGACAGAAAGGAACATTAGTGACGAGCAAAACTTTATACATAATACACAAGTTCTTGTAGTCATTCTTTCTCCTTGACCATAATTCCTCACTCCAAAGCTCCAAAGATTTTCAGTATTGCAAGCTGTTATATCCCAGCCATCATGCAAGTACAAATTATTATATCTATATCAAATTGTCATTATACAATGCAAATACAAAAGAAATCTCTTATTTTCTAAACCTGTCTTTAGTGTCAACAAAACAAAATGTTGCATTGATGAAATAAGCTCTGGCAGGAGTTGAAGTCTCAAAGCTTACAGACCCGCTGCACTCAAAATGTGTGCATACACCAAAAATAGATTAAACAAAATATAGCCTGAATATTTGATGGAAAATGATTACACTAATGGAGGCTGAGTGGAAAAATGTTATTTATTCCTAGAATGAAATACAGAGAAATAAAAAATGGGAGTTTCAGTCTTGCAAATACAACATTCTGCAACACACTGCTTAGTAAACCAGCTCTCAATTAACACAACAACTGCATTACCACAATTTTACTTTTTCATGAAAATGAATGAGTATGTTTACCTGCTCTTGGAGCAAGTGGAGTACTTTTCTGAACTGAAGAGCAATTTACCACCATTGATTTAAACCAACCCCCATTACTAACAGTTCTATTACTATGGCTACACCCCACACCGATCGCTACTCTTTACTGCACTAGGCTTGGACACAGTCCAACCCAATGCAGGACATGTTTTTGCTGTGTCCGCACCTGTTATTTTCTCTGTGAGACCAGTGTTGTAGACATCCACAAGCTTGTACAGCTGTTCACCCAGCGAGTCTGAAGACGCTGACCCTTCATCCTCCCCCTGAGACTCCAGCTCACTGCTTTGAGGGCAGAGAGGTCAGACACACATCCAGAGCAGCGTATTGTTGGCGAAGGAAGACAGTATAATACCTTTTCACTTCTCATCTTACCTGGTCTCCTTAGACAACTTGAGAGCACTTAGGGCTTTATCCAGAGCCTCAGTCAACATTGCCTCGTCCTGCAATGTCTGAGCCAAAATGGGACCAGGTAGCTCCAGCAACATCCCTGCAGTTTTAAAAAATGCAGCACATGTGTAATGTTCTGCTTTAGATTTCAGTGGGTAAAATTCCACACATCATGTCCACATATCATACTATGATATGACAAAGATATGACAAAACCGAAAGTACTGTCATCACAATGGACAAATTCAAAAAGGGCCTGCATGAAAGTTCTATAGCCCCTGTTATGCACAATGAGGTCAACAGTATCCCATATCAAAAATAAAGAAAATATTATAAAAACCTGTTTTTGTAGTATTAAAGCTGACACTGATAACTGGAGATTATTTTTTTTAACTCACAAGTAAGAACTGTAGAAACACACAAGGATTCTTCCAGCATCACTAGGAACATTTGATCAGCAGAACAAAGCAGAAAGTAAATACCTACATTATTGGTGTAATATTGATAGGACTTGAATCACGTGAATCACAATGACATATGACACAAGTATGTATAACTTGTAAATTGGACACCTCCCCATAGTCAAATGTCCAGTAGTGCATTACCTGTGAGTTTCCCTGCCATGTCCGCATGCCTAGGGTATATGAGGCCATACAGCTGCTCTCCTAGCATCTCGAGCTGCTCCTCATCGTCCATGATGAGTATAACAAATGTAGCTATTCACCACGCATTCAAGCGTTCATGATTTTCTCTGATCATATACCTTTGGCATTTTAAAACTTATTCTAAGCTGCTAAAAATGTATAAACTGAAATAAGCATACAACAACATAATGTCTTTACAAAATCCCAATAAACTAACACTGAGGTAGAGCATACAGTTATTTACATGTTCGCCTCCCAAATAGCTACTATTCCTGCAACCAGGTACAAATACTTGAATATTGATACTAACTGCAGATCAAATAACGTCAACATTGATTGATTTTAGCAAGTAGGTTAGCCTTAGCAAGTTGATTGGCCATAATATATCTAAGCTAATATTACTATGTTCAACTTGATATTACCATTGCCACCAGAATTTTGTACCGGTTTCATGTAATGAGTAATTTTATTCAATAAAATAGAAAAACATAATTCATCCTAAATAAAGTCTCGTCCAACTACAGATGTTTTGAAAATCAAAGCCCCTCTCCAGTTGCTCATTCGCGCATTTTGATGACGTTGCACACGAAATGACGCACGTAACCTAAGCACGCCCTTATTGAAAATATCTCTACGAGACATGATTAAATAGTACTTTAAAAGAAAACCAAAAAAAGAAAAATCATCCATAATCATGGATATTGAAATTATTATTAGTTAAATCTAACATCTCTATGTTTTAACCTGTGAATATCACAAAATCAGTATGACGATTTTGTTAAACAAATTGAAACCGTTGCAAGCGCGTAGGGATCTATTCTTATGTTAAGCGGCTTCCTTCCTTCTCTCTCTCTTTTCAGCCGCTGAAAGGTAACGTGGTCGCAGCCGACGCTGTAGTAGTAATAATAAAATCAAAGTTTTCATCTACTTTTGGCACATTCAATGCGTATGTCCACAACTGTTGAGTTTATACATGATATATGCAGGCAATTTTGACAGATTTTACGGTGGTAGTTAAAGTGTATTTAGTTAAAGTGGTGCTAAGAATGGTCGCTAGTGTTGGCCTCGATATGGGAAAGCAGTGAGATAGGCCCGACCCGGACCGCCTGACGTTACTTTACGGAACATCTAGTTGAAATTTAGCCTTGTATTTAATTTCTGTCCTGTTAGTTAATGTACGAAATACTGTTAAAACATACCTATTAATGTTTCCAAAGTCTTACTAGCACATGCGAGTAGGAATTCTTAAAGCGAAGAAGCTAACTTTGCTACATGCAAGTACATGGTACTGGACAAGGCAGCACGCTGTCGCTTCTTAGTAAATCAAGTATGGTTTGCAATTGGGGGAAATTGTGAAAGAATGTAATTTGCGTTTAGGAACAACAGTACAAGTTAGATGTAGTAATTTGTTTATCGTTCTCTTTGTAGTGACCCATTCCATCATAGTTTGTAATAACGCTGATTATTGCTGTCACGGAAATCTTAAGTATTAAAACCGTCTCAGTGAGCATGTGTTTTGGTTGCAAACCACTTGCCGTAATCGTTAGAGTGATAGATGTCCCTCCTAATTGTGTTATTTTTTTTTTCTTTACTCAGGTGTGTCAACATGTCGTCTCATCTGCAGTGGATGGTGATCAGGAACTGCTCTAGCTTCCTCATCAAGAGGAACGGGCAGACCTACAGCACCGTAAGTCCCAACGTTTGTTGTCAAACATCTCGCTTTGCTTTATCGTTTCCAGTCTGTAGCGATTGCAGACAGTATAGCACGACTAACTTTCACGAGTGCCTCGCTTTTTCCTTGTAAGGTTTCATCTATCTTTACACAATTTGTATTTTTTGGACAGATTTTAAGTAACATCTGACTGATCTTGGTTGGATTTTCAGATTCTAACCATTTTGTGTATGGTATTTCTGATGACATGCTTACAACAACGGTTGGCATTTATATCGCACTGATTACTTTCAGACTATGTTCCACTTCTACAATGCATGAAAATACCAAATTCTGGACATTGTACTTGTCAGAAGTATGCATCATAACCAGTCTCACTTTTTTGAATGACAGGAGCCCAACAACCTGAAGTCTAAGAACTCCTTCCGTTTCAATGGACTTGTGCACAGGAAGACTGTCGGAGTAGAGCCAGCTGCTGATGGGAAGGGCGTTGTTGTGGTTCTGAAGAAACGTGCAGGTAGGTGTTGTTATATCTCATGCCACCAAAGAAATGTACTGATTGCAGTTAGTGTCAAGTAGTGCAACGGTCATACTTAAGTCCTCCTGTAAAAGAAAAGTTAACATGGAAAGTTATATAAAAACAGTTTGGGAAAATTGATCTTCAGTAGCACCTGTAAGAAGTGATTAGTGGTTTTGAATGTGGTTGCTTGTCCATCTCACTGTGGTAGATATTATACTTTAAAGTTTATTTATCTTAATGACAGCCTTTTATGGACATTAGAAACCTAAAACGTATCAAAAAGAAATGTGTGCAGCAATGTACATGCAGATCTGACATTTTGCATTGCAAAAAGGTGTCATCTCATTAAATACACAAGTGTTACCAAGACTCAGACATCCTTGCTCTTGTAGGGGGACAAGTAGGGCAAATATAGAGCCTGAGTGTATGTATTTTCTGTGGTGTACCAAAATATTGTCCAGCTGGTCTTCAGTTTTAATTTTTTTTTTCTGTTTAAAGGTCAGCGTAAACCTGCCACTTTGTATGAGAAGATCACCATCAACAAGAACTCACGTGCTACTCTGAGCAGTCTGCGCCACATCATCCGCAAGAACAACTACAGGAAGGACTTGCGCATGGTACGTGCTCCTTCCTAACAACTGATACACTTTTGGTTTTTTGGAATAGCACTGACGGGTATAAATTGGTCCATTTTCGATTTCCATTTTCAGGGGCAACATGGTTAGAGACAAAGTTGCCAATCAAAATGTTTATTCAAATTTATTATTAAATATTTGTTCGCAATATTCTTATTTCCATAGCAAAGTAGATTATCTCTGAAGTTACTGTAGGAGGGGAATTTAGATGTTGTATTTTGCACCCTGTAACACTGATGTACATTGTGTTAGAATCTGCATCGAACTTAGCTGGAGTTACTGTTTGTATTTTAGATGGAAATACAGATGTGGTGTTATTTATGTGGTACTTGAGCTGTAAATATGGGTTATGTGATGTGATTGTGACATCAATACTTTCCCACAGGCTGCTCTGCGCCGTGCCAGTGCCATCCTGAAGAGCCAGAAGCCCGTGGTGGTCAAGAAGAAGCGCTCAAGAGCTGCAAAGACCGCATAAATGTTTTCAAGAAATGTCTAATAAAGTTCTGTTTGAACAAACTTCAGTCAACTGTCATCTCATTACTAACCAGTAAAAATAGAGCAGTCAGAACTGTTTGGTAAATGCTTTTTCAGAGAAAATGACAAGGATTTTGGGCTGAGTCTTAACTGTTAATCTGAGGAGCACCTGAAAGTAGTTGTGGAAATGCCATCTGAATTGTGAATCAGAAACTCCAGAATTGGCATGAAAATGAGTGCAAAGCTTTCCTCAGTGTATGTAATTATCTTGTTGCTCTCAAGGGCAATGTTCACTTAAAATTTGACCATGAACAGTTGTGGTGCCAAGTAGAAATTCTATAGAGTAACCTCTCCTTGTGCTGTAGTAACTGTCAAGTGTGAATAGCAACTTTGCTTCGTTGTTTCTATATTTTGGTTAAGGATTTACAGTCATCATAGTTGAGCATCCAGGTTATGGGAATGAGAGGTCTGGATGTATGATGTCAGAGGATGCGGAGCAGTTAGTGGTTTTAGCCCCTGAGGGAATGTAGAGGTTGAGCCAGATAAGGAAGCTCTGAGAGTTCTAGTTCTGTCTGCTAAGGGCAGCCAACCTGCAGGGCCTGCAAAATAACTTCTGTATGCATTTTGGTTTACTCAAGCCAAAACACATTGCACTCGGGTGCAATGTGTTTAGTGATATGTTCAGCTATTTTGTATCTCAGCTTGTGTAATCCCTTATCAAAAATTAAATAATTAGGATAGTGGCTGCTTTCATCGATTGTGTTGTGGTCTTTCAAAACCAAATCCCTCTTGTGTCCTCAACCCAGAAACCTTGACTAAGAACAAGTGATCCAATTTCAGAATGGAATAGTTGCCTCTGGAAACAAGTGATGTGATAGCGCATGTGCTAGTATTGCTGAAGTAGGACATTCCTAATTAAAAGGCAACAGGGTATACATATCCGATTTCTATTGATTGCTTCAGGCACGGGTTATGTAAACACATTTTTAACCAAGAAACATTTTATATTTTTTTATTTTCATATTTGTAACATTGAATTTATGTCCAATCATTAACACACCAGAAGTCTGATATAAAATGATCAATGAATGTATTATAGAAGATAGGCTGACTAGGTACTGTAATAACAGGGCCACAGGGTGCTGACACTAGCTTGAATCAGCCATGCAGAAGTGTCCGATTGATTTTTAAAAGTAGACCACTGACATCCAGCTACATTTGGCCTAAAAAAAATCAGATGTACTTCTGCATTAAATGTGTCCCTATTGGGCTCATTTGTTTTTGCCGGCCGTTAAGAGAATAATTAAGTGTTTTCCTGAGCTTGGATCTAATGTGCCGAACTGTTTATTAAACAATGAAACTTCAGTTCCTGCAGTTTGAGAATTGTTGACTGATGGCCATGAAGGAGACCAACAGAATGTTGTTTGTACGACTGACATTCACGCTGTGGGCTGCATCCACTTTGCCTAAATTGGGGATCGCGTTTGAGCTTCAGGACACCATCCATGCTCTGATAGAGGAAAACATACATCTGCACGACCAGCTGGAGAACCTGACACAGGCACTGCGCGAGTTAAAACAACTTCTGTGGAATCACTCCAAAGGTTAGTGAATATCCATCCTTGTTTTGATCGTCTGAAGAACAAGTGTGTCCAAGATTCCTGTCTGACAACTTCTGTCGTCAAATACCTAAGTTAGTCTTATTGTTAGGTGGCAGCATATCACAAACTTTCCTCATTTTTGAAATAGTGTCTCTTCAATAAATTCCTGGCCATGGTTTTCAATATCTGGTCTTAGTATTTGCTTACAAATGCAGCATAGACTTTTGATACTTTACATATACAGTTAATCAACTGCAGATCTCTCTTGAACAGAAACCGGGGGAGAACATGACCCCGATATACAGCATCTCTGGGAGGAATGGACCGAGCATGGTAAGCCCTTGCTAATATTCCCATCTATAGTCTCAATTCACCGCACCATCATTTGAGTTCCAGTACAGTTGACCATATTAGGTGCAAGTGATAAATAAAACAATCAATGGCTAAAATAGTTGTCCAAACTTAGGTAAAGTTTAACAACAGGTTAAAAGTTAGTTAGATGTTAGAGGCATAGAGGGAGGAATTGGTTGTTTCTTGGAATCTAAAATAAATGTTTCATTTCATTTATTAATGAAGTACTGATGTATTTTTCTCCTTGCACACAGAACTTTCCATTAGAAAACTTTCAGGAAGCAATAAATTAATAAGAATGGTTGCTTTGATGCTGTGTCTTAGTGGCATAATTACTTTATACAATCGAAGTTTTCTCAATCTGAAAAAGACCTGTCAAATGTGACCTGTCGTGCAGGTATAAGCGCTGAAACGCACCTCTTATTGGAACAAGCATTCTGTGGGCATGATCTGCATGGTGCAGCCAGTCCACTTCGGGCTCATGGATTCCTACTGCTCCCCACTTTACTCTGTGTCAGCTTTCTTCTGCTTTGATTCAACTGTTGTGAAGACAATAGGCTGCCATAAAAATATCTTCAAAAGGCAGGGTTATGTTGGACATATTAAAACTGCTTTCTAAAAGAAATGTATGAAATCAGACTCACACTGTCAGCATTGTGCATTTTTTTTTTAACATTGTGCAATATATACTCCCTCCCGAGGAAGAAAACAGTACGCCATGAGGAATACTGTTAGCATTGAGTAAGCATTTTTGTGTAGGCCACAAAAATGCTTACTCTGTGTTTTCAGAACTCTTTGTTCATTTTTTAATCCTTTATGAATTGGATCTCAAAGTGTTTGAAAACAGCATGACAATGTACGTTATAGACATTTTAAATGTGTGAAAAAGTACCAAGCCCTATTAAAGACTGGTACCCAAATATGTTGATTGCACATTTTAATCTACTCATTGCTTGAATTTTAATGGCTTCATAGCTTCTGTTTATGGTATTTTTTATTTTGGTACAAATGATCAAGTATAGAGATCAACTTGGAAATAGTACAATTCCTCCTCTCCTTGTTTTTTGCTGTCTTATTGTTCTGTTTATTATATTGTTGAAATGTAGTATTTTATTATATATAATACTATACATATGTAATCAACTTCATATGCACTACAATTTGAGTATAAATGACTACTTAGGGACTTATTGTGAAATCCATGATAATACAGACTGGTACAGTAAAGCAATAATTAGTGGCATGTATAAAATATTCCTTGTTGATGTCGATAAAGAGAACGTGTATATGCTCATTTTAAAAATGATGCAATTCCATAGTATGCAATTACAATTATGCAATTCCCCTTTTAGTGAAATGGAATTAATTAATACTATGTTAATTATGATTTTGTAATATAGTTTTGTAATTGTTTTTTGACATAATGTACATTCAGGTGGCCAAGTAGTGGATGCTTAATATGTCCATAAGGACTTGAGACTCTTCATCTAATGATAACTGCTCATCTGCAACAGCTGGCAGATCATTGAATCCTTTTTGCGACCTCAAAAGTAGAAATTTCAAATGTGGAATGTACACAGGTTCATGTAAAAGGTAGCATACAGCATCATGCCATAAGACATTTTTCCAGAGCACTTTATCCAACAATCATGTAAAGAATATGTACAATTCTGCTGTACTTCAGACATCCATCATGAACATTAATGTATGGACTCAGTAAATCTTAAGTTAAAAAAAAACACTGACTATGGATGGTCTAAATATGCACAAATTCATGACTTTTAGAATATGAATTACATTGAAAATGTAAATAGGCCGGAATTCTGATGATTATCTGTACTAAAATTAATAAAGTACTCAAAATTTCAACTTGATTTCTGTGCATTTTTTTCATTTTTATTTTCTATTATACAACTCAAATGTGAAAGGTGTCAGGATGTCAAAACACAAATTACAATTTTTCATTGATCATGCATAAGTATATTAAGATTTGATATGTATCCAGTTTTTTTCTCAGCAGGGGTCAATATACTATACAGAAACATTTTCACACTCCAAAATGTCCCAAAAATATGAATATACAGACTCAAGAGGACAGAATAGTTTATTTGCAATTGTTTTCCCAATGGTAAAACATACAAAAGGTATAAAACTAAGAAAATGTCCCTTTATACAGGATTAAGCGAATGTTTTGTACTTGTCTTGTGTTTCTATGAGATTCATAGCATTTCATTTACTACTTATCCTGATACACATGCACATTGAGATAGATAACATTCCTCTTTCATAATAAATTAATATTGCAAACATTTTTACATGGGAATGTATGCCTGTGTAACAAATGGAATTCAGAATAATTTACCTATTCATGCTCAGCAAGCAAGTAATCTCTACTGTGGCTACACAATTCAAACAGAAATAAACCAGTTTTCCTGGTGGTTAAGAATCAAAGAGGCGCCATGGGGTTTTGTGCCTTCGTTCTGGATATAAGCTATTTCCTTACTCTTGTGCAGAATGTGTCAATATCCAATTTAGCCATCAAAACAGAATCAGACGGACACTATTCCAAACACCATCATTCCATCCTCTGCTGAAACTTACGGACAAAAACAGCAAGCTGGCTCAGTCACTCAGGCATCCAGACTAGCGACGGAAAATCTTGGGACAACCGACAGCGTTTAATGATATGCATGCTGCTCTGAGGAGGCATAGCTATACCTACAGTACTAATAGTATCCTATCTTCAAATTGTGTCAGATCTACAGTATCACTGAAATGTTAACAACACACACAATTACTATCACTGAACAAAAGCTATTGTCATCATTTTCTGTAATTTAATCTGAACTATATTTTTGGCTGATAACCGTTTAGGGTGCCTGAGGGTGCCACTTAGTTGCACTGACCCGACTGATAATGCGGACATGACTGTTGAGTTCAGAAAGCGCCAGCTTGGCCTTTACCTGCCTTCGGCTAGGCAAATTGTGCGCGCAATGATTCTCCAAATTAGAATATTTGTATCATGACTCATATCAGGGCACAAAAACTATTCAAAAAATTAACAAATTCTAGACAGTAACTGGTTATATTGAGCAATGCTGAGAATAGCAGGCAAGGAACTGCTAGGACATTACTCTGCACTGAAAATATATGTGTATATTCACTGTAATAAAAAAAAAAAGCTCTGCAATGAGAGGCTCAATGCTACATATAAATGCACATAACAATGGTGGACGTGGATACATTTGCAGGGAAAAACTGTATGACACCATCTTCAGTTTTCGTTCAGCTAGTTACGTCCTTTGTACCTTGCAGAGGTGAGGTCCACCAGGTGTAGGAGACTTGATATTGAAATGAACCATGTCTCTAGTGTTACTGACTGCGGACTCCTCTGTCGTTCATGCACAGAGGATATCCATAGCTCATGCATCCAGGTCCAAATTAATTCATTATGCAGGAGGAGTAGGAGGAGGATGTACTTGCATGGAGCTTTGGGTGAAGGAACACAAAATACAAATACTAACACAACCACATTTCTACAGAAGGATCCCAACAGTACACACCCACATTGAGAATGTTCAGTCTGAACAGGCGCAAGGGCACTGCAGGGTGGAATGAAACAGCATGAACCTCTGTGCATATACCGATTTTTTTGTAATTTTTACTTTATATTTGGGCTCATGTGCGTGTGGGGTGCGGCTACGCTAATCGATGTCCAGGTCGCTGTCGTCGTCGCTCTGAGTGTGGCAGGCGATGGCGGCGTTGCGGATGGAGGTAGGGATCACCGCCGTCTTGTCCGGCAGCAGTCCGTACTCCTGCAGCAGGGCCTCCAGGTCGACGGCGAAGAAGTCCTCGCCCAGCTGGTCGGTGATGCGGATAAAGTTCCCGATGAGGTCGCCGCCTTTGTACACCAGCAGCGCCGGGAGGGCGTTCCCCGTGAAGAGGGCGCTGGTGCCGATGACGGAGCTGCGCACGCGGCAGAACTTGACGAGCGGGTACTCCTGCGCCAGGCAGAGCATGCAGCCCGCCATGGCCTCGCAGGCCGCCAGCTCGCTCTCGTAGATGTGGATCATCACCAGCGTGCCCTTCTCCTCCTTGTCCACCGCGTCCAGGAACTCCTCCCCGCTCGACAGCTCGAAGACCTGCTCGAAACGCTTGCCGCTGTACAGCTGCCGCCTCATCTCATCGATGCGCTGCTTGCGGTACTGCTCCAGGAAGTCCTCGTCGTCTTCATCCTGCCGTAGCAGGTTGTACTCTTGTAGCGTCATCTGGGAGAATAGAGAGAATATTGTTTTCATCTTTATGTGTAAAATGGCAAACATTTCTACACAGATTCATACATGTGACCTTTGCCCTTCCCCCAACAGTGCCCTACCCCACCTACCCCATCACCCCTCCCACAGCCAGACAGAGGTCCCTCACCTTTCCATTGATCTTCTCCTGCATCTCCTTCTGCTTCTCCTTGTCGCGCTCCTCATCCAGGTGCGAGCGGCAGGTCATGGACAGCTTCTTGATCAGCCGCTCCATCTCCTTCTTCTGCTCCTGCCGCTGCTCCGTCTCCAGCTGCTTGAACTTCCTCCAGTCATTGATCACCCCCTTCGGCCCTACAGGTACCCGCCATCACCGTCGCACTCATTTCCATCAGGAACAATGACTCATATGACACAGGCCTCTCTATAGAGCATCTACCCATAGGGCTGAGCAATATAACCGATATACTGAATCATTTTTGTAACCTTTGAAGTTGTAGGAATGATTAAGGAAAAAATAAGGTAAGAAAAGTAAGGCTGTGTGCTAAAGGCAGTTGCTACTGTGCTAAATTAAAAAATATTCAATATTACAGAATGGCTATATTACCCGGCTGTAACTACCCATCTAGCCACTGGGATTTTCCCAACAAATAAATTCATTCTTAATATTTATTATTTTTGAATTGTACAAGAATTTGGCCTCTGAAAGACCATGCTCTTGTACTTGTGCCAAAAACCTGTATCTGTTTAGCTGACTATTTACAAGGTATTTTTGTGATATCAGACTGCTGGAGAGACTTGCGCTATTTGTGTGAGAGGGAGCAGTGATTGGCTGGGAGATGGGGTTACCCGTGTTCATGGCACTGCCATCCTGGCTGTAATCCACCTCCAGGACATCTGGGTTGCGAATGGTCTTCTCCTCCCCTTCCTCTTCCTCCTTATCACTGTCTTCATCTTCGCTGCTACTGTAGTAGTACTGGAGCTTCTCCCCAAGCAGCTTATCATCCAGTGTCGTCATGGTTACTCACCGGAGGGAACGCCACTGTGTATGCAAGAAGTCGGAAAATTGAATGAACTGCCTGCAACAGCACTTTGCTATGATGATCCACTGTACTGCAAGCAACATATACTCATGTTGGGGCAGAATCTTTCAAAACTTCTATACTCTAATTTAAACTTCATACTCCAATGCCATCTCTTAGTGAAGAAAACAGCTAAAGACAGCAACAAATTAAAGCACCCACAACATGTCCTCGTTTATATCCTTACCTAACTGAAATTTGGTTGGACTAGTGAGAATAATTCTCTGGGACTCGGAGTTGAGCTTTAGCTCAGTCTTTTAGGAGCTGCACAAAAAGCTTGCCCTGAAATTTAAGACCAATATGGGAAAAGTTCAGACCCTCAGTATTTGGTCAACAGCAGTATGGCGTAGCGACACATGTACTGTCAGCCTCCACTCAGTAAAAGGGAGAGGGAAACACTGAACATAATCCCCAGATGCTTAAGTACCCCAGCTCTAGGTAGGAATCCCCTACCACCATGTCCTTAATGGGAGAATCACAACACAGCATCCTGGGGGAAAAACATGTTCACAAACAGAGGTGCAGCTGGGTCCTCTCATATCTCTAAGTGCAAGTGCGGCCTGGGCTAAGCTGCAGGGCCTAGCGTCAAGCACTCAACTTCACATTAATCCATCCACGACATTGCACAGATGGAGAGGGGGGAGGGTGCTCATTCCAGCAGGCCACCCCTCTAAATAGGCTATTGTTAATTGATATAGCCCTACACTGTAATAGACCCTTTACTGATTTAAAAAAAAAAAAAAACAAAAAGCAGAATCATTAACTGAGATATATGGGGGAGCTTCTATCAGCCATTTTAAAAATGCAGACTGACAGAATAAAAGAAAATGAGCTTTTGGCTTATTCATTCTCCTCAACAGCTGACAGTCATTCAAATAACTGACCCAGTTGTGCACCATTCACAGTGGGAAAATGCAGCTCTCCCTGTGGATTTTACTGTTTCCTCCTTTGTTTTTTCAATACCACATACCATATGCACAGTCGTTTTTACCTGAAGCATCAAAACAACCACAATTTGTCTGTGTACAAATGTTTCTGCTCAACATTTTTTTTCCAGAGTACAACCACTCACTCTATCATAAAACAATTTATTAAATCAGCAATGATAATTACGTTACCCTACTATTTTCCCATATGGACTCTTAAGGCCTCTATAAGACACAGACATTACATGTACAAAGTAACCAACATGTTAAGTTCTGTAGTACGACACTTCTCCACACTGTTTACTTCTCATGCAACTGCTTATCAAGCGAAATTATTCACTTTAAAATATAAGTAAACTTGAAAGACAGTGACCACATCGGGTAGCTTTCTAGAGCTGCCAAATCCAATTAAACGGGGATTTTCAACAACTAGGCCACCCTGTCAGATACTGAACAAAACCTATAACGTTTATTTGTAGGAAACTGGTAGCCTTATTACCCATTACTGCTCGTTGACAGGTTCTGTTACGTTATTTTGCTGATCAAGCAATGATCATTAACTAGCTATAGTAAAGATAACGTTAAAACAAAGCGTATGCATATAGCTAGATACGCACCGACACTGTGGAGTTCATAGCTAACTGCCAAGTAAACTAGGCACCTACATAAGTAGAAAGCTCATTCATTTACCCAGTTGGCTCTACTTCATCAAATTAATATCCAACAATCTACCAAGCTACATTATAACAACACATGCCCCATTTATATGAGCCGCATAGTAGGATCGCTACATCGAAAAGATTTGGCTAACGTTGTGATGCTACTGGCTAGCTAGCTATCGGTAGCTATGTAGAAGATTAAACTGGCTAGCTACACACAGAAAATGCAAATACATTATATGCTAGACACCAATACATTTCACGTCACTATCAGAATATTATGTGCATATAAATGCTAATAAAATCTTACCACAAACAACGCTGTTGATCTTAGATTTCTATCGGAGATAAAATAACACGGTAAATATCTTTAAAAAATTATGACAAACCTAGCTACATGAAGTTCCTGTACACGATAAATGTTACATACATTGTCTCTTTCGCCTGATGGACCAATTACAAATCAAATAGTACTAACAGACTTCAGAAACATCCAATGGTTGAAGGGATCCAAATAGGTTCGTTTATCTTCTGCTTTCCGTTTAGGAACAACTATCCGGACAACATTGACGCGATCATGTGATCTGAGTAAACAGCTGAAGTAGTGTGACGTTCAAGAGTGACGCACCATCATGGAATTATTATAAATGAGGGGAGGGTGCATGCTGTGCACTCCCTGAAAAACTTAAATTGTAATTGTCCGACAAATTTATTTGGATATTATGTCCTACTTGCTGAAATGGAAATAACAACGGAAGGTTGTCGCCCACCTTTAAATGTTTCCTACCCTCCTGTCTTCAACGCACATCGAGACAGATCTACTGCGACAAGCTTAAAACATTTTGGATTGAAAATATTTTTTCCAAGGAAAAGATGGCATCATTGTTCTTGCACAGAACAGAAATATTAGCAAAAAATTCATAAAATGCATGTACATGACTGAGACATTTTATGGAAGCACTGTCAGTTCAATTCAACCACAACAATGTCACATTCACTAATATGCTTTAATGAGTAGGCTATAAGTGTATACAAAAAGGTAGTTTGCACCCTTGATCATTTTAGAAAGGTATGGTGGGTTGGGAGGCGGAATGGAGAGGCTTTCTGTGTGTTCGAAGATGGCACGATTGCCGTAGCTTGCGTCAATGTTCACATTTAGGTTTTTCTGTGGTTAACTGGGCATGCGGGTGTAATATTTATGTTTATATAAGGTTTGAAGGTTGTGTTTGTTTTTATGTAAGGCATGGGGTTCGTGTGTGTGGGATATTAATCAATGGATGATGCCGGGTGTTGTACTGAATGGAGATAAACGCATTTATTCCTGTCCTTCAAAATAGGACTATGTAATTACAACCTTGAAATGTGCACTTCCATGTAGAAATAACACATTACATTTTGAAATAGACAAAGAATATCATAAATAGGCATAATCTATCATCAGTCAAATTCTGGTTAGTTACAATGTAATATAAGAATATTGGAATTTTATGGGGAGTACAGTATATAGATTGATTTTTAATATGTTGGTCCTGTGTTTTAATTTTATAGTTTTAGAAATTAATATCACACATTTGCTATATACCATCTAGAGAGAATACAGTACCCCACTAGAGGCCTGATTGCTCCTTCAGTAATATTTTGAAACTCTGCTCTCCGGAGGGAGTATGACTACATGTTTATGATTCATTGCCCTGTAATCATTTTAAAATGTGGTCCATCGGCACCATTAATTTTATTTCTTTAGCAATTACCAGTTCTTAGAGGCTCCGTGGGTAACTACTATTCAATGAAAGTCAGGGAAAGTGACCACATAAATTAAAACCAAATTCAGCTACCAATAAGAAATTCGTAATCGTTATTCGGCTGTCTTCGGTAAATCACATGAACACGTCCAAGTTGTCCGTTTAGTCCATGCTTTTTGTTACACACCGGAAACATTCAAGTTTGGCTGCACATTTAGTGTGACTTCCCGTCACATGTGAGTCTCCAAAACAGTTTGTGGTTATGGGGCTGTCCCCATTGTGACTGCAGTTTGTCAAAAACGCTAAGGAAATGGGGGGCATTTCGCGAAAAGGAGATAAAGACTTGGCCCGCAGACTGTGGTGAATATTTCGAATTAGTTCAATTTAAATTGATGAATTATTTCTGAATATTAACAAGAATGAGTCTGCTCGTAACAACCCCCCCTGAAGTTAATTCATACTGGTTTATTGAATAACCAACACACAGTGTAGTATTGCAAAGCATTACACTGTAACGAAAACAATATTATCTGTTATTATTAACGTGAGAATGCCAGTAGTTGCACAACACTGACCTCACATTATGGTACTGTGCCTCATGACCGTGCAGCCAACAGAAAAAAGTGCACCTTCGTCTCCACTCAAACAATCTTCTTGTAATATTATGTCCATTCCTCTTGTCGGAGAATTATTAATATTAGCGTTATTTCTAATGCTGCCAAAAATATACCATAATATTATTATAGTATATTTTTTGGCAGTATTTCCCAGAGTGAAGTGGTACTTGCTGTCCTGCCAACAGACCTTTTTCAGGAAATCATTATTTTTCAGCCATTGCACCTTTACAGTCTAGAGTAAAGGTTTGGCAATGCAAGTCTTTCTCCTTTCACAGGACTAGTAAGCTACTCTTACTTTCATGCCAAGACAGGCTGGGCAGCCAACCAGACTGCGATAGCAGCACTGCTAAATCAGCATTGGACTACAGTCCCATCACACTGTACAACCCTGTTTCAACTACTCGTTCCTTTTATTGACTTGTTCCAGGTTTTGAACATGGAAACTGCAGCAAGCAAACTGAGGCAGAACCTCACATTGATGATTATCAGTACTGCCACTAGGGGGCAGAATAGAAATACCATGGCAGAGTCATATAACTCTCTAAGTGCAGACTACAGAATCTCGGAAATTGAGATAATATGATTAACATCTTTAGTGGGAGATATTTCTGTTATCGCTGTCACAGGAAAAGATATGGATACAAACGACAGTCACGTAACCTTGGAGAGGATTACACATGCAGCTGCAAAGATGAGGTAAAATTGAGAGTGTGCTCTAATTTTAATTTAGTGAATGATTGAGGAGAATATTTATATTATTAACGGTTGTTATTCTCTGCCACCGCTATGAAGTGAACAGTATTGTACGCTCTCAAATTTTAGGTCAATTGACAGTAACCCCAGGAACACAACACAAGAGAAAACAGATCTATTCAAACAGATTATTCTCCATTACAGATTCGCTTTTTTCATCCACTTCGAATAAGTCAAGTTTCGACCATGCAAACTGCACATCCCTCTATTTTCTGCAGTTTATATAGAGTACAATGGTGTTACAGAGAAAATTGCGGTGCTCACAGTTTTGGCAGTTAAAATGACATTTATTGGAAGTGTTCCTTGAACCTTTTTCCAGTAACATCATTTGAAAGACTTGTTGAAACAACCAGTACTTTTACATAAAAGTTACCAGTGCTGATATGACAGAATAAAAATATTGGGCCATGCAAAATCCTGGCAGTACAGTCCCACACAGCTAAATGTCAATGAAGTGAGTGGAAAGCTCTCTATTCTGCCAACACATCCAGCTGCCCTCTAATTGTATGTGTTAACTGTGATGGGTTAAAGTTTGGGCTACCTTTGATAAATTCTTAAACAATTCATAGAAACCAGGCCCATATGGTGTTCTAATTTAAGTCAATATAGTCTTTACAAACCAACATGTGCTAGTTGCAGCACAACCAGCTTTGCCCTGTATTTTTGCCTACTTTAGCCAGGCCAGTTGTGGCAGCTGCTTGTCACACTCTGCTGGTAATTCTGGGAAGAGATGGGGGGAAAAAACAGCTCACATCTTGCAATAAACCAAGCAAGGACAGTTGATGGAGGAGAGTTCCTGCTGCAGTAGAAAACATGGCATTGTACATTTTCCCTCCTTTGCTAAATATACATTAATATACAAGATTAATGTTACCATTGCCCCTGAATTTATAGTGTTTATGCATATATATTGCTGTGTGTATTGTGTAAATATATACATTGATAAAGAGCATAGCATAGCACTGGGTTACCTTATCTGACCTTTCTTGCGTGTTGTGGCCCTACAAGGACTGGTTCAGAGAGCAAAATCTCCGCTAGCATTTCAAGTAATAATGTCAGTTGAACTGTGTGTAATAATGTCGGTGTGATCGACCAGCAATGTAAGGTTTAAATATCTAGCATCTTCTGCCCACATAAAACATTGTAATAGCAGATCACTAAATTTGTGTTTAATGTATCACATACAATATTATTTTATTTTTTGTTAGCAAAATTTATTTTCCTTTTTCTTTAGTAAAACAGGAAAGTATTGTTGTCTGAAAGTGTTCAGATCCTTGACCAAATCTCTCTCTTTACTGGGTCACAAATTGTACATTATACAAAATGCTCAATTTGTAAAATTATGTTTAGTTGACATTAGTTTTATTAAAAATAAAAAAATGAAATATTTGGGAATATTATTGTTACCACATTAATACACATGGCAATTGCAACCTGCTCTGCTCGTCCCATTGCTGTAAATTCATGTTTCCTCTCTCAATTTGGAGAGACTTTAGGAACTTGTACAGTGACAACCTCGCTATTGGAAGGCTCACTTGAGGTGGATTTATAATCAGCCCAGGTGTCAGCTGTTCCCTTTATTTAGGTCTTCTGTTTAAAACACAGCCAATATGGCTGGTGAAGAGATTTTGCTTGCTTTTGTTTTGGCTATGCAAATTTAAATGTCCATTGACTTTTGTGGGTTTTTCTCTTCCTGCCAAAAAGGGGATAGAGGAATGAGTGTTGGCGTAGTTTGGTTCATTCATTTCTTTGGGCCTGTTTTAACAAAGCATTTAGCGTGTACAAAATCGTTTTATTGTGATTGGCTGAGGTAAAGGCTTTGATAAATCCGGCCCTTACAGTGTTTCCCCCAACTGGCACTTTGGCATCGCCTGCCACTGCTCTGCATGTAATGAAATGTTTTCTGTACATTTCCACCAGTAGCACACTGTTATTAGTTAAGATTAAGCTTTTTTTCATGGCAGAATTGCACAAGCTCTTTCAAGTTGCTTAGCCATAATTATTGACTGCAGTTTTCAGATAATGCCACTGATTCTTGATAAAGTTGAGGTAAGGACTTTGACTGAGCCATTGAAGCACGAACACCACTATATTTTCAAGAAACTTCAACACGGCTTTATTGTTGTTCTTTGGATCATTGTCCACCTGAAGGGTAAATTTCACTCCCAGTTTAGAGAGACTGAAAAATAAACCTACTTAACCCACTTGTGAGGGTGGTGGAAGTTTTTTGTACAATTCCAAAAGTTTGAATTCTTTTATAAGTCTACAGTATCAATTTTCTTTATGAACATATGGGCCAGGTCAATATCTCTCAGAAATGGAACATTTTTGATCATCACGCATACACACAGAGAAACACACCCCAGAATAGAAGAATTTAATAGATTTCAATAGAATTTAATGGAACACTACATACTTCATACTTCTCTAAGAGGAGCAGTGGAACAATTCAGATCAAAGAACATGCACAATCATATAGTCACATGTACACACACAATTAACTTACATTTTACATACATAAAACTTGTCAGTGCAACAGCTAAGTGTAACAACTAACAACTTCAGCTTATGAGTACATTGCTGCTTTCCCTACAGGGTGTATGGATTGACAGTTAGAGGCTAATGTGACAGTGTTGTTGTCGTGCCATTGTGTCACCACTACTCTGCTGGTTGAGGAGAAGTAGTAGTAGTTATATGTACTCTGTGGTGTCTTCCTGACGTCCTGTAGTGGTGTCACAGAGCAGCTTTGCAATCTGTTGAAATCTCAGTGCCCCAGGTTCACCTATCCTCTGTTCACCAAGCATTTTCAGCAGCGGAATTGAAGTAAAAATGTAGTTGAATGTCACCTGGTATGGCTCATTTATTGGTAGTGAGATGACTAGGTTCATGACCACAGACCCACCAAGGCTGAGCCCAGGCATCTTGTCACATTACCCTGTGTTTGGTTGACACTGTACCAGGTTGCCAGATGTACCACATTTTGTAAACAGTTTGGATGGGCTTGCCTTTCATAAACTGTTTAGCAGAGTGCCTCCCGTCGTATGGGATCATTGCTTCTTCCACAAAGTGGTGCTGGTTCTGCTTTGGGGAAACTTTTGCTTAATTTGTTGTTCATCGGTTCAATTATTGGTCTAATCTTTCCGAATTTGTATTCTGGTGAAAAGTTAGTGTTGTCAGTGAGATGAAGATATTTTAGAATCTTTTCAAAGCAGGTTCTGCTCAACAACAGACAATATTTGTTGTTTTCTAACATCCTCCCAATCTGCCCACATCATCCGTCTTCATGGCACATTGCTGTAGCCACTGATAAGGAGGATAGTGATGATTGCACGGATTGCTAATGGAGACACACAGGAGCCATGTTTGCCTTGCAGCATATGGCTGACTTTGTTCACAGAGGAAGTGAAACACCTCATTATCAAAGAGCTGTTCAAAAGATACATGTGGCTCCCAGTCATTTTCTGATTCCTCCTCTGTGCCTTGCATCATAAAATGTGTGTGCATGCGTGTGTGTTTCAAATTAAGTAAAGGAGAGTATATCTGATCTCCTGTGACAACTCATGTGACATTTGTGTTGTGTATTGGGTTGGTGGTGGGGATGCAATCAGCACTCAAACTGCAAAAACAGGTTTAAACCATTGATTCTACTGTGTTTTTTTATATTAAGTTGCTATAACATGTAGAAAACCTCTGCTTAAATCTCCCTTGCAGTGCATTGAATTTTCATACACTAAATGGGTTATTTGTGTGTGTGACTGTGTTTCTGTGTGTAACAAGTGGTCACCAATTTTTGTAAATTTTGGCCTTTACCTGGCCCATTTGGAATGTGAGAATCATACAGATAATGAATGAAAGTAACATGAATGAAATTTAAGAAAAACTGTAACCCTTTGCAACCAAATAAGTACAATAAGAAAATAATGCCTGTGCAAATATGAAAATAAGCATAATGAAACAAGTGGTATTTTCCAGTTGAGAACAAGTCAAATAACAAAAATATGTGGTTTAGGTGTGCATGGTTCATGTGTTCCGTTACTTATTGAAAATCTACTCTGAAGTGAAATTTGCTGTTTTTGTTTTTAATTTGAAAAAAATCTCGACTTTTCAATTTCTCAACCGTTAGAACAAGCATGAACAGTGCAAGTTATGACAAATTTCAAAATCTGGAAATGTGGACATGAGGACAGACTACACCAACTTTCATATGGTTTGGATAAACAGAAAAAAAAAATCTGCAGTCATTTTCCTTATTGCACTTTTTAAAGTCTTTTGTCAAATATGGGCTAATTATTTCACCCTTAAGTGTACAGTCACCACATCCACGTAGAGCATGGTGTTTACTTTGCAGCATACATAACGCTTTTGCCATATTATTGTAAAACAGTTGTTTCCTATCACTACAACTTTTTTTCTTCACATCCAGTTATGGTATCTGTTGGTTAAGAACACAAAGAGCCATGAATGGCACAGAGTTACCACTGCATGTGCCATGTGGCACGAACCTCTCAATTACAGCATGGTTTTGTGGTGAGCATTGCACTAGCCACCAAATGCCCATGGCATGTTTGGCTATGGAGATCATTATCTTTCAAGTGAAGACTTGAAATTCATTTGAGATGATAGAAAAAGGAGTAAGCAGTAATGCAAGATAATGTTTCATTACACGAACCTTGTAAGATTTCCTTTCAGGTGGATAATGATCCAAAATACAGTGTCAAAGTTATATTATATTAATAAAATCATAGATGCCTTTGAGTCTTGACTTCAACCTTATCAAGAATCTGTGGCATAACTGCAGTCCACAATTTTGTCAAAAAAAAAACTGAGAAAGCCAGAGCAAGTCAGTAATAATGAAAATACATGCAGTATATTTGATTTTTTTAAATATGTTTTCTTTAAATAATTTTAATTTCATCAAGAAAATTTGGTATCAATAAGTTTTCAATAATGATCATTAATAGACTTGGTGGAGAAGAGAACATCATTCTGACATCAAATTAATGCCAGCCTAAAGTAAATAGTTTTAGTAGCCAATATTTTGAATTAAAATAGCATATGAAAGGCAATTTTTGTGTTTAATTTGTAATCCAGAAAATGTGAAATTTAGTCAAGGGTCTACATACTGTAAGGGTCTGTATGTTAAACATGTTTAGGAATTCATGTTGAGACAGTGGAGCTACCACTAAGCTGCTGTTGTGTGATCTCTGTACTTCTATCCAGAGGACTGAAGTGAAGTAAACATTTGGAGGCCGCTGGCTTTGCACCGTGTGAATAATTAAGCATACTCTGAAAGTCTTTCCAATAGACAGAAGGTGCAGCAAAAGTTTTGCGAAAACTTTGTAACACAGAGAGTGTTGTGCATTGCAGCTTCCTGTGTGGTCAAGTTTAGTGGGACACTAAGTAGACCAGATTAGGTTAGGTGGGGTATTTGCCAGGGTTGTCTGATCTCAGAGCAGTTCCTACTTTAGAATCTCTGCTGTGCTTACTGCTTTGGTTTATGCACCAAAGTTGCACATGGTGCATAAACTAGACAGGACTTGTCAAATGTATCACTCTGTCTGCATATTTGCATATATATGGTTTCATTTTTGTCAGTGATAAGTAAAATCTACAGGCCCTGGAGGACTGCTTCTAGATGTCTAAGGGCGGCGTCTTTCAGGTTTAACTGAGAAAACCATGATGCATTAAAACGTTGATCTTTTAGGGGCAGAGATGGGATCAGACAGGACTTAAGCTTTTGGGAGTACACCTGGGCTCGGAGTGGTGAGTCCAAAAGAACTAAAAAAAGGGTGTCACAGATGCTGTTTTGAAGACCAGCAAAATGTGAATGGCTTCTCCCCTGGGTCTCATATAGAGGAAGAATGCTGATCATACACTACCCAGTGTCTCCTTGTGGCAGTGCTTGACCATGTACAACTCACCTAATGGTATTCTGGAAGATATCCTGGGGAAACTGGTGGACATTATCTGGAGAGGCCATCACTGGCTGTGGGCTGTGAGCCTGTACCTGCCAGCACAGCAGGCTGGACAGAATCTGGTGTGCCTCAACAGCAGGGTGGAAGAATTTCTTCCAAGCAGCACGTAGACAGCGGGGGCTGGGGTGCTTCCTGAGTTTTTCCTCAGTGAGAGAATTTATTGAGACAGGAGGCTGGCCAGAAGAAGGGATATTACTGACTTTCATTTCAGGCCTTGTGCAATCTGAGCAAGCAAGAGAAAAGGCAATGTATGCTACTTTTGTTGTGTGAATACTCCCATGGCTTTGAAGGATATCAGGGAGCATCAGTGATAGGGGAGTCTGAGGGGAGCTGAGCACCCTAAGGTTTTTGGCAGGCGGTGTTGAAGCTCTCTGTCCCTAAAAGGTCAGGGAATCTACTGTGGAGGATGTCTCACGAGGCCAAGGGAACTGATGAGTAGAGCACTGCCTGCTGGTTGGTGGCCTAATGCGGACTATTGAGGACTGCAGTACTCTGGTTGAAATTTAAAAAATACTATGCCAGTTACATCTTACCATTTTAGTCACACTTAATTCACTAAAAAAAGGGAATTAATTTACATCTGTGACTTTAAAAAATTCTTTCTGAAAGTTCTGGCCGGTGTGGAAATGATTAACGTATCATTTGAAATTTGAGAAATTTGTCTTTGCTTGCACAATTCGTCTCATTCAAAGAGCCAGCTGAACGGAATTCTCAGGAACTGGAGCACCGTGGCAACTGTTGGAGCTGATGAATAAATGAATGTTGGAATAGTACATTTAAGAAGCAGTGTATAGTTGGCAAGCAGTAGTCCCCGAAAATTACACCTCATTGCAAAAATGACCACAGTGTTTCAGAAAGAAACTGCACCCTTTGATCTGTTAAATGGTGTCATGGTTGGAGCAAACTGGTGGGGAGAAAGATAAAAGTGATAATTTGTAGGTGGAGGGCTGTTTTTTTTTTAAAGTGTGTCAATAGCCAATCATCCGCCTTGTTGCTGACAAGAGCGTAACACAGATTTACTGGAAAACTACTCGAATAGAAAACTGTCTAGTTTCAAGCCCTTCCCTGCCAGTTCAAAAAATGCTGGTAAAGCAAGTAATATTTAAATGCTGGTGTTAAGATTTAGCGTTTCCATTGCTGGCACCCCATACAAGATATCTCGCCAAACTTATCAATTCAAAATCAAATTTTTTCCGTACAACTGAAAAGTGAATTAACATCTGTTTTATTATGAACCTGCTACTGTCAACTCGCACGGCATGAGTTTGTCATCGTCAATGCAGAATTCAGTCAACAGCAGATGTAATGAAAGCAAATGAAAATAAAACTCCTCTCCCTGGCCCCCTTATCAACACTTTTGCCGCAACCAGCAATGCACCATCAGTGTGATAAGAGAATCAAAGTTAAGACACTGATCAGTAGCAAATGATGACAATGCAAAACTTGAGATAAAATCTTCATTTCACAGGATGTTTTCAAAATCCAATCTAGAATTTCTTCAGAAGATTGACTCAGCAAGCTGTCACCGCATGTCACACAGAACTGGTGGTGTGCCTTTCCCAAAAACTGAATAAAATACTTTATAAAATGCCAAATAAGATGGAGGCAGGATTCGATGCGACAAAAAAATGTCTTAGCTGTATTATTTTTTACATCAGTGGCCTCGATTTTGGTAACTCATTATAATGCTGTGGTGATGGATGTATGCCCCAATTTTTATTATAGAAATGTATGAGTGGTTTCATAATCCGCAACATTTTTACTTTCCCATCCTAGCTGTGGCAATCTATAATTTCCCAGCGATAGTTCTTGTAAAGTTCAGAGGCCTTTTTTTTACCATCAACAATCTCTTTAAGTTAGGAAATAAAAGTTATTTATCATCTGGTACTGTGGAGAAATTAAACTCTGTTTTTGTATCTTTCTTCTGAAACAAAATTACTCATCTGCTTGGCTTTGTTATAACGTTTGAGAGTAAACTTGAGTCTGCATGCCAACCTCCTGTGCTCTTGACCACATCAGACCTACTTTTGTTTAAGCTGGTCTTTATACTCTTTCGTCTCCTGTTAAAATAACCAATAGATCCCTGCCAGGCACCTGGTCTTCATCCAAATGTACCCAACGACTGTCATTCAGACTTCTTTGGCAAGGTCCAGCAGCACTTACAATGTGATTTACAACATGTCAGGATTCTCAGTCATACAGTAGGGAAAAACACTTATAACATAGTTATAAATGGCAACTTCAAGTGCACAAACTAGGGCCCTGTATATTCTGGTGCTCTTGGGAGTCACATTTGACAGTGTAAATCATAGCATCATCCCTGTTCTTCTTAAGTCACACTGGCTCCTTGGGATGGTCAGGATTGAGTAAAAAGTTGTACCCATAGAATGGGATGGCTCAGCTGTGTCTGTCTCACCTTGTGAAGAAGCATGGTTCTTCCTTACACACTCTTTTCAGCATCTTGTACTTCCCATTTGGAATTGTGTTAATGGAGACACTTCATTCTGGGGCTCCCTTACAGTATCTAGGAATGGAATTAAGTCCCAAATAGTCTTTGTTTTGATACAGTTGTACCTTGGGCTTTTATGCAATACTTCCCTTCCCTTTACTACTGTTCAGTGTTGTATGTTTCAGTGGCATTTCATTAGTTTATCTTTAGTATCTTGTTCAGTGCTTCTGAACTGAGGGTTTAGGTACACTGGTTGGTCAAATGAGGAGCTGAAAAGTGCTTATGCATTCTGTCCCATCCACATCCATTCACACAAATCAAACTGAATGCTGAATTATCTCTACACATCCAGAAATGTATTTAGAATTTATTTTTTATGCCTGGTTTTCATCTTATGTTCACAGATGTTTTATTGGTGGGTTACAAACATGTACAGATCTGCAGTTTTACTTGTTCTGTTTGTTGATTTCGTTGCTGTGGCGATATCAGAGTTATATCTGACAATCAAAAAAAAGTTTGACTTGTCTTCAGCCTCTGGCTTTTCTTGTCATTGCTGAGAATGAACTGTAGCTGACTACTTTGCTAACTTTCATAAACCTGCTGAAGTAAATTTAATTAAGAGGCCATTTTATTTGGTTTTGATATTGATATACAAACTCATTTTGTGTATTTTGAACAAACTGAAAGTGATTTAAAGCTAGTTTAACAGAAAAGTCCAATTTTCTTCATGATCTTTATTGATGTCAGCTTAATAACTAGTGAATCAGCTTTGTTTTACACCACCCTACTGTTTTACTGCCTGTATTTGTTATTTTTACTTTTTTGCTTATACATTTTTGTGTTTATTTTATACATTGTTTTTACACAGCTATGCATTTTAAACTGCTCTTCCATAAAACCAACACATTGTGTGTCATATAATATGAATATATTATTCATAATTAATAATTACTAATATTAGGAATAGTAATTGTTGTTTCTGCAATCTCATTTCTCAGAACAGTTGTTACGAATGGTTGTCATGGCAACGAACAGGAAGGGTTTTGATCCTTCCTGCCTGCGATTCCATAGAGGAAGACAGGGTCCCCAGTCGTACATCACTGGCAATCAGCTCATGTGTCTGGAGGAAGGGGGTGGAGTGGGGTGGATGCGGGATGTGGACAATGCCAGGATGACCTCCCCAGCTTGGCTGGGAGGAAGCATTTCACACTATACCAATACTTGCACCATACTGTCTGCAGCTCAACTGTCTGACAGAGCATCCAGCTCCTGATATGGCCTCCTGTTGGGGTCTCATAATGCCTCCCATGGGTAAAGTGACTGTGCATAAAGATATGCCCTTTCACCCCCGTCGCCATTTGTCCTTGGACCTCTTAACACTGCTGTCTTGAGTCCTTCCACCATCTTCGTGTAACCCCATGGCTAGATTTCAGGAGGGCTTCTTCGTGCCCTCCTGAAACATCCTCATGCTTTATATTGTATTGTGAGTTTAGGAAGTGTATTTACTGTGTGAGTTTAAGTTATCATGGGCATTGCTTTTATTGAAGTCAAAGTTGCTACTCAGGATACTACTGTATGTATTTCTGGTCTTTTACAGTGCAGTCAGCTAGTGTGGCAAGTCATTTTAATACCTAATCTAACTTTCTCTCTGTTAGCAGCAGGCTTCTTGAATACAGAATGCAGGCTATTGGTTACAAGTTGTTTCCTGTTTATCACAAGACACCTGTTTGAAATCAACAATTGTTCATTTCTCTACAATATGGTTTTATTTCAAAGCAAGGTTCACATCTCTGAAAACGGCACCAATCCTCTCTGACATGAACATTCGCATTCCATGAGAAATTAGCAAAGAGAGAGAGACAAATGGAAAAGTACAAATGTAGACTCTCTCCATTGGCTGACATTTTCCATATGGTTTGGAGGCTCAGAAATAGCAAATGAACGTTGAGACTGGAAGTGAATAGGGCACGATTATTTACAAGGATCACCACTTCAGTGTTTTTTCCCCTTCCAATAATCTGCATGAATATCCATACACATTGCAGATGACACCTTATTTGTATGTATCTGCACTGACTATTTCATATCAAACTATCAAAGGATATGAGTCAAACAATGACCAAAATATTTTCATACAGGCACAAATAATTATGTCAGGGAGTATTGATGTTGCTTTTTGAAATGTGACAGTCACTTTGAAACAAAACAGTAATAATAATGAAATAACTGCTGTTGCTTTCAAACTGAGCTGTCCTGTGATCAGCAGAATAACCAGTTGTAACCAGTTACTTGCATGATGCTTTTCACAAACATGTACTTGACATCAGAAGAGGATTAAATATTAAAATAGGTTGCAAATGGTGTGTGTGTGTATATATATATATAATGTTGTATGAATTCTAATCTTATTAAATACATTTTTTATATAAATGTTGGTTTAACCATGTAGAAATTACTGTGCATTCTGCATATAACTAATCAAAATCAACTGTTTGGAGTATCATTAAAGAGAGAACACTGGTGAGTACAATAATCACACAGGTCCTTGTAGGCTATGGAAGAAATCTGCAGTTGATGACCAAAGAATTCTAAACATAATTTACAAAAAACATCCAAATGGCCGTATGACACATCAGAAAGACTCTTCAAATTTATGTATAGCTGCCATAATACTACCTCAGTTGTCTTCATTGATGATGTGGTGTTAGTAGCAACTGAATGAATTCTGAAGTGTACAGAAACATCATAAGTTGAAGCAAATGCTTCCATTGGATGGTCTCATTGGATCTCATTGGATGGTGCCTGATTCTACAGCAAGGCTGTGATCACAAACATACTGGTAAAGCAGCAAATGAGCTTTCCGAAGTCAATAACTGGACAAAATTCTAGACCCAGTCAAGGAACCAGTCTGAGTACACCTGAACAAGTGTTATATATACTGAAGAGAATACTTACAGCAATTAGCCCCTGAAACAAGCAGGAGCTGGAGATGGCTGCAGTATCGGCCTGACAGAGAATCACCAGAGAGATTCTCAGCACCTGGTGACGTCTGTGGGTCACGGATTTCAAGCAGTCAATGCAAAGTGCTAAACATGTCTACTTTCATTTATACAACATTAATATGTCCCAAATGTTATGGTCCCAGAAATGAGGAGTATGAATATATGAAAATAATGTACAACAAGGAGGCCACAGAGCACCCTGAGGCATATCCTCCATATACAACATGGCCACCTGCCAAAGATTAACACATTCCTTCTCTCCCACTTATATCATGGTCACTTGCCAAAATTTAGACAATTCATTTGGGACCATCTGTCCAGTTGAAATAAATATTTAAATATATTCACAGAATAAAAGCATTTTTATTAGCATTATTTATGTTACATTTGTAGTTAAAAGTTTGTGTCACAACCAGTCCAAGAATATAGTCCCCTGTAATATTACTATAACATAAACAAATTTTTAAAAACTACAACATAGCTTTAAACCTGAACACAGAACTTCCTAGATGTCGCATATTATAACCAAGAAATCTGCTGTATAAAGTCGTTTGGTCAAAGACCAACTGACTTTGCAAAGGGCTAGGAGGTAGATTGTTAACACTTATTAGGGTGAATGTTACATTAATATTTCCAAACTGAATAAATACTGTACCCATAACCAAAAAATATTTTAGCAAGAAGACATTTGTTCCAACTAAGATATTTGTAGTATATACTTTTTATCCATCGATTTAATGTTAGCTGTTATGCTGGCATAACCTTGGTATAGCCATAGTAACTGTCAATGCCAAGCACTACTTCATATACCAATCAGAAATGATCCTTTAACATGGCACTGGTATAAATGAATACACATACACATACCCATGGGGTGAACAAAACAAAAGAGCTACCTAGTAATATATGAGTGTATAACTAACAGGCAGGGCCACCCTTCACCTTCAAGACATGTCCATGCTTCTTGGAATACTGTCTTTCAAATTCTTAATAGTGTGTAGTGGGGTATTAAACTATTAATCAAAAAGCACAGTTCTTTGAGGAATGAAGGAGGTGGAAATTTACACTTTTCACCCACAAAATTCCCTCAGTGATGTTTAGATCTGGTGATTGTAGAGGTCATGGAAGGCATTTGACTTTATCCTCACGTTCATCAAACCACTCTTAAATGTTATGCAGTGTGTACTGGTGCATCATGTTCTAATGGTGTTTCCACCATAGATCTTGTAAAACGGTTTCATATTCCTTGCCAGTTATGTGACCATGTAGAGCACTCATTGGTCCTCATGGCTCCTTTGAGATGGCTGTATTACAGATGCAAAACATCTAAGACTCAGCAACAGACATTATGGGTTGAGGGGTTTCTTTGGCTTTCTCCAAACATAAACCCTCTTTGCCTCATATTTGAGATTAAGATTTCCTTCAAGGACCATTATCATGGAAATTCACTTTGTGGGATCAACACGGGCAAGAAGATTGGAGACAAAGCAAAGTGCTACGGTTTGACAGCTTTAGAAGCTCACAACAATAACGCTCGTTATTTTGATAGTAAAATTCACAATTAGCCTTCAACACTGCTCTAATAGCTCAAGTTGGGCTAACTTTACAAGACAAAGGTAATGTTATTATTTGGGGCGAGGCTTACATTTTTGTTCAGTACTTTGCCAGAATAAACACTTTTCCAGATGTTGTCTGATAAGACATGGCTCTGGGTTTAGTGAGGTGCTCTATCAGATTCCGTATGATTTAGTTCCGGTGGGTGTTCTGGGTGTTTAACCATGGGGTGACTTGAGGTTGCATATTTTAGCACAATGGCCATGTTTTTACAGCTGGGTGAATTCTTACTCTCTGATGGACTAAAAGAGCTTAGACTATCAGGCTACACAGCATATCTTCCTGTCCACTCTGACAGATAAGATTTCTGTTGCATAATTCTTAAAATCTGAAAAAAGTATCATACAAATCAAAGTCAATCAGAAAAAAACATGGTTCTCACACTTCCTTTTTAAGAAGATCTCATGAAACAACACAATTTTGATATAGTTATCTGATATACATAGTTATCACAACATCTGACAGATAGCAGAATCTTTATCATACACCAAGTGTTTTTCTAAAAAGAAAATAAAATGCAAGGAAAGGGTGTAGTTGGCAATAACACAAATTACCAGCAGCTACAGATACGGTTTGAAAGTGTCCATTTTTGAGGCCATTGTCAAGCCCTCATTTTGGGAGGTGGATAAAAGCTGTTTCAATCAATAATTAGTGGTGTCAGGTAGCCTTAAATGCCCTTTAAAAACCTCCTGCACTAATAATGTAGAGACCAGACCAAGTAATTAAAAAAAAAACTTCCAATTGAAATAATTGTTTTTACTTACAGTATTTTATTCTTTGGAACAGTTAACATTCTTTCAAATTAAAGGCATCAAATAAACATTGCTGTCATTTGAAACACACTCAGTGTATCACAATTTGACTTCAATAAATAACTTTTATTTTGTATGGGCTATTACATCGATCAGTACAGTTGGTAGCAGTGGAAGGTCTCTCAGCAGCAACATCTATCTAGACAATTCCTGTAGGAACACCTAGAAAACACGATGCCTGCTATGAATGTGCACAGGTATTTCTTCACACATCTATAGAGTACTGGATTTATCTGTGTGAGGTTTATTGCTTATACTTAATTGTCAGTGCATGGCATGTCAGACTTTAACACCACTGGATAAACTTGTGATTAACAGACCTGTTTCTGTCTAATTAAGACACACCAAAATGATGTACAGAATTAAAACTACTCCAAAAGGAGCTATGGAAAGTAGACTTAAACTGACATTTAGCTTGTGTTTTAGGATAGTCCGTTTACAGCAGGCTCATCTGAAAGCTGTTTTAGCATGTAATTATTTTTGAATCTACAAAAGTATGGCAGAACTGTGTGTATTTCATGCCCTACAGAATGTATGGACTAAATGACTCAGTCAAATGATGAGAAAAATACATTTTGTGGCATACTGGTGCTGTTGCGTGTTGCATTGCAGTTCATGTTATTCATGGAGATGTATAGAGACATGAAGGCTTACCAGTTTGAAACTATCTTGTTCCTCATAAATCAAATTGCCCATTTACAAACTTGCATTTCTCTTTATCAGTACTATGGCCCAAAGCCAGGTTTGACTGCTATGCTAGGTGGTGACTGGAAGGACAAACACAGGAAAATGAGTGAGTTAACCAAAAGCATAGGCTAATTTTCCTCCTTTATTGGAAAGCACAAGAATAAAATAACCAAAACAAAAGGATTCAATCAGAAAAACGAGCAACAGTCAAAACTATACCAAAAATCTCCCTTCCAACCGGAAAGGCTGTGCTTTATATAGAAAGCCAAAACAAAGTCAATGGCTGACACCTGAGCTGACTGGAAATCCACCTCAGATGTCTCCGGTCTCAAGTTCCGTCAGTCCCTCCCGGGTGAAGGAGGGAACGAGAACTGACAGAAGTGCAATGGAAGGAGAAGAAGGCTTTCCCCTGCACCTCTCCAGGAACCATAGTCCCCTGCATGTACAGACTATAGGGAGGGGGTGGCAAAACAAAACTGGTGCCAGGAGAGAAGTGTGTCTAGTAGGCCTTGCCCCCAGGGTTGAACAATGGCCACTTTGTTGAGTCTGGGAAGCTGATATAGGAAGTGCGGTAGGAATGCCTGGGCAGGCTTGCTTGGCACAGGCCGCATAGTGGCCGAGTTCTCTGTGCTCAGAGGTCCTCAGTGGAAGAAGGCAAGGGCAGCACAGGCATGATGGCACCCCCAGGCAGGCCTGTGGCAGCAGGTGAGGAGGGGCCCTTGAGACAGGGCTGCCCAGGACAGTGGGGCAAAAGCAAGAGAGGAACGGCACCCTCTGCTTTCCCCATGGAAGGCACATTATTAGAAGACCTCTGGGAGGTCCACAGTGGCAGCAGTAAGGCTGGGGAGCCTTCTGAAAGCCCTGCAGTGAAAGACAAGAAGAGCGAGAAGCTCTCTGAGAGACCCATAGTGGTAGGCAGCACGGCAGCCTAGCCCTCTGACAGGCTCATGGTGAGGCCAAGGAGCTCTGGGAGGGAGCCGCAGTCTGGGAGAGATGGCCAATGGGGTAGCCTCTGGCTGAGGCTTTAGAGTGGTCAAGGATTTATGAGCAGTTGAGCAGCAGTGGTCAGTGGGCACATGTGAACTTTCTCTCCTGCTTAGTCATAGTGAGGTGAAGGTGGCATATTGCCACTGGGCAGTCACGCCACTGATGGCCAAACCACATCCAGCATACAGCCACACCGACCAAAGGTGGTCATTCCCACACCACTTACACCCCAGGAAGGTTCATTTCAAGTTCTTGCAGGTATTCAACTTCTCCAGCAGAGGAAGGAAGAGGTTGCTTTCCTGGGGTGGTGCGGCCACAACTGTCAGGGACAGATGGTGTGAAGTCATCCCTGGAAGGCAGATTAACTCCTCTGACAAGTCTGGAGGACAAGACTACACATGCTCAGGCTGGCATTGTGTGGGTGCACAACCAGAAAAAACCCTGAAAAACAAAAGGTGTCCTTCCACTCCAATCATTGGATGGTAGGGTGGTATACTCACTTTCTCCACCAATGAGGCAGGTGTGGCCACTGTGCCAGAAGATGAATGGAAGGAAAAATGCAGCAATGGAGCAAAGTAACAAAAACAGCCAAAGGCTAACTTATTTTCCCCTGTATGGGAAATCAGAAAAATAAAACACCAACAATAAAAACCAGGAGATTCACACAGAAAAATCAGCACAGCCAAAACTACCAAAACAAAACATAACAAAATCTGACAGGACTGACAAAAGTCTGAGAAACAACCTGACAGGCTATGTTTTATATTGAAGGCCTAAACAAAGGCAGCAGACACCTGGCCTGATTAGAAATCTACCTCAGTTGGGCCTACCTGCAGTCTCTCCCGGCTGAGGGATTAAACAGGAACTGGCAACTGTCCAATGGGAGGAGCAGAGGGGTTTGCTCCTCCCTCCACATCTCCTGCCGCCAAAGTACTTCTATAATATGATCATTTTACTCCACTATCAGGGATGTATTACATTTGTTACAGACATAAATTTTGTTCTCATTTTTCACAGTTGGTGTTTTTGTGGTGAATACGAAACACTATTAAAACTTCACAGGGATTCCTCTCATTTGAATTTCCATGGAAAACAGGTTTTCTGCCAATATGTAAAATGTGTACTGTATTGTGGTTGAATCAAAAAAACATTCCACAAATTGATGGAAACAAGGGTGATGTAAACACAAGTAGACCTTCATTTTGCCTCATTGTTTGATAAAACTGAATAATTCCTCCAAATCTAAGACACTTGTTTGTCCATTTTTGTCATCCCTTCCCTCTGCCAACTTAGGACATGTATGTTTGTATGCATGCATGTGCGTATGTATGAGTGTGTGTGTTTGTGAATTTGTGCATATGCTTGTGTGCGTATGCACATGTGTGTATATGCATGTGTGTATGTACATGTATGTATGCATATATACGTGTGTGCTTGTGTGTGTGTACCCAGTGTTTAGCTAAATCCTATTCGGGAAACAACATTCATCAATCTTTCACGACACTTCACTTGCATCTTTATGAGTAGACCTCAGAACTGCAGTTTATTTCCAGGTAACATTAAAAGTTACACTGTCATAAAACCATGCAAATCATCCTGATCCAGCGCATTATGAGTTAAAGCTCAGAGGAGGGTTTCCTTGCATCTTTCTGATGGTCCAAATCAGGTGGGGGAACATGGAATGCTACATATGGACATCTCTTGCAGTTGAGGCACACTAGCTTCTCCAATGAGGCCGTGTTGACGATGTCAAAGCCCGTCTTCCCCCCAAAGGTGCTGGGCTTCCAGTATTCTGGTGAGCAGATGGGGTTTCCAAGGAGCCCTTTCAGAGAAAAGGGTGCGCCCATCTCCACCATGCTCTCACCAAATATAGCCCCACTCCGGGTCTTCTCCAGCAGCAGGCCAGGGTAGAACTCAAGGGCATCGATGTCACCGTACATCTCTTCCAGTTCCCGTGCCATTTCCTCATCACCTGTAGGTGCAGTAGAAATCACAAAGTCCAGCATTGATCGCCCTTTACATAAAGGTCCATACACTTCATTTGCAGATACACAACTGCTAAGCTACAGACCTCTGGATAATCACCAAATAAAATCTTGGGAAACATCTACTGAGGTTTATTTTAATGTTACTCATTGGTCACATTCTGAAGACAACTTCAAAAAAAGTCACAGTTATGATACTATGACTGATAAAATGACTATTTTGTTTTGATGAAATATTGCAATGTTGATTACTATCATCTCCCATATTTTATTTACAATGAAAAGTAAGAGAATGAAAAGTTTGTTTTTTTCTTTGGCTTCATTTCCTGTTGGGGAAGAGACAAAAGGAGTGAGCTGAAAGGCATTCCTGATGGATCAGTCTAGACATAGCCGTATGAGATTCATCCAGATTGTATGGCTGTACATCCTGTCTATTTCCAGTCATGGAGCCTGGATCTGGCAGTTCCACCCAGATCAACCTGCTGTTGCCTTGTTAACAGTTCCAAGTCAGTGTGTCAAAATAGTAATATTAAGACAGATGGTGTTTGTTCTCAACTGTGAACACTATAAGGGAGGAAAGCACCTCAGAAAAGACCTAATTTAGTTAAAAATTTTGTAGAACAGAGGTTTTGACACAGACCCCTAAAAACTATCGCATGTGTTAGCTCCTACCAGTTAACTCTGTGAAAGATGTGAAGGGCCTCAGGTTAAATCTCCTCCTGTACTGGTTGAATGGCTGAATCCGAAGATGTCTGGATTCCTTAATGGTGCTCACTGCTACTTTGGCCACAATGGGGTTCATATTGCGACCACCCCCTATCTGTGAGGATCACAGAATCACACAAGTCAAAAATGGGGATGACGTCACAATGACAACAAATAATACACAATGAACACTTTATAATGAAGACTTTGGCTGAAAGATCTGTATTCAGAGTAGGGTGAGTAGAGGGGAAAGAGGAAAAGTTATAGTAACAAAATTAGAACAAAACAAAAGCACCAGATTATGCTCTGGGACATGCTCTTAAACAGGATTTCTCACTTAGTCCTGGGACTGACTGCATGAGCTGGCATTCAGTCATTCAGTACAACAGTAACAGCAACCTCTGATTGTAAAGAGCTGTTACTTTTATACCAATTTTTAAACATAATTTACAGTCTACTGAAGGATGATTCACATTCTTTATGGAAGTATTATCAATCAGTCATATATATATAGTACTCATATAGTACTCAATTAGTCATATCAAGTAATCTTATAATTTTCTGAGAGTTTTACAGTTCCATTCAGTTAGACTAACAGGTAAAAAAAATGTAAAAGAGTTCAGTAACAGAAAATACCAACATGCAAGACCTGCATTTTGGTATAATAAGTTAAAGGAAAAAATTATGGTTTTGCTTAAACATGTTTTCAACAACCTTCATTGATGAAGAGATTGACTGTAGCAAAAACCAGCATGCACAGAGGGTCAATGAACCATGCCACTGGCCTAAAACAATTGTGTTAGTATAACAGAATCGTGTATTTTTATTATAATTATCAATATCCTAGATTCACCATAGATACATTACTTGTTTGCGTTACTTTATTACAAGCTTGCTAAAGATTCCAGTTAGATATCGTCATTGTGCTCACAACTAACGCTAAATCAGTATCTCCTTGTCCATCTTGGCAGTCCATTTGAAACTTACAGATGGCCTATCTTTCTCTTTTTGTTATGTTTCTGTCCAGTTGAGTACAACATTTATTTGACCTCATGAGAGAGAAAGGCAGCGAAAGGCACAGAGTTCAGGAAATGAGTGCAGCTGCATTCATCTGTCACACTGAAACTGATCAATTAAATGAAGAATTCAAACATCTGTCTGGCTCGTGTTCCTCTGTGTGAAGCTATGTTATCTGTAAGCTAAGCTATCTGTAATTAAGCTGGCACAAACAGCAACAATGCATTCAATGTGGTTGGTGTGATTAGGTTTCACTAAAACACACAAGACTCCTGTGTTTACAGGAGTCATCTGGTGTCATCATAACCTTCCTCTTTAGTGCTGCCTCATTGGCTTGACAAAGCTGGGTGCAGTGGGGGCTCTGATCCGAGAGTTATGGTCATTAAAGGAATACTCTTACATTTTGGCAATTAAGCCCTTTCTTTATTTACCAAGAGTGGAGAAACTCATCAATGGCATTTTATATTCTGGCAGCTTATTGAGAAGAAACCACCCGACCAACTCACTGAACTACATTTGGCAGTTATCAAACTGAATGAAAATCTATGACGTCTACTCGGAACTCAGCCTAGGTCTGATCGAAGCAAAATCTTGTCAGTGAGCCCAGAAATGGCTGGCTAGCTAATACAAGAGTAAACAAGGTAATTTACAGGTTCCAGCATTCTTAAACTCTAGACCAGTGATTTTCAATAGGCAGCGCGCAGGCCAAATCTGGCCCATGGAGCATTTTCATCTGGCATTTTCACCCTTCAGGTTTGCTTGTCAGATCTAAAGGAACCTTCTTCAAAGATGACTGACAATTTCCAAAGTTTGCTACTCCTCACTAGGTTTAAACGAGATATGTGGCTTTTCCCTCTGCTCAGAGGAAACAAGCAATGCCTGGGACTGGGCCAAAATGTGCTAGGATAATGCGTAACTCCAAACTGCCAGGAGTTACAGGGCCGGACTGAGTAAAAATGTGGCCAGCTGGCGCAAGGTGATTGTGCCAGACTCTACAGAAGGGCACACATTAAGTAAAAAAACAGTTACTTCAACATTTGTAAATACTGACAGTTACAGGAAATAAAACTTTAGAACAGTGATGGACATAACCATATCAAACTGTGTTACAGTTTTACTATAATCTCACAGAATTACTTTAGTCTTCCTTTTAACGCAATGCCAGTAATTATTTTTACCATTAAAACCCATGCTATTCAGAACAGACAAACAAATCTGATCACTGGTATAGAGACACAAACAGAAAACGAAAACATCATCGCCACAATTACCTGGCCTGCAGGTTGCCGTGTGAATGCGCATCTGCAAGCTTCTCCACACCATACTTGAGCAGAACTGAGGTGTTAAAGATGAACTGGGGATAGGTAATCTCATCTCCGTCAATAAGGAAGCTATCTGGCATCAATGGATGCCAGTGGTAGAGCTGGCTGAATTCCAGGGAGATTCGGTTTCCATACTGGAAGGAAGTCCCAAACAGGAGAGTCGGGTCAAACTTCAGCTTCAGGTTGTAACCGCTCAGGTGCTGGACGTAGTCCTCGATCACAATTCGGATTGTCTCACCTAAAATAAAAGAGCCATTGACTCATGTTGCATAATTAAGTGTTGGGAAACATGTAAAGGGCCTATTACATCTACTTCATGGAAATAAATGATTGAAATTTACAGTTTTGTATGGTTGACAGCAGCAAATAAGTTGGTAGCTTAAGGAGGAAGTCCTGTAATGAATACTGTGCAGGAGTATTATATATCAGGATGTCTGTTTTGTATTTACTTTTTACTTTTTCTACATTTCCAGGTTAAATTAAGTTAAAGTAGACTTCATGGAGGAATGCTGGGGAATGTATATGTACATAGCAAGAAAAAACCAGTAGACTTCCGAATTCATCCAACTGCTGCCAACACCAGGTACATCACCAATAAAGATGAGTGAGGCTGTTCTAGAAGCAGCCATACATGGCCAACACTTGACACTACCTCCTCCATATTTTACAGGTGAGGTGGTAAGATTTATAGGTCCTGACACACCAGACCATAAATATAAAACATTGTATGTCTTTGAACAGAAAATCAAAACTTCTGTACATCTTCAATACAGTTGCGATAGTCAGGCTGGTACATGAAGTGTTGACCAAGTATGTTAATTTCACACCCACATACCTGGCTCCAATATATACCAAGGAACCAATATAATAGCAACTCAACAGCATTGAAGTACCTGACTACATAAATTGGTCTTGGATGGAATATCTGTGTGGATGAATGTAGTATGTGCTTTTGTGCTTGAGACAAAGTAAGAAAGTTAAGTATCACTAAAGTAAAGTTGGTACTATTCGATAAGAATAGAAGGACCTTTGAAGGAATGGTCAAGATGTGTCCTAATGTATGAACAACCACCATGTATTGTGGATGCTGGATGCCAAGAGACAAGATAAACTAAGGCGATTCAGTCAAATGCAACTGGCTAATGCAATTTGCCAGTTATTGGACAAACCACTTGTTGTTTGCCCATTAGCCTTGAGAATCACCCACACTACTATTTCATTGACCTTATCTTTGAAGTGAGACTGAACTATCCACCAAGTGGGTGAACAGTGATGGAACTACTGGTGATAAATGTGCATAATGAATTAATACAGCACATATTCACATCTAAACCATGAGGTGTGAAATTATTTTATACTCAGTAATTGATGTATCATCTATTTGAAAAGTCAGATTTCTGTGAAATCTGAGTCAGAATTAGTCTATTTTTAATTATGTTTAATTCTACTTGTGTGAAATTACTCCAACATAACTTGGAAATAAACATGGCTGCAATAGCTAAAGTAAATACTCAATATTTTCCCTACTGCAGAATCGGTTTTGGACCATTAAAGTGGAGTTTAACTGTTCTAATTTTCTGGCTCATTATGAATGTTCTTCAAGGGTCAAGAATTAAACGAAAACATTCTTAACATTCATAACAACACAGATTGCTTCATGTTACCAATATAGACTGTACAGTATACTTACCATCAGCGGGGTCACCTTCTGTATGTGTGACTCAAAATCACCTTCAGGAAGTGCTTACCGATGACGATGAGACGTGCAGTCTGGAAGAGCTGCTCATCATCCCAAGTGGGGTGCTCGGCCTTCAGGATGTCACAGATGCGGTTGTGCTCTCGTAGCCACAGGGTGGCATACATGCTGAGGCCGGGTAGTAACCCGAACACTTCCTGTCCGATCGCCAGACGCTGGTCAGCAGGGATGTATGGGGGGTAGCTCATGTTCACACTCGCCTCTGCCACCGTTGGAGGATACACCTCTCCATCGATCACCTGGGAAGGGCAAGGAGTCACCCCCACATCTCTCCTCGCATACTTTAAATTTGCAAATTAGGTTTTTTTTGGGGTCAGTAATAAAGAAATTTGCTGAGTCATTGAGGGAGTTTCCCTTGAACTGTTTACTCATCCTGTGGTACTCCTGTGGGCTTTTTGGGATGTTATGAATAGAAAGATGTTTTTCTTTGTCAAGTGTCCTAGATTCACAGCAAACTAACAGTGCTAGTGATTTAATACCTCCTTTCTGGATATTTATGGGTATGAATACGCCAGGGGACGACTAGTAAATTCGGCCATTCATGCAAAGCTGGAGATGTATTCCTAATGAAAGTGAAGGGTATACCATTCATTTACATATTCATTCATTCTTAAAAGTAAGATGTCCTGTAACAAAAGAGGAACATTAAGGAACAACCAAATCCTTCATTTAAGAATTATTATTTTATCATTAGGCAAAACATTGTAGCAATGTATGACAACGTATTATAAAACATACTTAAACCTGCACAATTGTGTTGTTGAATTGCGTGTTATATCACTGATATATCTAGAGCATATATCTAGAGAAACTGCTTCTCAAGTTTTATTATAATTCATAATTCATAATGCGGTATTGACTGCAGCCACCACAATGTTTGGCATGGCTAGAATGAGGTTAGGGAGGAGTATGTAATAGTTATTCTCTTCATCAGTCTACGACGAAATGTTTATCCTCGTTAAGCATAACATCCTGTCAACATGATTGATGCAGCATCCCCACTTAGGCACTCACAGAACAGCTGCGCTGGTGTAGCTTGTATTTTATCATGCTTTTACCTGGTACTTAAGCTTTCCATCTCTGAGAAGTCTGAGATTCAACTGGCGAGCCAAATTATCTCCATAGATGTGACCAGCATCCACCTTTAGTTGTGACAAACAGACAAAGTGACAGAAGATTGATTAAAACAACACACCTTCATGGAACTGTTGGGTTTCCCTACCTCTCCTCAGACAAATTGACAGTGACTGGTTGCAGAATACTAGTTAATTTGGGGCATCTGGTGTCAAGTGAACCGGCAGCCATTTCCTGTGATGACACTTTGTGCTTAGGTCAGTAAATACACTATGCGTCTGTAAACAAGTGTTTCCGTGGTGACTGGGACTGAGTCATATAAGATCCGATAACGAACAAAGACAGAGACTGAGACAGTTATGACCCAGAATGTTTTGGTGATGACTAAAAGGATATGAGCAAAGAGGTATGGCCCAAACAGCTTCAGTAATGGCTAACACTGTGACGGCATTGAGATGGTGTCAGAGCTCAGAGCCTGGGAAGATAACTCACTCCATGTCCTAAAGCTTTGGTGAAGCCCAGACCCACACGGTTGTGGGTTTTGAAGAACTGGTGCGTGAAGTGTTGGGCAAAGAAGGCAAACATAAGGTTTGTTCCCTGAGGGTCTGGGCGGAATTTCGTCCTCAGCAACAGATTCTGCACCAGCAGGTCTGGATCTGGGAGTTCGGCTTTTCCTGCAAAGAGAAGAAACTCGCTTGTACACACTGTTTACAGAGATTTCTCTTTTCTACAAGTTTGTTGACAGACTGTCTGCCAACAATCCCGCTTTTTTGTCATGATGTGTTTACTCCTATTTCAACACAGCTGACACATAAGGATGTTACATGTTATTTCATCCACTTGGAAAACTAACCAAGTACAAATCAACAAAAGAATACAGCACTTGAATAATTAATATAACCTGAATATGAGTAACCTTTGGACCCCATAGGGGTAGGGCAGTCCTCTGGGATGGGGGGCAGAAGGCGGGTGTAGTAAGTGGTGTTGGAATACGCCTCCCAGTTCAGGTAGCCATATTTGGAGTTGTAGGTTGGTGGGTTGGGGATCAGGTTTGCTCTTACTGTAGGTAAGGAAGAGACAGAATCACTGGTTTATTTGTTTTCAATCATATCCTTGTGATTATAATATGCGCGTGTATGTATTAGTCATTCTTATTTGAAATTTAGTTGGATTTGTTTAGCTGTTTAAGTGTTGTTTCAATGAATTTATTTGCTTATAAATAAATATTATAGATATTATAAATATTCTGGCTATGCATAAAAGCGCTTCTCATTCCATCAGTTTAATGGGACTTCTGTTGTTCCTTGGAATGCTCTCTATGAGGGAAACAAAATTCTTTCAATACAATCAACAGCTTTGATCTTCCAGAAATGTCACTTTAAATCAGTGGAACTCATTTCAGGTCCTGAGGAGTTGCAGGGAATGCTTTTTTTGCTGTTACTTTAATGACCAAATGAAATGAATCAGCTAATTACATGGTTAACACACCATACCTGCTCTCTTGGGTCTGGCCTTGCTGAGGAATTTCAGGCAAACAAAAAACAAAAACCAGCATACACTGCATCTCAAAAGGACCTGGAATGAGTACCACTGCTCTAAATAATATAAATCCAAATAATAAAAGTCTTTGATTATGTATTAATCACAGAATATTCCAAGATTTCGCACATGTGTAAAAGGAGGCTAAATTTAGTTTCGACATGTCTTAGGAAGAAAAATGTAGCACTGAAGCTCCTACACAACCCAGCGCTCACTCCTCATTTAAAGCCACAGATTAGCTATGTTAAGATAATCATATTATAGGCAACCAGGCCAGCCTAGCATTATAAATCTCATGAGCCTATGCATGTTGTAATGTTACTTGCTTAATTTATGGTGAGCCACATCCGTGTGGTAGCATCTGCTTTGCAGATAATTGCCATCCCTTATTTACTCAAACGTTTCCATTTTTTGTTTAGTCCGTGTAGCTCATTATAAAGCTGCTATTTTCTCAACTAGGCATTGTCAAAAACCCATTTAACACATCTGTGAGATGTTCCAATAGAAGGAGGTCATTTGGATCAGAGCTAATTCACTTCACCATGCCACATGCAAAATGAGCAGGTCACTTAATTGGGGCCTACTATGAAAATAATTTTTATTTCAATTGTTATTTTTTATGTCCAGAATCAACCGAGTGAATGAGTTACTCATTTGGCGCAAATAAATAACAGAACAGTCTTTGTGAAAATTGATGTCAAATGTCAAAACAAATTATGTAACTGGAAATGAACTGAGCTTTCGCTTCAAAGATGCCCTACAGGTGCTATGCAAATAAATCATGAAGTAAGCGCTGAATTGGTGCAAGATACTGGCTGGTAGACTTGGCTGACAGAGTGAAATTCCAGAACAGCAACGCAAGTAGAAAGTGAATAATCCACAGTTTGTGACATGTACCATGGCAACCAGCATACAGCAAAAGGTGAGGTTCCCAAGCACACAAGAGCTCAGCGGAGCAGAGGACATGACAAACATCAGGTACAGGGTCAAAAAGCATTTTGTAGCAAATCTGTATTTGAAAATACTGCATGGACTTTTTATAAGCTTGATTGCTTTCTTGGTTGGAGCTTATTAGTGAAGGACACAACTGGTATTGCAAAACTGCACTTGAAACCTGTAGTCCCAGCACTGCAAATATTTCCCAGGGGGAATGTACATAACAGGGAAGAGGGAAAAAAGGTGTATAAGTAATGTTTCCAAAAACTAGCAGATCTCATTTCAGTCGAGCTTGTGCATTCAGGCAAATACATAACCTGAACCTGACCATCTAAAAATGTTCCCATCTCATTCAATATGGAAAAGCAGTATGTAAATGGCCTGTACATGCAAAAAGCTATAAATCCTCAAACAACACTCAACAAATAACTTAAATTACACAACTAAAACTTTGCTAAAACAGTTATGACTGGTGCCAAGATAAATGGAAGCTTGCATGAACACATTTATCTAGCTTCCACAGCACTTCCTCTGTCCTCCAACCCTGAGACAAACTGCTTTTTATGATGTTCAGCCTAATGAGCTCCTCACAGCAGACTGACCGCATTCCCTTCAATGAACCATGGACACATGTAAACCTGTGAAAGGACTCATTTGGTAAAATCATTGTTGCAGAATGTGACTGTGAACGCTTAGTCCTCTGTGATAGAAACCTGAACCTCTTCCACAAAGTGAGCTGAGCACTTCCGCTTTAGGTAACTTTCAAAGAGGAGTAGGAGAAATATTTTGATCATCTGAAGTCTTTAACTTACAGTGACATCACTGCCACAAAACAGTGAGAAGTAGTTTTTTTTTTTTTTTTTTTACAATTGTGCGGTCACAAATACATACACATACACACGAAGGCATATGCAATCACACACAAACACACACTTAATATCTATCATCATGTGTTATTCATAGTAAGCAACAACTTAGAAATAACTACTTGTAATTTTCTTTTCTCCTGGAGGCCTTGTGACCATATCTAACGCCTACTTACCAGTCAGGACGGCACGCATTAGCCAGTCCCGGAGAACGGTTCTGTTGACGATGTCCCACAGCCATTGGAAATGAGTCAATATATAATGTACTACATCTGGGCTGGGCTTCAGGAACCAGTAAACTCTTGACCAGAACTCAGCTGCAAACAAACAGATAAAAATCCAGGAGTGAGACACAGAGATGATGACTTGCTACTGGCCCTAAAACTTTCCGATCCCTGAAATGAAAACATGGTCAATTTTTAAGAGAGACAGTGGACCACCCTGTCCACAGACTCAACACCCCAAAACAATAAAAAGAGCCGGCCAAACCTTGTTATCTGAAGCTCAGGACAAAGACCATTTAAAATACAAGGAATGAAATGTGCTCCCTCACTACAATCAACAGCAGAGAGCAATGAAGAGCCCTTCAATTGTACTGACTCAATTTATCTATACAGAAAAAGTCCCCAGGATTTTTTTCTATTTCAGACGAACTGTAGAAGTTCAAGGTTTTCAGAACAGGCACACAACAGCATGTTCAAGTTACAAATTCTCAAAGATTGGAAGAGCAGTAAATACTGAAACACCAGACTCTGTGGACTTCTGGGTGGTCGACGTTTCTCTAGCCAATGATTTCTGTGCAGGCAGTTACCCCAGGGAAAGCTTGAGTTCTAGGAACTTTATGAGAAACTCCCCTGGTTCAACTAAGGTAACGTGCTTCACCTAGAATGACACTGTAATGCTCAAAGATGGCAAACAATAACTACTAGTCTTGGGATAATACTGTTGATATCTGTGAACTGTTCAGACAATATCTTAATGTTTGTCCTACTGTTATGTTTCTCCATAATTCATTCCTGTTTCATAACTCTTAATATTCACCCAGCTGCAACAAGTTTGTTTTTTAGGTCAGAATTATCTAAGACATCACTGTGCTTTTGGAAGAATACATATACACATGTTTTCCTGCCAAAAAGCCTTGTTTTAGTAAAAAAAAAAAAGTCTTTTGATGGTGTTCTGGGAGGATGGGAGTGGTGGGAACACTTTGGAGAGGCTTGTTCACAGTGAGGGCTCAGAGAACTAGACGGGGTGAGGCAATTCACACTAAACGTGGAGGGGGTGTGTGAAATGCAGCTCTGTGGTGTTAGCTGTGAGAGTATGGGGCCAATGAACTGGAAACTTCAAAACTGGATATTATCAGCTGATAGGGAGGCAGTGTGTATCTGACACTGCGGCAGTTACGTAAGTGATATCCAAATAGTACAAACCTAGACACCCAAACCATTAACTTTACCAACTCTGAGGAAAATGTATATAACCACACACAACAGGAATCACATAAGGATTCATACATTGAGACTCCTGGGGATGAAGTAGACTAGAGCAGTCACAGGTTAACTGTGTTGTATGCATGCATGCCTGCGTAGCTGCTTACTTTCATCTGCTGTCACTGCCCAGCTTATCTGTTTTACCAACGAAAGGCAGAGTGCCTTAAGACTTTCCTCCAGCTCGTAACCTTTGATCACCCAGACACCCACTGCGTCTCCTTGGGGAAGCGTACGGTTCTTTGTGGGTTGAGCAAAGTTCTGATCTGCCCTTTCTACAGTAACATTCAACATGCTCCTCACCCCAGTCACCGTCTGCTCACGCAACAAAGTGGATGAAGAAGACACAGCAATAGAAAATAGCAGTTCCACCTTTATGGGAATTTCCAACCTCTGGCACCTACTGGTCATCACTAGCTAGATATAAATTCAACAATTCAACACATATGCAAACAACTACACTCCGAAAGTCCAAAAGATATAGTTCATCGTCTAACAAAAATACCAGCCCGTCAGGATGTGCCTGTGTTTCACATCAGTGGCCATCAAGTTACACCTTATTTCACATACCTTGGCAGTATGTTCTCACTGAACCTTGATGTTGAGAGCAACATACAATTTGGTATAGGCCTTCCCTCAGCTACCAAATATCCACAATGTTCTAGAATAGGAATGTAGATACAGCTAAAAAGTAGTGGTGTACAAAGCACTGTGAACTTCTGGACTTCTGTATGACTCTGAGGCCAGGACTCCCTTCAGGCAGCATGCTCAAAAACCTCAAAGCATTCCACATCACATGCCTCAAATGCATTCTGGACCACTGAGAGGATGGACATGGTTTCACTAACAGAAATATACAGCACATAACTAACACCCAGCACTGAAGTGCTCCTTGTCTAGGGACACCAGTGCATGGAGGGAAAATGTCATTTTTATACCTCAAAGCCACTTGGCTCACCTAATCCTTTATAGAAACGTGGACAACCAAATGCAGAACACTGGTATGAAAGTGGACAAGGTCACAAGGACCATATTATGGACCCTCTGAGGCAGTGTGGTAATCATTCAGCCCTCAGCAGTGAAAAGCAGGGCTCAGTCAACCCGCAATCCATCTTCCATGGTCGGTTACACCTCTAGGAGTAAGCCAACAGCAGAACAAGCTGAATGTTCAGATCATCGATGTATGGCATGGACACGCACTAACACAGGTTAAATGGGGTGATTACCCCATGCATTTCATTCAAGCAATAAAAAAAAATGGACAGGCAAACAACATGGTTGGTTGGTATACCAATTTGAGCATCAATGCTTCCACATTCCTACTGTTGAGAAATTCCCTCCTCAAAAAAGTTACGGTGAAATGTGTAGTAAATAAGACAGTCAACTACATTACCTGAAAAAGAGTGAAAATTCACCATACTGCAAGTACCATGAAATTATTTCTACTTTACTAAGAAGATATTTTGTAATGTAAAATAAGCTGTTCCAAATTTAGCAAATGTGACTGTTTAGGTTCCTAAATTATGAGATAACTTGATCAATAATGTCATCAAATCAGTGGAAATATGTGCTTCAAAAGACATTACTCTGTCAAAATATCTCTGTCCATTGCAGGATTTATGTTTTGACAGTTTCAGCCCCTGTCAATGCACAAATACCACCCATGTGGCAAACCATTCGGGTCTCACAATGGCCTGCAGAGCCAACATGCAAAACAGACAAAAAACAAAAGCTTTACATCTGACGTGAACATCCTCATCACTCCATCAATGGAGGGCCAACATTAAACAAGATGGGGCACAGATATAACTGAACTGGCATGAGAGAACAGCTGCTGTAACTTTTTAGTTGCCCTGAGTGAATTTAGATGAGTTGGCACTCATGTATGCGTCTGGTGCAGATTCTTGCAGAACAGTCTGCCACTGATTTTCTGATAAAAGGTCTGTCCACATCTGGGAGACATTTGGCTTTACAGTACTGAGGGCTACGCAGGTCCTGCTACCAGCTCATAATTGGTACAATCCATCCATTTCTTTCCATCCAAGACCCCACCAACAGCAGAGGAAATAGTAGAAATAGTTATAATTCTTTAGACAGGTAAAGTCAGGGACAGGAAATTTGCAAAACATAAAAACAAACAGGAACTTGTAAAAAAAAAAAACTATTTACTTACGAATAGTGCAATTTTCTCCATAGTAACCAGTTCGGGTGCAGTCACATTCATAACCATCCAGGCCAGTCCTAACACAGATGCCCCAGTTCTCACAGGGGTAGTGACAACAGGGATTTACTACAAAAGTATAAGAAAAGAAACATATTTCTATGAAAAGAAACAAATGAATCAACTCATTAATTAATCACATTTTAATCATTGATGCATAAGATAAAAATATATAAAAAACAAAATTAAATGCTTTTCATATACTGAAATTACACAGCAAATACAGACAGATATACCTTCAGTGAAATGCATGTTACGGAAACACACCTCTGATGTTTTTATAATTTTTAATAAGCAGAACTGAAAGCAAGCTTAGACAGTTTGCACAGCTCTGGCATTTTACTGGAAAGTACTTGACCGGTTCATGAAACTCAAGAGAAATACAGCTAGCTAGCTCTTTCACACCACAGTGGTTAAAAAAGAGCAGAAAAAATTGCAGAAGTTTCAGACCTCATAGTTTATTGAATGGTTTAGGTCAATGTTGGGTCACTGTGGCACAAAAGACAACATGATACTAAGCAAAATGTTTATGCATTATGCAGGGTTGTGAACTGTTAAAATTTACAACATTATTTCATCATATAGTCATCGTAGTAGTGCAAATTTATAATGTTAGCAGTAATATAAGGTTCTTGTTTTATATTACCATCATTTAACCAGATAAATTCATGAAAATGCTTTTTTGCCAATAATTGGTGTAATAACATGACTCAATAGCATGAGTAATAACAGACAAACCATCATACAAGCTTGTGCTTATGTAAAATACAATTCATACACAAAATACAAATACAGTAAACACCAGAATTATTAGCACCCTTGCTAAAGATGATCTAATCGTCTATTCAAGGTTAACAAAGGCGTATGCTTCATGAGACAGTAATAGTGCTGAAACCATCCACTTAAACAGACTGTAGAGTGACTTTACTTCCATAAAACTACACATGAAAACTAAACACCTCTTGCAGATGCACTAATTCATGCTCACCAACCCTGCAAAAACCCCCCCTTTAATTAAAGTGTAATTCAAGAAAGTCAAATGGCTCTTCAGACAAAACAAATGCAGACTGTGCAGTTTGCAAAGCTGAAACATTATTACTGTTATGCCCACATGTCAGTGAGCAGGGTATATATTCTTCTAGTTTTTATAGGTCAATATCAATTAATCAATAACACTAATTTAGTGTCCTGGTGGCTGTGCACTAGGAATGGTGGCTGGTACAGGAAATTGGGATGATGCTTTATGTCCTGATTGGGCACCGGTCGGTCATGGGGCGGGCTTTACTTTTTAAAAAAGCCAAAATGGTGGGAAACAGGAGCGTGTGGGAATGCACCTGGAACTGGTCAGCTGCCTTCTTTTGTGAGTGAAATTATATCCCTAGACGAACACGGCCACAACATTACACTTATTATAGTGCACACTTTACTTTTACTTTTCATGTTCACAATTAAAAACATGCTGTTTTACAGTGGTATTTCATTTGATATATTTCCTTTGTGTTGATTCTGTATTAATTTGATGGTTGATTTGGTTCCACATTTAAATAGCCTTGATTTTTAAAGAAACGCTCTTACAAAGTATGAAGGTGCAACTAATCACAGTTAATTACATCAAATCATTCGATTAATTGCTCAATTTTTTAATTAATTAAAAGTACATTTATAATGTAGCACTACCTTAAAAGCATTTTGGACCAATTTATACATTTACAGGAAGCCTAATCACACACAGGACATGTGAGGACATGTAAGTTTTGGGAAAAAAATGTTTGCACCAACTCAAACTTTTTTAAACAAGCAGCATCAGAATGACTGATATCTTGTAAATCACTAAATGAACGCACATAATATGCATCGGCTAGTAAATCTGTGTTTCTTTCTTCCACATGAATTTGGCCTGAACAGCAACAATATACCATTCTCTGGGGCTTCTGGGAACCAAGTAGATGCTGCTCATTTATAATAATTGGTTGAGTGTGCAATTAGCAAGGTTGAGATATCTAGCTAGACATCCTCTAGTTAACAATGTGACACCTGTACTTTACGAAAATAAAAATTTGATGAATTAATGATAGAATAGGCTAGTTCACTGTCCAGTTTCTTCCAATGCATGGAGCTGTGCACAACTGCCTCACTCCAGACACATACTTTGTCAACAAAGCAAGTCAAATGAACAAAACCACATAAATATTAATCATGAAGGTTTACTGAGAATGATGTATGTGTTTTTCAGCACTACTATCAATTGTAACATGTGAATGAAAGGATGTGAGGCCACTTTTGCTCGTTAACGTCCTTCATAGTGCATAATGAAGAGGGAGTGAAAGCACAGATAGATATGTCCATTGCTATTTAAACAGACTTACACTGTACATGTTTCAGGTTAAGAAAATTCACTCAGTTTCATTTTGTCACAAATAATCCAATAACAATAATGAAGTTGACCAAAACTAATTTTGAAGGTCCAATGTGTCACAAATTATATCCCCCAACTTAGAATCTATCTCAAGAGATGTAATATCTCATTAAGTATCAAGTCAAAGGTTTAATCAAACCTAATCAAGACACCAGTGGGAAATGTAGTAGACGCAGTGGGTCCTCAGAACTAGAGCTGAGAAACTGATTTAAAAACTTTCAAAAAACTGAAGGATTGCCGCTCTCTAACAGCAAGGCACTCAAATATCATGCAATGTTCATTTCACTCAATAATTGCACAGCATGCTGTGTTAAGATTAAAACATTCATTACTGGTAGCTCAAAGGGGTACAGCATAATCTCAACAGACACTACACATCATTAATGAGAGAAAGTGCTTTTCTTGTTCACCAAGTACAAAAACTAACAGGATAATTTTCCAAGCACTTGTACACTTTGAGATGTTTCAAGCTGTGATCTGCTGCTAAACCAGACATAACAAAACACCCTAGTGTGAACAATACCTCTAGCCAACTATCCAACACAGGAAAGGCATTGTAACTGCTGCCAGATACAACTGTGTAATGACGCTTCATTTTCTCTCACCAGCTGCTTGCCAGAAAATATCCAGTTTATTTTTCACTTACCCCATCTTTCATTTGTGACATACACAGTGGAGCAACACATTGATAGGCATAAAAAGAGAGCTGTTATCAGTCTAAGGATGCTAAATCATAGACAAACAGTTGGTTTCTTTACCATTAATCCCTGTAAAATTAGCTCATTTCTGATTTCACAAAGCAGCATTACATAGATTCCAGGCCTGAGACCCTGTCAGAGCAAACCTTGGTTAACAGTGCCAGCTCCCTTTCCTTGACCAGAACCCCCAAAAATATTGTGTGCCCAAAGACTGTTAAAGTTATGATTCATGTTCTGTCAGGTCACAGCAGCAACATTTCACCATGGCCTGTATTAGCCAGCAATAAACACTGAGCTGAGCAATGTAAAAACAGATATCCAATGTCCTGTAGTTGTCCCTACATTACCCAAATCATAAACCCTCTTTCACACGGGATATGCAGCATTACATTACCCACAATCCCCCAGAATCTTAGTCAAGATCAGACATGTCTGACACAAAAATGCCTCTGGAAAGAGAGGTATCACTATCGAAACAGACGAATGCTTGGCAGTACTTTCCACAACAGAGTAATAATCTGCTGGGAAAAGAAAATCACAAAATATGCACATTACTAAAAACAAACTTAAAAAAAAATAATAATAATCCATCAATATGTGACCATGCTCAATAAATCTCGGAACATTCCAACGAGTCTTTCCTGTTGCCAATTTTCCAACAGCTTTCCTGCTACCAGCTCATGCTTACCTACTGATATACAAAGCTTTAATCCAACGCATTCGGAAAAACAGATGAAATGATACAAGTGCGCAAAACAATGAATCTACAACACTGACATTTAGTTTACTAATATAAATTTTGCTCCATGCCAATACAATTTAGCGGTCTAAAGCCCTCAAATGTTTCATTGGTTAAAATAAAATAATAATACCAATCTGGATTTAGTATTACCAGAGCAGAGTTAGGGTTTGTATTGCTGAATTACAAAATAATAATGGACTTTTCGGGCGTGAATTTCTCCATGAACAAGCAATTTTAAATGGAACAACTTTAAACAGCAAATAACAGAATTAATGCAACCCTCGGAGGCTACTCAAAGTTACTGAAGTTAAAAAAATATGATCTGGACGCTCTTCGGGTCTCTGGAATTTATCCCATTTATACGCATTACTCACGTTTTTTCCTGATGAAAAAGATATTACACATAATTCGTGAAACCACAAAGGCATAAAAACATATAACAGTCTGCTTTTTAAAGATTGAAATATCATATTAAGTAGAAACGTTTAGTCGAACGCTTCGTCTGACGTCCTTTTTTATTATACCACTATTCTACACTAAATATCTTGATTGCTGCAAATGATTATCAACTACAATTATTCTAGTCTGGTCTATATGTTAATGTTAAACTTTTTATTAAAACTAAAATTGCCTTGACAGTTAGCCGCACAGTAGAGTAATTAGCAGGCATCAAAAGCCACAAGTCGAACTGGTGTCATCATGATATTACGACTTATATCATCATGTTAAAGTCCTTATGTTTTTCCAATTTGAAAAATGGATACATAGGTAATTTCATTACACGAGCAAAACTAATAAATATGACACTATGACCATTGTAAAAGTTCTTCTTTAATGATAAATAAAGAACAAGAACTTACTTGTTCTTGAACGGCTCTCATCGGTTCCGTGGCAGAGCTGTCCCAGTAGCAGCAGAAAAAGTGCAAAAAACGATGCAGGGGTGGACACTGGCAAGTGCACAACATTTTGTGGTATTACTTAAATTATACCGTATTTGCAACCAAAATTCCACAGTCTTAACAGCAGTATCAATCATAATAAAAGACTACTTAAGCTGTTTCCAACAGGAAAAGGTGACTTAAGGGCTAGTTACCTACCTTTCATTACTGCAGGATACTATTCAATAAGCCAACGTTTAGAGTCCTGCTGCAAAGTCGCCCCCTTTGACTACGTGTATAATGCAGGGGAAATGAAACTCATATACAAACGCACATGCTAAATTGTCAAGCCGGAAATGTTTAAACATATGAACGAAAAAGTTGAGAAAGCAATACGGCAACAGCGCATTTTCGTCCTTACATCAATAAACGACCAAGTGAAAGCAGAAGCTAATTGCGCCTCCCCTCAGTCACTGTTTATTAGCGACTGTACTTATTAAAAACGACGGGTCACAGGGATAATATAATACACTGATAATATTTTGATTAAATTATACTGTGCTCTCAACAGTATTTTTATTAAATAAAAACTGTACCAGAAATGTTTCCGCATTAAAGGTGGAAAATAATATGATGTAACCGAATTCTTTCCCTGGAGAGCCATGCATGTAACTATTTTCACATCTCAGGCAATCACACTTAAATTAACCTTTAAGGCCATTTTCAGTCCAGTGTTCAGATCACATTTCATGAAGCGCGCCAGAGAAAACGATATCAGTAACAATGATTTATCGGATTTCGAAAAGGTAGCCTATTTCAGGTAATCGAATTATAGTTTGGTTATATTTAAAATACTTTATATCAATAAAACATGAAAAACCATATTAAAATTTGTATTGAAGACACTAGAGAAATTCCTAAAATGGCAAACGCTACAGTATTTAACTTAAAAATTCAAACTAGTGATCGTACAAATCCATTTTACGAGGCAGATGAGAGACTACCCAGTAAGATGAAAGACAATTAAAAAGGAAATGGCAATGGAATAAAGGGAAAATGGCTAGACAATTAAAAAGGAAAGTAATATAAGTAAATGTTAGAATAATTATTCAGAATTGTTCATTGTTAATAAACGTCTAAAAGAAAAAAACTACAAAACAGTAAGAGTTATTTAGTGTGTAAGTGTAAGTGTCCACTGAAAAGTGAGTTTTGCATGGCTTGATTCAATGAAAAAAAAAAAAAAACACAATGGCCCATATTCCTGTGGGCTCTAATAAAACACACTTTTCAATGTGCTGTTTGATGCATCAGAAGCTCCCTACTCAGGATCCTCTGCTTCCTATTACACAGACCCTTCTCTACGGCCCCCTAAAAATGTGACTGAGAGCCTATAGGATTGAGACAACTGATTGTGTCCCATTAGACTGGGCTAAGTTTGCATTCTTTTTAGCCAGTTGTAGTATTGATTATAGCATAACTGATGTAACTGGTGTAAACTGATTACGGCTATTTTCTTAATTTAATGCTTAGTGAATAATAGTGTTAATGTGTCTATGTTTCTGATGTGATTGGAGTAGTTATGTGGGGCTTGTTTTTCTGATTAGCTGGGAGTGTAGTTTCAGTTGCATTGGTTTTTATTATTAATCTGACTGAGCAGCTGAGTACCTTCACAGCTACATTGTGATTAGTAATTAGATAGTAGCATTTCAGGTGCTTTGAAGTACAGCTTGCAATCTTATTTAGACAAAGACTTCATGGTACTAACAAACTCATCAACCTAACTTTAGGGGAAAAAGGGAGGTGGATGATGAAAAACTGTAAAATTTGGTAAAAACTATGAGCCATCTCCACCTCCACAAAAAGCTGACTCACCCTCCCTACTCTGTACTGATGTGGTCACTGCAAGTAGTACCTACCATCTCACAAAGGGTTTTATTTGTTGAGAGAAATCCCTTATAGAACTTTTTCAGAAAGAGACTATAATTGCATGCAAAGATATCATCTGTGTCAACACTGTCACTATTGCTAGCATCAACGGCAGTCGTTATCTCATACTGTCTTCTTCCTTCGCAGAATTAGACAGGATTGCTAGTCTGCTGACTTCTTCCTCAAGACCCTCTGAACCGCTGACTGCTACAGCTGCTGCCGTCTTCATTTTGAAATTTGAGATTTCAGACTCACCTGCCAGCATTGCCACCTCTCTCGTTTCTGTTGCTTTTAATTGTTCCTATGTACTATGTACACTATACACTACAGAAATCTAACAGTGAAAGTAAGTTCAATAGTTTTATTTGAGTATGACAGCCCATATGAATTACATGTCACAGCTATGAGACAGCAGCAAAGGAAAAATGTGAGCGGATCAAACATAAGAAAGTATTCGCTAAGAAAAGAGATTTGACTATCTGATGCCTATTTGAATCACTAGCAGAGGACTTTCAAACCATTGAGGCCCCACTACCCGCTTCCAACCTCATCTACCCTCCACTGGTCAACATGAATGACCCATCCATCTTAGGAGGCTTTTTAAATGAACAACCTGCCACCCAGAGGGCTGGCATCATGGAAAATGCTTCCCATATCTGCCTTTAGTTTTTCATGCTCTTTCATGCTTTTTCATACTGTAAACGTGGGAAACCCCTGAAACCCCAGCAGCTCTTTCTACTACCCACCCTTTATCACACATGTTCCACCCATGTGGCAGAACTAGCCTCCTTGTCTTAGGTCTCTGCTTTCTCCCTGTCTTATCTGTTCATCTTATCTGGTATCTCTTAATACAACTAACCTCTCTGAAATGTATGTTTTTTTTTCTATTCACAGGCCATCTTGCCCCAAGAGAAACTTGAGGACATGAATGTCCTTCTCAGCTCCTTCCCAGAGAATTTAACCCTCCACGATCCCACTGGATAATTCAACATTCACCTAGATGGTCTTCACAGATCTGGATTCCTCTCCTTTTGCTACTCTTTTAGCTTCATATTGGTGCCATCACCCCCTTGCACAATACAGGTAATCAGCTGGATCCAGTCTCCCTAAGAGTCTATTCTTTTGGTCCAAAATCCTTAAATGCTACATCATCATGTCAGTATGTGAACCTGTTATGTGCCTTGTTTTTCATTCTGTTTGCTGTGCTCGGTCATGTTCGATTTCATTTGTGTTTTTGTTTAAAATCTCTTTTACAAGAGAGACCAGGCCAAGAAAAGCAGTACATCAAGTTTCAGACAAAACGAAACAACATAAGCGTAAAAAATACACACAAGGAGAAGTGCAAAATACAACCAAGTGCAAAGGCAATCAATTTCCAGCTAACAAACATTTGCAATTTACCTAATAGACTCTGTTTCCAAACTCTTAACAAGTTTTAAATTCACTAAGTGTGACCAAGTCCTCTTTTTGCAGGCTATTCCAGGGAAAGGGTGCAGAAAACATGAAGGCCTTCTTGCCAAGCTCAGTGCAAACTTTAGGAACAGCCATAGGCACACAAGCTTGATACCTTCACCTATAAGTGCCTCCACATTTTTGTGACATATAACCACATAAAGAAGAGGTTTTCCTAAAATGGCCTTATAAATAAAAACATGCCAGTGACCAAGATTCGTATAGACAGAGCAGGCCAATTGACTTTGAAATATAATGTACAATGACGTGTAAGGGCTCTAAAATTAGTGATGAACCTCAAATCCTCATGATAAACAGTATTCAACATATGAAGACACTGACTTGAGGCATTAGTATATAATAAATCACCATTATCAAGAATAAGAACGAAAGAAAAATAAGTTTTGTTCCTAAAATAAAAGTTTTAACTTAAGTTTTTGTGCCAGGTGTTGAATACGAGGCTCATCCATGTGCTTTTGTTTTTGTTTCCTGTGTGGCTTTACCCCGCCTCTCATTTTGTTACCTGACTGCCGATTTGTTTCACCTGCTTCGTTGTTCACCCATGTCTCGTTTTTTGTTAGTCTGTGTATTTATACCCTGCCTTGTCTTTCCTTCAGTGCAAGTTCATCTCAGTTGAATTTTTTCCTCTGCTACACCACGAGCCATTTCTGCCTGTCCATTTTGACCTCTGCCCTTTTTCGTTTTTCCCATTTGGTTTGTGATTTCATCTGATTGTCATGTCTGCCTGGTTTTTGACTTTTGTCTGTTTTCACTACTTCAAGTTTAGATTGTGGTTTTGTACTTTTTGATGAGTCTCCCTGGTTTTGTCCTGTGTCTGTTTTCGACTATGTTTTCTGGACTTGAATTTGCTGCAATAACCTTTGGTTTATTTTACTGTTGTCTTAATCCTGTTTACTCATACTGCTTCCTGACGCACCAGCTCACTCATTTTCTGTCATAAAACAACCTTCTTGACTCTGTCCAGTCTGGTTACAGGGTTGGTTGCTCCTCTGAAACTGTTTTCTTCTCCATCACTACAGGACTACAGTGACCAAGAACATCTTCTCTCTCAACCTCCATTGGATCTGTCATCTCATCTAATGGCTTCTCATACCTTTTCTATGTAGGTGATGCTCAACTTTTCCTCTTTCTTTCCATGTGAAACTCAGGTTTCACAATGCATCTCATCTAGCACTAGGCACATTTCTTTTTAGATGGCTAACAGTCATGTGAAGCTCATCCTGCCCTGTACTGTAAAAATCCATTCCTTTTCCACCTCTTTGAAGCATTACCATACCACACTGAATAACTGTATAAAAAATAACAATATCCCTGGAAGTACAAGAGTGTTGTGGCTATGCCCTGAAGAGCAGTCCCTACTACTTAAAAATGAAAGATCAGTAGTTTTTGCTTTTTTCCAACATAGGTTGGTCGTTTAAACAAAGGATTTATACTCTAGTCATAGACAGTAGTTTATAAACTATTGTAGCATGTTATAATTTGAATGCTGGCGCAAGCATACATGCCCTGAAAATGTCACACTTCAGTCAATGAGGTTGACCAGTCATGCAAAACAGAACTTTCAAAATGCTGTCTTTCAATTTTTCAGAGCCAGGGTTAGACCAGCAAGCAGGTTTTTTTTTTTTTTTTTTTTTTGCAGTTTAGTTGGGCTGTAAAAACTGAAATGGAAAACAAATTCCAAGGAAAGTTAGGTTGCCAACCTCTTAATATCTAATTAGAATTATAGCTTGTGAATTTGGGTTTACTTGACATTCACGGGATATGACTTCTACTTACTGTCATGACTCACTTAAGAATCAGTGTGGTTGTGGCATGTACTAGCAGGGCCTTTCAACCATTCACACATAAATAACACTTTAAAGTACAACACACCCACAGGAAGTAGAGTTGTCGAGGGGGAAGTTCAGGGGTCTACAGACTATCAGCACTTAAAATTAGAGTATGTGCTGCACTAATGTACCGTTCACATGCTCCCATTCATGACAGCTTTTGCTTTATTCAGTTTTAATTAAAGTGACATGCCATACAATATGCTATAGAACCCTGCCTGCTCCTGAAAGAGAGATGTTTCATTAACTCCCACCCATTTTGGAGTTCATGAAACATCTCTCTTTCAGGAGCAGGCGGGATTCTATAGCAGATTGTATGGTATGTCACTTGTTTGAAACAACATGGCTTTCTGGGCAGCTACAACAAAGTGTCATTTATAATTTAAGACTATGAATTTAGTCTGGGGTTTATGGCCTACCTTGCAGCCATGATAGCTATCTGAATCACAAAAACATACAGTAGCTCTCATGTAATATTTTTAAAGGCAAAATGATACCTTATTTTGGCCAGTCATTGAACAGGATATCTGAGATTATTACGAAAAATGACCACAGAATGAGTGAATTGGCAAATGTGCCAATCACAAAACCATCATGACCTTGTTGAACTCCATGAGTAAGATTTTTGCTGACATCAGATTTCAGGATGGAGATCACCTCTTAAGCTGATGAATGATAAATTGTGGGTTGCAGCATGCTTCATTATCAAGTAAATTATCAAAGTTGTTTTCCACTAAACTTTCAGTCTTGAGTAAATGCAGCAGTTTCATTTTGCACTACAGTTTATTCACACAACCTCCTTGAAACTTCCTCATGCTTCTCTGAGCCAACCAGTTATACATGTATGGCCTACATATAACGTCCACAGTTTGTAAATCTATGCTTTGATATACCTTTTTTATTTTTAATGTTTGCCACCTTTCCCCCATATGCACAAGTCTTAGATTTAGATAGACAGATAAACCGCATACATGGTTTTCCCAAAGTCTTTAACCTGGATCAAAGCTATCAGGATTCTGTAATCCCCATTTTGCAGTCCATTTCAACTGTTTTGATTTTCGCCTAGTTTTTAAGATCAGATCTGAGACCCACATCGATATATAGTTATTTGTTAGTCAGGCCACATTCCTTTCAAGTGCTATATAAAATCACATAATATAACCTGCTATGCAATGACTGTGTCTGACATGAAGGAAAATTTGTATATAAATATGATATGTATGAAATACAGCTGCTCAGTTGTTCGTACTATAGGTTTCTTTGTGCCCGATTTCTACTGTTTTCAAGTTTTGCTGTATTCCAGGCTGAGACCAACAGTTTGCTACAACCTGCAAGCTCCATTAAATTCCATTAAGGCATATGGTTGGATCTATACTTATGTAACTGGGTTGTATGACTGACCAAAACCCAAAATTGCTCAGCTTGGTTGGACAGAATAGACTATTCACACTGGCAATTCACAAAAGCATGCCAATCAGCTAGCATTACAGACCTTGTAACAGTCTTTTACAAAAGTTAGCTTTCAATTCCCCTCATTTGTGATGACTGACAATGTTGATTTTATTACATTGTGAAGCTACCTACATGAAGCCTGATGCTAAAGTGATAATTGATTCCTTAACATGAATGTGCTGTGGCATCAATGTTGGAGTATATGAAGGATATATCAGGTCAACACCCTCATAGCAGATTCCCAAAAATGCTCCAAACTGGTACTCATCATGCAGTAGGTAAGTTGGAAGAAGTAGAGAAGGATAACCAACATTCTGCTGCTATCAAATTAGGCTGCAGTGAGAAGGCTCTGCCTGAGAAATATGTGAAGCTCAGCTGGTTTTCCTGTGAGTTACAGTAGAGGAGAACAGAGTAAATAGAGCCACTTTTTACATTCCATGTAAAATGCAAATGTGAATTTATTTCAAACAACACTTATGTATACTTAAGCTTGTTGTCCATCCATAGAAATGAAAACATTGCAACTAACTAATGTTTTAGAGGTATTAGCCATCCAAAATTTGGTCATTTGGCACATCTTACCCCCAGGCAACTATTTCCCGAATTAATGAATTTCCCTAATTAATCAATCGTGTTACTGTCGAATCGTGCTTTCAAGACACGTATAAAAGAAGACATGAGTGTACATTTATTTAACTAATTTATTTGCGGAGCTGAGTACAAAAAAAAATTAACCTGAGTAAAAAATTTTGAGCGATTTTTACCTGAGTACATATATAGTACAGAAAATGTGTATGTTTACCGGAATAGATTCGGCAGACAACTGTGGTAACTGGTTACTTGATTCATTTGCCACACTCAGGAAACATTTTGCCTGATTTTGTCTTACCATGCGGCTGCCGATCTAACTGGTGCGGGAATAGGCTACTACCACCCGCAGGCTACACATTGTTACTGCGGCAGGACCAAACTGGGGCGGATGTACACAAGCAGTTGCCAAATTGTGGTTGTCTGCGTTGATACTTGTGAGTACGAAATCGGTATTACCAATTTGTATTCATAAATGCAGACACTTAATGACAACCTTCAGTCTATCCTGTTTTTCCGTGTTAATTCACTGCACAATGCTAACGTTAGGCTACATTCATTGCTTAGGCCTGAAACAGTTAGCCTATCTCTATCGTTGTGCTATTATTAACCAGCTAAACATCCAGCAGTCGAATAAACAAGAGTTTGGTTGGGCTCTAACGGCAATGTTCATTCTAGATAAATCAATTTTCTTAAAAGCTGTATGCAAGTTCGAGAGCTTAAATAAATGTACACTCATGTCTTCTTGAAAACATGATTTGATAGTAACACAATTGGTTAATTATCGAATATGATTCATTCGGGAAATAGCTGCAGCATGTCTTGGTTGGGAAAGTTAGATGGGTTAGTGCTGGAGACTGCAGGTTTATACACATTTATCCGACAGTCGCCGTGCACTGTAACGTGAGGTTCACTCTTGAAACGTAAGCCTGACTGAACTGGCCTGTTTTTATTTTAATTAAATTTCATGACATTTTATAATATAGGCCTAAAGAATAGCAAAATACATACAAAAATATACAATATACGTCGTAATTTTTTTTTTTTTTTTACTTGCAGTTAACTTAAGTACACAAAAAGCCTAGTTCTTAGTGTTACTAAAAGTAGGCTAATAGTGTTATTCTTTTGAATAAGATTTTAAAAAGATAGATAGATAGATAGATAGATAGATAGATAGATAGATAGATAGATAGATAGATAGTTTCATCACTCCTGCTACACCAAACAAGATATTTGAATTTGAGGTCACATGTAAGGCAGGCTACTTGCCTTACAGTGCACCCAAGTTGAAATGAAGCTTCAAGTAAATGCAGCCTTTGTTTAATCATTTGGCAATAATATGGTGAAGAAGTCAAGAGCGTAAGATCAATGCTGCTTGCTCACCTGGATATTTTCTAAGGTTTTGTCCATGGCTTTTTATCTGGATTCTCTTCTGTCATATCCTGGTACCCTGGAAGCCCTTAGGGAATTTCATGACATTGTAATCCTGATGATACTCATCCCTCTAATCCTTCTCTTTCACATGTCCGTTCATGAATCTCTGGTATCTATGATATTTTCATTTGAAAGAGTGCCCAATAGGCTGTTTCCTAACCTTTCCAATGGAGTCCAACATTTTTTATCGGCCAGTCTCTTCAATCATTTCCTAAAACAACTATTCCAGAGGTGTTTCTGATCCATATATGCCAGTACAGTCATCCACAGACACATTTCTCACCATCAGCAGAATCAGACTGAACCTATCGCCTTCTCCACTTTACCCCCTGTTTTCATTGAATTTTGTCCACTTATAACAATTCAGTGTTATAAGTATCAAATTACATATATTATACTCATAAACAGGTGATATGTCATTACAGTACATTTTTGTCTCACATTTGCATTGCCAATTGTTCCATGCACAGGCATTGTTACTATGCTGATTGTGCTATTTGAGAGGCCATGATCATTTCACTCTTTTGATCACTGTCAGACAAGACATCTCAGTTTATGGCCAACTCAACCATAAAAAGTAAGGCCAGCATTAATGATGTATGTGTGAGGGTAGAGATGGTATCATTCTATGTACAAGCAGGTGCCAGCACATACAAAGTACGAGTATTTGAGAGGTCAACAAAAGGTGAAGAATTTTACTCCCACATATAGGGGGAATTTTGATGCCTACCCAGTGGTATATCACTTCCGTTATATACCTCCTTTTCACACACTCACTTTTACACTTTCTTTTGACACCTTTGACACATGCTAGTTACTGTATTCCACACAACAAACCACACAGTAATATAACAGAGATTATACAACAGAACAAAAGTTGTATATCTTACTAAGAAAGACTGGTAGCTGGACTAGAGTCCTTGCACATTGTTGTGACCTAATTGATATAGTGGTAACCTATGTAACCCTGGTATCTAATCTTGTCCAACCTCTAGTAAGAGAAAAGAAAGCCATGAATAAAACTAAGGAAGGCAATATTATTTAAATACTTAACTGATGACTATGGGGATGATGAAGATTGTGATGATGATGGTTAGGCTACTATTGGTTTTTTTAGTACGAATTGTAATATTTCCAGTAACTAGAGGCTTTGTCGTAGATAAATACTTGTGTCCTAGCGGAAGGCATATACATTATTTTAGCCATTTATTTTGCAATAAAAACAATTTCAACAACCATTTTCCATACAATTCAGGCAGCTATTTGTATAGCCTATAGTTTTCTGTACTGTCGGTACATTGTCACTATGCTTGTATGCTCACAATTCATCCTGGTATTTATAACAGAACTCTCACAACGGGAAACTGGGTTTCCCGTTTGAATTTATCTGTTAACTGCATTTACTGACAACATCGCGCCATACTCTACATTCTTCTATGAAACCAATAAGCAATGTTCCGCTCGATAATGCTGGTTTTGATGCAAAGCCTGAGAAAGCCAACCACAAACTTGACTTGCATGCTAATTTGAGTTGTAACTGTTCTTATCTGGTGTATTCGGAACGTAGCGTTGTTGGTGACGGGTAGCTATAGCTTGCTCCCAGGGTTGCCAGACAAATATTAATTCCCCTTAAAGGTGCTGAAAATTACCTTGCTGTCTTGGCTGGACAAGTGACCCTCTGAGGTTTTGCACCGTCATATCAAATGTGATTACAGACGCTTAATGATGAAGGTCAACTGAACCAAAATGAACCCTTTATCCTTTTATGCTATTTGCATACATCATTGCCGTGTGACAAAGCGATTATTTTTTAAATTTATTTTCAACAGTTCGATTGCTTTGGAGGAAATCTTGCACGGGAACAGTGCAAGCAAGTTGGATAGCTCTCATGCTCCAGTTCAAAATTAGACATTGCTTTTGGCCTGAATTTATTCATAAAATAAGCTATATGTTTTAAAATAGCTGTTTGTAGGCTGCTGTATGCAGTTTCATGTTAGACAATAAACCTTACTGTAGATGTCGTGCCATTCAGAATATCTCGTTCATTATTTAATCATTTATCCAGCCGCCACATATAAAACCCATACTGATGAACGTGGTTTCAGTGGGGTATTTTTCAGCTGAATATAGGGTAGTAAACGTGGTTGGAGTCAAGAACATTTCTGTTCAAGTGGGTAGGGGTTAGGATCATACGCTTCAAGCTCAGCGCAACTGATTGCAGTAGCCAGAAAATCTTTGAAAGGTTTTGTTGTTGTGCTCCCTACAAACACTGTACTAACATGATCTAAAAAAAGGTCTAAAATTTAACGCTAATCGTTGCCCTATTAACCTTGTTCAAAACTTATATAGCTAGAGTGTAAGGACAGTGCAACAGTCTGGGCTCTGGGGGAAAAACTAGGTGAATAAAAATTAAAAGGTTAGAAATGACACCATGAAATTCCTATATCACAGATAATAGCATGACATTGAAAGACACATGGAGATAATTTTTTGAGGGCAGCCATGGAATTTTTGGTGGATTGCCTCTCCAATGTAACATCTATGGAGATGTGTGAGTTTTCCGTCAGCATCTTTGTTGACCATTTGAGATGATACATAGTTCACAAGATCTGACTTATATGATGATATAACCTAAGTAACTCTTTACTCTAAACTACAAAAGTTACTCTTTGGGCAACCTGTTTTCCTCCAGAAGATTTACCGCTGTTTGGATGTATGAGCTGTTTACCGCTGATACAAGAATAACAAGTAGTAGGGAAATGAAGCCTCAAGTTGTTCCAGGACAAAAAGAAAAACAACTTCACTCACTCATGCTGTAGTGCTGCTGCCACATGCCGCTAATATCTCTGTAGTTCTCCTGGGCCAGGTCTGAAACAGCATTAGTTAATGATGGACCAATGTGAAATCACAGTATGGCAATTATGACCGGTGTGTGTTGCGGTCTGTTTGGTTACTGACATTTTTTAATGGTTTTAACAGAAAACAAAAATACTTTTATATGTGTTTGTGATGATTCTGATTTAATTCTCTGCTGCCCCCTGTTGGTTGTAAGCAAACAAAGCAAGACTCCTGCTCAATTGCATTTGAACATAGGCCACATGAATTGATGCTGAAATGTGCACAGAATGATGTTACTCACTCAACATATCCAGTAATTTTGGCATGGAACTGATGAGATGTTTAATCTGTGATAGAATGCTCATGCAAAATGAGACATTGGTATCTCAGTGGTCTGCACTACCTACAGGTTCTAGTTACAAGACAGATTAAATGAGCATGAAACTTTGAATTCAGTGAATGGATGCGCCTGCCTCAAGGTGTAGTCATACCTACCATGATTCATTTCAGTCTAATCAAGAATGCAGAAATTTCCTTGAAATTGTAACTCAGAGGGTCAAGTGTTATTCGGCGCCGTTTCTGAGTAAGAAAAAAGGCTTTCATCAGTGACGTGCCTAGATTGATGTGGTTAGGCTGCTCTGGGGGAAGGTCCGCCGTTGTCAGAGCGGCTTAGAGAGCCTCGTCATCTGAGTCTGTGCCAAGGCAGAATGATCATACGGTCCTTCCTCTGGAGTTCATGCATGAAGACTAGTCTGAGATGAAGCACGGTCCGCTTGGCTTAATCACTTACAGGCATCTAAAAATCACCACAAGTGTATCCCTCAGGTGAAAATAATATCATACATTAAACAAAAATAATGTGCGCAAAGCATCCGGATGAGACAAGATTTAAAAAGGAAGGAACTTCAAATTCAAATCACTTGAGACATTACCTGTTATAACTGTACAATAAGTCCATCGCAAATATCATAGTGTTTGTCAGATGAACAGAATCATCAAACAGGTGTAAGAGAAATGTGTAAATCTCCATGTTGTTGGCATTAATTTATTGCCATTTTGTGTAGTACTAATTTTTCTGCAGCTTACCAACCAACTGCCTTTGTCAGGTCAAAGTTTTGTAAAGCATATATCTTTTACAATGAAAAACTCCATAAAGGTCTGCGGACTGTAGTTAGCTCATGGTTTGTACAGTGTACGACATTATGTAAAATGAAAAGATCAACTGTATATGTATTTAAATGGTCGGCAAAGAACATAAGACATGATATTACTCACTTGTTCCCTTCTCAGTACATCACGTTCACCTGGTACTCGAGCAGAACATATCACTGTTGTTTGAGTCATGCTATCTATAATTGTAAACCACAGAAAACATTGCACTCCATCATGTATCATCATCTACCTTGTCATGACTCTGCTCTATTCTGTCTGTCAGGAGCAGAAGAATGGTGCTCTCTTTCTTCAACACAATTTTGGATTAAATTTCCCTGCCATCCAAAACCTCCACCTTGCTGAATGGCATTGAATTACAATACCAAACATGACCACATGATGGCACACTTTACCACTTCTGCTGAGTAAAATTGTGGCAAAGAGTAATGAGAACATAGCCTGCTCATTTATTTGAAGAGAATTTGTGGCGTCTAGTATTTCAACCCGTCACACCAGGAACAGTTCTATTATTTCTACAGCAATTTTCAAATCCTTTCTGTGTCTTGAGAGCATACACAGGTCTGACCCAAAACAGCCAACTCCAACAGAACCCAAAGAGAACCTTTGATCCAATCAACTGGTGTCAAATTCAACCTGGGTGCGATTCCAGACGGGATGTTTAGTCTGGCTGCAGTGCAACACCATGCAGTGCACTTAATATTAGTTTGCTCATGTGCACATTGGGATTGTCCAGAACCCACTCAAGGTAGCAGCAGCATGTTGTAATTACGGCAGGTGCTGCCCTACAGCCCTCTCTTACCTGATGGAAGTTGTCTTAGGAAAACCAGGCTGCTGCTCTGTGTGATCTTGCTGGGCCAGCAGGGGGCAGTATTTACTTTTGACCAAACAAAATCAACCTCCCTGTCCAATGGGAGGACAGACACTGAGTAGTAGGAGATGCTTTCTCTGGGATGAGATGTTGCAATAAATGCCTAGAGCCCTATAGGCCATTTAAGATGCTATGGCTCTTATTGTTAACAGTATGAAACTGTGAATCATATACAGCAGGTATAGACTACACATGTTTGGTCATTGTGGGGGTGGTGATAGAGATGTGCTTCCGAACAACACACAAACACACACCCCTTTGTAGTGCCCTTAGATCAATGAAAGCTGACACACTGTAAAAATGCAGTAAGCGATTTTGTAATGTTTTCCAGATTTTTAAAATGTTTTTCATCCCATACCTTGGTTTCTGTCTTCCAGCTCCTGCTTTTATTGAAGGAAGGAAAAACCCACTCAGACACTTTTCTCCCTTTCCCTTGTTCTGTCTCTCTCTTCGAGTGACATCACCTTGGTGAGGCAGACCCCTCTGTACAGTACACATCGCACAGAGCTATGCATCCTTCACATTAACAGGGTGAGTAGTTTGTTGGCCACAACTTGAATGCACATATATAAATCCACTTTTCCCATGATTCTCTGATGTTAAGAGAGTATGAACCTAGAATGGAGATACTGGAATTAAATAAGAGATCATCTTAGTAAAGTCAGTTTGTCACAGTGCTATGACAAAAGCTGGCAATGAGTTGTATAATATACCACATACTTTTTATGTACATACAAGGGAATGTAAGAAATAATGTAATTCAACGACAGGAATTTTGGAAGTGCACCATTTGAGGGAGCAAAGAGGAACTTTGTGCTATGGTTTCGAGAAAAAGGGTAGAGTTCAGTGGATATGATCACATTGCAGTGGAACAGTGTGTACCCAGCCCATGTCCTGGGCAGACATACATAGCTTTGTATTGTGTAAATACCCTGACATCTGACATTGTCTTTACACATTCATTTTATTCTGTGCCTCTGATCCAGATTTACAGAGGAAACAAGGACCAAGCAGAACAAACACTACTGCTACATACGTATACATATATAAAAATGAAACTTTCATGTACAAAATTCAATATTTAATGAAAAATAAAAATTCAGGATGCTTTGATGATGATGATGATGATGATAAAAACATATGCCATCTGTCATGTCATTCAAAGTTTAAATAAGAAATAACCTGATTTAAAGTCAACTTTTCAACACTATAAACTTTCTACTATGTAAGGTACAATGTGCCTTGATATGATAAAAATAAATTAGTATGAAGTATGTAATAAGGCTTAAGATGACAAAATCCACCCTTCACCCTAAAATGTTATTTTATTGTTAATGATGCAAAATAAATGCAATATATTACTTTAACATTTGTTGTTAAATGGCATTTCCTATAGATAATAAAGAGTTTAGGTCATCTTGAACAGGTATAGCACATTATACAATATGACATACAGAATGCCATTTACAGTTTTGAGTCATATGTTTGAGTTACATTAAAATACACTTGCAAGCTGCATATGATATTGAATCTGATGGAAAGTATTCTGTCCTACTCCTGCACCACTACATGCCTTTTGAACTTCAAACCCACATCTGATCTGCTTTTCCCCAAATGACAGTTAAACCCCACAGAAATCTCTCTATATACATTTGCCCCCCTCCATAATGACAATGCAACGAAAAAAGTTTTAATCATCTTGTAATTAATATACCAAGGAAAGCAACGCATCAGGAACCAATTATTTAATAACGCTCCTCAGGCTTCACCAATTCCCCCACCCCCCCACCCCTCCTAACCTTTGTTTTTCAGAAGAAGGACAACGTGTGTATCTGTGTTGGAGTGCACTTCCTGTTTGTTGCCATGGTGCTGTTGGCTCAACGGGGTTGGAAGGGTCCAATATCACTGCAGTAATTGAGATCAGATGCTTCCACGACCTCAGCTTTAAGTAACCTGGAAGCATTTATTTTATGAAAAAGATGTTTAGTTAAGTGCAGCAATGTGGCCTAATGAGTCTGGGCCCGGCCCTGTGATGAATATGATTGGTGAAAGCTCTGAAGGCTGGTGCCTGAGCTCTTCCTTCCTCGGTATTGGGTTACAGATTAGCAGACTTCCTGTCCAGTCCATGTATTTGCTTTCCAACTGATCGTTTTTGTGGGGTTCATCATGTATTATTTCAGATGGTCTTTCTCGACAGAACCGCGCGGCCCGGGTAAGAGCTCCTTGGACCCCCATTTATAAGCCAATGAATTAGTTGCACCTGAATTTTTTTTCTTCCTTGTCTTTAAAGTGATAATTAATCATGTTACCCTGTATCTATGGGTAACACAGAGATGGCGTAATTTGTCTCAAAAGAATGGACAGTATCCACCTCAGAGTTGAGAGGGTTATCCCTGTTGCTGTTCCTCCCTCTTACAGAACTGTCTGAACAGTGTCTGTCTTGTCTCCATGGCAATGCTGTACACCTACCACCCTACGACTTGAGCATGGTCATGGTTTTCTATATGGACCACTGACATAGGAACTGCTATGAAGTTATGTAACACACTGCAAAGGGTCTGAACCTGGATTAGTTTTAGCAAACAGATACATAGGGAGCTCAGGTTCATATACAGAAACACATAGGTGTTATAAAAAATACACTGTATCTATCATGATTAAATATCACTGCACATGTTTTAAATGATCAATTAAATGTATTTTGACAAAGAAAGGGAATGAGGGTAACAGATACAATAAGGGCCCAAGATATTAGATACCTCCAATCATATAAATCTGTGTTGTGTATAATCCTGTTTAGCTAGTGATTTAAAAAAGCTGAAACTAGTTAGGCACATCACTACAAAGGTACCAGTTAGCTCAGTCCACTGAGCAGCTGTCACGTGTCACATATCAACCCCTGGGAGACAGGGGTTCAAGTCCCAGCTCTGGCCCTTCTATCCATGCCTCCTCTTCTCTATAACCCTCTCAGCTTTCCTGGTGTCTGAATAAATAAAAAAATACATGAGGACAGTGGCTGGATTTCATAAAACAGTGTAAAATCATGATATGTTTGTATGTTAGCCAAAGGATGCCCAATTGTACAAGCAAAGAGAAGCAACAGTATGAATTACTTAAAGAAGGGATATTGGATGGATGAACATAATAATTTCAGAGAGGGTTTTATTCATTACAGCATTGCATTTCCCCAGCATTGCAGGATAAGAACCAGAATTGAAGTATTGTATAATTGTGTGCACTGGAAAGGATTAATGATTACCTCACTGAGAAAATTCAGACTTAAGTTTTTTTGTGTTTTATTTGTATTTTTGTGTGAGGCTCATGTTTAAGTCATAGCCATACTCCATTGATTTGCATTCACCAGCTGTTTGCATCCTCAGAAAAGAGCCGAGTGATCTCTTGTTACTTCCGTGCCCATATCCACATGGGCCCACAACAACTGATCCAGGTTCCCCAAATTTTCCCTAATTCTAATCACAGAGGAAAAATCTACCTGTTCTACTGAGACATAACCCTTCATCATGTCTGTACTAAGGAGGATACCAACTGTCAGATAGGAGGAGTGGCCGTGTCCAGGTTAGTGGGGGAGGAGGCATGTTTAGCAATGTAGGCCATAACAATACTAAGGTCTTTGAACCAAATATCACACAGCCTCCTGAGCTCAGACAGACTCAAGGTTGATTCATACAGTGAAAAGTAACAAGGTTAAGTACTCCAGGGCCAAGGAACTGGAACCATACTTATATTGACACAATTACCAACACTATCCTTTACGATACTGACACTGATACAGTGATATTATATACTCACTTGTAATGACACTCACACTGATACTGAGGCCCTCTCAAATTGGATGACCGCCATTGTGGCCACTGTAGTCCAGGCCTCCATGTTTAACTTTTGATTGACATTTATTATTGGTAGACCTCTGCTTGTTACAGGACGACGTTTGCAGACACCTACTGCACCCCACTGAATGCATTAATGTCCCATTTCCCTGCCTCTCTGACCCTGGGGGGCCGCCCACAGCAGCCCTCCCGACTCCAGCTCAGAGGATTTCCCAATTAAGTCTAACTGCCCACGCATGCGGGGCAATTAATGACTGACATCCACAAGCTAACTGCTTCCACACCTCTCACCTTCATCGCAGCTGTATCAGTCAACCGGGTCCTAATTCACAAGCCAAACAAACGCGGGTGTTATTCTTACATTACGGCGCCTGCCAAACTCTCTTCCCTCCACATGTGAATCAGAAAGTGGTTTATGAGTGATGTGAGGAATGTGCAATGTGCCCTGTGATCTTTCCCCCTCCACTGGCACGACTCAGCCTATCTCTCTGCACCGTGCATCTAGGGGGTGGGGTGGGGTGGGGTGGGGCGGGGCGGGCAGTTGATTACAGTGGTCTATGGGTGCGAGTGTGACTCCTCGGAGACAGGGGATATCGAGCGCGTAAGTCACTTAGGATCAACACAGGGGCAGGAAATTGTGGCAGGCATAAAGCTAAATATATAATTCCTCCCGCGCCGGTAATCACAGTGTCCAGACGATTTGAATTGACAGCTTAACCACTCAAAGCTCAAAGACGCTCTGTTTGAAGGGATTGCTCTGTGACAGAGTGCATCCCGTACGCCTTGCCTTTAGACCCAGGGGTTTTGCTCCAAGTGGGCGCACGTTTCGCCAAACTGGAATTGCACAGGTCACTTTTGCCGGATACAAGTGGCCGGAAGGAAACAATTTTCCTCCTAGAATTAGTTACCTGATTATGTAGTTGCTCCTACCCCATACCCTCCACCCCCGTTCCCCTCTATGGCAGATGAGTACAACTACTGCCCCAGTGCACCCTGGTATACAGAACCCCACATTCATTGCAGTCATTGCCACAACCTTGGAAACAATTTTCTAATTTTTTCACTTAACCAAAAGTATCAACAATTAAAATGTCCACATCTAACATACACACCAAATATATTCAGATATTTCATATATCATAGATAAAATATTTTTTATACACATTTTTGTATAGATTTACAGTGGGCACAGATACAGTAAAACCAAGGATTATATGTACTCTTAATTTAATTACATTTAGCTCCACTTGCTGAAAATGTATCATTGTAGCGCTCAGTTATGCACGGATTATGTTCATGTACAGTACCTAGACATTCTCTGTTTTTTTTTTCCTTCAAAGCTCAAATGAGCAAAACAGACTCACCCCCTACTCCCCCAGCCCATCCCACCCACCCAACCCAACCCGGTGGAGTCTCTCAGAATATGAAATTCATGCTAAGAATTAATTTCCAGTTTAATTTGCATATGCAATAATTCTGCCCTTATGGCACGAATGTCCTAACAAAATATCTTTTTCCTCCGCATATGGAGGGCATTTTATGCTCATCTTGATTGGATTCTTGATGAGAACGTCAGGTAGCTTGTGCACTCCATTGACGAGGATGTGATGGGCGTTCGGGAGCCAATTCCACGCTGGTGAAGTGATTAAACGCGCACTTGAGTCCCCATAACTATCTGAACAGCGGTGCGAGGATGGATCGTAATCAGCGCACGCAGACAGGACAGGATAATAGCCTGCTTCATTGTGGGAGACCCCGTTGTCAGTCAAGTGCCCAGATTCACGAAACCAGAATATCAATATAACTCCATTGCTTTAAACCCCCAAGACTGATAAATAATTCAGCCCAGAATAATCTGCATGTAAAATAAGCATAGAGCTACTGGGGTTGTCTCCATCCATTCTAAACAGCCTTTTTTTCCAGCAAAGATTCTACTTGCATGTTGTTCAACCTTTGTGATTCATGTGCTACTCACACAACCATTTATCCAATGTAATTTAGTAATTCCTGTACCCTATGAATCACATGTTCAGGTATATAATGTGAAATATTTTTTAAACCAGAGAAAGAAAAGAATATCATCACTATCTTCTCTTTTTGAGAATTTCCAGAGGTCTACTTTTGCGCTGACATAAAAAGTGTTGCATTTCCTTCACTTGGAATACAAACTAGTTGAAAAGCTAAATTCACAGTCATTCACAGATAATGAATCCAGGAGAGAGTGATTACAAACCATTGTCCTTGAAAGTGCCACAACAAGACCAGTTCTGAGAAATGCACAAAGGTAGTGCAATCTTCAGGAATGATACCCTTGCAAACATGTATCAAGATACAAGAGATAATGACCCAAAATGAAAACAGAGTGTAATATAATATACTGTAATGTACTTGAGTTCTCATAACATGAAGCTTTAGAAATATATTGTCACCAGTTTATAACTGAATTCAAGATAAATCAGATTGAGAATGTATAGAAACCTTCTTGATCAGACAAACATTAGGGCTATTTTTGATAAAATGTTTTTCTCATGACTGATTGAATTTTGTGGGAATACAGGGGAACTAAAATATTAAATCAAAACAGTCTGCAGCAATTTGCTTATTTGGTTATCAGGTATTGTTATATTTAAACCACTGCTTATTATAAGTCTAACCATTTATTCTAATGAACCGTAACTTGCTCAATGGTTTAATGTGTTTGATTAAAAGTCTCCACGGTGCTTTTAGCTGTGCCATTACTGGCTGGGAGAATGAAAGCAATTGGATTTGAATGGGCAGCACAGTATGACCTGGCACTGAAAAAAGTGTGAAGTTTTGGGAACACTTAGGTCTAATGAACACTTTGAGAGAAACCAGTGTGCTAAGGAGACAGTGTATATTGTCGCACAAACTTAAGAATCTCATAGCATGTTTATGAGGTTTGCTTGGATGTACAGGCCTGTGGGCTTTGGTCTGTCTAAAAGGGTGGAACCTGTCTAAGAGAAACCTATTTTCATTCTCTCCCTGATCTCCAAACACTGTGGCTTTTTTTTATTTTCCTTTGGATTCATTTTTAAAACAAGCAAAGAGGTAAAAAAAAAAAAAAAAAAACCCTTGTGTCCTCCTGAGCACACGTACCCTGCCTCGATAGCATATATTTTCCTCAGAATGTATCCGTTTGGACACCGTTAGCACTTCCTAGGTGTGTTCCTTACCACTCGGGCTCATCTGCATTCATTGCCAATGGTTCAAAAGAGAGGTCACTGAAATTGGCGAAGAACCCTGCGTACCTCCACACACAGCCAAAGCAGTGAGCACTCAATTTGCATGTTTACCAAGGCCATTTAGAGCTGTATATTTTCACCAGCAGAGTAAAAAAATACATTAAGTCTCCTGCTTTGCCTTCCCTATGTGTCCCTTTGGCAGTAGTAAACAGGGAGACGTACTGTATCCCACTTGATAAATGTCAACTGAAATGAGGCTATCAGCTGAAAGCAATTTGCAAGTCTGCATTCAGACCAGGGACTCGTGATTTTTACTGCTTCATCTATCATGAGCCGCTGTTTCTGGCCAAGATACACAATGCCCTTTAATTGCTGACATATGGACCCAAAGCATAAAAAGTGCCATTTTCTCCTTTTCTGTACATGAACTCCTGTTTATTTAATGACCAGAGTATTTTTGTCCATTGGAAATAATGCTTTTGAGAGTAGGTCCAGCATAATGTATGATTTCCTGTGTTTGTTGAAAGGATAGCCACAGTGCCAGGATTTTGGCTCTTGATCTCAAGAGTACACTGACCCACAATCTGTTGTTGAAAGTGTGACCAAAATCACCCCAGGGAATAGAGTCTCAGTGACTATGCTTGTATCCAGGCTAAACTGGCAGTGATGCTGTAGTCATTTCTATGAGCTAAACATTTGTATTCCATTACCAATGGCTACAGAACTGTAAACTATGGAAGCAATAGTTTCTCCTGACAGACATTTATCACTTTAGTATTACACTGCAAGTCATAAAACTTCAAAACTATTTCAATTTAATGCACTAGTTATGGTCAGACCACGGACAAATGGCAATTATGCATGACGACTTCACTGTCAACTGAACTTCATTTCCAGCTTGCTGAAGTCAGTGGAGGCAGAATACTTGCTCCAGGCATTTTTCACTTTGTATTCACATAACACTTCCATTAACATTAATGATCACACAAGACCACATTATTGATTGCACTTCAGCAAGCTCACTTATTCATCAGCAGAACACGAAAATGCTTCTGTTGACTCTTTAAATGATCCAAGACTCATGCGAAAACAGAACAACCTCATCAACCTCCCAACAAAAAAAAAGGGGGGCGGGGGATGGGGGAGGATTTTTCAGATCTGAGGCTGTCAACTTTTGAACGCTAATAAATGCCAGAACCAAACATCCAGAGGTACAGAGGCATATTCAGCACAAGGTCATCGTTCCTGAGATGCGTAGGGAAGGCCACATGACCATAAAGACATTGAAAATGCCCTGTCAACACAGGACAGTGTGTCACTGATATGACGACAAGTGGCACAACCATCTGTTACGTTTGAGGCATGGGACTCAGCACAAAGTCACTCAAAACTGAAGCGGTGATGGTACCCATAAATACTGTGTGCCCTCACTAGGTTCACTTTGGTAGCAATATTAATCCCTGAAGTTGATTGAAAGACCGACTTGACTCTACAGAATCATTGTCAGATGGAATCTAAAACAAATGTTGGCACCACATTAATAGCTGTGATCCCACAGTGAGGTTCTCTATCCCATCACCACAAAGTTTACATTCAGTGTGGCGCTTTCTACATAAACACAGAAATTGTGGCACTGGCTTGATTAAAAGGAGGACCCAAAATCACATTAAAAGTCCATTTTTCCCCAGGTTGTTTGAAAGCGTGCATGGCGAGGGAGCCAACAGTTTCTGGGGGAGGGATGCCTGGCCCTTGTTTACGCATGAGTGCAGCGCACAAACATCGTTCAGCACCACCCTTGGGCTGTGGGCTGCATTTAAAGACAAAGAATTGTTGATTTGCTTTCATCTTTTTTTATTTCAAAAAATGGACACAGTTCCTATCCAAGAACGCCACAGGCAACTCAGGACAGTGAGACACAAAAAAAGGCGAAAATGGAAGAGGAAAAAAAAAAAAACACACATACAGTAAGATTATCTCTTGTGGATATCATCCCAGTAGCTCCTTGGTCTTGGTGGTGAGTTGTTTGTCTATGTCAGCTGTAAAACTGTCTGTCATTTGCTGAATCTGGTCAATGAAAAAAGGCAAAAGTTACAGCAGAACATCCACAGCTTTGACTGGATGTTACAGAGCAAAATTCATCAGACAAGCAGATTTATTCAGCATGGGAAATGGATATGAATTTTCCTATTAATATATAAATGGGATGCATGGAAGAAATACATTTCTAAGAAAATGTACGTAACAAAACTAAAACATCACTATAGGCCTGACTAAATTTAACAAATCTGAGACATCAATCACCATCAACTCACCCTGTAATGATATAAATACATCTAATGAGAATCTCTCATGGGTCGCATGGTCAGTATCGCTGACTTCAGTTGAAACTGTTTTTCCTTGGTCTCAGTCTGCCACAGTGAGGTAATTTACCTGCTTCTCTATCAACCTGATGGTGTCTTCAGACACTCCTTCCTTTGACTTCTTTAATTGTGAAACGGCGCTGGACCGCACCCTTCGCAGTGACTCCTTGGCCTTGTTGCTGAGCTGCTTGGCCAGCTTGGCCAGATTCTCCCTGTGCTCTCGAGTTACCCTGAGGGCCAGAGATATCCACCAGATTCGAATGATTATGTGATCAGATAACGGTAACACAAACAATCCCAAAACGTGCTGCTGAAAGAGAGCCAAAGCAATGCACACAGTGCAAACTATTCCAGGACCTAGTGCCATAACAGCACTCGTGAGTCCTGAGACAGCTATTCGTCCAAACATAATTTGACCGAAATGGAGATGGACAAACTCTAGTTGCCCTTCATATAATGTGTTGCTGGTAGCCAAATAGGCAGTAATGCCCATTTTGATGTCAATGTCTTTGTGTGTCTTTAATCAGGTAACTCATTAAGTATCATTAAAGATGACATGTGTTTCTTGATATATGTACAGTGGTGTAAGGTCATACAGTACTGTATACATGAAGAATAGCTGCACTTCTATGGAAGCATCACTGAGTTATGGTATTATCCTGTTAGCTTTGGCCTTCTGCAGCACCCATTCTGTACAGTTCTTCAAAATAATGCATTTGCAAAATGAAAGACTTCCTTCAGTCCTTTAATCTACAAATCTGGCTAAAATCAATTCATTTTTTTAAAGTAACTAATCCACATTTAATCACACTTGTGTCCTTTACCGATTGTGAACATGGGTTATAATTAGGGCTCTGTGAAAATCCCAGGTTATCTTGCATCAGAGCTAATTGTGGAATCATCTAAGTTAATTACTCAGTGTAATATATTACACAATGATGCAACCAACTGAAATGTCCACCAAAAATGTATTGTATGGCATGGGCACATACAATATAACATACAATTAAGTACAAGGGAATAATTCCAATACCAGTAAGTCTGATTAAATTTAACTACTGTCAACTTTGCAGTCACTGAAAATGACACTAAAAATCAAACCAGGTTAAAAGACACTTTAGCAAAAAAAAATAGGCCACATTTAGCTGTACATAAGCCTAATTAAGCAAGACTGAAACTGACCAGCTGCAGTGAGTTCAAAGCATCCAAAAACATACACAGTGAGTCAAAATTTGAACTTTCTCTTATCATGAGTTCCCTTATCATGAGAAGTTTGAAGTGGTAAAAAATCTATTATAAGACTGATTGCTTGTTATTATAAGCTTGTTTATCCCTATGATTGAAGATTGACATATATTTCAGAGGTTTAAATTGATAATTAGTAAGCACCAAATACTCCAGACAGGAGTTTAAGGAAAGTGATGCTCCTTAAGTCATTCAAATCTATAATGCTTAATGTTAAAATTATTGCCTGAATTACTACTGTTGCATACCTAGCTTCTATCAAAAAGCAGCAGAGCTGTATGATATGACCCCAAAGAAAGAAATCTAGTTTTATTCCATTTACGTGCAGGTCTACAATGCCTGGAGAAGAGCCACAGCAGAGGTACATGTGAGGGTAAGAAATTACAGACAAAAGTTCAGAGAGTTCAAAGATTCAGGGGCTGAAAGCAGTGCTGGATCTACATTACAGCTTTTCTAACAGATGGGTATGATTTTAGACACATGCATATATTAGATCAAACATGATGACTGACTAGTCATTTAAAGTAATTATACTGGAAGGCTGGTGACATAACCTTCAAAGAAAGGTCACTGGTATAGAAAGTTAACCTCTTCAACAAGATAAGGGACCTGAACCTCCATTTTGTCATGATACAGGACTAAAAAGTTCATCCAGCATTCAAGAGTGTTTTTGTTGGTGCAACAATTTCTTTAAACTCGCAAAGCCTAATTCCATTTGCAAACAGTCCGTGAATGGTGCCTGTTTATTGTGCCGCAAACAATAACAATAATTGCTTATTTCAGGATAATCATGTAAGCGACTCTCCTTATAAATGCAAATGTTCAGCTCTGCACTGATTACTGGGCCAGGCTTCTATTCCTCTCTGCTATACAAGCACCTGCTCAAGTTGCTGGGCTTAAAAAAGCAAGAAGAACCAAGAAATATTTTTGTGGGTTTAGAATGTGTGGCCAGAACATCAAACTATTTTGACTGGCAGCGGTGAAGAGTTACATTCATGCTGCTGGGCCCGTGATCAGAGCAGATCAAGTCTCTGTGAGAACACGAAGGTTCCAACTGGTTCCAACTGGGGAATACCACTATTAAGTAAATTAAAGCCTGAATGCATTAATGCTTCAGGTCAAAGTTGCTCTCTCTATGGCATACGAACTTTATATTCCTTAAATTGCTGTACATCTAAATTGTATTGTGCTTGTCACCATACTTCAAAGTCTTCTTAATTGTTGTGAAGCCTAACATTAACTTGTCATGTCCTTGTAATGCTATGAGATACAATGGGCGTCACTGGACATGGTAATAAGTTTTACAATTTATCATAACGTTCTTGATCTTTTTTCAGTAGATGCCTGAGTTTTATGCTTTAAAAATCACAGGGAAATGAAGCCAGTATTACAATTTAAAAGGGCTTGGAGGAGCACATAGATAGTGCTACCAAGTGGTCTGAGGCAACAGGCACTGTGGTCTGGTCTGCATGCTACCATTATACCTCTGAACCCACTAAAGCAGCCATGGCCTGGGAGTGCGACTAGCCTCTGGCACTCTTACTCACTTGGGAGTGGGCACCCTGATGATGGCTCCATCGACCTCAGGGTTGAGCTTCATGCTGCACTCTCTCAGGGCTTGGGCAGCCGCCGCCGTGGCCTGTGGGCAGATCAAAGAGAAGGGCATTAGGGGTAATGGCTGCCAGCTGGGGCGCACTTACCTACCTGCACTACCATATTCAGACTTCAAACCCCCCCCGGCCCCCCAACCCCTCCACAGATCATAAGAGCACCAGGAAAAGGGGCTGGCTGGACTGCCTTTGATCCACAATGAGATCGTACCTTCTCTCCAAAGACGGGCTGCAGAGGGAGGGGAATGAAAGGACAGAAAGAGGAGAAAAAGCGTGCACAGTGTGGAAGTGCTGCAGGGCAGTGTCAGATCCTTCTTCTCTCAGGCAGGTTTGAGAGACTGCAGTGCAGTGGCTGACCTCTGCTGCCCTGGCTCTGCGTACCCACAATGCAATGCAACACAAGATGGTGCATGACACAATGGAAGGAGTTAAAGACCTCAAAACTGACTCCGAGCTGTCTGATGTGTTCACTAACTGCTGAACATGAGGTGGTGCATGTGTTTTAGGGGAGGAGCAGGAGCTTCATGAAAGTCAGCTCAAGGACTCAGCTCAGTAGAGTAGGGCAAATAAGGACAACATGTAGGTGAACACACAAGGTATGAACACAATATATATAAGCTTAACACACGGGGGAGACAGAACTGGGCTCAGCACACACTGACTTCACTGCTCTGTACTTTGTAAGCTGTATTCCATAAATCAGATGGTCACTTGAAATATGCAGGAATATTTTGTACCTCCTGTGCCACAACCTAAACTGTGATAAAGAACACAAGGAACTTTGCAGCAAAAATCTGAAGTAAAACCTCAATTTAAAAACCTTTCTCAATTGTTGATGTTTAAACACTGAAAACTGGCACAGAGAATATGGTTAATCTGTGATTAGTTATTTTATCACTTCTGTCAATAAATCCATACAAAAACAGCCAAATGTGTAATTCTTTTATTTCTCCTGGACAATAAACGCATTACATAGCGTAGCTTAATTATTCTCTGAATTGTATGCACAGAGGTTTCAAAAAAGCTCGAGTTACAGAGAGAGCTGGGAGACTACACAGTTTTGTAAACACCAGGCATGTTCTGGTTAACATGTTAAAAAAGGCTGCAGAATTAACCTTGATATGATTGAATACTGCCGGTTCAAAGGGAGCAGAGGCTTCCATATGTAAGCACTATAAAAACACCTCCATAATGATACTGATGCCACACATGAAACTTTGCGCTCTCAAGAACAGAGTGCTGTAATTAATGCCCTCTGTAGACCAGTTTAACAGCTATGGGATCTTAGTGGGGCTATACCTTTTGGGTTTTATTTGATTTTAATGAATTGTGGGAAAACAATGCTCTCTCTAAGGGATATGTGTAATGGATTAGAATCATTATGAGCCTGTTTGGCTTTGCTGGGTATTCGGTCTGGTTCTGCAGGGATGTTAGGTAATGAGGGGTGGTGTTTCTGCCCAGTGCTGTTTCAATTTGTTGGATGTCAAATATCTGAGAAAGAGCACCATGATCTCAGCAACGCAGAGATGTCATTGCTTATACAGTTATCTCATACGTGACAATTCATAACTTGTGGAAAATTTTGTGAATATTTCCAAATGTATTTGTTTTAGACCACACGAATGTTTACTTTCAAGGCATAACTGTTATTTTCAATTTTTTTGCATGAACCCACTGGTAAAGAGCTCACTGAAACATTTTTACAAAAAGTCACGGATAATCATACACCTTACTTATCAGAGAGAATGTTACATGTAGATTTACACTCAATACTCAAACTGTTGTGTTTTTTTCCATTGGCAACATCGTACCAGGAGGCTTGGTGTGGCATTGAGGTACAGCTAAAGCCCAAAAAGATCAAACGACACACGTTTACTTCATGGATTCAGGAAAAGCGTAGTCTCTCAATACAGGAAAAAATAAACCACACACACAAAAAAAAAACATTAATCCCCCCCCAGACCTACAGGACCAACCTGGGTAACAGGCCCCATCAATAACCGCGGAGGACATTATCGGAGGAGGTGGGGAGTGTGTCGGCGGCTGCCTGTGAAGTGCATGCCTGCGGAGAAATTGCACCGGCGCGGCCCTCAGCTGGAGGAGCAGAGCCCGGTCACTTCCTCTCCCTGACAGCACGCCACAGACTCTTGGCCTTTGTTTCAATAGCTCTTTAAGAACAAAGGGGCTCCCAAATAATCAATCAATTTGTCTGAAGTGAGGCAACAGAAAAAACAGATTCAGGTTTCAGCGGCAGAGAGAACTATAGACCTTCCCTTTCACATGCAAAATTTGGGAGAGAGTGTGTGGATGCAGAAAGGGGCTCAAATTTATATACATTTTTTGTTTTCCCTTCGTTGTGTAGTCCATCGCCTCCGTTTGAACTTTTCTCTTAATCTTAGCACTAGGGGGTCACGAGCACAAAACAATGTATTGGGAAAAAAAAATCGTCAGGTAAACCATCTCACACAACGCCCCTGTGTGCCTTTTGGACTTCAGTATGATGTCATTACACGGCATTAAGTCAAAGTCATTAAGCCTGCAGCATTAAGTCAAATAGTGCACAAGAGCCTGTGCCTGGCTGTTGCCATGGATACCCAGGTAATGGAGTAGTTACAATCTGAGGGGACCCGGGCCGTGGTCATGGAAACACCCATCTGGATTGCTCACAATTACAACAAGTATTTTGGTACACCAGAATAATAATGCCGTTCATAATTTGTAAGAAAACACTGTGATGACTCAGGCAGTTCACACCCTGCCCATACCATGTCTTACCTCAGGGAAGCCGGTCATGTTGACCACAATGAGCTGTGGAGACTTCAGTGAGATCTGGCCCAGCTGGTTGATTGGGAACCGTCCATCCTTTGTATTGACAATGATGTGGTCCAAGGCTCCTGATGAGAAAAGAGCAGAGAGTTGAGGTACGAGCTTGAAATGAACAGACCCGTCTAGAAAGCCATAGGATTCAGGCATGACTAGGACAACACAGTCAGCTGGAGTTCATGTTGGACATGACCACAACCACAGCTCTGGAGCTCTGCTTATTTCACCACAACATCACAACACAGGAACTGCTTTGTGTCTGAGTAAATACCCAGGTCCATTATACATTATGGAAGCCTTCACTGTGCTCTGGGCTGTAGGTTAAGGGGAACTCTGCTCTGTGAGTCCATACACAACCATGCTCCCCTCCTCCTCACACACCAGAGAAACAGACCCATTTGCCAGCATGCGTCTCCTTGCTTTGTCTGGTTTAACTCAAGCTCTTTCTTTCCTCTGCCTCTGTCTTATTTCATCATTCTTCCTGTTGTGGCTGAAGGGAGCGTGCACTATGGGGCCGAGTAGGATCTTTTGCCAACATACTTTGTACACTTTGATCTTTCCAGCTATTTTGAAGGAAAAATAGTCAGATCTAATATAAAAAACACACAATGTCAAATAGTCTTTTCCTTAATAGCATCTGAGGGTGAACAAATATTAATTTCCAAAATGTGGCTAATAAGTTATATTAATATAAAACTCTGTGCAAGAGGTTTAAAAAATGATACTTCCATCAACAGCAGTGTGTATGTAAGGCTCAGACTCTAGCCAACTCCCAAAGAAATAATCAAAAGCCAGGCCTGGCCAAACAAAGCATAAATACATAACACAGTAATTCCACTGCTGTTGAATTAAAAAAACCTGCAGGTTTGCAGGGGTAGAGGACTCTGAAGTCAATGTCTGGGAGAGTGCCCTGGTCTGTGGGTTTTGGTGGATGTGAGTGGACTGGTCTCCAACCATGTCTCAAACCTGTGACCTGCCACTGCCATTACCCAACGCTCCGATGCCGCCAGTACCTGCGCATCGGCTCTGCCTGCACATCTGCTAGCACTTGCAGTGACCATGCTGGCACTTCCCCTGCCTTGTCGAAAACGAGACTCTGCAAGGAAGCGATTACCAAAATGGGCTCTTCCTGGTCAGGACATGACCCTTCATCTCCCTCTCTTTTTTTTTCTTAAACAACTTACTTTCCAATTTTTCTTTATTCCCCAATTTGAAATGTCCAATTGTGTTGCAGACCCATCCCCACAGCTGCAATGACTTCCAAAGGGCACGCACTTGCACACAAGTCCTCAGACATGCTGCGTTCGCTCTAAAATCCACCAGCTGAGCTACACCATTATGGTGGTGAAAGGCTGTACAGCTGACCTAGATGAAGCAGAAGCAGACAGACCACAATCACTTCATAAAAGAGAGGTAGAACTACTACACAATGGGGTGTGAAACACAAGGGAAACTGAGCTGGCCATAATTGGCACTGGTAGTATTTTATATGGAGTCCATTTTTGCAATAACAAATAGTGCTTTAGCTGAATTGACTGACCAGCTTTTGAGTCACAGCAGCGTACCATGTGGCACTCAGAGCAAAAAATGATGGGTGTCTGTCCGACAGGGCAGGGGTAAGATCACTGGCTGAGTAAATGGCTTCTCCCTCGTTTCGGGGGTGTGAGGTCCTGCCCGTCTGCCGGAAACAGGATTTTATTTCCTCAGGGTCATATTTCACTACAGAGCAGATAGGGCGAGGTTAGCTTGGAGGTGGACAAGGGTGACGTCAGGGACAGTTGGGGATTTGTGGCCGAGTCTCCCACAGTAAATCCTACTCCCCTCCGGCTGATAGATGCACTCATGGAACAATATCCTCACGCAGCAAATGGATGTGGAGCTGAGTATCGCAGCTGTCCGGGGGGCCTTAGGTTCATGGCGAGCGTTGTGTGAGGTTACCCTAATCCTGTGACCGACAGCCTGTCACAATGCGGGCCCATAACCCTGGGCCAGAGGCCCTGGATCAGCCCATGCCTGAGTTCTGTCAGAGTGAGGGACTGATCCTGGGTCACCGGATCAATCCGCCTTCCACAGCACACTGCCCTCAGTGGAGGTGTCTTTCAGCCTCCCTCTACAGTAAACACACCACATAATGAAACCCAGATGAGACTGTTACTGAACCGTCAATCTCCTAAAAATGATGTAATTTTATTCCAGCCGTCTTCCAAGTTCTTTTCTCTCTTGTTAAATTTACCGTCAGGCCAAATCCTTCCGCTTCCATGAGTAATTCTGCATCTGGACTCCGAACAGAAGACGGAACAGACAGAGGTGAACAAGAGACCCGGGCGCGTTTAATGCAACTCAAACTGACGTGTGGGCCAAGCAAACATGCTGCTGCCTCTCCCTCCTCCTGGGCTTCCCGGGGCTGAGGCACGTTGACCCGGAAGTGCTTGAGGAAAGAGGGCCAGACCAGTCCTGCTAATGTGACCTCTGTGCTGACGGGCAGTGAGAAAGTGGGTGTTGAGATGCAGCATGAGCATTAATTCTGGAGCAATGAGGGTCCCCATCCAAGGGAAACGTGTCACACATCCAGCTGCAGTACCCATCGACTGCTTCCTTCAAACAAGATAAACTGCACTTTAACCCCCTCAATTCAATTTTTTATATGAATCATGCAATTTAAATTATTTTTAATAAATGATTAAAAATAATTAATTTTTTAAAGATTATTTAATGATCATTTAAGTATTTAAATGATTATTTATGTTAAAATAGTGGAATTAGGCATGGATGTAGTTACACTGATGGTGCAGAATGTGGGAAAATATTCATGAATATTCAATATGTCTGTGTTGAAAAAAAACCCATGATTGGGAGCCAGGTTTGACTGCTGCAGCACAGCGAGGGAAGGTGAAAGGTGAGCATTGATGCATCTACACCTGACAAACACCCCTTACCAGGTGCTCTCTATCGACAGGTCAGCGGGCCACCTACCGGGAGAGGTGCGGATGCTCAGGTTGCGGTTGAAGTCATCTTTCAGAGCCATCAGCACGGCTGCCATGTCCTCCTTCACCTCATCCAGGCTGATGATGTCCTCCACCAGCGCCACATTGATGTTCACTTTCGTCTGCTGCCCCTTCGCTTTTGCTGGAGCAAAGGAAATGGTATACAATATATATGATAAATAATAATACATATACATGCCGCTGCAGCAGATTAGACAATTCAGCATGTTAGTACAATTCAGCATGCTTTATGATGGACACATACAAGTCTGCTCTTGTGTAGTGGGCGCTATAGGTTAACCGCTGTCTCAGTTTGATGCCATAGCTGGGCAATGCGGGTGCATTGCTGAAAGTAAAGACACTGATCTGAGCAAGAAAAGGCTCACAATTCAGACAGTGGTCCACTCCTCCAGTAATGTGAAGAGCATGCCGATGACCCAGTTGACGCCATGTTTTTGAAGTGAACAAACACATTACTATACATCATAAATAATATCAAACAGCAATATTTGACTGAAGGTTCTCTTTAAAAGGGAAATAGAAATGAAAGGGATGGACCGACATGCAGGTATATGACTTTGGCTATTAGGAATAAAAGCAAGACAGAAACACAGAATAAACACCCGCTTAAAAGGAGCAAAGAGAGACAGCCGAACCCCCGCAGGGCTTTAGAATAAGCGCTACACAGAGTGCTGTTATAATGAAAAGATCACACAGGAGCCCTTCTGCTACCCCTATGTGTGGCCCCTGAGGACCTGTCAGATATGAGGCTGCTCAGCGGTAGATGAGAGGCGTATGTGCTTCACTCACCTTTGCTCTTCTTGGTGGCGTATAGGCGGGCGAGGGTGAGGGAGGGCGGTATGACCCCTTCCTGCCCGGGTCTGGGCCCTGGTCGGTTTTGAAGCCCGGGGGCGAGGTTTGCGAAAGCCCCCAGACGGGACGTGGCGAGGGGGGCCACAGACTGACACACCGGGGGCCTGAGGAGGCCGAGCTGCCTCAGAGCCATGCCTGGGTCACCGTGCTGACTGCAGTCTGAAACACAGCGTCAACACAGCACAAAATAAGACGGCTTCAGCGGTGCTGTGTATAAAGGCATTGGCGGTTGCCGGAGTTCTGCGTCAACACTTTGTAATTCAAAGTAAGAGGGCTGCAGTATGTCTTCAAGACAGTGTGGTTTAACATCTGGTGATACTGCCCAAACTTTAAAATCTGACTGTTTTTTCATGGGAAGACAGACCTCCATTAAATACCTTTGGGCTGTATCACGTGTCAATATTCGTTGTTCTCTAACTGAGACAGGCAAAAGGAACATGAGTATATAGAGAAAGTATTTACTATTCAGACTGTGTTGTAAGTAATGGGCAAGCACTTGCAAGTTTTTCTCCTTTTATGGCTGGCAAGCAACATGACCCACTGAAAAGGTTCTCAAACTCCCAGCGGTAGCACAACTCAACAGCTCCATCAGAACCTGAGCGTTCAAATCCCTTTTTTCCCCCATTGTATTATTCTTCCCCAATAGCAAAATGACTAACGCTATTGAGAGTAATCAGTGCAAGCATTGCTGCAGCTGTGAGGAAATGTATTTTTGCGGTACATTTTATGTGAGCCAGTGATTATTTCTAAGCGCTTAACAATAGACCAAACTTACACAGCATTTCATGGCACATCTCATTAAGAAGTGCATCGAGATATGATGTCCTTTTCTTGCATTTTTTCCTTTTTCACCACCTTAATTTAACTACTGTTCCAATATAGTTCCCACTGTTATTTGGACACCTTACAAGCACTAGATTATTAGCAAGATGCAATCAATCATTAAATTATAAAACATCAGATCCATACAACAAACACAATGAAATTTCATTGTCTTAATCTATACACAAGGGGCAACACAGGACTACAGGAGACAGTATCAGTTGGAGGAAATAAAGACTTCTCCTCATGACAACTGGTATCCAGTGGTCCCCTGGCAAGTGATGACAAGGAGTTCTCAGACGATTAACTTAAAATTATTCAATTCTACTCTGCACCTTATCATGCTATGGGATAACTGAGGGCATTAAAAGCCAATCTTATTTTAATCTGAGTCTGGAAGGATGGTGAAAAACCACCCTCAGTAAAAGGGGTGTACTGGGAAAAAACAGCGCAAACCCTGAAAAGCTCCTCCTAACATTTGGTGCACAGAACAAGCTTACATGAACAAGAATTAGCAGACAAATCTGCTTTCACCAAAAAGTACACTTCACTGATACAACCTATACTTTATTACAAAGTGGAAAAGACTACTACATTAATGTGATATATACTGGATGGCTTATTAATCCGTTAGTATTCGGTTAAATCACCACCAATTGTATCACTTCAGCAGTCATGACAGTAAGCTACAATAACTTGTCTGAAAGGGCAACATTTCAATGAGCCAGTAGAGGGCACTATGCTTATCCTACATAAGTGAGCTCTACAATTAGTGAGAAACAATCATGTTCAACAACTCCACATACATACTTTTGATACACTTCATCAAAAGTATAATGATATTTATTCAACAAAAGGTAGAACCTCGTACCACCTGAGAAATTCAATTTTCCCTTAGGGCGTTCTTCAGGGAAACTCCCCTGAGACACTGGTGGGCAGAAAATCCCTCTCACCTCTCCATATCAGAATCTTGGTCAGCCATACCTTTCATTTTCAATGGGTCTGAACAAACTCAATGATGTGTCTGACAGCAGAAGACATCCTCTATTGTGCTAGACAAATTAATACGACCGAGCCGTGTTAAGAGTAATGAAGCTCTTGACGTTGCGCAGGTGGATACAGCACCACCCCTCTCTCAGGGCCTCCGTGTTACATCTGGGTGTGAGGTTTCAGCCTAGTCATAATACGGTCTCGGTCTGCGTGAGCCAGGCCGGCATGCGTGGACAGGACCTGGCTGCTGTGTTTACGGTCTGCAGATCTCTACTGTATCAATAATATCTCAACAGCAAGAGCTAAATGTGAGCACCGAACCAGCGACTTCTCTAAACAAATCAGATCTTATCACATAAAATAATATGTGGGGAAGGATCACTGACAGACATACTGGCTATTGTTAAAAGATTTTTTTTTTTTTTTTTTTAAATGAAACTCGTTGGTATTGTGTCATTAAGCGGAGACATTACCATCAGCGGTTGGCTTGAAAGCAGGCGAAGAGAGAAAGAGGGAGACGGTGGCCGCCTTTAGAACGGAGGTCAAGCAGAAAAATGTTACGCAGGTGTTTGGTGTAATACAGAGTGCCCCTCTGTTTGATTCTACGTTTAATGACTGGGGCCAGCTGCCTGACTCGCGTGCGTGATCCAACCTCACAGAAGCATACAGTTTCAAAGATGAGCTTTCCAAATGTTTACATAAAAGATGGATGCCTGCTTATCATTCCCCCCATCTCCCTTCTTCAGCTGGCTCAAAAAGCTTATGTAGCTGCTGGCTTTCTGTAGGTGGTTTAAAGCAGTAGTACTTTGAGCACTGCTGTATCCCAGAGTTCAAAACCGAGTCTGGATTGTGCTACTGTTCCAGTGTTGACTGGCCAGGTGCCCTGATGGACAATACATAATTACCCATGCCATTGCCCAAGAGTTCACTCAGCAGGGTGTGCCCCATTACATCGGTCATGGAAAATGACTCTTATTGTCAGGTGAGAGCCTGTACTCTTATGGTGACAGCCATGCGAGATGCTAAGGGTTTAAGAAAGTGGCTGTGGGCTGACAGATGACCCTGCAGTGGTAGCTCAGGCTTTCAGCTGCAAGCGGGAATTCCAAACTGGGCCAAACATGAAACCTACAGGGTAAAAAATGTTCCCTGAAAAAGATGTTTCAAAGAACATGAAAAATACATTTTAAATTTACACAGGATTTTTTGCAGATTTATGTAGCTACAGTCCACAATCCTCAACTACCTGTCTTTGGTTAACCAAATATTACATTTTTAATCTGGTATTTGTAGCATTTGGCAAGCCAGGAAATTTGCAATTAGGGTACCTGTCTGAATGCAGTGGACAGCAGTGAGTTTAATTTTTATGACAGAAAAATGTTATACTGAAATATCCATTGCACGGCTGCAGCTCAGTCAAAATGTAAAGCTAACAGCACAAAAATTCACCCTTACCTTACAAAATATTGTACACATATAATAGCTCTACCTGCAGTCCAAACATTTACTTTTGCAACCCTGGGAAGGCACAATGGTGATGGTGAAGCTTTTGTTTAAAAATGGCAATATCTTTTAAAAATTACTCTCTGATTTAACATATATTGTGAGTTCAAAAGCCTTGGAACAGTGACTAAAGGCAACAAATTACAAAAGGCAGTTGCATAAATGACATGGCTTTGTATGACCTGAGGTTAGAGATAACCTGACATCTTGTATTCAAGAGGTTGCAGTTAATTCGCCACTGCCAGGCAAAACCACAACAATTCAAAAGATGTCAACAAGATTCTAAACTACACTACATCTAAAGGTGAAAAACCACTGTTTTGAGACATGAAAATGACATTATGTTGCACTTGGTTGGACAATCATATTCATAACAGATATTCAGTTGATATGGAATGACCCTTTTCAGGGGAATACACTCACTAAATGAAATAACTTTTGTAATGTGTCAGTCTACAGCATAACTGTTGCCATTTCAATAGATTTAATGAGACATTTTCTAAGGATGTGTTCATGTGCCAAACAGTCAGCCCAGCATATAGTATGAAACATCAGCATAAAGTGGTGAAACCACAGCAAATCACCCAGGAGCTCTTCTGACCACTACAATTCATGTCTGGATACAGTCACTCTGCAGCATCTTTGCTACCAGACTGGTGCACTCGACCAGGGACTATACATCATGTTTACAGCAAGACTTTATCAGGACATAGTGTAACTGTAAGTATAACCATATAATACTGAAATCCCTTGCGATCACAGAAATGGTTTGCAATGTCTGCTTGCCGCTATGTTAATAACACCAAGCTGTCGACAGTTGTCAAAGGGCTGCTGTCTAGAAACAGTAGCTTCTGTAGGCTGGTGTTGCAGAGAATGTGCCAAATAAACTTTCTCCTCTATGATGATAATGAATGGACAATAACAAACAGACATTCAACTGCAGATGATACTGCTAATAAACAGTACAAAAAAATAAGCACTTGAGAACAAGTATGACTTTAAGACCTGATTTAAAACAGCCAAGCGTAGCTACACCTCTGACATGGCTTAGAATTGAGTTCCAGAGGTGAGATGCAGAGCAGCTAGACTGGCTTCCCCCAACAATTTTTAATCAGCTATGGAAAAAAAATAAAAGTTCAGCAGTGGCTGAGAACAGAGTACAATCAAATCCAGTACAAAGATACAAAGGCATGAAGTACTTTGCAGGTAGTAAGCAACACTTTAAAATAAACCCTGATTTAACAGGAGGTCAATGCAATTAGTTAGTGACAGGAGTGTTGTGTTGTAATAGGTGAGTTTATGTACACCGTACCTGTGGGAGTCAGTAAATGGAGCCATTGTACTGTAGAGTCTTATAAGCCACTAAGCAGAGTGTTACAATTATCATGTGGATGTGAATTATCATTATGGATGTGAATTTTTGGATGTGACAGAAAGCTGTCTACCCTAAAGATTCACAATACATTAGAAATTGCCAATGGCTTCATACATGATAAAAATAAAAAAACTATGCTATTGACATCATTAACTGTAAAACTGGTCAAATGCTGTTGTGATGTTGATACAAAGAGGAAAAACAAATGAAATGCATATGTACTATCAAGAAAATACATGTACTATCAAAGTTAGTGCTTGGAAAATTAACTTTAAATTTTAGAGCTGCTTATATGAAAACAGAATTGTTCAGCTGCACAAAGTATACCAGCCTCAAATGAATTTTTTCACAGTGCTACATCCCATTCAACTGATAACCTGCAAGCTATGAATCAACAGTGTTTGTAATAAACTGATGTTTTCCATAATGTGAAAATGACTATAAACATTAATGACTTTACTTTTGTCTCTCTTGAGAAAAAATCCAATAACCCACACATTGCACGTAGAATCGGCTAACATAGCGAACAAATGCAGATAAAGGTAAGAAGACGCTGGCAGGGACACTCCTGGAATGTACCTGCAGGCTAGCTAATGTTGGTAGGAATACTCAAGTTCATAGGAGTCTCAAGGTAGCTACCTATAGATGCAAAAAGAATCAAGTATAGCTTAAGATAAGTATGTAGGCAATGTGCACAAAACACATTTTGTTCAGAAAAAAATACAGTAATTTCACCAGTAGATAAAAACTTACATAAGCAGCCAGTTAGAGGCTACATCGATATATGACCCATCGAGAGGAGTTATGAAAGGTCGGTGCCAAGCATGGAAGCTAACATGTGAAGCATTCGATAGGAGTGGTAACTAACATAGTAAGTCCAAAATGGACTGGGCACGCCGTTCTTTCAAGTTGCATGTAATCACACATGAATAAATATAAAACAAGTATACAAAAAACATTGTTAAAAGATGTACTTACTGAACGCATACAGGCCTGTTAAATCTCAGTTACAGCATGTCAGTATATCTCCTGAAAGTTAGCGTGTTTTTCTGTTAACGTCATCAGAATGCTGCAAAATTGCCGTTCTACGTCAAGAATGACCCACAGTTCCCTAGACGATATCAATTTGTAAGTGGATAATGTCACTCTATGGCGACATTGTTTCTATTTTGTAGTTTGTGGGCTATTGCTGTACCTCTTTAGAAAGCTGACTAACTATATTTCTAGGAATTCATCTAGGAAAAACACATTTTGTGAAATATAATTTTTGTACCGGTGAACGACAGAAAGGTGGACCAAGTCATTATCAAGGGCGATTCTGCAGATGACGGTAAATGTTAAACTACCTGTGTTCAATCTTCTCGTACGTTAGCCATCTATCTACTGGTTTTATATAGTTAGTGATATCATATTGGCTTGCCAGTGAATTTGCTGCTGTTCTCGATCTCCGTCATTCTGTCCTGTAACAGAGCAATGTACATGGATATATAGGTTAGTTTTACGACGACATGTGTTTGCTAACAAGCTAGCGCTAACTAAGCTTTTGGGATACCTCACTTGATCGTTAACATTTTTCCAATTTGTTGGTAAGACACTTACATACAACATTGTAATATTTTCGATTTAGTATGCGTCAGATGAATCTAGATGTGCGATCAATACATTTATTTCAATTGGTTTAGACTGTGTCGCTGTCCCTTGCTAAGTTCGCCACGTCGGTTAGCGAGGTAGCTAGCTAGCGATAACTAAATCATAACAGATAACTCTTGCCAGGTTCTATTCTTTCCTAATTAAAACCGTGAAATGTCAAGGCCACTCTACTGACAATATTTCTAGTGATACTATGACGATAAGGTCTTTAAAATGTGTAATACAATTGTAGTTTATTTGTTAGTTAGCTAGTGTGACAAGCTAAAACTAAGCTAATGCTGGTCTGGTCGTTATCCTGTAGAGCAGCTAACCGATGTATCCTAATCTAAGTACACTGTATTAAACTTTGTGTCGTACTCTTTCTGTTTTCAGTGGCTACCACCATTGGCGTTATCCTCTGTAAACTGAAGTAATTGCCCTTATGGACGAATTTTAAAAGATACCCTTCCCTCGATCTGTAGAACAATTCAACAGTTTAAACCACACATCTCTATTGTTTTTAGACTGTCGTAATTAGGTCATGTACTGACTGGAATGTGGCACTGAGGTCAATACAATAAACAGCCTGGGAAGCATATTAAAACATCCATGATATAGAATTGCATATTAGCTCTCCCCATAATTTAGTAATTTAGTAACTCCTCATAGTCTGTAAGCAAGTCAAAACTTGTTGTTTCCATATTTTCCCGATATTATTGAGGCCTTTCGATAAATAATTTAACAAAAAATGTCCCCTTGTAGCTGTGATCTGTAAAATAGAAAAGTCACCAAAAGCTAATATTTGAAAGTAAAGTGTATTGTAGCACATGTAGGCCTACTACCTGGCGGCTCCATATAGATAAGTCACTTCATGAACATGTCTGACTAAAGTGAGGCAAATTTCTGTTTTCAGTCATTGTAACTGTGAATAACATGGAAGTGTTACAAGTACTGGCAGAGTGAAGTCTTCACTCACTAGGTGTGCGTTTTTTTTAGAACTGTTGCATTATTCACAGCTCAGCTGCTCCTGAATGCTTTCACATGGATTTTGAATTATGGTTTTGAAGCAGCAGATTGCTTAACGTTCATTTTTCCTAGTTTTATGAGTTATGAGCTTGTCGGTGGAGTATATGGTGAGTTGGAAAAAAAAAAAGAAAAATCTGTCATCTTTTCCGTCACCTCAGAAGCCCATGCAGTCAGCAGCAGAAACGTTGGAGAATGCCTCCATCCTCTCCGAGAGTTCATCACAAGAGGGACATCGCCTGTGGATCGGCAACATTGACCCCAAAATTACGGAGTGAGTCATTTTTCCTGTTGGGTTTTTGCTGGGAAACACCTCCAAGATTGATTTAGCCAGAGAATAAGCATGCGTCTGGGTTGTGTGATAGAGAGGCAGCTAAGCATGGAGGCCCAGTCCTCTGAGGCCCACGGCTGTTTCATGCCCACCTGGTGTGTTTACCCTGTCAACCTGTTGCTTCCATTGAAGGTAAAAAGGGGGAGGGGAGTGGAGGGGAAACACCATACTCCAAGATTGCCTCGTGTACTCCTGGAAAATGTAAGGCTTGCTTGGGCCGGTGTCTAGACAGGCGTTTCCTTCCCTCCTCTCCTCTGTTTTCTTTAAATAACCTGGTATAATAAAAACAACAGGAATGCCTACAGGCTGGTGATTGGTAAGATTAATTAGTTCACATGTTGGGAGTGTTTGTTGTAGCAGGCCCACTTCAGATCTCCCTGAAAGCAGAAAGCAGCAGCGAAGCCCCGGTCTACAAGGTCAGTATTCAGCTACAGGCACTTTTCAGATTGAGGAGAAAATCTGAGAACCAAAATAAGGGGTTAATTGAGAGCAGTAGTTGGGTTCCAAATCAAAATGTGTCTAATGTGTGTGTTGTAGCTCATGGAGGAAGATTGATGGTTGTGAAAGGCGTAGTGAAGTGGAAGGGGATAGATATTGCTGGGTTGTGGATTGGAAGCCATTGATAACCTCTCAAAATGGTGGTAATTTGAACAGTTCTGTTCTGCGGGTCACCTGCTGCATATCTGCAAAACAGTCCCCAGGTTCAGGAAACTTATGAGTCCACAATGTGATGTTACTGATTATTTTTATAAAGGTATAACCTAAAACAAACCTTTTCTCTCTTAGTAACTGAAATGTTTTGGTATTACCTCTATAAGGTGTACACTGCAAAGCACTTATGAGTCCTCATGAATGATCTCAGACCTCTGGCTTCTTCCTCAGTCACAAGGGAACAAGTGCTCTTCAAGTGATCCAGTTTTTTGACACTTTTGAATGATTGTATAAACTGAGCTCAATTTCCTTTTTCTGTATAGTGTAAGAGTGGCGGAAAAGGACGAAACAGGAAGAGCCGTTAATGTTCAGTCCGTAGAATTAATCGGCTGGCAGGGGTCTATTTCCTTTTTTATCGCCTCAGAATTTTTTGTGAAAGTGAGACTTTTGCTTTGATGCCAAGGTCTTATTCTTCTCACCCTTAGAAAGCTGTCAGGATTTAGTAATTGGTGTGGAGAGTGTGTTTAGTTGTACAGGTACATGGTCTCCCAAATGTGCGGGGAGCCAGTGTCTCTATATTCTCTTATGAATACAAAATTGTCATTGATTCAAAACTGACGGTGAGAAAATACTTGCCTACCACCAACATAACAGCATTCATTTTTGTCACATGAATATCTTTTTCTGACATAATGTAGCATTAAGAGAAATTTCTGTCATTAGACATTAAAATAATCTCACAATTAACTCACTGTTGTACCTTAAGTATTGCAGTTATGGTTAGAACCATAGCATACACACGGTACACCAGAACTGGGTTTAGAAACCTTGGCATGAAAGTAACCAGTTACAGTTATTATGTGTTTTCTTGTACATTGCAGTATGGTGCATTGTGTCTGATGTCTTGTAGTGATATCCAGCAATGGGGCCTGGAGTATCTTTGAAGCAGTTTTGTACATTTGGTCTGAAAGTGTGCAGCACATCTCTAATCTGAACGTCTGTATAGTCCACAGGTGTTTTGACCAGAAGTTTAACATGTGCTTAAGTGCTTGTGAGATCTTTGCGATTATTAGTGCATCACTTAGCACACGAGTGTGACAGGGACACGTGCTGAAGGGGGAACATTTAAACAACAACAACCAACCCCCCAAACCCACCTCATCCTGGCAGGCTTTCCGCAAGCTGTACAGCCACACACAATGCCCCACCCATCACGTTCACACAGAGTGGGCTGCAGACGCAATAAGGCGCTGACACATTGACCCGTCGGCGCTCCATAGGGGCCCATTTCAGGGCGGTGATGGATTTAGCATGTGCTGCAGGTTGTTTGTATTACGGCAGGGCCCCGACTGTGCATTGTCCGTGCAGAGCAGTCAGCCCGGGGGGTGGCGAGCGGGAATGGGGGGTGCCCAGCGGAAGGGCAGAGGAACAGGAAAGAGGAAAGTGCTGGGGGATTCTGGGAAGCTGGGAAATGTCAGGGGCAGTACGCCGCTGGCCTTGTTTGTGAACCTGCTTCACACTGCTGCCATGGTTACCATGTGCATAGGCATTACCTCCACCATTTTTGTTACCTGAAGCCTGTGTGGCACGTATTGATCTTAACCCCATCATTGTCCTCCCGTTCTCCCTCAGTTCAGTGCTGCTCAGCTCCCATGATTCTGTCACTGGCAGCAGTGAGGAGCATGAGGGGAAAAACTGGATGTTGTTTTTCAAATAGGCTTTAGCTTTATATTTTTATTCTAATTGATAGACCCTGTTCAGAATAATTCTAAATACAATTGTGGGTCTTCTTTTTAGAGCTTAAAAAGGTCAAGTTCACTCAGGGTACAGTTGTGAAAAGGGGAAACAGCTGCATTAGTAATTCATTGAAGAAATGAACAAAAGCTTGTTCAGTCAGGTTCATGTTGAAATGAGCATGGCCATTTGCCTATATGAATATGTTTAATAAGTGAATATACGCAGCAACCTTTCTCATTTTCCAGCATATTAATAATAGCATCAAGTGCAGTTCAAAACAGTTGTTTTTCAGTCTTAAGGAGCACAATTCGCAAAGTGTGAAAGTAGCCATAAGGAGAACACGCTTTTCCTAGCACAACAAACTAAAGCTTCCTGTTCATTGACGGACCCCGTAGTCTCCATGGGCTGGAATCAAATCAACGAACCAGAAAAATGCCAGTGCTTACTGTTACCAGAGCAACACATGATTGGACATTAACCTGGGAGGTTGCATGTCAGTCGAGAGGGTATTCTCCACCTCATTATACGAAGTCTGTGCCTGCTACCAGTGTGTTTCACATAAATCATGCTGTCATGCAACTTGAATTGACTGCACAGCCTAGGTGTATTGTGGAATGAAAAGAAATGGAGGCTGACTGACGCATTTCATCAGAAATGTTTGCTATTTTGCGCATACTCAAATTAAAACCAAAGACTGTAGCAGTAAAACAGACAATCATGGGTAATTACGGGTTAATCCAAATTGGTGGTATAAATGAAGATGTAGATAAAAAGCAGTTCATAAATGTAAATGAAGTAGATGAGCCAATTTTTGCCTGTTTATGTGTTGGATCAACTTTTAGTATTTTGCACTCCAACTTTTAAGTTTTAAATTACCTGCTGCTATCAGGATGCATGTGGTAACCTTAGAGCAACTGCGCGGAGGTTAAGCAGGGCTTCTTCGTCTGCACCTTGGCATACGTCTGACTTGGCTCAGGCCCACGCTTTCACAGAACACCCTCAAGTCAAGAGGCCACTCCTCGGCATGCCGGACCATTTCTTCAGCTATCTTAATGGGCCCCTTGAGAGGTACATTGTGGTCTGTTTAAAGCCAGAAGTGGATTTTGTATATCAGGCACTATCAATTCCTCAATCTGCACCATTACAGGAAGAGCTTCCATTCCAGGCTGGAGGGGTGGAGTCTGGGAAAGTGAGAAACACTCCTTGGCCAAAGCCCCAGGGATGCGAAGGGAAGACATTAATACAGCGTCCAGGACCCCCACTTCTCCCGTTCATACCTTTCCAGGATTAAAAATAGCCCCGGCCAAAACAATAAGGCAATCCCAACAACCTCTTCCACACTTACACAAGCCTATTCCCATGCAGCCTCCAATTGTCACTCAGGAAAAAAACAAGTTCCCTGGATTTTTGTAATCGATCCATCCCCTCTGTCAAGTCACTGCGAGGTCACTTCACCTAATTAATAGTTTGATGCGTTTGTTATTCGCTGAATGGATTTGATAAGGGAATCAATCATTTATGTAATGTAATTAATATATAATATGTAATGTGTTATGCCTGAGGTTCTGTGCACTCAGCAGCAGAACCATAAGGCTCATCTTTGCAGTTTGCACCACGGTGTAGGCTGCTACCCTGTGCTCCGATGCATATTGGTATCTTCTGCCATCTCCCCTCTTGGCCTTTGAACAAAGGGTAGTTGTTACAGTTCCTCTGCGAGAACTGTAATTTGTCAATATTATTGTTTTTTTTTTTCAGCTGTCCCTCTGGGCTGGGTGAAAGTCCTAAACCTTTTTGGAGCAGTAAGGCTCTCTAATAGTAATTCGCTGTTAATGACGCTGGTAATTTGAGCAGAATCGGAGCCTTGTGTTGTGTAACACAGCTCAAATGCTATGTAATGTGGCAGGAGACTTGAGTGTTGTGTAACACTAGCTCAGTGCGCACCTCCAGAACACCAGGGTCATTGCCACTCTAGAGAGTTTCTCTTTGACATTACTATGCAAAGAAGCTCACATCGCTGCTTGCAGTCAAGATGTCACCAGAACTTATAAGAATGTGCGGTCAAATAGTATATGTCTCATGGGGGAGCATGTAAATTTTGGAGTATTTACCATATTTTAGTGACAGTGAGTGGTGGCTTCCAGGGCGATAACAGCTGGCAGAAAGGCGGGCACCTTTGATTTCCCACGATTCCTATTGGCTGGTCAAATGCTGTTAAACAAGGTTCTAATGCAGTTCACAGTTGTAAATGTTTTTCTTGAATTAAGCTCTGGTGGGAATTCTGACTTCCTCCATTTTATTTTCTCATTGTCCTCTGGCTGTATCCTCCGTATTGTGTTATTAAAAGATTTATTGCTACTAAAAGGTGTAAAGACCCTGTCATTCTAATTAGGGCTTGTCACATAGCAAGAGGAATCCCGTTCTGTATTATTGAATATTTAATTGCCCATTGTAAAGGAATAATACTTAACTTTTTATAGTATGCTTATTGTTTTGCATAACAGTTTATTTAAGAAGAATCAGTGTGTCGTCAGCAATGAAATAAGCAACGAGCAACATATCCGTATATTGACAAGGCCTACTTTGTCATTACAGATACCACCTGGTGAAGCTTCTGGAGAAGTTTGGCAAGGTGAAGCAGTTTGACTTCCTCTTCCACAAGTCTGGGCCTTTGGAGGGTCAGCCTAGGGGGTACTGCTTTGTCAACTTTCAGACTAAAGAGGTAGGTTTACTTTACTGAACTTTAATAAGCTTTTTTTATTTTCTTGAATAAAAAGTGCTTTCCTGTATTTAGTATAAAGAAGGACAGAATATAATATTTCATAAAGTGACATATACATGAACATTTCAGTTCCATTTTAAGGTATGTATTTCCTAAATTTGTTTGCGCTGAAGTATTTCTTATAGGTCCCAGATATTAGCCAATAATTCAAAACATAGGAAATTAAAACATTAATTTAAGTAGTGAATAGGAGTGACTACACCTGCCTCAGAGATCAGGTCATTGCTGAGCTCCCGAATGGGCAGAGGATGTGTTGTAGCAAGGACATGGGTCTGTAATTGAAGGGAAAATGAAAAAAGTCAAATTTATCAGTATAAAAAACCCAGCGATTAATGTCTTGAAGTTTACAGCGTGGCAGTATGAATGATGATGATAAAACTGAGGAAGACGTTGTCCTGTTCTGTCCCGCAGGAGGCTGAGAGAGCGATCCAGTGCCTGAACGGGAAGTTAGCCTTGTCCAAGAAGCTTGTAGTCCGCTGGGCTCATGCACAGGTAAAGGTAAATATCCCGCGGGGAGCTGTGGCAGTCCGCTACACTCTCTTCCTGGCCATCTGGTGGTGTCTGTGCCGACATCTCTCAAAACGGGTCCACACACACCAGCTCTCAGATGAGCCCTGGACAGGACCTTCTCTCTAGAACAGCTGCAAAAGGTGCTTTTGTGTCATGTGGAAAACATGCCTTAAATTGTGTTCTGTGTTGCATACAACTTAAGACACTTCACTTGTTTGGTGGTTGAGTCACTGTCTCTCATGTCATCAGTACATTGTGTAAGTGAGAGTTAACATCCCATCAGTACAATGTGTTAGTGAGAGTGTATACCTTCAGGACAATGTGAGTACATATATCTTGTCAATACATTGTGAGAATGAGGGTGTATAGCACTCTTCTGTATCGTGAATGAGTGAGGGTACACGTCTCTCCTTAGTACAATGTGTGAGTGATGGTGTATGTCTCATCATTACAGTATAACAGTGACGGTGTATAACTCATTAGTACAGAATGTAAGGGAGGGTATAGAACTCTCATCACTGCAGTGTGTGAGTGAAGGTGTACTCTTCTTTATGAGAACAGTTTGTGAGTAAGAGTATATAAGACTGATTAGGACAGAATGTAAGTGATGGTGTATAGCTATCTTTACAGTGTGTGAATAAGTGTGTAGAACTCATCAGTGCAGTGTGTGACTAGAATAAGTGAGAACTGTGAGGACAGTAGCAGCCCTGGCTCTAAGAATAGGCAGCTGCCGTGCTGAGTGAGGAAATCCTGTATGGGCTAGAATAACGCCCCACTGAGGGGAACGGGACACCAGCCTCAGGTCAAGGTTAACAGTGCAGACTTGTTGACAAAAACAGGCAGCAGTCAATCCTGGTTTCAGGCCCCGTGGCTAAAGCCGTGCTCTGTACAACATCTGAGCGGTAAATAACATCTGTCTGTCTGCACCTGTCGGAAGGGCTTCCTTGAGCTCTCTGGAGAATGGAAGCTACCTGCATTGTTATACTTGCTTTTTTGTGCTGTTAGTGCCAGTATATTATCTGTCTGTATGTCTGCATTCTTCATTGAAGCACAATAATGGTATTTTATCTGTGGAGGTTAAGGTTTGAATGAGGTTGCGTTGAAGGCCTGAAATCTCAGACTGTGCAAGCTGGCTTACAATGTTTGCTGTTTTTTATTTCCAGCATCAGCATATTTTATCCTGGTTTTTTTGCTGTTAATCAGTTCTCTGTGCACCAGCTTTCAGGCATTTCGTAGTTTCTCCTTTGGGGGTTTGGAATGGGAGCTCAGTTAATGTTCTTAGTGAAGCTCCGAACTTTGGAGCAGTGATTCGCCAGCATTCCTGAGGCTGGTCTCCCAGCTGACTCTGACTTGCGCTCTCTCATTGTTACAGCTAAACAAGGCTAAACCAAGGAGAAACGTTACACATAATCACATGTCTTGGTATCTCAGCCAGTTCAACCCACAAACATACTTTCCCAATTAATACTGTTGCTGGCGAAAGGAAGCAAGGGATTTGGCATGTATAAGAGGGTCATTTTTTGGGAATGTATTCCTAACTCTGTCACTGTGTTTGCAGCAGGGCGGGGAGGCTGTGTGTAAGAGTTCAGGCAGGGCCAGGGATCACATAGGCCAAGTGAGCATGTGTAAATGAAAAGCATGGGCCTGAGACAGCCTGGGGCAGACTGCACACTGCTCTTGAAAAGCGAGAAGATTGCATGTGCCAGAAACAACATTTCCCAGGGAAAGGGCCCGAAGATGGGGCATGGGAGGGGATCTGGGTCTGCTGGACAGAGGTCCGAGAGGGGGACTGGAGCTGAGCCACCATGGACATGGACTCACCCTTTACAGTGTCAGATTTTTTTTTTTTTGAGAATTCTTTGAATTGTTCCCGAACAGATCCTTCAAAGGGCATTGCCGCTATAAAGATTCTGATGCCCTGCCCTGTGTAAAGTTTGAGCAGCAGAGGAACAGAGGAAAAACATGGACGTTGTAGCAACATGAGGCAAATGTGACTTTGTGTTGTTTTTAGGGTATGAAAAGTAATGTTAATGTAGAGGTTAGTGACTGAGGTTTGGGTGAATGAGTGTCCCATGCAGATGCAGACATTGACTAATACTGTCTTGCTCATCACATGCTTACAGGCCAGTCTGGACTGGTACTGCATTCAAAACAATTTCAGTTGAGGAAAAACTGAGGAAAAGCACTGCTGTATGTAAGCTGTGTGTTTGTGCTTATTCCGTATGCCTCAAACTGGGAGGAGAATTGGCCCAAATACAGCGGAAATGGTGACTTTTCCAAAAAAATGACCATAAGATGAACGGACCTATGACCTGCAGAGTTGATCTATTTTTGAGGAATGGGTTCTGATAATTCTCCATAACACTTCCCACATTTCATGGCTTTAATTCCTGTCCTTAACAAAACTTTACACTTCATCTTTGTCTTCCTTTTCCTTAATTCATTTTATTTTAAATGTATTTTTCTTGTAGAAATTTGACCAGTACAGAGGTGACAAAGCAATGCCAGCCAGCCTTGAACCCTCATCCAGCGCTGAAGAGATGCCCACTAATTTGAGGTCTGTAGCACGTCAGTGCACTATTCCCTTTGCAGTTGTTTTAAAATGAAGGAAACCTGCCCATGATCTCTAAATTGGAGACCAGACCTTGGTCAGTGTTAAACCAGAGAGCAGTCACAGCTGAATCCTCACCACTCATTTCCCAGAGAAGCAGGCGACAGGCTTCTGTGGGGGGTAGCGGTGTAAGATGAAAGTGCTGAGCTTCTCACTCAAGTGGCTTTTATTTTTCCTTTCGCTTTTTTTTCCCCCCCCTTGCTGGTCCGCAGCGTCAACGCGAAAATCCGCGCCATCGAGGCAAAGCTGCAGATGATGGAGGAGAACCCCGACGAGGAGTATTCCGGACCATCGGCGTACCTGTATAACAAGCCCCCCGGAAAGAAGCGCCCCGCACCTTACAACAAGTACGGCCGCAAGTTCAGGCGATGACACCGCCCGTCTCGTGACGCAGTCACGACCCGTGGTCACAGAGAAGCACTGTGTCCTCCAGAGAAGGCCTCCTGTATCTGGAAGTACAGGACTGATGCATAAAGTGCTCACATTGAAACTGTTTTCTGTTGTGTTATCAGATTGTAATATATGATGTGGAGGATAAGAAGAATTGGTGTCAGAGTTTCATAGTCTGGCCCTAAATTGAGGGAGTCAGTCAGCCAATCAGGCCACATGTCGTTTGGCTGTGATGCTAGCGTGTGCTAGAAGAGTGAGGCTCACTTTTTACCGGTGAAATCTATTGCTTTTATTTTTGATGTATATCCTTTGTAGTATGATCTTTATTTTTAGGAGGGTTTTTGTATCCCAGTTTTGTACCACTTTAGCCAGAACGTTTTTAATAATTGCAATTCTTATCCATTTCCTTGACTTTTACAGTATATTTCTTTTGCTGTAATCTGCCACATTTCTGAGCAGACTGTGTTTGTGTTGCTCAGAATTTAATGTGTGTGTTGTTTTTTTTCTGATAGTACTTGACTTGAGAAGATGAGCAATGTGTGATGTACTTTGTCTGTCAAGACCTTGACAGTGCGGCAGACATGTTTGTCTGTGGTGAAATTGGCGACATGCAGTATGCAGCCACAGGGAGGACTCGAGCACTGCAAGCAGAGGAAATCAGGGTTAAACTTAAAATGTTTTCTAGCGACCCAGAGTTTCAGAATAACTCCATCGGTCTTCAGAAAGAGACCCTCAGTCCTAAATGGATAAACATCTTAATTTCATTGAGTGCTCCCAATCCCATTACAAAAGGAAACATTCGGTTTGCACAGTGTACATCTTGTGTGTTTGATACACTTATGTTTGTTTTCCTTTCTTGTACAAATGTTTGATGATGTCAGTCAATGTAGTCTAGTTGTTCAGACTTGCTGTTTCCTATGTAATGTGTTTTTGTCTTTTTTCAAATTCAGTGCACGATATCCTACCAGTGTCTACCAGGATATGGTCATGTCATAATTAAACACCCCATGACACTCATCACTTGCTCACCAGCCACTCCAGAAAGGTTGCAATGAAAATGCAAGGCCTAAACACACTTGTAATTACAAATGCATGTGCTTGTCTGGAATATAAGTGGGAAAATAAAAGACTTGAGTAAGCAATCAGCACTCGGTCCAGAAGTGAGAGCTGTACTATTCATGCCTTTTATGAACTATTTGGTGATTGAATTGCATTAGGACAAATAAATCAAAGAACTGAATGTGTGTTGATTTTTTTGTCTAATGTGGGTTATTTTCACCCAGTTTCACCGTTTCGAGGCTGAGGTATGATTTCAGTAATTATATTACATTAGTCTGAGGACCACAATGATGACAGTGCATAGTATGGATTCGGGTGCTTTGGATACTGATTAGCAAGCAATCAATAAATCATTCACAACTCTGTCAGAAAAAATGAAAGTCTTGTAGAGATGGTTTCTGTCTTTTTCTATGCAGTTTATTAGATACAGTCAATGAACTTACCATTGCATTCTGTGCAAATCATGATGCTCATCTATGAAGTTATCCATGACATTTCAACAGAAAAGCTTGACAAATGTCATCTATTGCACAGACATATCTGGTGTGTTCATGTTAAAGTGGATTGGCAGGGATGTTTCTGTGCAAGGTTGATTTGGGAAAATGATGTAATGGTTCTCATGGAACATGGTCAGTTTCTGTCATGTTTCAAAAACAAGTTTGGTGACCGAAATATGCATTGAAACACCTGATTTCTAAGAGTATACAGAATTAAGAAATGGATTCCTGTGATATCTATAAATTGTCATGCTCCTAAACAGTACGTTTGGCTACTTTTTCATTTGATGCTGCAGTATCACTCTAGGCTTTAATGAACAGGTTATATAGCAAAAAGGGGTCGAGAAGACTATATTAGATCTATATGAACACATCATTTGAAACAATTAAAATAATGGTACATGAGAATATGTTTTGTTTTTCTCATAGAAACTGTTGAATCCTCTCATTTAGATTTCAATGTTGCTGTAGGATGAATTGAATTAACAGCTGTTAGCTGAATTCTGTTCGACTTCAGTTTTGCTGTATGGTAATTACATGAGAGCAAACATGCAACATTCGAAAACATTTAATTTACTGAGATCCATCTAAACCATATGGTGACTGATGTTCCCTGGCCAAAACTTTCTCATTTTTCTCACTGGAAAATGCAGCTCAATATGAATGAGAAAATTGGTCTCTGTCAGAAACTAAGTTTGTAGATATCTAGAATGCACATTCCCATTTTTACATTCTATCATAAGCTGATCAATTGCCTCTTTGAAAAATCCTTGTGACTCACCCCATGGGCTTGGCTTGACACAGTGCAAATGTCACTCCTCCCCTTTCATTTCTCACTGTAATTAAAGTATTTTGGTTCTGTATAAATTGGATGCTACAGACTTTTTATAACATATATCCTTGGCTAAGTCATTTTCTCTGTTGCAGTGTTATACTATATTGCGAACAATGATGTTGTTGAATATTTGGCAAAGAATAGATACTCTATATGTATTTAATTTATTGTAATTATATTAATGTCAAAAGCCGTTGAACTTACATTATCTACAGTTTCTTACATTATCACAGTATGTTTCAATTCCTCTTGTTTGGTTCTGGTATATTGAAATCACTGACTGTATAGTCTCCAGTATGGAACATCGGTACAGTTTTCTTCTGGATGCATCGTGACTGCAGCAGTGGATTTGGTGTATTTGTATGTCTATGAAGTTATTTGCTTTTTTGTGCAATAATGTACAATATTTTTACCAGGACAGAATTTAACAGTAAAAAACATGTCCAGTGTTGTTAAAAGGCTGTTGTGACTACTCATGAATATAATTCAACCAGTATTATGATTCATCCCAGCTCAATGGAATGTTTTCCCCCACCAAGAAAAAAATCAACAAACTCCCTGTAAGCTCACTAAGAATTTTTGTGTTTAACAAGTTGGAATCAAGAGTGGATTGTTTTATGTTAGCTGATGTATTTGTTTGATGAGACAAGTTGTTTTACCCAAATGGTAGCTATTGCATCGTCTTTCTTAGTTCCAGTAGGCCTTTCTCTTAAAATGGAGGCTCCCACCTTACAGTAAGCTAATAGTTACCAGCAAGTGGAAATACACCAACAGATACATAAAAACATCTATCATTATTCTGCATTGAGAGACTCAGTTTGACAGAATGTCTTTTGGGTTTTGTACTGCTCCACCAATATTCTCAGAATTCTTAAAGCAATATTACTATAATGTTTTACAGCTTATAGTGGATTTATGTGAATTATATAATTTAATAAAGGGACATTTGAGCAATACAGCATCACACAGATTTGTAATACTGCAATTAAAGCTTTGAATATATTTTTATTTATTTTTACAAAATGTTTCATTCAATAATTTATAGGCATGAGCCATAGCAAATTGTTTCAATCCATAAATCTAAGAATCACATAATAACAGCTGTTGGGTCTTGGAATGAAATATCAAATTTTCAGAACCATTTTTCCTTAAATGGCAAGATATGTATTATTGTCATTTGTAAGTATATATGGGAAATCAGCAAAATTCAATGGTTAAGCTTTTGCACAATGAATTATTTGCCAGAAAAATTTTTTTGTTCATTTATTTATGGAATATCTTTGAAATTGAGATTAACTTGCCATTTCCCTTCACTGAGGGCCTCCAGGTTTTCTCCAGTAGCATTTATTTCCATCAGTACAAGAAGTACTGTTTTACTGTGGCTCAATAAATAACATTGCTCGGTCTGTAATATGAGATGTAGATAGTACCTAGAATGTATATACCCTCTAATAATAGACATTTACCTATGTATGTATTTGTATACTGTAATAGGAAGGTAGGTATGTGACTCCAGATATGGACTGTTTGAGGTCTGAAATGCTCTATATGGAAATAAATGTAAGACATGATTGGCTTTACAATGCTTTTCATTCACAAGTCATGCACTACAGAAGGCCTTCAAATGGTATGGAGCCTTCTGTAACATGACTTGAGTTCATCCAGTCTGTGAATGGCTGCTTAGAGTGGCAGAGCAGAGGTTGAACTGGAAATTGTGAATGTGTTCAGGGCACTGAAACATTTTATCAAGAGTATCAGGCATAGAATAAGAAAGTAATCTTGTTTTGGGACATTGAAAAATGGAAAAAACATTAGTCTGCATTTGCAATTTTTATATATATTTAGTGAGATGTCTTTCTCTGGTATCTGTTGAAAAGGTTTTGATTTATTTCTCCAGACATGCAGTAACAAGGTGCCTTTCAGTCCCCACGATAATTTGTTCATCCATGAACGATATCCAGAGGGACACTTACCCACTTTGTAACTTGATCACAGCACAGAAATATCCCATGTTGAGTGCATTGCCAAAGTCACAAAATTAAAGCTATGGCCTGCATCCTATAACACCTCGTTTGATCCGCGCACTCCTTAGATGCTGCAGTCGTTTCCATTTTAAAGGGTATAGCAGTCTTTATGTTTCAAAGGAGGCTTTAGCTCCTCTCCACTGCCCCCTTCAGTTGCAGCTACACGGATGCTGATGTATTGAAAAACCTTTTTTGTTAATATTTCAGAAGTCTTAGCAGTGCAATTGGTTGACAAGTGATGTTGAAACGTTCTCCATTAAATTTTGAAGGGAAAACAAAAAATGTAAATGGTATAATTTTTGAGTAATTATCGTATTTTATTGGGACATTTTGCTGGAATGAATAATTTCTGGCAATCTGATTTGGTTTCTTCAACAACTGCTCCTCTAGGTGCACGGAAACACGGAACGGTGCACTTGACAAGGATTTCTAAATCGAGAAACAGCACTGTAAATGTGTACTTACCAAAGTTCAGGGGGCTCCAATATTCCGATTGAGACGGACGTGTTATATTGGCATTGACCCGCCAGCATACGAAAGGATTTACCCGACCCAATCAGGATAACCGTATCGGTAATTGTGAAGCCCAGGTACGACAGAAGATGGTTAAATAAGGAAAAGACAGCTTGTGGGGTAGTCAGATATGAAAGATTTGATTTTGACAATGTCATCACTTTCACCAGCCTACCATCGTGTACAAGCCTACATATAAATAAATACAGAAATTGTAATGTAGCCTAATTACAGAAATATTTTCAACAACATGGGTTCATGCTTGAACTTTAAATTTAAATTATGTTCTGCTTTTTCCCCACATCTTCCATAACGTCACACTTTTGTCGACTACCTCACTAAAAGTATTTCTGGTGCAGTAGTTGAATTCACATCCTGGCTGTTAACACGGCGGAATCTCGTGTGCTTGACATTTAATTTGTGCAACTACGTGGAGTTCACTCGCAATCAGAACATCTTTGAATCCGTGTTTCAGGACATCAATTCCCTATGTCTTCCTATGTTTTCATCTATATAAACCAGAACTATTTTCAATAAATCCATTGGGACTTGATTTATCATGTGCAATTATTTGTTCATTTCCTTCCGTTTAAACTGATATTTTAGCCCACTTTACATTTATTGGATGGTCGTATAGGCCTGTGAGGAAGATTTTTGCCTATAAATTCGTTATAATGCAATTCTTGAAAGAAGGTTTATCTTACATGCTTTTGTTCCTTGGCGTAGATAAAATTACCGCATTTCTTGGTGCATTTAAAACGACTTTGTAGACACAAACACTGATGCCAGTGGACGTAAATGCCAGTTTGCATTCTCATTAGTAATAATGCTTCATAAAATTCACTCGTCTGCCTACAGACACTTGTGTTCCATAAGGTTTATAACCGTAAAAGCTCAAAACACGTGTAGTCTAATTTTAAGGAAAATGCATATGGAGTTTAGAAAGGAGGATTTGTAGCCTATATAAACTTGCTACTGGTGTGATATTATATTTAGCTATTTTATTTTGTTTTGCACAGCATTGTTAACGTCTCGTCGGTATTAGCCAGTCCTCAGTTCTGATAGGGGTTTACAGTTGTCGAGACTGACAGATGGACAAACTTTTTGTGTCAACGTTAGCTGTAATACTCACTCACTAGCTTGCAATCTGTTGTAGATCTCACATAAAGAATAATTAATTCAGAATTTATCTCTATCATGTACGAAATATTGACACCCCCACCCATTGTAGGTTTGTCCGGTTCTTAATAATAATCATAATACAACAACAACAACAACAACAACAACAACAACAACAACAACAACACTTATGGTTATGTGGATTGCTCATTGTAAATACAAACGTATGTAAATGGTAGTTCACAGCCAAAGTGTATATGTGTGCATATGTGCACGCGCACGTTCAGATGGACAATAATTGCACACACCCATCCACTTACACTCAGGCAGATACACATGTTGGCTGAGAAATAGCATATAAATACATTTTCCTAAAATGTATGTTTATGAATACAGTTTTCCTGATTTTATGTGTCTTGACAATAAAAATAACTGCATTTTTACCTTTGTGCATGTCCGTATTCACAAATACAAAACATTATATGCGTGACTGTGTTCTATTAATATCCTATGTATTGATGATAACGCTGGTTAAGAATTATAATTATGGAGCATAATAAAAATAAAGAGCAGAACTTTACAGTAACATTTGTAATAATATCATCATTTATGATGTTTGTTTTATCCGTGATTATCCGTCCCTTGTGATTGAAGCCTGTGAATGGTGTTTTGAAATGGTTTATATAATAATTGTATTCCAATATCTGTCCTAATATATGTATATAGTGTGTAACGTATATATGACGTCGTCGCCCCCACGATAAGGAAATCTCAGCCATGCAGCAGTGAGAAAGCCCTCGTTTGTGTAAATGAATAAATAAATTCAACAAGTAGCTATGACTCCGTTCGGTTGTCTGACAGAATGTCAAACACACAACCCGTTTTCTTTGAATTTTTACATTTTCCATTTTAAAACGAATAAAAATGCTTAGACCCCGTGTGCATGAATTTGCATCTGGCCTTTTCTTTGGGATTACTGCCATAACTAATACAATAGGCAAGGGAAGAGAGCATTATCTAAAAATATCAGATCATAGGGCGCGTAATAATGGAGTCCAAAACATTTAATTTGCTACATTTACTTAATGAGAAGCAGATAAAAAATCGATATGCAGAACGGAAGCATGTAGGCTTTAAGGTGATTGCTTAATTTAGTCAAATTTAAACGACCACAAGAGCAAATGCATTATTTTAAATAGCCCACTATAAATATAGCAAGTATGTTTTGGTTTCAAATATTCAAGTAAAATACTAATATATAATTTCCATACGCTCCTATACTCTATATGTATCTTTGTAGCATGAACCATACCCTCTACACCTATGACAGAAAATTACCCTCCCCCACCCGTCGAGGGGCGCGCACTAAACTTTCACTTCAGAAACGTAGACATAAGGTGCCCTGCACTGACGGTTTCGCGCTCTCCGGGAGATTGAGAGCAGACCTGCCAGCCCCTAAACTTCACTGACTTCCTGCAGTCAGCAATTCCATCCCAAAAGGGAAAAAAACTGGAAGGAAGAATTTTACAAACTGTTCTAAATAAGGCGCTCTGAACAACAACCCCCATTTGGCCGTTTGCTACCCAACCCACTGGATCCTCGCTGCTTGAGCTTAGTCTTCCCTTGCTACAGAAAGTGTGTCGGCAAACTACTGCTGCATAATCTGGAGAGGAAAACGCGCCCGGCATTCTGATCAACGTTTAAACTACCCAGATGTGTGAGAAGATCCATGACACGGAGGATACAACTGTCGTTCATCGTTTCGCATGAAAGTTACATTATTGCGGCTCAGTGCAGAACGTGAAGACCATTTGGCTGCTACCTTCGGTCTGTCCCAGACTGGAGTCTTTTCGAGATATTTTTTCATGTATTGGAAAAATGAAGTTTTGGCCCCTCTACCTGAGGGAAATAAATTTCTATCCGAAGGAATTCCCGCGAAACAGGTAATAATGTTGTCAAACTCTTGATTTCCCTTTGCGCACACTGCAACACATCCGACGTTTTTGTTTGAAGAATTGTCCCAATATGAAACAAATATTTAACCAATGCGTACTGTTAACAGTCTTGAAAATAAACACAAACACAAAATAGTTTGAGCTGAGAAAACATATTTACCTCGTTTTCTCCAGAGTTTGCTTCTAAGTGAAAATAAATAACATCGGTTTATGAAATACATGTAAATGCACTGTTACGTAGACTGTCCCTGTGAATACTGTCTTAATCGTCAAAAACGTGTTGCGTTTTATCTTTAAGTGATGCATTAAGAATCATTCTCGTTCATGTGCAATGATCAGCTGCGGGCTCTGGAAATTGTGCTTTTTATGAATAGTGTGATTTGCAGACCAGCCTCTTCAAATGGCAATTCTGCTTGGAAAAATTCGATTTTAATTACTGCCATTAAAAATCAAATTTGCAATTCTTTGGGTGGCCCGATGCCTTTTCTGATTGACAGTTGAAATTGACACTTCGGGTCCCTCTTACACTGAGCATTTCAAGCTATTTCTAATTGCAGGTAGTTTATTTTTTTCAGTGCCCTGGATTGCATGGGATAGACGATTACTTTAAGAGGCACGGGTTAAGTGCAGGGAAAAATCAATCCAAATTGAAATCGCTTCATTAAAAAAAGAGCTTTTGTTGTGAGGTTTTAAATACACAGTGGAAATACTTATTTATTGTTTTGGACGGTTTATATAGGCTGCCGTGTTACTGGGATGCTTAGTGCCTGCAACAGAACTCCGTCAGTTGACTTCGCTGGTATCAAATCTGTCTCGTAGGTAATTTCTCCAGGAACACAGAGTACACCCGGAGCCTCGCTCTGTTTGGAAGTCAAACACGCGCAGATAATGGTGAGTTGGTGTTTCTACTGAATTATTTTAGAGACTAGCTTCTATTTTTTAAAATATAAATTAGAATATAATATAGAATGTATTGTAAATTGTCATACACTCATTATATTTTCCATAGTTAATTTTCATTTTAACTTCTGCTACATTTCACTATTTCATAGCTGTTCTTGTTTATGATATTCAAATTTGAACAGCACTATGTGTTTGTTGTTCTGAGTCGTTCTTTAGAGAATTCATATAAAGGATTTATGTCAAAACTCGACCTTAAATGTCAATTTAATTAATTCAAGATGAGGCTGAGTACAGATTACTTAGAAAATTTCTTTAGGATTTAGATTGTTTTTCAGTCTTTTCACAGAAACTAACATCTAAATTATGTATCTATGCAGCGTATAATAAACATTTTATTTGGTATGTTTTATTCAATTTATGTCATTCCATTTTCCTGAAAGATTCTTATTCTTCCTTATTTGTATCGTTAAACCTAATGATCCACAGCATCATTAAACCATGAGGCAAGGTCATTGCAGCCATTGAAATGAATAAAACAAGCTGTTACATTAACCAAAAATATCATCATGTATAAAATATTTTGAGATATATCTTAATTTCTTGATTGTTGATTTTTTCATTTCCCAATAGTCTCACTCCGATGGAGAATCTCACAGGTCAAATATGGAAAAGGACGATGCGCGCTCTTCCCCGAGTCCCCCGTCAACCCCTTCCGTGTGCTCGCCGACTTCTTCATCATCCTCTGTGCCATCTACCGGGAAGAACGTGTGCGCGAGCTGCGGATTGGAGATTCTAGATAGATATCTTCTCAAGGTAAGAGAGCGGTTAGACTGCCATATGACCACTGAAAACTCCATGATGAATATTTTATCTCCGTGCTAACATAACGTCCTGACACAAATTAATTTGATGGTTTAGATGTGAGAATCTTGTGATTTGAAAAAATAAATTACCCATAAAACACGCGCTCGCGCACGTGCTCTCCACCTTTGCCATTTCATATATGTAGTGTTTCAGTCGTCATATCCATCATTACTTTCACGAATCTGTGGAGGTATATGTATTCGCTTACAAGGACATAACACACAAGAGATAGAACATGAGCAGTAATACCTTTGTTGGAACAATTTAAATTATGTGAATGTCAGCTGCAGGGGTGAAGATTAAACGTCTGCATCACACTTTAGATATTCAAGAATCATTCTTTACCTAGTGCGTTGTATTAACTACACGCACAATGTAAACAATATAATAATATGACTATTGACAACGTAAATAAACAACACATATAGCATCATGAGTTAAACGTCGAAAAAGAGTATTATTCATGGATTGTCTAATTGATTTTAATGTCGGACACTGCCTCTCCGGTCTCGTGCACTCTCGCGCTCACATGTAAACACAACAGGGTGTGTACTGGAGGAAGTAGGTCTCAAGTGTTACAGGCTGCTGCGTCTGGATTATTGGCCTTCTCTTTGCCTCAGTTTGCTTTCCTCTACGGACAGGGCAGTCTGACACTTGACTTCTGACAATGTGTAGACATTATGAATTGCGAACAGTGTCACTCGGTCAAATTAAGCATTGATTTTGACATGTATTGATTTTAACAGTAAAATGTTAAAATACATGTCTCTGGGCAGCTTCTGGACTGTTTTGCTGTTACATCATTGAGATGTTTGTGACCCAGTGGGGTGGGTCACAACCCGCTGTAAATGATAACAACTCTCCTATATTGTTTTGTCAGTCTTATTTTTGAGGTATTGGAGTATTAAGATTATGGTCTTGGGTAACTTAACTCCTCTGAAAATTAGAGGTACAATCGGCAACGCATTTGTTTTGAATTATTTTGGAAGATCATTGTTTGGTGTAAATTTTTATTATTAGTTTATTTTTTGTTGGTGAATTAATGCACTTCTAGGCTTTATTAAGTTCAATATCAAGTTGACTGAACGTCTTGTAATATCTGTGACCCGTTCCCGATGGAGGGCCGACAGAATTAGACATTTGTGCTATCGTTTTGTTATCTTCTACGACTGCGTTGGCACGATTGCGTTGGAGTACTTCTTATCAGTCTTCATAATTATTTAACCAGCAGTGCAAATATTGGCAGACATGACTTCCTACGATAAAAAAAAATAATTACAATGGCAAATCAAACGTGTTAAAGATTTATGCACAAAAACTTTGCGTAGTGTCAGAAAATCGAATGGAAAAAAGACAGTCTGATTTCAGATCAAAATTAATAAGTTAAATGTACTGTGTGGGAGAAACTCTGTGAAGAGAAGCGATGAATGGCATTTCGTTTGCTCGTTAGTGGATTAAGGTATTGCTTTGAATCGAGAAGTTATTCGGCTGAATTTCTCATTGTGAGAAGATCACATGATCAGAATAATCATTTTATCCTGGCAATCCTATCTGTGGCATTATTGTAGACCCAATCACACATAAGTCTATTTATTTATCTTTTCTATTCGTATTTATACCCCTCATCTCAGTTTCTCATAGCATAAACAGGAGTGTAAACAGAATAGTAAGTTAAAAGAAAGATGAATGGAGATGAAAGTTATTATCATTACTATCAAAACAGTTGCACTGCTTCCTCTACTACCGCTTCTACTACTGACACCACCACCACAAATACTAACAATGTAGTAATAATATTAATATAAATATTGATATTGATATTGATATTAATATCAATATTAATATTAATAATAATGACAACTATTCTTTTTTATTTTTTTACTTTTTTCAACTGTGCTATTACTTTGGCACATTTATTATTGTTTTGCATTTTGTATTACTAAGGATTTCTATTATAATCAAAAGAAGGGAACCAATGTGAGGAAAAATAGAAAAATAAAAGGAAATCAGTTCATTGTTGTTCGGCAATTTTGCTCTGTATTTTGTAAATGGAGTTGCCTTATTCAGCGTTGTTTACCAACAAAAACTGAATGCGAAGATTTGAACGCTTGAATCTCGTTGTTGGCTATAACAAAAAACAAACAGAAACCAGACTGCTCTAAATGCATCATTAAACAATTTGGGGAAAATACTGACAATTTGATTAAATCGTAATCTTCATAACCCAGTTATTTCATTATTTGTCTCGATTAAATTGGCCCAAAATGTTCTGGAGAACAGGACCATAAGACTGCTGTACTTAAATTTGCCACTGAAGAATGGACCTGCAGATGGACCTAATCATCAGGATCAGTAACATAAAGTCACATTTTTAAGAGGAGTTTCCATTTATTGTGTCAAATGAAAAAGGCCAAAGGCTCTGTAAAATAAAATTTTAATCAATGTTAAAATGCAGAATATAATATTAACACATAACTGAACGTATTATTATTATTATTATTATTATTATTATTATTATTATTATTATTATTATTATTATTATTACCTCGATAGTTAGCATAACCTACCAGTCATCCTCTCCATTTTTTCACAGGTGAACAACTTAATCTGGCACGTGAGGTGCCTCGAGTGTTCAGTGTGCAGGACGTCATTGCGTCAACACAGCAGCTGCTACATCAAAAACAAAGAGATCTTCTGTAAAATGGACTATTTCAGGTAGGGTAAGTTTTGCACTTTGTTTTCAAAATATTTAAATGTGGTTGCCAAACCTCAAGTAAACCAGTTTCGCATTTTGATCACTGGTGGTGTTCTGATGTAAAATGCGGGGTATTTAGCACAGGTGTTGAGAAACGTTTTCAAAACAGAGTCAGTGCGCCTTCCATAGAGTTACACTACCGTACATGCAGGCGTTCTTTATTATTTAGTGTTGGCTTCTTGAAACGGGGCATTACTGGCATAATACCATAATTGGTATATTATATAAAACAGTTCTGTTATGTACAAAACATAAAACTTTCATGAATGTAGCAGCAGCACTGCAAAGTACTTTAAGATTCCAGTCCATTATGCTAGGAAAATCGTGTAAATTACAAACCAGGCCAACTTTCATCACATCCTTTTTTAAAATATCTTGATTTTGATTTAAATGATTTGTTTTAATTGCTGTTTTATGTACGACATTTTATTATAGTGTTTGTAATCTGTTATTACAGGTTATTTTCAACGGATATCATAATTCAGCATGTGTGATTTCAGTAATATGTGTGTGATACGTATATGTGACATGTTGATGAGAAAGAGGATGATGACGAATATGTTGGACAAGAGATGTTTACAATAGTGATATCGTTACGTAGGGTTACCACTACATTTAATTAATGTTAAAGCAACGGAAATTCAGAGAGCAGAAACTGAGAAACTTTTTTTGTTAATTCTGTGAATTATATTCTTTACAAATCTATCTGATATTCACCTTTTTTGTTACAGCATGCTTGTAATCAGTTATTGACATATCATATTTAACACTGGCTGCAAACTAATGCGTTTGCCAGTCTATATCATAGTGCAAATTGTGTCACTTTTAATAAAAAAATCTGTTCGCTTTATAGTACACGGAGAAAAAAAGTATGAAACGCACAACTGTTTTTATTGTAGTCACAAGAGACCGGAATTCAATCAAAACTTTAACCGTCCTTCTAATTGAAGATCACAAATTCACAACCACAGGCGGGTTTTTACTTTTCGGGCGGCTCTTGGTTTCACAAAGGCCCCGACTGTTTTGATCATTAATGGTCAGCGGGTTGGTCAAGGTTTTGATTAATTTCATTCAGAAAGTCTTGGTAATGTAGTGTCATGGTAATGTCCAGTTTGATGAAATATTGTTCGATGTTGTAGAGACATGAACTCGCAAAGTTTGCAACTCGGGTGGACGTAATCCAGTGGAAAACATTGGAAAGTATATATTATTACATTAAATAAATGAACAATAATGCATTATTAATTTCGAATTTATCAAGGACTTGTGTTTTGTATATATTTATTTGAGTTGCTTTTTAAGTACCAGAAAAAGACAAACCGACTCATTGAGTTACAATAATGTAATGCAATAACTGAAGATCCACAGTAAACAACAGAAATATCATTTTATCCTACACTAAACCAACATTAGCCTTGAATTTCTTCTGTTAAAAAGCCAAAATCATTTCATAATGGAAAAAGTCGAAGTCATTGTATGTTATTATGATTTATATCAGACTGCTATTAATTCTATTGTTGAAGATAAACACAATATATAGATATGTGAAATGTTTTTGTAAAAAGTGCCAGTGGGAGTTGTATTTAAAAGGCAAAACAATGCAATCTTGTATAAGAGTAATGGATTTTCTGTAGCTCCGCAGGTTATGGGTGCACTTGCCACAGACTTTGAATTGAAAAACAAATTGCTCAGCCTTCCCGTTTACTCTTGGTCAATCTGAAGTGACTGGCCCTTTAAAGTTGATACTGTGTTTAGGAGCCCTGCACCGGATGGTTATCGTACACTTGAGGCTTATAATCCAAAGTGATGCTTAACAAGATGTTTTATCAAAGCCAAACGCCCTTGTTGGAGCAAGTGACTGGTTTTCAGCTGAAAGTGTAAATCATTATATTCAGAAAGGTTTCCATTATTTACCAGCTCAGGACAGAGACAGGGGCTACCATTCAATCAAACCCTAGTGTGCTGTGCCTGTAACTTTGGTTGATGACTTTGAGCAAGCTTTGTATTGGAAAATACTGAATCTAACTAATTTCAGCTACCACTACACTGACAATGTTTTGAGAAATACTAATACAAGTTTTCTCTTTACTAATTCTAAAAACATACACATGTAGGTAATGTAGATAGAGGTGCTGTATATTAAGTAAGGTTGCAAAAGTTACAGCACTATCAGAGCTATCAAGTGGAAAACATACAAATGAGACGGAATAAATAATAATTCTGTGCGATGCTGGTAATATTTTACACAGCTTTGTTCAGCCATTTATTCATTTCCAATGTCTCAAAGACATGAAATGACAAAAATATCCCTTTTAATTTCATTACAAGATTTTGGTTAACAGACGGTTATACTTGTAGCCTAATTCAGAGTTTTAGAATTTCACAAATGTCTTATGGTTGTTATTTTTGTCATGTTTTTACAATATGTGTCTTACAGATTCATTTCCTTGAGAATTTTCATGTGCACAAAGATTTGCATGTGCACAAAGTTCAATATTTATCATTTCTACTGTGTAATTTCATCTTTGATATATGAAGAATAGACCATTTGAATAGATTTGAATGAAAAAATCTGAGTATTTGCAAATGTATGTTTTTCGTCATGCATATAATAATAAACAAAATTTATTATGTTTGAAAAAAGACATAGTTAACAACTTGTTTAAGAATAGTCACATTTTCCATGTGAAGAAATAATGCATCCAAAGCTCATATTACTTCAGTCTCTGGTTCCTTTGTAGGAACAGCTGGCCAGGAAATCTTTATTTTCTGCTTTTAAACATACTTATATACGTGGCACAGTTTTCTTTGAGAGTATTGTGGCAACTTTTAAATCTAACCAGGGCTGAAGCTGTGATTGACTCCCTAATGTATTTTATTAGACAAGACAAAAGGAGTTAATAGTTTCAAGCTTGTGAATGAGCCTCACACTTGGGTTCAAATCCATGGAGAGAACAGCCTGGAGTCACTGAGGGCAATGTGCGGGCAGCAAGCAGAGGCAGTGGTTATACGGTCTTACAGGAGAACTCACAGAAGTTATCCTGGAGATGAGCCTTTTTCATTGAGAGGTGGGACGATCGTGTTAGGACCACTATGCACTAAACCTGCGTGCGGCTTTTCGTCTGATTGGGCCTGCATCTCCATGTTGCACTCGTGATCTGATCTCAATTAAATGTGTGCAGCATAACCAGATACACAGTGCTGGTCTGAGGTTTATAATCGCCAGCAATTAGAGGCAGAAACCAGCACCGCTGTCGGCATGTTTTGAACGTGATTTCGGTTCCACCATAGAATATTTTCTCATCCTGGCACTGCATATTAGAGGAACTGCATACAGACACTCAGCCGCATATACACACAAATATTTTAGGTTTTTGCTCAGGAGAAAACAGTCCAAGTGATGCTTTTTAGCTGTTATACTCACAGTATACATTTTTACGATATTTATTTTCATGTCTCCGGTTGTCAGTCATTAATTTGTCAATCGTTCAGGTGACAATCTGGGTTAACACCACTCTGTTAATTCTTTGTTTTTTCACCAATTGCTGAGAGCCATCCATCGCTCTGTGTCAACTGATCAGCAAGAGCCAGTTTGTCTGCATGACGAAGATGAAAGGCTTCTCTGTTAAGCTGTCCAGTAATATGCTATGGCATACAGGCTATATTTTACATATCGGCATCTTGAAAAACATTGTGCTTCTATTTTTGAGTATGATACATGAATATAGCTTACAATATCAGTGGCATACTGTTAATGTCTCATTGTTTTGTGACAAATAAATTTTGAGTGTGCATGCATGTGTGAGTAAAACATGTAAGAGTACTATATTGTAAAAATAAAACTGTAATTTTCAGAAAAGGTGCCTTTTTGGAGATATAAGGTTATTTTGTACGATTGATGATAAATATTTAATATTTCTAGCTGGGGATATCTTAACCTGAACTGGATATGGTTTGTTGGTGACTATAAGTGTTGTGTGGTGTGCATGAGCAGTTGAGGAATATGGGCTCTCCACAGAATGGGTACAGTGTACTACAGCTGTAGAGCTGAAGGCTAGTCTTGGTAATGTGGTTTGGCCAGAACCGACCGATGTCAGTGCATGGATTATGTGGTGAAGTTAAAAACTCTAAATACCTGCTGAGGAAGGCACGTACTTAAATGTGTCCTGTGGCAGAGCCCAGACAGACATATCTTGATTTGCACCCGTTTCTTATCTGCCTAGATTGCCTGCTTTCCTAATGATATATAATTGCAGGAAATCAAAAAGGATTTAATGTATGCTGTGCCCCATACTGTCAGATTAAATGGCCGTACTCCATGACTCACATAGAAAGGAGCATAACACAGTTAATTGCAAGTACCTGCAGACATTGAGATGGAAATGTGCCGTAACACAAGTGGCGGTATATTGTAGGCAGTTTCCATATCCAGCCATGGGCACTGAACCTTTCGCCAAACTGCCAGACCAGCACAGAACTTGTATCCATAGATTTCTTCACTAGTCTTTCAAGGCCTGTGGTAGCTAATCAGGTTTCATTATGTTGGATATCAGAAACAAAGCGAACTGATATTGTCGGGCATTTTTGGTTCATCTTACCACAGATAAAGAGCTGTAATCTCAGATATGAAAATGAGAAAAATGAACTGCTCTGTTTAAATCAGATTGGGAAACTGTAAGCTGACTATGAGGGAATAACTCACCTGCTCATTCATTAATCATAAAAAGTAGAATTGATTCATCAAGTTCTGTAATCAATGTCAGCAATTAACCCCAATGGTATAATCATGTGCAGTGCACTTGAAGAGAGACAAAAATATGTTTCCAAGAATACGTAGACTGTGGTCATTTGAAATCTTACTGTATTTCTCTTTCCAAGCAACCACACTGTAAGTGTAGTGGCAGGAAAGAATATGCTGTTTTCCACTCGACCTTTTAGATTTACCAATCCTCAAGTGGCAGTTAATCAAGACAGTCTCTGAGCTGTGCAACGTAAAAGTAAAATCTCGGTTATCCTGATAAAAACATGTGTGTAAAATGAAATATATTAATAATTATACGTTAACAATACAGTTATTAATAATAGTATATATTGATAATATTGAATATTTTGAAAATTAATATATTATGGCAATGATGATTATCTAGACATAACGTATGGAAAAACAGCGATATCCCTTATTTTACGCTTAGCAAAATGCTGCCTGAAGTCTTTGTATATCTTCTTCATGAAACCTGGACCACAGTGTTCTAAGGAGAAGAGGGAAATTTACTCAAGATGAAAGAATTCCCGGGGCATATCAGAATTAATCCACAAAACATGTACCTCCTCAAGTCATTCTTTAGAGAGCAAATTGCCCTGGAGCTGGAGAAGGGCTGGAGGAAAGCTTTGTGGGTTCGATCTCCCTCCCACCCCCATGTAAATTACAGGCAGGTGTATAGAACTAAATCCAGAATAAATACAGGCTTTAGTGCACAAGTGCTATGAGACACAGCGCCTCCCTTTGTACTCCATCTCTCAGCAAGTACTGCTTTTAAACCAGTGCTTTGTGAATGTCAAAACTTCCTTCACAGTATTCCCTAATGCTGTTGGTAGTATAATTAGTAAATTTACCTGAGAACGCTAAGTGTCTTAAGAATCTTGAAGTATTTTAATTAAGCTCAGCCTTCAACGCAAATGCGTATCAACACAGCGATTCACACCGTCATGTGTCATCGTCCTCCATAGTGAGCTTGGACTGAGGGGATGCAGAGAGACAAGTGTCAGATTATGTAGACATGCAAAGAAGCTATGGACAGAAGTTTATCTGTGAAGCAGAGGAAAGCCATGCCCTTCAGCAGACTTACAGTGGGTCTGCTCGTAGAAAAACTCGTGTGGTCGGGTTCCCAGGCTCACTGTAACCCTCTGTCAACAGGCTCCTCTTCACCAGAGCATGGAATCCAAACACAGGAGAGCTTTGGGGCCTATGCTCACATTCTGGCTCTGGGCAGAATAGATGATGCCAAATCAGTCTCCCCCCTCTGATTGCCCATGCAATACCCCCCCCACCCACTTTTTTGATGGTGTTTATCTGACACTGTTTATAGGAACTCATTCACTGCAAAGGATAGGGAATGGCGAATATAGCTGTAGTGGTGGAGGCTGTGGCCTCCGCCCGCTGACTCTTGCCAGAGGAGCATGAAGATCCTTTTACACTCCATAGTGGCCTTCAAACCCAGGCTTAGGTAGTCTGCCTGGTTTGGTCAGCCATTTTCTATTGTACTATTGATGTTGAAACAATAGCTGATTCCAAACAAATCCATATGTTAATACATGTAACATATATTCATTCAGATGTGTGTTATACCACCAGTAACTTGTGTGCTAGCTTTTCAGTGAAGCATGCCAGAAAATGTAAAACCAAATCATCAAGTATTTAGGACTTCAGTAGTAAAAAGGAATGTCAATGTCAAAAGGGAAGTTTTCATTTGCAAAACATCTCACTGGATTTCCATAGCAAAGATTCCAGCTGAAGTGTCTCCTTTCACGTAATAATTCTTACTTTCTTTCAACTCGCAAATTCAAGATTCTCATTCTGAATATTCATGGGCCATGGTCATTAAGCACTTTTCCGTGAGAGGTCACATGAAAGGAAACGTACATGCAGGTGGTTTGTGTTTAATGCGTGACTTCACCGCGGCTGTCGGCCATAGCTCGGCTTGGGTGATGTGCTTGATATTGCTCTCAGTCCTCCGTTGCCTCCATGAAAGTCCACTTTTCCAACAAGGGAATGTCTGTCAGACCTTCACACATCAGTCAGGAAATTGCAGGTGTTGGTTTGTTTGCATTTAAAGCTCCACTGGCAGAAGTAGACATTCCAAGGTTATCTTACATGGATTGCTTCAGTCCTAGTGTTTCCCCAGGAGAACAGATCTGAGGGATTTCAGTATATGAAAGCCGAGCAGAATTTTAAAACGTTTTACCGTTAACTTGATTAAGTTTTTAAATTGATCTGAAGGGGGAATGGCAAGGGAGGAAGAAACCAGTTTTGAAACACTATTTCTGTTTTGGCGGAATGATTTATTGGCGGGGAACGGAACCTTTTCACCTGTTACTTGAAGCCTTTTACATTACCTTCAGAACAAAAACAATAGTCCCAGAATATGGAGGCCTTGCTCCGCTCAGAAAAAATTAATTTTCTTTTCGTCTGTATTGTTAAGATAAGATCACAGCCGAGTGTTGATGTTCCAGCCCTTCTCTTTCTCACAGTAGGTTTGGGACAAAGTGTGCCCGCTGTGGACGTCAGATCTACGCCAGTGACTGGGTGAGGCGGGCAAGGGGCAATGCCTACCACCTGGCCTGTTTTGCCTGCTTTTCCTGCAAACGACAGCTCTCCACAGGCGAAGAGTTTGGTTTGGTGGAGGAGAAAGTGCTCTGCAGGATCCACTATGACACTATGGTGGAGAATCTCAAACGGGCTGCCGAGAGTGGTGAGTTCGCCACCTGCATTTATTTTGTCGTGTAAAAGCCAGATAACATGAGAACACAGGAACATGCAGGACTGTGCGAGATGACCAGAGGATCATTTCTCTCTCCGTCTCTCTCTCTCTATCTCACAGGGAGTGGGATCACTCTTGAGGGAGCAGTGCCATCTGAGCAGGACAGTCAACCCAAACCAGCTAAAAGAGCTCGTACCTCCTTCACTGCTGAACAGCTGCAGGTAAGTTCACCTCAGAATACCACGGATATTTGAGCATGACACAGAGAACTGACCACCTGAAGGGTGGGGTGGGTGTGAAGGGAAAAGGGTGGACACAAGTGACTGAATCGGGACTATGCGCAGGTGATGCAGGCGCAGTTTGCACAGGACAACAACCCCGACGCCCAGACGTTACAGAAGTTGGCAGACATGACAGGCTTGAGCCGGCGGGTCATACAGGTGAGTGAGGAGTGTTTTGTTTAAAAAAGATTAAAAAAATAACTCTGATTAAAAAGCTGAACACCTAGTCACACACCTGCTGGTAACATTGCATTTTCATAGGTTTGGTTTCAAAACTGCAGAGCAAGACACAAAAAGCACACCCCCCAGCACAGCGGACCCCCACAGGGCCATCCCCAGTCTCGGATGCCCCCCTCCCTGCCAGACGACCTGCATTACTCTCCCTTTGGTAGCCCTGAGAGAGCACGCATGGTAGCGCTGCATGGATACATTGAGAGTAAGTGCCAGTCTGTGATCCACTGCACACCTCCTATTCTCCATTTACTTACCTAACGTTACTTTCCTCCTCCTTCATCCCAACCAGTCCTTGCCCTCTATCCCTCACCTCCACCTCAGTCCTGGCATGGAAGAGAGTTTCCTGTCCTGACAGTTTCAGTGATAATCTTCTCTACCCTTTTTGGTCATCCACAAGCCAAATGATTCCAAAGTTGGAATCATTTGAAAAGTTGATGTGTAGAACAAAAGAAAGAATACTTAGAACAGACCATTTGTGTACAGCCTAGAGGGTATCCTATACTGTGCCAAGTCTACACTTAATCAGCTTAAGGGAATCTGGCTACGCCTTGTAAATTGGCAAGCTTTTGCTAATGACATTGACAACTGTTTGTGTAAATATATATTCTGTGATATGGACTTGCATGGACTTAACTTTGTTCTTTTTTCACCTATGCCCCCTTGTTCTGCCAACAGAAGTCAACCAAAAGGATTTCATTGTAATTCCATTAGTTAAACCCCTTTTATCAATTTGAAGTCTTCGATCAAATCTCCTCATTGTTTCATTTTGCAGAGTATGGGATCTTCTCTACTGTCATTAGGATAACACAAAAGGCATATGACATAGGAGTCCCTGTTTGATCAATGGTTTCTGTATCCCTGCAGGTCATCCCTTCTCTGTGCTGACAGCGCAGACCCTCCCCCACCAGGCCATGGCGTTGCCCCAGCTGCCCCTCAGCCGCTAGCACCACCCAGGACTTACCCCCACTCCACTCCACCCCCCAAAACACCTTCCACCCTCGGCCTGCACCCCTGACCCCTGGGCACCAACTTCCCTTTCAATCTGACCCTGACCCCAGGAAACTGAGGGCAGCCCTGGCTCAGCACCGAACAGGAAAGACTTTCCCAACCTCCGACTGGCCACACACTCCAGGGCTTTCGCCCGCACCCACACCCCATGGGACAGGACCATTTCTGTCCACATTTGGCAGACAGAAGGAATTCACCCAATACCAAGTCTGCCTTTGGTTTCCGTTGGGAAAAAACACACCCTTGGTGATACTGGGACTTGTTAAACAAGACCAAGGAGTCTAGGCCTCCACATTAAGAATCACCTTCCCCCTGCTGTGCTCGTTCAAACTGGGATTCTTTGTAGCATCTTGTGCTCTTCCCATCTCTGACTGAGGTGGAAAGTAGGGGGACACATCCGCAGATAGTGAAAATTGCTGTTTTCATGTGCACTGTCAGTATTCTAATGAGAAACTGATGAAGAGAAAGAGAAATGTGATTTTACAAGGCTCAGTCTGGCCCAGCGTAGGACACAGGTAAGAAAAAGCCCCTCTCTTTCTCTGCTGTGGAGTGCGATATCATGCGATTGCATGACATATTGTCTTAGACATCAAAGGAACAAACAGATGGAAAAAAAGCAGCGCGGACAGAACACAGGTTTCCTCTTGTTTGTGTGTATAATATAGTGCTTAGGCTTAGTCAAATTGACGTTTCCTCCTCTCAGTGAACACCTCTGTCCTTCACCAGCTCACAAAGCTCAAGTCATCACTGATGTTACACGTGCTTCTCATAACGGTCTGAATATTTCTCTTCTGCTCTGGAGTGAAGATCAAGTCTTGTCTGTGTCCATGACAGTATTTTGAGGGTATTGGAGAGGTGTGCTGTTTGCAGGCAGGAAATTGTGGGAACCTCTGGCAGACGGAGGGTATATATATATAGCCTTGTGTTCCCTACTCGAGTGAAACCTCTTTTGGATTTTTTTTTAATTCATGGTGAAAGGAGTTGTATCTAAATGGATTGAACTTGGTGACAATACGTTTTCGAATGATGGTCCCTGGCTCGAGTACCTGTGATTAGAATGACCGGAACACTCCCCGATCCCTGGGATCTAATAGAGCAAATATGTATTTTGACATTTATTTTTAAATTTGGGTTAAACCTAAGAGATTTTTCAAACTTCAGGGTACATATGATGCAGCCCATTCCCCACAATGTCAGCCATTTTTTTACTGCAATCAGTATGATGCTAAACAAACAAGCAAATTAGCGGGTTTCATTCGTTTGAAGATGAATGACAAGTAGCTGCAAAGCACTGATCTTTTTGATTCTGAACAAATATTTTAATTACGTCATTTAAATGTCATCGTATATATTTAGAGACTGAAAAACAAATTAATCCCAGGGATTGTGTAGTGGACAAATTATTCATCCAGTCCACCATTCATGACTAAAACATTAATGGATTAAAAAAGAAGTAACTAAACTTTCTGTGCATTAGTAGCGTCCTAATGTTACAAGTGTTCAAATAATCCTTGCCTAAGACATTCATTGTTTTTTTGTGAGAAGACACCTACCTTCCTGTGTTATCACTCCATTACAACAAAATTAAACCAACTACACAAAATGTGAATATCTCAGTGGCATTACTTTTACCAATATTGTTTTTGCTGTTTTTCACATATGGTACATTTCATCAGTAGATGCAAACTTGGTCATAACATTGCATGCATCTTCCACTCCCTCACAGAAATAATTGGTTTATTTTATTGTTCTTAGTGGGAAAGATGTCCTGTGACTAGTCAGAATTTCTACCTTACATTTAGATTTTTTCTCCTTAAATTCATTTCTATTGTAAAATATAATGGAAAACAAGGTGTTTTGCTTGTTGAACATCACAGAAAATACTAAATACTGCCCGTTATCATTCAACTGAGCTCTAAATGTCTGAAATGAAATGTTGTGTATCTGTGCGTGTTTTTACATGTCTGTGCACACGCGTGTGTGTGCCAATAGACTTCAGTTCACACAAAGCAAAATTAAGTACAGCACCCGCTACGCTGTTGATGTCGAGATACTGCAATACAAACATTCTTTGTTCACCCTGTAGTTGCTTAATGCGAAAAAGCAACAATTAATAAATGGAGCCGGCTTTCAGTCAACAATTTGCTGACCGTAATAGAACCAGGGCTTGACAGATTTTTTGTCTCTGTGAATATTCTTACACATCCTCTGTTTTCATCTTATTAATTTAGCAAAGTATTTCAAAATGAGAATGTGGGCAAAAATGTTACTGTTCAAAAAAGTGAAAAACAACAGCAAAAATTGTAACCATGTTAGACTTAGTTGTAAATAGACCATCCAATTATGTGCACAGTGTGATCTCCAGGCAGCAGAGACAGTACAATATGCAATGGTTTATGTCAGTAAATACCAAACACGGAATTGTTGTCTTAAAGCGGTATCTAACAGGCAGGGAGTGAAAACACTCTATCTATAGCATGTCTACATGATACAAAGTGGGGATCCCAACCAAAATATCTGATAAACATTATTGTTTTAAATGGTTAGCATGGGCATTAGTTAACTGCTCTCTGACTTAAAAATTGACCCTCTCATCCTACAGATGTTTTTTAATGCTTTTCTCACTGGTCTTGTGAATTTATTGTGATGCTTTCAAAACAAAACATTTTGAGTGCCTTATTTATTAAATTATTCAAAACATACTTAACTTGTTTGCATCTTTGAATAGACAGCATGGGAAACCACACCAACATGGGGCAACAAGAATAATTATGAAAAGTAATATATGTTTATATAAATATTAAATTAGAAATCAGAAAAGGAATATCTATTTTATGTGTCAAAATATGGGTCATATATTAAACTGTATAAAGTGCTGTGATTTCATTAAATTATTGCATTTTATGCATGTATCATGCAGTGAAATTTTACAATTTACACATACACTTATATGAAAGTGGCAATAATTTATATATTTAATATCTGACTCATACTTCAGCCTACATTAGAAATTTGTCCTCATACAATTCTATTTAATGTTCAACATATGTTACTTTTGATAAGAGGAGAATATAGAGATCCTGTCTCACAGTTTACTTGCTGTTGAGAGAGAGAGAGAGAGACAGTACTGCACCATGGTAGTGAGGAATCCACATTCTTTCTCTCTCACTTTGTAAAAACTGTTTGAAATGTCATTGCATGTGCAGTTACATGTAATTTTTTTTTTTTTGTAATCACATCACAGTGACATTTGTTAATTTATGTCTTGGTGGGATTTTGAAATCAGTGTCTCAAGTGCCCTCAAATGTCTTTCCTGTATGCTTTGTCCCCAATAGGGGAAAGTGGTACAATGACAGTGGAGTGGGGATGTATATAGATGTTAATGGCGGTCTGTGTGCCAGAGGAGATGAGTTGTGTGAAACTGTATCATTGTGTCTTGGCTGTGGAGTCAGAAATATGATCCTGTGTTTACGAGGGGAGACAAGGCCTCAACATTCCTGTATTTATTGAGACTGAAAACAGCCTGTAAGCACTTTTTTCCACAAATGTCTGTTTTGATAAAAAAAGTTAATTTCATTTATTGTGCATTATAAATGTCTTTTGTGTACTAAATGCAATAAAATTGACTTTAAAATTAGCCATTTGACTATTTTTATTAGAATTGAAACAAAAAAATACGTATGCATATTTGTGTACATGTTTGAGAATGCTTGTGTGGGCGTTTGAGAGTTTATGTGTACGTTCCTGTTTGTATGAGTTTGTGTGTGTCCGTGTGTCCGTGTGTGTGTGCAAGTTTGTAATGCATGCCTGGCATAAGGCAGGAAGTAATCACAGGCCCATAGCTATGCTGCCAGGCACTTCACGGGTCAGTGTGTGCTGTAATGACTGCTCCGCTGATCCTGCTGCCATCACAGACAGGAAGTCACTGTCAGGCTGCATCATGGGATTGATCAGGTACCCAAGGTCCAGTTTCCAAAGGAAAACTGAGGGAGTGCTAAGAGCACACGTACGCAGACACACACCCCAACCATTAATGGACATTCAATAGAGCTGAATACCCTGTAATAATAATAAGGTGGCTTTTAACAGTAATATTTATAGGAATGCCATTATGGAGTGCAGAGCTAACGCACTTAGATCTACTCCTTGTATGTGAAATGGGAAATTTAGACCATTTTCAACAATGCAGCAAATATTACTATGAGGATTTCATTGATCCATGAGTTGGTCTGCTTTCATAAAACCTTTCACAAAAATGATGTAAAATTGATTACATTAAATGGCAACGCTCAAAGAGGCACCTGCACTGTGCTGAACACAGGAGTAAAACAGGCAAATAAATGACTGAGCTTCGCAGCCCATTACTTCATTGTTCTTGCTTTTAAACAGTGAACTGATCAATTTCATACTGCTCAATTTCCTCATCTTTCCAACATTATAAATGCTTGAAGTGCTTCATCATTTTTCCTGATACTTTCAGTAGAGTAGATTTTAAGGTAAACAATATGCAATGACTGTTGTCTTTGTTCCATTATTCCAATCATGTGTGGAGGCAATCCAGCGTTTAATGCAGATTTCATAAACAACATACATGAAACCCACATTTGAAAACATATTTTGTAGTAGTTAGCATAATAATTTGAATCAGAGATGCATTGGAATTGTTCAGTACATTCTCAACTCTGGACCCAACACTCGATGTTTACCTAAAACATTTATTTAAATAAAATTTTTGTTTTACTGGTGTGTAGCCCAGTACTAATGGGGTTATAAATCTTTCATAAAATACCACCACCTTCCTTTTGACATGGAATGAAGATGTTCAAAATAGCATTTTAAACAAACTAGCCTGTGGGATAGACATCTATGAATTAACCAGTAGTATGCTAATCATTTATCTTATAATACTAAAATCAATTAATATTGTATTTATAAGGGGAAATGGCAAGGATTTACTCAGAAGATGTATTGGAAATAGCTGTAGGTCGTTTGTTCTGTCAGTTAGATTCACCTATAAATGCTACATTACATAAGCTTTAAAAAATCATTAATAATGACTGTTATAAAACAAGTTTAACTAAACCTACTGCTATCCAACCATTTAATCTGCTCTCGTTTTTACAGTTGAACCAACAATATTATCTTTGATTTGCATGTTTGCCAATCATAATGTAAAAAAAAAATCTCCGTATTCATCACATCATTCATAACACTCCAAGTTTCCATGACTGGCATGAAGATCTATAAAACTCTATATTTAAACTATTTCAACTGTTGAGACCGAGTGAAGTGTATGACTTGGAAATAAACTAAATCACAGATAACAGGTTCTGTCAAGGGTGTTGTCATCTCCACTGACTGAACTAACATTACGTATTCCTAGTCTTACAACACCAGCACAAACACACTGAATTCCAAATACTAGTTTTCCAAAGCCATGTCAACACCGTTGCACTCCAGACTGGTGGGAGACATTCTGTGAGACCTACAATAACCTTGTTTACTGATAGGTTGTACCACTGGGTTCAAAACCAAGTAAACAATTGTTTGAATGCATTCATTTGAGTGTATTCACCAGCTATTATTTTTAAGTTTTATTTGTCCTAGAACAGCACTCGTATTAATTCTTCAGAGGTTTATCGTGTGAGGAAAAGAGTTTTCTATAGAAAATGGTTGTTTAATCCAAACAGTATTGCAAATAAAAATTTATTCTGAATTCCAAAATTATCCAGTCCCACAGTGCCCATCCATGTCCATCTAGTTTTCAGGTGTGTATTTCTTAGGTAAGTATCCCACAAATTCATCCCAGCTCTTCCGACAGGTTCGCACAATCCATCCATGTTCATCATCGTCTGCAAGCAAAGATGACAGGCAATACAAGAGCACTGTATTCATTTTACCTTTCATTAAGTCAATTGAAAACTAATTTCTCACTTGTATGTCTAAGATAAACAGGAGATAAATTGTGTCAATCCATTCCTCAGATAGTTTAAAACATTTAATCAGTTTTCATGCATATTCTGCTAATAAACAACAGATAAAGTAGTAACACACTGCACACTTAACCTTCTATGTGTCACTGTATACTCAAGTAAGATGTTATATAATTTTAAACATATATACTGTCTATAATAATGTTATATATTTATTTTACATTTTAGTTTTATTTTTCAGTAACAAGACAATAATTTGGGATATGGCCAAGCCCTCCACTGTGGCCCTCTACACTTAACAAATCAATCACCGGGAGAATTGAACAGTGGTTTCCTTTTCAAGCATGATTTGAGGAGTAAAAACAGAAGATAATACTGTTTTTCCATAGTTAACACTGAAAGGAGTTACTAATTGCAGAGCGAGAGGTAGGGCTTTTCTGTCGGGTCTGAATCGCAGCGCGCAGCTGCATGCACTTGAGCGCTCACCCCGGGTACAAGGCGGACTGGTCCATTGTTGTGAACAGGTCTTAAGCTGTTCTCTGATTGTCGGTAATTGCCTGCGATAGCCCTAACTGCCTCTCGACTCGCCTAGCGCCACTCTACCTGGCTCCCACGTGCGGCAATTGAAATCACAGTCGCCTCGACCACGTAGTGGCAGCTGCATGCTAACGAAACATTTCACTATTCTGTCGAGCCTGCCGCCTCCCTATGCAACAAGGTCATAATCGAGACGAACATTTCATCACTATTTTAAACCAATTAATACTTATGCTTCCCCTATCACTGGTGAGTATCTGACTTCAATTACCAGTTCCCCAAGAGCGTATGGTAATTAGCCAGATCGCATTCATAGATTTTCACATTTGCTATAATTTATCCCAAAAAAAGACAGTGATCGTTTTTTTCCTCACCAGAACTTCAAACACAGCCGAATTTGTTCATTTATATATTTTTGTCTCTTTTATTGTCCTGTCATATTCTAAGATGTGGACAACCTACTTTTCCTATTTTGCCCACTCCGTAGCTTACAGATTTTCTCAGTAGTTTAAAACAGTTAAAATGACTTTCAGAGAAACTACTTGTGAAACAACTCAATTTCAATCATGGTTCAGGTTTACAATGTGATTTAAAAAAATAAAGGGAAGTTATTTTCCTTTTGTTCTGAATAACAACAATGGAGGGGGAAACAGAAATACTGACAGCCAGGAGTAACTGCAGTAAGTGACACAAAACAGAAGTTATATACGACTAAAACCATTTAATGTCGCTGCAGTCAAAACTATTTGACTCTGACCCTTCGATACGTTAATTTGGACCATGTTAGAACCGTGACCAATTGGAAATTAATTAACTGCGCAAACGTGCCAACTGGCACATTTCAGAACAGAGTACAGGAAAATGGTAATGGTACCTTGTTAAAACACGTTTATCTTAATCCCTAAAATACACACAAAAGTAAAAGTGTTTCCCTCGCGAGCAGACCTGCTCCTCCGTTAATGGGGCTGAGACCTCCTTAGCCATCACATGCAAAAGGACATAACTATTTTTTGCAGTGGCAACAGGGTTTGTTGTTTGGGGTTTTATGGTTGAAAGTGAAACCATATCACTAGCAGTGCACTTTCCTTTGTGGAAAGAACAGAGCTGATTTTCAGCAAACAGTAGAAGATTTTACTGATACTGCCTTTTTGAAAGTCTTCAGCCTGACTCACAATAGCATGGGCACAGCTCAAGACAGGTTGTTTTTGTTGGCTGTGAGATGTTTTGAATGTGAACCTCTGCAAGTTTCAAAGGAGCAATTATCCAAGAAGCAGGAAACCACAATGAACAATATACCGATAGGGCTTCAGGGCACTTATATAGCTGTTCATTGCCAAGGTAAAATGGGATTGAGGATCAATGTATACAAAGGGAAACTGCTCTGGTATTAAAATAGCCCTATCTTTTCTCTTACAGGGGCTGTTGCTGGAGGTCAGCAGTAACAGGGTGATTTCTCTTGTTGATGTCATGTACACAGAGGACCAGCGTTCCTTCTTGATTGTTGCAGGGGGGTTGAATGAACTGCCTTGATATTTACACTAACACCAGTATTTGTATCGCAAGTCCATTTCCTGGATACAATGTGAGTCGGTTTTACTGTGGTTATTCACTGGAGGTCAACAGCTAAATTCAACAGCACAAAAAGGAAAACATCCTGACCTTTGCCATCGTGCCTCTCCGTGGTTTACTTTAATGCTGGCTAGTTTCTGAAGTTCTCACATCTCCCCGTGATACCCCCAATCTCTCCGACGGAATATTACCTACAGTTAGGATGATGGCAGTGGCTTGGCTGCAGCCATCTCCCCGTTACAAGGCCGTTGGTCTCCTCTTTTTATCAGGGAAACCCTCCATCATTCCTCCATAAAATTCTCAGAAAGTGGAAGGTCTCATTTCACGTTTTTCAAGCATGTCATTTGTATTTTTATCCCCCCCCTCCCCCCAAATGACATCACTTGCCGGTGTTTTGGAGTGTAGTGGCAGAGGGGCGATAGTTTAACTGTGAACGTGTTACTGGAATGGTGCCTGCCCCTCCAGTGGGACTGTTCCATTCGTCCCTGGGCACGAGGCCAGCTCGCCTTACCGTCTGTGCACCACCACTCCCAGACCTGAGAAGAGGCCATGCCATTTTTCTCTAACCCATCTCACCTTCGCTGCTGCGTAAAGAGATTCCTAAGGGCTTCCTCTCATCTGCTTTTGCTGCTTTTCAGGACTTGGCCCACAGCCTGGGCATTTCCTTGGCCCTTCCTGCCCAGCCCAGGAGCAGCTTTCAGGGCTGGCTCCTTGTCATTCCTGCCCCTTCCCTTCGGTTCCCCTGTCCTGCAGCTGTGGCCAGGACTCTTCTTCCCCTCCTCTGACCCCCCCTCCCACCCTTGCCCACCACAAACACCCCCACAGGGGGAGAAGTTCCTCTCCACCTCCAGTAAGTGCCGTTCCCTTATACTCTCTCATCCTGGAGGGAAGCCATTGGCAATAAATTCTATCTTCACACCCATTTTGACAAATGCACCTTCACTCCCCGAGGATAAAAATAAACCCATGAATAGAAAGCACTCTCAGTACAATGTGATTCAGTGTAATATCCATTTCCATTGAAAACCCTGACTCTCATTAGCTGAGATTGCTGCATAATTGTTTAGGTTTGCACACACTGCCTCTACACTGAATGTCATTTAGTATACCTTTTGTCTGACAGTTCTGCGCTGTCAAGTTTATGCAGCTGAAATTCTTGATGTTTGCTCTCAATTATTGGGGAGAGGGAGGGCGCTTCAACCAAGACTGTATATTTTTCATCTAATCTGTCTAATCTGTCTGGAGCTCTGGTGATCAAGCACTCACAGTGGCAGACAGCTGATGCCGTAGCAATGGTATGCTCTGACTGCTGTTGAGGAAATATTTCCTGTCAATCAATGCAAAATAAAGAGAACAAAAAACTGACAAGAGTTACTTGGATCTTGGCAGAGCCGTTGATAATACAGCTTCTCTGTCGTTCTGCCAATAATGCCACAGCCTTCCAGACAGATCAATAACTGAACTGTGCTTAATCAATGCCGAATAAGAAAAGATATCTCTTCAAGATGTTCATGCTACTTTGGCTCTGTGCTGTACGTATAAATAAATTAAATTAGCATGGTCTGTATTATGCCGTAATGTCTGTGTGGTTTGGTAGTGTGCTGTTTTATTGTGATATCAATGATGCTGTGTAGTGATCTGTATCATGTTGCATATAGTTAGTTAGGACAGGGCTTCCCAAACTAAGAATTGATGACCACAGTTTGACTGCCAGTTGACCCTGGTGGTCCCCAAAGCCAAGTACAAATTTAATACAATAAATCTGCTATAATTCAAACACCATCAAACATGAACAAACACACGCATACACATGTACTTGAGGTTTGACAGTGTTGTGAACTGAATACTAATCTGGATTTGATATCACTTCATAAGTATGCTGTTCTGTGTTACAAATATGGCTTGTTGGAAGCATGATTATCCTAACAGATGGATTCAATGAAAAATGTTCTTGCAAACTATTTTCTATTTATTTAACCCCTTAAATTATTAATACAAAAATAATTTATCTTTTTAAGATAAATTGAGCAAAAATAATGAATTCATGAACTAATGAAGCTGTTCTGTATTGTAGATTCCCAAAATTTGTTTCAGGGTTAAAAAGATACAAATACAACAAATTTTTTTAAATCAACACAAACCAACCACCAACATCACATATCTTTCACAAAGAATTTATAGCAGATTAAATGTAAAATGTTATGCAAAGATCTGTATTAAGTTAACGGCTCTGTCAGACCAACTTAACTTGTAACTCAGCTCAAACACAAACTAGCATACAGTAGGTGTTCCCCTAGGAAGAGGGTTTTCCAAACTGTCTGGCGCATTGTGTATTTACTGTGGATGCAATACAACTGGAGATTCCTTGCTGTACCCACACAGCCACCCCCCTCCCCCAATCCCACAATCCCAATCCAGTTCAGCTTCCCTCCTGCCTTCACCCGCACTCCTGCATCCCTTCACAGCCAGTGGGTCCAATCCCCCACTGCAGCCACTGAGGGCAGATTAAAACCGCAGCCATTCCTAATCCATGACATCGCCTGGTGTTGTGCAGCTATGAAGTGCTGGCACAGAGATCAGAATTCCTCTCTGAAAACCTGACAAACTAGATTCGCTTCAAATCAATGGTCCTGCATAGGGCATTCAATAGGGGGAAATGTGTTTTATATTTTCCTTTGAAAAAAAGGTTTAATGACTGCAGTACAGAAGCATGCACGGCCAAGGGAGGGCGTAAAGCTGAATCGACATGAAAAAAAAAATCCCAAACTGCATAAATTCTCTGATTTCCTGTTTGGAATACTTACCTAATACAGTTATACCACTCAAATCCCTGTGTATTTTATCCAGGTCACTCAAATTCAATCACTGTATGTTTCTCTGTCATTAATGAATGCATAAAAATGAAACAAATACATTTTTAGTCTTGGTTGTTTCATGGTATAGTTCAAAAGGCAGAATTACAGTGTGAAATTGGGTCTGCTTCAACATACAATTAATTAAGGAACTGGTTCCTCTCACCTGCATTCCTAAGAAATTTATGTTTGTAGTCAGTGATGACTCGAGTCTGGGGGTTGTAGAAACCATCTCCACAGTCATAGCAGCCCTCAGGAATTATCCGTGGTGGGTCTATGTTGGTCAGTTGGGACTCCCCTATGAGACCACAGATAAAATGACCACACAGGCAACAGGCCATGTGCCAAAAAACAAACACACTTGGTGCTTTTTGGTGATAACTACATCAGAGAGAGCTAACTTGGGGTTACCAGTTAGTCTGAACACCCATATCAATAGACCATTACTGTACCCTTTAATGTACTATAATGCTGATAAAGAATTCTGTGTGATGTCAGTCATCAAACTTATGATACCAATGTAATGATCTACTATTCAAAAAGTAAGGCAGCTGTAATGCTGTGTAACAGTGAAGTTATGTATAATTATTAACTTGTTGATGAAGCTGGTGAATATATAAAGGAGGTCAGTTAAAATATAAGGTCTATTTCTTCATTAAAAAAAAATAAGATGATGAATAGGTTAGCAGAGTTTCAGATGTGGACTAAAATGTTTCCATGACTTCACCTGCTGGTTTCAGTCCATTACATATTTCTGTGTAGAACCGTCTATCGTCACAGCCATTACAGTACCCCCAGTCACTCTCCTGGTACTCCAGTCCATCGGCAAAGGTGTATTTCCCCTGTCGCAAAACAACAGATTTTTGTCCCACAATGCAATCTGTCATTACTCTGTCATTATCTATCAGCTCTATAGAGACAATCTGTCATTTTCTAGATCAAAAGATGTCCTTTGTGACTGCAGTGCTTCTGCAACTCTGTGTTTCAGTGACCATTTGACTATGATTTACTAGTTGAGATGCTGAATTCTATTTTATGGGAAGGTGAAGCAGATTGCATCTGTGCGGTACTATTGGTTTTGGGGCCTTCATATCCATGATTGAGGCGGCCCTTTTTTGCTTAGGTTTCACAATGAACACAGGGAGGTCTAAGCTGGATGAATGTCATGTGTGTTTGGTCACGGTCACTTTTGATCCTTTTTAATGGACCTCAATTATAATCATAATAATAATTGTAACGGTTATTATTTTGACTGTAGCATGCATGAATGAATTCTTAAAAGTGTAACCGAAAAGGAATGTCTTCTTAGGCTGGAACACACACAGGTCTGAGGGGTATAGGAAATGAAGCTCTGCAGCTCTGTGAATGATTCCTAAAAGGGATCAGATGACATGTCAGCTAGATGACGGCTGCTCTGTTAGGGTCCAATCATACACACACGCAGAATCGTACACTGCACACCTGTTTTGATATTCCTTTTTCCCATGTGCCTTCGTATTTGCTTCCATTAGGAAAATACAGCACACCATTTCCATGGAAAACACCATCCTTCATCTCTCCAACATATCGTGTCTCGGTTGGCAACACATACTCTCCTCTCCCCTCCATTCTGAAAGGGAAGATTAGATAACAGTGGGTTTAGCAAAACTTGAAAGGTCTCACTCGTATCCAGGATACATTATGATGGGAATGTTGTCTTCAGTGTAATATATATATATATATATATATATATATATATATAAAAAAATATATATATACGTCGTTATATATATATATATATAAAAAACGTTCAAAAAAACGCAGATAAAAGTGATTTCAGTGCTGCTACATTATCTCACTGCTTAGGTATATTGAATCTTTTATTTCCACAGTTACGATTAAAATGTCTAATCTTATTCGCCTTAACTAAACGTTTTCTCACTGGGATGTGATTACTTGATACTAGAATTATTATCCAATTAGGAAAATATGTGCGAAGGATTTACATTTGGGATTTTTTTACATCACAGCACAATACACTGTATTCTCATAATCCTGTGCTGAAAACAGTGGTGACGCTATCGTGTTAACTTGGATGAATCCCTGTATCGATATAAAATATTGCGGAGGAGAAGCAAACGATTATCACCGACAAAAACTACAGGATACGTTATGACACAGGTTATTGTGTTCGTTGCTGTATCAATGTTATTTCACGTATAGTGACTTAGCCTGGTTAACTGGGCAACAAGCAGCAATGCAAGTGAAGCAAGATTCAATTCAGCAAAGCAGTTATGCTATTTTTCAGATGAATTGTTTTACCTGCCATTAATGTAATCTCCATCATAACGGCTACCAGAGAATTCCATTTTACGTTTTCTAGCTTGCTGTCCTAGCTAACTCGGGAAGACAACTTTTTTTGGGGGGGAGGGAAGGCAACTAGAATTTGAGTGCTTGTTTGGCAACATGTTTCCATAGCGACCGCAATTACAAGTGTTTTTAGGTATTATAGCACTAGCTTCGTGGCACTGGCAAATAAGTGTTTTCTTTTGCAGGATAATCTCTTCTGCCGTTTGTTCCTGCAGATAACGTATTTTGGATTGCAGAAACCGTATTTCTATTTCCATAGTACGTTATTTATAAAAACAAAGGTAGTTATCAAAGCTGGTACAGATACTGTATTGCGATATTTTCCTCCAAGGTAGTGAACGTTGCAGAGCCAAAATGGCGATGTCACCCTGCGGTATCTGTCGCGAAGTAATGCTGTCATCAAGTGGGCGGGATTACGTGGACTGACCTTCCCTTTGCGGCCTTGTCTGTTCCACCGACCTTCGTGTCTGGCGGGGACAGAATTTGTGAGAATCTGTTAGCCAAACATTTTGCAGAGAATTTTTGTTTTATTTGACCGCAGAGGCACAGTACCATGCCGACAGTGGTAGAGGTACCGACTCTGCAAGAGCTGAATGTCGAGGAGGTAAGTAATGGTAACGATAGCTAACCTTATCTAGGTACTTGATTCTGCTATACGCGTTACCGGCTAGTTAGCTAAAGGTAATAACAGCCTTGCATGTAAGTGAATAAGCGCTTATAATTATAGCTGCAACGTACTACTGTGGAAATTAAAAGTAAATAGTTGTTTCTGATGTACAATTGTAGGATAAATTACGTTGTATGCATGTAGGTCTAGCTAAAGTTAACTGAACTTGGTCTTGCTAAGTTGCTAGGCTTGCTAATAGTGAAGGGTCATTTCAACCTCAAAAGTCGGCTGGCAAATAAATTAGTGATCGTATATATTGACGTTGGCAGCGATGAAAAGATGTCCTGTCTCTTGTTAGTTGTCACACAACGTTATATAGCTAAATTGCATTGCTAAATTAAATTGCCAATTGCATGTTTGTGATATCACCGACCAAGTCGTGAATATGAAGTACAATCTTAACCACAACGAAATTGTATTTACTATCAATAACAGTGAGATTTTTTTCGAGAAGTAGAGAAATCGTTTCGGGTTTTAAACACCTAAGCCTTCTTACAATACCAACAGCTTCATTTCAATACAGTACCCAGGGGTCACTAAATAAACTTGACCCAATATGCTGTATTTATTAGATTTGTTATCAGTCATAACTACAAGTGAAGTCATTCTAACAAGTAAGACAATTGAAAGATCTGCCCTTAAATGTATTATTTCCATGTCCTCCAGGTGAATGTGTCATCGGCAGTTCTAAAAGCTGCTGCCCACCACTATGGCTCTCAATGTGACAAGCCCAACAAAGAGTTCATGTTGTGTAGGTGGGAGGAGAAGGATCCCCGGAAATGTTTGGACGAGGGGAGGAAGGTCAATGAGTGTGCCCTGCAATTCTTCAGGTAGTCATCACCCTCCGAGTGCATGCTTTTGGCTTTTCATTATTGAGTTCCACTGGACATGATTGATTACCTTTGGAATCTATGAGCCAGGATTCAAATGGTTATTGCAAATCCTTGAAAGTGTTTTCATCCTGAAAAAGTCCAGAAACATGATTATGTACCATATTTACTGTTGAAAAGTCAGAGACAAAAATTGGATACTTCACTATTTTGAAGGTTAATTGTAATTATGCCATCACTGAAGGTCATTTGTCCCTAGAAAGCAAATGTGTGCCATTCTGTAAATGAAACATGAAACAAAAAAGAACCTGTGGTTCAAAGAACACGTGACCATGGCACAATTCTTAAATCATACATTCACAGTTAAATTGTCACTGATATGTAAGACTAAGTATAAACCTGATTTCAGTGGGAACTATACTGACCAAACAGAATGACCAAATCAGTTGATGAGACTTTTTTTATTATTGATATTTTTATCAGGACAGAGATTTAGGAGCAATTGCATATTTTAAAGGTAATTTAAATTTAGACGTTATCTGAGTGGGCTTGGACGTTGATGCAAACAAAGTTAGATGCAATATTGACAAACTCTCAATTCAACAATACAGTGGTCACTTTACAGTGTACCTATAGCCCAAAACCCCTCCTAATTAATAAAAAATATACAACAATATGAGTAAAACACCACAGGCTAAGTATAGTTATGACAACTTTGATCTGCTATTTTATCAATTTACACAGAGCTTCATACCTACCTTGCCAGTTTGCTAGGTATTTGCCAAACTATATTTGGAGAGAAAAAGCAAGTTAAGAAAAAATGTTGGTTGAATCCCTTGTCTGTGTAATCCTATTACCTGAAAAATAAATTGTTGTAAAAAATAAACAGTTGTATTTTCAGTTTCATGACTGAATATATTAGAATTTCAGTTTAGGTGAATGAACACAATTTGCAAGCAATCTCTGAAAGTGGATGAAAAGCATAAAAATCAGGCCTTTTTGATTTGTTTGTGAATTTTTGAAGCACAAAGTGCATTGTAGCTGCTTTGTCTGTTACAAGTGTGTGTATGTGCCTTTATGTCTTTGACATTTGTTGTTGAGTATTAGGGAATAGATTTGGAAGTGCTTTGAAAGAAGAGTGAGATGGAGCTGCAGAGTTGATGGTCATGGGGTGTGAGGTCTGTGATGTGTACTGGAGAATATTGTATTTTACTCACTGATCTATAACCTCGGAGCACTGTCTTTAAATGCTAGGCTGTTTATCCAGTCCTGTGTTGACCTCCCTTGCATGCTTATCACCGGAGTCAATCCTGATTGGTTGTTGATGTATGATTTATGATCCAGCGCTGTGCTATAATTTTGACTTGATGGAATTTTCAAGCTAGAGGTTTAGACCTTGCCTCTAGATTGTATGTATAGGTTAATGTGCAGGTTAACTCACAGGTGTGTGTTTTCCTACCCTTTTCTTCCGCTGACCAACAAAGTCAAGAGGGAGCTGACTCGAGGCTGCTGTTGTCAGATACTGGAAATGTAGGAAAACAGTGTGGTTTATATCAGTGTGTATATCAGTAGGGGGTAATGGTCTTCAAATGCACTGATGAAGTTTATCATTGTCCAGGAGGCGAGACATGTTTTAATTTAGAAAACTAATTCAATATGATTTTATTCATAGTCAGGCCATTGGCCCAATCTCTGGGAGCATTCAAAACTTGCCTGGTTTTGCTATACATCCTTTGCATGTAATTGCATGATAAACAGTTTTATGAGTTATGCAACGGGCACCCGCTAGGACTTTCCCTTGTCGTCTGTAATGAAATTGTATTTCAGTTTCATTCAAACATTTTATATTTTCATGGTAAATTTGTATCACCTGGTATGCAAGTTATTTTAAGAACTTGTCATGAAGTAGGAGACCAAGGGTTATACTCCATAATGCAAATAGACATATAGTTAAATTACATTCATCACTCACCATTTGCTGCTGGCATTAAAGAAGTAGCTGCTAGATAACTATTGTAAGCTACATATGACATATTTTACCCTGCTGGTCGCTAAAGTTTTTCTGTCATTAGGACTTTCTCATGAATGTGGCTGCTAGGATCACCCTGCTCGCTTCCTACTGATATGTCTGCCAGCCAAAAATACAGTTTTTGAAAAGCTCAAGGAGGGCATTACACTGTGTTTTTGAAGCATTAGCTTACTAGAACATGAAAACCATTTCTCCTTTATTGAGGAACTTATGAGATGAGTTTGGCTTTTACAAGTTGCAGGTTCAAACAATGGGGCACACAAGCAGCAAAAAAAAAAACCCTATCCTTAAATTATGTCACAGTTATTGTGGTTATATACATGCAGTGAATATCCATATGATCTTTCAGTGACACAAAACTGTGATACACATGATTCTTAATGGACTTGAGACATCCCTCTGTTCGTAAAATCTCATAAGGCCATTCTCTGAGAGCATCCGAATCTTGTTGCCTGGTTTCGCAATTTATTCCGTCATCCTTTGCATGTCATTCCATGATAAGCCCACAGAGCGATAGAAGCTATTGCCTGTAATGAAGATAAAAGGGTAGCTTAGATCTGTCAGGTGTTTTGAGGTACAGTGTCTTGTACATCAAGAGATCAATTTAGCAGTGTTTATTCACAATTTTCAGTCTATTAAACCTATTCACAGATAGTATTTTAATTTGTGTGTCAATGTTTTTCCTCTGATTAGTCCCTTGTGGAAGCTATTTTAAAATAACACAGGGCAATTTAAGGAACCCAACTAATAACACTGCTTTTTGTTTTTATTGATTCCTGCCTTGCTTCAACTGGAATTCAATAATCAATTGCAGTTAAATTGACAGCAGTGATATGTAATTACCATTGAGGTAAATGTTTGAAATGGGTTTAAATGTCCTTCTTTGAGTAAATGAAGACTTTACCATGGGGTTACATCTGCCAAATCAGCACTTTAATCACCATTCTCTGAATTCATGAAAATAAACAATTAAACGGTGCCATGTGTCTAAGTTAATTTGCAGTTGTCGCTGCAAGTAGCACATCTGTGGAATACATTAATCGACACCTACCAAATGTAGCCAAACTTAGGCTAATTCATCGCAATAGAGTTAATTAAATTAGAAGTTTAAAAAAAAAAAGGAACTTAAATATTTTTGGTTTGTTTATTTTTGTCTATTGGAATGCATATACTGTCTGCACCCCATTTTATGGTAATTTCAGTTAAATATATTGAGAGATTCTTTGTTCAAAAAGTAAAAACAGAAAAAAAAAAACTGCACTATGCTGTTCAGCCCAGTTGGGTGATGCTGCCTGTCTGGCAGGGAAATAAGCCGTAGAGCTGTTCCCAGTCCAGGCCTGTTATATGGAGGTACATATGCATTAGCTAATGTCAACACAGTATTATTATCTGATGTGCATGTTCCTGTTCAAGTGAATGCAAGCTGTACCACTAAGGGAAAATGAGTATTGTTTTGAACAGGCACAGAGCAATACAATTGCATATTTCGGCATACAGGCAGTTGGACATTCCACTGTATCTAGGCGTAACTCCCCTCAGAACAGTGTTACAAAGTCAGTGTTCGGAATTAGTCAGGTTTCCTGGAAACCAGCTATTTCAAAATTGTGAAAGGTTTTTTTTTTTTTTTTTGACCACAATACAAAATGATGTCTGTTTACATGGTTTTGAAAACTGCAGTTTACATCAGATCAGAGATGACAAATGATCAGTTACTTTGTAGGTGAGTTTTGAGGAGGAGATTTAAAATACAGTTTTTACCCAAGTCATGGAGTTTCCTGTAGTGGAATATAATATTCTTTTTGATTACATACATTTTCTGTCACAGTTTTTGGTTGTTCTACAAATTGCTGCAAATATGAAGGTTAAAGATCGAACTTATTGTTGGTGCAGTGCAGTAGGTAGGTTATGTCATCCAGGGTTTGCCTGGTGTATTTCAGCATGGTTATGACATCAGAACAACCTAATAAACCTTTTTTTAAACAGTACTGTAACTTAGTATCCATTGCTTAAAATTTAAGTTTGACTTTTGTGTGGTGTATTGCCAGCTGGCTGTTTAACATGTAAAGAACAAATCTGAAGTACTTTAGCTAAGTAGTTGTAATTTAAGGCCTCCATGTTCTACTCCCTGCGTTAATTTCTGAGTGGGCTTGGATCGTTCCTCTGATGGTTTGTGCCTTTTAAATGAAAGTGTTATAAAGTCATGAATCTATTTCCCAAAAGTGTGCGATATTCATGATTGTGTTTAAATGTAAAGATGGGATTTTAAAGGCAAGTCATGTTTATGTTTCAGATAATTTATTTAAAAGATCTTCAGAAATTTAAAATCCTCAAGTATTCTAAATGAAATGCTGTACAAGCCAAAAAAGCCTTACTCATGCAGATAATAATTAAGCTCATCAGCAAAATGATTGCTAAGGGTATGCAGCCATGGGTTTTTTAACTCAGTCTTTTCAGTTATTTGTTTTTTCATTCACTCATTGTTATGTCCTGTAATGTGCTGCTAATTTCTTAGATGATAATCTCAATGCCAGTTAGTAATTTGCTGTACTACCTGTTTATCCACTATTTATTTATACATGCCTCTTGTTATTAATTGCATGTTTTACTTTTTATATTTGTGAACTATCACACAAGCTGTAGTGTACATACAAAGAGAAATAGTAAATTGCAACTTATATGAGGGTCTCTTGTGAACTTCTGTTTGATGTCATTCTGCTCCTTTCTGTTTAGATCATGTACTTATTTCAAACATAAAAATAAAATGACTCAATTACTGATTGAATTGTAAAAAATTATATTTCAATATTTTTATTGTAATTATTCATAATTTTGCAAACAAACAACAGACGTACAGAGTGACAAATTTGAAAAAAAAAAAAAAAAGAAGATGGTTCTTAGGTGCAATGCAGATCAGTTATACAAAGAGGAAACATTTACATCCCTGTATCATAGTATGTATACCAGCATATACAACCTCCAACTTCTTTAAACTAGTGGTGAATAGCATTTGAGTCCCAGACTTGACCCCAGATGGGGTGACATTCCAATAAACCCATCGTAAGTGGAAAATGAATTTAATACACCTAATCTACCGAACATCATAGCCTCGCCTAGCCTACCTTAAACGTGCTTAGAACACTTACATTAGGCTACAGGTGGGCAATATCACAAATAACACAAAGCCTGTTTCATAGTTAAGTATTGAATATCTCATGTAATTTATTGAATACTGAAAGTGATGCTAACGCACCATCGTAAAGTCGAAAAATCATAAGTCGGACCATCTGTATGTGGAACTTTGAATTGTGGAAACGAGCCCCGAGGTGGGAGCTGTTGAATGTATTCATATCGCTGGTACCACTTTTCTAATTCAATACGATTGCATTTTCAGGCAGATTAAGGGGAACTGTGCAGAGTCATTCACTGAGTACTGGACCTGTCTGGATTATCACAACCTGTTAGAGCTTCGTCGCTGTCGTAAACAGCAGCACGAGTTTGACAACTGTGTGCTGCAGAAGCTGGGCTGGGAGCGACCAAGCTTGGGTGACCTGTCCAAGGTGAGATGTCCCGTTATACTGAGTCCAGGTCGGAGATTCATCATGCACTGGAGTCTCTGAGGTCCAGCCATACACACTGCTTAGGACTATTTAGTCCTGGAAAGTACGCCAGAAAAATTCTTTAACACGGAAGACGAAAACATTGGTCTGCAAGATAATCCATATCATTTTATTATTTCTTATAACCAGCATTTTCAACAATATTTACTTACATGGAAGAAATGGCCAGATTTTGATTTCTGGACACTGAGGGATTGACCATTAGGAGATATATTTGCTTGAAATTGACCCATTTTGAACCTGCTTCCAAATTGATTTGATATTTGGATACTTAAGATATTTCATAATTTCAAAATGCATTATGTAAATTTGCAACAGTCCTGGAGATTGAAGATCTAAGGAAATGTTTGCTTTTGATTTGGCCACACTGTACCAATTTTAAAGCAAACATCCCCTCAGATGTTAAATCTCCAGGACTGTTGTAAATTTGCAGCATGCGTGTATGACATATCCACTGTTTGGGCTCTCCCTTTTCCAGTCTAAAAAGTCGATCCTTCTATTTCTCAGGTGACCAAGGTGGAGACATCTCGGCCTCTACCTGAGAATCCATACATGTCAAGGCCAAGACCAGAGCCAAACCCTGCGATCGAGGGCCCACTTCAGCCGACCAAACAAGGCAGCCGTTTCTTCTTCTGGAACTGGTGAAGTCCCACTCAGCCACACTGTACCCCACCGCCCTGCTGTCAAGTTGTCCCTGCCTCCTGTTGAATCTCTATTATGGGCTGGAGAAGACATGACGCAGCTCTATCAAACAGTTCTGTCTAATGTTAAAAATGCAACAGAAGTGCTATTGTACAATAAAAGATTTAATTTAAACTGGTAGACAAACTCATTCATTGAATAACACCTGAATTATGATTGTCTCTTAATTGTACTTCAGCAGAATCCTGCAATGTAAAGTTCATAATAGATTGTGCATGATGTCCTCATGGGTTTGAATTAAATCGCAGCCCCTTGAACCTCAAATTCACTGAATGTTTTGATTCAGCAAAAACTGGCCCTGTTATGCGCTTGCAGTAAAGTTTTTTTCAGATTGCTCATTATTTCTACCTACGCAGAACCTGTGGGTTAGCCATATTATATCTAACTATTCTGATTTTAAAAAAAAAAAAAAAACAGTTGTGAGGTACTGCATGCATCTTGTTTTGGAGACGAGGTCTTGCCTCCTACCTTACTTCAGGGTTCGTGTTTGAAGTCAGGCCTCTCTGCATTGTGTCAGTGTCCTCGGGGGGTCTGGGGGTCATTATACACAGGCTCCGGCCAGTTTCCTCTCGCCTACCCCCCCTTCTTCCTTACTGCAACCTGGAGACCAGTCTGTGGAACAGAATGCCAGTTCAAAGAGTTATCCTTTCAGAAATCTCATTGACCACTGAAGTTTAATGGACCTCACAGGCGGTGGAGCTCCAAAAAAAAAAAAAAAAATACACTAGTACACAAGTAATGTACAAGGTGTACTTTACATCTGTTTTCTGGCACAATTTATTCCTACTCCCAGTTTAACTGTGTCTCTTGTCCTTTGTAGTACAAAGGAAGCAATGTGACAAATTATGTCTAGAAATATTTAAGCAACTGAAGTAGAGATCTTCAAGCATATTAAATCAAAGTTAGCAGAACTTAATTAATCTTACAGGGCTTTTCTGTGTGTGGGCAGACACAATGCTGAAGTAATTTTGCCTCATACCGGTCAATTGTCATTTCTTATAAAGGCTTTCCCTTTGAACCACCAGAGCAAGCTGATGTCAACTTGGAGTTGGAGCGCTCTTAACTGAATTCAGTCTGACGGCTCCTTGGCAGTGGGAGAGCAAAGGCACGTTCACTTTGCTGGGATAGCCTGTCCCTGCCAGTAACATGCATTACATGCCCGGGGCCCTGGAGCTGGTTAGAGTTTCAGATCAAGGGAAACACAACACTAGGAGTCAAAAAGACTCAATCATGTTCGATCACCAGTGTAAATAAAAACTTCTTAACCTTAAAAGTACAGGATAACCTATAGGGTTTTTTTTTTTTTCATTTAGAATGAGGCTCCATTTTGATTGAGGGAGGTGGGGCCAGAGCTTTGTGCAAAGCTTGTCGTGTGCCAGTTCTTAATGAATACAAACATGCCTCTTAGAGATTAAATTCACTGTTAGTGCCCTTGAGGGAGTAAGGTAAGTGTGGCAGTCCTACATAAAGGCAGACCATTTTAAATCATTTCTGAGCTTGAGGGCTATTGAGTTGTCTTAATATCATTAGTGAGTATATTTCTCACGACTTCAGTGGCCCAGAGGTACAGGGTCTGTGGCACATTTTAAAAGCTTGTATATTTGGTACAAAAGCTCTGAAATGAAAAAAAAACGAAGAATAAGAAAAATAAACGTGAAATGAAAGGGCAAAGCACTACAGTGGTTAGGCCTTTCGAGTCTCGTGGTCTTGGTGTTTTGTGGTGAAGCCATATGTTTGATTTCAACTTCGTGGAGTTAGACCATTAATGTGATTCATTCAGAACTGATCTCAAAGCTACAGAGACTGAACACCTTGGCTCCAGCAGCATGCAGCAGCCAAGTCTGGTGTACCTCCAAAAGCTGATTGACTGGATGTGTGTGCCGATTCTCCATCTGTGCCTCGGTTGCCTCCCGAGGGTAATGAGGCCCGTTGTAGGTGGGGAGCCCCACTCTATCAGAGGTTCCACAGACAGCCCCACCCCCCACCCCCACACGCCTCAGGGCGTGGTCCGTGCCGGCGGCCTGCACAGGAAGTGACTGACAGTGGTGGTCCTGACCTGGGCGATGCTTGGGCGGTGAAGAGAGGCTCACGGATCGAGGCGGGGCCGGGGGGCTCGTGGCAGCCGCAGCTCAGAGCCCCACACAGGAAAGGGGGGGTCACTGTCAGCTGACTCTGCCCCGCCGCAGGAAGCAGATTCTGGCAGAGGAAAGAAATACAATACAGAACTTTCACAAAAGCAACAGTCCGCCAGGGAGGCCGCAGTGCTAAAACACTCAAACAAACCAGCTAATTCGCGTTCCTTCTCTGTAAATATTCCCATTGTTCAGGAGTGACATTGACAGAATCAAATAAATATTGAAGCCACACTGGGCACCACTTTTTTGCCCTTTTCTCCGTGTTATCATACAGTCATAAGGTCATGTGAGTTTGAAGTGATAGTTCTAATTCCATGCTGCTTGAAATGACTTGTTTGGAACAGACATTTTTGGTCCAGTCTCACTGGTCTTTATTAGATGGTAAAAGTGGACTAATTTTCCCATGTATTTCGTAGACTTATGCTGTATACTGATGTGTGAACAAACATTACATAAACCTTAGGTGTCCTGAATCAGTTTTAATTTAAATTTATTATTTATCATTTTTAAGGCCAATAAATAGTCAATTAAAATATGGAATATTGATTGCAGTATGATCATATCTTTAAAATATGTGTCAAAGGACTTTCAAGTGTGCCATGTAGATGAGACATTTTTACAGAGATGTCAGAATTGTTGTGCAGGCACCCTTATAGCATACATGGATTTGGTTGTTCAGCACAGGTCCTTACACAGAATGTAGGTTTTTCTGCAAGTGCTACTCAATCTTGAAATATACACAAAAATCAAAAGTTGGTTTAAGGCTTACAGTTTCACACCCCTTACATTTGCTTCCAATTTACACAAAGGAAGTTTAACAGAACCAATTGAGGTTAAGTGCCTTGCTCAAGGGTACAAAAGTCAGATTCCACCTGGGGTTCAAACCCAAAACCTTTAAGTCCAGCATTAAGTACTCAAAGCACAAAAGCACACACTGACATATCTATTAGCGTAGGCGCAAGACCACCAAATAGAGCACATTAAGGCTCAATGATCATTGTCTTTTTTCCATTTAATTTCACTTAGTACCATGAGGACCGCTTATGGGATGACAACTGGTTTTTAATGGTGTTGTTACAAGTAGAATAGTGCCTACCCATTCACCCAAAAGTGATAAAGACCCAAAACTATAAGGTTCAAACTTTTGTGTGTATGTAACTGTGAGATTGTAATACCCAGTTGCAAAACTAATTCAACACATTATTGTCACACCAACAATAGTTAATTCTGTAATCAATTAGGGAGAATTGGATTAGTACTTAAGAATTTGTCCCTCGCCTTACGGTGACGTAAGTACAGTGGAAGAATAATGAGCAAGTAATTGGCACTGAGCTACATAGAGTTATCAGATATTTCTTCACCAAAAGTCAAATGCCTTGAAATTGTCTCCATTTGTTAGTTTTAGTGCTGTGGATTGTTGGCAGAGGTCAGTGACCCATTCATTTAAATCAACAGCACATGTCTTTCACTCGCCCACATCATGTCCAGACAACAATATTCACACCCAACTTGTGTCACCTTCATAACCACAAAATCAAAATCAGAGGTTTCATAATCAACAAGGTGGAACACATTTGACAAACCCATAAATCATACCAAAAGTTGAACAGTATACACAGAGTAGCTCTTATGAACACAGTTATGATTTAAAATGACAGAAACATATGTTGCCCAACTTCAAGAGCATATAGCTAAACCACAAATTTATGTCAAGTATTTTAACTTACCCTGATTTTTGACATTACTGCTGCAGTTGGTGTATATACAGTGTGTGAACCATCGAGAGAAAGCACAAGTGTGGAAATATTACAGCATGGATCCGTTATCATGATATGTAAACAAGAATTATATAAGAATGTTGATGTGCGCTTAGCATCAATCAGGATCAAAATCTTCAATGATTTATATCTGAATCATCATAATAATAAACTCACCATATTGATATTATGTTGTTTTTGCATTTATGTTCTCCGGGGCCATTTCAGAGACTGACGTGGGAGGACATGGAAATTATGTTTTAGGCTGTTGAATTTTTCTCTGAATATGAGTACAGTATTATTCCACACATACAACCCTTTTGGGACCAAGGGTGTGTCAGCTTCAAGTCAGATTAATACTTTCAATGAAAAATAAGCCTGGTAGCACTCACAGCAGTTATAAATTCAATTACTTGACTATAGGAAAACAATTTTAAAGCACTGAGAAATCTTTTCATGGAGTTAACAAATATAAATGATAAAAACCTCTGTTTTGTTCAAACTACTACTGAAGATCTGATGGAGCTGTACCAAAGGTCAGGAGCCTGCTGTGATCACAACAGGGGAGAAACAGCGTGAGAGATTTCTTTGGGCTGTATTGGAGCAAGCTGCAGTTAGAAATATGAGCAGCGCTTGGTTTGGACAAGAACCACACATCAAGTTAAACACCTTTTTTCCACTCATTAGCCATCAGTGTGTCATGCAATGTGTCAGGCAAAATGCACTGCTGTACCCTGTTGGTTTGAATAACACGACGCAAAAGACCTCATGTGAATTACTGTAATTGGGGCAAATGGAGACGCTGAACCAGAGACCTGTTATTTGACAGCTTCTGCAGTAGCTATTGAACATGAGTCTCACTGTTCAGACAGCTGTCTTTTCAAGCCTTGCCATGAAAACATGCCATACATGCTTCACTGAAAATGGAATCTTGGGCATTTGACACTTGAAAAGTCTAACTGTTTTCTTGATAGCGACAGCATTATGGACTGTTTGCATTCTTTACTGTGAATCTCATGTGTTCTGAAACGACCATGAGTTTGCAATGCCATTTGCGATTATTTAGTGAGGTCTCTGAGGACAATTCAAGATAGTGCAGGAGAGTTCTTGCTCTGTGGTTCAGTAACGACTCAGCTGATATTCATCTAATTGAACTTGAGGTTCACAGTTAATGTTACTAGTTATGACATATATCAAGAATCAGTAAAACAAGAGCTGGTGGGCGATAGAATCTTTATTTTCTTCTGGCAGGACATACATCACTAGGTGTACTCGCTAATCAAGAATATCAGATTTGGTTGTGGTGTTTAATAATTGTATACAGGACAGATGTAACACTATCATCCTATTACTTTTCTAAAGGCATATAGTTTACAGTTTGATATGTAAAGGATATGTGTGATGTGTCTGTTTTAAGTATTTGATGACAGGAGAAGTCTAATGCTTTTATTTCACTTCTCATTGAACTGATGTCTAACAGTTGAGCATTTAATTCTGTGATGTAGTATTTTTCCTGATTTTACATGAGCATTTAGCATCTTGATGTCTAGTTTCACAAGCCTGAAAAACACTCTGTAATTCTCTTGAATATCCCATGTTCGAAATAATGATGACATCTTCTGGATATTTGTGCCTTGTATCAATTGCTCTATTTTTTAATTTTTTGAATACTGAAATATTGCCACAACCTTATTAACAGTGTATGTACCTGTCTATATTCCCAGAGGACCATAATATTCAGCCCATGACAAAAACCAGAATGACAGTTGTACTTGGTAGTAATTATTTATTGTATGTTGGTGGAGGGTGTGTGCATACTCAGGAATGTTTTGTGTTTGAATTCTGCCAGGTAAAGGTGGTCTCTTGGTGTGCAGTCCTGGACGGGTGGGACAGCCAGTCAAGAGCTGCGGCATCCCCCATTTGAGGACAGCTCAGTGAGTGACAGGTCCAGCTGCTGACAGCTGCATGGAGTGGGGGGGCGGGGTGGGGGGCAGGGGGGCGAGGAGAGGAGGGAGGGGGTCTGAATTTGAAAAGGAGGAAAGAAAGCGCAAGAGTGCAGATCCTCCCGGGCAGGCTCCTGTTTGTTTTGGCGCGAGACCAGGCCGTCATTACTCCTCATGAGATACAGGCTTCAGGACTATTTACAGCCCAGCTCCATGTTCGTGCGAGCTCCAAATCCTTTTTTCCCCCCCACCCCCACTCCCACCCCCAGTTTGCGAGATGGGGCGCTCGGCAGTGTCATATATGGCGTTGTTTGTTGAAATTTCTGCCGTGATTCATCATTTGCTGAATGGAGAAAAAATAAGCACTATGTTCCCCACTGTTCCTCACCATGTCCACATGGAGGATCAGACCTTCAGTGAGGTTTACTTCAGGGCCAACTCTTCACATTTAATCTAACCTGCTTCAGTTCCTCTGTTTCCATATTCCCTCTCGCTCGCTCTCTCTCTCTCTCCCTGTCTGTGCTCCTTCCTCTATCTATTTCTTTCTCGCTCTTCCTTTGCCCTTTCCCTGTAATTGCTCTTTCCTCTCTTTCTCTCTCTCTCCCTCTGTCTCTCTCTCTCTCCCCAACCATTCTCCCATTGAGGAATTATTTTTCAAAGCTGTTAAATCCTATCCTCTTCACTGCTGAACACACGAAGACCGTTTCCCGAGATCCTCAGCCAGCGGTTTGATAGGAGTGAGACACTGTATCAATGGATCTGTCCCATGGGACGTTTGTTTTTACAATGTGCAGGCAGATATTATGAGGTCATGTATAGATGATGAAAGATAATAGAAAACAACAGCAGTTCCAGGTGTGGAGGGAATGGATGGACTATGTATTTGTCACTTCTAGTTTTGCAGGAGAACTGTTTGTTTTCCCTACAGATGGTGGGAAGAAGAAGAGAGGGAGGATGTATGACTCTTTTTATCCCTCTGTGTGTGAGAGAGAGAGAGCAAGAGAGAGGGGAGAGTATAGATGTGTGGTTCCTGTGTTCCCTGTATGGTTGGTTTTTGGGCACAGAGGAATGGCTTATTGTCTTTATCTCCTCCTTTAAGTCCCACAACTGATCCCTGGTAATCCTTAGCACGCTGGCACTGGTTAGTGGGTACTTCGCTGGTGAGTGCATTTGTCAGCCAGACATACAAAAGTGCATGAAAGAAGCTTGGTTGGTGGTATACGTTTCATGCGGTGGTTCACTGGTTCCATGCATCTTTGCTGATGGTGTTTTAATGCAGTTGTGTGCGGGCTTGCATGGGGGTGGAATTTGGGCGCTGAAGGAATTCTTCCCCAGTGTGCTCATCTAAACAGATTTAGTTAAAAGAGAGTACATATTGTGCAGTGCAGCTGAGCTGCGTTGGTGGGACATGTCTGCTGGTCCTCGGCGCTCAGCTTGGGTTTCGCGTTCACGTCAAGGTGGGTTATACTTTCCTGGCATCTCTAGTTTCTGGGCTCTTGGTGGGCCGCCAGTCAAAGCGGGGCCGTGCCCCTCCCCTATCCCACAAGCTCAGAGTCATCGCCTGCTTGGCACGCGGTCCCGTCCACGTCTCCCCTGTTTGTAATTGTTTTTTTTCCTAATGCCTCCTTCCAGGTGCCTTTCCTGACTCTTCCACATCTTGAGCTGAGCTTCCTCTGATTTCATCCTCATGAAATCCTCCGCTGGGCCGGAATTGGTCAGATAGGCCAAAACAGAACTGGACAAAACAGTTCAGTTATTCTTTTATTTTTATCCTTTCAAAAGATGACTGAGCCATACATGCATCATTACATTGCAGAGCTTAATTTAATTTTTAAATTAATTAGCCCAGCACTTCACACAGGTTATGAAGTCTCACGGTTTATAACCCTCAGCACTGTTTCTTAACATTTTTTCAGCATTCAACTCAGTGAGAGATTGTCTTCTTTTCATGTTAAATTGCATGAAATGCATAACATACACAATGATTTTAGCAAGAAACTGTTTTTTATTCAGAACTATAAGTACCAAGTGTCATGCAAGAGTAAGGGATGCTACTGAAGTAGTCTCTGTAAATTTCCTTTTTCCCCTTTCTGAGCTAGTTTCATTAAGGTTTTATTCTTTTACAAGTATTTTTTTGTATTTTACTACTGTGAGCCTCAAACAATGTATCCAATTTTAAGTCAAAAATGAACATTAAAATTACGGAAAGAGGAATCCGTAGAATCTATCCTGATAGAAACCCGTTTGCTGGAAGCACGTAAACCCACATTGGAATGCAAAAAAGGAACTTCTGTTTATAAGCCTATATAGGCATGTTGTCCACAGAGGGTGTGTTCCAGGGTTTAATGGAAAAGGGAAAACCCATTGTGGCTGAAGTGATATTGAATGATGTTAAACCTGCAATGATTTGAACTTCTATGGGGACACCTTACTCTGAGCCAGCAGAATGTTTGTGCTTGGGGACCGTCATTTTTTAATTAAATTCCATTAAAGTGGTAAACAAACAATCATGAATATCTCACATTGGTACATGCCTACTGGGGACACCCAATAATTTGTAATTATTTAAAGCTTTGTTACATTATAGTGACAGGAATGAAACAGTAAAGAACTTATTTTCACTTCATATAGCCGTGAACAACATAGAACACATTGTCAGTATCAGGCCTGTTAGTTGTCCAAGAGGGAAACTGCTGCTACTGGTGGTAAGACAGGAGTTATGGTCATATATAATGAATTTGAAGCGATTATTGTGTAGACACTGTGCTGATGACCCAGCCAACACCTAGCTAACTGACTGCAGATTGACCATTGCCTATGAAGTTAAACAACGGCATATTCACTTATCTGTACTGGTGTTGATCATATCATCGAATTGTATCAGAACAATTAACCAGTCAAAAAAGTGTTGTGTCTTGTGTTTATTTCCTAAAGCTGACAGTATGGAGCAAGCACTTTAACAGGCTGTGTAGGACAGTTTGTTTCCACCTTGCAAGTTCTGGTGGAAAAAATTTCAGTGAAAAAGCTAGCTGATCTAGCAGTCTTGGACAAATCTTAGTGCCACGCCTGCTCTAAGATCTACCCGGGTCTATAGTGTGATGCATTTAAAATTGATGGCTTTTTCAGGGAAACTTTTCAGGACGGTGTACGGTGGAAAAATCCTGTTTACAGGAAAAAAGGTACAGCGCAGCTGCAAATAGGAAGCAAAAGCCATAATGCAGATAGAAGGAAGTCAAAAGCTTAGTCATTTATGAGTGCACAATGCTTTGCATTTGGCAAGAAAATGAGAGGATCTTGCCTCTCAAACACATTGTCTTGAAATGCCTTTGCACCATCAGGTGTTGTCCACACAATTCCTTCCCATATGACAATACTTTTCACTGTGGAATTTGGTTGTAGGATATACTGTGTTGCCAAAAGCTAGGTCATGCTAATGACATGTACAAATAAATCTGAGAAATTGTTTATGCATTACTCATTGGCGGACAGAATGGCTTAATGGCTATTTCTTATGGATGATCTTAAGTTGACCCTTGTAAACGGAAGGGTGGCATCCATTTTTCTTCATTCACGTACTCTGGCCTGACCCTGCTTTCCAGTATAGCTTTAATTACATAAATTAGGTTATTTCATATTTGTTATAGGGTATATGTTATTGAACATAAATTATGTGTGGAAGCCCTTTATTCACAGTGATATCAGTGCTGATCTCATTGTGATTGACTTCACCTTAACAGTGTACATAGAACTGCTGATCAGCACAGATACAGATCTGTTAACAGCACACTGGAAAAGGTCCTATGATGGTTTTTAAGCACTCTGTCACTTAGACTGGATTTCTTTCCTGAAAAATCACTCTTTGGACATGGATTTTGAACAAATTGAACTTGATTATTTCCCAATATGATAAAGCGTACATACAGCTCCTTGATCAAAGCATGGTTACAGATTTTAAAAGCACTGAGACAGTGACCAGCAGCTCTGTTATCCTACACTTTTAAATATTTTCTAGTCACAGCAACCAACTGGTTAAAAAAATCATACTGTTCAGCCAAAAAACCCTGCTCAGAATGGGTGTGAATGTGATGAGCAAATAGTTATGGTTAAAACTGTATAAATGACCAAGCACATTGTATAAAAAATAGATTGTAATATCTTTTATTTCAGGAATTGGTGAGTCATTGCAGAGTGCTTGAATCTTGAAGACTTGCTATATGTATATCTTTCAAATACTCTTCACTCTATCAAACATACAAAATGAGAATGAAGCAACAATGAATTAAGGGAAAACAAAGTTGCACCTTTTCCCAATCCATGGCTGTGCTATTATATAATTTTGTGCCAGAAGGTCTCATTGGGAGAAATTCCAGTGCACCAGTCTCCAACCCTGCACACAAATAAGCACAGGACTTCCACATTTGCTTTGCCTGTTAGTGTCCTGCTGTATACAACCCAATTAGAAGACATTGCTTAATTGTGAATGCAGGGAGTTTGTGAGTCAAAACTAAAATAACTTTGTTAAGAAAAATAAACCGATGGGGATTTTTCCTGGGAGGAAACCTTTAGTTTACTATATGACATGTTTCTTAATAGTGCTAAAGTGTTCTGCGTTCTTTAAATAAACAATGGGGAGTTTTGCATAGAGGGGCATGAAAGAATGTAGGGTTTTGCTGCCCCTCACACACATGTCAGCAATTTGGCTGCCTTGTGTATTTTGGATATAAAAAAAGAGCATTTCAAAGTAAACGAACGAGGGAAAGTCTTATCCGCCTGGCAGCTGCTCTCGGCAGTAAATTGCTTTCAGCTGATGCACTGCTGCTCAAACTTACTTGGGTAATGTCAAGTGATGCATTGCAATGCTGAGAAAACAACACAGACAAAAATAAATAGAAGAAACAAACGGTGGAAAGTTCCTATGTTTATCCTCGCCTCTTCGCGAGCCTCTGATGCTCCGCGTCCCACAGCGTGTGCTCCCAGACTGCCATCCGGTGCGACGCTGAACCGTGTCCCAGCCAGAACGGCCGACCGCCGTCGCGTCCAAAGCACCACGCAGCCATGGTACCCGACCAGAGCTGCAATTAGGAGCAGGGACGCACACTGGCATCTGTCCTGCAACAGCAACCCAACAACTTGGCATCTGTGAGGGGACTAAACCCTGACCAGGGAAGCCGACATGCCAGCTTCAAAAATGAACGCGACCAAGATGAACCTCTAGCGCCAAAATCACTCTTGAACAAGAGACAGGAGGGAGGGGCCGCTTCTGCCAGAATCCAGGCAGTCTGTTACCAGGCTCATTACCGGAGAACTTGCACAAATAAACAATGTAGCCTCCGGTAACCTCATTCAGTGCTTTCATACGTTTAAATTTGATGTGATTTATTGACGTATGCCTTAAAATTAAGACTCTCTCTCTGGTAGTGTACCCTCTTGGTGGGGTGCAAGCCGCAAGACAAGTGAGTGTCCCCCAATATTTTTACTGCGCGTTGTTCATTTCATACTGATAGTGCGCGTGCAGCTAGATAGCTTGGGCGTGAATAATCTGATTTATCATTACCCAGTCGTTGCATCGGGATTGGTAAATGGGGAGGATGGACAAATGGAAAGAGTTACTTGGTTTGGGGAATGAGTAACTACGATATGTACAAAGTGTCTGGTTAGCCTTGAGTACCAGGCCCTCAAGCAGGTCATTAATTATAGTGAATTTGAATGTACAAGGAGTGTGCAAATATATATGTTCAGAATAATATGTTGTTCCATTACTCCATTAAAACAGCAATGCTGAATCCTGAGTAGCTATAATAAAAGGTCGAAAACCAAGTTTTTGACCCTTCTGCACGCATTCTACAATAATGCAGTGAAAGGACATGGAGCAGTATTTAGTATAGTTCAACATGCTCGTGTCATAACCTCCGAAATTACAGTGTATGAACAATCAGATTATAGTTTAAATGCACCCTGAAGGGCTTGTGCTGTATAACCTATTGTTAATCATTTTAAAATGCTTCACTCTGAATTTTCCCCACATTGATTAAAGCTCTGTTAAGATGATTTGTTCCTGGACGTATTATAGGCCGACAAATGGTGTGTTTTATAAGGGCCATGAGTTACAGTATTTTGTGGTAGTGACACAGGCAAACATTGAACAGAACTCCCAGCGATTGCTGTCACAGTTTTCGCTTGCACATTTTGGTAGAAGAGGACGACGCTCCATCTGCGAGACTGAAATGAATTTAAATATTCAATGCCGGTTCTGTTTGGCACAAATGAAAACCAGAGAGGGTAACAGAACAGTCACAGAGGGTGGTGATTGCTGCCAATTACCAGAAAAGGAAAGCGGGGCTTTATTTTGGAGAGGGAAGGTGTCTCTGGTGTCTCGCCCTGATCCTGTGATTATCGTTTACCAACGCCTCTGGGACTGGGAACCACAAGTTCAGTCCAGCGTTGCAGCCCCTCCCCCCTCGTCCCCATCCCCAAACCAGTCATGGTGGGTTTCGCTGATGTTAGCCAGCCAGGCCAAGTAATTAAGCACGAAGGAGAAACCCAACTCTGGATTTGATGGAGACTGAGGTGCAAAGTCGCATCGCACACACTCCTTTATTTTCTATGGTTACAATAGAATGGAAAAATGTTGGAGTAATTCCTTATGCGCTGGAGGAATTGGTCAGCTGTTCAACAGCAACCTGCCCTGAAAGTATGACATATGTTTTCCTCTCATTTTCGAGATTGTGTTTGTTTCTTGGCAAAAATGTCATTTTTACAAAAATATTTTGATGATTTCTTGCCTTACCTAACCACAACCAAGTATGTGAGTTGTGGTCTAATATAAAAATATGTATGCCATTTTCACATTAAATGAACATTTTTCACTTGTACTGTACTACAGTACCGTTACAATTATTACAGGTGTGTATACATATGCATATAATATGTGTGCATACATATATAAAATAATTATGTATGTACGCACACACGCATACACACACGCACACATGGTATAAATATGGTGATAAAAAATGCCAAATAACTCTCTATGTAACCTTAAAAACCTCAAATATATGTGAAAGAAATAAAGATGTGCCAATATTGACCCAATTGTTAGCTAAAACATTAGCTAAAAATGAGAGGAAGACAGTATGATTGATCTCAAGTATGTCAGTATGTGCACCACTGTCCAGCAGATCGCTCATCTGTGTTTGTATTAAAAATGGTGTGATGCTCTGCCTCCGGACAATATTCCACAGCGGCACAAAGAGGGCAGGTTCAAACTCGTCTGTATTCCACCAGTAACACTTTGTTTAGGCTTCAGTGTGGAGAGTCTGGAAGTGTTTCCCTCCTCACTGGGAACTATCAGATGATTTCTTTTAAACTATTTTGATACTAACTCTGTGGAGACTTACCCAGTGCCTGAGAACACGGATCCTCTGGGCTCTGGGTTTGGCCCGCTCTAAGAAGAATAAACAGAATGACAGGCCCAGCCAGTTCCCATCTGAACACTTTCAGGAACAACTAAAGAGTCCCGTGGTTTTTCACCATATGGAAGCAAACTCAGCTTCCTTTATCTTTATTTCCTGTTCTTAATTCATTGGAAAGATGGTACTTGAGCAATCTGGTATACAGAGATCTTAACGGGCTCCCCCACCAGTTTATGCTATCGTTGTCACGGTGATGATGTGCTAATGGATGTTCATGCTGCCACTGCAGGGGCTTAGCGCATGTCAGAGTTCGCAGGATTATGGGTACCCTCTGGCCTCAGTGATTACAAGTTCTTTGAGCCTCCTTCTGCCACACACATGGAGGTGTTAGCATTAAAAGGTGACACCCCCCTGGCTCTCCAACCACCCCCCCACCCCCCCATCCAACACATGCAATTCGGGATCTATTACCTAAATGTGTTTATTCTGCGACCTCTTAGTACCCTCACTATGATCCTTCTTTGGAACTAATGGCTGAAATTCCCCCGCATAAGTTTGTGAAATAATTGATCGCATGTGAGTGCAATGGCGCGTGTTTCCACAGTTTTTCGCGATACCACGCGGCCAAAATCGTTCTTCTGATACTCTGATTGCTTCCGCCGGAGTCCGGATCAGGAGATGGAGGAACGAGAGGCATTACTGCATTAAATCATGCTCTCACATCAAAGCACGACACTATCGCCACGGACTGCCTGGACGCAAGCCACCCCATCTCTTCAGCCGCACAGATCCTCGACCATTCTGTAACAAGGCCAGGAAACTGGGCATAACAATAGCTGTGTTTTCATGACAAGGCAGTTTATCATCTGTACCGTAATGTTTCATATCCCCTGTCCTAGCTCTGCTTTGAACAGGGGTGTGCACCAAATAAATAATAATAACAATACTGATAATAGTAATAATTCAGTCTTAGAACTGCCTTTTTGCCAAATGGAAGTAGAAACATATTTATTACACGTCCACACACCCTGTTCCATCCACTGCATACAGGAACAAGCTTTAAAATGAGAACATTGTAAAACAACTCTCGATTGTTTATGTTAGTCTGGGGTGGACCCTTGGCTAGGCAGCGCTCTCACACGAACCTGGGGAGGGGCTTCAGTTTTATCATATTCACTGCCACCCAGTAACATCATAACTCGAGATCACTCACTGTTTCATTTTTTAAAATTTCAATCATCACCAGGACATACTCGCCCGTAAAGGCAATGTGAAAAGGGGTAAAGATTTTTTTTTAATCAAGAGCAATTTTTGTAGTTGGATTCTTAGCAGAAAAGCTCAGGACTAGGTGAACGCTGAGAGTGTCAGTTCTGAAACAGAACGGCTGGTGGTGTCTAATTTCTCAGCACTGCTTGGGAGAATTGGACAGGACAGTCTGAAGCACAGAACATGGAATCTCGACCCCCCCCCCTCCCCCTTACACCACATTAGCTTGACTCTCATTTTTTTTTATTTTTGACAAATTTGCGTTTCCAGGAAGCGGCTGAGGTCAGCGCAGCATCTGTTGCTACTTATTTCCAAGATGCGGGCCTGCTTTGTGTGGGTTGCCGGGGCAACGGGGCCTCTGCAATCAGATCTGAATGGCAGCATCTTCAAAGTCCGCACGTGACATCAGGCTCAACCTGGAGCATTTTTAGAAACCTGTCTCCTTCTGAAAAATGTCAGTCCACCCTTATAAACTAGCTCCCTACCCTCACCCACTCAATATGACTTGTTAGTAATTACGATGTTTAACAGTCCCTCAATAACTTGTCATAATTGTTTGTTGCAAAGCGACATTTATAATCAAACAAGTAGCTCATCCTGCATAAATGGATATTCTGAGAAACGTAATAACTTCAGCTGAGGCTGGCCACATAGCCGGTTACTGGAGAAGGAGAGCACCAGGATGAAAGAATCCAGACGTCTCTTGATTCCAGGAATGTTGCTCGGCCCAAATCAACAGGAACCTCTCTTCACAGCCAAGTCACAGAACCAGTCAAACTCTCTGAGTTAAATTTCTTGTGGTCAATCAATGTCAAAATCTTTGAGGGGCGCTAACAGCAAAAATGAAAAAGAAAAAAGAGACATTCATTTAACAGAAATGGACCCTCAAAATCCTATAAAATATAAGAGGATGTGGCCGTGGTATAACCCTCAGTTATTTTGGAATATTATTGCAGCTCTCTTTGAGAGGTTGATGACGTGATGTCCAGTAGCCAGTTCAGGAAATGACTAGCTTGACAAAGAAAGACTTTCTCTTGGCAAAATGCATTAAAAGGATTTCATTAAATATTGAATATGATTATAGTGATGAATTTTAATTTCACAGCACCTTTAATACAACATTAAATAATTCAAAGAGATTAACATGAAAAAATGGGCCTTGAGAAATGAAACAAATCTATACATATGCACAAAATATAGTTGGCAATATATGTATTTTACATATTTAAAATAGTTTTTGGCTTGGAGTCCATGGGTGGAACTGTTGATAAATTTCTGAATGAAATGTACCACCTCATGTTGGCTGTCATCCACCATTCATCTGGAGAATTTTGGAGCTGGAGAACTAAAGTCCATGTGAAGGCTGGAGTGGTACCATAGCCAGCAGACTGCAGCGCATATATATTATCTTTGGTTTAATATTTTGCCATGTACTGTTTGCCAGAATTGCATACACTCAGAACGACTCAAGGTGACAGACTTTTCTGGTCCGATTGCACGGTAGTCTCAACGGATCAAATGAACCACCCAGGAATCTTGTGTTTGTAACTAAGTACAAACACGACAATCTTGATTCACGATGCTCCGCAAAACCCTCCAGCTCTCAAAACTTTGCAATCCTTCTCGGTCTATTTCAATTCTTTTTTTTTTTTTTTTTTTTGTGGACAGACATATGAGTCATTTTCAACACTTCAGACTATCAGCTCATTGTTGACCCTTCAGGGAAATTACCATGTTTTGCAACTTTAACGGCACCAGGACATTTTATGGTAGAAGCAGGAAAATTAATTTTTATTTGGAAAGTGTGGCAAAATTGACACACTCACCACAGTGCTGCTTTCATATTTGCAACCTGGAGGTGCGAGTTAGTGCAGCAGCTATGCGTTGGCTTGAAAACGTAGATATGAATTTGTAATCATTACTGCGTAGCCAATTATTACTTCCCCTCTGTTGGTGATGAATAGAACACTAATTGAGCAATCAAGAGGCAGACAGTCCACTTCAACTAACCCTTATGTTACACATGACGTTGACTTCACATACCGGTATATCAATACGAAAATCACTGGCATGGTGAATACCCCTGATCCACTTACATTCATTTTCAGCATTTGTATGGCCTTTGATTTTAGGTATTGTATTAAGGTATTCTTGCATAATAAAACCATCCCCAGATGTTTTGGAATTACTTAATCAAATAGGTAATGAGTTAATTTTTGCTTTAATTATCTTCAGCCCTTCTGTAACAGCATAGCCTGTACGCTAATAGGTTGACATGTGGAGTCCACTCCAGGACCTCACCTTGTCCTCTGAAATGCCCTCAGCCCCCACTGTGAATATTTTGTTTCCATGTAGCTCTTGGCCCTCACCGCTGCCCGCTTAGCTGCTCAGCAGAGCCAGTGTTGTGTAGGTCCAGTCCACCACTTATATCGTGTTCATTTTCTTTACTCCTTTTTTTAAGCAAAGTGTTGGGTTCTTTCCCCCAGGGCTACATGCTGATTCAATTTTTACTTCTTTTTTTCTTTCACCCGTCCTTACAGCTGTTGTTTTGGATTAGCGAAATAGCTGCTGTCAAATGAAATGATCCCTCTCCACCACCACCCACGGTGTTGGAAGGCGTGACAGGTAGGTGTCAGGGAGCACTGAGGGGCGGGGCTTCCACGTAGCTGTGGCAACTGTGCACCCTGTGGTCTCCTATTCAGGAGCACACACCGAGACGGGCTGGCTGCACTGCTCACACCTAGCTGCGGTTTGTTGTTTCACGTGGAGGAGAATATCATGAATTCCCACATTTATGGAATCCACCCCTTTCATATTTTGTTTCTTCCCCTCCTCTGAGTGTTAACATAAGAAACTGTAACTGACTATAATAACAACATGCCTGATCATTCACAATTGCAGTGTAAACCATGTCCATATATCATGGTGCTGTGGTCAGCTTTCCACACTTGTCTTTATCTTGATTGACATATGACCTGCCAGAGGCCCACAGGCACCCAGCTATTGTCACTGAGAGATATGCTTCCCCTCCTATTGGGCCTAACTCTCCTGTAGTAGTCTGTGACTTGTAGTGTTAAAAATAGTTATTGGCTCATGGGATTTGTAGGCGAGTGCATCAAAGCCGTGCATCTGCTTCAGATGCAGGGCCCCACATGTGGGTGGATGCATATTACACATGAGAGATACAATCACTTACTCACTTATCCTCTTCACTCCCTGTAGATCATAAGACACAAAGACACATTTGGCATATTCACCTTTGGGAGAAAAAATTGAGAAAATGGTGTAAAAAAAAGCTCCCCTTCCATAAACCATGACTAGAATACCAGAAAAAGTGCTTTACATTTGTAAAATAAATTACAAATGATGTTTAGTTATCTTTTGGGGTAATTACATTACACTTTTTAATTAGGCAATCTGAAATTGGTTTATGATGAAATATTCCATTCCATCTTCTGTCTATTATGATGCCTGACTAAAGTTGTTTTTTGTTGTTAAGGGACATGACCATTTGTTGTGGTCATGTGATCAGAAAGAAAAGTCTAGGTCTATGTTATTGTTATATGTTTGAACTTCACTTTTAAATGATGAAAGCTCATGAAAAAGTTGACTGTTGACTTTTCTTCTATTTGATCTGTGCACTTCAAGGCTTCATTCCACGAAATGGTCATCTTATAGAATGATTTTGTTGATTTAACAGATTAGTTTTTAATTCATTGCAGATTCGTTAGTGGCCCACTAAATCAAACAGCTTCTGCTGTGCCTGTTGCACACTTGTAAAAACAGCAAATTGAATCAAACATCCCGAAACTTCCTTACGTAATATGAAATTAAAAAAATTAAAGTGGTGGTAGAGGATGTTAAATATAGTGGGTTGATTGATGCAAATTTGTTTTGTAGAAAAACTGCTAGAAAATGATTGTTTTTGCAGCTCTCACTCAGTGTTTGATTTTAACTCCATTAGGTGTTCCTGTTTTCCCCAGTCCTGTATCACAGTCACTGGCTGTTCCACTTTGTCTGTGGGTGTCCTCTTTTGTTTATGCTACTTCTGCTGTTCCCCATCCTTTTTTTTCTCCAAGTCTAAGTTTTCATTTCCTCACTGAGAGGGAGACATGCAGAATCATTCTAAGATGTGGAGAGTAACTGTCGTCTCCTGTACGGTTTCCGAGGAGGAGGGGATGGCACTCTGTCTGGCTCTGATGTAGGGCAAAGAGAACAATAGTATGATACAGTACAGAAGAGGCACGTGCCAATCCCCATACTAGGGACAGGTAGGAAGAGACACTGTAGCTTCATGCTGTCTGCTTTTCATGCACTACCAATGGTATTATAGGACAATGGAATGATGGAATGGTTGACATCATGTAAAGTAATTTTTGAAGTGGGTCTTTGATGCACCTGTAATAAAATCTAAATTAAAGCTGTGATCATCATAATAATCATGTATAAACATTATGGACAGCTTGTAACAGCTGATATAAAACTATAGAAATGTAATGGTAAGCATTATGAAGTAATTTGAATGATTCCGTAAGTCCTGTTTTCAAAAACCAAGATATTTAGTTAACGTTAACAGTTAACGTAATCTGATGACTATCATGAAGCATACAGATGGTTACTATGAAGCATTATGTGTCTTTTTTAATATTATGAGTGCTACTGAGCTATAATGTGTTCAATATGCTATCATGAATGCTATAATGATTATACTCCAGTGTTGTCACAGATGCCTCTTAATGTAATACATATAACATGTAAGGTGTGTCAGAGGAGGTTGGATGCTATGATTCTGTACCTACTTTGAAGCTGGTAGCTTCTCGTTGCTTTGAAATGTACCATACCATCTCCACACAGTGACACATTTCTGTGCTCCGGTGTTTTCTGTTTGTCGTTCTTGCCCTTGAAGGCCCACAGTCGTCAGTGGGGGCAGGAGGTACTGTCTCCTTGCCCAGGTTTCCTCTGAAGACAATAGCGGGGCAGCAGGGAGACAGTTCAGGAGCACGGGGGCAGATTTATGGCAGAGGAAACGTGTTCCAGCGCACCGCGGCCGGTGTCAGAGGGAAACAATGGAGGATTCACTGCGCAGACTGTCCCCAGGACAGGGTCTCTTTATTCTGCGGGCCCACTTTTCCTACCGCAGGGGAACTCCCTTCCTGCGGCTCTGCCCGAAAGGCCTGATTTCCCCTCGCTCCATTCCATTCGGCGGCGGCGGCGTGGAGAAGGTGTGGAGGGTGGCCGTCAATCCGACGTGGGCCAGGGGGGTGACAGGCGAGCAAGCGCACCTCCAGGTCATCAACCGTTGATTTATGGGCTTGTCAGTCGGCACAGAGGCACACACCACACTCCCACCCACACTGGACTCCAGCCCAGATCTTGCATTCTGGTCAGCGGCCCTCACGAGGGGTGCCACAGTGGTAAACCTGTAGGCGGATACTTTGGCTATGGCAGGGAACAATTCGACAGGGTTTTCCCATTTGTAAGCTATTTAAGATATAGAATATGGATAAAAGAGGGTGGGGGAGGCGGTCGGGGGTGCAAATTGCATTTTCAAGATCTTTGGGGAGACAGATCATAGTACTGCCTACACCCTCAGGTGTGTGTGTGTGTGTGTGTGTGTATATATATATCTGAGTGCCAGTGAAAAGTTGGCAAGACAAAATTTGGAGTGGCTTGCATTATTTTGACCCCTTTTACTGTTGTATTTTTACTGTTTTCATTTGTGATTCACTGTGCTAGTGAAAGAGTTGTGCTACAGGGAGTTTCCGTGATCACAGCACATTTCTGCAGCCAAAGCAGACTGAATGCGCCAACGTAACATCACAGCTTTCTTCAGCCAATCTGAAAACTCAAATATGGTAAAATGGTCAAGAGTTATGGTTTTTAAATATGCAGATTTCATATACGCATTGGTTGTACATTCTTTTCCTGTATTTTACAAATCAGTTGGATTACAGTCGAATGATGCTTCTGCTGTCACATATGTCAATTATTTTGGTTATCGGCTCTCTTAATTCAATAATAAGTTTATCACAGCGCAGTGGAACATTCAAAATCTTGGGTCTGTTAAAGCATTTAAAAAACAAAAGGTGCACCATGAACCGTTAACAGAAGGTAGTGAATAGTGTTGTCCAGATAGTCACAAAGCAAAGGGTAAAGAATAAGAACTGATCCTCTTATGTTTACTTTGCCCTTGGGCTCCCCCTAGAACCAGGTTGTGGAACTGCACAGAGATAATCACCAGCCTTCATGCTATTATATTTGATATTTGAATTGTTTCATGAAGCAATTGTCTTTGTCAGTACAGAACAAATAGCAGCTAACAAGCATTCATGTTGTAGCCACCAGTCCAGCAAAATTTCATATAAATGCATGAGATTATTTTGTTTCATTAAGTTTTTCTCCCTTTTCTTTCACAATGCAGTAACAGCTATTCAGAGCATAAAGCAGCCTAAATATAGTGTTTAGGGTTGTTACACCACGCACGGGCCTGGCTGGTAATTGAAACTTTTTCATTTTGCTTTTGTAATGTCATGTGTCTGTGGGCATGATTGGCAGACTCAAGTACCTGCAGATGAAACAGCTCCTGTGTTAATGAATAGAGCGCTGATTGCAGGATTCCGAGCTGCAAATTACCGCGCTGCCATGCTGACGTGCAATTACCGGCCTCCTTTTGCATATTCATGTACATGCTTTGCATACGGATCAACACCACCAGCTCACGAAATCGCGGAAAATAAAACTGATAAGAGCCGTCGTCTTGTTTGTCTGTAACCGAGGGTGTTTCGCTTTCCATCCATTGGAGTTTATGTCTTGTTGCTTTCAAAAGATATGCGTTTTATTGTCGAAAATATATTAAAACCTGTGTTGATCTATATAATTCGTATTAACTATGCACGCTATTAATTGTATGCACATATCAGAAGTTTGGTTACAGTGTAAAACTAAACGAAAACACAAAATGTACTTAACTGTGGTTAATCAGGTCTGTTTACCAAATTTATATTGTATGCTCATTATGTGTTTGTTCCATAAATGAAATTGTAAACATGAACGGCCTGTCTTATCCTAAATTTAGTCCTCTTCCGTTATATTGAAGAGCAGCATTAAAAATGAAATGAATTCTCTTGTTCACTCTTACTACCTCAACGGTTGTCTCTACCATTTTAAAAGCGTTGTAGTTAAAATGCTAATGTAAATTAAAAATGTAAATCTATTTAAATTCACTGTTTCAAACTTTATATATTTTTTTTTACATTTGTTTACTCTAATTAAGGTCATGCATTCTAAGTCAGCATAGATAATGCTATCTGATCAGTGAGTTCATGGAATTAATACTACCTTACTAATCATCATAATTTTAATAATAATACTAATTTGAAAGTACACAATTGCAAATAGCACAATTGGTGTTGAATGAATGAATGATAATGATAATTCAGTAATAACAGAGATGTCCTGTCTATTTGCTGATTAATATGCAGTGGCAAAAGAGAAATTAGAATACAATTTGCGAATTTATACTGTAATCAGTACTAAAGCAATCAGTCCTATGTGAAGCAATTGAGGTTATCAGTCAAAAAACAAGGGTATAATATTCATGTTTACATAGTAATAGAAACCTAATGCAGATTATCTGACTTTTTGTTCTAAATACTGTTATTATTTTATTGGGTTGAAAAATGAGACATATTCTACAAGCAAAACTACATTTTTGTAATCTTGAACGGAAAAGCAATTGAAAGACATTTCATCAATCTGAAAGACATTGGAGCTATCCTAGTTTTTTCATTTGTAATAGTAATTTTTAATAAGTTTTTAGAAGGAGTATTATATTATCACTGCACCAGAAAAACACTAAGGCAAAAATGTAATGTCAGATTTCTTGAATACGAAGTGTCTTGTTGTGGGAATAATGATGCATGAAGGTAAAACATAAAGTAACTATAGAAGTGTACTTGGAGTAAATGGCTTCTGTCAATGGCAAGATGTGTACAGCATGTCTGTGTAGATTGATGTCACTTTATTCCTCTTGCCAGAAAGCTACAAAGGCAAGATGTATAGAAAGAGTCTTTATACAAGTTTTCCCTATATAAATACAAAATGTATGTGGAAAGCTTTCATGAAATACATAAGGGCACCAAATGCAAAATTCTTCTGCATTTAAATATCATGTCTCAAATGCAAACCCGGGAATGTAATTTTTATGCAAGAAAAAATTCAGTGCTTGATTCATTTTTTGTTTTTATCTTTTCTCTGTGAAAAAAAAACTCAAATATGTTTTGAGATCACATTAAATGTTTCTATAAACATGCGTACAGTAAAACACACTGGTGATATACATATGTGTGCTTCTATCACAACATACAATGTAAATGAATTCTCCATGTGCCTCTTAAGGGGCTTCATAAATGAGATCTTTCTCAAACACACTGCACACCACTGTGCCACCAAAAGACAATGGATAAAGGAACCATGATTATCATTATGTTCATATTTTTGCGAGTGAATCATTTCCTTTTGATTTCTTTACCATTCACATTGATGTTGCTGCAAAATGTATTTTCACTGTTCTTAAAAACTTTTCACAACACTTTCACATCATATATTTTATAATATATTATAAGTGAATATATGCTATGGAGATTCTCAAAAAAGATTTTGAACATTTGCATTCTAAACACATGGATGCACATGCATGCACACACACACACACACACACACACAATTGATTCAAGGCTTTTATGTGCTCGAGGATTTAAGCTATTGTAAATGGAAGATTTATAAATTATCTTATCTGCACTAACCTGTTCCATTATTCTGATACCCATGCCTACTATTCCCTCGCAGTTAACATAAAGAATACTCTAAGAATACTATAATTAGGCTTGGACTGCTCAAATGGTTAAAAATAATGAATAATCTTGTCTGTCTATTCTTATATAAATCATATGTAATAAGATATGAACACATATATAAAGTATTTATGTAATTTATGCAATTAATCTTTTTTATCTATATTTGCATGGATTGCATGTAATTTAATCCAATAAATATGTTGGAAGTACACCTTTGTATCATTAAGAGATTTACAAAAAAAATCAAAAATGTGAAAAATGAACCAAAAAATTTAGGCCCAGTCTTTATACCCATTAGTGCCTCTGCTTCCAGTATAAATAATCAGCATGGTAAAATCAATATTAATTTAACTTTAAGTATATAATTTAACTTTAATTTAATGTAATTTAGTTTGAGTTTACATGGGTTCTGCAGGAATAAAAATGTCACCATCACAGTTAAATGTATTCAATGAAATATTAATTTATCACTGAAAATTTAGTTGTAGTTTTTTTTTTAGAGGCAAACTTTATGAACAGTGGTGAACAGGTCTCAAATTTGTGATTAAAAGTATTGTGAACTTCTCCAAACTTCCCCCAAAACAATCTTTTATTGGGTCATCCAGGGAACCGTTATAGTGAAAGATGCTCAAAGTCTGAATGGAGACCAGCACACGGCCTTCATCACACACGATGACGAGGGCGATACTTCGCTTGGAAAAAAAAAAGAGCGCACACCGTTCAAACACATGAAATATAGGGTCAAAAACAAATGTAGCTGTCCATGTATTTGTTTTATTTGGAAACATTTAGGCTTGCCTTAACCTCACATTTCATGTATTTCTTCCACTCAGAGCCATTCGTGAGGTTGTCAGCTGCGATTTGACACCAGAAGGCCAAAAAAAACCTTTTAAAAGTGTTTTTCTCTCGCTGCCGTGACCTGGTCCCTTGTCCAGCTGGCTGAAGGCCATGTTACACTTTGTGCAATGTATTGTGTTGCGCTGTCTATGGTGTGCATTACATGTCTTTTGTGACTGCTCAGAATGAAGCATTGTTTAGAACGCATAGATCCACTCTAAAGCTGTATCTACTATTCTCAAATAGTTCTCTCAAAATGTTTTTAATCTAGGCAAAATGGTCTCATAATGCAATGCTATGAATCCTATTTCCAGGGATAACTCTAGCTTTAAATAATAAATGTCTAATGTTTATATCAAACAGCTGGTAAAAAAATAGTGATTGTATGGGTTGTGTAACTGTATGTGTTGCAGGTTTTATGTACAAATCTAGGGATTTTAATTATAATGTGATTGTGCTGATTGTATTAGAGTGGTATTGTGCTGCAGGACTATAGTCTGTTTAAGAGAAACACATTTTTTCTCATTAAAACATATGTTTCTGTTTATCCTTATTCCTGCAACATGTAATTAACATAGAAAATGAAAAAATACAGTTTTGTTCTGTGCTGAGGTCTTTTAATGCTGCCATGTGTCTCCATCAGTTTTCTGATATGGAAGTTTGAACCACATAGGCCATTGTGTCACAAACTCACCAGCGTACGATAAAATCTCAGATCCCTCTGCTCCACCATTCACATTTTAGACTATCTGTTGTATTTTTTAAACATCCAAGCAACCTGCAGCCTGGAAAAAAAACCTGAATGAATAGAACTGAATGTGCAGGTGGTAACCTCCGGTATTGTTCACATCTGTTCGTATCTGTTTGCAATTTCGCCAGAGATTTTTATCGCTGATTTGTTGGCGTATTGGACTATTTTCCCCCTGTCCGACTGGAAGCCAATCAAAGACCGGTGCAATGAGCTAGCCCGGCCTGTGGACAGGACCCATAAACTCAGCTTTGAACACTTCTGAGATCAACTCGAGATATCAGTGGGATAATTCTGTTAATTGGCCACTTTGTACATTTGGAACGCAAACAGAAAACACCCTGCAACCATCTGTCCTCATTTCTATAAAAGGGCATAGTGACCACTGCAGCGGGTCAACCTCAACAGAAGTTTCCAGAAACAAAGTCATTGACTTTGCTTTACAATATAGCCATGTAAATGAAGATAGTTTCTTTTTTTTCAAACAAGGCTCTTTGTCTTCATTTCAATACTCTTTTTTAGTTTCCTAGTTTGTTTCTTTTGTTGCACCACTAAGAAACTTATTTCCTAATTCCAAGAAAGTATAAACCCCATTTTAATCATTTTCTGTGCTAATGTCATTCTGGTTCAGCGTGTGAGTAATTTGAAAAGCCATAGCTCCAGTCCTGTTGTGTCTTTTTGTGCTCTGGATTTTTTTTTACATGCCGAGAGAAAGAAAGTGGAGTTGTTAGTCTGAGTAGGGGGGAGCGGATTACAACAGCAGTAGTTGCTAATTGCTTTTTCCTGTTCAGCTATTCTTTCTTTGTTTGGATTGGATTGTTTTGGTTTTTTTCCTCTGGTTTCTCTTTCTATCTTTCAGCACTGTCAAATTAATCAAAACCAAGGCACATCTTCCTTGAGTCAGACACAAAATCCAAGTGTTCCCTCATCGTTCAGAGACATGACCTGGATCCAAGGCCTACTCAGAAAATGAATGTTTTCTTTATTTACTCTATAAAAATGACTTTATGTACTATGCATACTATGGTATTACACAGACATAAATGAGATTTATTTTGTAGTTATCTCAAGCCAATAAAATTATTTTGCCGTTCCTGGTTTTCCCTGGTTACCTGTTGAAGACAGATATCTTTGAAAGGATTGCTATGAGGATCATATACCTTTAAGATTTTTTATCAAGCTTTTTTCATATCAACATTTTTACACATCGCATGTAATGGGGTTTTAACTACAATACAAGCTCAGTGTTTTTTTTTTGTCTGGGGGTGGGGGTGGGGGGCTTCTCTGAGGTTATTTCCTGGGGATGGTGTAATCAGACATGGCAGAGGTGAGTGGGGGTCAAGTGGGGTGATGAGCGGCATCCTGACGTCGTGTTAGCTGCACGGACGACCGAAGGCCTTGATCAAACACCATAAACAAGACATTACTGCGGGTCCAAATCCTTCAAGATCAGGGCAGAGAGAGCACAATCACCCCACAGAAACGTCCTTCAACTCAGCGGGCCGGGGTCAGGAACGGCAACACAGAGCACTGTGTCTGGCACATTCATACACTCTTTCTTTATTTTCAACATTGAAAATGATACATCATACACCCTCATACTCTTCACAAAACTAATTTGAATGGAAAATTTCATTTCAGCCTATAAGGTTGAATAGTATCCCATAAAATATCTCTAACAATAAGACTTTAACTGCCTCTAAATGATAAAATATGGACTAAAGCAATACATCTGTCAAAGTACAGTGTATGATTAAACAGGTTTGTGATATGATCTGAAATATTTCTTTTCTGTGATGTAATCTGGCTAAATATGATTTTTTTTCATAATTTAGTTTATGAAGATGGATAACCAAGGGTTTTATTTCTAGCACAGTATGAATACAGTAAAAGAGGTAATGACACTTCTTTATCAGCAGGCCCTGATACCGTTACAGAGTCTCTGAGGTTATTGAGCGCAACTGCTGTGTGTGTGTGTGTGTGTGTGTGTGTGTTTGTGTGTGTGTGTGTGTGTGTGTGTGTGAGTGAGTGTATGTGTGTGTGTGAGTGAGTGAGTGAGTGAGTGTGTGTGTGAGTGTAGTGTGTGTGTGAGTGAGTGAGTGAGTGAGTGAGTGAGTGAGTGGAGTGAGTGAGTGAGTGAATGTGTGTGTCAGTGTATGTGTGTGTGCGTGAGAGAGAGAGATAGATAGAAAGAGAGAGAGAGAGAGAGAGTGTGTGTGTGTGTGTGTGTGTGTGTGTGTGTGTGTGTGTGTGTGTGTGTGTGTGTGTGTGTGTGTGTGTGTGTGTGTGTGTGTGTGTATTTGTTTAGTTTGGCTCTCATCAGAGGTAGTCCATAGAATAACTATTGCAGGTAGAATGTACACTTTGTACTCAAAATACAATTACTACAATGTACAAATTCATCCCCACATGACTTATGCTTTCTGTCCTCCACATGGCAGCAAAAATCTCCAGCAGACTCATTCCCTTGAACTTGCTTTTTGCAGAGAGGATTTTATAAAGACATGGATTGCAGGTACATTCACTGATCCTCCCTGTGAAACCATGCTTCTGTGAATTTGCCAGCCCCTAGTCTTATTACGTGCAAAAGGAGTAGATATGTGAAATAAATACTTGAGAAATACAAGTGGATTTAGGTTCATTTCTCCTTAATTTTAATCAGAACATGACGGCCAATAAAAATATCCCATATAATGTTTGGAAAGAGACTGTGTATTTCATTATTTGAATGTTTGTTAGCAAGATCCCTGATTAGTTACTAATTACAGCATTTTAATAATTGCTATCAACAAAACCTGAACAAAATATGTTTTATTAGCTCATAGCATTAATTATGATGGACAACCCAAGAGCCATACAAAGGCATTTTTTATTATTATTTTCCTGGCTAAATGTTTAAACAAAAATAAATCTTTTTGCAGCCTTTATGGCACAAATCGCATAGAAAGAACTGAAGCTCTTTATAGTGCTGTGGAAAGTCAGATGCAGTCTGCATATAACATATTAAATATGGAAAACCAGATTTAATATAATATAAAATTAATAAAAATATATGCATGTAGTACCCTTAATACCTTTCAAAATGAGCAGGTATTCGTAATAGCCATTGAGACACTATCATGTTTCAAACAACATAAAACCTTGATAATTTCAGGTTTTTCAAACAGACTGCAGTAGCACAGCTTTCAATTGTCAAGGTGCACATTATTGCAATGGTAGGGGCCCCAATTTGTTGATTTATCCTGGAGAGGAAACTATACCGAAGAGTATGACTAGTTTTATACACAGCCCAATAGCGCCCTCTGTTGCAAGTAATTTTAATAACGGCGCGAAAGAATTTTCATCTTAAAAATTCAATGAATATTATGCTTTAGTTAATTCTAGCAAAGGTTTACTACTACTACTAATAATAAAAATAACAATAATAATAATAATAAGAAGAAGAAGAATGCATTTTCCAAAACTTATTTCTATTTTTAAAAATAATTTCATAACTTAATTCTGCATGTACATTTTCTATTACACTGTGTTTCCTCCATACAGGCTGCAACAGAATCAACATTTGTCTTTAATTTTGCCTTACAAATAAATGCAAATGTTCTTTTCTTCACAAACACAGTTTGGTAAGTTCATCAGTCACCATGCTTTACTCATCAAACTCTTTTGAAGAACAATACTAACACCTGAATATATTTGCAAGTCAAAGTTACGGTTTTGCTCTCTGATGGGGTCAGTGTTTAAAGGGTCTTAGCTCACAGACGATCAAGATTCTGTGAGTAGAAAGCTGTTGGATTGTCACATGTTCAGTGGCATTACACATTTGAAGGAATTTGTGAGCCAGTCTATAGATGATTTGTATAAAATCACTCTCCATTACTTTTTTATTGAATAAAAAAAATCCAGCTCTTCCAGACATCACTATGACATTTTGGGAGGTTATTCCAATGATACATATCTCACAGTTAAGATATTAATTTTGTGCTGGTTTGAAAAATATTTTTGCTATACTACTTATTGCCCTATGAAATTAGACATGTGTTTCCTCTGTGAGTATGTGGAAGGAGGTGTCTGTGTGTTTGTGTGCGTGCGTGCATGTGTGTGTGTGTTTAAGAAATTGACTTGAAATCATTTTTAAACCCACACTATTAATCCTTCTGCAGTTTTCAATTATGTCATTCCAGTCTTGTCTGCTCTTACTGAAACTGAGGAGATTAATCGCATTAAATGCATGTCTTTCTTTATCAGTCATAACTTCAAGCCCTGGGATCAGCTTCATCGGCATTCCTCTGCATGTATTCTCTAGGCTCTACCTTCTATAGAAAGCTACGCTGATCTGAGTACAGGACCATAACTGTGATCCATGGCTTTCTGTAGTTTTAGCACCTCCATACAGAAGACCCTTAAGTACCCTGGGGGACAGCCCCTACAATGTCAGCTTTTTGATTCATGATACCTCTTATTGTTAGTCGTTTATACCAGTTTTGAATACACCTACAGACATGATCTTTAAACTTCTATAGATGTTAGCTTCAAAGTAATTCTTTCATGTTAGATTTTGATGGATTTCTTTTTAAATCCACATATTTATTATACTATATGTACATATAAACCAAACATTAGTCAAACATTCTAAAAAGGTTCCCTGAGATTTGTTTAACCATTCTTTAGAACTATTGTTTCCTATTCTCAACATATATTCCTTTTTCTATTCACTTCTATTCTGTGTTGTTTTTGTCCAAGAGCAACTCTTAAGTCATCCCCAATGATGGATGCCACTATTTTGCACAAGGTGCGCGCTAATCTGAGAGGATTTAAGACCCACTTGACTCATCTCTACCTTCTTAAGATGATCACATCCTGTAGTGTGACAATGGGGTTACACAATGATCCAGGCTTGAAAAATGACATTTCAGGGCAATGTTTCAGTAGTGGTGTGAGCATTTTGGCTGTCAGATTCAATTTTATTACTTCCTCATAAAATGATTTACCACATGCTGTGACGTATATACTTCCATATTTTACAGATGTGACATAACTATCCTTTTGGGGGCGTTCATTTTACAACTATTACTGAATTTATGAATCACTGCTCTCTGCTTATGTTTTTTTTTTAAGAAAACCAGGGGGTAAGATTGATATTAGAAGGTCTCTGATTTTCTTATATTTAGTCATTGTTAACCTTTTTCATTTTCTATGCATTTTGCCTTAATTATCAGTCCTCTGAAGTTTTCTCCTTTTTGATTCCCTCCTTTTTAGAGGCTGGTTAACATTTTTGTTAATGGTTTACAGTTTATCTCACAAAATTGTCAAAGAACTCACAAGTTTTCCATCAGGGTGAGTTGATGTCATTGTCAGTTTTTATGAGCTTTTGAGACACTTCCCTATCCTTTCTCCCATTGTTAACTAATACTTCCTGTGAATAAGCTTTTTCTGTCAAACCTTTTCATCTGTGAGGCTCTCAGCTCAGTAGTGGTTTCTGCATGTGTCTGCAACGCCTAATTTCTTACAGAAGAAAAATCCTGTCCAATCTTGGTAAGCTTGACCTCTTGTCTGCGATTCCTTTTTCAGGTGGAATATTGAGAAAAACAAGTTTTTTGCATCCTGGGCAGTTGGTTTTTCACAAGACCTTTTAGTGAACCTAATTTAATTTTTAACGCTTGGGTGCACTAGAGAAATGCAAACGTATGGCCGGTCAGAGTTTTTGTATACATATAGTACAATTGTTTCTCTTTTTAACTCTTTTAAGGAATTAATCATCCAAAGCCCATTAATTCATCTTTGTTATAGCTATGTATTCCACATAGATACTCAAATTTAACAGAAGTTATATTCAGTTCCACCAGCATGTCATGAGTTAAGAATATGGTAAAATTTGACTCATCTTGTGTTTAAATGTCTTTGTTACCAAAATATCATGAATCCATCCATGGCACCTTCCCAATGTTGGGACATCAGTACCTCTAATAAAAAGCAATTTTTCTAAATTATTTGAAACCTTTATTCCCTCCACTCATTACAATCACTAATTGTGCATCTCCAGTTATAGTTATGACACTCTATAGTTATGCCTGCACACCAGCTGCATCCCTGCTGAAACGTATGCACTCCTCCCATTTGCACATTTTAGGGACGAAACAGTGTATAAAAATTCAAATCAGGGTGAAATATTTGTTCAAGCAAAAAGCATATCCTGATACATTTCCCAAGATTACAGAAAGATTATTAAAAATCATCCCTGTTACAGTATGATTCTCCTTCCATCCACACCACCTTGAGGCTGGCATGGAGAGCACATTAAATACATCCTATGTGTCCACACAGCATGTCCTGTGATTAAAAATGTTTTAGAGGATACTTTACATTACCCCAATATTTGGACTGTGATGGTTTCTGTCCTGTGGGTTTAGAGGCAAATATGCAGGCCGATGTCATTGTTACATCTCAGGAGAGCCTTGGCTACCCTGCCTATGGTGGAAAAAGCATTTGCATGCTGCTCGTCCATGCTTTGGAATATGCTGATTACTATACAAATTCCAGGAATGTGGTGGCTGTGGGGCTGCAGCTGAGCGTTAAGTTTGTGTGGCTTCAGGGTACTTCAGTTATTTTAGCCACAAGGAAGCTTTTCAGCCTTGTGTAAATGCAGTTACGACCTAAATCATAAAAAATAAAAGTGTTTTTTTTTTTTTTTTTTTAAATAACTTGCACTTTTTTATTATCTGGATGTTTGTATTGTGAAGTCACCCCAGACAATGGGGGAAATTCCATGTTTTCTTGTTTAGAAGCTGTAGTTTTGGAAACATGAGACGCCATTCCTGAGTTCATTGATATCTCTTAGTCTGCACACGCATACTGTTTGGAGAGAGGCTCTTTTCTCAGAGCATCCACAGGGAGCAGCCGCGGAGGCCTGAGAACAAAGCCAGATAGGGGTCGTCATAACAGGTCTGTCAGGTTTTTATCCAAGCTGTATAAAGTGTTGTTAGCTAGGGTGTGTCTGCTCCTTTCTCAAGTGTCCTCTGCTGTAGGTTTATCCCTCAGTGTGAGAAGGTATCCGCAAAAGCGTCCGGAGCAGAAATATGTGTCAGATGATTATCGATATGGATCCTGTGTCAGACGGGTATCGGTCCCACGCCCCTCCTCCGGTCTGAGTTAAGAGACACGCAGGCGGGTCGTAGTGCAGATGGGACGTCCTGGGGGCAGGGGGGCATTGGGGGGTGTGGGGGGGAGGAACGGCCTGTCAGCTACCCAGAACAGGTGTGCAGGGAGTGGTCGCACGCTAAGTGAGTCATTATCCTACAGACACAGCTTTCCTGAATCTTTGGGGGAGGGGTAGATCTGCCCTTTTTCCTAGGAGTGGGGCTTTGGCTCATGAAGTCACACGCACAGACTCCCTCGCCCTCTCAGACAGCGGTCCACACCCCTTGCACACACCTTTAACATCAGACGAGACAGACACAGCACGCAGACTCCAGCCGAAACTTCCACCTCATTAATGTTTTTTCTGTTACATTCTTTTATGTCTGCAGTCTGAAATGGAGGACATATACTCATCCAGCTGCAGACATACATATCATGACTGTGTTACACACACAGCCAGACACTGATTCCAACACTTCGGCGATGACTCATCAGTTGCCTTGCAAAAAAAAATAACTGTCACTATAACTGGAAATACTTAACTCTTTTTCATATGGCTCAGCAAATAAATATACTCAACCAAATTCAAATTTACCTGTAGATCTGTGGATAAAATCAGAAACAAATTATCACTGTACGTCTCACAATAGATACTGGGATTGTCAAAAAAGTTTATTTCTGTGCTTTTGAACACAAGTGATTCACAATTGACTTTCTGTAGTGTGTGTCTTGCTGTAACTTGATTCCCTTTCACCAGCACTGTTATGTGTTCAATTTCAGTTTGAGGAAAGACTACCCTCTGAAGTTGTTTAGAACAACCCTATACCTGTCAACATTTTCCAAAATTTGCAGGTCAAGCTGGGTGAAAGAGTCCAGTATTCCTGTGAGCCACAACAGGCACATATTAGGTCAAATCATGCATTCCTCTCTGTTAAGCAGCGCATTGAATATTTCATTCCCTTTGGTGTAGGTAGCAGGGTATCACGTTGCTTCCTCCCCTGTGTCAGTCTCCTGAGCCAGCCCATACTGAAAGCTTCTGGCCATGCCCACCTGAGATTGTCCCCTCCCTCTATCATCTGACCTATCTCACAGTATATATTCAGTTGTATTGCCAAGGCCAGTCCAGAGCTGACTTCTCTCCAGGGGCACTTTGAAAACGCTTTTTGGAACTGAAAAACCTCTTTGTAAGTTTTTAATCTTCATACATTTCTATCTGCATATTCATATTCAAAGCTTCAGTTTCAAAGCTTTTACTTTGATGTATTATTTGTTTCCTTTATGCAACAAGACTTGATTGTTTTCAGTTCTAAATGACGGTTTGTGGTTTTCAAACCAGGTCGCTAAAGGGAATTATACAAGCCTCAGTGAGCCATCAATGTTCTGTAAACTGCTTTATACATTGAGTTAAATAATTGTGTGACGGTTTTATAAATATTAATGAGGGTCATCAACATATCTCTTGTGGGTTGGTGATTAATGCTGATTAAAAGGAAGCTGATTTTCTAATTTGTCAAATGAAAACATAATAAAGATATATATGTCCCAGGAATGGGATTAAACCATATTATTTTTTAATTTGTTCATCGGTTATTTTTGTTTGATTAGTCAGTCAAGTATCAAATGCTCACACAAAACAATAATTTCAGCTTTATGTTTTAAAATAACTTGTTTTTTATATCCTGGTTGACTATGTCTTTGTATAACTGTATTTGAAAACTCTATCTTACACAAGCCTTCAACTATATTTTGTTTTTCTAAATCCTCAAATGAAAAGAATGAATTCAGACCCACAGTAAAATATTGTCACAGTATAGAGTAAAATGATATTGCACAGTCCACACAGAATGTGAACTGATGCTATTTTGTGACGATAAAGCGTGTCAGTTATTGAAGATTTATGGTTTTATGACCTGGGATGTATTTTCCAAGCTGAAGATTAGTTACAAAGGGGCTTAGTTTATGTGCTGCTCGTGCTAAGCTGCAAAGGCAGTCTATCAACCAGTGCAAGAATTCAAACACGGGTAGTGGATTAGAGACAGATAACATCCATGGTGATAATGACATGGTGGCTACATGCCATCTTTGTGCTGTTTGATATTTTGAGTGCAAGGCAATTGATGTGCATGTGTGTATATGTGTGTATATATATAAACTTTGGATATGAATTCACTGCTATATATAGAAGCGTGTGTGTATCATAAAGGCTACAACTCATGTGTAACATTGGTATTCTCTCTGATAATGTGAAGTATTGCTGCTGTGCTACTGAACAATGTGTGGGTTTGTTTACTCATCTCCCTTCAGAGGTCACCATGGCGTCCACCCTCTCCGTGCGGAGCTACTCAATGGGCCGGCAGCCCTCCTTCTCCAGCCTGTCACTCAGAGACAGCGGGCGCGCCCGTTCCAAAGCATCCGTCTCCCTCTCCGCTAGCCCACTGTCCCACTCCGTCTCAATGAACAGCCTCAACGATCCCAGGAACGTGACACTCAACGGCCTGGTGGGCGGAGTCAATGAAAAAGAGGCCATGCAGGGCCTCAACAATCGCCTGGCCAGCTACCTGGAGAAGGTGCGCACGCTGGAGAGGTCCAACGCCGACCTGGAGCTGAAGATCAAGCAGCTGATGCTGGAGCGGGCACCCAAGGGGCACGACATCGATAGCATGATGGCGCAGGCACATGCTATTGAAAAGGAGGTCAGTGCTCATTGGCTGCAGTGAAATGGCTGCCCCTCAGTATTCCCACTGATGAACTTCATGCATACATAGCATGCATACACACACACACACACACACCCAGACGTGCACACACACACACACACACACACATGCACGCACACACACACACAAGCACCAAAACGCGAACACACTCACACACACACATATATACACATGCATGCTTACAAGCACCGACACACTCACAGACACACACACACACACTTACACATATACACAGGTAGTTCAGTTGAACTTTAACTTCCATAGGTAATGACCTCAAGTTTACTAGCAGGTTGGAACAGTGTTTCTTTGTGGAGTGAGACCCCTGAAGTTCTGTATTATTTATCTCGCAGGTTAAAGATTAGATGAGACTTGGCTGGTTTAAACACTGCAGTTTAATATTTCCAAAATGTCCCTGTTAATTTGTATCAGCATGAGTCAGACACCATGAGTTGGACATCACTATCAAATGTTTTGCCTCTGGGTCAAAATTTCAGTGCATATTTTTATTGTGAGCCGTTCACATTTCCAAATCTTTTGATAAATGGTCTAAGACAGCCTGCAAGCTGTTCTCCTAACTACATATGAGAAAGGGTTCTCAGCAATCAATGTTGACCACAAACCATGGAAAATGGAACAGATACAAACAGATTATAGACATATGATTGGTAACATTGCCCACACATCTGTTTATAACTTCCCTCAGGTAAGAAAGAAGACTCTGGAGAATGCTCGCATCATGTTGGAGATCGACAATGCCAAACTGGCCGCTGACGACTTCAGAATAAAGTGAGGATTGGCCTTCACTGTCCTTTTTTCCTTACTTTTTTCCTTTGTTCTCCATTTTCTTATCTACTAACGTATAGTTGGGAGCACTCTGGTAGCTTGCCACACTGTGTTGAAATTAGATACGTATATCTTCTGTGAGTATGTGGAGGGAGGTGTCCGTGTGTGTGTGTGTGTGTGTGTGTGTTTGATGCTAATACATTGCTGGTTTTCCTGTACACATAGGTGGGAGGCCGAGCTGGAGCTGTGTCAGTCCGTGGAGAGGGACTGCCAGGCTCTGAGAAAAGCGAAGGCGGACCACGAGCAGATCATCGCCACCCTGAGTGCAGACCTGGACAGTCTGAAGGAGGAGCTGTACTTCCTGAAAAAGAACCATGAGGAGGTGAGAGTGACTCCTACAGCTCCTCAAGGTTTACAGACAGTGAGGAAGTAGGAGGAGTCCACTCTGGGCTCCCTATTATCCTCTGTCCCCTCGGCAAAGGTGATCACTGACCCTGGTATAATGGTACAGGGATCAGTGTTTTGAGGATATTAGGACACGGGAAAGCAGCTTGGTTTACATGCCCTGAAACGCCTTTTGTCACGAGCAAAACAAGGCAATAGTTTTGAGTCCACCAAGGGTACAGCATGTAATTGAAGATGCCTCTCTTTTGTACCTCGGTCTTTTCTGTGAGAGCAAAGGAGATTCATACATAGGTCTGTTTCTGGCAGCCCTGGATATCCAGGTGTCTTAAGCGACTCTTAAGAGGACTGCTTTCATTTTACTAGGAAATCAAGTGAAGGAGTTTCCAAGGAGATTCACAAATTGCTTGTCTTATTTCCATAACAACAATCTTCAAAGTCTGTAAAGAAACTGTCCCAACAAACAGCTGCTCTGTACCCGCAATGCCTGTGATGTGAAAAACAATGTGACCAGAGATGCCTTCATCCTCCCACTGCTGTGTGCTACAACCTGTGTATGAGCTGGGAGGAAGTGACTGATGTTTAAACACATGTCCCCTTTTCTTCCTGTTTGCCTTTAGTGTGCTGAACACACATCCAGCACAACAGACACAGGGTGTGCAAGGTGTTTGGACTCCTGGGTGTGGTACCCACAATGCAGCCAGTGCTAGGTGTTAGCTGATACTATTGCCAGGCCAGTTGTAATCTGATGCAATGGCCCAGCCCTGTTGTGACCTGATATCGCTGCGAGGTCTGTAACTATGCAACATGCAGTATTCATGGATCAATGGTGAGGGCATTAATAATGAAGCAGGATTTCTCCAGTCCTCTTTCTGAGGCACTGTCAAGTGTAGTTTTACAGGTCCATGTCTGGAAAGTGTGTGTGCTCACACTGACACACTCCCACACTGACACACTCCCTCTCTCCCCCTCCCACCCCTCTCTCTCGGTCCATCTTTACCTAACTTTTCTGGCTTTCCTCTCTCTCTCTCCCTCTCTCTCCCTTTCTCTGTCACCTTCTTCCTCTTCTGCCCTATGGTTATACTGCTCCATTTCTCCCTCTCTGTGTCTCTCTTTAGGAAATGGTTACAATGAAGGCTCGCATTGCCAAAGACGACGTGAACGTGGAGGTGGATGCTACCCAGGGCCCTGACCTGGGGGTGGTCCTGTCTGAGCTGAGGTCACACTATGAGAGCATCGTTAGGAAGAACAAGGAGGACGCAGAAGTCTGGTACAAGAAGAAGGTCTGTGGGCCCATCAGATGTAGCCATACCTGGCAGCCATCTCAGTTTCTATGTTATTATTTATGACTTCTTGTACTTTTCATTATCTTGATCATATGATCACATTCAAGCAATTGACCAATTAACTAATAAATCACTTTATTTGTCCCAAAGGGGAGATTTGTTTTACAATAAGTTGATTACAAAATGCAAAAATTTAAAAAGTTCAGCATGTTAATACAAAATATAGTCATCAGTATTAGATCAAGCCAACCGTGCAAGAAGGGTTGCTGAGTCTCATGCTTTGAGGCGCTGCCTCAGTCTGACACGCTACCCACATACACATACGTGTCACGCCGAATTAAATGAAGCCACAGCAAAGGTGTGGGTATGAGTGAAGTCAGCAACAAGGCACCTCTCTTCCCTGCACTGACCCCCATACCCCCCAAGTTGACCCGGTACAGATACCACCCCCCTGCTCGACCAGCACAGCCCAGGTCATCAAAATCTCACTCAAGTTAATTGGCCAAATTGTCAACCCTGTACACAATACAAACAATTTGTACACCAAAGACATTCAACATGTTCCCTGCGTTGCTAAAGTCACCTTTATGTTTATATCACTACTCTAGTAGCACTGTGTTTGATTGTTGAAGTGACGTGCGTGTTTTCCTGCGTTTCCTGCAGCTGGACACAGTGCAGTCAGAGGTGAAGGAGAGCAACGAGGCCCTCCGTGGAGCTCAGAACGACCTCCTGGAGAGACAGCGCTTCCTGCAGACCCTGGAGGTGGAGCTAGACAGCATGCGCAAACAGGTGAGGTCCCCTGCGCGTACCTGCCCGGCCAAATCCCTCTGGCTACTCGGGCTCAGCAAAAGCAACAGAACCTGCCCATGTTATCAGTAAATAAACCTCTCACTTCCATAAACAAGGATAGCTGTCAGGTCAAGCCTAGTTCAGCTCTATATGGGTATTATGAGGGTACAGTAGGCCTTTGTTGTTCTTTGTGAATAGGAACAGATTAATCTCTAGTCTGGTCATATTCAGTAAGGCTTAAATAGACTTTGTCAAGGGCATTCTTTTGTCACTGTGTCACATAGGAAGGTATCTTTCTTCACCTCAATATTTCTCACAACACATGCAAGCTACCACTCACTAGTATTAAATAAATGGAGCTCACTTTCTAATTATGCCCCTTCTTTTTATTTTCACTACATTGTTTACTGTTGAAGATCAAGGATTAAATGGAGTGTTTATTTTCCTGCCAGACTTTTAAATAGCTGGATATTTTATCAATGCAGTACTAGCAAATAATTACACCTCAGACAGGTTATTTCAATGACAAAAATATTCAAAGGACAAAAGAATATACTCATCTGTTGTGCATATCAGAATGATAGAGGAACAACAGCTTTTTTGACAGGGTCGATTTTTCAGTTAATGAAACGAGCCCACAGGTTTTCTCATTCAGGTCTTGCACACAAAGAGGATGTAAGCCTCTCAAAATACTTTCTGCTTTCCTCAAATAACATACCACAACACAATGGGCAGCAAACAAATACACATTGAAACCTTAAAAAATGGCTGCTAGCCCCACTGGCTTGTGATCATAACATTTTAGTTATTACTGTAAATCACTTCATAAAGCGAAAGTTTATGATGTAAATTATTAAATAAAGAACTGTATTCCTCTGCCTTTTGAGGTATCAGAAGTGATTTGTGATAGTATCCAAGTGTCAAAGAAGCACTTCTGTGATTAACTAACCTTAGTAAATGATTGTGTAGAAATTAGCCATAAAAAGGATTAATCGTACTCAATATTTTATGTCTTGTAAACATTTCTTTACAAGATTTTTTTACTTGAAAAGTCGATCCCCAATGAGCGCTACCTTAACTGAAAAATATATTGCAAACAAAATACCGATACAACTACAATGTGAAATACGGAAACTATTTACGCTTCATATCAAATTACCAGTAGCTTCAGTCCTATCACTCTCACTACCCCCATTGCTGTGCAATATGACTACTCACAATTAAGTGTTGGTATTAACATGGCATGTCTCTCACCAGGTGGGCGCACTGGAGGGTAATCTGAGCGAGACAGGCCACAAGTATGCTCAGGAGATGGAGCGTCTCCAGGCAACTCTGACGCAGCTGGAGGCCGACCTGTCCCAGCTTCGCCTGGATATGCAGCGCAATAAGACCGAATATGACCAGCTCCTGCGCGTCAAACAGAACCTGGAGCTGGAGATCGCCACCTACAGGAGGCTTCTGGAGGGAGAGGAACAGTGAGTGCTGCCGCCCTGTTGTTCAGAGACAGAACAGCTGTATAAGCCTGAACACTAGCTTTGAGCTGCTTCAGCAGTGCCTTTGAACTTACAGTTTTATAAAACCTCTCTGTGAAGGACCATTTCGTTCACATTTGTTAGCACAAAACCTGTTGGCTGCAATACCATCATCATCTACCATTTTTTCAATAGGTTCTGAACACTCAGTAAAGACTTTAATGATTTTCTTAATTGGTGACAACCACAAGCTTCCACATATATCATTGCAATAAACCTCCACAACTGTGTCTTGTCGTGTGATTTGCGATACATGACATTTTTATCTTTCATTATCTCTGTGGGGGATTATTTGTGACTTTTTGCACTTTTCTTTTCAGGATTAAGGAAATCCCTCCCAAGAGTAAGTACATCTCTGTTTTTCAGCATGTTATCTCTGGCGAAAAACTGAATCTTCCTTTTGACAAAAGGACTTAAATGTTGCATCATCCATTTACCTGCGGTAATGGTGAAACTAAGCGTGCACTGACAGACATCAAGTTCACAGTCACAGATGTATGTCAGCTGTTACATAATGCTGAGATCAATGGGCATCAAGTAGCATGAGCATGTACGAGAAGGATAAACCCCTTGTATAGCACAAATCCCTTATACGGGTACCATAACCCCTGCACCCAGCCCTTTCACCAGTAGAGCTCTGTTTATCAGAATGACATCACAACATTCCACTGTGATAAGGGCAACACCTGTGAATGGATAAATTCTCTCTTCAGGTTCCTTCTAGATAGGCCCACCCTGTACTCTCATTTACATAAAGTCCAGGCTTCATAGCCCATTTTTTTCTGTTAATGTGGCATGAGACAGCAACACCGTTGCTACTGTTCACAGGGCTATTATTCATGATGATGATGTCATCAGGCTACATGACATAACTGGAGCAAAATGCTGACAGGTTTGGTAGGTCATGCAAAAAGTTCATGAGTTGTGTTTTCCACGAGGAATGGGAGACAAGGAGTTTCTTCCTGCCTTCTGGCCTACGAGACAGTTGAATTTCACCATGACACATCAAGTGGACAGTTGTCCTTCCCCTTTCTGACAGATGCTCTTACGTCCAGGGCAAAGGCAGGACTGCCGCAGCAAACAAATGAGACATTCATGAAAACTACAAACAGAAAAGCTTTCCCCTACAGAGCAGCCCCTAGCAACCATGCAAACAAATAAGAAACCAGCTGATTGGTTTGTCCAGAGTTTACCTGGATCCACCTAACAAATACAACAAATGACTCTGTGATTTATTGCGCTCTTGCTTCTAAGACATTCTTTTTCATGTCACCTGGTGACTCTGTTGATTGATATCCGATCATGAATGAAAAGCAATGAAAAGCACACTCTGTATGCATTGTGACTGCAGAAAAGCAAGTATTTTTTTGTTGAACATTGTCAATATGGGGTCAGAGAGAAAGCAACTCATTCATTTATTAGTATTGTGTTCATGACAGGAGTATGTAAACAGTGTGTCTCCTCTCTCTTTAGAAGAGCCAGATGTCAGGACCAGGAAGATTGTGAAGGTGGTCACTCAGACCATGATCAATGGCAAAGTTGTGGATGAGTCCAGCGAGGTTGAGCAGATCGAGGAGAAAAAGAAGTGAGAAGAAAGTTCTGGAATCCGTATCGAACCCCCCCCAAAAAAGCATGCATGTCATGAAGACAAGGTTCCCCCGGAAGTCCCTTCAAGGGCTACAGCTTCCCCATTCTTCAAATGACACCCTTTATTGCTATTCCCTGGGGCATCAACTAAATCTCATACAACAATTTGGGAACGCCTTCCCCTTCCACTGTTACAAGCTATGTTATACAAAATGCATTTAATATATTGTGGTTTTGGGAACAAAGAAAATGTCTTTCAATTTTCAGTCTTTTGAAATAGATGTAATAAAAATGTTTCTTGTGCAGCTGTCCTTATGAGTGTCTAATTTTCCTTGGCAATACTAGGGAATAGCTCAAGGTGGATGTACACATCACAGGCATTGAGGAATGTTCAGAGACGCTGAACAGGGACTGAGTCACACTGCCAACGCTTACATTCTCCAGAAATATCCGGGAAGAACACCGCCAAGGGCAACTTGTCACAAATGCTTGTAAAATAAACTATGCGCACATCTCTCTCACACGATTAGCAAAGAAATCAGGTTAACAAGCTTACTAAATAATACTTATATACATTTTTCCATTACAATATTGATTTTTTTTTTCTAATAGAGGCATCCAGGACATGTTCTGGTGTGTGCTTTCTTCAGCATGTGATTGTAACTCTAATCATGTGAATGGTCTTTATTTAAGCCAGGTAAACAATGAGAGACATGTGCTGAGAGGCATCCTGTTTGTCTTTAACACGCATGTTGCAAATGTTCCAAAGATTTTTTTTTAAATGAGCTTTTCTAGGCTCATCACTAACATGCAACACAAACAAAAAAATGCAAGTGGAGGATGTCTCCAGAACTTTATCACACACATAAAAACCAAAACAAAAAGACAATTTTCCATTTTTACAAAAGAGAAAAATTGAATGATCATAATAATGGATGCTAATCAAGATGTTTGGATCCAGAAACCATCTTTCAATCAAACACAACTCCTTCCATTATATGTTTAGTTGGAAACAAAAAGTCTTTAAATATGCAGACAACAACCAAATACAGTGAAGCCATACATCCTTTAAAAAGTTTGGCTGCTTAGATTTAGGATGACTGTAAAATTTAAGAGAAAAGGAAGCCTAAAGCCTTTTATTTCCAGCAATGCTGTCATAAGGCAATTATGACCAGGGTTATAGATGATTAGCTTTGCTGTCGAGCACCTTCAGCTAAATTTTCCCACAGTTTTAAAGGGCAAATAGTCTTTCTATTGGGTTTGGGGGTCATTGGGAGCTTATTCCACACATACTGAAAACAGAGATGTTTTCGCTCTTCACTGTGAATTCTCCCTCGACTTGCTGAGTCTACAACACCTATGTATTATCTGTCAACATTCAGTACCTGGATTACTACATAGCTCAAGATGTTTGTTCTGAGTGTAAAACAAAGCCGCACCATTCCCTACAATTATTGAGCCTAAGGAATCCTACTTCCTGTCCGGGACTGGCTATTACACCAACCTTATCAGCCTCCGCCTTGTGAATCTGCTGATCATTTTTTTCCTTCTGCAAACTCCAGAGCATTTGCATTTGCCATATGAATTGCTTAGTTACATCACCCAGTGTCCTGATAAGCCAGTCCAGTAGACAGTCTGTCTGTGTTGACGGACATCCCATCTCTTTATTGCTGTTAAATTGATGCTAGTTGCCGTACATTGGTGGTTACTTGTCAGTAGTACAGTTAAAAAAATAGAATCAATGATACTGCATGTTCTCAGCATGTGAGCTATGTTCTTTTGCTACTGTATTCACACATCCATCTCTGCTAACCACTAGTGTCATGGGATATGTTGCAGGGAGTATGTACATTAGCGGTACATTGACATTATGTTGGTTTTGAGGTACGGTATATTTAGACAGTGTAGCGTGTGCGTGCTCAGTGTAATTATGAGTGTTTTACCTGGCTGATGTTTTTATCCATTGAAGTAAGTAGTGACCTTTTAGCTCCCTTGAAAGTCTTTTGCGATGTTATTGGTCTGATTTCCATTTTTTCTTCAACTGGATTCGCTTAGAAATGAGCTTAACTTGTAATTAAGGCATTACTTTTACCAAAGCTTACCACTGTAATTACATGGGTGTATATGAATGTTCAGGCATGCAGCCATGTTCTAAGTGTGTTTAATCACCATAATGAAGAAATAATCTTCACTGCACCATTTACTACTGTCCTGGAAAACCATCACTGCACTTCAGGTATAATAGTTGGTTTAAGATCCTCCATAGATGTAATATCTGACATAAATAATGAGGTGACATGATTACAGACTGAAGAGCCAGTCAACCACCATTAATTCAAAATGTTTACTTTCCAGAGTGCCTGTTATCCACCATTACAATCCAATCCTGGCAATTAAGTTTGTCATCCATGTGAGCTTGAGAAAATGAGCACAGAAATCACGCAAAGGGACTTTCTCATGAGTGTTCATTCCAATAACTTTACATAACATAATTTAGATATACATTTTATGCTTGAAATAAACTACAGGCATAATAGAGGTATTTACATTTTTAAAATATATTTCAGTATATGTCTCCTATGTTTGTGAAGATACCAGCACTGACCCCTTGTCTGACTTATGCTGTTTTTAAAACTATTGTTGCTTTAACAGTGATTAAACAGCTTTTTCTCAGTGATTTTGTATTAATTGATTTATAATGATATATAAGAGGTAGGAAATTATAATGGGGACTACCTGTCTCTTGGTCTGTGGGGTAGAGAGTGACCTGCCTTTGACCTAGTGCTCAGAATTGCTCATCCACAACAAATCATAGAGCCTTAAGCCACTTAAATTTTGCTTTCCCTTTGCATGAAATCAAAGCGGACGGAACATAAAACATATCAGTGTCTATGGACAAAAATGCCAATACACAACAGCTCATCAATGGACTCATACTAGACCATCATACCACTACATTTCTCCAGTCTCCCAAAACATCTTGAATATTGTCAGGTGTGTAAGAGACGGTTCTCCTTTCACACAGCTAAAACTACATAATAGTACAAAGTAGCTAATATGTCAACATATTGTGTAATTGTGTGTAGTTACTTATTTAATCTGTCAGCAATAGACAGCCTTTTGCCGCCACGTCAGCTGTGTACACTGTTACAGAGAGAAAACAAAAACCGGCACGAGGAGGTGTAAGGCAGGGATCCACCCAAGAGAAACAGAACAATTATTTATTGCAGAAATGATTATGTTGTCATGGTGGCCCAAATGATTAATGTGAATTTCACCAGTGGAATAAGTGATGTATGCGTAACTTGAATTACCTCCTTTAACTGCCAAGAAAGGATGAGATACTCTAGACCATATTCAGATTTTCATCTATGCTACTTGTTTTACCAAATCCAGGAAATTTGATGGATTGAACTTTTGGATGCTATCCAGGTACTAAGCTAGATAGTTAACCAAGCGGTGTCTGTCTAGAACCTCGATCATCATGGTATCAGCAATGGTTCCCATCAAGGGTTCAAACCCACAACCTTCTGAGGGCAGGCAAGAGACCAATATACTGTACTATGACATTTGTGCAGAAAAACTGGCTGGAAGAGAGAGGGTTAATATGTACCTACATGACGCCTGAGAATCAGCACACAAATGTCTAGGTGATGTTTCACAGCTGGAACATTTTGTTTTGATGAGGCAGCCAACAGCATGTGAGGTAAAGACTGTAATTACCCTCATGATTATGATGAAAACCACCTGAAAGCAGAGATTCACCCATCGCAGAGTTCTGTCTTGTCTCGCCCCTGCCAGAATTCATGTGACAAACTGTTTGTTTTCCCTTCATGGGTCACAATTTAAGGACTTATTTACCGGCATTCTGTCTAGGATGGGTCTTACCTGTGAATTTCCAGGGAATGTAGCAAAGTCTGCAGTCTTACTAAAATAAAAATGTTGACACAAACGAAACCATCTGCTCAGCCCTTTTAAAATGAAAAAAAAAAAACATATTTGTTGATATTGTGTGCAGGATTTCATTGTCGTTTGATGTTTTATTTCTGCCCTCATTATGTAGTGTTATTCTAAGAAAACAACTGCGCAAGTCCCTGCTAGTGAGGTAACTGTTCTGAACTTAATATCAATTCATGCTTTGTCAATGTCAGTTCTTATCTTTTTTCTGCACATATCCCTCTTCTTTTCCTTCTTTTCCCCAGTAAGGAATTATCACGCACGCATCTCAAGTTCCAAGTAATGCCACCTGCTTCCACACACAATCAGCAGGAACTCCTGTGATGTGACTGTGTGGGAATCAGTGACTATTTCAGGCCCAATGGTCCACACACTACCTTAGGATATAACTACCACAAACTGAAAGACTGATTGACAGAAATCCATGCCGCCCAACCTAACTGTGTCTCACTGCTTGAAGGTCATCTTTTGAATTTGAAGTTTTGAATGAAACGTTCTTCAATTATGCATTGTAACTGTATAAAGAAAAGTATTGAGTAGCATGTATACCAATAAAATGCCATATACTGTATGTATATTCATTATCTTTGCACAGCATCCAAAGTGATACTCAAACCTTTTTTGAAATTTGACAGGCTATGTTATAGTAGTTTATGCAAAAGGTACTCTGTACATGAATCGGGGAAGAGGAGTGTCTGTGTCACAAAAAGCGGTAATATTCTTGGCCAAGTGGCCTTTCACAGCCGTGGAGATGAGGAACATCTGCAAGCCAGATGCCCAAACAGCTCCAGCCATTTGTTATTATTACATTTTGTCTGCTCAAACCGTCATTTCACCGCTAGAACAAATACAGTGTGAACCTGACACCTGTGTATTTCCACATGGTAAGAAGTACAATGCAAAACAAGCAGGCTGGCACTTGTACTTACAGCAAAATATAACAGGACCTTTTCAGCTGCAGCGATCTGCATCTTTGCCAATAGCTGAAAAAGCTCACTTGAAAAAACAATTTAATAAAACATTTAACAATAAATGCCTACAATAAATGTGTCAACCATGACTCAGGTATCAAAGATAAGCAGGGTATTTAAAAAAAGCATCTTTGTGTGACCCAATTTAATTTATTTTCTGAAACAATATAAATAATGATACTTCCTCAAAATCACAGAGAAAACGCCAGAGGGAAATGGCTTGTCTTACATCACTTTCAACTTCAGCTTTGTTGTCTGCTTTGAGCTGTGTTTCAGTTAACCTGCACACTGTTTCAGTGCTCCAAATGATCAAACAATACACAAACAAAATTTTAAACCCACAAGATCTTCTTCAAGCATAATGTGAATATAAAAAGTGGTGAGTTAATTATTGTCTTAAATTACCTCAAAATTACAGCCATAAAAGGTGTGAAATAGACATGCATATTGCTGTTCACTGCATAACAGCCAAATTTTAGGCTTTGAACATTGTCTTTCCAATGTAATATTACATCAGGAGTTGCCTATAACTATTCTCATGAGTTCAATACACTCTTTGTTTTTTTCTCCATGTGGCAAAGCTAATCTGGAGCAACACCTCAAAAACAGAGGGGCAGCATTGTAATGAAACAGGATTACAAAATTAAACTCCATAAACACACACATACAAACACACACACCCCTTCTACCAGGTGACGACTGACACAGATAAAAATATTTTGGTTGGAACGCTCTCAAGTCCCAAGAGAAAAGGAGGGCTATATATGTTCTGCCTTGCGAGAAATACATTGGAATCACACCACAGTATCAGTGCATTCACACTTTGATGAATAGAATCTCCTTCTTGCGTAATTTCACCCTGAGCTGGTATTGGCAGGACATTGTGGTCACAGATTAAGAGAGGATAAGGCCTTAATGGCAACATGTTCAAATGTTGCCAGTTTTCCGCTCAGTTAATTCTAAGGCAGGTGGTAGGCGTGGGGAGAGGTGGGCTTTGCACGCTTAGAATTGGGATGTCAGGAAAGAGGATGGTCATGATACAGTTGGTTTCCACGGTGTGCCCTGTCTCTGTCACTTTCTCTCGCTTGACTGCAACGTTCTGCTTCGTTTGTTCATTGCTTTTGGTCCTCAGTGAGAGGGTTCTGACTGACTTCAAAATGATACATTCACTCTGGGTTTTTTTTAAGCCAATCATCATCATAACCACAATATACCGACATATGCATTAGAACAACATTATTCTGGATACTCCAGGGGGACACCAGTGACTGAAACTCTGGCTCTGGAACTTAAGAATGGGGTGATAAATTATTTTACCCCAGTAAAGACTGATGCTGTCAATATAACCATCTCTGCTAAATTTCACACATTGGTTACAGATAAAAGAGGACCAAGGTCAATGGGCAGACACTTTCTTTGTGGGTTGACTAGGTGGATTTACTAGGTCTGGCCTTAATTACTGGAAGGATACCCTGCCTCCAACCATGTACTTGACTGGCAGGTGAGAACCAGGCAATTATTTTTTATTCTCTTCTCCCAGTGCACCTATTTCACTAATGACACCTTATCATGGAAACCGAAACCAGGTGCAAAACAAGCATTTTCAAGCAGGACAATGAAGCACAGAAGGAACCATGAACTGCTGAAGGTCAAATGAGAACAGTCATCGGGACCTAAAAGAGACAAGAACCAGACCAAAGGAATGACTGTGGAATGTTACACGCTAATTCCAGACCAAACCGTTTAAAAACTATGTCCCTGTAAACAAGCATTCCACACACAGAAAAAACACATCTTCAAAAAAAAAGGGAGATAGTCTCAGCCAGCAAAACCACAGCTTTGTTAGCAAGCCACTGTATGCTATGGAAAAAAATGTAGTTTAGTATTCTCAACCAGAATTGCTGTGGGAACCAATTCATGGTATAATCCTCTATGTTCTCAAGTATTTGTTTCCTTGACACGCTGTGATCTTGCTTTTTTGATCAGAGTTTCAGTATCACCCACAAATTAATGAAAAGTACAATCCATTGCTGTTGTAAATATGCCAGTCTGCAATAATAATTGTAAAATGAATTTATCTTATCTTCATGTGTTCATTTTGAGATTCACTGTGTTTTTATTCTATTACAACAATATATATATGAAACCATGATGATATTGTAAAAAAAAATAAATAAATAAATACATGAGAATAACTGCATCTTGAGCAACCATTTAACAGTAATGGCAGTAATTTGCAAGACCCTGTGTTTATTCCGCTTCATTAGATATTCACTAGAAACACAATATCCCACTCAGTTTTAGGGGGCCAGCAGTTTGCAAATATGTGTACAGTCCTCTGAGGTGCTCTGGACTGTAGTCTAGCTGGCTCTTTTGTGAGAGGACTGCCTCCTAGTGGTAAGAAGAGTCACGATGTTACTGCTGTAACTGTTGCCGACATCTAGAACAATTGGACCATACTTCCCTACAGGAAATTGCAACTGCCTTACAGTTAAGTTTCAAATTAGCATTGACTTGTATATTTTTACATTTAAGCATAACGTTATTATAAACATTTGGTGAAATATATAAAGATGGTACAATATGTGTATTAAGTCAAACTTAAATGGCTATTAAAAGAAACAGCGTTAAAAAAAAATGAAACTGTACGATGACCAGACAAGGAAAAATATTTTAAAAATGTAATCACAAATACAAACCATGACATAAAAAGGAACATGTGGTTTGGTTGTTAAACAAAATTATTCATATAATATTTAATATATATAAACATTCCATCCCTGAGCATTCACATTTGCAGAAGTCAACAATCAATCTTTTATATGCAAATTCCACTTTCAGCAGTGAAGACACAATCTCCTCCATGATCTTTTCAAGGTCGACAGTCCCAAGTCCCTGGATTTTGTTTCTGCGGGTTACATAAAACGCAATTTTAGCCAGATCAGGTAAGAAACTGAGTAGGTAAATTAGTTGTCAATTAGGAAACAACATTCCACGGTCCAAAAAAGAATGTCTGGGAAAAATCCTCCTCTATATTTTAAGAACAATCGCTGACTAATAAAAAAATTCAATAACCAGTTATACATATTTTTCAAATAATGAACTGAGTTTTCCCTCAGAGGCATGTAAATGTAACACAAGGGCGCTCGCGGCGATAGCCCTTTGTTCTTCTTGCTTTAATGTGCAAACTGTTTGACAGGATCTTCCATCAATATTTTGGGGACAGTACACTGGATATTTTAAAACACCAGTAAATGCATTTGATAATAAATTGTATTATTTAAAATAAAAAACAAAATATAGCTGAGAACACTATAACAGAAAATTAACGAATGTCGACTATGTTTCCAGCTCTATGCGAGTAATTAGATTATAATTATGCTAGCCATGCTGTTTAGCGAGCTATGTCGCTCTGAATAAGAGCGTCAGCTAAATTAATAACGGTACATTATAAGAAGACAATACACATATTTCGCTGGTAAAGCTTGCCATCGTTGAATCAGATTATAAAATACACCTGTCATATCTGTGCCTGAAATACGCAGACACATAATATTGTTTGAAGATGAGCGTGTGGTTCACAATTCCCAGACGGGATGCTGTAATCCGTTCCCAATTTCGTACTGAGCTTTCAGACGTGGGGAGTGTGAGAGAGATGCACAGGAAGTAGGAAGTAGATGCAGAGGTCTTATTCTTTGTGAAAGAAGAGTTTCTGTTGGGGTTCAAATAGAAGCGATTGCTGTTTACCTGATACCCCGTTTCCCAGTTGGGTTCTGTAAAGCTGTTTGCTGACTCCAGCGATTCTTCTGCAACAATTAAATATTTTTTTTCTGAATAACTCGACAAGCTTCACAAGTGAGAATGTTTTAGCTTGTGCCGACAGAGATCAGCCTCAGGCGAGTTCATTGGGGAGATCACAGTGTACATTTCAAACTTGCTGCTTTCGTATTTGAAATTAGCTTGAGGAAATAGGCGCTAACTACGAAAATGTACTTTCTGGTGACGTTTCAGCTGCGACGTCTTAGTACACTACAGTGCATCCCTTTGATGTATGAATTCGTGGGTTGTTTCTTACCACCCAGTTATTTTTGATGTGTTGCCAGCTTGTAAAGTTGATATTGTTATTAGCTTGCTAAATTAGCTTTTATGATCAACCTTTGATATGTATTGTGCACTTATATAGGCTGTATAGTTTAGAGAATATTGTTTCATCAGTATCCTTAGCTACTGTACTGTGTCAAATGAGATTTATGATGTTGTAAAATTATCTATATGGGGATCTTAAACCTGTGATCAATCTTACGGTCGACGTTTGCAGTTTTTGTTTGGATCAGGACGGATGTGCTTTAATAAGTTTTTGATTCATTGCGTAATTGAGGATGTGCTGCTTAATTGCATTTGTAAACATTTTCCATTATTAGATTGCTGACTCCTTGATGTGTTATCAGTAACAGCATCTGCACGTAACTGTAACTCATTTACTCACACGGTAAATAGACAATTTTTCATCACAGAATTAAACATGACACCGAGCTCAGACGTGCTCCAGTTCCGGTTCGCAGGCCATGGTGACACAGTTCTGGAGAAGATGAATAAGCTGCGGGAGGACCGCCGTTTCTGTGACGTCACTCTCATTCTTGGCGGGTTCCGTTTCCCTGGACACAGAGTGGTACTGGCTGCATCTTCTGCCTTTCTACGAGACCAATTCTTGTTGCACGAGGCCCGCGAGGTCCAGGTGTCCGTCTTGCCTAATGCAGAGGTTGGCAGGCGCCTACTGCTGTGCTGCTACACTGGTGTTCTGGAATTTCCCTTGAGAGAACTGGTCACCTACCTAACAGCTGCCAGTGCACTGCAGATGAGCCATGTGGTGGAAAAGTGTGCGCAGGCAGTGTCACAGTACTTAGACCCCACTTTAGCACAACTCAAGCTGGAAAAGAGTGCTGACCCTCCTCCACTGAAAGAGAGCGAATCTGAAACAGAGTGTCTCGGGGAGGGGGATCCACAAGGCCCAGAGGGACTGGAGTGTGACCTGGACTCTGAGGACAGCGTTCAGATTGTCCACACAGACTCTGGCTTCACAGGGACGCTGAGGCATAAGCAGCCACGCCTCAAAACCAGCCCGCGTTCTCCAACAGGAAGCCCCACCCGCTCCAGGGCAGGTGTGGCAGACAGCTCCCAAGACCAGGAATTTGGGGGAGGTGATGTGTACATGCTCGCCTCACAGCACCTCCAGCTTGGGGAGGGTGACTCCCCCCGGCCCGGGGACAGCGAGGGGATGTCGAGGGACACCCTCATGGAGCACGACTCTGCGATCCAGAGGTCCTACTTCTGCAGGAAGTGTGACCGTGTGTTCCAGCACCTGGAGAACTATGTGGGGCACCTGAAGGAGCATAAACTGTATCTGTGCCTGCTGTGCGGGAAGAGCTTCTCTCAGAAGAGCAACCTGACGCGGCACATCCGGGTGCACACCGGCATCAAGCCCTTCCAGTGCCCGCTCTGCCACAAGACCTTCTCCCAGAAGGCCACCCTGCAGGACCATCTCAACCTGCACACGGGCAACAAGCCGCACAAGTGCAACTACTGCGCCATGCACTTCGCTCACAAGCCCGGCCTGCGGCGCCACCTAAAGGACATCCATGGCAAGAGCAGTCTGGAGAACATGTTTGAGGAGGTCTGATCAATCATAAGGTGGGACCCTGAGACTTTGAGCCTGTCAGACATGCAGATACTTTGCCCCACAGAATGAACCAGAGGATATGAGGACGGGGAGAGGGACTAACACAGGCAGCAGTGTCTGTTATACACATCTGTTATATACTGTTCTGTCGCTAACAGCTGAGCCATTGCTTCTCCGGTTCTTTTTCTGTTTGCTGGTGTGAAGCTTGGCTAAGTGTCAGGCAATGACTACTGTTCTAATGACCATGTGATCAGGTTTTTTTGTATTTCTGAGAGCTGGGGCTTTTGCTGATGTTGTCTGTTGTTTCATACCTTTTAGCAACCTGTGATTCAGCTAAAAGTTCATAACAGTTTCAAGAGCCCAATTTAAAAAACAATTTACTGCTGCTTGTGCGGCAGAGTACAGACCATTTAATAAAACGATTTTATGCTAAAACAAATGATACTGTAGCTGGCCATTTCTTCTGCACAGGAAAGCACCATTAAATAAATATTATTAATAATAATAATAATAATAATGATAATAATCTTGACCCTTTTCATTATTAGAATTAATGTTTCACAGGTATTTGCTATTTTAATCGTCCGTCTAATTTCAAAATTTGATATTGAATCGATAGTGACAAATGATTCGGCAGAAACAGGCTAAAGCAATACGGCCGAAGCAAAAGTAAAATGTCAAATGCCTCAGCAGAGCTGTAAATTGTTTACTTACTTTTTCAGCTCAAAACAGTCGTTTCATCACTTCAATATTTTTAGCATCACAGAACTGACAGGATGAAAACCTTGAAAACTTTCACATGCTGCCTGAGCTTGGCTGAGGGAATTGTGGTGGACAAAGAAACTGTCTTCAATGTGATTGATTTTGAATAAGGCTGAGTACATCAGCGCTTTCTTTATCATGTGATTTCCCCTTTGACTGCTCGTTCTGATATTTCATAAGCTTTACAAGCGCAGACCTCAAAAGATGACATTTATGACAGCTGTTCTGCACCATTGTGAAAGGTGAAAATCTTTCTTTTTTATGACTCAGAGTTATTGCAAGCATTTATTTTTGTGTTTGCGATGCATACGAATAATTGTTTTAGATAGTCTGCTGTCAGTTACTACTCCCGGCTCTGTAGCTGCCGAGGTGGATCTGAGAGTGTGTATTGAAGGTGGGACACATAACAGCTTGTGAACTTCATTTCATTTGTTATCCACTGGGTAAAGAGGGAGACACTGACTCTGGAAAAGAGCTGTTCTAGCTTTTGCTATGATGCATTCCTTAATTTCCAACACTGTACATTGCTGACTTATATGTTTACAACTCTTCTTCAACTGTTTAAGGTGTTTGCTGTGAAACCTCCCCTTCTTATCTCGAGTGCATTGTCTAGAGATTGATTCTTTTTCATCCAGTTGCTGACTGCATGTGTAAACAATTAAAAATGAAATGAAGGCTGCTCTTGTTTGCTGAATGAAATGAATTTTCTCTTTTTCATTTCTTGAATGCGCATCATGTCAGTAAATCTGTTTAAAACGATCTTTTAAAACGACAGGTTTTAAGTTTGAAATAGACTGTTGTACTGTAAAAATGTCAACAACCAGGTGGAACATAGACAAAGGAGAAAAGAGCCCTGTGTAATTAATAAAGGATTAATCGACCAAGCAGTATGAATCAGTACAACATTTTTGTGAAATTTCTAGAGCCGTGTAAGTATTCAGTCTGTAACATTGAAAGTAATGATCAGCGATGAAGGCTTGTAAAGATTCAGCTAAAAATGAAGCAAAAGTGACATCATGTAATAAACTGTTCTTTAAAAGCTAAAGCACAGGAGAGCTGATGGGGAGCCGGATTGAAACTGGCCCGTATAAAACTGACAAATGATACTGCTTCTCTGACAGCATGAAAGTCAGCAACCTTATTCAACCTTACCCAACCTCATTTGTGTAGAAAAATCACCATCAATGTCTCATTTCTTCATCATCTGAGACCTGCCGTATAGTTTCAACGTATGGTTTGACTAAAAGAGTTTGCTGTCATCTAGTTGCTTACAGTGTAATATGTTGCATTTATTGATGATGCCTCTCAGAACTTACGTATTTGAAACAGGTAAAGATGATGTATATCAATTCAAGTTGTTGATTCAAACAGGAGAGGGTGATTTGGTGAAAAACCAATGCTTTATAATAAAAAGCCAGCTGTTCCTTGGAGTTCTGGTGGCTTTTCAAAAACTATAACTGGCCAAACTATTCCTATCTCATAAGAAAAGAGTGTAAACTATATCTTGGCTCAGGCTGTCCACTGTAATCTGTCTCTTGTGACCTTAAGTATGTTTCAAGCTCATGTGCAACATCTTTCACTTTCACTTTTCTACAACATTGTCATTGTTTCCTTCTCAGTGTGCCGTTACCACAATTTTGACTGCAATTTTCCCATATGGCCACAAGATGGTGTGTAATCTCTATAAATGTAACTCTCCCTTGTGTCGTCCTGTACAGGTACTGTAGTTTCGTCACCATCAAATTCAATAAAAACATTTTACTTGATATTTACATTTATTACAGCTACCTGTATTTGTGTCTCCAATTATTCAAACAGTTTATAATGATGTGTAAGCGGAACAGGATTCACACAAATGAATGCTTGTTAGGACTAATATCCAGTGGAATAAATTAAAAATCTTCATATTAGTTAAGATATAGATAAGAACTTGATAATGTCATCTAATACTAGAATACCTTTGATTAATACCTTAATACTGTATGGTATAGAAGGTAGTTACCATGTATTACAACATCTACAGTAGTAATAAACCGAACTGACCTGTTCAGGCTTGAGTATGGTAGTTGGTGCTAAGTCCTTTAAGTAATTTATTCAGTTGTTTGTCATTCATCCTGATTGAGCTCATGTCATTATTATAGACTCTGGTCAAATATATCCATGCTATACAGTACCCCCTCCTAGACATTCCAACAGTAAGTCCGTCTTGACCAATAATATTGCCTTTCTTTTGGTTTCTTCTGGCTTTCATGTTGACCAGGCTTTCCCTGAATGGTGATATTGCAGTTAGCCATGAAAGGACTGTCCATGGGTCTTCAGCTGCGTGGTCTTCCATTCAGTCATTGCAAGATATATTCCATTTGAAGCTGGCTATTCAACAGGATAGTCCTAGGTTTACAAATGTCCAATGCTATAATGTACAATGACCTACAGGGAGAAGTGCCCAAGCTTGATCTTCGCAATTGCTTATTTCACTCCTGTTTTCTCTCATTAAGAGGTTACACTGTTTTGTCTGGTATCTATTCCTCTTATGGTCTGTTGGGTCTTGTTACTAGGCTTCATACTTCTCTATTTTCTAGGCTAACTGAGGACAGAATATTGTCAAAGATCTCTACACTGACCTTTATACAGATACTGGTGCAGCTGCTACAAGATTCTGCACTACTCCTCGTTTGTACACAGTAGCTTTGTCTTCTTTAGTGGGTGTTGCTGACAGTTCCTGTTATAGAAGAAGCCTCCCTGCTGTACTTGTGATGGCAGAACCACGTTGCCATGTATGCTTGGAGACTCTGTCCCTGCTCTGTCTTTGTTGCTACCAGCTTCTTGATGTAGATCCCAGGCTTTGCCTCTTTCCTATGTTAAAGGATCTGTCCCTAAGCCATTTACTTTCAAATTGCATTGGTTGTCACGGAAAATGTCCTTTTTCAGCAGCATAGTTTTTTTCACAGAAGAAAGAGCCTGGCTACCAGATGGTGACAAAAGCTTTTTGGAAGTTTACAAAAGAAAAGGACATTTCCTTCCCTGGTGTTCTGCATACTTGTACAGGAATTTGTGCAGACACCAAAGGCAGTCAATTAGCAGAAATGTTAGGCACAACAGATTTGGAATGAAAGTAAACCATTTCATGATCATTTGTGAGGAAGCAAAGAAGTGAGCTTCCGGCTTTTGGAAATGTTGTCAAATTCTTTTTATAGCCCTTTACAATAACAGCTTCAAACATATTGCCTCCATTAAAATGTAAACAACCTTACAATTTCAGTACATTTTCAAAGTCAATAACTTAGTATTGAATGTATAGTGATGACATTTCATGCCGAGGGGTATTTTAAACATGATGTATTAGACACATTGTAAGATATTTTTACTACCCTATTTTGGAGGTGCAGCTTTGCACCAGGACTGGATAACAGTCCTCTGTAAGTTCACCACTGTGTACACCAGCATGGGAATTCTTCAAAATGCAAGCAGCCAGCTTTTACTTTTCATTCTGAAATATACAAGCTGAAGTGACATGGTTAAAGCAGTGGAGGCTTGTGCAACTGACACAAGTGACACAGGCACGTCTGAGGGTTTGGTTCTGAGCCATGATTTGGGAGATACCCAACTAAGTAGAACTCTCTCTTCCTGTGAGATGCTAAAATATGAGTCACCTTGTAGGACTCCCTGCCACAGTCAGCGCTGTCAGCGTGCCTCGAATTTGAATTGGACAGTTAGACACATTGTTTTGTTATGAACATGTGCCCCAATGGTATGAGCATCTTGGGAGGCTGCCACACTTTTTTTTCGCTACTTAAAACTTTGTTGTCAAGTTTAATTTTGAGAAAGCTGCCAGTGTGGAATGAGATGGCTTCTTTGACCTAAAAGGATTGAATCCCTAAAACCTGTAACTACGCAGTCAGTGAGGCATTTTTTCAGAATATGTGAAGACTGGGGAGAGGTGATAAAGCAATTATACAGTACAAAACCACTGCAGCATGTACAAAGGCCTCAAGTCTCAACTATTTGCGCTTCTTCTTGCAGTTCTGTAACATGCTCAAGCCTTTACTTAGCTCACTGTGATTAGCTCACAACATTCTGAACCAAGGGGGATGTCTGCCTAACTGTGAATTATCTGTTCATGTGGAAGTCCAAGGTCTTTCAGTAGACAAGTTATGAGAGGACATTGAACCAGACATGCTCTTGGCTTAGCATGCAGCATGGAGACAAGCCATATTGCTCTGACCATCGCAACACACTTCTAACCCCTGAGTCCTCAGAATGCAACCTTAAAAGATGCCTTTGAGATCCTCACCAAGCGCAGCATGAAAGTGGGGTGAATGGCCTGGGGTCCATGCATGCGTGTGAAAGAGGGAGATGGGGGTGGCATGTCCTGAGTGTGACCTATCTTCATCTGTGTGCATCAGTGAGCTTGAATACCGTATGAGTGGATTCACAGGCATGTCTGAGAGGGTTTCCTCTGCTTGATCTCTCTCTCTGCTCCAGAAATGTCACCCTCTCTCAGCTCAGAGCAGCTCAGGCTATTTCCTCTGTTCACTCTTGGATACCCAGGGGGCCACTCTTCAGAGGAGTCCAAGGCACCCAGAGTGCTTGCCCTTAGAAGGACATGGTGACCACTGTAATGGGACCCTAGCACAGCCAAAGAACAAACCTGATATGAGGGTCAATAGCCTTAAGCAAATATGGGGCACAATTGATTATACTGTACTGTTTGCAAATGAAGAGAGAATTTGGGGGGGGAATAGTTTTATCCACTGCAAATCTTCCCTCACTGCCAGTTTCATTGTGTGGCTTGTTACAGAATCACATTGGCTGCAGTGTGAGCATTCTGTTTATTACCAATTATTACCAAGTTTGGACTAGCAACTGTTATATTATACAACTCTTCACTAAAAAGCTGACCAAAATGCAGCAAATTACAGCAAATCATGCTGTTAAGAACTGCCATGCAAATGAATTACTTATCAGTTGTAAAGTGGTAAATAGTTAACTTACATGTAATATCACTCTGCTATAAATTTCCTTACATTTATTCAGGTAAAACCACATTGTTCAATCTCAATCAACATCCTCAATATACAATACCCATGCATTTAGAATGAGCTCTCCCTTGTAATACTTGTCTTGTGGGTGTCTTCATTTGAAGTTTCCTAATGGGTCCCCTGTCCATCTCTTGCTTGACAGCTATGTAATTGTCAGTAGTTAGGGGCCATCCTGCTGAGTTTAATCTGGCTTGCATGAGATAAATGAACAGAAAATCAAGCCAAAAAGCATGCAAACGAAGCCTTGTGGACTGTAGGGGCACAATTCTGTGTCAACTTTATATGACTATTTGATGACTTACTGCGCTGAGAGCTGCACTTCTGAATTCACTGTCCTTGCCTCCTCCTAAACTCTTCCTAAGAGGCTAGAGAACCTAGAGCCGTACTTAAAGTAGGTCACACACAGGCCTCTCTGCTATGTTTGTGTTTATGAGTGTGCAGTGGAAGACTCCTACATTATGAATGAGGAAATGCTGGGGGAAGGGAGAGCAGTAAGCAGGTTCCATCCTCTACACTGCACTTGCAAAATTCTGCAGAACTGCAGAGCATAATATGATACAATAGAGAAACACGTAGAAATGCTGCAAATACAAGCAGTCCAACCGTTACAACTGCACTGCATAGACGCAACCAAGTTTTAAATGGTGAAATATCTGGACGTGCCAGTACAGTTGCATGTGCAGCCAGAGAAGCTCTGTTTGTATGTAATAAACACAACGAGGTAGTTTATGTTAGCTTCCACTGTCAACGGTGCAGGCCTGCCTCAGACGATCTGCAACGAATAATGAGGAAAAAACTCAATACTGTTAACCCTTGCAATTCTGTACTTGTCATTTCCATTAACTTTTACCCCAAGAGAGTGCAAAAACTTCTGCATCATGCTATTTGTCGTAGATGCTACAGCCTGTGTATTACATAACTTTAATGCTACAGATTGTTTTCATCAAGACGTTATTCCCTCTCGAACTAACCAATGAACTTTTAAACTTCGTTTGCAGACTCCTGAATGAAATTTTTAGCTCCAAATCTGAATCTGGTACCAAGCAGTTCATCCGCAGCTCCGAATCGTCCCCTGTCTCTTTAAAACAGATGCAGCCTACGCCTCGAAAAGCGGCTTGTTCCGGCTTTGCCCCTTTACATCTTTATCCTTGCCCACCACACGAAAGTAGTGCCATACAGACAAGACCGTGGCAAGTCAGGTTTAATGGCACAACCAAAAATTCACATGTATTTTAGGGAGTTCGCTTGGTCCCGCAACACCGCCGCAGCTGTTTGTATACTGCTGCCCGCGGCGCGCGTCGAGTACATGGACTCAGCGGAGTGATACAAGGCACGGAGCTCCCAGTTGTCAAACCGAGGGAGTGAACCTGAGCGAAGATGTCGCGTAGTCAGGGAAAATGCGCTGAAATTGACATAAATGACATTTTACATTTGTTGTCATGACATGACGTGACAGTCACCCTTCAAAAGAAAAACTTGTTGTTTTGTTGCTTCTGTGAAGTTGAAGCTGACAAAGTATTTTTTCCCGTTTCTCATCTCTTGGTCGAAAAAAGCGATGGATATTACTCTCTTACCATAGTGCCTGAGGTAAGTGACTTGAGAGTTGCGAGTTTATTGCTGGGTTTTGAAGTATGACTGTAATGTTTATGATGCGTGCTGCAAAATCTTTCGGCGGGAGTGACAGTGATTATGTAACATCAGCAGGGAATATAAAATAATGACTATATGCATTAACAATATATGCGCTGAATGTTTGAAGCAATTTGGGTTTATAGCCAATTCCTGTATAAAGCAACAGCAAGTGCATAGAGTTGGCATCATCTGCTGCAGCCGTCTTCGCCAAGTGACCGCGATGTGGCAAGAGAAATTTCCTGAAAACGGGGATGCGTTTGTACCCATAAAGACCGACCTATCTGGAAACAGCGCGGGCGAATTTCTGTCGGTTCATTTCTAATATGTTTGGCGCGTGTTTGTGTTTCCAGGTATGGCTTGGCGAGCTAGTAAGTCACCATGATATCGTCTAAGAGTTCATCTGTAATATTCAGTCATCATCTAAGTGCAACCGTTTCCTTGAAAATTAATTAGGAAATCAAACAAACCATATCATATTCTGTATTAGATATTCGGGGATTTAGTACTGTAAAATGTGGTACGTTATCAGCTGATATACCAAGAAAATTACAAGTGGAACAGTGTATGCATCGCATTGAACAGACTAAGAGCCATAACGACCGCCGATTTAAGTGAATTATAATGAAGGCTGGCTATGAATGTATTAAAATAGTTTAATTTAGTCACAATTCTATCATTAATTGATTGAAATTGCAAGCATTTGCACAGTATTAAGAGTAATTAGGCTACACTAGCTCTAAATCGCTCAACGCTGTTTACACGATAACATGCGAATGTCTTTTGTAGCTACCAGTTATTTCCGTGTACAGTAATTTCACCTCTCAGATTGTGCCTGATTCTTAGTCTGAAACTGTGGTTGTTGAAGATATTGTGTCATTACGTGTTGTAGTGCGGTTGTTTATACGGAACAATTTCAGTAAATGCAAAGCCCAGAGGTGTCAAATGAGGATCTGTAAAAGATCTATTATCATGGAAATATGCTATACTTTGTCCAAAACTAATAATTTGACTGTTCTACTGTCAGGAACTGTTTTGTGGGTTTTTGAGCTTTCTGAGTATCTTATCTATATAGATTATTTATTGTCATTTAATCATGGTACACATTGCCAAGATCTACCCACAAACTCCCTTGTTTTACTGATGACCGAGTGATGCAAGCTGTTGCATGAATCAGACTTTTATTAGAAATGGTTGTTACTGCGATGCAGCCATATAGAACCACCTAACTAAAGTGCTCACTCAGCCATATCCTCTTATACATGTGTCCTTCTCTGTACAGCAGCAATAAGACAGGATTCTCCTCCAAGCTGAGTTTTCTTTGAAAAATATGTTGTCAGAAGTGACCTTATCCTTACATCTTACCTTATCCCGCTGACTTTTGTAAAGTGTGAAGGACTAAGCTATGTTCTATGGGGTCATATCTTATGTCCTCACAGTATCGCATGCTGTTTTATTTCAGCCAATGCGCTAGAGCTCTGCACCTTATGTCAGTGATGCATAAGATCCCAAATTCAAGTTTCCGATGGATTTTATTACCAGAGAGTTCCCCTACATTTTGGTATCATGATGATATTATGCCAACACATCAAAAATGACATCATTAGTGTGTGAGAGTGACTACTACTATTAATACTACTACTGAAAGTTTTGAATTCTATTTCCTTGGGCCAGTTCCTCCTTAACATTGCTAGAGCGCAGATGCAGTGGAGATTACAGTTCCTAATAAGGGTATTTTTTTGTAATTGGTTCTATATCAATATAAAGCCACCTCAAAAATGTTTTGTTGTTTTGTATGAGTATATAAGTCCACCACGTAAACCTGACTTTCAGTCAATGGACTCAAACCATTGTAAACTGAATTTGCTTTAAATATTGTTAGTTAAATGCATGCTTTTAAATGAAACCAAATCATTTTTACCACCTTTGTGCTGAAAGGGGCTTGAACATCTTAGTAGGATGTACATTTGTGTGGGATTAACATTACTTTAGCTATAGCTAACACATTTTCAATGTTTTGAATGGGTCCCTGAGTTTGTTTTCTAGATATATTATCACTTAATGGTCATTTCATGTTTTAAAAGTGTTAAAAGTTTAGATGGTTAATTCAGCATTAAAAGCTTGGGCATATTCTAGAAAACAATTGGTTTAAATCTCAGAATTGCTCAAGTATGTCTTCTCTGACTAAAGTTACCATTGTCTCATTATTAGCATGTCACATTTGCATTGCACCGATTCAACAATGATCTGCAAGAGTGAAGCAGTATGGAGAGTGTGAAGGGAGACTGAGGACTGGCTTGCACATGTACATGAGATTGCAGTAGAACAGGTGTTACTTAGTCATGCCTGGATGGTCTGGAAAGTGGAGTTGCAGTTGGTGACACTGGTTTGAACTAAAACGTTGCGATCTGATTAGTGCTGGCAAGCGAAAACTAGTACTGAGTTTATTTACAGACCCAACACACAACAGAATCTTTGGGTTTATGTTGCCGTTTCCAGTTGGAGCCCTGCCAGCACAAGATCATGATTTATCAAAGGAAGTTACTTGCTATTGTTTTATTAACAAAGCGCTTAGAAGTTGGGAAGACTTTTGTCATGTCAGAGTGTTAACCTGTTCTGTCCCTTTGTGCTGTAAGCGTATGAGCTTGACAAAGGAAGGATGTGTTGATAGAGGAGGGAAAGGACTTTTTATGACTCTATGCGAAGGAAGGTTCTGTACATGCCTATGAATGGCTTGGGAGTTAAGGCCTCATTCTTTTGATTGTTATGAAAGAGCCTTAGTCTTTGTAACATATTTACTTTAGGTAAGTTACTACAGATGGCATGCCTCAATAGAGGCCACTGATCCCGAATTCCTGCTCAAAGGTGATTGTAGCTGGCTCAGGTGAATATGGAGTCTGGCTGCTGGAGCAAGCAGGTGCTTTTAGTATGCTTCACGTCAGCTGTGTGGAAGGGATTACTTTTGCACTCAAAGTTTAAGGTTGTTGTACAGATGTCTGGCACATGGGGAGATACTCAGTGCAAAACTGTTGTATAGCCTAATCTCTGTCATTCCAGAGCACTGCATATTGTGCTTGTACTTCATACATGGCCAAAATGCATTTTTCACTGTTTAGCATCATTGTGGAAGGAATTGGCTGAACAGATCGATTGCCTTGGCTGTCTTACAAGAGGCAATGTCAGGACTGGCAGGATCAGCAGCGAGGAACTTTTTGTTGGCGACTGTAACACACTTTGTCTTTAGATAAGGTGATACTTGAGCTGAGAGTGTGTGAAGTTTGTGTGTCTTCAAATGACAATATGGCAGTTTCCCTCCTGATATAGGGTATGTTTTCAGTTTTGCACAAAATATCTGTAGTATTATTGGATCACTGCACTGTTAACACTTCACAGCAGACATGGACCACTCCATTCAGGTGAATTGTTATCTGTTTGGAATAGAGAACCCCCTCCCACCTTCAATTTTTTGTATGCAGTTACTACTATGTGTATGCTGCTGGAAGCTGACAAATATGCAAGTAGTTTATTCAGTATCATTTTGTCAGATATGATGGTCAAGTTTTGTTATGTGAACGTTATGCTTAAACAAGTGTTCCTAACTCAAACAGTTAGTAAAAAGCTAAAACAAAAGAATTCAGCTGGATATTTCAAGAAAAAATATTGTGACCAGAAAGTTTCAGGTCTTGTAAATGTAGCTGCTCACATTATGGGAGTGTGTGATTAGTCAGAGACTAATGCTAAATTAATTAATGATATTCTTAACTATTTCCATGTTAATTTTACAGACTGTTCTGATCCCCCAAAGAGACTGTAATCCATTAGATCAGATGAGTACACGGTGTTCTCATGGGAGATACTGCTGACTGAATATAGAGGATCTGTTGCAAAGAGTTCAGAACCATGGCAGTCATGCTCTCTGCATTCCAGTGGTTAAATTTCAAAAAGGGGAATGTACCAGGGGGGACATGAGGGGCTGCCTTTTAACCCACAATCCTACAAGCCTTCTGCAAAGCCTGTCACCATAAACCGAAGCCCACACTGGGATATACCGCGATACATTTGTACATGCATTCCAGGCTTAATGCGCAATTTCATTAAATACGACAGTGTCTCCCTTGGATGTGTGTTTTGTGTCTGTGGGGAATGAACACTGTGGAATTTAAGACACTTGTTATTTGCCATGAAAGGTTTGTGGTGACATGGATCACAGTGTCACTTTCATGTATGGTTATTTTTCTTTTTTTTTTTTTTTAAATAATCCGGCTGAGAATTTTAGATGACAAAAAATATGCATATTTAACAATAGTCTGCATGAAGGGAAGAGTGTTTGTGAGATTTCACAAGCAGACCGCAGCATTATCTGGAAATGGATGTGCATCAATGCAACAATGAAGCAGTTTTGTATTATTTGGGTAAATGTCAAATGATTGTAATTGAGCATGTGATTTTGTGAAGTGAACTGTACTACGTGCCCTTTCAGAGTGCCTATGTGCAAGGCAGTTTCAGGGGCCTCGCCTACGATTGTCACATGAGAGTGAACAAGCGCTTCCTGTTGTTTACGAGCCTGAGGTAGTTCCTCGATTCTCCTCTGTAACAGGAGAACTAATATCAGCAAAGAAGTCTGAATGCGAGCTGCAGCTGATTCAACAGCATTTTAAGGGTATCACTATTAAACATACAGGCAGGTCTCTAACACACGTAGGTATCACATAAAATGAATCAATTAAAGTTGAATTTCACATATTTATAACAATTTAAATGTTTTTTTTTTACATTGTGGTTGTGCCACTTTCACTTGTATAACCCGATGATGATCTGAGCAAAGGGCAGAGTTTAACTTCCTTGGTGCAGGGATTGGGTTTTTCATTATAGTGTGACGTTTTAACGCTCGAGACAGCCCTAGCACGTGCCGCGCAATGGACTACGAGACCCACAAAAACAGGAAGCAGCAGGTGGCCCTCGACGATTTTTTTTAAACCGCTTCGTTCCGTTTGGAAGCCTTGGTAATATTATCTTCAGCTAAAAACTTCCCACGATTAGCGCATTGTCACATGCGCCCTTTTAATTACCCGAATTGTGAACCCAACTGTTGCGTGAAGTCCCTGGCAATATATTCCGCGCCGTCTCGGGGAGACATGAGTCGCAAGATCAGCACGGAGCTGTCCACGCGGGTGTGGCGATATTACCTCATGCTCCAGACGGTATGTTATTTTTCGTTCGTACAATGAAAGCCTTTTGCCGTAGTTGAAACGGTACGATTCAAATTTTAAGCTTTCTATCGCCGGTTACACGTATTCCGTGTTAGAGATTTAAAAGATATTGGGAAACTCAAAACTATTTATAGCTTGCTGAGATTATAGTTCTGAAATATTATAATACAAACATAGTATATTTCCTGTACACTGTCCTGGGAATTGTATAAAATGTCTGCGTTGTATGTAGAGGGCAGTTAAAAACGTTGTTGTGCATATCAGTGAATTAATAATAACAATTTGTTTTCATTTTTGCCATAGCGTCAACTTTGTTAATGCAAGATCGAATAAAATTGATAAAATATGAATAAACCATAAAGTGAAATGTTGGTGTGAAGTTGTAACTGACTGTAGTTGACACAGCATGGCGTGTGGGGTAATCTGTAACCTGTGGTAACATTCTACAGTGAGTTTGCAGTACTGTATTGTGCACTGTGTTTTCTAGCTTGCAATATCCCATTCTGTAGCATAATTCTGTACATTTTTAAAGTAGTGTAAACAGTGCATCCCCATTTGAGATGGAAAACCCTACTGGGTTAAACTGCTTTAAAGGTTCTGTTTTGTCAGTACTCTGCAACAATTACTCATATTGTTATTGCTGTTGTGTGCATTAGTATGGTAAACATCAGGTTCTAGTACAGTAATTCTCCATGTAGCTCTTGCCCTGTCTAGAGCTTCAGTCATGAAGAATATGACTTTTGTGATGATTGTTGTAAAAATCTTTCTGCAATAAAACTTTCAAGAACATGTGACTATCATTGGCACGAGGACAACATGCTTTCTCCCACTCTCTCTCGCGCTTTCTCTCTCACACCCCCTCCCTCGTGTTCTTCGGTTCCCCTCACTATATTTATAGTCTGGCACTCGGTGACGGGGTGCAGAGAGTGTAAATCAGTGTGACGCACGGTGTAAATCAGGTGGCTGGGAGATGGGACCGGTTCCCTCTCCAGTGTCAGCAGGGGCTCTGTACTTGGAAATGGAGATGGAGACTGGGCATGGCCAGATATGGAGGGGGAGAGAGCCTGTGACAGAGGCTGAAGGGACACAGAATGTACTCGAGAGGGAGGGGTTGCATAAGGGGAGAGTAAGGGAAATTCAGACAGGACGCACGGACACAAGGAAAGCCACAGGCGGTTAGAGGAAGTCGTGGGTGACATATGGGGGGTAAGGGGCAGGGAAACAGGGTGGGGGTGCAGTATAGGGAGACATACAGTGGGGAAGCAGAGGAAACGGGCTGTTTTGAAGCACTCCTGCTATGTTCACTTCTTACAACTATATGTCCCTACAGATTCTCTTGGTCATGACTGTTCTGACATGCTGTGTTCTGTACTTCTGTTTTGACCCATAAGGCTATAGCTATTTATTCACACAACATGGAGATGAAATGAACTTTAAGTCTCTTTAAGGGCATAGGCAATTCATTCAGAACAGACTTCATTCAATTGTATCTTTTTAAGGACATTTGCCAATGGTATTTGGCCACCTGTGGTTTTTTTAAATAAACTTAAGGTGATATGGCCCAGTACTCCCCAATTTTAGGTTTGTGGTCAAATATTTCATGTTAAAGTGTGTCTTAATTGCAAATCTCAAATTGTGGTGTACTGAAGCAGATCACCTAAAGTTTTTCTAGGCCTGTACTAGAATGAAAAGAACACATTCCAAAGGATGTTTTCTTGTTTCCAAAACAGAAAATATAGTGAGATATAAATGTTCTTACATAAAGGGGTTGATTTACTAAAGTCCCAAATAAAAGCTGTTAGTATGCTTTCACACCCAAAGTATTTGCACATCTTATCATTTTACTTTCAGCAGGTAATCAGCAAAGAGTCGTTATGTAAATACCTCCACCCACAAACAGTCATTTAAAGGAGGATTTTGTGTGTTTGCAAGGAGTCTACCCAGGTGCCAACTCACAGATAGTGATTTCTATCTCCATATTTTTCAAAATTTAGAACAACTGACGGACCACCCCAGAACATCTCCTATTGGCTGTCACATGGCTATGGTCTGTCAAAAGTTCAACTCTATAGAGAATTTTTTTCTGCAGAAATCAGTGTGGTGTGGCTTGTGTTGGTGTCTGTTGTCTGTCGACATATTGTTCCCATTTAAGTAAATGGCAATCTGTTTTTGACTGATAGAAATTTAACTTGTGAATATGTCAAAGGCATAAGAACCAGGTGCAGCACGCCTGGACTAGAAGATCAGTTGCTGTAGTATACATATTCTTTTTCATCCAAAAGCTGTAAAATTTCATCCCTAAATCGATCATTTTTGCCTCTGATATTTTGAAAACATTTACATGAGTAGAACATGCCCATCACCTTAATACCTGCTTTTCATTACATATACTAAATTTCACATGCAATTACCTGTCAAAACATTGCTTTCTCACTTAGTAAATCACATTACATATAATAAAGCAGCTATTAATGTGTTAACTGATGCATCAATACATGGATACATTTATTTATTTTTAGTGCCAATAGCAGTTATGTTTACACTGCCTGCTCATTGGTCATCCATGGCTCCCCTTTCCTGATGTCTTTTATGACACAAGAGCTATCCTTCACTGGCCACTGTACTTAAAACTGCCGAAAGCTAATTCTGGCTATAACGGATTACTTCATTAAATTGTGGTAATCTTGTGGTATTACTTGGAAATTTTTACACAATGTAAATTGTTGATACCTGTGTATTTAAATGAAAATGGTTAGTCCTGTATTGAATTTTTTACTGTCTTTTTGTCTCTTTTTTTACCTTTCCACCTGCTTCAACCGTCTCAGCTGTCTGTGAGGTGTCGAAGCGTGGCAGCATGTGATTCACTTGAGTGCAACAGCACCCGCAACAGGTGACAGGATGCCAGTGCAGGCAGCCCAGTGGACAGAGTTTCTATCCTGCCCAATCTGCTACAATGAGTTTGATGGGAGCAACCATAAGCCTATCAGCTTGGGCTGTTCTCACACTGTCTGCAAGACCTGCCTCCACAAGCTGCACCGCAAGGCCTGTCCCTTCGACCAGACTGCCATTAGCACTGACATTGACCTGCTGCCTGTCAACTGTGCCCTTCTACAGCTGGTTGGAGCTCAGGTGAGCCAGCAGTTGAGTTGGACCAGCCATGAAAAGTCATTAAGAGGGCACTCAGATCTATAATGATGCTCTAATGTCAACAGATTTAAAGGAAAGTGGGCATTGTGAACAGTTCATTATATTTCATTATTCAGCAATTAGGTGCTGATGTTTTCTCATTTTGACTTGTTAATCAGGTGACAGACCAGACAGTGACCCTGAGCAATGTGGTGGAAAGTAAACACTATGAAGTGTCCAAGAAGTGTGTGGAAGAGTTGGCACTCTACCTGAAGCCCATCAGTGGAGGAAAAGGTAGACAAATGGGGTGATTTTGAATTGTACTTTCATTAACATCTGTGTTTGTCTGCATGAAAGCACCCAAGGTAAGGTTTGTACACTGTTCTGCCACTGATATGTCTTACTCAGATGAAAACATCATGCAGCTGTTTTTTTGTGGTGCCTGGCTGTCTTTGTCTAACACTATATTGAGCCACAGGGACAAGCAGCTCATAGTGGAGGGTGTGCATTTCCTGTTTTTATGTTTATTTGATTTTTGTTGTGGTTTGAGTCAGAGGAGCGGAATCCACGTCACCACAGACAGAAAAAACACCACCACTGCATTGTGGGACCAGTTTGTAATATAAAACATTTTCACACCTAGAATCCACCCCCATTATTTGCTAAGGTTTCATTAAATCTCAGTATTAATCGAGATATGAAATCTGCATTAACAGATGTTATACGAGAAACGGGTTTAATGGTTTGTACGTCAGAGTATTTCAGTTTAGTTATGGAAATTTTAAGTGTCGAAATGGTTTGCTTATATGGTTTCAGATCTAGCTTTTATCAGATAAGAGGATCATAATTATGTCATACGAAACTTTAATGTAATTACAGAATTTCTCTAAAATTCTATATATAGAATACCTCATGTGTGAAAATAATTAAAGTTACTTTGATTTGATGTGAAAAATAAAAGGACATATTTTCCAATTTCTCAAACCCTGAGCTGTTTTAATTGCACTGACATGATAAGATAGGGCAGGGACAAACAGACTAAGTAGCAAACAATTCTGAAAATGAAAAATATTACCACCACATAAAAAAGAATGCAAAGAGTATTTACATTGAGAAAGCAGTCTAACAAAAACAATAACATTAATTAAAGAATGAAGTATAATTAATGCAGTAATTAAATCAGATTTTTCAAACTGCAGGGATGTGAGCTATGAAATGAGCTACTGGTGAAGTATTATATTACCAGGAATTTGTACAATTAAAATATGCATCTTTAAACATGTGACATCTTTGTATGCTTTTAAAGTAAAGAAAATAATGCAAAATTTGTATAATGGTAGCAAACTTCTTCAGATTGTTGCATTTAAGATGCACAGTATATGTTATTTTTAGCCAATAAGAGATATCTTACTTTTCTGAATTTAAACTCACAAAGGTATTTCTTCAAATGGTTTAGAATGTGATGTCTTACTGTCAGTGTAATGTGCCCTATGTATCATACTGCCATATGGGTGCAAGATTAGTGCACTGTATGTTAAAACATGGCATTGAATTATAAGGATTATTCCTGATATATGAAAACGTTTTGTGATTTATATAAATATCACCAGTCAATATTTTTCATAAGGGCTTGAGAAACACTAAAGTTCACTGTGAATCCACTCGGTGGTAACTGAGATGGAAAATCACCCTTTTAAGGACTGTAATAAACACAGGTGGGAGTGACTGTAAACCTAGAGACCAATTATGTTCTCCCATCAGTGTTTTAAAAGCCATGCTGAAGTGTTGCTTTATTGGTGCCTTCTGCAAGTAATACTTTCTGCACAGGAGGCTGGAATAGCAGTTAGGCCATGCTATGAAAATTCAGTAAACTCAAACATAAAATAATAATCACACTTTGGAGCAACAGACTGTGAGTCTGCTGCTTTTTTCTTTATATTTTGTACAGAGATCCTTGCAATGAAAGAAGTTTAGATACTCGTGCTACTGCATCCTCTGAGCCTTTTAATGTGTGAAGCTAAAAAGCATGTAGTCTACTCTTTTCATCATAAGCTGATTTCACAAAGAGTCGTTCATAAAGCCTTTTACGTCATTGTTGTGGGAATTTCCAGGGAATGGAGAGACAGTGGCGGCCAAGGCATTAATCATATTCAGTAGAAACTTATCAGCAGAGGAGCAGGCAAACAGAGGTGTTTTTCAAAAAGTTCATGATCCCCAGAGCTCCTTATACACAACAATGACACTGTTGGGTGTGCTACAGCTACCATTACTTCTTACCTCCTGGCACTGATCCTGAGAGCTGTAGCCAGTTGTATATCTGTGATGTCCACCTTTTAGGATGCCTGTCTATGTCTGACCTCGAATGGCATGTTCCATCAACACACCAAATACCCCCAGACCAAACAGACAAGAAAATAAGAGAAACATTTAAAAAGACAGCAATCTTACAAGTATACTAATAATTGTTGTGCTCATAAGGCAGACATTCATCACATTCCCGTATGTGTATGTCATTATTGGTTTTTGAGACTCATTTTCCTTATCAGCCCTCATAAAGACACAACTAAAGGATTCAACAAGTTGACCTAGGAATACATTTTTTTCTTCACTACATTCATAGTGTTCAGCAAGAAGGTCCTCCAGATCCCTCTCTATAAAGAAAGAGTAGAACATTCCATTATTATTTATGAAATGGCTATATGTGCATTCCATTTGTACTTGATTTTTACTTGAAGAACTTTCTGTGTTCCCCTGCTTCTCCAAGGTGTTGCGACCCTTAGCCAGAGCGTGCTCAGTCGTCCCATGCAGCGGAAGCTGGTGACGTTGGTGAACTGCCAGCTGGTGGAGGAGGAGGGCCGAGTGCGGGCCATGAGAGCGGGGCGGTCCCTGGGCGAGCGCACCGTCACCGAGCTCATCCTGCAGCACCAGAACCCCCAGCAGCTCTCGGCCAACCTGTGGGCCGCTGTGCGGGCACGCGGCTGCCAGTTCCTGGGCCCCGGTGAGTTTTATCTGGCGGTGTTTCTAACATCAGACCGGAGACTGTGTGTTTGCACAAATGCAGGTGCAAGATGTGTAATTGCCTGCATGAGAGAGCACACTGTTTTGTACATTGTGTTAATTTATGTATGTGCGTTTCTGTGCATGCGTGCAGAGAACAGGCTGCCCACCTAACTCCCACTCCTCTGGCTGTCACAGAACTGTGCTATGGTGTTGGCTTATCTGAACAACAGGGGGAAGATTTATTCTCCTTCTGCCTCTGCTCAGAGGAGAAATCGCCTCTTTTTGCCTATGCACAAATTGTAAGCCTTGGACTCGGTCCAAAGAATTATGTTTCAGAGTTACCCATTGTATTGTAATTTGCATGGATGTACTTATCCTTACTGTACTTCCTGTTTGCATGATTATGCCAACAACTAACAGCTGTATGTGCTTTTTCCAGTGCTGTGTGCTAATGGTCCGTAATGGCATTTAGGAGAAAGCCATCACACTGCAGTGTTCAGAATGAAACAGAGAACTGCCCTGGGACTATATGCCTGCTTGTCTGTCAGATGGTGTCTCCGTACCTCTTGTCTCCCTGTTGATAACACTGTGCTTCTGCTGTCTGATAATGATTACTCATAGGGCAGATTCTGAGTAAGAGGACTATAGTTCTCACACCTGACTTGACTAGAGGTTATAAGTGTGAGGACACTGCTTGCCCTGTCAGTAACAGCAACGAGGGTGTTTGCATCACTGTGCCACGGTGCCTACCGAGGTCTGTGTCAACACTTGGTGTAGTTACAGTGAGGTATGTCTTGTGGTTCTCAGCCATGCAGGAGGATGCCCTGAAGCTGGTGCTGCTGGCTCTGGAGGACGGCTCTGCACTGTCCAGGAAGGTGCTAGTCCTGTTTGTGGTCCAGAAGCTGGAGGCCCGGTTCCCCCAGGCATCTAAGACCAGCATCGGGCACGTGGTCCAGCTGCTCTACCGGGCATCCTGCTTCAAGGTAGAGAAAAGACTAGGCTGATGACTCAGCTATTCCACATGTTTAAGGAATACTTAAGTTAGAGAACATTGGCTGTGTTCACTATTCAAAATTTAAAGGACTGCAACTGTGAATTATTTTTTAAAATCAGTGAAAGAGACCGTATATTTGAAGGGCTTGCACACACATCCCTAAATACAGCAGCTTGCCCTAATTTTACACAGCAGTATTGTGCAGATACATTTAAGAAGATGTCTTGTGTGTTTCACTGCCCCCTGCTGTTGTGGAGTGGTTATGTTGTTCTTCCCACGATCATATAGCTCCCAATAGAAAGTTTCCTTGTAACAATTAAATTATTATACTACTGACGTTTTTCAGAATCACACACCTCAGGCAGTGTCAGCGAGTCCATGGGCTAGTTCATGAGCACTGGATGTATTTCTGTCCGGATGGGTAAAAATTAGGGAGAGTAGGGAGATCTTAGTAACATGTAAATTAAAATCTTTGGTAACAGCTGCAGCAATGTGGAGCAACACCACTGCCAACATTGGAGCACTATTTTATTTTTCAAAACCAGCAAAACTCACCTCTTTCTGTGGTAAGGCATGTTAGACGTGACTCACTAGAGGAAGCATAATTCCAGTCTGCCATGTCACATCCTGTACTGTAATAGATGGTAATTATTCCTGAAGATTTACCAGCCCTGGCTTATCATGTGCTGTTGGATTGCAGTGTTGAGCCCATAAGGGTTGCTTGCTGGCCTCTGAAGTAACATAATCTGAATCTCACCCACTTTATAGACACATTTACTGCATTCATACATATATTGCGCACACTAGAGGATTGATGTGCTTGATCATACTTGAACATCCTTCATACTTTATCCTGTGGTATAACTCCTACAAAATGTTCTGCAGAAACAGATGTATCTGAATGCAGTGTTGAAGGAGTAAACATTAGGGAGCCACAGTATTGGAATTAAGTAAAGAATATATTTGTCAGTATGATTGCTCAGCTTTATAAAGTCTTTCAGATGGTATATGATCAGCAGTGGGTTTGTAGGGTTAACTAAATACAAAGAGAGCATAAGTTGACTCAAGAAAATGGTGTTAAAATATTTTTACTTGTACCATTGAAGCCCCTGTTAATTGTTGATAGCTGTGGTCTGTGGAAACGTAGCTTGTGTGGTTGGTAGGCCAAGAATGCCAGTCATTTCCCAGAGTGCAACTGTGTGCTATATTTGCCAAGTTGCAGCAGGGGCACAGTTGTTGTCTAATACCGAGCCTGAGACTGGAATAGGAAGAGTTCAAGGTTGTTCCAGACAGCAAGATCTCTTGGGAGAAGGGTTAAGCTGTATGCTAAGTTGTTGCAGTCAATCAGGAAATGTGTAAAGATGTGCTGAAGCCTTTGCTAGGCAATACAAACTTGTCAAGTGAAAATGTTGACCTTATGAGGTACATAAATGTGTTTAAATTAATTTTCTGGTTGTATCAGTACACCACAGAAGCAGAGTACATGTCCCAAGAGCTCCTCCACTGAACAGAGGAAGAAATCACCTTGTTGAGCCCAGGGACATTTTACTTTATTTTGTCCAAGAGTATACAGTGGATTCAGAAGTATTCAAACCCCTTCACTTCTTTCACAATTTGTTGTGTTGCAGCCTTATGCTAAAATCATTTAAATTAATTTTTCCCTCATCAATCTACACTCAATACCCTATAATGACAAAGTGAAAACAGGATTGTAGAAATTCTAGCAAATTATATCTATTAACACATATATTAACACATGCATGCACATATTTAAGTACAAGGGTATGGACAGGCTTTTACAGTGCACCGTATCCTGATTCTTCCTAACCTACCATACTTGCTGTAATCACAGTTGATAGGAGGTTCATGACAGTTTCACAGTGTTGGTAGCACTCCCTGTTGATTGCATCACGTCTCTCTGGTGTCTGATGATGATTACTCATAGGGCAGATTCTGAGTGGGAGAACGATGTATCTCACACCTGATTTGACTTGAGTTTACAGGTCTGAGGACACCATGAGACACAGACTGCAGTAAATCTCCATCTTAAGTGTGTCTGAAAGGCCTCATGGGCCTCAGATGGTTTTCTGGCATATCGCCCTTTCCCTGCTCCTCAACATTGTTTGTGTGTGCTGTAAATATTTCCATGTTTTATGCCTTAATGCTCAAACAGTTCACTCAGTTAGACTTAACTAGCACGTTATTTGCTTCATGGGTGGTTTCCCGTCCTCCCAGGTGACTAAGCGAGATGAGGACTCCTCGCTCATGCAGCTGAAGGAGGAGTTCCGCACATATGAGGCCCTGCGACGTGAGCATGATGCCCAGATTGTCCACATTGCCATGGAGGCAGGCCTGCGTATCTCACCTGAGCAATGGTCCTCACTGCTCTACGGTGACCTCGTCCACAAGTCCCACATGCAGTCCATTATTGATAAGGTATTGCCATTGTTTAGCCTTACCCTGAACACACATTGTTTATTAACAACAACCAGTGAAGCATGTTCCACTATGCACTAACTGCTAATCAAAAATGCAATTCATACCATACTGTTCAATACAACAGCATTATTATTTGCACACCCTCTTAATTAAATTAGAATATTACTAACATTTGAGAGTTGGCAATGTATACTTTTTCCAAATACAGTGAATTCACTGTGTGCTAAACCTTTTTTCCTTTTTTCAAAGCTCCAGTCCCCAGAGTCCTTTGCAAAGAGTGTCCAGGAACTGACTATCGTCCTGCAGAGGACAGGTGACCCAGCTAACCTGAACAGTCTGAGACCTCACCTGGAGCTCCTGGCCAATATCGATCACAATCCAGGTATCACTTTAGTACAGTACATTTGTCATTGAGAAGACATGTGATATTGCAAAGAATTTCCTGTATGACTATACTGGAAGAAGGCTCTGTTCGTGTGTATTTTGGAGAGAGTCATTAGTGTGTCTTATGTCTGTATTTTTGATTTGAAGATGCTGCCTCCCCCTCATGGGAACAGCTGGAGCAGGTTATGCTGGCAGTGAAGGTGGTGGTCCACAGCCTGGTGGACTTCATCCAGAATTTCAGCAAAAAGAGCCATGAGGCTCCACAGGTAGAACTCAACAAATCACACTGTTTATGCATCAGTAAATATAATACTGGTACTGATAATGTTATAACCTCACTCACAGATGTGCAGACTGACTGGATCTGTGTTATGCACCAACAATGGGGTTTCTCCACAGCCACAGCCCAACAGCAAGTATAAGACCAGCATGTGTAGAGACCTGCGACAGCAAGGAGGCTGTCCCCGTGGGGCCAACTGCACCTTCGCCCATTCCCAGGATGAACTTGAGAAGTGAGAAAACCAGCCCCCCACACACACACACACACACGCACACACACACACACTTCTGAATTCATAGGCAAACGCATATCACTAATTGCCTTCCCAGCTCAATGCCTGGAATTCTTCTTTGTGTTGTAGGTTCAGGATGAGGAACAAGAAGATCAGTGGCACTATAAGACCCTTCCCTCTGCCTCAGACAGTTTTGGGGAAAACTGTTATAACCAATACTGGGTGTGCCCCACCAAGCGGGGTGTCCCCAGGAGGTCCTGAGGGCACAGAAAAGGGGGCGTCTCCCACAGAAAGCACGGCACCCCCTCAGCTCATCCCTCGCGGCGGAGAGACGATAGATAAGATGAAGCGGGCGGTTCGGAATGGATCCAATGGAGTGACCAATGCAGGAATTCCTGTCACCGTTCCCAGCGAGCAGTAAGTCCCCTCAGCTGTCAGTGAAATTGACCCCATACAGTGGAATACACTCTCTGCTCAGCGATATGTGCACCACAGCATTCTTTACATTGTTCTACCTTCAAGGCTGGTCGGTCATAAGTCCCCATCCCACACTAAACACCACAGCCAGACAATTTACATACAGTAATTAATCCCCCTTTCTTTGAAGCAGTTTAGGTTTGTTCCTATTGTTGCATCTATAAATTCTTTCACATTTCGCTGCTTCTCCAAGCTCCTCATAGCTGTGGTTCCTGACTGTGAGACCAGCTAATGGTTTATTAACCAGGTGCATGTAACCATGCAGTTTCTATGCATAATGCTAACATGGTGAATAGGTCCTGGACTGAGCTTGTACACTGTTTTTTTTTGTGTTACAGGAAGACCATCTCTCCCCCAAAGACACCTGTCAGTCACATCACTGCTACCTCACCTCACACCCCTGGTGCTGGAGTTGACAGTGGCTCTACGCATCCCAAACCCGGGCATTTTGTCACCAGGGGGCCCTTGTTCCCTCCTCAGCAATCTGATGTTTACTTCCAGGATCCACAGGCACCTTATGACAGCCCATCCTACCAGCCAGCCGGTGAGTATAGCCAACTCTGAGGAGACCAGAAAACCTGAGCTAAGGATATTTATGTACACTTACAAAGATTTATATTTTCAGAGCAATTAGTCTGGCTACACATTTATACATGTATTAGTTAATGTCCTGGTTAATGCATCATGCATCTGTAAGTGCTAAATTAATCCAGAGTAGCTAAAAACATGCACAAGTATCCTTGAAAGTGATGTGTGGTGTCTTGAGAGCTTCATGACAGCAGTAGGTTATAAAATAATAAATTTTGTGCCCAAATATTCAGGTTACTGGATAGTCACTAATGTAGCAAAGCTGATATAAACTTTAGTGTCTGTATGGCTTTGACCTCAGACAGAAAACCAGCGCATTTACTCGTCTGCTCCGTCCTCTTCTGTCCGCAGGTAATTACTATGCTTCCCCAGTGCCCCCACCGAAACAATGTCCTACCCGCTTTTTCCGCTCCAGTAACGTGCCCGAGTCCTCGCTGCCCCCCCCACTGGCACCATACTCAGAACAGCACCCCTCTTTCCCCCCTCGGGAGCGCCTCGGCCCTGCCCCCTACCCTCCACCCCCACAGTACAGTCACCTGACCCACGCCCACGGCGTGTACGCTCCCGTCTATGACAGCCGGCGCCTGTGGCGTCCACAGATGTACCATCGGGAGGACGCGCGGAGCAATTCGCTACCTCCCGAAGTTCTCCACTCCTCTGTGTACCAGCCTCCCCTGAGAGAGCGCTACAACTCTCTGGATGGATCCTACTGCACGGCCGGGGAACAGAGGACGGCACTGCAGAGAGTAAGCCTGTCCTCTCCCTCCCACTCAGCCTCACAGCTATCAGTTGATTAGAGGACTACAAATTATATGTCAGAGGTGCTTCTTAAGTTTGAGCTTGATTCAGTAGTGTGCTGTCAGGTAGATATTGAGTATCAGATGTGGGATGTGAGTATCAAATCTGAGAACATATTTTTAAGTTTGTTTTAGTATAATTACTCTGACCAAAAAGAGTAAGTGAAGGCTTTGCCAAAGATCTGGTAAAAAGTATGCAGAGGAAAGATATGTAGCAGTGAAAGGGTCAGGACCTTCACAAGAGGTCTTGAGTGTGGTATGGAAGACTGAAGTTGGATCAGAAGCAGTCAAGTGTAATAAATCCCCTGGTAGGTTTTTTTTCGCAGATTGAATGTATACGAGAGCACACAGCACTGGATTGCCTTATAATGAGGTTGTCGTGGAACTGGTGTTTGCATTGTACGATGCTCACAGCTGTGTCTTTTCAGGATATGTACAGCCACGTGCCTCCTGGATATGATGACCTCTTCAGACGAAAGCCAGAACAGTGGGCCCAGCACCACGGCAACAGGCCCTCCCCCTCCTCCCCGCTCTTCACTGTTGACTTTAGCTCAGAGGTGGGCCTTACAGGAAGTGTCTAAAAATCAGCCAGATCTAGTTTGATTTCTGAGTCATATGATGTGCTGAAGTGTGTTGGTATAATGTGTATTTGTTTTTATTTCTTTTAATGGTTTATCCACAATGTAATGTATTTCCATTACTAAGAATGTCAGATACAAATCTTTTCGAACAGTGGCTGTTGCCAGGCAAAAACCTTTAGTGTTGTGTGTATGCTTGTGTGTGTACATGTTCATGCAGTGTGTCTGCATGTTTATAAGCCCTTTGGGTTTGAACTTGTTGAGAGTAGAAATAGGGACACTGAGTCACCACCATACATATTGTTATCCTCGGTGCTGTGGTGTGCCGAACATCTGTTTCAGAGAGTGAGGAAGATAAACCCACTCTCTTTTTCTAATCCTCAGTGCTCTCTCTCTCTGTCTCTCTCTCAGCTCTCAGAGAGCGCAGGCGGGGACTGTGTGGGCTGTAAGTATCGTGGGGAGGAGAATCTGACCCCCTACTCCCCCTGGTCCTGTGGCACCATCAGCACCTGCATCAGCACCATCGAGTCAGAGCCCCACATCATGGCCTCCTCCGCCTCCGAGCTGACAGTGAGTCTCACGCCGTGTCTTCACAGCGTATCACATGACAGCTGCAGCACTGGTGCTGCTCATCCCACACGCCGAACACACAGCCTTAAGATGCATCACAGAGCAACCAGCTTTTTATCAGAGGCAGTGCTCATACAACTGACACTTTATTTTCACGGTTTCATTACATGTTTTCAGTACTTTCAATTCTTATTCACACTGCCCCCATGGTTGACAACATTCACACTGTGTTTGATAATGTACAACTACTGAATTGTATGTCAGTCAAACTGCAGTCCTCATTAGGCCTCTAGAACGCTCCTCACCTCTGATTCAGATTAACGGTGGCACACAGGACTGGTGATCAGGAAGCTTTACAGTATCAATGAGGATTATTAAAATGAGTGGTGTTCAGAGAGAGATGCTGAGAGCCGTTTCTGGATGAAAAGCTGTTCATGGTGACTCATTCTAGTCAGAATGCTGAATTTTGCCCAGATGTCTGGTTAGTTATGGTGTTTCGAAGAACGCAAGCTGGCTGTCATTTATAAATAAATGCTTAAATTTATGCTTCATTAAATAAACTCTGGTCTTCCTCTCATAGGATCTGGAGGGAGGGGGACTGAAACGTCGCCTTCAGAGCTTTGAGCCCCCGCGCCGTCTAAAAGACGAGGACCCCATCATCCCCTTTGGAGAGGGCCCCATCATCTCCAAATGGGGTGCTATTTCGCGAGCATCTCGCACAGGGTACCACACCACTGACCCAGTCCAGGCCACGGCCTCTCAGGGGGGCGCCACCACCACTCCCATCAACTTCAGAGGTGTGGGGGAAACCAAGTTCATTTTAAGATTCTGTTCATATGAAGAAGATATTCAGACTATAGGTTGATTTACATAATAAAATGTACCAGCACAAAGTCACACCTTACAGAAATGCTGGTTGTTCTGTTGGCCTTTTCTTAAAGGTTCATTACTGATTAAGAAATATTTTATGCATTGAGTGAGAATCCCACAAATCTTTCAATTTGTATGCCTGAGAACATCCCTCTGCTGTTGTTAGCAATGACTCCTCTTTACTTGCAGATGGATTACAGTATGAATATAAATTAAACATGGCTTTCATCTTTGAGGTCTGTGCTAAGACTATCGCCAAGAGTGGTAGTAACCCTTTATTATATGTTCAATGCAGGCAGTGTTGAGAGGGTGTGTACTGTTATTTTAACAATGAAATAATGCTCTTTCCCTGTCAGACTATGGCTCATACCAACACAGTGACTACAGATGGAGCTTACATGGTTCTGATGCCTCCAGCCATTCCAGCTTCCTTGAGAGGTACTGTATTGAGCTGTATTGAAGCATGTACAGTCAGGAAGGTCTGTTTGTTGTGACCATGTGGCTTACAGTCTATGGTAATGTGCCATTACTTCCAGTTTTGAAGCAAAAAATAGAGCAACTTTTAGTACTGACTCGCTCTAAGTACCTTGCGTTTTAAGTGCAGCTTGCCACATTTACATTACACTCATGTTATGAATCTTAACCATTGAACTTCAACAGACACTTCTAATGTTGCATCATATTTCTTGTGTATTTTATATACACGGTGCTTCTATGGAGTAAATTACCTTCAGAGCAAATTGTGACAGTGTTGTGTGCTGTTTCAGTGACCAGCTAGGCGTCTCTGATCTGAGCGCCCATCACAAGTCTTCCAGTAGCGGAGAGAACCAGAGTGGAGACCTGCTGCAGGTAGAGAACGGGGGTGGGATCACTGCTGCAGAATGGGGGGCGGGGTGACAATCTGTGTGCGTGAGTGACATGCTGAGGCTCCTCCCTCTCTCCCCTTCACAGGCGGATTACTGTAAAGATGCAGTGGATGGAGAGCCGGACAGAGACATAGAGCTGGAGCTGTCCGCTCTTGACATGGAGGATGCCAACTCACAGGACGACAAGGCAGAGGTACATTATAACTTGTGCGCATAATTTCAAGGGCATGCACAGCTGTGTGTTTTCACAGCCTTGAAATCCCTGTCAAGTCAGAAAGGAAATATGCTGTTACACTGTGTTGTTTTGTGAAGTACAACTTTTATGTGTGAAGTAAAACCTACCATAGCTCAGGAATCTCTTTGAGTGGCAATTTAGTTATCTGTCTTGTTGTAAAGGGCACATATCTTTACAACAAAACACAAAATACTTTTTGCTTTCTTAATATACTGAATACTCAGCTGAAAAAAAGGAGCTAAAGTCTACTGTCAGTGACATTTGAAATTGCTGTAGAAATAATTGGGTGTAGTATGGGCTTACCACCTCCTGAGGTGTCTTTATAACATGTTTATAACAGATGAACACACGTCTGCTCAGGACATTCAGGATCTTTAACACCATGTTTTTATGAGCATAGCAGCTTTTATGAGCCTGTGCTAAAGAGTAACATCAGATCCCTCCCTGTCCCCGTACCTCTGTGTGTCCGAATAGGAGTCTCTTGATCTGAGGATCCATTCTCACAGCAACCATCTTACCAATGGCACGGTGACTGGCAACGGCAACCAGAGGACCCAGGAGGACAAGCTCTCTCCTGACAAGATGGGCACCCATCTGCTGAAGAAGATGGCCTTTAGGTGAGGCTCACATGTCTATCGCACCAGTGAAGGAGGGGTACCCCCAGCTGAACGGCGGGCTGGCAAACACAAACAAGTCATATTTTTCTTTTATATGTTCAGCAGAATCCAATGAATTTTTTAAACTTCCATTTTGCATAATATCCATTAATGCAGTTGGACATTTAACTGAAGAAATTCAGGTTTAAGGATTTCACTCAATGGTACAATGGCATTGCTCCTTCTATTAATTGAAACTGTAGAGTGAGTAGCCTGGTTCACTAATTTTTACTGCTCTTCTGCCTGCCACATTTTGAGATAACTACTGCCCTCTCTCATGCACCCCCTCCACCCCCCACATGCTTCTGTGTTACAGGAAGTCAGGCTCCCCCGCCGGGCTCGGGTCAGTAGGCCTTGGTGTGAGCAAGCTGATGATGAAGACAGGACCAGCGAAGCTGGGGGAAGTGCCCCACCCCAGTGCTGGGCCAGAGATGCTGCTCAACAGCTGAGAGAGCAAAGCGTTGCCCAAACCCTCACAAGAGACAGCCCCAGGCAGAGTCTGCTAGTCTGCTACACACCCATCAAGCCAGTAACATCAGATGGCCACACATCCAACATCTCAGCCTGGGCTCTTTAGACTGCAGGTAGCGTTGCTTCCTCAAAACAAAAAAAAACAGTCAAAGAGTTCCCGGTTTCATTCAGGCCTTTTGGTTCTACAAAAAAGCCAAGTTTTCCATATATACACGTTCACTTTCCAGTGCCCAGAGGAATTTGGATGTTAGTATGAAATGGAATGATATGAGCAGCACTGTAATAGCTTTGCTGATCGTCAATGCCAATATGACACGCGGGATTGCTTGATCTTAAACTAGCAGGGCCCGGCAATATCTTTTGGTAGCTTTCATTTCTGTATGATTACTGTCGATTTGTTTTAGAAAACAATGCTCTCTCTCCGCTGCCTGTGGTAGTGAAACTGCACATTTCATGCATGTCTCCCTCGGTGTAACTGCAAAGATTTTAAACAGGGCAGGTTAGATCCCATAGACCCCAGGGAGAAGCTTCAGGGCAGCAGACTTATATTCACTGAGCAACTCAACACAGAAATACATGTCTGAAAGTATTAGCCTAAGCTGTAGTATGTCACATGTTCACCCAAACAACAGTGCATCATTTATGATTGTTTTTCATTATCATTTTGGCATAGTGGATTTAATTATTTGTAATGCACTAGTTGCAAGAAAGTTCTTGAAGTTAAATGCACATGATAAACAAACAAGCAGGCAAATTCTATTTAGAGTATGATGTTGCTTAAAATTGCACATTTCCGTAATGGTTTATAATTGCTTATAACGATAATGATAGCCTTCTTGTCAACACACTGATGTGTAATGCCCAGAAAATAACCAAGGTGCTCAGCACTGGCAGCCAAAGGGAGAATAATTCTCTCCAGCTGTAGTTACTGTACTTGATTACTGTGTATTACCTTATTAATATAGGAATGATATTTGCACGATAAATGTTTTTATTCTTTAAATTATGAAACTGTTGGTGTTCTCTCAGAAATATTATGCTGATTGAATAACCTTAATTAGTATCCATACTGTAGGCCACACACATAAAAGTGTATTCTGTACATGCATAGTGACAAAATTATTGTCTATTATCAAAGTAGGCAAATGAGAAGCATTTAGGGTTCAGTAAACATCACTAATGCCAAAAGGGTTTTGTTCATCTTCAATAACCAGTTGTATTTCATGCTTCATTTTGCTGCACAAAAGTCAAGGTCACACCCTCTTTAGATAACCAAAGCTTCTTTTAAGAAAGGCTCATCCCCTAGCAGAACAGCTTTCTATGTAATCACATGAAATCCTTCAGATCTTACATGTATCACTTATAAAATGTTCTCCAGTGTTTTTATAAGACATATGACATGTGTAAGTGTAATGCCAACATAAAAAATGTTCTCCTGACAGGATTTTAGTGAGGCACTGGGGGAATGTTTCACTATCATCTTTGGATCTTGCATTTTCTGTTGCTTCATTTTAAATACACATCCCACCTTAGATTTATGATCAGACATCTTCATGGGTAATTTCGGTTTACCATGAGAATCATCACCAAACAAAGTATAGCATGCATAACAGATATGTAAAAGATGAAATGTTGCATTTTTTAAACTTTCTTCTCATTTGGATCAATGTTTTCAAACAATGTCCCTACTGGAAGATGTATTTAATGTGTGCATTGTGTTTGAAACATATTGCTCTGATTTGTGCTATATCTCTGAGTGTTTCCATGTGTGGGAAACTGAAAGATAATGTTTACAGGCATTGTTTAAAGTGTATGTTGGCTGTCTTCATTTTTTTCCACAGGGGATTACCAGAAGCCAATATAGTATCAAATATGTCTTGTCGCATTGTGCTCCGTCAGGCTGTTTCTTTTCAGATTTGTTCTGACTTTCCAGATTTTACATTTTTTACAACATGCTAACTTCTGTGAAGTTGTTTGTCAAACTATTTTGTATCAGGATCTTTTTTTCTAATCATTTTTGAAAATGTAACAAACCCATCTGTCACTGTTTTTGTGTGCATTTTTTGCACGGGTTTTCCTGCTAGTTGACTGACATGGTCCATCACATGGAAACCATTGCGATGATCAGACCAATCACACATTGACCAGAGGGGTCGGTGTTATTTTACTGCAGTTTTGTGCATATGTTTTGGCGGGGGTCTTCTCCTGAGGGGTTCAAAGGAGAACTCTGGGGAAAAAAAGGAAAATGTGTGTTGATGGATATGCACTTTCATGTAACTTTCCTATACAATTTAGCATTCACAATGTCTTGTAAACCTAGGATTCCTCATCTTCCAGTCATTGGGGCAAGTCAGCCACACTTGTGCCCTGAGCTTTGCAGTACATTACATAAGTAAATTTCAAAAATCTTGTCAAATTCAACTTTGTCTATATGGAGTACTCTGGCCACTGATAGATACATTGTTCAGAAAACTTGTATGCAATCTACTCTTGATCTTTTGTGGTTTCTATGTAGTGAGGAATTATTTTTTTGAAATTTGAACAAGACATCTGAAAACCACAACTAGACCAGAGATGATAAATTCACATGACATTTTATACACAATTCTTAAAGGTGTTCAAGTGTTGTCAGCTATCTACAGAAAAAGAAGAGTTTTTTTAAAGGTCGTCCTTTCCTGTCCGTTCTACTTTAGTCAGAGAAGGTGTTCAGGTCCTTGGCTTACAGGAGACTTCAGAATTCTGAATGGTACATGGAAGTACTTGAAACACATCATAAAACATCACATTTTAATTTGTGACCCGAGTTCTCCTGTTGGGAAAGTTCCACTGTGTGTGACAGCACGAAGGGAAATGTAATATTTATAGTAGGTGTTGTACTGTTGTTCTGTAAAGAGGTGATAAAGGGCAAATTACCACCAACTTGACCAATTCCTTTCCAAGTCCCAGTCACTGTTTACTGAGAGGTGTTTTATAGTAACTGTGTCTTGATTTACCTTGTCATGCTTTGTGATTGATTAAGATGCCTCTACAGCCGGGCTGTTACACGTTATGCAAATTATTATCAGTTTGTTAAACAATGAGGCAAATGGTGTACCATGGGATGTGGTTCTACATCAGCATTCTGTTAACAGCTGTTGCTGGCCTTACCTTTTCATTCATTCATAAATACGTAAACATCTTTACTAGAACAACTAAGGTGTTCTGCTGTGCATATGTTATGAATTTGCCAAAATCTTGCCCGTGACTCTCTCTAGAGCAAGCATTTTATACAAAGATTTTTATTACATCTGTTATGAGTTTGATACAGTTTGACATCAGAAGGATGATTTGATTTTTTTGTAGTATCTGAACTATGAAAATGAGACACCGTACAGCCTGAAGCTAATCTCATCAATAAACGTTTTGTGCGCCGTTCTGTGCACGTAGTGAAACAAAAATCCTTAGGTTTTGTGATGTGGCCACTTAAACTTGGAAATTGGTCAAGTTGGTCAAGGACTGGAATTACAGCAGGGGGCACCAGAACCCAGTCTCTGCAATCCTCAGGGAAGAGCCTCCTCTGTGTTGCTATGCTACTGAATGCATCCTTGGTGCACACTGGGGGTGAATGCAAATATTACATGAATTAATCTTGTGTATGTACCTTTTTATTTTAATAATACGTGCATGAAGAAGAAATCTTTTTTTGCTTTCTTTTGTTGTGTTAATTTTTTAATGCTTGTGACATTGAAGGAGGTTTGGGATAACCCCTGACATGGAGTTGTGTATGAAGACAAACAGATGTATTTGTCTGTGCAGTAACTTCCAGGCACTGATACCCATTTATCCCAGTCTAGCTCACACTTGAGTTTAGCCACTCTACAGCTCCCTCTCCTAGCTCTTATCATCCTGTCCTGCTTAACCTGTAGTGAGAGAGACTGCTCTCCACACAGGGAGCTTCATTTCCTGCTATGGAAACAGTATTGCAGTATTGTATCAAATTATAACACTGCACACATCCCCCACCTAGCCATAGATGGAGCTAGGCTGTATCCTAGCCAGTCCAAACCTGCCCCCCTGTCAACCCAAGCCAGGTCATGCATGCAGGCCCTTAGTTGGGCAAAGGAGTACATGATTCTGTAGTTGTGATACAACACACCCGGCGTTATACGTGTTCTGCACATGCCCACTGTGTGGCCACGCCAGTATCGTGGTTAGCTTGCAGCATTTACTGTCTGCTTTTATAATGTTTTATTGCATATTATTATTAGTAGTACTTTTCTTGAAAATAAAAGTCTTCTTTTTGTATGGTTTGAATTTTAAAAATTTGCTTAGCCGTAATTCGTTTGGAAGGGAGGGTTGAAAGGATGAGAAGCCTGTTTGTCAATTGCACAACCGATAACAGAGCTGATGAATATTTTTACGTCTGTATTAGACATTTTATTTGCAAATCTATTGTTCGATTGAATTGTAAATGAAATAAAAGATGGTACACATCCGTCATTGTATACAGCTGGCACCATCGTTAGATGGACTTACTGCTCATTTTTATGACATAATCAGCTATATTTAAATATATAGAGATATATAGATACAAATACAATTTAAAATGAAGAAAAATCTTTTAATGAAAGGCGTAAATATCCATGGGAATAGTTTATATTCCGTTTGTTTATTTAGAAATACCACTTGTGAAAGGTTTCACTTTTGCATTTTTGATTGCAAGGCAAGTTTCAGTCTGGTTTGTGTGTTAAAATGTGGCAAATAGCAGAGTGGATTCTTTTTGTTCAGTGTTTGCTCTTGCACCGATAGGTTGGCCTTACACTGTCCTCAAGGTGAGGACACAAGGTGATTCAGGTAGGAAGGAGATTGCAGTATCTGATATGTATTTGCATGCTCAAAATAAAAATACAAAAATGCTCACTGGAATTCAACTGTGTCCTCATCATTGCTCTGCTCCATGCTCATTCTTCAGATTAATTCCTGAGAAGGGCTTCACCTGGTGGTTGACTGTGGTACTACAACAATGGTGTGGCATTCAGTCAACATGGCTGACACCATAGGTTCCTAAATAATGCCATTGTTGCTGAGAAGGCTTACTCATCTTCCCAGGGTAACAGCAAATTATCATAAAAAATGGCCAACTCAGCTTCACCTCAACTCTACTCACTGTCAACTCAGAATAATTCTTTCTTACAGAATGTAGTCTTCATTTATTCTTATTCCAAAGAAACAGATTGCATAACTTGGCTGAACCATGAGAGAAAGTAGAAATATCAGTTTACAGGAACAATCAGTTGTGAGTGAGCACTGAGTTAGGACGATAGTCACAGAGCCTGTCACTTACCATAATTATATCATCAGGAGTTCTTTTCTGTTTGTTTCTAGCAGGATTTATTAGCCTGGTGCCATCCATACTCTGGATGATTTTTCCTGATCTGACCACTTCAGTACTGTGTGGACAGCTTTCCACAAAGAATGGATTTGAACAATTAGTTTGAGTAATATGGACTGCTGTCTAAATGAAGCCTTTGTACCAAATAGTCTCGCTTTGCACATTTAACTGTCTGACTACTAGGGAGACAGTAATATAATTAGTGAGAGGTTGAATTATTTAGATTCAGTCACTCCCTTTTAGAATTGACCATGTACGCTCACTTTGTACATGCAGCTCTGAGTCTCACACCTGTCACCGACTGGTATGAAGTGGTAGGGCATCTGCAAATTCTTAAACATCGCACTGGTTAGTTCTAATGCCCCCTGATTCAAATATTTTTGTTTAAAGAGGGATTCAATAAGAGTGAAAAAAAAGAGTTGAGTGAGAAGAAAAAATATTATGTAAGATCTGGAAATGTGGGTATGTGCAGAATAGCTGGCTAAATGTCTTATCTGCCATTTGGAATGATATTAAACATAAACTGCTTTTTTGTTTATAACATTTATTTATTAAAATGTGACTGCATTGAATGTCGAAATTGAGATTGTATTTCTTTAATTGTTTATTTATCAGGGACAATGCAACTAGCATTGTTACAAGTTAAAACATGAAACAGATGCACTGCATACAAGGTTTCTAGCTGATGCTAATTTGCAACCCCTGTCACTGTTTAGGCTTTTGAATTAAAATTTGTGTAATATTGTAATATTTTGTAAAGTTTTACAATGACTAATTGATAAGAATTCTTAAGTGCTGCAGAAGTTTCTAAAATATTGTTTGCACAAAACTATGATGTAATTGTTTCCCCAATACTGACAAAACATTTGTAGGGCTTAAATTGTTCACTTAGTAGTGATATACAATTACTTATCAAATTAGAATGATATATTTTGTGAACCTAATCTTTTTTCTTCCATGTTTGGATGTCTGTAGAGGTGGAACATAGTTTAGGTAAGTTAGAGTAACAGGTATTTGAGAAGTTTATCATAGTTCAAAATCGAGACAAAAAGGGAAAATTAATTTCTCTTATGTTTGAATGTTGTTCACTGGTGTTAAATATACAGGCAGGTGCACATGTTTCCATAGCATATCACACTGTTAAGGACTTTAAGGGTGAATATGAATAAAAAATGCTATGATTGGTTGGATGTTGTTCTCCAGGTTGAACATGACCTGTTTCATGCCTAACCTGCTGACTTACCTGTTTCAGGTCTAACTGTAGGTCTGCTTTATGCCTGTATAACAGGAATCTGTTTCCAAGATCATTCTGATACAATGTCTTCCAAAACATGCTGCTGGTACTTTTCCAAGAGTTGCAGCTGCTGCCTGGAATTGGTTCAGGAAGGAAGGATTAGAAGGTCCGAGGCCACTGAGGAAGCTACAGTATGCTGAAAACAGTCTCAATAAGGTAACCTCTGAACAGCCTCCAACATATTCTGCCAGTGTTGAAACAATTGGAGGCTTTTGTAGTTTTTAACATGTTGCTTCGATGTGCCAGAGGTCATCTGAGATTGATTTTGCTAATCTCACAGTTATGTAAAGCTGACAAAGTCTTGATAAAATGTAATTCTAAGGAAGCCTCAGGGCTATGCACAGGTTCTTTCAAGGGCAGGAGCTAAAACATAAAAAGGCATGCTCCTTGCGTGAATGTCACGAACAAAATAAAAGAATCTGCCCCAGTCCTGCAGTCGAGGGCAGATACATAGTTTAAACCAGGACTTTAAGGGTGACATAGTTTAAACCAGAATGATAATTGGGCACAAAGAAACAAATTAAATAATATATATAATGTTTTTTGAAGCCCCCAAGGAGCGCACACTAATGGCCTACTTTCCAAATTTTCAAAGCGATCGGACATACCAATGCTGTGTGTATGCGGAGTATTCACATATGAACAAAAGAAACCAAAACAGGGTCATGGTAAAATTGCCATGCTTGTGCCCATGACAACCCAGTTGTCAGCTCACCACCATGGGACTGCTGCTGTTTTTTTTTACTCTATTTTTAAAGCAGCTGGTTTAGTGGGTTTTTTCAAGCTTAAGTACTGACTGTTTTTTTTTTTAAAACAAAGAGAGGTGATTTTCCTCACAGTTCACCATTACCACACTCTCAAACTCCTCCTTCTCTTTTCCACACCCATGATTACTTATTTCAGCTCTTGGGTAAGAGCATGTGAGTTGAAACAAAATGAAAAGAGTGTCTGTACTTGCAATGTGTTATCCCCTCTCCTATGACAATATACATTTTTGGGCTGTCAAACAATTAGACAATCATGTTAATGACATAATAGTCTGTAATAAATTACAGTCTCACAATTTCACTTAGTATTACTGTTGGCATTATACTTAAATTAGTTGTGTAAAGCATTGATTAGGCTGTTGAAAGATGATGGCAATCTTACAAGGAAATTGTAACACTCAGGTCTGTCTTTAAGGATGTCTTCACAACTACCATCCACAGGTCACTATAGCATCTGTGCAATACCACATCATATGCTTCTGCATTCTATGCAACCTTTTCCTCAACCCAAACATAAATCCAAAACCAATTTCCATCTGGATCACCTTATTTAATGATGAAGAATAGCAATATATTCTGCCAGGACAGATTGCTTTATCAATGTGATATTGATTCCAGAAGTTTTATATTGTTGCACAATTGGCATGCCCAAGTTGAATACAAGAATGAAAGACAGTCTATACAAACAATTTAAGTGTCTTTGAATGTGGTGTGGGTAGTGCTGGACGTGCTAATGTTAATGTACGGGAAACAATGAGACTGAGGTTTTCATGCACGACAATGTCACAGGTATATCAAGAGTGGCCCACTACCACAAACACATCCAGCAAACAGAAGCCTTGCGGTCAGACATAAGCTGAAGATGACACAGACTGGCTGCAGTCTGTCAACTAACGGCTCAAAACAATGACGCCAAAAGAGGTATATCAGCACACATGACTGGTTGTACCTTGTCACGGATGGGGTACAGCAGCAAACAACCTGATCACGTTACAAGTGAAATGCAAGAAGTTGCTATGGGCAAAGTAACACAGATATTGCACAGTGTCGGACTGGAAAAAATCGCAAGGTCTGATGAATCCTGGTTCCTGCTGTTTCATATTGGTTGGAGTACCAGGACATAAGGAGAACTGCATGGGACCATGGATCCTTCCTACTGGGTTTAAAAAATGCGGACTGGTGGTAGCAGTGTAATGGTATTGTAGCACATATTGGTTCCCTCCACAAGAGCAAAATCCCTGCAAATGGGATTTTTGAGCATTTTTATGCACCATACCACAAGGTCCAGGTCTGTCCAGAAATGTTTGCAGGGACATGACAGTTAATTCATCTTACAACTAAGGCCTCCTCAGTCGCCACATTTCAATGCAATCAAGCATCTCTAGGATGAGACTGAATGAGCTGTTCGGATACAATAGCTTGGTGACACAAACATTTTCTGTCTTTTCCCACGGGGCCCATGTTTGGAAAGACTAAAACAGTCGCCTACTGAAACTGTTTTTATGGAAACAATTAAATTCCCCAGGAAAAAAATACTAAGTAACATATTCAAGGAAACTACAATATCATGGTTCTCCTTCAAAATATTAACACTGCGTCGATGTTTACAAGTTTGCTTCACAAGGTTACGCTCTTACCACGGGCAACGCAAATATTTACTTCATGTAACGCATTTTATATGTGTAAATACTTTCCTAAAATAGGGCATAAAGCTTATTTCATGATACCTCTACCTTCGCCTCGTCCACAAGAATGCAGAACTGGCATACTGAGCAAGAGAAATGCCCTTTTCTCAAACTCCTGGCTGCCGCTGGCAGCGCTGTCTGAGCTGCGGCTGCGCATTAGGTTGGGTTTGGTTTGTGTTTACAGCAGCCCGACTTGCTAGCTAGTAATGTAGCTAGTGCAATGTAATATCAACCATCCCTGGAATTAAAAAGTATACAGTAAACAGGTAAGACACTGAAGACCTCTTTATAGTATTCTAAGTGGTTCAGAAAAATGAGGTAATTTATTCTGGTTGAAGACAACAAAATAGGCTGTTAACGGGAAATAACAATTTAGCTAGCGCTAGCACTCACGCTAACGTTATCAAGCTAGATAGCTAACAGCTAGATAGCCATGGCTTGTCTTCCCGAAGTAAAGCCAGGCCGGGCATTTCTCGCTCAACTCCCACAACAGCGTAGGAAGATACCTGTCTTCCAGTGGTGGAGATAACTAATATTCAACGCTTCACTCTGTGCCGTTTAAGTGGGTAGTTGCTGGCCAACATGGCATGAAGTTGGTAGCTGGCATCTTACCCTGCCAGTAATAGCTAAATGTTTGCATGTTCTTTGATAGCACCAGTGTTACGGAGTGTAGATAGCGGTCTATGGCTAGCTAACGATTTGTCTTGCGCGTACACTATAGGTTCTGGTTTGTTACCTAGCAAGTAAGGGATTGATCATATTTCCTGTGAAGTTCAGTGATCTGAAAAACCGTAGACAACACTATACATGTATCTAACGTGTAATAATGAGTATCGTTGCTGTGAATATCGTTTAGTTAGCTATTTCATATGATTGGTAGTTAGCGTAGTGTGAAATGTGACAGTGTTATCGAAATTCTTTGCCTTGATGCGCTTTAGAAAATGGCAGGTTGCACAAGCAAATTCATGATATAGTGAGCTTACTAACTTGACTGCGTTGTTTTTGATAGGTCGAATGATTCTCTCTGCACTATTTTATTACCGGTATTAAAAGCAAGCTAGTAAACTGGTAAGCCACCCCTGTACCAACTAGAGGCTGCCATCCCCTAATTTGCAGTGCAAGCATTTCGTCTGGGTACGGTCAGACTTGGTGCACCTAACCGCAAATTAAATTGTTACCGAAACTAGCAGTGTGTATTACATATCACATTGAATGATCAGCCAATACTAGCAGAATTTGTTGAAGATGGATGGTTGAAACACAGATGATTTACAAACAGTTTTGTTGTTAGCTAGCTAGTGTGGGAATCCAACTACCCTAGTAATTGTAGCTATCGCTTGCGTTCGTTAAATTGCAGCTGAAGTAGCCAATCCTAGCCAACCTTAGCGATTAATGCTGCTGCAATCTAACCCATCAGGCTATTCAACTCACAGTTCAGTAGCTACAGTAGATTTAGCTGTCACATAATCTGGATGGCAAATACTTTGTAGCTGTGTGTATGTTGCTAGTTAATACAGCTCTAGCTAACAGTAAGTATCTTGACATTCTGTGCAACCAACTACCGTTATGCAATACCTAACAATTTATAGCTAGCTATAATAAAATAACCGTTAAATGCTAACTTTTCAGTTTCATCTATCACCGGTTTGTATTTCGAGAATATCATACATAGCAGTGAGGCTAACATGTCGGTTAACCTGCTTGCACGTTGCATCAAAACTAGCTTGCTACTGCAAAATCTTTTGTTCATCACTGATATGCAATGATCATTTCACTGGTTTCTCAAGTTTTAGCGACAGTGTTTTTCTTTGTTTCATAATGACGTAAAGTCTTGACCTTTAATTTTTATGTGGCCTGCTTCAACGTGCTCCGAGCTTTTGACTCAGTAGTTTGTGGTCATGATGAAGATTTTTGTGAATCAATCCAGGGATCTCAAGGCCTAGCTGTGCTTTTAACGTGCTATGAAAATGGGGCAAGCTTTTCATATCGTCTTTAAAATTTTGTTTGTGAAATCAGTCTGAGGTTGCGTTCTTTCTTTTATTTGGGCTATCTACGAGCCTGTCTAAAATGCTAGAATGTACCAAGTACCCGGCAAGCTGAGAGGATCATGAAAAATTAGTGCAACACTGAAACTGGAAAGACCTCAGCCAGCACAATATCAACCTGACCTGGCAAAGGTTATACTGAGATTGGGACATATTTACTTAAAGGGAACAAAAGTAAGATGTTATTTTAAATAATAATTAGAAATGTTTGAGTTTGCGAATGTTCATTGTTGAAAATATCTATAAAAACATTTAAACTGTTTAGTGGATTGACGAAAAAGACTGAGAGCTAAAATAAAACAGCCATCTGATAGGACTGCAGAGTCATAGTAACAGTTGAGCCCATTGTTTTTCTCACCTGAAAAACAACAACGGCTGAAATGGCAGTTTAGTCACGCCTTTCTCACTTTGAGCTGTGCACAAATATTTGCATTAAAACGAGCCTGGAGAGATTAAGGTTTTCCCTCTGAGTCACAGTTCAGAACAGGGAGCCACTGCAAGTTTATAGTCCCAGTGTCACTCTGACCCCCAAGCTCTGCTGTTACTCTGTGTTGATTGTGGAAAGAAAGGGAGTATTAATTAATATGGTGTCAAGCAGTCAGGGTTCTTCTTAACATTTAAAAGTGGTTCCATTATTTCTCAGCCAGTTGTGAGGAAGCGTGATGCCTAGGAATGTATCCCTCCAAGAAGAAACAGGACACCAGACCTACCTGCCCAACAAGCATGTGCTACTCCACCTACTTGCTGCACTTGGCACAATTTACATGGAAGAGAGAATGCTGTCACTCTCTTTGGAATCCCTATGCTCAGCTGTGCTTTCCAAAGCTCCTTTCATCTCAGTAAATAAGAAAACTCACTTAGCTTGCTCTGTAATAATATTGAGGGTGTTTTACCAGAGCCATTTTTGTTCTGTGTGGCATGACTGATGTCACTTCCTGTTTTTGTTTTACATTAAATAGTGGGATGTGAAAAGACTGTGCTTAGTGTTGGTAACAGACAAGAGCCTGCTCATTTTAGCAAATCATGTGATGCACTCAGCCCTGAGCGAGTCTGATATCACAGACTTTGAATAAATGCCTACTGCACTGTCATTCCACGGTCCTCTTTTTCTTTTTTGCCTTCTCTCTCTGTCCCGCTTACTCATGACTCGTCTCTCCTCAGCTGAACTTTCCGTTCTCTGTGAAATCGTGGTTCAGATGTGTAGCGGATGCATGTCAAACTCGACAGGTAATTCCCCTTTTGGGAACTTGAACCAGTGAGTCGAGCTAAAGCATCACCCATGCTCAAAGTTCCCCTATAAACCCCAGGTAAAAAATGCCCAGCAGTAACTGCAGCACCTTCGCTCAGATTTGTCGATAGATCAAAGACTGAGCAAACTGATACCAGGCATTCTATAAAGGCAAAGTTGCCCAAAAATGTGTCCCTGAAAACACCTTTTCAGCTTATGAGTTTCTTTGCTGATTGTGATGGACAAGATCCATAGTATAGGCAGCAGTTGGTCAGATGACCCACTGTGTTTTCATTAGGGTAGCACAATTATGACAAATTCTAACTGTGATTAATTTGCTCAATAGTGTGATTGTGATTATTAATTGCAATGTTGGGAACATGAAACAGATGACATAGGTTTCAGGCAATATGAAAAATATGTAGCCTATAGCTAATTATTTATAAAATCATTTCATTGAGTTTTTATGATCACCTCTGAATCAATATAATGATATTTTTGAATTTGACAGTGGTCATTTATGAATTAATTTCTAACTGTAGTGGAAATGTTAAATTGACACAGCAGCATAACATAGAAACTGAAGTTGAACAAAAATGCTTGTTTTGATGAAGCAGCCATGATAAAAGATGCATTTATGTAGCCTATATAAATAACTAAAGTCTCTCATGAGTACTTAATAGCTTGTAGCATTTCATTACAATTAAAATATGATTAGCCTAATTGTGCCCTAGTTGTCATGGTTAAAGGCCAGTGTTTCTGATTCTGATTCTTATGCAGGTTGTTGACATTGAAAGTGTTTGGGAGCATACATGGACATGTGAACATGTAGAAGGTGCGTAGTGGTGACACTGTAATGGTAGCCTGCAGGTCCCTCTCCCTCTCCCTCACTCTCACTCACAAAAATACACATACATTTTTTTCCCCACAGGAGTGTAAGAGGCATGAGCTTTTATGGCTGCTTCTCCATTGTCTGGTCTTTCTCTAGTCTTCAGTTCGCCGTGGTCTCCCGAGGCAGAAAGAGAGAAGCCCGACAAGGCAGGCATTATGAGAGACTGGGGAGCTGGGAAGAACAGTGTGTCAGTGTGAGGCTGCATGAAGCAGCATTGTGTGTGGGTGGTTGCGTGTGCGTGAGCATGCGTGTGCCTGTGTGAGAGGCTCCTCATACTGTAACTATGCCATATTCAGAAGATGAGGCCATCTTTACAGAATTGATCTGACATGTATCTCTGTCTTCAGTGTTAGAAACATTGAGCTAATTAAGAATCATGGCATTATCCCTCTTTCTGAGTCCTGTTGTCTTGGCCTGTTGATGGGACTTTCCTGCAGTAATTTCATTAAGTTATCATTCGAATCCCAAAATCAACGAATTTTCTTAAAACATTCAATCGCAGGTATGGCGGTTCGTTCATGCTTCTCTTTTGGTGTAGTCTTAAAAGACTCTTCTCCTTCTGTCAGAAATGGCAGATGTTAAGTCATTCCAACAATCTTGGCACAAAAAATGTTTAAGCGTGTGATAAGTAAAAGTAAATGGACTTTGTCCATGGAAAAATGCCTGTGTCTCAGGATTCAGTCATTACCTATTATCAATGGAGGTGTGTTTCATACAGAAAACCCAATTGTGTGGTGTCCAAACAGACCTGCTAAATTTGCATGCATTATTTATTTGCCTGGCAGGCTTTGTGTTCAGGGTGACTCGCATAGGGTGTCATTTTACACGTTACCCATTTGTCCTGCTTAACTGAAACAGTTCGGTAAAGATCTAAGGTACCACAGCTGCGTCTTACCAGGTATATGAGCCTGCAGGCACCTGTATAAAATTCCTGTTTTCTCAATATCAGTGTTCCACACATCTGTCATGTCAGTGTAGACCTGGGACACCTAACCTTTTGATACCAGGATTTATTTAATCTTGGAGTCCTCCTCTGTGTTCTCTACCTGTGTGAGTTGTGTTGTCCCCAAATAGTTTCAGTTCAAGGCAGTCTGTCCCTCTCTGAAGCTTATTTTAGTCCTGCTTGGCATTGCAGCCTCATTGCAGCCTCTTTGGTAGATTTTAGTTATGGGTTCATCCACAGAAACTGATTTCATCCAGGCTGATTCCAAAATCAGATATTTGCCCAACCAAAGATACTGGTACAGCAGTACAGAGACCAACACCAGTACAATTTTTCAAATTATGTCATCTGGTGTTCAAATTTACAGATGATAGTGGGAGGAGCAAGCTCCTCTGCTCTTCTCATTTTGCTGCTGTGAGTTCCTGTTCGCTCCCTCACCCTGGAGTGACTGTAGGAAGTCGTACCAGCAGCGGTCACACTAACAGGCAGGCTAACCTGATATTTCTGATCAGCTCAGGGTGTCCGACATTGTGTTTGTTAGGCCTTCTATTTAAAGCACAACGTGTCAGGATGGAGGTGCATTTTTTTGCCTAGCTATTGTTTTTATGTGTATCCCTTGGCTAGCTTTCTGTTCCCATTTGTCTCATGTTTCTTTCATTTTAATTTGACTCACCACCCAGCTCAGTGGCCATGTATGCCATGCATGTATGCACAAGAGTTGGTACAGAAAACATTTTGCATTATTTAAGATGCTTGCAACATGAGAATTACCTGAGAGTACCAAATTGAGTTGAAGAAATTGAAGAAAGGTATTATGGAATTTGTCAATTCATTTTCAAGGAAAATTTTGAGATAAGTTATTTCACAGTTGGTAATATACTGGTGCAAAAAAGAGAGAGATACACTGCAAAGAACCACACAGAATAAAATATTGATATTGGAAAATAGCTGAAGTCAACTCAGATCCATGTGAGAATCTGTTTATTCTTTTATTTATATAAAACAAACCTAAAAGTAAGTATAGGAGTTTTCTCATCTCAAGCAGGCCCGTGTTGTGAAATATGAGTGAAAGGGTTTTGGCTGAACTCTTGACCATTTTAAAGAGGTTCCTTTAATTGTGTATAAATCCACTCTGTGGTTAAACTGAGGTGGGCGAAAGAAATAGATCTGAGAACCAGAGGTGTTCTGCTTTTCTCACTGCTACATCATCATCTTTGAGAGGATTGACAGACTCAGAGAAGGCAGGTAGTTCAGGAAGCAGAGCATCAATATGCTCTATTTTTGGTAGGTCAGTTGAACTGAGCTGGCTTAGTGTGGGTTGCTGTTGGTTACATCGCTGCCTTTTCTGTGCCCTGCTGACCTATGTCAACATGGCATACAAGTGTACTGGTACCTTCTTCATCGTACAAAAGATCAGAATAAGGATAAAAGGAAGAAAGGGGCTCACTGTCATTTGTGAAAACAGAAAATTCCAGAAGTGGAGGAAAGCAAGAGTTTATGTTCTTTACTGTAACTTAAGACAGAGGACTAAACCTGGTGAGTGGAATTGCTGTGGGTGGTTGCCAACATTGACTGTACTGTAATGTACTGCAGTGCTGTTTGCAATTGAACAGCGACAGTAATTGTACAGCACCGGGTCAGTTTTGGCACTACTTCATAGTAACCTGGCTCCTACATCTAAACTTGAAAAAGTGGCTTGAGAGAAACCACCTGTTGTAGAGTGGAGTAGGGTTGGGTGCAAATGAGAAGTTTAAGGAATTTAAAAAAAAAAAAAAAAACAACTGCCCATGGTTTCTTCTGCCCTTACATTGTGATCTAATTCTTGGTATTGGCATAATTGTAAATGTCTGTATTAGTTGTATTACATTGTCCTGTGTCTGTGTACAGCCAACATGATTTTTTAAAATAATTGTGAATCATGCAGGTTGCTCACTAGGGCATGTGCTGTAGGTTTATTAGCTTTGTTTGCATGGGATTTTCTTCTGCTGTCTCTGCATCTGAGACTTTTGTAGAGAAGAAATGCAGGCATGGGACTCAGTAGTTTTGGAGTTGCTTCTCCTTTGCAAAACTTCAGTGCTGCTCACGTCGGAATTCAGTGGTTAAGTCGAAAGCTGTACTCTGCATTTATACATTTAAGTTCTGAGGAGTTCACTACATGAAGTATTAGTTAACATATGCAGTGTTTTTTTAAGTTACAGTGTACATGTCAACATAGTGGGCATAATTGGCCGGTGTAAAATAAAAATTGTGAACAAATATGTTCATTAGCTTTGACGTTGTGGTGATGTTCCTATTGTGATCTTTTGCAGGCAAGGTATTTGATCATAGATTGATATATCACATTTCATACTTTAAGTCCAGTGTGTCAGGAGCTTTTATGATGCACAGTGGTACTGCTGTCAATGTGAGTCCAAGAAGATGGCAGCCAACAGTGCATATCTGCATATTTCTTCAGAGGTGACAGGTTGCAATTTCCATATTCCTTATTTTGTTGTTTTATATAAACCTTTATAAAATGGAGCCTGTTGTAAATAATTATTATAATGACCTATGCAAGAAAGTGCCACAAAAAGTTAAAATTTCAATTTGTTTATAAAGCAGAAATGTAGTGGAAAAACAGTTTCAAAATAGTTTAGGTAATACCAGGGCTGAAATGGTCAAAATTGGCACTGCCTGAAAAGTTGTATTTGGCTACTAATTGACCAAAATGATCAAGTTAACATTTAGAACTATGGGGCTTGACTACCTAGATAAATGATACATGTGTCCTAAGTAATCGCCAAACTACTTGTTACAGAGAAACGGACTAATGATTTTATTTAGCCTACACCCAACACACACTGATAGTCACAATGTCAAGCAAATCAAATGGTTGTTAGTTTTACATCGATATCTATGTATTTATCATCAAAAAGGCATGGTCACAAGGTATTTTAAAAAGGGTGGGGTGTGAGGTTTTGATACATGTGTCCAGTGCTGCTCTGTTGACTTCACATTGCAGTCGCAAATTATCTGCCACAGAGCAAGGGCTACAACCGAACCATCAGTGATACGAAATGAAGGCAAATCTTTATGAAGTATATGCTGTCTGTAGCCTGACAGTTGTGTCAAATGTAAATATGAATATCAAGGAAGAACAGTATGTTAAAATTTGAACAAGTGAGGTTTAGACTGACATGCATTTATCCATTATTTTGAGAAAAGACAACAAAGTAGTTATTGTTTGATCAGCTTCATTTAGGCTTATACTTCTCCAAGTTCAGTCAGTGTGAGTATTTTTGGAGGTTTGCTCAGCATTACCAGCTTTCTGATATGAGGGAGTGTTTATATGAGTCAAACTATAGCATCATGCATGTATTATTATCAGTGTTTGACTTTATGGCTATTATTAGTATTTTTGCAATAGTAACTGCTTATTCACTCTCAATTTTCTGAAGTGTTGTATTCTGTGGTGTGGGTATGTGTGTAAGCACTTTCTTGCATTTAGCTGTGATACTTTTAGTATTTGCAGCAGGAAGAGAGAAGTGGCAGGGTAGTACAGATATTACCCGTTTTACAAATGTTATAGTCACTATATTTTGTATTTCATACACACATAATTTATCGGTATTCTTTAATTTAACAAATGCTCCAAACCCATGAAATGAAATGTAAGAGTCATGGCAAAACTGATGTCTGAGCCTCTCACCTAAGAGACACCAGGCATTAGACAACACAAGGCATATGACATAAAGAAGGCCACTGAATACAGCACTGAGTCTGGGAATTTCAAATGGGTGGCCTACAATGACTGGTGTGTAACATGACATGTGGCCAGAATGATTGCACCCTGGATTTGAAAAGCCTTCTTGCAGTGCATGAAACAGTGTAGTTGTCTGGCTGTAGACTTTTTCAGGAACCTCTGTATGTATTTCATAGTGTGGTTTGTAGATCTGCACACAGTTCCCTAGATGTGGTCTGACAAAGCCATATGACATCTTAACCGACTGAGATTTACATTTAGTATGTTAGCTGTATGAGAGCATGATTTTTACCATGTTCACTGCCACAACACTAGAGTTACACATTGATAAATATATGTGGCATATATTCAATGTCCAAAACAACCAAAAAAATTTGTTTTAAATTGGTAAATTGTTAAATAGTTTTTTTATATTACATTTGTAATAAATGTATTTCCCAAAATTTTTTTCATGATTATCTGTGCCCCTGTATGTAATACTTGTTGCAGCCTCCCCTGCAAGGATAACAGCACCAACTTCCTTAATGTCCCTAGACCTCCACGGGAACCCCCTCTCTCTTCAGACTGAAGGTTTTTAGTTGGGTGTAAGTCCATACAGTGAGGTGACAGTTGCAAAATGCAAATTTTGTTTCCATCCAACCATTTCTTTGTTGATTTTAGAGAGGTGTGTTTAGGTCAGTAGGATCTGAAAAACTCCAGGCACTTTGTGTTTACTCGATAAGGGCTTTTATCCCGGTAACCTTTCCAAACAGTCTGCTGGTATGGAAGTGGTGTAATTGTTGATTTGTACAGTTAGTGACACAAAGATGCAGTTAACCCTTGGAGTTCCTAAACTGTGACCATTGGTTTGTTTTTTTTGTTTTGTTGCTTCCCTTTTGCATTTTTTTCCACTGTGCATCACAAGATGTATGTGTGTCCTCTTCATGGCCTTACAGTAGTAAGTGAGCATGTGTGTTACCTCATTTTTATGCCTCTTCCATGAAACAGGAAGTCATACAAGGCCACAAAACAGTTGCAGTCTGAGGATGGTGGCCAGTCTGTAGCATACTCCAGCATTAAGGCCCCTGTCATATTCCCACAGTATATCCTTATGTCTGCTGAGAGAGTAGGTTCCTGAAATGTCCTGCAAATTGTGCCTTATCAGTTTGTACTTCCCTAAATTTTGCTCACTCCTTGTCTCTGTAATCCCAACTTTCTCTACTTATAGTCCCCATTAATCTTGACACCTTCAGTCTCCAAGAATGTACCATTTATACCTTTAGTGTCAAAGGAATTTCAGAGTACTACATTACATTTTGTCTCCTCCTTCCCACTATTGACTGCACAAAATAACTTATAAAACTAGGCTCAGACAGATATTATGAAACTAATAAAATCATTATTGAATTAGTTTCACATGTAGTTAGCTAGATACTTGTTGAAATTAACAGACAAAGCCTTCTTGTTTATGAAATACAATTGTTGAATTGAAAAATCATAGTACCCACAGTAGGTTGCTACATTTTTATCAAACTGTAACAGCTAGCACACCATGGACAGTGGTCAAGAATGTTATGCTTGTAGGTTCTCTTTGTTTGTGCTTTATTGTACTACATTATTGTCATCATTTGGAGTCATTCAAAGTAGTGTTTTAATATTAATCAAGAAGTTGTGTTGGATACATCTAGCACACTAGATGTTATGTAAGTTTAGTTGTTCCTTGTCAATTAAGAAGCACAGCTTCAGCAGATGGGGATTGTGGTATAGTAATCCAGTGAAAGCACAAATTAGTGGGCCACTATGGGAACAACATGGCATTTTTTGTATTTTTCCCATTTTTCAGTTGAACGCAGCCAAACTCTTCAGCCTCATGCAGCAACCTGGTCTCCCTCGGTTGCGGGACCTAGCAGCCATGACACGTGTTTTCTCTGTTTCACGTGATGTTGAGCTCTTGCTTCTTTGCACGCAACAGAAGCTACCACCAATCACAAACAAAGTCAGCATGTACTTGGTTTTTGCATCTACAGACACAACAATCCAGGAATGGCCACTATTAAATGATGACACTAACAGGCTTACCTGGCTGAACCCCATCATCCCCGGCAAGGCTGGGCCAGTCGTTGCCCTGCCAATGTGGATTTCTGGCCATAGGTGCTTAGATGTTCTTAAAAGATGGCGCATGCATTTTGCCTGTCCACATCTCATTGGACATATTATTCTACTTTCTTTGGCATTATAACTTTTAAATGTAGCCAAGTGATGGTCACCTTATTTATACAAACAGGAATATGAATCTGTATTCCAGTTTCTTTTCTCATTTGTTCTCAAATACTTTGTAACAGTTGCTCGTCACATATGTGTTTCCTGTACTTATTGCATGGTTTTCAGCACCATGCGCTATGTTTCGCCTGCCTGCTTCTCTTATTCCTCCTTTGTGCTTTTTCACTGCTAAAGGGAGGGGAGAGCGCTATAAATAGCCTGCATGGACTCACCCTGACTCACTGCCAGACTCCACTCTTGCTCCCTCTGCTCTTCCTGTTACCGACTGGCATCCCTCTCGCTCTCTGTCTCTCTCTTGCGCTCTCTCCCTCTCTACTCCTTTCTATTCCTCTGGTTGCGAACAGACATCTCTCTATGTCTCTGTCTGTGTGCTCTTCCTGTAAGCCACTGTCACCATCAGTCTCTGTCTCTGTGTCGCTCTTTCGCTCTTCCTGTTGAAGACGTCAGGCTTTTATGTGAATTCTGCTTGAGAAGCTCTTCCCTCTGTACCCGTAAGAGGCCAGTGACTCGCTGAGTCAAATGGCGTCTTAAGATGTTATGTAAACGATTGCCCACTGGAGCTGTATTTGTGTGCCCAGGTGTTGCACAGCGCATATATGCAGTGTGTACCCTGGGGGACATCTTGTGCTTGTTATTTCTCTGCTTGCTGTGTGCACACATCTGCTGTGTTTACTTTCTGTCATGTCTGTTGTGTGCGCTACGATGTATTTCTCTTGCATCTTCTAAATTTATTATGCAATCTTTCTTGGTTAAGGGCATCTGTCTAAATATGCTGAGATTTTGTTGTCGTTTGCTCATTCTGTGACTGTTCTAAATGGGGATTGAACAACCTTTGTCACCTCTGGGTTAAAGCTGGGGTATTTCTTTGACAGGTGTTAATAGGTTTTACTTTATAACTGGTGAAAACTGAATCCATATTGTGACTGTGTTTGACCTCTGACTAGTGTTAATTGGGCCTAAGTTAAGACGGGTGTAAAGTGACTCAGGGTACATTCTATGACAGCCTGAAAGTGAGCCCATTTTGTGGCTTGTGTAAGCTGGACAGTTGTTACTCTGCTTGCTCTGTGTTGCAGCAGAGACTGAAAGCATGCACAGACCACTGTCCTTCCTTCATCACAGCTCTCATGCAGCTCCTCTGTTACGGCACGGTCCCGTCTGAGGCTCAGGATACTGTGCAATCAGACCATTAGCTGTCCTTACTCGGTTGCCTCATATCGATTAGCAGTGTTGAAAGGCGCAGAAAGGGGATATGATACTCTGCTCATGTGAGAGGCCCCACCCTGCAGGATCCCTGTGCCCACAGCCCAGGGCTGAATGAGAGGAAACTCACTGAGGATGTGCCAAACCGCACCCTTTACTCCCTGCCCACAGCAACATTCTGCCATGTGACCTGGAGCTCCTGCTCTCTGGCCACTTAGTTCTCATACTACCAAGGTGGTTGCAAAAGATGGCAGCAGCACACAGTAATAATGTTTTCTTTCTTTCTTTAAATGCTGTTGTTTCAATGAACCTTTATAATCCCCCATGATTATGTCAAGAAATATTTTAGATTTCTTTAGCTTTGCATCCTGATTTATATCTTCTGCAAGGGATGTACTATGTGTGATGTTACTAACCACTATGTTTTCAGTGTCTGGGTGGTGAAAAGATGACACTGAATTGGGAGGCAGCAATACCTGCCAGTGCTGAATAAATTTGAATGTTGCCATGGAAATGTGCTTTGCATTAAGGTTAGGATATTGGATGGAACGTGGATACAATGCACTCCTGTATCACTGATCCAGAGCAGCTCCACCCAGAGCCTAGACCATGTGACTACGCATCAAACTGCTTCCTCATTTCCATTCCTACATTCGGCTTCTATTATACTTTTTTTTGCATGGTCATGACATTACATTACATTTCTGTATCTGACAGTAAAAGAAGTACTGATACGCTGAAACAAAAAGACCTAGCTCCAGAAATGAGGAAACTAGCTTTGCCCTGACTTCTTCCCTCTCCCTGTCCTCCCAGCAGGACTGCTGCACTGTTGACAATATGCCCCCTGCTGGAGGTTGCAGGTAACTGCACAAGCACATAGCCATTGAGGGCCCCTCCTCGGTAATGGGTGGAAGTCCAGTATTCTAACCTTAACAACAGTAACCCCTTTAAAATGGAGAACATCGGTTAAATGCATTTTATGATTTTTTTTTCCTAGGTGATTTTAATGATTTAACTTCATTCATGAGCTGCACTTGGTTTAACAGTCATGGATGACAAGGCCTCGGTTGGGAAAATTAGCGTGTCGTCCGACTCAGTTTCCACCCTCAACAGTGAGGACTTTGTCCTGGTGTCCCGCCAGGGGGACGAAACACCCTCCACTAATAACGGTAGCGATGACGAAAAGACAGGACTGAAGGTAAGAGCGCCTGAGGTTAGGCCCTGAGAGAGATTAAGACACCAGGGGGCCTTTTTGGGGTGTGGGGTATGTGAACCTGAGATGTAGATGGGAATGAGTGGGATATGCATTAAAATGGGGTGTAAGCCATGAATCGTCTTTATAGTTAAGATTCTGCACTGGTGCCATTGATGGGATGTCTGGTTAAAGTGGGCTGTGGAATGTTCAGGGGTACAGTATACAGTTAATATGGGATGTAGACCAGTCATAGGTGAGGTATAGTTAATGTGGGATATGATTTTCCTTTTTGGGTGACATACAGCATCGTCATTTATAATTCACTTAAGAGTCACCCCCTGGTGTAAAATTTTATCAGATGAAACCTACGCATCTCTGTTCCAGTCTTCATCGAGGTCTAAGTGTGTGTTTCCCATCTATTAAAATATCAAAATCTTTGAATTATATTCATTCATAATGGCTCATCGTGCAAAAACATCCCATGCTTTCGCAGACCTGACAGTTCTTTGTACTGATGACTACACAGTTAAACTCTGTTCGCCAAGCATTGTCTTTCACACATCTGTCATTGAATTAACAGCCTGTCAGCTTTATTTTGTGACTTGAAATCAATGCTGAGCGCGGAATCAGACTGTACAGAAAATGGATGTGTTGCTGCCATATTACTTGGAGATGAATTTCTTCTTTGTGGAAATAAAGCACTAACATTTTCAGGAATGAGATTCATCTCAGACTAACCCTGTGTTTTTTACTCACCTCTCATTCTGAGTCCTGTCCAATAACACAAAGCTGTGTACTTTGTGGTGTCTACTGTCCAGCTAAATGGGTCTGGTGTAGACCTGTTTGGGGCCTGTCCTCTCCTTACTTTCCCTTTCCGTCTGTCATTTTGGCATTCAGTGTGAATAGTGTTAGGAGAGTAATATAATTCATAGGGAAACTGGGCGTGATAGAGAACTAATTTCCAGTTCCATTGTTCGGCAGAATATTGTTGTTGTACCTTTGAACAAGGTCCTAAAACAAGAATTCTCCAGTAAAAACCCAGCTGTATAAATGCATATTTATCCAACTGTGTAAAAAAAAAAAAAAAAAATTGCACTTACACTTGAACTTGTGTTTTACCTGATTGTACCATCTGGGAGGCCCCAGGGGGGTACTTCTCTGTCTTCTTCCCTTTCCCCTCGTCTCTTTTGACTGATCAGTTTTGTAACTCCTGATCAGTGCTGTTCCTTGTGTTTGTTGCTGTCATTCCTGATATGTTGTCTTCAAGCTGTGCATTATTAAAATGCCCATGTTCTGTGCTTTTGAATGGCATTGAGGCAGTCTTGCACCATAAACCACTGATCTCTGTATATGAACTGCTGTCACATCCCTACCTCTGGTGTCCTACAAACCTATCAGTTCATCACTTTCTTGTGTCTCTTTCTGCCATTCTCTAGCCATGTGTTATCCCACTCTGGAAAACCTCATTCCTGAAGTCTGCGGTCTGTAAAATTGTAACGTTACAGATACTCTAAACACTAAAGTGAAAACTGACAGTTTTGCCAATGTAATGACAAATATTTGTCAAACATTAGTTTAGTAGAACTAAAAATGTAGTTATCTTAAGAGCCATTTTAGAATGAATATATAATGGTAAAGATTAAGTATGTTTTCAAACCCCCATTAAAGGCTTTGCAATTCTTTGAAATAGTCTATACCAGAGCTATTAAACTCCAGTCCTGGAGGACTGCCTGCGCCCGCAGGTATTTTCTCCAACCAAATGCTATACCACCTGACATCAGTAATTAATTTTCCTCTATGGCCCAGGAGGTGCAGTGTGGTTGGAGCAAATACCTGCTGGCAGTGCTGTGTAATACATTGTGTGGTCTGCTTAACTTTATGGAGTATGACCGTCAAGTATTGTTGATTTGGAGAAAGGGTATTACGAATGATGAAACTGGTTTCAACTCTCATGAAACTGTTTACACATATATCCTACAGTCTGTGTACTCCAGCAAAAGGACATTTTAATGTTGTAGTGGTAAATAGTATTTTACTGTTGAGTTACTTCTGCATACATGTAAGGAGTTGTTCACAGAACATGACTGTGGTTTTTTTTTTAATAAAGTGAGGTGAGGCAAAAGCAAAAAAACTTTTTCATTGCTAGCATGCTAAATGATAAACTACATTTATATTGTATCACCACAGTGGACTACTGTCTGGATATTCAATATTGCTCACATTTATCTTTTAAACTTTCTTTAGGTGTACAATTGAAAAATATTTTTCAATTTGTCTTATTGAGTAATAACTATATAACATATTGTAAATACCAATAGCTTATTAATGTTTGCATTGCTGGCCAAATAAATCATTGGACAGCTTTGCTAATGTGCTCAAACCAGGCTTATGAAAATGTATTGCAATGGGTGTGTCCATGAGAATGTTCTGTATACCACTATTTTCTTGTGGAAGAACTTTGCCAGCTTGTCAGATATCTATTCAGTCTTAACTTTATATATACACATCCATCAGTGATCAGATGGCAACCGATAGGGAAAAATAAATGTAAGGTAAATACAGCTTAAATAAAACAAGTTGTTTTTCAAATATAACTATTTATTTACAAGTTATAGCTGAGAATCATTAATTGTCTTTGAATGGACCAACGCCATAATGCTCTAAATGTGGCTGCCAGAAAGATTCTATATTAGGTTTGCATGGGAGTTCACATAAAGGTCAGCTGTGACCACTTCCAGGTACAAGATTTGCACTATGCCCTTTTCCCCATAGACAGGTTTGTCTGTTCAGATGAGAGAGAACAAGGGGAAACACAGTACATTGTGTTGTATACAGTACCCTGTGGTCTTGGCAATAAAGTTTTATGGCCTGTAATTCAGCCCTTCAGATGAAGAAAGATGCTGATACAACCTTCTGACGAAGCAACCATTAAAAACCATCCAATTCTAGAAAGTGAATCACTTCAATTAGTATCTCAATTATTATGAAGTACCCACAACAGCACATTCATTCATGTAGTGGTGCTCTGTTACTTCTGCAGGATCTGTCAGCATCACATGATTATTTACCAGTAACATTAACTGATGTCTGGCTGTCAATTCAAAAGTAAATGTGTCCAAAATGTGTCAGGAATCCTAATGTAACAAAATATTATACTATAAGTTGAAAGTCTGTATAACTGAATAACTATAAACTACAAATACATGTTTTATAAAAACAACTATTCACAAAGAGTAAATGTCACTTGCTTCGCTGCATATATATATTTTGGTATGAAACTTAATCATTGTTTGTCTAACCCAGTCTTTTGTCATGCGTTGACATTATTAATGAAGAGTTAACAGTGCATAATTAGGTGCCAAGAACTCAATGCTTGTAAACTCCAGTCTAATCCATTAATTTAATATAATATATTACTGGATTGCATTGAACTTACTATGATTGCTCTATCCATCCAATTAATCATCAAAGTAGTTTATGTATGTTATATGTTCAGCTGAAGCATATAGCATATTTCATCTGATTTACTGGCTGCATACACCTGATCCAAGGATGCATTTTCTCATATTGAACAAAGACTTGATATCTTTTGTAAATTGAAAAGCACAATATTGTCATTAATGAAATTATCACATTATGTAAACCAGGGTTGAGGGCTACTCTCAGCATCTGAACGCTAGTTGGTACTGCATCCTTTTCTGTATGTAGTTTGGCTGGGGTGTATATGAGCACATTCTAACAGTAAAAAGTGTGTATGATGTGTTAGATCCATCACACATTGAGGTACAGCAGTAAGTGTTTCACATTGAGGATTGGACATGAATTGTCAGGTCTACTGCACAATGTTGAAGAATGTGAAAAATGTTTGTTCACACTGTGTTGAGGAGTGTAGAAACCAGGTGTTCAGTCTGTTAGTGAGACTTCCTTAATGCTTTAGTGAAAGGTGTCCTCTGGAGTTTCTTTCGCCTCCTGTGCTATGCCGCTAATTTAGGCATTTTTCTGCCAGAGGAGGGCGCCAGCAACTTGCTGTGGAAATGATCCAGGTTAAGAATATAATAAGTGTTTTATTTGGATAGCTATATCCCTTATTCTGTTAAACTTTAAATTGTTTGTGTGGTTATAGAGTATGACTCAATTGCTGATAGCAGTGCATTTTACATACACATGTCTTCTCTGTCTGTAACAATGCAAAAACAGTTTGCACCGATGTGCTGTGTCATCATATTCCTTAACCACTGTTTTCTTTTGACATCCTTGTAAAAATAGTTTCACTGAGAGAATTACACTGGCAAAGATGCTGACCTCAGGTCCTGGAGCAATGTCTTTAGCACTTCTTGGTTTGTTTCCCTACAGCACAGCTCTCTGTTTTATTGATTTATCTGTATTCATTTCTTACTCCTATGAAGTCCCATGTCGTGAAAAGAAGAGGGTTTTAGTAAGGGTCTCTAAATGTGTCATTTGTTACGCAGGTAATTTCTGAGGAAGGTGTCAGCTTTAAGGTCAGTCTCTCTCCTCATCCTCTCTTTGTCGTGGTGAAGCTGTCTGTGCTTGTGTGCTGTTTGTTTTGATCGTCAGTTGATTGTCCGTTGATTGGCAGGGCCTCCTGTGGAATGACACAATCGGATGGGAGGGCCTCAGAGGCTGTAGTCGTGCTCCGCAGTGCTGCTTCTAGGCCAAGCCGTCATCCAGTTTGTGTGTAGTGAATCAGCCGAAATCAGGCGTCTCGCGCAGCCCTCTGCTTCCTAGCTGCTTTCCTGTGCATTTAGTTTTACTAATGTCTTCAGACCAGCGCACCTTGCACCCTTCAGTGTCAATTGCCTGTTAGGAGGGCAACAAAAAGGCCCGTCATTGGCAGGAATCAAGGTAGTTGCTAGAAAGTGCTCCCCGTGTTTGCATCAGTTACACACGAATCAAAAACATAGCAGTATGAGTCATCCAAATATAATGAGATGGCCTGTATGATTTTGTTCCCTCATATTTCTTCAATAAATCTTAAAGAAGTCATACTTGTGAGGGCATTTGCGAACTGCTGAAAATGGTTGATTACCGTTTTCAAGCTTCTGCATATAAGATAATGAGGAGGCTATTCAGATGATCTTGATGTTTTTGACCCTGAGACTGTGTGCATGTATGTATGTATGTGTGTGTTTGTGCATACGTGTGTGTGTGTGCGCGTGCATGGATTTGTGTGTGTTTTGCAGATTGTGGGGAACGGCAGTGAGCAGCAGTTACAGCGGGAGCTGGAGGATGTTCTGATGGACCCGTCTGTGGCCGAGCAGGTGGGCGACGCGGACCAGGTAGGCGGGGTCAGCCACGGAGATGGGCTGGGGTACCCCACCACGGCTGCACCTTCTCAGATATGCCCCGCCCCCCTCAGTACCCTTCCCAAACTGGAGCTGTCTGTCCAGTCTGCGCAGGACAGCGAGTTTGCGTACAGAGGTGAGCAAATCATGTGCATCACAAGTAAATTAAACACAAAAGCTCACTGAGTGCAGTGTCTGCTTTCTGGACCTCTACCGCCCTCCAGTGGCTGAATGCATAACAGCAGGTTCCTAGTCCTGTGTGTTAGGTTTTACACCTGCCAAAAGCCTTTAAAGGCATTGTAGATCATATTGAAAAATGTTGTGTTTATTTTCTTTTGAGATATAAGTACTGTTTCTCAATGTAAAATTGCTGAAGGTGATGTAAGGAGAAAGAAGCAATTAAAACCAGTCATCCAGACATAAAGGCATATGTAAAATATGTAAGGCTTCTGTCAGCTGCCACATACTTACTCAAAATATTTTGTGATTGTTCTTAAAGCTATAATAGGTATGAGTTTCCAGTGAAATAAAAGAGTATATATATTTGTGTAATGTACAGATTCTAACTACTGCTATGCTGTATTGTCTACTTTTATGTCTCTGTCTCTGATCTGACACATCAGTAGCAGGATGTTTCAGCAGTATTTGGTCACACCTAGCAAGCAAATTTGATACCATTTATAGAAATTTCATTTTCTCCAGTGCAGTGTCATTGTTTATTATTTTCTTCTTTAAGTACCATGCTGCAGAGTTTTCAGTAATGGTTTTATGTGCTATCCTCTGGGCTCAAACACACATTCTGTTTTTTTTGCACAAGTATGTTTTTTAACCTAAAAATATACTGAAATAAAATGCACCCCCCGTTTGCGCAGATGACTCGTCAGAGCCCAGCCCCAGCACCCCGGTGCCGGACGAGGACAGCGTGGTGTTCAGCAAGCTGACGTACCTGGGTTGTGCCTCGGTCAACGCTCCCCGCAGCGAGGTGGAGGCCCTGCGCATGATCAGCATCCTGCGTGGGCAGTGCCAGCTACCCCTCGACGTCACGCTCTCCGTGCCTGGCGTCTCCGAGGGCACCGTCAGGTGACGTACCCGTCCATTTAAGGACTTGGCACGTTTACACTAAAGCACACACATGCTTAACATATGCACTGCTGCAAGAAAAGGTCTGTTCCGACATTTTGGCATAATGAACTCACTTAATGCATTCTTATAAAGCATTCTATACAATGTGTGTGATTCAGATATATTTTGCTTACATGGGCATGTCATTCACAACTGGCATAACAGTGCATCTCTGCCATAAAGGTTCTGAGAGGCTAGACAACACCCTTTGATTGCTTGGTCCAGTCACATCAGAGAAGATGCCCAACCAGTGTATTTATGTTCCACAAATAAGCAGCTGGAAGTGCATTTGAAATTATTGTTGTACTACATGTAAATGTATTATGTATGATTTAGTGATATGTCATCACCACTTACGTTGCCAAACCTACAGGGTGGCATTAGTATTAAAGACAGCACATCTGTCCAGAGGTGTGTACAAAGTGATTTATACAGACAGCGTCATAATTCCATAATGTACTTTTGAATTTCATGTTTATTTAATGCTCAAGCTGGCTTTTAAAGCAAGCGTGAATAGTATGCACTCATAAATCTGAACAGCAGAAAGCCAGTAAGGGCCAAGTACTGGGGAATGTTTGCCAGTCTGAACACAGCAAATGAAATGAAGAGTGGGGTGTGCTGAATTGCCAAAGAGGGTCCGTGCATGGGTGGATGGTTGGATCTCACACATTTGATGCTGCTGTAACAAGTTGTTTACACTGGACTCCCTCCCAAAGATCAGAGGGTAGTTGAGTCTGATGAAGCAAAACAAGCCTTTACATTTCACACTTTCTGTAGAGCCCAAGGGGCGAGTTTTTCTGATTCTTCAGAGAATCTCGTCTGTCACCTTCTGGGCCTCTGCACAGCCAAGTGTGGGCTCGCTACTGCATTTCTGCTTGTTTAGCTGATTAAGTTTTCCCATTTGATATAACAGGCTGTTGGACCCTCAGACGAGCACGGAGATTGCCAACTATCCAATCTACAAGATTCTCTTCTGTGTCGCGGCCATGACGGCACAACCGAGAGCGACTGCTTCGCCTTCACGGAGAGCCACTACAACGCAGAGATCTTCCGTATTCATGTCTTCCGCTGTGAGATCCAGGAAGCGGTGAGTGGCCAGGGAATTTCCTCACCTCCACCTGCAGTGCACCTGCTTAACTGTAGGGGGATCACTAAGCACAGAGCTGAGCAGACCCTGCTCAAACACAAACTGCATTGTCCTAGCTAGAAAAACTTCTCAGATTATTGAAATTTTGCACTGAGTGAGCAAGTGTTACTGTGTGTGTGTGTGTGTGTGTGTGTGTTTGTGTGGTTCCTCCTTGTGGGTTTTTGTTCTCATGACAGGCACGGATTCAAATTTTTACAGCCTTTTCAAGTCATATTTGCTATTTTTGTTTCAAGATGCAAAGAACCCGTTTGACTAGCCAGAAATCAGGCTGCGCTCATTCTGTTTTCCACATCCATTTGGTTTATTTTGAAAATGGTCAAATTGACTGTAATTATACAGCATTTGAATATGGTTGGATTTGTCACTATCAGAATAGCAACATTGTACATGAATATTGAAAAGCCCTTTTTTGGTTCCAGTTTGGAATGCCCACATTCATATTCACAAGCCATTCTCATTGCTGCTATCAGTCTAGGAGCACACAGACATTCACACACACCTCTCTGAAAGACATGTCAGCCAATCCTGCTTTTCACACCAGAGTCCACAAATTGAGCTTGCACAGACATGAGTAGAATGAAGACATTTAATCTACGACTTGTTCAGGCAGACTGTGGGTGCAGGATCAACCAGTAGGGGTCACCAGTGAGCGATGAAACATGGACATCCACTCAAAATGAGTCCTCCCCTTCCTCCCTGGGTGATGCTGTGACCCAGGCAATGCTATTGAAACCATAATTTGATAATGAACTAAAGATTACTAAATCAACTCGAGAAAGTCTGAAAACAGTATTTTTTTCTGACACTCATACCTCACACTCTTGAATGGAATTGAATGCTGAATCTGTGATAGGTTTGCAGTCTTGATGCAGTCTTGATGCAATTTCTAACTGGGAAAGGTTTCACGACAAGCAAAGATTAGTAGTCCAAAGACCTGAATTGATGTCCTAGACCATGGGTAGCAAGTATATCCAGTACATCAGTGGATTGAATGATTCATTGACTTAAATGCTCACCTTTTTGAGTTTAAAACTGAAAAGGATAAAAGTAGAAGGTTACCTCACTGTTCCGTTCATGGATTTTTCCATGACTTTGAGCTTAACATCTCTGAAGCGTATCTGCTGATATACTCGTATATGAGTTTATGTGTATGCGTGAGAGAATGTGTTTGTAGATTTCTGTTTGTGTGTGAGTGTTTGTCTGTTTGTCTGCATGTTTGTGTCACTTCATTTGTATTAGCATGCAAAGAGGCAGTTTCTTTCAAGCATGGTGATTCCATCACCTCAGTGTGACAGGTTCTCTGCTCCATACGAAACTCTCTTTGCATGTAATGGGTGTGACCTGATTAGCGGGGTTCATCTCCAGTGACAGGAAGTGTCAGGGCGGGCAGTTACCGTACCATGTATTATTCATCTGCGGTCGGAAAGGCATGGGCCCTGTGTGATGTCACTCTCAACCTGAGCCAAAACTCAGTTCGCTGCCCCAGCCTTTCTTTTTTTGTCTGAAGATGGAACGGCAGGTGTGAAGCTAGCCCTCTTACTCCTGAGAATTGGATGGCCTGATTTCCCTTCGCTGAAGCAGGGAGACTCGGCTGTCCCACTCAATAGTAGGCACTGGGGGAGGAATAGGAAACCCTCTATGGTGTGTAAGAATGACTGGAGTGGATCTCTCTAGCTGGGCCTTCCTGAACTGCCCAGAGTACAGAGCCGCCCATCCTGCCCCTGATCAAAGTCTCTTAAGACCAAGCGAGGGCCAAGTAATCACGCAAATGCATGTGACGTCACCATCATTAGGGACTTGCAGTTCATCAGCTGTCAGAACGACTGACTGTCCCAGATCAATAAACACTTAAGGGTTTTTCAGTTGCTTACATGACATAAAAGGATGTTTATTGGAAAAGTATTTTTCTGCCCAGTGTTTATAAAGCTGAGCAGATGGGAGTTGCTTATTCTGTTAAGATTGGGTTCCAATGTGTGGTCTGGTATGGAATCCTGAACATGGTCAGTTAGCCCAGCATGACAATGTGGACTTGGCCATAGCGCTACCTACATTGTGCTTCCCACCAAGGTTGCATTTGGTGGGAATGCCTGCATAGCATTTAGCAGAAGCAAGTCCTCAGATTGAATAAGCCCTGGTGGGCATCCTGAGTCAACTGCACGAGGTGTACTCCACTGATACAATTATTGTGTGGTTTGGCTAGTGGACCACAGAGTGAAAATAAGCAAGTTTCTCATTGCTATCTCTGATAGAGGACGTTGCACAGTCAGTAAGCCTGTAAATACAACTGAGCGTTGCAGACTGAGATTAAATCGGGGTGAAACATTGATTAAATAAAATGTTAAAAAATAAAGCATATCATATTGAATATTTGGGGCTGATATCAGTCGTCATCTCTTGATAGTTATCATCCTCTGGAGTTCATCTGTGACACTTGCCTGTATTTGACACCACAGGTCAGCCGGATATTGTACAGCTTTGCCACCGCCTTCCGACGTTCAGCCAATAAGACGACTCTGGCGGCCCAGCCTCCGCCCCTCACGCCCGACAGCGATGTCTTCACCTTTACCGTCTGTCTGGAAATCAAGGAGGATGATGGGAAAGGCACATTTAGGTGAGATGGGGGATGTGCGAGGGAGCCATGCGAGCTGGTAGGTTTACACAGGACATAAACGCTTTTGACATTGAACTGGTCGTCTTCCTGCTCTGCGGCTCATCTCGGCCAGGTGTACCTTCAGGACTGTCCACTTGTTTTATGAATCGCCGTCCTTTAGATTTATGGTATGTGGCTGTTTTCGGAACCTTCGGAAGGATTATGACCTTTATTATACAAGAAAGCGATAAAAATAGCAGGAAGCCACTTTTCTTGGAAGTGAGGACACATGCTTCCTCCGATTTATCATTTTGTACAGCTCTCCCTTATGCTTTCATCCACAAAGAGGTTTATTCAGGCTGCCAGGGAGCGCCTAAGTGTGAAGCTGTTGGGGATGATGCAGGTTGTGCTCACTGCAACAGAGGATATGCTGCTCTCAGTACAGTCCTGTCTCTCTGCTTACACAGTCAGTGCTAGGTATCTGACCATGGTTCAGGCAAATAGGTTGTATTAGAGCAATAGGGTTAAGTCCTGCAGAGTTCCATACTCATGAGTGTACCACATTTTGAGTACTAGAACATGTGCTCAGTGTTGCTCAATCTCTCAGTGTCCTTTTGATTTGGTAGATTTAATTATGTGTTCTGACCTAAATGTTTGCAGGACTGATCGCTGAACCAATCAGATACCATTCACATGTGCAGTTTATTTTGAGGCTGTAAGAATAGTAATTTTATGAGGCATTTATCTGATATTTGCAACAGGAAAAACAGTATTAATAAACATTCAGAGGTTAAACATTAAAGGTTGTTGCTGATAGTGAGCATGATTCTCAATATTGACTGTTGAATGGTGTCATGTAGCTAACGATACAATTCAAGTTATACTTTAGTTGTCCAGTTGGCTAGCTGTCTGCAATATTTAAAGTCAAGGTATTGTCAAATTAAACAGCTGTGTATATGTAGCTATCTTGTTAACTGATCTCAATTATGAGTGGTTTATGAACACAGAAGTGTTTTAGCAATAAGATAATCAGTTAATAATGGAATATTAACACATCTCAGGGTCAGAGTGCTGGGGTGTACCGTCTTTGTAATGTATGAGCTGTCTGTGATTCAGGTGTTCATATCTCAGCTCTGTGCCCCACATGGTTTGTGATGACAGATCTGCTTTTCCTTCACAAGCCCACTGCTCCACTCCTCTCAGCTGAAAAGCTTTTTACTCCACCAAAAAGCAGGTTTCATTTCTTTTGCTAATCAGTGCAATCTCCTGATTTGTTTTCAAAACAAAAAAAGGATTTATTTTTAGACCCCCACAGCCCTCAAAACAAACTCCAACACTGATTAGAATCGGTAATCTCTCTTTTCTGTAGAGTAAAACAGGATGCAGGCAGCTCTGTTGAGTTGAGGTATGTGTGGCAGACAGAAAAGTTCAGAAATTGGGTGTGACATTCGTATTGTATCTGTTGAAATTCCTTGCTCTTCCAGAGTAAATACAGCAGTGTAATCAGTCTGTCTGTGTGCTGAACTGCTGAACCTCTGATTAAAACTAACATTGTAATCCTTTTGTTTCTGACCATTATTAGGGGAGATATGTGACCTTTGTGGAAAGGTTTTCTTTACCCCTGACCCAAATATATTGTTTCCAGATATTTTGTAATGAAAAATTTGAAACTGCAGTGGCTGTCATGTTTAAGACTTTATGTATCTGCTATGCCTCTGGTCCTAACACACCTTGACGTGTGGCACCGAGCTGTACTTAGAAAGTTCTTTAGAAGCATCTTGACAACACATTTCATGTAGTACCTGTTCCCATTAACCCATTAACCCAAAGTCTGACCATATCAACAGTTCTGTGGGCAGAGAATTGTGCTTTAGTGCTTTTACTTGAATACGGTTTTACAGCTCTGACCAAACCTATTATTACTCAAAACCAGTTGTGTTGAATTTGAATTTAAATCTGTGAATCCAAAGGTTTTGTGGATATTAAGGTTTTAAATAAGAGGCTCTTTAGATCATGTAAATTAGATAATGATAAATGATTAACAATCCCTGAAATGCCCTGTTTTGATGTTGCAGTGCTGTATCAAAAGACAAGGATAAGCAGAGCTTCAAGCTGCGTCCTGGCATGGACAAGAAAATTGTCATCTATGTACAACAGACATCCAACAAAGAGCTGGCCATTGAGAGGTAACACAGGCTTGGTTCATGTTTTCACACTAAACCTCATTTTATGTTAACTGAGACGACTCAGTTATGTTTAAATTCCCAGTTATTCATAACAAATCGTAACTTGATATAAATGGGAGAGAGCAGATTTTTAATGCGTTTCGGAACCAAAGTTTGATTGTTTTAGCACTGTGGTGTATTGCATTGGACCAAGGAGGACATGTAGCTGAGAAATGTATATTTTATGTGAAAGAATTACAATGATTGGTGAATGTAAGCACAAAATGTTTTTCTTCCGTAAAGCTCTCTATGTCCCTCTAGTGATTTATTAGGTTTTTGTGTCCTATAATCACTCTGTTGTTTTGATTGAGAATCGCTCCATACATGAGTGGAGTTGTACCAGCTCATTAACAAATTCCATGTCAGCCTACACTCTATATGATAGCGTGATAGACAGACTGGATCTCTGTGGTTTTTCATGTAGCAGGCATATGTTTTGTCAGTGGCCGCTGTGCTCATTTTGGATGAATTATCTTTGTTTTTCAGGTGCTTTGGTCTCTTACTGAGCCCAGGTAAAGATGTGAAGAACAGCGACATGCACCTGTTGGACCTGGTGAGTAGTTTGAAGCACCACCTCAACCCGTGCCCTTCCTTCTTCTGTAGACCTATGTTAAATCCCTTCCATGCTTCTTCCTGCAGGAATCAATGGGAAAGAGCTCAGATGGAAAGTCCTACATTATCACAGGGAGCTGGAATCCCAACACACCTCAGTTCCAGGCTGTCAATGAAGAGACACCCAAAGGTATGATGCATTGCTCCTGACAGGGTTGTGCATGTCCAGCTCCTGGCTGGTAATGGGGCAGATATGAATCACATAGGGTTGTGTTTATCTTACTCTAGGCATGTCACAAGGTTTTGTCCATCTGACTTCCTTCGGTATGATAGAGCTGTGTTGGTTTGACTTCCTACCATGTGACAGAGATATGATGATGTGGTTCTTTATGTCCTGCAGATAAGTTCATGTACATGACAACAGCAGTGGATTTGGTCATCACAGAAGTGGAGGAGCCAGTGCGGTTTCTGCTGGAAACACGGGTCCGGGTTTGTTCCCCCAATGAGAGGCTCTTCTGGCCCTTCAGCAAGCGCAGCTACACTGAGACCTTCTACTTGAAACTCAAACAGGTGAGAATGACTTTCAGCCAAAGTGAAGCTCAAGTTACATTAGCAAGACAGTCCTTTGGCAGACAGATAATGTCCACTCTGGGGCTTTCACTGTCTTTGGTGGAGCTGGTTAAATGAAGAATGTCCCCTTTATTCTGTAAGATCCTTAACACCATTTATGTGCTAGAATGAATGTATCTGACTGCACAGAGGAAAGTAACTGTGATGGAAGGTGTCCTTCATTGCCCTGTTGGTTCCACCAGATGGAGAGGAAGGACCGGAAGAGTAACACAGATACACTGTACGAGGTGGTGAGCCTGGAAAGTGAGTCTGAGAGGGAGAAGAGGAAGACCACAGCCAGCCCCAGCATCCCGCAGTCTGCCTCCCATGGTTCCATGGTGCCGTCGCCCCCGAGGATGACGAAGAAGAAGGTAGACCTCACAGCCCAGCCCTGCCAAGTGTTGCCCTGCTTGTGTATCCACGATATATTCTCTCCAGACTGCCATGTGCTTCCCCGCTGTCGCTTTCATGTGTCATCCCCTCCCCCACATAGGAATATTTGTTTTGTACCCTTGTTTGCTGTTCTTCCTCTGCTTCAATTTCCAAATTTCTTGTTCTTCTGTCCGTCTGTCTCACTGCTGCTTCTGCCTCTGGTTTCCTAGACAATGATGAGCCGTTGCTGAGTGGCTCGGGGGATGTGTCCAAGGAGTGTGCTGAGAAGATCCTTGAGACCTGGGGCGATCTGCTGTCTAAGTGGTGAGTGCTGAGGCTGTATCCCTTTGGCAAAGCGTCACATTGATTAAATCAGCACTAAAATGTATGTGCTAGAGGTCATTAAATGCATGCAAAAAACATGTTTCTTCCTATACATTTGGGGATCTCAAGTGTTCTTTAAAGGGGTCAGGTTATCATTTTCCAGTGTAGCCTTGTACATCTTGGTTTAGATTTTGGATATTGTTTAATGTAAAATATGATTTGGCTATAAAATTAAAAGAAAACTATGGCCTATGTCTTACATGTCGCACAAAGTAGTGCTTAATGCAAGTGCTTTTGCTTGCTGCAGACAGACACAATTGTCATTGTACCGTTAAGCACCCAAAACCTCCTGCAGTCCTGTGAAAACTGGAAAACACTTTTCATTAAGTACCATTTTTAGTCTAAAAGAGCTTATAAACTAAAAATGATTTAATATGAAATGCAACTATAATTAGTCACTCAAAATTGCCACCATGATCCTGAAAGGTAGGTCACATATTATGATACCACTGAAAGTTTGTTTAGCTGCAACCAATTAATACTGGCCTTATGGTTCTCATAAATTTCACCACCTCTGGGAATGAGTTTTGAAATGCGTCACCCAGGAGATTCATGATCTGTGCCAGGTGCTTGAGCTGTACGGTATAGAAAAGACCATGGAAAAACAACATAAAGTAATAAATATTAATATTCTGGACATTGTTACTATCTAGAAAAGGAGTGCCCTTTGAAATTGTCCCAAGTCATGCAACTGTTGACTGGTTTGATGGCATCCTCATATTTTATGCTACATAAGCCATTGGTGACTTTTTTCCTCCGTTCATGTGCAACAGTGTAACGTTTGGAACATTTACAACCAACCGAGAAATGTCATGTCAACAACTCCCCTGACCGGTTTTCCACTCTGTCTTTTACTCTTTTCTCTGCCATAATATTTACAATGTGGGCTTTGTCAAGTCTTTCTGCACTTGATAAATTGAATTATAGTTCTAGTTTCATGTTTTTAAGAAATTACATGTTTTTCAAGGTGTAAATCTGGCTTTGTGCCCATTATATCCTAGCTTCTAAGCTAGGGCAAATGTTATGTCAGCATGTCCTGTCCTCAGAAGCATGATGTCAGCTACTACTTATTTTCAGCCCAAGGAACACATTTCACTTGTACCTAATAAAGGCCTCCAACTGCCCAATGGGAAAAAAATGAATAACTATGTCTTTCCCTGCAAAATTGAACCATGACCTGCAATCAGCCTAGGTGATTCAGAGGGTCAAAGAACAAACCCTAAGGCTCCAGTTTATTTATGCTGCCTGTCACACAAAGGGCTGCCTTCAGTAGCTTATGGTCACTGAGCTTCTTTTCACAGTGCTCACATCAGAACTGCTGTCAATTTGAGTGTTTTGTCCTCATATGCAGAGTGACTGGAATTCCCCACCATTGTCCTCAGATAATTCCTTCAGTAAAAAGCACTGAAGACATTTAAGTATCAGTCTGAAATCAAAGTCAAGATGATCTGTTGGATTTGCATACCTACTCGTATTTTGACCTTGTGGTTGACATCTGCTGACCCTCTCATGACCCCCTGGTGCTCTGTGCTGGAGGGAGGAACCCAGTAGCCCAGAGCAGTACACTGCTCTTGAAACACAGAGCTGAAACTGTATAAAGAGAGAGGATTAACACATGAAACAGCTGGCAAGGCACTCAGAAGTAGGTCAAAAAGAGGTACTTGTTTATTAGAAGAAGCTAATGATGCCCTCATGTATTTGGTGTGTGTATGCGCATCTCTGTGCATGTACATGTGTGAGACTGAGAAGTTAGCCTTGCTTCCAACATGTATATGGACAGGCTGGTTGTGACATTGAGCTGCTGGTTCGACCTTCATGGTAAAAGCCTGTAGTGAACAAAGGCAGCTCGCCCTGCCTCACAGAAATCGGCAAGTGCTTGAAGCGTACCAGAACCCTCTCGTTGCCTTATAAGGTAGAATAGAGGAACACATGACTTTTGTTTTCCTCCTTCTTTTCATCCCTCTCTGTGGACCGGAGGTTCTGACCTGCGTTGTGTCAGAAACTGTTCCCAGTGTTTAATAGCCTGGATTTTGAATGGGAACATGTTGGAATTGCTGTGGGTGCACTTACTCTTGGTTTTCTCGTAGGCAATAGCTGAACCAAATCCAAACAAAGGAAATGGAATCCATATTTCTACCACCATTGTTCTCACCATACAAAGATTATTGGAGGTAATAGGAAAATCATAGAAAGTTGTAGAAATAGATGGTGGTCAAATGTTTGATGGGCCTGTTTTGAATGTATTGTTCAAAGCCTTTTAATTTCAGCAAAGGAGATGAGTTGTGATTGTTTATGGAGATGATAAAACAATCATAGAACAAATGTAACACAGTAACTTGCACCAGTATTCAGTTGTGTGGGGATGTCATTCATGGCAGAATCAAGTTCAAGGTGGGTTCCTGCAAGTAACCAGCTTTTGGTACTTTGTGTTGCTCTTAACTTTGATTGTTAATTTGTTACATGACGAGGAAGCAAATGGAGAACGTTCAAATTTAGCTAATTCTCCTGAGTGCTGCTGTACTCGGTACCCTCAGTGTTTTGCTGTGTTGTAAGATTTAGTTCAAACACCCCTCATTAATGATGGCAGAGCCTCTCCAGTCTTGCACATATTCCTCCTCAGATGTTGCACTGTAGGACTGCCTGTATTTGCTGCTTAGTGCATACAGAGCCGTACTGATGCTGCAGGGCTGGTGGGGCTTACCTCAAGGACATATGATCTGCCCATTAGTGGGACAGCGCCTCTGTGACTGTGATGAGTAGTGTGGAGGAATACCCTTGTGTTTGTTTAGATGTGAAAAGACTTTGACTTATGGAGATGTTTTTTGTAATGTGCCGACTTGTCCTCTGGTTCAGATATTTTTCTCGAATCACAAAATGCATTTTGGACATTGACATTTGTGGAAGCATTGAAGGAATGTGGCAATCAGGTAGACAAAACAAAATCCATGACCAGTGTATGGCAATCAAGTAATAAACAGGAGTAACACAATCATGTGAAACACTGGAAAAATAAGCGAAGGGTGAGTGTTGAACTATTTTTTAGATTTTAAGTGTATAAATTGCATTTTAAATCCAGCTGACACACACATATGTGATCTTATACGTTCTGTAATGATCTTTCATCTCCTCACACTGGTTAAAAACGCAAATCTTCGATAAACATTCCCAGTCTTTGGTTTGATGGGATGGAATTTAAAGAGCGATTGCTTTAAGAGAGTGATAGAAGGGCCTCCTCCAGCAGCCTCCTCACAGGCTCTCACTCTCTCTGCGCACAGGCACATACTCATGCAGACATACAGACACACATGGACTCTCTCTCTCACACACACACACACACACACACACACCCTGCTAATTGGAGAACTCATTCATGTGAGGAAAATTAGACTGCTGATAGATAGTTTTTAATCTCCTGAAGTAGGGAGGTAAAGAAATGAGGATGTTTAATTCCAGATAATAAGGTTATTAAAATCATACTTCCATTTCCAACTCTTATAACCCACTTGTTGCCCTTAATCAAAGCCTTATGATGAATTGAAGTAAAACACTCTGAAATTTTATTAAATAGGCCATGTCTATTGACCTCCCAATTGGTGAACACATGCTGTCTGAAGTGGGCCCACATGCAGTATTGCACCAGTTAACAAAGAAGAATGTGCTGAAAGGCTATGCAGTACTTTGGATGAAACAAACAGCCGCCGTAGTGCCTTTGTTTTCATCCTGTCTTTTTATACTCCAACCTCCACTGAGAGTAAATATCTTTTGGCGGACTTTGTTTTATGTACAACTTCAGAACATTCTGTGATAAAAGAACTGTTTCATGGATGCTGTTATAGTCTTTGACATACTGTAGGGAGTGATTAGCATGCATCACGCCTCATACAGATTTCAGCAGACATTCATAACCAATTTCATACCATTTTGATAGCATTCAGGCATGGGGCATTAACATGTTTCCCCTTGAGTGGCCTTCTATCAGGTCTGATGCAGTACACGTTAGCTTGAGAAATGCTGTTATTGCCGTTCTAAACTCATTCATATCATTTGATCAGAGGCTTTATGTAGCTACAGCTGGTGTTTATGTACATAAAATGTAAAAATGTTGGCCCAAATATTTTTATATGAAATGCAATTCTTCTGTATGTCTAGGTGGCTACTGTTTCGTAGATGTCAAGTATAAAAATACAGTCATTTCACCTCTTAGGATGCATGTACAACACAATATAGCAGTTGTGAATGGAATATTATTATATTTGGCAAATATGAAGCATAAAAAGACTTTATGAAGTATGTCATTGCATTTAAATGTACTGTGACATCATTTTTACCACTCATAACTCTTACATACACTGAGGCGTTTTGTTGCAGTGTTATAAAAAACTGATTTCAAATGATACAATATAACATAATATAAATGGTGTGACTTCGGTAGCGGGCTGACCGCTTGCGTAAATATTCCCAGATTCTCTGTAAAACATGCACAGTTTATTAGTGATGACATGTCTTCCCTCTTCTCCAGGATTTATGAGTCTGCTTCTCACAGGGGTCCAACCAGGTTGGTTTCGGAAGATATTTGTATTTTCCAGGCAGCGAGATTGTAGTTGTATGCCAGCCACTCTCAAGGTTCAGGTGATAATAAAATGTGCTACTCAGCCATGAATTAGCAAATTCTGAAAATCTTCCATTTTTTCCATTTTGCCTTGTTATTAAAATTTTCTTCCCTTCATTAATCCCCTTATTTTTGGAATCACAAACTGTGTTCTGCATTGCAGTGATGCCAACTGCAGCTGAAGCATATGCACTCTTTTATACGCTTACCTGATAGCCAGGGACTGTTTTTAATGCTACAACCTTACAGCATACCACTGAAGGAATAATGATAATTTGAGAAGAAGCATGTCCTCCACAAAAGCTGTAACCAGTTGGTGCCTGGTGAGTAGTTAGGGACGTGTATGCAGCAGTAACTTGAGAAACCCCTGGCCAACGTACTGTAAGCTCACTGCTCCCCATCGAGATGGAGCAAACTGTGTCTCAGTGTTGTAGTCCTTGTTTAATAGTTCAGTCTTTTTTGGATTTCAGATGCAGGTGGAAGAAGCCATGACCGTGTGTCTCAGTTTGCACAATGTAGCAGACTTTGCTAATATGATTTCCTTTATTTCTTGTAATTCCATTTTAATCCTCATTTAAAAACCAGATGCATCACACTGTATGGCATTTCTAGATGGATCACTGTAATTGGATTTACCTAAAATATTAAAATATGTAACTGAAAGTCTGAAGCCTACATTAACCAAAGAATAAATCGCACTAAGGGCTAACTTGAATGATTGTTGTTGTTTATTCCTGTTGTCTAATATTGGATTCTTGTTGGTGTGTTGAGTTGTCTGTAAGAGAATCTGATTTTGGTCCACTGATAAAATAACAATAGATGAACATTGGGCCAGGTGGGTTATGGTTACTGGGTAGACTGTTGATAAAAACAGGGAGGTTCTAAATTCTCTGACAATGGAACTACAGTTTAACAGTCCTAAGAAGGGCCTGGTGAATCAGTGTCTCCCTGCAGAATTTGGTGCTTGAATCCTTCCATCTGGCGGATGGAATGATTCAAAGTCTCACAAAGTCACACCTTTCAATGAGGCCTTTATGCCCACTCATCTTGTCCTGCTCCCATGTCCCCATAATAAGGGCTTCTCCATTTTCATGTAATTGAGTTTACAGACCTTCCTGGAATCTTTGCCTTTTGTCAAGAACATCTTTTTTTTAAAAAGGAAAAAATTAGTAGATTTCAGGGCAGACAATTTGTTTATCATTCTATTCAAATTTTCAGGACATGACTTCAGTACCGTTGTAACAAGCTGCATTCAAATGCCCTGCCATTCGTTCGAGTGCCTTGTTGGCTTAGCTCAGGAGTAGTGTATTTTCATTTAATTGAACATGGAAGCATGTTGTATTGTCCTTGGCGAGGGATATGTGCATCCAAAAAATGTGGTTAATAGTGAAATTCTCAATACAAAATAAAACAAGATTCAGTTTCATCTTTGAAATGGTTCTTTAACTATGTCAGATATAGTGCGATCACAGTGAGTGAAGCATGTGATTCTGTAATGCCAGGTATGATATAGCTTATGTTTATGTTTATAACTAGATTATTGTTAGATAAAATATTTAATGTTGAATAGGAGTGGTGGTGAAGGCTTTCGGTTAAGACTAAAACTTGGTTGGGTCATGTCTTCAAGTATGTTGTGGTGGTCATCACATGGTTCCTCTGATTCTTGCAGATACAAATTTCAGGTGCTTCTCTGCATGTACATAGATATTATACAGCACCCTTACTGTGAGAAGGGGGTGTGTTGCAAGATCACCTGTTCTTGCAACAGTAAATCCTTCCCTGGCAACATTGCTGCTCATTTCCCAAATTCTCAATGAAGGGCACATCAACTTCCAGAGGATTAACTTCATTGAAGATCCTAATTCACAGAAATTGTGTTGCAGGCACCTGAATCTTGCTGTACGGCCCAAGCAGCTCCCTGCACTGGTCCGCAGCGGTGTCCCAGAAGCCCTGAGAGGGGAGGTGTGGCAGCTCCTGGCTGGGTGCCATAACAACGATCACCAGGTGGAAGAGTATCGTACACTTATCACCAAGGTAAGCCTTACCTCTTAAGAATCATGCCTCAAAGGCTACTTGGGAGCTCAGTCCTGTCCTGGTTTTCTGTAGGTCTGACACCGCTGTGAATATTGAAAATGTCTGATGGTTCAGAGTGGAGTAGCAACTTCGGGATATTGGTTGGCCACAGTTTTTGAGGTCAGATTCTTATCTGTGGTTAATGGCTTTTTTGAATAGCGTTTTGAATTTGCAAATGGGTTGAAATGTTTTGGATCTTATGCTGAAAGGGCAGCATTTTGTGGTGCAGTCTTTGTGAATTCGTCTTTGTCTTTTGGATCGATGTGTTTACACTGGAGCTCAGTGGGTCATGCGCCTCCCTCATTTTCCGATGGAGGCGGCCTGCAGGCAGTTTGGGGTTTCAGGTTTTTCCAGATCCACCTAGTTGTCTGTAATTGAGTTGAGAGTAATGAAAGAGCTTTGGCGTCTTTCAGGGACTGTTACCATGAACGAAGTGGACACTAAGTACATAGCTCCTGGGCTCCCATCAGTGTGTCTCCACAATTCTTAGTGAAACTTAGAATACCAGTGCCCACATTCACAAAGCATCTCAGTGTAGGAGTAATAGTCAGTCATTAGTTTTGCCATTAAGGTGTTGGATGGGGTTATGATCTGGACAGGGAAAACCTGATAATTGATCATCACTTCTGCTCGAGGAAAAGTCATAGTTACAAGCCCAGGTATGTCACACAGAATAGACCTGTGAAAACACCCATAGAAGACCTATGTTGATATCCGTATGTTTTGTGCAGAAATTGTGGTTTCAGACTGGGTCAGGAGCCTGATGAATAACAGAAGCCGCACTGTGCAATGTCTCCATTAGCTATGACAATCTGCTATTGTGAAAGGTTGGACAGACTCGGCTTCTTGTCCTCAATCTTGCCCGTGATGAGGAAAGACGGCTGCTTTTCCACTGCGTTGCATCTGATCACAAAAATCTCAGTGGGTAGCCACAGCATCATCTCTCCTGCTACTCCCCCTCTCTCACCACCCTCTGAGATAAACCTAGCCTCTAAGCGCTGTTGCCTTTTTCTACACCTATCTTGCCTGTCTGCCTTTGCACGCACATTTTGTCTGATCCAGGATTCAGCTTTGAAAGCCTCAACAGTTCTGTGTAAGATATTGTGTACAGGTCCAGCATAATCAATTCCCTTTAAACCATGACCTCATTTTTCACAATCAAAATGTAATTATAAACCACGTGTGCCAGAATGCCTACAGAACTGCGTTCTATTCTGTTGATGATTTTCAATTTGGTTTCTATAATCACTGAACTGCGTAACAACATCACAAGAAATATCAAAACAACTGTGTTAACTATAAATAGCATTAAGCATAATGGCATTTAACAAAGGGAAATTTGTTTGCATCTTTCCCCACAATGCCATGGTAGGCAAGTCAGAGCTATTTCCTGTCTGTGAATTTTTCTTCCACTAAAAACAATCACCGGTGATTTCAAGATCTGCGCTTGCCCTGATGGAGATTGTGTTTGAAAAGCTTGATCTGCACCTGCCTCACCCTTTCTGCCCCCCTTCCCCCAAGCTACAAGAGCCCTTTGTGTTATTCTGCACCTTGTGGGAAACGTCCATGATCGGAGTCTCAGAGCCATTCGTGGGGTTCCACCATCCCAGTTTGCATCCCTCATTCTAATGTGAAAGCTAAGTGAGCCTACGTCACTGGCCAAAATCTGACAGTGCTACTTTTGTGTGTCGGAAAGAGAGAAGAGCCTGTGTGATTAGTCAGAGGCAGCTCTGTGAGCGGTATCAACAGCCATCTCTTGCTCGGCTCATGGGTTCGGCCTGGAGGACGAGCCAAAGGAGTCTCCCGTTTGTCTGCCCGCGAAACGTTGAGCTGCTGGGTCTCCTGGGAGAGAGAGCCTGAGAACTGCCTTATCTGTCACATCACTTTAGCCCTGGCCCTGCTTAGCACTGCCTCTCTGCTCCTGTTGGTTTTCATTTTCATTCCACATTCGGCTGCGGCTTCCCCTCCTGCTGCTTTTCAGGGCGTGGAGGCCGTGCGATCACACATATCTGGGCTTTGCAGACCAGACCAGGGTCAGATAATTATTTGAAATACTTAACTCCTTAGATACCAGTGAAATTCCAGCAAATTCCTTTCAGTTTTAAAGGAAAGATCTATTTTTACTGATAGTGAGAAGTGATTTTTTAAAATTGTATTATTCATTTTTGTTAATGTTATTTGTAGTAATGAGAATTTATAAATGTTATACATATAATACATATTTTGAACTTCATATCCTCTTTTCAAATTCTTATTTATCCAAGCGCATCACACTTTCTCTTGGAAAAAAAAAAAAAAAAACAATCATCATTGGAAAAGGGACATGGCTTGTGACAATTGCTAAGCAGTACTATCATAGTAAATTAAGAGGCTACAAAGCTATTAATTCACCAAGTTTCAGACTGATGGTTGTAGGAATCCATTTTTATTTTACCATACATTTTCCCCATTTCTGACCCAAGCCGAACCTCATCTGAACTTGTTGATCTCCTGCAGCAATCATGCCTGCAAACACAAAGGGGGGCAAGCATTAGACTCCTCCGGTTCACGTGACAATGCTTTATACACTGCTGACACACCACCAATCCCATACTGCCCATGCCGAAATCTGTTTTTAGCTGACATTATGTTGCGTGGTGAAATCATGAAGAATTGTGTGCGGTTTCACATTTTTACCTCAGAAGACTCTTACCATTGTGTGGTCGGCTCTGGACTCCTGAATAGTGCTGACATGGTGTCAGATTGCTTTGCCTGCTCCAGGCTGCTCCATGCATTCCTGTTCTCCCTGAGCGCTGGAGCTCCAGGGCCACATTCTGATGTGGCACCAGTCGCAGCTGTCCTGACTGAACCGCACACCGCAGTGGTGCCAGACCTGATTCAGTCAGGATGAGGTACGGGTGCTACAGACTCTCTCCGGTCAATGTGACCAGCCCTAATGGGGATTGGTGTGTTACAGCTGGCAGCTAGGTCAAGGAGTGACAGCTGGTGTGAATGATGTATATGTGTCCTCTCTTTCTATCCGTCCCAATGCGGTGGAGGTAGCAGGAGGTAAAGACGGAGGAATCATTTTATTTCAGCTCATGGTCTTTGACCTCATTCTCTCAACTCTTCAGTCTCTGCAGACTCCTTGCATTCAGGACCGGAGAATAGAAGCAGAGAGGGAATGCTGAGGACAGAACAGAATGTGTAGTTCCTGCTGTGTCTATTCTGGACACCCACTGTTCTGGATATGAGCAAATTACACATTGTTAATCATAGCATTTGTAATAATACTATGTATTGTTTCGCCACATTTATTCAGTCTGTTTAGCTTACACGAGCATGGAACAGTCACAAGGTCAAGTAGACTTTTCTGGCAGGAGTGGTAGTGGGAGGTCTTCACTGATTTTACCAAGATTAAGCCTTGAATGTAAACTGACATCACTCACATCATTTGCACCAAAAAGCAAATAGGAAAACAGAAGGTAGAAAAGGTTTATTTTTATGAATTAACAGTAAAATGACATGTATGTATATGAAATATGTGTGCTTTCAACAACTGTCTTGACCACCTCCGGTTTAAATAGTCTGCTTTAAATAGCCTTTCCCAGGCAGGTCAAGGTCATGGTGCATGTAGGTATTTAGTCTCATTCTTACAATGTATAGATAAAAACAGGAATGATGTCTTAGGATGGCATCAAGCAAGTACTCTTCCCATTCCAGTGCTAATGCATTTGTGCAGTGGTCTACCCAAAGGCAATGGCCTAGCCAGTCGGGAGGTGTGTAAGGAACGCCCTCACCTTGTCAAAAAGGCAGAAGATATACCTTCACACTAAGCACGCACAGTTACAGTGACATTTTTCCAGAGCCGGTTTGTTTGTGTGTTCACAGGCTAGGGGTATGTTTCCTGGGGTATGCCATGTCGAATGGCGTTACATAAAGTCAACATCCCCAGGCTCCAAGGTCCCAGGTGGCAGCAAGATGTTCGCCACGGCTGCTACCCCCTCCCACCCCTCCTCCCCCCATGAAGTTTGTCCAAATAAACTCAGTCTGGCTGCCAATGGGCCGCGTGCAAGGGCAGAATAGGCAATCCAGCCTGTCCACACTGTAGGAAGTGTCCCTCCCCGTGACGCATACAAATGTCCCCATCTGGATTCTTCATCCTAGACACATCAATCACTCCTCCTTTTATCGCTGAAGGACACGTGTGTGTCGTTTGCCATTCCGCCATTCCAAGGACTTTAAAAATGTGTGTGAGACTGTAAGGTAGAAGAGTCCTTTTCTGCAATCGTGTTCATGATTCTGTGGAATGGAGGAGGCGGAGTGTGGCGGTGTTGGGTAATTGTGCATGGTCTCTAAATTGTGTGAAACATTTTTTGGGTTGATATTTAATCTCAAAATAGAAACTTGTGAAAGGAGAGCATTAATGAAAATGATAGGAAATCTAGACCGGGCTCAAGACTACAGTTTGGCCTAGTAATTAGTCTGCATCCTGTTTTTAGAATTAAATTACATCCCAAATGGCTGCATTCAGTCTAATGTCAGTGAGGTGCTTCATAGCAGCCCAGATTTGTCAGCTGATGCTGGAGGTTTTTAGAGTGAGCAGTTCTAAAGATCAATATTTCAGTTTGAGGCCTTTTTATTATAACAAATCTTTTAGCCTAGCTCTCCCAGAGCTATTGCAGAGATATGTAAACAGAGGGAGCAGATTGAGAAATCTTTTACGCTGAAAACACAGCACTTTAGTCAAGTTTCTTTGTTTATTTCTTTCCCTGCTGAATACTATCACACTCAGAAACAAAGGTATAGATTATCAATGCCTCCGATCAGCACTCAGACGGGTAAGCAGTGCTGGCGTCTGTTTGTGCTCAGAAGGGCAACCCTGTACTTCAGTCACTCGCATTTCCTCAGGCAGTTTGGTTTTGATTAGGAAAAGAACTGAGCATGTTGCAAGTCTCATTCACAGTCGATTGAGTGTAGTTTGTTATACATCAATTAAATACCGTCTGTCAGTAACACCTATAGATTAAAGTCATGTATCTGTGCCTCTAGGTGTTGCAAAGAGCAGCAGAAAAAAATACCTCTCTTCAGAAATTAATGAGAAGCTAACTAAAGAACCGACTGGCTCACTGAAGAAGACTTCCAAGCAGTCTAATCCACTGTCATAAGCCCTCAGTGCTTTTAAACGAAAAGAGCTAAAAGTAGATTTTAAAGAAATACTTTCTCTTGTGCATCATGCCATGTTAGCCTCCAGGCAGTTTGGACAGGTGGAACTCGCATTTCTTCATGGCCGCATTTGTTTGATTTGCTGCCACAAGCTTTCAGGTACGGCAGCCATCCAGTCTCTGCCTGGTCTCAGACGCATACAGCTCGGCTGACTCCACAGTGCTCTCAGAACAGTTTATTGTTCTCTCACTGCATGGGGCAGACCTGATCTTTAGGAGCTATGGCATCTTTTAAGGCATCATCCCCTGTCCATTTCTGTGCATTTATCTGGATTTATTTTGAACAGCATTACATGCATTTGCACCCATTGCTGCAGCTCCTGACTTAAACTAATGAAATAATGATTTTCAGAAATCTATTGAGAATCTAAAAGGGACAGTATGTCTTGTGACACTCTTGTCAAAGGCATACATTCATCATAATCTCTTCTTGAAAAATATTAATTTGGGCTTTCTGTTCTCTGTCCAGCACTTTGAAAAATGACCCTTTGTAAGTGTTTTGCTAATAATGATTCTTTATTTAAATGACTGGCCATTTAAGGATCCTTTTTAGAGATCTTCTGACTTTTTTAGGTTTTGTGTTTGTGAAGGCATGGAAGACAGCAGATTATGTAAAAATATATTTACCTATAATCAGCTTTTGTTTGTGGAGTAGACTGTTTATTTGAGGTAATCAGCCAGTGCTGGGTAAGTTGTACAGATGTATACAGTTTTATATTCTCAACAACTGGATTTGACCTGATACTGTACTGTAAGCATGACATTTGTCTACTGTAAGTTTTCCTGTTAGAAATATTATTGGAATATTGGTGTGAATGTAAAGTTGGTCCTTTGTGAAGGGATTTGAACCCCCTTGAACCCCTCCATCAGAAAATGGTTTGCTTTTCTTCAGTCAGCTGTTCTGGCCATGACAGAGACTGGTGTTTTGAACATTGTAACTTCTCTTCATCATTTTTGAAGGGAACCCGTGGCATTCGTTTGACAATAACATGGCAGGGACTGTAAATAAGGAATAATCAACTCATTAAGACACGATGTCCCACATTTGGTCTGCATCATAGATTATATAAGGGTGAAGTCAGGCAGCTCGCCAGGGGTGGAAGGTTGTCTTTGTCATGAATTAAAGCCTCACTGTTCCTTATGGTGGGCACTTCCAGTTCCAGGACAATATTGTTCCACTGCACTCTATGCTGTGTGGTTAACCCTTCCAGATTCACATCTTCATGAGAGGCACTTGATATAAATTAATAGGTCATACAATGTCCTCTGCTGTGTGTACCTGATGTCCTCTGCTGTCCTTTGTTAAATGTAGACATTGTAATATCACTTTAAATGCAATACCCTGAGGCACACGGTGTAATATCCACATAAGGTCTTTGTTGGAATGAGGTTATGACCTTGAGCAGCAACAATACGCTGCGTATGTTCAGCTCCCGGTTTGATGTACAATTGTTTGGAGGGTTAACAGTGGTCTTTACAATATCGAAAACAAAACTGACGAGATAATCAATTTGTTTATCTCATGCTGGACTGCTGGAATGCTAAATGCAGACAGTGGGATCAGCGCTGGGTTTGTGATGTGATGCTGGCTGGTTGAATAGCAGTTGAGACTAAATTGAAAATTACATGGGAAAACTTTTGAATTGTATGCTTCAAACAAGTTGAACCAATTCAATCATTTCATTTAATCTGAAAATGCGATCTGGGAACAACTGTTCAAAGTGTTACAAAGTAGGACGTAGGCATTATTTGAATCTAATTTTGGCCTTTTCTATATGTTTCTAAAACTTATGTTCCATATATTACTGCACTGCTTCGTCAGCTTTACAGCAATGCTGTTCGAAAATTACTATATAGTAATGCTATACTGAAAACTACTAACCATACTGTTTAGAAAATTTATGACGAATAAAACGGTGAAATTTTTTCATTTGAAAACCATTGTCATTGGGACAGAAAAGTACAGCAATACTGATTCATTTTGGAAATTCCATACATTTTCTGTTATCCAATTATAGGACCATAAAATGTGTTAAGACAAAGTTAATTGAAGGATTTTTGTGCCTGTTGGGGAATGGCTGGACCCCCCAACCCCGTTTGCGTCTGGTGCCATTGGCACGCGGGGCTTGTGTTTATTCTGGGGTTTTTACAGTTCCCCATGGTAACAGCTCCCTGGTGATGGAGTGGGGGGTGCGTCATGGCTCATCGCTCGTTCCTCAGGCTGGTCCGAGCGCGACCCATACTGTGACCAGATGTGCCGTTCTCAGAGGTCAAACACTCCGCCTCTCCCGACACCTCACACACTGCACCATATGCGCAAGGAAAATACACAATGCCCTGCCTGTTCGGCCTCTCCAGCCCGCATCCCAGACCTCTGAGGGGGTCCCGTCTAATATCACCATTGTTTTATTTCCACACGGCACGCTGTGTTATTGACAGTAACATCACTGTGACGTAAATTACAGCTGTAGTAGTATTAGCTGTGTGGGGTGGTGGGGATGCACCAGTTGTTGTTGTGTGATCAATTATATCAGAGAGATTTTCTACTATGCATTTTTCCTTTTTATAAGGGCAATGTCATGCTAATGAATCTCTGTGGGATGTCTGTGGTTTGGGTGCTCCTATTTACTCTGAGATGACCTTTCTGCGAAATTCACAGAAGAGACTCAGCAATGCAGTGCAATAATCTTGTTGAATTTTAATTGAAGTGCATCACACACGTACACACACACACACACACACACACACATATATAGTGTTTCTTTGGGGTAAAATGTATGTATTTAGTTATTGGTTTTGATGGCTCACAATTGTGCCAGCTATATTATGAAGATATATAAAGCAAGATGGCTGTGTGAAAATGACTGAACTAAATAAACACAAGGATCTGGTTTAGCCAGTGCATATGTTGAATGCCTCTTAGAGCAGTCCTCTGCAGGAGGAATCAATCAGATCCGGGACCGCTCAAGTGAAACATCCTCTGTCCTAATAATGGATGAGCGTGGACTCCCCACCCCTTCAGCTGGCGTTATTTTTAGCTCCTCGTGTTCCACAGTAAGGATGTTCACGAGAACAGAGGAGTATGTCTGGAGTGAGCTGCGTGGGATTGGAGGGGGCTGCACGTTCTGCACCTCCCTGGCACGAGGCAGAACTGTGAGCGCGCAGCGGCCCCATCTGTGACCCACCATGGCAGGCGGGAAGTCTGGGGCGCGTGCGAGGTTAGGGGTGCAGTGCGGCGGCATGGTACTCACTCCCCCTCACTGGGATCAAGAGGTAGCATCTCGTCAGCTCTGTCACTCTTACACATGTATACACACACGCACATGCACTCACGCACTTACATACACAGAGATTAAAGGGTGAAAGCAGTCTGGATATCGACACAGGAAATGACTGACTTGTCTAAAGATGAACACTCCTCCTGACATTTACAACATAAGAACACATGATGGTGAGAGCAGGCCATTCAGCCTATCTAGGTTTGTCATTTACCCACAGTCCAGCGAGTACCCAGCACTGCGTCAAGCCTGGATCACTTCAAGACTCTCTCCCTCTACTGCATGACCTGGCAAAATTTTGACAGCATACAGTTTTCAGTCCAGAACTTACCCTGAACTCATTTCCACCTGTAGCCTCTTGTTTGGTCAAGTCAAGTCAACTTGCAAAATCTTTTGTAGTTCATATTATTAATCCGTTTTTAGGGTTCCAAAAGCTATATCCTTGCCCTCACCGTCATCCTCTAATCACCTGGTGGAAGTCTCAGTGCTCCACTGTTCACAGTATCTCACCCAGCGCACCACCAGCTCCTCTAGACTGTTTCCTAATCTGACCTCCTGGCTGGCGCCAGTGACTTTGTCCTTTCAGAATGGGCCAGTCGTAAACCAGAAAATTATTAATAGCTATTTAAGAGTCACAAGGGTACCATCATAATAATGGTCCACCGTATCCCTGGGCCCTATTGAAGTGCAATAATATAAAAAGCAAATAAAGAGGGTCTCTTTAACCACAATGACCAAAAGTCACCTATCGAACATCAGTTCTCAAGACCTGCTCCTCCAGTTAGATTGTAGCCTAAGATGACATCCTGGCTGGCGCCACTGGCCCCTGACCTCAAAGTAAGTTGTAATAAAGTTGTAAGAACGATGAATAAGTTGTAAATAAAAAGATATATTGGATGTTTTTGAGGAGTCACAAGGCCAACATGGTCATAAATAAGCATCTTTTCCCAGAGGCCCTACTTAAGTGTGTTGATGAGTGCTACAATGGAGTAAAGGCAGGCTAACCCACATGTTCATCACTCACCTATGGATACCACAGTTCCTGAGCCCCCTTCTTTCCTTATCTTAGGTGGTCCTAGAGGTGCAATTTATTTTTTTTTCTTACCAGTCTCTTCTCTTTTGAGGTGGAAGTGAAATAGTCGACATCTTGAAGGTTTCCATAAGATTTCATAATTCCTTCTTCAGCCTTCTTTAACAAGCAGATCAACTCCTATTTCAGGGGATGTGGAGCATATGGCTTAGTATAGATGACACATGAATGAAAAGATTCATTTCAATGCTGTTAGAAATAGAGATCTGAATTTAACAGGTGCAATATGTATTATAGAATATATTGCACTATATAACATATGAGAAAATAAAAGGAAATGTTTTTCAATATGAAGCTCATTGCTACATATTGAAGCTTGGTACACTGCCCATATATGAAATCAAGTTGTGCATATGATGCAAACAGTGGAATTCTAACTGTGCTGCTGCTAAGACTGCTAACTTCCAATGATACCAGATGTCTGTTTTCAGAATATTAAATAGCCTTTAAAGTATTCTGTTTCCTATGTTGAACATAGATGCAAAAATAATGACTTTATACTTTAAAAACTATATTATATATATATATCGCACAATTTAATGTGTTGTCATAACTCAAATGTATATATAATGGATGCAGCTCAAGGTTTCTTTTTGTACATACTGCTCCCAGAACCCATGTCATCCAATATAGGCATGGTGGTGTTCATAAAGACCAAGTTTGTGTTTTTGAAGGAAAGGCTAGTGTATTGTGAATAGATGTGCAGCTTGAATGTCTCTAGAATCCTGCAGATGTGACCACAGAAGGTATAAAAAGTACTGAATTAACAAATGGGCCAAAAACAAGGAGAAGAAGAATAGAAGAATGGAGTTGATTGTCCTCAATGAAATTTGTTTCTACAGCCAGTAAAAGGTGAAAACCTGAAGAATCACTAAAGAGGGTTATGTTGTGAGTGTGATTTTTCTGTCTAGAAGTATATAGGCAAAGGTAGTTTTCTTAGAGGTCGTCTGTGTTTCTCTGTGTGTGTGTGTGTGTGCGTGCGTGTGCGCATCTGTGTGTCTGTGTGTGCGCGTGTATGTGTGTCCATGTGTGTGTGCGTGCATGTGTGTGTGCACACGAATGCTGTAATGGAGGGTGGGGGAAACCTCCTCGCTGCTCATTTTCCTTGCTGCAGCTGCTCACTGGCTGGGTCTAAGGAGGGAGGAGCTCTCTGCCATCTCTGCTGCAGAGAGAGAGAGAAAGAGAGAGAGAGAGGGAGGGAGGGAGGCAGAGAGAGAGAGCAAGCAGCAGCGCTGCATCAGGGCCACAGCGGATTGAGAAGCCGTTTCGCTGCAGTGGGACCATTCGCTCCCTCATTTACATTCCAGACACTGCTGTCTCACCGGAGGGATCTGGACTCTTTTTCAAACGCCAATCACCTCTGGCTGCTTCTTCATCCTTCATCTTCTTTTTTTTCCTTCTTCTTTGTTTCTTATTTTTGTCTCGCGCTCACTGTGCGGGAAGGGATACATCTCAGTCTTTCCCGTGCTAAAGTTGGCACGAAGAAATCTGCTCCTGGTTTTTGTCCTCTGGAGGTTATCTGCATTTAGGGGGGGAAGAGCCTAAATGGTGACTCGTCTGACTGCCTTCCTTCTAGAGGGTCTGTGACGGGCCTCCCCCAAACATGCTCGAACACTGGAGTAATTGCCGCTGCGGCGTTTCTGAGGCAATGCTGGAATTCCTCTGATCAAACCTGACAGCACTTGAAGACAGAGCCTCCTTCTCTCTGCCAACCCCCCCCCCCCACCCGCTCCCCGTTTTCAACCGTGTGCCCTCCGCCGGCATCCAACTGCACCGCGCTGACCAGAACTGCGCTTCTCCGGGAGAGGAGGGGGCTAGAGTGGCAGGGCTCTGGGGCTGGGGCTCTTTCTTTCCCCACCCTCCACCTCTAGCACACCCCCTGCTGTGGATATCTGCGCTCTCAGGAATGTGCCGGTCCTGAGGAAGCCCCCCTCTTCTAGGATTCACAGGGCTGCTGACATGGCAGCTGCCGCTCCTCGCTGCACCCACCGGCCTTTGCCGGGGCAACACAACAGCCTGGATCTGCTGAGACAGGAAAGCAATAGGTAGAGGGAAAGCGAAAAACAGAGTGCTCAGAGGCAAAGGGAGAGACGGACAAGTATAGAAAGACGGGCTATCTGATAATATAGCCTCCCCCATCTCCCTTCCCTCCCTCCCTTGAAATGCCTGCAGGGAGGACCTGAATACCCGCCTCAAGATGAACAACTCCTCGGACATTAACCAGAGCAGTCCACCCTTCTGTCTCCTTGACGTGGGATATTCCCAGATCCTCAACACGTGCATCCTGGAGGTGGCGATCATCCTTTTCCTCACAGTCCTCATCATTACCGGGAATCTTGTTGTGATCTTCGTCTTCCACTGCGCCCCTCTGCTCAACCACCACACTACCAGCGCCTTCATCCAGACTATGGCCTACGCCGACCTCCTGGTTGGTGTCAGCTGCCTCATTCCCTCTCTGTCACTTCTGCATTACCTGAGCCGAATCGACGAGGAGCTCACCTGCAAGATCTTCGGCTACATGGTGTCAGTCCTGAAGAGCGTATCCATGGCCTCACTGGCGTGTGTCAGCGTGGACCGCTACATCGCCATCACGCGCCCGCTCTCCTACACCACCCTGGTGACCCCCTGCCGTCTGCGCATTTGCATTGTGATCATCTGGCTGTACTCAGGCCTGGTCTTCCTCCCCTCCTTCTTCGGCTGGGGCAAGCCCGGCTACCACGGTGACATTATCCAGTGGTGCGCGGAATCGTGGGGGACCAAGCCACACTTCACTTCCTTCATCGTGGCCCTCCTCTACGCACCAGCCGCCTTCATCGTCTGCTTCACCTACTGCAACATCTTCCGCATCTGCCAACAGCACACACGTGAGATCAATGAGCGCCGTGCCCGCTTTGGACCCCAGGAGGGAGAGCCAGGTGAAGGGGGACCCGCGGCATGCCCGGACAAGCGTTATGCCATGGTGCTCTTCCGCATCACCAGCGTCTTCTACATCCTTTGGCTGCCCTACATCCTCTACTTCCTGCTGGAGAGCGCTGGGATATACCGGCACCCGTTGGCCTCCTTCCTCACCACCTGGTTAGCCATCAGCAACAGCTTCTGCAACTGCCTCATCTACAGCCTGTCCAACAGCGCCTTCCGCAAGGGCTTGAAGCGCCTCTGCTCCTTCTGCGTGCGCCGAGTTGACAGCAAGAAGCCCTCGGGCAGTGGGAGCGCACGTTCAACGTGCCACGTGTAGAGGACCTCTGGATCCACGCGTCACACTTAAACGCCACGGCAGGACGAGCCCCCAAGCGTTTCAGTCTGATTTACTGTCACTCTTGGGAGTCCCTGTAAAAAGTGGGCTTCAGCATATCCTGCTTGCCCTATTGCCCATGGGGCAGTTTGGAAAGTGACCAGTTTGGGGGCAGAGAATGGCCAGAATCACGGGCACAGTTCCCAGCAGCTCATGTTTCAGGCACTCATTTGGATAATATACATTCACTAGTCTTTGCCAAATAATGTCCTACTGCAAAAAATTAAGTACAGAAAGTACAAAAAAACACTGCATATCCTAGCATTGTGTGAAATGATGTAGTGCAAATGCTAGGCTTTTTTGGAATGCAAAAAAATATATATTATTTATGTGATGGAAGTGCAGAATGCTGTCTTCCATCCTACTGCACTTACGCTGAGGTGACCTGTTTAGTTGGAAAGCAGCTAATTTAGATGGCTTCCACGTGTGTATCAATTGACTCTATCAGTATGTTTTTGTACAATCTGTTATTTGTTTATTCCTTTTTTCAGGGCACAGCTTTGAGAATATTTCACAAGTAAATCAAGCTGAAAAGAGAAGCAAGCACATAATGTCACGTGTTCCTTGTAAAATTGCAGCCAGCAGTTCAGAGACATGAACGATGGGGTCAGGTTTTGTTAAAAAAAAAAAAGAAAGCAAAAATAGGTCCTGTGGTGGGTTTGACCCATACAGAAACAAAACGACTCTTCCAGGAAGCTAGCATTCAGCAGTTAACCTCCTGTTTGGTTTATGGAGGGTCGTGTTTCAGAAATGGTGATCCCTAACAGCACGTCCGCAGGAGTTTCCTACTGGTCGTCAGCATGCTCTCATTTATACGCACTGGTGTATGGTTCCAGTTGTTTTTGTGCGTAACCTGTGGTCATATTCTAATGTCAGAAGCAGGAAAGGGGAAGTGTTTATTTATTTCTGAGGGGTCTCTCTCTCTCCACTGAAATTTCTCTTACGCCACCACTACTGTCTGCGAGGCAATAAAAGAGGCTCTGCATTTCAGGCCTCCAGGTGAAAGAAAAGACTAGATTGTACTAACACAGAGCAAGTAATGCAATAAGGAACTTTTACTGCGGTTTGCTATATTAAGAAATTTGATCACAATTTTGTATTTAAATGTTTGAGTCAATTGAGTCAATTCTTTTTGTGTAGTTGTAGTTAAGAATTGCATAATTCTGCCACTGTTAAGAACAAATTTCATATACATCCATACTGTACATGCCTACGGAGGCAATTAAACTGTTCTCTCGCATTCCTCTTTCTGACCAATGATTGCTGTGCAGATATTCACAGAAGGGCAGAGATTATCTGCTTCAGTAGCAGAACATCGTTTTTTTGTAGGGATTAAGTTCCCTCTACAATAATCACTAGGCAAAGAGTCTTAATCTGTGGGCAGGCGCTGTTCCCATTGGGGACATCAGCAGTGAGTTGCCTGTAAGCAGGAGCATGTTTTCCATCCGGAAGTGTTCTTCATAAGCAGGGATGGGTTTTCAGTGAGGACGTTATCACTGGTGATTTAGCGATTGTACAGGGCAAGAGATGAGGGTGTTGTGACCTCCTTTTTTCCATTTAAAAAAAAAAAATGTCTTCTGCATATATAAGGAGGTTGGATGTAGGCATTGAAATAAGTACTGTGGTTCCAGTATTCTTTTTTGGTCATAGTTGCATTGATGTATACAACATGACACACCGAATGGTCTATAAGATAGAGAGGAGCTTCTTGGTCATCGCAAAATCAAATTTGCTCTTGTCAATATAGAATTTCATTGCTGTCAATGTTGAGCATAGTGGTTTCCGCAATTTGACTGTTGCTTTTAAGGAGTCAAACCACTCTGTGTGTTGTATTTCTATGGATGTCAGAGGTTCATGGTGGTGCAGATGCAATGATGGGGAAGAGTTAAGTTGCTGCAATAGCTTTATAAAAAATTTTCCACTGACATAAATAAGGCCCCTCCCACCCCGCAGCCAGACAGGTGACATCACAAAGAGGGTTAACATCTGTTGGTTCCATGATGATGCAGCTGCACCAGTGAGCTCAATATAAACTTTATCACAGCAGTAATCTCTGCTGATGAGGTCAAGAGGTGATCTGCTGTGTGGCCAGGCTACGAGCAGTCGTGGCTAGTTAATGAACAAATGCACAGTGAGGGTTGTGGGTACCACTGGGTATAGTGCAAGGAGCTGCATGGAAATCCTCACAGGCTCATTAGATTAGAGATTCTGGATCACTGTTTCTCAGTGCATCAGAACTGGTTTTTTGTCACTTACTCATGTGAAAGCACCGAAAACAGAGGGAACCAAAGTGTTTCATTGTCCATGTCTGTTTCAGAAACGCCGCTATTGTGTCACAGGTCCTGACAGTGTTCAGTTTTTCTTTCACTGGGCAAGAAATTCACTCATCTTCTCACATTGTTATTACTCACTTCTGTAATGATGACATTCTTCATGTGGTTCTGGGATTCCATGTGGATCCCTTTCTTAAAAAGTATAAAAATAAAATATATTCAAATAAGTGTAGTTTTTAGAAATTATTAGTCTTCCTAGTTGACCAAAGGTAAATATTGATTTAGTAATAAGTTCATAGTGGGGGTTGATTTAATGGTGATTAGGTAGAGGCGTTAGAGGAGAAAAGATAACTTGCATCTAAGAAGTCATTTTTGGTGACGTACAGCCATTAAAAATGCCTCACTCTCAGGCCACTGAATGCAATAGTGTTGCTGTCCATGATGTTAAACCCACCTTCATGTGGAGTGGATTTCACTTAAAAAGGCTTGATTTTTGCACCTTGAATGTGACAGAGTTGAGTTATCATGAAAAGTTGGAGTTAAGTCCTTCACATGCTCTTGAACAGAAGAGGTTTGACTTTTTTAAATTGATTTATTTTTTTACTTGTCACATCAGTCTTAAGCATGTGTTAAAGTACTTATATTTATATTTGTATTATAAATACAAAACCAGATAGCAGAGGTGTGTTTGAAGCCAGTCTTTTGACTGTGAGCAGGTGCAAGTTGTTAATGGGCATGGGGACTGTTTTCTATTGCCATGCTGTTGCAGGGGACTGTGCAATATTTTTACATGTAGTGTTTTCCACACAAAGTGTTTTATTCAAAACAATGAAAACATATCACAAGATTTTTTGGAAAAGGGCTTTTTTGTTCTCCTTCAGTCCAGAAGTGTTTCTGTTGTGCGTTGAAACAATAGATGTCAATCTGTATTTATGTAGCCACGAGCTATTTTTCTTTAGGGGGGGCTAAATGATGGATTTCTATGACAGAATCAGAGGCGGGCAGCGGAGCCTCCCGCCAGAGTCATCAAAATTTCAGTGCTTTATTAAGTGCATATGACTCTTCGACTGTTTGCGTGTGAGAGTGTCTATGTGTGTGTGAGTGTGTGTGTTTGAGAGTGCCTATATGCATGTGGGTGTGTGCAGAACCGAGGCGCATGCTGCTGCACAGTAAGTCTGACGTTGGTGTTTTTCATGTTTTTGAGGCGGACAGCCCGAGTCTCTCAGAACATCTGAGACTGGACCTTTTAGAAGGCCCCTCCTTTCTTTGATGGACTCCCTTGGCTGTGTCTGCTCTCTATGTAAATAAGCTTGCGTAACTGAAACGTTTGGTTTCAAACACTTTTCGGAGGCTGTATTGCAGGTATGTACAGAGGGAGAGAGGCATACCTGCTCACCTGACTGTTTTTCCGTGCTGAAGCCACTGTGTTTGGGCTCCATGATAGACTGCATTTAGCAAAAACAGATTGGTTTCAATCTCAGAAAGACCCACCATGGCGAAATGCAGTGTCATTCTAATGAAATACAGATTCATTCTCACTGAATTCCGACCTCTTGAAAAGATTTTTTCTCATGATGAGTATTCATTTAAAGGGGAACTACTATGATATATATCATTCTGTATAAACTCATTCCCTGTGTGCCAGAAAAGCATATATTGTACAGCTTACAGCTCTGATGTTGTTTGATCATTTGGAGTCTGTGTATTACTGAGAGTCAACTGAAATTTAAAAATTTTTTTCTCTCGCAAAGGTCTCTGTTCACTGAAATACACTGCTAATGTGATAGATCAAAGATCATATGAAATAATATTTGTTATTAGATTTTGAGTTCCCCTTAATGTCTACTTTCATGTGGTCAGGTTTTTTAAGGTCATTTATGGACAACTGATGATGTAACTTCAATTTTTTTTTGTTAAAATGAACGTAGATCTGAATTCAGTAGTTCAGGCTTGTGTGTTTTACTTGTGTGTATTAACTGGTGATTTTGGAGTGGTTCTTCTTTTACCCCCATGGACATGAATGCCTTTTTTTGGACCACTGAAGTGACTGAAATGCTGAGGTTAATGTTTTTACTACAAAGCTGGTACCTCAAAGAGAAAAATGACAGCAGGTTTTATTTTTGTATGATGTCTGATGAGAAGAGTGATCTGACACCTGAGACGTGCCAGCTTTTCCAGGTAACGGTTTTTTAGAATATAGTCATGATGACGGTACTGAGAGGGGGGTGGTGGGCACACAGCATTTTAACTAATGCATGTTTTGGGACATTTCTATGCCAAAGAGCAGCCTTTCTTTTCCTGTGGGAAAAGTGCACTGTTCTCGGACCCGGAGTCAAGGGCCAGTGATCTCGGGGGACCCTGGCTCTCATGTTGACCTGCCTCACAGTGCCATATTAGGACGTAAAAACCTGATGGGGGCCCGATTCTGGGGAAACATATATGTTTGTACTGGAACATCGTGTCCCCCTTAGCTGGAGGAAAACTCCCCTTCATCGTCCCTCACCACAATCTCCACTGTTCTGCTGCTGGTATCAGAGAAGTGTTTTATTGAATTTACCCTGTATATATCCCTTAAACCTTTAAGTTCCCAAAGCTGACCCCTTAATTGAATGCTCATGGTCTAGGCAATTGAGAATCCTGATCGTATCTGATTTAAAAAAAAAAAAAAAAAAGAAAGAAAAAAAAAAAAAAAAGGACTACCAAGACACTTGACCTTAGCCTTCAAATGTCCCAAAACATTTCAGATTTTTAAATGTTTTTTTTTTTTTTAACACATGAAGGTTGTAAACTGCAAAAAGTTGTAAACTACTTTAGTAATAGCAAATTTTGGACAAACTGTATCTTGTGAAACCTAAACGGAAACTTAGAATCTTTCCCTTCCCCAACATCTAGAGAAACCGCCAATCGTTTTCCAAAATGTCCTCTGAAATGCAGCGTGTAGATGAGGTGAATCATTACCATGAGTTTTGAAATGTAGTAATGTATGTTTTGAAATACAGTTGTCAATGATATATTTATATTCTGGTCATATCTGCACTGAGTAAATAAATGTGACATTATTTAATGGTTTTGGAGTATCGCTGGTTTGTTGAGTAGTGTGTCTGCATTCCTGAATTTAGCGGCAGCGCTATCACCAGGAATAACCAGGTCATTTGCTGAAGAAGACACTGTGGAGGAGTGGTCCCCTCATCCATCTGTTTGTGCACAGGAACCTGAGGGCCGTGCCGTCTCCATTATCTCCCTAATCAGCGAGAATGCTGTGGATGAAGAGCTCCTTTCATGTGCCTGGTTATTCTTAGCGCAGTAGCCAGAGTCTGAGGCTGTGATGAGGAAACAGTTGGTCCTCTCTCTCTCTCTCTCTCTCTCTCTCCCCTCCCTCCCTCTGTCTTTTTCTCTTTCATGATTGCTTTCTTTTTCTGTTTCTCCCATCTACCTCTCTTTTGTACTCTCCATCTCCCTCCGTTCCTCCTTCTCCTACCTCTCTTTCTCTCTTTGTCTCCTTTTCTCCCTCTTCATTTTTTCTCACTGTGCAGGGGAAAAGATGATAACAGCTGAAAACAACAGGTCATACAAGGCTTCCTTCACCGAGCTTTCATCGCTGAGCTGCAGGTTCCACAATCGGCTCAGAAAGAAAAACAAAATGGCATTTCAGCCATTGTTGTGTGACAGAATAAACCCGAACTGTAAACAATGGGAAAAGTACAGTCTTTCCCGTGGAAGTCCCCCTTCCGCCCCCAAAACACACTCACACAAGCACTTGCTATGTTATTTTTTCCCGGTGCACGCAAGGAGTTGATTTGGATGTGCTCTCAGTGCTCCGAGATAACCAGGTTTCAATGTATCTCAAGCTCAATAACCCCCAACTCAAAGTGGGGAGAGCATAAACATTGATGATTATCAGAACCAGAGTGAAGAGAGCAGCGGGTCAGCAGCGGACCCTCTCCAGAGCCGCCCCAGGGCCTGTCATGGGAAATCGGGCCCAGAGCCTGAGAAGGGTTTTTTCTCATGGCTTTCCTCCACCATCATTTCTTTGTTTATTATTCTTTCTTCCTGCCTTTCTTTTCATGCTTTCTATCTTTTGTTTTTGATTTCCTTTTTGGAAGTCGTATAAGAAAATCTACAGTGAGAGAGAAACTGAGACCCTGCCATTCCAAACATGCTGAACATAACCACATTTTGTCAGTCAGACACCAGGGGTGGGGTCATTTACAAAAACGGAATGGGAGTTCCAGCTCTAAAATCTGAGCGTCTGGGAGTTAAGTGGATTGGGAGTCAAGGCACTGCATTTGTGAAATTGGAAGATTGACATCAGTGGCATTCAGATGTTTCAAATTCCATTGATTTGAAATTAACAGCCTAATAGGTATTTATGTTTGTTTTGTAAATGACTTGATTGGGGCATGTTTCTCAACGATTCAAGCCAAGTAAAATACAAAACACTCCATTTAATCGACCTTTTCTCATCCAGCCAAAATTTTCCTGAGACATCTAGTTGGTTTTATGTTAAAATGTTCTAATGGAATTGCTCAATTTCTATATCTTTTATTAGAATTCTGCACAAATCTAATGGTAATACATTTGGAAATGTCATGTAATTACCAGTTTGACTAGCAAAATAGTCTTGTTCCTACATTGAATTGTACAATGACCACTTTGTGTCACATCATTTTATGTAATAATCCTTTGCGTGTTGCTCTGTATTTTGAACACCTTAAATGGCTTGCAGGCTATTATAGACCCTGTTTATTTCTGTATTTACCATGGTGTAAACATACCTTCAGTACAAGAGGAAAATCTTTTGCATTCTATATTTGAGCCAGAACAGAATTTTATTCATTTTTAAACAGAAACAGTCTATTGCCCCTGCTGTCCGCTCCTGCCGGGAGAGAATGATGTCACCGTTTATTTCTAGGAGGGATCTTTGCTAAAACCATCCACACAGACTTTGATATGCATCTTACATTTCGAAAAAGAGCATGGTTTTATAGGCGGACATGTAATAGGATAGAATATACATAGGAAGTCAATTTGTAGTGGTAGGCAGGTGTCTGAAATATAAAACGATTGGAACACCATGGTCACCTATGGCTATGATAAGAGTTTGGATACTATTACTAGATTGGTAGGGGTATTTTAACCAGCATCTCTTCCATTGACTAGGATTTTGTCCATTTTGATGTTATGATTCCAGCATCCTTTATTTACATGTATGTTACTTTTTCATTAGCAGCAGCTATGCAACACATGGTACTCTCCTCATGCCAGTCTGCTGAAGCTAAGCAGGTTAGGGTGGGAGACCTGGGAAAAGGTTGCTGCTGGGAGAGTGGTTTGTGGGTCAGCAGAGGGCAGTGTCCCCTCTGGGCAAAAAAGAAATCCAAATCCATAGCTATGGGGCACTGTCCTATAGAAGATGAGTGCCTTTGGATGAGATATCAAACCAAGCTTCTAATTCACTGTTGCCAGAGATCATTTCCAGTGGCACTAGCCCACAGCCCTCCCCTTGATTTCTCACCTGTACCCATCAGCGATATTCTTCATCAGAGCCAAGCTGAAGTATCTTCCTTGCTCTCCTGTAAGTTTGAGCTTTTGCGTAGTGACCACTGATGGCCATATGTCATGCTGGGTTAACTTGGCTATTTATATTGGTTGTGTGACATCTTGACTGGCTCGGTTTGGCATGTTGGTGAATCTGTTAAGCTTTGGGCCTGACGTGTTGGTTGTGCTAACTGCTGCTCTCTGCCCGCTCTGCAGACTTTGCGCAAATCTATTATTTAGAGGCTTTTCTGTTCCAGATAATCAGAGCATCAATAATGTACGAAAGGGTAATTAATCTTTGAAAAGGGGCTCACCAAGTGGATAAGCTTCGGCAGTCGTTTGCTGCCTGTGCATGAGTTCCATCCGTGATGCCTTCAGTCCCAGGGTGCGTTTAAACCAAAGAAATCCTCTGAAATGTGTCACCGCCTGGACTCTGCCTGGAGCATTTGGCAGGCAAGCTCCATTACATATCCACTGGTGAGTTGTATTACATCGGTAATACAGCAGAGAAGAGCTGGATGTGTGAAGACTTCTAGTCCTGAGAGTACGGTGACACACACCTGTAAACACACCTAAGGGGCAAAGTTGTTAGAGATACCTTGAGTACAGTACATAATGCAGTGCATATTGGAATTGGTTGACAGGTCATGTAGTAGTGAGACCCTTGGTGTGTCCAGGGTCAGTGCAGTACTGGCTACTCTCCAGATTAAAAGGCTAGACTTGTTAGGGCGAATGTCATGTTTTCCCCATCATATGATCTCATGTGCTTGTGTTGTAGCACTTCAGATGTATGTTTTGCAGAAGGAAAAGGAGAGGACATGTCTGTTTGAGAGATTTATGTCCACACAACAGGGTTTGTCGCTGGAAGGGGTGTGACACTGCCTTAATTTGCCGTAGGGTCCGAAACAGGGAGGGGGAAGAGGATTCAGATGAAGATCACAAGAGCAAACCATTGGTTGTTTACCAACAATGCCATACTTTGCATGAGCCAGCATGCAGAATCTCCTCAGGGGGTATATATTTGAGGAAAGAGATGAGAGAGAGGACAGTCGCTGAGAGAGACAGGCTCACGTGAGAGAGGTGTGTTTGCACAGCTCATAGGGCTGCTAGGCATTGTGTGAGGCAGGCAAGTGCTGAGGCCATGTGATAATTACTCCTGCTTTTAGAAGGAGTTTCCAGGCGGAGGCCTGCAGTGAATTAATATTGCATGGCGCCCTCAATATTTCTTGATCTCAGCGAGCCCCCTGCCAAAGCATTCATACTTGAAAGCGCTTGAGAGTGCTGACTGAAGGAGAGGAGATGTCCAGTTTGTGTATTTGTGTCAGGATGTTTTTTATATTTTTGTGGAGTGGAATTAGGTCTGGATTTTGGAATTACGGGCCATTGGTTTAATCTCAGGTTAGAATCTCAAGAAAACTTTGGATGGCCCCTTGTCCAAGGGAATCTACTGTAGCTGAGCTGGAAAAAATCCACTTCTATAAACGAGTTACGAGAATGTGAAAAGTATTAACTCCTACCCTTTGCATCAGGGCGTAGGCTTGGTAATGTCGTTAGTATAGTGTGTTTGTGAGCATTGTGGTATAATACATAACATCAGTCACTAACACAGTGAGGCCAGTGGGTCCTGGTTTATGGTGAATTAGGGGTTTTAAAACATAGCCTCTCAGAGAAGAAAGACAGCTTTTCCCTCTGGATATGAGCCTCATTACAATTAAATGGCTTATAATTTAAAGCTCAAGTTTGAGTAGAACACAGAAAGGGGTCTTTGTTTTTGGGGATTGCGGGATTTAAAATGATGGCCCCGGGGACAGAGGATGCAGGAACAGGGAAACTCGAATGCCACTCAGATGGAGCTCTCTTCCAGCACACTGGACTGTTCAGTCTCAGACGTGCTTCACATTACTGTTAACACACTGTAGTGCGTTATTCTGATTTTGTTCACCTCATATGTCACACCCACTCCAGCCATGAGGTCTTCCCTTAGGTTATGTAACTGTCGCTGGCCTGAACAGTGTATATCATTACTCTCACTTCACTTGCCCTGTGTAGCTTAGATGATATATAATTAGGGGCTGTGAACCATATTCAGTTTACCAGTCCATCACAGTAGCTCTTCTTTGCCTGTATGTATGTAGTAATTAGTCTCCTGTGATGATAGATAGTTATGCGATGGGTTGTTAGCCATCAGATTTGTGGTTAATTGCGATCGAGGTCACATGGTCGTTGTGGTCGGGAACGGCTGCAGTGGCAGCACTCTCACACTTGGTGATTAATCTGTAATGGGACGTTGGGAGTTTAAAATCACTCCGCAGGGAGTGTTAAATCACCTTGTGGTGGGTGTTAAATCATGCTGACAGGGAGAAAGGCATAGACTATGTGGTGTGGTCTGGCCCACTATTTCATGAAGGAGATAGTTGCTTATTGCTACAATTTTTAGCCGTGGAATTTATAGTAAATGTCATGCAGGCAGGATGTTGGCAATTAGCAATAAGTCACAGAATTATACACACTCAGTGGAGTTGGTCACGGGATGTCTTTGAAGCAGTTCTTATGACATTAGATGTTAAAAATGACTGTAATCCTTGTAACTTCTACCATTGACATCAATTCTTGCAATAATGGAAAATTGCATTAGTATAAAATGTCCTCTGCATATTGTTCAGTAGACTTGGGAAATTTGGCAATGTTCTTGTATCTTCAAGACCTCTTTGGGTTGAGAAAAATAACTTCACTGACTTTGATAAATGCTTTGTAATTATTAATGCTATCATATCTCAAACACAGAAATAGACTCAGATGGTTTTATTTATTTGAGGTGTTTAGTCTGGTTAGGGTTGAGCACTGTACATGCTTTAAAAATTGGAAGCAGGTTAATAAACCTGTTTGTGTTTGTTTTCACTTTTATCTCTAGTTTTTATGTAAGTCTTTCCTGGTAAGAAGTAATTACAGTGGCACCCCGGCCCACGAACTTAATTCGTTTCTTGACTCTGTTCGCGAACCGAAATAATCTTTCCCATTGAAATTAATGTAAATCCAATTAATCCGTTCTCCAGCCCCAGAAACACTTTTTTAAAACTTTTTTATGGGTTTATGTGTGGCAAAAATAAAGAAAGGAATTAAAGATAACCTATAGAAAAATACATTAATACGAAAATAAAATATAGTAATTGGACACTTTACCTTTGTGGTTGATAGTTTCTGGCACAGGTGGATGTTGGAGGAGGAGGAGGAGGAGGAGGAAGAGTACTATCAGTAGCACTTTTCACTTTCTTGGGAGCCATAATGAGGGCAGATTTAATAGAAATAGCACAAAAAGAACATGTATCAAAGGAGAACACAACGACGAACGATGTAAACAACGCTGAGTACTAAGCACAACTGACGCTGTCCAAGACGCGCTACGGCAGGAAGCCTGCGAGTTTGTGTGTTTGTGCACTCGTGCACTAAGCGCTTCTTCGCGGGCCGAGTGAAAATTTGTTCGGAAAGTGTGTTCGTGGGCCGTTTTGTTCATGAGAAGGGGGGTTCGCGGGCCGAGGTTCCACTGTATTGTACATTTGCCCAACTGGCAAGTGCCTTTTATGAGAGGAATTTTAAACATATTGGTTGTAACTTAAAGTATGCTTCTCCTCAGGGACCTTACATGCTGTATTGTTGAATGCCAGTGAAATGTTCCTTCTGAGCAATTAGCGAGAACTACTCTCCTGCTCACAATCTGGTGCAAATTTACCTGCGTGAGAGTATTTCTTTACTCATGCAACTAAATGCAAACTCTTCTCTGGGCTCTCTGTAATTACACAAAATCAGATTAGGTTAGCTGTCAAGTGTGAGCAATTAGGGTCCAGCAATGCTGTTAGCCTCAGAGGATGCAGGCTTGCTGTATTTTCTTTAGTTTTTTGTTTTTGTAATGTCAGTTGAAATAAACTAACCAATTTCTGTGGATTTTCTTGCTTACATTGCTTGTTTTTAGCATTGTCAAGATTTCACAGGCATCTCAATTCAATGGTGTATTTGACCTCCATGACCTTGTGGCAAAATCATTTTCACTGACACTTGAAGAGAAAAGGACATTATTTTATTTTTATTTGTTATCTACCCAAATCCCCCATTACATTTTTCTATCTGTGTGAGTCTACCCATGGCCTTAATTCCTATTTTTCTCCTTTTCTTATGTATCTCCTCCCTTGTGATATTTTTATGTGAGAGTGAATGCAGGGTGAGGTCTCTCTGTTGAGTGCAATCACATGGATCCTATAACAGTGGACTTGGGGTTCAGTTCTGAGGATCAGGGGACCCACACACACTGATAATGTGATCTCTAATCAGTCACGTGACTTAGCCGTGTCCCGTAGTATGAACGCCATGGTAAATTTTCAGATTCCTGCAGGACATGTTTGTTAGAGGTCTGTTGTGCTCTGGTCATGTGATTGGTGCTCTTTACGCAGCCCCTGAATGGGAGTTTTGTTTGTTTTCTCTCCTGTGACTGGTGGATTCTGGACCTGTGGGTCTGCGGTGCTGAGAGCCCCAAGGGCCGCTTCTCAGCGCACTGTGGATCTGCTGGAGTGAGGCCGGTGACATTTGAGATGTTCTTCTTTGTCTGCGCATCATGTGACGCTGAAAGAGTCCCAGTATTTGGCGTCAGCTGCCCTTTAGCGGAGTCATAACTGGCTGAGCAGCGGGTTGCAGCATGAGTGCAGCTGATTAAGTGCTACCCCTTTTCTCTTTTCCCCCTCTTCTCTCTGATCCAGAACATTCATCTGTAGAGCATGAAGAAGACGGTGATCACAGCAGCAGTTTATTCTTTTTCAGTTTTAATCTCAGGTTTGTTAAATCCTGGGGTTAAATCCCAAATAGAATAGATGCCACATTAGGTTTGGATGTCCCATTGGTTTTCCTTGAGCATGTTGTGTGCATTAAGAGTTCAGATTATTTTATTGATAGTCTCTAGGTATTTTGTGCTGTTTGTCTTTAATTTGTTGCTGATCGATGGATATTAACAGCGGAAATTTCCAAAGGTGATTGAGATGCAACAGAAATGTATTCAGCTCTGCTTCTTCTGTAACAAAGGAATGACTGTGTGATGAAGTTGTGTTTCTCACCTTCGTCATTCACTTGTTTTTGCCGAGAGTTCGTTGTTTATCTTGAAAGAACATCTAGGGCGCTGAGGTGGATAGGGCAGCAGAGCATAAAAAAGAATAGTGCAACAAACAGGAGTTTGTTCTCCTGTCTAAAAATGGACAGCAGCAATGGGTCATTCAGATCTCGAGGGGGTAAGGGGAAGGCCAATTGTTGAAACACCATGTTAAAATCCACTGCATCTGCTGCTCCTTTGTGTTTGACACTGAAGTGGAGCCTTGAAATTTTACTACTGTAAGCATGAGTACCATGGGGTGAGCAGCCAAGCTGAGCGAGAGCTCATGTGGAGCACTTTCACGCTTAAGGACCAATCTCTCGGTCGCACGCACAGCTCATAAAACCTCACATGTACAAACAAATCCACCATGTTTGCAATTCCCACTGCTTTTATGGTAAATTTGGTGGCTGTGGTGCAGGCTTGCCAGATTTTTCTTGAAACCTTCCTCTGAAATGTTCCCAATATATTCTAGAAGCCATGTTTATTGTTATAACATCTCCAAATACTGAGGCTATTGATTTGTTTCCATAAAATGTCTGTTGATGATGTCATATCTTAACAATGAAAAATTCCTCTCAGATTCTGCAGATACCCACAATATGTCAACGATGCGCTGACAAGAAATGCAGATGCTTTGTAATTGTGACTAGCAAGCCAGTCTCAAATTTCTGTGTGGAGTTACCTGGTATAGAACACCACACACAGTTCTGCTAACCTGCCTCACCCTGTGTCTGGGAACATGCAGAATATGCATTTTGTTGTCTCCAATGTCAGAGACCAGGGGATGTTTGTGGTCATGAAGTAGCCTTATAATGGGTCCAGGTGCACACTGAGAAAATAACTCAGTCTGAGGATGCAGGACATTTAGGGAGAACAGCACCCCCTGGTGTCCACAGGGAGGTCTCGACTTTTGATGGACAGTTTTTACACTGCTACACTGGAATACTCATGCCCCCCAGCTGCCCCCCCTGACCAATTTTTTGTTACCTCTTAAATCTCTAATTGGCAGTGGTATGATATGAGGGTCTGCCTGTATGTTGTAGGCAGAGAAGGATTTTCTCGCTTATGTCTCTCTTTCTCTCTGTTTTCAGGAATCTCCTCAGGACAGTGCCATCACCAGAGACATCAACCGAACGTTTCCAGCGCATGACTACTTCAAGGACACTGGTGGAGATGGGCAAGACTCGCTCTACAAAATCTGCAAGGTGTGAACTCCTTTCAAAGGTTTGAAAGGCCACAATGAATAAGAGCCCATAAAATATTAAATGTGGGCAAAATCTGCATTCTTCAAATAGTTTGTGCAAGTATCGGCATATCAAACATATGACTAAACTATGGTGTATCTTAATGCTTGATTAAATTATTAAAATTAAATGCAAAGGAAATGAATGTATTTTGTACGTCAGGGTCTGCTCAAAATAACAGATTTGTACAGTCATGCGTTGCTTAATGTCCACGATACGCTCTGTGAAATAGGACATTATGTGATTTGGACATTGTGCAAACACCATATTATACACTTAGTTAAGCAATATAGAATACTGTAGTATACCTGCATTGACTAAATAGCCAAGATATTGTACACATACGGTACTGTATTTCAGATAATGTAAGACGAGGTAATTTATGGATTAAATAGGTTACGTCCGCTGTGTCTCGTTCTCCAATTGGGATTTCTGAACTCTATTATAACCTTGTGGGACCACAGACGTATATATGATTGGACGTTGCCCAAACGGACATTATGCGGCGCATGACTGTATTGTATTTTATAAGTATAGTTTAGCAGGGAGTGTTCGGTAAAATACATTCTCTGTTCTTGGTTACGCGCTCTCCCTGAGTGTATAAAGATATATACATATGAATGTTAGAATTCTGTGTGAAGTGGTAGCTGTTTTGCATATGTATTCACATATGTTACAGTGAGAGTTATGGATGTGTGGGGTGTTTCTAAGAAGTATAAGTAGGTCCCAATGGGAAATAAGTGCCTCTGTTGTCTAACTATATACAGCCCTTTGATATGAAAATCATTAGTGCTCAATCCTTGTACACATTATATCCTGTGTGCCTAGGGCCCAGGGTATAGCTATGCTACAGGCTCCTTCACTATATGGGAGGAAACTCAGAACTGCTTTTTTGGTTTTTACTACAATGCTCAGGCAGCCCTAGTGAATACAGTGTCTGTAACTATATAGTACAATGGTAAGAAATTTCTTGGATTGTATTACATTTCGCTGCCACCCTGGTTACAATTTTAGCGACATGAACACATCCCAATAGATGGCGATTCAGAAGTCTAAAACGTTTGAAAATTTGGAAGTGAAGTCTAAACACAGAATACTACAATTTGAATAATTTCTTCATTTTAATTGTTACTAATGTTACAGTTGCCCTAGTGTTTTTTAAACTAACATTAATAGCTACTTTTATCTTGTGGCTATGAACCTTAGTTATAATTAACCAATAAGAAAACTGGCTGTATCTCATCAGAACATTCTGTATTTTTCCTGTATTTGTTTTTGTACATCAGCTTTCCAAACAATACATCTTTTCAGTGACCTGCTATTTTTGGCCTCCTTTGCCGTTTGATTTTGCACTGGCCCTCAGTGCTGAGACATAACCTTTTCGCCGGTTCTGATTGTACACCTCGCCCTAGTTAACTTGCGCATGTCAGTGCTCATCAAAAGCAGCAAGTTTTCAAGGAGTGCAAGTTCCTGAAGGAGTGGCATAACTAACTATTGTAGTGTGTAGTTTGTGTTTTGCAATGTTAACATGTACATTTCTTCATTAACTTTGCTAGAGGAAGTTTAAACTGAATGGAGTAGTCAGAAACTACCTGCTCATCTGCCTGTCAGTGTTCTTTCACTGATGTGTTTGTTATAGTGCTGCTAAAACCATTTCCTGCTAGCTTTTAATTTGCGGTTAAACCTCTGGGTCATTCTAACTACTGTTACTCTTGGTGATTAGCTTTCTCTTCTCTCAAATGGGGACACAAACGTTCTTGCTTGCTGATTGTTCAACTTACAGTCCATATTATAATCTTTTTGCTTTTGAGTGGGCAAATGGGTTTCCAAATGGCCAAATAATTCATATTGTGCATTCATATATATGTCATGCCCATTTGTCTGTTTTGATGCATTACTGTAAATTGAAAACCATTTCCACTATTGCATCATGTCTGAACCTGTGAGTTATCAAGGGGTGGGTTATTAAGGTGGAATTCATCAGTCGAGAGTGTGACTCATTTTGGTTTAATGCTGATCTTTTTGCATTCAGGGTAAAAAAGAAATTGATGCTTATACAGCATGATTGTGTATTGCATTGATGGGACAGTGCTTAACTCTTAAGTGTGTATATCTGAGATTCTGCTGTATCTCTGCTTTGTTTTAAACGATCTCAGACCTCTGATGCAGCTGGTGTTTAGATGAAGTACCACATCATTTAATGAGGCAGTATGAGGCTGTTATGTGTCTCCTTCTCCACAACACAATGTTTGGGATAAGTGTGTCCAGCACACTTTGCTCTCTGTGTGCTGTCTTGCACTGCTTAGTATACTGAACTGAGCTGCAGAGCATGAACACATGTTTTCTGGAAACAGAACACCAGGGAAAGTATTTTGTAGAACATTCTATGGGCTTCCTGCTGAGCCTGTTAAAGGCTATCAACTTTATGTGCGCATGATTCATTCAGCCATAACCTTCTCTTTGGCTCCTTTTTTGAGTTCTGTCAACCATCATGGGAGACCCTTGTCACAATTAGGTATGCATGTGTCAAATGAATGCAGTGAAGTTAGTATTGGTAATTCTGAGAGAATGTCCTTGAGAAGATTTTAATAATTCACAATTTTTCCTGTGTTCCTGGTTACTCTATCACTCCTGTCTCAGCAGGAAAGATTTCTGCATCGATTACATGTTTCACAATGCTCTTTGATTTACTGGCCTGGGAATCTGGGCTCAATCATTATTTTACTACGGCTTCATAATTAAATCATAAACGAGTAATTATTAAACCACACCTGTTTGTGCAGAAAAATCGAATTTGATGCATTGTTTGGGGGCCCTGGACATGTTTTTGGTCAGTAAATGGGGTAACAAAAAGGGGATTACAGGCAGTTACAGAATGGTGGTCACTGGGTGGGGGTTGCCAGATTTAGTGCTGCCATCCAGGACGTTAGCTACACTGGAGCACATTGCATCAGATTTGTGTCTCTCTGAAGACGCTGAGCGCTGAGTTCTTCTGCTCCCTTCCCTCCCTACCACAGGCTTACTCGGTGTATGATGAAGAGATCGGCTACTGCCAAGGCCAGTCCTTCCTCGCCGCGGTGCTGCTGCTGCACGTGAGTCTCGCCACATCGTGAAGGAGGAGCGATGCCCCCCCCCTCTGCCAGAGGGGGCTCTGGCGCACGTGCCAGGCCTTTTATGCGGGGGCAGGTTTATGCCTTTGAGGGGCCGCATCCAGCTGCGGGAGGCGTGTCTCCCATCAGTGCTGCTGGGGAAGAAAGGTGTAAATAGATTCTGCTCCAAGCACTCAGATCAGCCTTTGATGTTTGTTCCCCCCCATCACATTAACTATGGTTTGGCTTATGGCAGAGTGAACTGATCCTGGCTCAGTCATTTGACTAGAGAGTGCCTGGAGTGGAAAGGAATCTCATCTGATGAGGCACAGTGACACCTAGTGGACATGTTGTGTGCTTCTTCATATGTAAGACTATGGTGTTTACTGTATTTTCCAAACTGCCTAAATTGTATGCCTCCATACATAAAGTTTTTCTGTGTATGGAAATTTAAACAAACATACCCTTTAAATACTTATTTGAAAAGGAAACTGATTATTAGATGTCATTCAAGCCTTATGCAGTTCTATGTACTTTACACAAGAGGGGAGTGTGGGAGTGCTTGCAGGATTATCATAGTCTTTTACAATATGGTATTTACTGCATGTCTGCCCATCAATAATAGCTTTATCTGAGACATTTTGATATCTCAATCAAATAGGCCGAAAGTAAATGGATCAGTGCAATGTGAATTTTATATTCCAGGTTTCGAATAACTAAATAACGCATCACAAACAGATTTGTCTCATCACTGACAATGGCCTCTTTCACCATTTTGCTTAGCTAAAGGAATGGATTATAAGATGAAAACTACTTTAAATGATATTTTTGTTGCCATCTCCTCTGGTCCCTCCTCCAGATGCCTGAGGAGCAGGCCTTCAGTGTGCTGGTGAAGATCATGTTTGATTACGGACTCAGGGAGCTCTTCAAACAGAACTTTGAGGATCTGCACTGCAAGTTCTTCCAGCTGGAGCGACTCATGCAGGTGAGGGCATTGACAACCACATAGCCATTTAAAAAACATAAAATATAAAGATATCAAAATATGAAGATAAAATAGTTGGATCCCAAAACTATGTAATACACAAATGGTTTGGTGATTTACCATTTCAGCCCAGTTAAATGAAACGGTAACACGTATCTAGAGGAAGATTTTGATGAAGCAGCGGCAGGTCTTTTTGAAGAACCCAAATGAGCAAGCAAGTGGAAGAGACAAAATTAAACAGTCCAACATATTTCATAGCCAGATAAACTAAAATAGGAGAGATGCAAGTTCTGTTTACTTTGGTCTCACACTGGCACTGACCTTGTATGAAGACCAGTACTACTAACAGTAAGCCAGCAATGCATTTTTAAAAATACCTTGCCAGTACTCTTAGTATCTCTTTTATTTCATTGATCATCCCTTGAAAAATATTGCCTTGTGTGACTGTGAAGACCTATATATTGTAGCCTGTGATTACTATAATTTCAATGTATTTACTTGTAAAATTAGTTGCCCCGATAATTGAGAAATACTATTGACACAAACAAAAAGCCTGTTTCCAACAGATGCTTGGGTTGTCTTGCATTACAAGCATTTAATCACCTGGTCTTGTAATTTAGGTCTTATAGTGTATTGTGAATATGAAATATAATTGGGCAAAGAATTCAGAATAGGCTATTTTCACTAGGCTATAGTTTAAATTGTTGTTCCCCTTAACAGTATGTCTAAAAGTTCATTTTGGATCCGGGACACGCCATGTAGGAATATGTATAACAGACAGATTTACAAAGGAAACATAGCTGAAAGATCTGTACAGGAATGTATAGCGAGACATAATGTTGGAATGATTGATTCATATAGGAATATGTGTAACTGAAGGATTTACACAAGAATGTGAGAAACTGACAGATTCATTCAGAGAAGTGTATGAGTGACAGATTCATCCACAGAGATGTATCGCTTGTCAGGTTCATGCTGAAGTGCATATAACTGACACATTTATATGGGGGCAACTGTGGGTCACACGGAACCTCATAAACCCTGCATAATCTCACAAGAAGAATCATTCATCCACCAGCCCTCCCCTGTTGGAGGGGCCTGCCTCTGCCATCCCGCCAGGGGCAATAAACACTTCAGCTCTGAGCTGAGGAGACTGCAGCCATAAGTCATATTACACACAGCCATTAATGGGGGCTATTCTGCTCTGGTTTGCACTTAGAATTATTAATGTACGCATTCGTTAGCGGCTGCCCGTGGGTGTGCTTTTGATTATATTTTCATTATGTTGAATGTGCGTATGTGACTCATGTCTCTTTGCTGGTTAAAAGTTCTCTCCCTCATCTCTATTCTGTGCACCAGGAATACATTCCGGATCTATACAATCACTTCCTCAACATCAGCCTGGAGGCGCACATGTACGCGTCCCAGTGGTTCCTCACGCTCTTCACCGCCAAATTCCCGCTCTACATGGTCTTCCACATCATTGACCTGCTGCTGTGCGAGGTGAGGGCCTGCATAGTTGCGAAAGACCCTGAACCCAAGCTGAGCCTGATGTTAATGACTGACCTGGCCCAAAGCACAGTGAATAGGACTTTTTTTATCTTGTTAATAAATTGTGAATCTCTCAAAAACTGATCTGTTTTCAATACAAGTCCACATCTACTCATTTTCTATTCAGGTATAGTTGTTTAATTTTTGTCACATCTAGAAACTACTGGATGAGTAAAATTGAATAGGATATCCGGAGGCTATCCTCACAAGTTGTATTTCCTTCGTTCTGAGCATTAACGGTCATACAGTTAACAGAAAACAGAGAAAACATTATTTTAACCCTGTTTCTCATTTAACATTTTAAAACCCACTTTGAAAGCCCCTCCAGTTAAAAATAACATTAGGGCTCACAGGGTACAGCGTTCGCCTGGGAGCCCTAATGTTATTTTGCCCTTGGCTAGCCTGATCAAAAATGCCTGATCAACTGTAAGGCTTTGGATAAAAGCATCAGCTAAATGACAGAAATGTAATGGTTCAGTTAAATAAAATCTTGTTCAGTGTTGTCTATGAAAAGTTGTTGACTATGAGAAGCAAAAGCTGTGAGATAAAGTTGTGTGGTTTTATTTTTTGTGACAAACAGGAAGTACACATCTTTGTGCATACTGCAGCAGAACAGCTAGAGAGTCAACCAGAGTGTGAGAATCTGCTCTGGGTTAACACACCATGGCGATCAATCTCACAGCTACTCTATCCGACTCTGACCGGCCAAGAGATTGTGCTCAACTTAGCTCTGTCTCTCCCCCTCAGACACACACACACACATAAGCCAATATCTTGTCTGGAGGTGACTGTTTTCTGTGGTGTCCATACTTTAGATAAAGAGCAATAATCTGGTTAATGGAGGAGTTGCATTGTGAATATACCTTTGTATGTCAAAATAACCTGAGGATTCTGTGGGTTTTGCATGTGACATAACTGCGCCAGAGGCTCCGCTAGGCTCAAAGACGGCTTGGACAGACTTACCGTCACAGCTAAATGAGCGGACCAAGAGAGTCTGATGAAATTGTGTGTGAAAAGTGTACAGAAATAGACAGAGGAAGAACAAATGGTGTAGCGCTTTATTGATCTCCCTGCCGAGAAAAGCCAACACCTGTGCATGTCTGCTGTTTGCCGTCAAGTCTTGTTACTCAGCAGCAAAATCTTGCCTCTGAAGGGCTCATATCATGTCCTCTAGCTAAAGTAGTTAGCAATATTCTGCTCATTCATGCCTAACCGAGCTCTTTGTATATTACGACTAAACATAATGTTGTCCCTGAATTAAGGCAAATGATACTGATGTATCCATTTGATTGTGTGCAGGTTCAGAAAATGACTTCCATATAAACTAAAACAATACTGAATCATTACAAAAATACATAAACCACAAAAAAAATGCACAGATAAAGGAAAACAGTGGCTTGTAGGTGCACATCCTTTGCAAAAAAATAATTTCTGTTGTTCATAATCACAACATGAAAACAAATGTAACATTTAGATTAAGAATTTAATTGATGTACTATTTATGTCAGTGTTCTTTAGTAATGATGAGACTGCCTTCTCCTCCTCTCCCTCCTTTCATCCTTTCCTCTCTCCTTCAACTTTCCCCTCATCCCCCACTCCCAGTAAGCCCTCCTCTCCCTTCACCCCATCTGTCGCTTTGCTCATCTTTCCGTCTTATTCTGAAACAGACAGTGATGCCAGTACTCAAGCCGACAAAGGCTTTTAAAATCCGCCAGTGTGCAACAGCGGAGATGACATATTTAGAATTACTATTGTGGAAAATGAACACAAATTTTACCGTTGTACATCAGATTAATCCTGTTTGTACGTGTTACTTTCGGTCTCTTTAAGGACACTTGAACATGGTGGTGCACTGTCTCTGTGGATTAGGGTTGAAGCCCTGCTTCTATGGGAAGAAATGTGCATCTCAAACTGTGCCTTGCCATTTCCACATGGCACTGCAATTTCCCCGAATGCTGAATCCAAGTAATATGGCTTTCAAAAGCTTCATACATCTTTTCATTATAAGCGTGTTCACTGATATTATGCCTTAGCACTAAGTTGAAATGCTGATTGACTTATGTCTATGACAGTGATGTGCATTAGCAAAAGTATCATAGAAGAATTTGAGAAGGTTAGGCCTTATGTTCATATTTCATGAACAAAATTAGAAGGTGTTTATGAGTGTTCTTGCTTACTTTATATACCATCAACACATATTTGTGGTTTGACAAATATAATTTCTGGGAATAGTTGTAGAAACTATGCCATAAGAATTGTTGCCAGACATTTAAATGTATACATTTTGGAATTACTTGGCTCAAAAGCTACACATTGGATGAAGAGTTGTCCAGCAGGCCTGTAGTATTAAATTTATTACATGCTGTTATTGAAGTTATAAATCATCAGTTGATAAATAGTACCTGACTGTGCTGTAGGACAGCACACTCCTTTCAGCATTCACAGAAAGGCTGACTTGAGGAAAATTAATTTTTTGCTTCTTTTTCATAGGCTGGGAATAAACTTTGCAGCTTCATCACAAAAAATCTGTAGAAAAACTTTTCTTGGACCAGTGTAAAGTACTTGTATTTGTATAGTTCTGGCTTTCAGTTAATTTCCAGTAAGAGATTGGAGCTGCATCCAGTGGGAGCGCTCCAAAATCCAATCTGCAAACTGTCTGCGTCAAATACTAAAACAGATTTCACAAAATTATAAGCAGGCTGGAAGCATTGATCTGGGTTGTTGGTGGTAATAGGTTTTTCAGGGAATCCTCTGCTCTCAGAGGTTTTACTGCATTGTCTGTGGACTCAGCTGTTGCTATGGATGCGTTCTTCAAGTGTGTTATCGCAGTCTGTGTTCTGTTTTAATGGGTCTCACTTGACAGTCCCTCCTTGTCTGACACACTTTTGAAATTTTCCCATGTATGTTCGCAGATCGCACTAGGAGACCACAGTAAATTATCTCACAGGATATTTTGGAACTCATCATATTCAGCATTCTGGACATTCTTTTTCCATTTTGGGCTCAGCGTTACAGTTGTACATATTCACGGATTTGAACTGTCTCAGTCGATCACAGATGTGGTTACAACTTACTTAGCAGCTTGTGCCAAATAAGTTCAATCAGGGTAGCATTCCTAATCAATATTAATCTATGGGTTCCCTCAAAGCATTACAACATTTTCTGATGGAACTCAGAAAACCTAAATCAGGAAAAATGTTAGAATTACATATTACTATGGATCCTAGGAAATCCTAAGGCACCATTCATTATTTGAGAGTCGCTTCTTTAATTAGATTTCATTTGAATTTCATTCTCATTAATGGACATTCTGATGATTATATCTTGCTAATTCCTCCAACATTGAAGTTTCATTGATGGGTGGTGGGGTAGTTATGGAATGTAATATTTCAAGCCTTCTGTAACTGTAGATAGAAATATTTAGCATCACCATTTCCTGCATGGCTCCTAAATCAACAAAACACCCAGACCTTTATCAGACCAAAGCAGGCCCATGACTAGACCACCCACTGTCCAGCTTTGACCCACACATGTTTTTCATTGCAAACTCATGCTCGCACAGAAGTACTCTGTGCCACAGAGTCTCATTGTTCAGGGGCTGGTGTTGTAATCCTGAGTCACTATATCAGACGGACACGTTAAGTGTCCTCTGATTTACACCAGTTTCACAAATAAAAAATCTGGTTATTCTGTGACATGGCTGCTGTTTATAATGCCATATGAGTAGATAAATGTTAGAGTAACTGAAGCTGGGCGACAAGTGTTGCTAAGGGTTATCTACCCTTTATCTTCAAAATGTAATTTTTTTTTCAAAGGAAAGAGGGTGGCAAGCTAATTGAAATCTCAAGCAGAAGTGTGTGGCCAGCTAATAAGATAATGCAAGATCTAACTAAAAGACATAACTGAAATTCATTTGATAACAGGGCATGTTTGTTAGTAAACACAGCATTTCTCCACAGCAACATACTGAATTTCACATAAAAGCTAATTTGAAGACTCTGAAAATGAAACACTGATGAAATCACTGTTGGTCATTTAGCTCACTGCACTCTTCAAGGCATTAATGAATTAATACATTTCCTTTGGTGTGAGTCAGAAGGGTTTAAATAGCCAATGAGTATGTTTGTTTTTGATGAATTATTTTGCCAACAGGCTAAATTCCAATTTCCTGTGAAGTTTATACTGTATAAAGACAGTCTCTTACACCAGTGGTCCTTACACATGGAGAATGTTCTTATTGTGTATCACATTCATGCTTAGATATAACATAAGGAATAATGTACATCCATGTTATGCAACAGTTGTAACTGTTATGCCTGGACTGAAGCACTGTCCATTGTTTTTATGTCAGGCATAGCATAAAGTCAGGCATACATCCATCTGGTGCAACTGGCCCCAGGTGTCAAACAGAAGGAGACTAGCTTGGCTCATTTGTCCCAATCAGCCCAGAATGTTTAAATCATGGGCCAAGCTAAACAAAGCCCTTCTCCCCCAAAACTGTGGTGCCAGATCTATACCCGTTTGTCTTGCACGGCATGTATCTTTCCCACCTAGTTTAAACAGCTCTGCAAATTAGCAGGGAGAAATCAGCTGTGCACATACACAAACTAATCAAAATAATAATTTGTGTGAAGATACGAAAGCGAAATCATTTGCATATGGTATTTCTTTGCTAATAAGCATACTGATGTGTATCTGGCACACTGTACGGCTTGTTATTATTCATTGTTTTTTAATAAACACGCGCAAGTGAATTAACATTTGTCCAATTGGTGAAATACACAATACAATGCCTTGTGATAATGTTAGTTTACAAGAGTATACCCTTACAAATACCTATGTACTTGTTCAAGAGTCAAAATGGGGCCTGAACAGACAGCTTCTTCACACATGCTAACTTTGTTCATCTCTTCTCTGTCAGGGTATCAGTGTCATCTTCAACGTGGCTCTCGCCTTACTGAAGGTATGTCAACAGCTGAAGACTTGTGTCTCTCTCTCCCTCCCTCTGTTTGATTTGTTTCTGCCCCTGTCTGTCTCTTCCTCTCTCTTACTCTGTATATATCTGTTTGCCTGTCTGTCTGTCCGTCCGTCCGTCCATTTATCTAGCTATCTCTGCCCAGTTTGTGGAACTGTCTTGCAGTGTGTGCTTGGCCAGGGCCTAGCCTCTCACTTTGTGGCAGGGAAGACATGGCTGTGCCAAACACCTCTGCCAGCGCAGCAGATGTGGGGCTTTGGTTGTTACGGTGACACACCGTCAGCTGATGGCAGAAGGCCGCCATTGGAGCAAGTCGTGATATCACAGCCCCATGCCGAGCCCACACACACATCTCCTTCAGAATGCAAGCTGGGCCGTCTTTCTCTCTCGCTCTCCGCTCTCTGCCAAGAGTCCGAGAGAAACCACTTTGTCTCCCTCCCCTCCTGCCGAGGGGGAGTTGGAATCCAGGCAGGGATGGGAAGGAATCTAGATTAGAGCTCCGCCATTTGCGCTAGCCCCTAACGGCACGCTTCCCATGCCTCTCCCCAGACCTCGAAGGACGACCTGCTCCAGACCGACTTCGAGGGGGCACTGAAGTTCTTCCGAGTCCCCGTCCCGAAGCGGTACCGATCGGAGGAGAACGCCAAGAAGCTGATGGAGCTGGCCTGCAGCATGAAGGTGATCAATAACCGCTTTAGAATCAATCCCTGTTTGATCTGCCAGCCTTTTCCCCCAAGAGCCTCTCTAAAGTGGATTACTGCAAGAGCTTGCATCTTGTTGGGCGCAGTGCAGAATCCCAAAGACATTCGAAAATGCAAAGAAGGAGATTAGGTTCTGTCGTTGTGTGAGGGAGAGTCAAAATATGTGTGGCTGTGCAGTGCTTTCGTCACTGAGCACATTGTATACGAGGAACTGCTCACCACTGTTTGAGGACACATCATCTCAGCAGCAGAACTGATCCTCCTTATTTACAGGCATTGGAGATGTTGTTTTAAAGTTTGTGGCAGGATGTTAGATGTTTTAAGTAGATAATATGACCGTTGCCTCTTTGTGCTTCACTTCACTAGAGGGCGCTGTTGCTCTACTCAGTAATTCAGCTCTGGTACTAGAATGACCTCAATTGCTTATCCTGTTTTTTTTTTCACACCGGAGACTCAAATCCTTTGTGTATATGCTCCAGTAGGATTTTGATACTCCCTCTTGTTTCTCTTAATGGGGGTCTTTGAGCTGAATGGATATGTCTCTACATCAGTGCCACTTGTGAGATTTAAACAACTTCAATTATTGTAGTAGTAGTTGTTCTAGTAGTTCCTGCATTATTTTCAAGCTTTAAAAGTTTTTGCAGCAACAAGTCAGGATGTCATTACTCCCATACCAATCAGTAATTTATCTATTCCAAAGACGGTTTGGAACTTTGGTACTAATCTTGATGCCCCTGCTTTAGAAGATGCCTGCATCCCCATGAGGCCTATTCAGAGTGCTGCTCAGTGCGTTCCTGTCTGACTGTCCACCATGCCAGACTTGTTTCACTGGACAGCACACTCACAACCTGCTCAGTGATTCACTGTTTCCTTCCTGAAGCTGTTCTAATGGCAGTGCCCGCCAACCCTTGAGTTCAACAGAACGTGTTTTTGTTTTCACTCCCCTTTACACCAAAGAGCAATACTACATTCATTTCAGGGGTGCTTCCCATCTGCGGTCCAAGCAGCTGCGTCAATTACGAACAAATAAAAATACAGAGTGTACGATATAATAAAGTGTTGGACATGGAATAAACATATTGGCATGTGCTAAAGGATGTGCTTGCCATACAGTTCCCTTGTCACATGGCCTGAAAATGACTGTAGACTGGAAAGTAATTAAATGTGACTATCTGCACATAATATTGCTAGCTAACTTGCTCCCTGCATAAGCAAATTCCTCAGCCTTAAGATCAGACAGGAGGGATGTTAGTTATTAGTGGATTGATGAGGATGAAAGTAAAAGTGAACTGACACTGTTCTGGTATCAGTGACCTCTTACCTTATCTCCGCTCCTGGGAGGTGTATCCACCAGCTGGCAGGAAGCTATTGAACCCTCTTGACCCCCGTGACCCTTCTTGACCTCTCTCCCCCCTCCCCTGGCCCGTGTGTCGCCTCTCAGAGGTTGGACGAGGGAACCTGCGGCCTTGGGTATGGACACGATGCCCAGTCAGGGAGCCGAGAGTCAATTTTAGAGCGGGATTAGGGAGATTACGGGCTGAGCTGAGCGTGCGAGGTCCTCCGGGCATCAGCTCTGATCCCGGCTGCTGATCCCTCCACCGCGCCAGAGGAGCTGGCCAGGTGGAGGGATCAGCAGCCGGGATCAGAGCCGGGGTCAAGGAGGGGGTTCTCCAAGAGACGGAAGCATTTGCTGCAGCAGAGACAGAACGGCGCAGCCCAGCTGTGTGACACCACCAGTACAAGTGTACCATGCTACGCAGAGGTCCCTGCTGCAGCCAGACCCAGACACACCCCTCCTCCGCTGCTGTTCTGCAGCAAGACACCTATTTTTAAAACACCTTCTCTCATAGTGCTCTGTCAGTTTACTCTGATGCCTCTGCGATCACAGGTATCCAGACATGCACTCATACTCTCTCACACATGCGCATGCATGCGCTGTCTAACTCTTTTACTCACCCCTTCTCTCATCAAAGGTGCCTCCTGAGGTGATGTGGATGGGGCTACTTCTTCACCCATACCGTTAGCATGTTCGTATGAGATTAGTGGCTGGATTACGCCACCCTGCCATGAGGGAGAGACCTGCATCGTCAGGTCAGACAGGGATCAGAGAAGCCATTGGTCATGACCACTCTGTGTCCTTCCTGGAAGCTCTGCCCTCACCTCCATGTGATTAGTGGAGTGTGACAAGCAACAGTGACATCACCTGCCCCTTGTGCCTCTCTGAAAAGGTGTAGAATCTGCTAAGTGATGCCAGACTCTTGCCTCAGAGAGATGAGTACATGCTTATTTAAAAATGTTTTAAAAAGTGTTCTTAATAAAGTCTTATGAATGTGAACAGGCATAAAATTAGCGAACTGCTGACTTGCTAAGGATCTGCAATTAAGTGTTAATTGCACAGTGGACTGAAGGCAACCAGTATTTTTTCCAAGGTCTTTTAGTCTATTATATTTCAGTGTCCTAGAGAAGCAGGATTACTCATATTTTCATTTTTTGCTAATCCCATTTCGACTTTGCAGCGTTCATGAAGATCATTTTCAGCCTTAAGACAGCTAAAAAATTCAATTACTAGCGCTCCTCATAGGCTTCAAGTTCGCTGAAGAAACCCTCATATTGCGTCAATCAATCTTGTATGGGTTATCACTGTTTTCATGGAGAGCCATATGTTATTCTCTTTGACATGCTGTTATGCCCCAATCAGTCTTTATGGTACCAGAGAGCGTGGGCTGGTTCCAGTGGTAGCACGTGTGTGGTTCTGATCCACCTGCTCTGGGGTTGCGATCTGGTTTCTGCAGCACCTCTGTGGTCTTGCTGTGACAGCACCTGCTTTATGTTCTGAGCAGAGAGAACACCGTGTTTCCGTTCTGCTCCGATAGCCGTACAACTGTCAGCTCAGCACTAAGAACATGACAAATAGTGTCTCTCTCTTTCTAGCACCACTCTTCCTCTATGTCCCTCTCTCTCATTCTTCAACCCCCCAACCCCCCCTCCCGGCAAATACACACTCCTGAAATTGGTACCTGCAGCCACTTCAGTAGTGCACACCGTGTGATTTGTTCGCCATTGTACCACTCCTTGACGTTTCCTCGAACAAGTTTATGAAGTCCCAACATTTTTTTCAGCCCATAAAAAATCAGGGAATGTACTGAAGTGGCAGTCAGGTTTGGCAATGTGGACATGGGGCTTTCAAACAATGCCCATTGCACAAAAACAATGCTGAGAGGTACCCTGGAAACAGGCCCCTCATACCCCCAGATACCTAAAACATGACTGTTCCCAAATCAGCCAGGCCCCACTGTCAAGTTTGCGATATCTCCCCATCACTGATCCTGGAAGAACCTGCTTGCATCCTCCGGGGAAGGAGTTGTGGTTGACTGGCTTGAAAAGTGTCCTCAACATTAATTTTCCGGATGGTAGATAGGACTGCCAGTAAGGCTTCCCATCTGCGCTGACTTTTTAATAAAAGACGCAGCTGTGCAATAATGCATGCCCCTGACTGTGCACTGTGGATTTTTATGAATAAATCCAGACCTGCTGCCAATGGTCTAGCCCCCCAACACTCTCTCTGCACCACAGCTCTTCCCTCCACCTCCATATACATAAACACATCTCTGCAATGTAAGCTTTGCCCTACTACTAACCACACTACCCCCCCTTCTGTTTGGCCAGGGGAATGAAGTATGGGCAGGGGCTCACTTCCTGATCCTGGTTTATGCACCCTTTGCCTGTTGAGGAGGAGTGTCAAGGCACAGTATCAATCAGTATCACACCAAGCAGTGCCCTTCCCCCGAAATTGCAGCTGTCACTACTCACATCTATCCATGTGTTGCCCGGTTAAAAAAGGGCCCCTTTTCAGTGCAGAATGTAGCCCAGAACACAGAGCTCTCCTCACACACCCGAGGGGCCATATTTCAGCGCTCCTGATCCCAGCGTCCCCCAGGGAGCGGTAAAGTAACTGTGATTTCACTGATGAATTCAGGTAAGACTGAGAGTAAACCACCTCAGTAATGGCCCACAGCCATCAGTAAGGCCTTTATTTGTCCCACCTGTGGAACAGGGCCGTTCTGTGCCACTTTTAACTGAAGAGCCACTAACTTACCATCTATAGTAAATGGACTGCTTTTACACAAATAACTACGAAAATATCCCTCACTCTGTGTACAAATAAAACACACATGTGCTTTCTCAAAACCAGTCTAAATTTTGCCTTAATATGTTTGGTTATTTTTTCTCTCTCAAAAATGTGTTTTGATCTTCATCAGTGATCATGAGTTTAATCTTTCCAGATACGTAGTTATTCATTTAGAAATGGTGGTATACTGCTAATTTTAGTTTGAGATTTTCTGCTCAATTACTGTTGCAAGTAACCATGTTCTGGACGGCTTGTTCGTGCAATGATTGGACTGTGGCTTTGTGCCGGCTAGAACGTGATTTTAATGCCTTCAGCCAGGATGCATTATTGACTGGGAGAGATGTCTGGTGTCCAGCTGGTGTGTAGCGAATGACTGCAAACACACAGAAGCAGATGCAGGCAGACCTGCTGTGTTTGCTGGTGGATCATCACCACTTGAGCACATGACCCGGGAGGATGCTGGGAGTGCATTATTGAGCCAGTCAAGCAGGCTGTGTTGATAGCTAATTGCTACCAGCGTTTATTCTGGGCCAGAATTTTGCCCAGATATCAGTGAAGTTATGAAGTGTGATATAGTGATTGTTTCATAGCTCCCCTCAAACATCTGGAAAAAAGAAGGGATCATTCAGTGTACTACAACACTTCATTGTGAATGTTGAGTTTACAGAAGTATTACGGTGCTTTATTTTTATTTTTCCATTACAGTTGAATTTGTGATGATGTGTCGTGTAGTTGTCCACTTAATTTAAACTCCTTGGTCAAAGAACATTCCTTATTCAGTTGGTACTTGCAGGTTTCCAAGGTCACAGTTACACCAAGAATGGTAGCCCCCGCTTCTGTGCATAATGTGTTCTTTTCAAGGTTTCTTTCTGTATCAGTGTTGGCATGGTTTCCTATTGTGTGCATCTAAGTTTACTGGGTTTTATTGCTGCAGAAGAATCTGATCCATAGTGCACACCCCTCATTATTCACACTAAATGGTCAAATCTGAATCGTAACAGCAAGATTCCAAAAATGTTGTTTTGGTTCAAATAGTCGTTTAAATACTTTTAAAACTTTTTCGACTACAGTTCATATTCTACAGATTACCTAGAAATGTACATGACATATCTATAATTATCTTTATTTATAACAAAATTCCTCCTTTATAGGGCTGCACACTTTTAGTTGGTAGGTACATTTTCAGAGAGTGCTATTGAATTTGCTGCAATCTAAAGAGAATTTCATATAAAGTATTTAGTACATTTTTGGATCAGGTCTTCAATATATGGTGCTTAACCCAATGTGAAGACACGTACCTGTTGTTCTGGGACCCCTCTCTGGTCTGCAGGACTTCGATGTAATGATGCTGTTGTGATGTATTCTGATCACAGATCAGTCAGAAGAAGCTGAAGAAATTTGAGAAGGAGTACCACACCATGAGGGAGCAACAGGCTCAGCAGGAGGCCCCCATCGAGAGATACGAGGTACACACTGCATCAGCATCGCCCCCAATCCGAATCTCAGCAGGCCAATCACTAACATTCTGTGCTATGTCTATACGGTCTGCATGTAGTGTGGAGATGTTTCTCTTCTACACTTCTCTTCTGTCTATATATTGTATATGTATGTGTGTGGGTGTAATGTGTATTTGTGGGTGTTTGTGTGCTTGTGTGTGTGCATGTGTGTATGTGCTAAGAGGGATATAGATGTGCTTTAGGCATGTGTGAACACTTCAGTATGGAAGTTAGTCTTTCTGTGTGTTTGAGCTGAATGTATGTACTGACATAAATCACTTTTCTATGTTGATGTATCATTGTGTGTAGTGACCATTATTCAGAGGCCAAGGCCATTACCTTGGAGATTCCTCCTTCGGTCACTTTTCCCAGTTATCTGTCTGTAGAGAGAGATTTTTTTTGTCTGTTTGTTTGTGTGTGTTTGTGTATGTGTACGTTTATGTGTGTACGTGTGTGTGTGCGTGTGTGTCTGTGCGTGTGCACGCATGAACGCAAAATGAGTTGAGTTTTTTTCAGGCAGAGAATAATCATTAGAAGAAATTGCATTAATAATCATTCCAGGTTTGGGGTTCAGCAAGCAGAATAGATTTACATACATTTCAAGTTGACTGGGTTCACGGAATTACCATATCTGAGATTTTTTTCCCAGATTGTTATTCCATAATGAGGCAGTAAGCCGGGAAGGAGAAGCCCTTAGCTGTGATGAGGGTGTCATACTGAAGAGGGGATGATGAAAAGATAAAGATTGCCAGAGTGACTGTGTCCCTGGCAGTGTGCTGGAGTGTGCTCAGTCACTCAGCCGAGGGGCGCCCGGTGCATGGGAATAATCACCTCGGGCCTGTCACTGGCCCATCTCACTGTGTACGCTGTGATTTAGTGGCCTGCAGCGGGTGGTGCACCTCACACACTGCACTGCCTCCCAGCGCTACAGTGGCCTCTCACTGTCAGAAACTGGACCCAGAACCTTGGGATGTAGCGCGGGTTTAACACAGTGATCCCTGCCACACAGATGTGCTGTGCAGCTGTGATCTGTGTGTGTATTTAACTGGGCTTTTGTTTCAGGGGTATAGTATTTGATTCCCATGTAAAATAATGTGATTATAAAAGCTTTAATTAATCTCATTCACAAATTGACAGCATTAACAGTGATGTGTACTTTGTTTCTTAAAAAGGTTACAGGTTAGCTTAAGTGATTTTGGTTATACATTAATTAATTCATATAATGGAATGTGCCAGTTTTAAATGTTTTAGGTAAATACTAATTCCTGGAAACAATTTAAACTGAGGTTAAGCCAGGCTGGGTGTGTAGAGCAGTTTGAGGAAGAAGGGACTTTTTGGCTGTGCTCTGATGTTTAAATATCTCCATTGTTCTAATTTAAAGATTATCATTTGTTTGTGTTTTACTGGCCACATTAACATTAACTGCTTTATCTATCTGATGTCATTTTTGAAATGAAAAAGCATGTGCTTTAAAGTCAATTTTAAGTCCTTATAGTTACAGTCAAAGCCATATCCAGCTGGGTGACACTAAAAATACCCAACTCAGCCTTTTTTATCCGTAACAGTGTGGAGAGAAAGCATTGAGGTTGAAATGAAACCTTTTCCTGTCGACATGTGGAATCTTCTAGGTAGATGAAAATGAGTATGCAGGTAAATTTTTAATCAAATCTTCAGGAGCTTTTCAAAGGTTGCAGTCTTTACAAGGACTGTTAAATATTAGATAGAATGGGAGTGGGTCACAGGCTCCAGCCTGCCGGTCACAGGACAGAGAGAGGAAACAGGAAGTGCAGGCGTGGTACTCTGAGGGGTGCTAACGGAGCACTTTCTAATCCACAGAGGGAGAACCGACGGCTCCAGGAAGCCAACATGCGCCTGGAGCAGGAGAACGACGACCTCGCCCACGAGCTGGTCAGCAGTAAGATCGCACTGCGGAAGGACCTGGACAACGTGAGTGTCATCCTCTTCCTCATCACCTTCTTCCTCCTTGCCACATCTCCTATGGCTCCTATCCCTGACTCCCGTAAATGGCTGTGCAGCAGCGTGCCTCGGCCTGCGTGATCATCACAATGTTTGATGCTGCTCTGTGACGGACCGTATCTGAGGATACGCAGGAATCACACTGATCAACCACTTACTGTGCACTATGAACTGGGTGTTGCTGGAATATTCAGGATATCCGCCTATCACACTGTATTTTTTTTATAGCTGGCCATTTTCAGCAGGTTTATTACAAGAAGTGGGTAAACTGCCTGCCAGTTGTTTGACAGAGTTTTAAGAAGACTATGTCCAGATTACTGATTAAGTCAGTCCTGTAAATTTTCTACATATGTATAGAGTGCTCAGTGTCAGACCTCACCTGCCTGTATGGCTCACATTTCTTTACCTGTTTGACTCTTGTCAATGAGAATTTCATGCTGGCAATGAGTTGGTGTAGTATGGCTTGGCCTCAGCCTTGCAGTAGCTCAATTCTTTTCTCTCCACAAATGGTCTGTCAGTATATCTATCACTGTCTGTGCTACTGTTGGCTGAGGTCAGAGATCACTTCTCTCAAACAGGTTCAGTGATGTTCGGTATATCCACTATTCATACTGCCTGTGCCCTGTGTATCACCTGTTAATGCTACTCTGTGTTCCTCCTGTATTTACATTGCCCAGTATCTGTGCTGTGTTAACACTGCCTTCTGTCTCTCCTGTGGTAATGCTGTCCTATGTCTCTCCTGTGTTCGGGGGGCACAATATCTCTCCTGTTCACACTACTTTATTTCTTTCGAGTTAATGTTTCCCAATTATCCACAGGCTGAGGAGAAGGCAGATGCCCTCAACAAAGAGCTCTTGATGACCAAGCAGAAGCTAGTGGACTCGGAGGATGAGAAGAGGAGACTGGAGATTGAGTCGGGACAGGTCAGTTACCGTGGATTTCTCCATGAACATCCCAAACATATTCCTGGCTTACAGTTTATTCAGAAATGTTACAAATACACACTACTGAAGTGCTGAAAAGCTCATTGTAAATTGGCCAAATCCCCATACTGCTGAAAAACCCTGAGTAAATTGCCCCCATAAGACATATTTTTCAGGGAAGCATAGTCAGGCGGGTTGCCAGGTCTCTTTTGAAAAGGAGATTTTATCCTCTGCGGGGCTACCTGGTTAAATAAAGGACAGCTGAACAAGAAGTACTTGTTGTCCCAGCGAGCCACAGACACACCGTGTGTTGGACCTTCCCCTGCACCGCAGAGTGCAGAGCAGGTCATACAGCGCCATCTTTGACGCCTCACGCTGGTCAGTCTGCAGCTTGTGTACATAAACCCTCGCTCCTGTCCTCAGCTCAAGGAGATGTGCCGACGGGAACTGGACAAGTCAGAGTCCGAGATCAAAAAGAACGGGTCCATCATTGGCGAATACAAGCAGGTCAGTGTGCCTCCACGTGAATGTCTCTTTCATACACAATGGCAGTATCACTTCCATGTAAGTAACACCTACACACAGGTTTTCACTGAATAACTTTTGAGGATGCTTTCTAAGAAGTCATATTAATATAATTCGGCAATGCATTCTACAAAAGCTATGCTTGCTAGCTTCAACAAAAGGTGCTGCTTTCATGGTTATAAATAAATAATGAAGTAATCATCAGGAAATCTATTAATACAGAATGAGCTGAACAAAGATGCTAGAACAGTACACACCAAAGAAGGTGGGTGACGCAAGACTCGCTGTTTTATCATGTAACATGCTGGCACAGCAGTCTTAAAAAAATGCGCTCTGGTCTGCTTTCTTATTTTCACCTCACACACCTTGCTCATCTCAACATTTCCTAAAGTTTATACTCAGATGGCAGGTCTTGGTGGTGAAAGTTTTTAATCTCAAGTTATTTTTAAAACCTTATGTATTGTTAGTGGGATGTGACCTGAATAGGTTATATTGAAATAGTGTGTACAAGGCAAAGATGTCATAAATGTTAAACTGCACATATAGTGCAGTTACATTCAAAGATGGGTATTTCATGCTTTGTTCTACTTTGCAAATGACAGCTCTGGAAACCAGGAAAATATTTCAGCAGAGCATTACAGAAAGGAAAACATTTTTAGCCAAATTAAATTTTATGTGGACTTTTTAATTAAAAACTGCATGTCCAAACCTTCACTATATAGAAATAATTTGATTACTGTATGAATATGCTCTAAGCAAAGTAAATGAGAGCTGGATAGTGGATACAGACAACTCAATGCCACACTTTATATGTGAATACTTTTTAAATCAGATGGCTGAGATAGGTGCTTCTTTTAAAAATAGTCGCAGCCCTCTCCCCTGGTGATCACATTTTAATGGTCGCAGTGACAGCTTGATTTATTGCACTGCCTGATAATAGTTTCTTCTTCTCTGTTCTGGAAGCAACGTCTGCCACTTGGCAACACATGTGGTGGAGCTGCGCGCTAGAGGACAGGTAGAGAAAGGGGGGGATCAGGTAGCTTTTGGGGGACAGAGTGAGTGCACACCGCACAAAGAGCTGTAGGGGCTGCTGGGTAATGTTTTTGGTTCGGGGGGAGGTAAATTGGGAGTCAGGTGCTAGGAGACCAGCCACAAAGGGCAACATTTCCCTGCTTAGACGTCTACTTTAAAAGCGTTTTGTAATAATTTAAGCAGCAGTGTCACTACAGTGCCTCTGTCTCCTAGCACTGAGGAGAGCCTCACTGAAAATCTAATTTGCTTTCCCTCCCTTTCAGCTAAAAATAAAAATGATGAAACACTCTCATAGAGAAACGGACTCATCCTTCTTCTCATAAGGAAAAAAAACGCTGCTCAACCTGCCTTTTATGTTTAACCAATGGGAGGCCTGTCCGCACCTTCTCTCTTGTTTTAGAGACAAAATAATAAAACCTCTATTCAGGTTCTTGTCTTGGCAAGCAAAGAAAGAAGTAACATAAGAAGGGTATTTGTGCAGCCCAATCCTCAGAAAATCAGGTGCATGACCAGTTTCTCTGGTAATATTCCATTAAAAACAAGACCATCTCAATTCTCCCCAGATTTGTGTTTTGTAATTTTCCAGTGATGTTTTGTTTTCCATGTTTTCACCTGAATGATTAAGACACTTGTGGTCATAGAGCATGGTTTGCTTCACAAATGAAGATGTCATTGTGCTTCTGTGTCATTAAATGGGGGCTGTAAAACATCATCAGTGCTGTACTTTGCGTGTGTAGATTTATCCAATGTTCTGGCTAAGATGCCTAATTACAAATCAATTTCTCATCCTGGTCTTGAAGGGAGGCGTGTGGCCAGTGATCTTATAATGACTTCAGCTGTGAAGTGGTGTTAATGCACTTACTGTAAGAGGATGTGGAGCCGTGTCCAGGAGCGGCTCGGAGCCGGGATTACAGACTGTGGGCTGAAGGAGGTGGAGAGGCAGAGCGCACACCACGGGGACCAGCTCCTGTGCGTCTGGCTCTCGCCCGGACACTGTCTGGTGTCTGTTGTGGCCTCATGCCTCTTCAGGAGATGCAGAGTTGGTCCCTAACGTTGGTTATTGCGGTTTTGACCTCCCTGTCTTTGTCCCACAGATTTGCTCCCAGCTGAGTGAGCGGCTGGAAAAACAGCAGACCGCCAACAAGGGCGAGCTGGAGAAGATCAGGGTGAGCGAGTACATTCACCGTCAGTCACATGACAAGTTCATAACACCACACCATCTGTCATATGACAACTAATATAACACTGCGCTTGGTCACATAAAAAGAGTATAACACTTTGCCAGCGGTTGTCACAAGAAAAGCATATAACTCCAAGCTGTTGCTCCATTTTTTTATTTTACTTTACATATACTCAATTCACTTTTGCAGCAGCAACAGAGAATCTTAGGGGCCCTCTCAGATGTAGGTGATAATTAGATGGCCACATGCAGAAAAGCACTTTTTTAAGTTGAAATTTGAACAGGAACTCAGGGTCAGCACCTTTACTCTTGCCTTGAGATCTTTAATGACCCCAGCGAATCAGTAGCTTGGTTTCCGTGGTGCCTGCAAGTACTCTCTGTGTGTGCACCATCAGAGCATTAGGTGTTAAGGTTTTGTTTGGTTTTTAAGGTTTAAATATGCAAATATGACACTGAGCTGCACTTGAACGTCTTTAGCTCAAAAGGTTAAATGATGGCTGGTGATCATTAGCAAGGCAATTTTGCATTTTGACACCTAAGTGGTTGAAACTGGAACTGGAATGAAACCCAACATGATTATAGTATGATATAACTATTAGCAATAACTATTGGCAATGTTTTCCACGTACCAAAACTTAAAATCCTGCAGGTGCCCCGCCTTTGTTTAATGTCTCATCCAAACGACTGGAAGATCAGAATACTCGTGATAACTGTCTAACACCATGCCATCGGTCACATGAGGAGACCAACACCAGGGGTGGACATTTAACTCTCTGCTCACCCATGACAGTTTATCTCAGGAAAGGTGAATATTAGGATTGCTAGCCTGTCCGGCAGGTGAGGTTTTCTGCGTGTCAAATAGCTATTTCAGGCATGCTACTAACTGTCATGGAACAGAGCTCATTGCCACGTCTTTGCAACTGGCAAGTCTACCTCGTTTGCCTGGTGGCATTCCTGTTTGTTGCAGTAAAGTAGTGCATGACTGCCAAAGCATAGAAAAGTATATGACAGTAGCAACAGAGTGGCATGTGTCACTCACTGCTTACAAAGTAGTCTGGTGAAAACAGTGTTACATTCCAAGTTTTTCTCAACCTCATCAAACAATTTGTCTCTTTCATTTAATTATGGTGAGTTAGTTGTATACATTTAATTGAAATACTTAATAGGGTAATCAGAATTAAGACTCAGTGCTAAAAATCCTTCCTTTTCACCCATGTACAACACCCTTCTCTTGGTCATGTCCCCTTGTTGCTCACATGACAAGAGAAAAACACCCTGTTGCTGGTCATGTAATGGTAGTATTATGCCCAACTGTAAGTCATGTGACTGGGCAATAGCATCCTGCAGTCAGCTGTTTCTTCTGCCCACCAGTCACTATATTTATCTAATCTGTCTACTCATATCATCCATAACATATCAGTCAGAGAGTATCTGCTTTCCCACAGCAGTGGAGGCATGGAGCAACTTCAGCGAGTGAGGAGTGATTGCTCCTCCTTACGGGGCGTTCAGGGTGATTATTGGTCAACGGGCTCTGGAATTGTCCCTCATTATCCCAGCCAGCTCCGTAACGAGTTGAGGGCGGCTGAGAAGCAGCTTCTTGAGACCACAAGTAGGGGCTGATTGACCCTTCATGGAGAAGTGGGTCATTGGTCCACCACTCCAAACTCTCCAAATCAAAGACACACTGGCCGTTACTGCAGCACGTCTCCTGACTGGTTTCATTCACTACCCCCGCCTCCCCCCTCGAAGGGATAGTTGATTTGAGTTGACAGACAGTATATGTTGTGCCGGTGTGTAGGAGTCAGAGTGGTTTAAACAAAAGCCTTTCCACTCTGCCCCCATACTGAGAGCAGAAGATAACACCATCTCCCTCCCTGTTGAGTGAAAACAGTGGGAGGGTGTGTTGGATAGTGGGTTGGATAGAGGGAGTCAGGGGAGGGGGGGGAGATATGAATGGAGCGGGGTGGACAGTAGGTTTGGCCGCATCTGGTGGAGGGGAGGAAGGGGTGAGAGGTAATTGTGCTCTGGCTTCTGGATCTGCCTGAAGGGCCTTAGCGGGGCTCTGACTGTACCACACTGATTACAATGCAGGTGTGGAAATGGCTTCCATGTCTCCGCGGTGACACCGCAGGTGCGATAATGACCTTCCTGTCTCCGCAGTGACAGAGCAGGTGCTGTAATGACGTCCTTATCACTGTGTTGACAGCACTGGTTAGATAATAATGACCTTGATTCTGAATGAGCTATGGCTTCCTCTGGTTTTCACAGTGTCCTGCAGAAAGAGAGAGGCAGTCCCACTTCAGGCCAGCTAACCCACTCCAGACTTTTAGAACATAGCAAGACCCAGCAAATATTCAGGAAAAAACTCTGGGCATGTATTCAGACAGTATCAGACAATCAGAGTGCTATCATGGATTTGTTTACCCTTTTAGTTCATATTGGATAATGTGGAGATGTGGACAGGGGAAATCTGATCCTTGATTGGCCCTTCTTCCTACTCAGCACTCCTGCTCTCTTATTCACTTTGAGTGTTGGTCCTGATCTGTGATCTCCTTACCTGTTCTTCACTGTGATCCCTGATCTCTACAGCAAAAAGTGGAGGGCTGCGAAAAGTGCAGCGTGCTCTTCAACAAAGAGGGCCGGCTGAAGGTGGTGAGCGTGGCCAAGGAGGGCAGTGAGGAGGACACAGATGAGGAGAAGGAGGCACTGAAGAACCAGCTGAGGGAGATGGAGCTAGAGCTGGCCCAGACCAAGCTGCAGTTAGTGGAGGCTGAGTGCAAGATTCAGGTACTGCACCTGCTGGGGTCACCATCCCCAATCATATCCCGAACCCCTGCCACTGCTGCCAGCCATTACTCAGACCCCTTACTTTTCAAAAGATATAATAACTGTCGATGTGCCCATGCACTTAAGGGCATAGCCTATATCTGGAGATTTTATTAAACATAAACCTAACCATAATTCAGACCAATGATTTAACCCTAACCATAAATCAAACCTCTGATTTAACCCCAACCATGACTCAAACCCCTGATTTAACCACAACCATGAGTCAAACCCCTGATTTACCCCAACCATGACTCAAACCCCTGATTTAACCACAACCATGAGTCAAACCCCTGATTTAACCACAACCATGAGTCAAACCCCTGATTTACCCCAACCATGACTTAAACCTCTGATTTAACCCCAACCATGACTCAAACCCCTGATTTAACCACAACCATGAGTCAAACCCCTGATTTACCCCAACCATGAGTCAAACCCCTGATTTACCCCAACCATGACTCAAACCCCTGATTTAACCACAACCATGAGTCAAACCCCTGATTTACCCCAACCATGACTCAAACCCCTGATTTACCCCAACCATGACTCAAACCACTGATTTAACCACAACCATGAGTCAAACCACTGATTTAACCACAACCATGAGTCAAACCCCTGATTTAACCACAACCATGAGTCAAACCCCTGATTTAACCACAAACATGAGTCAAACCCAATCTTTAACCCTAAACCCTCCCAACTTCAACCTCAACCCCATCCTTAACACCTGCCTTAACCCTAGACTCATCCCAAAGTTTAACATCCAACTACTAACTTAATGCCGCCCCATTGTAAGCCTTTCATCAGTATCTCATTTTAAACCCCATACACTGACCCCCTTCCCTAAACCTCTAAGCAATCTACCATCATGGGGCTCTACCTCTGAATCACAGCCCCGCCCCTCACTTTGTCCACCCCATGGCCGTATCTCTCTGCAGGACCTGGAGCACCACCTGGGTCTGGCACTGAATGAAGTCCAAGCAGCCAAGAAGACCTGGTTCAACAGGACGTTAAGCTCTATCAAGACTGTGACAGGCGCCCAGGGCAAAGAGACCACCTAACTTGGGGGTCAGGGCACGAGAAGGACTCCCCCCACCCCCTCTCCCTCTCCCCCATGCTGGTCAGAGTTACCGCCCACTCCTGGGACCAGAGCGAATCCTCAGCGGGGTTTTTAAAAAGATAAATAAAAGGACAATGTTCATTGGGTACAACTGCCCCAAACAAAAACATACTTAAAATAAAGAGGCTTTAACTTTAGAGGAGTCTTTATACTACTGATATTTAACAGGTAAGGAAGCCGCTAAAGAGCTATCTGAACTGTCCTTAGAGACATGGGAAAACACTCCATCTACTGTCCTGCTCAAGACTACTTGCACAAAACTCAAAATGAAAATCTAGTTAGGTACGAGTGCTAACAGCCTCCTTTTCAAACTTGTTAGCTTTTCTAATTTGTTTCTGTTTAACAAGACCTTTTGTTTTCTACATAAATACATGCATATTGATAGATGTGTGTGTATATGTGTGTGGGTATGAATGTGCTCGTGTGTGTGTATGTATGCGCGCATGTGGGTATTGAATGAATATCTGGTGTTCCTGTGAAGTTTCACAATAAGGAAATCAAAGGAGGTTGGTGCTGTTGACTGAGGAGGAGGTAGGGAAAGCTCAACGAAACCTTAGAAATGACTGAGGTGAAGCGAACAGACAAACTAGCTGACTTGCTGTTGTTTTAGAAATCTCTGAGCGTTACTCTTTTCCAGACCACTAGTTGGGGCTCGTAGTCATGAACCACCATCCTCTGGATGTGTAGGTGTGGGTCGGAGCTGGGAAAAAGCTCATGGGTGGCAGAGAAAGCTCCACAGGGGCAATGCTCCTCAGACCCTAACCTCCCCTGTCCAAGCCTGTACCTCCACCAGGCCCCAGACCCCCAGAGCCTTATATGGGAATACGCTGGTCTCCAGAACCCTGAGCCAGGGTTTGTTTCCTCACCACACTGCTTAAGATTTAGGTAGCTGTTAGTGCTACCTCCTCTTGACCTAGACTCATTCAATGACTCCGCCCCTCCTGAAAAGAGAGGGCGGGGACAACCATCGGCAGAAAGTGCACTGAGTGTGCGGGAGTGAAGCAGAGCGGTGTAATGGTAAATCTGTATTCCGGGGGTGGGAGGGGCATGTATGTGAGGGGAGGTCTCTTACAGAAATTCTGTAGAAAGGGGAAGGGGAGGTCTTTGCACCTTATTCATATTTATAATGGGTTCTTGCTCGCTGAAGTCATTGTTGATGTTAGTGGAGAGCCTGCGCGTGCTGAGAAAAGGGTTCATTCCAAGAGGCACTGGGTTGTAAATAAGAAGCATATGTTTGTTTTGTATTTCAACTTTCCTCGGTAACTGTACTAATGTTGCCTAATGTACTACGTTACAGATTATGACATGTTTATGCTCAAAGCTTCTGTCTTAAAATGTCGAACCGCTGTCTCATCCATTACATGCCAAAATGTACCTTCATCCAAGCATTATGAAAGTGTGGACATTGTAATAGTATAGATTGCATTGTGTATACTTCATGCATTTAAATATAAAGTTAAAAAAGCTATCAGCACAAACTGGCCTGCACCCTGTTTTGTTTTCTGTGTGAATTCTTGCACTGTGTGGATGCATACCTGAACCTCCTCTCTTTCCCTTTCCTGCTGAATACTGATGACTCTTGGTCTCTAGGAAGTGATTTTTATTTTTCATTGGTGTAAAAAAAAATGATTGCACACCTGTATTTGATTAGATTAGATTCAGTTTTGTTTTCCACCACCATGGAATTTGGTCTGTATGAAAAAGATATGTTTTCACATTTCCATGCCAGTGTATTTGCCCCCAAGCCTCATTCATTTGAAACCATACACAATACTTCTGGCTGGGTTTGATTAGATTCTTGTCCGTGTCGGATGGTAGTTCCCTCAAAGTCTTCACAACCAGTCAGAGGCATGTGACTAAAGGGGGGGAGGGCAAAGTTGTCCTTCTGCTCCCAGCCAAGGGCAGTGTAGGCATTATGCACATCTCAAAGCATGCTAACGCCAGTACGGCTTCACTGAAGATAGCGCAGCTGATGTGGCATCACAGCGGGGTTTCCTGTAACATATCTGCTGCTTAGACTGTTTTTTCCTCTCCTCAGTTTGGCTGGTTGTTTAGCCTCTGTGGAACTGATCCTGCAACCAAATGACTTTCCATGAATTCGATAATAAAGGCTTACATGACATGCCATGAATAACAATATTAGTTATGAATGTATAATAACCAAGACTGCACTGTACTTACATCAGCGTGTCTTCAGCCAAGGCCTTTATGTACATTAGATGCTAAGTGGATCATTTTTGGCCTGCCTCCTTACGGATGTGTAGGTTTAAATGATGAGTAGCAGACTCAAGAATTTAGTTGATTTAGACTACTAAACATTTTGTCAGTGCAAGCAAAGCGTTACGTGACAGGCAGCATTCCGGAAGGTCCACCCCCACACCCCACCCCCCCACCCCCACCCTTGTCACACTCGCCCACATTCTCTGTCACTCCCAAGAGCACGCAGCAAAATCTTGCAAGCGCTCACCACAGCATTATTTAGGCAGGAAATCCATTCACTTCGCTCATTTAAAAAACCTTGTGTTCCTTGCCTCCCAGATAACTTTGAGTTGTTTATGCTGACTTTCCCTTTCTCCAAATACAAACATGTGGCCTAGACATGTTTATGTGGCGAAACGCTGAATTTTAGAAGGGGGCCTCTTGGTGAAGAACGGCATGCAACACAGCCCCCATTAAATCTACTTGGCATATAATTTACACTAAGCTATATGTTGAGTGTTCTTGTTTTGGCTCCCCTCTGGATTGGCTACAGAAACACAGGCTCTCTCTCAGGAAAGTATAGCATCCAGGATGGTTTCACCTGGTAAGTGTAGCTGCCCTAGATGCTGCCTATATTACCTAAGAAGGCCATAGAGCTGATAGTCACATCTCTCTCTTTCATGGTCTTGGTCCTTTCTCTTCTCAGAGTCAAGGCTAACAAATGGAGTGCTATAACTCTCAGGAGCCCAGTGAACTTTCCACACTCCGCTCTGAGAGAAAGGGCATCGCACAAAAAAGAAGGGAAAACAGAACAGAAGCAGTAAAAACTGGAAGGGGGTGAAACCATGGTCACCAACAGAAGAGGAGCCGGCTAGCACTAATGAGCCGCGCTGATGCCGAAGCGGCGCTGGGAATACTGAGGTGCAGGGGAGCTCGTTCCATGACGGATTGCTCTGCGCTGAGCATGCGTTTGTCTCTGAGTTCGTATGCGCTCACACACGCACACACACACACACACATGCCGGCCTGTGTGTTCTCTCACTCTGTAGGTGATTTTACAATGGCTGCTTATGAGGCAAGATTAACAGCTCTTGTGTTCACCAGCTCACTGGTGAACCTGGACCTCTTACCTGTGGGACAGGTTATCATTCAGGAACAAATCAGATTGGAGCAGTGTCTCATTACTAATAACTAGCTGGTCAGAGGACACTTTCACCTTTTAAACTCTAGCACATTCATACTGAATACGCCCTCGACAAACAGTGTCATACTTCACACTTGGGTTTAAAATGGGTTTTAATATCATTCACTTCTCTCATAGGCCAGTTCTGTTGGCACACCCGTAAAAAAGAAGTGTTAAGTCTCCACTTGTTAGCCATCATGCACAAATAACAATTCTAGGACATCTGCTTCATATACTCATAGAAATGCTTGAAGACCATCTTTGCTTAATGGCAGCTCTGGATTGTAAACTGCAGAACACAACTACGGCATACTTTTGCTTTGAGGCACACCGGGAGTATGTAATATCCACAGGGGTTTTCAGCATTGAAGACAGTGTACAGCGAAATGTCTGTCTTTCAAAGGGAACAGAATAATCCTTTCCGATGTGGTGTTGAGAAGGCAGCCTCGGGGAAAGTATCAATCATTTGCTCATAGCCATCACACAGAACAAAAAATAATTACTTGCTGAAAGAATTTCTTGATCATGGCGAACTATTATAACATAATATGTACAAAACACCAGTTAAATATCTAATGAACCGCCCTTAGCGCAATGGCTGTAGACCATCTTGGCATGAAGTTGAATAATGTTTGGAGGTGTTCCAACAAGCAATGCATCCCCACATGGCGTTTACAGCCGTTCACATCTCCCAGAAGGATCTGTTCAAGCTCCTTGGTTACTGCTTGGTTCCAAAGGTACTCTATGGAATTGGAATCACATGACTTCAATGGCTAGATGAAAACTCCCATTCCCTCATCCACAAAGTATGCCTTTGCACAACAAGAAGTGTTCGGTACCTTTATCATGTTATTTGCCTGTCTAATGTTCTTCCTGCAAAAATCTTGGGCAAGACGATATTAATTGCGCAATTTATATGTTTCTGTATAATTGTAAATTTTGCTTGTCTGACAGTAAAATAGGTAAAAGCATATTTTTAAGTAGGTTTTTTTACGACAGCTTTGCTTGTTTTAACAAATGTAATTCGAATGCATGGGTTTTTTTTCCACTGCTGGTGTGGGTGCAGAAAGCAGGACACCAGCACAACTGTCCATGCTAATAATAAATAATAAATATCGTCCAGGTTATCTTTCTGGAGTGTTCTCGCATGCAAGAGAGGTCAATAAATGTGAAACATCCCAAACACTTAAAAATCTGGAGTGTCAGACTGTGCAGAGGGGGCCGTGTCCTCAGGCTCAGCAGAGGAAACTCCGCCCCTCCTGAGAACAGCCCCCACCCCCCACCCCCAACTGCTGTCATCACACACCTTAACCCGCCCTCCCGCATCCTATCTCTAAACCCTGTGAGAAGACCCAGTTCAGCACAAAGCCTTTGAAACGATCACCTCTAGGGCGGGCCAAGGCTACTCTCCCATGGACGACGCCACTTTTCTTGTACAACCGGTGTATGTGCCGTGGGAAACCTGCTACCGCCAGCGAAAGCAGCGAGCGTCAGCGTTACGCAATCCTACACCCACCGGATTTCTCACACAGCTAAAAATACCTGCGGCTCGGCCGGCTGCAGGAGCAGGGTGTGGAGGGAGGGAATGCATGTGTGGGGTTGAGTTGCAGAGCGACGCTGTATCCGAGCTGAGGACCAGGGTTCTGGGTTCGTTAGCGTCAGAACGCGCACACACCCCCCATACCCATTCAGCTGATGCAAGGAGGTATCATGCTGCCTCGTCACTCTTGGCCAAAATAGGGCTGAACTTGTTCGCTTGCGGGGGCTGGTCATGGCACCAGTTGCTCCAGATTGCTTTCCCAGATGTAAGCATTCTGTAAACAGCTTGGCCGTCTCGCATCCTGGCTCTCGTCAAGCATGTCACCGTCTGACGGTTGCCACTCGTGTGACTAAACGGGTGACTGCTGCAGGCCAGTGCAATAAACCAAAAGACCTCACAAGGCCCAGACTTCCTTAAATTGGGTCAGAGGAGGCACACAGTACTCACTCCATCATCACATATTTCTCTTTATATCTCAATTTTGAAAATCCATGTGATATAACCATGTGCAGAAATGATAATGTACCTGAGTGAAATGACACGTTCCTCTACATGTTCTCACAAAAGCTGGGTCCCCATCTGAGAATTAATCATTGTCTTATTTCTAAAAGTGACCCAGTTGGTGAAAGGCGATCTTTTAAGTGTTGGAAGCATGGTCACATATGTATTTGTGCCCAAATGCTATTTTAGAAGAGGGAAAAGCACCCCTCCTTAACATTAATGAAGGAAAAAGGTCATAAATACATATATAAGGTGCATACATATGTAAGCATATTACTCTGTATTATTGTATTGTATTCGGGAAGTACTGCAGTACCGCGTTGCCTTTTTATCCAGCAGCCTGTTTGGCTGCAGTGGGATCCATTTCCAGTGCCACAACATATGAGCATCATCTTCATCACAAAATACTTCACAACCGGATTACCTCAATCAGTAGGGCATGAATGATTGTTTACTCATAAATGTTGCCAAATAGCTGTCGTTGATCCTCCAGGCCCAACAGCATGCCTGTGATTGGCAGGTGTGTATACTCAATCACCTCTGTGCATTTCTCATGGTGTCGAGTACAGAAGCCCTATGACCCCCATACAAATAACTGCAAGTCATCTATAGCGATCCATTACCCGGACTGGGACCACAAAAACACCAGAAGCCAAGAATAAGTAACATTATGCATTTATTTTCTCACTTTAAGAAAAAGGTTGACACATAAGAGATTCAGCACTTTATTTTCAAGCATAAATTATGGCAGATACAGTGACAAACAAATCACCATGGTGATTTCTGCTACTTAATTTCATAACACAGAACTAGCAAACATCTACTGCAGTGATTTAAATCAGCTTCTACTAAAGCACAGCTCGCTCACAGTAGTTGTGCACAATCACCATTTTACATTGGATTTACTCTTTAATATTTCAAACTAAAATCTCAAAAGGAACTTTCCTTGGTATCATTTTATGTCACATGTAAAAGTGCGAGACACGTAACGCAGAACTTTTGGGCAGCTTTCACCTGCAGTCTGAATCAAACTGTAAAGAATAATATTTACAGCTAATATTTATTAGCATGATGGAAGTACCCCTCACGCATAAGACTCCACTTCCTTATAGTTTAAATAAGATAAAAACAAAAATGTAAACAAAGGGGCGTAGATGCCCAACAGAGTCACACATTTAGTTAAAAAGATATGTATACATGTATATATGTGTGTGTATATATAATATATACATACATACACTGTATATATTTGTTTATATATATGTGTCTATAAAAAATGCAAGTAGCTCTTCTAATGGTTATACATTCTACTAGGACAGTGTACATTCCAAACCAGCAAGCTTCAATCATATGTTGTGCATGGAGGACCAGAGGCCCCAATCCGAGCCTGAACGGCATGCGTCAGATTTCCTGTCTCTATCTACTTTTCACATACCTGATTCCATTCTGGCCCCACCATGTTCCAATTCATGCGCTGCTTACAGCGCAAACATGAGGAAAATGTGACGTTCAGCAATTAATTGTGCGAGCCTTGCTCCTGAGGAAACTGGATCCTGTTCTATTTCAGCTCTCCAGCTCGGAGCACACAAATTGAATTTCCAGCTCTCTTGTCCCATCTCACATATACTTTCACCATCCCCTCACTGGTAAATTTTTTTGTGATGCAGCGTGACACTTTTTGAACCACATGAAACACCACCATTTTTTAAAAATCTTTTATAAGTTATCAAAGTGTGGTGTTAACTTGCACCTTTGGATAGTGAATGAGAAAAAAGAAATGGAAGAATGAAGTTTACACTCCTCCATTTCGATTTTCTACTGGTGTGTGGTTTACTGATCACTGAAACGGCAAACCCAGACAGGAAAGGTTATGTATGTGTCATACCACAGAGATGTGGGAACATTGGCTTATTTGTCTTTCTGACTGAGACACAGGCTTGAGACTGTGGTGGGGGGGAAGGGTAGGGTAGATGGGCCTTTTACTGCCAAGACAACAAGAGGCCCAGGAGAATGTCCATGTCACTGCAGATTCAAGGGTACAGTTCCATTCTGAGGAGATCAGGGTATTCTGGGAAATGAAGTCTAAAACTCTTACCTGAAGCTGGCAACTGCCCAGGGACTGCCGGTGAAAACTGGCCTACAGCTAAATCAGGGCACAATGCATCAAGCATACAAAATAATGTTTCTTCAAAACTGTCCCGATTACATAAATACACTAATAAAATAAATATACATTACATTAAGCGCCTCTACATATGGCTGCCTCCAACTGGTCCCATACACATATATGTACCGTATGTACAGGAGTGTACAGGTTTGTTGCACACTGATCTCAGGCTTTATGTGTGAGGAGACCTATGTGCTGTGTGGCCCTGAGTTAAGTATTGCTAATGTGGCTTTGTGCTTGTGCCTTGAGTCTTGGAAGACATCTGTCTGTTTGAGCTCTCTGAAGAGAGATGATGGGTTTTCCCAAGAGAGGGCTTCCCAAAGAGCCACTTTTGCCTTGATAAGCTCCATTTCAATGTACACAAATTAAATTGTCAATGCACACAGTTAAAAATGAATCGCTGATGGCACAGCTATATGCACCATTTACTTTTCAGAATCAACCTAAGGCCTTCTCCAATATTGCTTATTTTAAGCCTAGTCTTCCAAGCCACTGGTGCAAGACAGAAAAACAACAAACATTAGCTTGTGTCCCAGTAATCTGAAATAAATTAAAATCTGTCTGTTAAAATTAAACGTTCTTATATACAAGCAAGCACTCATGCCTCAGCCTTCACAGATTTTATTTATGGTGCACAGACCAGCATCTAGCTGGAACGTCTCCACAGGCGACTGTGCGAACGAGTGCGGTTTCAACTGCGGCGTGCTCCGCTCAGGCGGCCGCCGACTTCGTGTCCACTGCCAAGTCTCTTGGACTGGCTTTCCTCAGTGTCAGCCTGCACAGCCTCCGTGAGGACACTGCAGCCTTGTTACTGTAAGCATGCTATGGCTTTCAATGTGGGCTAAAAAGAGACGGTAATTTTTGACGACTGTCCCTGCAACATTCTAATAATCATTTTTTTATTTCCACTCCCACAAACACCTTTGGTTGAATATGCTAAATCTGTATGTTCACATTAACTTTGGAATGTGGAAAAATCATACATGCTGAAAACATTATTTCCAATTTATACGTACAGATATTCATTTCAAAACAATGGTAAACAATGCCTGCAAAAAATAGGCTAAAAGTGGCTACTATTTGAAAATATTGTTTGGGATTGATGGAAGACTTGGAAAATACATTCAATGAATGAAGTTTAATAAATGGTGTTGCATTCCATTACTACAGTGAGTGTAGCGCAGAGATCACATTACTTTTCCCTTTTCTCTACGCGTAGAACTCAGTGTAAGCCTTCTCTTTGGGAATCAACACAGGCTCCAGTGGCTTGACAGCTGTCAATCATGCCAAGAAGCATTCATGCATTCAGTGCTAACACTGTCGACGGTGGGTAAGCAACTTCCGTGTATTACAATAGCATGTATAATTATGTCAAGGAAACGGTTTAAAAGAAGAATATCAGAAAGTTAAAGCATTTCATGCTTTATATTTACAGAGGACAGGACTGACTACTCAAAATATCAGAAATACATGATTTTGTTATGAGGTTACGTCATTGCAAATGGACAAAAAAATAGACTTACCACTGTTAGACTTACCTATGACTCATTCCTATACTTGTCAAGTCATTCACCTTGAGAGGTTATAATCTGAGGTTCATTTCTTTTGGTATTTTTCCATGAATGAAAATGAACAACATTCAGAACAGAAAAACATTCAAAATGGCTGACAGCACTCTACACAATGGAGAGCTCAAGTCAGATGTGCATGTTCTATAATATTTCAAAGATATTTTTTTAAGGCTTTGAGTACTAAACCTAAAATATATATATATTTTTTATGGATACTGAAGGAAAATGGCTGCGTTTCTCATTAGATATGAGTACAATTTTACTTACATCAGGTACTCATCATTTGACTTAAGCATCTAAATGACAGAATCTAAATATTTGATTAGGCCAAGATATATTTATATAAATGGCTTATACTCTGGTGAAAGTACCCTGTTACATAAAAAAAAAAATTGAAAAGTATTTCACAAAAAAGGCCCACAGTCTAAGGTTCAAGAGCCATATATGTGTAAAACGGATGGGACAATAATTTGTATTTAATGGTGTTTTTAGAAGAAACCCAAAGGAGGACTAGCGAGGAAAGAAAATACTTGGATGTATCAAAAATATACTTGGCAAATTTACTCCAAGCTCCAATCGGTTTATACATGTAGAATGACAATATGCAAATTTCGGACAACGTTTTCAGAAAACACCCTCTGGTGCACGTCATTGATATGTCTGGGAATTCATGGGAAAAAAGAAAATGTGAAAATTTGACACCAAGTCAAATGGCTGCAAGATTTATGTTTATATTATATTGCAAGGAGACTGTTGGTTTCAGTTAAAACATTTTTGGTTAATTGAAGGTGAACTCCACCTAAAATCTTCCAGATGCATAAATAATCTATTTTAGCATCAAGATTGACGAAAAACAGTCCAGTTTGCTTGTATGTCAATTACACTGTGAATGGAGACAAGTTCTACGGTATATCAGTCTATTGTTTCATCTTTGAATACTTTGGTCTTTTTCCTTGTTTGGAAGGATTAACTCCCCATAAAAAGAGACTGGTATCCAAAGACCTAGCATGTTGTCAATCTTATTATTTCACTATTTCGACACAAACTACAGATTTCTGGGGAACTATAAACTAACAAACAAATTAATGAATTTATTCTGATTAACACAATGTTTAGACATGCTGGTCTAACCAAGGTGGTTGCCAGATGTGTTTATAGATTTTTCTGTTGATTTACATAACTTCAGTTTGTATACATACCATGTTAGTATGTTTTTTTTAAACCATTAAACATTGTTTCCTAAACCAACAATGGTTGGTCGTATAGCCCCAGTGGGTAAGCCTGTCTCATACTCTTTGTGCTTTGTGGTGCAGTCATTCATTGAGGCATATGCGTACTATGCTATCTAAAATGTATTTATGCAATTGTATGCCACTGCTTTGCTTGGAAGTTGTCGTCGGAATTGTGATGACATGGCATCCTTCATGACAGTTTACTGTTAAATTTAACCTTCCCATTTCTATCCAATACACAGTGTTGATGAATGTCTAAATAATGGTGCAGTTCAATTTACAAATATTGCCTGGAAATAAATAGTTTGTTTTCAGTATTTAACATGTTATTTAACATTTATATTTTAATTACAATGCAAACTGGACCACTTCACAATGGTAGTTGATAAAAAAACATTTTAACACAAAACCAGCCACAGGTCAGAAGCAGGACAGACCATGAAAGGAGACGAAGCAAAACAAGTGTAAAATGGAGTGCCACTGCAACCAGGCAGTAAAATTAAAGGACATGCAGTCAGGTTGCCAGACTGTTACATGAATCAATCCTCTTACAGGATAACACAACTTAGCTAAATTCAAGTTTAAGACACAATGGTTCAAGTTACCACTGTAAGCTGGAGAGCTGGAAAACAGACATCCAAGTCAATGAAACTAGATGCTGAGCCAGCAGAAATGGAAATGCTAACAGACAGATTTGACGTGCGATGACTGTAACATCTCGAGAAAAGCCAAAAATGTACCCTATGTTGGTGAGGACCAGAACACTGTAACAGGAGCTTGGCAGCACCTCAACACATGCGTACTACGTTAGGGTAGATTGAGGCCAGTCTATTTTAGACTGGCAAAGGCAGGGATGAAGAAAGAACACATTCGATACTAAATTGCCATGTTTTGGAAGCTAATTTAGTACCAAGTCATGTTCCCAAGTAGACTTACTATTTGCCACAGATGGGGCACTCCTCCCAGAAGACTCTCACATTGATAGTGTATTTGATATCAGAAACAATGTGTCAAATGATTGAATTTTGGTGGTGTTCCCCTGTGATTTGCCCTTCCAGTGAAACAAGCCTGTTTGTCTTTGTTCAGAGTTGTCAAGCTGTGTATCACTATTTTTTTTGCAGCATGCTAGGAGATGGAGCTGTGGAGAGATGAGGGGTATGGATGGGGATTGAGGGAGGACTTTTCAGGGGGGGAGGGGGCAGGAAGGGGGCGGTTGGAGGTGCAGATGTGGGAGTGGAGCGGTCAAGGTGCCAGCTTCAAAGCAGAGACACTGTGCTTCTCATCACACACCCACCGGACAGACAGGATCAAGGTCCGAGGTGATTCAGTACACTAGCTGCCCAATAAACCCCAATAAACCTGTTAATTAAACCAAGTGAACACCACTGTTTTTTTTTTTCTTCTTATTTCGTTTTTTGTGTAAATAGGTCTACAGTGCAAGGGTGCACCAAGAGCTGTGCTTTCTGAGAGGAAGATAAACAGGAAGTGTGTGGTGTCAAAACAGGAAGTGTCATTAAAGGGCCAGGAGTTTGAGGAACACCTCTCCCCACCCGAAACGCCAGGCATCAGTCAAGATAGCTGTGCGCAGAAACGCTCGGGTGATAAGACACCTCGACACGTTGCTCAAGGCAAAGAAAAGGAAGCGCCACTAGACTACGGTAACTATCACTACAGGTAGATTCATAAAAGAGTTTCATATCACATGTACACAGAATACTCATTTAAATTTCCTTATTGTATATAAAATTGGAAGAAAGCTATAGGATTATGCTTACATTTCACTTTGCAATTCTAAAATAATTTATACCAATTATATATACATACGTACATAATATATTTCTATACATATGCATTTATAGTAACATATACCATAAATATATATGTATATATTTATAGTATAACCACACATACACACACACAAAGTGAATATACAATTGAAATGAAATATTGCAGTGCTGTGTTGGGTAAGACTCAAACATTCATATTGTTTCAAGTAAGCTTTAAGCTAAAAGATCAGGTGTATTGCTATATAATAAAGACCAAGTTCAGCCTTTGTTTTGTTCCAGCTGAAGTCAAATAAAGTATTGCTTTTTTCCTTTGATGGGATATATGCTTTATGTGGCAAGTGAGTCGAGTTTTGACTGTTCTGTGCAGTGGAGACAGCCCGGTCAGGTCGGGAGCTGTACGAGCATTTAGAGCCACACAACCTGATGGTTCTAGAAGTCAGAGAAGAGATCTTGAGGACCCAAGTGAATAATAAAAGGTGCGATGGTCCGCGGCTGGTAAAAGGGATTGTCAATGAAAAGACCACCTACAGTGAGGAGAAGAGCAGAGAGACTGCGATTAATGTCCGGACCTGCAGGAGGCAGCGTTTCACACTCCAGCTTGGATGTCTCTGCTCTTTCGGCTGTATGTGGGGTTTTCATTGCACTGGGGCGTCTCAGGTTAATAAAGACATCAACAACTGAAGTTGCACGGTTACCACTTCTGACAAAATCAACAAAAAAAAAAACAAAAAAACAAAACCAAAACAAAAAAACTTGGAGCTCATTCATTTGAGAGAAAGCAGAGAAATGTAATAAAAAATATGCAGCAACTTTGGAGTTCAGACAATGTGGTTAGTAACTCTGAACAGACAAATAAATTAAAGGTGATTTTGGAGAGAGTATAGTACAATGACTGCCATCGGGACGAGAGAGGGCAAATTTGTGGAACTACTTACAGGCACACTCTTTCCTGCAAAAAAAAAAAAAAAAGTAAAAAAAAAAAAGTACCCCTGTTGTGTTTCCCCCCATCCCAAACTCAAGGATGGACCACTGTGGGATTTTCCAGACGGGTGAAGCTGGAAATGTGGAGGTCGTTCTGAAGAAATATTGGTTGTCCAAATGGAAAAAGCCCACTGTGCCTTCTCTCGTCTGCGATGGCCCTGTCCCAGCCACGGGCCAGCACAAGCTCCTCTTTGACCTTTCACCCTTTCCACCCTGCACACAACTCAGACCCAAAAACCTCACGAATAATGACTCCAGAAAGGTTTTTTTCAGGTTAATCTGTGTTGGAAGTGTGGAAAATTAGACACAATAGGCGTTTTTTGGGATTACAGAGGAAAGCTGGCTTGTGTGGTCGACTGTCAGGTGTTAGAGGATGAGGAGAGAGGGGACAGCGTGGAGACACGCTGTGAGGTACCTGTGCTGGCCCATGGGAGAGAACAGGCTCACAGCTCACACTGACACTCACAAAAAAAAAAAAAAAAAAAAACAACAAGAACTGGGACAATTAGGTAGCAAGTCTCCATGGGTCCCTTGTTGCTGCTTTCGATTCTCCAGTACGTTGGAGTGATTGTATTGTGTACGGTGTAGGAATGATAGTGTCTTCCAGTTTATTAGAGTGCTTCTATTGATTGGTGCAGAAGTGATTGTATTTTCCAGTTTGGTGGAGTGTCCATTCTATGGTGCATGGGAGTGTTTCCATTTTATGATTGTGTGGGAGTGACTGTATTCTCCAGAATGTGGGAGTGTTTCTATTCTACATTGTGGCGGAAGAATCTGGTGTGCAAGTTTGCTTAATTGACTCTTCTGTGTGTAGGAATGTTTTGATTCTTCCCTTGAGTTGGTGCATTGAGATCTCTGTATGCGTAGGTGTTTTGGATTTTGAGATTGTGATTGACCAGTCTGATAGGTCTGTAAGTGCATTTTGAATCTCCGGTGTGCACTGTAGGAGCGTTTTGAATTTTCAGCGTGGGTGCATTTCAACTGTGGGGGAACGGTGGGGGAACCAGCCAACCAACCAGCCACATTTGACTGACGTATGAATGCAGGCCACAAGAACCCAATGTGCAGTCACTGACCAAACTGTTCAGAATCCGTACCAGAAACACTCCAAATCAATGAGCAAATGTCAGTCACGTCTACCCCTTTCCATGTGTTTATGAAGGCATGTTGATATAATTTGGGTGAAGGACAACCCCTGGTTGTGGTTTGGTCCAGTGGCAGTTTTTCCACAAATCATTTGTGTCAGTGGCACCTTCTTCAGTAAGTTTAATAAACGCATCTTCTGTCTGACAACCAAGTCAGGGCATAAACAGTTTGGATTTTTATTGAGTTGGCCAAATTGTGTTAGCGTCCAAAGCTATTATTAGCAGGTGCTGTTGAACAAAGGCAAGAACACATTTCTGCAAGCTTACTGAAGGAGTCCACAGGTAGGAAGGAAAGTGTACTAAAATGCATAAAACCACCAGCAGCACCGCTACGCTACTACTATTACACACCAGCACCACTGCCGTTACGCACCATTCAACTTCCTGTTCACTGCACCACTCACCACAGATTTCACCTACATCACACTTGTACTTCATACAAGCTAAAGAAGCAAGACCCAAGAGACTCCATACTAAGTGATCTAGAGTCTAGCCAGGAAGCTCGGGAAGTAGTCAGTACACCAGGCAATACTCAGCTGTTGTAGGAGATTTTTATTTGTTATCACCAGTATAATTATCTATACATCCTTCGCATAGCTCTTATCCTCTTTACAGAGTAAGTGTATGTGTCAAATCTCATGGCCTGTAAATCTCACCTACAGAAAAAACAGCAACAACAAAAAGGCTGGTATAATTTATATTCAAAGAATGAGGTAACATTTCACAGTAAAAATCCTTCAAGTTTCAAAGAACTTAAACCTGCAGTTTCATCAGTAAAAGATTAAAGTAGTAAGAAAGCAAAAACAAAAAAAAAATGCACTTTACAAATAATTTGCTGCTTAAGTCCTTATTCCCCCGTGTTGAGTCTGGAGAAGAAAATATATATTTTTCCCTTCTAAAATTCTGTACAGTTTATTAAGTTGGATGAATGTGTGTTTGGTGGGCCTCTGCTCTAAAAAAAGGAGTAGGGGGGGACGGGGTAGGTGGGCACTTTCATGACAGGCAACAGAAGCATTCTCTTGGGTAAACCTAGAGAAGAGAAACGAAAAGAGGACTCCACATAAGTTCAGCGGTCCAGCCAACCAATTCAAAAACCCCAATGTTGTGCTAGGTACCATGTTACTGAGCCAAATCACTAAAGTCCTACAGAGATCACAGACGGAAGGAAAAAAGAAGGAAGGGATAAAGTGAGGGAGATCAAGGGAAGGGAGAAGACAGGAAAGAGAATTTAGGGACAGAGAGAGGAAAACAGGTCTAGAGAGTAGTGAGGCAGAGTTATAGAAAGAGCAGACTCTGTGAATTTAGTTCTGAGCCACAAGAGTGAAACAGAAAGACACTTCAGTTATGCATCTATTGATCTCTCTGTCTGTCAATTAATATCAGTTTGTATCTATCACCTGACATTACTCTCAAATGAATCAAACGCAGATTAGTAAAAGACATGCAATTGAAGACTGAATGAGTTTCACCTTTATCATTACGGCTTGGAGATACTGATCAATACATGAAATATCACTTTCTACGAACCTTTCCAAACAATAAATTATCAAGTAATAAATCATTACAAGGACTCTTGGAAGAAAGGGTCTGTTCCAGCAGGCAATATTCACTACAAACAACTCAACAAAAAACTGAAGCAATACACTCTGTATTCTTGGTACTCATCCTGGTACTCATCTTGGAATAAGGATGTTTAACATTCATTTTTATGACGTGTATTCCTTCTGCAAAATAGTTTATTTTAGCTTTAAGACATGTTTAGCTTCAATACTGAAACGTCTGTCGGCAAGTCCCTTTTAGCAGAAAAGCAATATTGGAAATGAACCTTAAACATTCTTATTAAGATAAAAATGAGAACATAAAAACGTTCGCGTGATCTTTGCAGTGCATTTGCTGTAAAACTCCAAAGCATGGTGCAGTAACACTGCATAATGTTTGTTTCAATAAGACAAGAGCGGTAGAGTTAGGCACCGAGTGCCAACACTGGCAGTGATGGGGTGGGTGGAGGGCTTGTTGACGGCTGCTGTTGGCTGGTTTATTGAGTGGCGTGCTGAATGCATGTTTCTTGTGGCCTGGGTGTTTGTGTGCATTGGTCTGGTTTTGCAGTCAGGACTGTGGCTGTTCTTCAAGGGGAAGGGGGGGGGTTCTTGCATCTTTTCCCATTAAAAGAAATCACAAAGCAGCAACAGGAGGCAGAACTTCACAGCATCAGATGACTGTAGTGGGATTACCGACATGCAACAGCTTTCAGAAGCAATAAGACACGTTATCTTACAGCCAAATACCAGACTTCCTTCATCGCTGAGCGACACATGGGGCAGCTAAAGGAACCGTCTTTATGTGACAGGATGAGACCAGGGCACAGGGACCCTCCAGGCTGGGGGAGGGGGGGTTGGGCTTCTACAGCCAAAAATCTCATGCTTTGTTCTGTTAGCGTGAGATGCCCCTCTCACAAAACCCCGGTCACCCCCTGTACATAAGGCTCATTCAAAGCATCCAGGAGAAGCAGGCAGAAAGGATTTCCAATGCCATTCAGAACACATGTGTTCTACTGTTGGGTTAGAGATAACAGGTTTCCCTGTGCACTGTGTGGTGTTGAGTTAGGTTTGTTGGATTTGTATCTGATCCATCTCCCTCTCCCTGTCATGTGTCTGTCCTGTACTTTGTGGTGTTCCACAGCACTGGAGCTAAATCGCTGGTATCTGAAGTGTCTGATCGATCGGGTCGAGTGCTCCTTGCTGTTGTGCTGTGCTCTGAAGCGGGTACGCGAAACTGTAGCGTGGGCATGTGTTGGAGCTGTATGGTGACTGGGTAAGCGTGGATCTGAGGGTATGTGTCGGGCTGTTGGGGTGGAACGGGGGCATGACCCTGTGAGCTCTGCCCTCTGTGTGGTGATGGCATTGGAGGCCCAGCACCCCAGCGTCACACCGTATGCAAGGCTGCTTTGAATGGGGTATTTCTATTGGCTGTACACAGCAGGACTACACTGAGGAGCTGCGTCCAGAGTCAAGATGGAGGGAGCAGGCAGACTGACGAGCAGCAGTTGGACACTCAGGCGAAGCGCAGCGAGGCTTGCTCCAACCACAGTAAGAACCAAAAGGTTATGATCGTTTTTCCTCTCTTTTTTTTCTCCGCAAATACCAGATTCTAAATTTTGACTTCTCAGGGTTGTTTTGATAGGACTGTCATTTCCGCTACCACCTCTTACACCTGTCGGGGAATCGTGGGCGGTAAATTTGGGACACTACACTCTGAAAATGGGGTACGTACCGTAGGCTGGGGCTGCAGCAGCGCTGTACCCATATGGGGTCCCGTACCCTGTGAGCACACGTTGGAGAGACACATTACCACCCATGTAGCATTACAGAAATGCCGAACAACTGCCTCTCTCACACACACAAATACATAAGTACACACAAATGCTCACACACACAGAGTGAACACACACATGCAATACATTCTTATACATGTATACAAGCTACACATACATGTAGACTACCATACACACCTAGACATACTTTCAAACACTGCATACATAATGTACACAACAAGAGGCATGCACATTTTTAAAATGTAAATCTCAATATATACAGTGCATGAAACATATGCAATCCTTCATGTAACACAAACACACAGAAAGCGTGTGCTCACACACACCTGGTGTGACGTATCCTGGCGCTGTGGCAGCGCTGACGAATGCTCCCCTGGTCAGGGCCCCCCTTCCTCGACCCCTGGCAGCCTGGGCAGCGATAGAAGCAGCCGCAGCGATGGCCCCTTTCGTCTGTCAACGCAAACACTTGCCCATTTTTATATAGTCACACAACTACTCATTTAGTTATTGCTGGGTGTTTCAGCTGGAGGAAGGAGGAGTCTTGACTGGGTTCTCCTGTTGGACAGGCTCACCACTGACCTGAGGGATGATCTTCTTCTTCTTGTTGCCGACGGCGTTGGGTCCGGAGAAGAGCTTCTCCAGGGCGGCCAGGGCAGCGCTGGCTTTCGCCACCTTCTTATTGGGCCCTGCCCCTCGGAACTTCTGCCCATCCACTTCCACCTGCACGACACGGGCACACAAACGATTGGGCGAGGGCGACTCACAAATGATTGGGCAACTGTCAGGATCAGTGTGTTTGGTGAGCTGCACGGCTGGTTGCATCAGTGGGTGACGGAACATGCCCAACGGTGTGGAGCGAGACTGTGTGTGCATGTGCACTCTGCTCACCTCCATTACGAAGCGCTTGTCATGACTGCCCCCGCTCTCTGATATGAGCTCGTACTTCAGTCCTCTGCGCTTCTCGTTCAGTTCCATCACTGGGTTTTTACCGCTGGCAGTGAGTATAGGACCCTGAGTTCGTACCTGTTTCCGTAACATTTAACGCAAAAGTGAGCATTACCACCAAAAAGATGAACAAAACATTCCACACAAATCCTTAATTACTGTATTGATAGAAAATGAACAAGATAAATATGCTGACAAAGTAAACTGTGCTTCTATTAAAAAAGCATTTTCACCCTGTTGTGAAGACTGCATCAGAGAGCTGTACATTGGTGAGGTACAGATTTATACAATGTTAATACAAAATCACCCCCATAGGTGCACTAAATTAATTTCAATTACAACGGAGTAAGCACTGTACCAGCACACTGGGATCAATCTGTTTGTGATCATGGATGCGCACTGCTTTATTCAATTATTTTTGTGATTACGGCATTTTCTCTTCAGTCTAAATGCATAAGTAATACAGTATCCTCACAGACTTAAGTATCATACAGGAATAATGGCACACTTCATACTTCCATTTCAGTAATAAACTATACAGCAATATAAACTGCCAGGTAAACATATGTTACAATACTACTTTTATTTGACTGCCATAGAATGCTCATGATATGAAAGAATGCACAAAGTTGAGAATTGTGTGTGCGTGTGTGTGTTCCATATTGTGGCATCCGTCCAAACCCTTGGAGCAGAGCTGAATTTTTAATGAAAATCATTAATGCAAGAAGGAAAGGCAATCCAGTGGAGTAGAAACAACATCAGGCCAGACCCTCTTTAGCACATATTACATGTCCACTGACAGCTGGTCATTACTGGCACACCTTTGTGTGTGTGTGTGTGTGTGTGTGTGTGTGTGTGTGTGTGTGTGTGTGCTCTGCTGATACACTGTCCTTACCTCCAGTGTGTTTGAGCTGTCTGTGGTGGAGTTTGACGTGTTATTGCTTGAGTTCGTGGACATCTCACTCTTCCCCTCCCCGTCCGATTTCTCGTCAGCGCTCATGGAGTCCAGGTCATTGTCGAACCCTGTCGGGTACCCCATGGCCTGCAGGACCTGGAGGGAGGAAGTCTCAAGAGTTCTTACTGGTATCAGGAAGGCATTTCACCATATTTCCCGGCCTCTGACAGTTTGCGCTGAGGATGGCAGTTCAGTAGTGGGGCTGGAAAAACACACTTCCCCCTGCGCCGGCCCACCGGAGCACATCTGTGCGAGCCCCGGGTGCCTTATCTTTTACGTAAAAATGGCAGCAGAGCAAATGGACGGGAACGTGTTCTCTCTGACCCAAATTGGTGATTGTGCTGCAGCTGGAGAACGTGCCTTTTAAGGGAATCAGAGGGAAAAGAGGATTATCCCAGCTCTGTGTTGGGGAGTGCCTCTTTGTTCAAAAGCACTTTGGGATTACATGGATTTTTGTTTCTCTTTGCCATGCCCCCCTGGGTTGGGGGGGGGGGGTGAGAGGATGCACCTCTCAGGCCACTAGGCGCTATACCTCAAATTTCCCAAACTCCCCCACCAACCACTAATCACTCATATTCTGCCACCTGCCTCCATCAGCTGTGACCTCTGACCCCTGGTGCTTAGAAACTCCACACCTTTGACCCTACCAAGCCCCGCCCTGGTTACCTTGACTGCCACGTGCAGCTTGGCTGTCTTCTTGGAGGACCCTGAGGCTTCGTACACCGTGCCGTCCACGTCCACAGACATGGTGAAGACGGGCGCGTGGACTGGGCCGGACTGGGACAGCAGCTTGTACTGCAGGCCTGGTCGGATCTGGTTTAGCCGCATCAGCGCGTTCATTGGTTGGTTGGTGTCTATTGCTTTACTGTCGAGGACTGAAGAAAGGAGATAGTTAGAAGGCGTTCTATCACATGTCCTCTGAATTCCTTGTCCCTCAGACATGATGAACGAGCAGACGGGAACAGGTGAGATGAGCAGCTGGTGGGACTGTGAGGGACGGGGGCTGGGGGTTATTTCAGGGCCTCTCAGTTTCTCAGTGACTGGCAGGGAGGACCATGGAAATTCAGAAAAAAGGCCAGTAAACATGTGAACTCTAATCAGCTGCATCCCTCTCTCTCACTTTCTTTCTCTCTCTCACTCTCCTTCACCTGCTTTGAACTTGGAGAGCTGGCAGTATTATGGGCATGCAGTTTCTGTGAGAAGAAATTTAATTCCTCCTAAATGTATGCCCTTTTCTCCTTTTCTGGTTAGAGTGAAGTGGAAGCTGGTCAAAATGCTGACTGCAGACCTACCCTGCTTTTTTAAACTGATTTATTGTATGCAGAGAAAATGCTAAATCAATGGTATTGATTTCTTAATGGTTATCAGCCTATAGAGTATAAAGGGTGTGTGTATGTGTGTAAGCACGTGTGCATGTGATTGTGTGTGTGAAAGAAATAAAGTAAACCCACAAACACCCATCTGCTAACCAAATGCAGTTTTTCCTCTAGACAACATCCTTATGACAACAAATTTTGAATGTATTCAACCATTTTTTATAGAAAATTCAATCAATGTACCTATGGACATCTTAAGTGTGATAGCTACAGAAATGTAAAGTCAATAAATTCACATTGAGCAGCTTTAAAGAACTTGTGCTTTCCCCAAGCTGGATGGATCTATCACTGAGTCAGTCTAGCCTTGTCACTGGCAAAAACAACTAGCCTTTGCTGTCAAACACAGAAAGGAAATGAGGTAAGAGCCGAAGAGATGGGAGACAAGGATGGGAATGACTTGAATGTACGATAACAGCACACAACTCACTGGCTCATGAGAAGGCCCATATGGCGTTTGTTTAAAGAACAAAGGAAATGAAAGTCTCTGTCTGGTATTCTGGGATATTATTGCAGCTGGAGAGCTGGACATCTGTGAATGGTGTGGCTCAGCTAAACCTGGGCACTGCTGCACATGGGAGGGACCGTGCAGGTGGAAGTCACCTTTTCTCAGGTTGCGCTTCATCTTCTTGATGAGGTCTTTGTCATCCATTGTTCCGTCCTCATAAGGCCTCTTCAGCCCTGTCCCTGAAAGCAGCAAAAACAAGACAGAGAGCTCATATGACCTCTGAAATGTCTACAACAACACTGCCTTCTATTTTAAAACTCCAAGCCTCTCTAAATACTGCAGAGAATCAAACATGTGTAGGTGCCCGCACACACACACACACACACACACACACACAGTCTAGACTGACAGACAGTATACACAAACATGTGCACATACACACAATCTAAAGAGAAAGACATAAAGACAGACACATTGGCCATCATACACACCTTCTTTATCTGACCACAGGAATTTCTGGGAGGGTTTGCTCGATGGAAGAGGATCCATCTCCAGGACCTTGTAGATCTGCCCAAATGCCAGTAGCCTCAGGGCATGCTGGGAAAAGCAGGCATGAGCAACATTAGAGCAGCACGGGAGAGATAAGAGCGAGGCTTGCAGACTTGGGGCCAGTCTGCGCAGGAACCACAGGGAACTGGGCCCACACTGGGCTCAGACCCAAAACCTCTGCATGCCTCCAACACCAACCACACACTCCCCCGATCTCAGCTAGAACAACCACATAGTCATATCCGAGAGGCATGTGTACGCCATGGCAATTCATGTTGTTATTCTCTATAGAACACACTGCCTTAAGAGACAGTCTGCACTCCCATCACTGGCATGTAGAGAACAGGCCTGAAAACATTGCATTACAATAACTGCTACTTCTCACGGGAATCTACTGCTCTTTACAAAAGTTTCATATTCCTAAGGTTGGCTTTGTGGCTCATTTTGCCTGAGGACACTCCTCATTTAACCCTGTCATTAAATGTAATGAACACAGAAGAGATGTAAAATGACAAAGCAGCTGAGTTGAAAGTTTTCACATGCTGGGTATCCAAATGGCCATGAGGCAGAGCCCCTCTTCTTTAAAATTAACAGATGACCAACATTAAATGTGAATACTAGCTGTATTTTTACTGTCCTTTGAGCCGGTATCTCTCACATTAAAATCTCTAACATTTTGTTTAATATCGGGTATCTGTCTGCCAGCATCATGTCAAAATCTAACCTCAAATGGCCTTAAAAGTTAATGAGGTTGAATTGTTTAAAGGAAACCTGACAGAAAGACTCACTGATGTTGAACTTTTACTGGTAGGATTTTTAATTACCGAATGTCTCATGTACGATTTTTACACACAGATGGTTGTCAAAGTGTCTTCACAATGATTATAAGTGAGCATTTAGCAGCCAAACCTGACTGAATGCATTCAACAGAATCAAAATGATTTCACCCTGCTTTGCAGGGTGTGTGGTTAAATGCTGATAAGTTCTGCTGTACTCTACTGCTCTCCTGGAACCACCGATTTCAGTAGGAGTGGACCCGTGTGAGAGCGATAAAGTTACAGGAGGAGGCGGTAACTTAGCAACTGTTGCTGAGGTGGTAGAAGAGGTCCCAGCTGTTAGGCGGGCGGTCCCCAGCAGAGCCCCGTACCCACGTCACTCTGGAGCCCATTCTCAGCCATGGTAACCAGCATCCTCACAGGGGCACATGTGCACGCAGATACACACTCACAGAGAGGCGCGCTTCACAAAAAACTCATCGTGCACAGACACACATAATACAGTGTGTCTCTGGAGTCCACTGCAGAATAACTGACCTCATTTTCATGCTGGGGTATTTTTATATTCATACAGGTTCAATGTGGTGCATTCTCAGCCAGCCTCCCTTCAATGTTTGATTCACGCAGGACTCATTTTTAATACAAATCACTTGTGCTGCAGTGCAGTTGACTCCTGCTATAATCTAGCTAGCATGATTCACTCCAATCAGTGTTTCTGGTCGCTCTCTCTAGGGGCGGATAAAAGTGCTTTTGGTACACATCTCTGTAAGCCAGCCGTCTCGCTGGTCGTGGGACCCACGTGCTGCCCTGCTGTTTTCCCACACTCATCAGAGAGGAGAGCGGCAAGGTGCTGCTCCTCTGGGGAATGGATTCTTCTTTCATCCGGGCGAAGGCAGTAATGATGACTGCCGACAGCGTTGCCACCGCTGCTCTTAACAGGGCTCTAATGCGCTCGGCACTCACTGATAAGGAGGCTGCATTTTAAAGAGTTCCCATGTCAGGCACTCCTTTAATCTGCAGTGTCTAGATGAGATAAGCCGGGCTCGCGCTGCCCGCCTCCGGGCGCAGCGCCTAGGCATCAGGCTGGACGTGTGGCGGAGCTCTGCCGTCCACGGTTTACCTGGGCTCGCCTCTTACCTGTGCGCTGTATGTGATGGCTTCTGCCTCTTCGGCCATCATGGCTGCCAGCGTGTCGGTGGGCTCTTTTTCGCAGGGGTCGTGTAAACCCGGTCCACCTTGGGGAAGAGAATGTAACAGGGCGTCAAAACAACTTCAGCAAAATACATCCTGTCTTTCTGTCTTCTGCAGCAACATTAATCAAAATTAGTGAAATGCATTTCCTGGGCTTCACAGTCACTTCCTGCAGCGTCACTTCCTTTCCTCAGAGACCGTGCTGCTCACGGACGACGCGACTTCCTGTCTTTCATAACTGTATTGGTACAGTACAGCGTGATTTCCTGTCGTTTCAAAGCAGCTCAGGCACGAGTGCGCCTTCATTTCCTGCTCTCCGCAGCAATAATATTCCGTGTCCTTCAAAACAACATTGTGCATGAAGACACTGGATCTCAGAGGGGACTGGGGGAGAGAGTGCAGAGGATATGGGCACACTTCTGGCATAGTGCTGAGGAACTCAACATTAACAGTGTCCTGTGTGGGCTAAATGCAGCAGAAAAACAGAAGGGAAAATCCCCTGTATAAGCCACTGCAAATATTTATCTTGGTCTGACAACCTCGTGGCTGGAAAGCCCATTAAAACCTGTTAATCCCTGGCACTCCCTGAGCTTTCAGGTGAAACCCGGGCCTTGGGGAAAATCATATCAGGCAACGCTACAGCGTGCGCTTCCTTTAATCACAGTGTGTTCCAGGAATCACGCTGCAGCCAATGACTGGGGTTGTTAGTGTTTCGGTTGGTATGTAGGCATGCTGAAGGGGCTTGCCTTGGCCCCTGCCCGCTAACACTCACCTGGGAGTAAGATTCCAGAGGCCAGGCACTCCATTACCCTTCGGAGGGCCTCGCCAGCCCCCAGCGGCCGGTTACACGTGGCGATTGCCTTCTCGCAGATCAGCTCCAGGGGCTTTTGGGTGGGGGTGGAAGAGGGGGAGGAAAGGCAGAGGATCAGAGGACGTGTGGACAGAGGTGCCACACTCACTTAGGCCCTGTTTATACTGACTGCTCCTAACAGGAACCCTTATGTGGCCTGATCTCTGTTCAACTCATGTTCACCTAAGTCTGAGAACACAGTGCAGCAGGAGTCTTTCCATTGGAGCGTGAGGAAAAACGTTGTTGGCAGATGGACGCAACTGTTGTGCAGGGAGAACCGCTTCACAATTTCAATTAATGCACGCACAGATAAATGCGCCTTGTTATCATCCCGAACACACACCACCCTTGCAGCTTCTGCCCTGCTGTCTCACCCTGTCCAAACACTCACCCAGCCCTTAAGAGGTTCCCAGACTGGCATCCGGTTGCACATGTCTCTGAGAATCCGCAGGACAATCACACAAGACTTCAACCCGTTTACTCTGGCCTGGGGAGGGCAGACAGACATGAGCTCAAGTTCAGGGGTTGTGGGGGAGCAGGGGGGAGACTAAAAACACAGGGAGAAAATACAGCAATGCTTTTACATCTCATATCTCAAATGGGCTGAATGGCCAAATCATGCAAGAAATTGAGTTGCGGGGAGGTGTGGGGAGGGGGGAGGGAAGATTGGGGGGACAAAAAAGTCACAGAGAGCATAAACAATCTTTCTCTCATTTTTTTTAGAAAAGCAAGTAAAAGCAAAAGTAAAAGAAAAAGTGTAACAATTGCTTTTGTAGCCTCATGATAAATGTTTTTTTCTTAGCATGGAGAAAGTAGATGCACTGAACAGGAGTGAGGCGGAATAGAGACATTTTTGGGTTCTGGCCGATACAGGGGTTAGGGATGGGGAAGTGGGAGGGGGAGAGGGAGGGGGGTGGAGTTTGGGGGAGGAGGGGGTGGGGTTGGCGGCTCCATGTCACAAGGCTACAATAACAATGAGGTAAGAACAGAGAGCCAACCTGGAACCATTTGGCATGTCGCAGAGACGCCAGCGCGACCAGGCATCGCTGCCGGTCCAGCACGTCGGACGGATCTTTCAGCTCAACATTCTCTACTGGTGAAAAGAACGGGATATATATAAAACAAAAAGGACAGACACAATTTGACCAAAGGGGGGCGGGCAGGTTTTTTTTCTGTCACCGCACTGGGACAGAGGCAGCAGGGGCACAGCGCCTAAATATCCGCTCGTCTGACCGCTGGGACGTCAGAGGTGTCTGTCAATCTCGCGGTCAGCGGTCCAGGTGATGCTCGCTACCGCTTCGACCGCCTGTACGAGAGCGGCGTGAGCACGCGGCCTGAAGCCGAATGCCCACCGCTCTCCAGCGCAGACTGAAAGATCTACTCATTTCACTGGCTGATAATTTTATCTTAAAATAAGACTGTACAAGATTAATATTCTTAATTGTCTCTAATGATTTTCCCCCTTATGAGAACTGAAATCACTGCATCTAATTTTCAAGCATTTTTTTGCCAATATTAATTAAAAGATTTTTTCAAAAACTAAAAAAATGAATAGGTAATATAATTAGAGAACAGTAAGAATATTAATCTTTTGTACTCCCACTTTAAGATAACCTTGAGATATGAATTTTTACAAATGTTTTTTTTTTTTTTTTTTTTTGGCAAGTGTGGCCACAGCTGCGGCTGTACCAGATTAGTGCGTTTACACAGTGCAGGAGGAAATAGAAGCAGGACGGTCGTCACTCCAGGGGCTCAGAAAAACCTAGAGAGCAGGACTGAGAAATATTGATCTGTCCCTTTTAGCACATGCCAGATCCAAATTAATTTCTGCACAGTATTGAGGCCCATGTTTATAAATACATCATTGAATGGAATGGCACCAAAATCGTAGAAGAAACAAGTGATCAATTATTTAAAACAGGCTCAATAAATTTTGTGTCAAGCAAGCGCAAATGTATTTCTGCAACTTCAATGGCCACTACTGCAACACCGGTACACTGTGTACTTTTTCACCTCCAAAAAAGTTTGGTATATGACAAACAGATAAAGGAGGACTCACTTTAAAAACTACATAGCCCATGTGGGAAATCAAATGACACTATGAAATGACAGGCTGTCGAGAGCTTTCTAATACTTGTCAAAACTGAACTTTGAGGATTGCAGAAGCTTAGGTAAAACACTAATAATCACTTATTTTTAGTCTTAATATATTTCCTAATGTTTTTATCACACAAGATTTTAAAATATTTTTAAACTGACAGCAGTTGTTCAAGATTGCTTCTCATATAAACAACACAAAATTGCACCCTAATGGTGTGAATGTTTCATTCTGAGCATGAGAAATCCGACTTTCAATTCTGCTGTCAAGTCTGCCAACATCAATTTTAATGGCTTAATATCTACTCTTTATATGCATTTAATCACTAAAGTTTTATGTTGCTTCATTAGAGAAAATCAAACAATTGATTTTTCAACAAACTTTATATAATTTTAATTGAATGAAATATTCATTTCAAGCACAGAATTACTAAACCCTTCGAAGACATATAATTTAGATTTAAGAATGATGAATAATTTAGACTTAAAAAAATTAATCAAAAGTTTTACTGAATACTATATGAAAGCACAGTACACCGATCTAATATTTTTTGTTGAGAACAGTGCTTGGTCCAAGTAATATAGTGCTATAATGAGTTTGTAAAAGACTATTTCGTTATTAATACTGAGGAGTCATTAAGGATTAAATCTGATATCTATTCCATAAACAGATCAGCTTGACCGTGTACCAATTCAAGTCATGAATTCTTGCAATACCAATTTGTGGCTGTGTAAGATTGAGCAGTTTCTCACTCGGACAGGGCCCTTGGCCTGCCAGGGAGAATACGAGAGGCCTGCGTGTGATCTACGGCTCTCCTGAATCATTGCTCATTTCGCACGCGCACTCTGAGTGCCACGGCCGACTGACTTTGGGAACAGATCGGAGAATTCAGTTTTCTATCGATCTCAGCCTGCATCCCTTGGTTCCGAGCCCTGGTGGAGAGACAGAGCGCCGTGCTGGAATTCCGCATCCCGCAGGTGCAGCAGATGTTTATGTTGTGTGATGGGGGGTCAGGGCCTCGACCTTCACCGCCCCACCCCCCCACCCCGGTTCCGGGCAGTCACTGCCCGGCTCTTTGAGTGACACCGGGCCAACATAGGCATCTGATGGTGAGAACATCACATTTGAAAAGAAGGGTGGAAAAGCTTTTTGCAGATGAGTGGTTAGGGGCTGGCTTTCACCACCCAGGGGTTAGACTGGACAAAGTGATAGCCTGCAGAACGCACACTGCAGAGGGTCACTCTCTGCTTTTTTCATTATACTTTCCTTTAACAATCACACAAAACTGGATTTCAGATACTTTGATTATTTTACAGGCCCATTCGCTTTTCCCTTAAAGGAGACAGGCTAACTGCTCACCCGCTGAACATGTCGTCTCAACATCAAAAACTGTTTCGCTTATATAGTAAGCATGCCGTTCTGCAGTTTTACTGACACTTTGTGCAGGTGCTACTCAATGGGAAGATAGAAAGATCAGGCAGTGAGTATGAAGAGGTTATAGTGCAATAGGATCCTTCAGCACTGGACCAAAGGCCTTCATGTTCTGACCCAGGAGATGGTGGAGAATGTAGTTTAAAGACTCATGAGAGTAAGAAATTGTGGTTTTAATTAAATATCTTTTCTTTGTGACCAGTGTCAGTCAGCTTCTGAGTATAAGGGTTACTTTGGCGCCAGCACTGACTTAAGTGACTAATCTTATAGGAGGGGATAAGCCTTTTGAACATGAATAGCTGGGGAAAAAAATGGTATCTCAAACTTCAAAGTGCACCGCCTCCACTTCTTACAGAGGATACACTACATTTCAACAGACTGGTGGCTTATGAGCTGAAAATTTACCCCAGGGGAACCTCACTGGATCTGAGAAACACTTGCATAAATGGCCAAAGATTTCGAGTATGCATTTCCCAAAAGCTCACCAAAGAAGGGAAATAGAGTATGGGATCATAAACTTTGCCATGTCATTGTACTTAGCAGAGGTGAGAACAAGCCACACCTTTTCATCCCCAATACACTCCTCAGCTAAAAGCAGGCATGAAGGAACTAACCAGTTCCGAGAAATGTACAATAACACACCAGTTTACGTCATTGCTTTTTTGCCCTGATTGTTAAGCCATAAACTGGATCAACGCTGTGGACACCAACTGGATGTGAAATTATGGGATGCACTTCTGAGCAGGAAGCAGTAAATAAAAGAGCACGAGCAGTGTTCAGTAGTTAATGGGAGTCAGGATCCTCATATGGAAGTGTTTTTGGTTTCTTGTAAGACTCTGGTGGCTCTGGAATAGCAGCCCAGACTGGAGGTAGGCAGAGGGCAGCGGAAGAGGACTTGGGGACAGGGGGTGGTTCCAGTGGCCCTGTGGCCCCATGAGGGGCTGTTTTGGAGCCAGTGACACAGAGGGGCCAGTTGGTCAAAGGTCTGAGAGAGTCCGGTGCGGCTTGGCGGGATGCCAGGGGACAAACCGGGGGGGGGAAACTGAAGCCACGGGGTGGGGAGTGGATAGTGCTCTGAGGAAAGGGTTAGCCATCCTCCTCCTTCTCCTCCCTCCCCCTTACACTGCCCAAAAGCAGTTTTTCAACAGCACAGCAAGTCCCAAGCCTTGTGAGTTATTTAAAGGTTGACACTGGAGCTTTAACAAGCTTTATCCCGCTTGGAAAGCAGGGGGTCAGGAGGTCAGAGACAGCCTCTCGGCCGTCCTACCGCTGTGCTCTGAGGCCAGACCAACATCAAGAGGAAGAGAGGGGCACACACAGTCTTCCCTTCTCACTTACCTTGAGCTCACTTCTCCTTTCCCATTCCCCGCCCCCAAACCCCCTTACTGTTTGTGCTCAATTACTGCTTATGCGTCAGTTTCCACGGTGACTGCATTTTTTTGGGAGAGGGGCTGGTACCCCATTATTCTTTTTAGGGGAAAAGGCCACTTTATAATACCGCAGTGCAGTCCTGTATAGATGGACTTGTACTGGTTTCAACCCCCAGTGGGACAGAAATAAATACAGACAGGAGAAGGGGAGGAGAAGAGGAGGAGCCCTGTGTGTGCATGTGCGTGTGTGTGCGTATGTGTGTGTGAGCATTGTTCTGACCTCGGAGGAGGAAGAGGGAGGTGGAAGGAAGATGGATTTCAGTGTGTAAGTATGGGTGAGTATGGATAGAGACATGAGTGGAGAGGTGGAGGAAAGATGGAGGCTCACTGGTGTGTTTTTTCATCCTCCCCTCTCAGCCAGGAGCACATTCAGCTGGGAGCTTTGCAGGATAACAGAAGGCTCCACTTTCAGATCAAAGCTCCTTGTGTCCCTGTGGAGTTGAGCCAGCAACATGCCGGTGCTACTGCTGCTGCTCTCTCTCCCACCAGTACTAATGCCAATACGCCATCTCACCCTCTGCCTGGCTCCCTCCTTCCTTCCCTTCATCTCATAGCATCTCCATCTCTCCCTCTCCACATACAGGCAAACCTCGTTCCCTCCATCTCTCACAAACTCCACTGTGGAGAACGACGCGAGGCGAGGGCCTGGAGGAGGGGGGGAAGGGGGTTTCATGGCTGTTTCCTCGCACATACAGACACCGGTGGGACAGTGGCGAAATGGGGGGGTGGGGCCCCAGGTACCTTCGTCTCCCTTGCTGTACTCGTCCCTCATCTGTGGGGAGGTGAGTGTGACCTTCAGTGTGAGCTTGGGCTCTTTGGTGTTGTGCACCAGGATGGCCGCCTCCGGGATGCAGCGCTGCACCTCATATTTCTCCTCCGTCAGTTTCTGCAGGGGCAAGGACACAGAGAGGTCAGAGGCGGGGCACGCCACCCAACCCACACGTGCTCACTCAGCCGGCATGGCAGTGGTTCGGTCGACAGCTTGGTTCAGGCGCCTGGCTACCTGGGCTGCCTTCATAAAGCAAAGCATCAAAACACATTTCAAAGGATATAGAGGGAGGTGAAGCCCAGCACTAGAGATTTTAAAGTGTATTTGACAAGCACCACACACCACTTCTCATCAGCCTCTTGAAAAATCTTCTGGACATTGTGGTGCTGTCAGACATAACCCAGCGCACACACATCGACACGTACATACATACACACAAGCACATGCAGACACACGAACAAACGGGGCGCAAACACAGAGTGTATTTACACAAAAGATTATGAGGAGAAAAACAGAAGGAAACCCTAATATTAAAAACAATCTTATTTCATGCCTGGGCCTGATATTAGTTCTCGCTGTAATCCATTACACTAATTCTTACCGCACCATTATGGCTCATGCCAGGGCTTTTTATGCATGGGGAATCCATTAGCCGTGTTCCATACGAACCGGCTTAAGGAGATGTGATAAATTCCAGTGTGTCAGCGGGGATCACATGTGGAGCGGGGTGAACAGCAGTGAGTTGTGCCCGTTTGGACACCTGACAAACATGTCACTGTCTTCCCCAACTTAACCTCGCTCGCTGAGGATGGTGGGTCAGATTGCAGCGGATCAGCTCTCCCTATTAGACGGCAAGCTGTGCGGGGAGTGAGAGCCGACTTGTTTACTGTGCACTGGAACGCGCGGAGGCAATCTGCATTGCTAAGTCAGGGCCCCACGTGCGGAGCGAACGACGGTGGTCGGGAGATAAGAATCTCGTTGTTTGTTTGACAGGCTGAGCGAGCGTGAGACAGGAGCCGCGCAGAGAGGGTGTTTGATGTGGATCCCTAAGCCACAGAGCACAATCGCTCGTGCCCACGCCACACAAACACACGCAAAAGCATGCACGCACATGTGCACACACAGTAACTCAAACACACGCAAAAGCACGCACGCGCGTATCAGCACACACATTCACTCAGACACGCGCACACACGCGGGCACACACGTACAGACACATGCAGAAGTCTGGTTTCCATTACAGAGCTTATAAATAAAGCAGGGTTTTCACTCTGTTGACCTCAGTTCCTCCCTCCACCATGCTATCCACTAATACCCCTTTCCCTTACTCTCCTGCACCCCAAACTGGCTCCCTTACAGTTTCTCTGCCTTTATTAGGAACCCGATTTCCTTGCTCTCCTGAACCCCAAACCAGCTCCCTTACCGGTCTCATGCCATTATTTATGAACCCCATTTCCTTCCTCTCCCACATCCCAACCTGGCTCCCTTACTGCTCTCCAGGTATATAATGCCAATCCATCACTGATCCCAAAAGAACAATATACTGTAAATACATGCAGCCAGAAACAAATTCTGCGCTTTGCAAATTCAATTGTGCCTTCACGCTTCTTCCTTTCTGTTTGGCTGATGTGCTCAGATCTGTATGCGCCAGACACAAAATGCAAAAGGGGGTAAACGTTCGCCTCAGAGAGCAAACTCAGGAATCAGACCATGCTTTTTAAAAGCTTGATTTCCCCTGTGCAGGGGAGAGGCGCATTGCAAATGCTGTAAAGTACGACTCGGAGCTCCATCCTGTCATATGAAAATGCACAGAGCCACGAGCGAGCGCTCTGCTGGATACATTCCCAAAACCCAACCCAGAATCATTTACAACCCGCACAGGGGATTCAGATCACTGCAATGAGCTCCAAATCAAGGCTCTCACACAGGTAGCCGCCAATAACAATCAATGTGGTCAATTAAGTGAGTTTCGCAATTAAGTGAATTCACCTGGATTTGCAGGGGCAGGTTGTCGCAGACGGTGCAGAGCAGGGTCTCTGTGGGCTTCTCCCGGCACATCAGCACCAGCTCCAGGTCCATGTCTTCTTTGATCAGGAGGCCCTTCGCCACCAGCCCGATCCGCATCACTCCACACAGGACGCCCCCGCTCGGCTCCCTACATGGGCACAGGAGCATCAGTATGCTAGTGCTTCATACTATGTGCTCAACCAAGCCCCGCATACACCCGCATAAATATCGCTGCCCCTCAGTCGCTGTGGAACCGCACTTAAATATCTCACCATTATTCACTCGACACAGAGGCCCGTACAAATACCCCTGTCGTGACAGAGACACACAAACATCCCTCCTGTTGTTCGGTCATGACAGGGATAGAGATGTAGAAAGTTCACGCAGGCTGCTTAGTTGTGACAGGGACATACACACCGGGGTTCAAGGGTGACTCACTTGGTGCTGCTCTCGGCGGAGTCCTCTGTCTTGGCGTCCTCGTCCTCTGCGTCAGGCCGGCTGAGCTCGTCCATCCAGTCAGAGACGTGCTTGAGGGCGCACTCCACGGTGGACACCAGCGTCTGCACGGCCTCCAGGTCCTCTGACGATGGGTAGATGGTGGAGTGCTTGGCCATGACGTGACGGTCATCGTTGCCGAACGATCGGATGGACCTCTGAGAAACAAGGATGAGCCCAGTGATTATAAAGCATTCACATACTGCTAACCTCTACACACACTACAGCCTTAGACCTGCGACACAAACAGCCTCCATCACGCACCATTCTCACGCTTCCCTGCACACCTTAAATGTTTACAAACACACTACACAGCATGTTACACATGTATGGTTTCCTCAGTGACCCTCAGGCTCACACACATACGTTACACTGGTACTAAAGCGCAAGAGAGGTATAGCTTTCCCCACCACATTAACTGCTAATCAATCAAACTCGCCTCTTGTTTCCATGAAAGAAAACCAATATCTACAAAGGTAACATTTTATAAAGGGCGACATTTATTTCACCCCTCTTTCCCAGTTATGGTGTGAGTCCCCTCCACAGGGCTATGACAGCACCGGGATTCACTTCATCCCTATACTCCTGCTTTCACAGTACATTGTGTGTGTGCGCGTGTGTGTGTGTGTGTGTGTGTGTGTGAGAGAGAGCGAAAGAGAGAGATAAAAGTGAGTATGTGTAGTTCAATAAGGAGACAGCATGCATATAGAAAATCAATTTAATCTCAATGATGGCTTCTATCCTCGTCAGCATCTCTCCCTTCTAATATCCCACCTCTGGCTACAGCCTCCCCACCCCTCCCCTCACTTGCTCACATGTCTGCCCTAAGCCCCTCCACCCAGAGACTTCCCTATGAGCGCCAGTGCAGAGCCAGCATCTTCCTGACCCGCTCCAGATCAATGGCTGGAGGTTGGGGGGGACAGGGAATGAGATGTGGTCCAGAGAGCAGCAGCCTACAGCCACACACCAGCTCTCAGTTTCTGTTTCCTGAGAATACGGCACTGTTCCCCTGATCTGGACATTTTGCCTCCAAACAAATGTCTCTGGAACCTTTCTAGGCTATAAAAAAACATGACACTTGAAAGCTTATATGTTTTTTTTTTTCATTTTTTTACTTTGACGATCTGCTGTCTTTTTGTCTCCGTCGCACACATTGTCCCTCACTGCTCTGTCTACGGATGTGTGTGAAATATTTTCCATTGCTAAACGTCTAAGCCCATGACCATCACAGGCAACAGCCCCTTTCTGCCCCATAGACGTTTGAGAGCATTCATTCCATACCTCACATCTGGCACATTGGCTAGGGGCTGACTGTAGTCATGAGCAGGCCAGCACATACCATGACCGCTGGCCGGGACCTGTACTCTGAGTCCCTGATGACGCTCAGCTACATTCAACATGGGAAATGCTTCAGTGGCCTCCGTCTGCATTATTTCTTTTTCTAAACTGGATTTTCCCATAAACTTCAAAAGCAATTTTGACTAATACATATCATTTTCTTCAGATGCTTAACTATACAGTAGCTCACAGTCACAGGCCATCTAGCTTGAAAGCAATATGTGGTTTATTTCTGGCTACTATCTAAAAACAAATGTGACCATTTCTGTATTTTATTCTGTCTTCTTGATTACACATGAATAAAAAAAGTTTCTTTCTTGTTTATAGTTAACGCTTGTGTTGTTCATACTTTTCACAGAAATAAAAACAATCTATTTCAGTGAATATTTCATTGTTTAACTTAGTTTACTGATGGCTACAGATTTTTTTCCAATCTGTGATTACAATGTGTAGATAGCTCCCATCTCAATATTTGCTGTGTGACTTAAGTTTGTCTGAAGCTGAGATCAAATGTAGCTGCATTTTACGGGCACATTTGGTAGCTGTCAGACCTGCTGTTAAGATGATTAATGTGAATGTTAGAGGCAGGGGTATCTATTACACTAATATTTTCTCTGCATTAATTAACAGAATACAGAAATACAGCAGGGATGTACACATTATTCTTCACTGTGAACATCCCTGCTTGTATTCTCTTAATACTGTACATATTCAGAGTGGTGGCATCGCAATGAGAAACGTTTCCAGCACCATATTTCACAGCCCAAAGTAAAGTTTATGAGCTGTTACTAATGTGCGTGAGTGTGTTACCATAAAACAGACTGAGATGTGTAAAACATCCATGAAGGTGGCTTTCTGGCCAAAACGGCGTGGTAAATCACGCATCTGTTCTGCATCAGGGGCTCCAAGGCAGAAGACCGCGTCCCGGCCGCTCTGTACGTACGTGTGGTGCCACCGTCGAAGCCCCAACCGGCGCTGCTCGTTGCTGCCATACAGGATGAATAAATTACAGCGCTGGCCTCGTCCTGAGTGACAGTCCATCATCAAGGCCGTGTTTCTGCCCTGGCAGTCTCGTGTCACTGAGATGCAGATGCTGCACAGCAGGTCACATCTAGCCAACGTCAGTATTTATATAATTATGGATTTGTGTAAATGGAAGAGGCAGATTTTCATATTGCCCTTTAGCTTGCTGAATCATGAAAACACCTCACTGACCAGGTAGATGCAGATAAAAGTCTACTTTGGTGAGATCTGGATACATTCCATAACACTATTCGGCTGAGATTTTTCAAGACAGGGACAATGTCACATATTAACCTGGTCTCAGCCATTTCTCTCAGAAATGCAAGCATTCTAAATATTCTCCAAGAGGCAGTGAGGACAGGGATCCAAATTAGTGGCTTCATTATGCAGCATAACTGTGCAATACAACAGCGTCTGCGGCGCACTTGGGACTGTCTTATCTAGGGCATCATGACGCTCTGTGACGGTGGCAATCCAGAGATGGGCATTGCATTATAAAAATGCAAGGCGAAAGCGTTTTCAGAGCCAAGGGACACACATAAAACGACCACTTTTTTATGGTTTGGGTGCAATTAGGCAGGTTGCAGTGTGCTTGTGAATGGACATGATGAAACACTGAAGGCAGCATGCTTGTTAGTGATTTGGACATAATTAGATACTTGAGAAAGTGTGCATGTTTTTTTATTTTGGTATGATTAGAGACTGAAGGCAGTGTATTTGTTTCATACAGGGATATTATTAGAGGCAGTCTGCTATAGGCTTGCTTGTGATTGGATGTTACTAAATACTGGTGGCAGAGCAGCAGTCAGCGGACTGTATTACTGCATAATGATTGGCTGAGAGTAGTGCCAATATTAATGCTTTAGGTGTGACTAGAGGCTGAAGGCAGTGAGCTTGTTCATGATTTCAGTGTGATTAGAGGTTGAAAGCAGTGTGCTTTATGATGATTTGAGTATGACTCAAAGCTGAAGGCCTGCTGGAACCAGGACATATTGAGAGGGCAATCTGAGAGTTTAGGGTTTCATCCTGTATACAAAAGCTCACGCTGATGTATGGACACAGACTGGAGAAATCAAACACAAGAAAGAAGGGCCTTAAAACAACACCAATTACCAACATATTTACTGCTCCCAAACAGCTGGTAGACTGCATTACATAAGCACATTTGGTCGAGCCAGTGAAATGCCACAACAAAAGTGAAAAGCAAAAAGATATTCAGTCTAAAAGACATCTTGAATCAAATGTGTTCTCGAAAGGCATGCCAGAAAGCGGCTGCTTTATATGCGGAAGCTCACTTTCATAGGCTCCAATGAAAACAAGCTGGCCATGTGTTAAAGATAACAGATAAATGCAAGGTGTGTGTGTGTTTTTTGTTGTTGTGGGTGTCTTTGTGTGTCAGAGAAAGAGAGAAAAATAATGTTTGTGGGGTGCTTTCTGTGTATCTGAGGTGTTCACTGTGTGCTATATCTGAAAGGCGTGTGAGGTAAGCCAGAAGTGTGAAACATGCAGGGTATGAGGTACGTACAGTCAATCACGTGTGTGTGTGTGTTTTCACTGTGTGCTGTGTGTGAAGAGTGTGTAAGGCGCACCGAGGGTGTAGAATGTGTGTTGTGTGCGTCAGGTGCAGTTCATGGAGTGCTATTTGCGCGGTGTGCAGAGGGTGTGTCGGGTGTGTGTTGTGGGATCCTTGTAATGAGCGGGCTCAGGTGCCGCTACAATAGGGCAGAAGAGTATGGCCAGCCCCAGGCAGATTACATTAAAAATTCATCCTCTGATTTATGTATGATATCGCTGGCAGGAGCACAGGATGATCATGCTTTTGCACAACTGTGTCCTCCCCTACAGTTTAATAAAAATCAGCCCACATGAAGAAAAATTGTAGGAGCCAAATTCTACCGACAGAGGTGTGTGTGAAGAAGACCGAGTGACTTCCTTGCTGACCACCTTCAGCCAAAAAAATTAGTATTCCAATGCCAAGTTTGCCCAGTCCTTAAGCCAGCATTAATTATGTCATTTGTTCTGCTTAATGTGATCAATATTAACATTTAAGACACGATGTAAAAGGGTACGGTACCCATATTTGGCAAATCGGTTGATGTGGAAGTCTTCAGGACATGTACACAGTAGCAGCTTAGGCAGAGGCGGAGAGCGACGGAAACAGGGACGTGTATACACACGCGTGGATTGAGATGTAAACGGAGCAAACGTATGTGTGTCCATGCCTGCTCGCTGTGTTTGTTTGAGAGAGAGATGAAGTGCGGAAGAAAAAGGTGGCGGATGCTTCACAAAGCTATTGTGAGCCCAAGGTCACCCCTCTCTGCCTGCAGAGCGTTAGCACAGCGCTCATTACGGAGGGTTATTTATGAACCCCCCTTTTTGGCTTTAATAATTCATGCGCCGCAGTCTCTGGAGGCTTTGCTCCCCCAGTTGGAGGTGAGGGTCATTAATCACACCCTGATCTCTCTCTTCCCTGAGTCGCTGACACAGTGCTATATCACCAGGTAGGCTCCGCATCACTCCCATAACACGCCGCAATCCGCACTCACTCCCCCTCACCCCCCACCCCCTGCTGTGTCTCACTCCCCCACCCTCCCCATTGGCGCGTGCCGTCGACAGGATGCTCCGTGACAGGATGCAGAGCCTGCGTGCTTCTGCGCACAGAACTGCGACCAGTGATGCCGCCATCTTGCTGTGATTTTGAACGGGCTGTGGATGCGAAATAAGCAGTCTCAAAACACAAGGAATGCCTGTGTGCACAGGGCAGCACATATGATTCCCATTTTGACCACATGCGCACACATAAACAGGCGCGCGCACAAACACACACAGGCAGAAACACAAGCGAATGGGCAGATTTACCATGACTGCAGCAGGAGTGGAGACAGCGCGCGCTCTTCCGTCTCGCTCTCAGATCTCGGTGCGTGTTTGGGTGCGGCCTGAGTCGGGACCGGTCTCCTCATGCGCTCCCCGCAGACCCCCTGCCAAACGGCGCCGACGCGCTGTGTCCCGTTTCCGTCACCTGCAGAGAAGATGGAGAGAGAGGGATGTGAAAGGCAGCGAGGATGATCCCCCCTACCCACCCCCACCCTGTGGCGTTCAGCATGCTGGGCCCAAACTGACACTGACAGCCCTACGAAACACAAGGAGCAGAGCTGTCACACGACGGGGGGTGGGGTGCAGAGCTAGGTGCAAGGCTGGCAAACTGCTCCAGCCTCTGTGACCCGACCCCCTGCCCTTCCACACCCCCCCCCCACCCCCCACCCCCGTAATATAACCCACTCAGCCCTCTAATTTCCTTTCCCCTCACCCCACCCAGTTCCCAGCCCAGCAGAGCGCACACGGGGGTATTTTTTCGGCTTAGGTTTACGGCCCTCGGCTTGCCGCTCGAGTGGTCTGGTCCTGCAGCCGTGCTGTCATCCATATTTTATGACCGGGGTGGAGCCATGGCTGAGGCCTGCCAGAGCCCCATTTAAACAGTCCGTCCGCAAGCCCAGACAACGTCAATCAAGCGGCCATTTCAGCCGACCGTCAACTGCGCTACGGCTTTACTCAGGCTTTATCTCACAGCGTCATCAATGCGTATCCTGACCATTTAGTGCACAATAATGTATGGATCAAAAAGTGAACTGGAATCGCTAAAATTCAACCCATTATCTATATTAATCCCAGTGCATTTCCTGATGTGAAACCATTTAATTCTACCCAGATTAAGATTCAGATGGTCAAGCACAATACTGAGACACATGGATCAGAGAAAGGAGCAAGCAATAGGGCAGGGGAAGGGTCTAGGGTCAGGGACCCGTCCCCCCCCCCACAAATCCAGCAGATGGGTGAGTGACCCCAGATTCACCCTGGAAACCACACCCACTTCCCATCCAGTCCCACCAAAGAAACCATGCACTCCCCTCATGCTATGTTAATACCATCAATTGTCACTGGTTTTACTTTGGGCAACTTTTAGTGATATTAATACATAATAGAAAATACTAATCGCTGTGCAACAGCCCATAAATAAACCATTCCTCCCATGTGGATATGTGTTCTCAGTCTCAGCTGGCCAACTGGGGGTTGATGGCATGATTTTGTTCTCTTTTTTTTGATCCTATACCAAATAAACGTGGACTAGAAAGTTTAATGATTTAACGGTGAGATAAGCACCCATGGGGCGTATCACGTCACTAAACAACAGGAAGTGCCCCAATTCAAACTACCAATAAAAAAGTGTGAAATTATGGTGCAAGAGAGTGGCAAAAAAATTGGTCAACCACAAACTCTGATCAGGACCTTTTGCTAGGGTCCTGGAGCTAAGCTCTTATACATTTTTACCCTTTAATGATTCGAGGCGACCTGCTGAGGATCCCTAAACACCTCCTGCTGCATGTTGCACAGGCATCTCTGTGACAGCTCAACCACTGAAATCAAGTTAAAATGCACAAGACAAGCACAGGCTGCATACTCTCTGGGCAGTAAGCCCAGTTCAGCTTTTTATGGACACTGACTCCAGGCAAACAGCTACTGTCCTTCGCTCTCGGAAAGAACAGATCCCTGAACAGAGACCTCCTGGCATAATTAACCTCTAGACAAAAATGAGCCAAACAGAGGCTGTTTGAGTGTGCAAATGACACAGATAAAGACTTCAGAGGAACTGCAATGCTCAGCCTCAAGGAGGCTGTATTGAGACCAAGTGAATTTTAAAAAAAAAAAAAAAACTATTTCCTCCTTACACTACAGACTAATCTCTCTCCCTCACACACACAGATAAAAAAGAAAGTCTGTGTGTGTTTTTCACACAAGTGGTGTGAAAGAAAGACCTTTGACCCTCACCATCTGAACTCCACCCCTTCCATGAGCCACAGTAGGAAGTGTTCTAAAGGAGCGCTGTATGAACACACTGATAAAACCCAGGGAAAACGGCATTTACAATTATTTAGTTTAGCTTTCATTTTCTTAATAAAATGTGATTGATAAGATAAGCAAGACAACCTCCATCTTTCTTAACTGCCCCTGCACTCAGTGTGAACTACTCGCTTATTGCTCAATGAAATCACGCTCTTTGCAGAGTTGAAAAGTGATAGTGAATCTGCTAAAATCGTTATGTATCATAGTACACTTCTAAACAGCAGTGATGATCTAGTGCTACAGCTCTGAGGGTCATCTCAGTAAAAGTAGTAGTAGCAGTGGCAGTACGCTTGAGTAATAATGTAAAGTCAGCTCCTGATAAACAATTCCCACATTTTTCTGAAACATGTGGGATGAGTTAAAAGGAGTCTTGCTCATGCTATGGAGCCCACAGGATGCAAATTAAGGCCTTGTTCTCATTCCCCACTGCAGGAAACTAAAGTAAATCCACTGGAGAAAGATTCTTGAATGTTTTTGATTATGATCAACAACCCCGAAAGCAGAAGAGGAGTGCGTATTAAAAAACTCTGTGCACAAAATCAAGCTGAGAATGAGAAACTTGAGCAGTATGGCCTCGTATGCGCATGTAAGTAAGGCTCCTGGTGAAATATAGTCAATGCTGGGCTTTTTTTCCCCAGTCAGTTTTCTGGTTGTTTCTACCAACAACACTAGATTCTGCACCCTCTCCCCCCTCCTCAGCTCCTCAGAGTGCGCCACCGGACACGTCCACGATCTTGTGCCCCCGGCACGGAATCATTAGTGAGCTTTGAGGGAAAAGCGCTGTGGGACTTGCCATTTCGAAGTGCTCTGGAGAGCAGATGAGGAAAAATAGCCATCCTCAAGAGGAATCTGTCACTGTGAGGAAGTCTGGTCTCCCACTCGCTGGTAAACAATTATGCTTTCACCTGTTTGTTGCACGACGGTGTTGGAGAGCGGACGGGCTGTCCTTACTCACACAGTGGTGCTGCGCGTAGACCAGTACAGCCACCCACTTTATACACTGCAAAAAATATCTTGTGAGCACATTTTCTGCTCCCATCTGCACCATAAAGACAGACAACAACCTAGAAAATGTGCAATATCAATATCAATCAGTTAGCGTGATTAATATTAGTTCTCTAATTTCATGAAAAGTGACAGCCACTGAAACATCAGAAATAGCCAATGAAATGCATTTCACCCTAACACTCCTTAATTCCCAACTCAAGAATAAAACTACATTCAAATGGCAAAAGTTAGCATCATAAATATTATGCCCGATATCTGTTTGTATGAACTGCGCCGATGTCACACAAGCTAAAGCTACAGTCTACTCTGGCTGGAACAGCGATGGCCGACTGGCATGGAAAGGAAAGGCTACCATCACTTAATAAGGTAATGAGCCGCCACCATCTTTGATTATGTTGGCTGCTCTTGCTCGAAATTGAACTTTGCAGGCAATTGAACTGCAGCCACTTGCCTATTTTGGTTTTGAAACTGCAGGGAAGACTCCACGATTTCCCTGCAGTTTTACATGACACTATGCATGCTAGGATGTTAATTATTAAATGAGTGGATAAGCCATACAGCCTGAAGGCCACTTTGCGTATGCCTGCTCCTCGTTTATACAGGTGGTTCCATAATTAGTTTTCTGCCAGCACTATAAATTTTGTGGTCCTATTTATGTTTCGACGCCCCCAAATGAAATGGAGCTGCTGGCACTGGATTACTTCACCAGGTTAACTGGATCTTAGTAAAATGATGGCTCACAAATTGAACAAAAGAAAAACCTGAAAGAAATTGATTCAATGTTTCTAATGATTGCTGAACTCAAATTTCACAGTAACCTTCAGTTTTCGCAAAGTGTAGAATCTTTTCATGAATTGGATTGCATGTTCACCATGTGTTGTCTTCATGAATCAAAATAAGAATGACATTTACCACAACCATCTCTTATGATTCTTATTTTGCTACATTACATCTGTAGCTCCATATCAAACTAAAGTTTCAGTTGAACACTGATATATAGCATGACAAGATTTCCTCATATGGTACCAAACAAGTAGATTTCCCTAGATGACGGTACAGACATGTGCTGGCTGGCCAGCTGTTTAGTTCAAAGAACCTTGTCAACCACATGGGAAATAATTGCTTCCTAACTAGATGATGGAAATTGCTTTTCTGCTGTGGTAACACAGTAGCCTTATTGGCAAGCTTCTCAGCCTCTATCCGCACATAAATAATTAAATAATGAACAGTTGTCATAGCCCTTTTAATGAATTTTAAACACAGCGACTTTAAAATTCATCTCAGGATGAGAAAAATTAGAATTTTTTTGTTCAGGAACATTACCTCCTATGCTGTCTAGATCCTGAATCCTCTGATTATACTGTGTCCTGTATACTTGTAATTCACTTAACTCTACTAAAAACCAGGAACCTGTCTTGACAGATACAAAAATGCACTCAGTGCTATTCACCCCCAGCCTAAACTAGACTCCACACCCCTGTGTGAATTGCTGTACTTCACTAGTTAGCATCATGATTAAGAAATCAATTGTATGAATAATGAGCGCAATTTACACATATCGATAAAATGTTACATTATTTTAGCGTTTTGCCCACACTCTTTTTAATGATTGTTTTGTTTCTCCAACTGAATAAACAAAAAAAAAACCAAAAAACCAAAAAAACCTCCCCTGCAGGCGTTTCAGCTCTGATTGGTTCCTCATTAGCCCGATGTTTTGCAGTGCTGCCCTGCACGCACTCTGCTCGCCATCATCACTTCTCTCTCTTGTTTTTTAATTATTCTGCGTACGTATCGAGGCAGGATACAACCTGCGGAGGGGGAAAAGGAAATTACAGCATTTTACACTGAGAGTGTTTAACATAACCGAGCCAAACAGGGCTGTCCAGTGTGACCGCAAAGCACCTGTTAAAGGCTGAGCGTGTGCAGGGGAGGACAGCTGCTGGCAGACCAGTAAACAATAGCGCCTGGAGGGAAAAAGAAAAAAAAAAAAAAACACTCCCTGTTTGCGTTTAGAAAAGGGATCGAGATGCACAGGCTGTTCCCCAGAAGCTGCTCAATAGCACAAGCTCACCCGCTGCACAGCGGGTAGAGACGTGCCAGAGAACAGCCTGGGCCTCACAGCTCCTGCACATTATTCTAACGCTGCTCCTGGCCTGAGTGCTTGCTTCAAAATTATTACCGGCTCCGAAACCCACAAACACGTCGGCTGCTTCGAAAATTTACTTCCCCCCCATTGTCATGTATGCTCCAGGGGTGGTCTCCAAAATGGTAAGACTGGTCAGGAATTTAAAACTGCCCCCGCCCTGTGAGTTATTCCCTTTCTGTTTTCCCCCCTCACCCAGTGAGGTACTCCTCGTCTCCATTCCGCTCCTTTTTAGAGAATGCATTATTTATAAACAGTTGGAGGTTTATTTTGTAGTCCATGTTTATCCAGGTCAGATTCACAGCGGGGAGCTGTCTGGAGGGTGTGGGGAGGGATGCAGGAGAGTGTGTGCATGAATGATGAATGCACGATCGGCAGGGTGACTGCACTAGCTACAGCCTGGTTTGCAGGGGATTGGGCAGACTGGCACACGTGTACGTGGAAGGGCCCTGCCTTCTTTTTGCACCATGTTTTCCCAACAACCCACTGCAATCCAAAGTCTGAATCCAGAATCATGACTGCACTAAGTCAATCTTATCAGCGTGAACTCACTATCTGAAAATGTGCAGAGAAATGTTGCCATTTTAAAAGGACAACCATCTTTAGATATGAATCAGTGATGGCACAAAGCAAGGCATTTTAGACAAACTTGAATGTTTAGTCTGAAATCATTAACAGTATCCACCAGTAAAATCTTACTCCCATACCCTGTCAATGAATGGAAACATCTGTTTTGGGGGCTCATCTCTGCCCCCTGCCCCTTTTGCTAGCCTAGCCTGACATAAGCTTGAGATGGAAGTGTGCCTGAATGATGGCCTCAGTTTATTGCTGGAGAGGGCCAGGGGTTCTCTTCTGATCCCAGAGAGCTAATGTGATCACATAAAGAACAGCTTCACTGACCAACATCTTGGCAACGTCTTCTGGGTTATTTTGGGGAATTGCAAATAAAATGGACCTCTTCCACCATAGGGCTGTTCTCGTCTCCCTGTTTTCCATTCTTCTATTTTTTAAATTTTATTTTCCTTCAAATACTTCTCTGCAGCTGTATAAAAAAAAACCCATCAACTTCCTGTGACTTACGATGGTTGCTCGACAGGCATCGTGAAGGCTCAATAAAAGGCCCAGATTGGGGGTGGGGGGCATGCAGTCAGAGCAGACTTATTTACTGTGTCTCTCCAACAGAGCTCTTGAGAAATGAAGACGATCACAATAAGCAGGAGAAAAAAAACACTGATTATATGATTATACGCAGAGATGCTATCGATGGAGCATGCAGAGAGCTGATGATGGACGCGTGCCTGACAGAGCTGAACGTTTCATCTCTTCAGTTCAGACACGGGAGAAGGCGCACAACGGGCTCGTATGGAAATGTAGGTGACTTTCCTGAATAACCCCTCTCCGCTTTTTTTTTTTTTTTTTTTTTTTTTTACATATTCACAAAAATAGAAACATATCGCTACACAGTCAAACTCTTTGAAGAGTCCCAATTATACAACTCAACTACCTACGGACAGTTGTCTAGAGAAGTGCAACAGTATTTCTGTCTGTGGTTATTAATCTTTACAAAGCCTCTTGTTGAAATATCTGGCTGATTTATAGTATCTCCTGGGATAATGTGTTGCTATAATCTATGAAATTTCCATCTGTCAAAAATGACCCTTTAAAAATATTAGGTCCGTATGGAGCAACGTGCATATCCACGATTTGGCACGGTTTTGAAAATCCCGAAGCTTTTGAGCTTTTGGGGAAGGGACTGCATCAAAGGGATAAATGTGCTGCCAATGTTAAAGATGGAGATGGAGATGGAGATGCAGCCAATTCTCTCTGCTGTGTTGTGATTGGTCAAAGGGTTTTGGAAGTGGGGAGGGACGCAGAGAGGGAGGGGCTGCAGACACGAGACAAAAGACTAAGAGCTTCTGCTTCCGCTGAGACGCTCCACCGTTCTCGTCAAATCTCTTCAAATCTTTAAACACTTTCTCCTAACCACATTCTCCTCATTCTCGCCACACTTCACCACTGCGGCTGACCAAAGATGCACACGCACGCAAAGGCAAACAACAAAACAAAAGCATGAACACACACACACACACACACACCTCTGCACTTAAGCCTGATGACAGCGAGCCGTGCAGCTCCCCTGCCTTTCTGGAAAAGATGCTGAACCTCAAACTACTTAATGGGAGAAAACACAGCGCAGACCTAATTAAACATAGCGCGCTCTGGAGTTAATGCCTACACTGTTGTTTTCCCCCGGCTCCCCAAAGGCCCTCTCCAAGACCAGACCCGCCAGAGGAGGGAGGATGCAATTAGCGTGACGGATGCGTAGTTTGAGGATTGTCTCACTTTGCCTCGTTCCAGGAAGCCCCGCATGGCGATCAAGCACCGTGACCCCTCGGCTTGGGTTTGGGAAGTATTCTGTCACCCAGGCCCGTGCAGCGTGTGACCTGTCGGGCCTCCCTCTCCCTCTGCCCCGGCTGCATTAAAGCGGACCAGGACACTGCCTTGCGTCACCCAGGGAATTAACCCCACAACCACACAGATATTGTATCAAGCAAATGAAAATTGCTCTCTTATTAAGAATGAATGAACATTTTAATTTGATTGGAATCCGGTCTCCCTCGCCCCCGTAACGGACCCAAAAGCCTATTACGGAATGAGGCCACAGCTGGGTGAAGCCTGCAATGAGGGAGGTGGGAGAGAGCTTTTAACTGGGAGATTAACGGTGGCTTTTTGGAAGCTGGTCAAAGAGCTTTTTGTTATGGTTGGGCTTTTTTTTTTGACAAACATGGTAATGAGTACATGGGGATAATAAGAGGAAGAGCAAAAGGTAAAATACTCAACTCAGAAATCTTCTTCCAGACAGCTCTTTTTACATGTTCCCAGCAGTGAGGTGGAGTAAACAAGGGAGGACAGGCAGATCTCAGCCTTGTAAAATCTAAATGTCAGAGGGCGGTGGACTATTCTAAAAAAGTTACAATGGCAATGGGACTTTCTCAGTTAATCCCATCCTTTCCTGAGACACAACACTACTGCAGGCCACAGGACTGGTTAACCAAAGGAAAGAGGATTTGCCCTCCTTTCTTTACCACCTGGGCAGATTCAGTCTAAGGGGGGGCACAGTAACAACAGTGGATAAAATCGTTCTTACCAGTATTGAGCAAATAATCTGTCAGTCATCTGCTTTGAAGGAGTGTCAACTGTCTACATTTTGTCTTTGCCTTCTGTCCCAGTACGTCTGCCGAATTACAGACGGCTTGTTTTTTTTCCCCCCTTCTACTTCAAAAGGTTGAAACGGAGTTCAGTATTCAAGGAGGATGGTGGTATTTTGCTCTTGCTGTCTGTGTTTATAACAGGATGAGTAAGAGTGCACAGTGTTGAATCTGCACACTAAATGTCACCTGTATAAATACAGACACTGTGGAGGAATTTCAGTATTCTGCAGGTCCCTAAAGTATGTCTGTAAATAACACTTCTCTGAGGGCCCAACACAGCAGCTTCAATTGCTAAACATCAGCTTAAAGTAAAACCCTTTTCTGAAAGGATTAGTCCTTTTATTAATGTGTTAATGGGATGGGACAAAGCTGAATGTATCAGCAAGGTGGCTTCTTCCCCGTTCTTCTTCCTCAAAGCAGCTCAGAGTGGGGGATCACGTCGGCTTTGTTACTAGCGGGAGAGCTGAGAGGGTCCAGCCGACTTGACGCTTTGCATTCGCTCCTGCTGCTAAATCAATGAGTTGCTTCAGGGGCCGCTGTGTTCAATGGCTGCTCAGTGGAGAGTGTGGGAGGGCGCCTCATCGCTGAGCCAAAGTTCGCTCCTACCTTTCTCTCAGTCTCTGAGCCATAGCGTCCGCTTTCCTTTCATTTCTACAGGAGACGGAAAAAAACGGCCATCCACAAAAGGCAGAAAAAACATGCAAAATAAAAAGAAAAAAAGGAAATACTGGTTTATGGAACAATGTGCCGTTTGTTATTTGCATAGAAGATATAGATAGATTTAAATGCAGAACAGCACCTCCTCTCACACAGGCAACGCAACCTTGTGCAGCAGTTTCACAAGACCCTGCAGTGCCATCTGTTCCTGTTCTCTGCACCGCATGCTATGCGGCAACAACTCCACTAAACTTTACTGTGTGTGTGTGTGTGTGTGTGTGTGTGTGTGTGTGTGTTTGTGAGAGCCCACACCATAGATCGATGTATGTGCGTTTTTATATGTGTAACAACATGCAAGAGTGTGCAAGTCTCTGAATCTGTCATGGCTCTGTGACCATGCCTACGTGTGTGTGTATGTGTGTGTAACCATGCTTCTCAGCGAGCACACAGAACACGCTCGTACGCATGTGCCACGCGGCCAGATGCCACCGCACGTCCCAGGTTAGCTGCAGAGTCAGAGCGGATCAGTGGATCTATTCATTCCAGATCAATTTGGAAGCACAGCTCAACAAGAGCAATTCATTAGTGAAATCCTGGAACATGTTCCGCACCGAGACCGAGGGGCAGCACTGCCAGCGGTACCAGAGGAATCGGCTTTCACGCAGAGGCGGCGCCTCCTCATCCAATCATAACGACACAACCTACATTGTCCCCAACTTCATATCCCGCACATCTGCCTCTCTCCCTGAATTCATTAGCCAAATTCATCCCTCTTCCACAGAGCCTATGATCCAGCAAGCTAAGGGACAGCATGAAGGCATGCGCAGCTCATTTGACAGAGCGGACACATTAATTTTTCAGGGCCTACGCTTTCCTACGGCTCTATTTTGAACTGACTGGAAACGGTGACAGACGTTCTGAAATGAAGCATTAATATTTCAGTGTGCGTGAAACCTTTTCTGAGGAGATAATCTACAGCCTTGGCCCATGAAAAGAAGACAGAGAAATCTTTTGATGGCGTGCTGACCCCGGGTTCCTGCTTTGCAACCTTGGTGAGTAGGGGCCACGAGTCTGAGGCAGTGCGCATTGCTGCTGTTTGCCGCTCATCATGCCAACAACCAGAGAAGGATTTCAGAGCTCCACTGCTGCACCTTGGGAAGTACCTGGCTGCTTAATGAAACCGCATCCTCCAGGATACCTAGAAAGCACACTTTCCCAGAAGCACAGATTAGCTCAGCTCCACTCCAATTTAAATCTTAATTACCAAGCACAATGATTTGAGAGAGAAGCCTCAGGGGTATACAACTCGACAATCTCGAATAAGACACAGGCCTAGCAGAGGGGGCCGATATTTAGATGATATCTCTCCCACAAATCTTGAGGGTGACAATAGGGACTGAATTGCCGAACCTTTCCCTAGTTCTTAGTTTCTGGAAATAATGCGGGTAGGGAGGGGATGCAGCTTTTCTGTGGCTCACTGATTATTCCGGAAAATTGGGCCCCCTCCCAGAGGTCTGTGAGACCAAATCTATGTAGGGGTTAAGTGACACATGCTGGTCTCAGGGAGGAAAAGTGAAAACGAAAAGGAAATGTGAAAAAAATCCTTTTGGGGCGCAGGCAGAAATGAACAAAAAATGAGCCTGCCTCAGCGAAGTACAGAGGCCTAAATGTGGCCTCATGGGGCCCCAGAGCCAACCCCGGGTTTCAGGGACGTGTGTGGGGAAGGGAGTCCGCAATATTGGCCTCCTGACCACCTTGCTTCTCCTCCACAGAAGGGTCCTGTGAGGCCACTCACCATGACCGCTGCTCCTCTCTTGTACATGCGTGCCTTCTACCTTTCCTCTAGGGTACAGAGAAGTGACAACCTAGCACTGAGACAGCGCTCCCGTGGGAATCGTCGTCATGGTTTCTCTCTTCCTGCATTTCTCATTCCCTGTTCTCCTCTGTGCACGAAGTGGCCCAGATCACTAGCCAGTGCCGTGGCGGTGCTGCCTCGTTTTCCCTGGGGAAAGCAGTGGAGACAGACACACCCTCCTTGTGTCACAGTTCACTGTAGGCGATAAGGGAGATTGCAGATAGCAGAGCAAATGCAGGAAGTGTTATCGCCTCTCAAAAAACTTGCCGTGATCCTCCACTGTGTTGCTCATCAAAGACACTCCCACAATCCCCCGCCTGAAGCGTCCTGGACCTTTGGTGTTCCGCACTGACACATCAGCAGAGCACATCTGGCGAAGAGAGTGGGAGTCCTAGTATGTCTTTAGAGGGAATCATCACAAAAATCACTGATGGACAGGAAAACAGAATGGTAATTCTCATGAAAGACAACAAAACTAGAGAATCTTACCTTAAAAAAATAACCCCACAGAGGATATGTGCACTGCAAAACATGGGCCTCACCATAGATTTTGGTGTTGCACTGCTTCTATAAAGTTGCAAGGTTATCACTCTGTGGGATACACACTAAACATGTGCATCTATAGCATCAAAAAAACCTGCAATAAATAATTCCAGCACCTAGCATTGCAGAGGCAAAGAATCCATAGTCTTAATTCCCTGGGGCTGAAGGCTGAAGGCTTCACCTGCTTTAGCAAGTCATAGCAGAGAATGCTGGGAACCCAGCAAAGCAGTGGACTCCACCAGTAGCCTTCCCTGGCTGAGCCACAAAGCACATATCGTAAGCACTGTTCCTATGACACCAATACCTCACCCAGCTCTCCTTCCCCAAGTAGCCAACACATCGAGTAACAGATAAATAATACACACCAGGGATGGAAAAAAGGTTCAGGGACAATGTGCCTGAAGTGTCTTCTTACAGAGTGACAATATACTACTGCTCTAATGAATATTTTACAGGGGACACTGAGACACAAATGAGCATAAGGCAACCCTATCGTTAGCACAGAGTGTAATGAAAATGGAAGCCTTGTTAAAAACACTTGCAGCTAATGTGACAAACTTTCAGCCTGTTAGTCGCATAAACATACAACTTTACCTGCTTTTTTGGGTCTGTCTAGTTGTAAAAAGAAAAAAAAGAAAGAAGTTTATTTTAAAAGTTTCTTTTTTGAGCATTCACTTGGACTTTAACCAAAAAGGCTACCAATGTGCATGGCTCATTAGAGCTGTAACGCCCAAGGTTTTCTGGGAAAAAAATGGGCTGGTTAACTGATACCTGAGCCCTTTTCTAATGGTAGAGCCGGAAACAGGCTTGCTGGTCCCGTTTTAAGCCCCGCTGGGTTTTCCATAGTATTTTTGGTCAGGTCTAGCAGGGAAAAAAACCTGAAACACTGACCCCACACTATTTTTTGTTCTGGCCTGATACCAGCAGGGCTGGGGCCAGATTAGTGAACTGTGAAGCACTGTTGAGTCAGTCACAGCCCAAAACCTTTGAGAGGACTCCGTCTCCGGAGTGCCTGGTTGAAAATCATGTGGATAAATATTGACATATAAAAATGGTTACTTGTAATATTTGTTTGTTCTGTGCATATGCTCATTCTTCATCCCTCTAGCATTATGTCTGACAGCAGTAGCTTTCAAACTCACATATATCACAGAGAAGAAAAGTAGCTGTCTACCTAAAATTGCACCTCTCTAGCAACATATTAATACAACACAACAGTGATATTTTTTCGCATTATTATGCTAGCTATAGAGGCTCATACACAAGCGGCACATTTTATTCAAAATGTCAGAAAACAGTTGGAAGACAAATCCATGCAGAGCCTTTTAGGCTAAAAATAACACTAAGATTATAATTCTGATTACAAGAAAAAAGGAAAGCGAAAAATGTGAAAAAGGACAAATGTTGGCCTCAAGATTTCTATGAAATCTCTCCCAGTTTGTATTGTTTCAAGTTTTGTTTTGTGTCAATTGTGTAATATATTCACATCTAGGTGTGATTACTCACATAGGAGACATGTGCCAATAGTTATGGACCAGACATATACAATTCACTGTTGCAAATATTCAATGGAGAAAAGACTAACACCCCAAAGATAGACACAACTGAAGTTATAACAACATATTGATCCAAATGAGTGAAGCACACACATTGCGCTCAGATACTCAACAAAGTCATTGTTACAGCAGCAGGTTTTCATAAATCCACTTCCACTATGTAGTTCCTACATGCTCTTTAAAGATCAGCTATCACTGGGGTTAACATGAGGTAACATGCATATGTAAGAAGTATAACCAGACTTAAAGGCAAATATGTAGCTATTATTTTCATAAGGACCCTCTGGCTTATGAAAAAATGGCTCCGAGGGGGGCCTTTGCAAATGTAACCAAACTTTTGGTACAGATGCCTATGAGCTGTGTTGTATAAGAATTTGGCAACACATTAAACATCCCACCTAGCTTTTAGATTTAATGTCTTTCATATATATTCACTGCACATTTAAGCACTGCAGATGGACACTTTGGTGAGGATTAAGTCTCTTATACAGTGGCCCTCACCACACCTGCACCTTTGTCAAACTCTGAATAGCCTAGCGTTAAATGTTGAGCACACATTGAGGGGGTGTGCTTACAGTGATGTGAGCCTAGAGCTTCAGGACCAGTGTATGAATGTGTTGTTGCTATGAGACATCAAAATTCAACTGAACAGAATTCAAAAGTGTTGACCTTTCTTTACACCTCAATCAGTTAAATGAGATACAGCTCTGAACCACCTTATTTGTCCAAAAGCTATTTAACTCCAGACTTGATGTAACAGCATAATTGAAGATCTTGATGTTTTCACCTCTTTTTTCCGCCCTCATTTTCATTTTCAAGTAAAGCGCTACATTGTTGCCTCTATCCTACACAGACTGGCCTTGCCATGCCGGTGAGAGTCATGTGTGTGCGCGTGTGGGTGTGTGTGTGCTGGGGAGGGGTGGGGGTGAGTGTTGAGATGGTTTCTCTCATTATCCTGCCAAGTGACTGGCCACTACCTGGAGAGAGAGCAGAGCGTGCGGATAGCCGGCTGCCAAAGTCATTGATTTCTCAAGGACACTGCGGCGGACGGGCCAGCGGGCGGGCGAGCGAGCAGGAGCCGGCACGGGAGAGCGAGCAGCAGCACAGGAACATGCTTGCGCCAACAGAGCCGGGAGCCCCCCCGAGGAAGGTCAGTGGGGCGCGGGGAAGGAGCGCGAACAAGGCCGCGGCACCTCGGCCCAAAATAAAAGGCGCTCACACATTCTGATGAGCTCGTAGCCTGCCAGTGAAACTGAATCTGCAGTGTCTAATGAACAGGGAGCTGGGAGACATGGAGCCGTGTGGAGCTGGTGAGGCCGCTGAGTCCTACTTCTGCTCCCTCTCCATCTGTTTCTCGCTCGCAGCCCAAAAACGCGACACCAATCGATTGGACACACACATGCCCGCCTGGACTATGGGCACGTTCTGGGGATCTCTCCCTTCAGACGGGTACGCTGCATGGCACGTGTTTGGGTTGGTGCCGTATTACACCGACAGAGCCAGAACTGAACCGGGAGAGAATTGAATTGGACCTGTGGCTCATGATCCAATCTCACAAAAGTAAGCGAGTGAAAAGGAACATGTAAGCACAGTGATCTTACACAGAAGGTGAACACAGGTTTATAAACCAAAGGTCACAAGCAACATAAACCACGCAGATGCAGTATGAACACAAGCCTTTATGTGTTTATGTTCGAAGGCATTTAAAACCACTGCTTTGTGTCATTCCCAGAGGCTTCACCATAAATCAGGGCACTGTTGAGGTTTCTGCTACAATATTCTCCCATCTGCAACACATCACTTACAGAAAAGAAAAGAGATGTGTCCTTGTACCCCCAACAGAAGCTCAGGAGGCGCTGTTTGTTTGTGTGTGTGTGTGTGTGTGTGTGTGTGTGTGTCTGACTGTGTGTGTGCTATCCAGACCTGCCTTCTGCTAAGGAACAGAAGCAGAAGGACGGTGAACCAGGTTCCACAGTGGGCCCACATGGGCCGAAACACCTGATGTGTCGGACTCCAACACACATGGACTGTCCCTCTGTTTACAGACTAATGAGGCTACAAGTCCAGTGGGGGAGGAGCCAGCAGCTGACTGCTCTCCCCCACTGCTCCCCTGCACCCCCCGAAGAGGCTTTTAGCATGAATGAACGTTCAGCCTAGTTAATGACAAGCTTTCCCGTTTGCTCCATTACTCTCCAGAATGTCCATCACGGTCCAGACAAGAGCTGCCTTCACCGCACTGCCTTCACAGCACCGTTAACCTTGTTACTTCCTCCCCCTCCCAGCGACACGCCTCTGCCACAACCGCCGTCGTTCCGTGCTTCATGTCCCTTTAATGTCTCCCCATCCTTATCATGGGGTCCTGTCGCGGTATCTGAAAGACGGGGGTTGCACCCGGGAATGGAGTGACACGTCCGTACTCCGCCCCGAGGGTGACCCCCTCGCCTCCATCTCGCGCGCTGACATTTAGCGCTGAGAGTTATCTTGCCACAGTCGAAGCGTTCTCACGCAGACATAATGGAGCTGGGGCCCCTCGGTCATAAACAGATGTAGGACGGTGCAGGGGGTTACGGGAGCGCCCCGTTCTTCCTCAGACTCGCACCATTGCACAAAAGGGGCTCTGAAATACTGCTGCAATTTGATCCCTGGCCCTACCCCTCCCCCTGACAGCTCACGGCACTCTGTGTATTCAGCAGGTTTGGAAAGGGTTGGGGGGGAGCAGCGTATATGAAAGAGGCTTTCCCCTGCTCAATGTATGGTCTCTTTCAACATGTGCCATAGGACCTCAGCACAGGGCCTGCGCTTAAGAGTGCTTTACCGGCAGAGAACACATCACTGATGTATAATCTATACTGTGATTCATTATGGTTCCATTACAGTTTCCATTAATGTTTCCATACATCCACCATCCACACTCTCGATTGCGCCAATGACTCTGTGTGACTGACAGGGCTGACAGCCTTGCCACTACAGCACAGTAGTGCATCACCAGGCAGAAAACAGGAGAGCAGCCAATGCCCAAAAGCAGTGGTACAGCCCAAAACCACAGTATCACCCAGCCTAAAGAGGACAGGGCCAGAACATCTCACACACAGGACTTAATGTCCTTTTTGACCTGGGCATACTGACCCTCCACTCAAATCCCAGCTGTGTGATGGAGTTTGTCCTTACCTGCTGCTCTGGTGTCCACTCCAGTCCCCAGTGCAGTGTCCGTCTCCCAGGACAGGTGAGCCTCTGAGCACCTGAGCACACAGACAGAGCAGGGGTCAGTACTGCACGCCTCTCAATCTACACACACTGAACACTTAAACTCAAACCATTTCTTTTTTCACGTGTGACAGGTGCACATGGCCGGATAATTAGAGCAGCAGTGATATTTGGACATACTCCCAACACGTACAGCGGTACTCAGTACAGTGTGAGCAACGCTGTAGTGATCACACCGCACGCCAAGGTACAGACGCCAACAGGAGCCAATGGCACACCCCATGAGTAACACCGGACACCCAATGACTGAGGCTAACACTGCCAACTGTTACTTACAGTTTGTGAGCCTCACGTGAATGCTGCGAGAAGCAGAGCCTGTGCTAACATTCTCTGAGGAGACTCACTGGGCTCTCTGCCTGGCTGTCTATGTGCCTCTGATGCCTGGAGGAGTGGAAGAGGAGAAGGCCATAAATTACAGCATGTCCAGCTTTATGGCTGACTTTGCCCCGCGAGGGGGGCCCTCAGTTCTGCCAGGGGAGCCAAACGAGTCCGAGAGTCGGCGAAGCGGGCAGGTCACAGCAGCTCTGACCACTGTGACCTCAGCCGGTTTGACCAACAGAATCAGTGGACAGTCGCTATCTCAAATCTGCTGCCACCCTCCCCGCCCCGCCCCAGGCAACCAGAGTGAGAGTCGATTTACAAGCACACCAGGCAAACACAGGGAAATGCAGAGAGCCGTTCAAGCATTCAACGGTTGGAGCCATCCCTTCCAGCCTTTCTTCTGCTACAATGCCCTACAAAAAAGGGCGACGCACAATTGTGTTTACTGCAACTCAGTGCCAAACCTCAGCAAAGGGAATTTCAATGTCTTGGGGGGGATGAGCTGGTGGACACACTCATGCCAAATAAAAGCATAGCACATGCTCATTAATTACATCACAAACTTAACCCATTTATCCACTTATAGTTACTGCTGAGAATGTAGCTGATACAGTCTGTCAACAACTGATCAAATATGTACACACTATACCTCACTGTGTCCAGTGCTACAGCACAGCCTAATAAGGTATCTCCATTCTACAGTCCTCATCTTTCAGATTAATAGATTGCTTATCATTAGAGAAAAAACATTCTTTGTCTATGAGAGATTCTAACAACCACTTGATACCCAACTTAAATATAGCAAGAGGAGTCCAATACAGGCAAGAGTGTTTGTTGCTTGAATGTGTTCCTCAATTTTGGACTTCTTGCTGTGTTTTTGGCTGTTAATAATGCCGGATAATATGGTGTAGAATATTCCTGAAGCAGTGCTCCATTTATTATTAGATTATTTCCCCTGCTGCACCAACTGCGCTGGGGTCTGTCCTTTCCACAATGGTGGAGTCAATGTAATTGTGAGACTGACCTTTTTAAATGAAACTTGTTTTTGAAAGAAATTGAGGATTTCTAAATGGTAATGATTTATTGCACAGAATCTAGTCTAAGGTTGGAATGACTGTTCATTTGATTCTTCCAACAAACTAAGGGAGAGTGGACAGGAATACTGATATTTTGTTACGCTGTGCATGAGCACAGTGTGGTACACTCCTCACACTAATGCTCTGTTGCTTGAAAATTCACATTGAAATATGAGCTTGGTTTCAAATGGATGACTGCTTGACCACGGTAGGACCACGGTTTAGCCATGGCAGTTTCATTTGTACGTACGCTTTTGTTACAGGGAAGTTTTGAATAATTGTTGCTTTATTAATTTAAATAAATACATTTAAACAAAATAAAAATTTGGATTTCTGTCTATATTAAACAGCGTAATGTAAAAGTGGAACTGGCCAATCTGGAAAAACACCATTTAACCTTTGTACTAAAGAAATGGCACTAAATATGACAGGGCAAACGGGTTGACTGGTCAAAAATGCCTTATATCAATTCCATTTCTGATATTACACCGCAAACAAAATACAGCACTTTAATGAACCTTGTTTAAACGACAGCTTAAACACAAAACTAATTCATAATTGGAAAGGATCTAGACACTGCATTCATCTAACCATCTAATTAAATTACATGCTTGAAAAGCTCCATTTGCGCAACCTTAGTGAAAGCTTTTGGTCTGCTGAAGTGGATGTGCTCGGCCCATGGCCTGCACAGCAGCAGTCGCTGTTAGTAGCACAACCACTGAAGCAGTTTGTTACATATCCTCCAACAGGTGCAGTCAGGTCCAAGGAAAACACTGAAACATTATTTGTAAAAACTGGTAAAACCGTTTAGACCATAATTTTCCCATTACTTACGAAAAACAAAGACAAAAAAAATGAAACATTAAGAGGTTCAATACCTATATGCTCATTGATAAAATCAATAAAATGTGTTTCAGCAGGTCACTGCAGGCATTTCTGTTGGCTCAGGTCATAGGGCCGTTTTAGCACAGGGACTGTTAATCGGAGAAAACACAGTAAAGATGTATAAACAGATAAGCATGTCTCATCCACCCTGGGATAGGTTGAGGTTGAACATGTATAGATCATATATCATATGCTAAATATCACTGATTCTCTTCACAGAGTATTAAAAAAATCTATGGACCATGTTATTGCAGCTTTTAACAGACTGTAACACAAAAGAAACCGCTGCACAGGATTTTTTCCCAGGACCCTAAGCCCCTCTCTTCAAAGTACATCCAGCTCTAATAACCTTTTCTGTAGTGGATTCTCACCTGATCCTTTTATAGCCTCACAGGACCCTACAGTCATACACTAATACCAACCCAATACCGCAGTCAGTCAGCTACAGCTGAGGCAGTACTCCATACAGCGTACGCCATAAAGCAGCCGTCATTACCTGTGCTGTGTTCATTCTGATTGGCATGGTGCCGGTTCGTTTCTGGAACTAGGGTCTTTTCCTCATCCAGCATTCAGACACCCGCCATCTCTGATGTGCATGATTGTTTCATGATAAATAAGGCAGCGAAAATTGTTTCGCCGAGGGACAGTGACACCAGTGAGTCTCTAATCTCTCTGATAGGGAAATTAATTTGCATCTCTGCAGCTGTGCGCCTTGCCTTAATTTATGCTATACTGTCTTATCCCATCCTTAGAAAGTGTTGAAAAAATTCAATGGCGCTGATGAGGGGAGCGAGGCACTGACGCAGGAAGCAGTGTGATGTTTGGCTATTTATTGAATGTGTTTTCAGGTGGTACGGAAAAACCAAGCAAAAGTGGTTATAAAGAAGAGAATAACAAGATACAATAAAAGAAACCTTAAGAAAATCTGCCAACAACAGGTGCTGGCCAACATCAAAATGTGCTCATTGCAGAAAAATGGAACAGTGCCCCAAATTTGAGCAATTTACAAATTTAAGGCATTTAAGCCTGAAGTTCTATAATCCATTACTGTGTACAAACCTAAGAAATGACTCCTGTGTGTGACTCAGGTGTGTTTGGAATCTTAACCTTCATTGTAGCTTTGATGATTGGTCCTCAGATTCAGGAGGCAAGTTCAAAGTCGTATTTGAGGGATTATATATTAAATAAGCGTGGAACCATGATGGCTTTTCAGTAAGCCCTAGGGCTGTGTGATATGAAAAATCTAAATCATGATAATTACCTGGGCCTTTCTCAGTATCAATGGATATCACAGTACGTTTATTGAGTTGCAAAATAATCATTTTCAGACTATTCAGAATTATAATTACAGATGTTTATCATATTGCATAATGGTGACAACAGTGCAGTCAAACTGAAATTCAGGCCTTTTCAATCTTTAAAATGTCACGCTAAAATGCCTAAAGTGCCTAAATGTTTCAGATCTCACTGTGAGACTTAGATTGCATAAGTAGCTAACCTGACTTAAGACAGCAACATAGATATTATAATTTCAAAATATAATAATCCCATTATGACATGATCAAAATTTTATCCCCTATCCCCTATATATATACATAGAAAAGTATCCCACCAACATACAACATATTTTAAACTGATGAGCCCAATTCCAGTCCCAAAAGGGTTAAAACCGCAACCAGGGACTCTCAGCTCCATCACTTCCTCTATTACAGAAAATAAAACAGACAACCCTTTCTCACTTCTTTGCACTTGGCCATGTTTTGCATATTGGGAAACATGCAAACTCTGAATCAAGCAAAGTCTGATAGGGCAGTCAAACAGACAGACAGGATTATCAGCACAAAGAACCAGTCTGGCCTTATAAATGAGGAATACCAAAAAAAATTAATCTCTAAAGACAGATTCTGAAACGTTTTTTTGGGATAAAAGAGGTGGTGGCCTTCCGCAGAGATCTCGGTTAAAGGCTAGCATTGTTTGTTCCGATGGCTTCTGCAACCGTTCTCAATTTCAGACCCTAGTGTCCTTGTTATTCAGAAGCAGGACGAACCAGTCCGTTGAAAGAAGATCGCAAGCCACACCTTCCACAGCAAACAGGAAACACCTGTTCCATTCTGCAGGACGATGAACGTTCATAGCAACTGAAAGTGCAACTGTCCTAGTCTAGAAGGGTGTGGCAAAAACCAGTCTGACAACAAATATGGGTCAAAGGAAAGGATGCTCAAACTCTTGTTGGAAATGCAACCACCTGTTTAAAAAGCCTTCCTAACCAATCACTACAACAGATGGTTCTCATTTCACTGTTGCCATGAGTTTGGCATTGTCTAAATTTAACTCAAGCTCTACCTGTTGATAAACTGAAAACTATCCACACTATCGATCAAACTTAAACTAGAAAACTGTCTATACCAGAATAAAAATGGTGATTCGAAAAAGCAACATGGCAACTGTTCCAAGATGGAAAGACGAAATTAGGCTACACGGATCCCTGCTGGATATGGATTCAGCCTCAGAATTACACACATAATGAATGTTTCCATAAATTATGACTCACTGAATAGGAATCTAAAAACAAAAGAGCAAAAGTGGAGTAAATACATCATATCTGTATGCTAGAGCAGATGTATTGTCATCAGGTTTTCTGGCCTCTGTAAATGAGTATTTAATAGACATAGGGCAGTCAAACTGAGCTCTATCCAGAACTCATTTAGAGACAGATGAAATCCTTCAACAACAAGCACCACATGAAACAAAAGATGGCTCCAGTCTAATCCTTCACAAATGCCGTCACCACAAATGCACACTTCCTCAGTCAAGACTGTCTCGAAATTAGTTACTTACAAGCAATTACATCACTGCTGGTCCTGGATAGAAATGAAAGTTAGAAACTTATCCGGGTACCTCAGAGCTGGCAAACAATGTTTCCAAAGAGAACACATGACACACAAACTCATAGGATCACTTCCTCCTACCCGTGTGTCTGTTAGTGACAAGGTTGTGGGTCTGCAGTCCTGCCATAGACTGGTCATCACTCCTTATGACCTAGCTGCTTGACCTCCTGCTTTGCTGATCCACGCCTCTCTAAATCCAGACGGAAAGGTCGCTATCAATCCCTGAGGAAACTCTGTGAGATAAGCTCATCAGCAACAAACTCTAATAACATGTTCAGTCCAGCCCATTTTTCACAATGAGTAATCTTGCTCTCCTTGACCCTGTCTGGTCAACAGCAATCTGCATTCATTCTTTTTTTTTGGTCTGTTTTTCCCCCCTTCTCATGCAAACACCTTGCTCAGAGGGACTGGGTAATGGATTATTTCCAAATCTTTCCAACACCTTAAAATTAAAACCGTCAACAGTCTGAAAATTGAGCGGAGGTGTTTCTCCGCCTGTCAGGCAGGAAATTCACACACACACACACACACACACACACACACACACACACACACACACACACACACACACACACACACACACACACACACACACACACACACACACACACACACACACACACACACACACACACACACACACACACACACACACTATTCTGCCTGCTGTCTGCATGACTTTGAAGTTGTTGAATTTGACTGCTTTAATGGGTGTGGAAAGGTCCTTTTTCTTGATGTTAAGCAAGAACACATATATTTGCTTGTCTGGAATTCCAATGAAGGGTATAGCATCATGTTTCATAAAGGGTGCAATATTATAAAATGTTATAAAAAAATAAACTGGGTAACAGGTGTAAGGTTTAATAACTATACTGTTAATAAACACCATACAGAGGGTACTTTATACTTGAAAATCGAAACAAAGGCAATTTAAAACTGAAAACATGGACAAGCATCATTTGACCATAAACGGTATTATCAATACATTAGTCATTGGAACCCAACCAACACTTTTGGCTATTTGCCATTATGTGTCATCTACAAGTATCTTTTGATTTTGTCAGACATGCCTTTCCTCTGTATTAAGTCTCCTAATGAGAGCATATATTGTGATGCACATCATAATGTATGATGCAACAAATCATTTTCAAATTACCATCTATAGTATTTCAGTCAGGGCTCGGTTAGTGTTACCAATTAGTGTACCATATGATAAATAAGGAAATCAATGCAACTGTTCCCTGTGACAAAATGAAAAATTTGAAATATTCATATTTTGTTTAAAATATACAGTTTTTTATTGTGAACAGGAACACAGCCTTTCATTCTGCTCTAAATATTCTTACAGAGTGACAATGCAGCTTGTTCGATATGAAGAAAAAAGATATGTCTCTCAAGAAGGTGATATGTGGGGGGCGGGGGGGGGGAAACTGCACTGCATATTTCAGGATTCTGAAAATGCTATTTTTATTATCAGTCCTCAACTGAGAACAGGACTGTCACATTAGTTGGGAACAAATAAGAAAGACATAGAGAAGAGTCCGCTGGTGGGTAAGTGCAGAACAGTGGTGTCTTTGAAGGCTTGATGGGTATACTCACACTAAAGAAGAAGCTCAATACTCAGTAGCCTTTCCTTTTCTCCATGTTCCTTGATTAGGAACAACATGCACTGTCAAAGAGATGCAGCAGCAGTGCTGGACTCCACCCTGTAATGGACAGCTGTAATCTGTGTGCCACATTTGCATTTTGCACATTAGATTGAAAATACAAACTTGTAAATATCTGGTAAAGTACCTCTCTCCATCTAACTCAGTGAATATCTAGCTGACGAAAGACTCTCAGTGATTATTAAAGCCACTGATTTCATGCAGGAGTTTTACCTTTAAGTCGCCATCAAACGTGTCTGTTAAGTCAGTCGGTACACAGGCTACACAAATAAAGCAGCATGAGGAGGGTCATGTAGCAGCATCAGCTATGGCATGCAGGGCTTGGGCATGTGCAAAAAAAAATCAGCAAAATAAACATGAGGATATGTGGTGCAGTCTTAGGATTTGAGAGCAAAGTCTCTCTGACAAAGAGCCCTCTGTTTGATTTCCAAAAACACAACCGGAACCGCACATACCAAGGTGGCCAAAACCATCTCCGCCTTCCAGAGTGACACCACACTGCTCCGGGAGCAGCATTTACAGCAATGTCAGGCATGAGTGCTGAAAATATTGACTTTAGGCCCTTTCCTTTTTTCCCCCCCAGTATTTAGCTACAAATAGAGCTGAAGCTGTACTAACCCAAAGAAAACACCATCAAAACAGCCAAAATTATAGTACTAATAACAGTAGTAGTAGTAATAATAATAATAAAACAAAAATGTAAATGCATAATGGATAAAATAGACAGCATATTTGGCATATTCAGCAGGCATTTCATATTCCCAAATTGTGAAATATGAAATAAAAATACAGGATAAGAAGAACATTCTTTATTCTTTTCAACCATTTTCTGTTAAGGCATTCCCCTGCCCTCACTAAGAACGCATGAACACCTCTTGTTTCAGTCGAGTAACTGGGGGAGTGAGAAAGCGTTGTTACACTATCTAAGCCCTCGGCTTGATTTATAGGGGATGAAAGTCCTTGGGTTAGGCCCCGCTGGTACAAGATGGGACCGGGCCATGTAGAGCCTTAAAAGTCATCAATAAAACTTAAGAATCAATTCTAAAAACCACTTGCAGCCAAATACAAGGAGGCCAGTGCTGACGTTTTGTGAGTTCGCTCATTGGTTTTGGTTAGAAGCCTAGCAGCAGAGTTCTGTACCAGCTAGGACTGTCAACTGTTTCCAAGAATACCATTTGAAGATTAAATGCAGATTACCTGGAATGATAAAAATTTAAATATATTTAAACTTGATATTTACATATTATTAACACTTGAGAGCAGCATACAGAACCCAATGACCACGTTTGTTGTGGGTTTTATTGATAGGACTGATGCTAACCATGATGCTATAGCTGCAAGGGGTGGTACCTTAAATGCCACATGTGTGAATGACAAATCTGGCTAGCTAGTGGAAAATTGCCACAGTGAACAAGGTAAGGACTGTGCATGAGAAACAAGCTAAATGTTCATGATGCCAAAACATGCAAATACAATTTAAAAACCAGTTTTTAACCTTAAATGTGCTTTTGATCATTGAAATTTTCCAAAACTTTGCAAAATTCAACTTTGATCTGAAATTTGAAATTCATTCTGACAGCCATAGTACCAGTTGGTTCCAGTTTACATATTGAAATTTAAAGAGGCACATGCAGTCCAGAGGAAATGGATCACTGTCTCATAACCTTTAAAAATTCTCTCTCATTATCGAATTATTTCTTATATGGCAGTAGCTGCACTGACTTTTAAGATGTGTTGAGTGAAATGTCAGGTCAGGGTCAAAGATAACGCAAGGTTTTACTTTCTGTTTCCTGTTTTACATTCAGGATTTAGGTACCCAGTTTCAAATCGATGAACTCAGTCATTCAAGACCCAAGACCAGAATTTGAGCATTGTCCAAATCTGCAAGCACTGGTACTTGGAAAATGCATAAACCACAAAACTGCATAACCAGAATGGAAAAAAAACCCGGCATCTGGATTCAAGAGCAGACCAATCCCTCTAAAAGGGGTCTCAGTACTGCCAGACTGAAATTTTATAAAAACAGTGATTTTTACTTAAAAATACATTAAAAGGGATTATCAGATATGAGAGGCAGAAAAGGTGCTCTTACCCAAAGGACAGCAAGATGAGGCTGACATGAGAATTATGGTGGGCGGTTTATTCTCATTAATAAAATAAAATCAAATTACAAAAATGAAAAAAAAAATGAAAAACAATTGTGGCAGAGCTGGTTGTGCTGCAATGCCCTGGGAGATTAAAGAAATAATCCGGCATGTAGGGCACATCTGTGGGATCTGTAAAGTTTTCACCTGGCCAAAACATCCATTTACACTGCTGCCGGCCCATCGTGCACTCTTAAAAGGCTAAATCAGGAGAGGGATAAAAACACAGCACATTGCAAATTAGTCTTGTACAATTTGGGTTCTGCCCATCGTCCTGTTACCATGGTTACCAGATACTTCTCTCACCCATCTGAGATAGTGAAAATTCACCTCAAATCGTCCGGTGCACCTTGTATGGTCTTCCATGCTACTGGAATATCAGAATTAAATCTATATCCCAAAGAATGTGAGAGAAATTTGGTGGGTTCAAAGCAAAATCCCACAGTGATGAGCATAGAGATAAGAACGTGCTGTATTAACTTGAAAGGGGATAAGTATTTCTACCTACATTACCTCCAACTGTCCTCTGAGGCTCGGACAACACGCATCACAAATTCTTTCCACGTTGCAGGACTAAGACAATGAGATGGAGAGAGAGAGAATGCACGCACGAGAGAGAGAGAGAGAGAGAGAGAGACCGGGGATAAACGGGGACAGATCCGGACACGCTGCAGCATTGATAACTCACTGCTCTTCAGAAGTGTTCCAAGGAGCCCTCCAGAGACCGCACCATTCTACTTCTGCCTCTGTAACCAATGGGAGTGGGGCAGCTGAGAGAGACATATCTGTGTGTCTGTTCTATTGTGTGTGAGAGAAAGAGGTGCCTCTAGCTGTGCAGTACATAAGGATGATACGCTGTACGTGACAATGGCACATTATTTGCATATTGTGCAAAGTCTTGTGGCACAACATGTCAATTACTCTCTGCCCTGCTCCCCAAAACCTTATGAGGGACCCCACGTTCCCCATATCCCAGGTCTAAGTCCCGAACTGTCCACCTTTACACAGCAGAGGGAGGATACGAAGAGGACAAGCATTGTCTCGCTCAGGAATATGTAAAAATAACTTGAAACTGGGTCAGAGAATTCCCAGTGAGGCAGGCGAGCCGCGAAGCAGTGTGCAGCTTATCTCTCTTTTCAGCCCTTTTCTTCAGACCTGCTCGGGAGCACGGGCCTGGCTCTGAGAGGAGGTCCAGGTTCCCCCTGGGGATGTGGGATCACAACCTGCTCTGGAGCTGATGCGCCTCAAAAACATCCACAAGCGTGCTCACATCCGTCAGCACGTTCTCTTCCGTCAGCACGTTCTCTTCCATCAGCACGTTCGTATTTCTGCACAGGCTTACTTCCTGTAGGTGCCTCGGTAGAGCTGTACTACATCAGTAATCATGTGCCTTTACAGAGATCGTCACCAAAGCCATCATTAAACAATGTCAATTAAAAGCATGTCAGACACAGAAAATCTACAACTGGGGGGACTTTACATCTTTTGCGCACTAACTTGATCTCCCCAAATGAAACAATATAGGCCAATGCTGGGGTTATGTGCATTATTCATGTCAGATTGTCAGCTCTCTCTCTCTCTCTGAATATGGAATCTCTTTTTAAATAGCATTGACAGTCCGGTGCCAAACATCTAGCTGCATAGTCACATGGCGAAAAAGTGACTCACTAATTCACCTTTGTCTCTTCTGGAAAGTAAGATAAAGCAGGGCAGAGTTCTTATCTTGCTAGATGTGTAGCCAAGTGCCTTGCTACTCTACGGACAAGAAGTAATTTAAAACAATATTTTCAGTATTTACATTTATGATAACATTTGTACAGTATGACTTATCTCCACAGGTAAATAGATGTGCAATCAACTGTAACCAAAAGCACTGTTTCACCCCTTCTTGCTGCTATGGCCTTGTAAATTGGATCTTATTTACAACTGCAATGTGTCTGAGTAACCCCTTATCCTAAATCGAGTTCTAATCGATGAAAAACCGCTTCACAGGCCCTGCTGGAGGCGTTTTCTTTCTGTCGCTGTCCTCTGGGCATTCAGGTGGTGGGGTGGCGTGTCTGCAGGAAGATGATCACACACACTCTGCGGAAATCAACCAATGTCAGCCAGCTGACTGGCTGATGTTGGGGGACCTCAGGCTGGTTTGTAAGGAACTTACAGCAGTACCAAATGACTGCAATGTGATGCAATCAGCAGCAAGACACTGACTAAAATATTTAAAAAGTTTGTGCAGACCTGAATGTAGCATAGGTAAAAAAAAAAAAATCCTCACACAGAGATGAGGCAGGTCTAATTCACACATTCTAGTGACCAATCACATTGAGTGGATCTAGAAGTGTGGTAAACACATCTCCCATAAGAACTGAGAGAATCAATCCGTCCTCAATGTGAACGGGAGGTCGGAGGAGACGATCTGCCAGGACCGAGCAGGCACAGATACATCAATCCCGAAATAACACAGGTGAGTGTACGCACGCGAAGCCCTCCCCTTGTCCCACCCGCGGAGAACAGCCTGCAGCCAGCGCCTGTGTCCTCCAGCTATCCTGTTCACCTTGGCCTCAAAACATCAACTTGCACTTACGATGTCCCTGCACAGACCTCATAGCTCTCTTCCTTAAAGGGAAGACTGCATCCCAGTCAACAGAAAACACGAGGAAAAGATGCAGAAGGGCTTAACACTGAGGAAGATGTACATGCTGCGCTTCCAAAAATGAGCAGTATGCGGAACTACCGAATATCTCTATCTCTCAGTGGGAATGGCCCACAGGACACCCTTAAATGCCTTACTAGTATCAACATCCAAAGACCCTCAGGATATGTTGCTATTTTAGTACATTTTAGTGCAGCCGAAAAATCAAGATATCATTGACTGCAGTTAATGAATGGATATATGTGAACATTGTGTGGGCAAAAAGTAGTCAAGTTATTATTGCTGACATATAAGCAACAGACAAAACATTTTCTCAATAAATTAATAAGATAAAAACATACATATATTTCTTTCACAAAAGTGTCTGGTTAAGGATAAAATTTGTGTCAAGTCAGTGTATGATTATTGGGCATTTACTGGGTTTTTGTAAAACACTACACTTAACACAATTCTGTGTGCCAGTATGAAATTATACCACCCTCTGCACACAGATGTACATTTTTACACATTCACAGTGTTTGCAGAAATAATGACTTTCAATATGTTTTCATATTTGGATCCTGAGCATATTCTGGCAAGATTAATGAAGACAACATGATTTTGTTGTTTTCAAACGTTCATAACAGGTTCAAAAGGGAAAGTGAAAGATACAACATGTTATGTGGAATACATTTTCAAGTACACTTACATTATGTGTTGTGTGCACATGGGTGCCCATGCAAAAATATTTACCTACTAAGTTACAGAGGCAAAAATATGTGCTTTTACAAAAAGAAACTGTAAAAAATTTAAACCTGAATAGCTGTACATTCAAAGTCATAGTGTAGCTATGAGGGATACATCACTGGTCAGAAGGTTGCTATCAGTTAGGGCTGGGCAATATAGCCATCACGATACATTGAATAGCTATTTTTAGTGCAATAACAGCTATCCCTGGCATGTGGCATGCGTGAGCACACCTCCAAAGTTCAGTGAAATGCTTCTGGGGCAGAAAAATATCACTTGCATCTATATGTTGGTTAACTTACCTATTAGCTTTGAAAAACACACAGCATATGTTTTCACTCTTTAACCTTGTAGTCATGTGTTTCTGTCTATCCATGGAAGTAGCACAGTGCTGTTGCTGTCATATCAACATTGAATAGATACGATTGGCGTTTTTCCTCCTGAAGCGTTTCACCTGGCCTCAGAAAACTGGAGGTGTGCTCCTGCATCAGGTATGACGAAAGGGAAGAAAAACACAGCAACAAGCCTAATGCCACATGCCGGGGATAGCTGTTATTGCGCTAAAAATAGCTATGTATGTATCATGACTGCTATATCGCCCAGCCCTACCAATTATGCAAATTTGTGAAGCTCACTTCAGGTCCTGAGCTATATAATCACTTTGGTAATAGTGTTATCTATCTACCATTACAGTCCATGGCCAAAGGCTAGTGCAACATTTATATTTCTACAACCAGCTTATCTATAACCTTATTTACCGAAACCCTTTACAGCCTACTAGCCACAAAAACAGCAGTCCTTTGTTCATGCAACCCTATTTCCTCTAAATTCTGAAAATGCAATTGTTCAGATAGCTTTGCATTAGTACAAACTTTCACAAATTCAGAAAATTCTTCCATAAAAGTGGTACACCTGACAGTCAGCATGAGACTGCATTGACATCACATTGACCACATGGTTGCTTTCTGAAAATACTGTGTCCAAGTACATCCATGTTGCAAGCACTGCAAGGGGTCTACACTCACAGCAATCATTAAAGAGACACTGCCCTGGAGAGAGACAAGTCTGTCTCAAGGAGCCATGCGTCAGTGTCACACTCCAGCATGACGACTGACAGCATCCTTCACCTTGGTGCCCTTTCTTACGGGCAATGCTGGGTTTCTTGTATCCAACTTCAAATTGAACTTCATATTTTTTTATTTTTATGAGAGCCCTGCACACAGATGAAGCTGAAATAACGGCATGTGGGATTTCCTTCTAAATGATAGGTTTAGCCGTTCCTCACATGTCAAGAGCACTGCCAAGATGACCAAAACCTTTTCAGCTCACACATTACTTATTTCCGGCTTGGATTCAGATCTGATGCAACGGTTTCTGTGGTAAACAGAAATGAAAGAGAGCACTTCATGCCACACGACCACATCAAATAAATATTACAATTCAAAGAATCCACTCATCCAGACCTAAAACAACTTTTCAGGTGCCCTTTATGTGGATCTTAAATGCACCTTTTCAGATTTTAAGCCAAATGTGTCGACAGAATCATGCAATGGTCCTTACACAAATGCCTGTTGTAATTTTGTGGAATGTTCCAACAGAGAATTCAGCAATCCAACTACTGGAGGTGCAAATTAAATCATGTTGATGATAATGTGCTATAAATTGTTAATTTGAGGAAAATGTCCTGCTTTTTTTTTTTTCTTTTAAAAGAAAGGTGGTATAGATTGGTTTGTATTAGTCACACCGTTATGACGTATGACACCCTAGTTTAATTACAGCACTTCATAGACATCTTTGCGTGTGTAGAGCGAGTCATAAAAAATTTAAACCAATTATATCCAAATCATTTCAAGTTATTGATTTAACTTTTAATTAGACCTATGTGACACAAAACCAGTTCATTTAGTTGCATCCTATCTGAAGCATTCCAACATATTTGCCTCAGGAAACCGAATATAAAATGTTGCACTTGCAGAAAAGTGGTGAAAAACAGAGACAGGATGTGCAGCAGAAAGCTGCGGTTTGCAGGATAAAAGATGCTGCCAGTCACACGGGTACTGGAGTGAGACAGCAGGGCCGTCTTGAGCCCCCTGGAGAAATGTGGCCTGAGCTACCAACAGCCCAGAGAAAAACCTGCCTCTGACACAAGTCAAGTTATTATGCTGAGACAATGTCGGTTTTTATTGGTGGGGGGGGGGCAGGAGGGCGCGTAGTGGGGGGTAGAACGGTAACATCAGAACGAAACACTTCATTGGTGTGGGATATTGGCATTTTAGCTCTGCAGACACTGCACTCCACATGGATATCAAGCTTCTTCCCAAACCCATTTGAGCCTCAATTTCTTTGAGTGTGTGTGTGTATATGTGTGTATATGTGTGTGTATGTGTGTGTGTGTGTGAGAATATTATTATTCTTTTTTTTTCCAAATATGATAAGAAAAAAACATGAACATTTTTACATCTCATGCCTAAGATTTCATATCCACAAAAAAAAAAAAAAAAAACTGTTGTCAACTGCTACATTTTCCCAATTTTTGGTGTTATATTGTACTGTATACAACACACTGAAAATTAATAAACTTAATTCACTCACCACAGAAGACAGTTCAAAATACAAAATACATCAAAATTCAGCCCCCATCTTCATTTTAGTGGGCTTTTTCGATACAAAATGCTTAGTTCCACTAAACCCAGGTAGGGGGGAAAAACAAGTGTATCACCTTTAGTTCAAGAGCAGCAAGACAGCCAGATATAAAGAATTCTCTTACAGTCATTATGGGCCTACAGCGGTTGTAAAGGGCCTGGTTTTAAAACTGATAATCTTGGCGATTTTCCTCGGGTCTGTATAAGGTATCATAATACACAGTTGTACCATTAACTGAAGAAAACTGCAACCCAAGCTGTTCTGTCTGCTATGTCCTTCGGTTTCAAGCACAAAGACTGCGGCGAACACAGATAACCCCTCTTGTCTTTATCAATATTCACCGTGCTCATTTGAGGCGCAGATAGTTTTCCTTTCATCCCTCTAATAGTGTAACCAGCGACGGGTGATCAGACAGTCATGGCCTAATTGGCTAATTCTCTCACTGAACACAGAGGTGAACAATATTACGCCGAACAAAAGCCCCCATCTTTGAACAATCAGCAACAGCGATACTGGAGCTGCAGAATCTCTTTATTAAATTAAGAAGAATATCTGATAGCGCGTCGCTCCACGCTGTGGCGCACACTGTATCTGATTGATTACCTAAAGCTGCAATTACGGTAGATTCACAGTGTACAGTAAATAGTGATTAATCATTTAACAATGGTCAAAGAGCAGGCGTCTGTGGAAAAAAAAAATGACACACAGACCAAGTTAATATAGTCTGACAGCTATGAAAACTTTGCCTGCTTTGCAATCCAGGAATAGAGCAGTAAAAGAGAAAGCCTGGCCTTCACATTTGGAAAACATATTTCGTTTTCAGCATTGTGTAATTAAACTGACGGGAAGAATTATCATACCTTTGAGGGTTGTTTACAAACCACAGAACTAGTGTAGGGCACAATAAAATGTCTGGGGAAATGCAATAAGTACACACAATGACACTGGCACTCAAAACACTCAAGTTTGTGGGGTTTTTTTCTTTTCCATATTAGACTTTCAAGCAGAATTCATTCAAGCAGAATTCATTCTGCATACAGGCATACATAAAATGAATGCAATACAAGGTGTCATGACTAAAAGCCCACAAAAAATTAGCTTATACTGAGATCTCAATAACTGTTTATAGTAGTAGCTACTTAGATACAGAGGAAGACTGTGAAATTCAACAAAAAAGCTTTACAAAATGTTTTTAAAGGTTTTTATTTAAGAGTATCTTTCCTGAATAGAGCCGACTATCCTGCCAAAATTCTCACAGATCACTCATACCTGCTCATCTTATAGCAAGCACACAAAATGGGAAAGTACAGCTGCATTTGACTGGGATGGCAGGTATGCCATCTGCCAAGTTACAGATTGGCAGGACATGCTCTATTATACAGCCCCATGTCTGACACTTTTCAGGATTTCCCACAGAAAAGACGGCCATGGATTCTCACTCTTACATAAACTTCAAACGGGCTTCAGTTATTTTGAGTTTCCTCCTTATCTCCCTCTTCTTCTGCTTAATTTCCTGAAGATGACATCATCAAAAATGCTCCAGGTCCACAGTTATTAATTCTCTTGACTAGTCAGTATCTACTTCAAACAATATAATTAGCTAGCTAGAATGTCACAGCTGTCCTTGATACAGCTGGCAAGCTACCTAGGGACATTCCAGGTGCAGAAGAGGGCAAAAGGTCAACAATGTTGTCTTTTTTTTTCTTAAAACCGCCACATAGAGACGTCTCCTAAATCGTAACCATGTCTACTCAGTTGAATATATAGCCAATTAAATAATGCACCAAAAAGCATCATGTTTTTCAATGATGCACGATACAAATGATATTTACACCAAAAATCCTTCATTCTACAAACACCTTGGTAGGAGAGATTAGAGAAAAACCTGAAAAATCATCACCAGCATATAACATTCTTCTGTGCTCTGTTCCCCTATCAATACACAGAAGATGATGAACAGGATAACATCTGAATAGCTAGCATGCTGGCTTGTGGCGATTGATTAAAAATGAAAGTACTGGAGTATGGTAAGCCATCATTAATCGTCACTGGATACCTGTACTACCCAGCACCTGCCAGGTCAACTATGTCTCAGATGTTTTATTTCTTTAATAACAGCACAGTTAGCCAATGACAGAACTATTTTATGCACCCACAGAGGAGGAATATTTGGTGTAACTGTAGCTTTGTAGAGTCTAAATTTCAATAATTTAAAGATTTTTAAAATTTAAAGATTACTGATGCATATGTAAAGAGTGGTCTATATTCTCTGCATATGTGCATAACTTGGAATTATTTTTGAAATTGTTTTCAAAATACTGCCTTATTACTAACGAGGTCTGAGCTATTGAACCAGAAATAACTCATCAAGATGCTTTTGTCAAGTGGCACAATTAGCAGCATGGCAGGTGAAGAGATCCACTGAAAATCTCGATGAAGGCAATTATGAAAGTTACCTTACATTTTTCAACCTAAGAATTTTATTACACACAAAAATATCAGTGTTGCTAGAGTGGTGTCTATGTCCTATCTCCCTGAAAATACACTGACAACAATACAATATTTTCATCATATGGAAGGCTGTTGCAGTTATAGTTCTTATTTTAAAAATGACCATGCCCAACAAATGTCATATTAATAGTACTTTGAGGAGGAGGCTGGATGGATTTCATCCAGTAAATGAACTCTCTTGAACACCAATCAAAAGAAAGGTCTGTTGTAGAGGGGATATACTGGACCAATAGTGTTCCAAAATTCATGGATGAGCAATCACAGTAAAGACTGCAGTGTGTTAGGTCATTCCTCTGGTACTATTACTGTGGGGAGAAATATATAGGGCCTACATTTTCCATTTGTTAAAGCCTGGCAACACCACAGTCTAGGAACATTGTAATGGAAACACCAGCTGAATCTTTGTTTGACTAAAATTCTTCAATGTTTCTTCAACAATAAAATAACACAGAACAGTACAAACCTACTTTTCAAACTACGAATTCTCACTGTTCATGTTATTTAAGAAATTAAAATGTAAACTTCTGAGGGAAAACAACTGATGTATCAGTGTACAAGATTCCAAAAAATTAATGAGCATTTCACTCTTTCAAAATAAATAACACAAATGGCAAATAAGATTCAACCCTGTATGAATGTTTACGAATAAGATAAGACTTAATCTGACAATTAAAAGCTATTTGTCAACATTTTATATAATGTTGGCACGCAAAGAAATGTCATTAAAATTTGATTGACTAATCAGATAAGTAACTAACAACTTGTCTTTTCAAACTTGGATAAATGTGATGACAAAAGGGACAAAGTGCCATCAACATTAGTCACACACTATCACATGCAAAAATACAACTACACTCCTCTCTTTTTTTAGGCTAGGTCCGCATCAGAACTACTTTTAAGATATTGCGCAATTGTAAAACGTGGATATAGGCCATCAACCAAATAAAACACATGACTAAACATATGCAGCTCCTACTATTTGCCCAAGTGTCTATTCTGTTGGCTGATTTTTTTGGACTGAATGACCACTTGGACTTCCTGTCTTCCCTCTGCCCATCTCAGTTACCTTAAATGGCCATTCCTGTCCGGGCCTGGTTAAGATCTGGTTTCGGCAGATGTATATCTGTTGCTTCCCAGTCAGCTCCTGGGAGTTTATACAGTGTTTACACAGACTACTTTCCACTGCTGTCTCACGCTGCCATCTTACAACAAAGTCAGAGTCACAAATCTGCAGTCGCGTGCTCAAGCACAGACCCCCGTGTTAAGCCTTCCCCTCTCCCCCACACCCCTTCAAAGTCTGACCTGCGCTCACTCGACACTGTGAGGCAATATCAGCACCCCAACAGCACAGCATAATTCACAGAAAGCAAACGTTAGTGGGGGGAAAAAAGCCAATAAAATCTGGCCTGAGTTACCTGAAATAACCAGCCTCACAGCGATGTCATTCGTCTGACTGCTGTTTTGATTCAGACTGCATTTTCTATGCTTCTTTGTATACATGTGTGTGATGGGTGCCTGTGTCTGCGCAAGTGAGTGTGTGCCAGTGTGACAGTGTGTGAGAGGGAGGACAGAATAAATGCACTTGAATATGCCTGAGCAGCAGCGAGCTTAAGATGAAAAAACAGCGAGCAAACACATAACCCTTTGAAAAAGCTTAGTGTCCAGGGACTGTATATGCACAGGGAGCTTGCGCTCTGTTTCCAATCTACTGCTGCTGAAATTTCTAATGCTTCTGGGTAGCATTCCATTTCCTGCCAGGAACCATTACTTTTTGTGGAGGGGTAAAATACCAAAGGGACATTTAAAATTAATCTTACACAAACCATCCTGGCAACTTTTTTTTTTTTTTTTTTTTTTACTTTTACAACTTACACAATTGGGTGTTCTGCTTTCAGGATCATATTCCACCCGACAGGACATGGCAATGCACAGATTTCCAACACAGAACAGCATGGGTACAGTACTCGCTGAGGCACACAAGGGCTGCTTTAAATATTTTTCCTAGCAGTGAAAACGGGCAGTCAGTGACATGCTGACTCAGGCTGCCCCCCCTTCCCCCATCCCTCTCTACAGCATCCACAACAGATATCTGGCTCCTTTGTCATGCAAAAAACACAGAATATGGTAAATCCTTCCCTGATCTCCCATTGGGTGCTCTTCCTCTCCAGCCAGACGGCTAGCACAGTCGGATAACCAGCCTCGGGAGGCCACAATTCTTCACTTGAGAAACCTCCAATTCCTTCCCGGAATAAGCTTTTCCCATTACATCCATTTGGAGTCCAGGAATAACGTGGTCACAGGCCAGGGGCATGAGACCAGTGGTTTTTGACACCCAGATATTGAGGTAAAAAGATCATTTAATCCTATTCACATCACCTGCCTGTCCCATCTATCGATATATTTACCCATCTGTTCCATTCATAGCAAAACACAGGAAGAGTGAGTCACTTTGGAAGCTTCTACAAAAATGCATGAAAGAAAGGGAAGTTGAAAAAGTACACACACACTCACACACATGGAAGCACATATACACACACTTGCAGAGAGCACTAAAGCTCCATAGTTCAAATTATTATCCCATTCATATTAAATTATCTCCTGGTTTGCAAGTAAACTCCTCGACTGCAAAACGGTTATGAGTAAAAATTACATTCCTTAACTACTTGGCCAGGCAATGAGTGCCCTTACACAAAAAAAGAAAAACACTGATCACTGAACTACTTTAAGGGTGTATCATGATTAATCATTTTCATCAAAAGTTCAGCAAAAAACAGTCTGTAAATTCAGACTCCAGCTCATTTGTGGGGAAATAAGAAATTCATATACATTCAAAATATTCTTTTTCACCAAAAGTGAAAGTTACACGAGCAGTGCTGTTTAGTGTGACAGGAAGCAACAATCCTTTCCTTAGCTGTGACTAAAAAGTGAAGTTTCTCAGCAGTACGCAAAACAAGGCACATAAAGGCTTTACGCGGAACAGCCAGAGATTCTCTTTCCACCACAGAGCAGATACTGCCTAACTCTTTGACTGGCTGTCCTGTACATTCACCAGAGGACCTCTGACAGCAGCCCTGTGTGTCATAAACACATTCTGCTGAGACTATTACACAACACCAACTCAACCCTATGTCCCCAACAAATCCAGTGGAGACAGGAAGAAAATACACAGCCTACTTACAAGAGGAACACTAACTCAGAATTCCTAATCAAGGATCTCAAGTGTAATACCTGAAAAGACTGATACTGACATAGAAGTAAAAGGACCAGTCTACTGCTCAGATATCACAAAGAAACACAATGATCCACAAACAAATTTTGCTGTGATACTGGTCTGGAGGATGCTGAAATTATAATTATTAACTTTGAATATGATTCCTTGAGTGCAAGGACTATTTCTGTGACCCTCCATTTAACAACATATTAGGCTATGCCAAGCTGATCTGTACAAGTGTAAAGCCATCCCAGAATGTCTGTTTCAAAATTTCCTGCTTTTAAAAACAAATCTACAGCCTTTTGAACAATCAACTTGAGATGACCACATTCAAATTCAAAGAGAGTGGCCAAGTTGATTTGAAGAATCAAAAAGACTCCTGAGTTAGGCTACGATGCAAACTGACTTGAAGAGACAATGGGTTCTCTCAAAAATGTTTGTGTATTGCAACAGGAAATGGTGTGGATACAATATGTTAATGTATTGTTTTTCACAGGTATAACACTTGTGTGTAATTAAAGCCTGTAAGAATGAACATCCAATGCATGGTCAATATTAGGGGTACCATTCAGAATGGTGACCTATGACCCCAGATGCCGACAGAAACCCCAAAACCTTGCTCCTACATCCATCTTGCCTTTCTTTTTCTTTTCAACTCCAAAGATGATATCACTTACGTTGTTAGCCTTTAAACTAAAAAAATAAAATTGTGATCAAAACCTCATCTACAATTCCTGTTTCACAAGAGGAGATACACAGATGGCTCGGCACTCAGGCAGTTCAGCTGAGCCTAAACAAGGACAAGCTTCAATTTATGTTCGATGTACATGGCTCCTGCCAGAATTGGCTTGCTACTAACAGCACACGATCGACTGCATTTCAACCTGAAACACATCAGTGCCCGCAGGCTGTTTCTCAGACAGTGTGGAGAGCAATTCACAAAGCATCTAAACCAGATGCTGATTGTTCTTACACACACACACACACACACACACACACACACACACACACACACACACACACACACACACACACACACACACACACACACACAAACAGGGGACAAGAGGAGCTATATGCACAGTTAAGTGCAGCCACACAATCATAGTTCCATACTTTGCTCCCCACACCCACATTTGAGACAATACTTACAAGACACGAGAAGCGTATAAAAATGAAGTGAAGGAGCTGACTTTCATTGAGCCATATACAGTAGTGGTAAATTAATTAAAAAATAAAACCATAAACTATCGCTACCTTAAGACGGGGGCTGGAAAGACAAGTCCTAAGAAAATAATACATCTTTGTTCGTGAGGTACGTTTAATAGCACCAATGTCAATTACAAAGGCAATCGCTTCCACACTTATCGGGTGGTAGACAGTGATTCGTTTTATAAATGCTCTCACCCTCAGTCTTGTCCAATGACGTTTTGAGGTTCAAACTGTTTTCAAACTGCACATTTAGCCTAATGAATGGATGCAATTTTTCCTACCACTGAACTAAGGAGATACGATTTCAGGAAAGAATTGTATTTTATTGCAATACTGGCACAAGATGCATCAAAACACGGTTTACACCAGCTTGCAAATAAACAAACAAAATAATAATAAAATAATAATAATAATAGCTCAAGAGGGCTATTTCCTTGAATTCGTTTTACAGAATATCACTCATGTCCTAACATTAAAAATTTGTTCACGACCATTTTCACTGCAAAATTTTAATGATCGAAAAACATGTTTTTACGTTATATTATACTAAACGTCGATAAAAATAGTGTTACGTAAAGTTAAGCAGAAAATCCCATATGCTTAACGTTATCTAAACTGCGGAAGAATGTTGATGAAACACCTGCTTCTGAGAGCAGGAAAGAACAAGTGGATCAACATTTCATTTTTAAGTCTGCACTTCCTCGAACGCCAGCTTTCTATCTGTTTAGTAATTAGATAGTTAATATTTACAAATTAGTTATATAAGGCTACTAACGTTTGCTGCCATGTATATAAATATAGCTTGAATGTCATACTTCTGACTGGAGGAATGGCCATCCAAGAAACCACGTTAATCTTTTCCAGATTGTCGCAATCAAACGGTCCAGGTGGTTAGAAAGCTAATAAATGCAACAGTCATTTGTAAACTAGATTGCGAACTTTGGCTGGCAACACATTTATCTAGACTTGCGACGGATTCAACAAGCAAAATTTGCTAATGTCACAGTACGTTCCATTCTCATCTCTAGCTTCAATACACAATCGAATGTGCGACTGCTGAGCTGAGCAACATGCTGTCGTTAGTTAAGTGTCGCTAGCTAGTGATACTTATTTTAATTTCACTCTGCCAGCTGGCTATGGAAGCAAGCTATAAGTAATTCGCAGAAGTTGCCTAAGCTTTTATTAGTTTTCATAGTAGCGAGAATAAAGCAAACAAATCTGGATAACCAACACAATGATGCACTAAAATGATCAATTGCTTACTTTAAGGCTGTCATTGTGTTAGCGAAGACTGTTTTGCAGAAGTGGCTAGGTTTCATATGACAACAGCAACAGTGGCTTTACTTAACGTAATTTGAAAACGGTGAGGAAAATACCTCTATAATAACAGCAAACCACGTCTAAGTACTTTTGCTACACCGATAGCCACTCAACTTGTGTGCTATCTTAATTTATCTCTCCAGTTTAAATGACATGCTTTCCGCATCAATATTAACCCGGCGATGCGTGAGACGGCACCTCTCGTACTTTCGGTGAGGAAACACGCTTGACAATGTGAAATGGCATCACGGTAAACAACAAAATATACATCTACTTACTGAGTTAGTCTTCACGAAGAAAAGGGGTTCCGAGAAATTTAAATTACGGTGTATTGAAAGGGTGCTCGCTGGCTAATGATAGCTATCCGAGGAAAGTTTGTATTACAATGTGGTAGTGTTGCCCCATTGCATTTGATTCCAACGTGAGCCGCCTGCTGGTCTTTTGCGGGCAGGATACTGAAGCTGAATGAAAATTGCGCAGGCGTACACAAAACATCAGAGCAATTCTACATTCGCATTGATGGACCACCGTTTGGCATTTTTTGGCAGGGGGGAAGAAGGAACATGCGGCCCGCTGTAACTTATGAACAATATAATGGATGACAAGCACAGTGACAACAAAGGTAGGCTCCTTGGCGACATAGGATATAATAAACCAGGGACCGCGAATGTAAACCCAATATAAAAACTTCCAAGACACTCATCACTCTGCCAACTAGCTGGGTAACTACAAATGTTAGTTTTGCCATCTGTCTAATTGGTTGTTTTGCTTACTGGTTAACTAAACAATTGGTGTTTTTTAAAATAAAAACAAAGTTTATCTAACACGAGCATTTATACCTGTTTTCCGCATATAAACGGTTTCATCATTCTGCCAAAGGCAGCATTTTTCTTTCAGTCCAACCACCTTATAAATAATTCAAGTATAGCAGGCTGCACCAGGGAAGATGTTCCCACGATTGCAGGGGAAAAATCAATTAAAAAATACAACGGAAGGACAGAAGTTCAATCAACATTTCAACTGAAATGAACAATTTAGCAAAATGCGACCGTCTTCAACACAAGATGAAAACTCAGCAAATGTACACATGTACTAGCCAGCATGTAAATATGTAAAACAGCTATCTACAGTACTAGCTACTGTAGCCAGCTAGCTGTTATCTAATAGCTTGCTAGCAGGCTTGCTGTAGCTACATCGAACTGGCGGTGACCGATGTTCTGCTAGCAGAATGAATTTTACTCGCTAGCAGTACACTGTAATGCAAACCCTACAAACTGCAAATAATCCCATAAGACCGCTATTTTGGCAGTATTTGTTCTGCAGTTCGCAATTAAAAGTGTTAAGCATATTTAATTACCGTGGCCGACTTGCTCCAGTCCCCGATAATGTTACCTCCAGTCAAGTCAGCCCCTGTCTCTCTCTCTCTCCCTCTCTCTCCGTTTCCCCTCAACTGGTTAGACCACGGCTTTGTTCACGTGATAATGTAAGCTTTCTCTAATTGGAGGAAGAGGAGTCGGTGAAACTGCCTTTGCTACCCTCCTCCTTGCACCTGTGAGCATTAGGCTGACGGAACAGCAAACACAGTAATTACATTACGCTCGGACTCCTTGTGCTGTACCTGGACACCCTATTGCCCTACGGAGGCAGATCGTTGCGTGGGCTGAGCTCTGCGGTTTCAGATCAACCCTGCTCTCTGTCGCGCCGCAGATGCTTCTTTCGGACTGATATCGTTTTACGCGTTTATATGTTCGATACATTAAATAGCATAACGAAGGACCGTTATTGTGTACAACATTGGCATCAATAGACGGCAAGATTAATTTGAGATACTAATATCATTGCAAACGTGTGAATATCACTAAATAAGCAACAAATCAAATAATTTTTTACCAACTTTAGAGTTGCATACCATTGACTTTGACTCACATTCATACCTGCAATTAACTTCTCCCGTATTGAACAACAAGTAATGCAGATCACGAATGTGTTAGTTTTGTTGGCATTTATGAAATGGGGGATAACGAGGTAGTCTTTCCTTGGATATTTTAAGTAGTCAGAGTCTGGTTTCGTTCCTGGTGTTGAACATGGGTGTGTGCACAACTATTCAATAATGAAAATTACTCTGATTTCTAATGCAGATCTGGCTGCTGTCATATGTGTAGCTCAGCTCATCATCGTTTTTCCTGGGTAAATCATTCCTACCCCATTTATCCAGGTCTAATTCATCTGCATTCTTCCCTGCTCGCTTTGGGATTGGCTGTTCCCAAGGAGGTCAGTGAGTGCAACATTATCAGATGTCAAAGGTCACCGATCTTAAAGCTCTTGTGGAACATGCTGTTGGATCAGTTGCTTAATGAAGGGAGGGATCTTCCGCAGATATATGACACACACTTTAGGAACCTTTTCTGTCCTGTTCTGCCCTTCCAAGACTCATCTCGAGTATCTATAATGCACATAGGCTATAATATGGCTCAAAGATGGATATTAAAGAACAAAAATACTTGCATACCACTTATTTTTAGATATGGTCAAGTGCAAACTGCTGCAAAGTGTAGAAATGGAACACAAGCCACCTTCTCTGCAACATTAGTCATGGTTGTTTTGCCCCTTTGTATGTTTTAACCACAGTGCTTTGCAGCAACACTTCAGCTGCAAAGTTAGGTTACACGAAAGCCACCTTATTTGTCACATCCAGAGTGAAATGCTGCACAGTGTTTTCTCTCACTTTTAAATGATGGAGACCTCAGCCAAGAGCTATTAGATTAATATGATTTTAAAAATTATGCATGTACTATGAAATAATTGTTGAAACAACCTCATTTATGTTGAGTCATAATTGAGACTTGGCCAGGACACCTTGATGTGGTGCGTCGAGGTGGGAACTATGTATCCATCCTCAGATTTTGCATTCTCTATGAGGGAGCAGGGGTGGATGAGAGCTTGACATTTTAAACTGCTTTAACACTGATCACTCAGGTCTTTGGGTAATCTCACAGAATGTGCATTTCTCATTCACAAACTCCGCTACTCTCTAGTGTGATTAACTCCACTTCAACACCGTATAAATGTATAAATACACAAGACATTTTGAGCACATACCAAAGATACACTTGAGGCTGTGCCTGCTATAATACTCCCATTGTTCTGAACTCTTAATGATAAGCAGTGCTCCAACAGAGTTAGTTACTGCTCATTATTCTCCAGTTGTTTTAATGTACTTATTTCTTTCTGTGCAAAACAGAGGAGACATTTATATTAAACAGGGACCTTCTCTCACACAATTAATATGGAATTGAAATAGATTTTACTACCATAAAATGAGTGATGAATCATACTTGGAGTATTAATAAGATATGGCACATTTTTATTTCCTTTAGGAATGGGATAGCAAATCCTATTTCTAACTGTATCTGATTCATATCTGATTCATTTGATTGATTTGGAAGGAAAATGTCCATGCCACATGGTCACAGCAATTACTGCCAGCAAATACTTAATAAAAATGTGGTCTTCCAATTAAAATGCAGTACATTTATGAGCTGTTTTATCTTGATTTTTAAGCAGTCAATTTTCTTGGTAAAACCTTTCTTTAATTAATGCAAACCATCCATCCGTCCATTATCTATACTGGCTTTATCCAAATGAAGGTCAAAGGGGCTGGAGCCTATCCCAGCATGCATTGGGTGGAAGGCAGGGAGATGCCCTGGACAAGTTGTGAATCCATTGCAGGGTCAGGTGTACACTTATACACACATTCATACCTACGGGCAATTTGGATGATCCAATTCACCTAATCTGCATGGCTTTGGGCTGTGAGAGGAAACCAGAAATCTCACACAGGGAGGTCATGCAGAATCCACACCCAAAGGGCCTCATCATTTTGAGAACACAGTGTTAACCACTAAGCCACTGTGCCACTCACTAACACAAACCATATTTCTATTTTACAGTTGCCCTGTTAATAATGCAATGAATGTTCATGCAATATAGAAGAGTGTTTTATAATATTGTAAACAATTTTACAATATTGTAATATTTAGCAGAAAGTGCCATTTAAGGTCACAGCTGAAGATCTTTTGGTCAGCTATGTTTGAGTTTAAATTAAAAGTTGCTTCCAAGGACTTTTCACAGCTGGGTGTGACACTTCAGACCTACATCAGGCATGTCCACAGTCTGGTCTCTCCAGTCAAACCACATGCCACAAGAAACCGCACCATGTGCAGCCACGCTCACACATCCCTGAACCCTAACCTGCTTCAGCCTCTCCTTTGCATAGTCAAAAGAAACAAGAATTTGGGAGACTTTACCCTTGTTCACAGCTTGAACAATGCAGGTTCTCTGAATCTGACTCAACCCTCTGCACAAAGGCTTCTATATATAGATATGATCAAAATTATTTTAACCTTAACAGCAGTGTCTATTACATTGTCGTAAAACAAATTATGCACCCTCAATTAAAAGAAGTTTGACAGCTCTGTTTGATCAGTGTGCCTGTTTGTACATGAAGCTCCTCTATTTCTTGTCAGCTGTGTTTTATTTCTTAGTCTATTTTAATCATGTGTTTGTTGTACTAATATACATAATATCCACGGTTTTCTCATCCACCTCATTTTGTGCCTCTCTTGAGCGTGCAGCATGCTGTAATTTTGGGTCCATGCCTGTTTGGACGGAATGCTGTAATAAGCCATTTTGTGGGAATCTGAAGAGGGGTACTCACCACTACCAGCACAGGACAATGATGCTCTAGGGTGTTCTCCTGCTCAGAAGCAGGTCAGAGAGATGCAGTCAATGGCTGCTCACAATTTTAGATTTCATGTGGGTTGCAGCTGCTACCCACAGCCAGGTCTGAGCCTAAAATATCCCAGCTACTGACTGCCCACCTTTATGTGCTATACCATTTTCCTGGCCAAGGAGCTGTGATGTTTTTGGAAACACTGCTCCTTAGATGATATGAAACAACCCCCCTGCTGGTGTAAGGCACAGACAGAACGGGAGAAGGAGAGGTGTCAAGATTCCTTCAGATCACAATGTATGATTTAAAGTGTGACTTTCAAAGCTTTTTTTTCACAAGACAAGGCAAAACCTTTGGGAAGTTGCTGTTAATGGGGTGAAAACTAAACCAGGGTGTAATCAAAGGATCCACATCAATCCAGCCCTTTCGCTGTGCTGTTTCTGCCCTAAGCAGGGATTTCAGCTCCTTGCATTCAATCTAAATATGATTACCTTCTCAGTTGTTTTAGGCTGTCTGCACAGCACTGCGTAAGCGCATGTGTTTGCATGTGTGCTTGTGTGTGATGCATCAGTCATCCCTCCCATTGTAAAGCTCTTTATACTTCCTGGTGTGTGTGCCTTTGAGCAAGCATATACGTGTGTGTTTATGCACATTGTTCAATAACCAGTTCAATGCCATTCTCCCTGTCAGGTATACAAAGCTTGACAATAGGTTCACTCATCATGGAGCATCTGTCTCCCCCGACCACAGAATAAAAGTCTCGGACCTGGTTACCTGACACTAAGAAGACAAAGTGGCACAGATGGTCACCTAACCCCTACTCCTACAAGACACAAAGGTCTGACACCTGATATCACTCACAGGAGCTGTTTGGAAGTTTTAGTGCAGAGGAGAAGATCTGGACCAGTATGAATGGAGCTGTGAGGTTGCTGCCTCAACACAGGCAAGCACAATGCCACTGAATTCCTATCCTGTAGTCCTTTAATGTTCCAGCATACTGAAAAATGGAATGTATAAATATGATCTCTGGCTCCACAAAACCATTGTTGATCAGCCTGCGTGTGGAAAGGAAAACCTTCGGGGACTGCAGATGAGTGACAGCTTTTCCTCGCTTCCCCTCTGCCTGACAGTTGGTCATTTGGAATGCTCACAAAGTTCTCACTTCAAGGGACAAGGGGGGTGGGTAGGGAGAGCCAGAAGGTGCTGATTTGTGTTATTCAGTCTGTAGTGCTCCATTATTGAGAAAGGAGACGCCCAGTACAGCGAATAATGGTTCCACACCGTGCATTTCGAGCGCTATCCACAATCACCCTGCAAATGGACACTCCTTGTACCCATTGAGCTTTTTGTTCGGGGCTTTGAGCAGCAGCATCACAGAGATCCACTCCAGATCCATGGCCTAGTGGCCACAGTCTGTCACTGACTTTCAAGGGGAGAGCCACCTGGCCATCTGGGCACCGCCGCAACGGGGGCCAGGGTGACAGTCACCAGACGGCAGTGACAGAGCAGAGCGGGCGCAGGCACAAGCTGCAGAAAGAGGCACCACAGAGCTGGCAGGAGCAGCGAATGGGGCAAGCAGGCTGCAGTGCCAAGCATGCGGAATGGGCTCAAGGCTGCGCTGCCAGCCACCCCTCACCATCCGGTTGTCATTGTCTGCTTTTAATCTGAGCAGACGCAGCACGTCAACAGTCTTCATATTGGCAATCATTTATTGGCCCTGGCAGCTGTCTGAAATATGGGAGTTTTCAGTGCTGTCATCTGATCAATGAATCTCGCTCTCCATAGGCAATCCCATGTGAGTGTGTCTAAGATGGATCGTGAAGCGCATGTGTGTGTATGTGTGTGTGTGTGTGTGTGTGAGAGAGAGAGAGAGAGAGAGAGAGAGGGACTATGCATATGATTGCACAAATGTGTAGCTGTATGTGACCGTAAGTGTGACAGTGTGTCTGCTGACAGTCTGTGTGGGATCTTTGGTTTTGGCGGTCATCTCCTGGCTCAGTCTTCCTACCTGCTGTGTGGAGCAGTTGCTATGTAAACTCTAAGAGTGAACATCTGTCCCTGTTTATGGTTGACAGCAAGGTGAGAGCGCTCAGTCACAGACACCCCTCTCGGAGGGATGACAAGCGTGTGCTCAGTGTCCCGGCTGTCCAACCCGGTTACTTCCTCCCTACACTATCTCTGTGCATCCCTTTATGACACACAGTCTGAGAGCTCATCAACAGCACATCATTCTCATGTCTCATTTGACTTGTCATCCATCCCAATCTGGTACACTAGATTTGTGTGTGTGTGTGTGTGTGTGTGTGTGTCTATTGCTACAACCTGAGCTCTGATTCTCTGAACTCTGTTTCTGGTCACTGCAGACAAATGAGACACACCCTTCCCTAGGGCCTAGAGTTTCTCTGCTCTAGTGAACACTGTTCAGCAGTTGACTGTTGGCTCTCTCGCATACATGGGCTGTTGGAAATGTATTTTTCTTTGGTTCAAATTAAGAATATTTTCCTAAGTTATTCATTTGAGTCCCTTTAACAAATTAGTAATACAGACAGCTATTCAGCTTTATTGATTGAGAGTAATTGTCCAATGGGGCCTTAAGCAAGTAATTGAACAACTAATTAAGAGAATTGAGAACTAATTGAGAAAACTGCACCAAGCATGTTCAAGGGACATATTTTAATGAAATACATTAAAGCAATTTTTGTTCCTTAACATTATCACAAGCAAACTTTCTACAGCACTGAGAAAATGTAAGAAGTTAAATGTAGAGCTGTTGAATAAAGATCGGAATTCTGTTAACAGCTTGATCAAACCCAATTTACAGAAAAACCCAGTTGCAATGAAACCAGCGCACAACAGGTCCATGAGGTTAGGTCCACAGAGACATTGCCTCAGCTCTGAAGTGGAAAGAGCTGGATAGTGTAACTGAAAAATGTCATGCATTTCCAGTCAAAACTTTTGTTTCTGAAAACAGAAGCACAGTGTAAATAAATGAATTTAGTATGAGTGAAGCACTTTCATAATTATTTAATGTAAAGCAAAGAACACGAAAAGGATGTCCTTGTTTATTTTAAGGTGCTTTTGTAATTGGCATCATTAACCTAGTAAGTCTTTGGGATGGATCAGATTCTATGCAAGAAATGGCAGACAACAAGGACCACACAGTCATGGAGGAATAAAAAGCTGTGCTGGAGCTCAGAAAGGAGTGTCCATGCTGACATAGGAAGCACAGGCTTCCTAAATTGGAGCAGAAGGATTGTGGGTATTAGGAAGGGCAACTTTGTTCTAAGAGAAGTGGTGTCTGTACTGAGAGCGAATGGGTGTTTGTGTGAAGACAGTGAGGGTATGTGTGCACTGGTAAGTGGTATTCTGACTGAGGACAGATGTTTGTGTTTAGAGAGGAGATTGAGATTGGGATTGGTTTGATAACATATTATTTGTTCTTATGGGAGCCAGATTGATTGCCAGGCAGTTAAACAAGTGGTCTCGATGAGCAGTTTTATCTTTGATCGATAGTCACGTTTGTTTCCTCATCCAAGCCCTGCACCTTACAGTGTTACACTGTAATAAAAGTAGAGAAAAGTGTAGGATCAATGTACAAGAATTTCAGGTATGGAAAGACCGAATACATTTTCAGCTGTACTGAGATCAAACTGACAGCTTGAGATTTTTCTTAAACCACACAGTGACCCACAGAGGCAACGAGTCTGTAACGAGTTGCACTTCCACATGGGCAGCGGGGGGCAGGCTGCGCATGGGTGGGGGCAGGGCCCATGGTTAGCACCACAGCCACCGAGCGCGAGCTTCAGAAACACAAGCGAGCGTATTTCAGGCTCAAATTATCACCAATGTCACACTTTACTCTGCAATTAAATCACTTTTAGCTGCTGCACAGAGGAGCCGTGCCCTGTTTTTTAGGGGGCCTCTTGAAAGGATGAGTCATTCTGCCTCGCGCTGACGGCTGAAAAGTCTCTTTAAAGCCTGGCTCGGGCTGCCAGAGACCTGCGCCGCAGCACACAGAGCGCAGACGTGTGCCGAAGCCATCCATCTGTGATCTGCAACCTGCAGGGGGATGGAGAGGAAGCACGCAGACGCGTAACGCACGCGCACAACAAAGAAAGCAGCGCGCTCTTAACACATTTAAGCCCAGTCAGGGCACCTTCAGTCAAGGACACCTTGAAATATTTCCACAAGCATTTATATCGACTTCAAGCTGTTAGGTTTATCTTTGAGCTTGAATATCATTTTAATATCCTAGAAGAAAATGGTTGAGAAAAGTCAGTCCTGGTCATATTAAATGCATGCTTTGAGTGTGTGTGTGTGTGTGTGTGTGTGCGAGAGAGAGAGAGAGAGTTAGGGGATAAACGGGTAAAGCTGCAGTCGCAATATAAAATTGCAATCATGACAGGTTTAAATACCACATTCAAAATCTGCTGCTGTTTGGGAAAAAAAGTCTATATTGGGTCTTTGTAGTTTGCCAGGACAGGATGTACTATGTATAAAGAGCCTTGTTATTGTTTGGGAACTCAAAAGTCACATGGCATACACATGAATTGATGTTGTTTATATTTTGTGTTACAAGTTTCAAAAGTTTTGCCAGCATAATACAATCATTTGAGCATGATTTTTGGCACAATGCCCCAGTTCTGATTGTTTGATTATTTACCCTATTTATAATAGTTTTTCCTGACAAATGGCATGCTTGGTGCCTTTCTGTAACAAAATTGCAGGCTGATTTGGAAAGTCCCCTAATTTAGTTCTCATAATGGTTGCCAAAGTAAGCCACAATACTGTATGATTGGTTAACAGGAAATGTAAAATGAAGAAATGACAACTTCCTGTTTTTTTCTTTTTTACACCATCTTATAAACAAACTTGCTGAGACATCAGGGAACTGAAAAAAAGGTTAGGCATATACCCTATCAAACACACTGCACTAACATGCAGAGGTTTATTTCACCACAAACACATAGATTACGCTGATGGAGCATCCCTTGCAGTGAAACTCAAGAGAATAAGTAATGTACGTGTTCAGTTTCAACTGTTTAGGGGATGATGGATTCTAAGCTTCTTGTATATATGCGTTTCTCATTCAGCATGAGTGACATGTGGGATCTGTTCATTTTATGTGTGAACCCCTCCCCCACCATGCCCCATGCACACCCCTGAGGCAAATCTCCACACGGCACCATGCCTGTTAATGATGGTTTAGGCTGTATATCCCCAACACTTTGATGAAAATGAGTGTGGATATTTACATCAGGAAGATAATCCACTTGTAGTGTGGCCTGGCACTTAAGCGGCTTGCTTTATTTATGTGACTTACGTGCTCGGTTTAAACTTGTTAATTACGTCTGAAATTAGAAAGGCATGTGTCGGCTTCTCTCTGCCACACCACAATGTATGACAATGTTTGTTTCTCCAACAACAGAGGCATGTAATGTGTAAACAATCGCAAAGGTAGAGTGTATGTACAGTACCCACTTATCTAAGAAAATTTTCACCTTATCTTTACTTTGCTTTACCTTTATAATACAGTATGTTGGTTTTGGCTTAGAGTATATCCAAAACATAAGTGCGATTCCATATCACTTCATTTTTTGTCCCTGATTTGACTGCGATTGTTATTCAAACAGCTTTCCCTACATGAAGGAGTGTGAGGGAAAAGTGCTGTGAATGAGGAGACTTTCAATTCAGGGCCTGAGGCTGGAAGAAGTGCAGACCGGAGACTAATGAGATACAGGCCAGTAACCACAGCATTTCCAGAGAGCCCAGCGAGATTTGAGCAGGGAATTAGCAGGGCATTAGCATCTTCGCTCTCCTCGAGGAAATATAGCAGCTCCTAGATTTAATCGGGGAGAGAGATCTAAATCATTGAGCAATCTCTGAATTCCCATATACTGCAGAGAAACCATTCTCTTCCAGCACCTGGTGAGGAGATGATTGCAGACTGAAGTCTAAACATTGTCTACCGCTATAGCCAAACATAGTCTGACAAACCTGATACTGTGTGACTGACAGCCCCATGTTTGCTCATAAAGCAGCACTGGATCCATCTGAGTACAACTCACTGCTCTGTCATTCAGCCAGAAACAATCTGCTTTCGAGTCCGGAGCTGCTATATCTACCAATGAACAAACAAATTCTGGCTTTGCAGCAGTGTGCAAATAGCAGAGTGAAGTGGATTGCTAAACAATGACTAAAATGCAGGAATGAAGATGGTTCTTTGGGAAACCACACCATATGTGGTACGCCATGGCGGTTCTTTGATGGACGGAGTTAACAGAGCTGAATTCTCACCGTCTGGTAATCATTTTTTTCAAATCTGTCAGAGAAACCTGTCACCCCATCAGCCTCCTGTCTCTCTACACCCTGTCAGCTAAGCTGTTTGAGCGTCCCACACACTCAGACAGTAAAGCAGCTCTGTGAAACAAACACAATATCGTAACAATGGCCATTTGAAGCAGCACATCCTGATTAAGAGGAGGGACGAGGCCAGCGGAATGGAACGGAAAACCGCTCATGGTTTACAGAGTTCCAGGAAAAAAAAAAAAAAAAACTAATCTGCCAAAGATCTGTGCAATGGAGTGATTGAGCTCTTGCTGACACTGTAATTAAAGCACACCCCAAAATCTGTTAGATGAGATCTCCTAAGGTTAAGTGCTGGTTCTTAATGAGTGGAAGTCATTGCAGGGAGATGGAGAATTTGTGCACACGGATGCTCACACACACACACACACACACACACACACACACACACACACACACACACACACACACACACACACACACACACACACACACACACACACACACACACACACACACAGAATAATCATGTTCACAAAGACAGTGAGAACAGAGATATTTCTAACATTTACAGGGGGGGAGTGGGGTGAGTATAATACTCACCTTTAAACATGTAGACAGATACATGGGAAGGGAAGGAGAAAGCAGAGGAAAGGGAATTCATAATGTAGCTTGTGCATGCTGTATGAACAAGGGAAGCATGTAATCAAAGCCTGTACATACAGCACACATACATGCATGCTCATGGGAGACCAGGGGAGAGCAGGGGGAGAGAAAATTCGATTGTGAGTACACACAAACACGCAGAGGAGAGGACAGTGCGAACGGAAGGCAGACGCACAAATTTACTCTGAGAGAGGGGAAAAGGCCAAGATTCCACAAACGGACGGGAATGAATACCTCAAAGTCTCTCCTTCATCCGCCGCTGGTTGGATTGACTTCAGAAAGGTCAAGACTAGCAATAACTAATGAAGCCTTTACCGCTGTTTTCAGACCACAACAAGGACACTGAACAACCAGCTGTCAAGATAAGGGAAAAACATAAAAAGTCAGCCAAAAAGACATAAATGGAAGCCATGTGGAAAGTAATCCTATTTGCAGACACATTTGTGATGTTAGGTTCATTAGCACTAAGTACGGGCTGATCTTTTTTTTTTTTGAGGGAATTCACACTTCTCAGTGTGCGAGTATATCTTTCCCACCAGCTCTTTGATGCTAAAATAGGCTTTTTTGTGTAAATTCCATCTCAGAACCAATGTAAATATGACAATTTGTGATTTTTTGCATTATTTGGCCACGCGCTGTGAACTGCATCATTGATCACTTACAATGGATTTTTAAAGACCCACATTCATTATCAACATCACAGTAATTACGTTGCAGGGATAAAGATGAATCCAGCCAGGTGTTGATATTTTTCAACACTCAACTACATAAATAGAGGTGGTAAATTTCAGTTTGAACAGCCTTGCGAAGTCTGGAGCGTGCTTCCCCCTCCCATGGTTCCTACAGAATTCACATTAACAAGAAGCAGTTCTGAAGAGGAAGTTTGCTTTGAGGATGGCTGTTAAATTCGCAGGGATGTTACCCCACCTAAGAGAAAATCTCATGTAATCATTCCATTGGTCTTCAGCCTTGACAGAATCAAAAAAGACTTTTCAACTTCTATGCTTTCAGACCAACATATCTGGTGCAAAATGAAATAACCTCATAAAAGCACTTCTCAAGGACAGTTTTCTTATTACAGATGGTGAGTCTATCATCACTCTATTAAAATGAATCACATTAGAAAGTTTCCTCTGAGAAGAGGAGCCTTATATAAAATTGCTCAGCAAAGAAAATCTCTTTGAAAAACCGCATGTGAGTATGAATTAGCGTCGTGTGGAAGCAGGAAAAGGAATTTTAGAGCAACAGTTATAGCTGTACTGCCTACAGGCCTTGGTATTTGTGTGCTCTCTAATCAGCAACTCAATATGACGGTCTTCATTTCATCATGTAACTCATTGTAACTGTGTATTGTGTATTGTAAATGTGAATTATTTTGGCAAATGATTTGTCCAAAAGGATGTGTAAGGTCATTGTAAAAAGGTCATGGAAGGTTAGAAAGAAACATGTCCAATGAACAAAGCAATTACACAAGGAAAGAGTCAACTTTTTTGAGTAATTCAACTATTATGAATATTTTGTGCAAAGCTGATGGGAATCTCTGATGGGACACTACACACATAAATAAAATGAGATGTTAAGTGGACAAATATTAGACACAAAGCAATTAGTACTAATCGATACTGCAATAATGGCAGTTGTAATAAAATAGATCAGGAAAGGAACAAATAAATAATACATGGTATTATAAAATGTATTGCATATTGAGGTCCAAAGTTAACATGAATGAAGCTAGCTGGCCCAATATCTAAGAGATTAGGAATTGTTTGAGAATGTGTAAGTTCAGGCCGCACATTAAGGAAAGATAGCAAGTCCGTACTGTTGCAGATATTCATTTAACCACTCTGGGACCAGGATGGAGTACAAGCAAAGAGAGGTAGAGAGGATATCCCACCATTTATCATGTTAATAGAAACGATGCTAGATGACCTTGTCTGAATACCATGTCAGCGTTACCGGGATTCATCAGCGATGGCAGACGACAGCTATTTGTGCAGTGGCGGTTGGAGAAACGCCGCATCGTCCATAGTTTTTCATAACAACAGAGCATCTCACACAGTCACACAATTATATAGTGAAATTCATGAAGGCTGCGTCCAAATGATGACTGAGTTGGTGACACTCTATCCTTGGCTTATTGTGGTACGTTATTCTGCAGGTAATGATGACTAATGAAAGTTTTATGCACTGACTAAATCATTCCTCTACAACAGCTATAGTCAGAGGTGCATACTTTAAAATTCTTTTTCTGCGGAGTAGGGTACATTTAATATTCTGGCTGCCTCCGACTTGCCTAGAACTATGACTTGTGACAATCAAATCTTCAAGAAGCAAAAGATAGCTGAAATTCTGTTCTGTGGAACTTAATATTTTATTATGAGGAGAGGTACACAAGTTATGAAGGTGTGAAATTCATCCAAATTATCCCAAAAATATATACAACATAGAATCAGTTATAAAGCGCCCGTTCCATAGCACCAATTTGATTGTGCAATATAAAAATAATTCACCAGAAACTTTTGCACTGCTGTTGTTTCTCAGCTATGTGAATAAGTGAAGCAGGTGGTATTTTACTGTTGTGTTTTCATTTTTATGATTCACCTTTATGATATGCTAATATAAAAGTGAGGTGAGGCTAATGAACTGCAGGTGGGCTCAGTAAATAAGGTTTATGAATTGGAAACAATACTTTTAAGCACAGTGGCAGCCACTATCGTCACAGAAACATTGTCAGACATTTCTGTGATGACCCCTGTAGCATTTATAGGTTGTAATTCCACTTTTATTTGTCTTTATGTTTCTTTTTGGCATCATTTTTTCTATGGGCTTATTAATTATTCCACTATTTTTAAAAACATCCAAGTGTATCAATTAATTCATTTTAACACAGAACTGAAATTATAGTACAGGTATATGACATACAAACTTACATGTTCATACTTAGTATTCCAATGTACTTATTGGCATAAAAATAAACTTAGAGGCAAATGGAATGTCAACTTTGGAATAATGAGGGGCAATTTCCATTGTTAAGCCTTTATTTAATATGAAATATACTGAGTGACAAACATATTTTGTTAAAAAGGTAGTGTATACGATGAGAAAACACAAAATCCACAATGCTCATGATTGCACATATTTCTGAACATGTATATATATATATATATATTAAAACAGGTAAGAGTGAAATCAGATCTTTAGCAGTGGTTGTTGGGAGGATGAGATCATGATCAGGAGCTGAGGGGAAGAGGAGCATGGGGCCTTGAGACTGGAGACATAATTGACCTTTGACCTCTGGGAAGTACAGCGCCATTGATCCCCTGTGAAGACTACAGCCCCTGGGCTGCACAAGTCCCCAGAGAATAAGGGGAGGGGGGAGGTATATTTTTGCTCACACAGATATGTCCTAGCTCCATGTCTCATGGGAGGGAAAGGATCGAACCACAGGGAGATCGATGGGCTCAGAAGCATCCTATTGATGCACAACGCTGGATCACAAACAAGACTCCCAGAACGGAGATCTCTCAGATCGAGCTATCCTTGCAGAATCCAATTCTCTTTAGGCTTACAATAAAGAAAATATTTTTAAAAAAAAACCATTGTGCAAATACGCAGGAATATTCCACAGAGGTACAAATAGTAACATGGAGAACTGGGCCACCTTAGAAATGATCAATGTGATGCAGTGCGGCTGAACTCCAGAACACACTCCCTGCTTAAAGTCCAAGAACCTCCATCTAATCTGGTCCATGCAAACCAGAATATATAGATGAGATTAACAACAAAAGATGCTTCACTGAAATCCTACCATCAGGCTTAAGTGGTCGTACATTGTAGCAGTTGCCAGCTTAGTGTGAGAGCTGAAGACTGACAGAGAAGGGCATCAGCACCCCTCACAAAGGGTTTCCATCAACCAGAAAAGGTTATCACAGAGCTTTGAGGGCACTTACTCCAGTGAGGTGTTGAGTGATGAGTCCTGAGCCTCCTGTAAATCTTCACCCTTTTGAGCACATACAGGGCAAGCTCAGCTCAGCCAGCCAGGTGGCAGAAAGCTGCATCTCTTTGGGGGTCAGGTGACAGGAAGCTACCGCCAGCTGTCAGTCAGGTGATAGGAAGCAGCAGAGCTCTATTATCCCAAAACAGCGGGGAGTCCCACATCTGCGCGGACGAGACGGGGAGGTGCCGCTTGGCAGTCACACCTCGTCTCACATCGCTGCTGTTAATTAACTGTTGGCATCTGTGAAAAATCTTACACCAGGCATCCAAATAAATCTATTTTCTATAATTATAACTATAATATTAAAAGCTATAATTAGGATGATATTATAACCCATAATCCTGCTCCGTCAACTTACTTTAGGCAGAAGCTATTTGAAAACACTGGCAGAAATGAGGAAGTAGATTAATACAATGTGTGCTGAATTATTCAGCCCTGAGGGAAAGAACCGCTGGGGGTGGGACAACACATGCTAATATTCTCTCAGCCAATTTGTGTGGACAGCCGATGTTTTTTTTTTTTTTTGCAGGAAAAAAGTCACTCATCTGCATTCTTCAAGACAACTCCTTCCTGTGTAGAGAGGAATGGCATTGTATTACCATTGCACTTATACCCTGTATCATACTAATGCCCTTCAGATAAATGAGAGGCACAGGGGAATGAGACGAGATATGGCTATGAACCAGCTTGAGGTATAATTGTCAGGGTAATGAATTATGCAGGATGTATGTTAAAACTCAGGTGACATCACAGGATACTTGGCTGTCTCACATCTCTCAGAAGGAGGCTGTTATTGTTCAGACAATATCCCAACAGCAGAGAGGCCCACTAAAAGCCTGGTTGTGTATGAAGCCAGAAGACTCAGTGAATACACCTCACATTCAGGATCAACCCCACTGTTCCCTCTTTGACTATCAGCCGCAAGAAGAGGCTGTTTGTTTCTTCAAAAGAGGGAGGGGAAAGCGAACGGAACTGAGAGGAACAGAGGTACTGGGGTAGAGAGTAGGGGAAAAGGAGGACAATAGCAAGATGATGGCTTGAGCAGGAGACAGTTATAGATTTGCAGAGGAGAGAAAAGAAATTGAGATGGACAGCTGCAGCACAGAGAGAGGTTTTGAGAGAGAGAGAGAGAGAGAGAGCTGCAGAGGAGAGAAAGGTGTGGCGGGAGTGAGAAAGAGAGTGATCCAGGAATTTTGTGCCGCGATGCAGTTAAACAGCAGGGAGGAGAGCACTATTGTTTCTGAGAGCTACAGCAGCTGTGTACCTTTCAAGCAAGTGGGTGGGATGGGTGAAGGGACTAATTATAGCCTCCTATTGAACGTTATTAACAACTTAGGGTGTGATGTGAGAAACGCAACACTGCAGTGCAATTTTCTGTGAGGGTACTGGAACAGATCTTTCACCTTACTTTCACTTACTTCACCAACATTTACTGCTTATGTAGTTTAAATGACTCTGTGTGCTGCCCCAAAGTATTCTGTATAAAATAGGCAAGTGTGTTTGTAATCTTAATGTTACCCATAATGCCTCAGTTACTTGCACACAGTCATTGTGACTCTATATGTCTCATGCGGTCTCACTGCCTTTACATACAGTGCACTGCTTGATTAATATGTACACAGTCTCATTGACTATATGTACACACTGTCTCATGCACTGCACGCAAACTGCTTCATTTAGAGAACACAATGTCTCATTGAGTCTGTACACTCACTGCCTCACTTATTCTGTAAAGACCACTTAATGCAGTGTCTCACTGACTTCCAAACTAGGCAAAATAACAACAACATCACTAATTATAAATAATGTTATAAATTTAATTTACTATTATTAATTTAAAGGTTTTTCTTCTACCAGGACTTAGCTGTAAATCCACCCATGGTGTTGCAGGTAAGAGTAGAGTCTGTGGAGCAGAACAGAGATTCTGCTTTAGGCCTTGGGGACAGTTGATTCCATCCCTGCCGAGGGTATTTGTCTCTGGGGCACAGAGCGTGTCACACTCAGGCTTACTGCTAGTCTGAAACAGCCAGCACTGGAGACAGAGAGTGTTTCTATTTTTACAGTACAATGATTTTACTTCAGCTTTTTCAAATAAAGAGGGGATGTAGACCGAGACAATGGACGGTCTTCTTGCCGGGTCCACTTTGTGTCCAGCTTGGAGAGAGACTAATAATCGTCTCATATTTACAATGCCTCAGCTGTTACTCATATCATATAATTAATATGAAAAACAATCTTTTAATTTCATGTGCTTTTAGGACAACCTCAGAGCCCTAGCCACTGCCATTAGCTCTTTGTTTTTCATTTATCTGTTTCTTGTCAACACTTAACCTTAGGCATTTTCCTAAGGTCTACCCCTGTTCTCCTGAGATACATTAGAAACCACAAGCTCTGGAGAGTGAGAGATGGAGAGAAATGAGAGAGGGAAGAATGAGAGAACTGAAATGAGAAGGGAAGTGAGATATCAAAAGAATGGAACAAGGACATTGGAGAGAGAAAGGGATGTGGGAAGGTCAGAGAGGGGAAGTGGGAGAACAGCACAGCACTTTTATGCAGCAATTGGCATCCATGTTGGGAGTATGCCTCTAATGACAAGGAGCAGACCAAGGAGTGCAGTGACATCACAAGAGTGGCGACCCTTCTTTAAGGAGGATATTTACTGGCATGCTTGCCATTCCTTCAGTCTATTATTAGGATTTGTTGCGATCCAATGTCATTTGCAAGTGCTAGGTTCTAGATCCCCCATTTGAACTGAAGAAAGACAGAACACAACAGAATTAAAAGAGCACTCTTTGTGTCACTTTCAATAAAGCAGAAAAAAATATTGAATGATTCATACAGTGTCAGACATCTCCAGGTTCTGTGAGCGGAAGCCCATTGGTTGGTTCTCTGCAGGTTGGCGGTGTGTACAGCTTTCCTGTTCATCTTCCTCTCCCTGGCTGCTTAGCTGAGTGACATGTCGCTTTGGGCCTGATCAATAATGCAGAAGCCTCTCAGGCAACTACGGAGCCACACGCTTTGCCATGGAAACCAGGTGGCCCGGTGTTAACAAGGCCCCTGTCCTGGACAGGACAATCTGTGGTTCTCTGGGAAACGATGTGTCTTTTCAGGAGTCCATTTCTGACCAACCCACATTCATCCCAGCCAACATTGTAAGACAGGAAATCGATGATGGAGGCTAAGAGAGGTGTGATCAGATCAACCTCTGACAGGGCAGACTCCACAAGCTCGGCCTCTCCTGTGTGTCATTAGTGTAATCATTAGCATATGGTAAGCCCAGAACTCATGAGAGATGAAATACAAAGCTAGTGAAGTGGAAGAAAACAAGAATGAGAAGAAAGAGAGAGGGATGAGAAAATGGTGGAGGAGTGGGGGATATTGGGAGACATTACGGATGAAAGGAAGGGGAACTGTGATAAAAGCAGTGAGAATGGAGAGGAAAGGGGTGCAGATGAAAAGATAGTGCTGCCTACTGCAGTGGTCTTTTATTGCTGACTGAGAGCTTTTTGCAGACTTTCATTTCACCTTCAGTTTGTCTCCTCATTGGCTTTCTCTCCATATGGCCCTGTGACTCATTATCTCTCACAAGCACCCCCACTCTCACACACACACACACACACACGAACATCCAGCCATGTATACACAAACAGGCAAGTGCATTTGCAAACACAGACATACACGTATATACATGCATACACAAACACACTCGTGCACCGACAAGCATGCACATACAGGCACTCATGCATAAACACACATGAACACACACATGCGCGCACACATAAACAAACAGAGACTCGTACAGTTTACAAACAAGCAGGAAACTACAGAAGCTGATTGAAAGATCACATAAGTCAACATATGTGACCGTTCCTCCATTTCCAGCAAGATCAAATGCCAGCACGGACCAGATGATGTCAGCAAATCCTGTTCGCACAAAGCACTGCTGATAATAACACAGAGCAGCCCTTCCAGAGGTCAGGGATTAATCCCGCTGTCTTTCTGTCCTGTTGCGGGACTGTCAAGATCACCCCTCCCCTCCTTCTCCTCTCCTCGGTGGTGCAGTGTGCACACCTGTATCTAATCCTGCCCTCTCTGCCCCCTGCCCATCCTCCCATTCCCTCTGCTGCCCCCCCCAATGGCACAGTATCCCCATCACCTTCCACTTCCCCACTCCCTCTATATAGAAATTCAATAGAAGAACAAGGACATGCCGAGAGATGAGAAGCAGATTCCAGTAAATCAACACAGAGTCCATTACAAACGATCACAGCAGGAGGCTCTGCATGGCCCCCACCCATCCCCCTCCACCCGTCGTGGGGGCCGGATGTTAACATGCTGGCTCATGTTTCACACAGGAGAGCCGGCCAAGAGGGCATTATGTGTCCAGAGCGTTTCTGAAAGGAATACCTGAGACTGAGAGCATCCCATAGTGAACACGGCTACTGCCTCCCGCTCGCTGGTGGATTCTGATAATGTCATCGATTGTTCGATGGTCTTTGCCTTTATCGGTCGCCACTGGCTGGACCAGCTCCTGTGGCTGTGGAAGCAGTTGCTATGTTGAGCAGCCTGCTCCCATGGGACCGACCTTTGTTCCCCGATTTATTACGAGCACCCAGTCTGTGCGCCTCTGAGCTCTGCCAGAGACCAGGACCAGCCTGGCATGTGGAGTCAAGCTAATTAAGAGGCAATTTGCAGTAAAACTCATTATGGAACAGTTCATAATTGACTTAGCGAGAGATGTAAACTCATTTTCTCAGTATCGCTCACTTGGTGATGGAGCTCACCTCAGAATCACAATGCGCTCCCAAGGGCTCCAGCACGTCATCCACGAGACTGCTTGTCTGTTTCCTTTACTGTCTCCGCTTTACAGCAGCCCTGTTACTCCTCCATGTTAACTCTGAGGTGGTTGAAGGGTATCCTGTCAGCGCTTTCCAGGACCTGCAGGACTTGAAACTGCGCACCAGCCCTAATGAGAAGCTACCAAAAGGCCATTCGCCACAGCTTTTTACTTCTGCAGGAAAAGACAGAGAACACATAAACCTGGATAATATCTCTGTTTGTCATATAACTCACGTAGATGCACTTATGTTCTGTTTCATTCACAGGCACTATGGAAAAGAATGTCTGCTAAATGAATGTATTACATCGTAATGTAATCTATTAGCCTCAAATGAATTATTAATCAAGCTGTGTGACCTGTTGTCAAGAAATACACACAGGCTCCGGGCTTCACTGTTCCACATCCAGGCTAAGGAAAAGGTTTGGAACAGTTAGCATTCATCATGGAAGTCAACACAAACAGCTATTAATGTGAGGTTCCTCCACTGAAGGGAGGGTCATCAGAGTTATGTATGACTGCTGGCTTGAGTTCGAAGCATTGAATAGACTGTAAGGCAAAACAGGTAAGAGGACAAGAAAGTACATGTAACTGACAATGCAGGTCTACCAGTTCTCACGTATTGAACTTGAGTCATCCGTGGTTCATCCATTTCACACCCTGTCATGCCATGCCTGTAGTTTCTCATGCACCTGAATCAATTCTCAGTGCATGTTAAAAAAAGCTACATTGACCCAAATATTGCTTAGACTTTCCATAGTGTTGGGATTTTGAAAATGTGTCCATGATTTGTAATCCACGGTATCGCAGAGCCAGCACATAACACCTGTCATCTGGGGTTAGATTAAATCATTGTCACCTCGCAAAGTTGGCAGCCCAGGACAATGGGAAGCCGGCGCTGTACATTGATTTGAAGATTGTGGAGACAGAGCGGAGAAACAGAACCCCCCACCCCAGCCCCTCCCCGCTCTGTTTTGAGTGAATGCTGCAGTGCCGCTGCAGATGGTGGAGAGGTAAAGCCCACTGGCAGGTGCAGCTGCTTCTCCAGCGCTGTGCTAACGCTCCCCGCTGCCCTCTTCTCTCATAGCGAGGCCACCTTAAGTGCTGTTTTTAAGCCACAGAAGGTAACAGAGGAGAAGCAGGTCTTTGGCAAGTAACTGCCTTTCCTGTTTGCGTTCTCAAATGTATCCCTTACAAACGCCCGTTAGCGCGTGTCTGCACTTTGTGATGTGCTCCGACATTATTTTCTGTTGTGAGAGTGGCATCACATTAAATAAAATGTGATTTATTGACGGATTGATCTGGACTCTGGTCTGTAAATCCACAGCCGACCCCCCAGTCCTGCTAAACAGCAGGTTTTTGAAGAGAGTGCTGCGCCGCATTGTGAACCCTGGCTCTTATTAGATTTGCCCATAAATATTTGATGACTTGCCTCCTTCAGTCTCTTGCACGTTCAGCGAGGATTCAATCTGCTGCAAGGTTACTCAAGGTCGAGCAGCGCTGTTGTCACTCAAGGCTGTTTACATCACTTCCTGCTGAGGGGTGGGGACCATGGGGGATGGAGTTAGGAGCCATGGTAAGCCCTCAGTACTCAAGAAACTCTTTCATTATTTGAGGTAAGTGCTCATATTGACCTGTGTATTGTGTATGAAATTTGTATTACAACTGCCTGCACACATTTTATTATTGCACTGTGATGGAATTCCTTCAGTTTGAGGACAGTTGCAACAAGGTCCACATTTTTTTGAAAGTTTGAGTCATTCGAGAAGGAATTAAGTATGTTTCAACCTTACCATGTATATTCAAGGTTTGGGCGTATCAGCACTTGAGCGTCCACTGGAAGATTTTGGACTTTTTGACACAGGAGAGGTAAATGGGACTGGCTTACCTCTTTAAAGCCATGTTTGATGTAAGAAAACCTAAAAAAACATGACCTACAAGTTAATACTACTACGTCTTAGAGAAGTTTACTAATATGTAATAACTTTAAATTCACTTTTTATTTTTATGAGAATGTCCAGCTGGCTTTGGTTGTTGAGCCATCATTGGGACTAAAATATCACATGAATTTTGTGACCATATTGTACTGCGTGACAAATCTTCAGAACTCAACTGAAGGAGCCACCATTTGATATGGCTAAAAAACCATCTGATGTGGTACATGAAACAGGATTGGAGCGGGCCATTAGAAACCATAATAAAGATGGTGACTGTGACTTGTGTCTCCTCACAACTCGGCCCAAACTGTCCCTTTGTTGCTGCCATGTCTGTCACTTCATTCCCAAAATACCCAGGCCGTCTGTAATGGAATAAATGTCAAAAACAGCCACAGACACTTATGTGATTGCCATTTAGAGGGGCTTAGAACCAGCCTGTTTCTACGGAGGGAAGAGCAGGAACTTTGGTGGGTTCAGACAGGCCATCTGTTCGGCTTCCTGCTTCAGACGCGACTTGGCAGTTCCCAGTAGCACAATGCACTCTGTGTACTAAACTTCCACACACAATATCCAGCTGGTTCCAGCTCCCAATACAACTTCTGGAGCAGCACAGTGCAGCGTGTTTTTATGGTCTTTAATTTTCAAACCCATATGCCCATTATGACACCAAAACAAGCTAGTGACTGTGTTTTGTGAATGCTTATTGGCAATTAAGGACCTTTCTCTGGTGATAACTATGCCTGTTTCAGTTGCTGAAGAGGTAGGTAGCATCACAAGAGAATCAAAATCAGGTAATATGCACAAGAGAGTTTCAGTGCTGGCTTGTGTGTCCACAAAGCAAAAATGAGTATCATTATCAAACGAATAATACATGTGAAGACAGAAAAACTGGTGTGAAATCAAAACTTATGTATGCTTCTCCTGGTTAACTTTTTAAATGACAGAAATCAGCCCAGACTTCCCTTAATCAATTCTTTGGCCAGGCTACAGCTTTAAAAATTTGGTATATAGTCGCTTAGGTTCCACGTCACCTAAAACACTGGTTCCCTGGATAGTGATGTATTCCCCTCTACAGAATCAAACCCTGACAATGCCAGCACCAACAGTGACTGTGGAGTGAAGATAAGCAGCAGCTGGTTTCTTTGAAAAAACACATTTTAGTGTATGCTCACCCAAACAGATGGAGGACATTACAAAGGTGAGATGGGCTTAGTAATACAAGAGAGTATTCAAAAATATTAGAATAGATAAAAACATGACGGAAACATTGCTAGAAATGGTAAAGAACATAAGGAAAGAGTTTATAGCATTGTCACATTTGATATCTGCAAGGAAAATGTCATTTTTTAACAATGGCGCAAAGGTATGCTTCTATTGGGTTATCTCAGAAATCCAAGAATAGTATGGTGGATTACTTAAAAAGTATGCTTTCAACTGTTCACTCAGAATAAAGTCATTTGAATAAGGCATTTTTCAAATGTGAATATTCTGGGAGTGAAACTTTGCATAAATTGGGCATTTAATTAATTATATAGTATTGGCAATGTAAACATAATTTTCAAAAATTGTAGTTAATTTAGGATCCATTTAAAATGCCTAAGCATGTGTAAATTGCATATATTTCCACATGCCAAACTACATACCGTTATTCATTAAGCGATTAACTGGAGGGGTAAAATTATGGGTTTAACCGAACTGCCGATCAAAATGAAATGATAAATATATCTCAATGAAGACGACAGCTTCAGATTAATGATTTTGGTGATGTGATATTAGAGATACGAGCATCAAGCTCAGAGTTTTTGTCCTCTGTTGCTTGGAACATTAAATTTTATGATTGCCTATTTGACATCTGAATAAAAATGGAAGCACCACTCAGTGCACCATATGTATGGGCTGCATTCATGTTAATATTTGAACACCTATCTGTAAATGGCAGCTGTTAATGGAACCTTATGAAATGCATGCGTGTAATGACCCTATTTCCAAATACATGCTTTCAAAATTAATTCAAAAGCACTTGGAAAATTGCTTGTGGGTTATACCTTGTGCAAATCCATTCATAATGTTTAGAAATATGAACATTGCCCTGTCTTAGCAAAGGCCCTTACCTCTGTTCTGAACATTCTGGTCATCCTTTCCAATTTCTCACATACCAGCTTGTAGTTTATTTCTACACATCACATGAATCAGACATACTCCAAAATGTACTGATTAACACAGCAGGGGATAAATTGTAATATTCCTAACATACTGATATCTGCTGTTATTCTGTATGTGCTTACAGTGTCTGCCAGTGCTATGGCTATTGACATCATCATCGTGCTTTCACTGGTGTTCCATTCCAAGCATGAATGGGTAATCACATGACCTTTGACCTCAGACCTACAAGATAAATTGCTTACAAAGAAGGTTCACATTATGAATGTACCCAGTCATGTTTTTTTCTTCTCCTTCTTTTTAACAATGCATACGTCATACTCCACACAAAGGATCTTGGGAGACACATGTCAAGCATTGGGGAAAATGCAGTTCCTATTGGTTGAATAATCTTTTGATATTTGCGGATAATGTTAAGTATATTTAACTTAATTGCATAATATAAACTCTGGCTGAAAATACAAGCAGAGATAAAGATAAAGTTATTTGTCATAATGGTACACCAGGAAGACCAGAAGAAGTAATGTTGTATCTGTTTGTTAGAACATCAGGAAAAATATCAAGGCTGTCACTTGCCTTTCACCACCTTGTGGGAAACATCTGCCACTGCACTCCAGAATACTTGAGAGACAGCCAGGGGGTATCCAATGGAGTGGGAAGATGTGATATTTGCAGTAGAAAAGCCACTGATGTCTGAACACTTAAGATCCCATCCGAAATAGTTCTGTTACTGATGCAGATGCAATATGCTACCTCCACCTCAGCCATCTTACCTTCTTGAAGTATGTGACCTTCTACACACCTCTCTGAACTTTTACACCACACCTTCTAATTCTTTGAGCAGTGTCTCACGGCTATATTACCCAACACCTCATTGTTCTATTGTCCCTCACCTCCCTGCTTTACTGCCCCACACCTTCCTTTTTCAATACCCATACCTCCCTGTTACCAACTCTCAGTTGTAGCATTCTAGTACCCCATGCATCCTCTCTCTTACCTCCCTTACCACTCTGGTCTGCACACTTCCCTGCTCCTGCACCACTTTTTAATTACTGCTCTCATTCCACATTTACTCTGTGCTGTAAATTGTGTTTCCATCGCCAATGGTATTGGCAGTTTAAAAATGGATTTCAGTTTTGTCAGTAAACTCTACCATTTGTTGGCGGGAACCATAGCCTCTTCACTGAAATGAATCACTCATCTTTCATGTCCCAATATGGGCAGTGGCACAGATTGCGGATTACCAGTCTTGGAATGTGGATTCTTCTCTGGATAAATGATTTCCCCCAGCAGAATGAATGCGTGTAGGTGTGCATAACAGAGAGCAATATAGAGACAGAGTGCCTTAAGTGTGTGTGTGTGTGAGTGTGTGTGCGTGTGTGTATACAGTATATGATGGAGTGAGAACAGAGTGTACAGTTCTCATTTGGAAGGACTGACTGTCACTTCCAGCTTGTGGTGCTTCCAGGTGCATGCTGGGTATAGGCTGGATTTGCAAAAACAATCCGCTCGTAAATGACTGCACCATAACAAGGCCCCTCTCTAATGAGCACGTAGCTCCAAGCGAGGCTGACAGTGGTGGCAGCGGGTATGAGGGAGGCGAGGACGCTTTCGCTCTGGAGCAGACGATCCAACACAAAGAATCACCGCGGGCTGATCTGAGCACACTGCAATGCTCAGCTCTCAGAGCCCCGCCTCCTTAGGGTGATATCATCAGTCATCTACTTATCCATTCTCTGTGTCCCTGTCATTAATCATAGCAGTAGAGTTAGGTTGAATGTCAAAAGCCAGAGGTTAGAGGAAGTTCTCATTACTCGAACAGTCAGGCTGTCACAGCCACCAGCCCAAATGTGAAGACAGCTCTACCTTCAAAAGAGAACGGACAGAGAGGCAAATCAAAAACAGGTAATCAAAGGAGTGTGTAATTCCTAGGGATTGTTCACTGGATAAAAAAGGCTTCTAACAGCCAGTGGCTTTGGGAGCAGATCAGACTGTCCTGCATCTGAAAAAGGCAGCAGGAGGGAGGGTTTGGACACAGCTCTCCGCAGTGCTCGCAGTAAGCCGGGCCGCTATGCTGACAGTAGGCAGCTCATCCGTGCCAGCATGGCCAGAGGCTGCAGTGAGGCTGTGCAGTCAGTGTGAAAACTCACCCACCCTCTCCCCGCCTCCCCTGCCTGCCCCCCTTACCTCTCCCCCTACCCGCTCCCAGCCGGCACGTAACCCCCATTCCCAACCCCGGGCCCAAGTGCCACCAGCTGCTGCAGCTGTGTAAAATGACCTGGAGGGCAGGGACCAGGACGCACAGCACCCCCTCCCACCTCCACCCCCCACCCCCTCAGGCCGTGGAGGATTTGCCAGCCACTCGACTGTGAAACAGACTGGGCCACCACTTAGCAACGGCACCGCACAGACGAAAGGGCCACTTAGCAACCGCACCGCTCCAGCAAGAGAGACAGGGCAAAGAGCACACCTGGTGTGCGCATGCACACCCACACACACACGCACACACACGCACTCACACTCAAACTCGAGCTTGCCCTGAGATGGACACACTAAAGAAGTCACCTTGAACTCCCAAGCCATCAACGAGAAGGGGAGCAAGACACGGCGCAAGGCAGCTTCACCAATTACACGTCTGGCCTTTCCTCTGCATGTTGCTCGGTCCTGTTAGGCCTGACAGTGACATAGCTCCGCTTGAGGGGAAGTGGGGGCGCGAGGGAGGGAGGGAAGGGGGTGAGAGTGGTGAGTTCCTCTGCAGGATAAGAGCAGAGAGCAGGATCCACAGAGGTAATGGCCAGGACCTTCCCTGACTCACAGCCAAATAAATCCATAATGCTCTTTTCTGTTCTCTGTGTAATCCTGCCTCAAAGAATTAGGACGAGACACTGTGTGTGTCTTTTTTTTCATTGTCTGATTGTGTGGGTTATCTAATGCTGTACTGTTTGTGGAGGATTTATATGAAAGATTTGAGTGAGCATGGTCTTTGCATATTTAGATATTATTTTTGTTTTATATTAACAATTCTTTTATTGGACATTTTTACATAATGACAAATAGTTACAAACAGGTAACTATTAATAGTGGTAGTGGAACAGGTAAAATCTGACTGCTAGACTATTCATCAGAAATAAGAGTGATAGTGACAGACACAGGACATGAACAACTTGTCAAAGTGACATAGCTGGTCTTGTATGACATCTCCAAATACCAGGGATATTATGATTTAAAAAACAACCAAACTGATTTAGAATTAAAAGCAGGTTCCACCCAGCCCTTCAGGGTTGCTTTCTTAGAGGAAATTAAGCCTGCCAATAAGAGACATTCAAAATTAATGTGTTACATCAGTTTAATTCAGTCCTAGACATGAGGGAACAACCAAACACTATGAAACACCTGCACAGCAAACGTAAAAAATTAAAATATAATGGGGCATTCCCAAAACAGGCACTCAATGCGCACAGAGAATAGCTTGCGAGGTTTAACATGAGAGATTTTATTCCTGAGTGGAAGATAATCTGTAAAGGAGATTCTTATTTGTGCATATAGTTAAAATGTGTTAAGTGCTGAGCCCATTTTGCTATGATTCTGAAACAACCTGCTATGTTAGATTTGTGCTGAGATTTGCGAAGAACGGAAGTCACTTTCCCAAATGAAGTTATTTTAAGAGTGCTATTTTTAGCATTTCTATATATGTTGCAGAAAAAAGCAAGGGTTTGAGTGGAGTCGCAGTGAGAGATTCAACTAGTGTATTTGTTTATAAGGAGCAGTGGCCTGTGGTACAAAAAAGAAAAAGAGAAGCAGAAAGAGAGTAACATGTAAACGTTGTTCAGTTCTCTGGGGCTAGTGCTCAACATTAAACTGGGTAGCTCTTCTAGGCCTAATAGAAAACAGGGGGCAAGTCCACCTGACCACACCAATGTGAATATGCCAGCTATCTAGAATCATGCACTATAGTCTGAACAGAGAGGGAATTCAAGTCAGTGTTTTTTTGGGGGGAGTGGGTAGTACTCCTCTATGAAGTCTCTGAAACACTTTATCCATTCATTCAAAAATAGCTGTGTTTTCAAGTGCTTACTCATTCAAAACTAATGCTCAGAGTTTAAACCATTCCTACTGAACTGAACCACCAGCAGCATAACATGACAATTACAAACAGGCAGCATGATATTGTAATGATAGCTAACAGATTGTTGCGACGTGTGAACCGATGTGTGTTTCAATGTTATGACCAGTACGGGATCCTGAGCGTGACCGTATGCAGAAAATGTTCAAACCAGCTCTTCAGACAGAATTATATTATCAGCCTGAACACATTTGCGTGTTGTCTTCAATGAGGCGTCAGATAAAGTAATTCAATATCTATGGTTATGGTGTCCGTTTCTCATGCTTTTCGACCATGCTCACTTTTGCTGCCAAATGGCCTTCAGAATAAAAGCTCGTGGATAAAATGAATGGAGTGAGCTATTTCACAGATGACAAACCCCCATGCTAATCCATGAGTCATTCTTGTGGCAATCACTGAGAGAGCTGGAGGGAGGTGTGGGACCGAAACTGCAACAGTCTTAATTCGCGGCGCAGTCGGACAATCCATCCCATCAGATAGACCATTATCGCGCTCGGCACTAATTGTTGGAGTGCCGTTTTTGATCACAGAGGAGCTATCTGCCAGCCTCAGAAAGATTAATAACAGAGGAGGAAGATTGGTGTGGGATGTCCAGAACCGGTAAACCGCCGCCCTGAGATTTTGGTTCAGCTCACTGTTAAGAGTAGGACATTCTACAGGATTAAACTCTCCAATATAATAAGTCACAATGGGGTCGTTGCAATAGAAGAGATTATGGGGTGCCTCAACAGATTGCTTCAGTGTTTCACTCTAATCTTATTGAACATTATAACGGATTCTTCATTGTCTTTTAACAAGTCACATACTCTTGAAAAGCTCAAAATCTCAATTTAACACAAAAGAGAAATATTGTTTACTTCATTGAAGCTTCAATGCTCAGAGTACACTTATTTCTTTCTTTTTGTTGGGCATTTTTCCCTCTGAAAATAAACACACCAAATATTTTCTTAAGCATCCTTGTCATAAAAACATGTACACATCTTACGTGATTCATTTTTCAAAAACGCAATGTCTTTGAAATAAAAATCTTAACTGTTGATCACAAAATAACACTTTTGTTTGAAGAAAAAAGGGAATCGTGTTTTTTTAACACAACAAAACACTGCAGAAAATTGTGGTCATTTCTGTTTGTGCCGCGTTGTATTTTTGTTAGAGGCGAAGGACGTTTTGAGAGGCAGTGGGGCGAATCAGAGCACCCCCTGGTCAGACACATCTCTCCCAGACCTCCCTGTTTTATTTATTCATTCTTTCGCTCCTCCCCAGTGGGCCCATTACTCCTTCCTTTCACAAGACATCTCTATTTATTTTGTTTTCTCTTTCCATCTACGGGCAACCATTTCACGCTCTTACCTTTCTGTTCTAATTTAGTTGTGAGAATCGACTGCGCTGTATGTTAAGACCCTATTTGCAACCTTTGGAAAATTGCACTTTATACCTTTTTGCAGACTCATCTACATAGACTCATACTTGTAAGTGAGCTGTGCAGTCCTGATGCAGTTCAATTTGTGTTTGAATAATAGTTTGTGTTCTGCATTGTACTGCTTTTGCATTTGTTTTAGGTCGTAACCCTAGACAAGGGTGCTTGTTTTTATTATGTCAATATGACATATCATCAGTCCAAACAAAAGCCAAAAATACAGTATATTTCCATTTAATGTCATGTGATATGATTATGATTATTATTATTATTAGTAGTAGTAGTAGCATAAAGCATATAACTAGCTCAGTGACTCCCAAGATTTTCCACATTTCCATATCCTCTTATTCAACTGTCTATAGTTTTTTCCCTAAAGAGTGCATCAAGTATCTGTACCTCACTACATTCAGGTCCAAGCCCATATGTCCATACCATTAGAAGACACAATATAAACCATAAAAGTAATTCTGAATTGAAAAATGAAAAACTGAAATCAATCTAAATTTCAATTAATCTCCTGCCTTGAGGGTACAACTTTTGAATTCACGGGTTGAGGCAATCTTTAAAGTGCAGTGCAGAGATATTCAGGAGTATGTCTGGATCAATAGGGCTTAGCTGGTAACACAATAGTATTGCTGTCCTGTAAATATAATTGAAAATCTAATACAATCTGGCACAGAAATGGCAAATAGAGAATAATTTACTTTAAATGATATTCTTATGTAGATCTACCATGTTTATAATTATCCCACACAAGCCTTGAAGCAGTTCATTTGGAAGAAGACAGGTATTGGAGACTTGGACCCTTTCTGAAATCGTATGGAACCTTATTGGTATATTGTCCTGGTTCTCCACATGCTCATGTTTCCCATTCCACTGAGTTCGCAATCTATGAGACCATTGCTAGTACTATATTAATGTTGCTAATAGTTGGAGTTAACAGCATGCATTACACCCTGGGACTCTGGGGAACAGGAAGAGTCTTGTCTTATCTGGAATGCAGATAAAACAAAAAAATCTATATTTTGACTATCATCATTTATTATTTTGTGAAGCAGCAATAATACAGCTATGTCAAGACAAACTCTCAGCCTAAGTGCTGAAATTCTGCTGTAGCATGGATGATAAATATGCAGTTTATTATCCTCTGAGCCAGACTATCCAGGATCTCACGCAGTTGTTTGGATTACGTTTGCAATGGATGCTCATACAGAATCATCAGTGAGAATACATTCCTTATCTTACATTCAATATTCTGTATTAAAAAACAATTCATAGTATTTATTCCTATGGCTAGGTTGATTGATAATCAATAGGATAACTACCCAGGTAGAAAACGTGAAGTGGTTTTACAAATCTAGATTATAGCGAGCCACTGGCATCAGGACCATTGACCGTTATTTTGCTATCACATAATATTGAGACTCTTGATATATATTGAGAATATTGAGATAATTATATGATTATCAAGCTAATCTCAATAGAGTCACCTTATCTGTCCACTTGTGGACTACCACAGCGTCATTGTGCGAAAAACTGTCAAACCAACAGCTGCAAACGGTGAGGCATAAGTAAACTACTGCATGCTTGCTAACTTGGAACCTCTCAGCATTTTTACTGTATATTTGGTTCTTTTATTTAACTCACAGTTTGTGAATGGAAAATATAACAGCCGTGAATCTATCTTGTACATGCACTGAAGAGAGGGAATGAGATATTTTTGCAGCCAAGAATGTAAAGCATTGAGCAATTCAAGTGAAGCAGAAACAGGAGGGTAGGCCTTATGACACAGTGTAAAAGGTGCACAAATGGCATTTGCACGCAGTTATGCCCCACAACACCTCTGAATCATGGATACGTGATGACTATCACTTTCAACAGTTGTGCCAATTTCCCATTTATCAAATAAATTCCAGATCACTAATTAATTTCCCCAGTCAAAAGGGGATTAATAGAAAATGGCACTAAGTGGAGGTTCATTTGCATATCACAGCCAGAATTCTTCAAATGGAGATATACCCACAATGCATCAGACAACGCCTGACACTCAAGCAAGCTGTGCCTGCCAGCCTCAGCCTTACTATAGGGGGCTGCCCAGTGAGGGGACATGTGTGTAACAGAACTGGAGTAATGTCATAACATGTGTTCTTTGTGCATGAATCTCTTGCTTACTCACTTCTACTCCCTGAGCATTCTCAGTAGCACCACACCCTATATGTACTAAAGGATTGTGTAGTGCGGCCAGCAGTCTGTCTTTCACCTTCAGAGTGTGCTCTTTGAATGGAGTAACACATTGCCGCATTGCTATCGCTTCCACAAGATCCCATCCTCAGGGACCCGCACTCGAATAGGCAGCTTCTTCACACAAGCCCCGACCCCAGATCAGCTCAAAGCTCCTCTCGCATAGCGGTTGGGGTCAGGACGGGGCTGAGTAATTGGATCCTGGATCAGTTGCCGCCGGTAGAAAATCCCAGAGCACTTACACCACGCAGATGAGCAGTCTAACTGTAGAGGAGGGAAAAAAAGGCTTTATGCAACACGACAGTGAGGAGATAAAATTAAATTCAACGCAATATGACTCAGACCCTTAAGTGTAACTCATCCACTTCAGAGACGCTCGACTGGAGTGGGCTCACCGCGTTCCTTCTGTCCTCAGCAGTTTGCCCGTCTCTTTGAATCCTCATGTTTCACAACTCCCCGCACGCATTCCTGCATGTGGGATATTTATCAATTCCCTGGCAACGAAGATGGATATCCTGTACGCCATCCCTCCAGCTTGTGCAGCGCGCGTCAGTATAAATGGATTCCTCCTCACTCTGAGCATTAGTGATTTAAGTCCCCCGAGCCCGGGGAAACATAAATATTTGGCTGCCGGGTGGTGAAGATGTGCATTCTGTGCCGGTCACTTCATGGACCGACCTGCTGTCCGTTTCGGGGGAGGGAGAGGGGAGAGGGCTGTGGACAGGGGCTCTCTGTCATTTGTGTGCCCTTGGTGATGTTTTTTCTGGTGAGAAAGCAGTCACAGGTGCTGCTTAAAGGGAGAGATCCAAAGCTAGCCTGCCAACCTTCGCCCTTGTGCACAGACTGCCTTGGTGGACATTGGGAAATGGACAGAAATGTGGGCACACGCTCTGACTCACAATACCCCGGGGGTCTGCTTTGTACCTCTGATTTCATTTTGTTTTGTTTCAGGATGGAATTTGGGACTTCAATCATTTTTTTTTGTCTTTTGACTTGAGGGGCCAACAGGAAGTGACGGCCAATGTGCCATTAAAGGGGCCCGATATTGGATCGGAGGCCATTTGGAGCCCCGACAGAGCACGGAGGCATCGCTTGCCTTCTGCTCCTGGCTGGGCATCCTGCTCTGTGTAAAAATGAATTAAGCATTCATCAGCATGCAAGCAGACGCCCAGAGAGATGTTCAGACTGAGTAAACATGGCGTTTTGTGTGTAGGACGTCACGTTGATGGAGGAGATTGATTCTAATGGCAGAGCTGTACCCGTAAGCCTTGCGTGACCATCGTATCAAAAAAACAAACAAAACCCAATAAATCTCACAGCGCAGAAGGCGATACTTAGGTTTCTCTCTCACTCTCGCACACACTCTTTCTCTCAATTTTTCCTTTCTATCATAGTCTTTCATGTAAAATCTATTTGTTCAGTTGTCTTTGAAACAGACATGAATTGTATTAGTGTTTATTGTGACTCACTATGTGTGTTACTCCCCCGTGGATGGCGTTATGTCCAATTGTATGCTACCCTACAGGACTCTCTGGAACAGTCAGCACCTGATGTGATTAGCATCCACTCCAGGCTGTAGGGAGCATTAATTCATTGACAGCAATTGCCTTGGCCGTACATTCACTTCAGACACTATATGATGTTATCTTTAACTATGTATTCTATGAGTGTATTCCATATTCAAAGGGAACATGGAATGTGGGAGTGTGAAGACTCTTGGTTCTGTCATGTGTTTTCTTATCACACAAGTGTGTCTACGATCTTAATGCTAGTGTGTTTATATATGTGCGTTTTCATGTGTTCAGAACAGTTTGTGTGTGTGTGTGTGTGTGTGTGTGTGTGTGTCTTAGGATTGTACAATCATAAAATGAGCTATGTGTAGTTTGGTATTTTAGTACCATTTTTTAAAAATAAATGAACAGCCTGAGTACATCAAATATACTTGATACACCCAAACAATCTGTGGAGTTCAAGACTTTTTCCAGATTATTGGAATATGCTTCCAGATGCACAAATCAAAGATAATGATAAATATACCAGAAAAAAGATGGACCTGGTCTTGACACTGCACTGAATTAGAGAGTCTCCTCCTACATGGGTGACAACAGTCTTGACCCCATACATTATTCATGTCTCTACAACATTGCAGCTTCATTGTATGATTCCTGTCAAGCAGCTTGGAAGAGTTTAAAATAAATCCTGCAAAAGGTGACCATGGTAACCTTGCTAATTTGGGTGAATTCTGGAATTACACCAGTATCTGAGAGCATCTGAATTTACATGTGTGCTTTTATGCGAGGCCTGCCCTCAGCTCCTGGCCTAGAGGAGGAATGACCCATTTGTCAGGCCATGAAATGCCTTGATTTGTGAGAGAGCTCTAATAAATTATTGACACGTTGTTTTCCTCAGTGAAATTAGAACAGCTTGCCGACACAGCGATGCCTCCAGCACCCAGGCCCTGGAAGGACATGGTTTGCTCTTTTCGGGCAGATCAAGGTGAAAATTTGTTTCATAATACCCCCTCCCCTCTCCTCCCCCATCCTCTCTCATTTTACCGTGCCTTCACTTATCACATGCTAATAAAAGTGTGCTTGTGGTCGCGTTTCTCATAAGCCCTCATCGTGTTGCTTGTGTTTTATTGTGGGTTATAGAGACGGACTGTTTGCACACAGCTTTGGTGTGATTACTGGTGATGAGGGATAGTGTGGCATGGGATAAATGTTCTGGGTACTGACAGTGTGCCAGCTCATGGAAGGGTACAGCCAGAACTAGGTTTGGGTCAAATTCCAGCTGCTTCTACGCAGATTGCATTGGGATTGGTGTGGCGTGTATGTTGTGATATAGAGAAGAAATCCTGGGGCTCGTTCCACTAAAGTGATGTGCAGCAATTTTCACTCAAAGATTGCAAATAACTGTCAATGCATTTTGCAAAATGTATCTCATACAATTCACAATTGCTATTATTTTAATAATATTGCTATGATTGTCCTAAACCATCACAATTGACATTTTGTGTTTTGATTTTGCATGGAGGGCAATATTCATAAAAATGGTAATTGTTGACCTACAATGTTGGGTTTTAGAACAATTAAAGTATTGTGTTTATGCCATAAAATAGGCTATGGTCACCTACGGGGAGACATTCTCAGTGAATAGCATTTTTAGTGAGTTTACTCGTGCATAAGTCTATTCATTGCCTTAAAAACAAAGCACACACAAGGGACTTAAAATGGTTGCTCATAAATCCACAATTGCTGTTTTCTTTCAATGTGTGGGTTTTGCCATTTGTAAATGAAAAACAAGATACACAATGGTTGCATCTTGTTAATATCAGTTTGCACACATCTTAAACGAAACGAGCATCAGGTTGACCGTCAGACCCAGTGGTTGGCTACCAGCTTGTCAGAAATAGGTACTTTGGATTAGGGGCTAATGGTAGTTGCATTGAACATTGAACTGGCTTCTGTTGAAAAAAAAAAAAAAAAAACAGTCAGGCTTCATCCAGCTCATATGGTTTGCATTTCAAATCTTCTTCATGTCATTACATCATGTAATTACATTGCATCCTGGGAGCCCCAGCCATTCTTTTATGGTCTATAGAAAGGCAACAGTTTGCTGAGCTTTGCATGGGAAAAGTCGGGGTAGACCAGTTAAAGTCAGTCTCATCACTCTCTACCAGTCTCTATTACTCAGTTAGGGGCCTAAAGATTCATCAGCTTAGCATATGTTGACTTCTTGTGACTCCTACCGCAAAGACATAGTGTGACTAGTGTCATATCTGCAGTGTGAAGACTGGGTGCCACATCAATTTGAGAAGTCGCTTGTGTGACCTCTGGTCTGTGAACGGGGAGCTTGTAATGGAGGTGGCCGAGAGCATTGCTCAATATTAGTGGGAAAAGGAGGGGTTATAGGAAAAATGTGGGGAGCATGTTATGGTATGCCCCAAAAAATAAAGCTTCCTTTATTTTATGTTCATTTATGGAGGTTCGGTTTCATTTCCGGCTCTTACCTAATTCCTGCAAACCCTTTGTTTGATGGCCATATAACCCCTTGGTAAATACATCAATTAAATGTGAGTAGAAGTCACTGCTTCCTTCCCATCTCATCACTCTCTCGTCTCCTGGTTCAAACAGTCACCTCTGTCCCTCCTGGCATTTACAGAGCCTGCCATGAGTAGGCCCTGCACAAATGACTTACAAACCATTCATCTGCCAGCGCACACCTCCACATTTCCAGGCTTGGCATTTTGGCACTGCTCTAACTCTGTGAGGAAGTCGGATGCTCCTCAAGCCACACAGAATGCGACTGATGGCCCCACACAGGTCTAGGCTGTCACTGTGATGTCACCACTCACAACCATTATAATATATATCTCACTCCCCGCATCAATTTTAGACACCACCATTTATCGCTGTGTTTTCACACAGGCTAAAGGAAGATTTCAATCCCTTTCTGTACTATGGTGGGCCCCAGGCATTCACAGGGAGGCTCAGAGGAGTCTATATCCTAGCATGAAATGTGGCTGGCTGGGTCTTCTAACGCTGCTGGGTCCCCAGCTAAGACATATGGTACAGGCTGAGGCTGGATCTCTAAACATTAGGGGTGCTCCATTCTGTTCCTGGAAAGCTGCCAACTGATATTGTTTCCGTTCATCCTGAGAATTTAAGCAAGAATTTTAGTTAATCAGCTCTGTGTTTGAGCCAATATAACCAAAATTCTCAGTTGTCTGTTATATTAATGAGGTCAATTTCAAAGCCCAGCTAAACCACAGCAAAGAACAGCAGGAACTCAACGCTGCAGGACCACTGAGCTGTAACTGCATTTTATGGCTCTTGAGTGATTAGAATGTTGATGGTGCCATCTAGTGGTGAGTCATGTTATTGTAAGTCATCTGAAGGTCTGAAGCTCACCAGCAGCTCTCATCAATTCTGGCATGCGGTCACAGCAGCCTCTGTGATATCATTAGATCTCCATAAGAGTTTGGAATGTGGCTGAACTCACAAAGTCAATTAAACAATCGATTTTTCTCTTTATTCCTGATATACTGAAAATTAGACACCCTCCAGCCATGAAGGAGAGAAATTGAACAATATTACAGGAACTTGCTCTGCACTGGGAGTGGCAGTGTGGCATTGTGGTTTAAGAGCTGTATGTGTAACTGAAAGATTGTCATTGTACCCTTGAGCAAAGTAGCTAAAATTGCTTCGGTAAATATTGAGCTGTGTAAATGGAATATGAAATGTAAGCAATGTACTCTGCCTGGGGTAAGGACAAAAGCAAATAAGCAATGTGATTAATACAAAATGCGACCTTAGACATTCCATAACTTGTCAGTCATTCAAGGTAATACACATTCCCTTTATGTTGAGTAAAGGTTTGGTAAAGATATGGATCAATATGAACCACAGGTCTTCTCCAAAGTTAACTGCACAAATTGGAATCGTGCTCATTTAATAAAAAAATGAATACATTCTATTCTATTTCCTCATCTGTTCTAAAGAAATGCCAAAAAGTCCAAGCGCAGATAAGAGACTGTACATTTATTGACAAATGGGGTCAAGAGCAAATTACCAAGGATTAAAAAATCTATTCCCACCACCTTCAATATTTTTTTCCTCCCCCACCTTTGAAAAAAAAAAGCTTTACACCATCAGCAACAGCTGGCCCTTGCTGTAGTTGCCAAATCAGAGGAGGGAGGGGTCACCAGGGCAGCGTCAGTGAGGAGGAAGAGACTTACTTCCATATAAAACGGCCTGGTGACATTCCCTGCCTGACAGACAGGAAGCCTGTGGAGCAAAGTCTACTGGGTGAGGTCTGCAGCCATGGCACCACGAGTGGGTGTCACAACATGACGCAGAACACAGACAACATGATGGGGTCATTTATGCTAAATTAAGCCTGTAAACGATAAACACACGACTCACCATACCCCGCCTGTGATCACTACCCACAGGACTGATCTCAGAAATTCACTTTCATCAAAAATTATTTTTAGATATCCATTTGGATCTCTGACTGGGAAAATGTAGTCCGTGTATGATATGGAAATGCAAGCAGACTGACTGGCGTTGCCTGGAGGCCGAGGGGTTACAGCTGGAAAAGCACTGAAAAGACCTTGGACTTTCATTTACATATTTGACATGAAGCCACATCTTCCCAGAATAGTTTCTTTCTTACTGACACGCAGCACCCATAAATGCCAGCAGATATCAGTGTTGGCTGGGAATGGCTGGAACAGGAAGCAGTGTGGCTGTATCACAGTGTGGTATTATACATGTCATGACAGTTATATTCTAGTATAGAATACACGAGCTGTAATCTTCTCATTTCATACAATATTTTTATTATGCCATTATTCTGTCCAGAATTAAACTTCATTAATCAGCCATTTCAAGCACAGCTAAAATAATCTACTTAGCATCTCTAATTTAGACATCTGCTGTCAGTATAATCTGCAGTTCTGCAGTTTAAGCAGTAAGGGTAATGATTGGCTTTCTGGTACTCTGCCTTCCTGCCAACTGTGTACTTCCTCTTGGGCTATGCTGTGTCAATGTTGCAGAGTCTGCTTTGCTAATTTTTGACCCCTTTAGTGGTAGACCGTACCACCCGCCACTATCAGAACAGGGCACTCCAATTAGAATGATTGGCTTCCGACCCCAACCCACAATTATAACTATTACTGTTATTTAATTGAAAGGAATTATTTAACTAAAAACCAACAACCATTAACGTGTCTTTATGTTGCAATTACCTTTTTATGGCTATGACTGCAAGAAGCAGCTGTAGAAAGTACAATTTGTTCGTTTTCAGACAGGCTTGCTTAATTCCTGAGTGACTAAGTGCCTACTCCTGTAACGATGTCTTGTCAATAGAGACACTGGAGCAGGGGTTCTAGACATCGGTCCAGGAGGACCACAAAGTCTTCTGGTTTGTGGTATGTTTCAGCACTTACGTGCTTAATTTAATCCATTGATTGGTTAAAGAGCCCACATGCTGTGTTTCTAAGGTCCGAACTGACTGCTTATTGAAATGACAACCACAAAAACCCCACAGCCAATGCAACCTTCCAGGGCTTTAGGCTGACACCCCTGCCCTGGAGCCTGAAAAGACCCAATGAGGCGTCACAAGGAGAGCCGCTGAGCTCAGGCAGCTTCCAAATAGCATCGGCTTTTGGTGCCAAAATGTCTGACTTTAACAAGGGGAGTGAAAGCGACTCATCAGGCCAGCGATGTTTTCTCATCTTTAAAACATTCAAACAACAGACAAATTAAAGGCACAATGGAGCCGGGGGGTTTGCACAAAACAGCGCAAGAACAACATTTCCACAAAGCCTCGCTTTGTTGAAGGCATTCATTTACCCGGACCTTGTTCAGTATGAATTGAAAGCTTTCCTCTCACACAGTTTCATTAATATTTGCTAACCGTACACTTGATATTGATATTCACCGAAGGCTCTCTAGAAACTACTTTCTCTTTGCAATATTATAGTATGGAGCAATACACCATTTTGCTCTAAGAAATTGTATTTACATATTGTGTGCAGGGAGACAACAATCACCTTTAGACACATGTAGAAGGCAGCAATCAATTGTGCAAAACAATCACCATGAGAAAGGAAATATGTGTAGAGAAACTCTTTTGTCCAAGCTAAGCTTGCATTTTATTACCAATATATTATACCAAAGGTTTAGAATGCCAGTCAGTATTAACATGTGAGAGAGAGATAATGATTTTGGATTAGCTGTACACATGCACTTTAAGTTCAGCAATTGATGTAAGGCTAAGTCACCATCTGTATAAATTGATATATTTGGACAAGACAATTTTGTAAGTTTGTTTAAATGTAAGATCTGTGACTACAGGAACATGCCACACCAACATTCAAATTGTTTGAATTTTTATTGTATTTTTTGTAAATAGATTTGGTCAGTTTGACCAGTTAGTGTCAGAAATATCACATTTCTTTAACAAGATGGAAATCAGTCAACTGATAAAGATACCAAAAAGTGAAATAATGTGGCTTAGTATTCATATTTCTATTTAGTTGTTTATATTTATAATGCGAATAATGAATAGTTACATATATAGTTTATCTGAGCACTTACTTGCCAAGATTGTTGGCTGGCCAGTTAATACAAATTCTCATTTATTGTCAGAAATGGATGAACCGTTTTCAGCAGTATTAGATATGGACGTAGCTTGCTGTTTAACACAATTAAAAACCACCCACTGTCCTGGCTTTTCCCTGCAGTGGCAACACTGTCTGAGTCTCCCTTGCCAGAAAGCCTCGCGAAATTTCACACTTAGGCTCCTTCGGCATAACAACTGCAAGAAGAAGAGGGATGAAGAGGAGGAGGGGCTTAATGTGTGGTTTGCTCATGAGGGAGGAAACATAGTCCTAAAAGACGCATCATTTGTGGCCTCACTGAGCATACACACAAGCATATCCTGCCTGACATCTCGCCATTTTTGACATGTAGTTGCACTTTGTGTCACTTTCTCCATTTCCCCTATTATAGGGTGTAACTTGGTATGATTCTGGAAGCAAAGGATAAAAATAGGCACAACGGCAATTCTCTCTCACTAGTGCATTACTGAGGTTGTTGTGATAATGTTACGTACTCAGTAGCCTTCGCTTGCCTACAGGGCCCAGATATATTACATATGTTTGACAGCTTCTGCATATTGCTGTGCAGCATATTTAAAATATAACCATCTATAAAAGCTATAATGGCTGTTGCTGTATGGGAGGGATGCTGTAAAATTTCCCCCTGTATGCAGACATTTTAGTTAAGCCACACTAACATCATTAGTTATTTTTCCATTGTACCGCTGTTACACATATGGGTATAATTGCCTTTGATTTCACAACACCTGTGTGGCGTAGTCATAGCTTTGTCATAGTTTGTTCTTTTCCGCTATGCATACAGCCCTTCTTAGCATGGGGTGTTTCGGAAAGGTGGTGTGAGGAAGAAAAGTAAAACCCACATAATATATCTAAAGTCTCCTGTTTGCCAGTCCTATGGTGCAACAGCAATATTTCCTCCAAATTGTAGGTTTCCAAGAGTTACCCAGTTCATCAGGCCTTGGTCATTATAGGCCAAAGATTAACGTGAGAATAATTAATTAATTCATTATTTAATCAATAATCAGTAATTTCAATTAAATGACTCCCTCCTACACACATGCAAACTCACACTACCACAACTGCAATATGGCTCTCTGAACAGATGTATGCAAAAAGCTGGGTTAAAGTCATAGAATTCTAAACCAAACTAGTCGGTTTCGATTCTAACAGAGTTATCCAGATGCTGGCATACACTCGCTTGTTGTTTTCTTATTTGATTAGAACCGTCCTTGTTATCATATTTGTGCGAGCACAGTGTCCCCTCAGTGTCTGCAGCTGCATGTGTCTTTGTGCTGAGGCCGTGACAGTGCGTACGATGACACGCGGGTTCGGAGAAGTCATGTGGATCGTCCGACTGCGAATCTCTCGCTGGACCTTCGCCCGCTGTGTGCCAGGGAGGTCACGGGCTTTCGTCACCCTCAGCGATCAGCAGTTCTTGGCACGAGTCATATGGGGCCGTGTCAGATGGGTGCAAGTGACGCCTCCCTCCGCCCCTCAGCAAGACCTCTGCGAGGTGGACCAGTCGCTCACAAGGCCGTTGCGAAGCGTTAGGCCAGAGCTGATAATACTGCATGCATCCTGGGGCGCCTCACCGCCAACAGCCGCAGCTGCGTATGTGTGAAATATGTAAATGATTCTGCAGCGCGGCACGGCCCTGCCCTCACAGTCTCCAATAACAAAGGAAGTGAGGACCGGAAAGGAGGAAGTGAAACATATTTGCAAATTCACTTTACCATTCCTTTTTTTTGCAATTTCTCTTTTTTGTGTGTCTTACTCCCATTCCACTTGTGTGAAGAACTCAAGTGTGACCCACATGTTTTATTAAAGGAAATATTTCTTTTAATATTTTTGGTCTTGTTGCCTCAGTGGTCACATTGACCTTGGAAGACTGTTTGTGTAATGTCCATCTTATTGAGAGCCAGGTTTTGATATTCAGCTCCACAGGCATTATCACACATCAAAGAACCAAGGGACAAGCTGCTCTTGAAATCATTTATGTACTTTGTGGATGTCTTTGCCAGAGAAAATGTACACTTCTGTTCCTCACACATTCTGGCACTGATCAAAATTCTCAGATCATAAGCTGATTTTATGTTTTATTTGAGGAGGCGCAGTAAACATGTCATCAAATGGTTAAATAGGAATTCATAAATTCACACCCTCTACTTACAGTGTGGAAAACAGACTCTGAGCGTATATTCAATATAGCATAGATATTTGGTTTCTGAGGCATCCTTAGATGTTTGTCAACTTATTTCTCTCAGAAATAAGGATGTGGTGTGCATCAGAAACACCTCCAACAGTAGGTGAAAAGTGACGAAGGTAGAAAACCTCAAAGAATGTATAACACAAAACTTTCCATTTGGTAGCATTTTATTTTTGAACTTTTCAAGTTTTCCCCTGGTTCAGTGGTGTCAGAATGCTGCTCAAAGACAACAATTTCAATGCCCGCCCCCTGCTTGAGGTTACATGCACAACGATAAGAGCTGCTTATCGGACAAGAGCTGATTTAGAGATATTAAATTACCAGAGAGCGGACAGAGCTTATCTTGGCCCTCAAGATCTCTGCCATAGGTCTTAGCTTTTGGCATGTCTAAATTACACCAAAAAGATCCGTCTGCTTTGAAACTGGATTTTTACTACATCTTTCTTGACTTCAGCTTCCCAATTCAAAGTCTTCATCTGTCTCTCCTCTGGCTTCACACTGATGGATTAGGAGGCATAAGTGTATGGCTGTCTCTACCGTCAATATCAACTCCTACAGACATTCCACCCTGACAAAGACTTCAGCATGTCACCGACTCCTTCACACCAACACAGACACGTACACATACACATACACGCACACAAACTTATGCACTATATATCATGTATGTATACATAAATAATCCCCTCATATTCTTTACATATATTTATGATAACTTGCATTCCAAACAGTACCTCAAGAGCTTTAAGATGATCTTAATCCATACAGAGGGAAATTGATTCATTCATGCAGATACTCATACCTAAAATATTAAAACTGTGTCTGGCCATAATCAGCACTATTTCATGAAGTTGGGCAACATAAAAGATGTGAAAATAATGTGGAATGAGGGTTTTGAAAAATTGATAAAACGAATTACTTTTACTGCATAACAGCTCAATGCTAAAAGGTGCTACATGCTTGTGCTAAATGTTTTTTCATGAAGTGACATCCTCACTTCATCTGTACAGTCAGCTGCTATACTCTCAAGAACTAAGTATGAGAGACACCTCCGTCCGCCTACAATACAGGAAGTCAAGATATACGTTGAGCATTTGCACAAGCAGCCTGACTGTGTTATGTGCCTCCGCACTGTGGAAGTGTGGTTCCAGAAGTGGTTTCTCTCCAGAGTGAGGACGGCGTCTCAAGTGTACCCTCAAAAGACATCAGTGAATCCTGCCCTCCTCTCCTGACATCATGCGCAAATTAAGTAAGTGTCCCATTGGCTGAGCCTGTTGCCTTTATCCTTGCCATTCCTGTGCTCTTTGTGTCTCTGTGTCAGTGTTGAACATCTGAAGTGAATATGTAAATGTGGTGACTGTGGTAATACACTTTCATGGCTCATTGACTTGCTTTGGGGGTATAAGCAGCGGCAGATTTTTACCTTGTGGAGGGTTTTATGGAAAAATATGTGACGAGATCAGTTACACACTGCAGTTTGCTAAATGGATTTTTGAGTATACCTGAGATGGTTGTAAATATAGCCTTTACATTATAAAACTGTGCTATTGTCACTGAGTTCAGCCAGAAACACATATTCTATATTCTGATTCTGGGGATATGGTATCTTGTAGTCTTAGATAAACAGGGGGCTGTTTTGTGGAGAATTGTTGCTCAAGTTGACATTTTTGCACTTTGGTGGTTCTTTGGTGCATGTATCTCCACCCTGGAAGTCACATGACCCCACTTCCTCAGCTCTCATATCTTCTTAATGATGTGGTTAGTTGATCTACATCATTGCAGCACGAAGGTGAAAAGAGCCAAACACAGTAACACAGGAAGTACCATTCAGGCTGTACAAGTAAAGTGGTGGCTAAAAGCATATTATGCTAAGTAGCTACTGCTGGTGAAAGGAGGACACAAGTCACTATGGGCTCATTGCTATGAACAGTAAGCTACTGATAATCTTCAAGGGTTGATCCCGTAGTTGGTATGCAGCAAGGTATTAATATTATAACTACCTTATAGCTGTGATTCAGTGAGGATAAGCAGGGGATTCGGGTGCCAGACTGCAGATCAAATTAATTCTGTTTGAAAGAACAGACATAATTTACCATCGTCCCTTCAAGGAGACTAACGTCAGTGATTCACTAGGTCAACCTCTCTTTGACTTTCTGAGTTTAAAATCTCATAGCTATATATTTTACTATTCTTTGAAATTTTGAGAGAGTGTAACTGAAGGGAACCTGACTTGCAGCCATTTCTGACAAACGGCAGGTTTTGAAATCTGGAAATCGTACTGTGTCACCACATCAGGGAAACATTTTAGCAATGCACAGTGAGGATTTCAGTGCTGTGCGGTGGCACAATGCTACCTATAATAAAGCACACACAAGCCATATGTGCAATTCTTCATACTTATTCCCACCTACATGACACACTATAAACTAATTGCACACTGATGTGTTAATCCAAGTTTTATTGGCTACCTAATTAACTTAGTTTGACAATCGAATTGCTCTTGTCGCAATATACTAATGTAGTACAACAATGTTTTTATATGGCAATGTTTGCCATATAAAAACAACAAAAAGAGTTAAAAGTGTTTTGACATTCCAATGATGGCGCGGGGTTGAAAATATGCATTGAACATATATTTAGGGTTACGTACAGGTTCTCTTTCCTACGAATTCAGGCTGATTCAGATTCAGAAGGCTGATTAGTAATAGCAATGTTGGATGGAAAGAAAGTGTCTCATATTGTAATTTTAATTACAACTGGGTTGAAAATATGTAATAAGTTATAATTCATCTATTTTTGTCATTATATTAATTTGCATATTAATTGTATGCTATACTTTTAATGCTCTCATGTGAGTAATTAAAATACACTACACCAATAAATTACAATAAGGTGGCGTATCATGGCTAGTTTTATTATAATGTATTAAATTAACTGAATTCTCTAAAAATTAAATCAGTGTCATTTTGCTGTAAATTTCTGGTGACTTCACCATTTCCCATGTGCCAGAAAAAACACACAAAGAATCAGAGAGGGATTAGCACAAGACCATCTGCCACCCAACTTTGATCTTCCTGAGTTTTTCACTGTGATCAGGATGAAGGTGGGCGAAACCTGCAGTGCGTCTGTAAAACGGCTTAAAAACAACTGAGTGAAATAGGCTTTGCAAAATCAATAATTTATTTTAAAACCACACAAGCAGGCATTAGTGGCTTGCCTCCCCATTCGCTCATGAGTGTAATGGCCACTTTTACAGGCAGAGCCGACGAAACTCCAGGTTTCAATCAAACAATCTGATCATTTGACTTAACAGAAATTGTTCCAATATTTGGGAAGGGCCACTCCTTCACAGTGTCCAATGACAGGCCCATGTTTGTACACAGCTCCACTTCCCACAAGTGTCACATGGTCTTATAATTTATTGCTGATGCCTGTGTTGTAGTGGACGAAGTGACATTAAACCACATGTAAAAGATTACTCTGTAGCCCTTGACTAACCATGATTATTGTCACTCCAAGTCTATTATTTACATTTACACAAAGCTAAAATGTATTATAATTGTATTTTAAAATGTATTTTAAAATGGCCATTTTGTTATTGTGTTCCAATTTTCTACCAATTTGAAATCCCAAATTGTGTTTCTGCTCAATGCTGTAATCTGTTCTGTCAATATGGGAAACAGAGAATCCAGCACTCTCCTCTGAAGGGTTCAATGTCATATGTTTCTTTTCACTTCTACTGTTTCGCTCATATTGAGTTGGAGAGAGAAGCATATTCTCATTCCTCCAGTCCACTTGGACCACAATGTATACTGCGGTTTTACTTCTGTATGGAGGCTATATTAATTTCACACCTGGTGCATTCAGGTCTAACATTTCCCAAAAATTTAAAGCAATGTATGAATAAGACTATGAGGAAGTAATTACAATGTATGTGTGTAACAAGGTAACGGCTTTTCTAAAAAAGCTGGCAATTTTAATATTGTTTAAACATTTTTGCTGTCATTAAATAGCCAAGGGAATATCTATCATGGAGAACATCTGGCAATAAGATGAATAGCCATATTGTTAACTATGCTTTGTGTTTGTGTTCCCTAAATCCTGTCATCAAGAAAATAAAACACAATACGTGGGGACAAGTTTAACTTGCAGTTAAAATTTTGTCTAGAAACACATGAGTAGGATTGTAAAAAAACGGCAAATGTTTCATAATAAAAGTGTTACATTTATACAGCATTTATACATTTATATATAAAAGTGACAGTGATCTCTTTTCATAATTGCCTTGTCAAATGTCAGTGTACACACATATAGATGCACCTGTAACATAAATGAACACACAGGAACAAAATTCAGGATTCTAGGAGCAAAATTTAAAAAAATAATGAGATGTGTCATGAAGAAACACAAATGTATGTGATGTTACTAAATGTGTGTCTTGTCACTACAGGTCTGAAATGGTTTGGGAGTCTTTCCAACCTCTCTTTCCGTCGTACACCTGAAAAGGGCGACTCAAAGTCTCCCCTGAAGCACCATGGGAGTTTGAGTGAAGCTTCATCGGTGGAGAAGTCAGCGGATGACATGGACCTCTGCCCCCACAGCCCTGGCTATGCCCGATCCAGTGACATGTACACCCATATGGGCACAATGCCCCGCCCCTCCCTTAAGAAGAAGGAAAAAAGCCTCAAGGGGTCTAAGAAGGGCAAGGGCAAGTCCGAGCTTAGCAGGAGGCAGAGTCAAAGACAGGCAGCAGACTATGTCTGTGAGTCTCCGCTGCTAATGGCCTTATCTACACAGACCATCCAAAACTTGGAAGCAGCCCCTAAACCTCAAAACTTGGAAGCAACACCTAGACCTCAAAGCTTGGAGGCAGCCCCACTACCTCAAAACACGGAGGCAGCCCCTGAACCTCAAAACATGGTGGCAGACCCTAGACCTCTCCCCTCCCCTGAAATACCACTTACCAGTCAGCCCTCCCAAGAACCTTCAAATGACATTTATGTGAAAATGAACCCGTCAGCAGAGTCCATGTCACCACCCAAACAGCCCTGTTCCGACCCCCCTGGGAAACCTGCACTGCCAGGGAAACGATCACAACTAGCCAGTCCTGCAGTGTCTGTTCCTACTGCCACCCCTATCCCAACAGCACCCAGCACCCTGAGCTCCCATCTCAGCGTACAACAGACAGCTAACGGAGAATGCCTCACCCAGGGTCAGAATGAAGATCTGCTGGCCAGGCTCAATCCAGTCCTCCCACCCAAGGAAACCTGTCCTGGAGGAAAAGAAGAGGAACACTCAGACGCAGCAAAGCAGGATGAACTGCAAGTTAGAGAGCTGGAGGCAGAGTATGAAGACAGGTAAGATACAAAAATTTAATATCTGCTTCCTCCACTGAATGTTATGCAAAGTTGACAGATTGGCTAGATTTATCCAAGTTTGCGCCGACGGTCCATGTAGCTAGTTCATGTTCTTTCCGGTGGTCTGGAGGAGATAAGCAAGTCATCTCAGGTGAACTCCCTGGCTCTCTTCTGAGATACTGATGCAAACCAGAGACATGGAAAAAAACCTGCTGCTCAAAATCACTAGGTTATATCTAATCTAACATTTAGATTTTATGTTTATACAGGGAAAATGAGTGAGACATGATGAAATCAGTAAAAGCACACAAGCTTTACTTTGCCTTCCCCGCGGCACTAACGGAAAAAGAAATAAGTGAGGCAACAGATCTCTCCTTAGGCCATATAAAACAATACCGGCAGGATGATGATTCAGTTTCCCCCGCCTGGTATCGCGGTCGACCCGACAGCCTTCGGATACTCTGGTCGTCTGTGACCATATAAAGGAGAAAAAAAATGTCTACCCATTGTCTATGAACATCTGTGAGGACGTCACAGATGCACAAGCTCTCCTGGGATCAGGATGAGGGGTAGGAACATTCCCAAAATCCATTGGGAGAGAATGGCAAATGGGACATTAGCACAACTTAACGGAAAAGTTCAGTACAGTACAGAAGGAAAGTAAATACTGAAATAAAAGGGTGTGTGGCGGAGATAATTCATTGACAGCGTGTGAGTACACAATTAAATTATTACTCCTGTAGTTCGTTGTCAAAATAGTAACACCCGAAAATGTATGACAAAATCATCGTATTAATGAGAATTATATAATCATTGGTGATATTCATTCATTCATGAAAAAGTGAAGTTAAAAAGTAAATGATAAAATTATTGTCATTTAGTAACTTGTTACAGATTGTGGGGTCATCTTTGGAGTGTGGTATAATTTAACTTCGAAGTATGGCTGCAAGATCGTTGGAGTCATATAATTGTAAATATAAACACTAATTTGCAAACATCAAATGGTGAATATAAAGGTCCTGTAGACATTAACAAGCTATACGGTTACCAAGCAAGCCTCGTTTACATTTTGGCGTGGTAGAGAGGACCCAAGTGAACTGACCGCTGTTCGTTGAAATCGAACTCTTCAGTGGCTGGACGTTTTCACCAAGTCCCTCCCCTGAACTAACGCGCTCAATCGAATGGGAGAAGGGAGCACAGAAATTACTTCAGCCGGGCAGCGAGGATCCCAGCATCGTTTGTAAGTAAGATCTAATATAGTGAAAAAGACGCACCGCATCAAGATAATAAAGGGGCAATATACGCTCGTTTTGGAAATTTTATTCTTTTCATGGACCATGGGAATAAGGTGAGGCGACTGTTTTATCCATGACGTCGTTCCATGAGAAACTGAAACTCTACGCAACTGATCAAACAAGGCTTATTATTTGATATAAAATGTATGAAAATGCTTAAACGCATATAATACGGATAATAGCTGTGTGTGCTGTGACAGGAATAAAGCGAGATGGGGCTTGACACGTCTGGAGAACAGATTGACAAACTCAGAGAAGTGGTTGCGGCTTTTTAGCTACCCGTGTTGAAAATTACAGTCTATGCACTGAGTTGGTACTGCTATTTTCAAACACCGATTTAGTATAATATAGATCCAGAAATACTCTTTTTACGCACGTTAATAACTCCTAACATCTTTTTAAAAACTAACTCATACAGGAAACTGGCGTCGATCCAGCTGGACACAGGAGCTTTGTGAAAAAACATAAGCAGGCTTCAGTAAAACATTAACACATTGGCATCATTATCTCAATAAAATGGCCGTAAAGTCATTTGCTATAAACAGAGAAATGTGTGCCGGCTGTAGTTCTGGGACAGAGAAGGCTAATCGCTGGGAAGCAGGATGGGATGGTGTCTGGCTGTCACCTCAGAACTTTGGATCTGGAAGTTGTCTGATTTTTCCCCCCTAAAAGCACAGATTGTGTTCTTTCCTAAGTAGCGATGCTGCTGAAATGGATAGCACTTCTACTATTGCTCGGGGTTTCTGTCGGGTCATGGGACGGCTGCGATGTGTTGGGCTATTTAGTTTGAGTGCAGACGGTACTGTGAGGGGACTCAAGAGTCTGTGCGAAAGTTTATGTATGGAAGATGTCTTCCAAAGAGGTTCTGAGTTACTCATCACATAAGGTAGTATAAGACACAGCCGCGGACAGGAGTTTGTGTCAGTCCCTGCCCTATAGGTCTATGAAGGCAACAGATGCATTTTGAAGTCATTTATATCTGGTCTCTCTCTCTCTCTCTCTCTCTCTCTCTCTCTCTCTCTCTCTCTCTCTCTCTCTCTCTCTCTCTCAAAGTCCTTTAAGTAAAAAAAAAAAAAAAAAAATCGTACCACTGAATTGATACTTTTGTCCACGTTTGTCTGCCTCCTGGCACTAACAGTCTCCCCCTATTTTGCATGTAGCCCTTTTTTAATGGTAAGGCTGGGATTTTATGTGTGAGATGACTGATAGGAAAATCTAGCATTTTCCATAGTCTGAGAAACACTCCATCCCCAGCAAGTTCTCTGTCATTATGCCCAGATGAAGAGGGCTTCTGTCTCCAGCACACTCATCTGTTGCATCTGTGACGAACATCTGCAAACAAGTGGCTCTCCGTCTATAGCACAAAACAGGGGAGTCTGCATTGTCTAAGTAAAGGAGCTATGTGTGAAGAACAAACTGTAGATGTTTGCAGGGTTAATCTGAGCTTTAAATTCTCAGAATGTTTGCTCACAGTTCTATTTGAGGCAGGATGTGCGATACTTTTGTGTGTCTCGCATGGAACCTGTGAAAGAAGATTTGAGTTGTGGGGCATTGTGTTTTTGATTAATAGAGCCCCCTTTGTTTCACATGCCCTTCTAGCCCCCAGCAGGGAATGGTGTAATATAGTATGCTGTAAAGCACAGGGATCCCTCCATGATCTGTGACCTAAAAGCTGAGTTTATAAAACAAACAATACATGCAGGAAGTGAAGACTTATGGTTTTTTGACTGAGGGATGGGATGTCAGGAATGACACTGTGTGTGTGTGTGTGTGTGTGTGTGCTTATATGTGAGCGCATATGCCTGTGTGCGTGAGAGAGTGCATTTGAGACAGAGATAGAGAGGCATAGTGAGAGCATAGCATTATGGGATAGTCTCCAACACCCCGGTACAGATGGACACCAGCTGGAGCTGCTCCTCATCGGCAGGATGATCGCAGGCTGGAATGTGGAGCTGCTGTAGGGTGCTTGAGTTTCCACTCCGGTCCTTCTTCACGTTCATCTCCAGGTCTATAGAGCTCTGTCAGTGAAGTCAGTGCTTTTCCAGCACCACTCAGGGACTCAGCACTCCTGGTACCCAGACAATGATATTGTTCACCCTGTGTGCGTGATTCTACTTTACTGTTTGGATACACACTTAGTCCTCATTCCTTCCTTGGCCCGGGACGTGGGGATCCTAAACATCTCAGAGTTGGAGTTCTGACCCAGGATCAGTTTTGCTTTTTAGCTCATAAGTTGGTATGGTTAGGAAGTAAACTGTGAGAAATATGATCCTACATGCTACTCTGAGATTCTTTATGAATATGCGTTCAGGCCCACTAAATGTGTGAGATATGGGGAACGTTTGTTATACATGATCCCTCTGCCACTGTGGGGCACAAGGAGAGCGTAGACCCCCAGCAGGGCGTGTTGAACTGTGAGTGTGATGTAGGACCATGTTCACACAGCTCTGTTTACCAAAAGGAGGAAATGACATCTCCCGGGACCGAGCCATTGACAGACAAACCAGACCTCAGGCAAATCGCACGCCACAAAATCCTGCGCCTCCTACTCTGCGAACGTAGCATCAATGGAGCGTGCTGCAGTTTGTCAGAATAAGTGAACCTCGACTCTGACCTTGAGCATAACATGGGAGCATGAGATACTACATTCCTCAATTTACAGCTGTCATAATTGTCCCCTGATTGGAGAGGAGGGAATTGCATGTGTCCGCATGCATGTGGGCGTGCGCGCATGTGCGCGAGCATCTGCACAAATCCGTGTGAGAAGCAGATTGTGAGGAGGGGGTCTCACGGTGACTTGTGTGAATCTGTGGATTGTGCGGAATGGTATGTGTACTCGGGAGTGTGGAACAGCTGGCCATAAATGCTTGGTGTGCAGCTGAACTCAGTTGCTGAGATGCTGAGTATTAGTTATATTAATAAGGGAACATGTTTTTGAGACATGATATGGACGGTAAAGTTCTGGAGCACAGTACAGGGTAAGCTGGTGCAGGGAATCAGTTGTTTCATGCTGGGTGTGGTGGGGGAGTCGAGTAAATGCAGTGGTGAGGGTGACTGCGTCTGAACCGGGGTTTCTAGGCGTTGCTTTTCTCAGAGTGGGCCATCACATCCTGGAACTTTGTGGTTTGTGACGAGAATCTAAGAGGTCAGGGGGAAGTGAACATCTGACTTCCTGCTCAGTCACCTTGTGTCCCCACATCCCTTAATTCAGTGCAGTAAGCTGGACTGTAGCTCATCACACACAACCACCCATCCTGCCTTCCACACACACACACACACACACACACACACACACACACACAGATTCACACATCACAAACACATTCACAATCCCTGAAATACACTCCATCTGCACACACATACACACTGAAATATATGTGTGCATATGTCTGTTCAGATAATTAATCGTGATGAATTCAAATATATACGGTATTTTTTATTTGACACAGTGAGTTCATATTGTTGTGACTGACTTAAATTTAGAAGGAGAAACTATATTTCCTCTTTAATCCTGTTTTTTTTGTTTTTATAGTGACCTTGGTTCCATGGACAGCAGAGGTGAATATGTGAAGGTAAGTTTCTTTCACGCCCTGATGGATGTATGTATGGTCGATGATGATGATGATGATGATGATAGTAGGACCAGTGCCCTTGTGATGAAGGCCAATCACTCAATGAGGGTCATCTACACTCTGGGCAGGAGACTCAAACAAAGCTCATCAGCTTAGTTACCGAAAAGGGAACACCATCCTTTCTGCCAGAGGCGTGGCACCAGCAGGAAAAGGGTTCTCTGGGCATCAGAGGTCTGTGAAATGTCTTCCTTTGGGTTAAAATAAGACCAGGAGATTGTGACTAAGTTCCTGAGAGCACAGTGGCTGAACTGTAATTCAATTAGGGTCAGTGGCATAAAGGAGCTGGGACTTGAGCCCGTTCTGCCGAAATAGTTCTGAGCCGGCAGCGTAACCGTGGACAACAGGCCCCATTCTGAAGCCTGGCAGCAGTAAACAAAGAAGAATTGAAACAGGGCAAGTTCCAACCACCTGGAGCTGCGCTCTGCACACGTCCACTTTCAGAGGTCAAAATGAATCATTAGAACAAGACAGATAAAGTTTTGTCAACCGTTCCTGTTTGCACTAAGGAAACAGATGCATGTTGGGGATTCGAAAAAAAAAATACATTTTTCTCGGTCTTGTTAAAAAAAAGAAAGGACGTTTCTTCATTGCGCCTGTAGGGGAGCGTGTGCGCTGATGTCAGAGGCCCAGCCAGGCTGCGTTCAGACAGGATGTGGGGCACATCAGGCTGGGGAGAGGGGTAGGCATCTCTTTGTCACCCCAATCTTAGTTTACTGCACTGAAGCTTAGAGTGAGGAGGGGTGGGGAGGAGACCGGGGCCTTTTGTCCCCTCTGTCTCTCACTGGCTATACCCAGAGATGGGAGGAGCTGACAGATGAGGGAGCAGGAATGGAGGAGGGGACTGACCAGTTACAGGGCAAGGGACTGATACTTTGTGCTCTCTTCCTCTGCTGTCCAACAGGGGGACAAAGTACATAGCTCATAAAAGTGAGCTCATATCAACACAGGGGACTGTGTGGCTCTGTCCACAGGTCATTGGAGGACCCTGTCTACCTATCTGTCTGTCAATCCTGGTATATAGGTGTATGGAACTGGTATAGACCAGTTCCTAAACTCTCTAACATCTCTGCTCTTATGTAAAGGGCTTGTGTGAAAGTCTGTAAATCTGAGGCCTACTTGAGTCATCTCTTGTCTTGTTGTTGCTGGTGGCTCAGTGATGGATAAAGACAGGGGAGTGGGGGTGGGGGGGAGAGTTTGGGGTTACCATAGAGACATACAATACAGTTCTCTAAAACCCAGGAGGTTTAGTGCCTTAAAGGTTAGTCACAGTTGGGCTGACCCCCAGCTATGTTTTTGAAAGGGAAAGGGCAGAGTGATCTCAGCTTGATGCCTCAATAACGCCAGATTGATGTGTGGGCTTCTCAGTGCCTCAGTGCTTCAGGGCTGCTCCCAGTGTTAGGCACAATTATCACTCACCATTCTGTAATGCATAGGATGCTGCAGCGGGTTGTCAATAATATGTTATCTGGGAGAGCACTGCTGTAACAAGCAGCTAGCGGACATCTGGCTTGTGTGTTGTAGCCCTAACCATGCATGGTTCCTGAGAGAGTAAATAAAGAACTGTTTAGTCATGTCACGCTGTGACTCATTTATTGCTGAAACAGATAAGACAACTGATGTAATGTTTCTGCAATAATACTATAAATATAATACACTTCTGACAGTTTCTGACAGAGCTTTTAGTCAATTATTTTTTGTATCACAGAGCACTGAAATCCCCAGAAGTATGTTAGGGATATCAAGCGCCAGTGCTGGGGCTATGTTCTCTGAAGGGTTGTGTGATTTTCTGTCAGTCTGTAGCCAATTTAAGCAGAAGGAAGGGGCTGGCTGGAAAATCACCCAAGCCTTTCAGCTAGTTCAGAAATGGAGAAAAATACTTGTCATTTTCTTCCTTTGAGCGGCAAGGAGTCTCAAGTCTAACGCTCAGTTTTTCATATGGGCATGAGAATCACGTACGAGGACCCATCCAATGCGGGTGTGTGAATGGAATTGCTGAATGATGGGGGATATCAATCAACAAATCTGGCAACACACATCTGTATGGGAGATCTATGCAGCAGCTGTGCCTTGCAGAGGACGCCTGTCGCTTTGGGGTTGCTGCAGCTAACCTCTTTACAATTTAGGGACTGCAAAACCACGTATGGACTCTCAAGCCAATCAAGAGCTTAAATTAAGCACTTAACTGCTGCAAAATCACCAAACACTACAGCCCTTCAGGAATGGAGGTCTAGATTTGTAATGTAATGGATTTCAGTGACCATGCATTCTCAAATAGACCACTAGATGGGGCTGTAAACCTTAGTTTTCAGCAATGGCAGAGCAGAGAGGGGGAGTGTTTTTTTGCCTAAACTGATCCAATGGCTTCTTGTGAAACCTACCACTGTGGCTATGTCAGCCAGAGTCACACAGAGATCACACCTGAATAGAGCCAATATTGTAGCTGGCAGAACCAATAGCTCATGACCAGACCATGTGACTTTCTCTGTCACACTCCAGGGCAAGTGCCACTTTCATATATTGTAACTGCCACATTCGTTCATTGTATCAGTCCATGCATTAGCAATACATCATCATGCGCTACATACAATGTAAACATAAACATATCTTTGGAAATACAATGATTAAGCTGCTATAATTTGCAATAAGCCTGTCCTCCTAAATAAATCACAATACTGTTATGTACTCTGGTTCTTGTACCTAGCCTTGTTTTGACACATAATGATTTATTACCAGGAGACAGAAGATTGATGAGTAGTAGAATGAGCCTGGGGCTGGACTCCAACACCCAGCCCTTCCCCTACTGTGTTTCTGACATGTGTGTCCTCTTATCTCTCATTGAATGCTCATTCATTCAACTATGTATTGCAGTAATATTTAGTAAGAGGTTTTTGGATATTTAGCGCTTGCTCTTGGAAACCTGGGCCTATATTGATGAAGCTTCTTGGAATAGGACTGCTGATCTAGAATCAGTGCTGCATTTTAGCTCATAGTGAGTGAGGTTAGGATATCGACAGGGAAAAACTGATCCTAGATCAGAACTCGTACTTTGAGAAGCTATGTATGTTTATGAGACGTGGACTTTGGGAGTGGTGTTATCTTAATGGGGGTAGCTGGATGGTCTGCAGATAGGTGAATGCGTTTTTGTGGGGTGTGTGTGATGAGGGGTGTGTGGTGAACCCAGTAAGGCTGCAGCTGACCTACATACTGGGGTGGAGGAGGGGGGACAGGAGAGGAAGGGGGGGTGGGGCAGGTTTTTTTGGAGATAATTAACGCGTGTCTCGCGCACGGCTGACTAGCTGTAAAAACTGGCCCGTCCCTGAGGGGGCTGGGGTGGGGTGGGGTGGGGGGGGAGAGCAGGCCCCAGCTGGTGAGGAGACGTACCGGTTCACAAACACAGGACCTCCCTCTCCATCCACGACACACAACCTGATGAAAATACGCCGTGTATTCCTGGTCATGAAATTTAATTATTACTGAGCCTGCATTGATTGGAACCAAAACTGACTGCGCAGGACCTGCTAACATGCCATGGTCTTGTATTTCTTGATTAAATTGGTTAATTATATTACTCACTTAGTAGGAAACCTCAATCACGACGACTTGCACTTGATTTAACATCTTTTTTTTCTACAATATACCCAGTAGTGGAGCTGATTGGTGTTGTTTGATGCATTCAGCAATCTTAGGTCTGGGATTCGACTTTATGACCCCCTGGTCAAGGGTCCAGCGCTTTTACCATTAGGGCGTGCGATTCACGTTTGCTTTACCATTTAGAGCGAAAGCATAGAACAAACAGCCAGTGGAAAGATGTGGGTTAGAGTTAATGAGGAGATTTAAGGGTAAAAAGATAAACGCTGATGAAGATTGCCGTGACAAACAGCGTCAGATTTGCCCCAGAACGCTCATTATCATCTTCGCTCCTGCGCTGGGCTTAAAGGCACTCTAATCTTGCTCTGTTGTGTTTTTAAAGCTGCCTCCAGGACAGTGACTGAGTAATTAATTTTTAATTATAGTCAGACGGAGAGTGGGGAGGTGCGTGGAGGGGTGGGGGGATTGTGAGTGTGAGTGGGGGGGGCGGAAGCAGGATGGGGTAGAGGGGGGGGGGAAAGGGTGGCGGTGAAGATGTGTGATAGGGGAGGGGTGGATGTAGGGGAACAAGAGAAAAAAAAGAGGGGGGGCACAATGAAATGAAAGAGCAGAGGTGTGGAGATGGGGAGAAGATTAGAAATGGGGCAGTTGGGTTGAAAGAGGGGAAATGGAGAGGGAGGAAAAGATTGAGGGATGGAGAAAGGGCAGCGCAGAGCACCTACAGCAGCATATTGGTGGTGGGGAAGAATGAGCTCTTGGTGGATGTGGGGAGAGTGGGTGGGTGTGGGTGTGGGAGTCAGGGGGAAGGAGTGAGGGGGGTCAAGGACATTGAGGGGGGGCTGCACCCCTGTGGAGACAGAGAGTGACAGATTCACTCTGCCCTCCTATGAAAAAAAAAACTCATTTGCCGCCAGTTGCCTGCACTCTGTACGCACATTACGGCAACAATAAACATACAGGATTAGATGCCTGGGTGTATATCCATGCATTTTTCCAGATCGGCCTTCTGGGGAATTTTACATGATACGTTCTGTCATTCCCATTGCTGGATCAGGGGGATGGAACACATCCATCCTTATGGGATTATTCCTGCTCAAGCATCATATAATCCATGGAAGGGTTTAGAGAGATTTGCCAAAGAAAGAGCCTTAGTGTTAATGAATTTCTCCTGTCTTCCTTTGGGTCCCCATCCCAATAATATATTTGTGTGTTCACACCAAAGATTAGCTGATTCATTCATTTGATCACTGATTGATTCATAACCCACCCCCACCACACACACACACACATATACACACACACACACACATATTCCATGCATTGTGAATAGCTGACGGTTATCCAAGCCCGACTGAACTTCCATATGCATGATTGTTTATGTGGCTCACTGGCTCATCCCCACTGAGAGTGATTTGATGATAGCCTCATGGCTTCTGAGTAGTTGCCATGGAGAAGCATCCTCGTGTGAAGAGTGATGATGTCACCCGGCCCTGAGGGATGGCAGCCCCACCCTCTGTCACTATCCATATGACAGATGTGACAGGTGCATTGCTACGGCGACCACCAGAGCACTTTTCTTCAATGTGCCACTTGACAGCCCATGAATTTATACCCCTTTTAAAACAGATCAGTTTATAGTATTTATTAGATTAATTTGTTTGAAATGGACCCTAATAGTATGACAGTGATAGTGTACTGATACTCATATGTTTTATACTTTTATAAAGTGACATTGTATAATCTATTCTGTACTATTTTGAATTAATTTAGGGTATTCAGTTGTTAGTGAATTTGATTACTTATGAATTTCAGATGGATGTCTAAAATTAGTAGTAGCTCTTGTTCCCATTGTTCCTTGGTTATGATGGTTTTAGGCTCATCAAGTGAATGTATACACACAGCCATATTCTAAATGAATGAATAAATATATCCATATGTTGACAATCGCACCCCCATACACACATATACAAGTGCATGTGCACACTTTTATATACGCACACAATCTCACACATGCACACACACACACAAGCACACATTTGTGCACATTCACACTTAATCAGTCACATGCATAATCTGCATTTTCACCTAGATATATTTAGTAGTCGGTCAGCTATTCGTTTGGAATACAGAGCCACCTCCTCAGCTATCTGACCTGGACCGACATTATTTTGGCTGCCAAAAGATACAATAGCAGGTTGGCCCAGAGCCCAGGCAAGTTCAGTGGAAGTAGGCATGTTCTTCACTTGAGCATTATGTCGTACCTCCATCAGTTGAAATGTAAACTGCCATATTATCTTACATTAGAATGGAATGCATGCAGCTTGGGGGGGCGGGGGCGAGTGGGAATGACACAGTTCACAAACATGCGGGAGTATTTGAGAATACATGCATATTCCCACGCCCATGTACACAGCACATAAATGCAGACTTACAGGAACACTGGACGTTACCTAAGGCATGCACACAATCTCTCTCTTTCACTCCCTGGCACTCAAGCTTTACTGCCGTGTGTTTGTGGATTCTTTCCCTGAACAACCCCCTCCCCCGCTTTGGCTCCTTTCAGAGCAGAATAAAAAAGATAGATTCCTTTGAGAAGGTGCTGAAACTATGAGGCACACCTCCTTCCTCCCTCTCTCTCTCTCTTTCTCTCTTTCCCACTCTCCCTCTCTCTCTCCCAGTATTGTCTCTGGCCGACAGCACTGCTGAGCATGGAGGAGGGGGTGGGTGGGGTCTGCCTGCATTCGACGGTACTCCACCAGTGCCTGCGAGCATCTCTCCCCCTCCCTCCCCCCTTCCTTTCATCAGAGAGCGATGAGGTAATCCCAGCCAGCCTTGTGAGGCATAGAGCGAGAACGAGAGAGAGAGAGAGAGAGAGTGAGAGAGCGAGCGCGGAGGGAGAGGGAGGACACACAGACCCGGGGCTGGGATGACAGTAGCGGTAGCGGGTCCCGGAGCTCGAGCAGCCAGAGTCAGCGTCTCAGGGATGAGTCGGGGGTTTTAGGGGGTGCCGGATCGTTTGGAGAGGAACACAGTCGAACCCCGCGCCCCCCTCCACCATCACCCCCCCTTGGGGCAGTGCGGAGCCATGACGGAAAGATGCAGCCTGTGGAGCGCATTGTCTGCCGCTGCCTGCTGTTTCTACAGGGGCTCCTTCATGCAGGTGCAGGTGAGGGGGGGGGGGGGGGGAGGCACTGCCCTGTCCATGGTGTGGGCATGTCTCTGTGTGTGTGTGGGAACATGTGCATGTAGGAGTGTGTGTGTGTGTGCACATGTTTGAGTGTATGTGTGCACTTGTGGGTGTGTATGCATGTGTGTGTGTGTGTGTGTGTGTGTGTGTGTGTGCATTCATTTGTGAGTGTGTGTGCAGGTTGTATATAAGTGTGCAAATGTGTGTGTGTGTGTGTGTGTGTGTGTGTGCAAGCACTTGTGTGTTTCTATGTTGGCTTGTCAATATGCATGAGTGTATATGATGTGAGTGTGTGTGTATGCATGTGTGTATGAGCGTGAATGGGACATGCATGTATGTGTGACACTGATTGTGATTCTGTGATCTGTCTGCTTGTCTGTGAAAGTGTGTGTTTTTTTCATCTATCTGTAAGTGCATGCTGAACTGCGTGTGTTCTATGGGGAGAGCTGAACAGTATATTTACAAAGATCAGGAGATCAGGTCTGTTATGCTGACAGTGCCAAGGGTGAAATCTGATTAGCTGTATTATATTACACTGTTAGATCATTAGCTGTTTTAATGCTGTTCTGTGTATGATAACAGCTAGGAATTAAACCTCAGCTTAGATCAGGTCTGGAAAAACGTGATGTTCCTGAAAACAGAGGAGCTCATTTCTAGGAGATGGTGTGAACCAAAGGTCTGCCACTAGCTGTGAACTCCACTCTACCATTGGTCCTGTCTGATCAATGAGTGGGACGTAGCTGGTACAGTAAAGCAGCTCCATCATCTGCACAGACAGCAGAGCAGTGGGACTCTGTGACCTGGTACTGAGAAAAGTGCCGTTTTTGCATTCTCAGTGACAGGTGAATGCTGAGCAGTCTTAGTAACTAGGACTGATATACATTCCGCGGTGTTGGCTTTTTTTGGGGCTTTTGGTGATGGCAGGCGTCAGTGTGAACCACCCCCTCGCCCCAATGGGTCTGATCCAGTATGCCAACACTGGATTAGCCCAAAATCCACAGCTCTACCATGTGGGGCTGAGTAGTTGGAATATAGACCAAAGGGCCGAGAGTGCGGTTTATGAGCGGCTCTGACATTGACACTGTGTCGAAGGGTTTCGGTGTGAAAGTTTGCAGAGATAGATTAACGTTGTGTGGGAGTTCAGTGCTGACCCCCATGTTCCAGATTGCAGAGGGGGCTTTTTCTGTGGCTCGCCACACGGCCTTGCTGACATTGTTTGTCTGTTAAGACCAGGGATTTCCCAGTCTGTCTCTAACTGTGCCATTGTCAGGCGTGTTGTTTCGGGGGCCGATTTAACCCCAAATCCTCCCATCTGCCCCTCTGCAGTTTCACTTTGATTGTTGGCGGATCTTAATCCGCCCTTTCTCTGCCTGCCAGCATCTTTGGTCCCCTCCTCCCCTGAGTCCCAGAAGCATATGTAGGCCTGCCAAGCTCCTCACGAGCCGGTCCCACCAGAACCTCTCTCCTGAGCACGGAGCGCGGGTTTGAGAGCGGAGGCCCAGGTCAGCACCTGCTCTTGATGGACCTCCAGTCCTAGCACAGGATCCTCTCGCAATGCACCTGTGAGCGCTGCACAGGGAGGCCATTCTGTTTGACTCTGTGAAGTTGAGGCGATCATCCTGTTTAACATAGAAATCAGTGGGATGTAATCTCCGCTCGCACGCTTTTCTCCAAGCTTTTCACAGCAAATCCTCTTCGGCGTGGTCCCTATCCCCAAGGCCTCCGCAGTTAACAAACTGTTCAGCTGTGCTGAAAGAGGAAAATCTGCCCATACAGCCGCCGTAACCCAATTACGGATCTTTTTTTGTACCACTAAAACACATCATTTGGAAACATATGTTTCCTAAACATACATCTCTTCTCAAAGACAGTTGTCATATTGGGATTTCTGTTTTAGTTTGGATTTACCACAGCCAGTTTACTTTTCTGATTTTCTGAACATGCAGTGCAATACTTCTTCAGACAGAGACGGTTATCGTTAATACAGTGTTTCTCTGTTTACAGAGCTGTCTCTGGGCCATTTTGTCTAAAATCAACATTCATTTCATTTTAAATTGAGAGCATTGCCTTTAGTGGGTTACTAAATATATTTTAGGACTGGAGAGTGGGACTGGAGGCCTTTTAATAGAAAATTGTCTGGGGTATCCATGATATTGTGCCAGCGTTAGCGTGCTCCGCTGCCCTCACAGGTTGATATTGACTGAGCCACGAGTGGCTGGCAGGTGAATGGGCGGCTGTTTCGGGTTGCCACGCGGTCACGTCCTACACAGAGGCACAATGGGCTGAGGGCTGACCTTCTCTGCCTCTGCTCTCTGATGCTTTTGTGTATCATCTCTTTGAAGACACTCTCAAAGCTGCAAGTGGTTTCATCTCAGCACTGGAACAGAAAGGCGTTTACATCATCTTTATTTTTAAACATTGATGGTCACATTTTGCATTAGAGAGAGAGAGAGAGATAGACAGAGAGGCATAGTGGAAGAACAGACAGAGAAGTTCTCTACATTGATATGAAATCTTGTTCACTAAGGCCTTGATTATATTCACCATTATTCTTTCCCATAGATAGACACCCTCTGTATAGGATCTCAGAGACAAGGTGAAGAGTGTTTGAGTAAAATGACAACTTATCTGCTCATTTTCCAAAACGTTATGGCTTTGACATTGAATGTTTGATGGTATTCTTTGTGTTACTCTTTAGCAGAATCTATCTGAATGGTGATTCATGTTTCATGTTTGAGATTTGTGTACCTGGTTGTGGTGTTGACAGTCTTTTTACCTTTGGTGGTGTGACAGTTGGCTAAGGTGGGGCATGCTTGGGTCAGTAAAGGTCCTGCTATGTTCTCACTTCACCTTTGACCCCTACCTCATCTCAGGGTTCAAGAGGGCTCCCTACACTGACTGTGAACAGCTCAGGAGATTAAGGATGAATTCTTTTGAGAAGTGAAATGGGGTTGTGTTGATCAAGGATGCTAATTATATTTACTGCATGTGCAATACCTGTTTATATCTGTATCCTCAGCTTTGTCACTCAACCCAGTTGCTTTATTTCTCAGCATGGGAAATGATTTTGATTAAGACAAAGGTTTTCAGCTGAGTATGGAGAACATTTCACAAACAAAAGGATAGGATAAAAGTGCATTGATGTACTAGATTTAAAGATGTATAGAGCATTGCAGAAATCAGATTAAAACATGACATTGAACTGGTGGGAAGTGGATTAGTGTGGATTAAACAAATTACATTACATCCAGTTTGGGGAAATAATAATGCATGCATTTACTTCACATATATTTAATTAGTTTTTACAAAGTTGAGGAGCTATACTGAATGAAAAGTGTAAGCCTTTTTATGAAGTAATAAATCTCTCAGCATCCCAAGTGAGCAAGTAAGGAAATACTATGGAGGAAAATCATTGTAGAGTTTATGAGGAGAAAAACTTTGTAGTAGAAGTTAAAACTTAATGAATACCAAATCTGTTTGATAATGTTAAGAAATAAAACAACTTGCTCTGTGTTGCTTGCAGCAATAACAGAAAACATTGACATCATGTAGCGTGGCTCAATGGAGGAGGATGACATCACTGCTGGGTGTTTTAAGCTAATTCCCCATGAGCCTTTCTTGAAATAACACAGAGCACCAGGGCAGCATCTCTCCTGGGAGATTACCTCAGTGTTTGTTTATCCACCAACAAATCGTGTAGAGAGCAGACCTGGTGATAAGTCTGTTCAGAGTTGCTTTTCCAATAATCCTACATTTGCTTCAGGATTTGGAAAGATAGATTTAACCTTGCTCCCTTTAGTGACGTAGCTGGTTTGAAGGGGTGTGACTTATTGCGGAGTGCCCCCCCCCCCATATTCCTTGAAAACACGAGTTAATGCAGGGACAGCTGCGTCCCGCCGTAACCATGGCAACCGCCTCATATACAGGGACATCAGACGCTTCCCCGCCCCCTTCCCTCCCCTGCAACCAGCTCCACAGTGATTGCTGCTTGTGTTCACATTGCCACGGGAGGCAGATTGCACTGCAATGCCAGAGCGCCAGCCTGCACCTTGTCTGTCCATGGATGGTCTCCATATCCTAAACCATCCCCCAGGCCCCCATGAGCTGGCTCTTCTGGTATCCAGCCCTCCTGTTCAGGAGTCCATCACACAGCAGAGCAAGGCAGGAAGCGGAGGCTGAGGAGGGAGGGGTTAATGCCTCTTCCCTGCTCTCCGCCTGTTAAAGGGTTACTGTCAGCAGTGGCCCCGCCCTGTCAGGCACCATGGAGCTCTGCCAGTGCCCCAGCTGCACAATGCACAGCTCTGCATGAATGAAACTGATATCTCAGCTCTCCGATAGCATCTGCCTGATTAACCAATGGCACGCGGCTGTGCTGAGGGCCCGGAAGAGATGACATCACTGGCAGCCAATGGTGTCGCGCTGCAGCCTCGACAATGAGGTTGGAGCGAGGGAGGGGGAGGGAGGGAAAGGAGAGGAGAGGAGAGGAGAGGAGAGGAGGGGAGGAGAGCTGGAAACAGGACCGATGAATCTCCTCGGTGTAAATAGGACACAGGGATGGGACTTCAAATGCTCCGGCTTCAAAGGCGTTCCACGCACAGTCACCTGACAGCCCGGCCAGGTGTCTCACAGTCAGCGATCTGATAGGAGCGGCTCAGCCAGCCAACCGGGATTAAACCGGCACGCTTTCACCGTCTGTCTCATCTGCGAGCGGGAGATGGCGAAAAGGCAATCTCCCGGATCAGCCAGTCTCTGATCTCCTGATATCCGCAAACTTAAAAGGAACCATCATTCCTTTGGACGCACAGTTGACACCAAATATGTATTCGTGTGTTACTTAGGCCTCACAACAGATAAAAGCATTTCTGTGTTTTTCCATGGTACAGCCCTCATCCTCTGTGCTACACATTTCTACTATAAGGCTGCCCAGTTTGCTGTGTGTTTGCAGGGCCAGTAATTGGCATTTAAACAGCAGCCTGCACAGAGTATGTCAATCATTTTCCTCTGTCTGCAGTGCATAACTATGTGTGCATCTAATCAACACATTTCTGCACCCTGCACATGTGAGGATGGGTGGATGGGTATGACTTGTATGTGAATCACTGGGTGTGTCTGTGTATTGATCAGACCAGTACATAGCATTTATCTGCTCGTGCAGTGTGCATCTCAGCTTGTCAGCACACAAGCATTGATTGCGGGGGAAACTGGTTCCATGCTTCTAACTGCAACGTGAATGGATTCACAGTCAAATGAACTAACCACTCATTCCATGGCCTCTAGGAAAAGGACCTTGCTGTGCTTTCCTTCTAATTTCAGTGTCGGGCTCAGAAATTTTTCATCTTTACTAGAATGCAATCCTGTTTGGAGATGGACCATTCTTCCAGAGTTATAACATGAGGGGTTTGTGTTTGTAAATACTGTCTAATTGTCAGAGTTTTCTCATACTGTTGGGGCGTTTGGAGTATGCTGCAGTTGGTTTAGAATGGAGATTTTGTTTGAATTAGTAAGCACACTTTTTCATTTCCCATGATATTATATTTTGTCTTCAGCTCCAGAGAGAATTTTGAGATGCTGAATCTGGCCGCGTTGAATTTCATTCAGACTGAATATGACATTACATTGTACAATTTCATACCGCAAATACCTGGGGCTTATCCAACAGGCAGAACACTGTGTTATGTTTTGACCATTCCTCCTAGAGAACAGGAAGTTCAGTCTGAACAACTGTGTATTAAATTGTATAAAAGCCTTCAGGAGAGATTTTGTGGGTGTGTTAGGGCTGCTACAGTGTAACCGCTGATAGAACCATCAGGAGAAAATGATGTTATTAATGACTAGTGTCACAGCGTGAACAAGCTCCTGAGTAGCAGCCGTCGCTAAAGTGCTCTTCAACTAGATGCTCAGTGCTGCAACGTTTCAGTTCATAAACCAGTTTGAACTTTACACTTTTCTTACCTTTATTGCAGCCTGCCTTTATTTCACACTGAGCCTGTCATGTCCCACTCTGTGTTGTTCCATTGACTTGTTCATTGAAAAGAGTTTGATTGTGACAAAAGACAGAAAACATGCGGTGGTGTAGCAAATGTCAGCGCAGCTAGTCATAGACGTGTGCATGTTGTAGCTATTTGCACTGGTCCTGGATCAGAGTATTGGGTGTGGAGCGTGTGCTGATACTGGTACAGTGAGCTGCTAGGTGTCGGCCTGATGAATCTCTGCTCCTCTACTGTGCATCCTTGATGTGTCACAGATTCCTTCAGAAAGATTAGTCTGTTTTTCCAGAGCTGAACCCTCCATTGGGTTTTTGTCTTCATAACTTGGCCCGGTGTATCTCTGAGAGCGCGCAATTAATCAAGCGCCGGCATTTATCGATTAATCAATTCGGTTCGTCTGGGGCGAAACTCCAGCATTTCTCCAGGGCTTCTTCTGATCTAATGCTCCTGCGCTCCTCTTAGGTGTGAGCGCGATGGTGTAACCCTGGTGTCACTGTGCTCCTGTGGTTAGCTGGCCACTCAGAAGCCATTGCCCATTCATACACATTCACGGCTGTCACCGTGGAAACAGACTGTCCTCTTGCTCCATGGTCGGCTGCTCTGAGGTGGGGAAGAGCAGTATTGATGTGCACTCTGGGCCTGCGATCCATCAGAGCGGTGACCCCTGACCTCACCCCTCCCGCAAATTGGCCATTAAGGGGACATCCTTCCTCACTGAGAGGGGGAGGGAACCCCCCCAAGCTAAGACTGCACATCCTTCCTATTCTTTTCCGCCACCAACTGTCGTCTTGAGCCTGTCGTCACTTTCTCATCTCCCCCACTCCATCTCCCATGCACTTCACCCACTCCATCTCGTACTCACCTCACCGACTCCATCTTCCACCCACCCCATCCTTCCCATGTTCCCTTCCATCCCCTCTTCCTGGCTCCTAGGCCAGACTTGGATGAATCATTTATTCATCTGGCTGACCCCTTCTCCCAGGACAGCTTAAAGCCCATTAGGAGATACAGGAACAGAGCATAGCGCAAACACAATTTAGAAAGTGCAAGTACAGCAGCATATTTCCCAGTCACTGAAGCAATTTAACTAACAACATTAGTCAATAATGCAGTACTATCTAAGCAAATCAGTGGTTTATTTCTCATTTCAACTGTACAGCAATAGGACTTATCTGAATTCAGTAAAACCAGTCTCACAGTCTGAAGAGACAGAAACGGAACAGATCTGAGTTCAGTAAAGCTAGGGTCACAGTCTGAAGAGACAGAAACAGGACATATTTGAGTTCAGTGAAGCCCGTCTCACAGTCTGAAGAGACAGAAACAGGGCAGATGTGAATTCAGTGAAGCTAGGGTCACAGTCTGAAGGGACAGAAACAGGACAGATCTGAGTTCAGTGAAGCTCATCTCACAGTCTGAAGAGACAGAAACAGGGCAGATGTGAATTCAGTGAAGCTAGGGTCACAGTCTGAAGGGACAGAAACAGGACAGATCTGAGTTCACTGAGGCTAGTGTGTCTTGAAGAGGCATGTGTACTGCTCCCCAGCAGAGTGCCCTTCACTTCTCTGCCTGCGTTTCTCACCTCATATCCCTGGGCTGTGCACTGATCAGTGCAGTCACTAGGCCTCTGTCCCTCTCTGTCAGCATGATGGAGCACTGAGTCACCATGCGCTGGTGGTGACAGACAGCGAGGGAGCGACCATGTGAGACTTGCATCCTCTCGCCCTGCAGGGCACCCCCCACCCCCATTCACTCCACTGGGAATCTGTCTGTGAGCTGATTTCTGTGCCCTTACCAAGGAAGCGTGAACGGGGGTTGGGGCACTGTGGAACTGGTCATCATCGAGGCCTTGTCCTCCTACTCCCTCCCCCCCCCCCCCACCCCTTCCCAACATGCACTGGTGATCCCTGCGGGCTCCATAACTGGGTAAATGAGACCTCCAGCCCTGATCCCGATGTCCACCAGCGTGGGGGTGGGGGGAGTAGGGAACGGAAGGGGGTTGCCATGGAAACGGCATCCCCAGGTGCGGCCCCAGTTGGTGGCATGGGGAGGAAGTGGCACGTTCGGCATTTCACAGACTTCCTGGCCAGCGCCCAGCCTCTCTCTTCTGCCTGTTCTCATTAATATTCATGGTTTCTTTGACCCCTGGGGTGGGGCGGGGGGAAATAAACTTACCCCATGGCAGGGCTCGCAGGGCAGTTATAAATTACGCCTGACAGAAGTGTTCTTGTGATGAACTTGTCAGAATGCAAACTGGGGTCCTTCATTTTTAATGGGTCATAAGAGTTGCCAAACTAGGGAGTGACTTAAGATGACCTACTTCTTGGCAAAGCTGCATCTAACTGCAGCAGGAGAAAAATCTTTCATTGCTTTGGGCAGTGGGCAGTCTATACGATGGGAGCATTGGAAAGAGTGTGGGGGTTTTTTGTGTGTGTGTGTGTGTGTGTGTGTGTGTGTGTGCATGTTTTTGTTTTAAGGACAATGGGGCAGTGTATGTGGGGTTAGGTTCTGGATAATGGACTTGGGGCTCATGGGTTGAGGCACAATAGACAATTTAAATTTAAGAATTTGAAATTTTATGCTCCAGAAGCAATCATCCTCCAGGACATGAATGGATATGAAGTCATTGATTTTTTACAATTGAATGATGATACAGACCACATAATGTAAAAAAAAGACAATTAATTTCTCCAGCTGCCATTTGTTTTTATGTTCTTTTAAGGACACAGTTAAATTGACTCTTCATTAAACAAACTAATCATCTTCACTCAGTTTATAATACCAGTGTTCCTCTGGTTCATGTACAAAAAAGTTGGCTATCAATAGGCCACAAATTATTTTGATTTGAATCACAGTGAAGGGATACAATGTGAACTGATGAGATGCAGTCCAGCAGCTATGCTACCCCAGTCTGATATTGCTATATTTCTACATTGGCTTTGTGCGTTCCACGGCACCAGGAAACGATGGAACAGAGCGACGCGAGGATTATGCGGGAGCTGCGCTAATGCTGCTCCATCTGCGCGTCTCTAATGCGAGGCGCCCGTCTGATCCGCGCCGATGTTCATCCCCGGAGCGCGCGGCTCCTCCAGGCCCTCTCAGCTGTGAAAGCAGAGGCTGGAAGTCATGGGGCTGAGGAGCAGGCCTCCAAACGCTGTAGTCAGAAATCATTAGACCTGAGCACATCTCTGCCTCTCTCAGTGGAGCCTTTGATGGTTCGGGGGGCTGGCTGTGTGCGAGAGCAGATGGAGGTGGATACGGGGGTTTGTGTGTGTGTTTTTTCAGGAAAGGGGGGGAATGATATCTCTCATGTTCATGGCTCTCTCTGATTATTCCACCCCTGACAGTGATGGAGTGCTGCAGATCCACCCAGCAAGGTGGATCATTGGTAATAGCTCTGGGATGTACACACACACACACACACACACACACAGTTTGAACACTGGATATTTTCATGTTAAGGACTGATTAGCAATATGAATGCTAGCACTCATGCTCCCAGAGAGGAGCAGGGCCAGATCAGAACTCCCTCCAGGTCTGTAGGTTGGGTACACACACACTGTGCCAGCCGCCACTCAGCGGGCACAGAGCTGTGAGATGATCCTGTGTGACATCAATCAGAACTGATAAGCGAGGCAGAGCAGAGGCGCAGAAGAGCGGCTGTCCCAAAGGGTGGCCAGCATGTGCATTCTGGTGAGGGGTCTATTGGTGTCTCTAAGTGGTGCCTGGGGGTTCAGAGGGGGAAGGGAGGGCACTGCCACCCTACCCTCATCCCTTTCTCAAACACACATGGCCCTGCTGTCATTGCCAGCCACTGAGGTGAGGCCCCGGTGCGTGGGGCTGCAGGGGTTTGTGGGGTGGGGGCGGGGAGTTGGTGGGTGGTTTAGAGTATCTTGGGGTTACAGGCCCAGACTAGATAGGGGGATATGGGGGGCTTAGACGCTAATCCGGGGCACTAAACGAGGGGTGGCCTGCAGGTGGAAAGAGCTCCCCAAGGGGGGACTACAGAAGAGGAATCCCCCCCACTTAGGCAGGGAGGAGGGGGGCATCTCTAGTCTAAGGCCATTGCCATGGCAACAGCAAGGGAGCTAAATAAAGACAGACAGTATGGCTTACATTTTTGACACCTTTGGCAATGACTCCATACTAATATTTATCACCATATGTTTATCTTACATGAGAGCTGTGTTGCAGTCACTCTTTAATATAAGCCTCTGTAAATTGATTTGCAGTGGTCTTATAGTGAACTGCACTTCACTGTAACTGTAAATCAGTTAATAGAACAACAGGAAGTGATTGATTGATTGAATCATCTCATTAATGTGTGTGTGTGTGTATGTGTGTTTGTGTGGGTTGGGGAGGTTGAGGATCATGAAAAGGAAGATTCAGGTGCACTTACATCATTATTCATCCCTCTTAGTATCCACCTCATTAATATTCATGACCAAGCTGTGTGTTGTTACCACTTCCTCTGTGGGCTGTGATGTCATGGTCCCTCATGGCTTCTGTCTTGGTAACCATGTGTGGAACACTGGCAGAAGACTGAAACACAATTAGGCTGCTTGTCCTCTGTGAACAGAGGGAGAACCTTATCACTAAGGAACATACATCTATGTATAAGATGGTTTGCAAATGAGTGTGATTTGACTGTAGGAGTGTGAAATTTGAGAATTAATGCTTGTGAGAATGTAAGTTTAAAACACTTAGAAGCATCTTACTGATGTCCTGGTTGGTTTTTTTTCTCAGTTTTGCACTACAAGGACAAAATTATTCACAGGTTCAATAAAGATGAATCGATGTATTAATGACTAGTTCACGGCCATCGTAGAGAGCGAGTGGTCGCTGTGGGATGGCCTGAGCTGGTGGAACTCTGAGCACTGTGTTGTACATCAAGCTGGTGCTGGGCCAGCTCACACACCAGGAGGCATTACCATGGCAACCTCCCAAGGCTGCAGTCTTGTATAATGGAGGTGTGTGTGAATGGCTATCTCTCTTTATTCCCCCCTCTCTCTCTCTGTTTCTCTCACTCTCACTGTCCCTTTATTCCACCCCTCCCCCTCCCAAGGCTTCCCTGGGTGAGTGTGAAAGGGGAAACTGTAGGTTCTCACAGAGGGTATTTATAGGGGTTATGGAGGCTGTGGTCAGCGCTGTAGCTGAACGCTGCATATGGGAAGTGTGAGTGAGCCAACTGAAGACACTGGATCACTGGTCACTGTCCACCTGCTCAGTGCTCCTTTTGACCATGCCGTTCTGAGTGACAGATCAGGACCCATTTTTGACACACTACATCACAATATCTGACTGCTCTTTTGCAGATGGCACATAGTTATGTACAGAAGATTCAGATGTACAGCTACTGTTAGTGTAATAGGCAACCATTAAGTAATCCTGAATATATCTTGTAATCACAGAATAAAATGCATTATAAATGGAGATAGGAATCCAGTGCTTATACTCCCTGAACCTTGCCCATGTTGTTATTTTAATGTTTAGTTCTATTTGCCATGAAGAAAGAGACCTGAATCTTATCATCAGCACTGTTATCCATATACGGGATATCTGCCTTCTCTGTATTTTATGTAAACGATGTTTAAAAAAATAGGCCTGAAATCTTTGTAAGCTCTGCCAGACCTTGCACACTCGAGGCCTGTCACGCGAAATTGGATTACAGTCTGGGCGTGTCACCCCTACTCAGGTGTGGTAGCGCATGAAAGGTGAATGAGTGGAAGCCCAGCTTGCCCTGTCCTTTTCGTGCTTACTGTACTGGCCCGCGGTCATGTCGAACACAATCTGAGCAGCGACCGCTGCAGTATCATCCCCCCCATCTCCCCAGAGAAGATGAGAAAAGGCCTGGACTTAATCAGTGTGGCTTCAGAGTGCAGGGAAGCAAGCGGCGCGGAGTGAACCAGAGTCCCTGCGTTGCTCCAGACACACAGACAGAGGGAGTGGGAGGCTGGCACAGCAGGTCTCACACACTCCCTGCCTTCTGTTACTTCCCAGTCATTTCAGTAACCCTCTCATTTTCTGCATTCTCCAGACTAGGCCTCTGACTCCCCTAGCGTGAACAATAGGTTTGGTCTTTTCTCTGTAAAATGGCCGATCCTTTATTTTGTACTCACTTTATTTGGTTTGCATGGTGAGTCACAGTCATGCATCAGAAACAGTGGTGTCCATCAAGATATCGGTTTACATTTCAGATAGCCTTGACCCCAGATAAGGTCATAGCCTCGGGCCCTCTGACCCCCTGGTGTTAAAGTCTGATACAGTCAACTCCATAGCTGTCATTTTCAATGACAAAGTTCTTCTCAGAACTGAGATTGGCTTTGAAGCATCTGTCACTTCGCCGTATCTGAGAAGAGCAATGCAGATGTCGGAAACTTTTCTGAGCAATGGACAGGATTTGTGGAAAAAAGCTGTATGCAGATGTTTAGGGTTGATGTTGTAACTCTTTAGGGCTTTAGGGATTAAAAGGTGGGCTAGTTACACTAAGGATATTGACACATAAATCGCAGCATATATGTGTCTGAATTTTTTTATTTCTGTATTTTCACTACCCTGTCAGTAAATTGATTTTTGTGGCATTAATAATGCCAGAGAAATGTCAATGTTTAATCTATTCATCTACAATCAAAATATGCAGTTATAAGGTGGCAGTTATGCAGAGTGTTTTCTTTTGCAGTGTTTGAAATTGTAATTGAATCTTTACAATTAATCTTTTTGTTCATTTTAATAAAATTGTGGATGTCAGGTAGAAAATACAACAGTGACAAATTACGGTCCTTGTGTGTCTTACCTTTGCTTGCTCCATTGAATCTTTCAGTTCTCCAAGGAGAAGTACCTGCTGGACTCACCCCCTGAGAAACTGCGAAAAGAACTGGAGGAAGAGCTGAAACTGAGCAGCAGTGACATGCGCAGTCATGGCTGGTACCATGGCCACATTCCGAGAGAGGTTAGTCTCAGCTGGACACATGGACACACTCATAAGCATGTATTTGCAGTCTCCTGCTACACACATCCACCCACACACATTCACACGCATACATACACACACGTCCACCCACGCACGTTCACACACATACACTGGCCCACAAGCTCATAAGCATATACATCAGTTTCCTGCATATACACACATACATACACCCGCCCACACACACTCACACTCAAGCATATACATGCAGTCACCAGCTCACACATACACATTCATGGCCACCCACATACACACAAGTAAATATAGGCATATAGAAAACCACAGACACATTTATGCAGATAACCAAATGCTTATGCACTGTGGTGCAGTGGTGTGGCCATTGCGCGGGATGGTGGGTGGAAGAGGAGACAACATGAAAGTTCAACAATAATGGGTCAAAGGGTGTTTATTTACCCCTATGTGGGGGGGAAAAAAGGAAACACCAACCAAATGAACTCAAAATCTCAAACCAGGTTCAAAGTCAAAACAGCACAGCCACAAAAGTCCCAACACCCAAAAAGTCCCCTTTCAGCCTCTCAGGCTGTATTCAAATAGAAGACAAGTGCTCGCAGCTGAGTTGATTAGAAATCACTCGCAGGGGTGCCTGCCTGTCAGTGAGGCCTCTAGTTAACTCTCCAGGCTGAGGGAGGGAACCAGGAGACAGACAGCTATACAATGGGAGGAGCCGAGTATCTTACTCCTCCCTCCACCTCTCCCGGCGCTACAGCACACAAACACACGCCATAGACACACTCACTCATGCATATACTCACACATGCACTGTCATCGTCACAAACACACCCATACATACGAAAATGATTAATATTATGCCCTATGACTGGAAACCTCCTTTCATGTCAGCTTTTGAAACCATGATAGTAAAAGCATTATGACGTAAAATGATTAATCTGCATGTGATATCATGCAGATCTGTTTTTACTGTCAGAATTAGTCATGGTTATAGTTGCTGAGTATAACTCCTTCAAAATCTTTGAAGCTAGAAATGCCATATTTGGAAAATATATCTAATACAGCATCAAAATTGCATGGGTCTGAGGAACATATTATTTTTTGGTGTATTGTTTATGTACTCTCAAAAAACTAAATTTCCACACATTTTTAACAATAATTGGAATTATGATGTAAACTGACAAATTGTTTCCTAGCGATTATAAAATACACTTCTAAGCCCTAGTTTTTCCTCTTAAAATATTATGTAATACTGTTAACAACAGAGCTGTTATACATTTGGCCCTATAGTACCTAGATATCTCCTTATCGTCATAGCTAACATTGCTGGATTTGTGGTTATCATTGTTGCTGAATTTATTTGTGGATATTATTTTGCAATACATACCTGTTTTAGCTAGCCAAGATCTAGATTATCGCTCAGTGCCTTAACTTATGCAGGAGATTCAGGTTAGGATGGGACTGTTATCAGTTGCTAGCCTGTTATCTGGCTGTAACAGGAAGTTAAATCAGCATCAAGTCAGAACTTCATGCAAGTAATTAGATTTGAACCATAGTAGAAACTATGGTAGTACCTCCCTTAGGGCAATTAACATTTTATAAGATGTTAGATAAATGTGTGTGTTCAAAGGTATGCATACCAGTGAAAGACACATTGAATATTCATTTATTACATTGTATATTGAAATATTAGTGTGTGTATAAAAATATACATTTGCAATGTCCATCTTATAAGGATATCTCATATGCTAGCAAAATAGCCTTTGTGTTGGCTACCTAGCAGATTAGAACCACTTTATATTCTGGTGAGATCGTTGTTTGGGCCAATGGAGGAAGCTCTCAGGATGGGGAAAATATCCACTTTCGCGGCTATTTTTATGTTATTGCTGCAAGGATGAGCAGCTGATGTTACAGACAGCTAATGGCAGTGTAAAATAGCAATGCTATTAGAAAGGATGCCCCTCATTGCTGTTACAAACATGTCACACAACTCTTATTTTCCTCAAACACTGGCTATCATTAGAAGTGGAGTCCTCTCTCTTCAGAAGATGAAAGTTAAATCTAAAAAGCTTTCAAAGATACTAAATTTGAGTGAATTGAACAACTCTGGGTGTGTGTGTTGAGTTATAGTTTTTCTTTTTAGTACCGCCAGGGCAAATGCATGTCAGCTCTAGACTGCTTGTCAGCAATTCTGCAATGTCCTTGAGAAAACATGTTCCTTTTGGCTGAATGTCAAAGTAAAGAAAAGTAGTTCCATGACCAGATAATGGGTTTCTCCTATAAAATCAATAGCAATGTTGATTAAGCAGTCAATATGAATATATATTGATTAGATCTGTGTTGTTGTGTACATGTTATTGTACATTCTGATTTATTACTGCATGAATAATGTTAGTTTTTTTTCTAAGTCTTGTCAATTAGTCACGCCTGAGCCCTCAGCTCATGTATCAGTTTAGCCTGGTGTTAGGATCAGAATAATCAGTAATCGTTTGACCCTTTCTCAAAATGTATATATAGTGTATAGTGCCTTTCCTTAAATAGTTGTTTTACACATCTGAATCTTTTAATTAATTTTCTCATCTTTAATACATCACGACCGTATCCAATCCCTCTGCAGAAAAATCAGCATTTGACTTCAGTTTGACCAACATAGCCGTTTTGCTGAGCAACTTGAATTCATTTTAAATGGAAAAGTTTTGCACTGCAGTTTTTACTTCCTGCCTGTAAGGCTTCAGCTACACATTAGTATAATGTATTCATCCTGCTCCAGGAGGGAACAGGGAAACCCTGCCTCTCTTTATTAAACCACCATTCTGGTCTCATGGCGATGTAAACCCATGTAGCTCCTTGCAGTTGTCTTGACTTGTAGTAGCAGCTCCTCCCGATGGTTGTTGGAGGAACTGCAGCCTGAGATGTTTATTACAGGAACATACAGGCCCTGTCCTCCCCAGCATTTTGGAACTGTATTTAGGGTTTAAAAATGGTTAGAAATGGTCTTATTTCACAATACCAAAACCTTAAATAGCTTGAAATAAAGTGGAAATAGCCTTTAAATTGGTGTTATTATAATCACACATGCATTTTATGTTTATATTGTTTCTAAAACCTCCCTAGAAAATGTGACATGAAAGACAGGGAGCAGCTCTCTTCTGTCCCTCTGTTACTGCCTGTCTCAGTAAGCTTGAGCTATAAATGAATTTGTACATTAAAGTAGGCAGGCAACCTTTTTTTTCCTGACCACAGAAGTAGAATTACTGGCCTCGTGTGGTTCTTTGTTCTTCCACAGGAAAAAAAAATAGCCTGCGCTTTTCTGGTCCATAACTGTAGCTTTTTTTGTGTTCATGGTTTACTCACATGTGCTAACACATGCAAGATAAACAGACAGGTGAAGGTTGCACACTGCCATTTCTGATTTTAGTGAATAGCCAGAAATGGATGGAGGTAAGATGGGTTCTCCCGGAAAGACAGGAGAATGATTTTCAAGTAGAAGTGCAACAAACAAAAATTCTTTAAAAGCTCATCTGTGAACTGTAGTTGTTGTTCAGGCATAGATCAATATTAAATACATAGATGTAAATATGTAAATAAAAACACTTAGCAGTAGATGGCTCTTCAGGCTCTCAGATGCTCTTAACTGTCCCTGAACATCTGAGAGAGTTAAATGAAAAAGTTTGGTTTTGAGGTTGTTTCTGGTTCAAGCATGTCGTTAAAACCTTTTCCGGGAGCATTTTCCTGCCAGCTCACCATTGTCCTTTTGCCCTTGCCATTTTTTATTCAATTTTCCCAAACTGAACTGCTCTGAGATACAGGAATGCATTCTGCTAAACATGTTAATGCTTGGGAAAGAAGAGATGTGTGCAAACTGATCTAATCATGGTCACATGAGATAAACTACCAGATTTTCTGATGCTGCTATTTGAAATAAGATTTAAATTTACTTTAGATTGTTGCAGTCCACATTTTTCGCTTTTTAATGTGGACCCTGCCACACAAATTATTCTGAATACACCTGACAACATCTATTCAAAGCATAGTTTGACCTATGGGTTCTGATTAAATTCTTTATGTAGTTATCCTTTTACATATGTTTCTACTCTGAATATCTACTCATATGGGAACAATTAATCTATGAAAAACTTAATATGTCTGAAATAATTCAGTCAGTGAAGGTCAAAATTATTCAGTGAATTGTGAAAAAGTGTGTAACTCATTTCTAAAGCACCTTGGCACGTGCCTTAAGGTACAACTCTATATTTTCTTCAATTTTATGTTCCTAATCCATGAGATATATGTAAGATTCTGGATTTATTTTTATATCAGACCCCATTGTAGAGCATCTTTTCTCCACAACAGTGGTCTAACTGCAGTGTAGCCCCAATCCCAATTCCATCTTCAGAAAGAGGTTACTGTGTTTCAGCAGTTATTCATACAGAGGTCAGACAGTGGAGTAGGTGATTGGATGTTGCCATGGGGAGGTCTGTGGGGGGTGTGGCCTATCTCCTGACCCCTTTGGCCTGCCGCTTATTTGCAGGTGTCAGAGACGTTGGTGTTGCGGAACGGGGACTTCCTGATCCGAGACTCGCTCACCAGCGTGGGCGACTATGTGCTGACCAGCCGCTGGAACCATGAGGTCCTGCACTTCAAGATCAGCAAGGTTCTGGTCAAGACCAACGAGTCACGGGTCCAGTACCTGCTGGAGCGGGAGAGCTTCGACTCGGTCCCCGCCCTCGTCCGTTACTACGTGAGCAACCGGCGGACGGTGTCCCAGCAGAGCGGCGCCCAGATCTACTGCCCAATCAACCGCACGCTCCCCTTGCGCTACCTGGAGGCCACTTCGCCCTGGCCAATGGTAGGCACGGCATGGCCCACTCCCCATCCAATCAAAGAGGAGCCTACATCAAGAGGCGGAGTGTCACCATGACGGACGGGCTGACGACGGAGAAGATGATTCCTCACAGGTGAGCTGAGGAAGGACGAGCTGCATGAGCTCACAGTCCATTGGACTGAGATACAAACCAAAGTCTCAGCAGGGGGAAAACATGCACACTAGAAAAAACTAAGCTTCCAGGAATAAATTCTACTGTTAGGCATTACATCAGTACAGAATTTAACTAAACAGAATTTTCCCTTACAAGACAGAAAATTTCTCAAATGAGGACTATGTTTTAGGCATGAGATCTTTTGCTACAGCTATACATAATGCCATACCTTGTTCTTTTCTCCCAGCTAGCCTTAGTTAATACAACAAAAGCCCTGGAGCCAAAGTCAATTTGTAGTTTTTTTTTTACCATGCAACCTGTTTTAATTGGTGGACTACATTGCATGAACCTGTTTTTCATGTACAGCCATGTGAAGCTGTCAGTGGGAGAGATATCCTGCTGTAAGATGATGTGTGAGAGTGTTACAGGTGCTTCTTGTTTGCATAGGGAATCTTGTTTGGTCAGTGATGTGGAGGTCAACGGACCAGCAGAATTGTTGCCGTGGACAGGTCCAGAGGTGGACCTTGGGCACAGGTGGTGTGAACCAGGCTTGACTAGACCCATTCGTGTTAGAGGCACCAGTGATGTGAAACACACAGATCCCTCACCCTGCCCTTCACCTTTACTCACTGAGATGTGTCAGTTTAGTTTTGAGCACAGTTCACGGTCCCACTCACTTCGCACCGCAGTGACATCTGCAAGCATGTTTGTGTGACGCCTCAGAGCCCCACTTGCCCAGTTTTCCTTATAATCACCTGTCACTGAATTATTTTTGAGATGGAAAGGGAGGGGGTTAAAATAGCTAAAACACACATTTTTAAATGTTTTTGAACATTTAACTAAATTCTTCATAAGAAAAGTGAACATTTCCTGGAATTATACTGCAGTCTTACAACGAAAGGTTTATGTCCAGAGCAACATGTTAATAAGGAGAGATTTGAGCTAACATTCAAAAATTGGTGTTTTAGCTTTTGGATGAAACATTCACTATTGTCTGTTAGACATAAGATTGTTCTGTACAAGGTTTGAAGGGTACTATTGAATTTAAAGAGCTGTGAAAAATGCAGAGTAGGAAAGTTTGCTTATTGCCTGACCGTGATGTGTTTTTTGTGTCCATAGCCCTTCCACCGTTCACCACAAAGAGGCGATGAGGAACTGTGCACTCAGCATGGATCAGATTCAGGAGTTCCGCTGCCCCCTGTCCCCAGTTGGAGAGACTCCGCTCTCTCCAGCGTACAGCTCCAGTAAGTCACGTATCCTGGCAACACTCCATACAACACATTCATACAATGTAGCGCAGTTACATTCACCACAACTGCGCCCCTCCACACTCTCTTTCATCTCTCCATTCACACAGAATTATGCATGCTGCGACTGAATAGAGTAATCATTTACTTAAAGATCCATGCAAGTTAAATATATTTTATGTCTGCAAGGAAAGCTGCTGATCTGACAAGTTCTCTTTTTGTGTGTCTGTGTGTGCCTGTGACTGGGGTGTGCGTGTGTGAATGTCTGTCTCTGTTTCTGTGTGTGTCTTTGCATCTGTGTGTGTTTTTATTCCCATCGCTGTTCTCTGAAGTCACCCGCCATCGGAGCCCATCGGGAGGTCGGGTGCTGAGTGTGATCCCTTCGTCCCCAGTCCTGCGGCGCTCCAGCGAACCCCAGCTCAGCCCCTCCTCCAACAACAACGTGCCCTTCCCCGAAATGAACCCCAGTGCCCATTCCACCCCTGCCCATGGCTACCCCGCCGAAGGGGCGGGGGGCAGCTACTGCGAGCTCAGCCCCAACCCCGCCCCGGCCCCGGCCACGCCCGCCAAGAGCTACGTGGAGCGGCTGCGTGTTGAGGAGGGCGGGGCGTGATGGCCAGGGAGGAGGGGGAGGTGTTTGTGGCGCCCTGGTGGAGACGATCTCCTCCTTTAAGCCTGGGCGGTACCAGTCTTCACTGATGCCCGCAGAGAACAAGCCCCTGGAAATGAACATTCTTAAGAGGGTGAAGGAGCTGCTGGCCGAGGTGGACGCCAAGACCGCTGCCAAGCACATCACCAAGGCCGACTGCATGGTAAGGCTCACGTATAAGAAGAGCTCCCAGGCCAGATAATCAAAGGTTAATTTTGAATTTTACAGTTTGAGTTTAAAATCCAGAATTTTAGACACCTGTATTAATAGTGCTACTTTTTGTGGCTATTCATTGACTTTTTCATGGTTTTGTGAGCCATTTTAGAATTGTACTGGTTTGCCATGAATTTGCAGACAGTTGGCTGTCCCAGTCAGATGAGGGCATAAAAGCTGGCGGAAGACTCGGAAGGACCTTTCGACTCACCCCCTCCCCCCACACACGCTAATCATCAGATTACTGGCACAGATGTTCTCAGACACACAGACTCCTGCACTTCCTGTTGTCGTTGCCAAAGACAATCTGCTCTAACAAGATTGTCGAATCCATTCTGTGGCGAAAACGGTTTCGCTGATTCAATACCAATCGACCCTTGCGCAGACATCCAGGGCCTATTAGCTTACAGTGGCTGACATTTACAAGCCTGTGTGTTGCATGCTGCCTGAGTATGAACAGTCCAGGGAAGCTGCAACAGCTGGCCACTGCTCCACCTCAACTGCATGACTGGAAAAGCCCTTACAACCAGACGCAAACCTGTATCTGTCAAGTTAAAGCAGCTTGGTTACAAGGATGAGGAAAATATATACAGCAGTGTTGCACAGATTTGGTTCCTTTTCATGCGGCCTATGTATGTTTCTACTCTTGTTGATGGAGAAATGTGAAATCACTTCTGACCTTAGCTGAATTATAAAAGATCAGGGCTCTGACAGATGCCGCCGTGCCATGGCGACCGTAACTCTTTAATGTCACGGAGCAAACTGCATCGTGCAGCTCGACTCAATTAACTCCTGAACTGAGGAGGGCTGCGCATGGAGCTGAGGCTAATGCAGTAAATGACATTCAATATACAGCAGTATTTATTGCGATAATTATTTGATAGAGAGCGAATTAAAAGCCAATTAACCGTGCTTTGCAGTGATCGAGAAGAAAAACGGCTCAAACCGTCCTCTGTGTGTGGTCCGCAGGTTGCTAGGATACTGGGTGTTACCAAGGAGATGCAGAGGATGATGGGAGTGGGCTTCGGACTGGAGCTGCTGACTCTGCCGCATGGACACCAGCTCCGTCTGGACCTGCTGGAAAGGTGAGGGGGAGGGGGGAGGGGGACAGTATTAATCCAGCAGTTTTGCATTACTTTCCTGCAGCATGAATAGAATACTCTCCATTCAAACTCTGTCAACCAGATTTAGTCAATGTCAGAGAGATCCTCATGAATCTTGGGCCCAGCCATAACATTTTCCCATGCCCTATCGCTACAGATTTTACACCATGTCCATCATGATGGCTGTGGATCTGCTGGGCTGCACGGGCAGCACGGAGGAGAGGGCCGCCCTTCTGCACAAAACCATCCAGCTGGCAGCCTGAGCTCAAGAGCAACCTGGGCAACATGTTCGGATTCGCCGCGGTCATGAGGGCTCTGGAGCTGCCGCAGGTAGCCCCCTTCCATGGTGGTAGTAATGTAACGGTTAAGGAGTGACTGGAGTCGTCATGTCTTCATCGTTCTGCTCTGTTGCAGATCTCTCGGCTGGAGCAAACATGGATGACGTTGCGTCAGAGGCACACAGAGGGCGCCATCCTCTATGAGAAGAAGCTGAAGCCTTTCATGAAGAGCATGAATGACGGAAAAGGTGATGTGCTCCCTTTGTTCACATGATAGGATTTTAGCTGTTGTGAAAAATGTAACGCAATCTGGCTAATATGTGTATAACTGACATTTCTTTCTCTCTCCTTCACTCTGTCTATCCATCTGTCTGTCTTTCCATCTTTCTTTCCTCCACAGAGAGCTGTGTATTGTCAAACACTTCTTTTCCTCATGTGGTGCCACTGCTGTCCCTGCTGGAGAGGGGCGTGGCTGTGGGGGAGGGGGTGGAGCCATGGGAGACCATGGAATCAGGGGTAGATGTGGTAATGAGTCACCTGGAGGCGGCACGTACCATTGCACACCATGGGGGGATCTACCGCACCAACGCAGAGACCAAGCTGCAGGGTAATGCGTGGCACTGTGCTCTCAGTGTGGAAAACTGTACATTCTGTTCAAATCGATCCAACTACCTTCACATATCCCCTGTGGACCCATGTTTAACTGCATTCAGATGCTATAGCATTGTACTTAATGTTATGTTAGTCTGGTTTGTGAAAGCTTAATGATAATTATGATCATGATGATGGTTGTGATAATGATTACCGTCATTATAACTGTTTTAAAGCAGAAATACAATTTAAAGTATTACCAAAGTACCACTTTGATAACACTTTAATTTAATAATAAGTCTAAATACTTCAATGGAGTTCTGAATTCTACATTTTATAAATCATTAAGAATAATTAGGTAATTAGAAAGATAAGTGATCTCAGTCAATTTAAGGCATTAAACACAGATTGAGTAGCAGAGGAACAAGGGAATAGTGGGAATGGGAAGCCGCTTTTGAGAAAGAAAGCTAATGCACAAGTGTTGTTGAAATGCAAGCATTGTGTTGGGCGGCCATGTTTTCCCACACTTACCCTTGTCCTGTGTGTGTGTGCAGGGTTTCAGGAGAGGGAGGAGGTGATGGAGCTCTTCCACACGGAGTTCCAAATGCGCCTGTTATGGGGTAGCAGGGGAGCTGAGGGGAGCCAGGCCGAGCGCTATGAGAAATTCGACAAGGTCCTGACGGCCCTCTCCAACAAGCTAGAGCCCCCAGTCCGACAGAGCGAGCTATAGCAGGCTGCGCCCACCCCCCGTCCTGCGCAGTGGAACGAGCCTGGAAGGATCCTGGAGGAAGCGACTCTAGACTGGTTGTTTTTTTTTCCGAATAAGGCACAAAAGGTGAGGCTTATAAGAGTCTAGATAGCCACCACACCAAGAGAAGGGTCGGGAAGCGTTGCGCAAGACGAACGAAAAGGGAAAAAGGAGATCCCTCGCCTGCTGTGCAAAAAGCTCCCGGACGAGTGTAAATATTGTCTCTGTTTTTCCAGATCGATCCGTCGATCATCCCCCACCATAGGGGCGAAAGGATCGGTGCTTCCCTCTCGGTGCACTGGTCCTGATTAGCCTTGCCCTTTCTATTTCCTCTACTAACTTGCACACTCTTGCGGTGTCATTACTCCCTAGTTTCACCTGCTGTTATGTCAAGCACTTCAGAGACGATCGATAGGAACTCATGGCTGTGTAACCATCATCTCAGCTTGAACTCAGACACAGCGTTGCTCCGTCCCGGAGAGTGCGCATGGGCCTCAATCGCCGAGGCTCCTCGGCCGTGTCGCGGCGGCGCCAGGGAAGGCCGACTCAGCGGTCCAAGCCGCAGCGCTAGACCGCATCGGCATCGCGACGACCAGGAAAACGTTTGAATGTATGTTGCCAAACCAATGTCTTTGCCACAAGACTCTGCCAAACAATGCATTTCTCTGTCATTTTTGCCGTCATCGTTTCTTACTCTCTCAGCTCCAGAGTGCGGCGATTGTCATGTACCAGCTAGCCTTACCGGGACGCCGCCCCCCCTCCCATTTCACAAATACCCCTCCGTATCCATCCTTCCCCTCATCATCAGGTCTCTCAGCTTATTTTTCACAGAGTTTCCTATCTCACACGTTTTTACCCACATTAATATGCCTCAAAGCATATCGGTTCCTGTTAGTCCAGCTTTGCCCCAGTTTCTCACTCTAAAAACAGGCTGGAAGAGCAGAGGATTGCACAAATGAAAGACGCTGGTGTCATGATGTCACAGCGCCTCCCACAGCCATTTTTTCCACAGAACTGTAAGAACAGCTTCCGCTAGCATGATAATGAGCACTCTGGCCTGCATGTAAATGGTTGTACAGTTTAAACTATTTAATTTGCTGCGTTGCAATCCCATTTGCAATCATGTTCGGTTTTTTGGAAGTCATCCAAGCCTCAATGAATTCAACCACGAGAGCTGTAGTTTCATGTGTGAGGTTTATTGCTGTTGCCATGGTTTGTCCAGGTGAATATGATTCTTGCTGAAATTGTGTGTGTGTGTGTTTTTTCCAGGCTGAACTGAGGTCAGTTCAGCTCCCCTCTGGTGAATGAATTGCTTCTGTGTAATTTTTTTCTGTGACTGACCATCCAACAGAGTGACTGGGCATGCATTTCAGACTGCACACTTGCTTACCCCTGCAATAGTGATCACTGATCACAGATCAGTGCGTAATACGGAGTGTGGACTTACTGAAAAAATCTGTGGTAAAGCTGATCAGAGATCAGTGAGTAATATGGAGTGAGCATTTTTGAATGCAGGAATTCCTTGTCTCTGTGTGTGGGGTGGGTACAATGTCTGGCTACAGCGTCACTTACCCCCAATTACCACCGCAAAGATTTATTCTCCTCTCACGGTTTTTTGTCCTTCATCACTCTCCTTTTTCCCTGTTCTTAATGTGAATGTGGCTGTTGAGACTTGATCGTTTTTGACAGTTGGTATTTTGAAGATTTTATAAATAAAGATACTATTAATGAACACCATATATGATTTATTAACATTACTTTTACACTCCCTCCCATGGATCCATTCCAGCTGCATTGATATTCAGTCCTCCAGTGTGTCACAGGTGGGGTTCCACACACAGCGCGCACTTGTGTGTGTGTGTGGCTCAGGGGCTCAGTAGAGATCATTACATCATGCTCTTGCTGCAATTGCAACAAGACCAATCCATCGACCCACAGACGTTCTCACCACTTTATCCACAATTTGCAGAATTTACCTCTGAAACTGAAACCTCATGTTGAGAAATGTGTCGCTTTTTAAAATAAAGTCATTTTATTTAAAGCTTAGAGAGTTTTTTTTAATTCAGTATATTTTTTAATTAAGTACATTATCCTCATTAAGAAATTGGTTTGAAAATGAATAATTGGAAACTCAGGTCTTTTATTTTTATTCCCACGCAGAGTTGAGAGGCGTGAAAATACAATGGAGACACAAGGAAAGGAAAAATTTGCTTTTAGTTTTGGCATTTACCAAAATAGTTTACCTGGAAAATCTGCCTGTTTGTTTTACTGATAGATATTCATTAGCCTGGAACTTCTCTGGCCCTTTTGCAGTTGTAGCAAAGGTACATGTTATCACTGAAGAGTTTGGTTTTCAGTATATCACTGGGCATTATGGAAGAGTACCATCACTGTCTGTTCATCTCAGCTGTGGCCCACTGTAAGTTTTGGCTGAATGTCAACACACAGTACACACTCCCCTGTCACAAACCCGACTCTCACTAACCCCTTTTTAGTACATAGTATCAATGCAAACAGACACAGACACAATGCTGGCAGGAGAGAAAGAACAGGCCTTGCTGTAGCCTCTCTGGTCAACCTGTGTGTCATGTGAGTGTGTAAAAAAGGGATAGGGTCTGAACCTCTGGGAGTGTTTTAAAACAAAGCCTGCTGGTCTAGGAGAGTTCTTAGCTTCACTTTTTGTTGTACAGAATTCTGAGTGTTGATTTCCTGTTGTATATAGTCATTCTTGAATAATTTCGTACTTGTAAAAAATAACAAAACCAATACATGATCACATGATTTTCTTATGTACATATGTCATATTTTTTTCAATTGTTTTTCCAAGAAATAAAATATAGTAAGCTTGTGTCCATGAGTTCTGGTTTTATTCCTGTGTGTGTTTTTTCTGCTGGTTTTATTATGTTGAGCTCTTATTAATTTTTTCCCTAAAATCTGTTTTGTCAAGATAAATTTCCTTATGAGACGATTAAAGAGATGCCATCTCTTTAATCGTAATTCCCTACCGTTTGCCTTTGATTTGGTTGCAGCCCTTTAGATTCGATTATTTCTGAACTTAATTTGGAACAGCTACTGGTACTTACCAAAGCTTGATTTTATATTCATAAAGCTGAATCCACATCTGCACGTAAGTGCATTCTCCATGTTACTCACTGTTGAAAGAATGAGGGAGTTGCTGTTTCGACCATTAATGTACAAGCTTGCCTCTGGAATAGTTCCAGTTTTTGTTAAATCATGAATGTGGATTTGGGTGTCATGACATGCATTTTCATGACGACCCTGGACACTAGTTTGTTTCTTAACTGACCTCCAGCTCTGGTGATGTTTTACTAGTGAGCCACTGGTTAAAAGTTAATCTTAAAATCTTGCAGAAATCAGTTTCATTTTCAGACTTCATTACATCTTACTCACCCAATCCTGATGTTCCTCAGTCAGAACACTCCAGAACTTTGGCCAAGGCCAAAAGTTTGTCTGTTCCCTACTTTGATTTCAGATGACCTCTGTTTCCACCGTTGCCATAGTACTGACTCATTCACATGAATCAGCAGCTTCGCAGGCTGCATCACAGGCTTAAAATAAAGGGTTTCCTACCAGTGCAGATATTTGGAGACCTCTCAGTCTCTGCCCCAGGATCAGATGAGCCAATCCTAAAAAGAAGTCAAACAACAGACCCCAGTACTATTTCTGTGTACCCTATCTTCTTTGTTCAATGTCCTGGTTACAGTTACTAATAATTTGTCCTCCTTAAGATAAATTTGTTGTTTTCAGTCTGATAATCCTATCATCCCTCTCTTTATCTGTGTTGACAATCCCCCATCTATATCTTAGCTGATGTGGTAAGAATGTCCCGCTACAAAATGGCTGCCATCAATCACCAAGGAGTGTTTTCCATGTCAGTGGTGGTTTAGGAGTGTTTCCCTTAAATTCTTGGAGAAATAGATTCCTCTAGTTCACAAAACACCCAGGAAGACTGATTTCTAAAATAGTAGAAAAATGAATCACTAGATTTGAGTGAGCCCCACATCTGAAGGTAAGCAACATCAAGAATGGATTTGTACAGGTTCTGGAGAAGGGAGGATATATTTTATCTTAATGCACATAATTTCATATTTCTCCAAACTGTCTGAAATCAATGCCCACAGCTTTGATAAAGCTGACTTGCATTTTATATTTACAATTCCAGTTTTCCAATTTCAAGGCCAGGTACACCTGAGAGTTAATATACAATAAAAAGGCACATGGACCCAGCTAGTGGAGGCATGAATAATATGCTTAAACCTTTTTTGATTTCTTCAAATATGAGGTGAATTTATTGGTACAGTGTGTCTATGGCAATTCTTAAAACTGTGAATTTATATTTTTATTGTAAATATTAATATAATTAGATATACATGTTCTTTTAAAAATCACAGGAGAGTTTATCATTAATTCTATAATATTTATTAACTTATATAAGAAATTAATGTGAAATATCATTTTCTGTTAGTAGCATGTAATATTAAAAATGGCCACCAGATGGATACCAAAGCCCAGTAAAGGCTATTGTATGCACTTCTCCCACAATCGTGAATATAATGGCTTCCTTTGAAATCAATAGGAGAAAAAATCTGGACAGAGATGAAGAACCACAGTTATCCATATCATCCTTGTGTAGAAACAGGTGATAGCCTGCAGCAATGCTGTAGTTCTGAGTAAGGTGTGAGTAGGACACATCCCACACACCTCATCCCACTCACCATCTCCCGCCTTTCATTAATGTTCTCAGACACAGATATGTGTCTCCTCTGTCTCTCAGATGGGCTATTTAGGTCATGGATTATTTTGTGGGAATCAAATATGCGCCTTTCTTCGACTGAGATTGAACACGCCTAACTGTTCCCACCGAGGCCAACTGACATCCACCTGATATCCTGCACTGAGACCGACCTCACTGACCCAAACTGTAAGGAACCACTTGGCCTGAAAGGTCTTTGTTCCCCTCTGAGTAGTCTGCCACGCTGGCATGTGTCAACATGAAATAACATCTCTTAGTGTATACTTTTCTACTGATGAATACATTTGAGATTTGTTGGTGCTAGGGTTCAACTGTTCTTGTACATTTAAAGTAAGTTTGGAAACACATTACCATTGGTGATGGATATATACTGTATACAAACTGCACAACCTATACTGAATGTGTGAATATGAATAAATTCTAATAAAAACTCAATGTACTTGCAGCAGCTATAACTAATTAGATAATCATAACTGCACCTATAGCTATAACTGTATAGATTTGAAATAGTAGGAGTTACCACAGCAAAAGTGATTACTCAATCTTTATGGTGCCTATTTCACACTTTCATATGCTATTTCCTTGGCCAGGAATCTTGCACTGAAAAAATTAAGATAAATACTTGAAGATGTTGTGTGGCTATCCATCTGCAGCTAAAACAACATCATTCATTGCTCCACTTGTGTTTGAAAAAGTGATGTTAACTAATTGGTATCAATATTATTCCAATTGACCCCAGCATTGATCACTCAGACTGCCTAATTTGTTTTTGCTGCTAGTTCAATTTTAACTGGCATCTATTTGGAAAGGCCCTATCATTTTAAGTACCTCCCAGCAGGTGGCAGCACTGCTACAGAGAAGAACCAAAGAGGACACCAGCAAGAGAATACAAATGAGAAGGTACTTTTTATCAAGAAGCAGTTGCTGTCCTTGTCTCGCACTGACTGCTTCATTCCTTTAAAATATGTCATTTTTAAGTTTCTGGAGTAGTGCTTTTATTTGTAAATGAACACAAGTGAAGGTTTTCAGTCCAGACAGTTGTGGCGATGGGAGGTGCATCTTTTTTCTTGTTGGACAACACACCGGGTCGCCATTTTCCACCCTTGAATTGCTGGAGTCAAAGGGTTAAATCTCAGCATAAGAATAGCAGACATCCTGACTTCAGAAAGCAGTTTTGCACCTGTGTACACTGTATTTACATTGTGTTTATATCAGCAGTAACTCAATATTTTGATGTTAAAATGGGATTGGGCAGTTCATTGATATTTTTTTGTGAATGCTGTTTTGTGAGGATAAACGTCTACAAATAAAGCAGATGAATGTGAATGCCTGCTGCACTGTATTCTCACTCGTGTTTATGTAATTTATGAATTAAGGAGCCCATCTGCAGTAGCAAAGACAGTGAGTTGTCTTTTACTCCCTGACAGCGGTCTCTGTGTCCATAGCTGTGAGTCACTGAGCATGCCCATTGCGGCAGTGGGCGTTTCTGAAGGGAGAGTGTCAGGCGGAGTGGCAGGGGCGGGGGGCGAGGGGACGGCTGGGGTGTGAGATGTACCAAGGCGGAGGGGGTTGCGGAGCGTGTAATGGGCAGAGGGGGGACGGGGAACGGGGGTCGGGGACAGATGTGCGGGGCAGCTGTGTGCCAGTCCGAGAGAGGTCCGCTCGGCGGAGCCGGGACACAGGCATTCTCAGTCTAAACTGATGACTTTAAACAGGACGTCCTATGACGGTGCAGGCGCTGAGTGTCCCCGGGTGCCACAGGAAGCTGCCACAGCAGTGCCTGCTAATGTATCTACCCCCCTCTGCTTTGGTTATTTCAGAGGTGAAGCTTTATTCCAAATACACAGTGGGCATGCTGTTCGAGGCTGGCCATTATATATCTCAGCTATTGTCTCTTTAAAATACATGGAGCGTGATGTCATGATAGCATGGGGCTTATTTAGAAAAGACATTCATGAAAAAACATCCATTTTGTAAATATCATGGTAAATAATTGTATCAAAAATAAATGTAATATGAATTGTTTCTGTTCAGCCCAATGGTGTCATGATATCATACCCATTATAAATCTCTACTATGATGTCTTTAAACATACTAACTGATGACACTGGGCATAATATTATATATAAACAGAAACATGGATATAAAATATGATAGAAGCTCCTCACACTACATGTACATTTGATAGAATTATACGTAATGATACTTCCAAACTGATTGTTCTTTCAAAGTATACTCTATTAAAAATATATTACCCCCTTCAAAAATCCCACACTAATTCATTCTGAACCTCCTGTGTCTTTTCATCACATTTATGAGACATTTTTTATATAATAGTTTTTCAAGTTATTAATTTAAGCCATATCCACATGTAAATGGAACAGATGTTCCAGTGCAAAAATGTGTTATAATGAAACACTAAACATTTCCTATATTGGCAATATGTCACATTTTACTTTTAACCTTATCTAATCTTTATTAATCATCCTGGCAACAAACTGAATTTTGTCATTGTTTTGACTGGCACAGTTCAGATTTCTCTCTTTCCCCATTAAATGAGATCAGGAATCCTTAGCTCCTGCATGGTCTAAGACCAGTAGCCTATACTATACATAAGATCTTGGATTGTGTTGTTTGCTGTAGCAAGGCAGTATCGCTAGCCAGATATTGTGGTGTGTTCTGCTGAGACAATAACACTAAACAAGTCTGTGATGTATTCTATTAAATGAATGAGACTGGTGTTTCCTAGTGAGACAATGACACTGTGGTGAATTCTGGTGACATAATGAAACTTGAGACAGTAACCCTTTTCAAACATGCATCCTTACCCCCTGAAACTGGATGGAACACTTCAGTTTAGGGGTCATGCTTCAATCAGAGCCAGAGACTGTATTGCAGAGATGTCCATCCACCAATGCCCCCTTAAGACCTAATAATATTTCAGCAAATGTTAATATTTTATGATATTGAGATCAAAGCCATAACATTAATGGATCAAGCTTTCATAAGGTTAGGACAATCTCATCTCTTCCTACTGTCACCATAATATGTGAGCACACTCAAATCTAACAGGTATCTGATCATAACATGGATCAGAGAAGCTATTATTGCCGAGAAGAGTAATATGGCACTGTTACTTGTGAAAGTGTTCAGTAACACAGGTGTATTTTGCTGAGAGAGCAAGACTAGGGAGTGGTGAAAAAGTGAGAATGTGTTGTGCGTTCTGTTCACAACATGACAGTGTGGCTTGTTCCGCTTATGTAATAGTAGTTAGCATAAAATGTAAGTGTGGCATGTTCTTGTGAAAGAATAACTGAATGAAGTATTCTGGTAAGAGCATGGATTATGAGGATGTAAGGATGGCGTGTTGGTGTTCTGGGGGCAGAAGCACCACTGTATCATGTTCTAGTGAGACAAAGACAGTGTGGGCCATCCTTATGAGTGAATAGCAGTGAGGCATGTACTGGTGAGGGTATGCATGTATTTGGTAGAAAAGTGACACTTTAATGTTCTGAGAGGAGCAGGACAGTGTGGTGTTCTCTGGTAAGGGTAGGACAGAAGAAGAAGAACAGCGTGTCGTATTCTGGTGAGCTTAGCAAATGTGAAGTGACTGGGTGACATGTCCCGGTGGTTTAACACTTTGTTGTCTAAATCCTGGGGGCTTATTGAACAGGATTGCCACCCTCTCCGTGTGACACCCCCCCCCACCACACACCCATCCACCCCCACCCACCTCCCTTCAGCAGCCTAAATTCACATTTCAATCTGCTATGTCCCTCCTGTGTCTGTCTCGACTCACAAGACCACGCCCACTCTATCCTCAGTCCGTGTGCACGCATGGAATTACGCCAAGCCATGTGCTGCCACTGCAAACAGGCAATGCATTTACTTAAGACTTGTACTCTGTGAAACGACAGAACTGTACAGAAGAAATTGACACTTTGATGTCTTGGCTGACAGGTGATGACACTCACAGGAAACGGACCCCCGTATGAGACTGCTGACTGCAAACACTCACAGCCTCTCCACACCGGATGCTTATAGCAGCTCCTCTACAAACTCATCCGCTCCGGGAACCAGAGAGGAGCCAGCAAAAGCAGGCCCAGTGTCACACGTTTCACATTTCAGCACGGACATATATTTTTCTTATTTTTATTTATTATACAACAGAGCATGATGAAATCCAGTGTAAAGCCCGGTTTTAGTGTCATTGTAACGGGTCTATTGGAAAAGTGAGAAAGGTATTTTTTGGTTTGATTGTACAGTAGCGTTGCTGTTCTCAAATCAAAGACTGGTTGAATCAGTTTGAGGGAGAAAAGAAAAACATTAATTTCAACCAGCGCAGGCCAAGAGAAATGCCAATGAATCCATGTGATCAGGGACTACTCTCTGTTCTCTGGCTGAGGACCATTTTAATTGAATTAGGATATAATTCTGAGTTAACGCCCCAATGGCTCCACCGGTTGGAGGAGGGGTGAGGGGCTGATAGGGGGTGTAGTCCTGTGTTCAATTCTTCTGGTCACGGCTCTAAAGCCCCCGCTTATACTCTCTGTTGATAGTTTCCCCTGGCCGACGCTCTTTGGCCGGCGCCCCCTCACCCCCTGACACCCCATGGCCTCTATACCCCCCATCCGACAGCCCATTACCACATGAATGGAAGCCTGGAAAGGGCCACTGCGAACTCGGACGCCGACAGAAGGCTGGAGATTTGCAATTCAATCTGCCCCCCACTCGGGACAGGGCTGTCACCGACCTGACAGAGGGGAAGGGGGAAGGGGCCAACACCGCAGCCGAACACAGCTTCAGCATCTTCAGACCTGTGCTTTACTTTGTGTACAATGTATGCTTGAGAGATAGATGACTGACTGCTAGGTTGTTCTTTTATGGAACTTCTTGAATAAATGTTTTTTTTAATTACCTTTTAATTTTACGCATGATATGATTTTTTTCACATATCATATATATACTACTTCCAGACAATTATTAATTAAATTTAAACTGCATCAATACGCAGCCGTTCAATTCCGCTGCATTGGCAAACTGATTACCAGTATAAAACTAAAATGTCATTTCACTCAATCGCCGATCAGTAGAATCAGATGTGAGATTCCTGTGTTCTTGTTTTTTAAGATTTGACTGTTTCCTGCAGATTTGGTGGTTCTCCGGCGTCACGCTGATCTGTTGGGAAAGGCACCGCGAAACTGTTTCCGGCGCTTTCAAAAGTACTTCCTCTTCCCTGAGTCAACATGGCGGCGCCCATAGCATTACACCTGGAGTTCGGGTGGGTACCTTATAGATCTGGGTAATGTTGCTACAGATTGATAGCTTTGTACAATGAAACGCTTCTGCTTTGACTAAACATTATTTGATGGGGAACTAACACACCAGAGCATGCTCACTTACCGCAGTCGTGCAGTGCACGTGTCAGAATAGTAGCAAACTAGCTAGCTGCATAAGTAATATTTATTGCTACTCTAGTATCTAGTTTTTCTTAATTGATGGGAATCGGCTAACTCGATGGCCATCTATTCGATGTTTTCGGCTCTTTTTTTACTTCGCGATTCCTTTTACTTCCACGTATTAGTAAACACCACGTCTGTAATGTGTGTGCATGAGCACTTTGGATGTAGCTGGACAACAGACTGAAATGATTGTTTCTGCCCGGTTGGGGAAGAGGGTGGGGAGTTGCTCATGCAGTTACAAGGACGGACTGAGTAAAACCAGGCAACTGTCATTACAATAGTTGAGAATGTGGAGGCAACAAAGAGCAAAAGGCCAAAACTGATGGACCGTTCACATTCCGGAGGATGGAGACCCTATCTTTTGTATAGAAGTATAGCACAGGGGTTTTCAGTTCACTAGTTTAGTGAACACAGTTATACTAGCTAACTAAAAGAGATTCGAGGGTAATGTGTCAGAAGAGTTCATGTCGATTTGTTGTGAACATCTTTGCTTGAAAATAGATTTTATATTCAGGTCAAGAGAAAGGAGCCCCCTGTTTGTTAAAAGACGTGCAACTTTAACAAAGCATATACGGAAATGTGACATACATTTTAATGATAGAGATGTATTGTGATTTTAGGAATATTTTCAGTTCAACTATAATCACTTGCGCATAAAAATATAATGCATAAGGTCCATAATCACTCACAATCCAGAAAAATCGTTCTTGAAGTTGGTCGTAGGGTACCCTTGTGTCAGCTGTTTGTCTTAATTGCAACCCTGATTTTTATCCATATGTTAGTTTTTCTAAATCATACACTTAGGGCCGGTTTCCCAGACATGGATAAAGCCTAGTTCAAGACTAAAATGCTTTTCAGTGGTGATCTTTATTGAGTTTTTTTTTCTTCTAAATGTAGGACTAAGGTTAATCAATATCCAGGGAAATGGCCCTCACAACTTTGAATTAACTATGTATGAATAGTGATTACCTCTTTTGTCACAGTGTACAGATTATCTCTGCATGAATAAATGTTTCATATTTACATCCCAGCACTTGTAACCAGTCTAACTAGCTCATGATTTCATACTCTTACTGTTCTATATGGCATATTTGTAATTCAGGTGAAGTTAGATTTTTTATTTATTTATGTATTTATTTATTTACTTACTTACTTATTTTACTGTTTTAACTATAGACTGACTAGTTAAAGAGTTGTGGTCCTGATTGCTTGACACCTGGTCATTAAAACAAAATTTCTGTTAGATCCTGCAGAATTCTAAAGAAAAACCCAATGAGTCAAACCCACATTAGGTTTGAACATGTTAAGAAAGCTTGGCAAAAATATTCTAGAGTTTTAGAATCACTGTTAAACCCATACATAGGGCACTAGGGTCTATGCCTCTACTAAATGACCTGGCAAGCTATCCTAAGCACTGTCAATGCTCTTACTGCCTGATGTCAAATAGAAAATTTAACTCAAACTATATCCCTAATTCTGTTAACAGAACTCAGCGTGAAAAATCCTTGCCATCATGTTAAACCCTATTATAAAATAACATGAGCTCAGACCAACCCCCTGGTTTCCTTTAGCTAAACTTGTTTGAAACCTGTCATTGTAACATTTAAATGTCATTATGGGAAACTGTTTAGCGACTGCTATGTGTATTTTTTTCAGGAGGCTCTATAACTTTGTCATAGTCTTACCCAGAAATGAACACCTTACTCTTAAATGTCGTCAAGTATGGCATTTTGTAACTTATATATGTTATAAATCCCAGCACCATGTTGCAATTTTTTTTACTGTAACAAGACGATGCTTTGATTTTGATGAACTCCAATAAACTATTACTTCTATCCTTTTCAGATTGAGCACATTCTAATTTTGCTTCCCCCATTAAATAGTCCTCTCTTAATTCTTATTTCCCCAATACTGCACTTTTAATGTAGGTATATTGAATTTCACCAGGTTTAAATCCACTTTTTATATAATCTGTAAGTCTAAATATTGTGCTAGTAACATACTGTATTGTTTACATCAAGTATATTAAGTACATCTGTTGTAAACTGTAAACCTCAATACATGGGGTATTCCATGCCACCCAGAAATGGAATTGCACTGCTGTGGTTTTCCTTTAGTTCAAACATGATCTTTTTTTTTTTTTTTTCTCTAAGCAATCTTTGATGTTTACTCTTCAGTTGCAATAAATATACATGCAAGTAAAAACTACCAAAAAGGGTGAAGATATTTTCATCCTGATCCTGAAATACAGGTAATGAATAGATAAATGGAAATACCAATGAAGGATTTTTGGTATTATTTGTGGACAGTAAAGTCTGTATCCACACTAGTATACCCAATCAGTTACTGGAAACCTGGTGGGAAAAATAACACCACTCTTTCACAAGGAAGACGGTCACAATGAAAATACAGTCATAAAGTTTCCAAAATGTTTAATAAATGGCCAATTTGGTTGATGTCTGGTGGGTGACGGGGTGAATACGATTAATCATTAACATACAGTAATGACTTATTTAGACTTCTTAGGAGATGAGTGCAACTAAACCATGCATGGGAAATGTAGTCCAAACCATTATGGAACCAGCAGAGGTCTAGGATACAAATGTATTTCAGTGATTCATTATGTAAATGTTTGTCAAATAGCAGGAATGTTACTTTACAGATTGTTTTGAGGCAGTCATTGTTGTCATTTAAAAATTCTTTGTACATGTTTGAATTCATTCAAGTCTTGCAGTTTGATACCTCTCTTTGCCATGCCCCTTAGACCAAATCAGAATTCTGTTTTAATGAAACAAAATTCCAGATTGGAAGATTTCCTGATTTTGGGAATTGGGTCAAAATGACATCTGTACATTATATATTCTTATGTTCTACATGATAGTGCCCAGTATCTTTGCTTCTTGTGAAACATTTTACAATGACCAAACCCTTTTGATCGTTCAAAAAGTATTTTTTTAGATAGCTATTTATTACACCAATGTAAAGAGTGTACCCTTTTTAGTATTTTTTTTAGCTGGTATTTAGAGGAAGACCACTACATATAATAATCTCCAGCACACTGTTAATGGTAATTTCACATTTGTTTATACATAGTTTGTTAAATAATGACCACATCTTTAAACATTTCAATAAGACAATAAACAAATGTGTACTCTGAATGGAATATTCTGTGAATGATGAGGAAGTCAGATGCGAAGTATTATGTAAGGCTTTAATTTTATGTTGCTTTATGTAGGCACTTTTAGTCTTAATACTTCTATGGTACAAATACTTGTTTCTAATTCTTGTTATTTTGTTTTTGGGGTATAATCTGATGCTAATGAAACTTGCTTAATAGTTAATTCCCTTTGCTGCTCCAGCCTCTTTACCTGACCACACAAGTGATCATTTACAATGGGGAGTGAGTAGCAGGGAAACAGATCAGAAATGAACATAAAAGGCAGTCTTTAATCTTTGATCCATACTTGGATGTTCACTGTGAGTATAAAGTAAATGGTTTTTTTTTAATAATGGCAAGTTATATTTTAGTAAGATGTAGTAATTAGTTCTCTGAATCAGCATGATGAAATTCTTGTCTTGCACTTTGTTTTGGACACACACTACCCTGGGTTACACACTTAGGTATGAAGGTATTGGTTTAAGAGTCATGGCAGAATACGAGGAGACTCAAAAATCATGGGGTAATTATTCAGATCTTGCAGTGTATTGCAGTTTCCTGGATTGGTATTATTCCATTCTCTCTGGAAGAATAAAGACAATACATATTAGCTTATAGTTTTTCCCTGATGTAAGAGATTGAGAAGTAATTCTTCTTACTTTGTCATCTCTTATGAAACACTTTGTTTTGCTTTTGATATACAAGGTCTCTTCAGGCTGAGCATGTAATCAGATTTTACAAATTGATATTTCTTTTTTTTTTTTTTTTTTACTGAAAATTGCTTATGATATCATTTCATGACATCAAAAAGCTTATAACAGCTCTGCAATAAGTCTTAAAAGAAGAGTCTGCAATATAATACTGGTCTTTGTCCTGTGTATGTGGTCAAACCTTTTACTTATAAAAAATAAATTGGTTACTTAACATGTGACTTTAGCACAGAGCTGTAATACTGTACTGTAATGAAGTCAGTCATGGCATAACATTATAGTTTTATACTGAACCGGCTGGTCATCCAGCTGGGAATTGTTGGAAAAATCCAGGTACTTGGTGGATAAATTCTCACATTGAAATTAATAGAGAAGGATTTTTCTCCAGAATGGTAGTAATAGTCTTGACATAAAAGGAGCAGGAGAAAGGAGTAATAGAAGTAGAAAATGGTGCTGCTCGCTTAAGCAGTTTTACTGGCCCTGAACGATTTCTTTATCTAAGAGTAATATATTACAGAGCGTATTGATTAGATTTTGTAGGGCCTTTCTGAGCAGCTCTCTGTGTGTGTCCCTCTTGTATAGATTTGAGTGAATCTCGTGTCTCATTGACTGCAAACTCGTTGACCTCGTGGACACCTAAACAGAAGAGGGTACACAGGAAGTGTGTGTGTGTGTGTGTGTGTGTGTGTGTGTGTGTGTGTGTGTGTGTGTGTGTGTGTGTGTGTGTGTGTGTGTGTGTGTGTGTGAGAATGTGCATTCGAGAGAGAGTTTAGGGACAGGTCTGCTTCAGCACTTGGCCCTATCTAGAGCTGTGGACCAGTGCAGTGGCCAGTCTGTGCACAGATACAGCACGGGCAGCGAGCCAGCAGGGGAATATCTGGAGTACAACTGCACATTCTCCCCGCAATGTGAGCCCTCTTTATGGGCCTCGCACCTGCTGCAACCGCCTCACACTCGCACTCACACTCTCTCTCTCTTGCTCCGTCAGAAGCACAGAGACGAATGCTTGTGTGACTGTGGGAGTCTGACTACATAGCACTGGTCTGTTTACTGTGAGGAGGATGAACATCTGTGTGGTGCCATCGGCCGCCCCTCCACCCTCCCTGCTGCAGGGGTGCTGCAGGACTGCTGCACCTCTCTTCTGCTTCCGCGTCCCCTGATGCCTGGGGCAACACAGAGGGACAGCAGAGTTGTAGACGTCTGAGGTCTGACTAGAGTCGGAGAGTCAAAACTCATAGCATCGGTCACCTGTGATGGGAGCAACCAGACCAGACAAATGAAATGCCTTTATTTGCAACAGTGTCTGACTAGCCTCATGAGCCGGCCTTTTCTTGTACATACTAGCAGACAAACCACCTGCCTGTAAAATCGTTGCTTCATATTGAAGGAACGAGCCCTGTTTATCCAAATTGTCAGTAATATAATATGGTGAATCAAAATTCTCAGGTGATAGGTGCTCCAACACCCAGCTAGTGAAAAGTACTTCAGAAATTTCAAAGCGGAAATGGAAAGCTATCACTGTTTTCCAGGTAATTTAATAAGACTGCAAAATTAAGCCAAGTGCATTCTGTCTGGAGAATGAGACAAGGGTCAATTAACTAGTAGTCAGTGAAAAACCTGTCAAGACAGGTGCAAGCAGGCCTCAAACAGCAAGAAATAAAGGCCCGGGAATACCCTAAGTGGGTGTCAGAGTGTGGGTCTTTTGGATTTGTGCCTGCTGGTGTGCTTGCTCCTTGTCTGGTCCTCATTTCTCCATCCCTTGAATCCTAATCTTTACATCCTGCCTCCAGCACCTCGGTGGAGATTACCCCCCACCATCCCACGCCCGAGCAGTATAACTAAGCCCTCCCAGGACACAGAGCTCAGAGGGGTGGCTCCACATTGCAAGCGGGCGACGCCAAAGGTCATGGTCCAGGGACAGATTAGGTTTTTGGGGGGTGGATGGGGGGGACTCATTCATTTGGAAAGGGCAGCACCCTGACCTTCTCCCATGCTTTGCTGGGGGGAAGCAGGGCATGGGGTCAGATCATTGCACACACCAGGTCTCGTCAGAGAAGCAGATGCAACTCACACCACCATGGTGAATGTGGACCTTGTACATGAATACCCTGGAGGAGGCTAATGGTTATTTGTGTTGTACCACCAAAAAGCTTTAAGATACATCTGGGTTGGTTTTCCCAATGTTCTTTTACAAGGAGGTCTTCCCTACCCATGTAAATTAGAGTCAGAGCAGTGTTTTACTTATATTGAAGAGTAATAAGGTATCTGGATGTAATGATGATATTGAGCAAACATATTTTTTATTTTCATTACTAATCAAAGTAAGTAATAAAGGCTACCTCAGATGTTTTTGCCAAGTCTGTAGAACGCCCCCCAACCCCCAATCTCATTTCAGGCCCCTGGTACCCCATATTTTGGAACTACAGACACAATCACAGAGCTGACCTTTATAAACAGAATTGGCCATTGAGTGCTGAGTTTGTTTTCGAAAAGAACTGGGGACCTCAGAATGGAATAGGCCCATGTTGTTAACACCAGTGAAATCACTTGAGTTCATGAACTTCAAAGATCTCTTTCACATTGATATTCCACATGGCAGTTTTTTTTGTAAGAAATTGAATGGTATTTTACAATAGGATGATCCACAAATGGTTTCATTTTCTCTTATAACCTCCATAGATGGCTCATTTTCTTAAAGTATGTTACTAAATGTTAAGTAGTAGTTGAAATAACACATTGAAAGAAGCAAAAAGTGTGGAAAAGTTTTTCTTTAAAATGTAAAGGTAGAGTAACTCTAGCTTTAAAATGTAAATTACTGAAGCTATGCAGGTGTATTTTTAATAACTGAGCCAATAGAATAGGGGCTGACAGTATGTAAGGGTCAGTCCTCTAAGCAGCCTTGTCTGCCAGTAGTCTGAGGTGTCTGGTTATTCTTATTAAGAATTGTCTTTTTTTTTTTTTCAAGGGCCTGTTTCTGACAGTATTTATTCAGCACAACTAGGCTCTACTGCAGTCTCAGTTTGGCAAATGACATTCGAATAAGGTCAAACATAATTTAACATCTTCATAATTCAGATAGAAATGAGGGGTTTTGTGTTTGTTATTTATGTAATATGGTGCAGTGGAGAGAGAAATCCCTTATGTCTCTCTATGGTTCTTTTTTTTTTTTTCTTTCCTCAGAGGAGGGGCAGAACTGCTGTTTGGCGGCGTGAAGGATCACCAGGTGACACTGCCCGGCCAATCACAGCCCTGTGAGTAGCTCCACCATGAATATCATCATCACGTTCAAAATCTCAGCACTGCTCTTCAGCTCTTGTGCTTGTAACAGATGCTCATCCGTTTTTGCGCCTGTACATTTTTGCAGTACAACAACGCTTTTGCTCTTGTGCTATATTAAACACATTATGGTCAGCAGAGGGCAATCTGAACCCTCACCATCTGAACAGAGGTGGTTATAATGTGATGAAACACTATAAAACATTTCATCTGATGTGCTTTATTTATCTAGATACGCCCATCAAATTCTCTGAACAGGAAATAAGGCAGTGCTCTAGAGGAAATGAGCAGATGTCAAGGGTCCCCTACATGTGAGATTAGAGGAGAGAAGGGAGGGGGGAGAAGTGGTAGATATCTATTTTGGGTTGAATGTTGGATTTGGAAAATGTGCTGGATGGAAGAATGCTCAGTGAAGTGTTGAAATTTCATACCTCGTTATGAAACTCAATAGTAATAAAAACAAAAACTTAATAAAATAATTATTCCTTAAGTAAATCAATTGATATCTTTCTTAAATGCGTCTATATTTCAGTTTAAAAGCTGCATTTCATAAATGTAACTGAATATGTGATTGAAAGTATGTTTGGCATTCATAGACACTGTAGTGAAATCACATGAATCAAATGAAAGTACCTCTGAGTAGTACTTGCAATAAAACTAAATAAATGCTTCTTAGTATATGTTTAAGATGTGATTACTCTTCATATACTGTTTTCAAACTAGCTAGCTGTTGTTTATATCGCTAAAGTGATGATCAAATGCCCAACGAAAGATTTTTTTTTCCTCAGCAGACATTTTTTCAGTAAAAACATTTTGTGGGTTTGACTTGAGTTTCTTTTGGTTTGTAAGTAGAACTGTGCTTTCTTTTGTAGAAAAAAAGTCCTAGTGGTGGTCTTCTACTGACAGGTAAATAAACTGCCAGACATTTTCAATGAATTTGGCATTTCGAGGCTTATTGTTCTCCGTGTGAACATAGTTTAAATTGGTCCATTTTGTTTTTGTAATAACCTGTTTGTGTATTTTGTCATTTCAAATACATCTGTCTAAAATGCATAGCAAAATTCATAGTTGTATACGAAAAAATACATTTATCCCTGAGTGTAACAAATTTGGCCATATCATAGGCTGGAATTCATTGGGTTTGCATAGTTGTCAAGTCCAAAATGCCAAAGCATTTACGAAGGGAATAGAAAGTACAGAAAAGTCAATATAAATGCAAACTGCCATTCTTACCTGCAAGTGGACAGTTCGGTTTGGTTCAGGTACAAATTACCTTCTCTGGTGAAAGCCTCGGGTAGGAGTCCAGGCCAGAGAAAGCATAGTGCTGTGAGAACTGCCGAACTCGGCTTTCTGATTGATACTCGACAGCCCCCTCCCCCAGAACTTTTGAAAGTTATTACTTGCATCTTGCGTACAGAACAATGCTCAACAGACAAGAGCGGTGATGGCTTCATTAGAGCATTGGATCTCTGGGCACCCTCTCTCTTAAAGTGAGGAAGTTGACGGGGGGCATTGCTCTCAGTGGCCTCTTCACCCCATCTGGGGTAAAAGGAAGGCTTTACTGCATTGCAATTTCAGGGACAAAAAGTAGCACAAATCATACCAGAAGAATCCTGCCCCCTCCGTCTTCAGCCCCCCAAACCCCCCCTCCCCCACCGTCCCCCTTGCCCTGTCCCTCCTCCGTCCCCTCTCTGCCACTTTCTGTTTGACCCCTTAGAGCCTGTGTTCACACGCTCCCCTGGACAGCTGTTCAGCCCGGCAAGCCTGCTCTCCTCTGTTCGGCCATCTCTGTCGCTCCGTCACAAATCGGGTTTAAAAAAGCAGCGAGCCCCCCCCTCCTCCGCTCGCCCCCCTCTAACAATGGGCAGCGGCCCCCCCCTCACCCAACATCTGTGAGCACCCCTCTGCCTCTCCATTCTTCCTCTAACTGCTCCATTATTGCCCCCCTTTCACTTGTAAATGCAGCCAGTGATACTGCTGATGGGTCTTTTATCCACATCTCCAGGGTCAGAGGAAAGGTAGGGGTTGGGTTGGTTGGGGGAGCACAGGGACAATTGTGACAAAGAGTTAAATCCTTTTTGTGTGCAATCATTTTGGACGGTTGGCGGGACAAACAACTCTCCCTTTTCGCCTGCATTCCTGCAACCTCCTGGTGGGATAGTGGGGTGGAAGTGAGGCGAGGGACAGCCAATCCCCAGCCTATCCTCCTGGCCCGCTCAGGTTTGCTCTGTCATCAGACTGCCCTGATCTTTGCTGATCCAGGAATCCCTCACTTTGCCTTAGTAAAACCGAATCCAGCCAATGGATCTGTACAGAGCTAGGGAACGCTTCTGACTTTTGAGGAGGGTAAACTCTTTTTGCTCCAGCACCCATTGAGTAATCTGAAGGAACAAACCTTGATAAGACTAAAATGTCCTCAGTCAAGATAGCTAATTACTATTTCTATCAGTTTTTTTATTAGCTGTTGGTTGGGGAGTTAAAGTTCTCATGTAACTTCTCCCTCAAAGATGGGCTAACCCTGGTGAATATGTAGGCAATTGAGACAGAGATAGGATGTATAATGAAAAATAGAACGATCAGAGCGAAAACTTCTAATCTAAGCAGATAGATGTATTTTATATTCTTAATCTACTGTTTTCAGTCCACACCGAGGCCTCAAATTATTAAATTGCTGGGCTGTCCAGAGGTTTTCTTGTCAGCCCTTTCCTCAGTGGTTAACTGGTTTGAATATTTCATGCAGTGAATACTTTTTAATACATGGGCAAACCCCTCAAGAAAGCTGGTGGCATAATATGGCTTTTTTTAATAGGACAGTTTTTGTGATCTGTTGTCGAAGAGTTTTGAAAGTTTGAGAGTCCACTACCCCACTTCCTGTGTTTAGCTTCCCTACTTCCTGTGTTATATGTCCTCAGTATAAAACTTAATAGTAATAAAAACATCGAACATGTAAATAATAATTTTTTAAGTATATCAATTGATATTTTTCTTAAAATGCATCTATATTTCAGTTGAAAAGCTGCATTTCATAAATGTAACTTAATATGTGATTGAAAGTATGTTTGACTTTCGTAGACATTGTAGTCAAATTAACATGAATAAATGAAAGCATCTCTGAATAGTACTTGCAATAAAACAAACAAAATACTTTTCAGTATATGTTAGATGTTAGATAAGATGTGATTACTCTTCACATACTGTTTTTAAAGCTAGTTACCCCACTTCCTGAGTTTAGCTTCCCTACTTCCTGTGTTTGGGCTTGCCTGGGACTGCCTCCTCACCTGAGCGAGCTTTCGCTGCGATTATGACCCCTATTATCAGAGCAGTTTGTGGCAGAGAGTACGATGCGTACTTGCATGGGTGTGGGATACAGATGGTGAATGTGGAAGCAACTGGTTTATTTTTGCTGTGTGAGGAATATGAGGCCAGTTCTTGGTGAAAGATGGATCATAACTAAATCTGGTCTCTGCGGTTGAATCCATACGTATGTCCTTCTTTTAAATGACAGCAAAAGACAGATGTGACATCTGCTCCTTTTTTTTACAGTGGTATTACATAGTTTATACTGGCTGAAAAACACAGAGCATGAACTGGAGTGGAATTGCTTGGTGGAAGCATTTTGTCTTCCTGTGACTTTGAAGCCAAGTGTTTTTCACTCTGCCGTACATGTTTAATTCCTGCTGTTTGAAATGTTTAGCACTTCCAATAGGATACGTATGTGAGAGATCCTAAGTCTTGTGCACACTTGTGTGTTTGTTTCTCCATGTAAGGGTTCATACGGTTCGTCATTCATGTATTCATGTGTGTGTGTGTGTGTGCGCACATGTGTGAGTGGTATGTTTTTACGTGTGCATGCGTGTGTTTGTCTGCATGAATGTGTGTGTGTGTCCATCCATCCGCCCGCCTCGCCCGCCCGTGCGTGAGTGTGGACGTGTTTGTGGTTAAAGGGGTGGTTTGGTTCTGCTCTCCAGTCTCCTGTTGGGAGCAGTGACTGATATGTGTTATTTTAGCTTCACTCATGACCTCGGCGAAACCACCGCACACAACAAGGGGGTCATCATCATGGCAGTGGAGTCTCCACGACAACCTGAGCACAAAAGGTGACCGATAGGGAGAATGTGGGGAGGGGGACAGGCTAGGGTGCAGTGGACGACCTTGACGGGCCGCTGGACCCCATGCTCAATGATGAACAAGCAACCAGGGTTGCGAGGGGTTCGGACCGTTACCCTTCGTGGGTGACATGGGAGTGCAGAAATAATCCCTGCCATAGTCCCGGCCTTTCATTTCAACCTCTGAGTGATTGATGACCCGGCCAGACCCCCACCGCCAAAAAGTGCCCACCCCCCACGCCATACAAACCTTCCTTCTCTGAACCTCAGGAAGATGAATGACTGAGTTCCCCCGCAAATAACGCCAATGATGATAATAATGCAAAAAAGAGCGCTTTGGAGTCACTGCGCAGACACTCGCTCCCTCCCACGCAGAAAAATCCCAGCATGCACCTGGCAGCGGTGACGCACTCTTGTTCTCTGCCCCACCCACACCGCCCTGAGCTCATCAGGCATGCAGGACGTCACAGTGGAAGGCACAAAGGGATCAGGAAAGCCCCCCCCCCCACCTCGTAGGTCTTATAAGGGGATATCTGCAGTTTGACTTTGCATTTGGAAGTTACTACATAAGGAAATGAAGAAACCGGAGTGATTGCTTCTGTTTTTAGCCCTGTCATTGTGTAAGTCAATATTAATTGCTTTGCACCGCACAGAAGTGAGCATCATTCTTCTTTATAGGTTTGGAGAGTACAGTCTCAGCTGCTGGAAGCGAGGGCGATCGTTACAGAAGAGAAGAGCTTGACAACCATCCAATTAACCTGAGACAGCGTCTCTGACTTCCCCCTTCAGAAATAAACCCAAACTGCGCGTTTGTGTTCGTAACTCTACGACACATATATCCCATAGGTTGATCATCTGTGGAAGTTTGAGAATATAACATTTTAACCCCGCTATGTATTTCATGTTTTTCTGTGTCATTTCCTCCTGTCTAGGCTCATTTCGCACAGCAACTCCATTTTGAGAATCGCCCGGCAGAGGTGATGTAAGCAGCCCTGTTTTTGAAATGCGATTCCCCCACCACCACCTCCCCAGAATAGACCTCCCTGTACATATAGCTGCGCATATATAGATAGGTCCTCTGCCTCATGGGTTATGATGAGATTTAATGTGCCCATGCACACATACGCTCACATTCAAGCACGTACACATTCACATACAGGCACGTACATTATGATATAGTACAGTACACTTCATAAAACCATTCCAGCCCATACTGTGGAATCGCGTATCTCTATAGACCCCGAGTCACACGCATCCTGATGAAACGCTGCTTTTATTTCTCCCCGTTTATAAGGAACGCTCGGCTTCCGAGCGACAAAACATGGAGGCTTGCTCAGACAGGTTCGAGTTCTCAGTGTCGAGCGGTTACCCGCCAGTGCTGAGGGTGAGGGGGAGTCAGAGACAAGAGAACACGACTTCACGTTGACCTGTTATGTGAGTGAACATGGCTCCTCTGCAGCCTGGCTGCTCCTTTTGTGCGCATCATTCATGCAGAGACACCAGAAATGACTGCCAGGAACCACTGTAGCTGCAGCAGCGTCTACTGGAATTCATATGTAATGTCTGGGCATCGGATCTTCAGCGCGTCAAACGCGCGAGCCTACATTTGGAAACGGGAATAACAGTCAGCCAGGATAAACGAACATCATCCTCCTGTTTGTCAGTTCTCAACAATTGAAATGGTGACAAATGAGCCTTTGTTTAATTAGCGATGTTGATGACATCATTGTGTTTTAATGTGAAAGTGGTGTGTGTGTGCGTGCCCGTGTGTGTGTTAGAGACTTGAGCATATGAATAGAATGAACAATAGTGTGTGGTGGAGTTGAACGGACAGCTCATAGCAAAACAAGTCACTGAAAACAAAGAGAAGAGTCCCTCTATCGCCGTGCAGGGAGGTATGTTTCGGGGAGGGGGGAAGCTCTGGTGGGTCACTGTGTTGGTGCTGGGTCAGCGTTTTGGTGACCAGACCAGGGTGGCCTGGGCATTTTTCCCATCAGTCATTTCGAATGGCTCATCCTTGGTGGGAGAATACTGTAAGCTCGGCACCATGCACCGCACACATTCACACATGCACCTAACAGACATACAGGACTAGCTCTTCTGCTTAGAATCAGTTGAGTCAGGTGGAGACCGCATCTCCTCGTTTCCTTTCCTGTTTCTTTCTTACACTCTCTCTCTCACTCTCATTCTCTCTCTCTCTCCCTCCCTCCCCCTCCCTCCCTCCCTCCCTTCCTCCCTCCATACCACTGAGGAACAAACTGGCTGGATCCGGCAGCAGAGGCTGGTTGATGGCGGGTTGGGGGCAGGGGTGTAGGATACGGGCGGCGGTAATCCCAGTCTTGGTCTTTCCTGCCATCAGAAGGCATTGCGTTCTGCGTACGTCTGAGGGGAAATCCTCAGAAATTCACACAAACAACACACACAAGAAGCTATGCACACACATGCACATACATACACTGGAGCCACCGGCAAAAACGTAAATGAACGAACGCCAGGGATGCTGTCATCCCAAAATGCATCGACACATCGCAAAGAAAGACAATTGGACAATGCGAGCACTGGCGGCTGCCCGACATTTGAACCTTTGTCATGGGTTGACTTTTGGCCCCCATTGTGAATGTGCAGCTAAATCACAGAGAGCCGAAGAGCAACTAGTGCCTCTGAAAAATTTTAACCAGGGGAAATGCGTCATCGCACGAACTATACATTTCAGTCATCTATGTGTCATTTTGTGTTTGCTAGACATATCCAGTGCTATTTGTGTGTGTATTTCTCAAATATTTTTTATCATCCAAAATCAAATTGAATGTTACCTCCCATTTCAGATATGTTGCATAACAGAGGTTGGGTAAAATATTGATGCCTTGTTTTAATGAATTGTTTCAGATGTGTCATTGTACATGACATCTTTCAAAATTGAGGCTTTTTGGAAGACACCACTTTTTTCAAGACACCGCTTCTCAGCCTATGTTTCATTAGTCATTTGTACAAAACCACACAGTTTCATTTTTTTGCATTTTTTCAATCATTTTTCCTCTCCATGGTGTTCCTCTGCATGAAATTCAGTAGTGGTACTGGTTCCACACAGATGGACAATTTTGAAATAACATAAACCTTTTTTATTGTATTTATTTACATCCTATTTTGCTCTTTTAAAATATTGTTTTGTTTATTATCCTCCTAAAACGATTGGGCAGTGTTACTGTGTGTGGAACATTAAGCGAGTAGACTCCATTTGTCTGGCTTTGAAAGAGCAGAGTGAAGTGGAGAGCAGTCTCTTGGCGGCCGTTTGAGGTGGAATAGGTGGCCTTGAGGTGTCACGAGGGTCCTGCTCCGCTCTTGTCAGCCTGGGGTGAGGTACAGCAAGGTGCTCCATGTGACAACTCGGTGACACCCTGAGTGCCTGCCTGAACCCTGTGTTTTTGTGTGTGTGTGTGTATTCCAGGGGACATGAAACAGCTGCTGGTCTGGATCAGAGGGAATCTGCTGAAGGAGAGGCCCGAGCTGTTTGTGCAGGGAGACACAGTGTGAGTATTGGGGTCCTGAGTCCCGAGCATGGTCAGGCCTGCAACCTGCTATGCGAATGTAGCTATTACGAAACAGCAACCACGGGCTTGTGCACTGTCACTTGTACTTTGACTGCACTTGTTCATGTGCCCCCCCCATGTCCCACTCGAGAGACGAGGAAGTGGGGGTGTGGTTGAGGGCACATGGGAGTGCTTGGGGGCTATGTAAACTGCAGAGAGGAAGGGAAATGGGGGCTGCAGGAGTGGGGTGAGTCTTTTGGATGGGTGGACTGGGTGTGCTTACTCAGTACGCTAGATGGGGGGTTGGCGGTGGCTTCCTGTGGGGTCCATAGGGGATCGACTCCCCCTTTCACTTCGGCCAAAAGCTGGTGTTGCATGGCTGGTTTTTGAGCGTCGATCGGTGCACTCAAGCGAAGAATGGACAACATGATAAAATCTGCAGCGTGCGATACTGTTCGACACTTTACAGGGACGGAAGCTGTCAGGTGATATGTTTAGGTGTGTGTATTCAGGGGCTGTGCAGATCTCGGGGTACACTGACCCACTGACCAGGGGGGCTGTTTATAGCTGAATGCAGTTTTTGTGCTTGCCGTAGCGCTTCTAAACAAGTAAAAATGTCATAGGATTAGGTTTGCAATGCCTTAAATGTCACAACTAATAGGGTCAGGGGAAGACGCGCAGATATTTCTTTTTTTTTTTTTGCAGGGGCTTTAAAAGCAAATATGAAACAGTGGATGAGTTTTTCCCGCTTAAACTGCACTCGGCTAATAAAACGGACAGAAGCAGCCTGCTAATGTATTGTTCTTCTGAATGGTGCGGCTCTCACACCGTGTGCCTCGAAAAAGATGTGTATAACGGCACAGTCCAACTCAAACGCTGTCACCAGACAGTGCCTGTGTCTGCAAATGCACCCAGTGCTCAGACATGATACCCCATGATTAATACTGTTTTCCTGTTCTCTTGAAGCCCTGTCAGGGCTACAACAGGGCATGCATGAAAACATTCATATGCAAATACATACACACAAACACACACTAGTAAAACAGGCAACAGAAATTAAAATACTGCTGATCATTTCAAGTAATTCATAATTTAATTAATACATTAATAAATTAATTCAAATTAAGTAATTACCATGCATTCACTATAATACACTAAGCACCAGGATGGTACTTTGTGTATGTGTTTATATATTTATCCATTTAGTTATTTATATATTTACTTGTGTATTTATTTACTTATTAATTTCAAACACAGAATATGACCAGGACCCAAAATATCGAGCGCATGTTATGTGATTATTTATAATGCTGTCCTTACTCACAAAGCAACAGTGATTTTATTGTATGTTTTATTCTCATTATTGCACTGTTATCCTGTCTGTATTATTGTAAAATGTATGTTATCATATACATTACTGTTAAGCCTGGATTGGTATCACCAGCTGAAATGAATGGCACATGAACTACATAATGTCTTTATAAGGACTTCAGGGGGTGTATATGATGCCATAAACTGGTCTGAATATTCATTAGTGTTCGCTGGATGTATATGGAATATATATGTATATGGGTAAATGGAACATTTTATCTGTATATATGAAGGTTTGAGGGGCATGACAATAGTGCCTTCTTTAAGTTACCCTAAATTTGTGAACCAGAGTATTTAATATTTTATGTATATTGTTTGTCTGTGTACTCAACTCTACTGATTTTTTTTATTGTATGGTGTTTGTTTTATGCAAATGTATGAAATTATCCGCCAAAATGTGAAATGCAAAAGTGGTATTTGCATAGATTATTTCATACTCGCGTAGATGCTATCTGGGCAAAATAAGATCCACTTCGAGTAAACTATTGTTTTTGTGCTTTCTATAGGCGGCCTGGGATTCTGGTCTTGATCAATGATGCAGACTGGGAATTGATGGTATGTAAGCTCTTTAGTCTGGGGTGAAGCACTTGGGGTGACCTGGTTCATACACCCTCTGTCATGTTAGTGTGGTGAGATGGGGTGTAGTGGGGGGCAGCTTCAGTTTGTTGATTTAATTATCATTTGTAAGTTAGGAACCATTTCTAGAAAATGTCTGTATTTTCTGAGTGTATATATGATTGACATGAATCGTGGAAGTGGATAAAGGAACAGACCGTTAAACCCATAAATAATAAATAATGGGGAACAGCATTCATATTCAAAGCAGTTTTGTCTGGAGTGGTTGCTTTGTAAATATTTGGTACAACCAAGCAAACACCATTCGCAAAGTAAGGCTTTGTCTCTACATGTTTCAGCATTACATGATCTGTGAATATAACATGGGTCTGTGCATAGGATCACTAGATGTCCGTGATAAAGAACACATACACGTGTCCGTGTGTCCAAATGTGTTTACGCTAATTCTCTTGCATGTGTTTCCCCCTCAAGGGAGAGCTAAGCTATGAGCTTCAGGACCAGGACAACGTGGTGTTCATCTCTACTCTGCACGGCGGGTAGAAGTGACTGAGGCCTAGCGGATGGATGAGGACCACTGCTGGTTCCATTATCACAGTTCAGCATAAACCTCCTGACAGACCACTCAAGATGTACTAGTAACATGCTCCATCCAATAACAGGATACAAAAGAAAAGCACAACTGTGCAATCAATGAAACTTTAATTCTGGAGACTTAACATTCACAGATGAACATTATACAAGAAAATAAAAGCCAATCCAATAGTGCAACAGATACAATGATTTAACCCCCATAGATGTGGTACATTCTGTGGGGACATCTTGTATTGCTGAAAAGCCAAGAAGATGCCGGAAGATTATGATTTTTTTATGTACCAACTTTCTGTCACTAGTCAATGTGTGTTTACATTTTTTCTATTTTTTGTTATGGAATGAAATGTCTGATTAAAGTGTAAATGTTGTTTCAGTCAAATATATTTAAGTAAACTGACATTTTTTCTTCTTATGTTCAAAACATTTATGAATGCAAACTTTTATTTAATCTCAAACTGGTGAAAAACACAGAGCCTCTTAGGCTAAACAAGATTATTTATTGACATATTTTTAAAAGCATGTACTCATATGACAGCAGTGTGAATGAAATTAAGTGGGAAAATGTTGTGTATCTAATATTGATATTCAATAAGTCAAATTCTGTGGGCAGACATTGTATGTGTATGCCTTTTCAGTAACATAGCCTTTCTGCTACACTGAATTTTAAGGAAACTGGTTGGTAAAGCTCCATTACATTGGCTAGTTAGACAAACAGTGGTACAGTTGCACGTGCCTGAGGTAAACAGATTTGATAAAATACATGTTAAGATTCCTTATCTCATATATGGCCAAGTGCTTGTAAACTACTGTATGCTTCACATTCATTTATGCCTTAGAGAATAGTACTGATTATGATTTTGCAGTTAGTGCAGCCTACTTTAAAGACGGTTTCCTTGGTGTACCTAGAATATTTAAACAACCTACATGAGCACGACGGGAGGTCGCCGTTCCGCCTCAGGCACTGCCCTTAGCCAAGCGTGCAGCGACCGTAGAGTACTCGATTTTGCGACAGGAAACTGTCTGATAATAGTCACCATAATGCAAATGCAAATAAGACCGCAAGAGCTAGAAATGTGCTGTCAGTAATTGAACTGCAAGTTGAGTGTCATGTGTGTGGCGAGAAGGAAACGCATTCAAAAAGCGACAGAAAAGGGCACACATTTCCCCAGTGGCGTGACCTGGTGGAAGGGCAAGAGTCAATTTCATCTGAAAATGTGGGGTAATTGTAATTCTTACCAAAATGGAAATTCTCTCTGTTTTTGCTATACGCAGTATAACGAATCACGGCGCGACCAGTCGTGATTTTCTTTGTCACCTATTTTGGGTTACAAAAACATATTTCTAGGGTATACTGTTTGTATATTAAGTTTTGTTTCATTAAACAGCTAGCGTGTCATTGAATTTATCATAGAAATAGCTTAGCCAGAAAGACAACACGTTTTCATTGTTATGACACTTGAGTTTTCACACGGAAGAATATACGAAAATTTCCGAAAAGTAGCATAATAATTCAAAACATTCTACGTTTTTTCAAGGAGTTTTACCATGCAAGAGGATTTTATCCGTTAAAATACGCATATTTGGAGAAAAAAAAACCTTAACATGTTTTCCTTATTTGAAATGTATTTTATCTGTATTTTTATTGAGATCTTGATATAATGAAATCGTAGAAACACATTATGAACAATAAGTAGCTTTTGGGAGGATTCGAACAGCCGCAAAACTTTTGGTTGTAGCCAGGATATGGTAGGAAAACGAATTTTTCAATTACGCAAGGCTGTATCGCTTTCAACGCAAACACATTTGTGTCTGTCAAGTGCATCTTTTTTCCACTTTAAGGTCCTCATAGCCGGGAATTTAGGGGCATTTGCCATATCTAAACTATAGAATTATATTAACTGAAACTGATCAGGAGAGGAGAAATTAGACACTGTTTTAACCACATGCCAAACATATTCATGTGTATCTGTTAAGTAACTGGTAAAAGAACAACATGATTCGTAAAAAGTATCCGAACCCTAACTGGACTGAACATATGTCACGTGACTAGAAACATGATCCAATATTTAATACTGTACTTATGTTTAAATACTGAAGAAAATGCTTAAACAACAAAATGATACACATGTGTTTGTATACCTATTAAATAGGTGATTGGATAAGATTAATATGACTTCTAAAACAGCATACACAGAAGCCGTGACTAGACGGGAAAAATGGCAATACGTTTTGTGATGGAAATATGACGTCACGTGACTTAACACCTGGAGGCACAAAATAAAGTTGTTGTATTTCTATTACAAAATAAGATAACCCAATTGACAAATCCATATTAAATGTAAAAGTCTGTAACAGTCTCTAAGTTTAATTTTTAAAACTGAATTGTTAATATGATTGCGTGAACATAAGTATGTCCCCTATAGAAGTGCATGTAACCTGCTGTAGGGTAATATCCCCTCACATAAACTACGACATCTTGATTCTTATTCTATGACTCATGCATACTCAGCTAGTGATTCCTTACGTAGGCTATAGGGGACATTTTTGTACATGTGTTGAACACGTATATAGATATGTTTAAACAACGGGGGCACATTACCGGCCTGAGACTTGGTAGGTATATACTGGCCATATGGTATAAGGTGACAGAATAGGTCCATATTAGCGGCATATCTTGGATCTGACACACACTCACGCTACAGCGCACCTTCAGTCCCTGCACGTCCCACCCCACTTCCTCGGCTACATTATACATTCCAAACTACCAACATTTGATATTTCGATGCTAAGATGCTGACGACATTATTATTATTATTATTATTATTATTATTATTATTATTATTAAAGCAGAGATTCTACTTTGCCAAGGTATGTAGTTGTTATTGTGCAACCACGCAGGTTACCCGGGTAGTTAGTGGACCCTGTTATACAATTCTGTGTCTTTTTACTGTTGTCTGTTTATCATCTGTGGATTAAAGGAAACCAGCTAGTTGCCCTGGATGTAACATTACTGAGGAACGAATTTTTCCACATTTATATATGCCTATATGGTAATGTATTTGAAAAATACACAATACATGTTCTCACTTCACCTAATTTTGTTCCTGTAAAATCACTCCTGTTTTATTAATTTATTGGGATCATATTATTGTGGGCCATAATGAATTTAAATAGGAAGCGTTGCATGAGATGTAATATTGTGGCTGTTTTATGTCAATATCCAGGTAATCTTTTAAAACTGGATTTAAAATTGTCTCAACCGTAACTTGTGTAATTTTTTAAACATTTTTATTATTATTGATCTAAAGCCTTACAGTAGGCCTACGGTACAGGCTAGTAATCGTAGTAACCCTCTGTTGATTAAGTCTAAAAAGAGAGATTATTTATCCTGCAAAAATGAGGATGAAACCTAGCCTTATGTCTTACTTTGCGTTACAAATATACAGTAGAAATAATTATTATTTTTGTCATTTAGCATATCTACGGTATGGCAATATAGGCTACGTATGACATGCTGTGGTGCAAACTTGTGGCCAAACCAAGTATAGCAGCTTCCCTCCAGGAAAACGTTACCGAAGACCCTAAAGAGCGAAAAGGATCGCCACATTGGAAAGGCACAATCGGCCAATAACGATCCCACGTGAATTTAACTACCGTTCATTTTATGGTCATTTCATTTTGGTTGCATGTCGTGTGCGTATACTGACCCTATTTCTACCAGGACAGGAACCTCATTCGTTTATGTTTCATCCTTGGTAATCAAAATTAACGTAAGGCGGCTCACTTGAGCCTAGCGAATAACAACGGTCCGCCTAACAGACCATACCAGCGCCAATGTCCACTGCTGGGGATTCTCACCAGGCCTAAGAATGAAACGAGTGCGAGCAATGCAAGTACAGGTTCTCATAATATTAGATTTTAATTCATGTCGTCACTGTTACATTTACAGTCACGTCTCAGGTTTTAGGCTATTATGACAACGTTAGATGTTGAAAAACAGACTGATTTTGCACTGCACCATTCTTTTCCGGTTGCATTTATTTTTTTTTTCAAAGGTCATTGAAGCATTGTTTCATACGACCGCAGCTAACATGATACTTTTTACCAAAACGTAAGTACTATTTCCACAAAATGTAAAATAAAGGCACAATAATATCTAGTGCATGAATGATCGTAGTTGTATTAAGAATATTGCAATATGCAGGCCTAGGCCTTACGGTGTAAATGGGCCGTGTACGACTCAAATAGGTTTGCTTTCCCCTGTAGTTTTATGTGCACATGATAATCAAAACGTAAACAAAATTCGTCTTGAAACGTACAAAGAAATTTAAACAGATGTGTAGGCTACTCGTTTTGATCACTGTCATTCTTCTAGGCTGCATCTTAAATCTACTATAGGAAATGGTTAATAAGCGGTGACATTTAGTCATTTAAACATTTCAATTTAGGCCTGTTCCATAGGACCTTAACGATTAAATACCATGCGCAACACATTAACATGTAAGAATGTTTTAACATGTTCAATAACTCATTTTTTCCAGTTCTTCGAAAATACTTTTACGGTTTGTCTGTCGTGATTCCATCCCCAAATTCGTGAAAGTCAGGAATTTTGTTATTCATATCATAATTTTTATTTATAATATTAGTAATACTAACAACAATTACATGATTAAAAGAACCTACGTGTTTGTGTCTGTGCATGCATGCGTGTGTACGGGAACACACAGGCATACTCACAACAAACATCACTGGCCACCATTTCAGGACTCACGTGGTCCAGGTATCAACTTATTAAATTAGAGGAATGTTTGTCCTAACGTTCACAATCGGCCTGCTAGGCTGCACTCTACTGCTTAACTCTCTTCGTCCTTCTGCTTTAGTGTCACTTCAGCTGCTCTGAAATTTGTTCACGACAACTCGTTATAGTGTAATTGTCGATTTAGAGTTAAATGTGTATTACAGGGTGCATTAGCACTGAAAACATTAATTTATAATGTCTTCAATATAGTATTTTTTTTAAGAAAGCGACACTTTATTGAGAAAAAACGCAGGTCACTTTACAGTCATCGATGTTAATTATCAACAATATATACAACTACAAATAAAGACGAACAGATATACTCAGTAACTTAACTGGCTTAAAAAACCAACAATTCGGTCCACGTTGAAGGGAAAACATTTTCCTTAAAAATATGTAGGCTGTAAAATACCTTTCTGATGTCTGCTAGGCCCATTTTACCAACACAGAATAAAATTAACTAAATGAAACAAAAAAATAAAATGAACTGGTGAACAGTAACTGGCTATTCCATAAAACAATATCTGCTAAAATGCAAATCAAGTACATGTACCACAATGTACGAAAAAGTCAGATTGCACTTAATTTGTTATGCAGATACCTTTAAGGTAATTGTCTTCAATCAGCAAGTGCTGAGAACGGCCATTTAGCGTCACTGTGGCAAGAGAGCAATGGAGAGCAGTGGATTTAAAAAAATAATAACAAAAATGAAATATTAACATTATAATCTACAAACAGGCCCACGGTTTATCAGATGGATCGAAATAAGACCAGTGAAATCTTTCCTCACAGTGAACCAATTTGAAATATAATTATATACACTGAAGTCGTGACATACTGATTATATGTTGTGAATACAACTGTGACTTGAGATGACATACGAAAGGTTTGCTGCTGTTGACTACCATTAGCTTAATTTATGTTTCGTATATATTTTTTCTTAAATATTTTATTCTGAGTATTTAATTGCAGCTGTGTTTTTTTCCTATTTTAACTATTGCAATATGCAGATTTTTCTATTAATTATGCTACAAAAGCAGACAAATTCTAAAATAACGAGTAAGCCCACGAAAAAGTAATTTCTTGATAACCAATACGCATACATGTTCCTATACATAAAAAGAATCACATGTTAAGACATCTGCCAATGATATAGCAATTACAGTTAATAAAGTATTCATACATGAAGCAGTTTTTTCATACCTCTTCCCTTTTATTGGCCCTCTTCACCAAATCGCTGCCATCTCATTTGCAACTTTGCTCAGTTTCTAAACAGTTTCTAAAAATCAGCTCGACTGGTTATCCTGTACAAATATAATTAAAAACAACAACTATGGTTATGTATTCCCAACATAAAATACACTGAGAAGGACACCGTACCATTTTGATTAAAAGAAGATGAAAGGGAACCTCCAGCAACAGATGTCCAGGCACAATTCTTGGGTTTTACTAGAAATTGCACAAGAATTGCGTTTGGACAATCAGCTGCTGGGACTCTAGAAAATATCTTCCGCAAAATATATTCAGACAAATTATACAATATATCACTATGCAATATCCATACAGAGTGCACCTGCGTCAAAGCGAATAATTTCTCTGTTCTTGCAAATGCTCTGAATTTCAGTACAACACCGTTACTTCGATTTTTTTCAGTTAGTAAAACATTATGCATATATAAAACAAATATATTTTCACTAAAACCACGCTTGCTTGGATAGTTGTCTCTCAGAGACAGCAAACCACGACCGCATAAATGTGAACTTATAAATTGTAGTTGTTTTTAAAATGGTTCATATTGTAATAGCCTATATTTTAACACAGTTACTTCTGTATCGAATAAAAGAAAGACTTTAACGTACATATGTATAGTAAAACTATCACTGTGTCTATAACTTATCAAAATGTCCGATATCTAGTGGATATATTCTCAGAATATGAGTCAAAAAGTTAATTACACCAATGATTATTCCCTATAATTCTGTCAAATTGAATACTTACTAAAAAGACAATTCTATGCATAATCTAAAGTAGATGTAGTAGATTACTAGGCCTGTACATGCTGTAATTTTTTTAAATTACCATTATTTACAATGTATTAAAATGTTGTTTAAGACAACATATAGGTTTAGGTATCAGCCTGTGATAATTCCCTTTACTCAAAACCTAATCAAACAGAAGCAAACTTAGAAGCACTTTCAAGCATTCCGTCGCTAAAAGGTACTATTCGTCAGCATCTTTGAAGAAACTGTCGAGTGGTTTTTCTCTGCATCAGTTCACGAGTCAGGGAAAATACTTTCAAAAATCGACCTGCGAACGAGACGTTCTTCAAAGTCCAGGTTGTCGTTCCGTCTGCTTTTCGCCATTTCTGCACCTGTAAGGCGCATATTCGTATAGTCTCCACATCGCGTCATCGAAAGAGGGAAACAGACTGACTCTTCTCGCAATCTTAAAGATGCAGCAATTAAAAGCAATGGTCCTCAGAAGAGAATACTATGCCTTACTATTGAAATGTAAGAAGACAGGAGGAAAATTGTGGCTTTAGAAACACTGACGAAAACGCGCGGTCCTGTACGCTCTTCTCTCCTTCCTCACGTCGTGCGCTGTATCCTCAGTCTAATGCTCGCAGAAAAATGGTAAGACGTGAAAAGGGGAATGAGAGGAGTAGCTCTAGAGCTCGCAGACCCCAGCGTTGACTTGATGGGACGACTATTTAGGAATGGCACTGGCTAGATCTCTCCTCCGAAGGCTTTTCTTAGGCACCTCTAACAATAACGGTGTTGCCGAGGAGGACGGCAAGAGGGAGTGGAGATGATCCTCGCTTGGTACTGAATTTGAATAACACCACAGGGTGATAAATGTCCATTGTGCTGTAGAAGTAATGAATCTCCACTGTCTCCTATAGCACACAAGCCAGCAGCTGCGAGCGAAGGACCAGCAGCCTCTTAAAGATACAACAGCCCTATTTTCTCTCCACAGCGATGACAATCCATACACTGTTTATTCAGCCCCAAAACGTACTGTCAACACTACATGACGTTTGTTCTGTTCGTTCGTTTTTTGTATCAGAAAAAAAAACTTGTGCAAAGCTGTAACCAGGCACTCAAATATAGAACAGACCCCTCTGAGTATTTCCTGACAAGGAAAACACTATGTAACTTACAAATTATGAGAATTTCATCATTGCATCTGAAGAGTTAAGGAAATCCCTATATAACAACAGCACCGAATAACTAATCACAACTATTATTATTATAATAATTATTATTATTATTTCTTCAGAGGTGCATCCTTAAAGTTGAATGTTAAGACACGTAAAATTAATTAAGAAAAAGATGCAAGTTCTCAAAGTGGATACAGTGTGCAAAAGAAAAATCTACAAATTGTAAATATTACGAATATTTCTGAAAAAAAAAAAAAAAAACGAAAAACTGCTCATAAGCATCAATGAACCCTCAGCCACAATTTCAGGCATTTGTGCCAGAAGCCAAGTTTGCCGTTTACAAAACACAGTTTGATTTTTCACATGTATTTTAGAAGGAGATTATATTATACATTACTTACATAATTTCAGGTCAGATAAATTAAATCAAAAGAGAAAAATAACAGATTGTCAAACATTTCACTCCTTGTCATTCACTGAAACATGTAAAGTTTTTGTGGAAGACCTAAAGGCAGATAGTACCACCTCATCATCATGGTAACATTTTAAACTTTAAAAGGGCTAACTTAAAGAAACCACAAGGAATTAAATAAAGCACATATTTCCACTTCAATTCAAGTGTAATTCCACAAAATCAGTTTAACCGAGTGCAACTAGTTGTATGCAACTGTGTTTTGTCAAATGCAGAATACACTCAGTTTAAAGTGATTTTAAAACGTTTTAAAATTGTCAAGTTTGCCTCCAGAACAATTTTACTTTTCCATTTGGACATAGCATTATTGTATTTATAAATTCGTACAAATGCAGGTTGTCTGAAATTGAGATTAGCTGTCTTTGTCATATATTGAAGGAGTTGGTCTATATATGTGTGAAATCTCTGATATTTATCAGACAGGTGGCTGTAGATACGCAATACAAAGCATAATCTACAATTTACGACTATAAGGGTTTTTGTTGACAGAAATAGTATTTTATAATGATAAGAGGCAGATGAAATACGCAAGATGAATTGTATTACAATGGCCATACATATACAAATAGGAGCGCACGCCATATGAGGGTATTTAGCATGTAGCAGCATGCAATCACGCGAGCATCTCCTAAATGACGGCTATTTGCCCTGTATGCGAATTAAACTGTAAAATGATGCCTCCGTCGCATCTCGCAGCCAAGCTGTTCCGAGGATCTTAATTTCTCTTTGCTCAGTTCTCTCTCTAATAAATCATTTGGTAGCGACCGCCCTCGGGTTTGGGACCTCCTTCTTAAAGCCACCCCTCTTTTTTCATCTGGGTCTCTAAAGGCGAGTTAACCTTTCCTTTACAGGGGGGGATAACTTCCCAGTGCTCGCTTTCATTGCTCATTTGCTCCTTAAAAAGCCAGCCCGCTGCCGCCTTTTCACGTCCGTGTCAGAATAATTTAGAGCGGGAGTCCCTAGATCGCAGGAGATTATGGCGGCGTGATCCTAGTGACGCTTCGACTATAGTTACCCCTTCGAGAATCCAGCTGCAAAAGTCTGTTTTCAGCACACCACCTAGCCGAAAGTTGCGTGAAGTTATCTTGTTGGTTTTATACGTTTTTGCAATCTGCGCTCACGGTGAACATTGTTGCGACTTCCGTTATACGTGCTCTACAACATTAATTGTGGAATGGTCTATAAATGTACAACACACTCTCGACTGAAGGCAGTGTGCATATGGAGTATAAGACAGCGTGTCAGAAGTTCCCTGCAGAGCTGTCCCTCTGCCCCAACCATACTCATTGTGTGGATTGCAAATCAAAGCAAACTTACTGAAGCAATGTCATGATTTTTCAGGCTAATATATCAAAAGCTTACACACCAAATATAGTGCTGCAAAATGAAATAATACAGAGTTATGGAAATATAATTAGAAAAATACAATTTGAATATATCATAACAATATACCTTTATAAAGCAATAAGCATTTGAATAAAGGTATGCATATACACATATTTGAAAATGTACTTGACAGTCTAAAAATGTCCTTTTCTGTCCTACTGTTGCTGGAAAGTTAATTATAACAGAAGTTGTGATGCAGACCAGAGTGGCTGCTGCCAATTGCTGAGGCCGCTGAAATTGAGAGGTTCAAAGCCTGAGGTTCTCACCGACTAGCAGCTCTACAGACTGATTATATGTGAAATAACCAGGCATCCCTTCCAGACACTGTCATATTAAGACTCTAACTCAGGGAAGCTGCAGCAAAGCAATTTCCCTGAAATCATGCCAAATTGTTTGTTCGTCATACAATAGTTTTTATATCACTTTGAATTGCAGTAGTCTAGATCATTGAAATTAAGCTAATATTCATCAACTGAAACAAAATTATGACTGCAGTCAATGCAATTAATTTTTTTCTGAGATTATCAGTTGAACGATAATGATTTCCCATGCAGTTATGTAAAAATATATATATATTAATTATGACAAACTTATAAATTGATTAAATTTCTGATCAATTACATGAATGTGAACGCCTATTGTATTCATAATAATCATAATAATCAGTTTGTTGACATTTTTTAAATGACGTCATAGTCGCAGGCTAGCATATTCATATCAATATTGCTCAATATCCCTTCACCAGAACTAAACAAGTTCAACAGCAGTCTTTTCAATGTATAAACTAAAAATGCAAATGGAAGTTTATTTATTAGCAGATGTTGTTGTCTACAGTAGCATACGAGGCCATTGTCGTAAAAAACATACTTGCATGTCAAAAGATTAAATAAAAACAATTCAGAGATATAAGTTATTGGTTGAATGCTTGGATGCGTCTGCAGTGTGCATGGTCCCACAACATTATTCCTGTGCTGTTAAAACTATTTAGCAACTCCAACAGTGGTGGAAAGTACTACTCCTAATTCTGGCGACTTGAAACACCAACTTCGGAGTGTTTCAGAATTGTGGTGTAATAGTGTAATTTTGTCAGGTAGTATTTGGTAAAATTTGTCATTATGTGGATATTCATGAGTAATGAATATAATTTTCATTGGACTCTTCAATATTTTTGTATATTAATATATTATGTATAATATTTTTGTAAAATATTTCTGAAGTTATACATTCTTTGACAAATTTCTTCTGAATGTTTAGTCTTTATATTACCTGTGAAACATGTTAATGGCACACGTTTTTTGGCATCTGTAGTAGAATCAGAGGACATTCATTCATAAAGAAATAAAAATGAGAAAGAGGGTTAACAGTTCTTTACAAGTTTTGGGTTGCATGTATACAAGTGTTTTATGCATAGTTTAGTGCATTCATATATGATACACTATATACAATATTCCTGGTGTCACATTTGTTTCTTAATAAATGTATCTGTCATAAGCAAGTTACTATATGTCATACCCTATTGGTTAAGAGATGCAATAACTTGCTTGATCTGGTAAATCAACTCAATCTACATCACATAAAAGATGTGTTCTGAAACACAATTTTAAATCAAGACTTAATTTTGCCTTAGTTAAAAATTGCATACATGCGCAGAAGTACAAACCTCGCTCAGTTTAAATTATAAAAATATAGAATGAACACAGATCAGGTATTATAATGCATTTTGGGACATTATGCGTTTTTTTAGAGTCGTGTTAGTTTCCTCTGCTACAGTGTTGAGCATGTATTTAGTGTCTGACAGCCATTTTTCATCCAGTTTCAAACAAGGTTTCAGGTTAGATCAGGGTTTCAGACACCCTCTTAACACCAATTCTTGCTTGCCAGTCTCCATATTTTCAGCCATTTGTGACACAAAAGTGTTGAATTGAAACATTTTCTTGGAACAGAATGGGTAAAACCCTCATCGGGACACAACTAGCCTTGTCTCATTAAGGGTAGGGTGGGTTTAACAATGGTGTCTTAGGTTACCTGTTAATTAGTTCATCTAAACCCCATGTTATTTGCCCACAGGTTGTCAACAGTCACCGGTGAGAAGTGTGCCTTTCCTCTGATGGGGACCCTGACTCCTGCATTACTGAGCTGGCGGCGGTGGATAAAGTTTTCATTGGCACATAGGAGTTCATCAGAGGAGCACACAAGCCTCAGCCGCAGAGTTCTTTGACAGGTGTGGGTGGTTGGGTGGCAAGATGGATGAAAAAAGAAAATATATAGGCTGATTTTCTGATATTGTTGAGAGGATTCTTACTTGGTCTGGGTCATATTTACACTGAATTTTATATGATTCTATCTGATTATTAATTATAGTGGAGGGATATCACTTTTGTACTATATTACCATGATTCTTTAACTGGTGGATACAATATTTTTTTGTCCTCACCTCCATTTTCTCCACAATTTAAAAAGCATGATGACAACTGTTGGCCTCTTCCATCTCTGCGACTGTCATTTTGGGACAGCACCAAACAGCACGACGTCCTGTAAAATGCACCCTGTGACTCACCTACTACAATTGCTGCCCCAGAGGACTATGCAACCAATACAGCTTTTGAGGCAGAATGCAGCTACCTGATCAAACAGATATTTTGCTAGCGAGAAATTAAGTGGTAGAACCTGACCAACTCCTTCGTTGGTATTATTATGGTCAGTGTATTTCATATGGGAGAAAGGCGTGATCACAGTTTGATCTGAACTAATCCACAGACACATCATTGTACAAAAAACAAACTTCTCTGTGGAATGCAATACCCATTAGGCTATGCAGCAGTATGCTTTTGTGTGTGTGTTTGTTTGATTTCTGCAGTGCAGCTTGGTTTTAATTCATTAACAACCATTCACTGATCCTCAGACACGTAGCGTGCAGCTGAGAGAGAGGAAACAATGGGAACTCCAGACCTGCACTACTATTTGGTTAATTTACCCCTACTTTCTGTTGAGAGGACTATAATAGTTTCCCCTTAGGTGGGACAAAATCTCCTAGGATGTCTGTTGTGTGTAATGTCATGGATAATCCACTCTTATGTCCTTCACCTGCTGCGAGTGAACCTTGGCTATACCCTCAAGGAGCATCTCACATTGGGGAAAACGCATGGACCTTCACCACCAACAACAGGTAGACGACAGGGAAGAACAAATATACAGCATATCTACATTTGTGTATGGTTCTAACCATGTCTGTGAATTGTTTTGAATAAATTGACAGGTTTGGACATTGCATTTACTCTACAATTAAATATGTATGTTGGAAAAAATCAACATATCTGTGAACAGAAAATAACCAAGTTGATGTTTTCCTCTGACAACCAAGCCTGGATGAAACACTTAGGTATAAAAACCTCAGGAATTAAGAAAACCCCCAGAAGTTATTAATAATTTAAAAATAAAAATTTGTTTTTCTCTAATATGTCTTGCTCTAGCAATGTCTTAAATATGATTTTATTGCCAACTGAAATTTTGAGTAATTTTTTTTTAATTCTGAGGGATCTGCAGTAGTGTCTTTAAACTTAACTTTCAACTGAACAGTTAATTTATTGCAAGCATTTATACAAAAAGGAATTAGTAAGGTAAATGTGTGTGCTTGTTTTTCTGACCGTACTGTGCTAAAATGTGCTGTAGATGCACACAGGTGTATGTGCATTCACAAGGTCAGCAAAACTAGAGTTGTTTGTGGAAAACAGTGGCCAGGTTCCTGTTCCCAAACACAAAGACAGAAGGAGACATCCATGGCTCCACAGTGCACCCCATTCAAAAATCAATGTTTAACTTAGAGGCTAACAGGAGTCCTAGAGGGAATAAATGAAAGCCACAGGACAGGCAATGAGACCGTCCCGTTGAGGGATGAGAGGGGAGAGGTAACAAAAGAGCAGAGACGTCCTTAAATAAGCATCCCTGTAGAAAGACATCTCAGCCCCGCTGCTTTGTGATGGGAGCCTCCAGTGTGACTGCTCAGGGGTGAGGGTAGAGTGTGGGCCTCAGCCCAATACCCAGCTGTGCCGCTGTACCACAGGGTTTAGTTCCTCTCTCCTGCCCCTTCCCTTGGCCGTGCTCACACAGAGCTCCTCTGATCACCAGGCTAATAGAGATACAGCCAACCCTACAGGCTTCTGCGCAGCCACACTTTGACATTTCCACAAATTTCTGGTGTCATAATTGGTCATAATGTTGAATTGACTGTGTATTTTTGTATCTGTATAAACTCTCACGATATAATGCAATCAAACTATTTGTGGAAAATGTGAAAAATTCCATCGGTCTCGTAAATGGGAGATAAATCTTTCACAGCAAATAAACGTTTTTCATCAGAAGTTAGAGTTAATTTGAACTTGAAAGAAAAGACAAGAATGGAGTATCAGTTCTGGTGAAAAGTGTTCAGCAGTTGTGGGACAAAAGTAGGAATGTGATAGCTTTCCGCTGTTGTATTTAAGCCCTTGCCAAACACTGTATGTAGGACTCAAGGCAGCAGTTACACAACAAAAGCTATGGGTAAAAAAGACTGTACACTCTGAGAATGAAGGGGTTTTTAACTGGATTAAAGGTAAACATAAGAGATTATGACTGAGCTCTCAATATAAAGATGATCTCAAATTCTTACATGAGATGAAAGAAGTCAGTCATTGACTTTGGCTTTCATGGCCCTGTAGCTGAGAGCCCTGCCACCTTCTCATGGTCATGAAATTTTGGTATGAGCAAGTAGCCAACAGCCTGAAACCATAAGACCATATAGAATAATAGGTTTACTCAGATATGACAAGGCTTGCACATTCAGTGCTTTGTAGGTAAGGAGTAGAATTTTGAAGTCTGCACAGAATTTAATAAGGAGCTAGAGAAGAGAGGCAAGGACAGGTGATATATAATCAAATTTTTTGTTTTTGTCAAACTCCTCGAAGCAGTATTCTGGATCAATTGGAAAGTGGACAAAATACAATTTAGGCTGCCAGACAGTAAGGCATTGCAATAATTCAGTCTTGAGGGGAGAAAAGCATGGACACATTTTTCTGCATCTTTGAAAGAAAGGAAGCATTTTGGTTTTGTATTGTTTTTAAGATGAAAAAGGGTGTTTTGCTCACATTTTTACAGCAAGAGACCAGGGTCTTATATTACACCACACCATTTAACCTGTGCTTTTGTACTTACTGAACAGCCATCCACGTTCAGGACAACCCAACCCTGCACAGCAATGACCAAGACTTAGACACATAATTTCTGTGTGACGGACTTTAATAACAAAATTTAACATCCATCAAGGTCTTAATGCCATTAAGGAGTGCTATTACTCTTTCCACTGGTTGGCCTTCCTCTGCATTCACTGTCTTGAATTTCCTGATTACATCAATAAAGTGCATGTATAATTCCTGTCGAATATGCACCTTCCAAGCAAATTAAAATGACAAAATAGTGCTGCATGGTGCATGATTTTATAATGTTCATCTTCCTAGAAAATTACCTGTAGAAATTACAGGAGCGGTGTGAACATCAACACTGGAGGACTCAGCCAGGAGGAGCCATGATATTCTGGTAAAATACTCTCATCTTCTGAGGATGCAATAGAGTGATTATCCCACTAATAATCTTGCAGCATGTGTTTAGCATATTTCCTCAATAGTGGAACATTCTCTGCTCTGATTTCAAGACAGTTGCATATCAGAAGTATATTAGTACAAACATGTGCTGTGTTTTCACATATCCTCCTGACAGGTCCTCAAAAAGAGCCTTCTGGCACTGTGTTTCAAAGATCATGGAAGGAGGTCAGTATAGTCATCTCTCCCTGGCATGAACTTTAACATGTCCAATACCTCAGGATTTCATCTCCACCAAGACAATGAGATGTAGTCATTTATTTCTAAACCAAGACTAAACCATGGTGTCAATGCTGTACATTGGTCAGCGGACTGATGTCAGGGGATTAGTACAGGTGTTTTGAAGGAGCCAACAGTATATACTGTATCTTGGAAACAGAGTTGTTAATTATATTCAAAATAGATTGGCACAGAGAAGGTAGGAGCTTCTCTACAGCTTTTACACACCTATCCAATGTACCCCAATGAGACAGGACAGGTATTTCTTAGGGACTAATTACCATGCTCTTTCATTAGGAGCCATGCCAAGGCAGATAGGACCATCACATTCTCTCCCAGATCCACTCTGTACCTGTGTAATTGTGAACAAACTGATCTTGCTATGAGACCATGTTATAAGGGGTGCAATGAAGCAGTTTTTATACTTGAAATAGAAATGGCCAGATACCCAGCAGATGACATTCAGTACAACTAAATATAAAGTCTTGCATGTTGGAAATAAGGACCTTATACAAAAATACTTCATGGGATTAACAAGCAGAATTTGTTCCATTTGAAAAAGACTGGGAAGTAATAATTGATCAAATCTTAACAGGATATGGGCAGTGTGCTATGGCAGTAAAAAGGCCAACAGGCTGCTGGGAAATATAACAAAACATTTATTATAAACCAAAGGAGGGAACGAGAGGTGGGAGGGATTTAATAGGGGCTTTAGATTTATAAAAATGCTCCATAAGGTGAGCTACAATACATTTTTACAGTGAGGTCAGTCTGTAGTACAAAATGGACATAAATTGAAAGCAGTTAAAAGTAAGTTCTATGCTGATTTATGTTACGCAAAGCATTGTCGGAACATGGAACAGGTCGTTGGGTCATGTAGCTGACATAGAGACACTTGCTGTGTTCAAGTTCAGACTTGATGAAGTACTGGATGCTCTTTAATCTAAATTGTGACCATAGTTGGCCCAAATGGTTTGTTTTTGTCATAACCTGTTCATATTTTCTTAAAAACTGTCCATGCAAACTTTATACTCATTCTGAAACCTTTTATCCTTTTATCTATTTCTTTTGATTAATAGCTGTCAGTTGATACGAAATATAATCGTTTTCCTTTTTGCTTTTTCAATTTCGGGTTACATTTTAGTTTTTCAGAGTGCAAGAGGAATAGTATATAAATATTTTGGCAGTTGTCAAATAGCATGTTGGTTGACAGGAGATACTTTAATTGTTTATAGCTGGTAAAAGGAAGTAGACTATTCAAAAAGTAGTATCAAGTACATAGACCATATTATGTAGGTATATGTAACTATTCCAACCAAAAGAAAATTCAAAATGTTATTAAATTAAATGTGTTTTAACATAATGGCAAAGGTATGGCAAAGATTTCCATAATATCGCATTTGAAGTAAATTTCAGTCATATTTAATTACTTCAATAAGTGTGAGGTTACACATTGAAATTGCAAAACATAAATATCTTCAACAGCTTGTTGCAACATTTTTTTATTTGAGCATGCCATATATTGTTTTATCTCAGCAAGACTCTTGCTTATCTTTTCGTTCTACACAATGTCAAGTGAGGCATTGGGTCCGTAGGGTGTAGGTTTACGTATCCCAGTCGATAGGCTGTTGATTGTTTATTTCCACAGTCTACCTAATGAGTTTCTGGCCCTCATGAGTTAATCATGGATAGAGAGCTGGTAGGTTTACAAAGCCATGCAATTCTGGAGTTGTAGGCTGGGAGCTGGTCAATAGTGGGTTGGACTTGTCAATGCAGTATTTGTGAGCACTAGGGTGCAAGCTGTAGTAATGTCCTGTGTTCACTGTACAGATTTGAGCTCCCTCTTCTTTTTTCCTATGTCATGATCCTAATATATTTTATAGCATAGGTGCGTGTGTATGTGTGTGACAAAGAGGAGCACCATTTTATTCATTCATTGAGCAGTGAGACATTCTGAAGACTAAAGAATCTCAATCCCCAACCTCTGATAAATGAAACATCTCCCAGCAGCCAACCACTGTTATCCGCTGCTAATGTTACTTGTTGCCAATGGCTGTCTTCTGTCAAAACTGGGATATAGATTTTCTTCACATAATTGCAAACTGTAAGTAATTCATGACAACGGCCCTCATGCAAGGTGTCAAATGAAAAACTGAGAGAAAAAAGCTGTCTATGAAGCATTTCTTTCATTGATTTGCTTTTTAACACCAATGACCGCTTACAAGAGGGAGACTGTCATCTCAATGGCTTTTCAATGGGGTCTTCCATCATCATAGTCCATGTTAAGTATCTGGAATATGATTTCACGCATGTGCAGAGAGCAAATACCATTTGAATAGCTATAGTCAATGTCATAATGGGAAGTTTGCAGTTTGCCATTGTGTTTTCTGAATCTGCACATCTTCTCATGTGAATGCATCTCTCACTACAAAATACATTATGTTACAATTTAGAAATCAGCCTGTTTTGTGAAACACATTTGGGACTAGACATGATGTATGGCTCAAGAATGTCATTTGGCATATAGAAGGGGCAGACAAATTAATGGAAACATCAAACAATATATGAATATTTAACTAATGAGTTTGGCTGTACTTTGCCAACAGGAGAGTTTCACTCCTTATTTGACTGCTGTTAATATAGATTTTGAACTGTTTAAAGTAGAACAATGGATAATTCTTCAAAGAGGAAAGTCTCCATGTTTTTTAAAAGAATCAGCAGTTAGAAATCTTCTGAACACTTTACATTCCATTAACTTCCCATAAAGGGTCCATGATGTTTCGTTCTGGTGTTTGTGAAAGCCATGGAAGGTGTTTGACTACATCTTGGTGTTCATTAAACCAATCTTTAATCTGTTCAGCAGTACATGTAGGGATGTGATCATCTTGGAATATGAGAACATCTTGAGGGGACAATGTTTTCACCATAAGGCACAATAGTTTCACATGAAATGGCTTTAAACTTAGACCATGCAGAGTAACAATTAGACATGAATGCCGGTACCATCAGGTCCACCACAGTAACAGTTGACAACATGCAATGTGGCTTTGCCTTTCTCCAGAAATACCTTTCCAGAGGAATGATTAAAAAGTAAAAGATGACTCATAAGACCATACTATTTTTCCAATGCTCAGAAGTCCAGGTTATGTTATAATTTCACCGGGATATGTGTTGATTAAGAGCAATTTCAAAATGGTAGCCCTATCATAAATATCAGCCATCAAAATTTACAAGGCCATGACACACAATTTTTTTTTGTCTTGGTTACAGAAGTGTAGATTCAATTCAGTGGTGATTTTTAAGGCTGTTGTTATAAGATTTTTTTAAACAACTTTCCTCTTAAGTGTCTGTCTGCCCCTATCAGGGAACTCATACCATTGCTCATTTTTCCTGATGATTTCCTTATGTGGAATTATTATGATTTTTGATACTGTTCTCCTGACCCATTCAGTAATTTTGCCATTGATGACTGATGCAATTTGTTCCCTATCTCTTTCAAGATGTTTTAGATCTCTCACTTTCCTGTAGGATCTCTAATGTTAAAGTGGGCATTTTTAATAATACTTTATAGCAGAACCATTTTGGTAATAACTGTCATAAATATGAAATTTGTAGGCTACATGTTTTTTTTGGTGTTTTTATTATTTTGTATACTACATACATTTCACAGACTGTTTTGACTAACTCATGGATAGATACAAGCTTCTCAGTTCTTCTTCCTGCTCATATCTGTGCAGTCCTCATTGTATTATTTGATGCAAGCTGACCTGATACATTCAAACTTTTCTCTGCCATCTGAAATGTTTTAACTGTAATGAAGTTTCAGTAAATTGTCAGATACTATTACAAGTGAATATATAAATACTTCAGTTGAGCATTTCAATTTTGAGAGTAATCATTTTCAGCCTTAATTGGTACACCTCTGGTGTCGTGATGGCTAAAGGAACCATGCGTATTGCCCAGTTTGGTTCCTGCATTCCTTCCATGGTATCAGTGATAATGTGGGCACTCTCATTGACATGGACCTGCTCCCGTTAGAGAGTCATTGAAACAGGGGGAATCCTCACCCAGCCTCCCCTGCTCTCTTACCCCGATTTGTTTCCCTCCCCCTGACTTGAAATGAAAACACATTCTTTCACTGTGGCTGGGTGGTTGCCAGGCAACAGGGAGAGAGAATCGCCGGTGGTGGAGGTTGCATAGTATGTTGGGATTCTCAGTCGCCTTCCCGCCCAAATTTGTCCATGTCCCCATGTGGAACTTTGCACTCTCCAGTCAGCCACCTCAAACATACAATTCTTGCCAGTTCAATTCTACAATTGCACAATGGTGAAAAAGAGTTACAATGTGGGCTACAGGGCCATATCAACTTTAAATAAATAGTTAGTTATGTAAACTATGTAAACTAAAAAAAACATGCATTTTTCTATTTTTTAAAAATCTGCATTTTCCACAGTAGCATTTCACACTTAGAAACCATTTAGTTCTCCCATTATAATTTCATGACCACATAATACCACCATGTCAGGAGTTTTGATGAATGAAGTGCAAGGTTCTTGGCATCTACAAAAAGTGTTTGCTTCTCCTCCAGATGTAGGGAAGTAAGGAAAGTTACTGAAGCTCTGTGACACAATTATAATGTGACATCTGTACTTCCATCCAGATATCACAGCTCCATTCATCCTCCACTCTTCCATAAGTTCCATCCATTTTCCTGGGGTCCCTCAACAGACATAACCTCCCCTGGTAAGTGGACAGAGAAAATGACACATTCTCCTTTTCTCGAAATGAAATGCACACACGTAGATAAAGTTTTGTTTGGTATTTTTGATCATGTAAAGATCCTGTATTATGAAGCTTCCTCTACTAACATGCCCCTCTGTCTCAGAGACAGACAGAAAACTGTGGAATGGAGCTGGAAAAACTAGGTTAGGTATCAGAGGAGGACAAACTTCTTATATTTTCGACTGACACTGTTTGTCTGAGGTGAACAAATTTAAGTGGACAAATGAGCATTTCTGGAACGGAGCGCTGAGTAAGTTGGAATGAATGTGCTTTCGAGCCATGAGTGACAGTTATTGACTCAATGAGGCGTGAGACGTTTGTGTGGGAATGCGGTTATTGATTATTGCTCGGGCTACAGGGTCCGAAGATTTCCCAGAGTGTCACAGCTGGACTCCCAGGGTTCAGACTTTGTAAAGAAAAGGGAAAGGAGGAGGGGCATTGGTGTTGGTGAAAGGGGGGCTCAGATCCCCCATTTCTTTGTGTCCCCTTGCTCTCGGCACATCTGTAGGCCCGGGCAGACCCCCCACCAGGCCTGAGAGAGGGAAGCTCAATCAGGTTGTCCGGGGGAAATCATTCTTGAATAAATGTTTGGCCTCTCGCGCTCAACTGTTCCCCCAGCCTCTGCCCCACCCTGCTGCCCCGAGCCTCTGACCTCTGACCCAGCAGTGAAAAGTTATTGGAACAGCGGGTGAACTCTCTCAGGCCTACCGGTGCAGTGAGGCTGGGAAAGTGCCCTTCTAGGGTGAGGACAGTGGCTGGGGGTGAGTGGGGATGAACGTCTGTCATGAATGGAGATCCCTTTCAGCCAAGGCCCCTGCCCTGTTCGCAAGTGTGCCACTGATTCTATTGTCACCCCGAGTATTGGCCGAAGACAAGGCCTGTACACTTCTAAATTTCATTAGGCCTCCTGCTCTTTCTTGCCCTTCCTTTGACTCTCCATCAGCATCTCTTTCTCTCCTTATTCTTTTCCATCTTTCAGTTTTTGCTGCCTCTTCCCTTTCCTTTAGAAACTCATAAATGCTCTTTTCTCAGCTTATTCTTAGTCCTCATGCATATAGTGAAATCTACACTGTTTTGTTGTAACTCAAAATAGTATAACTCAGGCATTTGATGGTGAATTTGGGAATATATAGATGCATACAGTCAATATATATTTCTTAAAAACATCACGGTAGGAGTAAAGGAGTTACACTGGTGATGTATGCAATGCACAGCCAATCATACAAAACCAGGCTTTGAGGCCTCATCTTTTTTATATATAGGCCTATTTGGACATTTCAGTTTAGATACTACCTTTTTTTAGTCAACATAGCCTATATATCATTTGGCATTTGTTTTATGTGATAAAAATAATTTAAAAGGAACATTACTGAATTGTGAATAACCAGAGACAATAACGGTCTAAGAAAACCCACTGGTTTAGACCATATTTGGCAAAGGTACCGTATCTAGCGGTGTATGGTACTATATAATCATGGCCGGCCCCCTGGTGGACATATGTAGAACCAACCTGAAACAGGCCCTCCCTTCCCTACGGTGTAATTAGGTAACATTTATTTTAGAAGTCTCGGTCAAGTCCTGCAATAACAGGGGAGATGACGTCTACACATAAAGAATGACTTGTGTTTGCATTTCAAGGATTTATTCCCCCATGTTTGCCCATAGCTAGACCTAAATTCTTGAAAATGTAAACCAATGGGCTGAATTAGCTGCCAGCAAAAAGTTAGACAAGCAGATGACATTCTTGACATGAAATGACCCCCTGTTAACGGTTCTGAATAAGATTTGTGTAGTTCACAGCACGTTCCATCTGTTAAGATGCTTTAGATCATATTTTTAGCCACAGAACGTGTATCTGGATTGTACAGTTATTTTTGTACATGAATGTGGGAAGCCACAGAGAAGACAACAGCCAAATGCAGCTAAAAAGTTGGAATTACCCAGCTACCTAATTCACTATTCATTTCAACGAAATTTCCGTCTGAAAGAATCATTTTTAGACTGTCCCTACTATTTAACTTTTCGAAATCTGGTAACTTTATCTTAGCTCCATATATCGTTCAGAATATAGAGGATCGCCTAAGTGGATTCTTAAGGCTAAAGAATTTTTCCACGTAAAAGTTTATCCTCGGTCTACGTGACCGCCAACTTCTCTAATTCGCGACATACACCTAAGGAAATTAAGCAATGAATGGCTTTATTATGTTGAACATCTTACATGTACCCGCGACATTCCTCAAGCATTGTCTGAACATCTTCGTCCAAGAGAGGACTGGAATAGGAAGTTGAAATTTAAAACCTGCAGCGACACACGTCCGCTCTTGGAAAGTGGAGTGGTTTAGAAGGGGGGAAGTTAGGGAAAAGCCCCTTTTCCCAACTGCTGACGCGTACAGCAGCAGAAAGCAAGTTTCTTCAAATGAAAGAGTGGATATAGCAACTTGTCACAATGTTGTTTTGGATTCTCGTTATAGGGGCAATCACAAGAATTGACTGTTACTTTTCGGAAGAGAAGTATCCCGAAGAATCGAAAATGCAGCCGCCTACAGTTGTGATAGCGATTATCGCTCGGAACGCTGCTCACTCGCTGCCATACTATCTTGGAGCATTGGAGAGACTGGACTACCCAAAAAATCGCATTTCGATATGGTAGGTGGCCTGCGAATAGCACGACAAACTATTCAGGGGGTCGGCGATATCCCTTTATGTCATTTGCACGCACACAAAGGTCAATCGTATTTAGATTTAATCTGTTACCCCCCTTCTTCCTCCATTCTCTCATCAGTAATTCTCTCCCATCCCCCAATGTTTTTTAAAAAATGTCTTTTGCCCTGCGGTTATTGCTGGAGCAACCATACCCAGCAACAAGCTTCGTAACTATATTAAAGCAATGTTCTAAAGTCCTGAAATGGGAGATTTAAGAAATGATTGGTGGTACATCTGAAAAAGAGTGAAGAATCACTCCATGGTACATATTTTAAAATCACATTTTTATGTTTCTCTCTTTCTCTACATATATTTACCGCTGGTGTTTATCAAATGAACACTGACAATACACGCAATTTCTACTTAATACTTGAAAGGAATGTTATGCAACAGCTGTTTCATATTTTCCATTAAATTGATCCAGTGCCTGGTTGGCACTGAGTCATTCAGTGAGGAAGCCGAGATCAGGCGATGCTGTGTAGACATCTGCAATGATCATTTGAACCTGTGCCCCCTCGGTCCAGGGCCGCGACAGACCACAATACTGACAACACGACAGCGGTCCTGCGAGAGTGGCTGACTATCATGCAGAAGTTTTACCATTACGTGGAATGGAGACCCATGGACAAACCCACGTGAGTCCTCATTACATGTTCTACCACTACACTTTCATAAAAATGCTCAATCGAATGTCATTGAATCTCAAAATCACAATAAAAGCTTAAAGCCTCGGGGTGCTGTCATTAGAGGTGCAGCTTTCCTTCGATGCCTTTTAAGCACTTTTCTGGAATGGGCCAGCAGGTTTCTGCTTGCCTTTATTCTCACCTGGAGCCACTCATTTGGCAGATTATGCAAACCTCCCTTGACTGTAGTCGTGTCTCACCTGGCCATGCCGGTGCTCTTCTGTAGGTCTTACCCGGGGGAAATGGGGCCCAAGCACTGGACGAACGGCAGGTACGAGTACGTCATGAAGCTCAAGCAGGCGGCGCTCAACTTTGCCAAGAGACGCTGGGCTGACTACATCTTGGTGGGTGCTCATTCTGTCTGACTTCCCTGCTGTCTTTCTGATATCAAGGCCTTTTATTCTCCTACTCTCCTCTGTAAAAGCAGGAAAGAAAAAGGTACCATCACGGAGAAGTGGGTTCGCATTTACTATAAAGCCTTTCCATTTACCAGTAATTTCTTGTGATGTTACCTTTAAATGGTATACCCAATTACTGATGTGAAGTAGTTCTTGGTTGGCCCATATGTCTTTGTTTGTTAGCCCATTAATTGAGCAGGGTCTCTAAAACAGTTAATAGTAGATCCAGACAGAATTTGCTTAAATGGTTGCCTTTCTCACAAGTAAACAATAATTACACCATAGAGCTACAGTAATTACCGCCAAAGGGTGTGGAGACTGTTTGCCACTGTGGGTGGAGAGTGGCTGTATTATAATGGCTGAAAAAATCCCATTTTAAAATGGAAAGGCCACTCAGTTACATACTAACTAAATGATACTTTTAAAAGGCTCCTCAGTGCATTTATATGGTCCTGGGGTGTTATTTTCCTCAGGCTGTATTACTCCAGAAGAGTCTGCAGTTATATCATTTGCTATATTAGGGAGAATTATAGTAAGGTAAGGTAAGGTAAGGACAAGAATTGGGGTGGGGGTTGGGCTGTTCCTGGATTTATGTGTTTTGTGACGGATGACTGAAGAGTCTAACATCTGTCTTCAGTATGCAGACACCGACAACATCCTGACCAACCCAAACACACTCAGCATGCTGGTGGCAGAAAACAAATCTGTCATCGCGCCCATGCTGGACTCCCAAACTGCGTACTCCAACTTCTGGTGCGGCATAACCCCACAGGTAACATACACTACATGCAGTCGCCATCTGTGTGCGGAGTTTAGCCATGACTGCCCATTCCAGTGCAGGTCCCGTCACTGTGTTTCCATTGCCTTTCTCTTAAGGATGAGCCCAGTCAGAACAGATAACCATCACAATACTCTATAATGATAAGTATAAAACTCTTGCATCTACTCCTAAAGACTTGTTTATTGTTAATGTGCATGTCAATCATCACTCAGCACCCGCTTGCCCCCATGATTGACATAAGACAGTTACTGCATTATTGTCAACTATTGTCACTTGTTGCTTCTTGAATGAGAAAAAAAAAACAAAACGAAAAGTGTTCACACCAAAGATTTACTGCTAGTCTGCCTTACTCATCAGAGGAACAACAGATGGAACTCGATGGAAAAAAACTGATGGAAACAAGAAAGCATTTCTTTGCCTTACAAATATTTTATTGTACAAAAGGTGACCTAAAAAGTTATTCTGATGATTTCAATTACATTTGTTGTCATTGGTCTAGCTCAATTTTACAGTAATAATTGCAGTGTAAACTATGCTGCAGATTATTTGGAACAATTACCTTTTAATTATTTTATATTTTATTACTTATTAAAGTTTCTTTCTATGGTGTCCGTTTTGGTGTGAATGACTATATAGGAGAAAGGCATTTGTTTTACTTCAATATGTATATTTGCAATTTATCATATTGTGTATTTGACTTCCTATAATGACTGGCATGATTGCTGTATGTGTATTTTGTAATATTTAAGCTGCTTTCTTGGCCTTGGGCTCTGTTGAAAATGAGATTTTCTGTCCACATTGGCACTACCCTGATAAAATAAAGGTTACATAAAAATAAATGTGCTTTCAGGGATACTACCGCCGCACTGCCGAATATTTCCCCACCAAGCATAGGCATCGGCACGGCTGCTACCCCGTTCCCATGGTGCACTCCACCATACTGCTGGACCTGCGTAAGGAGGGCACCAAGAAGCTGGCCTTCCACCCTCCTCACCAGGACTACTCATGGCCCTTCGATGACATCATCGTCTTCGCCTTCTCCTGCCGCGTCTCAGGTATGGTGCCCCCAGCTGGCTGGCTGTATGTTCTGCTACTGTTGCTAAACAATAGTGCTAACAGTATCTCTTTCTGTCTTGCATCTGGATGCTGGTTTGGTGCCAGAGGTGCAGATGTATCTGTGCAACAAGGAGCGCTATGGCTACCTGAATGTTCCGGCAAAGCCTCACCAGACTGTCGAGGATGACCAGATAAACTTTATTCACGTGCACCTGGAGTCCATGAGTAAGTGTGCATTTTTATGACGCCGGATTTAGTTGTGTGTGTGATTATGATTATGTATGTGTTGTGTGTAGTAAACACTGGTAAGCAAAAGTTCGGTGAAAAGGACAGCCATTTTGAAAGCAGATTCTATGAGCATACTGTGTCATGGTTTTTGGTTCTGAGAAAAGACTGTTAAAAAATTCTGATCTTTGAAATGTTGAGTGAAAGCTGTTTTTTTGTTTTTCAGTTGATGGGCCACCCATGTACCCCTCAAAGTACATACAACTACCTCCTAAACAAAGAGACCTCATGGGCTTTGATGAGGTAAGAGGTTTAATGTGGAAATAATACAGCAACATTTTCAGGTTCTCAATAAATAAAGAGAAGCAACAAATGCCAGAATAGAGCAATCTGCAATGTGCATTAAGGTGTAAGGAATGTAACCAAGTACAGGGTCATATTTGCTCTAAAATCAACATCCATATATTAAATCCATTATGTTGGCTTGCCGTGTATTTAGAGTTGTTAAGTACTCTTAAGAAGTCACTGAGAGCTTTATTGTACCTTACTGTGGAGAGATTTCTGGCTGCCAGCGAGCCAGTCACATGTGCCTCCAGAGAGACATGACAATTTCCATGTTACATAACTGTACGTTTAGAACACAACACACCGCATATAAACAAGTTTGGTGGGGCTCTTGAATCATTAAGTGAAAAAGTGGCCGGCGGTGTACCCGAAAGGACACTCAATAAAATGTTCTTTGACATATCCTAATTTTCACTTACCTGGAGCTTAATTCCATTGGAATTGCTTTTATGCCAATCTACATTTTTGTCAGAAAATTGGCTGTAGTACTATTGCTACAGGCTGTATTCTGCTGACAGCAAGCTGGCACATAAATACCCACCGCGGAGGCTAACGGGTAACAGACATTGCTCCGTTATGGACACCCACCACAGAGGGTTATGGCTAACACTGCTCCATCAGTTAGCATGAGTCCCTTTGTAATCAGGATTTGATGTCACGCTGTTGCTGTGAACCTTCTTTTATACATGGGTGAGTTTATTTTTCTCTACCTGCAACACTTTCTTTGCCACAGATATATCTGATAAACTTGCGCCGGCGTCCAGATAGGCGGGACAGGATGCTGTGGTCTCTCAATGAGTTAGAGATCGACGTCAAGGTGGTGGACGCTGTGGATGGAGGGTAATTCAGCTTTGTCTCTCATAGCACTGTCAAATTCCTTTAGTCAGCGAGGAAAGTGCATACCAAGAGAAAAGCATACACTGCTTTGTGTTTACTATACCTGTGTGTTTCCCTCATCCCGCAGTGCTCTCAACAGCAGCGACATCAAGTTTCTGGGCGTTGACCTCCTTCCGGGTTACTATGACCCCTTCTCTGGCCGCACACTCACCAAGGGTGAGGTCGGCTGCTTCCTCAGCCACTTCTACATCTGGAAGGAGGTGCGGGGTTCTCTTTGTGTGCTACATACATGCTTTCAGGAAGCCATTTTTTTTGGTTGTGTAACATTTTTATAGCCATGTTTTTAGCATAAATCAGAGCGAAGTGAACCGGCAGCCATCCAAAATACCATCAGAGTTCCACATGTAAAATTATATTATAGCTCCTGAAATTCCCTGTGTGATGTTGCGCTATAACTTCCAGCATTCCTTGTATGAGATTATATTATCCTTTCCAGAATTCCTGTTGTGAGATTGCATTATAGCTCCCACAGTTTCCTTTCTCAGATGATATCATTGGTCCCAGAATTTCCTATCATGAATCATTATAGCTAACAGAATTTCTCATTCATATCTTACACTCATGTATGATATAGTATAATAGACCATAGTGAGCTGACATTAGCCATAGACCTTAGATTTCCTGCTGTGAAATGATAGAACACTTTCTTTGCAGATGGTGGACATGCAGCTGGACAAGGCGCTGATCTTTGAGGACGACGTGCGTTTCCAGGGCAACTTCAAGCGGCGGCTACTGCGCCTGATGGAAGAGGTTGAGAAGGTGGAGCTGGACTGGGACATTATGTGAGTGGGGCGGGGCCAAACAATATCAGCCACCTCTTGGGAGCAGACAGTGTGACAGGGATGTTGCCATGGAGACCGTACGGTCTAGTTACTCAGCCGCACATCGTTTTATTTAATTTTTTTTTTTTTTTTTACGAGGTGAAGAGGACCGCTTGGCGGTGGTGCCTCTCTTTGTGTTGCACTGCCCCCTTGTGGCTGATTCTCCCTCCCCTCCCTCTTCTGTCTCCTGCCACAGATACCTGGGCCGGAAGCAGGTGAAACCTGGTGATGAGGAGCCAGTGGAGAACGTGCGGAATCTAGTGGTGGCAGACTACTCCTATTGGACGCTTTCCTACGCCATCTCCCTGCAGGGGGCCCAGAAGCTCCTCAATGCTGAGCCAATCTCTAAGATGCTGCCTGTGGACGAGTTCCTTCCCATTATGTATGACAAACACCCAAAGTAAGTCCAATCAGCACAACCTAGTCAGCTGCGCCTCCACTGTCTAGAGACCTCTGATTTTAGAAATTTTACAAACAGTGGTGTCCTTATCCCAGGTTGCCCTTGTCCTGGTGCCACCGCCCAAGGGCGCCACTCAGTGAAGTCATGATTCAAAAAGCCGCTGTGGTGTGATTGGCTTGGAAAAGCTGAAAGTGTGTCCACGCAAATTGGTACTTTGCTATGTTTCATATTTATAGCCAGAGGAACGGCCTGAAACCAGAGGGCCCTCATGTTCCTTGGTTGCAAAAATCTATAATCTTGGGGTTACATTTGCATTCCAGAAGACTTGTGCTGACTGCCATCTCTAATGCGTATTTCATCTCTCTGGTCCAGAGAGAGGTTTATTAACAACAGCCTTCTGCATTCCAAGTGCGTCCGTTCTTTTTTTTTTTTTTACTTCTCCCGTGAAACACGATGTCTCCTTGCCATTGGTATGGCTTCTCGTGTTGAAGACTTGTCAGGTTGTGATTCTGTAGTTAATCTGGTCTAAAACCTTCTCCCATGGTGCAACCGTGCAGCCACAGCGACAGGGCCAGGAACCACCTAGCCAATGGGAGCTGTGCCCAGAGACAAGTCTGGAAAGCTCACGCATCAGAGCTGTGGAGAACAGAGCGTGTGGAAAACTGGCCCACTGCCCTAGTCCCACTGTGGTCGTAATAGGTTGTGCTTCACTTGTCTAGCCAGCTCGCAGGAATGTGTTCCCTCTTACAGCAGGCACACAGAATTCTGCCCAAATTACTAATCATTGAAAGGAATTTGGTGGTTTTTACATTAAAATCTACAAGGCCTTCTGACATGATGCACATATATTTCCCACTGGATGATGTTGGAACATATTTTTACTGCTTATGATATTAATGTTAAGGATTAAGGCTTGCTAAGTAGGTGTGATTCCATACAGGCTTATTAAGGTGTGAATTCCGCAGTGTGTAAATCAAAACCAGTATATTTTATTTTCTGTAATCTTCTCTTTAATTCCTCTGATTACAGTTCTCCCAGCAAGATGTACTTTTTAGGTCTCCACTGTTTCATATATAAATATTACAGCAATACAGTATAACCCTGCTACGTTGAAATTTTAATTCCATGTCCATGATTGTATAGATAAAAAATTGCGTTTCACTGTACACTCAATGACAGTTGCCAGTTATTTTATGTTTTCAGCTGTACTTAGTGTATTTCCCAGTATTGTATATTGCTAAGACTATTTTACTTTACTAATATAGTAGACATATAGATGACCCAGAAGAAGTCACTGTTCCAATCTTCTGTCCCAATGTTATTTATGAATTTGCTTGACTGGCTTTTCTTACACTTTTTGATGGCTGATTTTTATTTTATTATTTGAAGATGAATGTAATATAATTGATATTTATTGCTCTGTATAAAACATTTTTAAATCCACCACTTAAAAAGAGCCCTTGTCCTGAGCTGGTGTCTTACCTGTGAACTGTTCTTTTGATAGTGAGAAGTACAAGGCCCATTTTCCAAACCGGAACCTTCAGGCATACTCAACACACCCCCTGCTGGTGCAGCCCTGCCACTACGCCGGAGACCCAGAGTGGGTGAGCGACACCGAGACCTCCACTATCTGGGACGACGACTCGGTGCGGACAGACTGGCGCGGGTCCCACAAGACCCTGAAGGGCGCACCCCTGCCCGCGGCGGTGCACGGCACGTATCGCGATGAGCTCTAGGCCCCACGAGATGTGGGAAAACATCGCTTTCGGCGCAAAACAGGAACCTTGGCATAATTTCATCGTCACCACACGAAGAATCTTTTGCTACGTTCCCTGAGCAGACAGGAGCGCTGGGGTCTGTTGACCTGAGCAGGGAGTTCAGCGCCAGCTCTCCAGTGGAATTTGAAAAATCTCCTGATCTTTGCTGCCCCATCCCTCCTTTACATAATCGATGTGCAAGTTTTTGTTCTGACAAGCTATAGGTGCTGTCCATCAGTGTTACCCGGAACCAAGAACCTTCTATCCATAAAGTAAAAGTGTGTGTGAGAGTATGACCAAGCGTATGCATGTACACAATGAGTAAGTGCCTTTCTACCTGCAGCAGAACCAATTCCTTTCTATGTCTTTTTTATTTGTTTGTCTGTATTAAGCTCCTTCTTTGGTGCTCATGTATTAATCTCTTCCTGCATGTAGCACATGTGATTCCTTTTGTGTCCATTTGTTATATTTCATGCTATGTTCACATGTGAATCAGGTCATTCTGATATGTGACCAAACTAGGATTGCTCATGGAGGGGACAACCCCCCACCACCACCCCCAAAGGAATCCACCACCTTTTTTTCAACCAATGAAATTCAGCAACTGGGCAGAGTGGGTGGGCTCTGCCTTACAGCACTGAAGATGGGAGAGACTGGAGCTTAATGCCTCTGCGTAAGGAAGGGCAAGGCTTGTCTCAGCCGGCCCTAAGGGACGGCATCTGGTATCTGCTTACAGATGTAATGAAGACTCTTTACTGTGATGACAATCAAGTAATATTGAGCATATGTCTGCATTCTCTGCATTCTACATACACAAATGGTACCTCTAACGCCTCTGCCTGTACAGCTTTCATTTTATGAATCATAGTTTTTACACTTATTTTACATTAGGGTAGTTTCAGTAGTAGTACCAGTAGTAGCAATTGCATTTTTATTTATTTTCTGATAATTTATTTTGCCGGCTTATCAAGCTCAAATCTTATTTTTGTCACTTTATTATTGTACCAAGTGCAACCATACACAGGAGTACATAAAAATGCCTCCCCCTCTAATAATAAGGTGTTTCTAAAGTTAGTAAAGTTTCTGTTTACTAATTCTTTAGTAGAGTCACTGAAAAGTGCTGTTGTGTAAATTCAGGATTTATTGAGAAATGTTACATGTATTTTAAAAGAATTACCATACTTGAGAAAATTTTTTTTTTATTTGTCTTGATACTATAAACCAATAAACTTGGGCTGAGCGTTTCTGCTTGTGTTTCTGCTTTAGAGTTTGCACCCCATGCGGGTTTGCTAAGCTTCAATCATCTCCATTGTAGGTCTTTTGATATTCTTCTAGGGCAAGGAGTAGCATATTTCTATAAATATACAATCAATAATGATAACATTGAAATTATCATTGTTATATGTAATTATTTATTATATATTACTTTACATTTTTTTTCAAAACTTTCTTCTTAAATCCTGCGTGCATGATGGGATACAGTAACTGATTGGTTCACTGTGTTCTCATGTTTGATTTGTTGGCACATTTGTTAACAATGCATATTTCAAATTCTACACCATTTGTGCCTACACAGAAATCTACAGGTTTCTGCACAGGACACAATCCTTAGCCAACATTTTAGAGCGCTTTCAGTGCTGTAGTACGCCCTCTGCTGTTTGTCAGAAGACCCAGCATCTTGTCAGGAAGAATCAGCTAGCACTGTGTTTTTAATACATACTTGATCACATGAGCTGCATAATATTTGTTGCAGTCGCCCAGAACTGTTGAGCATGCCACAAATAAAGGTCTCATTCAGGCCTGGATGAATTTTTGCAAACCGTGTTTTGGTTGAAATAATTTCATTTAGGTAATAGGCCTCCCCATGCTTTTCTTCATGCTCTTTCTTCAACCATGTTGGGAAACACTGAAGATATAAGTGTATGATATTCCTGAATGATACCAGTGACCATTCTTCCAAATTCCACTGTTTGCACATTTATGTGACGCAATGACTATGGGTTTATCAGTCTATGCCTTCCGTTATAATTTATCTGCAGGCCAGTGTAGGTCACAGATTACATCCCATAAAGACTTTTGCATTCCATGTAGAGGTGCCTGTGTAAGTGGTGTTCCCCACATTCCCCAAATCTTTATATAACTAGTCAGGAAATATCTCCCTTATTTTTCAATTGCCACAGTTCGGATCAGTAGCCGCAACAGTCATTTCAGAGATATGTCATGTGACTGACTGATGTGCAGAACTTCTGTGCAGTACTGATGTGCTTCTGAACCATTTCTGAACCATTACAGAACATTTATGTCTAACATATTGTATTTGGGTTTTAAAATCTAACGTCAGTGCTTTGAATGATTTGTTAATGTACATGACCTTTCATAATGTCAAGATCTGCAACGTATTCCCTGCCCGGTATATATTTTTGTTATATTTTCAGGCTACTCCTTACCATTTGAGGTTTTGCAGTTCCCTGGAACAGTTCATTACAGCCTGGTTCTCAATGTGTTTCTCTTTTTTTTATTCAACTCTGGGTCTTTTTTTTCTTTTCTTCATAATAAATGTCTCTCACAGAATACTCCTGAGACAGGGTGCTGGGGAAAGTATTTTTCATCCATCATTTTGGTGGATGATACCCAAATTCAATTAAACTTACACTAAAGAATGCCTCCTGTCTGCAGGCTTGACCTCTTCCAAGAAATCAATTCTGAAGGCTGGGTGTACCCTGCTATTGATTTGAAATCAGTGTTGGCTGTAATATTTTCTTTATATTTAGGTTTTGGAAAGGCTGATGGCAAAATTGCACAGGACAAGCTTTGCAGCGTTTAATCACTGGTTGATGCTGTGCACAGCCATATTTGTTATCATACTGCATAGTAGTCCACCAGTATTTTGAATGCTTTCGTTATTGCTAACCTCTTTATTTCTTCTGTATTTATTTTTTCCCTTCCCTTTATCCTTGATAGTTACTCTATATGTGACAAAATATTTTCTTACAAAAAAATGTTATGTTCATCTGCTTTATTTGAGAACTAAGATTAAAGATACCTATTTTACTTGTGTAGCAAGGTTGCTGGTCACTGTGTTACAAGTGCTTGAGTAATATAACGCATTTGCGTAAATATTCCACAAGAGGGCAGCATTAATTTGACGAACTTGGGAGGGAGGTGGGAAGGGAGGAAGCAGAAGACAGGCAGACAAGCTGCTTTTGAAGAATATTTCCTTCAAACTTGACCACAAAACCTTGATGACAGTCTCCATTTTGTGATTTAGTGCAGGGATAGCCAAACCAGCATGTGCTGGATTTGCTTGTTACCCTGCACTTAATTGATCAATTAGCATGGTTAATTACACAGTTAATTTCTTTCCTTCAGTTGTTTTTAGTTCAAATTGATTGCTGATTTAAAGAGTAATCTTATCCTGTGCTCTCTGAGACCAGGGATTGCTACCTCTGGTACAGGGTATATTGATGAACACCAGGAGCATCTTGGATGCCATGCATGAATGTCAAAGAGTAAAAATGAAAAATATTCATGTGGATATATAAGGATAAAATAAGTAAAATGCATGTACTAAGACTTGTTTCAGCAAAGCATATACAGACTGTAGCAGTGATTTCACTTTTGTCTTGGGAACCACTGTGTGCTGATTTATTTTGCTGCCAAAATATTGATCATTTAAGGTTACTGAAAATGTGTTGCAGTGCAGTTGAAACTCCCCCTTATATCATTTGCTTTGTTTTTACTATTGTTTGTTGTTTTAATATTCCTGTCTAAATACTTTCTATTTTTAAAATTGTATTGTTGTAGTTTTTTATTCTTTCCTTTCTTCTTATGTGTTGTAAAGCATGCATGAGTAGATAAGTAACAAGTAGTTAATTCAATTTCCTCGTTCCATGCCTGGCCTTCCCCAGCATAAACAAACTTTTCATCTGAGAAACAACCGTCACACATTTCAGTATAAGCACAGTGCTTAAACAGAAATGCAACCAGAGGAAAAGAGTTGTGTCATACGCTAGCAAAAGACTCAGCCAAATGGAGCAAAGATTTATATGTGATAAAGCACTGTTCTCAGCCGTATGGGTCATAGAGGTGTACAGAGATGTCATTATCTGTATCTGTATCTATATCTCTTTAACTAACAAAATTATCTGTCTCTGTATCTGTATTTGGATAGAAGACCGTAAGTGGGCGTGGTTTATACTGGAAGTCACATTAAATCAGGCAAATGTATTTTCTAACCTAATATTCATTGGCAGTGCAATTTTTGTGCTTTCAAAGCATCAATTTGTTTTTATAATGGCATATAATTATGAAATATATTACCACATCCTCATACCATACTTTTCATCTCTCTTTTTTATTTTTATTTTGAACTAAATGAGGAACTGAAAACGATGTTTTATAAATCGAAAGATTCTGTTTTGCATCAGCAATAGAAACTATAGAAAAATGTAGAAAAATAGAAACAGTATTTACCATAAGATATATAAAAATATCCTTCAGCTGAAGAGAATAATCTTAAATCCCAACGATGCAGTGTTTGTGTTCCTTGATGTGTTAACATTACTGCAGTTCACTAGGGAAATGTGAATAACTACTTCACAACAGTAATTACATAACAGCAATACATGAACTTTTTATTTTTCCCCTTCTGAACTAAATTTGGATAGACTGCAAACCATCGGAAACCATCCTCACCTACCTCACAAGCTGAAAGAAAAACTAGAAAAAGTCACCAACGCCTGGATCTCCAACTGGATTCTTGCCACAGAAGGTTAGTCACAACCTTCACTCGAAATAAAATACGGCATAAAAAAAAACAATGTACTGGCACAAAACATGGTAGAACTACACAACTATGTTGCAGAACCCCTCCAGGGAATATTTGAGTTGGCCAGCCCCTCAGACATCTTGAGCATGCCACTGATAATCGGCAGGCCTGTGACTGAAAATATGAAGTAGGTCACAAGGTGCGCCACTCAGACTACATACAGGAACAGAAGCGTTCCAAAACGTTCCTCCCAAGCTGGCGAGGGCTATACCCCATGGTGGACAATCTATCTCTGTTCATTATGTGTTATTTATTGCCTAAAATCCAGCATGATAACAGAAGTACAGACAAGGGGGTCCACATCAATCAGATCTGACCATACACACCATCACCACTCCAGAACAATCAACAGGAAAGCATGCGCCCCCAATGACACACGACATCACCTCACCAAAAAAATGAGGTTTGGGTGGCACCACTGACCTTATTTCATGGTGTGTTACTACCTAACCATTAATCTCTTTGCATATGGACCACCTCCCTCTCATTATCGCCCTTACTTCCATCTTCACTGGTCTCAAGCACCCCGACATCATTCAACCTGGCCAAAAGTCAGGGATCCTCCTCAAGGACAATTTAGGATTCCTGGTAGCAGATACTCAGACTGTGACACATCATGTGTGTATCTCCCTCGACCCTTTACACGTCATTCGAAAATGCCAGAAAGAACCTCAACACATATGTAGGGAAGAAACCAGGACCTGGTATGAAGAACACTGAGCCCGCACCGAGCAGCCGGCCAAACAATCCTACAACAGCTGGAGCGACTGCAGTGTACATACACAACCCGGCCTTAATGGTCAGCCTCCTATTCATCTGCCCAGAAAACATCTATCAGCTGAACACCATCCTCAACATTGGAACCTGGAACGGCTCCTACTTAATTATCATAAAGACTCCCCCGGTCATGGCCTGTCGGGATAAATTCACCCAGTTCCTGGTCCCAGGACTCAGCCTGTCAAAAAAAGGGACCTTCTCACCGGTTATGTTCGGCAAACCCTTTGTCAAGGACACTAGCTAAGTGCTGTGTGGGCTGAGCAATGGGGCTTCGCTGGAAAATGGTTAGTAAACACCCCCATGTCAGAAGTCACCTAATAGTACACCCAGCACCACTGTATTGCAGGAGTGCATTTATGAGGAATTTGTAAGGTTATGAGAAAGATAGTTGGGTGACTCATATGAGTTCCTGTGACAGTCATTTCAGTTGTGATACATCCACTGCATGTTGCCGCTTAATAATTGATTTCCACTTAATTGAGTACCACGTTGGAGTCCGCTTTGCATCTAGTGCAACACAGGGTATCGGACCTAAAGGGAACTTAATTAATGAAAGATTGACTTCTACTCACACATAAACAGGTAGTTGTCAAACAGATAAAACAGGTACCAACATCTGGGTTCAGGGCATGACCAGGTTCACCCCAGGATTCAGGTCCCCACACCAGTCCCACTCCAGCTGGGATTTCAGAGGTCTCGTGACCTGATACCGGCACAGGTTCCAACCTAAGATATGAACTGTGGCAGCATCCAGTGTTCGGCGACTTGTTGCAGCTAAGGCTGACACCCAGCAGTCTTTACCCTGTTGTGGTGTCTGGCTGCATCAAGAGTTTGAGGGACTTGTCGTAGCTCAGGCTTACACCCAGCGGTTTTTTGGCCTGCTGCGGTGTCTGGCTGCATCCAGAGTTTGGCCGCCAGGAGTTTGGTAGGCGATGCTCCCCAAACGTATCACTGAGCTTCCCTTAAATACCACCCTAAGAAACCCCTTCCACTTCCCAATGCCCTTCAGTCATCCAAAATGTTTCTGCAAAAACGTCTCTACCTAACCCTCTTTTCCTGAGCCTGCCGTCACAGGACCCCCCTACAGGGGCAAAAGGAATTGATTGGCAATTACTCTTTCATCCTTCACCATGAATAGGTGGGAGCCAGTCAACAAAATGACTGTGGTTAGCCAGTAACTTTCATGGCAGGCATACCCTGATAATAATATCTGCACCCACTCTCCCACATCACCAAGGATGAAGTCCCTGTTAGTGTGATCTCAGAGCTATGTACATACACACTTATTTAAAGATGTAGACACACACTGAGACATACATATGTAGGTAAAGATGTAACAAATTTTAGCAACCATCAGTGGGAGATGTATTCATATTCATTCCTTTACACTTACAGCTACTATTAGCAGGTTTCAAGTTAGAGAGGGCCTTACCAAACCAATTCAGATGCAGAAGTAAAATGTTTTCTTGGCCTGGCCTATCACCAGCAGTTAGTGAGATTCAGCCCCCTGCCCATTGGCTGATTGTTTTTACCCTTTAAAAGGATCCTTCCTGCACTTTTGTTGATTAATCACTTCAGTTTTCCTAAAATGTTAAGTCATAACAAGTTATTTCTGTTTCACATTTCGACATAGCTTATGTTTTAATTCCTTTTTTTAAGTTTAGTTTTTTTATCTTTCCAATAAACACACTATTGAGCACTTGGATGAAGTTTTAAGGCCAGCTGAGTTTCTGAGGCACAACATTTGGATAGCAAAAGCAATTTCCATCCTGTCTTGTAATACAGAGCAAAAATGAGATGCAGCTCTCAGGGAGCACTTGCAGCGAGCACCAGCTAATGCATCATTCTGCAGTCACAGGATTCAGAATGAACTCATTGAACCAAATTCAGGTTGATATACCGTACTGGAGAAATGCAGACACTGTAAAAATGTCCTCTGTTCTCATTGACTGCTGACATTCGTAACATGTTAACAAGCCACATTAGTTATGCGATATGTGGATAGGAGTGGTCAGTACTCTTGAAGAGAGAACGTTTAGGGATTTGTTGCCACAACAAACACAGGTGAAGATGCATTCACAGAACTAATTTTGACTCATCTTGCGCAACTTCATATAAATCCCGATAAACCAGAGGGGTGGGGCCATGACTGATTGGGTAAAATGAGTGAGAAGATTTGGGGAATGCAGAAACATATCAGAGGAATGCAGCTAGCTGCACATTTTGCGCACTGCAAAAAAATCATGCTTTGAATTTGCAAATCGTTCACTCTACCAAGCTCTTAGTTGTTTTTAATACTGTGAAAGAAATAGCCAAGTTTGCGACTACATTCCCTAAAAGGTCGCATCGTTTCAATATAGAAACAAATCAGCCGCTGGAGCAGATGAAGAACAGGAACTTTGTTAACACAAGTTGACACAAAATGACTCAAAATGTGTAGTATTTAGAGATCCTAGGGATATTTTTTCAAATATTCTCACCATGCTGAAAGTGATTCTTATATGGCTGTCATTTGCTGTGTCTGTTTGAGAAAATGTATGATATACAAATACCAACATTACAGGATTGCAACATTCACAATGATTTTGAACTTGGTGCATAGTGGCTGCCTCCGGAGTTCAATGTATTTGGGACAGCAAAGATTAAAATCTTGAAATAAGGAAGGCTTGTATTTGGCTATTGTTTCTGGCAAGCTCTGTGACAGTATGTTTGCTTTCTTTGGCATGGAGATAACAACAGGGTTGGTGCAATTACTTGTTTGTCAGCTTTGCCAAGCTGATTGTTGTTACTGAGTTAAGGTTAAGGATTTTCAAGTATGATGAATACATGTTTTACTCTGTAAGGACAAAGTGAATTACTGTTGTGTTAGCAGTTGTGCATCTTAAAATGGAACATGTAGGCCGAGATATCTGTTTTGGCTACTTGCAATGTTCATGTAGTGGATTAATGAAATGGAAAAATTGGTACCCACTGTTGTAACTGTACCACACTATATGCATTAAACCTATTTATCTATAATTACTGTTTTTTTCTGCCCACCTTTGGAAGAAATCCTGCAGGTGCCCCTGACTGCAGTACTCTTCTGCTGTCATGTAGGTATGTACTCATGGTGTCTACATTAGTTATCAGGTGATCCTGCAGTCCATTATTATTATTAATGGCTGTGGGTCAGAATATTGTCATTTTAGTCTGTTGCTCTGTGAGACTGATAGGTAACCTAGTAATTCTGTTAATTAATAACAGTGTTACATTAGGTAAACAATTGGAAGATTTTCAAGATAATATCCAGTGTTCTCTGAAATGTATTTTAAATGGGAAAATATTAATAGTCTTCCTAAAAGTTTTTTTAGTATTCTATATTTTGAGATGTTAAAATGTATTATTGAGTCCTTTGACAAGTACCATGTTCCTGGGATTTTAAAAGACCTAACTTCCACCAAATGCAAAAGTTGTGTGTAGCATAAATTTTTAGTTCAGATTGATTCAGCAAGTAAGTGCTTCTTGTTTGGGCAACAGCCTATCTCCTGTATGTGCTGTTTTTGCAGTGGATGAAAGGAATTACTCAAGTGAAATATGTTTGTTATCCACTGTACAACTTCCCTCCCAGTCTAGAACAGTTTTAAATGGTGTAATGCCTACCATGGTGGGCGGGGGCTCAGAGGCTGCTCTGATTGGATGTAGGAAAATCAGGGTTACATGGGGACAGCAAGGAATGAGAACCAGTGGTGGCCAGAGAACTACAAATAGAGACCAGGTACTTTAGCTCATGATCATCCTGACCCTGTTCTTTTTCTCCCCATAGTTAACAAGCATGTCAACTTAAGTACAAAAATGTAGTCCTCTCAAATCAAGTAAAAGTGTCAATTCAAATAAACAACAATAAAAAACAAGCATATGAATATTATCATGTATTGTGGTGCTTGTTACAGATCTGGCATGTACCACAGTCTCAGTTATTGAAATTATCATCATTTGATTTAACCATCTTGACTATGTTTTGTTCCAGTGACAATGCAGTAATAGTTTTTTTTTTCTAGATATGGTGAATCAGATTAAGATTTGCTTCAACAATTTGGAGTGATGGGATCACAGAAATGTTTTGAGAGTGCTTTCTACCTCAGCTTTGCAGTCAGTTGTGAAAAAACCTCATGCTACGTTACTGCATTCCAAGCCATACAAATATGTATTTACATGAATGGGTTTAAAAATGGAGGTCACTGAGACTCCACCTCCTTCCCCAGGCAGCAGGGCAAGATAGGATTACACACCCCAGAAACTCCCAGCACACTCTGGTGCCAAAAGAAACCATTCTCACCGAGCTCAGCAATATGCTTGTGAAAAAAAATGTAGGTAAAACTTACTACAACCTGCTAATTTCATTTCATTCACCCGTAGAAAATATTGTGGTCCTTAGTTTTTTAAAGCCTGTGACTGTAGGAGGAGCTGTACGAGAACAAAGTCATGTAATGATCATATTACGGTTGCTTATTTTGAATTCCCCAGTAATTTTTTTTCAATTCCAGCTCAGGCCACAGCTGTTGCGTTCTCCCCTCAGGTCCCTGTGATTCTGCTCTATTGAACGGGCACATGGTGCCATTCCAGCATCACAAATAAATGTCAGTGTTTGGAAGGAGATTACATGAGTCTGTTATTTAATATTGGTAAATGCATTTGCTGTTGTTTACCTGTGAATATATCAGCGCTATTGCTAACTAAGTTCAGGGGTGGGTCAACCCTCATTGTTTAGTCTGATTGCAGATTACTGTACCTGAAACCATGTCCTGATTCCACTTCTCTTTGGTTAGCATCACACTGTGTTAAGTCATTTTTAAGTAGAAATCTCAGTGGTAAAATATCTGTTAGAACCTTACCTCTGGTATGAAACATGTTTGAAGCTTCTTTATGATCAATTTTATCACCTGTATAATGGATAGCCCCGGGGGAAGGTAATTCAATTTGATACGTACTGACATACTGGATGCCAGCCAAGCAGTATAGTTAGATGGGTTCATAGCATCATGGAACGTCTCTTGTTCAGATAATCATAAGATAGTTTCTCACAATCATTCTTAACTGTTATATGTCCACTTTATTACTGAGACAAGTCAACTGAAGAACATCAACAGTAACAGTGCACAACAGGATCTAATCTGTTTTTGAAACCAAGGGGGGGATGGAGCTCTAAACAAATGGAGGCAATTGATTTTGCACCTTCACTTGCTCTTTTTGTTAATCTTGCTCTTTGTTATTAATGATCCTCCAAAGAAATAAAAAAAAATCAAGATTTTTCTTTGGATAAAATCCTGTTTCTCTCTCCTTTCAAGAAAAAATGGTTAAAGCAACATGACTCTCAGTCCTTTATTGTGGTAGATATGATCTATATGCCGCAACAGCATCTGTGCTTAAAACCGTAGTAATACATTACCTTTTGGGGCACTCAGGTTCATCACAAATTTGACACATCATGAATAACATGGTGATTTATATTCTATAACATATTGGACTTCTTATCTGAAGTTTAAAGCATTGATTTATGTTTGTGCACAAAGCAACATACAGTAAAAGAGAGAGCAAGATTATTTGACAGGCCCCATAGTATCTCAGTGTATAATGTGAAGTGTAATGCTGTGGATTTAATTTTGAAGTGTATTGTTCTGCTGCTCTTCTTCTGAGGTCTCATTTGCAAGAGATTTTTAATCTTAGTGTGGCTCTTAGATAAAATGAAGGTGTAACAAACTGAACAAACAAATGTGAGTGGGATGACCTGTCATGCAAGTTCTAAACCTTTGTAAGTTGTCTTAGGTAAGCTACTCCATAGTACAGCCCACTGTTGGCTGTATCGAGTCAAATTTGACTGGCAGTACCAGTGAAAAGTAGTTCCTTTCCACACGGCTGGCGGATTGCAAGTAATTCGGTAAGACATTTTACTTTATCACAATGCCAAGAACAGAGAGCATGTACACATGAGCTGTCTGTAGTTCGTAACTTTTATCGTGACATAGTTTTAAAGGCGTTTTTATGTTCGATATAGAAGAGGCTGCAAAATAAACAACTGTGTATTACACATAAACTGATTAGGTTAAAATAAGAGCAGTAGGTAACTTGCCCCATTTCATTCAAAACATTACATTCCATGCTATCGCCCAGTGATACGTCGTTATAGTTTACTAACTGCTCGCTGCTGTGAACTCCAGTTCACACGAATAAGACTTAACAGCTGCTTTCAGCCACCTCGTTCCAGCTCGACCACGTTATACACAGCCATTTTTGAGCAGAAAACATTTGGATTTCTGAAGTCTTCCGCATCTTGCGGTCTCCTTTTTAAAACATTTAACGGCGAATTGCATTTAAACTGAAAACTCGAGAAAAGGGTAAGTAAAGATGTTGTATATTTACGCGTGTGTAACAACATTTCTGACGTTTACTCCGATAATGTTACCGTCCATGGATTGGTCAGACAAACTTTTGTTAATTTAGGTTCAGTAAGCAAAACTTCACTTGACTCGAAACGTCAAACTTTACAAAGTCAAGGTGGAAGCAGGTTTGGACGTGAATTTGTTCTGTGGAATATTCAACCCATACTGCGTTCGCTATTGATCACACCCGTAAGTGACCTCAGCGACTTAGAGTTAAGGTATGGGGTTATTATTGAACATTTTGGTGTACAAGACATGAGGACATCATGGAAGAATCTAGATTACAAAGAGATCCGTACCACATACAACCTAAAAAGATGACACCGGAAAAGAAGGTATCAGGAATATTAATGGAATATTAAAGAAAACAGTCATTTATAATGACATGAGTAACCATAAAATTGAGACTTAAAGTCTTATTCTTATAGCCAGAAGTGATCTTTTCCATTGCGCTTTTACGGCATATCCAGTACCATTAAAATAAAATCGTCCTTGTCATCCTTGTGTAACGTGGAAAAAATATGCATTAAAGATTCATGTTCATCTTTTCATAATACGCATTTGCTTTCAGTATCAACAGATATGTACTGTGTAAAGTATGAATATGTTTTGTTGTACAATATCTAAGGAGACATACTGTATGCCATTGAATTTCCCCCCTGTGTAATTACAAAATGCTTTACCTTTTAGCAAGTTCCTTTATATTGGAAGGTGTCTCATTTATGTGCTTGGCCATTTTACATCTGCAATATGTAAGCCTCCAATAGTCAGTTTAGTTTGTACTCCACTGATGTCCTAACAACACATCTGCCATCATCACAAAGGTGCTCAGAGTGGGGAGTTTTGGATCATGCAAGTTTTGTAACTTTCTGAAAAAGAAATTCTGATGTCCGTGCATACTCTCTGCAGCAATCGTCTAGTCATGTTTAGGTGTGAAAATAGACAGTTTCAAGTGGTTTAAAAACCCTGTTCAACACAGTAGCAGGTATTTCTGCTATGGTGTTGAGAACTCAGTATGATTAACTCAGTAATATTAAGCATCCAATTGCACCAAGTCTAGCTTTGACAGACCACGGCACAAGACGGTGCAGTGCTGTTCCTCCTCAGTGAACATATTTGCTTCTCCTGCGCGGCAAGCAGGGCAGTCTTGGTGGATCTCTCCACTCTATGTGTCAGAGAACCGGGGTTACGATAGTACATTTAAGTTCTCTTTCATTCTGTGTTAAAGATCCACCTATGGGGAGATATAGACAACTCCCAGACTGCCCTTATGCTCACAGCTGAGGCGCTGTCAGGCCAGCAAGGGTCCACCCATCCCGGGCAAGGTGGGCAGTGCTTGGCAACCCGTGAGGGGTAGCAGCGAAACACTGTCCGCTGTCCAGACAGATGACTGCGACTCGGGAACAGTGTAATGCACAAACCCCAGGCAAGTGAGGGGACGTGCGTGTGCTTACATGTATCTTACCCCAACACAGTACATAACCCCAGGCTAGTACAAAAGCACCGACCGAAGCAAGCAAGCAAGCTCATGCAGAGCCCACTCCCAGGACCGAGTGCTCTACCGGCATCCTGGTAACATCCATGTACTGGTGGAGGAAACGTACGGGTCATAGCATGTGAATCCTTCACTCCTCGTCCAAGGAGAGGGGCGGTGGGTGAAAAGCAGCAAGCTCCAACACCTCACATGCAAAAGCAGGGAAGCTTTTAGCCATAAACACAGGATTGGGTTTGAGGGAAACCTTATTCATGATAGTGGAGAAAATTGTGTACAATGGGATGTTAGCCTGGGCAAGTGCGAGCAACAATTAACAACTTAATATGTATCCCGTTTATAGACTCAAATGGCCATTGAAATAGAGCCTCCAGTACCAAAGCCAGATCCCTCAAGGGGATGAGCTTTTTAAAAACAGGCAGGGAGCAGCAAGCCCCCTTCATGAACCTGCAAATAAGGGGAGTTGCCCAACAACATGCTCAGGGAACCCAATGTGACAAGCAGCGAAACCTTAATGGTAGAAAAGGATCTCCCTTTACCCATTAGGTTTTATAGAAAGCACAACACTTCAGGGACAGAGCACTGGTATGGCACTATCTGACGGGAGGCACACCACGCTTCAAACACCTGCCAGTTATTATCATAAAGTGAGTGGGTGGAGAGCGCCCTGGCATTCTGCAGGATTTCCATGACGACTTCGGCTACCTGGGTGCTATTAGGATCAATGTCAAACTTTGCTCTATCACTCTGGCACGAGTGGGGGAGATGCATACAGGAGCACATTGGACCATGGGGGGCCAAGTGCATCCATACCGAGAGGCACAATCTCATCCTGTAGCGAGAAGAACATAAGACATTGGACGTTTTCGTGCGAGGCGAAGAGATCTACGGCTGCACGGCCAAATCTCTTCCACAGCATTCCCACAACCTGGGGATGTAGTCACTATTACCTGAAAAGAGGCTTTCCCCATGACAAGAGATCTGCTCCCATGTTCAGGATGACCAGAACATGGGTACGTGGTACGACAGAAGGTTGTGGCTGCCCCATACCAACAGCTTGTGAGCTAAGCTGTGGAGTTTAGGTGAGCGCATGCTGCCCTGGCGGTTGACATATGCTACTGCTGTCATGTTATTGCAGCGTACTAGCACATGGGGTCCCCTTACATGGGGGAGAAAGTGTCTGACAGCTATTCATATGGTCAGGAGCTCCAGATAATTGATGTGAGCTGAGTGTAGCCGAATTGGCCACATCCCGTTCACCACACGCCCTTCCTGAATGGCCCCCCTCCCGGACAGGAATGCATCTGTCATTACGACTTTCTTCATGAGAACTGTCCCGAGCGGGGTTCCCTAAGCATAAAAGTCTGTGTTTCTCCAGTGACACAGACTTGCTGCGCACTCATGCGTAACTGTGAGGTAGTGATGGAGATCACACACAGTGTTGAGGTGGAGGGAGGAAACCCATAGACTCATAAAGCCCCTCATGGAACATGAAAGAGTGCTGTATGTTAACATTTTGTAATTGTAACGCCTTAAATGTTTGTTCAACACTCTGAGATCCAAGATAGGAAGGAGGGAACCGTCCTTTTTTGGGACCAGGAAGTACTGGGAATAAAAGCCAGTTTGTCATTCCCCATAGGTGGATCTCGAAAATGAGATGATGAAAGAGAACTTTCGGATAGTGTTTGCCTGAATCTAGCCAACAACTGGCTGGCTCTTCATGTCGAGAGAAGCCTAAAGAGACAAGAATTGTTCAAGTGGTCTACAAATTTACCTCACCTCATCAAATTGTAACTTCATTACTAGAGGTTATCCGTTAGCTTGGACTGAAGAAGGCTACACATCCGCACTCAGTAAATCACGTGATACACTCCTTAAAAAAATCAGATTAAAAAAAAAAAACGATTGTTACTTTTACTAGTACACACACACCTAACTCATATCAATTAAAGATTATTATTTTTTATTTATTGAGTTTAAATATCTACTGCTAATTGGGTTTTGGATAAGGATGTCTTTAAAGTTGCCAGTCATATGATTCAGAATGATGCTGAGTGTGTGTGATGTCAGCTACAGCTGTCCAGAAGTTGAACTTTAATACCCGTTACATTCTGTCAATATGCACAGTTAAACTAGTGAAAACTGCTCTGATCTCCTGTGCTCTATGAAACTTACCAAAGTTCATTGCTGAAAAACAGAGGAGCCCACTGCTAAATCTAGGCCAATAGACAACACAAGCATTACAAGACATTGTATAACCTGATTTTTCTAGTGAGCTATGTATGACTTTGAAAACTTTGGTTTATTGATAACCTTTTTTTGTATGTAATTGTCATTCTCATTGATCCCTTTTTAACAGTGTCATTTGTGTTGTCATCAATATTATTCTTGTAGTATTCTGAACTTTGGAGATTGTAAGGAATTTTATGATCATTTTTAGATTATGGTTGTTTTTTGGGCAAAAACTAGCCTCTTTCATGTAGTATTTGGCTGTAGCCCAAATTTTGTATTACTTTTGGTTCAGTTATTTTTGTTGCTCATTAACTTCTGTGTATTACAGTTTCTTGCCTAGTTGATATTACTCTTTACCAAATAGAATTGTTTTTGTTGGCCTATCTCTGAATCTTGTCACCTAATCTTGGCTTTGTGTTAGAAGGGGCTGCTGTTGGTGTGTGTATGTGTTTGTGTGTTTTTCTGTTATTTAGGTCGAGTTTTTTTTGGTAACAGGGGCTATGGCCTTCCTGGGGACAGTAGTGCGGAGGCTGGGGACGTGCCGTCCAGCCTTCTCACCCCTCTGCGGCTCCACTTCCCGCTGCTACAGCACCCCCTCCGAGCCCACCACTGAGAAGAGCGTCCCGTATGAGAAGATCCTGAAGCAGGAGGGGGGGCTCAGCGGCCCCACCAAGCCCTTGCCAAAGTCAGCTGATGCTGTGGTGATTGGCGGGGGCAGCCTGGGATGCCAGACAGTCTACCACCTGGCTAAGATGGGAATGACCAACGTGGTGCTGCTGGAGAGAGACCGGCTGACGGCAGGGACCACCTGGCACACAGCTGGTACTCACTGCAGCAGAAGCTTCCTCACATTTGCATATTTTTGTTACAGTAGCACAACGGTGACAGTATATGCTACTGTAACGTGACTGCTGGAAAGAGCTTTTACTGAAAATTATTTTGGTTTTATCACTAAAATCTCAGTTCTCTGCAGTGATTACTGTAAAGTCAATCAGAGAATTAAGACTTTACAGTAATCACAATGCTGGATTGACATCATAATTATTTAAAATAAGCAAACGGACATGTAATTGAGAATTTTGGGTGGAGTGACACCTACAGAACACATGCCTGACATTAACCTCCCTCTCTCAGGCCTGCTGTGGCAGCTCCGCCCCAGCGATGTGGAGGTGGAGCTGCTGGCCCACACCAGGCAGGTGGTCAGCGCTGACCTTGAGCAGGAGACAGGACTGCATACAGGCTGGATCCAGAATGGAGGCCTCTTTATCGCTTCCAACAAGCAGCGGCTGGATGAATACAAGCGCCTCATGTCGGTGAGAATCCAACCACACTGGTCTAGTCTTGACTGGACTGTGCGTGTGAGTGTGTGTGTGTGTGTGTGTGGGGGGTGTGTTTACATTGACATTGTAAAGTCTGTGAAAGATAGGCATGCCATGTTTAGGGAGCACCTGGGTATGTGTAGCAGTGATGCTGTCAGTCCTAGGGCTGGGCAATTTAGCCATATTGGATATATAATATTTATTTGAGCCCAACAGCAACTATCTCTGGCACGCAGAATTGGGTTCCTGTTCCCACTTGTTTTACTCCTTGTTTTACCCCCTTGTAATCCTACTTGATGCAGTAGCTTAGCTCCAAACTGCAGAGTTCATTTGAAATACCTTGTTGGGAAAAATAAAGATTACTCATCTATTCAGTGTTGATATGCCCACCAACCAGCAACAAGGCCATTTTGCTTCCAAAGGACTAATAAAGATACGGTAAGGATTAAGAGTGGAAATGAAAGTGATGTGTGCTTAAAATTCATTTATATTAACCAACATCCAATATATACAAGGATGTTGTCTCCCTTGAAACATTTCATATGGCCTGTGAAGCCCATAGGAGGTGTATCGTAGTACCAAACTGATTTAACAAAACGGAAAATAAACTAAATGTTGCATGCTGGTGATAGTCATTCTTGTGCTCAACAATTCTGTTGTATATAATATGGCAAATATGGCCATATTTCCCAGCCATGCTCAGTCCTAGGTGACCCTGAGGATCTTGAGAGTCTACATTGTACTGGTGATGAGGGGTGGGAGAAGTCACTGTTGTTGTAGTAACAGGTTTTGAAGTTTTTCAATGACTTCCATGTTTCAGCCATTTATGTTGTCCTGTTGACACCCTGTGCTGATTTTGATTCTGGTATATCAGATTATGATTTGGATGTTCATAATTTCCTGCAGCTGGGTAAGGTGTACGGCATTGAGTCTCATGTCCTGTCGCCTGCGGAGACAAAAGATTTGTACCCTCTGATGAATGTGGACGACCTCTATGGCACACTGTATGTCCCCAAAGATGGCACCATGGACCCAGCTGGCACCTGCACCACTCTAACCAGAGCTGCCAGCGCCCGGGGGGCCACGGTAATTCTGCCCTATTCCTCATTAAGTGTCCTCCACTGCTGGTTAGTATGAGGCGATTTTCATACCCCATTCACTTTGTCTGCTGAGTCTTTACTCTGTGTCTGGCCAAATAAATAAACAAGGCCATCTCACAAAAGCAGTTTTCAGATTCATGGCCAAGGTATTGCAGTCAGGTGGTATGAAACGCCCTTAAAGTAGATCAAAAGAAATCTGTTTGCTAGCACAGCCATTCTCACTTTTGCTTCTTTAAAAAACTGGCAGCTGTTGTGACAGAGGTCACATGACTGCAGCAGAGGGAATGTGGAAAAGGCATTGTCTAGAAAGGAATGCAGTTATTATTTTAGCCAAAACTGCCTGGTGGTGTGGAAGCCGTACAACTCTGTATCAGCCGAGGCGGCTTTGAAGTACAACCCAGTCATACAGTCTTATGGGTATAATGAACAGTCTGAGCCAATATGTATAAAAAATAGAGAAGATAGAATGGATTTAAACCCTGTAACAATTCTTGCTGATTGCCTTTGCAAACTAATCCACAAAAATCTCTTGTGAAGCTCTTTAATGAGCCCCATTATAAAAAAAAAAGTTCCAAGTCAGCAAACCACATCATGTTTTTAAATGTAGAACAATAGTTGCCAAGCAGGATTTTTGGGTCTTGTCAGATTCTTTGTAGATCACTGATAATCGGTTTTGAATATTTTGGCAATCTTGAGAATGTATTATATAAATATAAATTCATTTATTAGTTAAAACATAGTTTGGGTTGTGAGGGGGGAAAAAAGACCGCCTCAAAGCCCCCAGTCGGGGGGGAACTGATTGTTCCCTTCAAGATGTATTCATGAGAAGGAGCCACTGTTGAGTCAACTCCCAGATTTCTGTAATTTGAAAGAAAACATCTTCCATTGAATGTACATTTGACTCCAGAATTGCACACAGTTTGCATTTACATTTAATGCATATAGCAGAAGCTTAGTCCAAGGGACTGACACACTGAGAAAGTTTGCACACTATCCATTTGTGCAGCAGTTTTTTTTACTGAAGCAAATCTGGTTACTTGCCTTGCTCAAGGGTACAACAGTACCCATCCATGGCCTTGGGGTACAAACCAAGCTCCATAACCATTATGTTACATTGCTGTCCCACTGCATTCCCTGGTAGACTGCAAGAGATGTGGGACTCTTATTTGTCCTTTACAGTGGAGCTAGCTCTTACTGAATGCAAGCATTAAGTTACATATTCATTACATTACCTATAACTTAACCAGTGAGTAATATTTTAGATTTTCATTTGGTAAAAAGAATATATAAATATATATTTGTACAGGAAAGGCAGAAGCCTTTGATCAAGATCCTGCACAAATTTGATTGGCAAAGTGATATCGAACTTTGGAATCATAACGGTACTATCAGCGCAATCAGGTAGTGTGATACTTGAGCATATAATAATGGACATGGATATATATTTCAACTCTTGGACGCCTTTAGTTGCTCTTCATGCCTATATTCATTTAGATAAAATCACTACACAGGTGGACTTTGGTTCATAGTAGTAAAAAAGTCCCTTGTGAGCACTCTGGTAAGGATTTGCAATAAAAGCATTGGAACATTCTCAGTGAGTCTAATGCACAAAATGTTTTTGATATCTCATGTTTTTTATCTTTAACACAATTTTTCTGCCAATGCACATGGTATTTTTGGCACAATTTAATTATGTCAACCCATTGGTAAGGAAAGTAAAGGGTAAAGATTATGAATAATTAAACATATTCATGCGATCTCAAAACTATGCATATGGTAACTTTCTTTGTAATGTTCTTTATTTTTGTGGTCATATACACTCCACTGTTCAAGAACAAAATGTTGAAATTAGGATCTCTTGTACATGTTTTTTCAGACCTGCACCCTAACCTGTATACCAGGTGAGTGTGCGTAGTTGGGTTTGGCTAATCAAAATGGCAGACAAAAGTTGGCTGATGCATTTTAGGCTTAGCCCATGTCTTATTGTCAGGTGGCAGGATCATCTGATAGCAGTTGATGTGTCCACATTGGTCAGAACATGTGTTTGAGACACTTAGACTATCTCACTGTACTGGTAATAAAAAAGCCAACAAATCGCTTTAAGAAGGCATGCTTTCATTTGGCCAGCAGCTATCAGCATTTTGCAAAGTATCAAATCCGTTGTGAATTCTCACAGAATTACTCCTTTGTCTTACAAGACGCTGGTCGACGTTTCCACTTGAACAATGAACAAACTATAATACATCCCTTTGTCTGTCACTGTAAGGATTGAGACCTTCGCCATTAAGTGTTGTTGTGATCAGGCTGTGTTTACCATGGTTGTGTAGCAGTGTGCTTTTTACAATGGTAGCTCATTTCTTACCTGTGGGAAATGATGGACCACCCCACAGAGAGAATGGATGGTGCTGCTTCACGGTATGACAACTGAAATCATTTCCTTAGCTCATGCCACCATAAGGATGAGTCTGATCTTTGCATGTTCTCCACCCCAGCTGAATGGGGACATGAGAGGACTTTACTTCATGAAAGAACTGCCAAAGCAAAGACCATTTCAGGCCACACAGAAATGACATGCCCCCATATCCCATGGTGAGATTTAGATGAAAGATCTTGGAATCCAGTTTTGTGACACTAGCCCAAGATGATCCAGAGAGACACGGGATGGAGAATTGAAGGGGATTTGTGGTAGTTGTGTACATGATGACCAGTGGAGGCTTGGTTGAGCTTTATCATGATACTGCTGTAGTGAAAATAAGCTTTTTCCTTATTCATCACACCTTTTCCATGCTATAATCTTTTTATTTTGCAAATAACATTTTGGTTATTTACAATTTTGGATTAAAAGAACAATCATTGCTTCTTTGCTCTCAGAAAAGTTTATCTAGAGTGCCTACTCTAAACTTCCCGCACAGTCTCCTAGCAACACATGCTCTAGTCTGCCAATTGTGGGCATTTTGTGTATTATAAACCGCTGAGAAAAAGCCTGACTTGTTCTGCCTGTAAGTGGCACATCACTGCACTAAAGAATAATTTTTTTTAGCTGTAGTGAAACTCCTGTTTTGTATTGCAGAGAGTATGTCACTATGTGTCAGTGATTCTGGAACCTGCTAGACTGACTGTACATGAAGTTAATGCAGTCTTGTGAGGATGTTAATCATGGGCTTTTTCTGTGGATTTGGCTCCATTTTTGGTCAGTTGTGGTGTAATGGTTCTGTTTTGATCCCCATTTCAGGTAATTGAGAACTGTCCGGTGACTGGTATCCAGGTGCGCACCGATGACCTTGGAGTAAAGAGAGTGAAGGCAGTAGAGACTGAACATGGGACCATCCAGACTCCATGCATTGTCAATTGTGCAGGTAAACCTCACAGTCATTAACTCCATGGGCACCTGCTATTAATCCTTTCAGAGACTTTACTGGACTGACTGCAAGCTGAAACTTCACAGAGATTTCCTTATTAGGAATATTTGGACTGTGGATGACAGAGTAAAGTGAGGATGCAGTTGACTGCCTTTTAGCCTAGTGGGGAAGATAATGCATGAGGGCAGCTGTCAGGGTTTTGGCCAGTATACATCTCACCACTAGAGGGCAGTCATTGATAGTGTGATAGCAAAATGGGGAGTGAGTACATACAAAATATGATGAGGCTGACATCAAGGAAGGAAAAAAATGAATCAGCAGTGTGCACAGTGTGTGTGTTTGTAAGGTGTGTGCAGAGTGTGTGTGCAGAATGTGCGTTTGTGGGGTGTGTGCACAATGTGTGTTTGTGAAGTGTGTGCACAATGTATGTTTGTGAGATGTGTTCATTGTGTGTGTTTGCGAGGTGTGTGCACAGCCTGTGTGAAACCCAGACTGTTTTGACTCTGTCCCTGCAGGTGTGTGGGCAGTGAAGCTGGGGGAGATGGCGGGTGTCAATGTGCCTCTGATCGCCATGCATCATGCCTACGTGGTGACAGAGAGGATCGAGGGCATCCAGGTAACCAGTCCTGCAGGTTACATGCCACACTCTGGCACCCCAGCCATCTTACCTTATTTTGTGACCACTGTTGCAACTGTCCTGTTTGAAGCATGTGTGTTTTTTTTTGTTTTGTTTTTTTTTCAGCTAGGTGGTATACCTGCTGTAAAATAAGATTGTGAAGTGAGAAAAAATTTTATCTCAGAGCTGGCATGGACACAAGAACTGGTCACCGAGTAAAAGTTTACCATGTAACTGCTAATGTGATAAAGCCACAAAGGGTCAAATTTCAGTTCAGATTCTTTCCGCTTGCACGATCTCCATATGTGTGCTCTATATATATCTCAACTCTCCACTCCACCCCACCGCCTGTACTAACCTTGTTTATTCAATTGCTCATGTCAGTTATTACAGGAGAGTGGACTCCTGCACAGTCTACTGTGACACTTATGCTAATCAGCCCAGAGAACAAAGTAAATTTAAGCCAGTGCATTGGATTCATACATTTGTTTTTGGGGGGTTTGGTCAATGGGTTATCTATACTTGCAAGCTGTTTATTAAAGCCAATTGTTCAATTTGCAACGTCTTTTATGACTTCTGTAGAATAGAAAGAGCTGGATTGGATCCAAATACACCTTGAGTAATGAAGGAGAAAAAACCACCATGTTTCAAAATGAGATGTGTCAATGCGCAGCAGAAAAGTACAGCAGCATATATAATACTGTGTGCATTACCAGTGCATACAAACAGGGGGCACTGTGACATCAGAGTCTATCAGGTAGTAGGTGGAGCCCTGACAGGAGGACCCTGGCCTGAGTGTGCTGAGATCTGTGAAGGATCTTAATCTATTAACTTCTGATTAGGCTGAATATGTGCAAACCCACAGAAGTCTGTAGCAGAGATTCAGTGTGTATCTCACAATCTTAAGGAGCCCTCGCCGCTCTGTTGAAAAACATAATAGCATCATAAATGATGTGCCATATCTGCAGGCTCTTTGTGTTAGTGCACACAAATTGGTCATATACCACCCATGAGCTTGTAATACTACAGTGTAAAGATAAACACAGACAGAGGAGCTTTTCTATGTTTATGTGAGAATGTGTACATGCACATATGAATCTATGTGCAGAAGTATGGTTGTGTATATTATCTGAGCACACACATTTGTGTGTACATTTATATATGTGCATATGCACCTGTGAACCCATAACTGTGTATGTGTTTGTGTGCATATGCATTTGTATGTGTATGAAGCCCTACCTTTGGGTGGTTAATCAGAGATCCCCATTGAGGAGCTGTGGAGTGGGCACTGGCCTTGTCAAGGGTTCAACAGTTCAAGACCCAGGTGTATTACCGCTGTTTTGTTTTGGAGGAAGTAACTTTGACGCTACACCAGTTGACGTAACCACATAAATGATGTATAAACGATAAATGTGCTGAAAAAATGTGATGTAATCCAAAAAGACGTGCCAGGTAGCTGAGAACCCCTAAGGGCTTTAGTAATGGAGTGTAATGCTGTATTAAACACCAACATTCACCTCAGCTTCACAGCACTGAGCACCAACACCCTTAACCTTGCAGTGCTGAGTGGCCCAACTTGACTTATTGTATTTAAGGGTCTTTCGCTGGCGAGTTCTGCTTTGTTACTCTAGGCTGCATTTTGATTGTAACTGACTAACTTGTTTTTCTTAACACTGAGGTGCTGAGGGCAGCATCAGGCTCATAAGCTGTAAGGGAATGGGACAGGCACTAGAACTTACCATATGCCTCTCCTTCCTTACTAGAACATGCCCAATGTGAGGGACCATGATGCATCAGTCTACCTACGTCTCCAAGGAGATGCCCTGTCAGTGGGGGGTTATGAACCGAATCCTATTTTCTGGGATGAGGTAAGATTGTGTTTGGAGGTAGTACCTGTGTTTGTGTGTACCTTTTATGTGTTCATTGATACATCCTGTGTTTTTTGGAGATATCTGTGTTTTTGCCATATCGTTTGTGTTTCTAGGTTCTGTATGTGGTTTTTGTACATTGTGCGCACGTGTGTGTGTGTGTGTGTGTGTGTGTGTGTGTGTGTGTGTGTGTGTGTGTGTGTGTGTGTGTGTGTGTGTGTGTGTGTGTGTGTGTGTGTGCACATGTGCATACATGCTTGTAGCAGTACTCTGTCCTGTGTCTTTGTTTCATCCTCATGTCTGTCAGTTTGAAGTGTACTGTGTGTGTGTCCTTGTAATGGTGGCAGGACAATGTACTGTCTTTACTGTGGTTTCAATTCCAAGTCTGCTTTACAAGGACAAGCAATTGAATATTTTACTGCATGTACGGATTGCTTCTGCTGCCTTTTGAAAACGATAATCCACGTGACTCCATTACATCATCCAGCCTGTTAGGCAAATGCCCCACAGGGTTAAAAGCAAAACAGACAGTGCTGTGTGTGTGTGTGTGTGTGTGTGTGTGTGTGTGTGTGTGTGTGTGTGTGTGTGTGTGTGTGTGTGTGTGTGTGTGTGTGTGTGTTAGTCTAGTTGTGCCCTTTTCCCCTATGCCAGTATAGTCTCTACAGCCACTGAACACTTGGTCAGTTGTCTCTAGTCAATACTTTTTTTTTCTGTAGGTTTTTGCCCTGTTGAAACTGGTGTGTCTGAATTTCTACCATAATTTAAAGCTATTCTCTCGCTAATTCCCCTCCTAGATTTTTGGTTGTTTTCACTTGTACAGATACAGTCTCATTGTGGGTGAAGCTAGGTCATTAAAGTTCATCAAAGCACACAGATTCAATCTAGTCTGTTTTCTTTTTCTTATGGGGATCAAAGGAAAGGTAACCCATTAGAAGGTCCTCACAATGAGTTTTTAAAAACCGCTCCTCATCATCAAGATAGGACCGTATCATCTTTGTTTGGGAGAAGGTCACAAATACCTGCAATCTCCACATTTTTTATTTTTAAACCTGACCCCTGTGTTCACAGCCTCCACATTGACAATTTCAATGTTTCATATATTCAGCATTTCACTGACCGAGCTGTCAGCATCCTCAGAGTATCTAGCTGACTAATGGGGCACAGCTGAGCCTCCTGCCTCCAGCTTTGGTTTCACTCGTCACACAGAGACACAGGCCGACCATCACAATTCCACAGCAACAAGGCCTAATGGATCAGGTGCTTGGTGGGGGGGGGGTTCGTATGCTGGAGGAGGAAGCTGATTGTTGAGCCTTTTGTCTCCTCAAACTACATTAATAATCTATGCAAGCACAGACACCCAGCCCTATGTGCATTTAACCTGGGGAGCCACAGGGGTTAAAACATCCTTAGTGAAGTGCACAGCTATACAATGTGAATTTGGAGACTGTAGTCAGTGAGGAAACATAGGGGCTGTTGTGTAGTGCTGTTGTGTATGGGAAATAATAACACTTAGTTTTTGAGCAGAAGATGCCATACGGTGCTTATCTTGTGTTAACTATGTGTGTGTGTTAAGAGGCTGAGGGTGAGTCTGCTGTGTTGAATGTGTATGGAGGCTGCTGTGTATTTTACTGTGTATGTCTGTTGACTCTGCTAATTTCAGGGGAGACGGTGCTGTCGTGCAAGGCTCTGGTTGAGCTTTCGGTACACTCTGCTTAGGTCATGTTTGTTTGGTACTGCAGGTGTCGGAAAAGTTTGCCTTCAGCCTGTTTGACCTGGACTGGGACGTCTTCATGCAGCACATTGAAGGGGCCATCAACCGCGTGCCTGCACTGGAACAGACAGGAATCAAATCCACTGTTTGTGGGCCAGGTACTTATACGCTGTTCACAAATACTCCACAAACTGTGCGCACACAGACCTGGACCTACACAGAAATATACCACGTGTGTGGCCATTAACTTAATGTAAAGGCTGCACAAACATTGGTTGATTTAAAAAGATTGAAATGCTTGGTGGTTATCATTCAGCTGTATGATCTTCAAACTCAAAAAACGTTTAGGGACAAGTGGAATCAGCATTGTGCTTTCCCCTCCATCTGTGGGCCGTTTTCCAGCAGTGTGGTCTCCAACTCTGTAAGCGCTGTTTTAGGCACATGGTATCTCTCACAGAGGGGTGGAGAGTGACCTCACTGTGGATTGTGCTGAATAGTCTCTCCATGGCACCGTTTATCAAGGTTGCTGGTCCAGCCTGTCCATCATGTGGACGTAAGGTGCTGGGTCTGTCCCAGCTTGACCCGACCCAGGGAGGGGAGCAGCTGCATCCCCGCCTGCTCTTACGAAACATGACTGATGTTCAGCGCTTCTCTCGATGACAGACAGCAGTAAAAAAAAAACTTCATTATATCAACTCTTGCATCGCTCAGAAGCTGAGGCAATTATGTTAGACAAGCCGATTCCTTTGATTTAAAATGAATGTTGCGGTAGCTGATCAGTTCTGCTGGAACGTACAGACATGTTTAAGCCTAGCACACAACACCTTAGTAGTTTTAATGTAATGAGTTTAATTGCCTTGCCATGACACCAAACATGCACACTGAACTCAACGGCTTAACGCTGTAACTCTTTTTGTATGATATGTCCTGCAGTCAAAATTCTACATAATCATTGCTCTGGTGAACAAATGACTTGTAGATATCAAATTGTTTTTTAGTCTTTTTACAGTCCTCTCTGAATTACCACTTCTCATGAGCCAGTTGTCAATATCCAATTAAAAACAGTTCTGTCCACTGATTCCTATTCACTTTCAGTAGTCACCAGGGTTTCCACCTGTAATGATGTACTCCCAACAACTATTTGTCAGTAACATAATGTGTGAAAAATAAAATGACTCTTATCTGTGATCAGTAAATGCGTGCTGTAATATCTCTACACTACATCAAAGCAAATGATGAAGAATTATTTGAGCTGTGACAATATGAGGGTTTCTTTATGTCAGAAATAACTTGACATAAACAGTTGGTGTCTTTTCATGTCACCACCCTTATTCTTGGCTTTTTCCAATTCAACATTGTTAAATTTGATCCTTAATGATGTTTGTCTAGCTTGTCTGCTTCCAGTATTTATTCACATTTGTTTGAATAATCAAGATCTCTTGACTTGTTCAATCTAAATTTCTATGCCCTGTTCTCTTAGTGCTTTTTAAAATGGTTTCAGTGTAAGGGGCATCGCCTTTTTTTCTCAGCTCTGCATGCAGAGGAAAGCTTTAAAAGGGACCCGCGGCTCAAACTCCCCAACGTCACGCCAGTGCCTGCCCTAATGGCAGGAGCTGCGCAGATCGACCAGCGACCCTCCTGCAGACAGATGTGCAGAGCAAACACGATAAATACATTCATGTGCACATCTCAACCCCATTAAGCCCGTAATGGATGGAGTCTCCCCATATTATTTATCTCTGTGGAAGGTAACCTATTCCTCAGGAGGATTAATGTGGGGGAACAGTCTTTGTGGCGCTTCCCTTGTGTGGGGTTCTCACCATAGCTGCTGCCTCACATGATCTGTCTCTGCGAGATTCTGTGTGATATCATTAAATCCTCCATGTGGGGGAGAAACATGAGCAATGCTTGTGCTGAAATGTGCCTCAGGGGACATTCTGCAATCTCCGCTGTGGGGTAAGATTATACACATTCACCTATCCTGCGTTGTGTGATGAGATTTTACAGTTTGAACTTCCTTGGTCTAGTGTGAGCAGGGAGGTATTTCATAAAGCAGGATTATAGAGATAGCGGACTAACTTCTTTATATACTTTGAATTGGGTGAACTTTGCTTGGATGTTTCTTCAAAATATTGTTAATGGCCTAATCCTGCTTCATGTAATTCCATACATCTCACCTCAGTGAGTGTTTGAGGTGGTTTCGCCCTGGTTGCGGTGGTTGATTGGGCCTTAGCTCAATAGATGTGGTATTCGGTTATGCCCTACCCAATTACATGTGTGGTAGTTGATTGGCCCTGCTTCTCAGTGGTTCTTAAGATTGATTGGTGTCTCTGTGGTCCTTTGCTGGCTATAAGGATGGTGTGGAGGTTGACTGGGCCCAAGCTGTATGGGGCAGTCAGGCAGCAGGAGATATCCCAGCCTGCACTGCACTTAAGGACAGATAAATAAAAGATGGCCCCTGCACTGTGCGATTCCTTTCACATCTCACATGAGATGCTCCAGTAATTTTCTCTCATGTGGAATAATGGCAAAGGTGTGTTCAGTATCCATCTGCCTGCTCTTTCCTCATCGATTGTGTCAAAGTCGTCTGCATACAGGGTCATTCTCTCACCTGCGTTCAAAAGAATGCCTACGGAACTTAAAAAATATACGAAACATATTTAATTCTGTGACTGTTAAAATGGATGACTTTATCAATGCTTTTGGGATAATTCTATGTATTTTAGCAAATATGTAAATGTGTGAGGAGCCTACCAGAAACCTGATTGGGGCTGTTTTTTCCATCCCAGAATCCTTTACAGCAGACCATAAGCCCTTGATGGGTGAAGCACCTGAAGTCAGGGGCTACTTCCTGGGCTGCGGCTTCAACAGCGCAGGTAAGGGTGTGGGGGACCACGGAACATCACAGGGTTGTAGGACTGTCCGCTGCAAACAACAGGTCAAAGGTGCATGAAGGGCGTTAGCAAAGTCTCTGTAGGTATGAGTGAGGCGGAGGGGCAGAGAACAGAGCGCCGGTGCGTGAGGTAATCGCTTTCGCCATTCAGCCACTTCCAGGTCTTTCCAGCACCAATCCCTGCTGAGACATGGGCATTAAGAGGCTTCTCATACATAATTAAGAGCTCCGCTCCCCTTTGAGTGAGCGACTCGCCTGTAGAGGCACATGCGGTTGGCCTGCTGTCTGTGAATACCACTTCAGTCAGCCTCACAACTCAACCGCTCTGTGCATTATGTACGTTTAAACTATGTCTACATTTATTAAATATCAGTGTGTTACACAATTACTCTCCTGAGTGCCACAGTGTGGTAATGTAATATGTGATGGTATATGTACAGTTGCTTGAATAATTTATTTGCCTAAAATATGTCATTATACAGGGTGACTTGCATAGTTTGCACTTCACACATTACCCATTTATCCCCCTGGATATTTACTAAAGCAATTCAGGCTAGTGGCTGTGCTCAACAGTACACCAGTAGCGTCTCTGCTCGTCTATGAACTAGCAGTTTTAATCCGGTCTGTTCCACACTGCTCCTGTGATTGTGTTTCTTTTGTTTCCTCTGCAACTTTGAGAGTGAGTTTGAGTTTTGATTGGGGCTGGAACCATTCGGAACATGATCTGTAAGAATGCCACAACAGCCTGGCCAAAATTACCACAGCTCCTCCCACCCCACTTCACTGCTATATTGTGAGAGATTTAAGCCGTCTGATACCTGTAACGGATAGCATTCTCAAGGGCAGAACGGAACCCCAGACGGGCCACGGAACATGCTCTTCTTGGGTTCCGCTGACGTGGCCTTGCAGGGCTGTCCCTAAGGCTGGGGTCATTTGGGCTCACCTCATTGTCACCTTCAGTCTCAAACCTGCTGATACCTGTCCAGGGCAACGCGAGGTCACATCACTGTGTCGCAGGTGGCAGGAAGCTGCTAACAGGAACAGCTCTGTGGACATCCATCCATTCATCATGGTGCCTTAGTAATGTATGATTCTGTCCTGCTCTAACATGTAGAACATTTTGCTCACATTTGGCACTTTATTCTACTCTCAGTAAAGTTTAAAACTATGTTACAATAATTGGGCACATTAATATTAATGGTTACAAAGGTACTTAGATCACTTGGGGACAAAAATCAATTGTGTGAAAGGTGACTTTCAAGTCACCATTAATTCTGGCTTATAAATCTACTGCCTACTTTATAAAGAGGGAAATGTCCATAATTCTTTGAGGCATGCCGGCTTTCAAGGACTCGTCTAGCTCAACTTCTGTAGCTTTTCAACTTTTATCAGCGTCTTGCAGGTGCTGATGGGAGGTGAAGTCCTGAGCTGTTTTAAATGCACTCCACCTGTCGCTCTGGACTTCAGCTCCCACAAGTTCCCACATACTTATGGTTTGGGCTTTTGATGCATTTTCCTCAACATTAAAGCAGAGCGCCTCCCTTCAGTCACACTGATAGGGGGCAGGCAGGACAGCGAGCATCAGTATGCACCAGCATGGCCTGCACGTTCTCTCCTGCTGGCGCCACGTTGCCCCGTCTCTCATTATTTCTTTGCCCTGGCTGTTGTTCAGGGGTCGTTCTTGGAGTGCTGTTGTTTCCGGGGGGATAAGTGATGGAGTGGCGGGAGCTCTTAGATGGCGTGCAAGCACTGGCTAATGTATCCAAGTGGTGCAGATGATGAGTGTTATTATATATGTACGCCGATAATCCAGTGTGTGTGTCCCTTGAGGGCCAGGACTGTCATCCTGGTAAGAGATGTACAGCAGGGGTCCCACACCCATTCCCAAGAATAGCATCCCCCCTTGGAGGCACATAACCTGGGGCACATCAGCAGAGACCTCCTCCGCCTCCAGGCCCCTTTCCTCTGCTCTCGTCTCATCTCCCCTGACATTTACAGTGGCGCTGTCATGTTCCAGCGCTCCTCTGAAGAAGGATCACAGGGTGGGCAGTCTCTTCGCGTTCCTTCAGCGGGCGAGCGGCTCAGCAGTGGCGGGCAGGGGCGACACCAAAAGCCCCCTGCCCTCTTGTATGCTCAGCAATTGCTGTGATGTTCGGGGATGTAGGTCACCCTTTGAAAAATGATTGCTGCAGCAGGTTTCTGAGCAGATCAAACCGCAGCCGAGCTGTGACTTTGCACTGACAGTTACACAAACCACCATTGGTGAAATTCTAGTGAACTTCCACAGTGCAGTGGACTGCTGGACAGGGAGGCTACCATTTGGCTTTCTTAGTCATTGTTCTGAAATGATCTCTCAGGCCTCATCTGACGTTAAAATGCTTTCACAGAAAATGTAAGACTGTCATGGAACAACATGAAACAATCTACCTGATTGCCACCAGTGGTAGTATTAAATCTGCCAGGGGTCTCAGGTCACTGCATGATTACTTCTTCTCAGCACCATGCGAAGTTCCTGTAGTCTATTATACTCTATTGGTTCATCACACTGGTTCTCCTGTAGTACTGTGGCCTATACATTGTAAAAATAGCGACACATTCTCCTATAGCATATGCAGAAAATGAGTGCACATCACCAGTGGCTGGCCTTGCACAGGAACATGTGGCATACACTGATTCCTAATTTATAAAATTATATTGAAATTGAGAAAATGTATAGAGTGATCAGATGATATAGTTAAAACTGCCTTCCAGCCAAAACTGTTCTCTCATATAACATAAGAGCTTCACTTGATCTAGAAGAAACCCATATTTTCATGACCAGAAGCAGGAGTGGGGTAGGGACACTTCAATTGTAATTAGTGCACTGAATTGTATAACTGAGCTTTTAATGAGCCTCTCTCACAGTAGCTAATCTCAGATCTATAATTAGGAGGAAGTCCTTTAGAAAGTCTTACATCGCTTGTGGCAACTTCATGCCGACATGGCCGTCTCAACTGGGCTACACTTCAACTTCACTCTTCCTCTTTCCTCAGTTCAGTTATTCTACCTTTTCTCTCCATTTCTCATTCAGTCCTCCTCTGTTGTCTTTATTCCCCTTTGTTTTCTCTCTCTTCTATTCCTCCTTCCTCCTTTGTTCAGCTCCAACCCTCCCTTGTCTCTACAACTCCACCCTCTGGGCAGAGTCTTGGATGTTTCCTCCCAGTTGGTTCCTCTATCTGGGCTGTTGGTAGTGATTGAGAAACTATGCCCAGGGACAAGGGCATGTGTTTGTGTGGCACATGAATGGCAGCTGTATGTCTCATATAGATGTTGATAATTTATAGTCTGGGCTGCTGTTGGAGGGATTACATTGTGTTTGTGTGTGTGTGTGTGTGTGTGTGTGTGTGTGTGTGTGTGTTGTGTGTGTGTGTCTTGCTCAGGAATGATGCTCGGTGGTGGCTGTGGGAAGGAGCTGGCGCACTGGATCATCCACGGCCGTCCGGAGAAGGACATGTATGGCTATGACATCAGGTAAAGTCCTGGAAGAATGCATGCTCATGATTGTGTTTGTGTGTTTCCACTGGTCCACACTATGTGCTTTGCATCTTTACATAATTCAAGCACTCAAGACTCCAGTACATCTGTTTTAGTGTGATCAGACTTCATTGATACTGTGACTTTGGGGACGGTGACAAGAAAACAAGGGTAGAGACGGCAAGCTCCTAACACACAGATGCCATTATACGCCTTGGCACGCGGCCGTGATGTGCCCGCGTGAGGCTGCCCCCGGGCACCACAGCCTACTTAAACTGTTGCGCCACCCCCATCTCCCTTCCTCCGCCTCCTCCCCCAGGCCAGGTCACTGTGGATGGAAGGGTGTGATTGATGGCAGGTGACGGGGGACACTGTGCAGACATTAGTCAGAGGTGGATTCATGTGTCTGTCGGGGGACACGCTGACCTTCTGCGCTTCTGTAGACAGAATGGTAATCAGGCGGGTGTGAACATGCTGTTTTCTGTCTGTTAGTTCTGAGACGCTCAAAGGCACATTGTAGCAGTGTCTGGTCTGCTACCCTCACCTCTTGAGACTGGCCACATTACAGTCCCCTTCTGCTGCCATTATTTTTGTTTGGATGGAGCTGAAGTCTACAAATCAGTCCAGTGCTGATCTTTATATAGCATAGGCAGTGTCCAAGACCCATTCCTATCCTTAGTGTTGCTGACAGGCCGTGTTTCTACCCTTAGTTATAGTAAAGATTTTGTCCTTGAGATGAAGTTGTATTGTTTGAAATAGTTATCAGAGAGGTTTTGTCTTCCCAAGGATAAAGTGTTTCATATAGGATAGAACTAGAAGAACATTTTTTTTTCCTCTTCTGGTCTCTACTGGCCTCTGCTCTCCTCCTTTCCTCTTCCCTCTGCCCATCTCTTCAGTCTTTGCTCCATTCCAGTCTCCTCCTCCCCATCAATACTCCTGTGCACTTCCTCCAAGGCTCCTCCTACTGGCAGGTGTAAAGACCGTTTGTTGAATTACTGAGGTGGACAGCTGTGTCACCATAAATCTGGCAGGTCTGATGGGAATCCCTGCCAAAGATCTGACCAAAGCTGACTCTCTGTAAAGTCTCTCAGACAAAACGGAGCCGTTCTGCAACACCTAATTAAGGACCCGTCTGTGTTGTGCAGCGGTCCTGCTAAAAGCCGTCCGTCTACACAGCCCGCCCGGTGCAAGGGCACAGCATCTGGTGGCTGGCATCTTCTGAGGCGGGGCTGCGTTACCTGCTGAGTGGAGCTTTTCTTTATGAAAAATTCATCCTCTGCTCTTTTGATTACTTTCATATACCAAGACCTCAGTGGCACTTGATTGCCTGCCTCAGAGCACTCTCGCAGTAAGCTAACTTTAGCAGAGACGTCCATGTACGAGGAGTTTAAGTTCCTCCCCGTGCATATGCTTTCACATTCACAAACACACAAAGTAGTGACCTTTCTTAAAATGCATATTTACAATAAATGGGCTTCAGTACCGAGTACACACTGGCTTCACCACAGCAGACAAAAAGAGGCAAAGTTAAGGACATCCTCCTCTGATCTCTTGCTTTAAAGTGTGTGTGTGTGTTTGTGTATTTTGGATTTAGATGTAATTTTGTGACTGTGGTTTTTGCAGGAGGTTCCACCACTCGCTTACTGACAACAATCGCTGGATCCGAGAACGCAGCCATGAGTCCTATGCCAAGAACTACTCTGTTGTTTTCCCCTTTGATGAACCTCTAGCTAGCCGCAACATGAGGAAGGACCCCATCCACAAGGTGCAATCCATTTCTTATTTCCCTCCTCTTCCCCACAAAATCCTGTATGGTAAAATCTCACAAAAACAGTTTAAGAACCATGATAGAGAGTTATGATGCTTTGAGATACCTTATTCTAAAATAGCTCTCACAACCTGTGCCTGTGATTGTCTAAAAGTTGGAGTTGCAGAACAAATGTGATTTTAAGTGATTTGACATTAGCTTTGTGCTTCTAGCCTGGGTGTGTGTTTTTGTGTGTGTGACTGTGCGTGCGCGCATGTGTGTGTGTGTGTGTGTGTGTGTGTGTGTGTGTGTGTGTGTGTGTGTGTGTGTGTGTGTGCGTGCGCACATACCCATGCCTGTATGTGCATGTTTCTGTGTTGTGCCTGATGTGACAAGTGTGTGCATATTTCTGTGCATACATGTGTGTTATGTGTGAATTCAAACAGATGCATGTAGATAAAAACAAATGATTTAACAGTATTGCTTGATAACCAGTATACCAAAAATAAGGTAAGTATCCCAAAATAATTCAATGACACATAATAGGGTGAACAACTACCAAACAGCTGTAGTGCTAGCACTGTGTTGTTTTAAAGTACAAGCTCCTTTTGTAAGTAGGGAGAGGATAAAGCCTTTTGTAATTAACACAGAGTAGCTGGCCAGTATCCTAGTGTTTTATTGCACCTTGGACTCTGCGCTATGAATCTGCATGAATGTGTGTGTCCATGTAGGACCTGTTGCTAAGCTACAGAGGATGCTTAAGTGTTTCCAGAAATACCCAGAACTGGCTTCTCAATTCTCCCCTTGACTCACACTCATGGCACTAATCTGGGAAGAAGATCATCCTTGTGGATAATGGGGTCCTGAATTAAAGATTGTCAGCAATAAGAATGTTAGATCCTCATTTATTACTGCGATTCCTGCTAAGACGTCTGTAAATGAGACACTTAGCCTTAATATTTCATTCCAGCGCTTGAGATGAAAAAAGGCCTGCCTCTTTCTAAGTTAATACGGTAGCGAGATACACACGGGAGGTCTCCACCCAGCACTCTTCATTACTTTCTGCCTCCCACTGTGCTTTTTAATGCCACTGTCGGCCCCCCTATGGTACAGCTCTGCACCCATTTTCCCCATTATGGTAGTGCTCTTCACCCTATTTGGCCCCTCATTAGAGCTCCTCTTTACCCTTAACTAACTCCTTATAATACTGCTGTCAACTCCAGTCTGTCACTTTATACTATCATCATCTATAGTCTTCGTCCTTTCAGTACTGCTCTACACCAGTGGTTTTCAAATTTTCCAAGCCCATGACCCACTTAGTGAGTGAATGAGTCATTTAAATGTATGTGACCTTCCCCTTCTTGAAAGGTAGCCTAACATGCTACTCTTCGCATCTAAAAATGCAGACCATACTAGGTTCTTCTGTTGTTCACATTAAAAAAAATGCATTAAATGATTCATCAATAAAGGACCAGTAATGAGTTGAATGGGCCATACCCCATTCATGTGGGTTTTTGTGGTGCAGAAATGATGTGGAGTGCTGTGTACATGTGTAAATGTGTGTGTGTTCTTCAGCTGCTGGTGGATCAGGGCTGCGTATTCCAGGAGAGACATGGCTGGGAGAGGCCAGGATGGTTCAACCCAGAAGGTCCAGCTCCGGTAAGTGCATTCAGTAATCCTCACCAGTGTGTGAAGCAAAGGACATGTGCCATCTCATCAATCAAAGACATGGTTAGTGTAGAATAGTCCATTGCACCATGGTTCCATTTTTATTGCCTCTGACTTGGCATGCTTTTATTTGGCATTATAGGTGTCTATAGACAGGCATATTCAGTGAGGTCACCTCATAGTCCCATGCTGCGTAACCTTATTTGGCTGCACCTTTTACAGTCTTTTTCAGCAACACCCATAATGTAGGGTTGCAGTGACTTGCTGCAGATTATAGAAGTTTAATTGATTGCAGATTTGGTGGAAAACATATCAGTCTTAGCATGAGCTACATCCCAGTCTTAAAATTCAACTGCAGCTAGATTTGTCTGCTTGGTTCATTCTGAAGAAACTAAATTGCAAGTTTAGTGAAAGTTATTTAGCTGAACTGTTTGAACGTTGACCAGGAGAGATAATAGTTTACAGTAGCACCACCATGTTCAGCTGACTTCCTTTTCTTCTTGTTGGAAAGGTGGTGGACTATGATTACTATGGGGCGTATGGACTCTCCCGAAATGAAAGATACAAATACAACGAGCTGCTGGGCAAGGAGTATACCTTTGATTTTCCTCCACATCATGATGTGGTGAGTTACTCTCCTTATCATTCTGCTTCCCTCATCTCTCCAATGCTCCCTCAGCCAGTGGCATGCTGGGAATATGGGGAGAGCATTCCCTCTGTTAATTAATGGAAGTAAATGAGGCACAGGTGACACAGTGAGAGAGTGTGTGTGAATGCTGTGTGTGTAGTGAGTGTGTTTGTGTGTGTGTGTGTGTGTGTGTGCATGCTGGTGCTTTGTGTAAGAGAGTACATCTGAATTAGAGTGAGAATGTGCATGTGCATTTGCCATATTTCAGATCAAGAAGGAGTGTTTGACCTGTAGGAATGCAGTTTCTGCATTTGACATGTCCTACTTCGGCAAGTTCTACCTGGTGGGGCCAGATGCCAAAAAGGCCGCAGACTGGCTTTTCTCTGCAGATGTCAACAAAGCCGTGGGTGAGTTCAGACACAGCAGAGACACACACACACACACACACACACACACACACACACACACACAGAGCAGGTGCTGTGGGCAATGCTGTTGAGATGCAATGGCACTGATCACCAGCCCATGAATAATGCAGCTGCATACACAGTGAAGCAGGAGTCTCTACATTACAGACAAGTTCTCTGGTAAAACAAGGTTGTTTACATTCAGAGCTGCTGAGAACCCAATGTCAAGTGTATTAAGCAACACGAGCTGTTGTAACATAGCAGTTCCACTGTGTTTATCTTCGGGGTGATCGTAATTCAGCCAACCCGTGATTGCATCTTAGCCGAGAACAAAAGATAATTGAAAGTGATTGTGTGTCTGGATAACACTGTGTTTCAGGCTCCACAGTCTACACCTGCATGCTGAACAAGAGGGGAGGAGCTGAGAGTGACCTCACAGTTAGCCGAATCGAGCCAGGCTCCACCCACTCACCTCTGGCACCTAAATTTGAAGGTGGGTTTTACTGTAAACTGTTAGGTGTCACTCAGGGCTGATTGGTGGGGCGGGAAATGGTGGGGTGTAACCCGATGTTTAAGCAGGACACAGGGGGCAGAGCACTGATTAATCTCCCACCTTACTCACCAGCAGCCTGGAAGCTGCTGTTTGCAAAACGGCCAGAGACATAAATCTGTCAGCGCTGATTGTATTTTTAGTTTCTGTACATATTGAGTCCTAATTGAACACTTGTTCCTGTTAAATGTCTCTTAAGTCCAGTATTACATTTCAGTTTCAGAAATTTGCTGCATGGGTTGACTTTATGCCAAAGTATAGCTTACAAATTAGGATCCATCTGTTTCCACTCTCCCTGAATAATTACACTCTTGGGTAGCTTATGTTGGCTACTGGAAAGTCTGATTACCTTTGGACCTTAAATCAGCCTTAGACCATATTTTTCCACAGTAAATAAAGTGAGCAATATCTTTAAACTGAAACTGCAGTTTAATTGAACAATACTTAAAAATGTGATACTGGGCTTGGAGCCAACACAAAGATTTTCATCTTTGCAGGTTCTCACATTTGATAAAAACAGCCATTAGTTTCACTGTTCTGTTTCAAATATCAGATCAGTCTATCATTTAAAGAACTGTTTTAAAGGTTTTGTCTGGTAATATTTAGTTAACAGAAATGTGGTATTTCATCAAAAAAATTCACTGAAGGTAACTGCATGTTAAAATAGTGGTGTGGAATGATCTCTCCAGTGGAGATGAGTGTACAGGTTAAATTTGGTAAGCCTGAGCCTTCGTAAAATAAATCTGTATTGCAAAAATACATAGACTGGGGCTGTAATCGTGACTGCTTTACCGCACGGCTGCTATAATGACAGGCCTTTGTCAGACTGCCAAAACTACCCCCGTCTGTGCTGTATTTTCAGTTCTTTAGGTTTCAAACTTTGATTTCATGTATATTAATTTGATTTCATAACTGTTTTTTTCTTGGGGAAAGACATTAAGGAAAATGTCTTTTCTTCTTTGCACATTGGAATGTCTTGGAATATATTAATAATTAGAATAATATAAAATTGATGGAATTAGAGTCCTCCCTATTTTTATATTTAAAGCACAGTAAATGAACAGTGTTGGAGCAAGAATTGATGGAAAACAATACTTCCCACTCATCGAATGGTGTCGATGCTATTTTTATTTCTTTAATTTGGCATCAAACAGAAGGCTTGCTTGCACAGAAATCAGTGGATGACTACTGCAGATTTGAAGGAGTATAAGGCAGGTTAACTAATGGTTTCTTTTTCTAAATGCATATATTTGTTTAATATCTAAAAGGTATGCATTTTCACAGCTTCACCATGAAATTCATCTTTTTAGCTTGTGCGTCATTAATATTGCCTTTTGCTTTTAAAGCTCTGATGTTCTTAATTTATATGTATCATTGTGTGTTTAGTATCAAATTCTGAATTGATTTAAAATGCTTCATTATATAAGAGAAGACATCCTGTAAGTTAGTCTCTTTGACTTTGCGTTCCTGGTGCTTGCTCTCCTTGTACTGTTCTCTTTAATTAGGCTTGATTTTGCTTCACATCTTATTTTTAAACATCAGATCTTCCACAAAATAGATTAAACAATTAAACCTTGTAAATAGGACTGACAACAAACCCCACAACACCAAATCAACAACATTTAGTGGCACAAATTTAGTGGTCCTGTGCAACCTCACTGTCAACCTCCCCAATACTAAATTATCAAGGAAATAAAATAACCATGCATTTTTTGAATTGGCAACTGACTCCACCCTGCTCTTCAAGATTAATTTTTAGAGGAAGTTAAGCTTGCCAATAAAAGATGTGTCCTGGGTGAATTTAATTGAATTTGGGTGTTATCACCAAAAAGTAGCAGCCCCAAGGCACATGGATGCACCCACACACAATAATCGTTATTCTCATTACATCTTCAAAGTCTATTAGTCTGTGGTGCTTTGGACTGCTTATCCATCCTCTGTCCTCATGCCTAAGAGCATTGCTTGGGGATAATTTGGTCACTCTGTGTTGGTTTCCTACTCTCCAGGATAATGGGTTTGATAACCATCTCTGCTTTTTAATGAGAACTGCCATTTGGAGGTTTCCTGCTTTAGTCTAATTCTTGCATTCTGCTGACATGCCGTTACCCCTTTTGTTTTATATGCACTAATGAGCCTGGTTTATTTCCATTACTTTATGTGATAATTTAGTGTGTAAATAGGTTTGTCAGAATTCACCCTTTATTTTTAATCATGTCATATTCCTGTAGTGGTAATTTGAACCGAATAACGTCTTGGTACAAATTGATTACTCAGTCCAATAACTTGCTGAAGTAAGAACTGCTGAACTACTTTTAACTCAGTGTTTTACTGCAGTAGAAGGTTGAAAATTCCATGTCTTCTGTGTTGAATATAAATTGAATCAGACCTCTTTGCATCTGCCATTGCATTGCCGTTGCATCTGCCATTAAAATTAATGTATACTTTTCAGAAATATTTTTTAATTTGTATTTCAAATAGTTTTAATAGCTTGTTTTGTCCTCTTATGTCTGACTGAAGCCAGTCTAAAGATTTCATATAGGCAGCTGTCCAACACATAACTATAAGTTACCCACATGTTCACAGCTTCACCCGACCTTGCAGATTATTTGAACAGTATAACAGTATCTTAATGGCTGTATTGATGAAGGTTAAGTTTTAATTTTACCAGAATTTTGCACAGTAGAGCTTTTTCATTTTACAACACTAAGTTCACAATTGTGTAACATTTCTTAACATATATCATCGGCGAACATTTCATTTGAAATGAATGAATTTTGTTGATTCACTTTGGTTGTTTGCTGATAAAATGAGGTGAAGGTGGAGTAAAGGAAATAGGGGGCAGGAGTGGCCATCAGTAAGAATGCCAGATATTCTTTCATTTTCCTCACTGCGGGAGTTAACCCTGGAGGGCAAGCCAGAAGCTTACCCTGATGTTTATTTCACAGTTTGTTTGAGTTTATTTGCCTGACTGAGCATTTCTCCCATGCAGACATTATGGTTATTCTCTATACTATTCATATTTATGCATGGCTCACTCTGTATGAACAGAATATGAATGTTATTCATATCCTTTGTAAAGCATCCCCTCCTCCCAAGACACAAATACCTTAACTGGGATGCACTGTTTTCAGTATTTTTCATAAAGTGGTAGCAACAATTCTCTTGAATGAGGTGGACAGAGATCATGCTGAACCAGACTGAAAGTCTTTACAAAAAGTATGACTACAGCGAACAGGCTAAATAATTCAACCCAACTGGTCAGTCTAGTATTAAAGCTGACATAAACAGGACTGGGAAATAAGATGATATGGATCATGGCACACCCCGGCTGATGAAATGAATTCACAAAGACAAGCCTGCCAAAGATCTCAGCCTTCACACAGATTCTCATGCGTTCCTCACACATATTCCTACCCCCTTTAAAAAAAACCTGAGTTATCAGGCTGTTAGAGTGGCAACGCAGGGCCCATTGAGGGTTTTGAAATATTTAAGGTTGTTATGGTAACTGAGTGCTGATAAGGCATAAGGGTGAGTGGACTTCAGCTGGCAGAAGAGGAAGATGTGAAAGGTGTAGTCTTTTTTTAAAAAAAAAAAAAAAAAAGAACAGCGGGAGGCTTAGAATGTGCTCATTGGTCTTACAGTGATAGAAGACATTTGTCAGTGTCAATGGTCATGCCTCAGTGCCTATGTTGTAAGAAGGAGCTGACTCCAGAGCAGTTTTTAACCTTCACTCACATTGATCCTCAGGTCTGAGTGGGGCAGATAGTATACACAGTGGTAGCGGAATGGGGGAATGATGTTGGTCTAATGCTGTTTTTGACAAGATGTCTGGCTGAGCTCATGGCTTTGGAACAACCTCCTAAGTTGCTGAAGGGTATCTTAAGTGTGTGTGTGTGAGTGTGTTGGGGGAGTTGACAGAGAGAAGGTAAAACAGGATTCACTCTGCTGTCTGACTCAAGCCCCTAACCCCCAGGAACATGTACAGAGACATCTTCCTGTAATTCTAGCTATTTGGCTGAGTGCCTTCCATGTAAACACAAACTCAATAATTCATTGGCCATGGTAGTGTAAATTTAATGATTGTTCTTATATCTGAGTGCCTGGAGGTGTTGAACAGCTGAAGGACTGTATACATCCCTCTACAGCAGCCCTTCAGATCTGCTCCCAGCGTGGTTGAGTGTGTGTGAAAGCCGGCCAGGGGGACTGAAAATGGCTTTGTGTGTGTGTGTTTGTGTGTGTGTGGGTCCTGTGACTGGAGCCCTGGACTGCTCTGCCTGTTACTCATCTCTGTCACACTCCTCACAGCATGAGTGTGTTTCTCAAGATTTGTAGACAAGTCTATTTGTATCATGGAAAATCAAACAGTGTACGTGATTTTAGTGTTGTTTATAATGTTATTTTAAAAACATTGGTATGTGTGAGGCAGTGGTTTTATTCATTTTCAATCTACTCTGCTGCTTGCAATGCCAATTCTTACACTCTTTGTTGCTCTCTCCTCCTTTTTCAGGTGATGGGTATTACCTGGCCATTGGAGGGGGTGTGGCGCAGCACAACTGGAGCCACATCCAGACCGTACTGCAGGATGAGGGCTTCCGCTGCCAGCTGCTGGACCACTCTGAGGACATGGGCATGATCAGCATCCAGGGACCCAAAAGGTGGGTCTGCTGCACAGCACTCCTCTGTCCTGTACCCTCAGCTACACACATGCTATGAGTGAAGCGAGCTTGAGCAGAGTGTTTTTACAGGGTGGTGCATGGCTTCCTCTGGACATGGAAGTGGATTTGCAGTAAAGCATCTATATTAGTGAAATGTATGAAGTAATATGCAGTACCAAGTCCAAAGTTTGGACACACCTGCTTTTGGACACAATGCATTTTTCTCTGTTTTAGTTATGTTATTTGCGTTACATTTGCAAGAAGGCCTAGAACCAATGAAGTAATACAAATCATAATTTGCGACGATCAAGAGAAGTGTTCAACAATTAAAAATGTTATTTCTATTGGACTCTTCAAAATACCCCCCTTTTGCTTTGATGGCAGTGTTGCAGACTTCTGGCATTTTTTGCTTCCAGAGGTAGCCACCTGGAATGCTTCTCCAACAGTCCTGAAGGGGTTCCTACAAGTTCTGGGCACAAGCTTGGCTGCCTTAATATTACTCAGGCCAACTCATCCAAACCAGCTCTATAGAGTTTAGGTTTGTTTACAAGATAACTCTTACACAAGCTTTAGGTGTGCTTAGGATCGTTATCTTGTTGAAAAACTAATGACGGTCCAACTAGGTACTGACCAGATAGGATGGTGTGTCCCAGAAACATGCTGTGGAGCCATGCTGGGTCAGTGTGCCATCAATTATGTAAATCTCTTGACAGCATCACCAGCAAAACCCCCCACACCATCACTCCCCCATGCTTCACAGTGAGCACCACACATGCTGGCGTCGTCTGTTCACCTTCTCTGCATCTGAAAAAATCATGGCAGTTGGAACCAAAAATTTCTAATGTGGGCACATCTGACCAAAGAACAAATTTACATTGCTCTGGTGTCCACTGGCTGTGATCTTTTGCCCAAACCATTTGACAATCTTCTCTTCTTGTTTACATCCCTCAGAAGAGGCTTCGATTCTACCATAAAGGCCTGATCTCCTCTGGACAGTTGATGCTGAGATGTGCTTTCTGCTCGAGCTCCATGAAGCGTGTATTTCAGCTTTAGTCTGCGGTGCTGTTAACTGGCAATTTCTTAGGCTAATGACTCTAATATTCTTGTCATCTGCAGCAGATAGGGCGATCTTCATAAGAGCCGGTTTCATTGTAGCGTTTGATGGCTTTGGCCGATGTGCTTTAAGAAACGTTAAGCGTGATTTTCCTCACTGATTGGCCATCATTACTTACAGTAATTATGGACTGATGTTTCTCTTTGCAAAGTTCAGCTTTTCATGCCATGCTATTGATTATTACAACAAAAAGCAAAAGCTTTCTACCAAACAGGTCCCTTGGTATCCACTCTACCTTGTCACGACATAAATGATTATTTCAGATGTTCAGACAAGGAAAAAAGGTTTTCAGGATAATATATAGTACTTGTGGCACCTGCAATCCCTTGCAATCACACTTATTCTTAATATTTTGTACCTATAACATCTTTGTGATATTTAAAGCAAAACCACAAAACTGGGGTACTGGCTGAAAAGACCTTTTTTCCAATAAAATCTATTGTTTTGGAAAAGCATTTTACATGGACATAAACTTGACTTTCTATTTATGTGAGAAACAAATTTCATTTATTTTAACATAACCCTTTAGGTGAAAATGGCAGTAAGAAAAAGAAATATATTATTTTCAGTTGGTGTGTCCAAACTTTTGACTGCTACTATATTAAAATGAGTAATGTTGCATCATTGCTCATTGTGGTGCAATGCAGTTCTACCATTCTGTAGGGAGAACCCTGCTGAGGCCGTCATCATTGTGTCAGTACAGGATCTCAATCAAAGCTCTACATTTGAGCTCAGTGTGGCCTACAGTACCCTCCAGTTTTAGTGGCTTGACTCATTTTTTTACTTATCAATCTCTGTGCATCCCTTCCTCTCTTGCCAACCAGGCCTGCTTTTATCACCATATTGTCATATGTAGTCTTTTTGTTTCTTTATCCCCTGCCACTGATAAAGCCAATTATTCTGTACCCTGTGGGTCTTTTGGTCAGAGTTGGCACTGCAGAGTCTGGATTCAATAAGACTGTGGAGCCCATCCACACACTGGAACAGTGTCTTAGAATGAGTCATCCAACAGCTTTCTATTCAATTTTATATTTGTCACCAGTGAGGTTAATGAAATCATTTTGCATCACTAAACACAGAGACCCCTTTTGATTTGTGTTTGTGTGTCATGAGTGATGCAGTTTGGTTAGTGTTGTGGTAGCGTTGCATTTCCTGTAGTTATACTGTCATCACCGGTGCTGCACAGAGAGGCACAGAGCTGCGAGGCTCACAGCAAGTGGGAGTGAGTGGATTGAGGCTGGGGAGATGGCTGGCTGAGGGGACTCTTCCCTCTCCCTGCTTTTCCCTGCTGTCTCTCATATCCTCCTCTCCTCCGCACTCTCTCTCTGCTGATGCGTGTGATGAATCCTGCGCCTCTGTCGTCCCCGCGACGTCTCAAAGCCTCCCCTCGCCCCACTCTGCCTCCGCAGCGTGATTCATCGTGCTCCCCCACTGCCCCTCTTGCATCAGTGGAAATGCTAATTTAATGCATATTAATGAGGTGAAAGGTTGAGGGAAATGGAGATTGGTCACGTGGGCCTGTGGAGCGGTAGGGTGATGTCACAGAGATGTGATCTAAGGGGTGTCACTGACATGAGACATGTGGTGGGGATGGGGGGGGCAGGGGGGTTCATAGTGTCAGGTTGATAGTGTACAATGTTTAGGGGAAGTTTTATAAAGGGTGAAATGTTATAGAAGAGATAACGTGGGGCCCGCATGTGTGTGATCGTTTATAGAAGAAACATAAAAGATGCATGAAGGTGAAGTACAGGGGAATAAAAGCAATGATGTCTCACTCTCCTACTCTCTCTCTTTGTTGCCCACACCAGAGGGAAGGTCATTGCATGCTTTGATCAAGGGCATTCTGATTTTGGAAACGTCTCCATTAAAATCCACCATAAAGGAGCACACTATGAAGGATAAACCTTGGCGGTGTACTGGTTGAAATGCAGGGTATCTTTTTCTGAATTTCTTCAAGATATGCTTGCAGTAATTTACTTGCATATAAATGTGAGCCGTGGTGTTTGAGGTTTCTGTCAATATTCAGTAGGTCTGTATTTTCAGATGAACCCAGGGAAAGTGCTGGATACACAAAGCGCAGGAAAGGACGTAACTCATACATGACAGATTTATAAATGCTTAGTATCTCCTACCGATCGATATCTCTGGGTTTTGTTGTAGAACAGCCCTCGATGCATTTCAGTATGGATTGAATAATATTGAAATTTTCTCGTACAGACACATTCTGGTCATGCCTCAGTAAGACTGCCTGTAAGGTTTGAGTGCATAAAAGGAACATCATAGAGATAGTGTTAGTCTTTCAAAAAATGCCATTCAAATGACAAACACCCTGATTTATAATGTGCGAGACAAGGTATGAACCATTTGTAACGATTCTTACAAATGTAAAGCTTTTTATTAACTTTGTACATTAATATTCCTAAGTGCAAAGTTTCTCATGCTGCCTAAGACCACATCTTTCTTATGAATAATTTGAAATTAATGGGGCACTAAAGCCCTGATTACAACCCAATTTGTGCCTTCACCACTGTGATCCAGAGTTGTAACGCAAGGCCACAGCATACTCCATACTGCCATTGCTAAATATTAGGAATTATTACATGAGACTTTATGGAATTTTAGTTTATAATTGTCCTTTTTTCTAACAGTGATAAACAAGTTTTTTAGCACATACTTCTCAGTGTATATCTACATTCTGAGCAAAATCGATTTCGTTTCTGAATTTTTAGTCCTCAGCATTCTGTTCTCCCTTGAGTTTTTACTGGGGTAAGACCCCTTTCATTGTACTTTTCCAATGTATACATTTACACTGTAAATTTGATGAGAAATGGCTGTTGTATCTGTTATATCTCCCACACAAAGTACATAGCTCTTAATATTTAATATGGTGTGGTATTCCTCTAAGGTTTGGACACAGTTTCCTGCAAGATCAAAGAGAGTATAAATCGGAGTGATGGTTGTGGAGGGATTCTGTGAAAGCTCATCGGGTTGTTGTCTTCTGCAAGCCTCCTGTCCCAAAGTTCGATTTGTCAGTGGCAGACGATCTGAGACGATTGTGTAAATAACACTAATGGCCTCTGACATGGCAGGGCTAATATGACATGAGAGCATGGCGCACATTGCTAAACCATACATGAATATATGAATGAAATGTTGTCACAATGCATTTGTAGTCAGCATCATCATGGGTGGAGATTGGGCTAGGCGCGTTATTCACGGTGTTACTGCATAAGGATCTGCACCCCTGGAGAGTGAGGTCCGAAGGCCCGCTGACTCTGGCTGTAAAGCGCATCATTAATCACAGCAAGCTCCTGGCGCGGGCAGTGACACCACGGGGCATAAGGCAGCCGTTCCCACCTGTCTTTACAGCTCATTAACACCATCCCTCTGTGTGTTTTCTGAGTAACATGAGGAACCCAAGGATCAATGGCTCAGTTGTTGATAGGGTTTCGTTTTTATGAAGAGGGGGGCTCTGTGTGGGCTGGCCTCCAGCACTAAGTGCTGGCCTCCTCCTGCCATCCGGACCGCTCGTTTTCACTGAGTTCATTATGAGCCGGGCTCTGATCCTGTGCAAGCAGGCTGAAGGAATGGGTAATCAGAGCCACTAATCGTCTGTTCTGCACGCATGGATGCTCATGCATGCTGTCTCTTACACACACACACACACACACACATGCATGCACATGACTAGATATGTATGCACATACACTGATACATACAAACTGTGGTACACACACACACACACACTCACACTTTCTCTTTCATCGTCAGGTACATACATGCTCACACAAATACACGTACATGCATGCCAATGCAGGGACACACAGATGCACATATGTACACACAGCACACAGATATATGCTGAATTAACACAGTTCGCCAGCCTTTGAGGCGTCTCTCCTAATCACACTAGAGAGAGCTTGGCCCTGCCTCCACACCTGTACCCTGCACCACAAATTCACACCCGTCCCACATATTCTCAACCCAGTATGTTCACATTGAACCCACGTACTCACATCCTTCATACATCTGTCTGAATGTCAGTGTTTCCAACACCCTGCATTCATTTCACACATGCGTAATTTGCTGAACCATTTCATAATTGTCAGTCAATATGCTTAACATCTAATGCTGGTTTAATAATGAGTGGGTCTTTTTGACTGGGTCAGGAGAATTAGGCCAGTTTACCAGTAACACATCGAAAGTTCCCGTTGTTTTGGTTTGGATGCCTGTTTAGGCAAATGTGCTAGCCTTTCTATTTTTTTGCAGTGCCGATTCGGTTTTCTCTACAGCAGGCTCTTGCTTGCTTTCCATTTCAAAGAATTATGTGTTTACGCCATCAACTTTGCAACCTTAGCAATTATGACAAAAAGGTAAAGAGTGTAAATGGGCTTGCTTCGGTTTTTGTGTCCCTGTTTATTAATGTATTGCCATGTTTACAGATGTATTTCTGTGAGCATCCATCATTTAGAGCCTGTTTGCAGTGGGACTGCGAGTGTAGAACAGTTGCCAAATCCAAAGTGCATAAGCTGCTTCTGTCAGGCCAAATAAAGGAGTTGGAAAGCCTGTAGCAGCTCTGCTTCTGCCTCTGCCTGCAGAGATGTACACATCGACTGTCATGAGTTATCCCTCTCCCAGAGTCGAGGGAGAGGGAGGAGGAGATGAGGAGTTGATTGGGTGAAGCAGGGGGATGGAATGTGAGAGAGCGTTATAGCGAAGACGGATGAGCGCTCATCTGTACTGGCCAATGGTTTTAGGGAACAGCTGTACCCACTGACTACAGGAGTCCCATTTATGATTTCACACATCCTGTGCGGAATGATATGTAGGGTTCCTCTGTTATTTACTTGCCTAGGTATACTTAATGACAAAATGATTTATATTTACATGTTTTTGATATAAGCTCAATGAATGTTTTAAGGTATATAATAATAAAGTAAAACTTTTACTAATCTTAGACAACTTTTTTTTCCTTTGAAAATTCATTTGGGGTCATGATTGTGAAGAGAGTTTTGAGTAACCTTAAACTGTCCCCTTAAGTTATTCTTCGGGTTTGGCAACAAGTTTATGAAGTTTAATTCCTCGAAGTCCTCTTTGCCATTGCAATGAATCACCGCTGAGTCCTTCACAGTGCATTACTGTCAAACCCAAATGATGCTGAAGAACGATGAAGGACATTTGAGTTTAGGAGTCTCTGACTGATGCGTCGGTTGACATGTGTCTGACTGTCTGTAGCCGTGACCTGCTGCAGGAGGTGCTGGACACGGACCTGAGTAATGAGTCCTTCCCCTTCTCTACACACAAAGTGGTGAACGCTGCAGGACACGAGGTGAGTCTCTCTTCAGTGCGTGCCCACACACACACCCACACACACACACACACACACCCGTACGCATATCATGTCCTCACTGAACCCCACAGATTTCTTTTGCTAATTAATAGATGAGATCAATCAGCAGCTAATGATTAATCACAGGGGTAGTGACAAGGGCAAGTAATGTCAATTAATTTAAATTGATTTTGTTCACCTAAGAAATATTTACATTTTTCTTTCGAAAAAGGGTACTGTACATGAATCATTGATCTTCCAGGCTGGTAACTGTAGCTCATTATAACAGCTCCCAGTGACGGTAATTAAAAATGACTGAGTGCACTGCTGTGAATGAGTTTGGCTTATTCAGTGCGTGATCTGCTGCATAGAGGAGTGTTTTTAAAAAGGATGGACTGATTAACTGATTAAGGTGGAGTAATGTACAGAGAGGTCTGAAGAAGGCAGGCTTATTTAGCAGTGGGTACTGGTGTGGATTTGTAATTAGGGCAATGGATTCAAGATCAGGTGGTCATTGGTTTGAAGTGAGAGTTTGACTTCTTTGACCTTGATGGACTTATATATATATATCAAGCACTGTAATGGTAAATGTTGCTTCCATGTGTGAAAAATTGGTTGCAGAATGTGTTAGATGGAAATGGATATTTCTGGATTGGGATCTGAGGAATGGGAGAAATAAACAAAAACAACACTGTGAAATGAAATGTACGTGTTTCCTGAGTGAGACAATCAGTAAATGTAATCACCATGAGAGCAAGCTGGGCCTCTAGCTTAGGCATCACAGGTTGGAGTCTGGGCTGTGCCAAGTGGGGTAAGTGTTTTAGAGAGGTACAGACTCTGTGGATGCAGGTGACACTATTGACTTGGAGAAATGATTGCCATTCCAAACTGTAGACACTAAGAATAGCCTGTTTTAAGCAGATGAACTGTGGCAAACTGAGAAAGAAAGGGACTGGAGCTGAAGGTTAAGATTCTCATAGCTCAGGAAGGTCTTATAAAATTTTTAAGCTCTGGAATGTGCAATTAAGCATGGCGGTGATGCAGGTACTCCGTGAGCTGTCTGAGCTCGGGTTGCGGTGAATGGGCAAGCCTCGGCCTACATCTGCACCGTGCCCCCCAGCATCCTGCCATGTGTTTGGAGACTTGTGGGTGTCTGCGCTGGACAGATGGTCTGGCTGACTGGACTTTCTCCAAGGCCCACGGCATGCTCAAGTCACAAGCATCACATCCGATCTTCTCTCACAAAGCTTAAATAAAAGAGGATGTCAAAAGTCTCCCCTTGCACTAACCCTCTCATTATATTCCTTTTTCATCAGGTTTCCATCTCTATCTCTCCCACTCATTGTCACCCGTCTTCTTTCTGCAGATAAGATTGAAGCATTTTACATCCTTTAAGCAAATAATTTAAGAAAAAAAATCTTTGTTTTGGCCATCGTGCAACAATAATCAGAAGCAATTGAGGAAATGTTGAAATGGACATTATTGAAGGATAACCAAACCAAAATTATTAAGTAAATAATCTCTGTGCCACTCTGATTGCTTCTGGTCAGCCTTCCCTGAATTCACTCTGTCTCCCTCTCAACAGCCTTCCCTGAATTCACTCTGTCTCCTTCTCGACAGCCTTCCCTGAATTCACTCTGTCTGCTTCTGGTCAGCCTTCCCTGAATTCACTCTGTCTCCCTCTCGACAGCCTTCCCTGAATTCACTCTGTCTGCTTCTGGACAGCCCTCCCTGAATTGACTCTGTCTCGCAGGCACACTATCTTTATTAGAATCAGATAAAGCTTGCCCCATACAGCCTCACAGAGCTGCTGTTTCAGTAGGGAGGGGGCTGTGCTCAGACTTCTGGGAAAGAAGGGGGTCATTACAGCAGTGTCTGTCTGTGGGAGAGTGGGGCGGGAGAGCGCAGTTAAGGGCTGGGAGCAAGGCCGCGGGGAGAAGCGGAGGAGGGATGTGAAATCAATAGAGTGAGGATTTACAGCAGATGGCTCCTGATGCCGAGTTATAAAACACAGGCGAGGCCGTCAGCGTTATGCCGTCGGGGTCCTGACACAGAGATCTGCCCCTGACTGAGTGTGAACCAGCTCGCACAGGGGTAAACCAGGCCCAGCCTCTCCTGTCTCTCAGTGTGTAGCATGTAATGAACATGGGGGTCTCTCATTCTACTGCCCCGGTTACTCCCTGTGTCTGGGCCCCCTCCCGAGCTTAATCCTTTGCTGGATCAGTAGCTTGTTTGTCCATGGTGGCTATAGGAGTGGAAATCAGGGCAAGCTGTGAACTACAGGCACATCTGGTATCTCCGCAGTTCTGTTTTGTGGAGAACTCGTCCTGCTGTTTGAATTTACAGCTGCAGCACAGAAGCACCTGTGTAAGCAGTGGAGAATAGATATTTGAAACTAAGTGATGTGTTCAATTGATTGATTTCCCCTCAGATGACTCCTGAAGTTCAGTGGCAACACACAGTTCATCTTATTTCCCAATGTTATTTCATTTTGTCCCTCGTTTTAATTCTTCTACAAACACAGGTTTTCATTTTTTCTACTTCACCCTTACAAAGTCCAGTCCAGGATTTTCATTACTGCTTCTTAGTCATTCAGCTGAGGGACTGCAGTCAGGGGCTAATGAATGCAGTCGTTGAGAATGAGAACTAGCCACATGGGGAGATGTTTTTGGAGAGGGTGTGGTCTGTGGTGGTTGGTGGGAAGCATGGTAAAGCATGTTAAGCAGGTGCCAGCTCAAAATATTATTTTATATAGCTTTTTGAATGAAGTTAAAGTTAAAATTCACCAGTGTAGAATCATTTTTACATACAAGTTAATTAAAGGTAACAATTTTACCAGCATCATTGGCCTTCAGTGTTTCTGTCAAATTCTACGGTATGAAGTGGGTATTGGTGACCCTTCTGTTATCCCAAGGCCAGTATGTGTTGATTGGAAAGTCCTGGGAAACTGATGATATTGAACCAATATCCTGGTTCTACCCATCAATACATTTTTCTCTTGTAGTATAAAAAGATTTTTAAAAAACTCACCCATGCTGCAAATATTTATAATCAGTATTTGCATCAGCCAATCCTGCCAGGTGAAAAGCAGCTATTTGTATCGGTCCAAAAAATCCAAATCACCGTATCTCCCTTGCATAGGTGTGCGCTCCTGTCTGCGCAGGTGTTTTTGAACACTGTTGATCTGTAGAGCACTCTTTCTTTTTCAAAGCTATCGATTCCTCAGAGATTTTCTCTGATGAACTCTTTGACAGGGATGAATAGGGTGTCCTTGAATTGAACCGCTTTCCTCATTCATTAAGAAATGCAAACAGGAGCTGAGCAGCAGGTCATTCCTTGTCTTTGTTCTACGGTTTACAGCACAGTTCTTTGAAAATGTTTCCACCAGCAGTAACAGTCAATTTATCATCTGTTTTAATTTCCTTTCCTGAAAAATGGCCAATATTTAACCATGATACTGTTGTTTAAAATGACTGTCTATTACATGTTCACAGAATGAACTGAATAGTGAGTACTGAGTTAGTATTGAAATTTAAAAGGAAGGTGTTTGATGTTTGCATCATTCACCCAAAGGGTTGATAAAAGCTTGGTTGCTGAGCCATTCATTTTTGTTTCTCCCAGAAAGCAGGCTCCTAAATGTGCTACCCTGTTTCCCCACATTCTTTAACCATGCTGTGCATCTATACATGTTGTCATTCCCCTCATTTACTTCCCTTCAGCATATAGTTCATAGTGCAGATACCAACTACCTTATAAGAGGGACAAAGATAACTGGGATGCTAGCGGTGAAAGAATGGGCGACTTGTGATATTCTAGCCTAGCTGAAAGGTTGCAGGTTTGGGGTCCCATACCTCAGTAGGGTGATGGACTGAGGGTGACCACTGCTCAAAGGCAGGCTGTAAGTTTGGTGTAGCATCCCAACAATGTCCTCACCCCCAGTCTCACTCCGTCTTGTGTGTTTGTATCTCTTTTTTTCGCCCCTAACTTGGGACTCTTGCTCATTTCTCACCCCAGGTGCGTGCCATGCGTCTGTCCTTTGTGGGAGAGATGGGCTGGGAGTTGCACATCCCGCGGGACTCCTGCGTGCCGGTGTACCAGGCTGTCATGGCTGCTGGCGCCAAGCACGGCATCTGCAACGCCGGCTACCGAGCCATAGACTCCCTCAGCATAGAGAAAGGTCAGTGGTATCCTTTACCGTGGAGCTGCACATCCGTTTCCATTCACAACCAGTATATCTTACAAAGGTCCCAGGCTGCTTTGTGCTCATGGGGAAAACATGGGGGAGTTTAATGGTAATAGTGCACAGAGTGTCATGGCAGAGGTTTCACCGCAGCCACATTCAGAGAGAAGAATTTTCCCTAAAGCTCAGCCTCCAACTTAGCAAAGGTCAAGTGCTCTTTCATATGGGCACAACATAAATAAAAAAGACAGGAGGAACACGTTCAGTGGAATAAAGAAGTAGACTCAGCTTCCCCTTGCAATACCAGGACGTGATTTAGGTTGCCAAGAGGGTCATTTATTCTCCTCGGGGGATGGACCACTGTTCAGACGTAGTGATATTAGATGGATTATTGTTATATGGGAGGATTTCTCCTATTCTAGGGCAACCGATAATGAGTTGGCATGACTGTATTTTATATTAATATTAGGAAACCGTAAGTGTCATTATTTATCACAGTCAACTATTTCTAAATACTAAAAAGAAGCAAAAATTGACTAGGAAAGTATGTCTTATAAAGTGCAGTTGTAACAGAATGTGAGTGAACAGTGAATGTCAAATTGGATGGCAAATTGATTGTTTCAAGTACTAAAAATGAAATAACTGTGATCAGTTGTAATTATTTTTCCCTAAGAAAAATTCATATAATTTAAATTGGATGGCTCAGAAAATCAGATATTTCTATTGGTTGCCTTCAGTCAAAGTGCATGGATATCTAGTAGTTCATATCATTTCACTTAAAATTTGAATAAAATATCCTTGATTTGTTCTGCACAAGAAACAAATGCATACACTAATGTTACATTATAATCAGGGCTATATGTAACATTACTTTTTTTGTTTTTACTGATTTTTCCCTGAAAACATCCTGGATTTTTTTTAAAACCAGTTTTAACCATTTTTGAGGTTATTATGTTTATAGCTATACATGTAATATTCAAACTACATCATATTAATCAAGAGCAAAGTGATGAATAAATATAATGGAAGTATTCACAGTGTTGAAAATTGCTGTTCTACATCAAAGTAGGCTGTTGACCACCGTCTTGACCTTTTAGAATTTTTCAAAGCTATGATCCATCCCTTTTAATACTGGTTAGGAAATTTCCAGCATCGGGGTTGATATTTTTCTGCCTGGTTGGTTTCCTCCTGTCAGGTTGATGTATTAAGAATGCAGCAAAATTGTGGCTTGTGTAGCTGGTTATTCATGTTATTTCAGCATAACAATAAATTCTCAAATATTAAATGGTAAATTGCATCTTTTTTATTATATAATTGTTGTCCTACACGTCTTAAGAAAATTACATTTTGTGCAGCTCTACTGCTAGAAAAGTTTAAAGGAAACCTTGTGAGTTTTAATAGCTTGTTAAACATTCCATGCCAGCCAATGTCTTGTTAATTGATCGATTTTTCGCAGTAGATTTCACGTGTTTTACAGTGACGTTCCTGCTTTCATAGTGCCTTCAGTTGAAACGGTTCATGCTCCTGAACGCAGGTGTTGCTGGCTAAAAATACCTCCCTTTTGACAGAATGTGGGAAGGCTCAGTCTGCCAGTGTGGGCTGATCTCCCTAACAGAAGATCCTGCTGTTTCAAAACTGTCTGGGTTAAAGCTGGTTTTGGCTTTCACTTTTTCAGATATATTTGCTGATCAACTACTAGAAAGAGATGGTGATGTTCCTCGATGTGCACCTTTAGTAGCTGTTTATATATAAAGCGCCGGTCCTCTCTGCGATTGACAATGTGAGATATTATTGCTCAAAGCAGAGAGAGCTCAAGCAAATGCTCCAATTGGAAAGACAGGGAAAAGATGGTTATAGTCTGTTTGGATTTGTAACATTTAACTGTTTGACCAGTAATTGATCTAGGTCAAGCTATCTCTAGTTTAATAACAGTAGCACAATATAGCCTTGCACTGATCTGTAGGCAATGTGGAGTCTGGCATATGTGATATAATTGTTATTCACTGACCTCAGACACAATCATGTTTACCAAGGCATAGCAAAGGCACATCACTGCACATAAATGCATCTGCAGCATGTAGTTCAAAAGCTCATGTGTGTCCCTTTCACTTCATCTCTAGGGTATAGGCACTGGCATGCAGACCTCAGGCCTGATGACACTCCCCTGGAGGCGGGGCTAGCCTTCACCTGTAAGCTAAAGAGTTCCATCCCATTCCTGGGACGGGAGGCATTGGAGGCCCAGCGGGCACGTGGGCTGCAACGGCGTATCGTCTGCTTCACCATCAATGAGTGAGTGGTGACTCAGACCCACACCCCCACAAAGGGATGATGGGTAATGTAGTTTTGTACTGTGGAGGTGACACAATATCTTTTTCTCCACTTCAGTAAGGTACCAATGTTTGGCCTGGAAGCCGTCTTCAGAAACGGCCAGCCCGTGGGCCACCTGCGTCGGTCAGACTACGGCTTCGCCATTGACAAGACAATTGGTTATGGCTACATACGGAACCCTGATGGGGGAGTGGTGAGTATGTTATCAAATGCTTGATTAACCACAGCCTTTCACTGATGTCAGGTTAGAGGTTATATGTGTATCTCTGGGTTCTTCATCAGTTTTATGTAAGTAAGAGCCAGATATTTCAGGACAGGACAGGACAAAGAATTCCTGGTCCAAGTGCATGCTTGTTAACTAAATCATAGACCTGAATTAATACAGCTTAATGTTGGAGAAGGAAGAAACAGCTTTGTCCTGCTAATCACACTGTTTTTCCAAATAGAAGTATGTCTCCTAGTGGCAGGTATCCACAGGGAGTGAAATATCTCTTTCATCCCCCTTTGATTTATACCTTTTTGCCCTCCTCATCTCCATCCTGATCCTCAGCAGGGTTTTGCATGTCAGAGCTGTTGATGCGTGCAACAAAAGTTCACGGAGACGAGACCTCTTATGTGTCACCACGGCAACAGGGTGACGGGATGGGAAGGGATAAGTGCTTGATGAAAAGTGACAAAGAAGCAGATCCTATCTGACAGGGGAGGACCTGGAGATGTAACATCTTACTCCCACCCAGTGCGAGTGAAGTGAGCTGATGTGATTGTGGAGCACTGGGTATTTTCTCTGCATCGAAACAAGACATGTGAGGACCAAGAGGACACACTACCAGCCCGTCACATGTCCTGCTTTATGTGACATTAGTTTAGAGCAATGCAGGGAGCTAGTCTTTATGGATTACACAATGCGTTATTGGGCAAAGACTTTTGAAGTTCATTACTAACTTAATTTGCACAACTTCACTGTGGTCATCTAATGTGGTTTGCCTTCAATGTTGGGTTGCCTGGTTCATAGATTTCATATGATGGTGAAGTTTAGCTCGCTGATCACTAAATAGTCCAGTGGTCCTAACAGAAGATCTTAAGCCTTTTGACCTGTCTGGTTGTGTCTCTTTTTGTGTTTGTGATTTGATGACAACAAAGATGAAGGCACAGGAATGAGCCATCGTGCATGAGAAGGAGGGAAATAGAAAGGGATTTCGTGGGAGGTCAAAATGAGGATCTGCTGTTTGATTTATTGGTGTAGAGGTAGAATATAGTGCCCCCTTGGGGTGGGCAACATGGGACTGTCGGGTACAGAGTGCATCAGAGGTTATACTAGGCCAAGAGAGAGCCAATTCAGCTCTCTTCCTCAGCCCTAGTTAATTGCGAGTGCATTGCTAAACTCTTAACATGCATCCATTAAAGCCCCATCCAGTCCTGAGGTTGTTCGGATGATTTGAATTTTTCAGAGCCATTGCAGTTTGGGTCCGCCTCAGGCTCATTTGTAGAGATTTAATTAGACAAAAAGGAAACGGGGAGCCACGAGCGAGGGGACTCATTCCATTTGATTCGCTTGACATTGAGACGTGAATTAACTAGTCTGAATGTTTCATAACAGTGTGGAAAAGTGCTCCGCATTTCTGGAGTTGCTTCGTCGTGCCCAATGATTACCAAAGCAAGACTTGAAGGGGAACAATGAGTCACAATATGGCTGGAAGAAAAGACACTTTTGCCTCCAAACACTTCCATCAAATCTTACAGTGATGTCTCGAGTAGCGCGGAGGGGAATCTGTTCACAGCCTTTGGGGGAAAATGTTGTTGGTTTTGAAAATGCCGCACTTGTTTTTGGGTCAGGTGACGCTCTCTGAGGAACGTGTCTGCCTTGCTTGCAGGTGAGCCCGGACTTTGTGAAGAGCGGGAAGTTCACTCTGGAGCGCATGGGCGTGGTCTATGAGGCTACGGCCCATCTGAAGTCACCCTTTGACCCAGAGAACAAGCGAGTGAAGGGGATCTACTGATCACCAGGAAGGAGATGGCGGGCAGTAGGAGGGTACAGCCAGGAAAAAACCAACAGTATTCACCTTACCAAATTCATTAAATGCTGATTATTGGAGTCAGAACACAAAATACATCACTATAGTTTATTATTCTGGTTACTACTTTTATATTTTTCAGTTCACCACAGATCCAAGGCAGACAATATGTGAGCTTTTGAAGCTTTTAAAGATCAAGGATCAGAGAGAAACATAAATGCACTCTCACAGCAGGGTTTTAGATGTTTCAGCTTTTTCATTTTAGTTTTTCATGAAATGATGACTGATTAAGGAAGTCATTCTAAATAACTAGGCCTGACTCGTTCTTGGGCCTCCTCCTCACCATGTCAATGAAAACCAACATTGTTCTAACAAATGTCATGTTGAACATTCTTATGAGGAGAAATTTGGAAAAATCTGCACAGTATGTCTCAGGAATGCGACTTGGTTTACAAAATGGATCATATGAAATAGCTTCTTATGTACTGTTTCGACAGCATATGCTCCTCTTAGATGCATTTTTTTGATGATACTCCCTTAAGCCCCTGATATGCTGACACTGTAGAAAAAACAGACAACAAACATTTATGTGGGATTTATCTTTATATAATGCAATATGTCCTTCGTTTATCGCACAATCAATGGATAATAGACTTTTTAAGACACGAATGCACCCGTGAATTTAAGACCTAAAGACACTAAATTACAAAGAGTTATTTGAATATTAAAATAGGTAGCACTGGAGGTGGTGACCAGCAGTTTGAAAACTGGTACCTTTCTGTGATTGCCAAGTCTAGAGTTTTATTATGGATTAGGTGTAGAAGTTTCCCAACATGGCTCTCTATTACGTGTGAGTGGATGTGGTCCTGTACACATCTTATGGAAATGGAAGGAAGCATAATTTTCAGATTATTAACCTGTGTAATTTATCAGCTTGTTGTAGAGGAGATATTTCTCTTGCTAAAAAATGCTCTGGCTAGATTCAAGCTTGTAATGATTTATTTTCTTATTTTAGTAATATTCAGAAATATGTGAAAATATTAATGTATCAATGGTGCTATACATATGGAACATATTTTTTTCAATGGAGAGATGCTTACCATGCTTGCCTTTGCATAAACAGATCACTGTGATTAGGAACAGGCTAATTGTATTTGAAATTACAAATGCATATTCATTCCACCCATTTAGTCAGCTGTAGTATCCCTACATTCATAGGGAGAAGAGATAAATATCCCTCCACATGGTTTTGGGAGAGTCTTTGTTACAGTTCATTTTAATTTACAACATTGCTGGAAACAGTCTGTTGGAAGAAAAATTTGTCAAACTATGTGTCGTCGACAGCCCAGCAGATAATGTTTAGTGTAAATTAGATTTTTTAAAGTTCTATAAATTAATATAAGTATATAATGTGCAAAATCATATGAGTAAAAGAAAATATATTAAGATGCAACTGTGATTCTTTGGATGCAGAAAACCATTGGGGATTATTCTTGTTGAATGTCCATATTGAAAGCTTGCGGAAAATAAAGGTATGACTGCGTTTCACATTCACTGTCTTTTATTTGTTATTTATAGTATCACGCAAACGTGTGTTGCACAGGTGTTGTTGTAAAGGAACAAGGCAGCAAGACCTTCCGTTACCCTGCCGTTACTCGGGCTGGGAAGTTAATCTGTAGAGATGTGTTCATCCAGGGAGCTGTAGAGAAACCGGGCGAGGTGAGCTCCAGGTTCACCGCTGGGAGGTTCTTGTGAATGGGACATCAGACCCTGCTTTGAGGATCCACCTCTGTGGGTGAGCCAGCCTGGGCAGTAGAAACCCTGCCCCTTTCACACGGGTACGGGGGTCTCTGGAGGTGACTTGTGACCTTGGGCAGCTCCTGTCTCTCCCAGTCCCCCTGCCAGTAAGAAGCAAATATAGCCAGCAGTGAGGCACAGGACAGAGTGACTTCCCCCCTTTTTACACATAGCGCTACTGACTGCGGGTGGCCCCTGCTGCGTGCCATCACCAAAAATATTTGAATGCATCTGAACTTTTTCCCCCCTGTCCCTGGTGTACCGTTTGGCTACAGTCCCTACAAACATGGCAGGATGTTAGAAATCATGGCTCACAAGCAAGACATGAGAATGCACAGCAACGCAGGTGAGGCTTGTTATGCCATATTAAACCCTCTCTCATGTTTTTTCCCTTTCATTTGTGGTCCCTTTCACAGACAGAGCGGCAAATCACATGAAGCTGTGAACCGGAATAGGAGTGGAGAGGAGTGGACATTTTTAAAACGGCCGTCAGCTATGATCACCAACAGCAGCAGGGTAAAGCTAGTTTAGGGGTGTACTGAGGGAACATTGTGTTGCTAGAAGTATTTAAAGAGGGTGACCTCTAGCCTCAGGTCAGGAGACACTTGTGATCCTCAGACTGAAGGCTCTGGTACTCACAGGAAACAGCTCGGCTGTTGACTGGTTGCAGTGCATGTAGATGGGAGCAGTATTGTAGAGGGAGTCTAGCACCTCCCCATTGAAGGTGTCCCAGATCAGGGAATTAAACTGTTGAGTCACGTCACTCTGTCCACAGCTGCATGGGTCTCCTCCCTGAAACCTACAAGATAGAAAATGGAGATTTGTGAAATTTGCTACTTATTAACTAGCATATATTAGTAGAAATGACTACTGAGACAATAACAATCAAACTCTTATACAGTCTGTAAAATGGCCAGAATGTCCTAATTGATGAAAAAAACTAAACACCACTTATTATGCAGTCAATAAAGCTTGAGTGAGATGCTGGCTTGTTTCTGCTAGAAAGCCCTGACCTCCCTTTTTTGGAGTTTGCTAGTTATTTTTCAGATATTCAGTTTTGTGTTCCAACGCTTTCATTCAGTATACTCCACTAATAGGAAGCACACCCAGCTCATTCACAGTAATTTATCTGGGTGTCTGCCACAGTTGACAAGAGCAGATTTACCTGTTAATGATGTTGAAGTACTTCTGCAGGTAGCCCAGGTCCACATGGCTCTTGCACAGCTCCAGCTTGGTGCGGGGTAGTAGTGCACGTAGTTCACACACATCTCCTCCTCAATCCCGAATCCTCCCTGCAGACAGAAGAGATGGGGAGACTCCTTAAATTATCATCACTTCGAACTGTGAATGCTGGCAGAATGGGTATCAGCACTGTGTATCCATCAGTTAGGCCTAAACAGAAGTTTAAATTCTCTGTTGTGTAAGTGTTGTGGTTGAGCTGCTTTTCACAGCTCAGTGAAGTTCTTCCCCAGTGAATAAATCCGGCCCAGCCCCTGCCACAGCTCCAGCATGTAGGTCGACCTGCTCAGTCAACATCTCTTCCTGTAAACAGAGGCCTGAATGCTTAGCGCACAAAACAGGCTAGCGTTATAGCCTCTTTAGAACCTCCCATCCCCCCAAGGGCCCTGCGTTTGCCTTGAGTTTTAGCAGCATGTGCTGTCATTTCAGCGTGACCTTTGCATCTGTTTGTTGGATTAAAAAACATTACAAAGCATCCGCATGACTTGGTCACTTTAGGGAAAATGGGAGTACTGACTAATAAAAACATAATTGGGTTTTTTTAAGCTCATGCATTTTTAATGGGATGGGATGAAATTCATAACTTCTGATAACATCTGCACGGAGAAGCGCTGACATTTGTCCATGTGCACAGTTGTGTGTGTGCGTGCGTGCCTGCGTGTGCATGTTCTTGTATGTTTGTGTTTATGCCTACATGTTTGTGCGTCCCTGATTCAGATGCGCTGCTGGAGCTGTATGTCTGTGTGATGTTAGCCGATTGTTTGTCCCTCTTGTGGTCTGCAATCTCAACACTGTTATGAATGTGTTTTGGTTAGGCATGCAAATGTCAGCCTGCTCTCCCTAAGCTGGGACTGTTGGCAGAGATACTCCTTTCAGGATGTTGGGAGCTGGGATTTGGTCTCCACTATGGACACTGCTACTGCTACTGTGAAATAACAAGCGAGACAAAGTGAAACAGAGCAGTGGGTTGGTTTGTGTGCACGTGTGAATGTGTGTGTGTGTGTGTGTGTGTGTGTGTGTGTGTGTGTGTGTGTGTGTGTGTGTGTGTGCGTGTGCGCGCGCGCACCGCATGCTTAGGAAACTCACCACTGTGGGCTTGCTCCTGTCCTCAGTGTTGTACATGCAGTGGGTCAGAAGAACATCGCCCTGTATCACAAACACATTATTATCAGCTAACATAGGCTATTCAGAGGATTTAGAATAGTGACTATACTCTTAGCTTTAATGCTGATTTTGTCTATAGCTAATGTCTTTCTCTCTGTGTAGGCTATTTATGCTATACAATATTACTCACAAAATGGAATGCTAGCATGTTATGCTGAAAGTGGCAGCACTAGTGGGTTGACAGGGTGCTCATACTGACACTGAATAGAATTCTTTCTCACTGGTAGTGGCACTTAAACTTAGAGCATCATTGTAGTGACTGTAATTTTAGTCTAAGTGGGTCAGTGCCTCTATCCGCATCTGTTTCTGCAGGTCATTTTTATAGGCAAAGTAAGTACTTACAGGTAACACATTCACCATCTTCTTTAATGTTCGGATTATCTGAGGACGAAAGCAAACACGTATTCAACTATCATTACATACTGCCCTGAGAAAACAAACAGCAGCCAGCGGGCACTGTTTGTTTGTTTTGTCTGTTGAATCAGCTTTTCTAAATTCAGATGGATTCAAGCTCGTTCCGGGAGGTGAGCGAGACTGTGGGGGTGTCTGTTTGCTGAGTTTGATGTTTAAAGACTGAGATACAGGTGAACCATGTTTATACATGGTATTATAGCTCTTACCACGTTTTGGCAGAGTCAGTCAAACAACTATCATTTATTACAGTGCTATTTGCAGTCTCATGGCAACAGAGTGCCTACATTGTCCATTTTCCCAAAAGATGAAAAATGAAAAAGGTCAGCCAGTATGAAGAAAACTACATTATGCCCACACCCCTTTTTAATAAGTGTGCATTTAACTTCAATAAGTTCTTTTTGTATTTAAAATGAAAAATGTCATGTGTTAATATGGATTATAACAGTATATGGATTGTAACAGCATGTTTTAGGTATTGCTTGATGGAGACATTCAGTGAGTGTTACCTGGTAGTGGGTGCTGTAGTGTTTGTCCTCTTGCACAACCTCCACTTCCCGGCCACCTCTGACCAGCACGGTCCTCACGCCTCGCCCCGCCAGGTGGGTGTGCAGCTGGGAGGCAAAAATGTAAATCCCTCTAGAGGGTAGGGCCTGTGGGAGAAGCAGGATGGAGTCACACACATCATTCCTCTGTCTGAGAGGCCTTCTGGTCTACTGCACTGCTGAGTCAATGCTGTTTAACTCCTAACGCCCAATCAGTGACATTTACCTATGAAACCATTGGTACAGCTTCTCACCTCTGCCCACAGTGTCAGCGTTATTAAGCTCTTAGTGTTTGATCTCTGAACAGCTTTTGACGCTTAACCCTCAGGGAATTGTTGAGCTATTAAACTGATCTGAACTTTGAGTCAGTGTTGTTGTAGCTGGACATTGCTACCTACTGTCTTGGTACACTTGGCTGTGCAGTATCCTGTCAGTTCAAAATTCTGTTGTCTGGGTGGGATGGCCATCACTGGGGTATAGACCAGTCCCAGCTCCATGATCCCAGCATCATATTTCCTCAAGGTAGGTGTGTAGTATAGACGGATTCCCGATGAGTCCCGACGACCTGGAAGTCGAGAGTACTAATTAGGGATGTTAATGAACTGGCCAGTGTTTTCAAATTGTGAGTATTGTGATCTGACTGTAGAGCAAGTGAGTTGTCTCAAGAACGATAACCATAAATTTTGAAGTATTATTATAAAAATATTTTTGAGTTTGATATCTGATTAGAAAGCTTCCATCATCTATTGTGCACCATCAATGTTTCATAGCTCTGTGGAAAACAAGTTTACTCAGAAAACCATGTGACTCAAACTTAAGTCTAAAGTAGTGTCATAATAAAAACGGTCTTTTTCAAGATACATATATTCTCAACGATGGCAGCAATATGTAAAATGTATGTACACATGTATGGATCGCCCTGGATAAGGGCTGAAAAAAGGGTTGGTCTGAATTACCTGCAATTTGAAGTGGATTGTGGTAGTGCACCTCCAGGCGAAGGAACCTGGATGAATCCGGCCCCCCAAAAGGTAGCCCAGCATCAGGGGGATAGTAGAAAGGCTGGTGACATAGAGACCTGTCATTAATCTAAAACCAGTGTGATTGATCATGAGACTATGACAACTGTATCATCAGAGGAGAGAATTTCAGTAAACACAGAAGGCAGTCAACAAGGCTGGATACAGAGTGTATATTTTGCGTGTGTGTGTGTGTGTGTGTGTCCACACATGCTTAGAAATAATTTTCACTAAGAGCAAATAAATTAAAAACAGGCTGAGAGGATCAGGAATGCAAGGCATTAAGATTCACATTTACTGGCTCTGCTGATAAAGTGTAATTTCCTTGGCACAAGAGCAAACGGACACCCTCCCAAGTGACATTGTTTCAGAGTAAAACCTTCCCCATGGCATGTTCAGCCAGAACTGCAAGTCTCTCACTCAGGCTAGAGCCTCACATGGGGTCAGAGGATAGCCGTTTCCCGACACCTTTAAACTCTCATTAATGGAAATGAAATCATTAAAGGCAATTAGCGGACAGGGTAATCCTCTGACCGTATTTGTCTCAGTCGATTTCGCTCCTCTGTCTGAAAGCCAGCCTGGCCGCAGATGCTGTTGAGGTAACCAGAATGGCTTTATATAACCATTCCCCTTCCACCACCAAAGTCATAGATCTTTAATAATTTCCATAATTCACCTTCAATATATAAAAACAAAACAAAAAAACCTGTGCAAAAGGCCTTAATATTTCCTACATAATCTTATCTCTTCAGTTCTGTTTGCCACCCAGCAGAACATATGATTTGCATTTATTTTGCTCTTTTGGTAATCCAATTGGTGTCTCCCCTGTTCAGCACCACTTTTGGCTGAGATCCGTATCCATCAAGACGCCTCTGCCTTGTACTGCCTGTACACTTCTAAGCCCGGCAGGGCCTATGTTAAAAATAGGCTGCCTCAAAATGCGAGACTGCTCCTGATCGGATTTATCATCATCTCAACAGATTGTTTGTATGTTTTGCCATGTTTGCCATCTCATTGCCCTCGAGGATTTATGTGTTTATTCCTGTGGCAGAGACTCTTCTAGAAAAGTGTGCTGCGGTAACTGCTTTCATTTGCCACAATTTCAGTGATAGGGTTTGGGTAACTGCTCTTCTTTCCCCTGGTTATGATGGGAGAGTGGGTGGGTCTTCCATCAGTGTGGATGAGTGGAACACATAAGTGTGTTAGCAGAGCTGCCTTAGTTGCCACCAGGGTAGGGAAAGTATGCAGATGTAAGCCCTTTTTGGCCCTGGTCACTGAAAATGTAGTGGGGTTAGCTGACCTAATAGCTCATTGCTGAGAGAGAGAGAAACGTCGGTGAGGAGATGGGTATATTACTATCTTCTGACGGACAGCTCCACAGCCCCCTCCCAGTGGGACTACCAGCCCTCATCAGATTGATTTATTGTCTCATTCAGAACTCATGAACTTTTAGCATCAGGTTCTCAGAGTTTGTCTTTTACACATTCACTGTGAATATTTCATGAAGAACTTCACCACAGTGATGTCATCAGAACATCTCCTCACCCCTTAGAATCAGAGAATGAGTCAAAGGTGAGGATTTGCATGAGTTGTAGTCACTGAAGCCTGCATTGATCCCTGGTTGAAACAAATATAACAGTATCAGTGAACTGGGAAGTGTGCTGGTTGTGGGTGTTTCATAGGTAGAGTTCTGAGCTGTGGGTGTATCATGGGTAGAGTTCTGAGCTGTGGGTGTATCATGGGTAGAGTTCTGAGCTGTGGGTGTGTCATGGGTAGAGTTCTGAGCTGTGGGTGTATCATGGGTAGAGTTCTGAGCTGTGGGTGTATCGTGGGTAGAGTTCTGAGCTGTGGGTGTATCATGGGTAGAGTTCTGAGCTGTGGGTGTATCATGGGTAGAGTTCTGAGCTGTGGGTGTATCATGGGTAGAGTTCTGAGCTGTGGGTGTATCGTGGGTAGAGTTCTGAGCTGTGGGTGTATCATGGGTAGAGTTCTGAGCTGTGGGTGTATCATGGGTAGAGTTCTGAGCTGTGGGTGTGTCATGGGTAGATTTCTGAGCTGTGGGTGTATCATGGGTAGAGTTCTGAGCTTTGGGTGTATCATGGGTAGAGTTCTGAGCTGTGGGTGTATCATGGGTAGAGTTCTGAGCTGTGGGTGTATCATGGGTAGAGTTCTGAGCTGTGGGCGTGTCATGGGTAAAGTTCTGTCAGGATTGGTATGAGCATAGTTACCTCTGCCCCCATGGCCCAGGCCGCCAGCACATGGCGGCAGTAATTCAGGTTCCTGGGCTTCATTTTGGATTCACAGGGACCATTGTAATTGGGCACGGTCTCCAGCTGGGGGGCGCACTCAAAGACCTCCATGTGGTGAACGATGGCCTCATTACCTGGGGTGATCACGGACTCATACTAAGGAGACAGAATTCACCGTTTACTCTCTCAAAATGCAAGATGGGCAATGTTCAACAGACCTGACATGTCAATACTTACTGTTGGATTTTTTTTGAAAGTTCCTAAAAAGAGATGTATTCCCCCTGACATTTTGATGAATAAATAATAGCCATAACAATCAAATGTTGTTAACGGCATTTTTGTATATATCTTGTCTCAACATTTTACAGGCATTAAACAGAACTTTCTTTGTGACATTGAACACATTCCAAGACTTTTTTTCTTTTAATGTTTTCTCACAGCCAAAAGGAATTCTGGTGTTCATGCAATGTTAGCTATGCTTCTATGAGAATTAAAAGAAGCAAGTGAATGATTTTGAAAATAAGACAATTTTCTCTGTAAATTAGTGATGAAGACAACTGTAACTGGTCCAGAAATGGTGATACATAAGAAGGATTGAGCATAAGTGGGAGCTACCATCACAATGTGGTTCTTGGGTGTATCAGGAGGAAGCGGATGAATGTAACACCAGTAGGTGGTCTCCTGTGCAGGGATGGTGACTGAGGGGGCCAGGACTTCCAGGGTCTGAACGTCCTTGGGCAGCTGGAGGGCTGGGGTGCTTGGTCGGAGGAGAAGGACTCGTTGCAGTCCAGTTTGGATATTTGTCAGGTTTAGCTGCTGGAGGGAGGTGAGCGGCTTGTCCAGTACTCCATAAATCAGATGAACTGTGCCCTCCTACAGAACACATAAAATTGATGACATCACAAGCAAAGACAGTGTGAGCGAGCATATAGTATTTATAGGCCAGTTTGTAGCTGTTTGTATGGATGTACAGGTACCTCAATGACATAGTCTCTGGGGTCACAGGTGCTGAAGGGCCTTTTGAAAAGAAGGTAAAATCCATCAGGTGTACGTCCTGCTTTTATCAGCTGGTAGTCCTGCTGGGAATCCAGTGTCACATGACCAGTGCTGTCACTCCAGGCATCCTGGAAAAAAACCAACATTCGATATCAGACTCCTTATCCCTTTGTTTCCATTGATTTTTCACCCACAACCCCAATGAAGAGTCATATCGGTTGTATTCACCAAACTTGAGTTTAAATACCATGAAGAGCCATTTTACTGGACCCCATTGCTTTAAATATTAAAGCTTAGTATTAGATTTAATAAATGTATTATTGAATAATTAATGGGCTTTGTACTGAGGTTCAAGTGTGTATTTGATGACTGTGTCCCCAGTAGCATTCATCTCATTTGTGGCCATCATGACAAGGTGCTTTAAAACATATATCTCAGCAGAAAGAGGAGCATGGGAATTTTATCGTGATAAAAGGGAAATTAAAGGAGCCAAAAACTTTTAGGATATAGGTGAAGTAGTTGTAAATTCAAGCTAGACAAAGACTAGTAAAGTAGTTACATGCAGAATGAGTTGAATAAGTGAGCTGATACAGACCTGAAGGCCAGCTGACATTTGGAATACTACATTAATTTGGATCAGGAGCTAGGAAGAGTGATTCATGACATAAACTTTATCCAGCGATTTCCCCCTCAAGTATCATTTTCACAAACATATTTTTCATTTGAGACATGCAAAAGTATACAACAGTCTAATGTAAGATGTTCTAACATTAATGTGAGTGAACCAATGACAAGAGATTTTGGCTTCATCCCTGGTTTTTCTAAGGATCTTTTAGTGTTTCAAATGCCTTTGTGAGTTGAGTACATTACGCAACAAAATAATCTGTCAAGAAAATGTGTCATATATTAATCAAAATGTGACAAGCTCAGCACCCAACCATAGCAGCTTCCCACCTACAAATTCAACGGTAATTACAACATGACGTCTTTAGATGTGAACCTTAAATGCACCAACTGCATCTGCCCCCCCCCCGCACACACACACACACACAGACACACACACATTCACACTTTCCCTATTAGGCACCATTACATGTGAATGCATTCTGTATGGAAATCAATCAAGCCCCTTGAGTTGCTACAAAAATAATTGTGTTATTATGTGTCCTATGTGTGAAAGTGACTAACAAAGGATAGCTTGTCTTCAGAACTAGTATACATTTTCTTTGTAATTTGGGAAGAAAACATTGCAAAACCATGAACGATCTCAGAGAAATGAAAAGAAGAGAATCACCAATCCCCTGACCATGCAACATTTTTACCACATCATGACTGTAAGTAACCTTCTTTGTGGTTGACCAGGAAAATGGCAACAGAAACACTTGGCAATGATGTAGCGTGAGACACAAGGTATTGACCAGATGTGGACTCCCAAGAGAATGGTCCTCTGAGCCAGTGCAACAGTTGAGTCTGTCCCTTTGAATCGCGGGCTGATTTATGGATGCTTATAAATATTATTATGGAACACTTTCAAGTTTGTTGTAGTAACAGCTCTGGACAAAGTGCACAGATTCCTAGGCCACATGTTTGAAACTCCAAGATTGACCAGAGAGACAGTTTGTCAGGATGAATTAGCTTCCGTTGGTGTCTTCACCCAGGCTTACAGGGGCGTACAACTGTGATTGGGGAAGTCCCAGGCTTTTAAAGGACTTCATTCCTTCTCTCTCAGACCTTCTCCTGGGCCCAGTGAGCGCAATGCCATTCAAGATTCATTTCAAGGGAACAGAACCAAATGGTCAGGACTAAAAACAAATGCATAATGCATGCTTAAACACCCTTGGGCAAGCAGTAAAATATTCACCAGGAAAAAAATTGAAGATTCTGCCTTCTGTTTTGGCTCACAACTTTTTCTCCTCTTTCAGAGTTGGACAAAAGCATCAGCTTGGGAGGAATTAACAAGAAGCGCAGAACATTTGTTTGCACATAGGTGAAAGGGGCACGTTCATCTCCGAAATAACTACAGGGCTGTTTTCATCCTCCGAAGAAGATGAAACACAAACAAATTTGGTCTTGGACATAACAAAAAAGAATAAACTAAATGCTACCACTTGCTAACAGTATACAGCAAGAGAACTGAAGCATTTTTAAACAGTCCACATAGTCTTTTTAAATACACTTCCCCATTTCAATAATATTGATTTGGCCCATGAGTAAGGATAAAGTGATGCTCTTGAGGATCATACTTTGGTTTAGAATGTATGTTTAACTTTGGTCTTTTTTTTTTATTTCCATTTACTAAAAAAAAAACAATATAGGACTGCTGGGTGGCCTGTCCTCTTAAGGTGCTGTTCCAGTGTACGCAGTAGGTGGGCCCTGTGGCCTTATATAAAATCCAGACCAGTCCCATCCCACTTCCCTTCAGGGCAACATGACCTGTATTCCTCCATCTCGTGTCTGTGCAAGCTCCGCTTGGATTGTGGTTTGAAAAGCTGTGTTTTCCGCATTCCAGTTCAGTAGCATAGGTTGCAGCCATGAGCATAGGTTATGAATAAAATTAGGCATTCCAAATAGTGAGAAAAAAAGAAAAAGGGAAAGAAGCATAAAAAACAGTGGCCTCAGAATCACTCTCATGGACATTTAAACCAAATACTTTTCTGTGTAAAGGGAAACAGCAGAGCGGTCCACCTGTTATCCTTTTCCATTATTTTGCCTTGTGCCAGAGAGACATTTTATTTTTTTCTATTAATATGTTTTTTGGATTAAAACGCATGACTAATTTAGATGTGAAATGAGGGGAGCAGTTGTTTAAGAATAGCGTGACCCTGCTCCAGTCAGCCCATCCACATTGTGTTTGTTCGTTCACTGTGCACACATTTCATAATCTGCAGCTTTCGTATTACTGCACTTCTGATGATAAAAAAACCCCATTTTGACAGGAATAGTTTGAAAACCAATGACACAAAGCTGGTTTGGGGGTTTAATAGAATATTTAAGTCTAATTTTAGATGGGATTACATAGAATATTAAAGCCATTTGGGGGAGATTAATATTCACCTTATGGCAAGGTGGCTCTTTTACACATATCATTTTTGGCTTTATACATAAATCATTATCAGTACCTTAAATCCCCTGTTATTTATCTACATTTTGGTAGGATTCACAAGATGTGCTATGTTTAAAGTTTTTCTGAAGTGAAGAATAGCTAGTAAATTTAAGATGGCATTAATGATTACTTGTATTCCTCTGTATGGTAGCTAGAATCTATGGAATGACAGCTGAATAAATTGAATCAGTTATTTTTCACTATGGCCAATTTCCTCCTTTCAAAAATTGCTTACAAAGACAAATTGTATGAAGATTTATCTATGAATCAATTTCAGTCTGCTTTTGAATTTATAATCATATTGCAAAAGGAAAGCTTTGCAAAAGAATGAACCCAAATTGTGTGAAAATTTGTTTTTATAGGCATATACATCTTTCAGCCTACAGTAATGATTCTCTTTGTTATTCCTGACAAATTGAAGTTGTGTCAAACATCAAAACTCAAGTACAAAACAATGAAATGTATATGTGATATGGAAGAATCAACTATTCCTGTTTCTTTTGATGTTAAATGTAGTTAAGTATAAATACATTTATATTCGGATAATAACCATAATGACCTAACAAGAATTTAACCCAGCGACATTTAAATCATCATAAAGCTAATGCTCATCATGTAAATTCTCAGTTGTCAATCGCCTCTCATTGATCATTGCTCTATACAACTAACAGGACTACATTACCGTGACAGACAAACCACCATTTCTATCATTTACTACTACTGTTTTACTTTTGCTAAATTCCAGTTATTTAAAATTATGTCATTGGACCAGTAGTCACTATTTGTATGTGACACATAGCACCTCTAGGTGAGAGCAATGGAGAGTTTACAGTACATACTAAGATAGCATCTAAGACATTGCAGTTTGAGCATTGTGAAATCCCAACCAGCAAATATTTTCCTTTGAGAAGGTTTCTGCAGGATACATCTGGTGCAGACCAATGGAGATCAAGTCATTTCTTACCCCAAAGTAAGACTTCTGTCCTTCATTCCAAAGGACAACTAGGTCAGCGTTGGTGAGCTCCCCGCGGTCGGACATGCCAAAAACCAAACCTTGGTGCAGGTCTTTCACCTGCAGCTCCAGGTAGACCTCCTGTAGGGCATAGCTGATGTTCCAGGACAATTGCATGTCACCTCTGGGGTCCAGGGGAATGTGGTAAGGCAGGTTGGGCCCAGAGGTACTGCTTGCCTGGTAGGACGCCACCAGGATCACCACCAGAGTTGCCAGCATGGTGAGATACATCAGCGTTACGTCCTGTAGACTGAGGCTCCTGTTGAGCAGTCTCATGTCCCTGTCTTATCTCCTCTCTGCCCGGATTGTCTTCTTCCTCTTTATCTTCTCTTACTCTCACAGGGTCTCTTCCTCCTTTTGGCTGTTTGTCTGGTTCTGGTCATCCCATTCTCTCCCTGATCTTTAAGAGCACTGACACATGACTGCTCATGCTCTGTCTAGCCTAATTGCATTACGTTTGTTGACAAAATTCGATTGTTTCTTTAGCCCTCTGGTCAGGTACTTTTTCGACATCTGCCAGTCTCTAATTGATCCTAATTGACCATGGACATTATCAATGGCAATTCAGCTGGACTAAGTGAGTTTTATTGCCTATTTAATCTCTGCTAGATTTGGGGGCATGGGCCAGTGCAGCACATTGACTGAGTTAGAGATAATGCTGTGAGCTACAACTTTCTGTTAAACTGTGACACAAGAGGCATGATTATACCAGACCTACTCTGAATGTTCATTTCAGACATGAAAACATGTTGTCATTATCCTAACAAGTACATATGCTGTCCTAATTTAGGCCTAAAGTTGGCCTTTTGAACAGTGGGACAACCAGTCACACAAGAGAGCGCTAAATCCATGATTGCGCTATCCTGAGTCTGTCCATTATGTGTGTGTCTGTATTTATTTAAAATGATTCAATGTAAATGTGATATACATATACTTCAATAGAATCACACCAAATCCTCTGAAACAAACATATACCCAGCATCACAGTATAACAAAAGTAGGAGGTTTTATCTTACACTTCACATATGATTGGACATCCAGGGTTGATTAGTTGACAATATGTGATGATGTTGTATACTGGTCCCATATGCTCTTGAATTCAGAAGAGTGTCCGGGACTCAGAGGTTGGGGTGATCAGGCTTGGGTATTTGATAGGTACTGTGTATTTTATTTCAGCGCTGTTTGTGAATGTCCTTAGGCTGACACCAGGAAGAGAACAGTGACCAGTGATGATATATGATATAAAAGCCATCCTTCCTCCTGGGGTTAGACTTCCCTATCATACCACCTCTGTGGTTGATCTGAGGTCACTGATGCCCATTCACAGAGCTCAAAAATAGGAAATTAAAATGTCTGTGTGGATGTTTCAATGTCCAATCAACAGCAATGATTGGTTCTCATAAATGCCACTTGTTTTGTGTTGCAGGAAATCAGAGAAACTAATGAGGTAGCAAGAATGACTACATAATTTGCTTATCTTGTAGGAGAGACGTTGGCAAGGTTATAAAATGTTTCACTATACGTAAATGCTGGTCACTTCATGACATTGAAACCATGAGATGTCAGACGATTTTCAATGTTTAAGCCTTGCCCAGATATAACAGCTGGTGTTCCAGTGTTTTTGAATCCAGACATATATATCCATGACGGCTGCCTGATTTTTGTGTGTATCTGTATGTCTAGAGGTGGGGGCAGGGGGCTGAGAATGAGTTCTCCTCTTTGGCCTTTATGAATGGATTTGATGCATCCCTTCAGATGAATATTCCTGGTGGGGGGGGGTGGAATGACCACCATTAATTTCCATATGAATTCGAAGATGATAAATAGAATGTATATCTTGTACTCAGTGAAGGAAAAATTCAGACATTACAGATAAACAAGTTGCTTTTGACTTTGAGACCTTTCTTTTGCCTTGCAAATAACTGGAAGTGGTTGTCTGCTATGTTCTCTGAATTGAGAAACATTGAAGCTATCTTGTTTGAGGGAAAAGGTTAGCTCCATCTCTGTGAAGATTGGAAGTGAAGACCTCAACTGGGTGGGGGCTTTTAAACAGCAAAGGGGGGAGAAGGAGGAGGGGGAGGGGAGGAAGGTGGAGACTGTTGGGGTTAAGGCGGGAGCAGCTGCTGGTTTGGACAGGAGGCAGCGCCGCTAATGAAATGATGGGAGTCGCTTGAGGCAGCCGACAGGATTTATACCTTTTCCAACGTGACAATGTGCAGGGTTTACTGCCAGCCCCTAGGTCCCTGACACACTGCACCCTGATGGCTACTCCACTAATGCGTCAGAAACACAAAGAGGCTGAAATAAAAGAGGCAGTAGGCAAGAGAGAGAAGGGAGTGAGTGAGTGAGCGAGAGAGAGAGAGAGAGAAACAAGATGGAGAGATAGAAAAGCAGAGAGACGAAATGAAAGGCGGGCTGTATTTTGAGAGATACTATGTTCAGGGTGATATCGGTGTGTGTGTGCGTGTGTGTTGTGTGTGTGTTTGTGTGTGTGTGTCTGCACACGGTGGACGGTAGGGGGAATACACAGTCAGGGACATACAGAGAAAACAACACAGACCACAGTGCCCGAGGCTTACACTGACATTCTCCAGCCCAGAACATTCAGTCATTGTGCTTAATGCCGTGCCTTCCCATCATCCTTAGCTCAGCCAGGACAGGGTGGGGCTGGAATTGAACAGGCTCTAAGGAATAAACCCTTCCTTTCTCTCCTTCTCTCTCACCCGCTCTCTCACTCTCTCACTTTTTCTCGCTCACATCCCTCTTCATGCTCTCTCTCTATCAACTATCGCTGTACTAGCTTCATTGGAAAAGCCCCATAAGAAAACGAGAAATGACAAACTCAATAACCTCAGATTGCTCAAACACACTAAGGATCCCTACAGCTTGTAGTGGAGTGACTGGAAAGCATATTATATTACTTTTCCATTGATTTGTGATGATTGTGTATTCCTTGTGAGTTTCTGGGCTGATTGTCTGTACTGTGTGTTCTCTTTCTGTTCTCAACAGGCAGGAGAACCACAAACAAATCCCTCACTGCAAACAAAATGGTTGCCAGTGTTCTCTCTACAAATCAGGCAATGAAAGGATCAGATCAGAGGAGCTTTTTATTAATAGCTGATCATGTTTATTTTGTTTCCTGTGTTTGTATTTCAGATGTCCCAAACAGGGACTTTAAATATCATGTTCCACTCCTCCAGTGCCAGTGCCCTCCCATTCGAGTATAACACACAGAAATCAAATACCTTCTCTTCTTAGGAGCTGGCACAGCAAGATGACTTTGTGGAACTGTGGGTGTTTTGATAATTATTTAATGTAACCAGACAGACAAATGACCACTGCAGGGAGGAAGACTAGCATAAAATATCAAATAAAGTCAAACAAACAGAGGTATATATGAGCCGTAATGAAGCTAATTCACCCATTCTTTTTTCCTGGCATGTAGTGTTAGTGATAATGGAAATGAAGGAAACTGTCTGAACCCTTGTGGTGCTCGTCTCACTGGGCCAAGACTGGCTGGATAGAAAAGAACTAGGAAGAAGGAGGAGAAGAAGGGAAAATCTGTCCTCCACCTGCCTCTTTCTGTACTTATGCATATTTCAAGGCCTTGTCACTACAATGCAGTGGAATCTCAGTCCCCTTTAATATTTGGACGTTTTAATAATTTATGCTGTAAAAATCCAGTTTTCACTTTCCTCAAACTGTCTTTTCTTAGCTGCACTCTTAGGGTGGGGGTGGAGCACAGAGTGAGTTGGGTGCAATGTACCAGGGAAACACAGGGAGAGGGATACTCAGGTAGGAGAAAGGCAGAATGTGAGAGTGCGATAGACAACTGTGGGGGAGAGAGATCAGCTAGAGGCACAGGAGACACAGGCAATAGGAGGGAACTATTCCTGCAATAAGGTCCACTGTTCAAGTTCATGTAGTAGAATTTATTACAGTAGAATGAAATTATTTTTCCCAGGTCCACAGTGCCACCTTTTTAAAACATGCATCATTAAGTTCACAGAATTGGGTGTACTAGAGTACCAAAATTCTGACTGTGAGTGTGAGGGTTAAACCTTTACCTTGCATAGCTTGAAACTGCAGTACTATGTGCCTTGACATACTACTTTGAAGCATTAGTAAATTCATGACTTTTGAGGAGAAAATACCTTATGCTGACCTTTGAATGATGTTTTCACCCTTAAGTTTAGTCTGAAAACATACAGTATTGGTGAGACACTCTCCCCTGGCTGAGCTAGTGAAAGCTTAGAAAATCCTAGATGCTGCTGTGGCTCTTTCTGTTTATTTCAAATCCATTCTGGCTTCACTGCCATGGCAAACATGGCATCTGCAATGAAAGAATTGCTCACTCATACAATGTAACATTCTTTGTTACATTGTATAAATGCTGAGCTTTGAAATTTTCCTGTTCATTTTTTTTTTTGGTGGAACCTCTTTCTCTCATACTCCGCCATGCCTACCCCCATCATACCTCCCCAGGGACCCCTTCATTTTTCTAAAAGAGTAACCCCCCCCCCTTCCCCTCCTGCTTGTCAATTTCTCTTTTTGTCCCAAGGGTGGCCTTTTGAAAACTCACTGTTGCCAAACTCAATTGATAAGAACTGAGGTTGAGGAAAACAACCTGGCATGGTCTTGGTATTACATAGCAGCTTTAAAAGCCTTACAATAACTGCTTTGTTCATTCGTATATTTACGCTTGACAGAAAATTAATATTTCCTTTGTAAGTGACCATTCACGGTTGTCATTTGTATTCACAAGAGACCACATCTGCATAATGTTCTCTTTCAGTCTGTAAACAGGTAAATTCTCCGACCAGCTCTATGAGCTCTGAGGCAACCTTAATCACCGTTTGTGACAGCCGAATGTTGATTGTAACTGCGCGCGTGGGTTTCACCAGCACTGGGCGCATCAAACAACACAGCCATAGCCAGACACCGGCGAGAAATGGAATGCTCTAATCCCGCAGCTCTTAGTGGAGATGGCTTTAGAGCGTTTTATGGTGTGTTTCATTATTTAAGCCACATGAAGTTTGGTTCTCCATGAAAAGGGAGTGGGGAGGGGGGTTGGAGGTCGAGATGTTCAGGGGAGTAGACTAAACAAAATAAGTATATAAGTAAACATGTAAGATGCGTAGGTTACACAATGGACCTAAATACGCATACGGAAACTAATTATTATCAATTAGAATGAAAATGCCCACGTGCTAATGTCAATTTACTTTTTAATGTAACGAATGCAGCTGTGTCGTTTACGTGGGGAAAAAACATTTGTAGGTTGATGCCAGAACATTATAATGAAGCCTTGTCTCTGACAACGGCAGCATTCTATAGAATGTTGATTTCGTTGGTAGTAACACCACTATAAACTAATGGCAGTAACAATACATTTTGAACACATAGGCTACATCAAGTACATAGTTGGCTATAATATTTGCACTGCAAGTAATGAAAACTTCAGCCACCGCTGAATGATTCTGCCACACTATTTTCATTCGAAAATAACCGCGACTGCCAAAAGATTTTCTCCATTCCGCGAGCGTGAATAGAAATAAAGCGCTGATACGGGTTCGTGGGGGCGGGGGGCTTCATTCCGTGTGATCAGCAGCAACAATTACTCCGCGCGGGGATCCGGGTTATCTAGTAGAGCAGGGCACACGGACGGCAGCCTCAGGCGTCCGTGTCCATATATTTGGTCCGCCAGTAAATACAAAGAGGTTAAAAACATTTACATCTCATGCCACATTTTCCAAGGATCCTTGAGGTGGGGAATTTGGACTCCCTGACAATGGTGACAGACCTCTTTGTGAAATGAAGCTGTTGTGATTTTTTCACTCTGTTGTGGAGAGAAAGGGCTGCGAGGAAAAAGTGCACTTCGTGTCGTTATGCGTGCTATTCATGCAGGGGTAGTTTTTATTATTTTTTTTTCTAATTGAAAGCAGTTGAGACAATTCCTCAAAATAATTCAAAGCTGTCAAAACAGCACAACGCTGTTTATGGAAAAACTGCAAAAACGATTCAGTTTTGGAGATTTTTGGCGAATTCTTTTGGATTTATTTTGAAACACACTTGAAGGTTTTCTTCTGTTAATTATACATTTGTACTTCAGATTTCTGAGAGTCCGTACACAAACCGTGGAATCGAATTTTAAGTTTTGAAACCTTTTACACAGGGCAACGTCTGACGCACTGGGAAACATGTGAAGAATATTTGCTTTTTTAAAAAGTCTCAGCTGAAGATATAACATGGGAAGGAACGCCAGAAAGCGGGGGACTGTTATATAATTTTAGATTGGTGGGAGTTTTTTTAAAGTTACATCCAAAAAGGCTACTGTCTGCCAATAGGTGCACGTTGCTGAGAGAATTGACGCGAGGAAACATTTTTATGATAATAATACTAATATTAATACTACTACTAATAATAATAATAGTGATAATAATTTTTGTTTCGAATAATTTGCCGGTTGTGTTTGGTGTGTTATATATGAAATACTGCCCATCTCAATGATACAGAAGTTTTGGGTGAAACGGAGAAAGTAACCAGAAACTACACTGGAGAACAGCTGCTTCGCGTTACTTTTCACCCGGCTGAAACTGTATCAATCGCCACTGGAGGCTGCTGCCGTTTGGGGATCACGTGCCCGCATCACAGTTGCCTCAGAGCTGGGCTTCTACAAGACAACACCACCGCAGATGCGATCTGGTACCATTCTAATATTTATAGAGGTAAGATCATTGCTTTTCCTGCGTTTGGAGCCTGATATGAGCTTATCCCTACCCCAAGTCCGGTATAAAGACTGATGGAGTAAGCTTCTTCATGATCGAGTCTTGTCACTATCCCTCTTCCTCCGTTGTCTCCGATGATATAAGCAAGAAGAAAAAGGGATCGTTTCACTCCCGTAACGTCCGTGGCTATTTTCTCGCGGTGTGTAATCATGATTATTTCGATCTGATTCTAGCATGCAAGAGTGGGGATTCATCAAATGAGCAGGTGCGTACTAGAGCTCGTGCCGAGGGCCGTGATTGGGTCATGATGGATCACTGATAATAGACAAGAGGGGAAAAGATGTCTTTTCCCACACAAGGGAAATGTTAAATGCTTGTTACCCATATTTATAAAACGCCTTTAGTCTTCTGTGTACGTGTTCGATGATCTTTGCTGTTGTTCAGATGAGTCGTTCATGTGGGTGTTATAGCCTCCTCCCCGGGCAGGTCGGCTATCCATGGTGCTGATTGAAAGCACTGCCTTAATCAGCCTGTTTCTAATTGTCTTACTGTGCAGCCTTCTCTAATGCAGGGAGCATCAGGTTGGCCTTCCACACTTCAAGATTTTTTGGGAGTGTAAGAAGGTTAAATATTAAGTTCTTGGAGGAAAAATTGAAAATGTCTCCCTCTGACCAGTTGCAAGTTTACAACAACCGCTCTACATTAAGGCTTATGAGAGGAAAAGGGCTGGACAGTGCCAGACAAATGTCAGCAGGTGGACAGGGTAGCCATGTCAACATGCACATGGGTGGCTGTAATGGGAAAGCAATAACAGTGTCACAGCGGAAATGGAATGTGGTGATATCTCAAACACTTGAGCCTGCGAAGGGGCGGTGACTGTTTGTCCTGTGACTTTCTGTGACCCCTTCATTAACATTGCTTCCTCGGTGGGAGGAGGGGTGGGGTTGGGGTGGGGGTGGGGGTGACTGTTTCTCCTGCTGGCCAGTAATGACCAGAAAAGACAGGGGGGATGGGCACACAATCAGGATTATTATTGCATTTTTCCATCCCTGCCCTCCTCATACAATATCCTCCTCTGGTCCTCCCCCCTCTTTCCAAATCCCTGCATCTCCCTGCTCCTCCAAACACCCCATACCCCACCTTTCTCCTGCTCCATGTAATAGTCCATTCTCAATGCACACTTTGCACTGTCCCCCTAATTCCCAGTGTCCAGTCCATTTGGATGTCTGTGGTGTAAACCAGCTTGACTTGACACAATGGCAAGCCCAGGTAAATCAAAGACGTAGCCTAAATATTAAAACAGGGACAGGCTAAGGATAGAATATTTGGTACAACTGAAAGAAAGAACAAGCTTCTTGAATCATACTGAACAATCAGAGCCACTTGAACCAGTTTTTAGAGGTGAAAATAGCATGGGCTGTTGCCTGGAAACACTGTTAAGGCTCCTTGCGGAAGAAGAACATTCTCCATGACATATTGCTTATGGTCTTATCCGGGTCCTATATTTTTGTTGCTCAGCCCAAGGCCCTGTCCATAACCCTCTAGAATTCTCTTTACTCTTGCCTGTTCCTCAACCTACTCAGCCAATCACTGACAGACATACTTCTAATCCCCTCTGCATACCCCTTGTCCATTTCTGCATGTTGCTGTTGGACCCGTCAATCACCCCATGGACATGTTCCTTGCCCCCTAGACGACATCCTTGCCATTTTCTTCATCTTATTGCTCCTTCTGCCCTTCCCCTAGTCATACTGCTTTGGATTCCTATGATTTGTTGGGTCGTTGCTGCCATGTCTTTGTACCATGGCTGCTTCATTATCATTGAATTCTCCTGGCATGTTTCTCCATTAGAATAACCACCACTGACAAAGAGACAGCAGTCATTACTGAAATGAGAATGGGGGGAGGATGAAATGTACATCAGTAGCATGCGTCTCTCATGATCCAGAAAAGAGGCTGGTTTTGTGTGTCCTGCAGTGTTTACTGAACATAATCTGGAGTCATTTCTCCTTCAGTGTTGTATAGCATAAATATGTTTATTTTATAGGCCTGAAAGTTATGGTGTATGGAGGGGTTTTCAGGCCACAAAACATATTTTTAATAATGACTGGAAAATAAATGGACTTACTGTTTTATTTGAGCTGAGAACATGTTCAAGCAGTGTCAAAAAGCAGCGAAGCTCACAACAATGTCAAGCCAAACTCTGAAAACTGAACTCTAAATTGGCTGGGACACTCTCCTGAAGCAGCAAACCAGCATTCTGCACGGAGTAAAAAAAGAATACTTTAAATAGCTTAGCTCCAGCCAATATCAGGCTGCCCTACAGGAACCTCTCTGTGGGGGAAAAACTCACAAAGTGCGCTAACAAAGGAGCTTTTTATATAACTCCTGTAAACAAGAGTTACGGAGACATCTTTTCTGGATGTAGTGAAAGGACAAGTGGTTGTGTGCGGCCACTATTAAATAATCCGAGTTAATATTGCAGCAAGTGCTTGTGGCTGATGTCCACTATTCATGCAGTACCTCTGGAGAGGCGATTGTCTCTGAGCACTGTTGTGTGCTGTGAAATTGCATCCAACATAAAATGGCATTTTCTGCAGTCAGTTCTCTGAACTCTGAGTTACACTGCAGTCAGAATAGACTGTCTCTGTCCAACAGAAAACACAACAGTTGTTTTGTCTAAAAACAGTTTATTTTCCCCACTGTCCGAAAAACAAAACAGAGAAATCATCAGATTAGAGATTAGTTAGTATTCAATTACATTGTATTTGTAATGCAAACCATTCTTGTTTCTGCTTGGAATAGACATCTGTTAGTAGTAACAGTATTTCATAGCTTAGATACAGTCACAATAGTCTAACAGTCATCTATATACAAGCACTCAGAGCCTACACAGCTGTCCATATACAAGCTCTCAATCCTGTGTCAGGCTATGCAAGCTCTTTGAGTCCCCAAGCAATCTATGTAAACTCTTTGTGGCAAAAAAGCCTGCACAAGATCTTTTAATCCTGTTGCTTTCTATAAAACACACTGAGTCTAGCAACAGTCTGTGTAAGCATGGAACCTTATAGTGGCTGGCTGACACTGGATCCACAACCAATTGGATCCCCTGAGACTAGACTCAATGTGCTTGAAAGGGGAATGTTGTGTGATGTGTGACAGAGGCTACGATTTGAGTGAAAAGCATTTCTCGCAGATCCGAGCCTGGCTCCGGATCCAGCCGCGGCATCGAGCCAGACTCTATTGCTGTTCCTGGCATGGCATCGGCCTAGTTTCTTCACATGACAAGCATCGGATATCAGCGGCCAAGCCAGTATGACAGCATGCACGTAAAACCGCTTGTAAAATAGAGTGGAGAGCTTTTCGATTTCATGTCAAGTGTGTTTTACCCCCAAGAGGTGATTTAGAAATGAAGACAAGGTAAAAGCTCCAAGATTATCATGCGAGAATGGATTCTGCCTTTTGTCTCACGGATACATTTGCTTGCAAGAATGGATTCTACCTTTTGTCATAGAGCCTTGTTTGTAGAAACTTTAGCATAATTCTGTTTCCCTGTGTGGCAGCTTCATGTGTAATACCTACAAGAGGACCATCTGAGCAGATTGGGAGAAGATGTATTCTCTGTCTTGTCTCCCTACCCCTCTTTCCAGTCACCCTGTTCCCAGCGTTCTATGCCCTGCCTATCACCCCAACTGAAAACAGGGTGAAGACTTAGTGCTCATTTATTTTGCCAAAAATTGCCTAAACATCTCAACTGTCAAGTTACATGTAAGAGACATCAAGCATCAAATCGATTTTAAGATAGATTTTATTTTTGTAATTTACACAGGGAATCTAGATTTAGGATAAAACATTCCGTGCAGCCAACACTGTGAGCAACATGGTACAAATGCAATCTCTCTGCTAATGTGTCCTCTATAATCACTTCCCAGTGCACACAAATGCAAGTCATTCCTACTTCAAGCACCTGGTGAAACATCTTCAAGTGTAAATGCTGCTAAAAATACTAATTATTAATGTTGATCTCATGAAAGCTACATAAGCCAATTTTCACCCTTGGAAAAGATCCCGCAGCTCTGAAACCAGCCAGCCAGATCCTTGGTTGCCTCCCAGTATTTTAACTACCCTGAGACTAAAGCCATATTTGGGAATTATTGTTGGTGTGAAGGCATGTATTTAATTTATTTCTAACTCTCTGACTCTTTGCTGTTGTTTTGCAGAAGCAATTTGTGCTGGCTAACGAATTACTCCGTTCTAAGTGTTTCTGTGGTGCACTTGTTTTCAAACCATTTTAGAAAGGAAGCCATTAATGTTTATGGCATGAGGACTATTGGCTGGTTTCATGCCTTTTCAGGCCTGGAGATCCCTCAGATACCTCCACAGAATTCAGAATAAGACTCTCATGTTGACTCCATTTAATTTGTACTCCAGTTTACAAAATCTTAGTTGCATATTCTGAGCATTGATGCTCGATGTAAGAAAAAAATATTTTAATATGGCCCCATTTCAGTGACATTTCTCTAGGCAATCGATACTCAGTATTTGTAAATGTAGTTCATGTTGCATGATGGTGGTGTAGCGATGAGTGGCTTCGCATAATGACTGCTTCGTAGTCCGTTGTTAGCTCTGCTGTTGATGATTACCTCTGTGTTTTGCAGCATATGATTTACCAGGGATTTGTGCCTGGTGGTGAATCACAGCTGACTGAGGTGTGTGGGTGTAAATGACTCGCTTCCCGGAGCAAATGGACCCGCTTGCAGTTGCCGTGGGAACAGAGTGTAATTTTTGTCAGCCAGGGCGGGATCTTATATGACCTTGTACAGGAGTGGCAGGACAAAGGGAAAGGGACATTCAGTATGGTCGACGTTACCCACAGAGATAAAATACTGCTGTGAATGCAAGTTAAGGTGCATGTAAGATATTTTCAGTATGAGAGATTGGTCTGTTGATCGGTCCATCGAGTTCTGCTCCACCAGGCCAAGCTCGTAAGATATCGTTCCATTTGGGAATCACTCCATAACATGCAGTTCACTGCAGATTATTCCATCAAACCCAATTTAAAGTTCATCGCTGCATCAGAGCTGACATTTCAATGCATGTTCCTTCCATAGTTTAGAGTCACTGATCTCTTGTGTTATGTAATATAGAGATCATTGGTTGTGAACCAGGTCTGATGGAACAGTATTTGGAGTGCATCGCTCTATCAGGCATCAATCTGTCAGGCCTGATTCAAAGTGCACTGCTCACTCAGCCATCATCCCATCAGGCCTGGGTCAGAGTGCATCACTCAGTCAGCCAACACCCCATCAGTGCTGAGCACACGCATGTCTCTCAGTCATTTCAGGGAAGTATGAAAAATACCCCTCAACAATTTTTGCTGCATCTGTCAGTTAGATTCAAATATAACATGCACATACATGTCAAGAACTTTCTTTCTTTGACAAAGATTGCAGGCTGTGGGCCACCAGTTTTAATCCACAGTATGTTTCATCAACTCAGTCTCAAATATGTTAATTAATACATTTAAACAGTTATTTCACTATAATGTGGCTTTTTACATGTTTCCTCCCCTTTCTGCTAATATTCATTTGACATGAAGGTAGAACAAAACAAAACACAAATTGGAATAGTTGCCTGTTCTGTATTGAAACTATCTACCAATTCCAACTGAAAAAGAGGGGTCACCAAAATGGACTGACTCCTGTGTGGCTGACCTCTAGCTGAAGTGTCAGGGGTTCTGTCTGTTTTGGTTTTTAGCCAATCCATTGAGTGCATTGTCCCTTCATATTGCAGTGTGCTGCATGGTTGTCAAGGCGACATTTCCCATGTGAGAGAGGTCGGCTCATATAATTGACATGGTGAAGCCCACTCCTCTCAATTCCAAATGACAGGATGCACTGTCCATTACAGGATCTGAAGATAGATGGAAACAAACTGATTGTAATGCATTAGTTTAAAGGAATTCGCACCACAGCTGTAACAAGTAGGATGATATCCTCCGTAAGAACCAGTCAACTATAGGAAAAGAGTTCTGTGTGTTGTCCTGTGTAATTTCCTGTGTCAGGTGTGGAATAATCCTGTCAGTACCAATTGCCAGTGTGTAGTACAAAGTGCTGTAGGTGGAGCGGCAGACTAAAATAAAAAAAAACGCACATGCACGCTTACATGCGTACATTTAACATAACTCACACTTTCACAGTCAAAATGAAAGAATGGTTTCAACTGCCACTTCTGAAAAATTCTCACTATATACAAGTGTCCTGAAATAATGGCCTGTTGTGACAGTACTCAATTGTTGCCAGGTGGAAATCTGTACATAATTCACATTCAGATGTATCTTGCCATGTCTGGCATCTCACTAGCAGTAACGCTTTACGACTAATTTGTGTTCAAGTGCATAATTTTTGTCATTACACCTAGAGCAAATTTTCGATTTTTATTAACATTTTATGATTATTCCACATTTACATGTGCAGTAAATATAGACAAACACAAAAACATATACATTCACACAGACCTACTAACTGTGTGTGTGTGTGTGATTGTGTGTGTGTGTGTATGTATATGTGTGAAAGAGTATGTGTGTGCATGTGTATTGTCAAGAATGGAATTTTGCAGGATTGGTAGAAATAACTCTTCATAAACCCCATTAGGTGGAGCTACACTAACCTGTCAAACATTTACTTCTTTGAACCAATAAAAATGTTTTTCCCTCCATAGCCAATGTGGTCATCAGCCTAAATCAATGAGTCAATGATGCTATATGGCTGGTCCTCTGATGTTTGTTTCAAATCACCAGATGTTAGCTCCCAGCAGCCCAAATCTGGCTTCAGTCAACAGAACATTCACCCTCCTCTCTTCATTCACTTTTCGCTCCCAGGTCCTCATTCCTCATAATCTATGATTTCATAATCTATGTTTTAATGTTTGCCAATGTATATTTTACTCTGAAATAGTAACAGTAACTGTTAACTCTGATTTAGCATAGACTCCTCTTTATGGTTACCGTGTTGGCTCTTTCTTCACTGGTTTCCTGTCACATGGTCTTATTTCTGATGGGCTGCAGGTTTATAGGAAGTGGTACTCCATTCTGCAATGGTATGGCTCAGCATGATGAATAATTACCTCATTGAAATTCATGGGGAGTCTCTCCTTCCCTGCCTTAGAGTAGGTGCTATTCTGGTCTTTATTTGATTTCTGCCATTGAATACACAGCCAGTGTTTTGTGGTGCACCTGCAGAACAACACCTCCTTGGACACTTTCCCACAATTCCACAATACCACAGTCCCTCATCCGTAGTAAAGCACCCAACAGTTTATGATGCAAACTCCCTGACCTCCTTATAAAGTTTTGCTTCTTCTTAGAATGCTTGTCAGGTTTCCTGCTGGCACAGTATCAAGGAGCAAGGACAATTTATCTATATAATTTGGAGATGCTGAAGATTACAAAGATCCTTGTCTATGGCATTGGACACGCTGCTCAGGACAAATGGATTGAGGTGCCCTTAAGATTTAGGTTTTACATTTGAACTGCCTTGATGATTGGACATGGAATAAATCTCATTTTGTGGACCCTTTTAGGAATGGGATACGGTAAACTTGCGCTGGCTGTTTAAGTGCCAGATAATCTGGAGACAATTGTTAAAAATGTGAAACAGCTCAATTAACTTTCATGGCTCTGGTCTTACTTACATATCTCACTGCTGGACACAAATGATTGTCTGTTTGAATGTTTGCCCAAATGATTTCTCAAAAGACTAGCTAAGCAGATTTATCTCCTTTCTAAGATTCAGTTCTAGAAATTTGGTGTATGCTGTACATATGATCTTATTAGTAAAGAGCTCTAATTATTTGTTTGCATGCATGCTGGAATCTGAAGGTTTACTGTATTATTCCTTTACATATTTTCTCCCCTCATAATTCTTGTTGAGGAAAATGCGAGAATGTGTACCCGCCTCTGGCGTGATTTTAACTTTGTGTACTATTCTGGGCCTGAAGAATCCAATAAAATGCTTGCTGAAAAAAGGATGTTTGTTGTGTCTGGAGGGAAGCTGTAAGGAATCAGGAGCAGATGGATTGTGCACAGATATAGAAGACCGACATCATGTGTCACAACTCTCCACTGAAAAGGAAATGAGCGTATTTGAGACTGCAACAGTCCTCCCCCTCTGGCCCAGTGGACAGTAAATGGGCTTACTTAGTGCTGGGCGTTTTGAAACTGGTGTCTATAAGCCCTTTGCTTGCGAGTTTGGCGGGCCCCTCCCAGTTCAGAGGTCAACGCACAGGAACTCTGGGTGTTCATTAATCAGACGGGATAATGACCTCCTCATTAGCTGGAGTGCCAGTGGTCATCATCAATGCAGTCTAAAGAGATTGGCTCATGTTATGTGTCCATAGAGGCATTTTGTCCATATTTTGAATTTTGAAAGATGAGCGTGTGTGTGTGTGTGTGTTTACATTTAAGGTTTCAAAGCAGGCTGTTTGAGATTGAATGTATTGAAGGAACAGGCAATCTCACTCTGCTACTAATGACAATCACTTACTCAGCTGGCAGCTATTGGTTAATGCCATTAAGGCATGACTCCATTTTTAACATGTAGTTCTTCACATTTAAAAACGTAAAAATTCTCTCTCTGTGTTTTTCATGATCATAGTAAGAGCCGCACAAGAGACTTCTCTTGAAGAATTCTAACCAGATTGATCAAATTTGGCTGCTGTGCTCAGGCTTGTTTCCTGTGTGATGTCAATTGGATAGAATATCAGTAGCCTTATGAATATTCCTCTTCAGATCAGAATGCTGGTCTTGAGTGGAATCTTTCTAAAATAATTATAGGGCCTCTCAATATGAATAAGTTGCACAATTGTTTTTGACAGCTTTTCAGCCTGTCATATGAAGCTATCACTCACACTCCTTCTGTTATTATCCCGTTAAATTTACACACAATCCCCTAACTATAGAGCTTCTGTAATAACACAATGGACTTATTTACAAGATTACAATATACTGCTGTATATTGTGAATATGTGGGAAATACTATTCAAAAAGGATGTTTCTTTTTATATTGCAATATTTGACATCCTTTTTCATCCTTAAGGTACTGTTGAAATCTAGCACTTGTGCATTATATTGTATTCATAGATTTTTAAAATTATTTTTTTGACATGCATTCATTCAATACATATTTATTTGTTTCATGAAATATTTTACTTAGTTACTCCTTTGAATGTTGGGAAGAATTTCAAGGAGTCATGATTATATATTATTGCATGACAATGTTACCCCCAGTTCAAAGCAAGGATATGATTGCTTCTTTGCTTTGTAAAGGTGTTGTTTCTCTAAAATTGTGCAAATCATTTTAATCTGCCTCTGAATATTCCAGTCTCCGTGTCTATTGTAAATAATTAATGCAATATGGATTGTTACAGCAACACGTTTCCCTGAGAACGATCTCATTAAGACAGTCCCGGGGGACATGAGTAAGCCTGGGTTTTCACGTGAGTGATAAACGACCTGTTTGTGTACATGGAGCTTAGTGTGTGAGAGACTGCATACTATGTCTGTGTGTGAGGGAGAAACAAAGAGAGGGACAAAGAGAGAGAGAGAGTTATGTGCTTGTGTGTGTGTGTGTGTGTGTGTGTGTGAGAGAGAGAGAGGGAGAGAGAGAGAGAGAGAGAGAGAGAGAGAGAGAGAGAGCCTTTGACTGTACGTGAGATGAAAAGAGTTTAATTTTACATATACACAGCTAGTATGTAATGTTATTCTACATATGTTCCATATGGCATGTAACTGTTCTCCACCTTGGCCCAGATGAGTCTTCCTTAGGTAGTGCACTGTCCTTTTTCCCACATAGGCATGAAGCATTGTGTATGCTTTTTTATGCCATATCAAGCCATATCCATCACTTTGTGCTTCTCTTGTAAAGATATTAACTGAGTTCCAGTTTTTTAGTCAGTACTCCCTCTAGAGGCTGAAGCATTTTGATTATGTAGCTCTAGGTCTGCAGCTTCACAAGAGTTGTAATGTTTCCTTTAGTGTAGTGCAGTGAGGGACAACCTTGAAGCTAGCTGGACACTAAAATATGGGAGGTTCTTATTGGTTGGTATAACAGCTAGCCAATGAAATGTGTTTCAGTAAGTCTTAATTGAAAATTGAAAGTCATCACTGTTTTTTTCAACTAATAAAATCAGACAATAGTTGCCACTATTATCCCCTTAGTAGTTAACTCTGATTTTCTCCTTTTATAGGTTATGTCCCACCATAAACCTGTTTGCACCTTTTAATTTTTACAGTGCTGAAATGAGTTGTCAAGTACACCTCATAGAAAATACTGTCAAAAGGTCCAGCTGCTTTCCAGAGCCAGACACAGTTCAATTAATTTCCTCAGGTAATTAGATGTGCTGATTCATTTAGTTCAATTAGATTCAGTCAGGCAGGTATATGCCATGTGTCAGTGGGTCCCCCGCAGCAGTAATCTACTGCATTGCAATCTGTACCATTGCCCACCTCCTGCAACTAGCGCCACCGGGCATCGAAGCCTTTCGTCTGAGAACGGGGCCTCCTGGGACCCAATGCTTACTGTTTTTCCAAGATTAGCATGCTTTATTGCTTATTGCACCCAACAGTACTAGAAGCTATGAGGCCAATATCCAGTATTTACACTGGAATGTCGTACTGATTCTTGTGAATGTATGTCCAATCAAATTTTCAGCATATTATTTTCCTCAAATAACTAAAATTAAATATAGCTGATGAACAAGCTATTAATACAGCATTGTCATAACCTCACTCTCACGCTCAGGAGTGCTGACAAGGAGTGACATATAGCATCTGCTCTTCGGGCTCCATTTCCTTCTCTCTGACTCTAACAGACGATATCTTTATCACTTCACTCTCTGTTCACCTCTTCCCTCTGTCTTGCCATCCATTTTTCTCTGCGCTGTTCATGACTGTATGACCGTATATCTCTTTCTCCAGCCCGCCTCTGCCTCTTTGCTACACCATGCCTTCTATCCCGACATGAGTTTTGAAGGTTAATTCTAATGTGCCTCTAATGATTGGTACACACCGTGCACATGTTAATGGATTTTTACGTTGCGAAAGGTTACGCTCGGTTACACTGAATTAATTAAGATGTTCCAGAATGTGTGTTTTTTTGAGTGTGACATTTACCGCTTTATTTTTAATTGGAAATATATTCAAAAATGCAGTCGTAAGAATTCTTACTAGTAAGAAGTCTCTCTCTCTCTCTCCCTCTTTCTCATCTACAGGGTGTTGATGGAGAGGATTTCGAATGACAGCCGGGACAGTGGTCATCACAGGTGGAATTTTAGCTACAGTCATCTTACTGTGCATCATCGCAGTACTGTGTTACTGTAGGCTGCAGGTATGTCTCGTCTGCCCAGCTGCAGCGACTGCGCACCACACAAGCTCAGTATGTGCACAGATTGGACTAACACCGATCAGTTTGCAGAATCCGCTAATATATTCATAGTGGTTTGTGGTTCTTTTTAAGTAATCTGATAGCCTGGAAATCAGATTTAATAATGAATATATTTTACACGTTTTATGTAAGTAGAGCTTTTCATTTAAAGACGATTCCAAAGTGTTTGATTAAAAAAATTAGGTAAGAAAATTACCTTCAGGGAGTCTGATGAAAGTTGACATTTACCCAGCCAAACATCCATTTTATTTAATGGAATCATTCAGAGCGAGCAGAGGGCCGGCACTTCCAGTAAATGTCAAGCCATTCTATAGATGTAGTTTTCCGTTGTCCTTCTCTCCCATAATTCAGTTTGCTCTATTAGCATAACAAAAATGGATGTGTATTGCAAGAGCATTCGTAAACAGATGAAGGATAGCCAAATAAATGTCTTCCTGTTATGAGGTGCTTCTACATGCTGTTGATTGCTTATTCTTCTGCTAAATCAGGTCACCTCAGGCATGCTAGTGTTTTTGTCACCTTATTGGTGAGATGCAGGCATACAGACCCTAAACGGACACACAGAGTCACTGGATTCTTCAGCTCCAAACCATCAGGTTGCCAAGGCGCTGTTTATGGCGGAGCTCACAGCCACATATATCCACATTTTCTCTCACTCTCTGAGCAGTGGTTATTTGTGGACATCTGCTTAATTTAGCCCTGCTTTTTGAATCATTATGACTCATCCGCAAGACATTGTGCTCGTTAAGAAGATCAAGCAATCAATTTCTAGCTTTCCTTTATACTTCAATATAAATACAAAGCACATTCCTCGGATTACCCCTTGCTGGGAAGTCCGGGTGTTATTGGCTGATGAGTAGCTGAAACCCACGATGCAAAAGTTTCGGGGAAACTTAAGTGGAGCAGTGAAGAAATCCATACAATGGATAAAATGAATGTTTATTCTTAGAGATGTAAGCACAGAATAAAATAAAATAATCTCATTACTATTTTTAATTTGCCTAGCAGTAGGACTTCAAATGGCTTACATTTTATCTTGCAAGTTTATTTAGCCAGATATTACTGAAGCTTTTTGATTCATATGCCTTTTTCAAAAGTGCTTACCCACTGAAAATATTTTGTTACATAAGACAATGTTTGACTTGGAGTAAGCTTGCAAAGGTTGGGGGGGGGGTTGTGGTAAATTTTAAAATTTCCCATGGAAATGTTACACAGAAGCTTAATTTCTTTTAACCAGAAAACAAGAACACACTGTAACGTATAATGTGGTATTTCTAAATCAGAAGCAAATTTTGCTTCTGAAGCCAATAATCGCCAATACAGGAACAGATTGTACCAGAGGATGACTTCTGACATTGAAAAAATTGTTTTCTAATCCCTATATCTTTGTATATCAATGCTTTGTTTCATTTTATACACAGGGGCTATGAATAAATGAGTCTAGATTAGTGATTAACTCCTGACAGAAATGAAACACCATGCAGGCATAGATCATGCTTTCAGTAAAAAGATCCAGAATGTAGATCCAGATGCAGAGTTACATAAAATGTCTGGCTATATAAATGATTAATACATGAAAAGCAAGCCTTGTAGCTCATTGCAATGAGTTCATTCTTGTACATATGTATCTGTGATGCAAAGCAATGAAGTCGCAAGATAACCGTGTTTGCTTGCCATAAGGATTTGTGGTGAATAGCATTTTAAATCTTAAACAAAGCAGCCATTTGTTATTGTACAGTTTACAGAGGCAGTATGTCATAAAAAATGATATTATTTAAGAGTCATTCAAATAAAACCTTTGCCAGAAAATCAGCTCTGTAATTGTTTCATCTGGTAACCATGGAAGCTCAAATCATACCCCACACTCATACAAAACAAGCCATGTTGCTGGGTTTGCTTAATTATGAAACCAGTGAGCTAACAACAAGGGACTGCTATGTCACTGTGAAGTGGATTAAAATGAATTTTAATGTATCAGTGTTAGAATAAAAATCCATTATCAACTCTCAATTATTCCACTATTCAACACGTCCTGTGTCAACAGGACATTTCCCATGGTCGTAAAAGTTGTTAAGCAAACTGGCTTTGAAAAGTGTCACTACTAGCATACAAAAGATAAACATTCCCTCTCAGTCCCTTTACACAACCTACAGCATGTTTAATTCCTCTTATTTCCCAGTGATGGTATGTTAATTGAAATTCTCTTTGTACCAACTGTGCATAATACTGACAGAAGGATATCACTGAGTAACTCACAAGTAATGCATGGTCTTCTAAATCCATTGTATGCATAGATTTTTACCATGTGGCAGATTTTATAGTCGTAATTCCTCAAATATTGTAATGGAATGTTAAATGATACCAACAGTCAATATGCTTTATACGAGTATGGGTACTGAACTGTATCCTCTGCCACTGCCACCTATATTTTCCTGCTAGATTAAAAGTATATTTTCACTTGAAGGTGAAAAAATTAACTGCAGTGTTATTATTTGTTATTTTAATGTATAATGAGCCAGATATTTCCACAAACTTGAGCTGACAGTGCAACTACTTTTAAAAAGCAAAATAATTAGCTGCAGTTGTTGACAGCAGAAATGAAATGAACTTAATGCACTGCTTTTTAAAGTACCTATAATATTCTGCCAATGTGTGTAAAATACAGATTTCACGAATGTTATCATACACTGACAACACCCACAAACTCTTTTTTTCTGTAAAATATTAGTTTTACAGGCATAACCATGTGACTGAATACAGACATTATATTTATATTGATGCCATTTATTGTATTCTCCTACTGCCTAGCCTTTCTTTGATGCCTCCTCAACCTCTACATTTCACTACCTAAAAATAGAATTTGGGCTACATTAAAAATGTTGCTCAAATTCCATTTTTTAGGTAGTGGAAATGTAGAGGTTGAGGAGGCATCAAAGAAGGGCTTGGCAGTAGGAGCACATTTCTGCATTGACTTATTTGCTTTAGGCCAAAAGGCATAAGCCTCTCCTTCATTATATATGTATATTTTAAGCTGGACTGAGGGATCTACATTAGGTATAGTTAATGATATTGCCCATAATCTAAGTGTGGTATTAAGGCTGAACATGTGCAATGTGCATAACAGACCCTAACTGACATTATTTTCCTCAGTTCCTGTCTTTCACACACACTTGCCTTCATTCTCTTTCTGTGCACTCAGTATTATTGCTGTAAGAAGGAGGAGTCGGAGTCGGAGGAGGAGGAGCCCGACTTCGCTGTGACTTCCCCCCTGCCGCCCGTGCACTCCAACCACAACATTGTGGCAGCAGCAGCAGGAGTGTCTACCCCCAACGGCCCCACCCTCTTCACCCCCCCTCTGTCCCGTAAACTGACACGCTCGCACACCTTCTGCCCATCCTGCACGCACTACGAGCTGCCCTTCTACCTGCAGCACACAGAGGGCCAGCGCAACGGCGGAGAACGCATCAGCTACCGCACCGTCCACCAGCAGGACCTGGACATGCCCATGGACCTGCCCAGCTTCCACAAGCTCAACCTCACCCGCTCCGTCACCATGAAAGAGATGTTCACGCGCAGCTGCAGCATCAGCACCGATGTGTAGCGCCCCCCTGAGGCATGGAGGTCCACAACCCCCAATGGTCAACCCAGAGGGACATGCCCATCACCACTGGCCCCCTGCTTTTACGCATAGATGCATCTGCTCGCAATGACGCGAGCATACCAGCCACCTTCTTGAGTATCTCTACAGCTGTGGGTTTGCCTGGTGTGGATGTGGAGATGGCCAGTGATAACTCTCCTTGAGGGTGTAGCCTCATCACCCTGAAGCCCCTCCCAGGGGAGGGGTTGAGCGGCCATGTCTCATCCAGTGCTCTTTGTCGGTTTATTTTTCGGAGAATGAGCCAGCTATTGGCCTGTTCATATCCACCTTCAGAGGCAGCTGTTTGGCCTCCTTTTTTCATCTGTGCTGCTAAAAGGAAATGGGGATGGCAAATGAGGGCACAGCTCTTCAGTCCTGCCCACCACTTGCTACCTGGACAATAAGCCACTCCCAAAACACACCCTCCATATATTTAGGGTAATTCACTATTGAGTATCAACTGGCTGTCTGGTGGGAGCCAGGAGCTACACTGGATTTGTTCATCAAGAGACAAAGTGTATGTGATTATATAGACATATATCGTATACATTTAAGGGCTTATTACAGGTTGTCAAAAAGCTCTTGGAACTGCTATATATTTATGGTTACAGCTGTCAAGAGTGCAGCACTGACCCTTTGCACAGAGGGACTGAATTGACAGAACACAGCCCACTTGTGGTTTTGACTCTGTACATAAAACAGGTACTAACCCTTTTGAAAATTGAGAATGTGCACTGTATCAATGAAGAGTGGAAGTGAAGCACTGGAAATGGGAGGTGTGGAGGGGACAGTTAGTGGTTAGGATGACTGTCACGTTTTAGGATTTTAGGCCTGATGCAGGCGTGATCTCACCAGGTCTGGTACAAATTTGCTTTTTACTCAATGATGTCATTTTCCTGCTGAGTTCCGGTATTATAAAAAGAAACAATATCACAACTCCAACATCGTTTTTAATGTCTTATTTTAAAGATGTGTAAATTAGCCAAAAACAATGTGTCTGAATAAATTGTTGGCCCAAAAATCAGCAGGTATGAGTTGATACTTAGACTTGCTTTCTTGAAACACAAGACTTATTTGAGATTTGCTGATGGCTATTGTGAAAATAATATAGTCTGTTAAGAGCTACTGTAAATACAGAAGAGAATGAAGAAAAAAGTGAATTTGATCTTTTTACACCTAGCTTTATTACATATTTTTTTTGTTCACAGGAGTTTAAAGATTCGAATATTGTTCTCAGCATCACTTGAGTCTGTGTAGTGTGTGAGTGGTGGGATAATCCATGGTACCTCAGTGTGTCCTCTTCACTTCATGGGACTGAGAGCATTTTGTCTCCACTCACATGGGACTGGAATCTTTTGTTCTGAATTTGGCTAACAGGACGGGGTCAGAGTTAGGATCCTGACACCATCCTTCCGTAAGATGCTTTGTTTATATCTCACAGTTTAATCAGAGAGGGCTTTTGGAAGTTACCAGCCAGCTGGTTCACTTGTGCGAATCTCCTGAGTTTCCTGATTTTGGTTCTCATTCAAGGAGTTCCTCTACAATATTATCTGTCAGTTTCAAAATTCCTCAGCCTGGTTTATTTATGCATCATAAAGGTGATTTCAATGTTTCAATATTTTCCCATTGTCAGTTGAAAATCTCTGATAATCTTCTATAACGATAAATGTTTTGTTTTTTTTCCTGCTGCGCAGTGTTATCTAAAAGTTGCAGCATGAAATGTTAAATTTCAGAGGGAGACAAGAAATCAAAATCCTGGCCAATCCTCACTCAGGCCGACTCCCTTTTGTAAGACAGTGAATTCATCTGGATGGGAAATGACTGCAGGGCCTGAGAGAATCCAGGTGGAGGTCTGCCAAAGTTAAGCTGTATCAGAGGCCAAACTGACCAGACACATTTATATGTTCACACAAACGCATATATACATGTACACGTACTCACACATGCACATGCATACACACACTCAAGACACCCACATCCCTGTACTCACACTGCTGTTTCTCAGCAAAGTGTGTCTTTAGACTTTTAATGGACCTTCGTCTGGACCATTTGAACGCGTCTCACCAGAGAAGATGAGCATCAGACTGTCGCAGCTGCATCTCCATGCGTGCAAAGAAGTCCTTCAAGAGACATTATTATTGTTCTTATCCTTATTACCATTATGATTATGATTATTATTATGAGGACAGTTAATATATTGTTTGACGTTCTTCTCTGAATTCTTGCTGGATGTTGCTTTATCGCGGTATTTGTGTTTTTAGGACATTGTGCTCAAATTTTCAAAGTTTTCTGTTCTCTGATTTCCATGATATCAAGTAAAGCAGACATGTTACAGACGTGGTTTAAAATGTAAGACCAATTAACACAATATTGATAATAAAATACGGTGAAAATCTTTGGTGTTAGTGTTAGTGTTTTTTGTGCTGTTTAGGTAAGCAGCTCATTTTCCCAAATATTTTCATAGAACACATTTGTGAATAAAATAGATAATAAAACCACACAAACACATTTTATAAACATAAATATATTTATATTTTCCTCAACTGAGAACAGTCCTTTTAGTTCATACAGAAATTAAAATGGTGTAGGTAATAAACATGTGGTGTAGCTTTGTAATGTTTAAAAGACATGATCAACCCAATTAAAGCCAACAGTAAACACTAGCTAGCAATCACAAACAAGCACAGCACAATACAATGACAATAGTTTTCTTTTTTTGAACGGAAGACATATTTATGAAGAAAACTTTGTCCTCAAATGGTCTTACACTTCCTCTGACCATAATAACTTAGCAGCACCTCCTTATTTCAATTCATGTCATCAATAGTCAGGAGTTGGTTTCACCTTTAGGCCAAGTGAAGTTTGTAGCCGTTATGCTCAGTCATCAAAGCAATGCGTCATATGTATTGCACAGAAAATAAAGTGATTTTGACCAGAGAGCCCCATAAAATCAAAGATTCTTCACAAGGTAAAAGCAGGCCTGAGGGCCGAGCTGCAGATTACTGTGTCTGCTACATGTGAACAAGGTGAGAGATAATACTACTGGAAAGACAGCTGCCCTTTTCCTGCTCCCGCCAACAACTGCAGAGCAGTGACGGAGTAGAGAAGCACCCTGTCCTGATTTATCAGAGATTGTACAGAGTACAGAGAGAGAAGGCTTTGCAGTAATGCTTGTTGTAATAAACCCAGGAGGCAGACTGGAGGTGGGCTGGATTTGGAGTTTGTCATAAATATGTATTATTTTATTTTATTTTATTTTGAGGTCTTCTTATGCAGAACATCTTATAAGATGAGCATGACATGAGGCATTAATAACAATAGGGACAAACACAGAAACAAGAACTACAGTAAGAGATACAGTAAATGGGTTGTAAATGCAGTGTAAAATGAAAAAATATATAAAATATACTTTGTCTTTGTAAGAAACGTAAACAGATCCTACTAGACAAAACACAGAACTTGAAAATGATTTTTTAAAGCTATTCTAAGTAATAGTATTCACATGATGCCAAACAATGATTAATGAGATGTTAACTTGCATAGTTACCAGGGAAGTGATTGAGCCATTAATCCACCAGACTTTACAAAAAACTCACCATCAAGTAAAGAAAAAGTCACAAGGAGCATTGGTCATGCAGCATCTTTCAAGTTTGTTATTCCACTTAAAAATTATTTGTTGACAGTAGTTCATGGTGCATGATTTTGTGTCAATTTTCAATAAAAATGACATTTGAATACTTACATTTATTTTACTTACGTTTTAAAATACCGTTGGCACATATTCTCCATTAATGTTTTCAATGGCTAAACATCAGAGGATGTTATCAGCAAGTTCATGAGTAAATAAATGCATTATAGCACATGAAAGCTGGCACCATCAGCACAAAACCAAGAAGAAGGGCAAAACATTCAGTAAATGTGAGAAATTCGACTTCTTTATCAGTCATCATATGATTTGATATGATGTTCTGTCTGTGTAAATCCTCTTAAACTTTTTCTCTCAATTTTTACAACAGAATTGTTTCTGTTCAGCTCCGTTGTTCTAGCTGAATATTTTTTTGAAATGCTTTTACTGCGGTTCTGGTGACACTGAGACCAAAATCATATCACGGCTGTAGCTTTTAGGCTTCCTCTTCCAGTCTCAGCTGCTTATGGTCTGTCCTGATTCTGCAACTAAAGGGCAAGAAATCTCTGCCTGCCTTGAATTATTTAGGGCCATAATCGGTTTCTGCACATCAGTCCGGTACAGCAAAGCCAGAAGAAATGTATCAACATTTTATTGCATACCTGAAATTACACCCCTTTCAAAGAAGCAACACACTCAGTGCCTACGTACACGCTCTCATTCACTTTCTCCGTGCAGCTCTCCCGCTAGAACGGGTGATGTGCCATGCGTTGTGTTTTATGGGCTCTGCCAGTGATAACAGTGAAGTGGTGTGTTGACGCAGCTCTGGGAAACCATTATGAATTATAAATATGATGGAATGCAAACCAGCCCACAGCGCGGCCGTCTCCTCTCTGTAATCTTCCAGCGTCTCGGAGAGCGTACAAAGCGTGCCCCACACCTGGTGTGCTCTCGGTCCTCTGAAAAGCCTCGGCGAAAGGCACAGGAAACCACACCTACCCTGGGGGTATAAAAAATTACATACCATGACCTCATCCCCACGAAAAACTGATTATACTAACCATCAATGAAAAGATTGCATTTCATATACGCATTTCATACTGGCTAGTGTCACGTGACCATATTGATGGTTCACTTATTAATGCAACAAGGTACATTTATATCACTGATCATGGCCAGCCGAAATACTGAGATTAATCCACCACTTAAATCAACCAATTTTTTTTTCAAGGAAACAAATAAGGGAGAGGGAGGCAGTTTGAGCCAAGGGAAAGATTGATCTACAGCCTGTATCAAGGCAACCATAGGTATGACATATCACATAACCATAAATGTAAAAACAATCTTTTCACCCATGCTGTAACGTAGGGGAACCAATGGAATGCTGGCGATTTTTTAAAAATAAAAAACAGTTTTTCTAAATTGTAAGTGAATATTTTGTTTGAAAATATATGTTTTATGTCTTAGTTTGTTATGAGCCTAGAATAAGATGTGAAATAGTTTGTGTGGGGTTGGCTCTGAGTTGCTATGTGGGGCAACTTTCAGTTAATTGTGGGATCCAAAAGCCCTTGGGTAACATGAAGCAGTGTTTCAGCTTACCCCACCAAAAAGCCTATTGCTGTAAGGCTGATATTCTAATAGAAATTATAGTACCCTAATCTGTTACCACTCAAATAATTTAAGATTCTCAATGAACAATTGAGCTTCTCAATACTGTCAGATAACTTAATCAATCATGCAGCTTACACTATCCTTCTCCTCTTCTCCTAATCATTTGTCATTTTGCCCTGAACAACTGAAATCTTCCCTCTCTGTAATACACACCCAATAAATCCCAACTTCAGCAAGTCTTCCGATAGTTTTGGAGGTGACTGTATATTTGTTATCTTCTTTTCATATATAAATAGATTTTTATTGATTATTCAGAGTTTCATTTGAAAAAGTCACCTGGAGCTATGTACCCCCTTGAGGATCAACTTACCCACCAGCTAGGATTAATTTACCCCTGTCCTGGGGCTCAAATGACTCCACTCTCCCTAACATACAGTTCTGAACATCATAATAAACAGAGGAAAATATTTACAAAATAAGAGCATCTGGTCCATGCACTTGAGCCAAGATAAGCCTTCCATAACACATTTCAGGCTTGCATTATGCATGCTTTATACGACACAGCAAAGTTTTCTGTCAGCCAACTGCAAAATGTATTGTAAGCTCAGATACAATGTTTTTTAAAAAACCACTGACTTATTTGACACCACTGGCTTTTGTCAAAGCTCCTTCCACTCAAGAATGATATTCATTCATATTTTCTTATTTGCTTATTGTAAAAAAAGAACATGTTGTCCCAAACATCATTCCTTATGCATTTTATTAAAACCCACAAAAATGTTCTGAGGAAAGGTTTAGGGCTCAGGTTTCACCTGTGTGTATGTGTATAATAACCTTAGCAGGGTTTAGACTCTGGAAATGATGTCCTGTCGAGGGTGGGTGCCTTACACACACAGAGTGACCTGCGGTGTTTCTCATTGGAGGATGGAGATTGTGTTGTGTTCCTCATTGGAGGATAGGGGTTGTGCTGTGTACAGCTATTGGTCTTGTGGTGTTCTTGTGGGAGAGCAGCTTTATGATGAGGATATTGATGGATCTCTTGCCCTCCAAGTGCACTCCAAGGTTCTTGGAATTTGGGTCTTCCATGCAATGCCTACAAGCCTCAGGGGACACAGAAGCAGCAGTATCACTCAATCACTTACTGTTCATCTCCATTCCACACTGTTGCCATGGAAAAAGAGGGGAAAATGTGACAGATAGGCATCACAGAGAAGCCCCTATTTTGTAGAATATGCTTTTTTTCATTTAAAAAATATGGCATTTAACATTATACATATATATCTTGCTAAACTCCAAAATATCTTACAAAGCCTGCAGTTCCACTCTTCACACACTTAACAAAGGTTTTTATTGAAGATTATTTAAAGACTCTTGCTGAAGGCTACAATGGAAATATCCCATGAATACTCAACGCTGCCCCCGTGTTTCATAAGATAGACTTTCAAACGTTAATTTTAAGGGAATCAAATATGCCCCAGTGAAATGCTCTTAGGGAGAATGTGAGGTTCGCTTTCTTCTATATCTGAAACTTTCTGAGTAAGAAAGGCCATTTGTGACTCGTATGCACCGTATGAGTCAGTCTTTCACAAAGAGGAGGTCTGGAGGGTAGAGTCAGGTGGCAAATATGAAAGGCATTGTGGGAAGGTATCTGGGGTATTGCCTGATCTGGAGCTCTGGAGAAGTAGAATGATGAGCCTCACATAACATAAGTCCCTGAATAATTATCACAGTGTCAGAGCCAGAGAGCTCGCCGCCTGGCCATTACCGCATGTGTTTGTGATCCACTGATTCAGAGAAAGGGAAAATGCAATTCCTCTGAATTTTTCATTTACCCCCACTCCTCTTTGTGTAGGTGCTTATGAATAAAGCATGGCTCCAGAGGGCCAGCAGAATGGACTGTCTTTTTAAAGGGAGAAGCCCCGGCTCTCTCCCACTGATATTAGTCCATTGAACTGTGGCCAGGCACTGCGCTCTGCTCCAATAGCTGAGAATGCAGGTGAATAGTGGCTTGTGTGTAGAACACGTGCAGTGGATAGTGTTGACTGCTTAGATTGAAGGAAGTTGTACCAGAAAGAGGTAGGTATAAATCCCAGGTGATATGCTGCAGGGTTAATTCACCTTAAGGGGGTGAAATACCAGCAAATATTCTGCAAACACAGCAAATACCCCACTGTGTTTAATATTCAAAATAATATAACATTCTAAATTTGAGCCATATTCCCATGAAAAAGGATTTCAGACAAACAAAAAACAATGTCATATATGACCTTGGGTTTTTACTGCTGGGGGTAAGTGATCTGTAATCTAGGAAGAATGAAGTCAAGGTTGTGTATGTCTGCATTTTCTATGTATTGTATTTTTAAGACCCATGTCCACCAGGAATACAAATATGGAATATGCTTCTGTACAGTTGACATGAGAGAATGCTGTATTGTACACACCAGTCAATTCACACAAGCTTTCCACATTACACAGCAGTTGTTGTTTAGACATTTATTATTCTGTAATATCACTCAAAAATGATCTGAATAATTTTATCATCCTTATAGCATTTTTGTCACTGCCTTTGTTGTGCAGACAATTTTACACATGGAATATTTTTTAAATTGTATAGTTATTATTGTAGTCATCATTCCTAGGTGGAAACAGACCTTGACTCTTTGTCTACAATCTGGTTCTGTTAGGTTCAAAGACATCCTTGGAAAATATGTTTTCATTGTGGGACAACTCAATCCCATTTCCATGGAAACAAAAATGTCCCATGAGTGGTTACTGATTGGGTGGGGGCGGCCAATCCCCCCAGCATCAGGTACTCAACGATGACATTGTAGCTTCAGCCATTTTTCATTCACATCTTTGAGAGTTCAAGGACACAGGAGACAGCAGGAGAATTCCTTCAAATTAAATAGCTTTTTTTCGGTGCCCCGATTCCACTTTAGCTAGTTTTGTATTCATAAAGTGGAGAAACGGAAGAATAAGGAGGATTAAATGGATGCATACACAATCAATGGAGTCCAGTTCAATTCTGGGGTTACTGCCAAACTGTCCCATGGGGAACTATTCTAATGATGTATAACAATTGGCTATATGTAGGTTATGCTGATGTAACACTGCAGTAAGTCAAGTCAGACTGACTTTGGGGGTTACTCCCCTGCCTGGCAGAGAGAAGATAGCACCTGAGTACCAGAACAATGATGTGTGTTGTTAGATGATAGAGTGGTGCAGAGATTCTGTGGGCTCCGGTGCCGGGGAGAGCGTGAGCCCGGTCTATGACAGATGTGTTGCTTAGAGACATGTGATGGGGTCAATGGCCTGGAGAGACTGGAGCTGTGGCAGAGAGCCATGGGCTCACATTCTGTTTCAACTCTGTCTTAGCACTCTCCTGTTCACTGTGGTGTGTGTCCCCACATCAGTTCAGGGTCACATACCATGACATCTTTAATTTAGCACACATTGTGTCATCAATTGGACTTAATGTCTCTGCTGTTAAGTCAAGGTCACAGACAGGTCTCCAGTATATTAGTTCTCCCTTCTCTCCGAATTACAATGTAAGGCTGCTCCTACAAGGATGAGAAAAAAAAGAATTCATAAAATAGAATCAAATCAAATGAATCTGTTTGTTCTTAGCCTTTGTTCCCTCTCTAGGTTTCCCCAGCAATCTAAACAAGTATACTTTATAAACCACTGCCAGAAAAATGTAGAAACTTCTTGAACTTATGTGAGTATACAGCAGAAGGAAAGAGAGAAACACAATCTTTTTCTTTTCACTAGCCATTAATTCAACTTGGAGCCACATACAAGAACATCGGAACCCAGGAATTCTCAGTTTTTCTTCCATTTTTCCAAAATGAGATCTCTTATTCTCATATTGAATTGAATTCTATCCAACAAAAATCCTGCCCAGCAATAAGCAGAATACAGAAACAGATGTTGTTACTATGACAACAATAACAAACAGGAGTAATAAGCAGTGGAGTACATTTGTTATTCATTAAATTACAATATAGGCATTTAGCAGACGCTCTCATCCAGAGCGACCAACATTTACATTTGCATTTATTCATTTTGCAGACACTTTATCCAAAGCACACATTATATCGGGATAAGAGTATAAGGTGCCCAAGAATAGCATTAATTAATATTCTGAGAATAAAGTTTTTACATTACATAGTAACTCCATTCCCTCTCGGATCCCCTCTTGGAGGCTGGTTCTACAGTGGGGCTGGGGGAAGTGTCACCCTTCACACTAAGTTTGGCCCTTGGCCTCAGTAATGAGAGTAAATTAGTCCTCTAGCATAACACAGTTTGCATTGGTGGACTATTCAGAGGCTACTGCCCCCTCACTTGCTGTGCAATCTGGTGGTATAACATGATACAAACAGAGGAGTGACCAGCCAGACAGACTTTAGAATGCCAATGTCGAAGACACAACAATGAGATAAGGTGTTGCATTTCCCTCACCAAACTCTTACTATCATTAGGGATCTACTATGTTTATTTAGTAATATTTGAACGAGAAAAGAAATCTTACATAACCCTTTTAGTGTAGAATGTCTGTGCTCTGGTAGATGGGAGCAGTAGGAGTGAGTGAGTCTCTGACCTACAGGGTTAAGTTACCCCATATCCTGTCAGACAGCATCAGCATTACTACAGCGAATATTTGTCCCCTTAAAGTCGTTGTAACTTTTGAACTACAGTATATCTCTGTAATAAAACTTTCAGTTGTCATAATGTAACGGCATTTTAACAAGTAATTCTCTGATGGCATTTTATTTCTTAAATTACTAACTAAAAGACCTTACAGAGATGTTGAAAGCACTGTTTAAAAGCTGTTAATTTGGCTTAATTGCTACCTCATTAAACACCATTCTACAGTAATAACTTAGCTAGCTGACAAGAAACAACATTTACTGCTTTAATTCACACTGTCTTTTAAAACAGTATTTCTATCATGTTTCTCTCAATTATGAATTACCAATTGCCATTATCTTTTATTGTGTATTGGACACTTGTCATTTAACATGTATTACTATCTGCAGAGCAGTATTGGGTATCTTAATTACCACATTACCGTCATTTAAAGACGAAATATGACTAAATATTATGATCAATAGCGCACACATCTAAAATATCAATTTTCTAAGACAACAGTGGGTAAAAAGATGAACAATTGCTTACGATTACACCTACGTGTATGCTGATAGTTTATATATTCTAATACGATATTTTTAAAAAACGAACAATTTCCGCAAAGAACAAGTTTTGAAAGATGGGTGATTTTATTGTCAAATATATTTCAAATAATAATAATACAATTCCAGAGCGTTAGCTGTTCACAGCTTCTACCTCGGAACACTTTCACAATCATAACATACAACACAGGCAGCTCATCCATGAATGGAATCCTCTAAGAATGCACACCTCTGTCACGCTATAACACCCCATTATGACGTGTATGTCATAATTCTGAAATCAAATGTGCACGGATTTTCTGTTTCCATGCATATTGTGCGGTGTCTTCTGACTTGTTAACACACCTGTGAATTGTTCTAGCTAGTTTGTTTCTTGTGATTAAATGTCAGCACATGTTTAAGGTATCTTGTCAGCATGGCCGTTCTTTGGCTATGGTTGTTCATGATTTTATGTTTCAGTGTATCTCAATTTGACACGGATTTGTTTACCCGCCAGAAATGGAATGGTAAGTTTATCCTGAAAAGTTTATCCTGAAATTGTAAGCGTTAGCCAATGTACAATTTGAAAAAGAGACCGTCAAGCCAGACCAATTTTTTTTAAGAAGAAGAAGAAAGATTACAAAACATGCAATCGCTTTTTTTCTGGGTTTCAAACATATCCTTAAATGGTTTCTTGTGGAAAAAGTTGATCTATATCAGTTTAACAAAAGCCTGGGATTTTTTTTCTGTACTTGATTGAGAAATTGATTTGTTCAATATATTCCTCAATACATTCATCGATTCTTTTATTTTATTGATCAACCTCTGTGACCGCATTTAGTTACTAAAATAAGGCTGCATTTGTTTGACTACGAAGACAACTTGGCTCACAGTGGATGCAAAAACTATGTTTTGCCCATTTCTGAAATAAAAATATGAAATAATTGCAGTTACAGCTGTGAAAATGTTTTGATAATTGCATCTTTACATTCTGTGGAATAAGCGAGTGCATCATGTCTCTATGCAGTGACCGTGGAGGGTAGTACTTCCTCCTCCAGTGTTTTGGGTTCTAGCAGTTTTCTTCTGCTTGCTCAGCAGTGTTTTGCTAAGCAGGCTGCAATGGTGAGAACTTATACTAAAACTTACATTAAATTAAATTATATGATTCTTTCCATAAATTATGCAAAATATGATGGAGTGTTTATATATCTAAAAAATGTGTTAACTATCTTTTAACATGAAGTGCACAGATATGTTCCACAAAGTTATTCTATTCTGTTCAATTTTATTCTGTTTTAGTTTTCAATGTTGTGAGTATGTATTTTTCAGGTTCTTGGTAGTCTTCCAGAGGACTGGACCTCAGGCCCTTCCATCCAAAGGACAGCTATGTTGATCTTAGCATCTCTGGAAATTACAATGATATCTGCCTTTCTTTGGAGGACAGCACTTGCGGTTAGTTAGTATTTTATTACAACTGGAAATGTAGGTCTGGTCAATAGAACTCATTTGACTCTTATTCAGGCTCCTGGAGGTGACATAACCTTCTATAGACCATTGTCATACCATTTAAGTTTGTATTGACTACATTGTTTTTGACCTCTGAATTTTCTAGATAAAAAGCAGAAAATATCTAGGTAAGTTGATTTACGTTTATTTTGTTTGATATTTAATACAGTTCAAACCAATACATCTGATCCTGATAACACACATGATTATTTTATAAATTATGCATTCAACATATCAGACTGATTTGGATGCCATGCATATTTTAAATAGTATTCAATCTAATCAACTTCACATAACTGTTTGAATACCTTGGGTTATAATGAATACTATTGGAGGTTTATTTTTATATCACATCCCAGGTCAAAGCACACTAAAGTCATATTCAATATATTGTAAGTTTTACTTTTATTTCCGTCTTGACTTTTAGAGAAGGAAAAACTGCTTTTGGAGAAATAACTCAACTCCTTGATGACAAGTGTGACATTCTCATCAAGATATCTGACCTAAGCGTTAAAGTAAGTTTAGACATTTTTCCATTATGTGTAGCTTTTGGAAACACCTGTATAATAATTATGTTTCCTTTTATTCTTCCTTTTAGATCGACGAACACAAAGCTAAGTTCAGTGCGTCACAAAAGCTTATGTCATCCATCAAAAGTGAAAATAATGAGTTAGAGGTAAGAGGCTGAAAATGGAGGTTCACCCTTTTGTCAGTAAGACAGAACAGTTTCATACAGATGCACATTTGTTTTCAAAATTATACTGTAACTTTCATGTTGAATCAATAGCTGAAGTCATAATTTCAGCCCTTTTTGTAAGAATTTCTATTCACACCATCTTTTGTGTCAAAAAGAGATATCTCTGGGAACTTCAGAGAAGATACAAGCAACTGATCGAAAAAGATCCCATGAACACCAAGTTGGTCGGCGTTAGTTGCGAAAATAGAAGGTTATTTAAGGAGGTGGAGAATCAAGTCCTGGATCAGAACCAGGTAAGGAACTTCAGCCATTGGTTCTTAAGTGCTTGTTATCCCTGTTTGTTGTGATTGCGTAATTCATTTCACTTGTGTAATTTCATACTGATGGTCTGTCCATACATTTTACCGTAGGAGGTCAGCAAAGTACAGGAGAATTAGGTAAGTGCATGATCAGTCATTTTGAAAGTAATTGTCTTTGTCCCGGGTAGATTATTAATTTTCCTCCTTTGTCTACAATTAAAATTGAATTCTCCAGAATGTGACCAGGAAGAGAAGAGGAGAGATGGTCAACCTTCATCACAAGTGGATTCAATTCAATACCCACAAAAGGCCTTGTAAATGATTGATTGATTGATTAATTGTGGCAATAAAGTAAATAAAAGCCTCTTACTATCAGATGAGATGTTGCCAGTGTTTTCATTGGATTTGGTGGCAGTATTTGATTATGTACATTTTACTGACCTAGTTGGCTTTCAACCTGATGAAAGATCACTGCACAGGCCCTGAAGCCCCCAGACCCTGTTCATTGTGATATCTGCTTTATTCCTGCATGCTCTGGTAGAAGCCAGAGGACTTCATCCATATGGGTCTGAGCTAAAGGAGCATTTCAGAAATGCCCTATCATATGGTAGGATGTTCTGTGTCTCATTTGTATTTGAATACAGATACACACAATTTTAGATCATTATCAAACCAGCAGTCTTGTCAGGACTACATTTTCTGATAACTTTGCCATGTATCGTATCATATAATGTGAAGATTATTTTCGGAGCAGGTAAATTTCAGTCCTCTCAAATTTTGAGAAATTTAGGGTTTGTGTGTGACAGATTGCACACAAAGAATTTTTTGGGGTTTTTAAGTAAATTTAATATTGTTTGCCTAAATGCAGTAGGGTCCAAAAGTCTGAGACTGGATCTTTGAAAAATATTAATGAATTTCAGAATGTTTTAGCTTTTGGTATGTTCCCCAATTGCTTTCATGATAGTGTGCGCTGGAGACGGCATGGACACACGTTCGTGCAAAACCTGATGATCCTTGCTATCCCATGGTCTTCAAGTGTCCAAAATATAAATAAATTAATGTTTGATGGGGTCCGACCTTTTGTACGAAGGAGTGAATATGGTCGATGTCACAAATTTGCTCAAATCTGACCGAGAAGTAGTGCAGAATCTTAAATATTTCTTCTTTCAAAATCCTAAAACTGTCAGTTTCTTTCCAGGTTCACATGAAAACTATTTTCATGTAATACATACATACATACAGTACATACATACATACATGTTACATATACATATACCGTACTTCAGGCTATAAGCATTTGCTTCTATAAATTAAGATACTGGTGGCATGACTATAGTCATGCAGCTCAAAGCATTGAGCACACGATAACACACATATGAGGAAAGGCTGTGTCCTTAATCGCCCCTCTCTTTCCTCTGCAGACCGATTTCTTATGCTAGCTCTAAACATTGGTGGCAGTTGCTTTAAACTATTATTTCCTACAGAAATACCTGGTGTCTATTATTCTCCAAGACACAGCTTGAGCCACTCCATCAGCCAAACTGTCTCCCATAAGCAGGGCTGTCTTCCTCAGAAGGGCATCCCAGGCCATAGTAGAGAATAAACAGCATTGCATTGGATTGTAATCTGGGTCTTGGCAACTCCTCAGATTGCTGCATGAAAGCCAACTTTCATGCCAGCGCCTCTAACTGTTTGCGCATTTCCCAGCTGTTTCCTGATTCCATTAATTCTGTTTTGTTTTTCTCTTGGAGCAATGCTGTGGCTGATGAGTTGTGGCCGACCCTCGTGCCCCCCACCTGCACCTGTAAATGCTCAAGCATTTACATAATGTACCTGTAGCCTTGGTGCTTTAGAGGGAGCACTGCTCTGGGCCTGTGTCAGTGGGACAGGATGTTTTCTTAGTTAGAAGTTTAGATGCATGGCTTCACCCCCTTTTATCCTCACATGCCCTGTCACAACACAAGGACAGTGGCAAGAAGAGGAACGCCCAAGAAACCAGCCCCCAAGCAACACGGTGCCAGACACAGGCCTGTCTATGTTGCTTCTGCTGGTGTAGCGCCAGGGGGGGACCGTCCAAGTGACACTGCCAGCCCAGCTACTGGCTGTGATAGAAAGGGAGGAATCACTAATGTCCACAAACATAATACACACACACAAATTCTCTGCAGTTTCTCACTTAGCATCTGAATGTATTAACATCCTTGAAATAATCCTTTCTCACTTCCATTTTGATGCTGTCCCTCAGATAGTAGCATAGAATAGGGTTTCTCAAGCTCAGTCCCTCTATGAATGCAAGTTTTTGTTCCACCCATTATACCAATCTGCGAATTCTGACAAACTTGACTTATTTCAATTTCAGCATTTATTTCCTATTTCAGGATTATTTATCTTAAAGTTATATTATACTTATATGGCCTGTATGCCATGAAAAGTAAGAGGTTCCATTTTTTATGAAATTATAGACTTATAGAGGAGGTTTTGTTTTCTGAGAGTGTGGACATCTCATCACCGAAAGTAAACCATTTGTTTCAAATGATGAGTTTAGGACAGAGTATTCCCTGTTAGCAACAACTTTGAGACTTTTTTTAAATTGTGATTTCCCTCTGAGGCTAAATATTCAGAATTTCAGATTTAAACTGTGTATTTCCCTACCAGACAACTTTGGCATCTGTTTTTAGAGAGCAAAACAACAATCCAAAACCCATCAATTCACACGCGAGGACAGATAAGTAGTTTTTAAAGTTTCACCTCCTACAGAGAGGGGGAATTAAAGGCATAATTGAATTTGATCATGCAGAAGCATTCTCAAATAGTCCCTAATTGAAGATGGATGTCTTATCAGTGACAACAGTGGAGAGTAATGACAGTGAAAGAGGAAACCATCAGACTGTGAGTCATAGATGTTTTTAATGGCCTCACTTTATTATTCTCAAGATTTCTTTTCAGGTCTAGCATGCATTCATCGAGTCTGTGTTAACCTTATTTTATTAAGCATAGTAGTTTGTATCACCAAATACTAAAAAATCTAAAAGTGTCCTTGAGTCACATATAAACAGCAGCTCACCATAAAACATATCACAAAATACATTGCATTATATATGGCATTATAAAGAAGTATTATACATTTCTTTCATACCAATCTTAAAAACATCTGAAAGCCAAACACTGGCTAAACACAAAAACATACATGATCACATACTATACACACAGTAATAATAGGCTTGTAATAGATGTTTTTATCAGGTATCCCTCATTGAGCAATAATTACTTATTTCATAATCTCAGTGAAGGAAGAAAGTATTCAAGCTTAGATATGCTGCTTTGGCTGCATTTCATGCTCACTGAAGCAAACTTAAATTTGGCAATTTGTCTTCCCCTTTTAGCCCATGCCAAAAGGATGCTAAATTTTTTCAGTTAAGGAAAGCTGAACAGAATACCATTATGTAATCAATCTCTCTGTGTTAAGGAGTTTGCAGAAGAGGTGATGGGTTCTATTTTTAAGTTTTTTTATATATGACTCAGCTTGGGTTTGAGCCTCCTGGTAACAGGATGGACAACTGAAGCAATAAGGCCACTAAACGTAGCAGAAATCAATGTCAGAACAATTCTGGTCTCTAACATGCACCCATGTTACATCCGCTGGACATTGACAGGAAAGATTCAGTGTGAGGCTGTGATCCTCCGTCAGAAGGTAAAATGGTTTCAGTATAAAACCAGTGCAGAAAATGGAAATACACTCTGGTAGGGATGGTAGTGCATTATAAAGCACTATCATGGCTAAAATACTGAATTACGCTCATTCCACCAGGTCACCATCCACACTCCTACTTTGGCTGTAGATATGCATCCTCAGGTCCCCGCACTGTCCAGTTGTATTGATTGCATTCAGTGCCATGGTGTTGGCATTGCTTCTCCTTAGGTTACACTGTGCTGATCATTTTCTTTCAGAAACAAAAAGAGTTTACAGTCAGTCTTCTTCCTTTCATCATAAAAATACAGGGCTCAGAGACCTTCTTCTGGTTAATGATATACACTATATGCAATGACATGGGTTTCGTCTTTTTGGAGACATAATTTTGCCAGTGATGGGCAGGTTATGTTTCTGTTGCTAATGCGGTGAAGGCACTCTCCCTATATTCCCATGTCCAAAACCCTCGCAAGCGCTCCAGTCATAATAATATATTAACACCCACTCTTCAGTTGTCAGCTAAACACATGCCTCTGCTCTAACAACAGGCAACTGCAGGGATTTCAATGGCTTATCTCATCATTATTTCTGTCATTGGATAATGTTCTCCACATTCCTTTGAATTAGCACCTGTCGCTCCTCTGTCTCTGAGACCACAAGGTCTACATGACTCAACTCTCCACCGTTCACAGACTGGAGCAGAACCATTATGCCTACAGCTAAAAACACATGAATATCATGTAGCCTCCAGAATGAGCGAATGTCCGAATTTGTTCATCAAATGATGTGGAAAAACAGCACATGAACCATGTGCTTCAGAAAAGCAAAATCAACATAATGCATCAGTCTACTGTGTAAGTGTAATCAGTGGTCTTAATGTATTCAAATCAAAGCAGCAAGTTCAACAATATGAAAGATAACATCATCCCCCAAGACATTTAGGTGGTTGAGTTCTTGGGCTTACGCAGACAGACAAGAGAGTAGACAGCTATGTTCTTGTTTAGGCTCCTGCATCACATAAATAAGACCAGCTTCAGTGAGTTCAGCCTCACCCAAAAGCATGTGAACTGTGCACCATACAGGGTATACAATGGATCAATTGTGTTTATGCACATGCAAAGAATGATGAGATTTGATAAAGTATGACAGCCATTTTACAATGTATTTTATGGATATGACTCACATAATTCAATATTTTAGGTTTAGATTTGCAATACGCTAGTGCCAAATACATGTACCTTGTGGGTGTTAAAAAGTACCAATAAGATTATTTCACACTTACATTCATAGAATATCTATACCATGCATCTTTAAGTAAAAAGTAGGCTAAATATTCAATGTTTTGCATAATACTTTCATCGGTTACATGATGTCATATGCTGATGGCGACTCGTTTGTCAGTACAGGTGTACAGATAAAGTGAGTGGGTCTGCCAGCCAGAGTCTTCATTTTTCTCAAGTACTTCTGCTTGTATCAAGTACCAAGCGCATCTGTTCTCAGCGGATAGCTAAGCAGCTGAGGTTGATAAACAGCTGGGTGGAGGTGAATGTGAATAACTTATTCAAGCAAGTTTAAACCTGATTTAATTCAAATTTATGTGACACAACCAATTTAATTAAACATGAATGACACTTTGGTAACCATATGATCACCCAAGAGGAAAAGTGGTTAATCTGTAGTAGCATATCAAAAAACAAATACCTTTTAAATAGAGATGGATTGCATTGGGAGGGCTACATGACCGGCTTACAATCGTACAGCTTACAATAGCTGTGTGATTATGGTTGCATGTTGACCATGTCAAGTGGAGCACTGCTGTCGGCCATATGTAGCCTCACAGCCAGTTACATCCTGTCTCTCTCTAACAGCTGTTCTGTCACAATCACATGTCATATGAAGGTCACCCTATTTCTGTTGGATATTTCAACATTTGAAGACCTGCACTGCAGATCTGAGTTGGAGTCAGTTTTCAACCTGTCAGAAGTAAATCTCTCTTTCAGCCACTCCATGCGGCAGCCCTTCCACTCCTGATGAAGCCTCAGTCATCAACATGCTCCTCCTATAAAAGAAGAAAACCTGAAAGAGTAGAGATACACATAGAACATAAGAAAGAGATGGATGTAAGGTAAGGGCAAGCTGAGCTCCTCTTCTGACATGTGTAAGGTGGTTCATATGTGAGAGTGACAGTCAGAATGATCATCCCTGGTTCTTTCCTGTACTATGGAGCTCTCTGCAGGCTGGCACAGAGTGTAGCAGTCTCATAGACATGCTGCTTTATGACAACACAGGTTTCTACATCAGCTAAACTGAACTTCTGCCTAGATCAACATTCGTCTTACAATTTAGCTTTGTTCAGAGGGGCAGCACAACTGTCCAGAAGAAAGAGGGATAACAAGACAATGCCGGAGACACAAAAGGGAGATGCCTGAGTAGAGCAAACATCCAGACACCTGGTCTATTCAGGATGAATGCATTCTTTTAAAATTATATCAAAGAAAGTAAACTTTGAACAAGTCTCTCTCAGGGAGGAATGATTCAGTTCACTGTTAATGCAGTTTGCTCTGTAACAAAATATAATAAAACACCTTTTAATGCTTTTCAAAGAGCTTGAAGTGCCAAACACATTTTGTTGGTACATCAGTGTGCTTTTGAATTGAGTTGAGACACTAAACACCAGACAGAGATTCCAGAAGTGCTCAGGTAGCAGCATGTGGTGATCAGTGTGCTTTGATCCCAAGTGGGAGGCCTTGTGTTTGTTTGTGCTCCTTTTCTCTGACATCTGCTCCTGTTGTTCAAGACTAATGCTTGTATTTGATATTTTTGTATGTATGCTCATTTACATGATGGCTATTTATATTTCCCATCAAAATAATTCTAGATAAAATGTAGACATATTGCAATTAAAATGCAGTAATTTCTGAGCATCCTGGAACATTGAAGTCAAAAGTTATATCACTTAACAGAAAATAGATGTAGGTCTGCCGAGAACAACATGAACAGAGTTTGCAAACTTACAATTCAAATATCTGTCTCAAACAAGGTGAAAAACATTCAAAGGTATTAAGAAAATTAACACAGCTCAGTTTACCAATATTTTTAGGACAGTGTCATGTATTTTGAGGACATCAAAAGGAAACGTTCCCCAGATAAGCACTGGGATCTGCTACTTCAACCAAGCTTACAACAAAAATATGCATAGCTGATTTAAGCATTATGGGTAAAAGAAAAATCTTGGAAAAAGACAGAATTGGTTTAGATTAGTCACAGAGATTGCCTAGTGAAGCTGGCATGATGTCTGTTGAGGAGAGTAGTTTGGAGACCTTGGCAAAATGGACATCACATGTATGTACAAACTAGACATTTTCTCAGGTCTCAAACATACATAATAAATGAGCATATTCTCTGTTTGGGAGAAAAGTTAACACAGTTCATGATTGTAGATAGGAGTTTTTGGGAAGTTCATACCTCTTTCCCAAAAACAGCTGTTATTGCAACAACTGCGGGAAAAAAAAAGAAAGGAGACAGCTGTTCCACGTGAATATTTTCAGAAAGAAGGCACGCTATGTGTCGTAACTTTTCCTTTCAGTCAGCTGAACACCCTGCAAACTCAACAGTCATTTGCGCATTTTACAGACATATGTTTGTGACGAAAAAGGGGAGAAATCTGTCAGTATACTAAATATAAAGGTTGCCTGTAACGCTTGGGCTATACGCTGGTAGCCTACTGTTGTAATTCTAGCTCTAATTAAAATGCCGTTTCACTGAAAACACGGGAATAGGGGAAAATTCTAGATTCTTCTCTTTTAAAATGAATTGATATCTTAATGTGTCAGTGGAGGTGCTAATACAACATGATTTACGCAACGGTCTAACTGTACCTACACGTCTTGTTGGTTTATGGCGCCGCTTACTGGTTAACGTTGAGTGAATGCACAAAGTTTACTTTCGTATTATTGTTCAACGTGGCAACTCGTCCTATCCAGTCAGATTTGCAGGTGTACTGTAGCATGCCATTCTCAATAAACAGACTATCACAAATGCAAACATGACACAGCAGCCTACAGTCACAATAGAAGAGCGTGAAATAAAATTATAGGAGGATTACACTACAGAGAACGCTGAGCCTATATATAAGATATATCATTGTTCCATTATTCATTATATTATAATTGTTTTGTTAATTTCATAATTAATTATATTTGCACACATTATTGTGTGCTCATTTTCAAATTACATGATTTCTTCAAACATCATTACATTAGCGTTTGCGGTTGATGGAGATACGCAATAGTATTTTGGACGCCTGGACTTTCCGTTTAGAAGCGTGTGTCGTCACTATATTTCTTTGGTTTACGTAAGACATTGCGCGAAATTTGTTTTTAGTGTAGCAATACTTAGCCAACTGTAAATAACATTAAAGAAAATTTGCCTAACATTTTATATTTCCGCCTTAAGCTCTTTTTTGCAGATATGATAGCGTTAGATTTACAGCAGTCACTATAAAGTCTAAGATATGAGTATGCAATGGATTCAGAGGAAAGACAACAATCTGATAGCAAGACCATGAATACATCAACCCCGAGCAAACGAGGAGGGAACATCTTACCAACCAAGGGGGTATTAAGGTGCCAGTCTATCTTCTAGACGTTGTGTTACAGCAACATCGCGTAAATTGGCTGTATTAGCTGAAATGGAAAATCATCAGCCATTTAACTTATTTTCGTGCGCTGTCAAGAAGTTGTACGGTTAGCTGACATTAGAGCATGGTTTGTGTATTCTTTTGTATATTATCTAGGTATGTAACGTTACCTATCTATTATTTAACTTGGATTGCTCTGTGGATGACCACAAAATATTATACTTAGTGGCTAGATTAAAATACTAAAGCATATTGTACTAAATTCAGTAGATTACCACTTTTTCATTGTACGTCAGGAATCATTCCTCAGAGCTCATATTTCCCGATAAAGTGGATGCCATATCATACTCTTTCTCTTTAGAACGCCATACTCGGGATCCAAAAAGGTCTACTCCAGTTTTAAATCTCCTGTAAGTCCTCATTTATTTTCATACTTACCACTTAAGAATAAACGTGGCCACATTCATGTTTTGTCGATACAGTTACCAGTCACTTGGCAGCATTCATATCAGATTGCTCTGTTTATTATCACTGCTTACGCACTCAGAGCAGTCTGGCATTGCCTGATGTCAGGGTTTCATCACGGCTGCAAACGTGTGTCTCAACTACAGGCATCAAGTACCCCGCAGAGCACTGCAGTGGTACAGCTAAGCCTGGAACAAGAGATAGAGGAACTGAAGAGGAAACACGAGGAACTGGATTCTGAGATCGCCCGGCTGGAGAGCGAGTATGTGCAGAGAGTGAAATATGGGGTCTTGAGATGCTATTGTATAAACTGTGTAGTGTAATGTAAATTTATAATACCTGGTCGTTTTTAGACTAAATTGTGTGCCTGTCTTTTTTAGTGGTGTTGGAATTCAAGAGCTGGAGAAGCACATTGACCTCCTGCATGAGTACAATGATATCAAAGACATTGGTCAGACCCTGCTAGGCAGGCTGGGTAAGACACCCCCTCCCACCCCCAACACACATAAAGACACGCTAATGCTCCATTGACTGCAAGACTGTGTATACGCTTGTCATTTTATGTTCCCAAACTTGAAACTATTTGTGTCCAGGTCACAGGCCATAACCCTTAACCTCCTCATGTCCAAACTGCTGGCTAAGTGAGTATTCACTTGGCAAGTATTTGCATGGAAGACCAGTTTGGAGAATTAAGAGTGGTAGTGGTTGTTGGCCAATATGGAATACTCTTCCCACTAGAATAAACTGAAAGAAATGCACCGGTACAGTGATAGGTCCTATATAAGGTGTCATCCGTAAATGAGACATTAAACTGAAGACCTCATTTTGATTCCCCAGGTTGTCACTGCAAAGCAGAACTGAGTTTCAGTTGACCTACTTTGTCTCTTCAAATTTAGAAGGGAAGAAAAAGTGTCAAAAACGTGGTAACGTATTTGTTGCTAAATATGTTGTGAGACTATGGGAGCAGTGAGGCATGAAAAAACACAAGCAACCGTAAAATTGTAGCACTGCTGTCAATAATGTGGGACAGAGAGAGAACTGATTGACAGCAGACAAAATGTACCCTATTGTTTATGAAACTCCCCTGAGGAGTAAAGTTAACTACAGTTCTGAATGTGCTCTTCCAAATTAGTGATGTGCAGTCTCAAAATGTCATTTTAACCTGAAAAACAGCTTTTACTCTTGGATCAGTGAGGAATTGCTTGTTCTTATTTGGAAACTGAGTTGTACAGGACTAGTTCTCCTTGGCCAACAGCTGTGAACCTAAAGAGAGGTTTTCTGTCACCAATGAAGGCCATTTCAAATGCAAGAATGATTATGCAGCAAGATCCTGAGTTTACATGGCTGTTGTTACATTGCTGTAGATAGGCATACAGTAAAAAGTATAATTACTAAAAAGTCATTCTCTCTTATTTTGATCTCATAGAAGTTATATGCACAACAAAATTGAATGTGACAAAATGTGAGTCATCATTTGGAGAACTGTGGGTTTGATTACATTGTTACATTCACTGTTTGCCATTGCAGTTGAGCCACTAGTAAAGTTCTTAAATTGCAGCCTCTGTAACTCAAATAAACAGTGAAGTTTAATAAAGAAAAAAGATCTTTCTCAGATTACGTTGCTGGGGAGACAGAGAAAACCATTAGAGCCCAAGTAACTTTCAATGTAATCTGCCTTTTATAGATCACTGTGTCTCCACTCACTGTGTACTAATCAAAGTATGCCTGTAAGTGTAATTGTTAGTCCACGTTATCATTTTATAAGTATATTTTAGCACAATTCATCTAAATTACATTTATAGATATTGTGATATTTATTTAATGTGCTGTGTTTGGACAAACCTTCTGTCAAATAAATAAATAATGTGTCCTTGACAGGCTTCTGGCAAGCTTGCTTACAATACATAACCTTGTACTTTCATTTGAAGAGAGGCATTCTCATAGTTTATGATTGGTCATTATAGTTTTTTCTACAGACAGTACAGAGGGCCATAAAGGCATTGATTAGCAGCATGTCTCATTTAACTGCTATTTTCCATATCTCAACACATGAAACTGGCCATTCTTTTAAGCAATCTTTCACCAGGGTTATCTTGCAGAGCTAAATGTCTCCAGCCTAGCCACACATTTTTAAGCTTTCAGTAGTGAACATTCATGTGCTCATTCATGTCTTGACTTCATGTATAAATGTGTAAAGACCAAGTATTTTTTCAGTGTTGTGTTCTTTTTTCCTGGCCTCTTAACAGTTTTAATTTACATCTAAGTCTTATCAATTTGTATTCAGAAGTTTATTGTCAACTGTCAATATTGTAGTTCCACCTGTATGTGTTTAGTGTGCCTCCATCTCTCTTTCAGCTGCAGTTCGAGGAGTGACCACACGGGACTTGTACAGCCACTATGGACTTGACCTGGAGGACTGAGTGATGACAAGAGACTAAAGAGGTTTAGAAAGAGGAGCCCTCCCCCAATCAGTTGTGCAGTTGAAAACCAGCTCTCAAACGGGTGTCTTTTCCCTAGTCATTCCTAAATTTTGTTCAAAGATTGATGAAGGAAGCCAGATAGTACTAATCCATGTGACAAAGATTTGTGATATGTGGAGATCAGCAGGCATTATATGAGAGGGCAGGCAAGAGTGGTTCTTGTATCTTTAAGATTAGTGTTCCACTGTTTCCTCTGGTCAGTGACAAATGTATGTTTGTTCGTTCCATCTCTCAAAAAAAGGCTGTCTATGTCATGAAGATAAGGCTTATCATGATATGGATGGGTTGAAGACTGATTACATATTGTATTGAGTGGAAAGGTTATAAAATATGCTGTATTAGTGCATTTATTGCATTTTGGTGATCAATGTGCTGTCTCTTGTTATCTTGTTTGTGGAGCAAAGAGCATAGCCCTTACTCAATCTTCAATCACAAGTGAGAGAAATACCTTACATACACATTCAAAGAAATGTCATTGCTTGATCCTTCCTCAGGGCCTTCCAGTGCCCGGATAACCTGACCTCAACTCTTCTGTTAGTGGAAGCTGATCCATCTTATTTTATCATGCTGGACTTCTCATTTTTGACAATGCTAGAGCTCAGTGGAAGAAACCAGGGTCTTTTTGTCTCAGGTCTTGAATGTGATCAGTGGACATGAAAATGTTCCAAAGCAAAAATAGTTCTGCAGTGTTTATTTCATAGAGGAGATGGATTGTACAGGATAGGCATCCTTTCACCCCCGAGTACACCACTGATGGGCATATTTAATATATGGTTACATTTCATTACAATTTTAGCTCCTGTGTTTCCCCCAAACATGTTGTTGACAGGTGCTACTTTAGAAACCATTGAGTTCAACTTCTGAATATTCATTCAGTTTAAAATTTCAATCGATTGTGCTTTCATTTAAGCCCTTTGGGTTAAAAAGGGGTGTGTACATATGAAGATGCTTATATAGAATTGCCAAACTTGTGTACATAATGCTATGTGTGGAAAATTGTGTCAAAATGTACATGCAAGTTCTGACTGTTGATATTGTTAATGGATTCGTTTTACTCCTGAGTGCAGCAATACCTGGTTGTAAAATGCAGTGCGTTATAATAAAGTTAATTCTGACATCTTAAAACTTGATGGAAATATCATGTATACAATTTTACTTAAATCTCACTATCAAGTGTGATTGCCTTTCACCACTATAAAATATGGGTATTTGTGAAGCTGTGTGAATAATGGTAATTTAAAATATATACGGTTTTCATCAATCTAAACAGCTATTAGGTATTTGCATTTTTCCATAAGCTATCTTCATTTACCATGATAATTTATAATTGACAAGGCCAATGAGTGTATAATGTATCTTATTATTTGCAAATATCTAACATGTACTGGAAATATAACGTTAACTGTAAAATGATAAAAACGACACAGCCATACAAACTTGATCACTTGTCATTGTCTTCTGTTTTGCTACTCTTTGATTGGCTTGAGAATGGTGTGAGATGAAATGTCGTTGACAATGACGCGTCTAACAGGGCTGCACGGCTGGCGCGGGAAATGAATAAATAAAGGTTTTCATTCTAACCCCTGCAAGTCTGGTGTTAGTGTCATGACTGTAAGCAGATCCCCACCCTTCTGTTGTTCAAGTCCCGCAGGGTCACATCGCGCCCCGGAGCTGCACTCCAGACATAAGCACACTGATCCCCACAGCGTTGATCTTTGCCCGTCCTACTGTACAGCAACGAGACAGTGTCGCTGCTAAATGGAAAATGCTGTATACTGTATCCAAATGCACGGTTTGTCCGGGCCGCATTTCCTTGACAGCAGTTTCTCAACCTCAAGCCCCACCTCTATCGAATGAAGCGACAAGCTACGAGCAACCTGATTGGACGAGCCCATGCCATTCATTACAAGCACTGAATGCCGGTGAATGTAGAGGGGGCGGGTGAGAAAGACTAAGAAAATTATAAGGTCATTTGAATTACCGTAGCCAGCTTGCTGCCTATGGGTACAAGGCACCCGATAAGATGAATACAGAGATAAGAACTAGCTGAGGACTTTAATGGGGTTAAAGTCGACATAGGCACAATACGAGTGTCATAGCAGAGGAAGAGTGGCACGCCGCTAGCTAATGTAGCAAGCTCCCTATCAGAGAGAACCGGTGTGACAAACGCATGAAGTAGCTAACGTTAGCTGAACGCCAGAGCAGAGGAAGGTTTTGCTAAGCCGATCAAGGTGGAATTGTGGAACGGGATATTACCTTGGTACAATACATCAAATTCAACGATCTCTGCTGGGACCTTATGAGGTATGTAGCTAGCCCCCTGGAAGTGCCAGCATTCGTAGCTATTATCTTGCTATCATGAAATGGTCTGTTTCCGGCTCCTCCATTATGTTGTAGCTACGTTATAGTGAGCAATTACAAGCGCAGACTACACTGACCGTCCTTTAACAACCTTGCGAATTTCAGATGCGCTTTGACATGAACATGAGTTCCGTTGCTTTGTGCTCATTTTGTGTTTCAGCTATTTGTTCATAGTGATTAGAACGCGGATAGTTTTCAGTCAGAATCTCTGTCCAGGACCGAGAATGACGATACTACTCAGTGTCCTGACAATGAATTGTACGTTATGCATATGAGGACAGAGCAGCAGATTGTCTTGCCAGATTGTGAGTGCTACTGCGCGCAGCTAGCTACGCACATACAGCTAGCTAGCCATTGCTTTTTCTTAGCAAACTCAGAATCCATGCTTGTAAAATTTCTGTTGTAATTAAAATACAAACAATAGTTGACGAACCATGCAATTACGTGGTTACTTGTGACTGACTTATTAGGTTAGAAACGCATGAGCACGCGCACATGGGCAGGTGAGTATCTAAGCCATAGCTAATGTGCGTTAGCTAACGGCTAGTTTCTTTCATCCGGCCACCTGGTCGCTGCGGTGTATCAAAAGCAAGTATACGTGATACATATGCTAACGTTGCTGTAATGTAATAAACCAATCAATCTGACAGTAAGACACCGAGGTAAACGTGTTGTACATTAAACATGCGCTTTCACCAGAATGACGTTTAAATAAGGATATAGCTGCTGTGATAGCTAGCCAGCTGTATATGCTACTATTTGTTGTAAAATAGCCATGGTGCTAGCGGTATCTGCACCGTAGCAACCACAGGGTTTTCAGGCGTTGCGGGATTCCTTGCTGCAGCAGACGTCTTAGACTAGGCTACGTGCACCTGACGCATGCTTCGCTTGCAGGAGAGTCCGATTCAGCCTGTCTTCTGCAGGAACGTTAGGAACCCAGATAGCTAATTATTGAAATATTATTTTTGTACGTTATAAGAGGAAATATAATGTAAACTGTCATTAACCTCTGAAACGGACAGTAACGGTGCCAGCTAGCAAAGGCGCTACAGTACATTTAGGTTGTTAAAACCCTTCAGATGAAGCTAAGGCTTTCAACTGTATTTGACCACAAACGTAACTAAAGCAGAGGTCTTCCCTGTCAATATGACTTTACTTTTTAAAATATGTACGTTTAAGAGTAGGTTTATTCTTGGTCGATGATTTACAGTCGGGATGTGTGAAGTCATTGTGCTACACAAATTCCATTTGCAGGTGACGGTATACAAACCAGAATGCATCCTGTCTTGCGTGTGAGATCATAGATGGTCTTAACAGAATTTACGAGTTACATATGAAATGGAAGCCAAGAGTCAAAGGGACAAAGGTTGTGTGTTCTTCCTGGGCACGGCTGCTTCCTTTTTCCTTCGGCAGAATTTTTTGTGTAATACAGTGGGCCTTGTGCTAAGGGGCCTGTGTGTCTTAATTGTGAAACATATTTCGATTGAGCCGTTCTGATAAACACCCTCATTTATTGTTGCTAATTTAAACTGGGGGTTTACTAAACAAGGTTACCACCTGATACTGAAAAGTATGATGCATCTTTATCATCATGAGTTAATAAATGGCACATGTCGAGGCTCTGTTAGTGGAGAAAACAACCTTAATTCCAATTTTCAGATTAAAAGTGAACATATTTAAATTCAAGACTGAAGCTGAGGTTTAATTTCTTATTTTTTTTTCTGTCAGGATGTTGCGACTGGCCTGCTGTACTGCCCTACTCTTCCTGTTGAGGTTGATTGTAGGCCTGCCCTGGCTTCAAGTCCTCCCCAGTCTCCTGATTTTCTACCTTGGCTCTGGTGGCTGGAAGTTTGCACACATCTTTATGAAGACCGTGGGGAGGGATCTGCAGTAAGTGATGAAGTTTTCCATGGAGCATAACATATGCAAGGAGGACAGGTGTTGCAAGTTCCTCAGGTTTTCAGAGCAGCTCTCTTTCAGGAGTTTTCGTTTGCTGTTGTCTTCTATGCACAAAGCACAGGATTTCCATGAACAACAAACTCCTGTAATTCAGGCTTGAGGTTTCCAGTTAAGGAGTGCTGAGGTGTAAGTCATTGTTACATGTCATTGCAAGAGAAATGAGTGTCAGTCTATTGCACACATTATGTGTTGGGGGTAGTGATCGAGTAGGCAGAATCAGAATGTATCATCCCCTTCTCCATGTCCTTTTTATGAGCTGTGGTGCAATGAGAGGTGGGCGTGGTCAGTATACTTTGAGTCATCGTAACCCTTGTGTTGCCTGCCCTTTGCCAAATATAAGAGCATGACACCAAAAAGCCAGCATCTTTTTGAAGCTAATTTTAAAATTCATGGAACTATAATCATAGATGGTCACCTTATCCAGTGAAGCATTAAATGCTCCCAGTTTGATTCCTTATTCTATGCGTTTAACAACTGTGTTACAGGACAGCAGTGTTCCTCCTGTAATTTAAAACCAGGGCTTTAGTTCCAATGCTTTAAGCTGTGTAACACCATGCTCACAGCGGCTAATTTGGGAGGAATGTTGTTCTCACCTTCTCTTTGTCTCCACAGTGCCGCAGGCGTGCTGCTCAGGGTGAAGTTGAACGTCAAGAGACACCTGCGCGAACGCAACACAATCCCCAAGATCTTCGCTGAGACAGTGCAGCGATATGGTGACAAGACGGCGTTGATCTTTGAGGGCACGGGTGAGGCCTGGACCTTCAAGCAGCTGGATGCTTACTCCAACCGCGTGGCCAACTTCCTCCTGGAGCGTGGGTTCCAGGAGGGCGATGTGGTGGCCCTCTTCATGGAAAACCGCTCCCAGTATGTGGGGCTCTGGCTGGGCATGGCCAAGATCGGGGTGGAAGCTGCTCTCATCAATTTCAACCTGAGACTGGATGCCCTGGTGCACTGCATCAACATTTCCAGTGCCAAGGCTGTGGTGTTCGGCAGTGAGCTGACAGAGGGTGAGCACTATTGCAATAACGGGGAGGTTGCATAAAAGATGGGGCAGTTACCAGTGATTAGGTAAATGGGTGAGAGAGTAACAGCAAAGGGAGATGAGTGTGCCATAACAGAGAGAGTGGATGAGAGGTAGGAAGAGGAGAACAACCTAAGATGGAGAAAATAATGACTGGGCCCATTATAAGCAATAGATGCTCCAATGTGACAACATACTCCATTGAGATTAAGTGTAGATCATATAGAGCAGCTTATGTTTTAGTGTGCTACATGGCACTGCATTATTAACATCCAACTACTATTTTTATATTACATAATATGTACTGTATTTTTATTACAACCAGTATTACAGTGCTTGATGTTTTTACACCTTGTTTATATTATCTAAGTAAGTGTGTTTTAAAAGCATTTGAAAATGTAATGTCCCTCCTCCACACAAACATTTTTACCATCAGCCTTAGATTCTGTCAATTTCATAGTTGAATTGAGTAATTCTGAACAGTTTTTCACATTTGAAAACCATATACTCATGTGACTGGGTAGATCTGTCAGTGCTGTTTCTGGATTGATCTAATCTGGTAGAACTTCCCTAAAATACATGTCAGTGGAGGTAAAGGCCAGCTGAATAACTGCAGCTGTGCAGTCAGGAATTGTGCCACTGACAGAAGAAATGCTCTGCTCGTTTCTGGAGGGAGCTGCCAGTACACAGCTCAGCAGTGACTCTCCCACAGCAATGCTGATCACATGACTCTGTTTTATGTGCATGTCAGTGTCTCCAAGCCTCACATTTTATAACAGCAAATTCTGAATTATGTCCCGAATTCTAATGAATGATACATATTAGACATATAATTTTCTTTTTTAGTTCATGGTGGAGAGTCTTTCAAGCAATCATTTTTTTTTTTTTTTTTCATTTTAATCAATACTAAACCAGTTTTTTAATTGAATGCAATTTTATATTATACAGGGTTTTACCGTCCTCTGTTTCATCCTACAAAAAGCCCGCACAGCCAGCTGCTACTTTTTTAAAATGACAGTCATAACAAAGCTACAGAAGTCACTGTGTCAAAGGACTGTAACTGGTGCGTGGGCTGCATGTACAGTACAGTTGTCCAATACACCAGAGGAGTGTGTTGTTGGAGGACGGGGATAGACACTTCCCCTTTCTAGAGTGATGCTTTGGCTGACCAAGTCACCTTGTAGGATTTCCAGCCACTGTAAGAGCACTGCTACATCAATGTATTAAGCGTAAGTGCTTCAACTAAATGTGCCATTCAGTTGGCCATCAAATGTTTTTTATGTTTTTGATTACAATGAGGGTAATCTCATGGCCTTATGGTTTCTCATTAATGATTCAAACGCATACAACTAAAGTTTACATTTATGGAATTGGAGGATTACTGTAGAATCCATCGGGAAAGAATTCCTCCAGAGCATTTCAGCTGCCGAACAAACAAAAATGCTTGCACATGCAGATTTAATAAGCACTTGTGAGGGCAAGAGTTATTGTGCTAAATAAAAAGAAATCAGGTGATTTTAGGGAGCAGAAATGTGTTTCTGTTGCATTGGGGAAGCCTGTGCCTGCAGTGACCGGTAGAATGATGTCAGAGGAGGAAATGTTCTTCTGATCTCCTGCCGTTTAGATCACAGCGCAATCCGATCCTTCCTCCGAGACGCAGTCCCTGGTTTTGCGTTGCTGTCAGTGTCATGTTGTAGGAGTCAGGTGCTCATTAGCATATCACCATGGCATTTCAGTGATTTCAGCGATTCAGTGTGGTCTGGATCAACACAATCATACACCTTGGAGACACTCCGATCCCACAGAATCGTACCTTTCAAAGACCAGAAAGGTCAGGGAAAAGTAGCTGTCAAAACTTCACTGTCTCTAATACCTGCAAGCTTCTCTCACTTTGTTATTGATTCCAAAGTCCAAACTATGTTATCAATACTTTAGTGTGTGTCACAGACAGGGGGCCATCAGCTTTATATCAGTTTTTATTGCTTGTATTTTAATGTTGCTACATTGTAAATAATTCTGCGGTCTCTAAATGACCTTGCTGGCTTTGGAGAATCATTCCCTGTCTATACACTTAATACTCATTTGTGTTCATGGATGACATGTAGTTATTTTAATTAAAAAACCACGCTTACACACCATGTACCTTAACCAGTCATTTGACAGTGTCAGAATTAATAGAAGTATTAATTCCATAGAAGTTTATGTTAAATTTACAGATGAGCTTGAAGTTTCTTACGCAGTCCAGGTAATTTCACTGTGTAATGTGCACCTCATTACATGGAACGCAAGTAGCAACTAGTTGACTGCGTTTTTTCATTACTGATTACTCTGCAAAGACCTGCTGTTCAGAGACAGAATGTGTGAGCAGAAAGTGGCCATAGCACTGAGCAGGCTTCCAAAGATGCAGAGCTTTAGTTTTTACTCCTGCTCCAGTTTATCTTCACGACCGCTCACCCATGAGCCATGAACCTTAACTGACAGCAAACTCCTCCCAGCATGCAGCTTCCCCTTTCTCCCAGTTCCCTCCCCATTTATGAAGCAATTTTCCATCTAATGATGGAGTTTAAGAAAATTGCCTTTAAATAATAAGAGTTGCTGGAGTACATTTAATGTGTAATCAGAGGAGGAGGATGATATATTTCAACACAAATGTAATTTGTGAGAACTTCAGAATGTACCTATTTTACAGGCATATTAAAACATGGCAAATAGCCTGTATAAATCATTAAAGACACTGGGGTATAAATTCCACTATCAGTCTCCCAATTCATCTGCAATGATGCAACAACATGAATAGTGTTTATTGAGGCTCATTCAAAATTATACAGTCGAGAATTATATCAGTCATTCGGTCTGTGAAATTGGCAGAAAGATGGGTTCAAGGTATCGGACAGTAATAATGTTTCTGACTGTACCTTGGATAGCAGATAATATGCTGACATTATGCTGATGCATATGAGATATTCTCAAAATTATTTTTTGCCTTGATATACCATGAATGTTCCCACAGCCAGAGCAGGGTTTTGACTAGTCAGCAAGGAGGATTTGATCTAACTGTTTAATGAGGACTCTATATTCCTCCCTGAAAAGGAAAGGCAACTTTTGGCTTCATCCCACAAAGCTCTTCTAAAACCTTAAATAGATAGTACTCCCAGTACAGCCTTTTTAGGTCCCTGTTTAGGCCTACCATCATGATATAATGGTATTACCATATTGACTAAGAACTATTTTAATTAGGGCACATGATATTCAATACTGTTTAAAGAAATTTCAGTAAGTCTTCTGCTTCAGAATCAAAATACTAAATATTAAATAATTGAATTAATAAACAGGCCCAGGTTTCATAATGGTTTGAATAAGTAGAGCACATTTTGACTGTGAACTTTTATTCTACGAGCAATTTTGGAGTGGTGTGGAACAGAAAAGAAAGCATGGAGCCGAGCGAAACACAGCCTCTTGAACGAGGAGCGACATTTCCTGTCACTCACCTCAATTCTTCTCTGGGAGCAGAGCTTCCACTGAATGCTTTACAGCCATTAACTGCCAGAATGTTCCGCTGATGCATGTTCTGAAGAGCCCTCTGTCTTTGATCTACCTCAGTGGTCTGATGACATGGTTCAGGGTTGCAGTCCACAGAGAGACAGGAAGCATAGTGTTCTAAAGATGAATAAAAAATAAATCGCATTGTAGTTTCCTAGAAATACTAATTATAGAACTGCACTTTGTGAATGCAAAAGGGCATTCATGAGTATGAGCATGGCATCACTCCCTCCTTTTGTATTGTGAGATGAACATGTCTCTCCACTGTTAGTCCTCCATGTGTAACATCATTTTGACATGTTCTTCAGTGCATTACATTACAGTCATTTAGCTGATGCTTTAATCCAAAGCGACGCACAGTTGATTAGGCTAACCAAGGTCCAATGCCCCCTGGGAGCAATGTCGTCAAGAGCCCAACAGCAATGGTATTCTTGCTGTGGCTAGACTGGGGCTTGAACCACCAACCTCTAGTGGCTAAGACTTTTAGTCGTAGCCACAAGACTAAAGGCTGTGTGAGTCTGTATTACAGCCTTACGTTTCTCTTACAGCCATGTGTGAAGTCCATACCTCCATGGGGAAGTCTGTGAAAGTATTCTGCTGTGGTGATTGGGACCCCAAGCGCGTTCCTGGGGGGACGGAGTGGCTGGATCCACTGCTGGAGGCTGCACTCTCACACCTGCCTAGCCCACCACATCGCTGCTTTACAGGTCAGACAGCCAATCATGAGTCACCCTCTCTACCTCACTAAGGCAGTATGAACAGTATAAATTTCATATTCCATTTATTCCCATTTTTAATCTTGAAGCATGAGGATGTGGGTAGATGTAATCAAGTGCGTAGGTATTATTTTTTGGTTTATATTTAAAATTCTATAAAACTCCCTGGATAAGGTAGTCGTTGAAGGAAAAAGATCATTGTATTGGTAGTATTGTTATTTTTTTTTTTTACATAGACAGAGAAAGCTTGTTAATTTGGTATGCTAATCCCGCTTCCACAGATCGGCTGTTCTACATCTACACGTCAGGGACGACTGGTATGCCCAAAGCTGCCATTGTCGTGCACAGCAGGTGAGCAAATGTGACATGTTAATTTAACACATTTGTTATTTATGGGGGAAATGTGCATCTCTTTCTCTTCGCTGGCTCATATGATGTCTTTTTCAGATACTACCGCATGGCTGCCTTGGTGTACTACGGATTTCGAATGAGATCTGATGACGTGCTGTACGACTGCCTGCCTCTCTATCACTCTGCAGGTAACTTGGCGTGTGTCGAATGTATACTATGGGAGAATGTTAGTATGTAGTTTTCCAACTGCGGCACTTAGTTTAGTAAATAGTACAGTTATCTGCTACTTCATTTACTGAGCATGTTTCTGTGTGCATCTGTGTGTGCACTAGCACGCTAGCGAGCCTAAATAACTCCCGTGTTCCTGTCTCAGGCAACATCGTCGGGGTGGGACAGTGTCTTATCCACGGAATGACCGTTGTCATCAAGAGGAAGTTTTCTGCCTCCCGTTTCTGGGATGACTGCGTCAAGTACAACTGCACGGTGAGTGTTTTTACAGTACCTGGAAACTCTGTAGCCCTGTACAGGAAGCTTAGAGCAGGGCACCACATATCTTGGGACTATGGCTAAAGGGTCTATTCCTGTCAATGGTCCAGATTGTCCAGTACATCGGAGAGATCTGCCGGTACTTGCTCAACCAACCAGTGCGGGACACAGAGCGGCAGCATCGTGTACGTATGGCGCTAGGCAACGGGCTGCGTCAGTCCATCTGGGATGAGTTTACCTCACGCTTCAACGTTCCTCAGATCGCTGAATTCTACGGAGCCACTGAGTGCAACTGCAGTTTGGGAAACTTCGACAACAAGGTGAGCACTGGCCGTCATGACTGTACTCACCCTATCATCCTTAGTGAATGAGTGACAGTTTTTTTTTGTCAATGTCAGCACGATACAGTATTCAACTATATTTATTTTAAAATAACTTATAAAATAGTTATCCACACTAATGAAGAAGTGCTGCCTTTAACTGTGTAGTAAGTATAAGGTTTTATTACCACTGGACTAGCCTCATGTGCCAGGTTAATATCACTTTGCTGTAAGCCTGGTGGAAGCAGCACAGCTCAAAACAATAATCTCACATGCTTTCTGAATATAATCAGAATTTTGTAACCAAATGAAGGTGTAACCAAGGCGAAGCTGGCAGTTCAAAATGCTTCCGCAAACCATTCGCCTGAGAATCTGGCCAGTAAGCTTGCACGACTTTCACTGCATTGTGTCCCTTCTTGGCTTTCACTGGTACACTGTGCTCTTCCCACACGGCAAGGCAAGAGTGTCATGAGATCTCACGAGAACTTACTGTCTAGGTTCCGACAATCACTGGACAATAAGAGCTTTTGTTGGGCAAAGACGGTGGGTTTCTAACCCTGGAACATTGGGCTGTTTCCGACACAATGCAGAAAGCAAATGCTGTGCTTGTTTTCCTGAGTCTATACATTTTGTCTTCTCTCTGAATATTCTTTGGCCTAAAGTGTATCACCATTTGATTGGAATCCAAATTAACAATTTTTGCAGATACCGTGATTTTTTTTTTCCCTTGTCTGTGATGTGGAACACCATATTTTAATATGGATAATGTCATAAATTGCAGTGGCTAATGTACAAATTAACAGAGTAATATTTTATGGAGCATTTGTGGATATATGTATTCTAACTATACTTTTGTAAATTGATATGCAGGTCATGCTAATGGCCAGATTTGATTATCTGAGGTGAACAATGTCCTGTGAACTCACTGGGCCTTGAATCAAATCATTTAAGAGCCATTTGGAAAAAATCAACTCACAAATTCTCATATTACAAAAATGACATTATCCTGTGAAACTCGTCATTGAAGGAAACAACAAGAATGCCTGTTCATAAAACAAATACTACAGTAGCTTTCAGATAAAAGGAAATGTAAGTAAGCAGGATTATAGAAAAACATAATTTTCCATATCCCGTAAAGTAAATATTAGAATATTAGCTTAACTTGTTTACCAAGTATTTTGAAAGATCCCATTTCTACTGCCTTTTAAATGCTCTTTGATTTAAGACCTCCTGAAATGACCTGCACATGTGTAAACAAAAGGAAAAGAGAGGAATAGGGAGTGGAAGGGGCTAGCTGTCTTGGAGATTTGATTTTTGAATGCAGTAGGTCATCAGGCACTTCTGTCTTTAAACCCTTTCTCTCCTGATGGAGCACAGGTCACCATCAGGCACACTTGGAATTTAAAATACAACTTGCTGCAACACTGATATATTTACTCCTCAATCTCCGGTTAATACTGAATGACTTATTATATAACATGGAACAATTGTGATGAATTCTGTAAGTTTCAATTCTGGATAAAATCACTGTTTTATATAAAAAACTTGTGATGCAATCACTTACACTGCTTGGCAGTTTTTACAGTTGATGTCAAATCTGACAGTTTAGGAGATGCCTGAAAAACATCTTTTATTTGCATGAAGCATACAGTTTAAAATGATGACTTATCTGTGATGAAAGTGTGCTAATTTATTAATAGCAGGCCTGTTTTATAGCATTGGTGTTTTCTGATTGTGTTGTGCTGATTTGAATGGCAGGTGGGTGCTTGTGGCTTCAACAGCCAGATCCTCCCCTTCATCTACCCCATCCGTCTGGTGCGTGTGGATGAGGAGACCATGGAGCTGCTCCGGGGCCCTGACGGAGTCTGCATCCCCTGCAAACCAGGTCAGTGTCCTGTCCTTGCTGCGCCTCTGACTGAATCCTCCAGAACCCCCCACCCTGGCCAAACGCTGACTGTGCCCTGTCCCCAGGCGAGCCCGGACAGCTCGTAGGCCGAATCATCCAGAACGACCCACTGCGGAGGTTCGATGGCTACATCAACCAATCGGCCACCAACAAGAAGATCGCCCAGAATGTTTTCAAGAAGGGAGACAGCGCATACCTGTCAGGTGAGAGTGGTGTGGTCACTGAGACCCATGCCTAGTCTTCCGATCCCCACAGATGATGAATGTGATGGGCAGGAAGGTGAGCCCCAGATTTGACTGTCTGTGTCCCCAGGTGACGTGCTTATCATGGATAAGTATGGATACATGTACTTCAAGGATCGGACTGGGGACACGTTCCGCTGGAAAGGAGAAAATGTGTCAACCACTGAGGTGGAGGGGACGCTGAGCCGTATCCTGGACATGAAGGACGTGGTTGTTTACGGAGTGGAGGTGCCAGGTAGATGTCAACCCCCTGCCCTTGTCTTTTCTTGCAGCGTGAAATGCATGCTAACTGGTAATTGTTTTTTATGCTATCAAGTAAGTGGGACTGAAAGCCATTACAGGAGATCTGTGATAACAGAATGTGTTTGGCTGGATGCTCTTATAAGCTCGAGTAAACTGTATTGATTAATGACAAGCTACTTAGTATATCTCTGAGAGGTTCAACTATTCATACCATGTGGTGCCATTTTTAAGTACTGATTTTCTCCTGAAAGCATGAAACGTTTTGGAGATCCATTTGATAATACGCGGTAAAGGGAAACTAGAGGGTAATCCAATGATCGCTTTACAGAGAGTGGACAGTAGTTCAGCTCTTTGGTAGTTTGGCCTGAAGCAAGCTGAAGTAGATGGATTCTGTGGTGCAGTGAATGGGAGGCGCTCAGCTTTTGTCAAGATGCTGTTGTGTTTTGTGGTGTCCCAGGAGCTGAGGGGAAGGCTGGCATGGCAGCCATCGCTGACCCCACTCACGCGACTGACCTGGAGAAGTTCGGGAGGGACCTGGAGAAGGCGCTACCCCCATACGCCCGGCCGGTCTTCCTCCGCTTCCTACCGGAGGTCAACAAGACAGGTGGGTCAGGAACCAGACTGCTGGGTTGGGGTCTCACAGAACTGCCCCTAAGCTCTGATACAGGACCATCTGACCCGATGCTAATCCTAATGCCAGCCTTTGGGCACTATAATGCAGTACTGTTCTCAGATCATTACTGACAGTCAAATTCACCTAGCTGTATTCCACAAGGGCTGTACATAGAGTCATTCTGCATCGTAATCCTAAACTGCTCTCTCCCTCTCCTCTCTCACACAGGGACCTATAAGTTCCAGAAGACAGAAATGCGGCGGGAGGGCTTCGATCCGCGGCTGGTGTCTGACAAACTGTATTTCCTGGACCCCAGCCGGGGGCGGTATGTGGAGCTGGACCTGGAGCTTCACAGCAGCATCCTCTCGGGGAAGCAAAAACTGTGACCCCCACCCAACCCTCCAAAACCCTGCCCACCCCACCCACCCACCCCGCCCCCCCAGGCTCCGCCCCTCGTTACCTCAGTGCCCACAGTGAGGAGCAGCAGGGTCACCCAGGTCACCATCAGAACTGAAACTCATCCCATTCTATACCTGGAAGGGCCCCATGGTCCAAAGTCCACCAGGACCAACTGCAGAAGGGCAGGATGTATAGGGGCGGGCAGGGACCAGGGAGCACAGAAAACAGCAAGAAGAAGAAAAATACAAAGAAATAGCACACATTTAAAAACCCTTTCTGCCTAACCTGCAAAACCTCCAGTGACCAGTGACCTGTGTCACATGACCAGTGATTCGTGCCCAGGTGTCCCGCAGGGTAGAGGCTGCCCCTGACGGTTTCGCAGGCTCACGTCTCTGATGTGTAAGGGGGGTTCAGAGTGATGACCAAGCCTGCAGAATGAGCTCAATGCTCACAGTGCAATAATTCAGCCATCTCAACCGTGGTGACTGGATAAACACCAGGGTTTCACAGTGTCTGGGGTGTGTTACAATAGACAACGTGAAACCCATTGCAGTTTGTAGAATATTTTAGCATGTTAAAATATCTTCAGTGTATAATGTACATCAAATACTGAGCACAATTATTGTAGTGTTGGCAAAAAAAAAAAAAAATACTCTTCATGATAATGGCTGCTTACGCTGGCGCTTGAGTTGTGACCTCCGCGTTGATCAGGAGGGAGGCTCACTCTGTAAAGCCGGGGCCACATGCAAATCCATTGGCAGACTGAGGCCTGACAGGATGTGATGCAGGCAGCCCCAAGCGCTGGGCAAATGGGCACGTATTGCATGTCGCGCAGGTTTGACCGAAAGGGCTGGCTTCTCATCCGACCAGACTGTCGATTTCGATCCGTAAGAGAGGACCTAACAAGGACAGCATCCAGCTCCTGTTTTGTGATCAGTTTTGCGATGGCTCTGGTTCCACACGGAGGTCAGGCTGTGTGGTGCAATATATGGTGCTATAAAGAGTGAGGCTCCCTCACCTTTGTGCTGCAAGCAGCCGAACGATCCAAAGACTGTCCCGGAGGAGCTCATAGCGCAAAGAGAACAGGGAAAAGGGAAGAGACTTTTTTGTTTTTTTGTTTTTTTCCATCGTTTAGTTTCCTGTTTTTTGGCGGCATGAATGATCAACACAAGCAGAGCACTGTGCCTTACTGTGAGTCTCCTGTCCCCAGAGTCCCACATGAAGGCCTGGCGCAATGTTCAACATCTCATATCGGTCCCCCCGTCCCCCCCCATTGTTATCCCAACCCCCAGCCCCTTCTCCAGTCTGCCTCATCCCCTACTCAAGCCACACCCTGCTCCGTGCCCTCCTGTCCCCTACTCTCACCCTGCTCTATCTCTCCCTCACACCCAGTCAACCCCCTGCTCCCTCGTTTCACACTACCCCACAGCTAGGCCTCAGTAACTCATGTTTAAACGGTTGTTTCTGGTCTCTAGATGTTGCATCGATGCCAGTTTTCTCACAGTACACCTGGTGGGGCAGGGATTCTAGGAAAATTCCCTGGGCAGTGGTGGCGTCATCTTTCATGTAGTCTTTTTAAATGCCGAGATCCTTTTCATCAGCCAAATATGTGTTTTGTTTTTAAATTGTGTGGATTAGAGAGTTGAGTGAACCCACCCAAGCTCATTGTTTTGTCCTAGGTTAGTATAATTGAGTGGATCATGCTATGTAAAAGCTTTCACTTATGTCTGTCTCGTTTTCCTCAATTTGAAATCGTCATTCTCGATGTGTTATACCCAATGGAATGTCAGAAGAATGAGGGAAGTCAGATGTTTTGTTTTTTAATCCTGAACGCAGTGCTCTGTAATATGAAAGGAGCTTGTGAATGTCGATCCTGAGTTTGAAGTTCTTGCAAATCATGTCAACATGTTTAGGTCAGGGACCAAGGACCTCCAGCGCAAAGAAACTGGAAGAGGAGAGCATATGGAAAAAGGTCCTGTCAGTCAGTCAGTCAGTCAGTCAGTCAGTCATTCAGTCTGTCTCTGTCTGTATATGTGATGTATGGGTGGGCACTTTCCGGCCCTCCAAGCTGTCTACTGTTCTCCCGTCTCCCTGTTTGCTTGGACACCTCTGATTGAGTTCACTTTTATTTTTTATATTTTAAATTATTGTTAATTTTTTAAATTATTACTCTGTAATTGTGCAACACCTGTTATATAGTATACTGTTTGCTTTATTTCTGTATAAAAATGGAGAGTATGAAGGGAAAGAGAGGGAGCCCTCACCCATTCACCCAGTGTAAGGGGGCCATGAAGGCCACTTGTTCATTCTCACTGAGGAAATGTAAGCCAAATTTCTCCAAAACACCATGGACCACATCGTGTCAGCACCCTTTCATGTGACAGTGAGCCATACAGAGGATGTTAAGCACTCCCCCACGCTTCATCGGTTTCCTCAGACACTTTTGGAATATGTTTGACAAACCCCTAAACCTTTTAACACTGTTGCTGTTTAACAGTTTCCGTATGTGTTTTAAACAGCTAGAGCTGTTCTAATGGGGCTGAACTTGAGAAACCAGGTCTCTTCTCCCCCATACCCAGGTCCTGTTCTGCCTGAATTAATGTACAAATGCCAGTTTCAGCTCTGCAGATTTTATATTTGAATGACTTCAAAAGCAATCATGATAGTACACTCCCGGTTAGGCAAACTCCGAAGGAATCAGTCCTCACCATGATCGAGGAGCGGCTTGCACCAGGCTGAAAAAGGATTTCGTTTTGGCTTTAGGAAACCAAAAACATAAATATTTACTCAAAGGATGCATCTGCAGTAGCTTGGCCTGAACATCTGGGATCTGTATTGTTTTAGCTGACTATTGTAAAGCTGATGCAACATAGAAATGTGGATCTGTGTGACTGGGGAATATTCGACAAAGTGGGATTAAGGAGTTAGCTGGCTGTAGTAAATATCTTTAATTGGGTGAAATTCTGTTTGATGAAATCCTGAGTTCTTCAAAATATTTATGGAAGCGAGCTGGCTAACTCCTTAAGCCTGTTTCATGAAATATTCCCCAGGCGTGCCTTCATAAGGCAGAACTCCAAATTTACGGAGTGTTATGGGAGGTGAAGTCCACCGTCTGGTATTTAGAAGGATATTTAGACAAATCTGACTCCAGCTCCCATGATCCCTTTGGGGAAATGCTCATTGGTGTTTTGCCTTTTGGACACAGCTCACAGATATGACTTTGGATGTTTGTGAAGCATGCACTCCAAAGGGCGGAGCAGGAAGCACAGGGTGTAGTTTACCAGTGTGGCCTGAGAGTGGTGCTCTTTTCTTCACTTGACCAGCAGTCTCAGGGCTCTTTGGCAGCTGGTGAAGCCTCACTCTCCTCTATTGCATTTCTAAGCCCCAGATATATCATTGAATGTTAATATTTATACAGAAATAGTGTGTTGAGATGCAAATGTATTGCATCACAGTATCACAAGAGATGAAAAATAAAGTACACTGCTAAATGTTATCAAGTGAGGCAACCTTTGGTTTTTACCCCGATGTCATAAGTATTTCAGTGTCAGATTTGATAAGCGTGTCAGTCTGGAACCAAGGGTCCATTTTCTTACTTTTTTTTAATCTGCAAAACACTTAGCCCTTGATTGGCCCAGTTGTGTCACATGGGCCATGTAAACCTATTAGAGTGTTTTGTGAGTTGTAACACCACTCCCCCAATGCTGGAAGTTGATGTGATGCAGCTAATGAAGGCTAGTTGTTAAATTTGTGATTTAAAAGTGGATAAAGCACCACTGTGTGTCACAGAGGCCTCTGAAACCCCCCTCTCCCTCTGCAAATCCCAACACATTTCTCTCAATGCTAATCACAAAAAAATGCACTTTTTGTCTTTTGTGTTTTTGGTACTCAGGAAAAACATATGCAGTGAAAAAAGGGATAGCGTGTGTTTTTGAGTGTACAGTAGAGGGTTGTGATGTAGCCTGTGCAGATTTTTGTGTACGGGAGATGTGTGAGGTGTGTCGAGCCACACTGACATCCTCTCATCAAACACTAGCTGTAAATCTTGCTCTAAAAACATGGCATCTGAGAAACAGCATTAATAAAAAGGAAAAATGCATTGTTTGTGTTGATGTTGTGAAATGGGGATGACTGTTTCTGTGAAGCAAGGTTTTTGCTTTTTGCGGTATGTTCTCAAGATTCTCGGATATGATGTCATTCTCTGGAAGCGTTCCAAACCCTACCGAAGCACATGGCCTTTCTATGAATATTCGGTATCTCCATTCAGCTTTCACGAGGCATGTTTGATATATCCAACCAAACACTTTAACAAATTTCTTTTGTAATGATCAGTTCTATGTTCACATGTAACTTATTTTTGAATTGGATTTTTGCAGGGAAGTAATTGATGTTTACTAGTGTAGTCAGGACCCTGTGGAACAGTCAAATCCAAACAAAGTCATGAGATATTGAAATGTTCCCTGGGCAATGATCCTGCAAAGGGAAGAATGACATTAGACAAGTTACATTTTAGATCTAAATCTCTGCACACTTGCTTTACGATGAGTGAAATTATTAGAACATCTTATAGCCTATTAGGAAGTCTAGTGGGGCTTACAGGTTTTCACTGGTAAGCCTATTTCTCTGCTGGTGTCTTATGTGTCATTCAGTACACTGATCTACAGTTGTATGTCATGCACCTGGCAGGATTTAAAGGCCATCCCAGAGACCTCTGCACTGGCCACAGTCCTTTGTCCAGCTGTCTGACCGTGAGAGCCACCTTGACGAACTTCTCCAGTGAACCTGAAGTGCATGCAGGCTGAGCGTTCTGGGAGTCTTCCAGGAAATACATTTTCTCCTCAGCCTGTGTCTCTGTAAAATCCAGGAACTCTCAAGAAAAAATATACTTTATAAAAAGAAGTAATGTCTTTGTAATCTCCAGCTGGTCCTGGGGATCTCACAAAAGAAATTACCATAACCACCTATTTATATGTCCAGTAAAGCAACACTAATACTATCCGCATTGTTCCTTGAAATGATATAATTTTTCTGGTTACCATATCATTTCATATGGGTTTTGGTAGCCTTTTTAAGTTCCCTGTCTCACTGCTGCCTGTGAAATCTAATGTTACTGAGTGCAAGTGTTCACACTTTCTCCACAATGCTCTTATTTCTCTGGATGAAAGGTCAAAGGCAGAGGGAAGAAAAGCTCTGTCGAAAATCTACTACTCATGCATGCCTGTCATTCTTGCATATTGCTTTCACTTCCTACTCTTTCGATGTACCTCATAATACAGTATGGTGTCCACCCACCATCCCATCAAATTGAATTCTGAATGTGGAAATATCCCAATCCCACTTATTTCCTTGACACTGGATGTAAACAGCTATCACCTGGCTATAACAGCATCATTGTAGATCCTGAAATATTCAGTGCAACAAATGTATGGCTTATTTGAATTTCTGTAACTGTAATGTTTGGCAATACCTCATGATGGCTTCTGTGTCATCTTTCATTAGTATTAATATTTTACAGACATGTTGAAAATATATCCAGTGGACTGTTCCCCTCGACTGCCATCTCACTCGCTATTGCATTGCAATTCTATCAGTAGCCACATGAGGGCACATCTGTTACAATCACACTGTACATCTGAATAATGCTGAACAATACATATAGTTTGATAGTGTAGACAAATCTTGCAAGGGTATTAATTATGGATGCAGTACTGGATCAAACCATTCAAAGGAATGACAAAAAAAATCATAATTCATAAGTATCTGTAGGTATTCTAAGATTATGGCAAACTAATTTTCAAATGAAACCATGACAGTTACGCACGTATGCCTATTTAAGCAAACTGTTTTTGTTATTTCTCAATAGAACAAATTTTTATCATTCTTGATGTATTTTAGTTTCTGCATTTGCACAATTGACTCAGTTTTGTGCTTGCTTATTTTCAATCCTGTTTGACAACAATCCTTGCCTCCCAGCCTCTGAATGACGTTGAACAGGAGGTTGGATATAAAATTCACTGTTGCCAGAGGTCCTTTCGTTCACTCTGGTGCTGTGCACTCTTGTGCTCTCTTGCACTTTATTTCAGCTGAGGGTACAGGCGCTCCGGGAAAATGAGACTTTTTGTGGCCACCATTTCTGTCATGATGTTCTTCGCTCTCAGCGCCCACGCTGATGTCCAGCCCCAGAAAGACTTCGACCTGCAGAGGGTGAGAGTAAAGCTCCTTGTGACCTGTGTTCCCTAAGAACTCCAGAAAATCTCACTCTGCCAAGAGGCTGCTCTCGCTTAACAGCTGAGAGTTATCATTTTGATTGAAACATGGAAGGTAGCAGTATGTACGTTTTAGAGATCACTCTACCCTCCATTGCTGAGTAAAAGGCATTGCCTAACATGTGCTGTTTATTCTCTCCTTAATGTGATATGTGCTTAAAAACTCACTGCAAAGAACTGTACTTCTTTGTTTTTTTTAAACTGTCATACAGTTTTCCTCTTCAGTGGTGCCGTTCATTATCCATTTATACTGTTGAAATGCTATGTTGTTCGCATTGATTATTGCTCCTTTTGGTAGAGAACATGCTGTTCCCATGTGACGGGGTAGAGTTAGGACAACTACTGAGCGAAAGACAAACAGCGGGGGGGTCGAAGGTCAGCCCACTCGCAGGGTTGTGACATTGTGCTGGCAGCTTGGGCTGGAGCTCCTCTGGCTCCCAGACAGGCACAGCAGGATTGTCTTTGAGCTGATGGGACAGGACTGTTTCTGCTGTGCATTGATTGAGAAATTGCTTGTTTGTGTGCAAGGCAGCATATTATTGCTTGTGTAGTCTTCTTTATATTGGTAGTATACTTTTCCAATTAAGAATCTGGCTTCTCCATCTCCCTGTACAACTTTGTCGTGTCTCTTTTTCCTGTCTTCTTTTTGTTGTTTCATGTTTCCCACCCTCATGCTAGGAGTTTTCAGCTGCTGTTGTCTGTTTCATGCTACAAATGTTCGGTTCCTCTTTTCTTACACGCTATGAGCATTTTGGCTCTTTTGACTTATTGTAGTTAGCTCCTGTCTTTATCATACTCTGGGTATTTAGTCACTGCTGCTTTTCATCTTCACTGGGTGTTCAGTTTTCAGGGAAGTGGTACCGTGTGGGCCTTGCCTATGACTCTCCAGGCTTTACGCCATACAGAGACAAGCTGAGAGTGTCCATGGGTGTCCTGACACCAACGGCAAACGGAAATGCCAACATGTCTATGTGGTCCCAGAGGTGTGTGTGCTTGTGTCGTCTCCCACACTGAGCATAACATATGCCACATCAATCAGAGACAGTGAGCGTATCATACACCACACACAGATACTGTAAAGCAATACACCATACAAATCCTAGCTACTCAGCATATACCACATAAATTACAACTACCAACCACACCTTATATCAAGTATACACAGGTATTGGTCACTACACAAACAATGTGCACATTTGTTGTCACAGGTCATCAGGTTGTCGCTGTGATACCTATCTGTATGAGAAGACAGATGTACCTGGCCAGTTCACCTACTTTAGCACTCGTAAGTTTACAAACTTTGCTGCTATTCAGTGGAGGGGGGCAAAGCTGAGTAGAGATGAGTAAGAGGGTACAAATGGGTACGTGTCATTGGGTATAAATGAAGGGCAATATTGACACAGGATGGTGGATGTGAGCACTACAAATACAGTCTGGATGCAATTCCTTAGAGATATCAACATTGTATTCAGTGTTCTGTTCTCTCTAGGTCACAACAGGATGAAGGACATCACAGTGGTGGAAACAAATTACACTGAATATGCTCTGGTCCTGAAACACAAGAAGATGAATAGGGAGTTCACACAAGTGGCCCTCTATGGTGAGAACATATTGTAATGTATACTTTGCATGCATATGCTTACTTGTGCACTTCTAAGTAATAGAGGTTGGTGTGCTGGGCTCTCTGAAGGTTGTTGGTGAAATTCACTAGACACTGATATAGTTCTCCTGACAAAGGTATTTATCTCTCTTACTGGTAATAATGTAAACATGCAATCATTAATTTTTGCCTCTAGGGGGCGTCATTTCAAAGAGTGGATCCCCTAAAATGATGTATCACATGATCTGAAAAAAGAGAACCACTCATCATGTTGTGCATCACAGGCAAACATGCATTTCATTTATTTGAATAATAATAATAGCAGTAACATTTTCAATATGTTTCTATGTTTTTGAGATCTTCAGCTCTTACTCTGACAATCTAGAGAGTAAACATTACTGATCTCCTTAGTAGGCATGTGTGCTTATGCAGATAACCAGTCATTGCAAGTTTGATGAGTGCACACTGCTGACATATAAAGTTTCCATTCTGTTCCCAGATAAATGTTTTTTTATATATTCCTTGCCCTTGAATCCAGAGAGTAAACTTACTTTTGCCTGGATTTAAGATGGCATTTTATTTTATTATACGTAAAGGAGGACCCACAATCCCAATCCCATCAGCCCTTCCACCCAGTCAACAGATGACATCCAATCAGAGCAAAGGGTATCCCATAATTCCCCTGAGGGTATATGTCACCCTGAGTTGGATTTACTCCAGTTTCTTGGACAACGAAACCCTCCTTGGATGTTGGATGTAACAGCAGGTTTCCCCTATGGTTTTAACAAGCACCCACTGAGCTTCCCCCTGCCCTATAAGGCTATAAGGAGACCACCTCACTGGGCCCTGGATTCCACCCCTCCCATTTTAGACTGTTCCTCTGCACCCGTACCGCAGCTCCCACCTCTGGGTTTACCAGTATCGCAGGACACCAGAGCCATTTCTTCTCTCTAGCATCACTGTTTTGCAGTCACATCCTAAATAGTCTTCTCTCCGGTCTACCGTTCCCACCCTTCTGTTACAAAGTCCACAAGCTCACCTCCGCAGCCCGATCCATTTCTTAGTCTTTCAACATGCTTGCACCTTGCATTCTGCATGAGATCAGTTGCACTGTACTCCTCACTGTTACTGCGCTGTAGTTTTGATTAAAAAAAAACAGATGGGTCACCACAAACTTGCGAGGATTAATAAAGCTAACATTGATTCTGGTAATGCTAGCTGGTTCATTGCCCATAGAAACAAGGGAGCAGTTCGCAAAAATACAAATATTGAACCAGGATGCATTTTTATATAGAGTCATAGAACTCATATTGGAAAGCCTTCCTTTAGCAGCCACGCACTTGCAAGTATATAGTCTTAATTGGCTCAGATCCGAGGCAATTCCTGATTCTAATCTCTGTACCCTCACAATCACCTGAAATGAATTGTTGCTTTGGATGGAATTCTGGTTTGTAAAGTTACATGGAAGCAGAGATTGAGGATCCTCCAAACTAGACTTCATGCAGCTAAGCAGTTAGTATGCACTGGGAAATAAAGCATGTTTTCTGTTTTAAACATACATAATACAAACAGTACATTCACAGGCAGAAGCCAAGACATTTTTAAAGACGGGTCATGCTTCGCAAGTAGGATGCATAATAGCGTAATAACAGAGTAAAATCTGTCTCTTACGGTTCCAGGTCGGACACAGAAGTTAAGGCCACTGCTGTTGGAAAAATTCAGAGAGTTCTCCATTAGTCGTGGATTTCCCAAAGAGTCCATCTTGACTCCTCAACTTTTAGGTGAGACCCATTTAAAAAATGGAATATATGTCACATATGGCCACATAACTCCTGGATACATGTGATTCTTTTGGACTGTGAAGCAGTTTTAATTATTGTCTATAATTATGTCCTTTTTTCTTCTGTTTGCTCTGAGAAGATAACTGTCCTTCTGCTGGGCAATAGGTGAGTGTCATCAATAACTGGTGTCCACAGGTCAGTGTCTCAAGAATATTAGACTTTGGTAGTGTCTGGTGCAATTAAGAACCTCATCTTAAGGTGAAATTTAGCTCATTGCATGCTCTACTGTTTGAAATGTCTTTTTCCTCTCTTTCTCAATTGAGAAGATCAACTGTCCTGGAGAACAGTACAGCACTTATCCTGCTTCACGCCACCCTGACCGGAGCATCTGGACTCTCTGTAATGTAGCAAGACAGAGTATATTGACTTACTTTATAAAACCCGGACATTGAGCTTCAGGTGGCCATTGCTGTCACGCAGGTTGCCATACAGACATTAGCGTTCGTAGCACTTAAAAAAAAAAGTTATGTGTGAATCTATATTTGAACCTCAAAACCTGGAGTCGAAATTGTGTATGAGTGTTTGGCTAAATAAATATATAGTTAAGCAATTGGCCAATGTGATGTCTGGCCTCTTTCTTCTGTAAGCTGGAAGTGATCCAGCTGGTAACCAGACAAAAGCGCAAGTTCAGGGCCTGGAGAGATGAGGGGGAGGAGGTGAGGAGAGTTGAGTTTATTCTGGCATGGTCAAATGTGGAGGAATATCACAGGATTGATGTCACAGTGACAGCCCTGCCATAGCACCCCTACAAAGTGAACCCTACTGCTAAATATTATACCAGTAAGTTATCACAGGATGTCCACACTTAAACTGTCACCTCTCAAACTTCCTCTATCCACAGATGTGCAATCACAAATCAAACGTGTTACCATAGCGCCTTTGCCACTCCCTTTCACACATGCCATTGCTTTGAGGAACACTGATGAGTTATCAGTACTCTCGCCCTTATGCTTCCTGATCTGTTGAATCTTCTCATTTCCTGTCAAGAAACAGGCAGGATGAATCTATGCCCTCGGAACAAAAGCCAAACGTGTTTCACATGTAGTATTAATGTTTGTTTGTAAATTCAGTGCTCCATTGTTTCTGGCAAAGGCGCACTAGATCTGTCTTGCTTGAAGTGGACAGTAATAGCATATTATCATGACCAAAACCAATTGACTACATTAACTGGACTTGATTACTGGAAACACTGACCACACTCACCAAAAAGCCCTTTGATTAAACTCAGAGTGAACTAGTAAAGACATAATGTGGGTCATTTCTGATAAAACTAAAGTTCTGAACATCAGCCTGAGGCTTGTTTCTTATCATATCCATCTTACATCTTTTATGCTTCCCTCCACAAACATTGATGTGTTGTTTGTTTTGCAATTTTAGTTTGACTTGAAGCTTCACATTTTTTTCCTAATTGTCTTCTCACTTCACATTTTATAAACCAGGAAAGAAGACTTTTTTCTCTCCCTGTTTCTATTGTCTGCTTTTCAGAAGCAACACAGTTGGAATGACTTACAACTGTAACCAGGCCTGCATTATTTGAAAAAGGTTTAAATTCCCCTGGAATGTAGCTCTTATCATCCATTTGCTTTGCTTAACATAGATGTAAATATCCCGGGAAAGGTATCACCACTTACACTGGAATCTAAGCAGAACTAGTTATGATCTGAAGGGTTTGTTTTGGAGGATATTATGGGATGGGAGAGGGTGAAGTTCTGTGAGAGATTGGTGTCTAGGTGGGATTATCAGAGACTGAAGGGAATTCTGTTAAAAATACAAGGCACATTATGTGGGCCTTCAGATGCCACACAAAGTAAAGACACATGGGTATGGTGGAGGTGTGTGTCCTACTCTGGGAGTCTGTATCCCACAAGTCCATGTGGGCTAGGCAAACCTGGCCAGTTTAATCTGGCAGTGAGCCAGTTAAATTCACCAGTCTCATCATTTTACGGGGATTTCCCTGGTCAGGGAACTTCAGGCTTGTGAACTGACTTCACATTCCTCCGGTGGAACAGGCAATATGTAATTGGTGTCAATTCCGCAGACTAAAAAAAATTAATACGAGATTGTATCACTTGTCATCTTACCAAAAACCTGGTTCTCCTGTACGTCATCTGACAAGGCACAGCAGGCTGTTAAAGAATCTAATCTGAAGACTAAAAGAGATGGTGCTTTTGTAATAAAACCCTCAGGGTTCAGGGAAGACCCTCCAGTAAAAATGAGAACAGCTGTATCAGTCTCTACTTTTAAATCCCTTTTAGAATTTTTTTATGGATTTGCTTTACTGTATTTAAGTTATATTTTTAATTCCTTTCATTTTTCTTTGATTATGCCATGGCTTTTTTATTTGTGCTTTCTGAATAATAATAATTATTAGTAGTAGTTGTAGTATTAATACTAGTAGTAATAGTAGCAGTAGAAGTAATAGTATTTTTGAGTACTGTAGCAAAACTTATCACATTCAGCCATGGAGAAACTAAACATAAAAAGCAAAACATTCATGATGTTCTACTGAACACATGGAGCTATAGACACACTGTAGAGAATTAACACCCTAAAAACAAACAAAACGCTTTCAATACAAGCAGTGGGCGTGCTAAGCACACAGAACTATGAAATCACTGGAAACACTATAACCAATGAACATTGCCGCTTGTGACATATCCTGCTCAACCAAGACTGAAAAACATCAGATCAGATCAATACTGCTGGTTGTCCTGCTGATGGCTGCATATAATCACAGGTAATTACTGAAGTCCTTAGTAGGTCTGACACAAAGACATCTGTCCTTACTCATGTGGACATGCTCCTCATGCTTCCCTGTGTCCAGGTAGAACCCCCGAGTTCACCTAGACTACTGGAACAAACACGGTACTTTTTAGCAAAGCTGCTGCACAGTTCTATAGCTGAAAGGTCAGTGTAACACACATTCAGAATGCATTGGTAGTTTAGTAATTCTCACTTGTAGTACTACAATGCAGTAAGTTATGCCTGTTTTTGCTGTTATTCAGCATGTCATTGCTAAATTAAGGCAAGTACAAAACACTGCCTTGAATTACCCAGTTTCTTGGTCGAAAGAATTTTGCAGATATATAGTGGTTCACAAGTGGACAGTTGAGGTAAGGCAGTCAAGCTAAAGAATTAACTGTTAAAAGGCGAAGTAGTTGTGGCTAGCGGCTAGCCACTATAGAGCCGACATGCAAAATGGTCCCATAGTGACAGTGCTTGTCCACAAAGTCATTTGCTTTGCTGGGTTTATAAATAAAAGAACACAAGATACCTTGGTACAATACAAAAATGGCTAAACTGGACAGTGTGTATGTTACAGCCCAGTTCATTTATATCCTTTTTAGTGATGCAAAAACTGAGAGAGCTATTATTGAGTTATCCATTTGGTCCAGGGAATTCAAAGTAAATTAGTGAGAGCTCAACTCATACATAACTTTTCTCTCTCTCAAAAATACATTATTTTTCTCTCAAAACAAAATGAGCAGAGGCTCCAGAGGTGAGGGTCTAAGGGCCAGATTTGGGAAAGGGACAAACAGAGGGGAGAGATAAGAAGGCCTTTGGTCCAGTTGCAGTGTTTGTATTTGAGGGGCTCAGGGGGTGGTGAAAGCACACGGCCTGAGGGTCAATGTCCCCATATGATTGAGGAGCTTTCTCCATGGGGCTCTCAAAATTGTGATTCTCAGTCTGAAGAGACACGGTCAGGATGCAGAGCTCTGCGCTCCTTCTCCTCCTGGCCCTTGTGGCCCCGATCTTTGGTGGACCCCTGCCCACTGAGCCCCTCTTCCCTACCCAGGAAAACTTTGACTCAAGCAGGGTAAGACAAGCATTCATGTCTCCATAGTTGTCTATCTCTGTCTCTCTACCTGTCTGTGTGAATCCTCCATGAGGATTGGTTGGACTGGGTACAAATTTGGAAATGTTATTTGTTGTTGTGTTGTATTTAGTTCTACTGTTACATACTCACTGATATGTAAGAAATATGAGGTCTTATATATGATACTAGGCATTATTTGAATACAGTAGAGCATCTGAGATATGCATCAAGAATGGAGACCTAATCATTTTCAAAGTAACAAACATAACTTTACAAAATTCCCTTAAAAATACATCATTTAAAGATGTTTAATTTTTATTAATTTGAATTGTTATTGACATTACTGTAAGGTATTTTAAATAGGCTGCTCTTGTGTGGTAGCCATAAAATCAAAATTGATAATAGTCAAATTAAATAACCCAAACAGATGTAATAAGTATATTATTGCATCTTCTTTCTATGTCAACCTTCCAAATAAAATATTCAATTTTTGGTGACCTGCTATCTTTGACCTACTTTAAAGACCACTTTTACACTGGTCCTTCTTTATAGAAAATATTGTTTGTTTTTACTGATGTATTCTTTTACAATTTTGAAAAGACATGCTTATTACTCTAATTGCTATAATGTTTAGTTTTGTATTGTTTAGTAAATTTGTCTTAAAACATTTTATTTTCCATCCAAAATTAGGGATAGTTTGATATTAATTGGGCATTTGGTTAACCAGTCTACCCTTAACTCTAAAATTCTTATCTTGTATGTTCTGTTGTTCTGGTTATTAATTATTAATAATTAATGTACAAACATGTTTGTGCCAGGATGTTCCAGTGATTTAACTCATGTGCTCTTGTTTTTGAGTGAATTTGTTGCAATAGTCATTTTTGTAATTTTGAAAACATCAGTACTTCAGTTCGTAAAGTTCAGCCTACTTTACCTGTTTTGAATATACCACTCTATTCCCTGTTAACTTCTTTTAATGTTACTTTCCCTTCCCTGGTTTTAATCCTTGCCCCTCTAACTACTCCCTCTATCCTGCCAAATTTCTTCTCTCCTTTTCCTGTCTCCCTGCTTTTTTCTCATTTTTTCAGTTCTTGGGAACATGGTATGAAATCGCCATGGTTTCCACCTGTCCCTATGCCCGTCATTTCAGAGGTGAGAGATCAATGGGCACCCTTGAACTCCAGCCAGGAGAGACCAGCAACACGATCAGCATGACGAAGACTGCCTTCAGGTGGAAATCACACAAAATATACACATATCTGCTGTGTTTTATTTGCTCACAAGCAAATGGTGTTCATTACAAATTTTCCCAAATGTTACTGCTATGTTCTGAATCACACACATGCATAGAACCCAATGTTCATTATTCCTCTCACACACAAAACACACTCTCACACACTGAAATGCAACTATAATATTAATTATAGATGTCTGTAACCTGCAAGAAAAGGCCGGATAGAGCTGCTACAGATGGTTTTTCTGTTTGTGGATGTGTTTGTGTGTAGGCATGGGACATGCAGGCAAATATCTGCAGTGTATGAGATGACTGAGACACCCGGCAGGATGTTCTACAAAACCAGTGAGCTACTTTTACTTAGGAATTAAAAATGTAACAGAGGGATTGAACTCTGAGAGTGTGACTGCGTGTCTTTCTATATGCAGAGTATGGGTCTGATGTGGATGCCTACGTGGTTCACACAAACTACGATGAGTATGCCCTTGTAGCAATGTCCAAACAGAGACAGAGTGGCAACAGGACCATCTCATTCAAGCTCTATGGTTCGTAACAAAACATTTCACTATCATTAAGATGCAGGGCGATCAGTCATATATTTTTTCACAACATGCAATTCTACTTAGATTTTGTTTTATTAGTTTTTCACTAGCTTTACAACCATTTTAGGAACATATAACAATATCATGGATACTTCCTCTGAAAGGACATATGTCATTTCAAATTAGGGTAATATACTGTTCTCAAAATGTCATTGTTGGAACTTGCTCTTCTGTACAGTGGTACCAGGAAAGCTAGTAGTTTATTCAGTTATTATGCTGCCCTCTCCAGGTCGTACCATGGAACTGCGCCCTACTTTGATGGCTGAATTTAGCCAGCTTATCAAGGAGCAGGGAATGCCTGAAGACGCTGTTACCATCTTCTCAAAGAAAGGTATGGCCTCTTTTACAGGCAAATATGATACAGACTCGTGTAGGTAGGTCAATGACCATTCCTGTTTCTCCCCACAGACAAATGTGACCCAGGAGAGGTGGCCCTGGAGCCAGAGTTTCAGGTACACACCCCTGAGTCTTCCCTTTACTCACCTTCGACCCTGGCCCGCTCCACCTTCCCTCTCTTCTGATTCATGACCCTATGGTCACTCCTTTAGTCTGTCCACTTGTCCTATCTTTGCTTAGCTCTGACCCTACCACAATGTCATTGTTAACCCCGATTCCCTGAATATATCCACACACAGAGAGTGAGGAGGAACGTCGTCATGCCGGCGCCCGAGGAAGGCTCTGGAGATGACGCGCCAATCTTCCGCAATCCAGGTGAGTGGTTGGTCAAGCTAAAGAGACTGGTAAGTGAACTTCTGACTTTTGTTACTCAGACGGAGGAATTGTTTCCATTCTCAGAGAAATGATTGCTTATTGTTAATAACTTGTTAAAATAACACATACACTTTGCTTTATCAAGTAACATTATTAGGGGCCAGTCCTTTCACAGGGGTTTTAAAAGGTGAACTCAAGATCCTGAAGGTGAAAGATGGTGACAATGATGTTGTATCCTGATGATATATACATTACCGAAGAATATTTGGCATTTCATGTTCCATATAGTTTTGAGCTTAGGGAAAACTCTGGAAGAAATTCATCCTGACGCTTGCTGTCGAGCTTTAGCTTAAGCAATCCCTACACTTGCTGTCTATGTTTGGTCCTGTCACCACTGCAATATCCTGTGCACTAAACACAGTATATATCCAAAAAAAGCTACACAATGCAAAGACAGTGCATCGGCCTTGTTGCTGAGCCTGACGATAGGGCTGACTGTGAAGGAAGGCAGCGGATACTCTCTGGCTGGACAAATTCCTACAAGTGTCTCTGGATTTTGATTTTTCACATGCTTACATACATACACACATAGGTAGACAAAACCAAATAGCCTGACAACGAGCGCTAGGCATAGCTTTGGTGTCAGGGTGGCTGCACTATAGCCTGTGGAGGTTCACTTACGAGCTTTATGCTTCTCTCCCTCCGAACACAGACTCCTGTCAGATGGCCCCCGATGCAGGCCCCTGTTTCGGGATGCACCAGCGCTTCCACTTCAACTCCACCCTCATGGCCTGCCAAGCATTCACCTTTGGCGGTTGCCTTGGCAACCAGAACAACTTTGTAAGCGAGAAGGAATGTCTACAGAGCTGCCGCACAGAGGGTCAGTGTCTCAGTGGGGAGGTGGGACAGGAGTGGGGGGTTTGTGTGTGTGGGGGGGGGTGATGGTGGGTTTGGTGAGGGCCATTTAAGGACCACTAAGGATACAGGGGGATACTGTACACAGTGTGTAACAATTACATGTGCCCTCTCTTACCATCTCTACAGCTGCCTGCAGACTGCCTATAGACGCTGGTTCTTGCACTGCAGAAACTGAGCTGTGGGCTTTCGACTCAAATGCTGGAAAGTGCGTCTCTTTCAAGTACGGGGGCTGTCAGGGCAATGGCAACAAGTTCTACAGCCAAAAGGAGTGTGAGGAGTACTGTGGAGTGACTAAAGATGGTGAGAGAACAGATGGGTTTGCTTCCACACATACACAAAGTCTTAAATGCACATACACTCACAAATAAATATACAGAGATATTATACCTGGAACACATTCTGATAGAGAGGAGCTGTGGGTTGTGTATTAAAAAAACATTTTTTTAAGAATATATATTTTAAATTATTGTCTGTAGGCTGGACTGGCCACATTTACTCTGTGTGTATATGCATCTGCTTATGGTTGTTTGCATGCAAGCACAGTCATTTCAGGGTTTTGTAATTTTTTTCCCACTCTTTCAACCATCAACTGTTTGTAACTCTTACGTAACTACACATTCTTACATAACTTTCATAATTGCGCAAAGGGTTAAGAGTAGTATTGCGTAAAAGTTGGGGGCCAAATGTCTGTTTGTGGTGTGTGTTACAGGAGATGCGGAACTGCCCAAGAAAAACTGACCAAGATGATGGACCATTAAGCTAGCAGCACAGATTATAGCTCAACAGGCCAGCACAGATCAGCCAATATATACCTTACATTTAATAATGACCAGCAATTACACAAAACAAATCTACAGTTTGCATAGCTGTATTTTTGTCATTTGCAGCTTTTGCTTTTTAATTTAAATCTTCTCTTGTCTTGTTGACTTTTGCGTGTGACATTTCTTATGTAAAGCACAGAAGTATTCGGAAAATGAGGCCATTTTCTGTGGCGATTTCCAGTATTAAATGGAAAACTAAAGAGGAACTTGGGCTTATTTGTCTTCCTGCGAGTGTTTTCTGTGTTACAAACCTCCAAACCCCATAGAGAGAAGTAGCTTCATATGCAGTTTTTAACTGCCTGGCAGTCTTCTATACAATCTGTTGGGGTTCAATGCACAATACAGCACTGCTTGCTTTATATGAGCAGTGACCAGCAGAGAGCACTGTTGTCACACTCATGGCCCCCCAATAACCCCCCACCACCATACACATATTCATGCTCACACGCTCACTCACACACACACACACACACACACACACACACACACACACACATATTCAGAGAGCTAAGTTTCCTGTTCGCAGTTTCCGGAGTTCCCAGCTTGCCGTGCTGGCTGTAGAATGCTGGGAATATCCGGAGAGGAAGAGAGAACTGTGGACTGCTCTGGTGACCTTCCGTATGGGGGCAAATCACCTGGAGTAAGCAGTGAGAAGGGCCCTGCCGAGCGAATGCTCTGGTGAGGGGGACTTCATTTCAGTTTGTATAGATACATACTTCACATAATGTATATAAACACTCAACACACAAGCTATGCACTGTGCTTACAAACACAGAAGTTTAGAACAGTGAAAGCAATCACACACAAAAAACTATGAAGCTATGTGGTTGTGTGAATCCTCTTGTCTGGATCTATGTGTGTGTCACAGATTGTGTATATCTGTCCTCACATTCATCTCTTTATGCATTTATGTCAGCATTCATTCATTCTTATTGACAATGACACTGAGTACCACTCCAGTATAGCATAATTAGTGGTTAGGGGCAAGAGAAATTCCACTTAAGTCATTCAGAATTTATCCAAATTACTTACTAACCTATGGTCAGGTATGTAGACTGCATACTTGTGGTATTGTATTGAATTTACTTTAATGAGCAGAAAAACTTAAACAGAATTCTTGAGTCCTTTGTCACATGTTGTGTCTCCCTCTGTCATGTGTCGTACAGAAAAGGCCTGTAGAACCTCTTCTTTGCTCTATGTACTTTGTAGAAAAGCACTTCAGCGATAGTTCAGGGTTGGGTGTAATGTCAGTGAGGTGCAGTAAAGTAGGTAAATACCAGAAAGGTTGGAAAAGGGTGGGCTATGCAAACAGATCTAAACTGCCCAATTGGGTCAAAGGCCTTCAGCATTCCTACACAAATAAGGGCCCCTGTCACCTTCGATTTTCTCCCACTGAGCATACATTCACACTCTCAACGCTGCCTTCGAGTGCTTGTGAAACGAGAAGCCATATAATAAAGGAGATGGGGCAGTCAGCGTAAGAGACAACAGCCAGTGCAGCAGAGGAAAGGCAAACAATGTGAAGGGGAGAGAGGAAATGGCCACATGGAGGCAGAGAGGGACTGAGGTAGCCTTGCGAAGCTGTTGCGTTAAACCGGTATGGAGATTCCTTTCAATTGGGTAGCAGAGGGCCGACGCCAAATCTGACTTCCCATAATCCACAGCACGGCACTTTCCTCAGTCCGTTTTATAAGCTTGTATCAACTCCCCATATCTGGTGCACAGATCTCCCCTTAGGTGTCGCTGAGTGGAAGCTCTCTCAGTGACTAAGGTCCCAATCAAACTGACTCATGTCTCCTGTGCCTCCCAGTGACAACATCTGTTGAGGACCTTTTCTTTTCCAGAGGAGTCCCCCACATTGACCCCCCAGACAATCTGTTGAACCCAGTCCTCTCAGGGCACAATGTCACTGGATCACTCTGGCCCCTCCCTCCAGGGCAGATTCTAAAGAATATCCCTTCCTCCTGGAGCCACAGCACCTCTCCGTATGCTCGTTTCTAACTCAAAACTTTAAATGCAACCAGAGTAATCCATTCTTTGTCACTGGCCACTGAATGAAAAACTTCCTCAAATTCAGTTCTTTGATTTTGTAACTAAAAGTAAAAATATTTGCATGTAAACCTTCCTCTGCACAGATTGTGAAACATGTTGCCTGTTTTCCATCCTATATTTATTCATTTAATCCAAGTATTTTCAGTCATATTTAAATTGAACATAGAAATTCACAATCAACTACTAATTCACAAATAATACCATCTGCCCAAAAATATGTTTTGACTTCAACTCCTCACTCAAGACCTGTGCTGTTTTTAGTCTTGCTTTAGGCTTGTTGTCTAACATTTAGCAACTCACTCTCTCTATGTAATAGCTTCCTCTGTTTGTTGAACATATTACATCAACAACTTTAACACTTCGTTCCCAGGCTGTCAATGGAAGATTAAAATCTTGTCTTTCACTCACCACTTTAACAGGAATGGTGACAGATTCAGAATATTCTAGACCAGTGCTGTCATAACTGGACCCTGGCTGCAACCTTGGTCATGATTGTCTTTCACAAGACAGAGAGGCTCATTAACAGGATTTTCACAATTAATGGGAATACACTGTAACACACAACGACTCTCATATTCAATACAAATACCATAATCATACATCTGAGTATTATTTAAGATGTTATTAATGGCATGATGTTCAATATTTGCCTTGGTATTGCACAGCTTAGTTTGGAGGAATAGTAGTATGTACCAGTATATAAATATTGGTGATGTTGGGGAAATAAAAGCAGATAGATTTTTATATAAGTTCTATAACAAATGCATTATATAGACAGTGTGTTTGTCAGAGAAACTGGTGAAATACATTTTAAGTCGATCAATAAATTAACTGTAATACTAAATCTGTTTTGGTCAAGCTGGCAATTTTTAAAGATATCTGTTATTCTGGGAAGTGCAGTGGCATGTAGCAAACTTGATATTAAATAGCAAAAGTGCTGTCTTTCCCTATAGGCAACCTTTGACCAGTGTCAACCCCGATATACTGTTCTCTCAAACCTTTTTTAACACATCAGCAATAAAATGACATTGCAATATGTTGGGATTTGAATGTCAAATGTGCTAGCGGTCTCAAGTTAATTGCACCGACTCATATGCTGAGAAAGCATTTCAGGAAAAATCCTTGTTATTTATAGCCTGCGATGAGGGTTTACACGGAGCCCAGTACTGCAGTGACATACTGTATTATAAACTCCACAAGTGGGACAAACTGACTGGAAAACATGCCTCTTGTGGTCTACAGGCAAGTCCTCCAGCTGCACTAGGGTGTGGTGACAATGGCTGTAGCTTGTGCAGAGGGTAACTGCCCCCTGTTGTTCAGCTATTCACACGAGCCCTGAAATACTGGACAAACCTGAACAGGAGTGGCTTACAGTAAAGTCTGTAACATGGCTGCGCTAAAGCCGGGAGATGGGCCATTCAAAGCCAGGATCCTGCCTCTAATCTGCGCGTCTTCATATAACAATTGAAGTGATTCGTCGTCCTAATATCTCCGCTAATTCCCCCAAACAACTCGCATTTCAAATGGAACAGTTTATCAGTCCTTGTCTCCGTTTAGAATACTGCAAGTCTGTATCGTACATGCTACCTCATGCATATGTGCTGCTTTGTTATAATGATGCTTTTATTTTAAAATAGAAAATCTTCCTAATATAATTGTTGTTAGCTTTCATTTGAGTGATACTTAACGGTGTTATTCCCATTATGTCTACTATGTTTACCATTCATAATAGTGTGCATAAATTATAAATTATTGGCGTTTGCTGCAATGTACAAACAGCAATATGATTGAATATAATTCTTCATTTCCCCCAAAGAATATTCAATATAAAATATGCCCTAGCTGGCAATTATAAATGACTATGGGGTTCCAAATAAATGATTACTTATACCTAACCCTTTTGCTGTTTAATACCTAGAGTTTGAACTGATTCTAAGAGGGAGACTATCACCAGAATGTAAAGAAAAAAATTTAAAGAAGGGGTCGCTTATCTGAGAGAAGTTACTTGCTTTCTGGAAGACACCACTGTTGTATAGTGTACATGATTCTAGTAGTGTTCTGTCACTATCCCATTAAACTTCCTGACCATTATGTATACAATACTTGTATTTACAACATATGATACAGTAAATTAAGTACTCAAAATAAACAATCTCATAAATGTGGTTAATATTGTTTATTCTGAGTTGAAAGTTGTAGGTTTACACAGGAAAATAGAGAGAGTACACGGGGAGGGGTGAGCTGGGAGCCTGTGGCCTGCTGTCACCCCCATTACTCCCTCATTCTTCTCCTCTACCCCTCCCCCTCCCTCCATTTTCACCCACAACTCCCCCAAACACTTCCCCTTTAGGCTTGCCCCCCATTCCAGCACTCCACCCACAGCTCCTCCTAGAGTCCCAGCGCACTGCGGCAGGGAGAGGGAAGGGGGAGAGGGAAGGGGGGAGATAGGGGGAGGGGGATGACAATGGAGAGAATGAAAGCATGCAGTGAGGGGCTGCTGAATAGACCCATTCACTGTGCCCAGCCAAACAGAAAAGCAGTTCCCCTCTCACTTCAAACCCAGAGTTTCACTCTGTACAACTGGGTCTTTATTCTCTGTAATTACTCTCCAACACACACACGCATACACACACTCGCACACACACACACACACACACACACTCGCACATGCCCGCTTACACATGTTTATATACATATGCACAAACACACATACACGCACAAGGGAGAGAAGCATAGTGGCATAAATACATGAAGGTCCAGTTGAGTATCTAAGTAGGTGTGATGGCAAGAATTGATTAAGATGATGTCTGGACTGTTAATTATCTTTTCTCCTGAACAATATAAGTAACATGTGTAGGTTACATTACTTTTACTAAAATTACATAGTTGAAAACCCACCAAGGTACCAAACTTTAGGGTATTGACCACATTTACTGCAGTCTATACAGGTGATTGTTTATTAGATTCAAACTTGACAATCAGTGGCGTTCCACGTTATGAATACTCAGTTGTATATCATTGTTTATCTGTGTAGAAAGATAATCTGGCCCAAATGTTTAGATCCGGTTCAAGTCTGGAAGCTGAAGAAGTCCAAATGGCTGCAGTATGCAATTAAATTTAATTGACATCCTTCATCCCACTCCCACATCATGAACCTCATTCTTCTAGACTGTTTCTGAAGCAGCTAAAGAAGCCTCACAATACTATAAGAACATTTCATCAGGAATTTAAAGCTCAATGTCTTCGGGTTCATTATCAACTGGCAATTGCTGTAACAAATGCTTGCCTTGCTGTAAAATTTTACTGAACAATATATTCAAAGAAGATGAAGAAGAAGCGAGGATAAAATAATTTGTTAAACTGAATGAACTCCATCACTGAGACGATGCATTCACATAATATACAGTCCAGGAAACCAAGATAGGAGCTGCACAGTGTGAGTTATAAGCAGTCTTCGATTACTTTAATGACATTTCAACAATGTACTGCCCAACCAACAAGCTCTGTTTCATATTTTTTATTCATATTTTACCATCATCGGGTGAGAGAGCATAATAAGCAGAACTGTGCATGAGAAATTCTCAGCGAAGTTGCATCATGTTATCCACCTGACCTTCCCGTAATCAGTGTTCACTCTGCAGATACCGTTAGTGCTGACACACCCTTGCATGTATGTTGGAATGGGTTGAGAAACACTGGTCAGCGAGGTTTCGACACAAGCAGGGATCGGAGGACAGAAGAAGTCTGTGTCTGTTGCATTATGTGTCCTGAGGCATGAGATCAGAATCTCTTTCTCACTCTCTGTCTCTCTCTCGCTCAAAGGATCACACATAAACACACACACGCAGCCCGCTCTCAGCGGGAGAACTCAAGTCTGTGATGTCATGACCCTGCAGCCTGTTGCATCACTGTGCCGCAGACGCGCTGATCCCCCCCACCCCCTCGTCCGCCGCCATACACACACACACACACACACACACACACACTCATCAGCAGCAGCCTGTACAGGAATGAACCCCCAAACTGAAACAGGGACACACACAACAGCAGGACAAAGGCATGGGCAGCAGGAGAGTGCAGCGATGTGGCAGGGTGGGGTGAGGGTGGGGTGGGGGGACCGGACGCTCCATATGGGCGCTCTCTTGCCCTCTGTGTGCAGGCAGGCAGATGTCACATGGGCCGCCCCGCCCCACAGGCCACCAGGGTCACGCAGCACAGAGACACCGGGTAAATAGCTGCGCAGGAGAAACCGGGGGCCCTCCCAGCTGCCACCTAACCCCCAAACAACCACCACTACTCACAACCCCAGCTCGCTCAAGCCCTTTGTTTGTTTATGCTTCTCTTTTCTCCATCCCTTTTTGTTGTTTATCCCCCCTCCCCCTCCCCCTCTCTTTTCTCTCCTCTCAGTCTCTCTTTCTTTCTTTACGGGGATAGTCCATTCTTCTGTCTTCCAGATGTCTCAGTAACATAGACACAGGACAGAAATAAAGTAGTTGATCGACATGAGAAATGCAGACTGTCCCTAATTAAGCAGTGCATTTAGTCTCATTGGGAGGGAGAATGTGTGTGTGTGTGTGTGTGTGTGTGTGTGTGTGTGTGTGTGTGTGTGTGTGTGTGTGTGTGTGTGTGTGTGTGTGTGTGTGTGTGTGTGTGTGTGTGTGTGTGTGTGTGAGAGAGACTGAATGTAAATAAGCAGAAGTGTGTGTTTGTGGGAAGGGGGAAGGTGTGTCAGTGACAGGTGTCAGTTGCTAGGCTGTGTAATGGTATGGGGAAGGTGTCGTCGCAGACAGAAGAATGAGCCCATGCACGCACACACAGATGCACACACACACACCCACACACACAAGCTGATCTGTACAGAACACTGGCCTTGAGGGCAGGAGCAGGTTACTTTACACACTGCTGTGATGGCTCTCCTCTCTAAGGCTGGGTATAAAACAGATTTGAATGAGAATGGGGAGGACGGGGCGTGTGGGGGTGGAGGCTGTTTCTCCTTTTGTGTAACAGGTCCTGCTGCTTTGGGCCTCCAACATTTTATTGAACTGGAAGAGTGGGACCCCCGTTCCCCCTGTTCCCTGTGTGCTGTATCTCTGCCTCCCTCTCTGTCCCTCTCTTCCACCCTTGCTGGTTCCTTCGCTCATTAGCATAGCAGCTGCCGAGTGTGGGGTGGGGACCGAACAGAATGGGGAGGTGGGGGGGTTAGGGGCTCCAGTCAATGGCAGGCCGTCTGGGACATGAATAGAGCTGAGCTGGGCTCAGCAGCCGGGACAAAAGAGGAGAGGAGAGAAGAATGAGGGAGTGAATGGGCCGGCTTGTCACTGTGTGCCGGGGAGAGCAGAATGGAGTGAAAGAATGAAAGAAAGTTAAAAGGAGCTGAGGGCAGGCAAGGACCGGCCTGGCCACCTGTCTCTCTCCCTCTCCATCTCTCCCTGTCTGTGTGCAGGCCTTGGGGGTGAACGTGTGGCTGGGGTATCCATCCTCCGTCCCACAGATACACGGCCCTGAGGGTTTGAGGTTCGCCTCTCAACTGGAGGCCGATGGACACTCGAAACAACAACAGGTGACTCTGCTTATGGCTCCAAGTCATTAAGAGCTGATCAAGATCTTAATGATCGAATAGCAGGAACCTGTGGATCCCCATTCAACAGGAAGCAAGTGAAGCACTGAGAGTGATGGCAAATGTGGAGAGGGTGACATCAGACAAAACAAGCAGCAACTCACATCAAAACACACTGAAATACTGTTGATACCATTCAGGAGAACATTTCTCTTAGTCTCTTATCAGAAATCCTTTGGTTCCAGATTTAGGCCCATCTGAAACATCTAATGCATTGACAAATTAGTTCATGTGAGCACTGATTTTTCATGTTTTGAATTTCATTAAAAAAATGTTTGACCTGACAACTTCATTCTGGGTTAGTCCACCACTGTCCTAGCTCCCCCTTTCTGGTCCGCTCTTTTACTCTTCTAAAGTGAATGGACGAGGGTCTCGTTTTGCTTTTTCCGTATGTCTCTGGAACCAGTCGTCAGACCGGAATCATAGTTTTGCTCTTGTTTTATTTATCAGTTGGCTTGGATTAACTCAATAATCTTTATAAAGCTCAAGATTACTGTCATGCTCCCAGTGCAAACAGAAAAAGTATCTCCGACAGACCTTGCAGTTGATAGAAATGGATACTTCCTTTGGGTAATGGTGGATGGTGAGGACACTGACTGCTGTGTCCGTTTGATTTTATCTCCACTTACTCTGTAATTGCATTTCTACACTGTCAACGGCGTGTCTGCCTCTCTACCTCTAGTTCTATTTCCACACTGTGTACTGAGTCATCCTCTTCTGTGTCTGTATCCTTCAGTGTCTATGATCCATTTTTGATTGTGTCCATACCATAATTGTCTCTCAACTTCAACTTCCAGTCAGTTTTGACCATCTCTCTTCTCTTTATGTCACACTACCAACTGTGTCTCTCTACTTCAGTCTTGACATTGCCAACAGTCACAGTCTCAACTGTCTACTGAAATCTCAACATTGTCTACTGAACCTGTTTCTCTACTGTCTAATGTTGAAACTCCACTTTACGTTGTGTCATTTTTCCAGGAATACTGCTTTTGTTTTATTGTGAAATGAGTGTTCATGGTTTATCTGTAGAACAAAATGTAAACAATGAATCATATAAGTATAGTATATCAATGATAAATCATACTACCAACAAATACCCCCAAATAAAAAAAATATTTTTTTCAGTTGCCCCCAGTGCTCTGGAACATCTTATGTGAATTATTTCATTCTCTTTGGCACTGACAAGCAGCAGGTCCTCCTGAACATCTCAACATCTCTGTTCCTTCTACCAGAGTCTCTGGATTTCATCTCACAGGTCTGAGAATGTGGGACAAAATTTAACAGGTCAAGTAAAACTTGTTCTTAAATTCCCGTCATTTATTTCACTGTTAGCAGCCGTATTTCCAGAGAGCAGACGTGTCTTCTTCGGCGTGTCAGCCGGGGGCGAGTACAGTTACATGATTCTCACTTTGCTCCTCTACATCTCCCTGTCAGCGGCCCAACTGGATGAGTTAAACTCCAAAGAATGTGCTGTTTTCACATCCAAAGTGACTGCACATGTCTGTTGGTGGTAGCTGGGGGGATTATAAGAGGAAAAACTGTGCAGTTTATTAGACGATATCCATTAGTTTATGAATACAGGGATCATGTCAACACTGATAAGGAACTGTGCAAATGAGAGCAGGGTATTGGAGTTTTCTGTGTGGCCAGTAGCTCTCCATTGTTTTCCCAGGACTTTTTTGTGCATTGGGAAACTTGCACCCCACCCAGTCCCACCTGAAAAAAGAACAGAATTAACGTGATCCAGACCACTGTAGCTGTGCAGGTAGGTTGCAGGCACAAACAGAGCGCACAGACACACACATGCAACAGAAACAAACAGAACCAACATTTTCTCCTCTCTGTCCCAGCTTCAGCTGTCCTCTTGCTTTTGGTTGGACTCTCTGCTAAAATCATTTCCAAATTCCTGCTCTAATCTGCAGCAGGCACATGAAGAATCTATTAGGGGGCCTCTCTGTTGCAGCTCTGGGACAGCGGCCAACTACGCCGCTGGACAATGGAAATCCAACTCAACAAAAACATCCTGCAGAAGTGAGAGAGCGACAGAGAAAGAGAGAAAGAAGGAGAGAGAGAGACAGGGAGAGAGAGAGAATGTGGCAGGGTTGTTTTGGTCAACAGGATTTTGTGTCCCTCATATGCAAAATTCTGACAATCATTTTAGTTTCCCTCAAATAGCATTTAATGTATGGTGTGCAAATCACAGCATGCAATATGTATATGGTTTGCTCATGTGGGTTTATATATTTAATTGGTATTGTTTAAAAACCTCATAATTCCAAAAATGGTATTGTCAGCAATAGCAAAAAAAACTTTTTCCATTAGCCATTACAGCATTTTAGTGCACTTGGGTTTGGAACAACATTTACAGTACAGAGGGGGAAACAAAAAAATGAAATGAGATAAAAGACAAAACGGTCATGCAAAGTGCTATGTGAACTATATCCTGAACTTATTTCAAAAGAAATAATTTGAATCATTTAGCAATGCTCTTAGCCATTTGGTTTCACATGATTACCAAAAAGCCACCCAGGTTGTTTGATCAGAAAGTGAACTCCAGGGAAAAGGTTTGGCTGAACCTACAAAATATTTGTCAATCAACCTTCTAAGGGCCAGTTCCATAATGTACAATATGATCATTCAGATCAAGGCTTTACCCTGGGGTTTATGTGCAAATACTTGATGCTTTCCAAAAGCCATAAAATTATTCTCAAACTCCAATTAGAGATTAAATATTTATAAGGTAACGGTACACTTTTGTTCTGAATGCTGAGCCTGTTTTAAACCCTTAGTTTGAGGCTACACCTTGCATTGTTAATGTGATATCAACTTCCACTCGTAAATTAAAGAGTTTAAATGAAGTTTATATGTACGTGTATGATCAACAGCTGTCTGTCCCAGAATGATTAACTTCCCAGGATATATGAATAGCTGGGGAGTAAAAAGAGAATGAGATGGGTATGTTTCTCACATACATTCATGCCATGGCAGAACACCTCTTCATTATTGTGCAGTACCCTGCGGGCATGCTGAATGAGTAAGAGGGCGTTGAAGGCTGTTCCATAATTAGATTGTGGTGGAGGGACATGGTACAAGTTTCCCATGTTGCAGTCATAGAGCATGCGGGTAGAGTATAATACATGGATACTGCATGTTTTAGAGAGTCCAATCAAACAAATAGTTATGCAGAAAGGACAGGGTATAGTCTGAGTCTATACAGAGACCTGTACAAGGTGGGGATATAGGTGTGTACGAGGACACAGAGAAGTTAGGTGAGGGCAGAAATGAAACATGGCCAGTGTTTGGGCCAAACAGATGCAGAATGGCTGTGGAAGCAGAGAGTAAAGCAGCAGCCTCGCCTTGTGTAAAGAGTAATATAAAACCTGGAAGGAGAGGGAATCCTCCAGTGAAACACACTACCCAACATTCTCTGTGCTCTTTTATCCAGCATGTGAAAAGGTCATAGGAGTTACAAAAGGAAGTGAGAGAATAGGCTGAGGACAGACTGGCTCTGTAAAAAGCCCCTTACCCCTTACCCCCTCCTCTCTCTCTCTCTCTCTCTCTCTCTGTCCCTCCCTCCCAGCGCCCCCCCCCCCCTTCCCGCCATCCTAATCCATTATCATAGAGTGAGGACAGAGAGGGGCAAGGTGCACGACACATTCACAACACAAATTCTGAAAGTTTAATGATTTCTTTACTGGCTTGTACACAAACGTACAAAATTACAGCACACGGTCCCTCTCCACACATGATCACAGTGTTACAACATTCAAAAATAGAAACAAACAAAAACAAACAACAAAAAAAAAAAAAAAAAAAAAAAGAAAAAACCAAATCAACACGATGGAACATCCACATCACTCATGAGACTCAACCTTTTGTTTGCAAAAAAAGCAAAGCAAACAGAACTTGGTCCAAAAACAATTTCAGCACTTTCCATTCATTTAAACCTATTTAGTCATTTTACTTGTGTGTCATAAATGTTATGACACGGTCAAGTAAAGTAACTATGCATCGTGCAATTTTTGATACAATGATCTTACCATCAAATGTATTGTTCCCCTTTTATTACAACAGGAGGACTGCACTTCAGAAAAGAAAGTGCTCCAAGATTTTTCTCAGCTTTTATATATATTCATATATATAGATATACATACACCCGATCACAGAGATACAAACGTCTTTGCAAACATTACGTTTTACAAAGCAACACACGAAAAAGACAATATAACCTGGAGCTTTTTATACAATAGTATTTTGTTGTGTTCTTTTTTTCTATTTAGAAAAAAATAAAATGTTGGTATGAAACCAACCATTAACAACAGTTATCAGTGCAATATTTAAAAAAAAAATAAAAAGATCTCAAGTTTAAGACAAGCGATGCATATTTTTTTTAATGTTTATACCAATCTGGTCCTCAATGTTTATCGCTTTTGTTTTTCCAGGTACACGGACAGTCCACAGTCCCTGGTGTCTCTTTCGGCAGTGCCCAGCCACCAAAGGCCACAAAAGGAGCAGGGGCGACACAGGGTACATCTAAAATATGACACAACGAATGCATGCAATACAGAAACACACACATGCACGCGCACACACAAACAGCAATACACACTGGGCTTTTCATCAAATATCTCTGATGTAATCCTATTTTCATTCTCACTGTTGGCCTTTGAATTTAAAATAAAAAAAAAAAACAAAGTTATATATAAGCAGCATTGAAACGAACATTAGGGTGCCATGACTTCCAAAATGCAGCAGGCAGTTTGTCTGTAGATTTTCCTGCTATAGTCATGTAGAATTAATGATAATATTCATAATAATACAGTAACAATAAACGTTTAAAGTCCTGCTCAGTAGTAACTATTCGTTAGCCTCAGCTCCTGCAGTTACCAAAACAGGCACTAGGGGGCGTAAAAGGCTTCGCTTTTGTGCAACAAAGCTCCCTGCATTTTTAAGTCATGCATTAAATTCTATTTTTGAAGCTAAATCAACATTAAAGATCAAATGAAACAGAAAATGGAACGATAACATATGCGTTCAGCTGCTAGACTAGTATTTGCAATTCTTTTACCATGCCTTTAGAAGAAAAACATAAATAGTTGATGTTTAGCTTGCTCGACAGAAAAAGTTTGGTTGTATTGTGGGAAGTAAATTCCGACTGAGGACCGAAAGCTCGTTCTGATGATGTGGGTGGGGATGTTAGTTAAAACTTAACTTGAAGTTAATATATAATTTTATTAAACGAAATTAATTTTATTTAATAAAATTACACTATTGTTGTTCAATTGTATAATAACTGAACCTCATGTCCACGCTACCACAGGATCTTTTTCTTGTCATTTCTCAGTTAAAAAGATGCAGCGAGCGACGAACGAGCTAATATTAAATGTCTCCATCGACTCAAATATTCTTCAAATGAATCCTGGAGTATCATCAAAAGCTGAAATCTTGCAATAACCATGTGAACAAGTCTAATACCCTTGAATACTATACAGTCGAGGTAGCTGGCAAAGAAAACCAAATATATAGTAGGCTAAAGGAGTGTTTTCTTGAAAAATATATTTTGAAAAAAAAAGTGGTTAGATACAAATTTACAAATTTAGGCGTGATGTGGGATCTCCTCATGGGAAATAATAAGAGACCGAAGCAGCTTAGACATCAAGTCACCCTAAACATTTTAACCTACAAATTTGTTAAGAACCACAACATAATTTAAATGCATCTTCTCAATGTACCTTCATAAATAAAAACCCAGCCTGCATTCACAGTAATGACCAGGGCGTTAATAAAATACTGAAAGGAGATTATAAGGTATATTCCAAATGCGACTTTCCTGACGTTTTGATACAAAGCGAAAGCAGCGGTAAAACACATTAACCATTGACTCTGGTCTTACTGGCCTGAAGCTTGTGCCAGTCGTCTGCTTGGTGAAGGCAGAGCGTATTTAACTACTTTTGTAAAGAAAAAAGTAAAGCTATTTTGTACAGTACTTAAGAATTTTTAGGCAGTTGTTATAATATTGAATTCATTAAAATACAAATGGGGCATCGTGATGCCGTGTTTTGAAACATACCAAATCGTTAGCCTAATTGATAAACCCAAATGTTAAAAACAGCATTTAGCCAGATAGATGGACTTCATTCCCGTGTTCACCTCGTCCCTTTCAGATATTCCAGCATGCAGCTATAGCATCAAGTGCCATCTTTATTCAAACGACAAATAATTTAAAAGGCCATACAAGTGAGCGGTAGCTACAGGTGAACACTTCATACAAAGCCCAATAAAGAAGCGTTTCATTTTAACAGCGGCAATAAGAGGTCTAGCCTCGGTGCAAACACCAACATGTTTTAACCGTCCAGATCTAACTATTTACACATTCAAGAAAATGCTTTAAGTACCAACGCAACAGCAGGGCGTTCATTTTTTCAAGATTTGTGCTATAAGCAGACAGAACCATGTGGTGTTTCACTCACAAGCAAGACAGACCCCCATTTGGCTTTAAAGAAACGGGATGTAGCCGTCTATTTTGGCACAGCTAGGTAAATTGAAACGCAGGTTTACAAGAGCCTGGTTCTCCGTGTTTACCTGACAGCACAGAAACGGCTCACCGTGCTCCAGAGGAGTACTTTGCCTTGGTGATGAGGTATAGGACTATGTCTTGGTGTCCTCCAAATGCGGCGATATGCAGGGCACTCCACCCTTCCCTGTTGGCCAGACGAATATCGGCCCCGAATTTCACCAGCAATTTGACAAGTTCGAGATTTCCGTCGATGACTGACTGATGCAAAGCCGTCTGTCCCTCGGGCCCGAAGGAATTAACGTTGAACTCGCAGTTTGTCATGTTCTGCAGGAGAGAGTGGAGTTCCTTTGTGTTGCCATTCTTCACTGCTTCTTGGAATACTCTCTGTGGTGCAGAACAAGTAGATATCTCCGCCTGGCTCATGGTGTAAGTGGATTCAGAATGCGACCCTGTCTTTCGCTGTGGGAATCGCCTTTCACGGATTTGCTCTTGACGTTGAAATGAATGAGATACCGAACTACTGTTTTATAGCAGTCACAGCAATTGGGTTTGTAACGGGACTTGTGAGAAGGAAAGACAGGTATATCCCAAAAAGGACAGAGAAATGTACACACTCGGTGTGCAAAATATTGTCAATGGCTGAGAAATCCAACCCCCTACAAAATATTTAAACTTAAAAATGTCTTTTTAAAGGTATTTAGAAGAAATCCAAATAAAAATGTTATATGGTCTCCCCTTCCGCTTCCTCCGTTGTAGTAGCAGCACCAGGGTTATTGCAGTTATTAAGCAATACAACTAGCGTTTCTTAAATCGTGAGAGAAAATAATTGAAAGTCAATATCTCCAAAAGACGTCGATCAACAGGCCGATGGAGTCTGTCAGGGTCTTCTTGTGATATTTACCCCGACTGCGCTTCACACGTCCCCACCTTGATTCCCCTGGAGCCGCCGCGATCTCTAGCAAGGGGTGACTGCGGGACATAAGATTAGAACATTTATTATAAAGAAATATAGGGCGGCACTTCACGTTGTTCTAAAATACTCATAAGTATCCGTGCTCGATATTACACGATAATAAGTGGGTTAATAATAAGATAGACGCTTGCTTGCCTGTACTCTTGGACGGGTCGTGGCGACGTACTTTGGAAATCCTCAGCGTGCCCCGTTGCTTAGCCTGTTCTTCTTGCGGTCCCAGTCAGTCTCTGCCTCCAAGCGCGCGCGAGGGGGCTATTTTACGCGTCCTATATTTGCATAACAATGAAACTTCATAAAAGCAAACTCCTGTGACAGGGGCGGAGACCGAAGGAGGTAATAGGCTGCTGGATTCGTTTAGGGAGGGTCCAGGACCCTGAAACTGTAGAGAGGGCGTGTTTTGCGCACCAAACCTCTTGGAGAAATAAAACAAGCGTTGGTGCTGGTCACGCTCTCCTTCCCACCCAGAAGATAAACTTCAAATCCCAATTAAGCAATAAAATGTCCAAATAATTAAAATGTTGACATAGAAATAGCTGAATTATTGTAAGTCAAATATTTGCCAACACAGCTGCCCAAATCAATCGATTTCACACTGGCATTAAATTCTAGACTACAAATCTAAACTTCGCTCTCTTTCTATACAGCTAAATGGACATACTGATGAAAAGCTTGATTTCTTAACAATGATGTGACAAACAACAACATATGTTGTTCGGTGGTAAATAACTGGATGGCACCAAACAGAGTACTGCAATTTAAGGTGAAGTATTCTACCTGTTATTTGGGGGGAAAATAAACTGTACTGTGAATCACCGATGCATGACGCATTTTCATATAGGCTGCAATTGACATTCTCCGACTGGCTCCTATGGCTTTGTAAAACATAAACTAGACTGAAGTAGCTATGTGACTAATTTAAGTAACTTACACACTGTATATAATATACAAACTGTCATGCTACAGTTTTATGGTGCAACCTTGTGAATTTCCGAAGTAAGGCATACTGCAGATGAAACCCACCTCCACTTCCGCCAGTTTTGCGATATTTTTTGTGCCTCTTGTTTATCGTTTGGTGAATAGAGCTCACAATGTGCAACACAACCCTTACTTTTAAAATCGTTTCATATAAAACTACTACAAAATGCAAACATGTAATCTCCTCAGTGCCATATAACTCTCAGATATGTTGCCACTGTAAATGTGCTGTGTTAGCAGGCCTATATTGAATAGGCTATGAGAGGCACTGTACGTTCGCACAATGAATCAGGCTTTCCTTGTTCCCCGACAATAAGCTGTTTCTGTGCCTGTCTCCTTATGCATCTCGTTTGTAGGAATATCCCTACAACACATTTTCACAAACGCCCAATCCAACGGTTCAAATTATCTTACTTTTCGGCATCTTACATTATGCCTTTTGTTTGATCATTACGCACGCCAGTAATGATCAAACAACCCCTCAACAAGGAACAAAATAGTATTTTGATTTCTACAGAGCAAATGTAGAACACCTATCTGATTTATTGCCGAACCTTACTAAAATAAAACACCTTTCCACTATTCAGACGATGTATTTCAGTATTTAGGGCGGATATTCCTGTTGTTTTAAGTGACAGGCAGCGGTACTTCAAATGACAAAGCCTGCGCGACTTCCTGTGAGTGAAAAGAGGTGCGCGCGGCGCACAGAATGGCACGCAGCGAGCCAGCACCGTGGGAACCGGACGCCTGTGACTCTGCTCTATTCTCCACTTGCTCACATGCCGCAGTTTGGCGTGGAAACCCACAAAAGATTTACCAAGCTTTTGCTCCATTTGTTTGTAGACTCGAAACTCCAGACTGAAATGTGTCAATATACCGCTCCCATGACTTTTTAAACCAGTGTGGTTTCATGGTGTCAACAACTCACACACCAAATTGCAAACGAATGTGACCAGACTGTGCTTATAATAGCCCTCTTTCATGCAGTCTCAGCCGTTGGCCTTATCACCTCAAATGTCTATAATAAATCTATGAGATTATTATATTGACCGTGGAATTACTCCGAGTGACCCAGAAGAACGTAATTATGCATTGCCTGTTGTAGACGTCACAGGAAAAGAACACAATTGGCTAAATTTGATTTCTGTCTGATTTGTTCCAGCTCATGCACAGTTTTACTCGGGGGGTCAGATTGATATTGGGCCACTGGTGCAAACCGAAGCATTCTTTTCAATGGTGTCATTTCCGCAAAAACGTGACAACAAAAGTGTCATTTAACTCATCTAGTTTTATTGTAAACTCTATCTGAGCTAAGAACGGCTATCTATACCATACTATTTTAAGGGGTATTTAAAAGGACAAACAGTTTCTGCAGCTGCCAGGCAAGAACAGAGTCTTTGCATTCCTTTGCATTGACTGTGTCATGCATGAAAGTAGCATAAAGGTGTGTATGTGGGGTGGCTTTACTTCTCTTCACGCTTTTCACATTTAATTTTTTAAAACACAGTTGTCAGGATCCATAATCCCAAGTGATGGCAGGCTACTTTGTGTCCATGTTGGAAATACTACCATCCTCAATAACTGTGATCTCTGCTTGAAAACTATGCATGTAAAATGTGGCCATACCTTCGAATAACCAGGAACTCTTATTTAAATGGACATTCAAAGACCCTGGATAAGGCATGACAATCAAAGAGCTGGAAAAACAACACCTCACTCCAATAAACTACTGTTAAGCAACTTCAAAGGGAGTAGGTACAAATCTGTAGATTGTTGATTTAAACTTGTATACTTAACTAGTATGATGTCTAGGATATTCAACTATATTCTACCATTTTAACAAAAAATCCATTTGAAAATCCTCAAGATAATAAGCATACACTGCATTCTACTGGAAGTCATTACTGGGCTCACATCTTCTGTCTGAAATTTCTTAGCATGAATGTCATTGATTGCTTAAATATCTTCCTTCTCTGGCGTTGACATCCCCTACCCATTTAAATGACTATAAACATTAAATGTTCAGATACTTTTGGCTATGGGTGTTCAAATAATTTGGGATTATGTCAGTCATTTGCTTTCAAATGGTGAATTGTCTGCCTGTCCCTCACTACCCTTTCTCTTGTCTCCTAAAGGTACTTCTTTCCACAAAGCCCTATGGATGCATTATCCTATTTTCTATGACATCTCTTTCTTCCCACTTATAATTAAGTTCCTTTTCACCACACAAAGCATACTGTATTGTTCACTGGCATGTTTCTTAATTCCTTGCATCTTAATTCTATTATGTTTTTCATAGGTATGTAACAGATTCCTGAGGTATTTAGAAGTATTTGTTTAACATTTTGTTTAAAATAGTTGATCTTTGAGTAGGACTACAATGTGAGTAAAAACTACAATGTGGATAAAAATACAAACCACAATGACAAGCATAATAATTGCAGTTATTTGGTCTCTTCAGTTTCAGTCATTATACAGCATATATGAAGTTATTTTAGGATTGAGGAGTTTACATGTTGCACAATGTACAGAAAAGCACATTATCATGCAGTAACGTTTGTTCCTTCACAACTGTTCCCTGTTACTGAGGTAAATTAGAATGGATATGAACAGTCCATTCTGCTGGTAAAAAAAAAAAAAATTACACCTATTTGTAGGAGAATGTGTCCAGTATTAGATAATCAGTTTCTACACTTTCGGTACAAATGCATTTACGTCACTTTGGAGAACATAGATCACTGAAGCGGATACAGAATCTTGATGTCTGCGTAATAGTTCAATTTTTAATAGCTTTGCCTGACTTCAGCACTGAAATGTGTTGAAAAAGTACTTAATTTTACAAACTGTTGTTAAAATCCTCTCCAATCTTTCCTATTTCATAAAATACGAAAATAAATGATATCGGCATAAAAATATCAAGGTGCTGTAAAAATGATAAGAGACAGAAACAACGTCAACAACAAAATTAAGCGTCAAACGCGACCTCTAACAATACAGTACAAGTCTGACCATAGGCATTTTGGCGCCTGAGCCAAACCCTTGAGCGAACGGGAAAGGCGGAGCCCTCGAGTCGCGGGTTGGGGAATCTGTGGAGCGAGCGTGACGTTTCAATAGAGAAGGCGGGATTTCAGAATCCAATTCATTACCACGTGTTTAAGGAGCGTGGGAAAGAGGCGAGCTTTTCTTCCCAGCACAGCAAGAGTGAGATCAAATAACATGGTGCAGCAAAAAATTCAATGCAGTTACCCTATAAACTTGGGCAAGGTACTGCGTCCAGACGAGGACGTCCAGTCAGATTATATGATATTATTCAGAGCGCATTTATTTTATTGACTCAACGAACAAACCAAAACAACCAAGAAAAATGTTTTTTTTTTTTTTTTTTACATTTTAAAAAAAGTAGTTTTACATTTAAAACTGCTGACCGACAGGATGATTTGCATTTGCGAAAACCATGCTTTTTACTTGGAACGATTTTCCGGCACTCATTACGTTTTTTAATGTAATTGATCTTTTGTATACCTGTTTATGCCCTACAAGACGGGTTCATGCAAGGGCCTCAGCACACGCGTTTAAAATAGCTCTGGCATCTCACGTCTCACGCATTATACCTTGGCAATTCCCGCATTTAAACTATTTTAAGGTTTCATGCAGAATGGAATGCTGTCTCTAAATGCGGAGCACGTAGAAGTGGACTATCCTTTACAAAAACGAAATATTTAATGATAACGCACGAGGAAAAAATAAAATAAAAATGATTGCATGAATTCAAAACCACGAGTAGGGGTAGCTAAACGGTCTAGTCTGGAGGCTTCAATTACAAATGTTCTTCAGTATCCAAGAGGGAGATCTGGAATATTGTATCAGTTCCAACATTTGTTTTTTTTTTCTTCTACTCCTTTAAACAGTGGATCACTGTAAACTCCCAAGAAAACCTATTTTGGCAACATAAGCAGTAGACAACTGCAGTGTATTTGAGAAAGACTACTGTAAAGATTAAATTCATACTTACATATAACCTTAGATACATAAAATGGCCAACACACAAGGCAGAGGCTGTAACAGAAGAGAGCTGTATCAGGTTGCAGGTGACTGAACTCTGGGAGCTGGGTGGAAGGATGTGCTTTAAATCTTTAGTAGCAACTCTTTCCATCACTACTCAGTACTGATACAGATGGAAAAAACTTAAAAGAGATGTATCTATTAAGACCTGCCTATTGTTAATAAAAACACATGTTTTTTTGTCAATAATACAATAAATTCAGGATTTGTTCTGGCACCAATGTAGGTTAGTCTTTTCATTAGACATATCTTTACAACGGATGGTTATCTGACCAAGTAAAATGTGTAATAATTTACATTTAGCACATGCTCTTATCCAGACCAGCTTGCACAGTTTATATTTTAGAAACTGTCCATTTATGCAACTGGACATTTGCTGAAGGAATTGAGGTGAAGTACCCTGCTTAAGTATACAATGACAGTGCTTTGGTTTGGATTTGAACTGGCAACGTCTGAGTTACAAGAGCAGCTATCTAACTATTATACCACATGCTGCCCCATAATCCCAAGGGAAATGGTAGTCATGGCTGACTCACGACTGATATGGTCCTAGCGGTATAACCAATGTGTTCCAACAACCAACACCTGGAGCAACAGATAATTCAAAGGCATGCATAAGACAATGACTCCAACTAATGAATCTGAGCTGCAATGCACACAAGGAATTTTTAGATTTTTAGGAATTAAGGGACAAAACGCTGGTAGAGGGACATATCTTCATAATCAAAATTCATATGGACAAGGTAGGATGTAGCTAGCTGAAATTTGTACATAGAAAATACTCAATTCCCAATGATCTTGATAACAATTTATTACTTTTGTAAAAAAAAAAAAATCCATGATATAATCCAAAAACGGGGAAATATTTTTACAAGACAATGCCCATATTGTCCCAGTAAAAACAAAAGTTTTCAGCTGAGGTATGTCAACGACAAAACCTGTAGTACATATAGCTGAAATCTTTCCCTTGAACATTAAACTACAGATGCACATACATCTTGCTCTCATGAACAGTCATACATTGACATTATGGTAAATGTAACTTCTGTGCTAGTTAGTGTGTCAAGAGGAGATCTTCGTTATTGATAAGGTCCTATTCAGGTTAAACACCTGGCTCAAGCACACCATACTAGTGTCCCACCCAGAAGTGAAACTTAAAACCTTCAAGTCAATGGTTCATATCCCTGACAGCTCCCCCTCTGGGTCACCTGGGAGACCTCCTTGGGAAGATGGAGTATCCTCACCAATGCTCAGCACCTCTTGGAACTGGTTGACAATCCGGTCAAAGTGGGATCCTTCCCAGAAGACCTTCCCACAAGTGGTGCAAATGAAGAAGATGTGTATTCTGGGAAGTATGCCAGGGGGCACAGTGTGCAGCTGCAGCTCTGCCCCACTTGGGAACTTGAGGCTCTTTTGGTCCAGATGAGAAATCGGGGCCCAGCGGCAGTGGGGGCTGTATCTTGGGCCCTCAGGGGCCTCCCTGGCAACTGGGGTGAGTGAGGACAGGGGCTCGTACTGCTCCTCCCAGTTTTCCACTTTTTTCACCTGAGCTTGCACCTGCATAAACCCTGAAGGGGAAGAAACAGACTGTCTGTTTATTATTTCAACATATGCTTTGGCTATGTAAGTGTATTCTTGTCATGCCATTAAAGCAGACTGAACTGAAATGAACTGTAATAAAATCTCCACTCAAATATGCAGTTCTTAAGAGACCGTGGGGCAACAGGAGAGCATTTGATGAGGCTGTCGTGACTCAAACCTCAATTTAAATCTCAAATGTCTACAGTAAAACAAACCTACATACACCTTGGAAATGGGGGTGGTTTGTAATTTTGAAAGTAACATAATGCTGAAAGCAACAGCAACATACACTGTAGTTCAAAACATTACATACATAATTGTAGTCTTTTGTCACCTTATTGTTAAATACACCAGCCTGCTCTTTTTATGTAGCTGCCAACAATCACTCCAACAGCCAGACTTCCTGTCAGCTAACATGCACTCAGTATTAAAGGGGACTCAACCCAAAAATGTACATGGGATTGTCTTACTTTGAATGCTGCTGATCCATCCAAACAGGTATTTTTATCAATCTAATTATCTGAGGTTCAAAAAGATTAATAAAACATCATCAGCTAATGGAGGTCTGCCTATCTGCTCACATAAGAATGGTATTAGAATTAAGTACATATTAACATTGACTGGGTAAGTCTACATTTTTCAATTGTTTTCCAAACTCAGACTACTTTTGTCCAATTGCATTAACTCCCTGAATGCTTATACTGTGATTAAGAGATAGAGGAACTTGAGGCAATGAGGTAGGATTTGCAGTGATGCGTGTCATCAGTATCACTCCTTCACTCAGAAACTAAAAGATGTTCCAGCTGATAAGCTTCCATTGCAGAAATCAAAAAATGAGCTAAAATAAGGTAAACAATTAGCTATTTGGGTCATCACATCAAGCATGGTGAAATAACAGAAAAACAAGGGAGCTGTTATATCCGGCTGACAAGATCTCAAAGATCATGTTGAATCTTAAATAACTGGAAGATTTATTTTAAAAACTATATGGAAGGATTGACAGCATTCAATGGACAATTATGTAATTTTCCTTTTTGGGTGGAGTAGCCCTGTAAGAACACACAACTAACAGTAGGCAACTTAAAAAAGTACTACTGTCGCTCTTAAAATCTATAAAAATAATAGTATATGTGTGTACATTTGAAAGAAACTGAAAGTGATCAATAGAAGAATACAGCGGTATGACTGCAAGATAGCTGGAGTTGGATCTACAACCGACCAATGAGCTAACAGCATCTGATGCATCAAAAAAAGGACTAAAATGTGTTTTATTGTAGCCAGCACAATAGTGTAGGTCTCACTGCCATTACTGAATGCTGTCATTCAAAACTCTGCTTTCCATTGGACCCCTACACTGGCAAACCTCTACTGTAGAAGAGGTTTATCTCAATCTCTTATTATCAGTATTTCATTATGAAATTTTGGTTTAGTGTCCTTCATCAGTGTTAATAAAGACATTACAGAGTTAGATATGTGTTACTGATTCTTATTGCATAACTTATTTTTCTTTTTAATTGTGTCTGTCTTTTTTGCCATCTAACTCCCTAGAATAATCATAAGGCTCATGAAATAGATCTGTACAAGTATCAGTCTGAATCTTTGGGACAGCACAGTGTCTATTAAAAGAAAGAGTGATACGAATTTGATTTGCTGTATGCCTGTTTGCTTCAGAATTTAAAATTGATAAGGCATATAACAATGCTGACTCTGTGTTATGTATCTCTAAGATTCTATGGTATTCTGAGGATTGAATGGCTTTAATATGAATTATGTATTTTTTTAATGAACAGGTGATAACACATACTGCATCTGCAATCTCACTCAACAAAAGGTGCATAGACACACGTGTACACAACAGGGGAATTTATTTCACTTCCAGTCTGGGAGCCAGACCATGAATCATATAAACTTTTCAGTAAACCTTTATTACCAGGACCTTGTGCTCTACAGTGATGGTTAAAGATGAAATGTGTGAGAACCGAGGGTGCCTTGTGACTCACCTCTTTCCCTAAGCATTCGTGCCATGTCCTCCCTCGGCAGCCTCATGTACTCATCACCATTACACGCCTGAGAAAACAGTGGCACAGACACTGTGTGAATAACACGCCTATCCAACACACCTGTCCCCCACCCAAAGCAGGAATGTTCCGACATGAGGAACCATCCACCAACAGAACATCATTTGGGTGCAGACTTGTTGCTTCTGATTCAGAGATAGCATCAACATATTGATCATTTTGTTATTACTGTTGCTGCTGATATTGTCACTGTATGCTCTGAACAGAGGCCTACATCCAGAACTCACATAGAGACTCATACATTTAGATAATATTCTTTAAAAAAACTTTATTAACACCACATATAAAACAGGAAAATAGGAAAAAATGTCAGTGATGCAGTGAAGCAATGATCGCTAAAAGGACATTAAAAGGATGGATCCCTGTTCACAGCCTCCCAGGGTCTGTACAACATGCAGTGAAAATTATAGAATTATTATACTATGAGTTACGATGACCCGGCACTAACACATGACAGATATTAATAACCTTGCTTCAACACCTGTAAATGGACTAAGTAACTACATACTGCTAACTACTTAACACAAGTAGGTCTCTTTCCTTACTTACAGGTGAGAGTGGAGCTCACATTTGACAAAGCACTCTTGGCAGTTACCACAGTAAGAATGATATGTGCTGTGCTTCTCCCTGTCATTCTGCTATCTGGCTCACCTTTTTGATCTTCAGTGATTATTCTTGTACATTTCATTATATGAGCACAGGTAAACAGTATCTTAAGCACAGTAAACACTGCACAGCAGAGGGATTCTATTCACCAAAGTTTCCTACCGAGGGGCAAGTAAAAACCTGCAACTTAATTTCTCAAAGCCCAGACACATCCCCCCCCCCCCCCCCTTTCTTTCTTTCTTTCTTTCTCTCTCTCTCTCTTTCTCTCACACACTCAGCTGCAGCTGGAATGTCAGAGTTGAACTAGGACACAGATAGGCTCACACTCAAATACAATAACAAAAAAATACTGCAAAAGACATGGCTCATCAAATGCGCACAAACACTCCTTTGTTCATATCATTAAAGAAGAGATAAAACTCAGAATCAAGCCTGAAGACTGAGCACTTCAGTAAGCATGGGATACAGCTGCATGGACGCCTTGTCCCGCAGAAGCAACACTGGACTGTGACCCATTTCATTTGGGTTTCAGTCCACCGACCACAGGAGTGAAGAAAGGGGCATTTGTAAATGATAGCCAGTCAGCACACATAAGACTGCATGGCTTTATTTTCCCCATTACATTTTTGTTACTGCTTTTATACTACCTTTGATATTACAGCATTCTTACTTTCACTTTTTGTCTTTCTGGTGAAACAATGGCAACACAGGGTGGCAGTTTCTTCTTGCTATGCCAACAAAGCACATTTGAATTTGAGGGAATTTTAAAGAAACCAGCATGGAACAGGAGGGGGGTGAGGGGCAGAGTACAGAGAGAGTGGGGGAGGGGATGAAGGAGAGACAGCGCGTTCCCCACGCACGCAGACTCAGCCCTCCTCTCCAAGCCGCTCCCATGGGAAAAATCCTGGACTGCACACAGGAGGTGGGACTGTGCCACTGCTGGGTCACATGGTCCGGCAGCCAGCCAATGGAGCGTGAGTGATTTGATTCAAAAAGAGGCAGAGTCAGGTAAGGAATGGAGAGGGGCAGCGTGGGAATCATTAGGGATGAATCAGACCTCTCCTGCTCTGTGTCCCACCATGTGCACACAACTCCTTAAATCACACCAAAGGACCCACTACAAAGAGGTACTAAACACAAACTGTTTTAAGCAAAGCTACATACACATACTGTCATGTCTGAGTGACATTAAATAAGAGATGCAACTTCATTTAAACAAAACAAGTCACATAAGGTCACAAAAAAGAGATCATGCAATTTAAATGATTAATTGAGAAACTATAAGAAAAACCACACAGCAACAATGGAGAATGTATAAAAAATACTTTTTAGTCCAGCTAAAATGTTCTTTACAGTTATAGTACAAGACAGTGCAGCTTTTCTAAGTAACCACAGCTGTGCTGGGGTCTTTTTTAATTTCTAGGCTGTAGTTGATGGGCCTGGTTTTCACGAGACAGCAATAAAGATAGCTTTGGTTTCATTGTTTCGGGACAAGTTTTGGTTGGTTTTGACTAACTCTGATTTGTGGACTGTTACCACTGCGGCTTCAACCCCAGTGAGTGTTAGCATAAATGAAAAAGCCAGCTTCAAAACAACTGATTACGATAAAGTTTTTCTTGGCTAGAGTGGACTTCCCTGGGAATTGACAGTTTCTGCTTGCCTCACCATCTTCCTCATAAAATGCACCTCTTGGCAATATATAATGGGTAAAATAACATGAATGAGATGATAAAGTCAGTATTAATATTTGATTAAAAAAGGAACACAGAGTGAGTGTAGATGGCTTACCTGCCAATTACACTTACAATGTATACATCTGTCATTGAGCAAACAAATGGAAAGCAGAATTACGAATGATTCCTAGCATGCATTATCCTGCATCTGATTGCAAGGGCTTTCAGTCTAAGCATCTCTTATGTTGATATAACAGGGATACAATAGAACTCCTGTACAGAGAGGCACCTGAGGACTTCACAATGGCAGTGCTCAACATCTTATGGCTGCATGACCTTTCTACCCCAACAACAGAAGGATTTGGACAACTGTCCCAAGCTATTTGTGCCTGTTCTCAGACCAGACAACCTCGGGTGATGCTACGGCCCTTAAACCTTACTGTTTCGTGTTGGTTTATGAGCACATCTGACCTCAAAGAGCCCAAGACGTGTCAAGTAAGGTCACTTGCTGGCTCTGTCTTGCTGGGCTGAAGGTGTCAGATGTAACAAATTGGGGGGCCTATAAACCACAGCTATAGGCCATTTCACACTGTACTGAAGCCCCTTCCCACCAGAGCCACCACTCTCATCAAGGCGATGACAGTCGTTGCCAATTGTGGCACTTCGGCGCCTCGTCATGGGAGCGGACCCGGGCCGAGTTGAGCAATGCTGCATATTTCACACCTATTCTCACAAGCACGCACAAGCATCTGCGGAATGTTATTGTAATGCTTCATGATTCATCCAAACTGTAAATATTGACAGTCGCTGCAGAGGGAGCCTCTCCCTGGGAAAGATGTGGGATGCAGCGGGCGTGGGGGAGGGGATGTTGGCAGGGGAAATGGGGCGAGGTGCGTGGGAGTGGAGCCAGGCTGCAGGTGCCGGGGCCTCGACGGTAGCCCCACCCCACTCCCCGTTCAGACTCGCATCCTCCATGATCTCTGGGCCCCTCTTTCTAAAAACTTTTTCTCTCACAACTCGTGAGAGAATCTGTCTTCTGCACATCCACACCTGGGTCATACAAAAGCCAGCCGCCATAAAACAAATTCAGTTTATGATATACATTTGAAAGTCTTTGGGTATTCCAAAAAGTTCTTGCACCACTCATATTTTCTATTTCAATCAAGTTTTTTTTTTTAAATCTCATTAAAAAATTTACTTTTCATATTATGCTAAAAACATTCCCTCCTACAGCCAGACTGAGCAGCAATCAAACTGCATAATACATTTTTTCTAGCTATACTTCCTGACAGCTATAAATCTAAATATTGCTCCATATTTTTACTGGCAAAAACGAAGATAGTAGCATGTTATAATTGTTGCATAACTACAGGGATTAAAAGCACAGAAGTGTCCTTACTGAAAAGTATAAAGCAGAATCTCAGATGGGGAAAAAACATACAGCTAATTACCAAACAAGATTCAATCTTTGAAATGTAGAATATGGCTTTAGCTATAACAAACACCACTAAATTTAGCCAAAAATGTGTAGCATGTGATATGAGCACATCCGCTGAGATTAGAGATCTGCAGTGACTTCCAGTCTCCACTCCTGCTCATCAAGCGTGACAGCTATTTATCAGACAGAGAGAGAAGCTATGGGGAAGGGCACGGCACAGTTCACTTCTCGTTACCAGAATGAGGTCTCATTTCCGGAATGAACCCTAAGGTCAGAGGATGACAATGAGCAGCAGCATTTTAAAGGATTCAGCATGCTGCAGGTATGGCTGAGTGCGGCGTGAGCTGGCAGCACTGGACAGCACGGGAGGCCGCCTCAAAAGGGGAGCGGTGGGGGTCGGTTTCCCTGGCAACTGTGAGAGAGTGGTGGGAAAGTGGGGGGTGACGGCTTGGCCACACACTGACCTGCAGTGCACATCCTGAGAGAGAGAAAGAGAGAGAGAGCAAAGTGAACACTTACTCCTGAAGAGCCAGCCGTTAGCGGGAGAAAATGAGCCAGAGGGGGTGGCTGTAAGGGTACTGTTCAGAGGGCAGTGTTCACAGCAAAGAACACTGGACACAAGTGCTGTGTATTTCTGCATGGTACTTAAACTACAGTAGAATTACTACAACCCCAACAGCACAAGTGGGTTTTAAAATAATGTCAGCAACAAAGAGCAATGAAAACAAATTTCAAGTTAACACCTCTAAAGCGTCTGAATAGTGACAATTGTTCAACACATCATCCTTTACTGTTTAATCTGAAATAAATCACAAACTATGTTTGCAATGACCTACCAAAGGTGCAGATCAGCTTTCTGAAGAAAGCTGGAGGCGTTCGTTGATGCAGAAAACTGGCATGAGTCAACAGTACAATGGCCAACTGTGGGACTGCCCCAGGCTCATATATATCAAGCAAAAGTAGACAAGTTTCCCTGTGCAAAGTAAACTGACTATCATCAGTCTTTTTAAATACTCATGCCAATTGATTTGGCCATAAATTTGTGCCTGCTTAAACTGGTAAATAACCATTTTACCAGTTTAAGTTCTGGATTCCATTGTACTGTTGACTGGTAAACCGGTATATAACCATTTTACCTCCTGTGCTGCATGGTAGATCTGTATACAATCAGCACTGGGTGTATTAGCCATTTTATTTGATCCTTAAACAGGCATAACAACAGTGCTAGCGAAAACTCTCCCTCTTCAATCACAAGATGGCGAGCAAACATACAAATCTAATATTGCTCAGCTGCATTAATCAGCTAGAATATTATACTTTGCAGCTCATTTTGGGTGAACAGCAAATAGGCAAGGAAACCCTGACTGCTGAAATGCAAAGTAAAATAACGCATTTCAGCAAAGTTCCACACAGGTAAGGTGGGTGGGTCAGTGGATACCTTACCACCATGGACATTCCCATATCTGGGGCCCAATATTAGCAATTGAGATAGGAAATTTACATTTCTTACAGGAGTACTGTACATATATATTTAAATACTTAAAGCATTACATGGATGCAAATTTTTCACTTTTAATGCACTACATTTACATTGCACTGCCTAGTCATTAATGCATTGTTTTCACTATAAGCAGTGACAGGTGATTTTCAAAGGCTTTCAAACAGGCTAAAATGTCTTTTAAAAGCCAGTCTAAAACAACCCCCTGCTGCTATATAGGCTATGAGCCTTGGCTTCTTGCGGTCTGATTTGCTATCAGTGTTCTCCAGGAGGGAATGTGCAAGAGAGTCTGAAAGATAAAGCTAAATTAAAGGGAAGGTGGGAGCAGGGGGTTAAGTGCTAATGATGCAGGGTAAAGCCTTTGGGAGGGACAGGGAGGAACTTCAAAGCTTTCCCAGAGCTCTGGTGTCAACAAGAGGAGACAGAGACAGGGGCCTGAGGTGGCAGGCAGTGGAGGGGAGAGGAGGGAGAGGCAGAAAAGGGGCTTAAAAAGGAAGCAAGACAAGATGGTGAACAAAAGCTCAAGGAGAGAAGAGTATGGGGGCAGGAGGGGGTTAGAGGAATTGGGGTTGGTGGTAGTTGTGGGGGGTCACCTCTGGTGTGAAAGCAATGAGGTAACGCCAATAGAAAGGGCTGGGAGAGTTCCTGTGTCACAGACCCCTAAACTCCCACACCCGGCCCCAGTGAATTCCCCAGGGCCAGAGGCAGTCCCTTTCAGTCTCCTGTGACACAGTAATTATAAGTGTGGGAACTGAATCTGTCCCTCTTTCAGTGCCCCCTCGCTGCCGCCCCCCCTCGCCCCCTCCCAAACTCACCCGCTGCCCCAACCCCAGCCTGCTATCTCACAGCCCCCCATCTCGTAGTGCCGCGCTGATAATCATGGGAGCTGGGTCCCCCCCCACTGCCAGAGACTAACCCGCTATCTCACAGCACAGCGCTGTCTCTCCCTCTCTCCGTCAACCCCCTGTCTTCACCTACCCCCCCAACCCCACTCTATCTAAGCACTGATAACCATGGGAACTGCACTGTGGGAACCAACCACAAGTTCACAAAAATAGAAAGAATGAGAAGGGACAGCGGGAAGAAAAGAAGGGATTTCTCCAGGGGGATTTATCCAGACAGGCAGGTACGCGGATGTCCCTTCAGCTACAGCGACACCGCACATTCTTCACATCGGTGGAACCGAAATCTGAATTACAATGCTGCCAATCAGCCACCTGCCTAATATAACATGGCAGTGGGGAACGGTGTGCTGTCCATTGCCATTGAAAGCAGTTCATACTCCAGTACATAGGACACTTTCAGGACTTCTGTAGAACCTCTCATTAAAACACATCCAGGTAGCAGGTACCTACCTGTCCCAGGGTATGGTAAAAAACCTACAGATGCACCTGCTTTCCAGGTGAACACTAGGAGAGAGGAGATCCCAGCACCCCACCCAGTTAGTGACACAGCTACTTCCACGGACACCTACTTTCAGGTGTGCTGCACGTCCCCATTCTATCGTCTGCAAGAGTTAAAGAGCTGGCGTGCCGTTCCTGTGAGAAAAACGGTTTTCGGAAAAGACGTAAGTGCACATCTTTTATTTTTTAAACTCGGTTATTTTTCCATTCCATTTTTATCCCATGTCTCTCTCTGGTTTGGGCTCTCCCAGGCCTTTCCCAAGCCAAACTTTTGACCTCTTCATCCCAGTACCTCTGTTGTCACCCCCCCAAAAGTGTCCCATGGGGGTGTCTTGTTCCACCCTTCCCACCCCTGACTGCCCAACACTCCCAAAACAAACAGACTCCCGACCCTGATAGCATCACGCAGGCTGGAGGAAGTGCTGCCAGGCTGAGCTGACCTCCATTCCCAAGACCAGTGGAGTTAAACACTGCACGCACACACACTCATATGCACAGACACATGGCCTTAAATTACAGTAACGCATAACGCACAAGCTGTCTCACACACATACCACACAGACACTGATAAATCTATGTACAGTCACTTGGAAATACAAACACTACACTGGGGTCTGTCCACAAAGTCGTACACTAGGCTGGGTCTCTGCAAAGTCACACACTGCGCTGGGCCTCTATGCACTGCATAGTGCGCAATCACACACAATAATGGCTCCCTGCACAGTTATTTTAGTCATTTTAAACAGCTCTAGGCCTAGAAACACACTACACTGTGCCTCTACACAGTCACAAATCAAGCTCAGTCTCTACAGTCACACACTACAGTGGGTCTCCCAACACAGTTACATACTGCACTGGAATTCTAGGCACAGTTACACACTACACTTCTATTCCAAGAATTATGGTCATTTCAGCCGAATTCCCTTAAATGGCAATGAGGTATAAGTGAACATTTTGAGGGCCAATGGCAAACAACAGCAACAACTTTTCCAAAGACAATCTCTCAGTGGACCCCTGTATTTTGCTCTTTTCTGCCATTATTTTCACAGCATTTGGAACTGCTGTTCCTTTGTTCAGAATGTATTCTGCACCAAAAAAAGAACTTTTATACATGAAATATTTTCAGTGGATGGGCATTTTGAGGGCCAGTGGCAACCATTTACCCCCATTACTAAAAAATCCATCTCTCATAAACATCTCTCATACCACACTCTAAAGCTAAATTGTGTATTGTTTTGCATAATTAGTGTTTTTTTTTTGGGGACAGACCCATAATAAATATGTTATTCTGTACGCTCATCTTCTGACAAGAGTTGGAAGGAGTCGATTAAGGACTATGAATGAAGGATCTGTATGCCCTACCGCAGCGTGTTTTTCAGACAAGGTGGCCTGATGGTCAAAACCAAGACTATATTTTCACAAGCTGCCCAGACCATGTGATGACACACGTATTCATATTTTTGTCCTTCTTTCACCCACCAAAACAAAACCTCTTTTTCCTCTTCCTCTGTTATGTCTACAGAAACATATATAGTATGAGTAATGGTAATGGAAGAATTTCATTTGAGCCAGCTTGGCACAAACACTGGACCATATTGCCTGAGCGACTCAGGATATCTGATTTGCAATTTCAGTTGCACATCACTGTAAATTAAGCTGTCAGTTACCCCAAACCTAATTATAAAGGGATATATGAAAGGCCCCTAAGGCCACAAGAACATGAAGCTGTGGACTCCTGATGAGACAAGATTTGTCAAGATCACTTATGATATTAGTATAACATAGGACTGACATACATGACTGATTTTTACAATGACCTCATGGTTATCCTTTAATGATTCAATAGCAGAAAAAGCAAAGTACAGGGGGTAAGAAAAATAATGGGGACACCAAATGAAGTGCCAAAATCACTATATATGTAGTATACCAGAGTATAAATATATTTTTAATATTAATGCAAATACTAATTATTGGTATGTTTCTCTTTTAAAATGCATTTCAAAATCAGCTCTTTAATATGTGATTTTCTAAAGCTACATAAGAGATATAACAGATTTTGATTGATCGCATCAGTCACAGAAACTGAAAAATCAGGTACTTTTTCAGGGGAATGGTGTTGAAAAATCATGATGGCACAGAAAGAAAGAGGAACAGTGGTAGAAGATCAGACGGACACTGAAGATAGTTGCTAAAACCGCAATACAATAGTCCCAAAAATTACTACACAAAAATAACTGCTCATTGTGAGCTTCAGAAAGCTGGTATTTATGATTGGGATGCCACTCAGAAATGCCTTGTGACCAAGACCAATGCACAGCAATGAAAAATGTACCATAATGAGCATAAAACCTGACTTATATGCAGTGGCAAAATATGGAAATCTACATATGGAAAAATGTCTGATGGGAGAAAGCAAAATGTATCCTTTAACATACAATGCCTGTTTCCAACTGTTAAATATGCTGTTGTGGTGAGGAGGGTCATCTCGTGGGAGTCATTAAGTCTGATTATTACTCTGCATGGTAGAATTAGAACCAACGGGAACAAAGCCACTTTACACAACCAGATGCAACCTGTTGACACTTCCTAAAGATGTTCCCATATTTGAAGGCGCCCACGCCCTCAAACACGCTGCTAAATGGACTGAGGAGTGATTTCATGAACACTAGGAGGAAGTCAAACACCTGCCATAACCTCCTGAATCATCAGGTTCAAACATCATTGTACCTTTCTGGGAAATTCTGGAGCATACAGTGCAGAGTAGATTTCCAGATTTCCACTTCCTTCATTTATCTAAGAACTGGAGGCTTTCCTTCTGGAAGAATGGTCCAGCATTCAAATAGAATCAGCATTCTAAGCCGTCTACAGCCATTCTCAAAGGCAAATGGTGGCCCAAATCCTAATCAGTTAATACGTATTTATGTATTGTTTGGTGTCATTATTTTGTCTAAAATTTAATGGATTAGCTGTTCAATTGCATTATTAACTGTACTATTTCAGTTAGCTACAACTACTCTTTGATACTATCCATCCCATTTTGTATCCTTTTTCAAGAAAAAATAATGGAGTCAACCTCCAGATTTGATGAAGTGTATCAAAACTATAGCACCAGCTTCCAAGTGTGGAGCAATATATGTTTATTACTGGTACCCCAAATGTAGTTCACTTTGGCTTGGGGTTTCCTAAAGACTTTTAAGATATCTGCATTAGTAATTTTGGCAGACTGGCCTTGTTATCTTCTGTTTGATTCCATATACTCCATTACATAGACCATTTATGTGCTGATAATGTAAAATTCCTGCCATCTCATTTTTCAAATAGGTTGCAATGGGATTGCACAAAGGAAGTAAAACCCTGTCCACAAGTGACCTTAGGGGCAATATGGTACTTTAGTTGCTTCATTAGTACTACTTCATACACTGTAGATTTCAGTGCTTTTGTGTCAATGTCAGAGTGCCCCATGGTTCCCTCAGCCTATGCAGAGTGCAGTGGACCCCTCACACACCCCCTCCTAATCCCCCTTCCCAGCCCCCCTTCCCCCCTCCACCAGTTCCTACTCTGAAGAACATAAACAGCTCTGTCTGCCTGGGGCCTGTTCTCATGACATCACCACACTGCAGGAATGTTCTGTCAAATCCGTAAACCAGTTCCGAAAAAAGGAAGAGCTCTCTCTCTCTCTCTGCTCCTCACAGCCTTAATAGATTGTGCTGTAGACCAAATGAGACCACACAAAACGCTGTGAAAGCGGAGAAGAGCTGAAGGAGGACAGCAAGACAGACAACCATCATCACTGGTGGCTCGGTCACTGCTTTGGTACATCAGTTGATGCAACGCAACAGAGATGGTGTGAAAGTGAGAGACAGAGAGAGAGAGAGAGAGAGCGAGCAAGACACAGGGTGAGAGAAACAGCCAGAGGGGTGGGGGTGGGGAGTGGGGGGGTGGCAGGGGAAATTGCGCACTGGTTCATTGTATTGGTGTTTGGAGGAAAAGCTCCATTGAGGGTCTCTCTCTCTCTCCCTCTCTCTCACTGGCTGTCAGAGAGCAGAGGCAGGAAGCAGCTTGGCCTCTAGACAATGGGCCACATCAAACAGCACTGCCCTCACAGTCTCACCGGCTCACACACACCAATTCCAGCCAGCCAATCAAAACACACCGAACAGCGCACAAACAACAGAGCAAGACAAACAGGACATTCCTGCTCCCGGCTGCTCTGGATTCCTCACCATAGCTAATCGGAATCAGAAAGTGGGAGCGCCCAGGGGGGCGGGAGGTGGGCCTGGGGGGGGGGGTTACAGGAAGTCAGGCAAGTTTATTAACTCCTGAAATGAACCAGGTCCTTTAATGAAGTGTCCTGAAGCATGGAACCCACAATCAGTTGACACTGTAAAACAGGACACTGAAGTATGGCCTTTTCCTCATTGGTAAACTTGCACCAGTTGATGGAACACAGAACAGTTTTACTACACTGCTGGACTGAAATCAGAGAGAGAAAAATGTAACATGTAATGAGACAGTTCTCAGATTCAGTCCTTCACAGAGTTGAAACCATGCCAGTGTGTTAAAAAATGTTTTCCCCTCAAATTCTCACAGTGTCCACAGCTAGTCAGTAGTTATCAATGTTAATACTGCAGCTTACACAGAGGCCCTCTGCAGATAGGCCATTACTCAAGCAGACTTGGAGAGACTTTCAGACACTGGTGGGAAACAAGTCAAATATGGTGCATGACCTCAGGTTACCAAAATGAAAAAAAAAGCCTTAAAGCTATACTTCTCCTCATGAAGAAACAATGCGCCTGAGCAGTATTTGAAATCACTGAACCTCTACACATGCACACTCGTACATCACCGGGTCTCTGTCAGTCAGCTCTACTCTGCACCTCTTCAATCTCTGCCTTGTCAAGTCTCGAGCATCGGGCCCGGGTCACCCCTGCTGCCGTGTAAATGGCAAAGACGGAGCCTCCCACCACACACAGTGGGAAATATTTGGGATTGTTTCCCTTGGAATGCTTTGGCGTGTCTGAGGAATGTCTACTCTGTTGCCTCCTCCCTCTCTAACCCTCATCTCCCATGAAATGGAGCACCGTGACAATAGTGAAGTTTGTGGCTTATTTTTTTTATTGCTTTTCTGCCCCGATTTTTAGTGTTGGAAGTGCATTTTAAAGATTGCTTGTATTTTACTGCTTGCCTACAATCTCATTTTTACAACCTATACAGATTCTAACATACTCATAGCCATTATCTCCCTTTCACATACACACACCCTCACTGAAGTGTAACCTCAAACTAGTCTCTCATCCTTTCAAATTCTTTCCTTTTTTCTAGGTTGGTAGTCTCCTTTGTAGATCAAAGCTCAGCCTTCCCCCCTCCTTTGTATCCATCCTGTCCTCACACTCTCCCTTCCCTCCACCCTCTCTCACACCACTGCTGTTCCTGCCGTTCTCCTGTTGTTCCCCTCTTTTCTTGGTCATAGGCGCAGGTCACCTTTGGTTTGGGCAACACGTCAGGTCCTTTTCCTGTATCCCTCCAATAAAAACCATGCTGTGTGAAAGGACTGCAGACTTCAGCACACATCAAAAGACCCCAGATAAGGTGTTCAATTTAAGTAGTGATTCTTTTGTAGTATTCTGGAAAAGCTCAGTGAAAGGTAAACTAAGGACTATGCCTTTGTTAGATCAACTGATTTGGTTCCTGGAAGTTGTTCCATACAAGATTTGCTGTGATTTCAGACTTTCCCAGATAAAATTTCACTTGTGTCCACTGGATCAAAAGACGTTTCAGCATCACCTAATCTTTCCTGTTTAATGCATTCCTTCTTTAGAATCAACCTAAGATTACCCCTATGAGGAAAAGTCTTTTAAAGCTTCCCCTTATGAAATACTTCTAGGTTGTGAACAGACAGAGTTTTAGCAGAATGGATACAGAGTACTAAGAAATCTTACACTGAATACTATGGCATAAAAGAGAAATGCAGATTGGTAGAGAGAGAGATGGAGGGACAAACAGATTTTGTCAGGATGCATGGTTAGGAGCTGAAGGGTTAATTATTGTCGATCTCTATCAATGGGCCACACAGGGGGTTTGGGGGACAGGAGTTCAGGAATGCCACACTGTCTCCCTGTGAGAGTGCTTAAAAAGAGAGGGAAGGGGGAAGGGGGGGCCTGAGACTGGTCAAGCCACCCATCCTCTGATAATCAAAGGACTTTACAATCGGACAACAAAAGGGTTAACTTCGCCTGGGTGGGCTTTTGACAATTGAGCCCTGGGCAGCCCATACCCCCCTCCCCACCTTGCATTCCTGCTCTCACCCTCACCTTCACTGGTGTCCCTGTCCTTTACCCCCGCCCAATCCCTATGAATACAGACCACGGAACACAGCAGCATGACACCATGAATGATGGTCCACATCTATTGTTCCCATTAACTATGCGCAGCAACACACTGGCCAGAATGCACTGGCGGTCAGGGATAGGTAATGATGGTCATTTGAATATCCTTTTGACTTTTTTTTTTGTCAAAGCTATCATTCCTTGCGACACATGGATGTGCATTTATGGATTAATGCTGACTGTTTAAAAGTATTATTTTTTTATTTTTAGAAAATGTTTACTTGCTTTAAAACAATTAATTTAAAACAATACAATTTGATCATTAATATTAATTGTAGACCATCAGATATGAAACTGGCCTCTTATTGCGTTTAAAATATGCTTTTCCATTCTTACTGATATGAAATTAAAGGTATTCAATGACAAAGTTTTGACCTCCAGTGGGGGCATAAGAAAAAGACAATTATAATAAAGTATATATTGTGAATCACAAGCGGGTCTGAATCATGTATCTGTAATTACTACATTTTAAGTAATAATGTAAAAACCTTTAATGAGCAGAGGCTGTTCATGTTATATTTTCAATGTATGCAGCTAGGTATGTACACAGGACATGCAGATTACTGGGATAGGAAGAAGTCGTAAAGGTGTAAGAGTCAACATGTACTATATATATAACTATATCACATTCTTATTGTGGGTCCCAGCTACATTAACCATCCTGAGTTTTTCAAGCGTTTCCTTGGTTTGGCAAAGTTGAGTGTTTGGATTCCTGTATTCTCTGCTAGACTCAGGTGTACCGGTGGGAAATGGAAACACATGATGGCTGATGAGCAGCTGGCTTTGGTCTACAGGAAGCGCAGTTGTACAGAGAAGATGTGGTTGTGTGTAATCTCACCCGATTCCCAGCAGCATCACCCTCCTGTTTATGTTCGATGCGACAGATTCTATTGTTCCACTGAATGTCACTTCAAACATGATTCAGGAGGAACACAGTTCCAGCATTGCATCTTCTAAACATTTCCTTCCCAGCTGCTGTTCTCCATTTTGGAAATGTGAAAGCAGAACATCATGTTCTAAAAATCAGACTGACTGGGGTTTTGTGCAAATCTGCTTCTGTCCAGTGTACTGGGATGGCATAAGTGCCTCCAAGTTTCGAGCTGATCTCATGTAAGGCAGACATCAGTGTATGCAAGAGTGGGTCAGACCTGGCAGCGACTGAAGATGTCATCAGGAGTGAGCTGGATGTTGAAGTACTGCAGCACTTGCACAGCCTGGTCCCGGGCCCTCTGAGAGCAGTCCAGGGCCAGGCAGCGGCCCTCGCCGACCTGCGACTTCAGCTGGGGACGCAAACAACAGATGCACCAGTCACTGGGGTCCTCACACATACATCTATGTCTGGTAATGGTGACCACACAAACACTGTCTTGGGGGATGACCACACACAGGCACAAACAAACACAGGCAGTCTGGTGCAGACACACAGACGCAAAAAAACACATGCGAAAGCACACATGCACAAACATGCACATATGCATGTGCAAACAAACACACACACACACACACATTCTTACTGTCTGATAAGGCTGCCCAGAGGTGAGAATGATTCGTCCTTCTTCTCTGGCCAGCTAAAGGAGAGAACGGACAGACCGTTACCTTCATCTTCCATAAAGCACAAATCCTTTCATATCCCCATGTGAATACTTTCCATGATCCTAACCCAGGCAGTTACACTAGCAGGATGCAACCCTAGTTAACACTGTTTTGTACACACATTTTATACCAAGTGGCAACCTCACACAGGAGTAGCAGTAGCACTGCACATACATTTTCTACCCTGGGGTAGAATACTACAATATGTCAGTTATGGCAGTTTAAGTTTAAACTGACTCAAAAGAAGAACTTAATCTCAAGTACTTTACTGTGGGGCCCAGGCACTCAGTACCTAAACCCTACTGATTTTGTACTGATTATTTTTTTTACCTCAAATAACTTCAAGATGGCATACCCATGGGTTACTAAACTTTGTCAGGGTTGTTTTGATGGCTTACCTCTTCCTTTAGTTTAAATATGGTGCTGATTAAGCACATGGTGGCGCTATGGTGCACCAGTCAACATGTAGACCATTAAAAGATCAGACCCCATGCCTGTTTCAGGTAAATGATGAGGCAAACTTATTTTTATCGTGTGGCTTTTCACAAAAAAGTGTATGAGTCTAAAACAGTTTTACATTAAGTGATGAAACTTGGCATTTACACCGACAGCTGTTAAGACTGCAGTCATGGAACATTCACTGAGGCAAAACATATGGTGGCTCTACAGAAAAAAAAATCAAGAATTAAAGAAAAATCACTGTTCCTTTGCAGGAATTTCAAATTTGTTACACTTACATACCCATTATTAGATACATGTACATATACTGTACTGAGTTCTGTCATTTTGAACTGGGCAGTCATTTTTTAACATTATAACTGTTGCTTTTCTCAGTTCTAACCTAAGCAAATGATTGATGCAGGACGACTCACAGTGGCATTGTACATCAGTAAAAATGTGACAGTCCCACTTTGTTGCACTACGAGACTTAAAACCTACATCACCAGATCCCACACTAGACCACCCTCAAGGACTCATATAGACTACCATATTGGATTTCCTGCCATTTAAAAATGTTATGTAATCCTTGAAAATATATTGCTTAAATTTAAGCACTTAAAATGCTGTTTCTAAAAACCAGACTATACAAAATTTGGTATGCACCATTTATAGACCTACCTCCATAATAATATTTAAGCATGTCTTATTTTGAAATTTCAAAACATTACATATAGGTAAAACTGCTGAGAGCAAATATTTCAAGCAAGAGTCAATCATGCTAATCTTAAGCACTGAGATGCTAGATCCACACGTCCAGCAAACTTCCTGCCACAGTGCATGCCCAAGAACCTCCAGCCATGACCGTGACTAGTGTGGACACAAAGGCTAGGGACAGAGGTGTGCGTTTGGACTGCAGGTTGAAGAAATGGATCATGAGGCCTTGGTGTGAAGCACACTCACTTGGGCGGCGACTTTGTGGTCATCGTTGTTTTCCAGCAGCAGTACGTCCACGCCGAGGCTGCGCAGGTAGCGCCCGAGGCCCTGCAGCATGTTGTCACACACCACACGGAGCTGCTGCGGCTTCATGGCCACGCCCTGGCTCGTTGCGCCTGGTTGGACATGGCTCTTTTGGCTGAGGGCATCTGAGGGCACCTGACATGAGGAACATAACACAAACTGATTACCAGTCCCAAGCAGGTGAAATTCATCAGAGCTCGTCTTTGGGTCACCCAAACCACCTTTTTATTTTGCAAGTTATGATAATCACACATAGCTGGAAGAGGCTATGTGAGAGACATGCATACAGCAGAGTTTAAGCCTCACATTGACAGAACAATAAAACATGTTTATTTAAATGCAAGTGTGAGATGTTCTGAGATTGAAATCCACAACGTCCTAAGAGACAATGTCTTCCACTAGAATGTTGGTCAACTGAAACACATCTTCATGTTTTCGCTGAAAGCAGTCATCACACAACATTGCATGGAACAATGACTGAGTAAGCAGCACTATGATAATCAAATGGACACATAGAATGAATGACCAATTAATTAATTTTTTTAATTTTATGAAATTACATCACAGACTTATAGTCATGTATTACCAAATCGAGCTGAACTGTTTAGCAACCTTATCTGTGACATGATTCTCCAATTCATGTGATGAATTGGAAGAGTTATGCCCTTGGATTGTCTACACTGCAGATACAACACCAGTAACATACTGTCTTCAGAGGACAATGAAGTTGGCATAAACTTGGTTTGTGCATCCACATGCACCTGGATGACTAATACTGGGCGCTTGACAGCGATGAGACTAGCAAACTTAATTGACCTAACCCCCACCTCTTCCTGGTCTCGGTTACAGGGCTCACGGCTGCTTCCCAAATAAGTGTATTCTGCCTGAGCCACCCAGAGGCTCAAAGAGCCATGTTTTTTAAAATTTCTGCCTCAATCCATTCATTGAAAAAAAATAGGCTTACATGAACAAAATGTTTAATGTTTAGTGTGACCCTTCTAAATCTGATTATGTGTATAATCTTGGGAAACCCTGTACCTGCAAACAAAACAATAATGTGGATGCAGGTGCATGCTCATCATTTAACCGTTTAGTTTGGAAAAATTTGTGAATGAAACATGCCTGAAATGATAAAAAGGAGCCAGCTTATCCAACTGCAAAATCCCTGCCTGAGGGGACAGAGGGGGTTTTTGAGTACACACACCCACAGCCAGAGCTATTAGCCATAAAAACGCTTGGAATGTTGCACATTTTCCCCCATTCATCACGTTTCAGAAGAATAAAAATGTGCTCAATATTTAGAGTGATATTGAAAGGGGCTTTATTCACTAACCCCTCGACACCTCGCTTGCTTCCCTTTCTCCTTTTCCCGGTCCTTTTTGGACTTTTTCTCCTCCTTGTTGTTCCCTGCCTGGCTGGACGGTATGCTGTGGAGGTCCACTGGGAGATGAAAGCGTGTGGGGTCCTGGGAGAGGGTGAGGTAGACCTCCAGCAGACAGTATGCGTCAATGGCTGGGGGGAGAGGGACAGAAATGGTGTGATACTAACACAAAGAGAATAAGAGAGACAGAAAGTGCTGCACTGCAATACAAACCTTAAGCAATGCTTTAACATGGTCCCATTGAAATTTCATTCAACGCTTTCATATATTAGACATGACTAAAGAAGACTAGCAATTCATCAATCAGTGACAAGACCATAGGGCTTAATTTAATCCATCTAACAGTTTGTACTATAAACAAGGGAAGTGAGATAAGTAGAAAGAAAGCCCTGAAGTACAACTTCCCAACTGCAAGACTTGTGAGATGTGCCAGCCCCAGCTGGATTTGAGAAGCCCAATGTGAATATGACTCACACTATGCTCACTTGTGATTTTAAGAATATGTGAGCATTACAGTTACATTACACGTACACAAAAAACTGCCATTGCAAAACAGGTGTCTGATTATATGTATGGCTGCTGGAATTTGAAAAAGTTATAAACAGATCATTATCTCATTGCCTTCTTGAAGTGAACAATCATTACACAGTTGTTTGAACCTATTCCAAGTTCCATGAAAAAATGCACTGCTTCACTTGAGTTGGAATGACAACTCATTCAACCTGCATTCTACCATGTTCCCTCCACAGACAGGCCAGAGGGAGTCATTTGTCTTTCAGTCCTTGACGTGAAAGAGATTCAGGCGATAAGGCTCTCGGTTGCTTGCAATTCCTGACCTCACAGGCTGTGCGTGCGTATGTGCGTGAGCTTTGGAGTTTATTTCAGCAGCTAACAATCATTGGCACTACTTTTTAAAAAGGCATAAACAATACAATTTTAAAAACTCTTACACTTCAAAATAAATACATTGTGAGCTGCTTCCATTCTACACACTGCAGCTTGTAGTAAAGATTAGTCTGCAATTCACATCCAAGAGTATACTTAAATAGGATAATAAGACTAACCATATTAATCTTGAGAGTTGTTGAGAGTATTTCATGTGTATGCACTACAAGATATATAAATTACATTCTACCGTATCGTATTGCTCTTCCTATGTTTCACAGAAAACAATGGCCATGGGTGATGAGGACAGATGGCCAAAGCATACTGAGGGATGACATACAGTGCTTCGGGTGTCCTTCCCATTAAGCCATCATTCATTATTTTGTTCTGAGCCCCTGGCTAACCTAAGCTGCTGGGAGACATGTGCAGACACACTGAAATAGAGATGCTGAGAGAGCTCTCATGGCTGCGGACCTGCGTAGCGAAGCTGACTGTTCCTCAGCGGTCGCCTCTCCCAGTTGGAGAGCTGCTCCATCTTGTCCAGGGGCTTCCCCAGAACCTGCTGCACCAGGAGGCTAAGCCCTTTCTCTGCCGTGCCTTCGCCCACCTCCACTGACCGTGGCCCTCTGCCTCCTCCGCCTCTGCAATTCCGCTGCATCTGTACAGAAAGGAAAGAGAATTTCATAACCGTACAACCCTGTATAGTTTGTGTTGATGTATCTCAGGGGGAACACAACCAAATGTCCAACAAAATGCATATGAAGAAAATATAGCCATACAAATTACTTACTATAACCATACAAAATACATAAAATGAACCGAATTGGTGTGGGTTGTTCATGTCCTCTTTTTCCCCACTTCAAAAGAATTGTGAAAAGATCACTGACAAAAACCTGGCTGTGACATTCTTGCAGAAACAATAACAAACATGAAAAATATGTCCTGGTGTTGGAACAAGCTTCAGAAAAAAAGCTAAACTTTAATGTGTGTTCTTAAAAAATTTGTCCAAATCGTATGAACTGAGACAGGCTCTTGTTTTAACAGACATGCTGGTGACCAACACTTTATAATGATCTGCAAATCATGATAAAGTTAATCTGCTCTTTAAATTGTTATCGTTTTGTACTGCACTGCATTGTTGTGTATTTTATACTCTGTGTTTCTTCATTCTGCCTCCTCCTTATTGGCCCTCAGCTATCCTGACTTCTGGACCAACTGGACTCACCCAGATAAATAAAGGATAATTTATTATTTTATAAAATAAATAAAAATGAATTAAAAATGAGGTCCCAGAAGACCTATTTACACATCATCTGTTGTATTTCACCCATGTTTTCGGTCTTCTTGCCCTGACACGAGTCATAAGACATCCACACCTCATTCATCATTCAGTTGAGATTGGCCTGGGGGCAGTTGGCTGTACCTGCTGGTGAACATTGAGTAAATCCAGTACCCCGTCCACTTTCAGCGGCTCGTCTGTGAACTGTGGCCAAGTGGCCAACAGGCTCTTTAGGTCACCTGACATTCCATAGCCTGAAAAGACAGTCCGACAGACATATTCAAACTGATGCTTCTGGGGGCAAGGGAGGGAAGGTAAGTCAAGAACAGAGGGTTGTTCCTTGAGAGGCTGATCCACGCACCCAGTTTAAGGACTTTTGGGTCTGAGAAGAATGTTCGGATGAACTCTACTGTGTGCTCATGCTCAGAGAATGTGGTCTCACGCAGGTCGATCAGGAACACCTCCTCTCGTACCGCAAGCTGAATCAGGGCTACGCGCTGCCGAGGAACAGCACCAAAACCTGCTAACCACTCCATGTCCACACCCACTCGCGACCCAGGCTGAGTATGTGCATGGGGTGGGGGATGGGAGAGAAGCGACAAGACAAGTCATTGACCAATCCGACTGGAAAAAGATAAACATACCCGGGCACCTATTAACATCCATACAGATGACTGTACCTTCAACACCACTTGTCTACACAGCTCCAGCCCTTCTAGCGTGTGGAGGAAATGGACCTTGTCCTTGGCAATAGGAAGCTGGTAGTACTGTTGTTGGTGGGCTGGGGGTGGCTCCCAGGGGTCTGCTGAGGGAGCATGACCCTCAAACTCACCTCTGTTGGTGAAGGAGGCAAAGAATCACTTCAGTCACTGGACAACCTTACTATGGAAGGAGATGCTATGAGAGGACACATGTGATGAATGCAACATGTATGGTGAAATTTCCACTCAGTTAGGAAATGGGGTAAAGAGGGATGGAGCAAAATTGTAAATCCTTCACCCAGTGACCAATTATCAAACTTCTATTCCCAAGCTTGGTTCTGGACACTCTGTGTATATTTGTTTTCATTTAAAACAAATCACTCAATTAACCGGGTTTGACTAACCTGTTGCTTGAATGCTTGTCTAGACATTTCTAGACACTTAAATGCCTTGCAAAAGATGTATTGATGGATATGTTTGTGCCTGCAAAATATATTATTAGACAGATGTGTGTGTGAACACACAAGGAAGGATACCAGGAAACATGCACAATGTGACTTAACTTAATAAAGTTCACTGCATTTGTCTTCTAGCAGCAGAGCAACTTCTCTTACATTTCAAGTTTTACTAACTCATAAATCTAAATGTTACATTCTGCCATTTACACCAGAATGTCAGTATATACACATGGAGGTCTTTCAGAACAATGAAATGTTCTTAACTCTGAAAGTGATGTCAGAATACACCAAAGAAAATAATTTTAATCATTACATGTCTTGGAATCATTACTTATGCAATTGTGTCCTTATTTTTAAACAGTTACTTCTCACTGAACAACTAGCAGATAGCCTCTGACCAGACAGCTATCTACATTAATTAATTCTTGTAGCAAACAAGACAGCTGCTTTCCTTTCTTCTTTATAATTATATCATTTTTCCATCTAGTTGACATTTTATCCATCCATTAGATTAGCTAAAGTTTGGCTAAAGAATTACTAATAAAATCCACATCTATTTTATTGATTATCTAAAAAGTAATAAAGTCTGCAGAATCTACAGTATAGACTCCTAAAAATGGTGAAAGGCTATACTAAAGGTGAAAGGTACCACATACATATGTGCAATTTATTTAATTACACTTTAAGTAGCAATATCAAGAAAAGTTTGTCTCTGTGTGAGCACATGCATGCGTGTAGGTGCATACACGTATTTGAATGAGCGAAGGACTGAATGAGTGAGAATGAGGCACCGTCAGTGTTGGAGGTATGCATTCAGACCAGTGAAGTCAATATTGGTGCTTGGGCTGGAGAGAGCAGGGTTGCCATTTGCTACAGGTTTACAGCCTAATTATGGGTGTGCTTAACAAGAGGTACTTCAGACACAAAAGTGTGCATGTGTGATGGTGAGAATAAACAAGCAGCGGGGAAGGAATGCACTAAGACACAGACAGTGAGGACACAGACAGAGGGGTAAACATATGGAGAGACGTGCTTACGGTTTTGAGGGTGGTAGATTCTGCTGTGTGTCCCACACTCCCATGGGAAGGCGTTCCCTTGGGACCCTGTAGTGCATTGACCACTGAGCAGCACTGTGAAGTCCACTGTACCTCACTAAAAGCTCCACCAAATAAACCTGCAGCTCTGGGCTCCCTGCAACTGTGGCCTACAAACACAGAGAAAAAAATTCTCAGCAGGCGTGCTATCCTCCAAGTTACATTTTGGGCATACCTTACTATATAGCACACGTTTGACTACACAGTCTCAGTTCTTATAATCATTAACTTCGTTTCACTCTGACCTCATATAGACACACAGAATTCAAATACAGCTTTTCAAAACTTCATGGTATGACCTCATATATTGTTTATTTTTTATGTTTATTTCCTGTTTCTTCATTTGTCTTCTTTCTTTGGCTCCTCCACCTCAATTTTTGTGCTTTATGACATCATCAAAAACAATGCTGTCCTTACTTTTTCCCACAGGTCTATAACTACTTCAAGTAATTCCAGCTTTAACAAATCATTATTGTTTCTGGAGCCAGCAACAATCAATTTCAAAAACATCTAATCATTGTTTACTAAATTGTAAAACAGGAGACCACTCTAATGTATTATTTGGTCACCAAGATAGCAACCATGATACAAGATACAAGATAAGTTGGAAAATGCCAGAATTGCTCTGAATTGTACTAAGAGTGAAACAACATTGTTGTAGCTAGCGAGAAAGTCTCTTAATCGATACAACTAACAAACTAGCTACATGGTGTTTCATTAAAACAACCAGTTGGTAGCCCCTATAAGTTCACTTAAAAGGTCTGAAGCGTAGCTACCATGCTAGCTGGCTAGCCAGTTACACATCTTTTTAAAGTTTAACCGATCATTTATTCTATATATTTGAGTATATAGTTATGCTTCAGATGTTTAATCTCAAGGACAACTGTACAGCTGTTGACTAAACCATAACAATGAGCCTGACAGCACTGTCCCCATTGTGATATAAATCTGCCCAACTTAGGGGGAGTTTGCTAATAACCAAACACTCACCTACTACCTCTGACTAATTGTGAGCTCATGTAGGCGGGACTCTAATTTTAAGTGGCTGTTTAGCACTGGAAAATTTTCTGGTGGTTCTTTTGTATAGAAATTAGAAAATGTTTCTGTGCCATCCAACTCCACAATTCATGTTTTTAAGACACCAGAACTGAGTGTCTGAAGTTGAACTTACCAAGATACCCATCCACAGCTAACAGCTAGAGATCCATATCCATGGAGAGTAACTTTAGTTACTTATCAACCACATGTAGAACTCAACACCCAGTTTGATTCACAGAGCCAAATTATTTAACCAAATGTAGGGAAACATGGGCACCACTGAATAATGCATAATATTATTTTATAGAATAACTGAATTTTAGAGTTATGGCTCCTGTTCATTTTCATTGAGTCATATTGGTGAAGATTGTAGCTGTAACATGCTAATAGTTTAATATGAGTAATTATCGTGTGTTTTTACAGACTTTTATGATTTTTTTCATGTGTAGAGAACATGTGAGCGCAAAAGCAAACAAAGATACACTTACAATAAGTCTACTGCTACAGAAAATAAACAAACATCATAATCTGGTAATTAATTAATGATAATATCATTTATCATTTACATCAATGATGCGGCAGAGAATGTGCACACAGGCATGTCACCCATTTCAAAGGGGACAAAGGAAAGAGTTCCCTGGATAACAGTAATTCTACCTAACATTCCAGCTGCCTGTACATCACACTGGGATCCTCCTCCTACCTGAATGTGGTCGCTCCAGTTCTCCTCAGACATGCCCTTCTGAAAGAGACAGAGGCACAGCGTCTGACCATGCAGAACGGGGACTGACAAAGAGAAATGCGAAAGAGGGAGCACGAAAATTAGGCTAGCTGACAGAAGCCCTTCAACTCACCTCCACAAACCTCTTGTACATGAGGAACTTCAGAGAGTCCAGCTTCCTCTTTGTGACAGAATTGGGACACAGGGCTGAAACACAAAGAAGAGGATTGACAAGAGGAGGACATGGTTTTCACATTTAGCCTCAAGTTTCACCACAAACTGTGATTTTGATGACACATTCCAAACAAGACTGTGACAGGTACTATTTCTTCTCTCACACACACACACACACACACACACACACACACACACACACACACACACACACACACACACACACACACACACACACACACACACACACCTGGGTCAATGTTGAAGTGCTCCATTAGCCTGAACACCTGTTTGCTGAGCATCTTGGGATGAATGCGCTCGGTTTGGTGCTGGGAAAGAGACAAACCTGGGAACTTTCTGAAAGATAAACAAATGGGCAGCACACAGAACACCTGTTTCAGAAACACACATAGACACCAGTCCTACAAAGGCACAAAATGTCACATAATTTCAAGCAATGACTCACTGCTACATATTTCAAATTACTGGACACTTATGGATATAATGACTGACCAGAGGTCTGGGTGATGAATTTACTCAAGTGAAATAGTTCTGGCAAGTTCACTTTGGCCTAACAGTGGTTCCACATTCCATTCTTGGGTGGGACGTAATGTGACATCTAAGTCCCAATTCTCATCTTAGATTTAGATTTTGGACACAGTGGGGAAACGATGGGGCTTCAGGTAAGTATGAATGTATGTCTGTATGTTTTAGCACCATCCAAAGGCCCATGGCCCAAGAGGAAATGGAGGTTCTGAACCAGACCAAATTAAAGATTAGTGCGAGCCCTCTGTCACCTCTGCAGCTGAACCACGCTGAAGTTTGGGGAACACCATGCATCCAAAAGCTTGACTAGGCCCTCCTCCAGATGACTATGGCCCTTCACATATGATTCAGCCAGTGGCATTTTATCCTGTAGAATTAGGGGCACACAAATCTGCAAGCAAACAGGAAGCACTGTCAACACACCTCCACAAACACCTGTGATACAAGTCTGTGAATATCTAAGCAATTATGTGCACTGAGGTTTGATGACCATGAAACCCTTACCTGCTCCATGTCCAGCTCTGACTGCAGCTTCAATTTCATGCTCAACAGCGCCGCCTACAAGAAATATCATGATCCAACAATCTAAGGCAAGAATGGAAAAGGTACACTTGTACCACGGTTCATTTGCAATTTTGACTTAATGGTGACTGACAATATCTCAAAACATTATAAAATGACAGTTAAAATGTTTGTTTTTCCTTGCTGCTTATCTTGCATCCTCTCAAATTTACGCTAATGTGAATCTGATAGTAGTAATGACTCTCTTCTTCCCAGTTTCTTTTCATTCCATTTTCTCTCGTTGGGTGTACATTTCTATGTCCCATCGTCCATTCTAATTGTACTGTGCTTTCACATCACCAGCAGTCCACCTGCCAAAGAGGCACATATACACCAGTGCTCTAAGCAATGCTGGCTGACCTAAGCCCATTCTACCCAGGCAGGAGAGAGAACACCACTCACTGCAGCCAATGACCTTGTTATGATGTTAACCATAATCAGGAGACTACTCTCTCCTCATTCTTAACTTCACTATTTTGCACTCACCTCCTTGTAGATCCCTGAGTTAAGCAATTTGCCTACATGGCCCAACAGAAGGCCCTGATCCAGGGAGTGCAGCTGGTAGATGTCCAGAAGAGGTTCTATGTAGCTGGGCTGGGCCTCTGACAGAAGGCTCAGGGCACGGATCTGTAGGCTGCGCACTCGTTCTGAGGGTTCACCCTCCAGGCTAGCCTGGGGGTTACTCTCTCTCCAGCGCAAGAACTCCATGAGGACACAGTGTCCCAGAGAGGCAGCCTTTCCCTTAAGTGTCCCAGGACATCCCTCCAGCAAAAACAGCAGGCCTCCGAGCGGATCCTGCAGATCAGAGAAGCCCCTGCGCGCTTCCACACGCACCTAAGGGAAGCAAGTCCAGGAAGAATTCGCTGTGAATCGTCTATTTGTATGCAGACAAATATACACACTGTTTATGTGCACTTGCCTGTAAAGAAACACAAGTTCTCTGAATTCCTTGCTCTCTTCATTTGCCATAAATCTCACCTCTGCAAGCTCTCTCTTGGTCCATAGCTCATGGAGGCACAGCAGCAAATCCGCACCTGGGGTACAGTGTAATGTAGGTATTATGCAGTAACTTTCAAATTCCTCATCAGGTCTTTCAATTATACACAATCCAACTTCCTTTTTTCACTATACATTTACATTATCATACACATTCTCACGCACGATAAACACTGTACATTTCTCACACTACACCACATGCTGATATGCTGATACCCAGCACTTTTATCTCACTATTACTGTGGTAACTCCTGAACCAAAGCCATTAACACTTCCGCCTTTGAATCAGTGTGAAACTCACATGGTGGTATTTTGTTTTTCTATGAGTGTGCAGGAGAGCCAAAGAATTGTGTGGGCATTACCAGCACATAGAGAGTTCTCAGGGTGAGCCAACGAGACTGTGAGAAAGAGTACAGTGCAAAGAGAGGTGTTAAAAATTGGGGAGAGCACTTTGCCAAGCGTAGCAACTTAGATCTGAGGTAGACACTCAGACCCCTAGAAGATGCTGCAAATTGGGAAGAAGGAGAGGGTGGTGGGAGAATTTGGGGACAAAAGGGAAACGATGGGAGAGATAGATAAACATCTCCTCTAGCAGTCCCTCAAGCTCCAGCTCCTCACGCTGTGTGGGCTGTGTGGACCGCACCCCCAACCCCCACCCCTCCCTCACAGGCTCAGTTTTCCTGTTCCCCTCCCCCTACCGGTCTGTGTTTGTCTTGGATTTCCCCAGGAAAAGCCAACACGGTGGTCATGGTGTAAAAATCCAACCTTCCTGACAGACAGCCTGGGAAAGGAGACTGAAGGCCCCTTATCCTTGCGCTTAACCCTCCATGCCACAAGACTACACAACTTTGCACCGTATGTTTCTACTACCCTCCTCTCTGATCTACTCTGTGAAGAGGGTAGTGAGGGAGAGAGGGAGGGAGGAGGACAAGGGGGGAGGGGAGGAGGAATTTGGAATATGTTAGAGTTCGGTACTAAAAAGAGCGCCCTGAGCGTGAGACAGGTAAACAGAGACTTGGTGTAAGGGCTCTTTGAGAGCCACTGAGGGTGAGAGTATATTAGCTACCGGATTTTAGGGTGGATGTTATGCACTATCCCAGTAAAAGCCAAACTGTACTTTATTCCTCGTTAGCTAGAGTTTAGGGCTAGGCATTTGGAATTGGTAGATAAGGTCTTTATAAGCTCCATTTTGAAAATAAAAGTGGTAGCAGGGAGGTCATTGGCAAAAGTTCAACATCACAGTTTAACATAGTTCTCTGCTTTTTTGCACTTTTTGTTTCTCCTTGTCTGCTGCCAAACTGACACACAGTCTAGTTTAACATATTCCACATGTAGACTCTTCAATTCAAGTCCTGAATCTTTCCACTTACCTCACTCACATACCATAAAACCAGTCTTTGAAATTATGCCCCCTCTGTTTCCCCCTCTTGTCCAACCACAAGTTTAACAAAGATGGACATAGTCTATAAAAACTCTATCACCAACAATGAAAACCTGCACTTATATGTACTACCAGTGGTTCTGTAATAGAAAGCCTGACCATGTGTCTGAGGTGGGTTGGGGTTCAGGCCTAACTTACCTTCGGGCTGGGAAGAGTTACTCATTCTTCTCCAGGTACTTGCAGCCTATAGCTCTCTTGCCCTGATGGAGAAACACGTTCCATTTAGCATATAATGTACATAGGTTTCTGTGATGCTGCAAATTGAATACAGCTTTAAATAATGAGGGAACATAGTTTATCTCACTACACTGCAATGCATTTCTTTGTTCAAGCTCCCTCCAATCGTTAACCCAAAAACTATGCCTGCTGAACTATCAACCTGGCCAACTCATGGTTGTTCACGATCGAACACCAAAACACGTGGCGGTGGCTGCATGATAATTTTCTGCAGTGTCCATATTAAACTGTTTTTTTAAGGTCCCATCTATTGTATTCCAGCCTCCAGTTAAGCTGTGCTGACGTGGCCACTTGGTAAATTCCAAGTCTCTCAAGTCGGGAGTGCGGTTCATGGGGCAACTCCTTTTTTTGTTTGCTTGTTTTTTCAATGGGTATGGCTTTGAATCAAACTTTCGATTTACACTTCCTCAAGGCAACAGGTTCACATGACCATCAGCCAAGAGTTCACCAAGGTGCTTTTGTGGTTTCCATAAAGCCAGCTATACAGACTACCTCACTGCATATTTTCTTAAATCTGGTCCTAGGGCAAGTGAGATTTGCCTTGTGGGAAAATCAGAACATTTGAAAGAGTGAAAAATTCAAAAGGATATTTCGAACCCATAAAACAGTCTGCATGGCTCCCAATAGCAGTGCTGCGTTGAGCATGTGGTGTATCGTGCGCCTCATGCTCGGCACAGCAATATTATAGGGCCCGAGTGCCGGAGGTGTCAAAGCTCACACACCCTCCCCAGGCCCCAGCACACACACACACCCTCCCTGTGGGAACAGCAGCCCGAGACAGGGCAGGCTGCCAGCTGGCCCAGCGACATGCTTCTGAGGCTGAGGATGTTTTTTTAGGTCTGGAGTCTGGAGTTGTTTCTCTCTCTTTCTCTCAGCAGTCCCAGTGGGAGGTTCTTGGCGCTCAACTCCAGAGTTTACAGCTCACAAGCCTTGCCAGGTTCTACTCTGTGCACTACCACCACCAAGTGTTCAACAAAGGAACATAAGTCTCGCCACAGAACAGTGGCTGTGCAATACACATTTGAGATAATCAGTATTGTGTACTGCTCCCACAAAATCATGTCTTTGTTAGAACTAGTATGCATTTCCAGGTGTACAGTTGACATCCCTTGTTCCAAAAGAATTAACTATGTAACTATGTTTCTGTACAAAACAATGATGTAGTAAGAACCCCCAAACACACCACACAGCTGAGGTGGCAGAGGTAGACAATACATGTGATCTTACCTGGTGCTACTGGAATTTGATATTATCTTATTTTTACTCCAAAATACTGCTTTTAACCTTCTGTCTTTGCTCACAGTTGCACTTAGAAGGAGATGCAATTGAGGGACTATAGCTTCAATTCCCAGGTTGTGTGGCTCTCTACACATCACTTTCTATTTTAGTAGATGAGTACGTACCTCTGGCTTGTTTAGTCTGCAAAGATACAGTGTGTAGCTAGCGATGACACTAGTGTATAGGCAAGGGACTACTGGGATAGCAATTTATTACATGACCAGTCGTGGAGATATGCAAGGATAGAGAACGTAAGTGAGGTGGAATGGTTATTCCTGAATGTTGTGCAGGCAGTCATTATGACAGGTTCCGAAAACCAGTCCACAAGATCAAAGGAAAAACCCAATCACAGCAAAAACGCAATAACAACAATGACCCTGATTGAGGTATATCTGTAAGAGCATCGCATTACGTTAACCATTTTTAGCACAGCTGGCTGCTGACTCATAGATAATTTGCATTACCTATGTTTGCCGGTGTTCCACAATCTTTATTTAGCGTCCAGTCGTCCACCGTACCTCGTCATCAATGACACCACCTTCTTACTCATGACATTAGCTTTCTAAATACACCAAATATGTTTACACTGCATATGGAAAACCTAAGGTTGCATAGTGCTATTGCGACTCAGTAAAAGGTAGCACAGTTTGGAGAGCATTCCACAGCAGCAGCAGAATGATTGTATCAAAGCTATTTGGGCAATAGCTTTGTTTCTTTATCATACTTTGCTGACTCCCAGCCAGCAACATAACACAATCTGTTCTCCACTGGGGTCAAATAAAGGTGTTCACTTCTGTAAACCACCTTACAATGTTGCTGCTTACTTTGAATTGGTCTTTGCTACCCTCTAATGGTTGGGTTTGGTACACCTCCCCTGTTTGTCAGATTGCATTGAGAGTCTGAATTTTCATAGTAAACAAGCTTCTAATAAAGCACATAGCAAAATGAAAATAATATATGCAACTTCTAACAAGTAACTTCTATTGCTAAGATTTCAAAAAGGATGTATCAATGAATTAGTGGTTCTCCCATTTCTCCCTGCCCCAAAAAGTGATGAACTGGTTAGCTGGTGATGATCTCATCTGTGGTGGAACTAGCCATTGCATGTAATTTTTCAAGATATAAAATATGAAAGGGCCAAAAGGATTGCAGACTAATGCATATCTGACAATATTTTCCCTGGACAGGTAAATCGCAGCCTTATCTGTCAGGAGGCTAGCCAACTTCCCTATTCGTCATAGCAAAAGGTTGCAAACTGTTTGTGTTCTGTAACTAGTTGTGCCATCTTAGTATGGATAAAACACCATATTATTCAGCAACTGTACATCTAGCATGCCAGACTATGTTTGTATTACTTCAGATCAGTACATGCATCAATTTTACAAAGCTAACAGTTCAGTTACCTAAAACTGGCAAGCTTTAAGTTAAACAGTAATACTGGTTGTTCAGCTTTGATTTTGATTATTGCATTTTCAATGACCATGAACATTGCTGCTTTCTCAGGTACAAAGGTAGCTAATTACATTGCCAACTAACTTGCTTGCTTGTAACATAGCTGATTAGCGCACCAGTAGTGCAAGAGAGTAAATGGGGCGATGATAGAGTGGAGAGAGGCTGCAACATCACTGCACTGACAGAGTAAGAGGAGGGGGAGACAACATTGTGTGCTCAGCAAGATTAGTGGTGAAATTAGTATCCTTCGTTATCTTGCCTGTTACAACTTTGAGAAGCATAAATTAATTATGCAAACAATTAATGCATTCCATGCTACACAACAATGTGATCACACAATGGGGCAGTCTGTAGTCTAGTGGCTAAGGTAAATGACTGGGACCCCTGAGGTTGGTTTTTCAAGCCCCAGTCCAGCCACAGAAAGAACACCATTGCCCTTGAGCAAGGCCCTTAACCCCACATTGCTCCTTGGGGGAATTGGCCCTTGGCTAGCATAATCAACTGTAAGTTGCTTTGGATAAAAGAATCAGCTAAGTGACGATAATGTAATGTAACAATCATAGCAAGAGGATGAGAACCTAATTTGCTTTGAGTGAGAATTTGACTTAACTGGCAAAAGTTACAAGAAATGGTTAAAGTTCACAGAGCTGCGCCCAGAGTAAAACAAATGTATAACAAGGTCAAATTTTATAGGTCTACAATTAATGGCAACAGTTAAAACTTTTGGACAGCAGAATGGAAATATCACCACTGAAGGCTAGTGATGACCGATTCAGCAATAGTCTGTTCAGGCTTAAGCAATCAATACAAGACAGATATTTGAGAAGTGAACATTTTCTTCTGTCTGTCTAAATTTCCTGCTGTGTGCTGATTGCTATTTTATCACTTTTGTATTTTCAGTCTGCAGATTCTGGTCTGCAGATTCTTAGAATATGTTAATCCATGTGTGATATTTCTTTTATTGTTATATTGTTAAATATATAGACAGTGGGGGGCCTCCAGGTGGCTCAAGCACTGAGATACTTATTTATGAATGAAGCTAAGCCCTGTGACTGGGTGTTCAAACTACTGCCATGTCATTATAAGTTATGGCTGGAAGTTGGCAAGGCAACAATTGGCTCAGCCACATCAGGGAAAGAGTACCTGCTGACTTTGTCATTCTCCAATGACATGGGCAGTATGCATCTGGGTTGATGCGGGAGTCTTAAAAGTTCAGCTACATTTGGGTAGAAAAATGGGGGAAAAAAATGAAATATGGATGGCGGAATGACAAACCCACCACTAAACTCCTTGATTTGATCAGCAGTTTGCTACAATTACTAGTGACATGGCCATCTAAGGGATAACTCAAAAGGACACAGGGTGTATAGAAAAGATGTCATCTTGTGAATTACATACCAGTTGCAAGTTTTTAGAATGGAGATGCTCAAGGTTGATAATGGTGCATTACAAGTGAAGCTGACTGCAGTGATTACATTAGGGAAACTGGTCATCGCCATTAATTGACTCTTAATATTTCCCTGTTCTCCAGCTGTGGGAATCGATAGTGCCTCAGGATTACATGGATGCTGGCATGCAATACTAGTGTGACATCACTATTTCAAGCTGAAAGGTCGCAGCTGGCAAAAAACATGTGAGTGGAAAGGATACAGTCATGTACTGGGCTTATGCGATGCGCACAGTACTCCAACACTGGCCTCAATTTGGCACAGAGGTCAAAGAGCACAGCTTATACAAACTGAAACAGATTCATGAGCCAGTCATCATGGGCAAAAAACATCAATACAGTCTCTAAGACCTTTTCTCCTTAAGCCACACCATTTACAATGTCTTGCAAATGTGATGATGAGTGCACTACTGTACCCATAGTAATTCTCTATTGCCTAACCTCCATTAGGTCCAATTATATGAACAGAGAAAAAAACAAATAAAATCCAGTTGATTTCACCTGTCAGTCTTTAAAGTAATAAATTGGACATCTCATGAATGAAATGATTTACAATACACCAAAACAAAAGCTTTACATGATTTATTTGATTGGAGGTCCCAGGATGTGTGTATTACATTTTCACTGAACTTAAAAGATTTGTAATTAGACTCCTTCAGATAGGTATTTGAATCCCATCCGTGTCATTATCAGCCATGGCTAAAAATCTGCATTTGGCAAGGCAACAACTGGCCCAGCCTTGCTGATATGGGGTTAGGCAGGTTAAACTTCGTTGGGCTTATCTCTCACAAGCGGCCACCTTTGGTCAGGTGGGGTACCTGTAGCTTCATGAACTGAGTGTACACTGACTTTGCCTTCCTCTGACAACACAGACAGTGTACAGTTAGCGTTGTGAAGTTGCAGTGTGGAATCATCGTCATGAGAATCAGAGGAGTCACATGCCTATGACTCTCCTCCCAGAGCTGGCAGAATGGTTATTGGGGTGAACCAACTACTTCGACCAGGGTTGGGAAAAAATGAGGGAGAAAAACTGGGGCAAATGTAATTAAAAAAAAATACTTAAGGATGATGTATTCTCTTAAAACTGTCCTTCAGCAGACATTAGAAGTGTTAAACAATGAGCAATTGAAACATTTTGTTATGATTCAGGTTCTTAAGGTGGGAATAAAAAGCAACATACACATCCTCTGGACCCTTTGTGTGCCATAGTGCCATACAATACTGTGACTTCAGCATCACAGTCCATCTGTAGCCAAGAGTCTAGAAAAGCTGCATCTTAATTTGCTTGTGTGAGCTACTACAAGTAATTTTCAGCTATGAGGCTCAGGTGTTAAAAACCATTCAGTGACAAGATCACAAAATACAGTTCAAAGTGTTCAAGTGTCATCAAATGTGTGTGGCATCATTATGCTTGCGTATGATGGGGTCTCAGAATCTCTCATCCCCCAAACTGAAGCATTCTGTGGGGGAGTGACTTGTAAATGTCAAATCATCTGTTGATTGTGTACCCTTATTATACGCACTTCTTGTGACATGCACAAAAACTGGTTAGGCTTCTCTTCCTATGCCCCCTGCGCGTGATGCTGTTCAGCCTTTGTCATACAAAAACATAACAATTAAGAGAACAATAGAGGCATGCGCCCGACCTCAAGTCGCCAGAGCATCAGGACGCTACTCCTCCCCCAATCAACCAAACTCCCACATGATTCCTTGTGTACAAATGATTCCATAAGCTATATGGCATGTGATTGATCACTTCCAACAGGCGTCTCTGCAGCCAACATGCCTAGTTAAGCACAAACTACACGACAGATCACACAGACTGATACAACACCGGACGTAAATGTTATAACCTTTTCGATACAGCAATAGTTCACACCACAGCAAAATTTGTTTTTTGATGCTTCACTATCAGAAACTAGCCTAGTAACTAGAGATCCTATGTACTTAACTTTGATAGTAGTTTGCTTGCTATATAAACAATGCGATAATAACTGGACACTGAAAATACTTAATTAACGTTCGTTACCTTTATCTATTTGCTAAATAGGTATTCTGTAACTTTTTGCTAGCAGCTAGGTAATGACACGAACATAAGTTCGAAGGTTAACGACCTATTGTTAACAAACTGGTTTATAGGAAGATGAGTTAAAACTAGCGTTGACTGCCGAATTTATTAGCAATAAACAGCCTTTAACGTTAAAGTGCCGGCTTATTCCAGTCCAAGGCTAGTTATTTGCTCAAGTTAAACTTAAGTTATATTCACTTCCTAGTTAATATCCATTGCCAGCCTGTCTGTAACTCGCTTGATAGAATGTCAACGCTAGTTAGCCTCGTCGAATAAACGTATCCTAGCCCTGACAAACGGCAAGACACCCAGCTAGCAACATACTGACAGGTATGCGTACTATTTCAGCTACTTACTAATATAACCTCACATCATAAGTTTACGAACTTAAAAGAACGAGAAGACGTCCTCCTTTAACTAAGCGGTATAGATAACCAGCTCGAGATATCGGTGACAGCACTTTCGCGTTGCGGCTAAGGTTCACTAGCTAATGTAACGTGGTGCGGGTTGGTTTCTGTGTCAACCATATATTATTAGACATGCAGCTGTGCAGTTCCCATTACTTGCGACAGTATTATATATAAATGAAATTTTAACGGTATAAAAAAGAGGTTTAAATACAAAGTTGTCAACTTACGTCCTGAAAGCACCGACCTGCCAGTAAAAACAGCGAAAATTCCAACTTCCGGTTCTGAGCCCATCAGAACAGATTTCAAATTAACAGCTATTGGTACTAGTTACAGTAGGCTATAGCAATATGTCTTTCCCAATAATAAAATTCCGCTGCTCATCCACCTCAAGTATTTCTATTTCAACGGCAATTTAAGATTTTAGTAATATAAACGAGATGTATTTTCAGCTGTTACTGTAAAATGAACCGTTAGAATCTTAGGTTTTTGAAACTGATGGTTACAATAAATTTTAAACTTGCTAAATATGGCCCTTCATAAAAGTACTGTGTCTGGAGATGACAGTTGTGGGTAATTTTACTCATGAATACCAGTGACAACAATGTGTCATAGGAATTTAATAACAGTGAGATTACAGAACATGAATTTGGTTGATGTCACATATCTTTCCAAATGCTGCTTACAGTTTCAATGACATATATTTGGTACAAAAGGTATCAAACATACAGTAATATGGGTTTTGTCAGATCACATTTCCCTTTGTCGGATCTAAAAGTCTGTTCAATTATGATTCGGATTCAGAGCATGTACTGTACATATGAATGATCTTTATTTCATATGATAATCTGATCCAGGATGGAGAATGGCTAATAGACTCTATCAGGTAATAGATGTATAAATGTATGATAACATGAATGATTTACAAATATAAGGTATTTGAATATAAGGTTTCGAAAATATGGCAAGAATTATCTTGAAGCAAATTCCATGGACCCCCTCCTTTTTTCGATGTAACGTTTTAATAATCAAAACAAATACATGTTTGCGAACCACCGGGGGGCATTATGAATCGTGATTTGTAATCAAAACATGGGTGGAACTCAAGTGCAGAATCACTCAGAATTCCCAGTGTACTCGTGGTGATACGATTTGATATCATGCCTGCTATGATTGAGGATTATTTCATTCTTCTCTGTCAAAATGGAAGAGGAGCTGGTTTTAGCCTCCCACGGCTATAGGGCAGTACAACCAGTTCAGTAGGGATTGAAATTTTACAGGTAATAAATGCCAACACAACACCAGGGGGCAAGACTGAATTTAATTTTGGCACCCCATAACAACATGTGGATCACGTGATATTGTCTTGGATCACGTGGTTATGTGAGTCAGCACCATGGATGTTGAAGTTGTCATGTCTATAAACGGCAGCTGATGCTTTAATTCCTGTGATTAAAACAGATAGCTGTAGCTATCTGTCTTGTTAACTCGGCACTCGTTTTCCCCGTTTCTGGGGTCTGTGGTCGAGTATTGTGATCTGAAGGACTGCAGAGTAGCGATGGAGTGGCTCGGCAGTGGAGCTGCCATATTCTCGGAAGAGGGTAGCAGTGGTGTCGCGGGATCAAAAAGCCTCCCGAGTTCGCTATCATTGCAACAACATCAGCAGGTAAGCTAGTGTTGGAGTTGTTTAATTTACCATGTGGCTTGCTTTCTCTGTGGTTACCTCGCTAGCAGTATAGATAGGTGTAATTTAACCAATGTGAGGTAGTTTGTGAGCTAAGTTATGGCTGTGCAGGTAGCCATTGTAGTTGGCGTGCTCTAAGTTGAATAGATATCTTCATTGACTATCTTGTACATTGTCGATTTAATTATGGGATTAAGAATTGCTACATTAGCTTGTACGGGCACTAGCTCTGGCAGTGTAGCTTGATGTAGCTAATGCTAGCAGACTATTTTAAGCTTCAGACTAGTGATAGCCGACATGCTCAACTGGCTGTAGCAAGCTAGTCGTCTATACTTATCGTGTCAAACACGCGAGCAAGCTGAAAACATTGAATACAACATGTCTATGCTAACTAATTCGCAATCTTCACTCTGCATTGTAAGTGCACGCAAACTGGTGAATCCAACTGCAATGTGGCTTGGTGTGTCCATTTACAGCCTGTGGCTTTTAGTGTCAGTCATCGGTCCACATGCTAATACTACCCAACAAGCTAGTTTGCTTTTAACTTGCAAAGTAGCCTGTTCATGCTGTTTGTTTGTATCAACGTTAGCTACATGTAGCTAGCCCGTTAACTCGCTCCACTTGTTCTTGCCGATTTGTAGCTAGAGTTAACGTTACACAGCTGTTATTTTGTCTGGATCAAAACGCACTTTAATAATATTATCATTATGTTAATGCTTGAAGCGCAAAGCTGGAAAAAGAATGTGTAATGGAAAGTGGGAGGAAGAATTATTTTCGCATCTCCCAAAAGAAATGACTGATGAGATCATGAGCTATAACACTGTCATTACGCACTAGCACTTTAGCCTTTCCATTAACCTTTTCTCTTTATGCTTCTGACAGGCTCTGAACTGCAGTGACACTTGAAAATGTTGGTTGCACCACATGATGAGATGATGAATTCTTATGAAAGTATAATGCAGAATTTAAAATGGTGTAATCCACTGTAATTACAAGAGTCTCTCCCCAGCAAAGTGAATCCATTCGAAGAAATTCAATGCCAGTGTCAGACGGATCACGCGTCTTTTAATTTGCATTGGCAAAATGGATCAAGTTTTGAAGATCAAGTATTTCTCATAGGATAGTGCAAAGACGTTTCATGACTAATAGGATATTTGTAACTGTGAAATAGAACACGGAGATGATTCACAGAGTGGAATAGACTTTGCAAAGACCTGACAGTGACTGTGATATCTCAGTGTTGGATCTACTAGTTAATAACAGCTGTGGAAAAGCAGCAACACTTTAAGCAGTTAAATGTGTTTGAGGAATTATTTTAGAAGCATCAGGGTATGCTGCAGAATGCCCTTCTGCTGTTTAGCTTTGGGAAATGGTAGCAATGCAGGATCTGCTGCAGGTAAATTCTGCATGGTAATCAACACTCAAGAAAGCTTAAAAGAACTGGCAAAATAGAACCTCAAAGGGGTCCCAGTACATAATGAACTCATGTACACAGTGAAGCTGTACTCTTAATCTTAGTGCTCAGGTGCACATTAGGCTTTAATCCACATCACACTACAGCGTGTTTCATGTTGGTGAGGAAAACGTGGAGCCCCAGCTCAGATGTGTGTAGGCCTAATACTTCTCCTGTCTTTTGCAGCCAACCGCAGAAAGCATGGCGTCGCTGTGTCAGAGCCAGCAGCAGTGTGTGAAGGCCTCCATCCTGTCCAGCTGGCAGTTGGTGGAGGCACAGGACCAGCTATGCGGGCTGGAGCTCCATGGCTCAGAGTCAGCAGAGCAGGAGCGCGCGCGGACCCTCACCAGCTCAGCTGAACTCTCCCAGACTGAGAGCGAGTGGCGTCACAAGGAGAGCATGCTGGGAAGCCAGGATCTCCGGAGGAGCCCTGTGATGAACCCAGACTGCAGTCGAGATGTTTTTAACAAGGTAGCAATATGTGTCAATGAGAATAAGTTTTTTGTGTTAATATACTAGAAACTGTTTTTGCTTATATAATATTTTCTTATCAACAAATAAGCCACCAACTTAAATTTATGTATATTGTGGTGTAATATGTTGTACATGGTCTGGTGCCGTATCAGGGTTCCCTTATTTCGTTTTTTTAAAATCAGTGCATGTAAAAATTTAAATTATGTATTGAAATAATGTTCTCTTTTTCAGAGCATTATTAATGTTCAAAGAGGAAGCATAGAAGAAGAGCATGACAAGAGTAAAACTTTCGTTCAAAAATATGAGCAGGAGTTAAGACATTTTGGTAAGTGACAATATCAACACAAAGGAGACCACAGAAATTTAAATATTTTCTCTTCACATCCTTCCTTTTTGGCAGAAATCTGGGGAATTTTCTTGTACTTTTGATAATCAGTGTGTAATGAATAAAATGTCTTCATCTCAGTTTGATCCAGTATGTAGTGATACTTTGTATTAACATGTCAAAAAAACACATGTATATTCCTAATATACTGGAGTAATTTTCCATAATTTTTGCATATGTTATTTTTTGTGTTATTATTATTTAATTATTTTGAGATTCATTGACTGAAACGGAGGTCATGCACTCTTATTTGGTGCATTGCATTTTAAATGCATTTAGTAACAAAAGGGCAATGACTTAGCACCTACCTGCCAATATCAGGGACATTAGAAACATCCCGGGACAATCAGGTCATCATGGTTTCTAAGAGACAAACGTTTTTTCAGGGAAGAATGTTCAGGTTGCATTTTGAATGTTTTTTTGTATATTTTTTTAAATGTATGTGTGAGGATGGCGAGCAGTCAACAAGAGGACAAAACAGACAAATAGGGTGAACGGTGGTGAGAAGAACAAGAAGATCAAAGAAAATAAACAAAATAAAGTAAATAAGCAATAACAATAAATAAACCTTGAATATTTACATATCAGCAATAGATGAGGCAATCAGTCCCCAAATGTGTCACCCCCACTAGACAGACACAGACACACAATTGAGTAACCAGGATTTCTGTAATGCTGAAAGTTTGAACATATTTTAATTACAAGATGGATAACGTGTGAACCCGCTAAATGTGTATCTATAGTTAGCTAATTTAATGGTAGAATATGAAAAGTATTACTTTTGCAAACAAACAAACCCACGGAGCTCCAAATATCCACTTAACCTAAACAAACGGGAAAACAAACAATTTTTTACAAGCAAATAAAAAAAAAACATGAATGCAAAGCTTTACTGCATAGCGAGGCAGATGCTGAAATTTGGGGCGGAAAATAAAACGAGTATTTCTCTGTCGCAGTATGATGTGTGTGTCCATGCTTGTGTTTGTGTGTGTGCAGGCATGTTGCGAAGGTGGGATGATAGCCAGCGCTTCCTGTCTGATTGGCCCAACCTTATTTGCGAGGAGACGTCGAATTATCTCATCCTGTGGTGCTTCCGACTGCAGGCTGAGGAGGTAAGACCAACCCTTCACTCCAATCAGACTTCATAATAAATAGTTATGTATGAAAGCATAGTTTTATTTTCTGCTACATGATTGTTTCCACCCCCTTGAAAGTGATCTGTGTTCTGGCCTCCTTATGTTGGAGTGAAATTGAGGGAAGTTTGTATAAATATATATATTGCAACATTTTTCCTCCATTTTTTATGCTTGTAAATAATATACAGCACCCTTGAGAAGAATGGTAATGGTGGAGTGAAATTAATTATTTTTGCTCTATCACTTTAGATATGTGGATTTCAGCTCTGAACTTGATTATGGGACAAAAGTACAGACAATTAGCTTTTATTTCATGGTATTTACGTGCAAGTTGACCATTTTAGAGAAACATCGGTCTTTGAGCTCAGTAACCCATTTTCAGCAGTGCAAAATTAAGTTATGGAATTAACTAAAAAGTAAATCAAAGCAATAAAATCTTATATTTAGTTGCATAGCCTGTAAATGCAATAACTGCATCAAGTCTACGAGCCAATGACATCACCAAACATTTGGTATCATCTTGGGAAGAGCTTTTCCAGACCTTCACCGCAGCTGCCTTCAGTTGATTTGTTTTGGGGGTTTTCTGTCTTCAGTCTCCCCTTAAGCAGATGAAATGCATGCTCGATTAGATTTAAATCAGGGGACTGACCAAAACTTTCCACTTTTTCTTATTAATGAATCCTTTTTGTGTCGTCAGTGTTTGGGGTCATTGCCTTACTGCAAGACGAGGTGCTGGCCAATGAGGCTGGTGGAATTTTTTTCTTTTCTTTTCTTTTCTTTTCTTTTCGTAGATTTGGTCTCATTTTCTTTTTTTTTTTTTTTTTTGTCTCATCTGTCCAAAACTTTATTCCAGAACTGTTCTGGCTTGTCTCTGTATTTTTTGTGAATTCTCATCTGGCCTTTCATTTTCAGCAGCTGGTGAGAGAATGTCATCGTACAGTGTAGCCTTTACGCTTCTGATTTTTAAGTCCTCTGCATATGGTCATACCTCTCCAGTGTCTATGTCTGAGTCCACAAGTAATTTATCCCTTTTTCCAAGGTTTTCCACACTTCTCTGCTTGATACACCCACTTAGCAGTGCAATCTCCACAGATTGTTAACATGTAAATACCATGAAATAAAAACTGATTGTCTGTACTTTTGTCCCATAATCCCATATTTTACTCAAATTAACATTTTTGAGTGTTGAAACAAGATCCATACACATTCTAAAGGGAGATGATTTCATTGTCATTGTGTCACAAAGTATATAAAATAAGAGGACATTTGTGTTGAAAGAAAATGGTAGCCACTGTGATCTGTAATGGTAGCACCACACATACACAAACAACAGCACCTTAATGGAAGCTGAGTAACACACATGGAACAATGGCTTAAAGGAAACCGGCCTCCCCCTCAGAGCTGTGTTAATGAATCTCTGTGTCATTTTCCAGCCTCTATGAAATCCACTAGAGATGGCTCAATTGTTTGAATTTTTGGGAGTATTCAGTCCTTGGGAGTATAATAAACTTAGGTTTTGCAGCAGCAGGAGAGCTTCATAGAACCATTTTAAAGATGGATTTCCTATGGATTAGTATGGCCAGTAAATCTCCATGTTGTAGGTTTTGCTGGATGAAGTAACGGTTCCCCTGTACTGTGTTTGCATCAGAAAGAAGCCTTGATGGAGCAGGTTGCTCACCAAGCTGTCGTCATGCAGTTCATTCTGGAGATGGCACGCAACTCCCAGCAGGACCCTCGCGGGTGCTTCCGACAGTTCTTCCAGAAAGCCAGAGTGAGTGCAGTCTGTAGTCTGTAGTTCATTTACAAGCATGTAACTCTGAAGTGCCCATGCTGACATTCAGTATTTACTTCATTATTTTTCCATGTAGAAAATAATGCATACTGAGCCCTGTCATACCATATATACCACACAAATTAAAAAAATGAAACTGAATAATTGAACAATGACTCTGTTAGATTAACTGCTCCCTAGTTAAAGATTTTACAGAAGGCAATAACACAACCATAGTGGAATGATCAATAATTAATATAACAAGAACAATATATAGCTTGATGTTATAACATTATTTTACCACCAGAGGGAGACATAATTTTGGTTGAGAATTAAAGTGGGGAATTTCACCTGCCCCATTCTTGTTTGTGTTAAAATGAACTTGGCCTGTACTGTAAGCTGGGTTAACTTGGGTAAACTTGGTCAAGTGGTAGTTTTCAGGTAAGTTGAATTTTACAATTATAGCCTTCAAAATGAGTGTTACGCACCCTTAAATGCCAGCTGAACAACAAAGAGGTGATTGTGTGCTGCTTACAATTGTTGTCATGGAGGGAGGTAGGCTTGAAATGTGGAGAACCTGGGTGTGTCGATTTGTGTCCATGCAGTCCAACTTGGCTGGGCATGCATTTTCAAAAGAAGGCAAAAAAAAGCAATTTGGTCATATCCTGTGCTTATATATTGGGCTTGTTGGTGAGTTCAATATTAATGTTTTATGGATCATGAGCTGATTCATATTACACCACCTATTTAAGCTTTCTCTCAGGTGAGCTACTTCCATAGAGACTGACAGGAATCTGATCTCAGCAAGACAATTTCAGACAAAGGCAGGGAAAAAAGAAAAATTCAGACAAAAAAAGAAAAATTCTGCAAACAGTTACACCATTCTCCTAAAGAAAACAAAGAAAACAAGAGCACCAACACCAGTGTGGGACACAGAGCTGTACCAGTAATGAGTCTGTGAAACATGTATCTAACTTGTCACAGCCAAGTAAATGAAACCTCTTTGAATCAACTGTGTTAATGGAAAATATTCATTTATGTCTTGAAGACGAGACAAGAAGGATATTTGGATGTCTTCCAAAGCGAGCTGGAAGCCTTCAAGCAGCGAGTGAAAGACTACACTGTCAAGTGCAAAGGAGAGACTCCCAACAATGCAGAGCACCAGAAAGCCCCAAACTGCTGCTGTCTGGACCCCAAAGAGGTCCTGGAATCTTTACCCCCTGTGAGTTACACATCAGAGCTTTGTTTCTATTTTTATATGTTGTCATGATGGTTGACAATTCAGGTGAAAATTCAAAGGATTTATCGCTGGCTCTCTGCCAAAGAGCTATCAAGGCCAACAAAGCAAGCCAAACAGATTCTACAAAGTTGTTTAGTTTTTAGCACTTTTTTACATATCCACATACTCTACATTTAATGTATTTTGAAATTGAAGTCAATATTTTAGATTGTGTAACATATTTTGTTCCATAGTGATTTTGTGCAGCTCTACAAATTACTACAAACTTAAGTTAGTTTGTAATTTAAATTCTGCAGAGGAATTTAAGATAAATAGGACAAGGACATTTTTTTAAATTTGTTTTCTATGATGTAGTAAAACTGGAGAAGTTTTCCCCTGAAGATTAGTTCCCCCTTAATTTTTTTTTGTAGAGACAGTGAAACACAAGTCGGTATAGTTTTGGATTATGACTGAATCACTGACCCAACCAGAATTATCCTATAGTCATGTTATGTTGGTCATCTTTAGTCCAGAAAGGTTTCTTTGTTATTTTATAGGAGTTGAGAAGAGGCTTCCAATTGCAAGACATGCAGATCCTGCAAAATGTTCTCAGTACTATGAATCCTCAGGTAATGCTGTTGTAGTCACTGTGTTACTGTAGCTCACTGGCTACACAACCACACTCATCAGTCATCTGGATCATGTTCATTTGGCAGTTACTTAAACAAGGCAGATGTTTAGTTGTATCCAAAGAGTACTGGCAGCCCAGGATTCTAGGTCACGGCCTCCTCTGTAGCACCAAGTCTGTGGCATCTTCAGAAGTACTTAAAATATCTGAGGTGTTAATGCACTGAAGTGTGCAGCTTCACATTACATTATTCACTTGTTATGATTGACAAAATCCTTGACCCTTGTTGTTAGACCATCTCTCTACACTTGAATAGTGATATTTGAACTGGCAGTGATTTAACTGACTATGTCATTATCACATGTGTAATGACAAAAGAGATCTTTAAAGTGAAGAGTGCAAAATAGCCAGTCCAGAATCTTGCTATGTTTTATACTCGTAGACCACAACCATCTGGTCTCCAAAGGCTACAGGAAATCCAAATCCTTACAGGAAAAATGGAAACACTCCAACAGAGTGGAAACACTCCTGCAAAGGAGCATTTATACCACTGTACATATGACCAGGGAGCCTAATCCGTAGACCACACTCCTCACATGAGTATGGAAATACTTGACATGATTGATATTTGTAATATGATATCCATGTTGTTTTTGAGTGCAAGAAGCCTCCCCTAAGTTCCTCCTGACTGTCCTCAGGTGGCGGAGTATCATGTGAAACGCTGCTTGGAGGCGGGGCTGTGGAGCAACACAACGCGAGGACTGAAAGAGGAGGCCACAGAATCAGATGAGGCCAGACTGATGGAGACCTCATAGCGACTTCATGTACCCCGAGGAATTTCAGTCAAATAGGAAACTGAAATGCGCAGAAGGGCTGAAAAACCCACACGGACTATTTTTTTATGTAGATTCTGCGTCTGAATGTGTGCCGCACTTTATATTTGGTCCAGAAGGTATTTAAAAAAAGAAAGAAAACTGTTGTTGAGCTCTTAATTTTGTTCAAATTGGTTTGATTTTTTTTATGAATTTTTTTTTGCCGAGTGGGGTGGAGGGGTGCTGTGGAGCAAGGAGTTTTCAGTTCTGATAGAGGGCTCTTGACTTCTTGGAAGCTGGGAGGAGATACTTTTTTCTGCTTTCGTCTCACAGCTTTAGGATGCTGAAGGGAAGTAGATACCTAATTACGTTGTAACCTTGCATACGCTTAGCACAGAAACCAAATTCCCCCCTTGGAGAAAAATAAAAGTATTTGTTTTCAATTAAAAAAAAAAAAAAAAACACAGGTGGTTATTTTCACAAGCCTCTTTTAACGGTTATTCTGTTGTTCTGAAAGATGCCTGTACCAGTGGCCTTGACCTCTGTGGTACGCTACATGTAGTATTCCAGAGAAACCTCTGAATTTACCCCAGGAAAGCTCGTGGAGCATGTGTCCAAAGATTACAAACCCAATTCTGATTGGCTGAAATTAATGCAGCATCACTGAAGTAACCCAGGCCTGAGTAGACTACTCTTAGCGATGCCATTTCAATGGAAATAATGTTTGCACAAGGTTAATGAGGTGTACTCAAAAGTGCTCTTAGCCATGTGGTGTACTCGGCATTATTTAGTGCTACCTGAACCTATGCAAAGTATTCAGTTTCTGATGACTAACTTGCTAATGAGATCTATTTTATGTCACTATGTGTTGAGGCTGTAGATATTGAGGTTACAAAAGAAATGGGTTTTAATGTGAAAGCACTGTCACATTTTATTATGAATGTGCTTTATGCTGAAACAACCTGCATGTTGATAGAAATCAGCAACTAATAAAATTGCTTTCAAGAAAACCCTCTTAATGTTATAGCGATGAAAATTACTCTCCTAGTAAATGTTTATTTTAAAAATGCTTTCCGGTTTGTAGCTTGATTTACAGAAGTGCCACAAGATCAACATTTTGGATTGGCTGTTGAAAATGTCCTCTTAAGATTTGTTTGATTATAGCACATTTTAAACAGGGGACACAACACTAGCAAACATAGCATGTCAGGATATGTCAATAGGCCAGGTTGTAACTGCCATGATGGTGTGTACTACCCATCTCTGCTTGTAGAGACATTTATGACACTCATTTGCACTTTAACTTTCCAAATGGCTTTAGTGCACACAAGATGAGCATTGCAGTTGTACCATGAATTGATACACATTGGCATACCTAGCGCCAGTCATGTAATCTCTGTTTATTTTGGTTTATATGGCTGTGACAGATTTAGCCTACCCTGTATCTAACAAGGTTAGTGTCACTGAGATTAAAAATCTCATGCAATATGCATATAAATTTGCTAATAAATTGGTGTAGTCATCTCAGATTGCATTAGATGAGGATGTATTTCAGCAGCCTCAAAACAGAAAGGACAAGACAGAAAAGGAACCTCTCAGACAAGCTGAAATAATTGTATGCTTCTGAAAGTAGGAGAAAGGTAATAGGAAGCGGTAAACCCAAAATGAAGAAAACATATTCAGGTATTATTCCAATGAAAATTCAAGTCAAAGGCTCATGGTTAAATCTGCTGTCCTATAGTCAGTATGTTAATATATTGGAAAGTAATGTTAAATAGTATGTCAGTTGTACACAATAGTCCTGGCCTCATTTAAAGTTGATCTGTCTCTGTTAATGATGACCAGTGTTGGAGATCTGGGACAGCCCCTCATAGAGCTGTGTTCATATGTATTGAGTGTTTACTCAATACACTCAAGCCAATATGAGCCATATGCTTGTGTGTACTGCAGCGCGGTCACTTGGGTCTGTATTAATGGATCCGTGTGTTAATGAAAGGCCTTTCACTTAGTGCACAGGATGTCCTCATGTTCGAAACACTGCCTGATAAGTGCAGTTAATGAGGTCACTCAAGCCATCATACATTGCACAGTACTGTCCCAACACCCTTCAGCTTTCCATAAACTAAACCATAGACAAAATGGGAAAAACACACCTTATAATTATCAACTAAGTTGACCAATTTGCACACATTTGACCCCTCAACCACAAAAACCCAGTTCTCCATGTAAAAAAAAGCTTAGTCTGCTGGTTGCACTGGTGGGGGAAGAGCATGAACATAACCATGCATTTCTTGAAGAAAAATTTCTCACTCAAAGCTATTACTGTTCTAGTATTAAATATGCTGAAATCTGCATACTTCTCCACAAGACCAACAATGTTTTCCCCAGTCTCAAAAAGGCAATGCTGTGCTAGACTCCTAAATTATCATTTGTTTACATTAATAACCACTGTACTCATAGTTTTGTTTATTCAAGATAAATATACAAGCATTCATTCCATTCAAAGGGATGCATGGTCATCTTGATGGTGTTCTATTAATCTATAGAGAATATATAGCTAGCAAATGGCAGTGAAAATGCAAGAGGAACTTGATATCAAACAGGAAGTAGGGCCTTAAGCACGAAAAGGAAAATGAGGATATATAGGACACAAAAACAACACAAACGTGTAAGATCATGTTTAATTTGTTCTAAAAAAAAAAAAACAAAGTATCAAGTGATGCTATGTTTGATTGTTTGCCAGAGTAAATCAGGTACTAGAAAAATAATGCCTCCAACTTTCAAAGGAGAGATACAAAAATACAAATATTAAATACTGCATGACATGAAATATGCAGCAAGAAAGCCAGGCTAAAAGAGTCAAATACAGACACAACCTTTCAAAATCTAGAAAATCAAGAGTCAATAAAATGGATTACAGGCTGCCTTAAAAAAAAAATGTAGGACAGATGAAAAATGGCATATCGACATTTTACAAAATGATGTGGGTTCCAAATATCCTTAAAGTTTCTTAATTATTGTCAAATTTTGAAATGCTTAAAAGCTCATAACCACTTAGGGCATGTTGCAAAACAAGTTTACACATTGGGACGTTTATACAAACATCCCTTGTAATACTGGTACAATTGCTGTTTCTTTTGGGAAATATTGGTTAAATTAACATGCCACTAGTTTTACAATTGGCATTCAGTCATTAAGCCAACAAGTGTGTGTGTACACATTACACAGGTATCACACACATTATTCAAATACCCTGACATACCAACTATTCAGAGAAATGGAAAGAAACTAACATTCAACTACCCTAACATGCCCCATTCAGTCAGGTGAAAGGAATTTAATCCTCAACTTCTTCAGCTGCTTTCATTGGGCAAATGAATAAGTTGGCTCAGCATCTTCAAAAAAAATATTAAAGATTGTGTAATGCCAGCCTGAAAACATCAGTGTGAATAGGGGTACTTCTGACTTGTCTGATGTTGTCACTAACAAGTAAAATTATTCATATTAATAACATAATGTAAAATCATGGTTTAAAATGGAATGTGCTATGTTAGAGCAGCTATTTTAAAAGTGCAATAAGCAAGGTATTATGTCTTACATTTTTACAAAACAATTTTAAGAGTTAAATTCAGATACATTATTGCTACTTTATCCTTTTCTGCATTTTTGATTGTAAATTTCCCGAATGTCAAATTTCCACAACATCATCTCTCATTGCCAAACAACACTTACATTAATTCTCTTTCAGTACAATCTTTTTATAGTACAAACCTCATAGTCAAATCTCTGACTTCATTGTGCACATGATGCCAAACAATCTTCACAAGATTAGCAGAGCCCTTTGCACTTCAGGAAACAGGGATACTAAGGCAGATAATGGCATACTGATTCAATGCAAACAAAACATTTAAAAAACAAATAAAAATAAGCCTATAAATAAAATTATGTCAGTACTTTTTCTGAATAAGACCACAGTGGTTCACATTTCAGGTTGCTTTGCTCACTTCATCTATATACGGCTACCAGGAGTGCAAGTAGAATGTTATTGTGGCCACTCGGCTCTAGATGTCAATTTTGACTTACTTTCAGTGGCACATTTCCCTTTTACTAATAATTTCTTTTTCCTTTATTTCCTAGTGTCAGCCAATGACCCTATAAGGCCATGCACCATTATCATTTCCAAATATGCCATAATTTTGGACCCTTAACTGGATGTGCAAAGATGCTGTATTCTCCTTTTTGCTCCAAAATTATGTGACATGGTCCACTTGATGATCCCTTTTTATGGAGGTAATGGTTCTATGCCTTCCCAGCAGCTTTATGGTTTCCAGGGGCCAGCTTCCTAGACAGGAAGGTGTGAACATGGGGCCAAATCTTGTTTGTTTCTGTTCCTGAAAAAATCTCGAGCACGCCCTTGCTCCTGTGACAGAGAAACAGTAAAGTTCAGAACACATTCAAATCAAAACATCTAACTCCTAAATGGAGGTTAGCTTGCAGCATGAAGTCCATTGTCCATAAATCATTGTCATGCGCATTTACTTATTGACTGTCAGAGTGAAGTAATTTAGAACAGGTGGTAAGGTAAATATGATCCATAGGTTAAGGCTAATAACTGAGGATTTGTTTTGTTTAGAGGACATTATGGCAAGTCTTATTCAAGAATTATTGAAACTATGAAAACCTTTTCAGTTTTAGCCTGTGAGAAATGAACAGATAAGTTTTACATGGTTCTGTTTTTGTACAATGTATTTGTCCCACATTCATTGAACTGGTAAGTATGCAATATTTAGAGCGTGATTCGTAAAATTGTCCTGATCTATTCAGTCACCTTTGGCAGTTGGGACTTTACCCCTCTCCAGGGTTATCTTTGCACTTCTTGTACCATTCATATGCACTTTGCCTTGTAAGTTGCTCTGGATAAGAGCGTCTAACAAATGCCTTTGATGAAATGTAATGTAGCATTTCAGATATTATGTAATTCGACAAACAATTCAACAGATATAAGAGATCTTATTGGTGACTTGGTAATAGTGTTTTAGTGTCATTTCTCTGGCAGAAATATCCTGCTCAAGCTTCAACAGTGGACATGTGTTTTACATAACTGTCCCCATCCATCATTTAACAATTGTGTGGGATATGACATTTGTATTTGAAAAAGAAGTTTGCATGAAGATTAATAAAAAACTAAAATGTTCCATCACTGCAGATATGTTGACAGTTGTATGTTCTGTATAGTACAGAATGAACAGTTTAACAGTTTCATATAGCCAACAGTTTAACATGTACATGCTTGGTTTGCCCAGTCATATTCCCATACAAATATAACACACCCATGCAGCCTGCCAATTCCTGGGCTCCAACACCAAGCTTCTCATGAAAATCACTAAAAAAAAGCATGAATCCACTGTAATGGGGTTGGTGTAAAAATGTATTACATAAACCATAAAGGATTTTTCGTATTCCTCATCTTCCACTACCCATTCTTGATTCTTGTGCCTTTTGTACATTAATCCTAGTTATGTTTCAGCTATTTAAGGTTATTAAATTGGAATCACTAATAACATACACAAGCAACAGATTTTTCTGGCATTTTGCATTACATTACTGAACAGTTCTTTCATTAGCTCTTAGTCAACCCTCATTGCTTGTGTAATCCAATAATAAATGGGAAATGACAAAAATACTACAATATGTTTATGATCACTCATTTAGAAGGCAAATGCCGAAAAGGCTGCGTGATCTGAGATTTGAGAACGAGTAACAATTTCAGCATGCACCTGCTGCTACCCAAGCCTCGTGGGAAACCAATCGCAAACTCCAGGGCAACCATTTTAGCTTAAATGTGGGATAAAACCATCATGGGTACACAGCATTTGTGGTGTGGTAATCTTCCCGCTTGTTTGTCCTGTAATGAGGACGTTCTCTTCATGCTAAAATAAAGCAATATATCTGCAGTGCCACTCCCCCTCCAAAAAAACGTCAGATTTCAAATAGATATTAATTCCGATTGACTGAATAAATATATGTTCTTTTGCCATTTGCTTTGACCATCATTAATAAGACAAGAACACAATCAGAAGACAAACTAACACTCAGCCTCCATTCTTCAAATCACAGTACATTACTGATTCATTCATGCATGTATGTAATATCGAAGTTGATGGAAGCTATATACTGTATTACATGTAATATATTTGTGGTACCTGTAGTACTCCAGGACTGGCTCTGTCTGTGTCTCATAGGCTTTAAGTCTCTTAGTAACGGTCTCTGGTGTATCATCATCTCTCTGGACCAGGGGTTCACCAGTGACATCGTCAAGGCCCTGTGCACACAAAGCATGATGTAAGTGGAACTGGCAATGGCACTGGGTGGGAGAATTGGTTCAGGGACAAATGGCTTCCCAAATCGGTCAATACACTGTGGCACATTTACACATGTTCAGAAAGTACAGGCTATGCCTCTGATTTTCAGAAATCCAATAAATCGTTACAAAACAGAGAACTCTGTCAATTTAGACTCAATATAAACATGAACAGTAAGTCCATATTAAATACTTCCTTTTCATCGACATAATGTATATTTAGCCATTAATTCAGAGAACACAGGTAAACTTAGGGATCCAAGTCTGGCAACATAAAGAGAGGAGAGTGTGAATGAGATCCACAAGCCAAAGTAAAGGTCAGGGAAGGAGGTGTGAGATCTCAGAGGAACATGAGTGCATGCCTGAGCTGTAGTCGAGCGTGGATGCCAGCTAAGACGTCAGCGGCCACCACGTGAAGTTTAGTCAAGACCTGAACAGCTCATAGGGATCTTTATTAGCGTGACTATCAGCACAAGAAATTTTATCACTGACAGGCTCAAATAAAAAAAAGGAAAAGAGAACACAATGAGCATGTCACCGCAAAAAATCAAAGCGCCCTACTTCAGACAACCAGTGGAGCTGTAGATAACCGTCATTGAGACTGGCAATGTTTACTCTCCACACAATTCCAGCTATCTCACTCAGTGCCAGAGAGATTGTTTGCACCACTTTAATTGACAAGGCGAGAGCAAAGGTCTCCACTTGAAACTTTACAGTAAATAAACCTCTCACCTTATCTTTCTGTTCTGTATTCCACCTGTCCAGTGAAACATTATTCCACATTTAATGATTATGTTATGCAGCATTTTACTTTTGGAGTCTGAGAGCACATACTTGTTGTACTCCAGCCCAGGAGGAGACCTTGCATCAGAAAGTAAAAAATAAATTTTAAAAAACAGAGGGACTATATTGAATACAGCACAACATGGAACAATTATGGTGAATACCTTCACCACAGGCTTGTATGAATTTACTCTTTTTCCATACACTCACTGTGATTTTGGGGGGGTTGAAGCTGGTGTTGTAGACTCTACCGCTGGGCAGGTGGACCCAGCGAGAGGTCAGGCGCTCTTTGATGGTCTGGAAAGGCACGTCCAGGTTGATGACGGTGTTGATGTTGTACGCATCATCCAGAGCCTCCGCCTGCCTCACAGTCCGAGGGAAACCTACCAGGGTAACAGTCACAAGAAGAGACACTTGGTGTCTTCTTACAGACATTCCTCTTCACTTCCTGGTAGACCCCTGAGTCATGGCATTTCTGGGGACATGGTATTTACTATTTGCTAAGCTTCCAAATACATCTTGCCAAATGAGAAGTTGAGATACACCGCTTTGGAAACTTAAAACCAAATTGCTGCTTCAGTTTTAGATTGCTTTAAAAAATGTTGGTGTTCAGGAAGCAGTTGCTTTGCCTCCTGTATGCTCAGGCAAGATAACGGCTTCCTGAACACTGCAAGATCTCTGAATCCATCTGTCAACAAGCACAGCCATGTGCAGCCCACTAACTCTCACGCTCTCATGCTCCAAGACTAAATGTGCCCGAGATGGGAAAAAGAGCATTTATGCAGGCTAGCTTTCTTACATTAGTTTTTCATGACAATAATGTGTTATACAACCGTTTGAGTCCCAATAAAATGGGTTATGTATGGAAGCCAAGTAACACATATAAAGCATATATTGCAAATATTAAGCAAATATACAGGTACACAGTTCCTAAAAATGCCATGTTTCAAATAAATTTCCAACCAGTGTGCTTAAAAAACTACAGAAACACTACTCCAAGGCAATTCTTCCAGAGTTTCTATAGATTACTTTCCATTTTTTGGCCCTGTGCTTCTTCCATCTTTACACATCAGAATAATGTAGTCTGTGTGTGTGATTACAGTCTGTAATTTTGGCTGACCACATATCAGAAGCTGTATGAAAGGTTGGGGCTGTATGATTTCTGGCCTAGTTTCGTTCCAGAAAAGGTTGGCTGGAGCTTTGACTGAGTGTTGGTAAGGAGATGACCTTTGGTAGCTTTATACAGGTACTAACTTAACAAGTTTCCAACATTAAATACAGGGAGAGCATGGCAGGGTTCCACACTCTTCATGGCCCTCTATTTTTTCAAGCATTAAATTTTGAATCAGAAGTGCTTAGCTGAAAACATGGCACATGACTCACAGTTTATATCTGTGCATTTATCTATTATCTATCCATTTAAAGACTAATATACATCGAGGATTATATTTCACCATGTTCAAGGCATGGTCAAAACTGAAAATGTATTCAGTTTTCTTGAGGGGTTTGTCAACTAAAATACTGCATTCTGTATTCATTACCATTATAACTTTAATTCTGAAAGGATTTTTACCAATTTTGACCAAGCAGTGAAGAAGAAAATTCAGTGAGCCCAACAAGCCTTATTTAATGTGTGATGTGAAAGAGTTAGTTGATTTCTTGAAAAATACTTCCACATTATTTGTAAAGATGAACTGTGTTGAGTGGCTGATAAGGGAGATAGGGATACACACATGTTAAAAAATAACATGAACACAATGGTCACAGCAAGTCCTGTGACTCATGTCAATATTTTTAACAATGCATAAATGGGAAACCCTGTTCTTGCAAGAGTCTTATCAGTCTCTGGGTATTTATTTACTGTAATCTTTAAATAGTACCCATGCACTTTTTCACTACATAGTACACCTATCTTATTCCAACCTAAAAGGAATTTAAAAATCAGTTAGACTGGACATAAGCACTGGAAATTCCAAAGAGTGACTAATCTTTATCTTAACATCTATGCCGGTTTACGTGTGGAATGTGGATACTATCAACACGTCCCTGATACGTCAGTTAAGGGCTGTGTATCCACAACATCTACTTTTAAAGTGAGCTGAGGTCAGTCTGTTAAATCAAGGCACCCCACATTACATTCCCATGTCATAATGCATAAGGTCAATGTTACTATAGATTCTTAAGACATATGGAGCTAAGATTTATGTGGAACCCTCATTAGTAGGTAATGGTGTGTCAGACAGAACCAGCCTTTTGCTCCGTTTAATTGATCAATCACAGCTCTGGGAAATACCCATTATCTTGGAGGATGAAATAGTATCATTCAATTAGATATCTGCACCTTAGAATGGAGGCATTCTTGAAACGTGCAAATCTTAAATGATACACATGATGTGCACAAAAAAGAGAGACATACTTACTAAGATATGAAATCGTTGTACTGTTAACTACAGCAACAGTAGTGTGGGCAGACAATACAAAGACTGGGCACAAAGAACAGAGAGTCATATTTCTTGGCAAGCAAAACAATGATAGAGAAGAAGAGATGCCATAGGAGTGACAAAGTTCTTAAGGTACCCTTCTTTGGAAATAAAGGAAATTTATTTGATAATGTACCCATTTGTTTGTTTGTTTGTTCGTTCATTTGTGTATATGCAGATATTTGCAGACTGAAATGCAAAGTTTTACTGGCTGTTTGTGAGAGAATATTTACTCTGTCCCTAATTTGGTTAAAAGGATCTGGTCACGAGCGGTGCAGAAGCTTAGTAGATCTGGGGTTATAAAAGTCTAGCTATGGAATATTTGTTGGTTAGAACAAGATCTCCAATAAACCTGTAATTTTATGTTATTATACAGAAAATACAACTTTTTACCATCTAACAGCCAGCTGCTCTGCCCCATATTCCGTAGTTCAACCAAGATGAGCCGAGTGATGATATCATCGGGAACCAGCTGGCCCTGGTCAATGCAGGATTTCATCAGGAGCCCAATCTCTGTGCAGAAACAGAAAAAGGGCACACAGGAAGTCATGATCCTTCTGATTCAGCATGAAAGAATGAAAATACTTGTTTTATCAGTTGTGAGGACCCTTAGCTAAAAAGTAAAACATAAATGAGACGCTAAGTCAGACTGATTGGCTGTTTTCATAATTTCTTCTCAAGTTTTCTGCAGTTGCGAGATTTACTGTGTTTATATGGGACGAGTTGATGACTTCCAAAAATATTTAATAGACTGTAGCTTAATATTTTCTTTTTATTAATGACATGCATATCACTGAAACCTCCTTTTTAGCTCTTGCTAAAAAAAAAAACCTGCACTGTGCAACCAAAAATGTGACCTGCATGACATTTTTGCCCTGAAATTAAATGGAGTTAACTGGTTTTGAAAGGCTGTTGGTGAACCAGCTTTAGCTGAGAAACAAAGAGGGTGCTGGCTTACATGAATGAGCTTAAGAATTTGGGCATATCACATTGAAACAAGCTTAACAACATTATTATGAAAACACGTTAAAAACAACCAATCATTAACATCAAGTTAACTTTTTACAGGTTAAACTAAAGGAATGATGTACTTCAGTGCATCATAATCATAGGTGTGGAGTTACAAAGGGCCAAGGACCTTGGACCAGATTACTGCTTGAGACATTATCGCAAAATTTGTGTTCTGTACGGTACAATGTTTGAGTAAACAGCAGAGTCTTAGTCTTACATGCTTTGCTTGCTGTAGATATTCAATATAACTCAAGGTCATAGGTCAAGGTCAAGGTCATAAGAAGAGAAATCACTAATTTACAGAAAACACTGGTTAAATATTCCTCGGAATTAAATGTAATGTTACACATTGCATATCATTGAAAAATAAATTATCTGGTTGGATGTTTTGTCATCAATGCGAGATTTTCTTCCCAAAATGCCTCATTTACAGTAGTAAGGGATAATCAAGAACTCACATAGTTGGGGTCACGTGATTAAAGGGTAAACACTCAGAATGGCTGACCAACCATTCTGATTGTGAAAACCAGATTTAATCTGGCATTTATACTGAATGATATAAACTATTCCATCTGTACTGTATGCAGACTGTAACTGTTGCCAAGATCAAAATGCAGGTGACATGGGTATATGGGAGGTCACCAAAGCAGGTTTCACTTGCACTGCCAGGTGGCTTTATCATTTCAGCATTCCACAGTCTGAATTCAGGCTAGACCAGAGCTAATCTCATTAGCAACCAGCTTCTTTTGACTCATTCTTGGCTGTCCCACAGACTCCACGCATAAAAGGAAAGGCGGGGACTACAGCTAAAAGGGGGCTTGGTGCTGTCCAAAACTACCAAAATATACACATGACTGAACAGCAAGGTCTTCCACATTTTAAAAAAATCTAAATCTGAAAGTATTACCTGTGAGGAAAAGGGGCATGGCCTTACATCGAAAAAACCTTGTTATGAAAGAAAACAGCCTTTGGTTTCAGCAGGTACAAAACTGAACATACAACTTCTCATTTTTCCATTTCTAATATAGTTTACAATCCTTTGACTTGTATTGGTGACTGTTTTCTCTGTGAGGCCTGAAGTTGTTTTTCTAAATTAACTTCTTTCCTTCCAAGATCTTCTAAAAAGAAGCAAGTCATCTCCATAAGCTATACTTGCAGGACCAATGCATGGATCTAGCAGCTAAAGACAATGAACCTTGACTCCTGGGTACCATTACACACTCCAATATTGTTCACAAGTAGAACCATCTGCTCTACCCCACTCTTCAGTGCATTTTTACACCATTTTCTACCATTTCACCAATTTTCTACCATAACAAACCTCCTTCTGACCAGTATGTATTTGCAGATCACGGAAAGAGATACAGAGTTTACTCTACCTCTTGATCACTGATTGGAAGTGAAAGGGTCACAAAAAGTAACTCCTGACAATTTCATATGGATCCCTGAGTTTCATGCTTCCAGCGTGACCACAACAGTTTTCACTCAGGTCTCAATTTATCACAAAATGTGTTGTTTTCATGCTTCTAAAAATATAATTGTTCGTGATGTAGGGACAGTTTCAGAAGCCCTACTAAACTACCAGCATGCAACTTAAAGTCATACAGTATAGACATAAATTTGCTAGCTAACTAAAAACAATGGTTTCAATAATAAGAAATTTCGTTTTACAGGAGCAATGAGGGAAGTCATCCATAGCTAGGCGGTGATGACACTCGACTCATAAAACTGAGTTAATGAAATTACATGTCTGTCAATGCTACAAAAATAAGCAAAGATTTTTACTCCACATTGCCTGCATTACATTACATTGGTAAGTCGGATGTTCTGCTGCGCATGCGTGAAGGGAAACGTTACATTAAGATGCACCGAATCGGGCAGTTTCAGGATTTTAAGCATGTTTAAAAGTTCAGTCACATCTCAACTGTCCACGAATGAATATACTAACAATGTAGTGTAAATGCTTTGCATACAAATCGTGCTCGCGAGCTGTCGGCTACGTATGCATGACTTTAGATGCCAATTTACAAACTCGAAAATTCAGCATACGAAAGCTAACATTAGTAATAAATGTTACTTGTTAATGTTTTGCAACAAGTCTAGTTTACATTACCGAGTATGGGTTTAATCCTGTGTATAAAATCCATCTGTCAATGAATGCAGCACTCGTCAGTCTGAAGCACGAGAGATTATTTGCAATGACTTACCAGTTTTAGCGTTTACATTGGCCCTCAGAATGTCCCCACTCGAAAGATGTTTCAGCTCAAAAGTTTTTCTTATTCGATCAGATACAGTTCCTTTCCCTGAACCGGGCGGTCCCATGATAACAGCTCGAAATAGTACGCGCACAACCATTTTCAGATTATAATTTTAAAACAACAATAAAAATGAAGATACTCCCATTGAAAATATTCCTATTTAAATATCTACACGTTCCTCAAAGTCCATCAGTCAACTCAACTTTGTGAAATTGTACGCTAATGTGCATTTGTTGCAGACGCTACATCCGCCTCTCATGCTGGAGAGGGTCTTAGTGATAATCGCGTTCGTTTTCTCTAGCTACATAATCGACGCGAGGCGGAGGAGGAGGAGAATAGTTGCGTTCCAGGAAGTTGTTTCTAGCCAAGGGAATTCCTGCCTCTGAAGTAGCTTAGCTGTCCACCAGAAGGGCATGCGAGGACAATCGCTTCAATAGCTGTACGGCTGAGTGAGCAATATACAGACAGTCTTTTCATTTGTATCCGAAATGAGTGAGGCACTTCATCTAGTGGGACATAATGGTCAATTAATTGTACAAAACACCTTTGCTATCTACGTTAGTCAGCAACCCCGTTAAATCTACAGAATAACTTTGCAACGCTGCAGTGTTATAGGACGATATAGCATTTAACTTTATGGTCTGTATTTGTTTGCGATTACGTAGCTGAAATACCAGTGTACTTGTCATAATAATATCGATCTAGTTCACTTCTTACACGTTTATGAATGCATGCAAATTTTAGAACTACCTTTTTTGAAGAATTTCATGCATTGCTCCACTTAAACTTCTGAATCCTTTCCTCATAAACTCACCAATCCTCTCCAGGTCTTAAAACCATATGCAGTACACAATATATGAATGGGCTGACCAACTCTGGTCCCTTGTGACAGTACGGCTTTTTATTTAACCCTTAAAATCAGTTCAGACCTAAGAGACTAGTGAGGTGAATTGTCCATCTAATAAACTGCTTAAATTGCCCAGTAAAGGACTGAATAACAAGAACAACCAGTGCAGAGACATTACTTCTTCCATGTCTCTATACACCCTGCGGGTCAACAAAAGATGTACCCTGATTTGGAGTCATACACAGTATGTATGCGCTGTAAATATCCATGCTTTTTACAGTCAATTGAACTTAATCTCAAACACTGAACACACCAATTTCTAATTGCACTTTGGCTGTAACATAAAGCCAATGATAGTTGCAAAGTTACCATACCATGGTCATTATGTGAGGGTCCTTAGCAGTGATGGCATTACATTCTGACCATATTGGAATCTCAGTGAATACGGTGGAGATTGTTTATGCCCTGACAGTCATTAATAGCAATATAAACTAACAAATAAATGGGAAACCAGCTATTTATTCAAATGTTCATCAATATTATATACATTCATCCACTTGCTTTCCTTTTAAAATATGACAAGGCAGTGAAAACAGCTTCAGCAAAGATATCTAGGGAGTAAAATGATTCATCTTACCTCTTGTATGTGGTTCATATCTGATTCACACTCTGTTCCTGCTTAGTCAACTTGTGTCTGACCAATACAATAAGATTTTTTGCCCTCAAGTGTTTTACTTCATTCCCCCCTGCTGCTCAGCATTGACTTTATGCCGTTACACAGTCCTTTCCTGGTTTTCAGAGCTTTCTTTGAAAGCAGAACATGCTTTTGCATTTGTAATGGATTTTTAAATGTTGAACTTTGGTCCTAAGGACATTCCCAGAATTTTCATAAAGTATTGATTGTATAATTGTCTAAATAACCTGGAATAATAAGACAAATATTTTTGTTTTCTTATTTAATTGAACAGTTTTACAGCAGGGTTTGCACGATTACCCAGAAAGGGCAGTTGAGACGCTAAGCCTTTGCTGGAACAAAGAACAAAAATCTTTGATTCAAGACATTAATTGGTTGTCAGATGTGCTAGTGCTGGAATAGTACCTGACCAAAGTTATTGCATTGCTATGTCTTGTATCTCTACGATCTTAAATGGGGACCACTGCTTTAGCTAATTCTTGTGTCCACATATCTATATGAGAATTATGTCTGTAGAGCAGGGATCACTAGTCACATCGAAGGACAGGTATGTTTAATAGTTTATGGCAATTTGTATGTGACCTGAAACAGTCTAAATGTTTTTACTTAAGAATGTTCATGAAAGTTAGAAAGTGAACATCATAAGCTAGCTTTGTGGTACAGTCCCCTTGTCCTGGATGGTGTACCACAAAGCCGGTTTACTGCCTTTTTGTAAATATTAAGAAGAAAATGAGGCTTTTCTGACACTAGCACTGGATGAATTTAATTGTATTCAATAACAATTATTTATGATCTACTGGGAAACAAGCCAGTCTCCAAAATATTTTACTTCTGCATGTTTATTAAAGTTAGCCAATGTCATAGCATACTGACCTAGAGGGCTGCTGTATGTGCTATGTTTTGTTATTACTAGGCACTTACACAGTTAAGACATCACATCTGGTTTCTTGGCTCTGAACTGGTGGTGGAATTTTAAGTGAAAAATAAAAACCACTGTTACATTGCAGTCCTCCAGGACCAAGGATAAGGACCATGGTAGTAGATGAATGTTGATGGTGGGTCTGTAAAATTTTACCCCAGAACAAAATAATACATGACAAATAAACTACATTTTATTTCATTCAACTAAAAGAGCATCAGTGATACACTGTTTTGCATGTTTTTTCATTGTCATGCAAGAAATATAACAAGACAATTTTAAGAAGATATTTTGTTTTTCATTTAAGTAATGAAATATTAAATATTATTTTCCTCTGAAATTTTATAAAACATAAATATATTAATAGGGATTTAAAGTAATGTCTTGCCAGTTTTTATAATTCATTTGAAGGTTGGGGTTGTAGAAATTCAATTTGTAGCCTACTCATTTCCTAGTCTCGGACACTGACTAAAGTACTGTATACAATCTGCGACATCTAGTGGTAGTTACAGTACACCACAGTAAACTACAGGGACAACTCCGACATTGTCGCGTAAATTAAGTAGCTAGCCTCAACTAGTCAAATTTGTTCACAAACAATTTGGTCGTCATATGTTTTGTAGTTACATTAACGTCTTTAAAAGCGAAGTGGCCTGGCTGGTTGTCAACAATCCCATTTCCGTTTTGAATTGGATGTTTAGTTAGCAGGCGTCGTTGCAACATAAAGGCAGACAATGAGATACCCAGTTCTTAGAAGTGTTAGTAGTGTGTTCAGTTAAACACGTAGTTCGGCTGCCTATGTCCTGTCGCTTAAAATTATAATTCTTTCGCTTGTAACACCGTCCAAGTTGTCCTTCTATGTCCAACCCCTGTCTGATCCGTTCCCTTTGACGTCACGTTGTCATATGACCTTTGAACCCCTGCTTGCATATCCTGTCTGTTTCAAAACACGTGGATGCAGATGGAGGTGTAGCAACAACAATATGGCGAACCAGGGACTCACGTACGATGGTTGCAATTTTTTCAGACAGAGACTGGTTTTATCCATGTTGAGTGGAAAGAGAGTTAAAATCAAAAGCATACGATCGAAAGATGACAACCCTGGACTCCGAGGTAGGCGTATGTGGCAAAAAATGACATTATTATCTAAAGGAACGTGTGCGATTGCTAGCTTGCTAGCTGTTACGCAGTTGCAAGTTTTATTCTTAAGTCTGTATAAGAGTCATCTGTGTGGTAAACATTATTAACCTGCCAGATGTATAGTGCAATACGGAAAGCCAGGTGTTACATAAGATGTATCCCTTGGTTCAGTGAACTTTAAAGCAGAATATTCTTGAAGCGTTTCAGTTACCTCGTTTGCCAACTAGGCACGATTCAAAAGTTGGTACTGTAACTATGTTCAATGACAACAAGCCTGCAGGGTATGAAACAAGCTAACCTTATATGAAATTAAGTAGTGTTATTGAATTGTGATTATTGACATGGGTTGGGTCGGTAACATCCAGTGGTTTCCAAGTAGTATGATATTTAGTTAGCTAGCACTTCCATTAGTCAAGCAGCAGATGGCAGTCTGGTCGCCTGGCTAGCTAGTTACCCAACGTTAGGTAGGTGTATCCACTTCTTCAGTTGCTAGGAATTCTGTCGTATGTGTCTTGTAGTTTGCCATCGGGTAGTTTTGCTGCAATTACTGGCTGCATGTATCTTTGTATCAGTCAGCAAGCAAATCTGGGTAGATTTAGTACGACAGGCTCAGCACAAGTTGTGATTGACCGTAATTTTATTGTTAGGATCAGAAATATGGTTGTTTGAACTGGCGTACCTCTAAATGTAATCTACTCACACTTGGTACAACTCTAGGAATTTTAAATGGGAACTTTTGAGTCTTACCCTTGACAGTCAGTTGACGTAATGATGGCGATCGAGCAGAGAAACACGGACAATTATGTTAGATTTCCATTTGAAATGGTGCTTAAATTTGAAGTTTTACTTAAACTATACGTTCGCCTAGATTACCATGAACACCAAGTCAAATGGACGATGGACACGCATTTAACACAGCTTATCATTTGCCCAATGCCAGAAAATATGGTTAGGGTTGTCAGATTGGGTATACTGATTTATGCATTTAGGTAAACTAGTTCAATCCATCTCAAATTGAAATGATATGTCTGTAAAAATGAGTGAGGCCTCTTTGGTTATTCATACAGGGCATGGTGCTTAAATATTGTTTTTGATCTTAAATGTTGATGTTAAATGTGATACTTTTGACATTACAGGAATGTAAAATCATACAGGATGGGCAATACAGCATAAAACAATTCCTTTTAAAGTCATCATAGGCCGTTGGATATTATCTGAAAGCTGTGGTTCCCCAAAAAAACCTGTAAACTCTTCATGCCAGACTCAAAAATGCATTCTGCTAGCTTTCAGGCACTGACAGAATTGCTTTAACAAAACTGACCATCATTAAATATGTTGGTAGACAAGGAATGGTTCAGATATAAGTAGTTTTACTTGGATTTCTTTATGTAGTAGTAAAGCACAGTATATAAATGGATAACTCGGCATGTTTTGCTGGTATATCATAAATTATTAGGGTCCAAAGAGAACATGATTTGAAGGTTTTCAAGCCTGAAATTTACCCTTATATAAACAAATGAATCCAGAATTTCTACCCCAAAATGTACGTGCATCTTTTTAGGACAGTATAATGTTTACGTGTAAATGAAAATTTTCCCTCACGAAATTTTACTGAATTTATGCTTTTTTGCATTCAGTTTTATTCAGAAGTTGATAGATAATCTTAAAGGATCATAAAGTGCTGAAATTGTTAATTGAACAAGTAACCACTGCTGGTTAAGACAAATGGAACAAACAACTTGGGGTGACAGCATAGTATAATGGTTAATGGTTGAAGAGCTGGTCTTTCAACTCAGGTGGTGGGTCTGATTTTCAAGCTGCTGAACCTGAATAACCTCAGTTAAATATCCAGATGTATAAATGGGCAGTGAGTAGAAAAGTTCTAGGTCAGTCTGGACAATGGTATCTGCAAAATTTCAAAATTAATACAATTATTGAATTTACAAATTTAATAATTCCCCTTTAATCTTGCAACCACTGCTTAAGCAGGGAAATCAATTACTTTGCCAGGATATCCTCTTGGACTGTGGGACCATCTTTTTGAAAGAATTTTTGTAGCATAATGGTTTACCTGATTGCCTCGACTGACTTCATATTGTGCAGTTGTACAGCATTTTTTCACCAGTCTAACATCCGAACTGTTTGGTCATTTTGCTGCGCCCCACTCTTGCAAACTCAGGAGGTGGAGTCTGTGTACACATGACTCCAATTCACATGATGACTAGCCATCACTTCTTTGCACACTGAAGATGCACCAGCACTTACATATTGCTAGTGTCGTCAGAAGATGACGGAGCCAGCATATAGTCGGTTCATGCACCCAGCTAACCAGGTTGAGCCGCTAGGGAGCTGTTAGACTAATGATCTTACCTGGCTGAAACCCTATGAATTTCTATTAACAGAGCAGTTGGGACTCTAACACTTAGCCACTCATGCCTCCCTCCTGAAAGTGTGTCTTAGTGCTTGAGCAACCTGAAGGCCCTTAGGCTGTAATTCTCCCATGCTGAGTAATAATTAGACTCACTGACTTCCACAATATGGCTGCCCATATCTAAACAGATGCATCACCATGTTAACAATTGGGAACAGGCAATGTGAGCGGAGAGCTTCCCTTTTCTTTTTCCAAACATAAACATGTCCACATGTAGGAAAACCGGGCCTAAAAGAAGGCTCCTTAGATTGTATAACTTACTGCCTTCACTACACAGAGGTCAACATGTTGTGCTCATCACATTCAATGTACAGTGTCCAGTGTTGCAGTTTAATATGCCCGACTCTGTGACTGTGCCACCTGATCTGTCAGTTACTCCTCATCTCTGCCCTCAGACACACAACCTCAGTGTTAATTTTTCAGAATTGAATGAACAGGGGTTGATCTGGACTGCCAGTAACAATCACTGGCCCAATTTAGAAGACAGTTCAACATAAGAATGGAAGCCCTGGTAACTCGTCCGGTAGAGTGCATGCCACATAAGGCCAAGGCCTTACAGCAACGACAGGGGTTCAAATCCGGCCCGGGTCCTTTGCTGCATGTCATCCCCCATCTCCTTCCCTGCCCCCCACCTCTCTCTCTCTCTCTCTCTCTCTCTCCCTCCACTGTAACTATCAAATAAAAGTGAAAAATGCCAAAAAAAATCTAAAAAAGAAAAGAAGATTCTGCATTTTCATGCCTTACTACACATTCTTTGACTTGACAATAAATGTTCTCCATAGCATCATACTGCTGATTAGATTAGTCCATCAAACGACATCACAATGCCTCCATTCAAAATCAGAATCTATGGATAATTAAGAGCCAGATGATGGTCTGTTTTGAAATGTCTTTGAAATGCAAAAATAAAAATTCATGCCTTCATTAGCATTAGTTAAGAAACTGTGGGTCAGCACTATGAATAGAGGCACACATTGTGCTCAACTTTCAATTCCAGTAATGCTTTGATAAAATGTTTTGTGTAGGCTTTATATAATTTTTAAAAAATGTAAATTTGTTTTTGAGTACTTTTAAAATGAATTTTCCCATTTTCCTACAGATTTTGAAGCTAGCTTTATCCGGCTCATGGACAAGGTAACCAATGGCACCAGAATTGAAATTAATCAAACAGGTGAGTTTTTGGAAAATGTAACTAATTTTTTTAACTATTTAACTTTAATTATGTTACTTTACATAAATATGCATATGCATTTGCTGCAAACAAACTCACAGAGGTAAGAAATGTTCAATAGTTGTTAAAAATTGGCTCAGTCAGGGACCCTCTGGTAAAAGGTTAATGGTCCTGGTGACAGGAAGAAGTCCTCAAAGTGGTGAAGGGGGAGTGAGGCTTCATTGAACCAGAAATGGGAGGAGCTACCATAGTGCACCAGCAACCCAATGATTTGGACCAATGACCACATTGGCTGTGTGTCATTCCACTCTAACAGAGTTTTTAAAACCTCATTTCAACTGCCTCAAAGTTCCAAAGCAAAACTTTTTGTAATTTGATTTTCTTTGAGTCCAGAGCACTGTCTAAATGTAAATTCAACTGCTGAAGCTATGAAATTAGAATTATAATAGCATTAACATGGAAGTTATGGAATGGAAGTTCCCTTGTTGTTTTTGCTCCTTGATTAAGAGATGTGAAAACCATTCAAATGGCACTACAGCTTTAAGGTGTACTCTGCCTTCAAGCTAGCCAACCTACCGTACACATGTTGGAAGGCAGCCAGTCGTCTTCATTCCCTGCAGACTCCAGGGCGTTAGCAGCTTTTGCACTGTCAGGTCAGACAGTCCAAGCTAATTTGTGCCTAAATCCCCAAACATTGCTGGCATTTGGCTTTTTACATTGTTGGCCCATGGACATGCCAAAGTCATGCTAAGTCTAAATAAAAAGCTACTTGTTATAAACCTGGTTTTGACACTAATGATGCCCCTTCACCCTGACTTTCCTGATGATGATCATGGCAAAAGCATAGTTTTGACCAGCTCTCTGGATCAATAATGCCTTTATGCTTGGCTAATGACACAGCCCAGACTTGAGTCTGTGATCCCCAAGCTATAGAGCTCATCATACACTTCATAGCAAGTGCCTTTTATTGAGAAAACCACTTAGAAGCCCTACAGCTAAGGACTATTTACGCCTCTTCATTTTGCACATCAGCCTTTATTATCTGAGTGACTTTGGCTGGTCTTTGGAAACGATAATATCCAGGCTAACGTGTTCTGTGCGTCTTCTACAGGTACTGTCCTGTTCTTCCAGCCGGGCCTGCTGTATGGTGGCGCTGTGGAGCATGAGTGTAACCCCCAGCGCTCTATAGGCTATTACTTGGAGGCCCTCCTAATGCTCGCCCCCTTCATGAAAAATCCTCTGCGTGCTGTCCTCAAGGGGGTCACCAGTGATCAGAAAGACCCATCTGTAAGCTCAGATCTCCTGGATGCTTCAGATTTTGTGTGTCTCTGTGTGTGTGTGCTAATTTTTTATTTTTAAATGTGTAGCTCACTGATCTGTTTCATAAAAGATGAGTTTAAGTGGAAACTCGATTCTCTCAGTGTCAGCTTACATTTTCGTTCATAGGTTGATGATTTGTTGTTGTCTGTCTGAGCTTCTACATGGTTTCCCTTTCAGATCATGCAATTTTAATTTGCTGCTTCCTCCCCAGAAGTCATGTTTTGGCTCTGCTGCATAAATGGGCAACTGTGCAAAACTCATCTCAGTATAGACAGCTGGCAGTGACCCAGTTTAATTAACAGTCTGCTGAGAATTAAATGAGAACTCCCCTATTTCCATAAAATTAAAAGAACATAAACCTGTTGCTTAATGGCTTATCTAAATGCTGAAGAATCAGGAAGATCTACCTTGTGAGGTCAACCAGCTGTGAATTACAGTAAATGGAAATAAAAGCAGAAGTATACGCTTTGTGCAAAATAGAGGCTCTATTGTTGGAATCCCCAGCTTTAAGTTTGTCTCCAGGGAGCAAAGCTATTTTCATCCGATTCACAGTCTTCTGTGAAGGTCACGGTATGTTGTGCTGCTTTATAATTCATTCTAAGCTGCAATAAAACATGCAAATCTGGGCGTGTCTCTTTCAGGTTGACACATTAAAAGTGACTGCAATCCCGCTGATGAAGAAGTTTGGGCTTGATGGAGAAGGCCTTGAATTGAAGGTAGGGGCTTGTATTGAATAGGGTTGATCAATTCAAATGTCAAAAGTCATTTTTTCCTCTTCATTTGCTGTCTGAGTAGATGTTGTACTTGGGCAACATGTCATTTTTTAACAAGGGAATGGTAGTGTTCAGCTTTTTGTCAATGTTAATCTAAACTACGATTTGGGGTTTTTGCTGGTGTCTTACCTGTTTGTTACTTGTGCAGATAGTGAAGAGGGGGATGCCCCCGGGAGGAGGAGGTGAAGTACTCTTCTCCTGTCCAGTCCGCAGGACCATCCGTCCCGTGCAACTGACTGATCCAGGCAAAATCAAGAGGATCAGGGGAACAGCGTATCCTGTGTTCTGACTGTGCTGTCAGACTGGAATGTGATTTGTAGTTCGAAGTCATGGGTTGACTCATTTATGCCTTACTTTAAGTTTTATGCAAAATTCGGTTTGCTTTTGCTTACACATACCTAAAATGAAAGAGAAAAAACCCCAGGGAAATAAGCAGTGCCATGTACCAAAAAATCATGCTTATTACAGAGAACTTAACATTTATCTTAACTGAATATGTTAATATGGACTAAAAAGGTATAAATGATTTTTCCACCAAATGGTCCCTAATGTAGATTACCAGTATTTCTGACACTTTGTGGTTTGATTTGTATTCCTTGACGCATTTTACCAGGTATTCTGTCAGAGTTTCCCCACAGATGGCAAACAGAATAGTGGACTCTGCCAGGAGCGTTTTGAACAAATTCATTCCAGACATTTACATCTACACAGACCACATGAAGGGTGCCAATGCTGGCAAGTAAGTGTTGATACACTGGCGCTCCGTGACAGTACATTTGCAGTGGCCATTAGATGGCGACATTCTTCGAGGCATTGTCAGTAGGGCCACAGGCTTGAACCAACACATTTCAAGCCACATTCTGTTTAAAACTTCAGTCACAAGTTAGTTACACTGTCCTATTTGTCCAGTTAGTGGATGTCTGTTGGTTTGTCCTCACATGTTGTGGCTTGTTTCCCAGGTCCCCAGGCTTTGGCCTCACCTTGGTGGCAGAGACTTTAAATGGGGCGTTCCTCAGTGCAGAGCTGGTCTCCAACCCCCAGGGCCAGGGTGACCCTGTGCTACCAGAGGACCTGGGCCGGAACTGCGCTAAGCTGCTACTGGAGGAAATCTACAGGGTGAGCACAGCTGGCCGTAGTGCACTTCCTGTCTTCATGGAACACTGCATACTCTGCATTGGTACATGAGGTCCCCTAATTGTGACATGCATTTACTCTGTGGGCTTATCATCAGTGTTGAGTATGCACAACATGCTACAACATGTATGCATGACATTTGCAAAGCTTGCACAGTGTAGTACTTTAGGTTACCCTGTTGTTGGCTTTCATTTCATTTTTTATGTGAGCTCATGCACATATTTTGGAGGTTTGTGTGTTGAGCATCACTGGGAATACGCCTTGTATATGTATAATTAGACAATTAAGTTTATGTAATTCAGTGTTTAAATGTTTTTTTTGCATTGGGTTTAATTATGAGTGATTATGAGTGATGATTGTTTTTAGGTGATATTGGTTGGGGTCATTTAATCTGTTGAAAGACAAGCTTGGTGAAAATCAAGGGACCTGAGCACAGAAAAGTGAGATTCTGCTATTGATATTCAATCAAAGTGGTTAATATTCAAATGTATGAGTATGCATGTTTGCAATGTACATTTATAAATAGAGTTTCTACTCTGAGATTAAGCATATAAAATACCAAAAGATCAACACTTACATTGGAGAGATCATTAACACAATTTCCAAATAATGAGTTCTTTTCCTTTCCTAAGCTGCTTTTTGGTTTGGCCTCTGGACTACATAGTTATATCACAAATTCCACTTTGAAACTAGGATCTACAGGATTCAATTTGTTTAATAGGTCTGAGTTATTAAACTATAATGTTAAAAAAACATCCAGGTACTGCTTTTAAATATATCCCTAGTAACACTCAGTTTATCTGTTCAACACCTGAAAGATGCATTATTTCAAGACTGAGTTCAAAGTATGTCAAACTGTTAGGTGTATTATATGTCATACTTATAGCTAGTTATGAAAAAGGAACTGTATGGTGACAGCATCCATATTTTTGAATCTGCTGCAGTCTATTTTAAATAATTTTCCTTTCAGCAGTGCTGTAAGCTACATGACTCAATCCTATTTCCTCATCACATTTTGCATAGTCTTTGTTGGAGTCTTTAAAAGTACCCATGGTTTGCATACATATGAAATAGTTTATTTCTGTGTACACTATCATCGTGTCAAAATCTAGAAATCAGACAAACACAGGTTTTGGAAAAACATGTAGCTACGGTTTTTAAATTTGTTGGGTCCTGTCCTAGGATGTGTATTTGGACATAACCAAAGCCTTGACTATATTTTTAAACTTGTATGTTTACAGTTTTTACCTTGATATACTTTTGAAATGGATACTTTACAGAAGTTACATAATAGAAACAGACAAGAAGTGAAATCTGCCATAGTTAACAGACTATGTATGCAGTAGTTGAAATTTGAGCAAGCTGATAATTCAATCACTTCTGCATGGTTTGCTTTTTTGCTGTTGTAGTAATGGCAAGATGAATGCCTAGTGTGAAGTGATGCATGCCACTTGTCTTTATTATCATGGACGACTTCCTGTGATTTGTAAAATAGTTTAAAAGTTTCTCATGGTGCTGTGTTTTGTTTTACAATGGGGCCATTCTGTCCGTTTAGAGGTGTTCTGATCAGAAAAGGGAACATTGGATATGAAAGTCCAATTCCAAAGTTGTGAGGGAATTATAACATTTCATTGGATCTTATGTATCTAATTACAGTGACAATTGACAGAGCATTCCTATGACAAACTCATTTTTGTTAAAAAGGTCAGTTCTAACCCTGTAATTTTGCAATCTGAAAATTATATGGTTTTTCTTAGTGATTTGGTTAGGCCTTATGCATTATCTAAGGCTACATGCCTTTACTCTGAATACTTATATTTTATTGCAGTAAGAGACATAAACAATCAATTTCTGCCTTTATTCTTGTATGCAGGGATCCAAATATCTGATATTACACTGGTGGTAGTAATTTTTCACTTAAGTCTGAGGTCATAGCATATATCCCTGTGAGCAGCTTGGATGACAGCTTCAGTTACCACTTACAGTGATTCAGTGCAGGCGTTCTTAGATTCCACAGTGAATGTCCCTCAGCTGTATCATTGGTCTTGGTGACTCTAATGCCTTTACCCTTCAACATTTGAGAATGAATGCCTTGATATTGATACTTCCCCTATGTATGCTGGTTTTCTTGTACACTGTTTCATGATCTGTTAAGGCTGTTAAATGCCGTCAGCTACCATAATTTTTCCCAACCAAATGTATTAAAACAAAGCAAGTTTGGCCCATTTCCACTTGCTTGTCTGTATGAATTCTTTATGTAGAAATGGGTTGGGTGCAGTGTCCTGGTGAAGTGTCAACGTACGCCAGTTAGGGCCCTGGTGAATCATCTGAATAAAGTTCTTGGATGTGACCGTAGGACATGATTTTGGGCATATATTTCAGTGGGTTTAATTTTCTGGATAAATGGGGGGTTACATTTTTTCCACCCTTGTTTAAAATTGCAACCCATTAGCTTACAAAATTGTCTGTGAAAACATAAAGCTTCCCCCGCCAATGTTCATATGGAAATTATACCCTTGTAATGTGAAATAAGATGTTTAAATCACTCCAAGACATTAAATCTGTCGTTAAGAATAGTTATTGGCTTGGTACAACACACGCCGGGGTCCACTAGGGCAGAGTTTGAATATCACTGTTATTTTGATTTAAGATCCGGTAGTCTTGGAAAATACAACCACTGACAACGCTGTATAACATGTACCTATTCTGAAGAATGGGTAGTTTACTAAATGCTTCTTACATTCATGTAAAAATGTATGTGTTAGTGTCATAAATGTTCAGCTCTTATCAATAGTTTTAGCCTAATGTGGATGGGGGCTGCATCATGTGGACATGAATAACAGCCTAATGTGGGTTATGTGCCATAAGGGACAGAAGAGGCAAGTAGAGAGAGAGTGCTCTTGTATTAACATTTCCATGTGTCATGGTTAAAGAATGGAGTTTTCTTTAATGTTGCCTATCAAAATGGACGACTGATTACAAATGTAAGCTTGTTTTTCTGATTTGTCAGACACATGTAGTATCTTCAGGTTCTGAAGAGAATGCCAAACAAGACAGTGATCTGGCTAATGTGTCGTTCCTGATGTCTTGGGACTGATCGTCTTGTATACCCATGCAAGGAACTCTTGCACTACAGCGCACAACTTTATACTGAAGGACATTATTAATGTCATGTAAAATATTAAAATAAAACATGGTTTATGGGAATTCATCACACCAGGATGTAATGTCATAACTATGTGGTACAGAATTTTTTTTTTTTTTAATTACATTGCAGAAGTGCATCAAATATTGAATTGGCCTGAAGCACTGTTGCTTAACTCTGGACTCTTCCAGTCCTCCCGCTCCTCATGAAAGCATGTGAGTCTTGTTAGTGTGCAGAATTTGATGATTCGTTTTGAATGCGGAATATTGTTGTGTCCTCTTGAGTGTGGGCCATGGTGGTGGCCTCTCCTCATTGGTCAGAAGGTGGGGGGTGAGGAGAGAAAAACAAGCCCTGCTGAGAACTGTTAATGTTTGAAATGGACGCCAGCGTTCATGTCCCCTGTTAGAAATACCCATCTCTTTGTTTAGTTTGTGGTTAATCAATAGCTATGGCTAACAGTTGTAGTATACGGGAGCAACAGGAAGGACAGTGTCGGTCGGACCCACATTGAGCAAATTGGGATGCAGTAAGTGCCCTGTGTTTGTTATCAATTCATTTGGCTTGATAGGCTTTATGTATATACAAATATAATCTAAATGCATGCATGTTACTGAAAGAATGTAATGTTCTCTTGTGTAGTGTAACTGTAATATGCAGTATCAGTCTTTCCACCAAGTTAAATATGTTCGCAATATTCACTTTTTGTGAACTGGTGAGAAATGTCAGTACAATTTTTTACTGGATAAGTCTTTGGAACAGGCTTGGCAACTAAAATTGCATTGGTAGCCAGGACATACATACTGTCCTCATTAGTAAAATAACTTTGATAGCAGTAGATGGTAGTAATTCCTATACAAACAGTTGTTGTAGGAATGTGATTTGGGGGAAATGTGAAATTCCCAAATGAGGACATTGAGGCTGCCCAAGACCCATGGCTCATTTGGAAAGAGCAATCTGTCTGAAGGACAAGGACGTTTTTTTAAAAAAATAGTCAATGTTTTTAAATAGACAGTTAGCCGAATAGTAAATAATCAAATGTAGCTAATTTTAGCATCTACTATATGTATAGACAATAGTACTTAAACTATAAAAAAAAAAAAAAACCTTGAGGAGGAAGCTTATTTTCATGTGAAGCCATAGCCTTTTTCATAGACTTGGATTTGTAAAGATGGCCTTGGGATCTGATTACCTCCACAACTAAGACCAAGATTAACACACCGGATAGCTTGTAAGGCTACATGTCAAAAAATTCTTTATTTAGCTAAAGATAAAAGCAGAACAATTCAAAGCATATCACTCAATTGTAAATGACATTGTCTCACAGAGCTGTTCATACAATGTGAAGATGATTTCCTTGCAGAAGAATAAGATCTTTTGCTTCTTTCTGTTACATTCATTAGCGGGTGCTAGTGTCTTTATTCATCGGCATCATTGTGGTTTATTGCTTTGCTGTCTGAATCCAAAACAATTATCAGAATCATACTGAATATTTTAACTCTGTTTTTGAATCATTAAGAAGTGGGGCAGTCATATGTCTCAAGCTGATTAGAGGACTGAAAGGCCTCATTTTGATTCGTTTTTTCAGTCTTCTCTATTAACAGCAACCAACTCCCAACTATAACACTATTTATACTCTCCTATAACCATCATATTAACTGTGTTGTATAGCATTAATGTAATGGCAGTGCACCACCCAGAAAAGACCTAATTTAATAACTATGCTCACTCATTTAAGCAGGAACAAGTAGCCTCGTGAGTAAAAAAAAAAAAAAAAAAAAAACTGAACTGCCACAGAGTAATTTGCCACACGAAACACATCTTTCACTTTTTTTTTTTTTTTTTTTAGGATGAATGCTTTAGTAAATAATCTTTCTTGACTGTGTGCACTGGCCGATATTCAATTAACAATTGTCCATAACTTTTACTGATAACTGACTAATAGTGTTATGCTTTTTCTTTACAAGAACCGTTTGGTGAGAATTTTCATGATCCCTGAACTCGCCGAACTGTGTCAGTGACGATAAGCATGAACTCTTTCATTTAATTGTAAGCCAAAGTTAAGGACATTTGTTGATGGAATCGCTGGCTTTCTGAATGCTCCTGCAGTTTTGTTGAAACATTAGGTGAACAGTTTGGATTAAATCAGACATTTGACCAGTCTAGTTTTGCAAAGAGACATCCAATATATGATGTGAACCAAGGCCAAGTCTTTGTCATTTTTTTCTCAAATACAGCAGTATATATATACTATATATTGAACTTGTTCCTTAAATTATGTTAATACGCATTTTTAATGGTTTAAAGTGAAATATTTTCAAGTTTTAATACTGTAAAATGGTTCATTTTGGTCGACCCGTATAGTTGTAAATTATTTATCTGTAGACATATCTCAGGGCGTTAAAGCTCTGACAAACTGCATTTAAAACTGCACATCACTGAGTTTAAGTGCATGCGGGAGAACATGTTTAATTTCTTAGCATGATCTCTTATCAGTGTGCAGAAAGGATGATGTACAATGTGATGCTTCTCTTACCATCTAGTAGTAAAGAATTAGCTACTTGGCTAATTGTCAATACACATTTCATATTATGACCATTCACATTTATTTTAGTCCATATAGAGTTGTCACTAGGTCTGCCAGCTAAATGTCTTATATATTTTATAAGTGCAGATATGGAATTGCAGCACAGTCTGTAAAAATGTATAGTAATTCTCTTTCGTTCTTTCTCCATGCGTCTATTTGAGAAATTCAAGTACAGATGAGGGAAAATGCACTCATCCTCTTACTTGTAATATCTAGGCCACCTACATGTGATTATTGCGAGTTGTTTCTAGTGTATAGTTATGTTTCTAATGTCTGCTCTTTGCAAGCTATATTGCTGTTCAGCCGTAACATTACCTACATTTAGCTAGCTTGTCTCTTTCATTTATCCATGAAAGTTGGTCTCATTCAAGAGAAGTTGGTCTCATTCACCTCCTTGTAGAGTGTCACACTGCCCAACTAAGTGACCAGCCATGTTAAATGAATCTGTACTTCTGTACTCTGCTGTGTAGTCAGGGCATTTGGACTGCAGTTGTGAAATGGTTGTATAATTTCCATCCAAAGCACTCTAAATTTTGAGTTATGGGCATTCAGTTAATGCTATTGATAAGCTTTATTTCCCTGAATTTTTGGGAATTTCCAGATGCATGTCAGGTGTGTAACATACACCCCTGTACTCCCTCCTCTCCACCCCTCCACCCCCTATTGACTTTTTCTTTTGACGACAACCAGTTTTCAGTCAGCTTTGCATGAGTTGTAAGAATGAAGTCGTCTTTTTGAACTGTACTGTATTGTCCTGAGATTGTGTAAGTATTGCTCATTTTCTTCTGTGTCAGTTCACTCCTCTTGTCATGTTTGTGCATTTCTTGTAATAGCATTGATTTGGTTGTGATATTTATTGATGATTAGGTGATACCTTCACTAAAATAACATTGCTGAATGACCTATGGTAATTTAAAATGTTAGCTAGAAAAGAATGCTAATGCCTTTCTTATCAATAGCTTATAAACCAGTATGGAGCCATTTTACAGTCTTGAATTAAGGATTTTGTGTTAAGGGGGACTAAGGTTGATGGCCCTTTAAGAAGTATTGATATATGTATAGGGGCGTCTTAGGAAACAAATATCTACCTTTTACCTGTTTTTAGGGTGTTTTTAAAAGTTTTGGACCTTTATGGTTGTAAGACCAACACAAGCCATCCTTGTTTTCTTATGTAATTTCAATTAAATATGTTCAGTTTACATGTTTATTAAATAAGACTGTGAAACATTAAGAAAGTAAATATGCCAAGATGGAGAGCTTCTCTTTTTAATGTAATGATTTTTTTAGAGGATGGTGGTCTTTGTTTTCCCAGCATACATCTTGTTCATGTAGGTATTTGGGTCAGTCAATAAACAGAGGAATCGCATCACATCACACTGATGTGTCTGAACAACGCTTTCTCAGTTCTTGAAGGTAATGAAGTGATTGAATCATATTCATGCTGACCAGATGTCACGCATAAGCACACAAGCAACAGACTTAAAACCCAGCACATGATGCAGTAAAAACTGAAGAGGAAAAAAAAATCGAAATTGCGCTCAGTCTGTAAACAAAAATTCTAAATATGTGGGATTTAAGAGACCTGACATGGAATGCTGTGCTGTTTTACCAGCTGATGGGTGGACAACTCTGAAATGTCCAACAATAAATTGCAAAAACCTTCATATAGTAGTTTTAACAACTGATTATGCTTTCTTTGAGGTACTTCAATCAATGTTGATTAATGTTAGTATTTTCATTTGAGTATTTGAAAATACTTAGTGGTTTTTTTTAAATGTATATTCCTTCTAGCCTCACTGACATTTCATCTTTCGTGGACAGGGTGATTTTCTTTTTTCTCTTAGGTTGTGAATGTACACCTCTAAAATGTGCAAAAAATGGTTGTGGAAATTTCAGGTTTAGGTTCTGGGGTGATTGTGTTTCTATTTGGGGTTGATCATTATGATTTTATTATGAATAAATATGAATTAATAATGATGTTGAAACTTCCCCAACTGTAACCAATTAATTCTTGTACTTATGGCAGTCACCTGCTGCACCTCCGTCTGCTTTTGGTGCTTAAAATAATGTCCTACCTTCTGAGCTTTTTAGCTCCTTTCCTTGTATTCCAATGAACTGTTGTTATCCTTGTTTTCCTTCCATTCCAATTATTAGCATCAAAAGGTGCTGACTCAGAGGTGAAATTATTTCTCGCTATCATAAAGACCACCAGTGATCTTTGTTTTAATATTATTATTATTAAGTCACATCATCTTCTGTAAAATTTTAAGAATTTTTCACAACTGTGGCAAGGTGGGGCACTTTCATGGGGGGAAGCTATAGCCTCGTGGCTAAAGTGCTTGACCAGCACCCAGAGTTGTTGGGCCAAGTCCCAGCGCCACCGTAATAAGATCAGTGCTGCTACTGAACCCCTGAGCAAGGGCCGCAACCCCACCGCATCAGTTAAGTAACTAATGTAATATTATAATATTACATATTATATTCAGTATGTTATCAGAGATTAAAATGATCTAATATAGTTATGCCCAGTTCGAAATTAGCTGTCTGCTACTCTGCATCATGTATCTGCCGACTATGTTTTTACAACGCACTGCTTTGAATCCCCAGTACATTAGCTTACTGTATAGCACTCACTCATGAATCAGTCATGTGACCATATCCTTTAGGTTCTTGATAACCAATAGTGTGGTAGAAGAAATGATGGTGTTAGCTGATATTTCTGTCTGAAGGTAACCATTGTAATGGAAGAACTAGAGGTCTGCGCACAGGGACATTTTAGTCATTTAGCAGACCTGCCAGTGCAAGCCATGGAAAGTACCAATAAGTATGGGATTTTAAAATGCTTACCTGTGTGCCAAATATCATGTTGTAGCATTTCTAGGTGAATGAAAAAATTATAACTCTGGCTTGTTTTACGATATATTTATATATTGAAGTAGTTGGGTTCGTACTCTGCTGTTACTAGTACCTTGTACAGTTGCTGAAGTTGGTTCATTGGTTAAGAGAGGTCTGGAAAATTATGTAGATCTTAATGTTTAAAGATTGACTTACTTTAAGTTGATCATCCCTCCTCCTATTTTAAGTGGTACTCACTCATATATTTTGAGCTGCATGTAAACGATTCTTTTGAAGATTGACGGTTTGAAGTGACAGGATCTCGTATAAGATAGTCTGGTGTCGTTATATACATATCTCAAATTTCAGTCCTGAAATGTCTGTCACCTCTTTGACTTGGAACTTGCTTGCACAGTTAACTAAACTGATTTGTTGTGGATTTGGGAGGGGCCTCTCACTTTTTTTTTTTTTTTTTTTAGGGAGGATATGTGGATTCAACCAATCAGAGTCTGTCACTACTCTACATGACGCTGGGACAGCAGGATGTGTCCAAGGCTCTGCTAGGCCCCCTATCCCCATACACGTAAGCAAGTTGTACACAGTGTTTGGCACTGACATTGATCCAAAGTTCTCTCAGACCCCAGGAAATTCCATCTGAGGTCGGTAAACAGTTCCGTACTCTGAAAATAAATGTTTATGTCCGTTTTCCAGAAAACCTTCACCCCATTCATGGAATATTCTGATTTATTTATCCCTAGGTTGTGGGGTCGTGTAATACTGGATTTTATCTCAGGAATTTTTAAACAAGGTCAAAATTTCCTGCCTTAAAATCACATCATCGTCTGAAATGGTTGCTGATTTCTATTTTGAAATCAAAAACCATCCACCATACTGCTCTCCTGGAGGGAGATTGAATGCCACTATTCAACCTACAAAGTTAGATGGTGATATGTGCACTAATTTCATCTTCACTGAGATGGTCCTGTTTGAATATCCACACAGCATCTGTGTATGAGAATATAAGTTTGTCTCATAATGAATGCCTAGTATGCTCATGTCCTGTCACATTTCACAGAGGTATATTGTGACTCTTTTAATTCACTCTTAATATTGTGCTGCTTAGACTGCAGCACTCAAAGTAATGGACCAGTTCTGGAACGTGAACTGTCCATTTTCAGTTATCATGGTACCGGTGCTGTATTCTTCTAAAGTACAGTACTATGATAACTGAAGATTGGCAGTGCCATCGCAATGGGCCACAACGGACATCCTCAAGAAGGCTGATTGGAAAAGGTCTGACTCTGAGAATGTTGGGTCATTAAGACCACCAATAAATCAACATGGTGAGGGCTTTCCAAGACCTGGATGGGACATGGCTTATGTAACTGCTTGCCATTTAGTCACATGACTGATCAGAATGTCCTTTCCTTTGCTGTACAGGTTATCTGAGCACGCTTTGTCCTGGGTCACTGCTTGTCCGTTAACTGTGATGCAACGGGAAGGCCAACGGTCACCGTGCATCTTGGCATCAGTGATTCATCATATCACAGTATTTATTTGCTTAGCAGATGCCCTTATCCAGGCCAGCTAACACAGATAACATTGTTTATCGTTGGCTGTTTACTGAGGTAATTTAGACCAAATATCTCATCCAGTAGCAGTTGCTGCTGTACTTTGTGATTTACCTCACCTTTAGTTCTTCATAAATTTTTCATTTTGACACATTGTAACCTCCCCAGAGTGATTCATGACTTTATCGCTGTCATTTTAACCCTTTCTTAGCAGAAATCCCCTACCTGACCCAGTGCTATTTGCACGCATTGACATGCTGCCATTGCTTTCCTCTTCCAGGATAGGGTTCCTGCGGCATATTCGAGACTTTTTCCAGATCATGTTCAAGATGGAGACGCAAAAGGAGGACGAGGAGAGCCGAAAGGGAGGGGACAAGGTGCTGATGACTTGTGTAGGAGCTGGCTACACCAACATCAGCAAAACTCTCAAATAAAGCTTTTCATATTTTTATACAGAAGTATAACTCTGTGTCCTTTTGTTGAACTTAACCATTTTATAAGCATCTTCAGAGGAGCTGCAGCTGTTCTGTTTTAGTTTGTAGATAGTGAATGTTACCTGAAATTGTTCCCCTTGGTTGCCTGTTTGAATATACCGAAGGGACAGGGATCTCTGGGTATTGATTGTGTTGCATTTCCAGCGGACTTTGAGTTAATTTGGAATTTCATGACTGATTATGGTCTAGTTCTGCCACCAACAACCTTTCTCTTAATTTTTGGTGTGTAGTTTATGATCTTTTTACTAGCCAGACCATTATTGCACACATCTGTATGTCAAAAGGGACAGTCATAACTAAAGATATCATTCAACAAATATATTATTCTGATACTTGTGCTTTTGGCCTGTATTATTAGACCATATAGGTATGCTTAATGTTATTGAATACTTCTGTAAAGTATAATGGCACAGTTTCTTCTGTGGTCAGGGAAAGTGAACACCTTATTATTCCTATCGTCCTTTCCATATTGTAAATCGTTTACCTGTGAGGTCCTTTTCTGTTCTCCACTGTATGGGGTTATACACACAGGAATTGTAGATACATTAAATAGAATATATGGACAAGTTTTTCAGTATGAGCAGGTACAACATACCAGTGCAATGTATTCTGCATAAAACCTATTCTCCTCCCCATGACAAAAACTCACCAGGTTTGAACTTTTGATGAAATGCGTTGTTGCCTTACAGTATGTCAACCAATAGGATACACCCTATCCTGTTGACATTATGTAGAACAAAATTTTCAGGACTTTAATATTTTATTGCCTGTTTTAGGGTGTAATTAAATTTCTCAATAAGTTTACACTTATTTATATTTCTGTGTAACAGGCAACTATCCCCATCTACTACAGTTCCACCCACCAAGCAAACTCCAGACCACTATGCGAGCATGTGTGCTTATGTGTCTGTTGGTTTTCTGTGTGTACAGACCCTATGTGTGACACAGCTTGTGTCTCCTTGTCGATCACAGACATGTTTCTTCATCCTGTAAGATTCTTCCCACTTTCCGCATATGGACATATGTGTGATATGTGAGTGGTGTCACTTAATGCTGTTGAGGGCCGTTTGTATGCAGATTTTTACTCCAATCAAATAATTTGTTCCATCATTTGCAAAATCCTTCCTTTTGGTTTGCATGAAAATTTAAACTAGTTATTTGTGGTCTCTAAATAAAAATCGAATGTTTGTTTGGTGCTTCAACTGTTACTTGCATGCACCTAAATCAGTAAATGAACCAATTAAGACAGCATTTACTGGTTGTGAATACCAGTATGCATTATGGTTTTCTATAGAGTGCAGTTTTATATCAATTCTGAATAATAAGCACATGGTTGAGGTTGCTGGATGTGCATAGTGGTTATAGACATGAGGTTTCATGGACCACATTGACCCCATAGACTGGTTTAAATTGATGGAATTCCAAACCAAGAATGTTTTTCTCTCCACCGCAGTCATTGGTCCAAGTTCTCAAGTCACAGATATTACATGACAGCTCCTCTTATTTTTTGTTTGATGGGATTTCAGTCCTCATCACTAAAAGTGCACTCCATGCTTCAATGCGTCTTTGCATTCCCCAAGGGAATGCAGCGTTAGCTGGTTCGGGAATGGTCTGTCTCTAAGCAGTGGATGTAATTAGATCAACAGTGGAATTTCGAAAGTGAAAGATGTTAAGACACTCTGAATTGTGCATTATTGTATATGACTGGATTTTCTGTGAACTCCAGAATGTTTTCAGTGCCTGTTTGTGTCAAGTCTGCTTCTGGAAAACAAGATTTGGGTGGAAAGGGAGCCTGTTTTAATGAATACATTTGGTGTTAACCACTCTCCTGTTCTTGCAGCATGCATACTTATGTAGATTACTCGTGATGGTAGCCAGTAAAGCCCAAAAGCCCTGAAGGTGGAGAAAGTTAAGTTCAGCTGGAGTGGAAGGCTGCAGCGGAGCTCAATGAATGAAGACACAAGAAACAGTCTTTGGTGCGAGAATTACTGAGAGGTTGATGGCTTTAATTGATCCACAAGTACTGAGTTAAACTAAATGCCTCCACATCCCATTACGATGGAATTCCACTGGCATACACAAAGCAAACTGCTACACCAACCTACACCACATCTTCCAAGGCACCATATGTATAATTTTTCTGCCATTCTGGCTGTAGCAGACAAAAATTAAATAAGGCCCATTTGTAGAATGTCAACATCCATCAGCATGCTAAAGACCGTATTGATAGTTCTGAAGACTTAGTTCCGTGTGAAGCTGCGTTGCAGATGTTTAACACATTGTGCAGTGGTTATGTTGAATTCACGTCTGCATTTCATTAATGAGGATTCATCACTGTTCAGTTTCCATTCTTGGCTGCATGAACATGCCACACTAGTAATATACCAAGGCTTTGTTAAATACTTTTTTCGCTGCATAATGCACAATGAATTGGGGCAGAGCGCGCTCACAGAAATGCTGTCCTGTTGCTTCTTAATCTTAAATTCATTTGAAAAATTAAATTATTTTTTAACCACGGTACTCAGGGCATTCACACATTATAGAATCCACATTTACATGAAACTTGTTGCAAATATGTAACGTAAAGATCAAAAACATGGGTGTCATGGGTTATCGATAATGTGGTGTGTTTCAACTTTTGTAAGGACCTTATGTCTACCAATATTTTCAGAACAGTCCCATTTTATAATCTATAGTATTTTGATCACTCTATAAATATATGCTTCAACTTAATGTCAATTTGAATATAATTCTACAGAAAATGTTTTATACTAAAAGGTTTATTATGTGGGCTTCTAAAGCAGCATGAAAAAATTAGCTGATTTTGAAAGGGACCAAAATAGTCTGTGCCCAAAGCACATGTGTTAGTCACAATACGGTCAAAATGATTGAATGTGTTGAGAAACCGTACGAAAAATCATCTGCCATCTCTGTTGCCTAAAAAAGCAAGTCTTCAGCTTCTTAACAATGATCTTTTTAATAAGGCTGCAATTTTCCAACAATTCATAACCTGTTGAAATAAGCACAGTACCTGCAATTCTGAGCAGTGGCAGAAAGTCTCATGGTCTGTCCAATAACTGAAGTCCAAAAATTGAAGCTGTTTCTGAAGGCAGGACAGATCAATCTCATATTGTTTATTAGAAAATTTAATATTATTTTGAGTTCCACATTTGTTCTACTCCCCTGTAAATGCCCTTTTTGCTTGTGCTTTGGCTTCTGTTGATTCGTTCAACTAGTATGTGAACTTAAATATAATTATTTTGTTTCTCTGGGCAGTCAAAAAGATTGCATAAAAATCATAAAATATGAAAAGTTAATCCTGCTGGATTTAATCCCTGGGCCGGTGGTTGAGGGCCCCTGTGGTAAGAAATGTTCTGTATAAATATTCCATGGTGAGAGGCCAGTGCTCTTCTGAAAGGCCCACTCCAGCTAAACATGCATACATGGATCCTGATTTTACTCAAGCAATACATTCCAAAAAATCTCCACTTTACAAAATGAATCAAGGAATGGTGACACATGATGTAGCACAACTAATTGCAAAAGTAAAACTCCCTCATTTGCTCATTATTTCCACAAATAGGATAGCTACTTCTGTATATTACATCTGCAATGAGTACTATAATACCATTTTTCCAGAGGGGATATAAATTGATATGCATTAATGTTTATCATGGCGTGTGGGGAATCCCTTCAGTTGGAAATAACAGACTTTTATAACCAAAAAACTCTCATGTCAATACGTTCACTCATGTCAATTTCCAGAAGTAGATCATTGTGAAAACTCCACGTGAAAACTATGTGATGTGATATATGGTTTAAAATCATCAGGATGAGGCATGTGGGCCTGTAAAGCCAAACCCGTGAAGCAATTGATATGATCATGTGATCTATACAAAGTACACACTGTCTGATTTACTTTGTTTTCATATGCTGTTGCTATGCATACCAGACTACTAGGGGCCAGTAAAAAAAAAAAAAAAAAAACAAGTATCTTTTCTCTGCTTGTTTGTAACTATTACCTTTTCATGCACAAATGAAATGTGGGCTGTATTGAAACTGATTGACCTTCATAAACACAGTCATCTTCACCTGTTGTCATTTTCCAAAGCTTGCTTGGCTTCCCTCCATTTCATATAATAGACGGCGATCTTCTCCAGTATCATATGAATGGGGACCAGCCATCTGTGTTTGTCATTCACTGGTACTCTTCCTGTTGCACCCTGTGTGTTGTATGGAACTTCGAAGGAGTTCAGATACTTCAAAGTATGTACCATGGGTCAGAAAATATACCCTGGGATGCGGGTTGTCCTTAACTGCTGACGCACTATCTTTGTGTTATGGTAGATTCCATGGTGTGGTATTGAGTCCAGAGTGTGTTGCTGGCAGCTGTGGCCAGCAGGTTGGCAGTGCAGTATGTACATGGCTGTAGCATTGCTCAGTGAAGGAGGGATTTCAGTTAGTGGAACATCTGCTTCTGATCACAAACCAGCAATCCCCTGTGATAGACTGGGCACTCATAGCCTCCTTATATAACATGCACAGGAGGTGTCCTCTTCTCACACTGTGCCTGTAAAAGTGTAGACCTTTTACAGCCTGCAGGGCTGAAACTAGTCATCTGCTCCTTTGAGCCCATCCATCTGGTTAAAAAACCCAGTCAATCTGCACAGTAACTGATACCTGCATATATCATCCTTTGCTTCAGACAAATAATGGAGCCATCTGTAATGAATTAATGTTTCAGACAAGGGGTGGGGGAGTGGGATCCTCTTGAAATTTTTATATGGTGAAAATTCAGTTCTGTGTTGAGTAGGCAGGGGCCATGAAGTGTGAACTGATGGAGTTATGTTATACTATACACTGCAATCGCAGGCTGTCCAGGCTTCCCATCTCCACAAGGCAAATCCTGCATGGATGAACTGAACGCGCCAAGTCCTGCACAATCTGTGCTGACACTCCTCCCCATGGGCACCAAGGTTCATTTCCTCTGTGCGCCCAGCTGAAAATTGTAATGGAGATAAGTAGTGTTGTGTTCTTCTGCTTCCATTTTTGTCTTTTCTCTCCAAACTGACATTACTCTTTTTTGTATTTCACTTTCAATCCTCAATATTGCTTTCTAGGTAGACATATGAATATGGTATGCATCCATCTGACAGAGTAAGTTAGAAATTAGATAGGGTCATTCATAAACAATTGATTATTATAACACTGGAGGGTTATTGCAGAATGTCATACAATTTTATAAAAATCAAGTGGTTGTAAATGGTCAATACCCTGATGAACGGTGTGGTATTTTGCCATTTTTGTAAAAATAAGGCATAAAAAATAAACCATTTTGTTGTTTGACATCACTAGTCTGCATGTCTGTGAGAAACCTACTAACTCCTTTGGTATGATAAACTCCCATGAGCCCTTTCACCTTTGCTACCAGCAGTAGTGGTAGTGAAGGGAAATGGCCACCTGGGGGTGCAATTGACTCCACAGTTCATAACCATATTGCTGCAGTGGTAGATGTGAAGACACTGTACAGACAATTTCAGGTTTTAGCCAGTAACTACTTGACTCACTAATATGTGCAATCAATGTGGCCACTTGACACACTAATTGAGCATATTTTTTAACATTCTTTTTTTCAAACATAACATATATTAAATCATAGGATAATAATATTCCCAATGTCAATATAATAAATACATTTTATTCATGAAATCAATATAGTATTAATCTCTAATGATACAGATGGTGCAATGTTAATGTTATGTGTTAATATCATGTGTATATCTGGTATTTTATGTGCATAACAACAGTATATGCCAGCAAATGTGCATGGCTACTCATGTATTCAATCTTTGAGAATACAGCCATTACTTCACTCCACAGTTTACTGATCTTCTTCGAGATAACAGTTTAGGTTAACATATGCAAATCTGTAGAATAAACAGCTGTGAGTGTGATATCCTTCAGAGAGTCTAAGCTTATGCTGTATTTAAGATAAGAAGAACAAAGTCTTTTCAAAATAACAAACTGTTGCAGTGATCAATGCAAAATGGATATTTTACAAGTAAAATACATATTTTTGTCCATCTGTGACTTATTTCATCAGTAATCTGATTAGGTCTCAGTGATCAATGCAAAATGGATATTTTACAAGTAAAATACATATTTTTGTCCATCTGTGACTTATTTTCCTGTTTTGTATTGATTGTCCTTTTAGTCAAGTATATATGTCTGCTTTAATAAGTTTGTTTGTGACACACACAGACACAAACAATACTAGATTTTCATAGCTTTTATTAAGGCACACAATTATTCTTGAATAGTGAAAACATGTGATATTGAAGTTATCCAACAGAAAATTTGCTGTAATTTTCACCAGTAGCAGAAATTTTAGTGCCTTTCAGCATGAAATTGGTTCCCAGTGGTTTTAGCAATACATAGCTTGAGATCTGTTTACTGTATGACATAAGTGCAAATATGAAGTGGCATCTCCATGACAAGAATTTGCAAAAGGCAAGTACACCAGATGTTGTGCTGTTATGTCAAAACTAATAAAGCATAAATAGTTGCTAAATACTTCAAAATCATCTTCATGCAAATATAACTAAAGAAATAATGGGTATACACACATAGATGTTTGATAATTCTTTACCTTATAATTTAAGTTCTGGGTGAAAGTCTAGAACATAAAAATATGTAATATTGTAGTTAGATTGTGTGAGTACTTATCATTAAAGAAAGTGTGTGGTCACACAATACTGAGCTCTGAATGAGGTGATGTTTTATTCTTTTGAGTAAAATATTTGAACATTTTTTAATATATAATCAAATTTAATCTGTTTCTGTGGTAGTTTACCATTATCAGTATCCAAAAAATCTATAATATACAAGAAATTACATGTACGTAAGACACTTAAATTTCTAATGACTAAATTTTAAGTATTCACATCTAACTTATTCCAATATGTTTAAAAAGCTAAAAATATGAAAAATATAGGTAAACATATATCTGAGGCCATGTGAGAATTCTAATGATCAAACATGTTAAAATGATTGTACAGAGTGTCATTGAATTACATATTTTATATTTTACAGACCTACAAGGAACACAATCACAAATAATTATGTGTGGGTGTTTAAGAGGAATAGATCTTTATTGTGCTCATCAGAAAATATTGTGCAAATGTTTTCTGTTGGCATATTTACTCAAACAATAAAGAGCTAAGGTTAACAGACACTACAGTCTTGGTCCCTGTCCACTCAGCAATGTTGAAGCCACTGTACATACGGTTGCTTGAACTGTGTAAATGTTCAAGGGTCTGTGAATCATGTTTGTCAGCATAATGATACTATAGAAACTGAAATCTGTGACTGGCTCTCTTTTTAGCTTAATGAAAATAATACAACTTTCCTATCTGCCAACAGGTATGTTTTTGGCAGGGGCTCCTAAACGTTTTCCTGAGGGACTATGCTGATTTTTTTTTTTTTTTTTTTTTTTTACGAACCATTGCTGTAATGGGCAAGTGGCCCATAGCTGAATTGATTCCTTCAGTTATTCAAATTAAGTTCAACTATGTATTTATTATAATCCTCTATAATAGCATGCTGTTTCAAAGACATGTTTGAGTTGTGTGTTTTACAACTAACATGGATTATTTGACCAGTTTTTTTGGAAATGTCCCAATAGCTGCTTTTGTAATTGGTCCAATTGCTTCTTGCTCACACCAGTGATTCCAAATAATCTCCTCATTAATTCCAATAAGATAAAAAAAAAGAAACATGTTTTAGGTTAATTCAAAATATATTCGTGCTTAAATTCATTTTAATGCAGTTTAGGTTTGGTACCATTTTCTTTGTCTGAACACTTCAGGCGCAGTTACCAGATGTCCAGCTGTTGAGAATGTAAGGACTTTATTGATTGCATTTATATTCTTAAATAAATTAATCTTTTGTGAAAGCTTTGAAATGAAACCATCAGTCAATAAATCTGACATAATGATCTGAATCTGGCCGTAAATAAAAGTCAGTAAATGAAAACTTAAAATTAATTCCATGTTAACATACAATAGCCCTCTGCCATAATGTTGCATTTGAAGAAAAAATGTGGTGTTATGATCAGGGAACTCAAAGATGGTGGACACAGTTTCCAGGTAGGCCACTGCTGTTATACCCTTGAGCAAGGTATGTAACCTACATTGCTTCAGTAAAATATCCAACTGTATGAGTGGATAGTGTGTACAAATGTAATACAGTGTAAGTTGTTTGGGATAAGGGTGTCTGCTAAATGCACATATGCAATGAGAGGATAAGAGGATAATTAATAACGAGTAAAGAAAAGTATATCTTAAAACAAAGGCTGGATGTACTTCAGGAATTCCATATTTGGTGTGGAACAAATATCAGCATTCTCAGGGTTCCATGACTGAGTTTGGGAACCCCTGTTTTAAGATCTTGTGGGATGTAGAATTGGTGCAATTTCACTGATCTTCTTTGATTAGTTATACGTTTACATTTGGTAGAGGTATTGATCAAATCAGATCAACCTGTAAATTTTTGCAGAATTATGAGCAGGTTGTGTCAACTTGAGATAAATCTCATAGGCTACTTGGCACTTATATGTCATGTAAATAACTCATACTGAAATGATATTGATAGTTTTTCACTTTGCACATTGCATTTTTGACACAGGTGGGGGAAACAAAGAGCTGTTGGGGTCGAGAGTGGCTAGAAATGTATTAGTAATACCAAAGACACATTATTACAAATTTCAACCATCTATGACGGAAGGGGGCCGAACTCACTTCCCCTTAAAAGTGTCAGGTACTTCTGCTAGCTGCTGTGCGGGACGCGTTGACAAGAAAAAATCAGCTTCGTCTTTGAGGAAGTAGTTTACCAACCTTGAACTGAAGCGTCAAGCGCAGCCAGCTAACGTTACGCCCCTTTGTCTCGGCACGCCCTGGCTTAGCTACAGTCCGCAGAGATGCGTACTGGGGTGTTTAGTCGGGATACTTGGTACTTGCGCAGTCGTGATAATACCGAGTTTACCAGACAGTTTTACGTGGTGGACTGCAATTCCTGAAAGCTTATAGATACTTTCTTTTTCGTGGTGGAGAACAAGCTATGTTTGCTGTCATATCGGAAAGACACGTTTACCTTTGACAAGCTAGCGCCAGCTGCCAAAAATTAGTTATATTTCCATGCTGTCTAAGATATCGATATCACCGTGGTCAGGTTATACAGAATTTCATAAACTTCACGGTGAACACCGGTGTCAATGGATTCAGTGAAACAGGTTAGCTAGCTAACGTTAGCTATTTGCGTTCGGCTTGGAAAGTGGTGGTGCGCTTTCAAATATAGTTAGCGATAGTTATCTTAAGAGGCTGGCCATGTTTTCGTAGTTTTAGCATGTTTTGTGTTGACCTAGCTAGTCAGTTCGCTAGCTGCGCTAGTTAGCTAACTAGCAGCCCACATTTCAACAAGAAAATCAGCTAGCCAGATAGATTAGCTAGCCATCGACTCTGGCCACTTGACTAACTGGCTTGAGCTAGCTACAGCTTTACAAGACCAAGACGTGGCAGATGGACCAAGGACTCTGTTTGAGACCAACACATTATTAAAATTACAAATAAGTATAGTGCTAAAACAACTGGCACCAAAAATTCCAGGCGGATCTCATCAGAGCGGAATACCAACGCAGTTGTAAGTATTACCGAACGTTGTCATGTTAACGTTAGCTAGCTAGCTGTCTACTTCTGGTAATTACCGTTAGCTATCTAGCTACCCACGTAGATTTTATCTGCTAGCTATATTTGTCTCGATTCCAAGTGGTTCTTGAACGACACACCTGAGTTAATTTTACATTTATCTTTATTTTATCAAATGAGACGTTATGCTTTTTATTAAATTGCGTGGCCTGTCAGCCACGCAAACAAGCTAACGTTAGTTAGCTGAACGTCAACGAGGTTGTTTCAATCAGGAACTTGACAAGGCCTCTAGTCGAGGGTTGCAACTGGTGGTGGAAGTGCTCAGTATGCGTCTCTCTGTTTGCGTGCTGGCTAGCGGTGCGAATGTTGGCTAGCCTAGCCAGTGATAGCTGACGGCAAGTTTTCTTTTTTTTTTCCCCAAAGCTATTTTGACATTACGTTATCTAGTTAACATAGGACTAGTTGGTAGTAATTCTTCAAACACCTAAATTGTACTTGGACAGTGAATGTGTGGTGCTTATTCAGCGAACATAAGTATCATAACTACTATGTTTGATTTAAAAGTAACGTATTATTAATAACTTGGCAACATCGGTAGCTCAGCAGGCTGATGCTAGCTTGCTGACATTACTTGTGAAATGGCAGGTTATAATAAGGTTCATGAAATTCGCGTCTGTGGCCATATGTAGGTAACAAATAGCTGCCAATAGCTTGATCCACCTTTTGCGACAATTTGTTTGATTTACTGCGCTGAAGTAGTTTGGAAGCAGACTATTTATTGAGTTGTACGATACTTCAGAGGCCTCTCACGGTATGAAGAATATATGAGTTTGCTTACTAGTGGCAAAGCTAAAGTTAGTTAAAAAATTGATGATGAAAACAAACCAGACTAGGTACCAGTGAAAGCTATTCATTTCATGTTTACAGAGAAACAATATCACTAAACAGCTTTATGCCAAAAGTTGACAGTAACAGTTTTGGACATGCAAACTTTGTTTTGCATTGCTGGAAATCATTTTCCTTCCACCATTCAATGCTTTAATGCTGGACCTCCTACTCAAGTTGTATTTGAACCAGTAGCTAGCTATACATTATCGTGGCACTAAAAATACGAAGAGCTGCAGAGTATATGAGCATCTTCTGTACGTGCTGCTCACTTTTCATGGTCTTGATTAGACTGAAAAATTGCATCAATGTCTGTCAGATTCAGTGGATTCCAGGGTTCATTTTGCGTACATTTTATGATTCAATTTAGAGTGAGCTTAAATTCATAATCCACTGTTTTATTAAAGGTGATTATGCCACGCATAACCTTTGTCTTGGTGCTAAATCTCACTCACCGTGCACGAGCTTTCTTGGCGTACAGAACGCAACAAAATTGTGTTATAATGTTAGAAACAGTTGTGTAATTGCTTGTCTTGAATCTGCACAGTATACACCTGAGTGATTAATTTCAAATGTCTTTAGGTCTTATTCATCTGATGTGGTCGTTATCCATCCGTTGTGTTTTTCGTTACTCATTTGGTGTGTCCGTGGAATCATCCTTTGTGCTTACCATATCACATCATATCATTTATGATTATTCACTTGTTCTGATGAATTTATTTCATAGCATGCATTTGTTTTCGGTGCACTTTCACTTCAAAAGTTGATTTGTGAAGCCTTTCATAACACCTATAAGATGATAAGTGTGTGAAAAGACAGTGTGATTATTGATTAATTGAATTTTTCTGTGGCTTGTTGAAACAAACTAGTCAACAGTGATCATATCTTTGTGGCTGTTGAGTTCATGGTCCTCAGAGAAAAGTTGCTTCCATCCCTAAAATCCAACTTCAGTTTTATGATATGCAGCCCATTAGTTCAACCTTTCCAAGTGAGTGAATTAGACAGTTATTCTGCAGGGTCAGACTCTTCTTATGTGCCTGCTTGTGGCATATCTGGTTAAGATAACCACCTGGCCCTTGGGGCAAAGAAGGACAATAAACACATGTTTAAAAAACATATTTTGCATTCTGCTGATTGGGAAAGTAAGTTGAAGTAAGGTAGCCTAGTCATTTTTCACTTTGACTCACTGACTGACTTTCTCAGTAGTGTGACAGTACTCACTAAAGTGTGATTTATGGTGATACAGTACAGTCCACCTAAAGTGCTGTGGTGACAGTAGCCATGAAGATAGAAGACTGGTCCTCTTGGTCTTCCATAGAGTTCGGACTGTCCATCTGTCGATTTACTTGTGGCTGCCTTTGTGAGGTCATGGAGAGTATACTAAAGGCCACCTTTCATTTAATACTTCCTACTTTCGTACTTAAGTCCTACAGACTTCTTGTATTGATGCATTGAATGTTATCCTGTCCATAAGTCTGTATACGAATATTAAGTTTTGTAGGACTAATTTTATTTAAACAATAAAAACATTCCATCTTGCTTCATTTTTCCTGCTTTATTTTTACATTTCCTTGCTACATGTCTGAACATTTGAAGATGAGCAACTTCTGATACTTCTTATTAAGAAATCAAATTGAGCAGCTACTAATCCATTGTACCACTTCTCCTTCATGGCCATATTTCAGAATGGATTTATTCAGACATTTCTCTTTCAGTCAGGATCTGCTTACTTTACATCAGTATTTTTGACAGACTTTTTTCAATATGTGGTGACATGAAGTTGTCAATAAATCTGGCCAAAGAGAACTGGCTATACTTCTCATGGTTTTGCACAGTTTTGTGGCCTTGAAATATCAGGAAGTGACTTCTGTCCCATCTGTTACCCATTGCCTGTGACTTTACCTGATGGCCATTCCATACTGGTGATAAAAGAGCTGTTAAATTTTTTTGGTGCACATTCCATTGAGCCCTAAACATGGGTGTGCCATAACTCTTAGAGAACTGAGGCTGTTATCGTCATCTTTGGGAAAACCATGTTTTGACTCCGCTCTAGGCTTCGGAGAGTACTCCTGAATTGCTGTGTAATGTATGTGTCATTTCCTGTAATCCACCCATTTATGGGAAATACTTGCTTTCTTTATAATCGAGACTTAGTTTCTGTTTTAGTCAGGGCAGCGAGAAGACTCATATTTCCATTTCTTTTATTTTAACTGTTAATCCATTGAAAATACTTTTTTACTGTTGCTAATTGTGTGACACACAGTAAGTGCTGTGTTATAAATGTATTAGATATTGGTTTCTCTTCTGATTATCTTTTTAGTTGAAAAAGATGCAGGTGCTTAAATGTTCATTTTGTCATCTTTCATCTTCATTAGGAAGGCAGTGGGATAGTTCAGTTAGACTAGGTTGATATAGCCTTTATATCAGCTTCGTCAATGTGACCCCTATTTTCTCACAATTTGAATGTCTGTGTTGTATGTGCTCATGTTACCAGGTGTCCCCATTTAGTCGAGTATAGACAAAACAACTGATGTTTTCTTCCACTGAGCTGTCCACAGGTTAACTTTTAAAGTCAAAGGAGGACATTTCACAAGTTACTGGCATAGGCAAATTGTGGGTCCTTGCTTGTCCAGAGGTAGCTGGTATAGGCAAATTTTAGGCCACTGTTGTGCAGTGAATATTTCTGTGTTTTGTCATGGTAAATATTGACCAAAACTGTTTGCTATAGTTAGCTGCAACATTAATGGAGTTTTTTCCCCTTTTTTTCCCCTCACCACCAACTGGGCTAGTTCATTCATTACAGCAGCCTTTCTGCCTCCTCTGAGAAGAGAGCCATATTGTTGTTGGAAGATGACATAATCGGTGCACACTCAGTTTGTGCCACTACAGGTGACCAAGGGTGGTGGCTTGAGAGCGACAAGACCAACAAACTTTGCTGGATCCCCAAATCATGCACCATTGATGGCTATAACCAGAGGTCCACCATGGCAAGGCAACAGCTGATCTGGCTTGCCAGATGTAGACCTTTGGCCATAGCTGGAAATGGCATGTCTGGGGTTCAGATACTCAGTCACAGGGCTCCCAATTGAAAGTCTTACCCAGTGAGCCACCTTGCGGTCGAGTTTAATACGAGTTTACTATTAGCAGATGCTCTTATTCTGACCATATAATGGTGGAGCAGTGATCTGAGCTTGGTGTATTTCGTTTCCTTTTTACATAAAATTTGTGGTTTTAACCCTGGATACCAAACATGGGTTTAACCTATATTTGATGGCATCTATATCAAACCACAGGCACAGGTTGCAATTACAGGGTTGTAGCTTTTCACACAAGATCCGGGTTACAAGTTCAGTTCAGCCAAGTGTTGTCACATTTATGCATCATCAAAGACCAAACCTTGTTTGCTCTTGAGTATGGGGTTTTCCTAGCATGGTGTTGCTAAAACATGTTATTACAAGGCCACTCATCATGAACAACCCTGCTTCTGTTTTGCTGTTATGCAGGAATTTAATAAATTGCTTCTTCAGTGCCTTTGAGAAGTGAGATTGTTTATCCAGAAGTGTTAGTATAAAATGTCTGCCCAATTTCTGCAAGACAGATGCTGTTTTGTTAAAATTTTACTTGTGTAACTATGTCTTACATTTTGTTTTCAATTTCCCCTTAAACTGGGGTAAGTAGCTAGCTAATGAAGGCAACAAAGCATGCTGCAGTTGTCTGTCATGTCCTTAACACATGCTATTTGTGTTTACCAACAAAAATAGCTTGTATTATGTAGGATACTAAACTGTCATGATCAGGTCTTGCATGAGTCTTTTACTTACTTCAATGAATAAGCAGATGAAATCATTTATTTACATTCACCTACATAGCCACCAGGTCAGCCCATTAAAAATCTTTATGATGTTATCAGGTCATTGTTTATTTCAAAAATTATGAGCATCATCTTCCTTCACATGACTACTGTAAAGCTATGCATTTTACCAATGGTGAATTGAGATTTCTGCACTGGCTGATACGGGCCTAGAGACCTGTGTGACTGAGAAATGGTTTCTATGACGTAGAATGTAGCAGGCCTAATGAACTGTGGTGAAAGTGTGCTTCCTCCCAACTAAGAGACTGTTTACAAGGCCCACACCTTCTGTCAACATAGTCACCAAAATGAACTTTCTTACATCAAAAGGAGCTTGCCAAACATCATGCCCGCGTGCTCTGTCAACATAACCCAGGTGAGGTTTGACCCAGGTAGCCCCTTTTATACCGCAGCCGTGCTGTGACACCTGGGTTTCAATCCTGTTCCTGACCTGGCTTGTAGACATGGGTTATTGAACACTGTTTAACCCATTTAAACCAGTGGCAAACATGTTTGTGTCAGTGGAAAAAAAGGTATCAGTGTGTGAGACCCCTCTTATAGCAGTGGGAGGGGTGTAGTGTCTGTTCCTTTGTGAGAAAACCTTTTCCTGATCATGTTTTCTTAAAATATTAATGCATTTATCACAATTTAATTCAACCCACTTCAGTTGCAGCAGAACATCTCAATATTTGCATCTTTGCAATGCAGTTGCATCTGATATTTTCAAAAATAAAACCCCCTGTTTCATAGCCAAGATTAGTGGTGGAACAGTACACACAAATCATGACTTTGTAGTTTTATTGCTAATGATTATTGAAAATATTGGGAAGTGCAACCATTGTTTACATTGTTAGCACTATCCACTTTGCCCCCAGTGGTAAGGATGGTGAGGTCCACAATTTTTGTAGGCTTAATATTTCTCTAATAACTTGCAACATAACAAAACCCAGCAATCGTTATGCTGGATCCCTAATGAGTCATACAGAGCAGTGTTTCTGAAGTAGGCTGCTATGTACTGTTTGACATATTCATATTTTTTGTTTTTGTTCAGTGAAAATGGTCAAGTTTGGTTGAAGGGCTTTAATCTCTACATCTTAACTGGCGGTGATTGCTAAGCTGTCAAGTTAGTCACATGATAATTGTTTAATTCATGTGAACCGCAATCAATAGTTTTGTAATATTTTTTTGTATTATTTCACTGGACACTTTTTATGCATCCCCCGTGAAAAGTCTATTAAAGAGTTCATTAACTTCCTTTTTTTCATGATAAAGGAAGAGTTCAAGTGTCATCAATTCAATTTTTCACTTAGGCTATAAGATTTTTACATATATAATTTTAATTGATATTTTCTCAGCAGTCGATTTAGGTGTGAAGTCCAAGAAAAAAGTTTACAAAATACTTTATAAAAAAGTATGCAAAAAATCCTTTGACTTAAAACAACATGGACATATTTGTGCCATGATCATATGAATGACCCATGAGAGTGTGCTCTGCTTGCGCTTATAGGATATTACATGTACTACCTGACTTTTTGTGCTAATTAACTATCCCTAAACCTAAATAATGAGCTTCTTGTACAGTGGGCCTCCTTGTTTGAGTATTATTTGTAAGTCCAGACAAGTGGGCAGCAGTAGAAAGTGGAGAATAAATATGTAGTTTAATTAGGTTTAAGAGGATTTACTGCTCTGCCAAATATCACAGGCTACATAATATACTGTAGCTCTGAGTGAGTCAGAGAGTAGACTGGGGGTTGGGGGGCAAGGCACTTCTCTGTGTTTATTTAGCAGAGCAGTGACCCATGGTAGCACACACTTCACATGCCATCCTGCACCCAAAATCGGCTCAGTCAGTCTTCACATGTTGGGTCTGAACAAAAATGGACCTCATCAATGTGGACCTCTGGCCATTGCTCATAATGACACAGATTGAACGTGAACGCCCAGTCACAAAGCTCACGCCTGTTTCCTGAACAGGTGTCTTTATTGCATTAGAAATCCTGAGGCCCCTCAGATAACAATTGTTTTGTCTGAAGAACCATTAGACAACTTTCCACCTAAAAGTTTGCGCTTCTCCTTTTCCATATGCACGTATGTGCATTCCAGGGGTCAGCCCAAAATGTTTTACAGGGTGGTGCATCACATCCTCCAAATCTGTTGTTTTCATGCTTTTTGTATGTTTGTAGCTAAAACAGTAGATATAGCAACTTTTGAATCTTGGCTCAAGAAAGAGAGTGTTCTCTAGGGAGAACCTTGCATGCTGTGTCATCCTAAGTATTTGCATTATTGTTGCATTGAGTGTTTCAAATGAAGCGCAAGTTGATACTTTAATTTTGGTAGCCCTAAATATAATGAAATTGAAACACTGTGCATGAGACAGGTGTGAAAAGTCACATTGTTTTTTACCACTTGTACCACTTAAGACCAGGAATTACAGGACATAAAGAAAAATATCAGACTGTCTCAAAGTCTGTTTGTTCTCTTATGAACCTCCTATGCTGATCTGGAAAACTTTCAGTTCACATTCCTTCAGTTTTCATTGATGGAACTAGCACAAACTACCTCATGTGCCTGAAATGGTTAATCTTTACCTTATTGTTACCCTACAATGAAATCATTTACCAACTGAAGCACTGATACTTTTATAAGGCATACATGGTACATAGCAACATGTATGTTGAATTTTTCATTGATAAGTCAGGTTGGGTTTGCTATCTTACGTATAATCAAAATAACAGGAAGTAAACATAAAAAGAAATGTCATAGTTTAAAAAAAAGATTGCAAATTAAATGAAATGCAAGAATGCATGGATTTACTGCTCTTTTGATTTATACAGACAGATTGACAGGCATTTGGGACGGCTTGGGAACCATCTTGGATAATCACTTTGAATCTTTGGAATTTAGTGACTTATTATGTAGCAATTCTTCTGCTAACAAATTCTTCCCTAAACAGGGTAATGATATTTAAAAGTAACAATCAGAATGAAAGTCAACAAGATTTTTTTTAACTGCAGCTTAGGCCTATTTGATGATTGACATGTCATGTGTGAACTGAGAATGTTGCATTTGTTTTTTGCATACCACCCAAAGTGTAGTGGTTATCTTGTTACTCTGCTGAATGATAGTCCAATTTGCCAGAAATTGGCATGTGTTCATTTTGATCCGGAGCAATTCACTGCAATTGCTCTGTTGCTGTGGTAGACTTGTCTTTCATACCATACTGTAGAACGTACCGTGAGGGCACAGACCCTGTATTGTCTGCGGTACTGAAAAAATATGGACTCACTTTTCTTATGTGATGCCCCTTTCAGCTGATGGTTAACCACATACTATGTCCCCAGTCCCATGTGTAATTAATGATCAAATAAAAAAAGATGTTAAATAGACAAGCTGTTGAAGAAAGATGTTATGCTTCCTCCCTTCACATGCACATCATGCGTATGATGGTAGTTCATTAGTACATTATGTGACTTTGTAGACACACAAAGTCCCTTGTAGCCATCATTTGTACCAATGATACATGGCTGACTCCGTATGCATTGATAAATATTTTACTGCAGAATCCACATTGGTCATTTTTAAATAAAGGAATATGGACTATTTGCACTGTTTGACTAACTTAGCTAGTTAACAACTCATCCCAGACTTCAGCTTTTCACAGAAGAAAAAAACTGGAGGACGCAGACACTGCCGGTCATAATATGGATTTGCAAAAATATTAGCTGGTTGTTATGGACATGGCTCTGGGTTTGATTTGAAACTAGAAAGTGCAGCAACTCAAAAACACTGTTGTTTTTTGCTTCTTGAACAAAGGATGGGTAGCAGACAACTTTGGTTTGATAACCACTTTAGCTCAACCACATTCTGTAGTGCCGTGTGCAAATGATTTGAGTGTTGAGTGCTCCCTTTCTAAAAGATTTTAACCAAGATTAGGAGAACAAGAGAGCTGGTTCATCCTCAGATTGTACATGTGAACCATCTCACCAGTGGATCAACTACATGACACCAACAGCAGTCACAAATGGGTGTTTTATTTATGCTTTACATTTTGTATGAGGGTCTCAATACTGATGAGCAATGAACTTTATAACTACGAAGACTTGTCCTTCAGGGGGCTTTTGTCATGCAGACTCATGTCTTGTTGAAAATGAATCTGTGTTTACCTAGAAGCCATTGCAGTATGCATAGGACAAATCTACAGTAAGGAGTAAAATGGATTTGTACAACTATCAGTTTAAATTTTAGTTACTGATAGCTATTAGTGCTGCGAATAGTTGCTAACTAGCTTGTTAATACTGGTCTTGATCAACCGAGTCCTTTGTCTAATTGTCATAGTACTTTTTCTTTGTGCAACATTGGAATATGTAATGATGTTTTAGCATAATGTTCACCTTTTTGCGTGATAGTTTTAAATTTATAAGGCGTAATTACATTACTACAACTGACCTGGCAGCCGTGCAGCTGACCCATATATTTTTGGGTTGTGTGATTACTGTAGTTGATTAGATTATAGACTCACAGGTAAGCTGGTGCGGTTCTGATTGGTGACAATTGTGGACACCAGGTCATTGAAATGAAGTAATTTGTTCGATAATAAACAATTCAAAAGAAAAGCAAATGGCAATGAGGTGAACTGGCATTGTGTTAAAATATGAACATAGAATGTAAATGTGTGTTTAGTCACCTAACCTGATTCTGAAGTATGTGCAGTTTCTGGGTTTATACCCTTTTCAGTTGATTGATGTTTCCATTTTTCAATTCTGCTTCTGTAAGGTTCTGCTGTACCTTGAAATTGAGTGTTTTACAGTCAATAACAACTGAAAAATAAAGAAAAAAATTCTGAATAAAGAATCCTGCTAAAAATCATTAAGATGAAAAGGATATTACAAGGCATGGTAGTTCTGGTCATTGAATTAAATGAATTTCAAGGCATGACCAGTGGCACTTTAATACTCTCACAACAAAAGAGTGAAATCTCAAAATGAATATTGATTTAACTGGTAGCCAGGGCAGGAACGAGTGTAGTCACTGTGGTGTTGGCTGTCTGTTGGGTTATGTGCCACTTCCGACAAAATCATATCCTGCCTTGTCTTATGTTACTGCAGCACACTGTATTTCACACAGAGATGTTTCTCATTACCAGTGTTGTCTCATGCAGATTCTGAAGATCTTTTTTTATATATGTATGTTGACTTATTTTAATAAGTCAGAACAGAGAACAGTTTTCTTGATGTTCAGGATAAGGTGCTGTGCAAACTGTCATTGATATTGCATTAACATTTTGAGTAGTAACAATTTTATGAGTTACACTGGACAGGACCAAACATCTGTGAAATTTTTTAACATTGTGTGTAGATTTAAACAGGCACCTGATTTGACATAGATATATTGGTAGAGGATACCCATGCACAGGAGAGTGGTGTTTATTAGTATTGGTTTGGAGGAATGTGTGCTAAGGGGTTTGTTTGCAGAGGCATTAGTGATGTGTGTGAGTTTCTGTTTGATAATTTCAGTGTGTGCAGCAGAAGATAGAGGAAACCATGTGGCACTGGAGCTGTGAGGATGTTTTCTGGCTTTAGTGATAGAGGCAGCCCCAGCTTCCTCCAGGGCTTAGATAAGCAGAGGACAACTAGTGACTTTCTGTCCACAGGATGATAACAGCTTTATGAACAAACCAGGAGCAAGGGGGTTTAGGGGCGAGCTGTAACATTTCTTTATGCTCGACCACAACACGACTAAGAGATTAGCCATATCTCAGTAATGCACCCAAGAATCCATTGTGGTTTAAGTGTGAAAACACCCTACTGGGGTAGGATTACTGGCCGCTGCAATAGAAGTAACATTACATTACAAAAAGGAATCGATAATGATCAAATGTGCTTGTACCTCTGATAATTATTTATATGCTAAGAATTGTATGTGAATTGACAGATAAATGAATTGATCTGAACAATAAACTCAACTTTAATGTTGGCCAGGAGTGTGATAAAAGGTTAGGAAAAGCTGTCTTTTGTCCACTTCACTTTTTCTGTTGTCTTTACAATAACAAATCGTTACGCAATAGAGTGAACATAGAGGAAATAGTTTGGGGAGGAAAGGGCTAGACACCATTTAACTTTCATGTCAGAGCCTGAGAAAGTGGAAGTTACCTTCATGTGTTCACTGTGAAACAAGTTCCTACCTTTACTAAAACACACCCAAGTGAAAAAGACTGATTATGCCGAACATGTTCGGGGAGTATGCCTTTAACAGTCATGAGTGCTGAAGCCTTTCTGCTTTAGTTTTAAAATACATTATCACTGGAGTGCAAAATCTGTTAACATGCCATTTTCTTATTGAGTGAAACTTGATTTAAAAAAATACATGTTAAGAAATTGTAGTTTTGTTTTCTTAATACTATTCACACATTTAAAATGTGATAATTCAGCAAAAAAAACATTTGACATTGTAATTATATATACATTTAAATGTTAGGCTAGTGTAGCATAATTTATAAATTGGTAAATACAATGCTATTTTCGTAACAACATAGCTAACACACATTGTCCACAGCACCATGCAAGTAGCTGTATTTCATGCGAGTCATTATTTTAATTGTTAGTGTTTGAATATTTTTAGAATTCATCTGCTATAGCATACTAATTTCATAAACTGTTCCATTGCATTGTAGGCGCAAAACAAAAGTTCTTATCCAGAGCGACTTACAGAACCCCTGTTTTATCCTACTCTCTCTTTGCTGTCTGGCTTTGAAAGAAAATAAAAGATCAGAATGATCATTTCACTATTTTGTAGTTTCACTAATTTGGTTCTGGGGATGTGTGTCAGGTTCATGCTGCCTGTCTCTTGCGTAGCAGGAGGTCTGGCAGGTTATCTGTAATCTTCCAGTACATGTGTGCATGAAGATACTAATAGTTTACAATGTTGTCGTCAGTCACAAGCCAAAATCTCCCTTTAATATAACAGAGCCTTTAGTTTGTGAGTGTATTGTAGCATAGTACCTGAAGAGGTTACTTATCAAGTTAAAAACCGGTACGATGGTATCTGGCATAACATACAAATAGATACATGGCATTCCATAAACTGCAAACTCATTTCAGTTCTTTGATTCTCTGCATATTGTTATCCATAGATATTGGAATGCAGTATATATTTAAACTGCACAACTCCAATCTCTTACCAGTTAACGAATATGATATAATTTCTGTCAACCCTCTTTTAACATGATGTACATGATGAAATGTGACTTTTTCATGTATTATTGGTCTATGGAAGTAGGAGGGGAAAAAAAGTCTGAAATAATGAAGAAAGAAGGATATTTATTTTTTTCCTGTTTTTGGAGCCTTTGTACTATGTGACCGGACTGACAATCCTGGACGTATTTGCTGCTTCCACACTCTGGCACATAGTGCCTGAAAAGACATTTTTTGAAGGGTTTAGCACACAGATGTGAGCATCTCATCAGAATAGTAGCATTGCCATCTTTCAGATTGTTGTCCTTATGCAACCTTTTTTTCTCTGATTTTAATGCTGTAAATTGAGAACTTGCCTGACCAAGATTGCCCTCTGTTAGTAATTAGACACGTGACATTTCTACAAAGCCATTCTTTTAAGCAGAAGCTGTTCTTATAAGCAGAAGTCCTACAAGGAAGAGTGTTATTTCAGTGTTGAATTTTATGCTAACGTTACCATGTGAAACATGGTGAATGTTGTTTTTCTGAGCCAACAACTTTATGTTGGAAGTAGAAAAAAAGTCATTTCTGCATTTAGGAGCTCTTCAGGATTGTTGTTTCCTGAGGGTAACATGATTTCTATCATACTGCTTCCCTATTTTCATGCTACACATACATTAGGAATATGTCTCCCTCCATTTCTCTGCACCTAAACAGTTCAGAAAACACAAAAACAAAACGGGGACGGTCTTTCCCCGGGTTAAGTGGAAAACCAACATTACACTGCAGTAATGGCATGCTGTGCTGTACGATTATGCAGCCGTTTGGATGAGAAGCTAGACCAAGTTTCTGGCTCAGCATAGGTAGTAAAATGCCATTTATTTTGCAATATATGGGAGGTTTCCAGTAATTCTGGCCTGTTTTCAGTCCAACCCTCACTCAAGGCTTCTACATGCTTCAAACTAGTTTGTATGAAATGTCAAATGCCAATTAGCTTTGGCCGAGTAATTCATACCTGTTCAGAACTAGGTAAACTCAAAGGTGGGGTGAGGAGCTGACTATTACAGAGGGATGGGAGCAGTCTGAGTTACTTTGTAACAAATAGACATCATCAAGTTGTGCAACATATATCGTTATTTAACTGGACATCTACCATTGTTAATAAATAATGTTAGTGTTAATGCAATTTTACTTTGGTATATATGTAGATCTTTTGAAATCATTAGAGTGTACAACACTGTTTTCATCAGGGTCAGAGAATGCAGTACACATTCAGATTTAGAGATAGATGCACAGTTCATTTAGAGACATCTACACCGGGCCAATCGCTGGGGAAAATCAAGTTCTGCATCATATTATTTTTCACAGTATATTGTGTTACAATATAGTGTACATTTCACCAGGCTATATGTTGTTTTACTTATTGTGTCGCTGTATAATGTGTTACTATGTATGAGGTGTAATATTGATGATATTCTTGTGCCCTCTTCCATTTGTCTTTGTTTCCCTAGGTGTATCAAATATGCCACAATGCGTAGGTGTGAGGGCAAGCCATTGGTATTTGTGCCTGTAGGTAATTCTAAGGCGGTAGTGGGTGGATTTTCCCATCTGACTATAACTCTGCAAAATAGTATGAGTCAGTTTCAGGGAAGTGACAGCTGGAAACCTCAGCATATGCCAGGAAGAGTCTCTTAGCTGCTTGGCTGGGTCACTTTGCAGTCCTTTCTGTTCTCTGCAGCACAGAGATGGAAAAGTCCCTGTGATTTTGTTTTTTTTTTTTACATCCTGTTCTTGGCTGAGAGGGAACTTCCGTCAGTAGTTTGGTGGCAACCCCTCCCTCTGAAAAATATGTTTGACTATGTTGCACCATTGGTTTGATGTGAAATTGATTCTTATTAATGTCACATAATAAATATTCTGTTGTGTTGGTGCCTATCAATAATACTGGTCAATATTTTCCTTTTTTCATGGCAAATTACTAAGCACAATCCCTTTTTTATCATCATTATGTACTGTACTTTTCAAGGTGTCCCACAGATTCTTGATAAGGTTCATGTTTGAGCCACTCTAACATTACTGTGATGCTGTATCATTGTTCACCTAGGTAAAGGTAAATTTCAGTCAAAGTTTACTGACTTAAACATAAGTTATTATAACTTACTCAATCCAAACTCTGAATCTCCCCCTCTGCATTCAAGAGTGATCCCCATAGCTATGTAGTGCATCATATTTACTTTGCAACACTTATAAAACCTTTGCCATTGTGCTGTTTAATCACAAAACTGTGCCTCCTGAGTACAAATTTTACACATCATAACCAGCTCTGAGATTTATAGGGCTGGATCTTTAAGTGCAATGTATGACACAGGGTGTCTCTGTCCTGAAATAACATTTCCAAAATGCATGTTTCCTGTTCTTCTTGGGTAAAGAAACACCACTCCCAACTTCTCAGGAACTAGTAAATCTTTACTGCGTATCACTTCTGATTGAGTGTGGTCGTCACGTGTAAAACTGATACACTGCCACACAACCGAGGAGCTGCTTCGTTTAGGAATCAGATCACTTTCTGCAGCTGCAGCAGCTGCCTCGTTATGACTTTCAGGCCAGCTGCTTCACTATGACCCACATTTTGATGACAAGCCAACTAGCACACTAAGAGGTTCTATGCTTCACCGCTCCTTGCTTATCTTGTGCATGACGTCATTGATGTGCAAGCATTTGCATCAAGAGCCAATTCTGCGCATGCAACTATTCTCTGCTCTCCACATTTCCATATTGTTGTCAGCTTATTATATTAAAATAATTAAATTATCGCAATGATTTGTGTTCTTATCACTATAAATTCAATTGTGATATTTTTTAAAATGCGGTATATCGTACAGCCCTAGCACCACCCCCTCAACTTTGGAAACATGGTGATTGTAGGGCATGATTTTGTGGTCAGTTGTGAAAAGCATTAGGCCTACAAATGCCAAAAAATGGCTATGTCCTGTCCAGTTGTGTGAATTATTTTCTTTTGTTGGAATTTATCTTAGATTAAGCTATTGGTGTTTGAATATTTAAATAAGCCACTAATAAACAATGTTGCAGAATGTGCTAACTTTGGTCAGCCATCACTCCCAAGTCTCTCAAATTGGAAAGGTTCGATGTTCAGACTGAGTGATTGGGGAGGCCATGGAAAGTGTTTTTTGTCATCATGGTGTTCATGAAACCACTCTTGTGTTAGTTTAGCAATGTGTGGGACTGTTTTCTCTTGGAATATCAAAACATTTTGACAATGTTTGCACCATGTTGTGCAAACATATATTCATATTCCTATGTTTGTATCATGCAAAGTATAACCAGACTGAATGACTCCCACAAGGTGGCTGCCTATACCATATCAGATCTACCACTATGCTTTTACATGCAATGTGGGATGAACGCCTCTTTTGGCTTTGTCCAAACATAAGCCCATACAGACACAAAAGATGACTATACAACCTGATTGGATAACTGGTGTTTCCAGTTGTACTGCATATACACACAAGAACACGTGCCTGTAAATCATAAGGCTTTGTTGAGTGTTTGTTTGTATGTGTCTGTGTTGCTATCATTATTTCCTTAAAATTCAGTTTCAGCTTAATCCACACAATGGGCAGGTACTGTTCAGTTTTTGTAAAGTAAGTTCACTACCATGTCTGCCAACAGGTGTGGGCTGGAGGAATTGGAATATAGGCCTAGTTCTTCTTATGCATTATGTCAGATGTGTTCAACCTGCAGATCTCACACTCCTCTGTCCTACTTCATTGGATAACCTACATTAAAGGCTTAACATGCCTTCAGAATTTGACTAGACAGTTTCTGTTTCTGTGTGTGCAGTATGTGAATGTCTTCAGAATCAGTGCGAAGTGTGTTAACATCCTGGGCCCTAAAGCAATTCAGAGTATCTCTTTAATTTACCAGTCTTTCACAATTGAGCCCTGAAGGGCCAGTACTGTTTCAAAACCTAATAATTGGTTCATTTTGCAGTCTAGACAAATGGTCTTAGATTTTTCTGTCGCCATTTTATTATATTTTATTCTGACATTAATGTTCCAACTTCTTTGTATGTAGTAGCAACACATTGGACCAGGGTTATGGTGAGATATTTAATCTGACTGAAATTTGTACACATATATCTAATTTTACCTGTCATTACAGTGACTGGGGGTTAATTTTATTTGATCAATACATTTAAAGCAGAGAAAATTCAAGGGGATTGGATAAGGAAAACATTGTTTACTTGGAGCACTTCACAGATTAGGTAGATCCAGTCCAGCTAACTACCTTAGTTAAGGAAGACCCTTTAAATAGGATGACTCTTTTCCCTATTGGAATGGAATGCACATAAATGTGGCTGTTGCTATTTTGTGGCCTTCAGTGTTGCCTTTTCAAGACACATATTTCTCATTTGTAACACAGCCCATGACCGAAGACCACAGTTCTTTGGACTTGAATCAGTTTTTGTGCTGAGTTAGAATTAAAGCCTGTATCTACACTGGCCTTTTCAGGATAAGATTGGTAGCCCATTCTGGAGGCATCCACTGTTTTTTAAAATTGTTATTTATTTGCTCATCTGTGGATTGACATTTCACACTTAAGACAAGACTGTGTATGTTGCCTTACAATTAAAAGCTGCATTACTTTTCTTGGTTTATGAACTCATAATTTGCATGTTAAGTTGGAAGTCTCCGCAAGAGACGATGAGAATATTCATGAACTCTGTCACGCTCAGTCAGATATTTGACTACGGGAACAGCTGGATATTGTGTAGGCCTAGCTCTTATTGGCCACTATTTATCAGCACAGCTGTGGTCTGCAAGGAAGTATGGCATGGTCTCGCACCCAATTTGGAGAAAGGCCACTCTTAAGATTTGGTTGTAGTCTACCCAGACAAACAAGTACTTTATTAAGGTTATGATATCTGTCCTCACAATCCCACCGTTTCAAACAAAAATGTTGTCATCAAAGGAAGCCTTCAGTTTGGAGATGTTGCAGCTCATCAGACCAAGCTTTTTTTACTTTGGCCTCCAGGGTAGGTTCTGGTTTTGGCACAGCCATGGTCATAAGGTTTATGCTGCTGTCCTGTGTGTGGTGCGTGTTGGCAAGAGATAAACTGTTTACAGTCTATCTTTGTGGAAAATCCAGCAGTTAGAACAAACAGAAATACCTTATGAAGCACCATTGTGAGTTTTATTTTTGTAAGTTTTCTTGGTTGAGATAGGACTTCAAAACATTAGGTCCATTTAAGAAGGGACAAGCAGTTCAAATGGGTGTGAAAATGGGATGTAAACAAACCAAAAAAGGAAACTGCAGTGAGTAATGATAAGCTGGTTCGGTCACATTGTTTTCTTCAGTTGCAGCTGCACACTATGGAAGATATTGGCTCTAAATATACCTACAGTTAGAATATAGAATTTAGTGATGGTAGAGAATGATGAAATGTGCTATGATCTCTGCTCTAGCTCACTTTATCTTACACAGTACCTCATATATGTTTTATAATTGTGTAATTGTATATATCCAATAGACTATAGTATATAGTTTTAGAATAGTTTTTGACCCAGAAGCATTTAACATGGACTCTGAAGTTTGGAGGTGTGCTACCACATCAAATATGAGTAATGAAAAGAAACCCTACACTATAAACAAGCTTATAATTTCCAACCATCCCTTACCAAGAACTCATTACTGAGATTTGTACCATAAGCTGAGTGTACCACTTTACCCCTACTTACCATGATTTTGTAATTATTTTAGGCCTAATTTATACTTGTATTGCAGTAACTGGTACTTGGTGTCTGGAAGTTTAATTTCAGTGACTGAAGATAGTGTTCAAAAACTTTTATTCACCACAATCAAAGGGCAAACTTGCAGTTTACTAGTCCTCTTTGGCTTGTAGTTAGCTAGTCTATTTGCCATGGAATCCATCCTACCTCAGATGTATAACCAGACAGCTGGTACTCTTTAGCGATGCAGACTCACTGGCTATGTCATCTCAACTTGGGGGCAAAAGTACTTTTGAAAACTCTACTTCAACACATCTGTGTGCACTTATGCATAATTTAGCAGTTCACATTGAGGTGAAACACAAACCAGAGGTTCTGTGCACAGTGATTTATTACCTTAAAAGCTGTGACCGTGTAGTCTGTATTTGAAGGATAGACCAGGCAGTAGTAGTTTTGGAAAGGAAAACAAATGCCTTCCTCTTGACCTGCCATGTTAATGACAAAGAATGTGCAAGTGTCGTAACACTTCAGTTTACCAAATTTCTGGTGAAAATTAGGTAATTTTACATGATTATACAGGGCATTTACTCACAATTATGCACCATTTACAAACGTAAATGTTTTAATGGATAAAATAAGTTATCCTTCATTTTGATGGCCAAATAAAGGAATTGTTCCCATAACAACGTAAACAATGCAAAATGCTACTGTATGGCATTATTTATTGTTCTTTAATGTTGCATACATTTGCATACATTTGTAACATTTAATACGTGTAACAGCAGGCTGTAAAACACTGCAATATTCTTGTAGGTCCTTCTGTTTAAATTACCTAGCAGATGTGTTGCATGTAACTAAGCCTGATGTGTTGAATTGATAAAATGAGATTGGTTTACTACACCAACAACATTTTCTTGTAAAACTCCCATAATGCCATGTAGAGAATGACATGACCTAAAGGCCCATCAATGGATTGGGTGGAACAGAACTGCCAGGTGTACTCTTGGTGATCTCAGTTTGAGGTTTTTTTTTTTTTTTAAATCTTCAGGAGATGCACCATTTTTGTGTAGGTGTGTTTACCCTAGAATATAAATGGTTAATCATCTATGCTTGGACATTGAAGTATTCATATTTGAGTGAATGTAATTATAAAAGCCATTCGAAAGTCTGCATTTTTGTTTGAGAAGCATGAAAATGTTTTTGCTATGTTGAGTCTGTAAATTACACAATGAGGCAAATACTAGCCCAAGACCAGTGTTTGTATTTCTGTGGAAACAGAACACCATGGGCTTTCCTTCACAATATGATGCCGTTGACCCATGAAAAAAAGATTCACAAAATTGCACAAACACTATTTACATGGAATCATATTATTGGGGTCCCTGCTCTGCTATAGCCATTTCTTATTTTGTGGTCTCTGGCCAAATGTTTTGGCCTATTACTTTTCACATAAGTGATCACCAACCAGCAGACATTGAAGTCATGTTGATGCTGCTCATTCAGATTCAGCTCATTCAAAATAAGTACATTTCTCTACGGGCGGATTAAAGACACAATTATGCTAACCTCATCATCCTTTTTTAATCCCTCCTGCCTCCCTTGTTGGACTGCCGTTGAGAGTGATGGTGGGGGGAGGGAATGCTTGCTCATAGTGACAGTTTTTACACAGTGCAACAGATTTGGGTCTGGTGATTCAGATGTCAGCAGAGTACTGTTGCACACCTACATCTCACAATGTGCAGAATTAATTCTCTTTGAAAGTCGAATATGTCTCTGTGTAGTTTCTTGCCTCTTTCAAGAGCAGTTGTATAAACTCTCTAATGGTAAGCTTATTTTAAATAAGGTTGGAATTTCTGAGAGTAGGTTCAAGCTTACATCCAGGGGGCTTCATGTGTTACAGTTCACAGATGAGCCAAGGAGCTGAGTGTGAGAAAGACACCACATACTATAATTACATTACATCACAGTCATTTAGCTGACGCTTTTATCCAAAGCGACTTACAGTTGATTATGCTGACGAAGGGCCAATCCCCCGGGAGCAGTGTGGAGTTGGGGGTTGGGCTCTTGCTTAGGGGCCCAACAGCAGCGGTGTTCTTGCCGGGGCTTGAACCACCAGCCTCAGGGGTCTCAGTCATGTACCATAGCCACTAGTCTACAGGCTATAAAATCAACCATATCTGCCACAGGTGAACCAGAGAACTGAGTATGAGAAAGACAACACATGCTATAAAAATCAGCCATTTCTAACACAGGTGGAAAGTCAGGATGAGACAGTGTTGTGAAAGCACATATGGCATTTAGATTGCATTACAGTTAGAAGAAATTAAAAATCCAATGACATAACCTTTGTTGCCAGACATACCAAGATATTTTATTAGTTATTTTATGAGTTTAATATTTGCAATTTTATTTTTCCAGTCAGGGTTAGTAGCAAATTCTTACCCTTTGTCCGCTATTCGCAGATAGATGTGACTTTTGAGCGGTTGACGGCCTGTGTGACTGCGATGAACATGGAGACACCACCCTGCCCCACGCTTCATCAGAATGGCAACGTCCATGCCAGCACCTCTGTCCCCAAGGCAGGGGCTGCGCTGAAGATCCACCTCTACGACAATGGCCGGGGAGGGAAGGAGGGCAGCACCCTTTCATACCCCCCAGGGGACTATGTGGCCGAGGAGCTGTGCATTACTGCCACAAAGAAAGCCGGTGAGTACTCAGAATTCATTCAGTATTTTCCGTTCTCCTGTACTGTGCACATAACACATAGTCCTGTCTGTGTGACTAGGTGACCTCTCAGCATAGGTCAGATACCAGCAGCCATTTCAGCATCTGGTGATGGGTCGTACTTGGTCACACTGTGGTCTCGATGGCTGTCTGTATAGCCAAAATGTCACCAGAGCCAAAGATGTGGGTGGCAACATCAGATAGTTCAACTGCTTTGTCTTTACCTTGTAACTGTGGGTGCATTTCATGAGGTCTGCATAGGTCATCTCAAAGGTACATCTTATTTCTCAATAATTATTTGAGTGTCACATGTTTAACAGTATAAATTTGTTATTTTAATGATCAAACTAAATTTATATGTTGTTGAATAGAAGGAAAACTTGGATAATTTGTTCAGCAAAGCCAAGGTTTAGTGTTTTAATTTATAAAGTACCATATACTACTAGATATAGAAAATTGAGAGTTGTAGGTTTCATAGTTGCACATAAGTAATGAACAGCATGGATCTATAATGTCTTTTGTATAACAACTCAACTGAAATTAAGATCTGCAATATGTTTTAATGTGTTGAACATTTGTGCATCAAGGTTTTAATCAATACCCTGTCAGTAATACATATGAACTTGTAGACCTACATCTCAGAGACTAAGATCATCTTTTTCCAATGCGTGTTTGAGCTAGGCCATGGGAACACTGAAAATGAAGAAATGTACAATTTGTTATAAAAACAAACCATGCAAAGTCAAGCTACCTTTATTTACCCTTTATCAGGATAAACATAAGAATGGCACCATGGACTCGCTTTGTTGTGGGAAGATCCTAGAGGCAGACTGTGTGGGTAGAACTCACTGTCGCCTAATCTTGAATGAAACCGTATGGACCTTAGTGTGCTGGTGCGGCCAAATAATCTGAACGTGTAACTAAAAGATTGCAAGAATACAAAATAATTGGAAACATGAACGTGACAGAAAGCAGGTTACATCTGTGCAAATGAAAGCTGGTATCCAATGATCACCAGGTCAAAAATGTTTAGGTTGCCCTAGATAAAACCTGTGAAGCCATTGCAATAACATAGACTCATTATCTTCACACAGTCTCCAGAGCTTTCATGTACTGTGTACACAAGCCTTTACACACCACACATCATCTTAAGCTATTGCAAAAATGTGAAAAAAAGCTGTTTTTTGGTTGCTCTGTTGCAGCATTTACACAGTTTTAATGCATTAGTATGGAATATGGAGTCAATGGAAGCAGCTGATTTTAACACTTGCATGGTAAATTATGTTGTCATTTCAAGAGATTCAGTACAAAGAGGAAATAACCATGACATTTGGAGTGATATGGTTTAGTGATCTGGAATTATGTTATATTAATTTGCATTTATTCTCAAATGTGCAAACACATATACTGAGTGCATCATTAAGTCACCGTGGTATAGCTGTGTTTGCTTTTCTTGAAAAAAGGTGGTGTAGAAACGTCCAGGTCAATTTTTTCACTTAACATTGTGAATTACAGCATCAGAGTCTTTGCTGGCTAAACTACCTCTTGAGATAACTAACTCCCTGAAACATTTCCATTCATGCTGAATTTATCTGAGTGAGTTGACAAATTATATAAATTGTATGAAACTGTTTAGATTTCAGAGAGGTAGCTTGACCTGGCTAAATGTATGGCATTCAGTTTCACTGGAGTCTAGTATGTTCTGTGAATGATTTTAAATTTGCAAGAGCTTGTGCCGCACGTTTTATTAGGAGGAGTGTACATTTAAACAGATTTATGACCGCTGTTCTTCATCAGAATTTTTTTCCTGGTGTATTTCCCACTTTGTCTTACATTTTTGATAGCAAATTCAAGCACTTTTGACTGTAATCCAGACATGTAAATTTGCCTTGATCCTTTTCTGGAATTACAGAATGTAAAGATATATCCATAATTATTGGCCCATAATGTTGGCGCTCGTATTTATTTGTCGGATGCCACGAAGGACATTATGGAATTACCAGGCAGTGACAATCCTGTATCCATATTGTCATGCCAACATTTCTTTAGGAGTAACTCTGTGGCTGCAGCCAATCATGCAAAAAAAAAAAAAAAAAAAAAAAACTTGAGGGTAATTGTGGACTTAAGCAAAGTAAGGATTTGTCAACCTCAGACTTCACATGAGACTTCAAAACAATCACGCTGTGGCAGTTTGTCTACAACAGCATATTTTTCCATCTCTGTAAACCAGTGTATCCCCATGTCCGTGTATGTCTCTGACAAATTATGGTTATTACAACTCTCTCTCTCTCGTATTATGTCTGTCTGTCTGATAGCAACAAGAGGAACACAGTCTGATGGGGTTACATGGGGATTTAGACCATTATCTTAATCTCTCTCTCAAGCTAGGATGTAAATATGGATTAATTAATTATTTGATTAGACTAATGCTGGAGCAGATTTAATTGTTGGTGTAGCAGCAGCCCAAACATTATGTTCCTGCCATTAAATCAAAACATAGTTTAATTTTTAGTTGCTGACTTCCTGAATGAATAATCAGTTGCGTCTATTAATCAACCAATTTGCCATCGCTCTCCATCATATTGTATCTGTTGTCCTCAAGCTGACACCTATAAACAAATATGGGGCCGTCCATCCTGAACTCCTTGTGTGGGCGCGGCAGTTTTTCAGTTCAGTTTTTTTTTCTTTGAGAGAGAGAGAGAGGTTATTTTCAGCGCATGTCAACAAGCTCACAAATTTTTTTTTTTTTTTTTGCTGCTTTATGTCTGTCTTATCTTGACTGGCCACCCTGAGGCCGGCTTTCTGCACATTGCTTCCATATGCTTTGCTGTTTCCTGTGTCACTGACATTTTGCTGTTTCACACTCCTCTTGTGTTCTTGTGGCTCTTCAGCGTGCACTTGCCACAAGAAAGCACTTCACAGGCCTTGCAGCGAGCCGGATGTACAGAATAAAGCACTATATTCTGTAAACAAACCCAAGCGAACCGACCACCCAAACCCCCTTGGGCCCATCAGAGACTAAGCATATTCAGTTTTTTGCAACATATGGAGTGGAAAAATGAAAAGATTAATATGGGCTGGCACTCTGTTCTGTGAGCGTGGCACAATCCTCTCTTAACCCAGTGACCCTGCTCAGCTGACTGACCCAGCTGCACTGAGCTCCCTGTGCAGCTCATCTCTGCTCACCTCGTCCTCTTTCTCTGCCCAGTGAATATCGATCACGCAGAAAGGCAGGGTCTTCTTTCCATGCAGCTAATACAGTGGCCACCAGGGCACTACAGTTGCGCTGTGTTTTGATTCATGGTACATGTTTGATCCATTCCCTTCCTTTTTTTTTTTCACTTTATTAGAAGATTTTAAGTACGACACGTACAGTCATAGTCATTATGACTATGCATTTTCACAGACTGAGGTTGCTACAGATTAAAACTTTATTGCAGCAAAGGATTTTGAAGGATATGAAGCTTTATTGCTTCATATGTTATTTAAGATTTAATGTTATTATTAATTATGTTATATTATCATGTAGACCATGGTGCCCTGTAGCAATATAGCCCTGCCCCAATCAACTGAATACTTTTAAATATATACATATCTGGGACCTAGCTGTCAAAATAATTAACGAAATGGTGCATAATATATAGAGGATGTAAAAAATATCAGAAGTTGTCTTGCTAACATCTTGCTGTCATTCCTTGCCTTCTCAGATGTGACACCCATGTACTACAGCATGTTTGGTCTCATGAGAGAGAGTGACCGCATGTGGTTCTCACCCAACCATGTCTTCCATCTGGATGAATCAGCAAATGAGAGTCTTGTTTTGAGAATCAGGTATGGGATGATAAATAATACAATCCTGTCCAAGTTGTGTGTTTTTTTTTTTCATATAATAATTCATATTAACATGCAACTTAGAAGTGAACAGTCTTTTTAAAGGTTATTGTAGAAAGCCATCCTTCTTGTGTAAGTCAGCAACACTGAGCATAAAGTCGCATTTATGTGGAATCTGATCTCTCTCCACTGTGTCACCTGGAATGTCTCACAAGAGTTTTCTGCACTCTCCTTCCATGTATCAGTTTGATGAAAAAAGTGTGGATTACCTTCTGTAAATTCATTTTGGAATTTTTAGATTTTCAGTTTTTTGTAATTCTTGTTTATTTTTTGCACTGGTTGCTTAATGATTGAGTAATTGGTATATTTGTGACCAGCGCAAAGAGCTAGTAAAGGGCACATGGCAGGTGGCAGCATAGTGGCGGGTAGATACTGGTTTCCTATGTAAAAATCTTATTGCATGAGTAAGTACTTGTGTGAGACAAAAGTAGAAGTATTATGGGGAGCTAAAGCACAGGAGCACTGTATTGCTTTTTCCCGGCCTTGGTTTTGGTTTGTCTTCTTATTTAGAATGTTTTTAAAGCTGTCATTATATAATATCAGAATCAATGAAACTTACCTTTTCATGGTCTCATTATGATGAAAGTGCATCAGATGAATTTCTTGGAAGTGTATTTAGTGGAAACGGTTAAATCTCTTAACATTCCCTGTTTTCTATCATTTTACTTCTCCTGTCTTCTCCTGATTAGTCTACCCTTCCCTTTATTTTTCAACTCTCTCTCACCCGAATACTCACCTGTATGCTCTGCTTCATCTGCACAGGTACTACTTCCCTCGTTGGTACAGCAGTGAGGCCTCCAGGGCATATCGGTATGGACTCACTAAGGACTCAGAGAGTCCCGTCCTTGATGACTCAGTCTTGGCGTACCTATTCAGTCAGGTGAGGTTTCTGAAGGGTAAAATGAGTTTAATTGGTCTCAGGTGCTCATAACAGTGAAGATGCCTGGTAAAGCTGGATCCCTTTTCCTTTTCATGTATTAACAATACTGTGTAGCAGTACCTTTTCCTTCTTTAAGTGAACAAGATTAGGATTGATGGAACAGTGGACAAGTCCAAATGTCTCAGTGCTGCTTTGTTTATATGGGTAATACCAAATTCAAGCAGTTGCATTATCCTGGCAGCCCTCTCATTCAGTTTGATATATATTTGTGTTACTTTTCTGAAAAATATTTACCAATAAAAAGATTCTGCCTGGGGTTACATCAACTTTTGTCCTTTCTTTTACAGTTGAATAAGAGTGGTATATTTTTCTGTACGATAATATTTTGCAAACTAATTTTCATGATTACTGAACTCTCCAAACTGTTAATGAAGATAAAAATTAACACTTGCATTTAGTTGTTTGCCAAAGTTCAGGACAATGCTGATTGAATCTTGGCTGCTATTTCAGTACTGTTATGTATTTTGTTTGTTCTCTGATGCAAGACCCCTACCCACGTGTTCTATACAGCCCTGAAATAGTAGAAGCAAACTATGTGATGCATAAATCATTGTTTCACTTGTTCCCCTACCATAATTAAATAAAAGCCTTCCACTTCCTCACAGTCTGAGGCAACATATTTCTCCCTGGACATTTGTTTCGTCAGAAATATGATAAAGCAAAGTATCTAATAGGGTGAATAGGGCTTTGATTGGCTCTCAACTGTATGTGAACCTGGGGGTTTATCCGTTTATCTTCAGGAACACATTGACATGCAACAGAGGGCAAGAGACAACTTGTGCAGATTCTGTTGAGTGTGGCAGCCTGATGCTATCTAGCTCCACAGAATGGCAAACAAGGGAATTTGCCCCAGCAGGAAGTGCTTTGTGTTCTGTCCCTGCTTAATTCTGCATGTGAGCTTGGGTATTTCACATTCAGTGAAAATTATGTAAAAAAGAGTGTTTTTTTTTTTCTTAATTTCATGAAATTATAGCAAACCCGGGATCAGAGAGGCTTTTACACAGGATAATGGTTATGTGCGTTTTCTGATTCTGCCATTTTTGATATCTTTTCTTTACCCCTCAAGTCTATAACAACAGAGGGGGAACAGCATGAAAAGATGTGTGGAGAAGATATGTGAAAAGATTCTTTTGATGCTGTGTTCATGGGGTTTCACTGGAGTTATCCAGCTGATGTTGATTCTAGGTCACAGTGTGGGGCCACCATTGGTTTTTTTCCATTGGTGAGACTTAAAGGGAAAGTGAAACTTACATTCTTGACGGTTTCTAGTTTTCCACAAAGCAGCGTACAAATGGTTTGTCCATCTTTTCTGTGGTGATTTTAGTAATCCATTGGCCACTGAAAGTTGTATCGCAGAGATATTTTATGAAGTACAGTAAAATAAATTTTTTTGGAATGAAATTGCAATAAATCTGCACGGTGTTCCCTGTACATGCTGTACGACATTATCTAGAAAAGAGGGAATTCACCCAAATTATTAGTCTGTGAGCACTGTTCCAGGGAATCAGCAGAAGTGTGGCAGGGGAGACTTATCCTGTCAGTCCATGAGTACTTGTTTCATCACCTGAGATTGAGCTCCAACTGGCGTCACTGCCATATTCATTTTGTGTAGCTCCAGCATTTATTGTCATGGGAAATACTACTTTTTAAACCAACCACATAGATGAAAAGCTTTTTAAGATCTGATAATTGTGTCTATTTCAAATTCTATTATATTTTCCTGTTCTGGTAATTTCTCCTTGATTTGTCTTGATTTCCCCCTTCTTTCATCTCTCTCTCTCTCTCGCTGTGCAGTGGAGGAGTGACTTTGTAAGTGGATGGGTGAATATGAACATCAGTCATGAGACCCAGGAGGAATGCCTGGGAATGGCAGTGCTGGACATGATGAGGATGGCCAAGGAGAGAGACCTCTCCCCCCTGGACATCTACAACGACATGAGGTGAGAGCAGGGAGCTCACAGGATTCGGTTTGCATTAGCTCTGATTGTGGCCAGAAGTCCTGATCAGTATTGGCTGAAGTATTTCTCAGAAAGGGTTTATAGTGTTTCTCTTTTTACATGGGCAGTAGAGATACAGACAGCTCAGGAAATGCTTTGTTAGATGTTTACAGGTTAACTTGTTAAACTACTTGATACAACTAGTGGACTACACCAGTTCATACTCTGAGTTAATTTGGATATCAACCGTCCCTGGAAGAAGAACAGAATTTTAACATCTTTGACTTCTTCACGTTACCTTCTTAACCCAATAATTGCAGTCTCCAATGGCGGTTCATTGATATCATATGTATAAGTATTAAGATTTTCTTGGAAGTATGACCTACACTTTTGGCTCTCCACTTGAACCAAAAGTGACCCAAACCCTGATTGTTAGGTGATCAATTTTGGCTTAGAGGATACCGGGTAATGAAGAGATATCTAACATTTAATATGCTTATGTTTTCTAACCATGGTTACCTATCTGACCCATAACAACCTTATAAGGGATACTGAATATGCATCAAAAATGAAAGTGTTAATTGATATTTTTATAATTATTTGTGATTATGCAATAATGCTTATAAGCTCCTTGATAGGACTCATACTTGAAGCCTAAGTGTGAATGTCTTTTGCCTGTTTCTTGTCCTTCAGTTACAAGTCCTTCCTGCCCAAAGACATGCGAGCACGTATCCAGGACTACCACATTGTGACCCGGAAGCGAATCCGCTACCGCTTCAGAAAGTTCATCCAGCAGTTCAGCCAGTGCAAGGCAACGGCACGTGACCTGAAGCTAAAGTACCTGATCAACCTGGAGTCACTGCAGTCCACTTTATTCTCTGAGTGCTTTGATGTCAAAGAGCCCTCAGCTGGTCAGGTCACCATCATTGTTACCGGGAACAATGGCATCCAGTGGTGTCGCAAGAAAGTCAAAGACTCAGACGCAGACCAGGTACAGTCTCCTCATCCTCCTAATGCTGCAAAAGTATTGCATATTGACTGTTACCTAGATAGGTGCCTTTGTGAAATCCCACTTGTAAGAGCCCTGAAGATTTTTAGTAACTTCTTTCAATTGCCAGGTTGTGGCTGGTAGCATTTAGAATTGAGAAGTTTTCTTCAGGTAGTATAGGATTTCCAGTCTCTACAATCCATGGTAGCAAGAGTAAATCTGTATTTTACTCTGTAATAATTCACAATTTGAGTACCTTCACATGATGGAGTTACACGTGAAATTCTCCCTAAGTTAAGACACTAACATTTGATTTGCCATAATGCAATTTTTCTCTAGAACAATTGCAGTGACCTATTGGAAAGAATTGAATTAATCACAAGCAGAATTTTTAAGAATATCACATTATTGCATGCACACCGTGGCATGAGTGATTTCAGCATGGTGTGTTTTATGAAGGCTTGTTTTCACTGATTAAATAGGCTATGAACAATAGAGGGCACTCTTCCTCTGTCTCATCTGCTCCAAACTAAGGCGAGGAAAAAAGGACTATTATGCTGTGTTTGTCTGGCGTGTGTGAGAAGATCACACGTACAGCAGTTTATAACACCTTAGTGTAGGAGCCCAGAGACCACACTCTGTTATGTTAGTGAGTTGTGGTTATGGCAATCAAGGGAAGAAGCTGAAAAACAGCTGTCAAATCATGACAGGTCATACGTTCACCAATATCTGTTCTTAGTTCTTGTAATACAGTGCCTTTTCTGATACAATACAAACACATGACATTAGCTTTAAATCACCAATAATTTAGGTCTGATGCTGTTTTCAGCTACTGTGAAGTATTTTTTCTGTAAAGGCCCATAATAGATTGGCTCATGACAGGAAAGTGTGGCCCTCTGACCTGGTATTGTTATTTCTGCTTTCAGCTTGAGTTTTTTTTGCGTCAGTACCAGCCAACGTCATTGATACCTTCCCACATGCCCTCACAGCTTTAAATGGCAAGAGGGCGACCATGACGAACAACAAAGGAGGAGCATTTCATGGCAGCTTGCATTGAACTGCTGCTTTTATCTATTTTAGGTTTACAGAGGCCACAGGGTAGTTTAAATGCATATAAAGTACTAAAGGAGTGAATAAAGAATCATTTGATGTTGCAGTGTAAAATGGTCTTGTGGTAGTCAATGGTACTGTTTAGCAAAAAATTGTACTGTGCTAAATGCAACTGCTGTTCTACTCTGATTATTACACAGTACTCCCCTTCTTGCTGGAGAGTCTTGGAAGTCTACTGCTGTCAGAAGCCTTCTATAGTTTTGTGTGTTTTTCCCTACTCAGACTGCCAAGCTGTGAGGCACTCCCGTACTTTGCACAGATCAGAGTACTTTCCCATACAGAAATTATAGCTGCACTTATATGGATGAATTTAACTGCAATTGTTTATTGTTTGAAGTATGGTAACATTCAGTTCCCAGTGTCATCAATCATTTTTTTCTTCCTTCTTGGTCAGGAGTTGCAGACTTACTGTGACTTCCCAGAGGTCATCGACATCAGCATCAAACAGGCCAGCAAAGACGGCTCCAATGAAAGCCAAATTGTCACCATCAACAGACAAGACAGCAAGACACTGGTACAATACTTGTTTTACTGTCACTTTTTCGCTGTTCACCGTAGAGCTTGCTGCTGTCCATATTCACATAGGACCACTATGTAAAGCTATAAATTGAGTCTTTGTGGGAATTATAATTTAGATGTTTCTGTGTAGATTTTATATTTTTACATTTTTAATCAAAGGTTTACAAATAAATCCCCCAACCTTACCTGCAGGGTAAACAGCCTCTGTTTGCAATAATGGTTTTTGTTTTTGTTTCCAATGTCTTGACGAAAGTGAGTAATGTTTTCCTTTTATGAAGACCTCTGCATAATTCATACTTTTGTACTGCTGCCTCACCATCCCTCTCCTTACCCCACAGGAGCTGGAGTTCAATTCACTTCCAGAGGCTCTGTCGTTCGTGTCCCTTATCGATGGCTATTACCGGCTCACAACAGATGCCCACCACTACCTCTGTAAAGAAGTAGTGTCCCCGAGACTCCTGGAGTCCATTAATAGCTTCTGTCATGGGCCCATTTCGTAAGTAAAGTTGTGATACAGTACACTTTTAAGCAACCAAATGCTAGTGCCTGGTTGCCAAGCATGGCAACCACTTTTAAAAGTAAGTGTCAGGCCGTGTGACTGTATATAGTCAGGCAGTTTCCACATTTAAGCATGGCAGAAAATCTAAATATTCACTTCTACTTCAACAATGTTTTTTGCTTTTGACATTGATTTAAGAGGACTGATTTCACATCAGTGTAACTATTTCACTGTGCAATTCGTAATACTTTGCAGTTCTTTGTATGTGCACACCATTTAATGAGGAAAGAGGAAGAATGTCTTTATTTCCATTGAATTTCAAGCTGTCGTGGGTGCCACATTACAGATGGCAGACTCTGCTCTTAGTGTTAAAGCACTCCCCTTCCTGTGTTGAACTAAAGTCACCCCTCTAAAGTAACGGCTAAAAATAGGATTTGTGTTAATCCATGGATTTTGATCCTTGAAGGATTTCCTACTCATTCCCGGGAAGCACTTTCTGGATTTTCCTCTTTCATTTAACCTGAACAGTTTCATTGTTGCTATGGTATCATTAACCCCTCAGAGTTTTTGTATGTGTGCATGGAAATGAGTTCAGACACCTTTGGACCTCAAAGCACATAAGTTTGCTTCAGCCCTGAGGACTTACAAGCAAATGTTGTGATTTGCTATGTTAAATTATGAATGCATTTTCATTCCAGAGCTCTGTGGGCTGTAACTAACTCAGGGAATGTGCAGCCAGATGTCATTAAAACTTCAGATGGACACCTCTTTCCAAGTCTGAAATCAAGCCAACGCAGTTTATAGCCTTATTACAGCTGGTCCTTTGAGCTGTGCCATGATTGGCCAGATAGTACAGTCTTTAGCTCCTGGAGCCGAGTCAGAATTCTCTCTGATTGCCTTAATGACTTATCGGCCTGCTTGTCATTAGGGAAAGGGATCTGTCACTAGGGAAATGTGTCTCCAGCTGCTCTGGCTGTGTGTTGCACTGGGGATCTGTCAGTTCAGCAGCATTGTCCTTCTTTGGCCACAGGATGGAGTTTGCAATCAGCAAGCTGCGGCGCTCTGGGAACCAGCGAGGCCTGTACGTTCTGCGCTGCAGTCCCAAGGATTTCAACAAGTACTTCCTGTCCTTCGCAGTGGGGGTGAGTGCAGCCCACGCACAGACGGGCGAAGGAGGGGGTGCTTGACATAGTTGCATTGTGGGAACCTCCAGCATCCCCATGCTAAGGTTTCTTGGAACACAGTCAGGGCAATCAGCAGAGGAGCGGTTATACAAGCATGAGCCCTCCCTCTCACCAGAACTATGACGGAGTGAAAAAAATAAAGGACATGGTTTTATTATGTTTAATGAGTGCCAGTGCCATTTCCTCACAGTAGGTTAACCTCACAGTAGGTTAACTGTGTACTGTGAAAACATATTATATGATTATCTGAGATTATCTGAGCTGATGCATTTACGTATGTGCTTTAGAAATTATTATACAATTGAACACTTAAAACTGGGTACCACAAACTTTGAAATACAGGCATAGTTTGGAAAGGTGGGTACAACCAATGATTTTGTTTAGAGAGCTCACCCCCTCCTATTGACTGGAAAGTGACAAGTGTTCATGAAATTTATTTTACACTTTTAACATGCTCTACATGGAACCCGATGAGACAAAATAAATGTATAATACTTATATTTCAGTATTAGTTTGTGTGTTAGTACATTGAAATAATTTCATATTGTCTCTTGTTACCAGTACTTGTACTGCTATTATTATTGTAATTAATATTGCTTGGATGGCTTCTCTTTGTTATGCTTTTCTATGAAAATATGGTTGCTACCTGACAAGGCATGGCTGCTATGAGCCATTGAGTTGTAACCATTTTCCTCAAATATTCATTATGATATGAGACCTTTCGTTAATGTATTATTTGTTATGTAATTCTTATAATAATGTATTACTGTAAATCCTAATGTGCAATTTACATTTGTTAGGTTAAATACCATGAGGCACATCACAAAAAAACTCAGCTGTCACAGGTGGCATTCAGGGACACTGGAAAATAACCTCCTATTATAACCTGTTCTGCTGTTTCTTGCCTGCTTTAGGCAGACAATGTGGTGGAGTACAAGCACTGCCAAATTGTTAAAACACAAACGGGTGAATACAACCTGAGTGGGGCCAAGAAGACCTTTGGTAGCCTGAGGGACCTCCTGCACTGCTACCAGAAAGAGACTGTGCGCTCTGATGGGATCATCTTCCAGTTCACCAAGTGCTGCCCACCCAAGGTCAAAGGTCAGGAGCCACTGTGCTGTGTTTTTGTCACTGTGCCCTCTACCCTCCATCCTCCTTTTCCTTTGTCTCTTCTTGTCTTTCATTTTCCAACCACTTATCCTGTCTCTGTTTTTCCACAATGTTTGTTTGTCTAGAGAGATGAATGGACTGCCACTTGATACCGTGTTTGGTCTCTCTCAAAATACAGCTCAGTCTGTCCTTTTTGTTTTCTTGTCTACATTCAAAACTTTGAGCTCTGAAAAAATACTTGAATAAGCAATTCTGCTACTCTGAGCTTAGATTTTTTTTCCAGAAATGAAGTCTTTGTCTTCTGGTATGCATCCAATGTTATGTATTATGTATTTTTGTATCATGGGAAGTTATCTGTTGCTTATTACCTTTACAGAATGTTTAGTAATTGTAGTTCTTGTTGGGATGGACATTTATGTCTTATGTGTGTGTATGAAGTGTATTCTTTAGAAATATTGGGGAGAATATATATTCTATGTGCTTTTCATTCTGTGTTGCCTTTGATCAATTGAGAATCATTTAATTATTATATGAATTTGAAGTATGGTCTCATGGAACCTGTTGTTTGGTTTGAGGGTTTTTCATTAAGTATTCTCCAGATGGTTTTGTTCTATATTTTTTCTACAATGTAATCAGCCTCATTCACACACACACACACACACACACACACACACACACACACACACACACACACACACACACACACATGTGTGCACGCACACACACACATACACGTTGAATGAATCAGATGATTGAACCAAATAAATCTAGGCTGTGTAAGAGAACCCACTCAACTCAAAGTTAATGAATACATACTGGATAAATTGGACCTACTTCTACCGCTGTACTAGTTAGCAAAAATTGTGAATGGTCTCATTTCATCAATCATGAATTGTTCTCCATTTTTTAAAATGAGCAATCTTAATTGCTTAATTAACTCTTAATAGCAACCTTGGGCACATACCTGGAATAATTTCATAGTTTTAAAATGAACTTGAGTATAAGTTTTCAGTGGCAGTAACGCAACAATTACTGTGTGTGTGTGTGTGTGTGTCCAGTGTTGGACACAGATGTGCGCATACGTGTGTGTGTCCAAGGCATCTACAAAGTTATATAAATCATGTCCACACATTTCACAGCTCCTATGGACTCTTCAACCTAATTTCCCTTTTGTTTCCCTCATAGAAAAATCCAACCTGCTGGTTTGCAGGAGTAACCAGGGTCTGGATATGCCACTCTCACCCTCCCTTCAGAGACACAACATCAGCCAGATGGTGTTTCATAAGATCAAGAAGGAAGACCTAGAGTTTGTGAGTGCACCCCTTTTCCTCTCTTTCTTCTTCCCGTTTAAAGGCTATTAAAAGCGCTCTTTTCCCGGCAGTGTAAGCACTTAAACTTGATGATGTTATTGACGCCATCAATTTGTTTTTCCCTTGTCATATTCATGATGAATAGTCACATTAATTTAAGTGATCATGGCCTTTGTTTTGAAAAGTAGAAAAACCTAATGGCTGGTCAGTTCATTTATTATTCTGTTTTATGGTAGTCTGGAATTGTTTCGCAAAATACAGATCCAAAGTATTTAATACCAGTGGTGTAATTACAATTTTCAAATACACTAAGTGCACACATTTGTAAAAGAGTTGAGTGCTTTGCTCTTCTGTATAAACACTTGTAAGTAGGTCATACACACTAAAGCTGCACCATGGGAAACACTATCGCAGTATTCAGAAGGAGGATATCTGAAGATTATGTTGCATAAAACATATCAAAGTTGGGACCTGGTTTTAATAATTGAATGAGTGCTGTAACTGTGGGATAATGGAATGATTTAAATCAACACAAGTAGTGGGTATGAATGAAAGAACAATATCTTATGTGAATGGTCATGGGATTTAACACAGAGGTTTTTTGTTTTCTCAGTAAGTAAATATATTTGACATGTCAGTAGTTAAGTATTGTATCATATCGTTAAATCACTGACTTGAAAATAGGCTGTGGGACTCTTCCTCAGAGTGCTCATCATGTTGATAATCTGATTCTTTTCTAACCTGGACAGCAAATTTATGAGCTGTGCTGGGCTGCAGTACAATGGAATGCTGAGGGAAAACGATGAGAAATCTGTGTTGTGAAACACCTTGTTCCCGTGGTATTTGTACAGACTTGTTCCAGTAAAATCCAAGATTTCCATTGATGGTATATGATGTCAGATAAATCTTAAATTCATGGGAATGGTTGCGTAAGAATGTGGCATAGTTTGTGCAAGAGAGGATGATTTCATGCCGAGTAGATTGCTTAATTTCTAGTTTGTGACAACATTTTTGACCTCACAGGCCAAACCTAATGGTCTTCTACTATTGCCATATGCATTCAGCTAAGGAAGCATTACATGCTTCAGTAAATCTACTTTAAGTTTTCTTTGTCAACTTCTGAACTTTGAGCAAAAATCATGCACTTTTAAAAATGTTGAAACCTTACCCTTATCTGTAGGACTTCTGTTTTGGTTCGATATGCTGAGTCATGAGAGTCACGGTTGCAATAAATAATTCATTCACAAGAAGAAATCAGGAATCTCCTGATTCAAGGGAGTTTCAAAGAGATCTGGGAACCTGATGCTGCTTTACATCGTATCACTGTGCTGTTAATGCAAGATATTGGGTTTTCTTTCCTAATCAATTTTGTTTTGCCAGGAGATAAATCCTTTTGTGCTCGATCCCATTTATGTAGAGCTAAAGAAACTTCATATTCTCACCAAGAGAATCTCATATTGGTGTGTATTTGTTTTATTTGTGTGTTCATTTTAGTGCGAGAGTCTTGGCCAAGGCACATTTACAAAGATCTTCAAAGGAATTCGCAAGGAGCTTGGAGATTACAGACAGATGCATGAGACAGAGGTCATTTTGAAGGTCCTGGACAAGGCTCATCGTAACTACTCAGAGGTCTGGGAAAACTTCTGTTGGCTTCTTAAAACACCACATGAGACTGTGAAGTACTGTTAAGTAGCTTTGTATTCATATATTAATTCATACTACTTCATAATGTTGCATCTTCTAACTTATTTTATGTATCATGTGATGGAAATTTTTTTTTTTCAGTTTATTTGAGGCCAGTAATTTATCTTACGAGGAGCAGTACACACGCAGGAAAAGACAAGTTACCGAGCATGAGACTTGACATTGCTTGTAGTTTGTTAATGGTATTGTCCTTTTTATCTTTTACTCAGTCCTTCTTTGAGGCAGCCAGCATGATGAGCCAGCTGTCTCACAAGCACCTTCTGCTGAACTATGGCGTATGTGTGTGCGCAGAGGAGAGTAAGTGAAGCTCAGCCCCACTCTGCTGGATTAACCTCAGTTAAACCCAGCCACCTCACTCACCTCACTTACCCCACTTGGCTCTCTGGAAGGTTCCCAAGCAGACTGAGAAAGTCCTTGCATGGCTTCCTGCCCATGCATTATCCACCCTTTGATCTGATGGACTGAAGACAATATATCTAATGGGATTGGAATCTATTTTCAGGGAAGCTGGGCCAATGAGTTAAGGGTGTTAGAGAAAAGTTCTCAATTCAGTAATGTCCTCCTGGTCCAGGGGGTTTATTTATTTCTCCTAGTGGGATCTGTAGCTGGTTCTGCATTATCTTGATGTGGCACAGTCACTGCATAGCTCTCTTATAAATATAATGAGTGAATAATCAACTTCAGGATTTGCTCAGCATTAATGGATCTTCAAATTATGCATGTTCAGGAGATTACTCTGCCCATGTAAGCTGTGTAGGGGAGATCACTCAGAGTCAGGCCAGCCGTCATTGTTACTGCTGTCACCTGCTCCACTGATGCAATAATAAATGTGAGTGAAATATAAAGAAACATGAACTGGGACAAGCAAGGCAGAACACTGATGATTATTGGCCAGAAAAAGTCATTGATTCAGATGACCTGCTCTCTGCTCTTCTGCAACCTTTGAATGGCCGCATTGATTTGTCTCACAGGCTAAGGGTCAGGCCAACATTTCAAACCCAGAATTCCACTATCCCTCCATTAGATCCACTACACTAATTACAGATGAATCACAGAGCAGGAGGGCACCTGGAAACATGTGGAAACAGGGATTATTAATGAATGTATGCAATGCTGGGTCATAATTGGTGTGTAAATGCTGAATGCTGATTTTAGCTAATTCAGGAGAATATGGTCTTGTTTTTTATCTTCCAGTATGCGTTGAATACTTAACAAACCTACACCTCGTTTAACAGATTTGATTTTAGTCTTTGATCTCATTTGTTGTCATTGATTGAGTAAAAATCCACATTAATTAATTTGAATCAGTATTTGCCACAAAGTGTACAGTGTCACTTGTTGTTTTGTAGATATCATGGTGCAGGAATATGTGAAATTTGGGTCCCTGGACACTTACCTGAAGAAGAACAAAAACTCTGTCAACATCACCTGGAAGCTGGAGGTGGCAAAGCAACTGGCATGGGCCATGCTATTTCTGGTGAGACATTTCTTCTGGAGGAAGGGAGGCGGTATTGCAGCAAGTAGTGCAAATGCATAATAATCTTAGTTTTTTCAGTCTTTCGACATTCTTACTATTGTTATTATTGTGGAGTGTCTACAGTGTTCTGAGAAAATTGTGTTTGTGCATAGTTCTCTTGGCCATTGGGCAAGAGTGTGGGTACTGCTACAGTGACCTCAGGTGCTGGTGAATTTTCATCATTTGCTTAAAGAGTGGGCTTGGTGACTTTAAGACATGTAACATCCATGGGTCACTGTATATAGTTGTCACAGTGACCCTTAGATGGTCATCTAAATTCAAAATTTGAGACATGTAGTTGTGTAAAAACCATTTACCCCACTGGTATGTTTTACATATTTTAATCTATACCCTGTAGCTATATTTATTTTCCTCATAACCTTGGTTTATATATTTACTGAGTAGTTCCATCTGCTGTTGAGAGTGTGGGAAATTGTCTCAATCATTGGCCATGGTAGCTTACCCCTTAAACAAAGCCCAACTTGCCAATTCTTCTCTCGTCCTGTAGGAGGACAAAAACCTTGTGCATGGGAACGTCTGTGCCAAAAATGTCCTGTTGATCCGAGAGGAGGACCGGAAGACCAGGAACCCTCCTTTTATCAAGCTGAGCGACCCTGGCGTCAGCATCACCGTGCTGCCTAAAGAGAGTGAGCCATCCCTCAGTTCTGTAACCCACTTACTTCCCTTATTATCATATAAAGGGAATAGCACACACAGCTTTTTCCCACCATACCATTTCATAACACACTAAACCCCCTTAGCTGTGCATTTTATTTTCAGAGAGAATTAATAGCACTTTATAGCTTAAATTCATTTTATAAAACTTGTTTCTCACTACATTAGTTTTGCATCTCCAAAGTGAATAGTCCCCTTTGTATTTAGCCTTGGTGTAGGAGCATAAATTTCAGGGAGCTGTGGTTTGTAGCATGATTATATTAAAACAGCTCACAGTAGCAATATACTCTATAATCTAACAAACCACTGTTTGAACCCACAACAGGGTTGGCAATATTGGAATAATGACTATGAATTTAAATCAAACCAGTAATTTATTAAATCTGGTAATAAACAGGATTTTTTTCTGTCAGTGATCTGAATTTTTCTAGTTTTTGTAATTACAATTCTCTTGAGAAGAACTCTGTGCTCGTTCCATTGAGAGAGCAGGCTACCATGTCCCATGAAGTTGCATTCTCTCTAGACCTATCAGAGGTTACTCACTAAGCATGGATATGAACATACAGCAATACCTTCCCTCTCAGTTTTGATAGAGCGGATCCCCTGGGTTCCTCCGGAGTGTATAGAGGACCCAAAGAAGCTGAGCCTTGTGACCGACAAATGGGGTTTTGGCACCACCCTGTGGGAGATCTGCAGTGGGGGAGAAAAGCCACTGAGCACGCTTGACTCCTCCAAGGTAAGGAGGAACTGAAGCAATTGCAAAGGTGGAGCTGGGTAATCTTTGTGTTTCAGGGTTATTACTTTAGTGATTTAAATTTTCACTTTCTTTTCTCATTTATTTTACTGTCCTGCCAATTTTCACCATCTATAAAATGTAATTAGCTCGAATATGGTACATTAGACTTTTAATTTACCGTTGATGTCCCTACCCATTGTTCCCTACTACAGAAACACCTGTTCTATGAGGACCGCCACCAGCTTCCTGCACCAAAATGGACAGAGCTGGCCAATCTGATCAACAACTGCATGGACTATGAGCCGATGTACCGGCCCTCCTTCAGAGCCATCATCCGTGACCTTAACAGTCTCTTCACCCCTGGTCAGTGCTGCTCAGGCCACTACTCTTTTCATGGCTTCTGTGGCAAAATCCTGAAATTTCAAATATCTGTCCACATTACGTTATCAGACATCTTAACAACCTGAGGCGTTTTGCAGCACAGTAGTGCTTCATTGTATTTCAAAATCTTATTGAAAAAAATCTAATTGAATACTTTTCTTATTGAGATTGTACTATTTCATCTTTCTCCTCAGTAATTCAATAGAAAAGAATGATGATAAAATTGTGTAATGCTTGACTTGTTATGAGAAATTAATTTGGAGCGGCGGCTTTTTATTTTTCCTTTCTTCACTTAGACTATGAGCTGTTGGCAGAGAGTGACATGTTGCCAAACAGAAGCAGAGGATTTGGGTTCACTGGTGCTTTTGAGAACCAGGAGCCAGCCCAATTTGAAGAAAGACACTTGATTTTCCTGCAGCAGCTTGGCAAGGTAGCCGTCTGAACCAAGCTACTTTGACCGGTGTATGCTTATATGTTAGTGCTTGGTGGGTTGGCTGGGGAGGTTTAGGGGGGGAGTTACAGGTCACTTGCTTGAAGGTTCTCTGGGTAAAAACACGACAGTCTGTCAACGGTTGTCATCAATATCCATATTATCGACAGCATCACAATCATCAACAATTACGTCAGCATTGTTATGATTTGCATGGATGATGGAGGAACTGCTGTGTTTGTAATTAAAAGAGTGTAAAAGGAGAAGAAAATTCTGTTCTGTTGAGAAATGCATTAGTAGACTAAACCCGAAATGTGCTTTACCAAATAGGATTTGTCAATACCTGCATCACACAGCAGTGCAGCATGGTCACTGCCAGCTGGATACCCATAGATCCCCACTTTGCTGCAGTGCCCCTCTCTAGCTCCGTCTCAGCCTCCAACTCTTCCCTCCCTTTTAGGGCAACTTTGGCAGTGTGGAGATGTGCCGTTACGACCCCCTGCAGGACAACACTGGTGAGGTGGTTGCCGTGAAGAAGCTGCAGCACAGCACGGCTGAGCACATGCGTGACTTTGAGCGGGAGATTGAGATCCTGAAGTCACTCCAGCACGACAACATCGTCAAGTACAAGGGCGTTTGCTATAGCGCAGGTGAGAAATGGGGCATGGCTGTGGTGGATGACTGTAGAGTGTGCCCTGAAAAGGAAGATGTTACTATTTTACACCCAATTAAATCACACAGCTTTCACAAACTATCATGTTCAGCAAAGTCTCTGTGTTACTAATGTGTTACTTTTAAAACACAACTACATTATTGCGCAATGTCAGAAGGGATTGATTGTAAAAAAAATAAATAACAGTCAAGATTGCTATTTATTTGGTTTTTTGTTTCCAAGAAGTAGACTACACGTCAGCTCCAGTTCATTGAGAAAAGATCCTCAAGTGCTCTGTGCATACTCTGCTCATAATGTGTACTTGTGAGGTTGTGAGACTTTGGTCTTTTTGTCTGTTATGTGTTTCTTTGTTAATATTTGGCCCCCTTCTTTGGATAATTGTAACTGTGATACAATATTTAAATGTAATGAACATAAATTTAAAATAACAAAAACCAAACCAATGGTACTCAGGGAAATTTTGAGGAACCCAGCTGGGTATTCATTCTGTCCAGCTATCCCTGTGATAAAGATGAATGCTGTATCCACCTGGCCTGCGCTGCTCATGTCATTATTCTCCCTCTGTGTGCACAGGCAGAAGAAACCTGCGTCTGATAATGGAGTACCTGCCCTTTGGCAGCCTGCGGGATTACCTAATCAAGAACAAGGACAGGATCGATCACAAAAAGCTTCTGCACTATGCCTCACAGATCTGCAAGGTACCCCTTTTGCATATTTATTCTGCCGCTACAGGTCAAGGACATAAAACTCCCACTCACAGTTAGATTTATTACATTCTTATTATTAGAATGTATTTATTCTACGTTTAGTGCTTTTGTTTCCTTTCTCTTTTTGTCTCCATTAATCCCCTGGTTTAAGCAGATTATTCTTGATGTTTAGTTAAGCATCATCTCCTCCTCCTCGTTTGTTGCTGTCTGTGAAACTTCCACTTTATGCCATTAGTCCAGTTAACAGTGAAAGGGGGAAGATCCTTAGCAGTAACTTTCTGTCTCTTCCTTTTCAGGGTATGGAGTATTTGGCAACCAAACGGTATATCCACAGAGACCTGGCCACCCGGAACATTCTAGTGGAGAGTGAGCAGAGGGTGAAGATCGGGGACTTTGGTCTGACAAAAGTTCTGCCTCAGGACAAGGAATATTACACAGTGAAGGAGCCTGGGGAGAGCCCCATCTTCTGGTGAGAACTTTATTTAATCTTTGATGAGTGTGAATTGAGGTGCAAGTGCATTGCTGATAGACTACACGAATAAACTAATAACAGTGATCTATAATCTATGACTTGCCCATGTGGCCTTTCTTGCTTTAGCATATATTCTTACAGTTACCAGCAACCTAATTAAATTTTGCATTTGAGTGATTGGGTACCTCCTCACTGGCTGTTATATAACATTTTATTTCCCCTCCTGTATTAGGCATGTTATTTAGAGTTTGAACTTAAGTTCACACTCATTGAGTGCATCAGATTTACAAATGAAATTGTATTGCATTTGTTCATATAGAAGTTTATTATGGTGATTTGTTTTCTGATTTCCCCATTCATTGTGAACTTCCAAGACCACACTTATCATATTATGTTTCCAAATGGGATGCTGACTTTGAATTTCTTTGTTCTGTTACAGGTATGCCCCGGAGTCCCTGACTGAAAGCAAGTTCTCTGTGGCTTCAGACATTTGGAGTTTTGGAGTAGTTTTGTATGAGCTTTTCACCCACAGTGACAAGGCCTTAAGCCCTCCTGCTGTAAGTGTTTTGTGACACTCACTTATTTAAATAATATATGGTGAAAGAGGATTTGTAACAAAGGTTGGACAAAGATGATCCTATTTTCAGAAACTGTAAGGGATGAATGAAAATACCATAAGCACCTAATGATACTATTACCCACTACAAGGTTAATCTGCCTCTATAACATATTTCCATGCCTTCCTTGAGTTTGTGAAGCTTTTCTCTAAAACACCAGTTTTTTTCATTTTTTACATTTATTTTGCCAGTAGTTTGACTTGGATAGTGCTATGATCTGTAAGACAATGATCTCACTTCCTGTGGATGCTAACCTATGTACACTTGATGCTGCCTACAGGTGTTCATGGCCTTGATGGGGAGTGACAAGCAGGGACAGATGATTGTCTATCATCTGATTGAGCTTCTCAAAGCAGGCCGCAGATTGCCAAAGCCCGAGAACTGTCCTGCTGAGGTAAGGTGTTCATTGTCCTGTGTGTTTTCTGGTGGGTCAGATTGTCACACTCAGGCTTTTAAATGATACTGTGAGTATCCAGTGGAAGAAATAACCCCACACTCTCTTCTCTTTCTGAACTTTTGGCTTTTGTCTTTTTTTTCAGATCTACAGCATCATGAATGATTGCTGGAACAATGAGCCTTGCCCTCGGCCGTCCTTTAAGAAGCTTGCCAACAGCTTGGACTTATTTCGGAACGGTATGGAGGGATGAATTTGGGTCCCAACCAGAACTGCTGGAGCCGCTGGCTGAGAATCATCTTGTGGTGCCCACAAAGGACTAGCACCACCTGAGAAGACATCTCTTTCGTAACTGCAGACTGCAAACGCGAAAAATGAAATAAATGGCATTTGGAGCATGGGGGAAAAAAAACAGGCCATTAAGGCAATGTTGTTTCTAATATTGTCAAGTTTCCTGGACGCGTCACTGTTTCACAAGAGGCAATGGCTGAAGTGGTACTTCACCTGTTGAAGTGATTAACTTGAAAAAATTGCCCAAGTTTGTTGACATGGTAACCTACCGGCCAAAAGTCAAAGAAAATGAAGAGAGCATCCAGCTACGAATGTGGTTTACTTGTGATTCAGATTGTTTTCTCCAAACATCATGTGAGTCTGAGTGTGTGATTGAAAGAATATGAATGAGTGGACACTGCTATGAAGCAAAGAATAAAAACTATCATTTTCAGAAAGTGCTGCATTGCATTTATTTAAATAATGCCTGTAGCTAGCAAACTGGATGTGCGAGTCATTGTGTTTGTTTTGTGCTGTAGCACTGAAACAAAGTTTCTTGCTCTTAGCACAGTTTTGAAATCAGGCCCTATTGGTGAGGCTTGAGCAGGGTTTTCTTTTTCCTTCCCATATTTGTTTTAAAATAGTTTTTAAAAAATGCATTTTTTACATAGTTTACTCTTTTTTCTGTAGCAAAAGCTTTGCCTACAATGACCATAATATGCAGATGATGGTCAGATATATCATGCGAGCTTAAGGTCCTCCATTTGGTAAAGGCCAGGCTGGATAACAAACAAACAAAGGAAGAGGAGAAAAAGAATAGCCAACCATGGTCAGTGATCATTGATACAAACTAGATTGTTGTTAAGGATCTGAATTTCTGTGTTTGTGTTTTTTTTTTATCATTATTTTTATGTGGGGTGGGGGGGGAATCATTAGAGCCTCAGCAACAGTAAGACTGGACATTCCGGCACCTGTACAAGTGCCCCTATGCCAGGAGAGACGGTCCATTCTTCATTGATCACGTTGGCATGATGGACACATGGAGAAGGCCATGTGGGCCTGGCGCTGAGCTGAGAGGGATGGAGCAGCCGTTCTGGTCCTGGCCCGCTGTAATAACGTGCCATCCCAGCTGTAGCTAGACTTGAAGAAAAAAAAACTTGTGATGGAGCAGCAGAACCAAAAGAAGAGATTGTTTTTCTTATGCAATATGTTTTGTTTTTGTCATTGTTTTTGTCTTCCTGCATCGTATGTCCTTTTTTGGCAGCAGTGCTGGCATTCATACCTGCTCTCACCTCTCAAGAAAACCTGTTAAGTGAACATATTGTTTTTTTTTTTTTTTTTTTTTTACAAATAATATATGGCCATAAAAAGGAAAGTTTTTTTATTTTTCTTGTACACTAAAGGCACATCAAATCATATTGGAGCAGTATTTACCCATTGAATGTAAATGAAGACACCTGTTTTGAATATATTGAATAACTGCATGTAAAATAATATAATTTTGTAATTCATTTTTGTGCAGACAGTGTCAAGATTAAATGATGTATTATGCAAATGAATATGTAGAAATGTTTTTAGTGGTAATATGGTTACTGGTAATGTGGTTGTTTTCCTGACCCTTTTATTAGTGATACAGCTTAATTTAATTGGATCATGCATTACAAAGCAACAGTAGTACCTCTGTAGTTCACCTATATTGAATTTAGACATTCCATTCACTGTGTATTCACAGTTCACAAATGGTGAAGGACTGCCTCCCTGTATATGGACTTTGCCCCTTTCTAAGTGTGAAGGTCCTGCATGAACCAGAAATGCTGGAGTACTTCCTTTTAGGGGGTTATGTATGAGATGTTATTTTCTGATTTTTCTACAACTTTCTCATCTTTATTTCCTCTTTATTGACCTCTCCCCATTTAGGTGAACCATTTAATTGGATTTCCTGACTAAACTAGGAATCCTGACCTGTTATTCTGCAGGTTTAACCCTGTGGACAATGCATGGCTCAGTTTAAAATTCAGTTTATTTCTGGCAGGTTCGTGTTCTGCAGTGCTGTAATCAACCATTCAGTTCTTGGGTCTCACTACATCACTGGCAGGTAATCTGTTGATCCAAGCCCTAATGTGGGTTGAGGCACAGTTTGTGCCATTACATTAGAGTGTGGGGTTCCTGAGTATCCTGATAGGATTCCTTACCTGGCCTCTCAACGTGCGACCTCATTATCCTTTTGGGTCCAGCTGTATAAAACCTTGAAAAATTGGTCTAAACCATAAGACTGGTCGTATTTGCACCTTAGACCACACTAATACAAGTCAGTCAATTTTTATGCTGCCAGCTGACTGAATGTAAGGCCAAGAAATTAATAGGGCTGGCTGTACATTTCTAAAGAAATCTGAGCTCTACTCACTCTACTGTGTGGAGGTGATCAAAAATTGTCCAGTTTTACTCATCTTAATGCTTCTGATTATGCATTCTCTGTTTCTAATCAAGCATCCCCTTAATTTGTTTTGCCATAATTTCTCCCTATTAGCTTATGCTAAGTGCTAAAGCTTCATTCTGCTGCTTACTCTCCTTTTTTCACCTTTACTTATCCAGAAATGGATCAAGCATGTTTGCTTCAGGAAATCTGTTCACCTCTGTGGTAGTTATTGCTATGAAATGAATGCCACTTGTACACAATAGATTAGATAATTTAGTTAGCATTTGCTAGCTGAGAAAACTCTGAATTTACTATACAGTTAAGAGCTTGTGGCTCTCATGCTTTTCTCACATTTTCTAGGAAAACATCATGCTAGTGAACTTCCTTATCCCTAAGTTGCCACCTATATTACCTCACTTGTCATGCATGCTCTAATCTTGTTTACATGTTTGATTTTTTTCCCATACCTCAAACTTATCTGTACTGCTTGGTCCACTGCAGTGACCCAAATCAGGATGAGGGTACTTTGAGTTACCATGCCTTCGATTCATTTGACAACCAATCTCCCAACACCGGCTTTTACTCCCAGCATTCCGCCTGCAAGTGACTCAACCAAGCATATGTGTGTTTTTGATCCATTTGGCATTCCATACTTGTTTGATATGTAAGTCAGACAGAGGGGCGGCTGCTTCTTTCTGTTGTCAATGTTTTGATGATTGTAATATGATTATTGCTCATGAGACATAAGTAGCATCTAAAAGGATGATAGCTTCAACCACAATAGGACTGGTACAATGGAATTGAGGTTGTAGTTAGTATGTAAAGTATTGTTTTTATAAAAGAAACAAAGGGGAAAAAATGCAGATAGCAAAATGAAAGATTTTCTGTCTGATTTTATCTAAGATTGGGACATTTTTTTCTGTTTCATGAAAAAAAAAATAATAAGGTGTCATTGAAAACGTCATGCAGTTATTAGAGTCCACAGGCACACGATAAAACAAAGGAGTATCTTGCTCTGCCCTCTTTCTGTAGGGAATTGTACAGCTAACTAGGCACTCTAGCATGTGGCTGCCAGCCATAGTCCACACTGAGATAGTGAGAATCCAAGACCAGATCTCAGTCACAACAGTGAAGCCAGAGCTTTAGCAAGATATACAAAATGTTTTTTTTTTATATATATTTCATGAAAAATGAAAGTGTTATCAAAATTGGCCAACTGAAGTAGCCAAATGTATACTGAGGATATAAATAATATAAATAAATGAGAGAGCAATGCAAGGGCTATACCAGACTCAAACTAATATTGAGAAATGATGCTAATTATAACTGCCTCCCCATGCCCCATGCACAGCTAATTGTCGCAGAGGCAGGTGTGCAATAAAGAGATGCCCATGCAATGTAAAATTATTCCTAAGGTAGTTTTAGGATATGTCTCATAAAAATGTCATTTAGTGATTATGTTGCCATAGCTACTGACTGTACTATAGTATTGTGAATGGGCTATGTCCTAGGAAGAATGTCCACTCCAGCAATTTCAGCCAGAAATCACTGGTAGACCTTTGCTGTATGGATTGCGATATATGTATACATTTTACAATACAAACAATTGTGCTGCACTTTGCATAACTCTCGAAACAGGATGCAATGGGAAACTCCGACAAGGTATTTGCTATGATATTTAATTAGATTTTAACATGCCTTGACAAGATCCCTATGCTTTGTGTGCTTATGCTAGCTATCGCAAATGCAGAACTACATCAATGACATCATTTTATTTGGGTGAGTCAAGAGTGTATTGTTTTTCTTTTATTCATTTATTAACATTGTGTACAGAAACCAAAATAGATGCCCATTTATTATGTCTAACAGATTTTTAATAACAAAACAAAGCATCCCCCTTCAAAACAGAAACAAAATGTCTGCATGGTCAAAGGTAATAATCTGTGGAAAATAGGTAGCTGTGGCCTTCAAAAAATGATCAACTTTAAAGAAAAAGAACATATAACTGAAAACTTTACATTTTCAAGCCTTTGAAGAAATATACAACAAATAAATTAAAAAAAATTAATTCCTCCTATACCCCAAATTGTGTTGCCATCACATGAACACTTTCATTTTCCTGCCACCCAGTCTTGTGTGAGCAATGATAGGATTAATACAGTTTAAGGAATAAGAGCAGTGACCTGTCCGTTACAGAACCCCTCCATCCAACCCTGTCTCAACACAGCCTCCCGATGTCGTTTTTGGTGCACCCTTGGTTACAGCACATTCCTGCCAGGCCCAAAGAGAAGTTCCTCTTCTGTCTTTTCGGACGTGGCCAGGGGATTTTGGGGTTGCCTCCCAGCACCCTCGGCAGCCGCCCCTGTTCCCACCTGCCCTCCCACTGAGGTGTCTCAGCCTGGTCTAACTCTGCCCCTGACTCAAAGTCACTCATGTCTCCCAGAAGGTTGAGTAGGTCCCCCAGGGCAGAAGTGGGTTTCTGAGGGAGTCCCGCTGCTGTCAGTCTGCTTTGCAGCCAGCTCAGCCTGTCCCTTTCCAAGAGGTCATTGTCAGGGCTGATCTGGAAAGGATCTGTGGAGACAACATTCTCTTTGTCGGTTCGGCTATAACTTTTATTTGTTATGGTAAACAGACCAAAAATATTTAGTCTTTGCTTTTCTTTGGGACGTCCCGACACAACAAAAAGCCTGAATTTCATTACTGAAGCTTGTCACCATTGCATATTGGCAATGAGGAAGCAACCTGTGTCCATATGTTTGAATTATCAGTGGGACAGAATTAATTCAAATTTCAACAGAATGGTTTGTAACGTTTTTGTAATCATGATACATTTGAATCTTAAAATTAAGTATGTCCTGAGTCTAAGCTGCCTAAAAATGCGAAATACAAATGACTAATTTGAATGTTGAAATCATTTACCCAACTCTCAAGTTTGGATGCTTGATTGACCCATTGGACTAGTCAAATTAATACTTTGTACACAATATGTTTCAGAACCACAATCCGTGGTTCTGAAACCGCAGAACATTTTTTTCTTCAAGAGAAATTTTGGTGGCGATCTGCGGCTTAACTGAGCACATAATAAACTTTATCGTTTCGATAGTTCAAGAATATTTTTGTGCAGAACATTTCGCAGTGATTCAATTAAATTATTTTATTATAATCTCTAATTGTTTCAAAACGAAAACCATAGTTCCGAGAAGGAAACACCTCTGAGATGTGGCGGATATGACAGACGGCCACTTTATGTAGAACTTCTGTCTGGGAAAAAAAAAAATTCAAGAAAATTATCTGGAAATCCCACAAATACGCTTTTAGCTTTGCTTGTATCCTACAGGTACGTTTTAGCCTATATCTAAATTAATTTACTGTATGTCTATGATGGGGTAAAAACGTCCGTTACTGTGTATATGTAGTTAAATATATAGGCTGTATTACCTAGAAAAAATATATCTTCATTTTAAGTCAATTATTAATCACACTAGTTACAAGGTCGATGTATAGATTAGATTAGATATCTTTATTGTCTGTTATTCTCAGAAATTTTCATGTACGTACAGAAAGTGCATCTTTAAAAAGGACATAACGCAAGATTTGTACACACATGCCCACATACAATAGTTCTCCCATAATAAACTAAGATTAGTCGAGAATTTGAAAAGCAAACTGTATGAAACTTCAGTTTATTCTATTCTTACCGAATTTTGTCTTCCTTGTATGTTAATAATTACATCCACAGAGATTAAAATTGATAATGCAATTTTTAGGAAATTCTTATTGTCCAAAGGATTTGGCAGACACTACACTGTTAAAGTCTTTGAATCGACACCATATTGACAACAATAAGTAATACAGACAAACAAAACAGGCACTTACTTCTCTCGCTGCTTTGAACTGAATCCAGGTCTCCGGATCTTCTCCACCTGGATCCTCCGCAGGTAAAGATAACGGCTCTTATGAACTCCCTGCCACACAATTTTACACCGTAGTCTCTTGTCAAGACAGCTTTGCTTTCACCTTCAGCGCACACAGCCATAATGCCGACAAACATCACAATTACAGATAGAAACTTAAGCATTTTAATGTTTTTGGAAAGAATCTTCTTGTTCGAAATACGCGCTAAACGTTCAGTAAAACAGATTGCCTTTTCAAGACGGCTTCCTAAAAGAACTACCCCACTTGCATCCAAGTTTTCAGAGAAATAAGCAAAGTAATTACCGTACCTAAGATGCCTTACCACTGTGTTTCATGGATGGTCCAGTAGCTGTTCACCTTATATAGGCTAGTTACCTACCCCACTTCCTCTGACTCATTGTCATTGTCTCAGACCTACCCCACACCCACTCCACTCACCTTTTTGACAAATGGCATCTTCAACCGTACATAAAGTATGACCAGTTCAAAAGAGATATCCTTCCAATTAAAGCATCATTCCGAGAGAGCAATACAGGAGATAAAAACTAATTCCTAACTGACATATTTTTATGTGTAAGGCAGAGTGTTTGATTATTTAAATCCCTGTGATTCTTTATAGTACTCCTGGGTCGCAAAGAAAAAAAAAACGTGGAAAAAGGAAATGATCATGTTCTTTGTTCCATTTGTGAAGGGGCCAGCACAGACTGACAAGGAACAATTATCTGGATAACGTGAAGTTTGAAATGAATCCGATATTTCAAATCATGAATTACAACCCTTTGAACTTTTGAAACAACTAATTATTTTAAAATTAATCCAGATGCATAATTCAGTTCAAAATACTATATCATAAAACCTGTCCTGATATACAGAGTGTACATTTTTAACAATCACACTACTTTTACTCTATTATTACATTTATATACTTCACCAAAAACTCTCTTCCAAGGTGGACCTTTGTCATCTCAAAACATGATCTTGGCCTACAATCCTTCATGCAGATACATTTTGGAAGGTCTGATGTGAGCTAGGAGGAGATCCTTTTTATTTATACATCAACTACCATGTGCAATCTGTCTAGGCTGCTCAAAGCTGTGGAAAGGATGATTGTAATTATTTTATAACCTCCTGGGGAATGCAAGTTTTAATATTCAGTCAATCATGAGAACACTAAGGTAGCTATGGTAATTGTTGTTTGAAGCAAGTGTCATCTGAGATTACTAATTCAAATGGAGAAAATATTTCCAAATCAAAAATCCTTCATAAAAACATTTAGGGAAAAAAGAAAGAATTATTGATATTATGGTTGATTCCAGACTTTAACCACTAGGGATGGTTATATTGCACATTGAAAGAATTAATAAGATGAATGTTTCATGTTCAATTTTTGACTGACTCACAGTCCAGCTTAATGGTGTTGCTTGTCTTTGGTGACTCTCTCGATCTTTGGCCTCCTTCTCACTCATGTCTTGGTCAGTCTTGTTGGTCCTGCTGATGTGTAGGACTTGGCATAGAAGAGGATGGCGAGGGTGCTCCTGTTCCTCTGGTAAAGTGTAAATCATTGCCACCTGAAATGTTTTAGCTCTAAAAGCACAATCATTTCAAATGTAAATTTAGCTACCTGACTAGTGTAAAATTCAAATCAAGGATATTTTAATGGAATACTGCAATAACTTGTGACTACCACTTCCAGACTGATTATAACTGAAAGTTTCTACAGTCAATAAGATAGCCAACGATCATCAAAAAAACTTGATACCTAATAATCCTGCCCATTATTACATTTACTTCCAAAAGTGAAAAAGTGACTTCCAAAAGTGCATTATCTACAAAATAGCAGTAAGTTAAAGCAAACTGAAAACAAAAAACAAGCGAAAGTAGATATCTGATTATGAAACAGAAAAAATATTTCCTTATTCCTGAGTACTGCCGATTCAGAAAACTAACAAGATCACCTGAGTAATAATAAGCAAATCTTAATGTATGATCTTACAGGACTTAATAGGGATGACGATAGTGACTGTCAAGAAAAAAGTTAGTTGAATCAATGAAGCACATTATATTATATTATTATATGCAATTAAGGATGACATGTCACATGTTTTGATGGAGACTGCATACTTGATAGCACTCCTCTCAACGGGTTCAATAGATTGCTTTTATCTGTATATTTGCATGTTAGCCCTGTATCAGGTGCTTTTAATTCAAAGCAACTTCCATATTTGATCCTTGAGACGCTATTGGTTTGCCATAATCTAAGTCACCCACTGATGACTCTCTGCCCCAAAATAGCGCAAATCAGCCAGTCATCCAGGTTACTGAGGTTAAAAGATGATAAGAGCCAGCCATTTTGGCTCCCTTCAGGCTATATGTATACTCAAACAACACCTTAATAACCTGATTCTGACAACAATAAAATAAATGAGCAGTCAATGGCAATGAATGCTAAAAAGAACAACAAAATTAGAGAATGACAACAGAGCAGGAATCACATGCCTCTTTGCTTGGCTGTACATTCCGCTTCATGTACATCATTGTGTGACTGGGAATGGGGGCAAGTGGCTGAAGCTTATTTAGCTAAAGGCAACTTCTGAAATGCACGTGATTGCTGCAATGCTGAAAAGAGCCACAGTGTACTGATTAGACATTGTTGTCGCAATGGCCAGCCCCTATTGCCATAAAAACACACTTTTATTAATCATCCCTATGAAGGACAAGGCACCTTGTAGAGGATGAACTTAAAGAATTGAAGAACAACTCAACAAATAAAAAACATAAACCACATTAAGGCATGGACTTTGAGTGTCAAAATGCGCAGTACATATTTTTTCTAAAATGACAGGATTCTTGCAAAGTGTTGTTTCAAACCAAGACATATTTCAGGTTCAAACAGAGGCCATTGCACACCTGAACTTGTGATTCATTTAACAATTTACAGTCAAATCACATGTACTGGATGCCCACTGGATTCAATATGTTTGTGCTATAGTTCAGCCATAGGTTTCAATGGCTTTCACTGAGATGGTAAAGGCCAATATTTCTATCTAAATGGATGTGTACTAATGAGTACATAAGATATATGTTACCTCCTGAATTTATATATACCTGTATGTCCATATATTTGTGTGTATGTGCATGTGTGTGTGTATGTATGTATGTATGTATGTATATCTGTGTGGAATCGAATCAATATCCAATATCCAATATCAATAGCCATGTATTAAAATCTTTTTTTTTGCATAATTCATCTGATATTATCAGATTTATTTTTGCCTATTGGCCTGGAAAAACAAGATGCTCTGAACTAAGCTGACATGACTGTGAATTAGTAGAAAGTATACTGAATGAAACATGTACCTCATTAAATTACAATCTTCCTGGGCAATGAAATGTGTATGGTCATTTGAGGCTCGAGCTGAGTAATGCAATCAGGAAATATAAAGCAGCACTGCAGTAAAAGCAATAAGATATTCCTTGGTCTACACCAGGGCTATTCAATTGGCAGCTCTGGGCCAGTTGTAGTCTTTCTTTGACTCAGTGTCTTTACTGACCATAGATATGAAAGAGAAGTCTTATTAAAATGCATCAATTGTGGTGAATATACCCCACACTGTGAACAGTGCCAATGCAACCTTCCATTTTGCAAAGAATAATAAGCAATATGCTATGAATATTTTAGGAAGGCATCTTTTTTCATATATGTATGTGAGATAGATCTTATTTCTAAATTGTTTTTGTAATAATCAGTGTAAATGTTTAAGTGTAAAGGCCATATCCTCAAAATATGCAGGAAGACTTCTGGTCTGTGCTAAAGAAACTGATGATCTGAGAGACAGATGTAATAGTTTTTATGTTTTCATAAAAGTTGTAACAGATTATCGCCAGTCCTTTCCATCGGCAGGATGTGTGTCAAGGTCACATCTCAAAGCCATTTGGAGTTTGTTCATTTAGTCCTGGAATTTAACAACAGGTTTCAAAAGTATGTCAGCATTGTACAAAATAGTAAAATGTCGAAAATAATATCAAAATCAAAGACACAAAAGTGCAGGGAGAAAGCATTGTGAAGACAAACACCTCTGTAGAGGTGGCTGGTGTGACCTATCCTAAGGCAGAACGACCGAGGCGTCCCGTTGTTGATTTGAATCACACATTAGCGCTTTGCTGTGACGCAGGAGCAAAGGGGGGGTATGACCTCACTGAAACACTCATTACTTCCTCCCCCTGCAGACAGAGGAGAAAAACATTAAATCTTGGTAATTCAGTATTGATTACGTGATTTTATTCCTTTATTACAATACAATATGCACAATTGTTTAGAGGAACAACATATGGAATGAAAGTACATACACATCCTCTTAGACCATATCTAACTTTTTTCATGTATTCAGCTACATGTAGTATGTCATTGCATTTCAAAGGCTAACTTGACTCATCCCAATGTTTTCAGTTATGCACATTCATTGGCTCAATATAATGTTACAATATGATCTAAGCTCAAAAACGTACATGCCAGTGAATACATATGGATATTTTGGCCTTAAAAGTACATTTCCTGACTTTCTCCAGGACAATTTCTCCATAGTACAGCGTACATTCTCCATTATAGATGTGACATTGTAAATCTGTTTGTAAATTTAATAAGCAAATAATGGGGCCTTACTTTTCCTGCCAGTTCTTCCAAATCCCACATACCACCACGATTAGATTTTGTATCTGTATTTCTTTGAGTAAAGTCAGGAAACAAGTTTTGTTGGAGTAGATGTTTAAGTATGCATATTTTTCCTTAAAATGATATGAATTATGGTGCTCCTGTTAATCAACTCAATTTACTCAATTAATCCACTGGAGCAGTTAACTCCACTAATTGACATTAATTGAAATGGTCTATCTGTGTTTTTACAGTTGCAATGGTTCCATTAATGGAAATTTTTACGACACAGAATACAGAATTTCCTAGCATGGTGTCCGTTTGTAAGTAAAGAAAATGAACAAATGAAAGCTGTTATTTTTCATTGAATTAGGGACTCATACTCTCAGTTCATTGGATTCAACATACAGTCAATTGACCTTTTCTTGGGTAAATAATAATGCAATAATATTACATTATTTCATAAATAGGATAAGAATGACAACACAAACAATGTTTTATTAAGAACATCAACAAGAATAAAATCATTTTGTAAAAATAGCCTTCAGTTCTCTCTCCTCTAATTTTTGCCTCTTAGCTCATTTCCTGTCATTTCTTGTATGAGAAGACCAGATTTTATTAGATTATATGGTGAAGCTTGGATATAGACTCAAAGGCAAAATGACCCCTGTCACATCCACTAATTTGCAAGTTTTATTTGGGGAAGGTCATATAGGAGATGTCAGTCTTTTTTCTTGTTTATTACCAAGAGGTAACATTCTATTTCCTCATCATTGTTGCCATAAAATGAGATTCAGAAAAGCTTATTGTTTTATATGCCTTTATTCCTACAGACCAGGGGTTAACATTTAATTGTGCGTTCTGTAATGTGACTTAGAAAGGTCTGTCAATTCATATGTAAAACAACCTTTTGAGGATGCTTATGAGTAACAAACTACATTATGTGCTTTGCATCATGATAAGTATTAAATGCTTAGTTTAAGAGAAGATCAAAAGACTGCACACTAACCTTGCCCAATGGTCAATGCTGAGAAAAAGGTGCTGTGTTACGGTGATATTTTATCCCCTTGAAAAAATAAGTTCTTGAAGTCTCAACAGCTGTAAATAGAAATACATGATAACAGACTATAAATATGCATAAAGTCAAATGTCAAGCAAAAATTCAGTAAAAATAAAATCCACTGTATAATTTTGATGACGTGCATTCACTGCTGGTAGTATAACTGATTTTGTTCTCTGTATGATCATGCCTTATTCAAAGCAATAATGGTCCTTATTTTTAAACATTAAGCAACTGGCATTCATATATCTGAAGGCTGTGTGACACAAAAATCACAAAACTTTCCATCAAATTTCTGGAAGCAGTTCTGAATACTGAATTCCCCAAACTGATTTTTTACCCATTACCATACAGGTAGTTAAATATTCCAAACAACAAGAGAGGAATCCAGAGAACATGTCACAGTCATTTGTTGAAAATTAAAAATTTTGAATGAAGAATTCCAATCAAGAATTCACTTTGTCAGTTAAAGGGTTAGTTACAAATAATGAGGGCATTTTGTGTTGGAAGCAAATCCTCTGGGAGTACTGCTGGATAAAAACAATATATTTTTAAGAATAAAGAATTAAGATGGTAGCCGGCACAAGTAACGATTTTTATAAAGTGCTTGGAGCTCTGCTGGTATCTATCTTTTACCCACTCCGCTGTTATCTGTTGACTAGAGTGATGTGAAAGCATGGAGGACGCACTTTGTACTTATATTTCACTGATAATCATCTGAAGGGTGAAAATTCTCATCTGCAGTAATTTAATTGGCTCTGACATCCAAAGACATTGACTTCAGGCCCAGACTGCGTCATCCTCCTAGAGATAGCCTTCAGGACGCAAAAACCCGGAGAAAAGATCAGTAGTAAAGATGCAGTTTAATGTCCTAAAGAGTTCAGGCTTTCTAAAGTCCTCAATATATTTTCATTATAGGCCATATATAAAATGACACTATAATATCTCAAATATAATTTATCTATTTGGTAAAGTGCAGTGGAGGTGAAACCATTTTGCTGATTTCTCTGATAATTGCTGGATGGGGCGGAAGTATCGGCCTTCCAGTTTAATCATCATTCTTTTACAAAACAAGCAGTGGTGACATACCTAATTTGGCAAATTTCTTAATAGGAAATTCCCTTCTCCTCCTGTCTGAATGAGCCATCAGGGAAAGAAGATTTAATACACTCTTTATGCTTCTCTGTTTTTGTCCCCAGTTTTAGAATGCTCAGTAGTATTTAAGCCAGCTCTTTACTTTAACCTCAGCTGTCAGTTTGGCAGAGTTCAGGCATGTAGGCGGTCTGCTTTGACACATGAGACACCAGCTTCCACTTCTTCTCCACAGCAGTGCCCACGTTCATCTCACAGTGACGTGAGTTGTAGGAAGACACTTTTGCAAACACAGCTTTTGCAGACAGGATATGGGAATATGCCTGTCTTTGTTCCCATCACTGATCACAATGAAACAAGGGCATTTCCACTGAACGTTTCCCTCCAACCCAGGACAACACTAAGGCCCGTGTCACCCCGCAAAGCTGTCTGCCAGGGTTAGCATTAGCCCAGTGTGGGTCAATACTGTGGGGCTCATTCACACATTCTGAAACAGGGCCTTACCAGGATGAGAGACCCAGAGGCCCACTAGCAATCAAGCAATCATGACCAATGGGTCCATGTGAAATCCCTGGCCAATTTCAAATAAGATTAAACACAGGTTAACATCAAGCCCTGACAAATAGCTGTAGTGTAGTCTTTTCACGTTTCCACAAACACACTTTAGAGACACATTACCAATCATGGGAAGATGGACTTAACTGTGGATATCTCACTTATTCTTGTACAGTATAAGTGAAATATTAGGTAGCAGTGACAACCATATAGACTGAGCCAGTTGCAATTATGTGTCGCATTACTGGACTGGAACCAGAATGATGACTGCTGCACACATCAGTAATAGCTGCCTAATACACTTACATGGCAATGAAGCTGACTCTCTCAAAATGGTAGTATTCATTATCATTATTTTCTCACGATGAGTGTCTAAGAGCTGTGTACCCTCTTCACTAATAATGAAATATAATATTTGTATGTACTAACTCAAGCAAAAGTGTACAGTTTCTTGTGATCAAAACTGTTAATTGCAGTTTACTGTTCTACTTGACCATGTAAAATATTTGTTACATCTAACAAAACTGTGTTTAATTTGGTTGTAGAGCAACACAGAAATCCAAGCTAGGCACTGTACATAAATGCATTTACATCTGTATGAAGACGCATAGTGACGTCAGTTGCTGTCACTGCTGACACAACTCTAGCACTGGAGGAACAGCAAATTTCCGAAGCTCATTTGTGACACGATCAGTCTTGCTAGCCCAGAGGTACTTCTGGCTAAACCTGATTATGTGACTGTCAACACTTTCCCATTACTGCAGAGCAAAGTTCTCTCTACTGGCTTCAGTTTAAATCTCTAACTGTCTTAAGTGACCTCTTCCAATTCTACATCTACATCTCTGACACCACACTGCTACTGCAGCTCTGTTGTAATGACAGAATTTAAGATATTAATAATGACTTTTAATCTTTGTCTATCCCCAGGGCTAAAATGCTACCATATCCAGGATTCTAACAACATTGGCATGCTCAAATTAAAACTAAGAACCCATATTTTTCCAATTTTTATGTTTCTAATTGCTATTCCTATGTCTTTAAATTATTTAAATTATTCTTTCATTCTTAACCAGGTATTCAGTTGAATACTGAAGCAAATATTAGAAAGACCACTGTATAAATCGACTGAATTATTATAAGTTCTATTCAGCACCACTCATTAAGCAGTTCCATTGTGCACCAATTATCAAGCAATTAGAGGTTTTTAAAAGCTATTCATGGTCAATATCAATTAAAATGATTGTGTGAATGCTCTATGAATTATTTTAGGGAAAATTCACTCAAATGTCAATGTAGACAATGTGGTAGCAACACTTATAACTAATTTATTTCCAAGGCATGTATTATTAAAACAATCAAATGTGACATTAGTTACAGTACCAGCCATTTTTTTAATATATCTAAGATATGGTATAAAACTATACACCAAGAATTGGAATGGGGACCACTTTTTATGCTAATCTTTTGGTTAAAATGTTTTCTTGACAATTACTCTTCTTATTTCTGTAAAATGTTCTTCAAATACTTTCTGTAAAAGCTTTCTTTCAGACTTTCTCATCTTTGCAAATGAGTAAAACCCTATTGCTTTCTAACAAAGAACAAACTGGGGATAGCTCGTACAGATGACTTTATAAAAAGGCAGCCATGACTCCTTTTCGATTCCTGTTCAGTCTGATGGGAAGTTTAAGTCACGTAAGCGCAATCCAGGGAGAAACTGGGAGAGTCGTAGGACGGGAGTGCAAAGGTGACGAAGCAGAAACGGTGCTCTATCCGATAAGTTCACTGACATTTTGAAAAGGCCATGTGTAAAGATTTCTTGACCAAGCAGGAAACCAGTTGGAAACCTGACACAGTGGGCAAAAATCCCCGCTATCTGTGAAGATCCAGTGTCTCGATCGGTCAAACTCACCCAGCAACCCTTAACTCAGAAGATAACTTTCCAAACAACTTTTCTTAAGGTCTTGGGGTCAGGTGCCCATTCCTGGAAATGAGTATCCTTACCAAGGAATGTAGGAATGTTGACTACACGCTTCTGTACACTGACACTGGAACAACATCTTTGATTCAGATGAAGGGAAACAGAATCAATGCTTTCAGAACGCTGTAACATTGCAAAGAAGATACTCATGCGATAAGCCTTTATCTACTTAAACTCAATTCATTTTAATATGTTAAAGAAATATGTAAGGACAGCATCAATTTTACATTTGTCATCACACATTATGTCATAATAAATGCTTGTAAGCAGCTTCTGGCATATAAGAAGGATATGGATTTTTATGGATATGGCACCCATACTCCTTCTCTGAGTTACTGGTGGTAGCAAGTATTTTGAATTTTGGACTGCTGTGGTTTCTAAGAAAATATTATGATAGTTGAAATGGTTATATTTATTGAGATAAGAGATATGTGAGAGTTTTTACTGGGAATTGCAGAGAAAATTTGAAAAATTACCTTCCTCCCTTCATACAGTTATACAGTACATTATCAGCTGCTTTAACTGTGACATAAAGCTATACACTTAAAATGACAGTTTTTACTGAATGCTCACAGAACTGAAAGGAGAGCAACCATGAAGCAGAAAATAAATCCATAATACTGGAATTTACCTCAAACTCCTGACTCATAGAAATGACCTTAACAAAGGAACGTCAAAACTCAGTCTGAGAGGTTGAATGATCAATCAAAGTTTATTAGTCATTATTTATTACATTTATAAGAAAAGAAAGGGGGGCAGAACAATACAGTGGAAAGCGTGCGCTAAATAAGTCTGTCAGGTTATATGTTCTCTGTGTGATAATGACATTGCTGCTCCACAAGCACAAATCACAGATATTGATTGCCTCAGAGGCAAGGATAAATCAAAAACGCATAAGCCACAAAATGAGGAAATGGCTTTTGTTTGGTGCAAAGTAACTTCTTTTAACGATTGCAATAAAGCACACCTTTTCCAACCTCTTTGCCAGAAGCTGATAGAAGGACGTCATCTATACCATAGTCCCTGAGCAACAATAAAATGGATATTATGTTGGACTGAAACTGATATAAAAGGACAGGTATCAAACCTTGTGTTTATGTTTCCATGACAAACATATAACTGAATTCAATCGGCACCACATGAAATTAAAATGATATAAAATGTAGGTTGGTCAAGGATTTGGCACTGGCAAAAAGGATGCTATTTTTGAGTTCTTGAAAGGGGTAGAGAATAGAGAACTCAGTGCACTGTGTCTGCTTTCGTTATCAACAATAGGCCAATATTTTTATGAAATGAGGGACAAAAACAATGGTTTCAAGTGTAGTAACTGACAAAAAAACATAACCATACACAATTAAGATTAAATGTTGACATGATTTACCAAGAGGTGGGCAATATGGTCTTCTTCTCCTTCATCAGCGTTCCCTATCCTGTCCTCTCGTTATTTATCTTTCCCCCTCTCTATCTCCATCTCCCAGGTCAGTGTGTGGGCGGTTTAGCCAACAGGTTCACCTCTTGTTTTTCTGCCTCAGTTCTACAATAACTGTGTCCACAGGGGAGCCGATCAGGGACTCAAACCATTAGCTGAGTCCACAAAGAGGCTGAACTGGACAATGAGAGCATAAAGGTGCAGCAGCCGATCCTTGCCTAGCAGGCATGCAGTCTGAATGCCTTTGCTTTGCAAATCAGCATTACCACAAACAGCAAGGACCATTTGCCACTACTCTTTTAATAAGTACTACTCAGCATCTTTTAATAAGCGATTGGCGTTAACTTCATAGCCAATTTTCAAATCAACTGCCTAGCATTGACTGTCCGCCAGCGCAGCACTAGCACTGTATTGCCAGCTCACAAAATGCTGGTGGGTGGACTGACAACAGACTGACAGGAGCCAGTAATGAAGAGGTGCAAGCTGGCTAGGTGGGTCCTGTGCAGTCTGCAGAACCAGGACTATGTGGGTGACACCCTGGGTGGATTTACGGCAGGCAGCAGGAGGCGGGCTACAGCACCACTCCCATACAGCTCAATGTTTTCCCTACCCAAATCCAACCAGCTTCGGGAGGAGAGGCTGAAAAACTCCTCCGATTCACGTGACGACAACCTCGCCTCTATTCACACTGCAGCCACACCACCAATCGCACATTGAAATTAACGGTGACATAGCTAGCACGATGACAAAATAAGCTCATTCCAAAACAGCTACATGTGCTCGGACAGGTTTGCACTTGTTCCACTGGAAATTATTCAGTAAATGTATAAAGTCCCACGAAAGCCCAGTCATTATAAGATCAGTTTGTATCTACTGCTAAGTTTTATTGGGTTACAGTACGGAATGTACTATAACAAAACCATTCGTTTGGTAGCTATTACGACTTTTGTTCACTCACTGACGCAAAATGTGTAATTTTACTGTCGTTTTTGAACAAAGACGATGCTTACAATTAATTGTTGAAATTAACGATGATCTGATGACTGCATACAAATGTTGTGTTTCTACCGATGAGATAGTTAATTCAAAATACAATATTGGTGCAAACAATAAAGGCCACGTTAAAGCTAACATTGGTTTTGGCAGTAGTAGGTTTTGTTACTTGGCTGGTTGCCAACTGAACGGAAACGGTACTACAACTGCTGTTATGGTTTTGCAGGCCACTTTGAATCTACTGTGAGGAGCAGTGTATATAAACATCAGGCAAATAATTTAAACTAATGTTGCCCGGAAACAGTATCCGTCGTTTCATTCAGACTTGCACCTATCAGACCACTACTGCTGTTGGTCAAGCTTTTGCCATTGTGAAGTTCTGCTGAGCAAACAACGATTGGAGGTGTTTGTAAACGTCACAGAACTTACCGAATACCTGGAACTCAATATATTATTTGAGCTGATTGACGTCATAGAACAACTGAATTTGTAAGAATGTTTATAAATCAGAAAAGAGTCAAGGTCATCACTTGTCTCGGTGCACTTGTTGCACCGAAACAAGCCACTGGACACATTGATGATCAGTGTATAATGAATCAAATGGATTATCGATCAGAGAATTTTCACTGAAAGGAGAAATGCCGAAGTTGAAGAAATCATCAGGTAAGAATTGTTTAATAATATTAAGAGACACATTTTATGCTTCCTAGGGTGTTCATCACAGACCAGTGTTATAGCAAAGGCAGTAGTGAAGTAAATCCTGGTTAGCAAATGCAACATCTCTTCATGTTGAGATGATGCTCTAGTCAACCAGTAAAGATAATGTGATAATCATCATCTTGAGATGTTGCTCTAGCAAACTTGTAGGGTCACTCCATGTGAAATCACCAGGGCTATTATACCACTCAT